>JAUPMV010000003.1:16119124-18619124 GCA_030848855.1 Branchinecta sandiegonensis | reverse complement strand
ATGATGATAGACATGGCTTGGGTCCAGGGGGAGGCGATTCAAGTGTATGCGAGGGAGCTTGGCTGGAGGAGCAACCAGGATTGAAAACAGGATTGGACACCATGACGGGGTTACCATCCCGAAGGCTCAAGACTCGGTTGTGAGACCAGCTCAGTGTGAAAAGATCGACAAAACTGGAGTATTAGAGTGAGGTTTATACGAGACGTAGGGTCACCTTTTGTAGTTCAGCCGAGACGCCGACAAGTCAGTCGTGAAAATTAGTCAACTGAAAATTTCCAGTGAGTAAACACTATTTCACTTCATGAAATAATGCGGTTCCACTTTCTAGATTGAAGGCGCATCTTTCCACGCAACTTCTTGGTTGACTTTCAGTTTATGTTTATAAGTTTGATCCAAGATCCCACATGCTGTTTGTGAATTCTTGACAGTGCGGTAGCCAGGCATCCGGCGCCTTTCTTTCGGTGATCTTACACCTGGCGTATATCTGTCAGAAAAAAGAAAGAAACGTTTGGAACGTGTTGTGGATTAAAAAAAATCGATACTCTGTCTTAAAAAGAGAAGAACCGTTAGTTCCAAGCCTATTATATTTGATCTCGTTGAAGTGCTGGCCAATGGTGCAGAAATTAACTCATGTGTCATCATCCGTAAATGAACCTCTGACAGATTTCTTGAACTCTGTATCCAAGCCTCTCTCCCAGAGACGTCAGGCAGTCCTATAAGCAAAGGAAGTCACCCTGATCCCTCCCAAGATAATATAACCCCTATCTCCTATTTCATAGTCCTGAAAATCCGCTATGAAAAACTGTGCAGCTTGTAAATCGACGGAACATGTAGCAAATATTGCACTCAACAGACAGTGTTGCTAACAGCGTTTTAATAAGCAAATTGGAAAGAAAAAGCTCCAACTAATGAATCTGCATACGAGTTCTAGAAATGTGGCATGGGACTTCATGTGGGTGTGTCTTAGCATTTTAGTTAAAACCTTTAACTGAAAAAAATGTGCCGATATTCTGTGCATCCAAGAACACCGTATTGACGGATGACAGTCTTAGTCTGCTAAGGTTTTCAGTGAATCATACGTTTCAATAAAACCTTGGCGACGTTTAAGCAAGCCTGGTGGACTCATGATTAGCAAGAGAGATTCGTCAACAAACAACGTCGACAAGAAATCCGTATGATCGTAAGCGTCCTAATAAGAATTTTTAGTAACTTTGTAAATATACGAGGTATCCAAGATGAAAGGCCTTGCGGCAGTTCACGAAAACTGTAACATTTACCTTCGGATTCAAAAGAAAACAAATCTTGTTCTCTTTCTGAAACACTGTAATATACATCAGTTAAGTCTGCTGAACTCAAAAGTTCAGTATAATAGCCGTTTTCAAAGATTCCGTTGTGAAGTGATGATATGTTCAAACAATATTTGATCTTCTTTTTATTTATAAAGAACCGGTTGTGAACTGCCATTTTGTTGCACCGGAAAACGAAAAAAAAACAGGTCACAAAAGCAGACCTTGAGGTCCTAGTTGCTCAGCAAAGAGATCGTATAAAGTAATTAAACAACTTTTGTCCTGATGGTTCACATACTGTCAAAAGAAATACTTGGTCCCCACCTGTAACAAGTCCCATGTGAGCTCATAGATCTTGTTTTTTTTGTTCTATCGTGTTTTTCCGTAACTTCTGAGTTTCATTAGAAACGCGAACTGAAACAAATATTGAAATCAAATATTATTTCCCGAGAAGTTGACAGTATCTGTGTATTCAGGAAAAGTCAGGTTCTTTTCAGTATTTATAGCAGAGAACTAACTTTAAAATTGACGTTGTTTAATCTCATAGCCAAAGCATTCCGATTTGAAAACTATCTTGTCGATTTGAATTTCCGGTCATAGAACACAAATTCTAAAGGACTTTCTGACAGATGTTTGGTAAAAACCCAAGTGAAATGGTTTATTGGACGGTATTTTTCAAAGCGGAAAATGGTATTCCGGATATTAAAGTGTAAGCGTATCTTTGTACCAGCTGAACGCCAGTTTTGTCTAATATTAAAAACTCAACTGCAGAATGCGGCGGGGAAAGCTCTATCTGATCTTCACTCAGTAAAAGCAAATTCCCTAGCAGAAATCATATTTCCAAAACGGTCGAAATAGACATGCATGTGTTGAGTTGACCGTATGAATTGTCGTATACACCGGAAAAAAGTTCAAAGACGAGGAATTCCGACCGCAGAAAAGTTAGGACATGTATAGGAAGTGGGCCTGGAACTCGAACTATAACATCCGCCCAAAGGCCCCGTTGCACCTAAGGATGGTTTTCGCGAGCTGGAAAGCAAAGTCGAAATCACTTTTCAGTTGTTTTCGCGCTGCTTCGGAAAGTTGTCGGTCGTACGCACCGGTTTTCGCGCTTTGGAAATGGAAGCAGCTTTCTAGGATAGTGATTAAAAAAAAGCTGATGGAAAGCACAGCGGGAAAGTGAATGTTTCGGCGGGAATTTTGAAAGTGTGGGACATACGAGAATGAAATGAATGTCCAGTGATCCATATTTGTTCTAAAAGTTTCTCGGCGATTTCAACTTTCCATACATTTTCGCTATCATACAACAGGAAAGTGGACAGTAGTTCCAGGGATCGAATTCTCACAGGTTTCGCTGTGTGCTTCGCTCTTAGAAAAGCGATTCCATGATTTCTCGAGACATTCCTTAATAACCCTCCTCATATTATTACTTAACTCTACTTCACTAGTCTGTTCTCATTTCCAAATATTTCAAACTTCCTGTGTCCCAATGGCATAATTATTTCCTCAGTCCAAGTGACTACGCTAGGGGGGACGCAAGCTGAGAGTTGCGATATTTCGGCCCTTCTTGGCAACGGTCCTCGTCACTCGTCAGGCTTAAGCTAGAAAAACTAAACTGTGATCAGGCTCATTTCAAGTTGATTTCAAACTCCAGAAAGCCGAGCGATGAGTTCCACGTCCCGTTTAACATCAAGAGACGGGTGCTTGAACAAATTTAATCTGAAAACTCAATACAAGTTGGGAGTTTGAATGTCCAAATGAACAAGGTTCCGACGAAACAGTCGGCTACGGGCCTGCGAGCCTTCGTATGCTCAATGGTTCGTTTTTCCAACATGAACCTGGCAAGGACCCTTGCCAATGAGGGCCGAAATCGCTTGATTAAATCTCAGCTGACGTATTCGGCACCACACTCATTTTCGAATTTGCAACGTCTGGCCATTTTCGAGGCGAGCCAGAATCCCGCTCATTGCTTCCGAGGAGCTCTTTGGTAAAAAAAAAATACTCGTTATGCAAGGTTATTTATGTTTTCATCAGAAGCAAGGGATCCGTGTGAGGCTGAAAACAGCTGGGACGGGTCTGAAGTCTTTCAGAAACCACGCAGAATTCTAAAGGAGTCACGTTATGCTACAATGCTGGGATGGAAATAGTGTCAGCTGCGACTTGTGCTTTAAGGTCCGTGCGTAGCCTATTTCTATTTCTATTTGCGCACGCATAGTGCACTTTTAAGGTAAATATTCACGTCGCAATTATGCTTTCTTGTGTTTACTTTACTTGAGCAAAGAGTAACAGCACACAACCGTGTCAAGAGTAACCAAGTACGAACTATCATCGCATTCAACAAAAACGGTATGAGGAACTCTGGGAAAATCTTCTCTCCAAGTGCGCCACTAAGGAAGACGGACAAAGTCCTAATATGCCGAGCGGGATGACATGTATCACATCAGTCAATGGAAAAAATAAAGATGTCTCTGTGATTCAGAGGGCTGATGCAGTCACAACCTTTTTGTCACTCTCGCCGCGACCAGTTGGCTCCAGCTCAGTCCTCTTCATTCCAGCTCGGCACCACCGTCATGGGTTTGAGAAAGAGACGTTTGTCGTCCTTGTTGCCCTGTAAAAAGTGTTATCAGAAGCTGGTTATTGTTAATTCGAGCTGCAGCAAAGCCGTATCGCAAGCGATCAATGAGGGGCTCCACTAAAAAGAGGCACGGCACGGTGCCTTCTATTATGCTCTGGAGGAACGAACTCTCATTTACTTGTCTACTTCTACTACTTGCTAATCTCTACTCGTGTCTCCTGCGCCATGCCGTGCCGTGCCCCTTTTGGTCAATCCCGCCAATGAGGGGCTGTTGGCATGCTAATAATAGTAATAATTGCACTGGAAAAAGCCCCAAGTCACGTTCAACTTAATAATGCACAAACACGGGAGTGTTTCTAAAACGAATCAACAAAATGTTTTCTAAATCTTAGCGCTCTATTTGTGAATATGCAAAATCAAGAGAGAAACAAATTGCTCCGACCATTTCCTTAAGAAGCGGTAGAACTTAGAGTGAAAGTTTAATTGGGGCAAGGAGGCCGGTACATATGGAACGCAAACAGGGAAACAAAATAAAGGTCGCAGATTAAGAAACTTGGCCGTCTCTGGAAACATCAAACTTCTTAGCGCACTTAAGAACAGACCTTGTTAAAAGCACAAAGTGTGTGCTGGAGTTTCTTGCACGAAAATTCGTTTGATCGAAAGTTTGCAAGTGGCCTGACGGATCTCTGCGAAACAGTCAAAAGATAAAGGAGTTAGGAGATTGGCTATTCACTTTCAGCGCCACAAAATTCCTTTCCTTAAAAAGTCTAGTCGTTCTAAACTTCCCGCTCGTATTTGACGCTCCCAGGGGCAGTTCGAAGTGCTTGGGCATGGGAAGTGACGAGCTCAAAACATACTACTGGCTAACGCCCGGCACCCGTTAGGAACAATAGACAAAAAACACAGCACCACAGGTTCAAGAAATGTTAACGTACTTTTTTAAAAGATTATGCAAAAGGTAATTATAAGAATAAAACAACAAATACAAAATAATAGGAATTCCAGCATGCCCTTTATATCATTTTTCGCTGAGAGAGCCAAGCCTTGGTACCATAGCAGCCTTTGACGAATGTGTTTAAGATAAACTTAAGCTGAGCTCTACAGGCGAAATTTTGTTAATCAGAGCAAAATTGACCTACTTTCCATACAAGTTGTCGCTTTTAATGTCGCTTGGACCCCAAAATCTCAAGCTAAAAACCCCATTCAAACGACGCACACTTCGACTAAATAAAATATAGGCTACTACGGAAGGAGCCGCATGCGAAATTTTTAAACCGCCTTTTTGTCTGTCGTGGCTCGAATCTTGGGCCTAAAACCTAACCTAAATGACGCGCCCTCCCACTGTATACCGAATAGGCTATTTGGGACAGATTCCAGATCTATCCGTGGCCCCGATAACTCCCAAACGTCATTTTGGAACGCACAGACATACAACTGTCATTCTGACAAACCTAGAACACACTACTGTGAATCTGACAAGCTCAAAACATACGACTCTTCGTAACTATGTGACCAGAAAATTTTACTTGCAGGCAAAATTGACGTTTGGCAACTGCCTTTATGTAATTATGATAAGCTCAAACATATGACAGTCACACAGACAAGCTCAAAACATACGACTAAGTGAACGATTGTCTGAAGCATCGAGGGGGGGGGGGCACCCCCCCCCCTTTGATCCGTCCCTGGACCATCTCCATATCGCAAGCTTACTGTTGTGAAAATAGAAGTTCTGTTCTTCTTGATCTTCCCCCTTGTTCTTCACTTATCACAGTCCGCCATTTATTTCTTGTCCGCGGAGGAAACAACAGTTAATGGAGTGTTCCTTGGAACAATCCACTATTGCGAGCGCTGTAGCAGATTTCGGTTTCCGGTTTTCACCGTATTTTGTGGAGCTCATTTTCACCGTATTTTGTGGAGCTCATAACTCGTTAACCAGTGCAAGTATCAAGTTCCAACGTGGTACACTAGTGGGTATTGGGGTCTAGTTGTTCCTTTTGGGGGGTCCCACCCCCCACCCAAACTCGGCTCAGGGGCAAATGGCTCAGATTGCCCAGTGAATAATGTTCATAACTTGACCAGAACTGGACGTAGGACGATGAAATTCCTTGTACATGTAGGCCCTAGGACCTACCTCCCCCACCCACCCCGTTCATGGGCAACTAGGCCCAGATTGCCCAGGAGTAAAGCTCGTTACCCGTGACAGGAATCAAGTTGAAGCTTGGTAGGTTTGTGAGCATTGGGGTCTGCGGGTCCCAAACTCCACCACACTTGGTTCAGGGGCAATTGGGCCCAGATTGCCCATTGTTTAATGTTTTTAACTTGACAATAACTGGAGATAAGGCGATGATGCTTTTGGATCATAGGGGTTGAGGATATCTATGTTGAGTTGAACCACCGTCCCGGTTCATGGGCAAGTGCGCCAAATTGCCCATGAGAAAAGTTTTTGACCCGTGACTGGAATCAAACTTTAAGCTGGTATACTTGAGGAAAAAGAGTTGTAAATGCGCAGTTTGATGGGTCCCGACCGCCCCCGCCCCCCTCCCGTTTATGGGCAGCTGGGCCCAGATTTCCCATGAGCTAAGTTCGTCTATGAGAGGTCTCAAGTCCATATTTGGGGAGATATATCTATGGATGAGGATTTTGGTGTAACAGCAACAAATAAGACGACGCGACGTAAAGTAAAGTTGGAAACTGGACTGTTTTGTCATATGATCGATGATATGCCGTTCTTAATAAATTGTGAAAAAGGGGTATTAGGCTGATACGATTTGGTTTATTGTACTTGCTATTACCTTGCTAATGGAAAAGAGGTTTAAAGGGTCAGACTGGCTGGCAGACCATTGTTGGAACTCAAGCTATTCGTGCAAGATCTTCAACATTTCTTTGGATTTATACTTGCGGTTTGTTTGCATCTAAAGCTTTTAAAGTGGGATGATTACAAACTAGGTTATTTCAATAATTGTTTGGTTATTGGGGATGTGAAATGTTTTGGTTCTAAAGCTGTTTGTATATAAAAGGTGATAAACATTTACTTTCACACTCCACCTCTGAGCGCTTGCGCACTTGTTGTAGAAAACTTTCCACTGCGCCACCCTTGAAATGGTGGCAAGGATTTTTGTCATAACTGAAAAATTTTTCAGTTTGAACCGAAACTGACGCTGAACAGTCGATGAGCAGACAGCACCAATCCATAATATAATATGTCACTTCTGATTTCTAGATACAGTTCTACATATTCCATTTCAGATCCACTAGACTATTTAATTGCTGTAGTACCCCAGTGATCGTCATAATGACTAATGTTTAACTAAAATTCTGCTAGGATATCGACGCTGTCAGACCATAAGGAGCTAGCGACATCTTTTTCAGAAAATTAGTATTTTAGTTCTTACCTAGGGTCCGGCCAAGCTCGACATCCTGTAAAAATATCAGAGCTGGGTGACTATACGTTATCGATGTAGAGGGATACTAAAGGTACTAAGCGTCATGTACGAACGTAATTGACAAAAGTTATTTTTTTTTTCTTGAAAAATTTGAAAAATATCGCTCAGTAACTTTTGATCTGAGCGTCATTTGAATACATTCCCTCGGCAGAAAAAGTTGCGAACCTCCCTGACGGTGAGAGGTTCTGCACTACTCTTCAATTTTAACAAGACCAAAGGTTTTGATGGGATCCCAAAAATGCAATGTTTGATCCAGACAATTGGGTCTTGTCTTCGCCAGGTCCAGTCTTCGCCAGACTTCTTGAAAATTTTTAATATCAAAATTCATAAACAGGTTAAGGCCAAATAGCTAATCTCAAAAGTTTTACTTTTAACAAATTTTCCGGTTTTGACCGGATGCCGGACGAACTACTTGTCCGGGTAGAAAATGATTATCACATAAGTGTTCGGCATGTCTTCTTGCCCCTAAATCGAACATCTAATTAATATCAAATAAAGCTTTTACTTTTAACAAACTTTCCGGTTTCTGCCGGATTCCGGACGAACTACTTGTCCGGCGAGAAAATGGTCTTCATCATCGTTTTCAGCATGTCTTTTTACTCCGTAATCGACTATCACATTAGCTGTTTAAAAATATTTTGTTTGCGCCTTATTGAACCCCCACCCCTAAATGTAGGGCTACAGAGCCCATCTACGAACTTAACCCAAAGAATCCTCACACCAAGTACCATCAAAAATATCTCATTCCCATCGAGAATTATCGTGCTCACAGACGGACAACTTTTGCGATGTCATAGGTATCCCTCCACTTTTTGTGTGTGTTTATGTGTTTTATTTATTTTCTTCATCTACTCCTATTTTTAAAAATGGTGGGTCATAAATAAATTACTTACTTACTTAAGTTTTGGGATCCCAAAAAGCTTCTCTTTACTGTTTGTTAACTTATAGCTCTATTCTACTGTCTCTTTTTTACTGATGCTGATAAGGAGCCAAAGGATGCAGGCAGAGACTAGTCCGCTAGAGAGCTAAACTGATAAGTCGATGGTGAAAAGACTCACCCCTGACCTTCAGTAAATCTGACTGACACAGTTGGCTGGCGTCTCAGGCTCTGAAGTCGCTCGGGATTTCCTTTGTTACACTGGAAAGCTGCCACCATGCTTGACCTGAAGTTGCGTGACATAAAGCCATAAACGACTGGATTGATACAGCTAGAACGGAAACACATATTTCAAAACAGTTGTGCAAGCATTGATTCGTTCGGGGCGATTTGAAAGGTCTGAGAAATATTTCATTTACCCATTCACGGCACTGCGATAACACGACAGGACGCCTGTCTCTTCGTGATAGACATGGAACCAAATTGTTCTTACGATCAAATACACCAGAAACAAATACTAGTTATACAAACTAGCAAAAATTGCAAGCCCCTTATCGTTGAAGATGATTGTAATACAGCCGATTGTTACTTACAGGCAGGACCGTAAAAACCACAGATGCACCTTGCAAGAACGGTTTCAGTTTCAGTACTGGACGTCTTGCCAGCCAGTCCGACCCTTCAAATCTCTTTTCAAGCAGCAAGGTAATAACAAGCGCAATAAACCAAATCGTATAACAGCCTAATACCCCCTTCTTCAAGTCAAAGCCGATTGGTTCCCTGGACGCGCTCTAGGGCGGGTCAGCGTGCATCCTGCACTCATTGCTCTGCGTTTGAGCAACGTCGAAGAAGGAAGTAGACCTGCACTTACAAAGCTGATGCATATACCTCTAGGTCCGCCCAGTTTTGTCGGGGTATCCATAGTCGCTGCATGGGATGAAACACTGAGGCTCTATCTGTTATTTTTTCTTGAGAATGTGCAATGTTGGCCCGACAAGCAGGGGCGTCCCCCAGAAGGTCTCTGGAAAAAATCCGGTAAATTTTCCTTGGTGCGGCGAAGTCGCGCCAGTCAAAATTTATCAATTCACCTGAACTTGATGATTCTTATGGATTCTACCGGATTATTGCTCAGGGCATCTACCGAAATTTTGCTCAAGGAATCTACCCTAACTTGTCTCAGGGAATTTACAGGAGGCCGGATTGGGGGATCTACCGGACTTTGCCCCCCGGAATCTTCTAAATTTTGGAGTCCACCGGAATTTTGCTCAGGGAATCTACCGGAATTTTGCTCAGGTGTTCTACCGAAATCTTTCGCAAGGAATCTATCGGAACCTGTCTCGGGGAGTTTACTAGACGCTCGGTCGTGGAATCTACCGGACTTTGCTCCACCGAATCAACCAGAATCTGGCTGAGGGAATCTACCGGAATTTTGTTGCTTACCGGATAAGTGTAGACTCACAGCCTACCAGGACGACCCCGGAACACAACTTACCAGAGTGATTCTTGCAAACAGACACCAGAGCGTACCGGAATATTCATCGGTTGATTCCGGTCGTCTCCTAAGTTTCTGTAGCGTTCAAGAATTAGGCAACCACTGAAATCCATCATCTCCGACTACAAATACTGTTCCAGGAATTATTTCACGGTACCGTCTAGTCCAGTTTATACAGCTCTCTCGACTCATCACCATTGATAATCCGAGAAGAGTTCAAAGACGACTTAGCCTTGTTCCGACATGATCTCAAAAGTTGCCAGCTTAGGAGAGCCTCGAAACAAACAAAAAGAAAACATTCGCAGTTTCTCGTGAATTGAAAGATGCCTTACCACTAGTAGAGAAAGCGGTCAAGCTGACAAAGATCAATCCATGCTACCTCAGCAAAAGGGGAAAGACTTTTTAGCAATGCGTTAGTTCGTTTCTCCATTTTCCAGGGATAGTTGATTTCATAGAATTAACTTATTCTTCCAGATTTGTGACACCTCTATGTGCTTGTCCCTCTACGCTTGACATACTGACCAACTAGAAATGTAAGACACATCCGAAAAATAATTTTTTTTATCAGATTCATTGCAAGACATACCCTGCTGCCATGCTGCCTTTACTGCTGCCACGTATGGCATCCGGGGCTGAACCAGGAGCAAACCGATCGGCTGGAAACCATTCAAACAAGACCAAAGGTGTCGATGGGATCCCAAAAATCTAACATATAATGTAGATAAATAAATAATTTAATTGTAATATTTAGGAACGATACTTGAAAACTAAATGTCTTTTACAGATTGGTGCGCTTATCAGATGAGAAGTTTGACATTATGTTAATTTGAGGCACCGCTGGATAAGTTGTTGATTGTTTGGTGTGATTTGGTTAGAGGGGTGGAACACGCTCCTAGTCATACGTAAATGACAGTCGTAGTGGAAATTTCCATCTTTCCACGCTAAAAATCTCCATTCTCCTCCAACGATACACAACGTCGGGATCAGTTGGTATTTAGATGGGTGATGGACTGGGAACTCCCGGCTCTATGCCTGTACTTACACCGCATTATTTATCGCTATCGTTCGTTGGAGAAGTGCTTCCCTCTTTTCTAGAAATTAGTCGCTTTTCTGCTCTTTCTCTGCAGAAGCGCCTTCTGAACCATTAGCTGATTTGTCCCGGCTGGACTGCGAAATCGGCTAACAAAAAACGAACTCAGGGTATCTTCTTTCCCCAATAATGAACATCTAATCAACTTCAAATAAAAATTTAACTTATGATAAATTTTCCGACTCCAACCGGATTCCAGTCGAACTATATGTCCGGGTAAAATATGATTGTCACACACGGATTCAACATCTCTTCTTACCCCTAAGTCGGTTATCTAATCAACTACAAATAAAACTTTAACTTTAACAATTTTCCGGTTTTGGCCGGATTCCGGGCGAATTACATGTCCGGGTAGAAAATTGTTTTCACATAAAAGTTCAGCATGTCTTCTTGCCCTAAATCAGACATCTGATCAACTCTAAATAAAACTTTTAATTTCAACAAACTTTCCGGTTTGGGCCGGATTCCGGGCGAACTACTTGTCCGTCGAGAAAATGGTTTTCACCATCGTCTTCAGCATGTCTTCCTACCTCTAAATCGAACATCTAATCAACTTCAAATAAAACTTTTACTTTTAACAAACTTTCCGGTTTTGGCCGGATTCCGGGCGAACTACTTGTCCGATTACAAAATGGTTTTCACCATCGTGTTCAGCATGTCTTCTTACTTCATAATCGACTATCACATTAGCTTTTTTCAAAATATTTTGTTTGCCCCTTAATTTGAACCCCCACCCCAAATGTAGGGCTACAAAGCCCATTTACGAACTCGACTGGTCCGCCGACCCAACAAATCCTCACACCAAGTTTCATCAAAATATCTCATTTCCTTCGAGAGTTATCGTGCTTACAGACGGACGGACAGACGGACAACTTTTGCGATGTCATAGGTTATCTAATCAACTACAAATAAAACTTTAACTTTAACAATTTTCAACTTTAACACTTACGTTTTGGGATTCCAAAAAGGGCTTTAAAAATTATTTTGGCCGATAAATACAAATCCTATCAACAAGCACTGGAAGAAATAGGGATGAAAACCCTTGCCTCGGAAATGCACCGTGAGATCCTGCCACCCGAAGATGACAAAAAAGAATGGATGTAGGAGTATCTCAAGGGCAGCTAAGAAAGCTCAGTTAATGAACCCGCCCGCTCATAGCACTGAACGCTATTTTAACTCATTTGTGCCTTTATTTTATCCGCAATTTTAATGTGAATTAACCAAATTTGTAATTTGACAATCCCGTGCATTTTGTTTTATCGAAATTTTGGGAATAAATGAATTGTAATTGTAAATCATTATCCTACTTTTGTACTTCTCCGATGTCGCATCTTTAGCCCTGGAAATGCAGGCCTTCGTTTAAATTCAAATTCTCTTCGTCTGGATGAACTTTGGTTTGTCGTGCAAGCAGCGCACACTCTGAACGTTGTTATCAGAGGTGGAAAATACAAAATCCCTCAGATGTGTCAAAATATTTCAGTATTCAAATATTATAATGAAAAATAAGCTGCCTTTTCAGTAAAACTTTAACGAGCCTATTTTTTTGTTTGTAATACATAATAGAAGTCAGAACACAAGAGTAAACCTATTCTAGAGTTTCTGCGGAGATGGTTGCTACGGAGAATTTCCGGTAGAACCTGGAAAATTGCGGTAAAACTTCGGTAGAATTATGAAGCCCCCCCCCCCCCCCCCCCCCTATAAGAAAGGTGTCGGGACGCCCCTGCCGACAAGACAAGGTTCATCCCGACGTCGAGGATTGGATTTTTATGGCACTTGGCCTTCGGCCAAGTGCTACATAGCGATCGCAATTTCTGTCCGTCTGTCGGTCTGTCCAGGTTTTGCTAGTTCGGGTACTTCCACATAAGCTAGGACGATGCAACTTTGCAGGTATATCAGGGACCCTAAAAGGTTAAGTTGAAAATAGTTACTTCCCCGTTCCGAGCATCGTGGGGTGAGTGGAGGAAGGGGAAATCCGAAATCTAGAGGTATTTATAACTTATGAACCGGTGATCGAATCTTAATGAAACTTGATATTTGGTAAGACCCCGTGTCTCAGACGACCTGCTTAAAATATGGACCGGATCCGACGACTTTGGGGGGAGCTGGAGGGGGGAACCGGAAATCTTGGGAAGCGCTTAGAGTGGACGGATCGGGATGAAACTTGGTGGGAAGAACAAGCACAAGTTCTAGATACATTGTTGACATAACTGGACCGGATCCGAGCACTGTGGGGGTCCGGAATTCCGGTGATTCCGCTAGTACTTCTGGATGTGCTAGGACGATGAAACCTGGAAGGCATGTCAGAGACCCGAACAGACTGACTTGATAATAGTCGTTTCCCCGATCTAACCACCATGTGGAATGGGGAGCCCGGAATCTGGTGGCACCATAACTTTTGAACGGGTGATCAGAATTGAATGAAACTTGGCAAGTGGAAAGAGCTATCTTCTCAGGTGTTCCATGTCTAATGGAACGGTCGGGAGAGTTGGATGAGGGGGGGGGGACAGGATGGGAGGGAAGTTGGACAGCTCCGAGTTAATGCGGTCTTGATTTGTTATTTGGTGTCTGGATCGGATCTAGCAACGGTAGGGGATGGGGTGAAGTGGGGACTGGAAATTTATGGATAGGATATGCTCCGGTTCCAGTCGAACTTGGTGGACGGGAATAGGAGATGTCAGAGCTGCGACATTGATGTTTCCGAGTCGTATTCAGCCACAGTGGGGGGAGTTGGAAGGGGATTCACGGAAACGTTTCGGATCGCACAGGGGTGAATAAGGGAAGTGAATTTAATGAAACTTAAAATGCAGAGAGATCACACGCTCTAGATGACATATTTTAGGGTCCGAGCTGGATCCGACCACGCTGGGGGAGAGTTCCCGGAAGTTCCCAAAAAACTCTCAGGTTTGAGTGAAACTTGATAGGTGGTGAGAGAATATGCTTCAGACGATCCATTTATTAGTACGAACTAGATTCGGACTTGGTAGGGGAAGTTGGAGGGGGGGGGGGGGCATGAAACCCTGTGGCATTTGTAGGGACCAAACGAGTGGATCTTTTGGATTGAACCTTGGAAGGTAGAAAATTCATCTGCCCTAGGTGATCCGAGGCGGTGCCGGAAATGCCCAGGCTTGAGTGAAATTAGATATCGTATTTCTAGGTCCGAACCGAATTTTTTGGAAGGCGGGGTATTTTGGCTTGTCATCTACTTTTTTTACCACCTACTCGTGACAAGTGCCATATGAGCCTGTCGCTCCTGTTAACAAAAGCGTGCGTTTCAAGGGCTAATGAAGTGAAGCTCAGAAGATGTTCAATTCGAGATCGTAAGGTCACTTCGGAAGGAAGTCCAATACTGTGCGTGACCCCCGAATCCTTTGCCTTTCCAGTTTCTAAGTATTTCAAGGACCGAGGTAGCCTACAAGCACATAGAGTCACCACAAATCCGAAAGAAAAAGTTAATTCGAATGAACATCAGTTGTTTAAACAGCGGAGCAACGAGGGAACCCATTTTCATCAGGTCGTCAAGTCTACTAAAGTGAATCAGTGATGAACTAGACTGTCGTATTTCGTCCCACTTAGGTTAAGTGAGTAATTGATTCTTAACTAGATTTCCCCATTTCAGTCCAATTCGATGAAACTTTAAAGACCCAGCTAATAGGTCTGTATAGGTCAAAGCCGCTAATAGGTTTGTAGACCTCGGTTATACCTTGGTTAGACCAAGAATAAATAATCCTTCAACTCCTTATTTATTCTTGGTTAGACTGAGCTACCCTTTGATCTTCCTTGTTCCCGAAACTGTAATTAAATATACCGGCAGTTTCACAGCCTACATTGTCTTCCGTAAATGGACAAAATCTCAAGAATCACTCGTCCTTGTAAAAGGCTCCGTACTTGGACTTCTTAGCAGTAGAACGAGATAAGAGCTTCTGAATTGTTAACAGAAGAAAGAGACAAGAGCTTCTTTGAAGTCTCGGCTTCTTCAAAATGTCATAATTTCCAGAATTACACATGTTTGCTCGCTTAGCATGGCCATTTCTGGTGGAAGAAAAAACAACACACGCCTCTGTCAAAAATAAAAAGGGCCCTGACCTGTGCCAAGTAAGAAGTCTCACCTGTTCATATATGCAAGTAGCTGGAAGGTTGTGTACATATATCTGAAAATTCCTGGTCCCCTAACGAACGGCAGGACCTCAAAAGACGTCAACAGTTCATCAATCAAACTTGGTGTCCAGCAGACAACGAAAAGAACAACAACTGTCAGTAGCATTTTGATAAGCTAAAAGAATAGTGATAAGTGAGTGCTGGAAACCGGTCCTCCTGGGTTAATTGTTAGCCTAGGCCTTGGAAGGAATCCAAATGGTGAATTTCGTCGTTGAAATTTGGCCGCAGGGATTGAAACCAACGCTTAGGAAATATAATGAAACGTTAATCAGGTCAAGAATTATGAGTACCCATTATGTAAAATCTTGACTTCTATTGTTTAGGTCATTCTGCAATTTCTGCAAGCTATTTCGTCTGTTAGCGTTTTTTTTTCCAGATTTCATGCTGATACAGTTTGCTCATTGGTTCCATTCTATTCTTCTTTTCTTAACCTGAATCTTGGAACGATATTGACCATACTCAGAGGCGTCAATAGCCGAAACATTTTTTTTTTTTTTGGGGGGGGGGGGGGGGCAAGGTATGTACCGACTGGCTGATCATTTTTAATGACTGTTTTTGTAGATAAAAACGACTATTATTGGAAAAAGCGACTGTGCATTACAGTCTACACAACTGCTATTTTCAAGAAAAAATCAACTATTTTTACGAGAAACCGACTATTTTAAAAAAAATCGACTGTTTTTTACGAAAAATCGCGCGCTTCGCGCCGACTCGGGCTATTTTTTACCGACTGGTCGACAACATTCGGGGGGGGGGGGGTCCCTCCTCCCCTAGTCGTGACGCCCCTGCCAATCCTGCCATGCATGCTGCCTGAAGAGGGCCCTTCCGAAGAAGAACCAGAAAAAAAAAATCATAGCTGACTAATTCATTGACCTCGTCATCCACCATGCAAACCAAAGGCCGTGTAAAGTACGTAATAGCCTTTTCCAGTCAAGGAACTTAGTGTAGTCTCTTTTGCTTGTGTATGTAGAGGGATATTGCTCGAGTCAGTGAAATACCGATTTCCCTTTCATAATCTGACAGCCATTGATGCCTTCTCATTTAATTTCGAACGACGAAGCAGCAATATCCTACGACACACACGACATATTTTCTCTCCTTTTGAGTCCGATTTTGTATGGAACTTTTGGCGTTCGTTTCATTCCGCGTATTTGCTAGTTCTCTACCCTCAGAAGTACCTGCTTAGGTCGTGAAATGAGAGGGTCTAGTGTTTCTTAATTCCGACTATTTGGTATTCGACAAGTCTGAAAACATCAGTTGATGTCATGCGCTTACCGCACAATTTTACCTAACACCCAACCTTTTGATAATAACGCTATAAGTAACCAATTAGTAGCCTAAAATTCAAGCTTTGTTCTGACAGCTCGGGACACAAAATTCGCGTCCGAATTTCGCATGGAACCCAGCATAAGTTCGGAATGAACAGAAATTTTGTTTCCATTCCGGCGGATCCTCCCAGCAAAGTTTTTCCAGTCGTATTTGTTCACTTCAGTGGACAGATGACCTGGACTTTCTGATTTGATTTGATTGTTTTCCGAGGAAAGACCATTTCGAGCTCAGCTTCCACCGTTCCCTACTTTCGGGCATTAGGAAGCAAAATATAAACAAAACAGACTGGGGCGGGGATCACGGGTGGTTGACAACATGTTAACTGCGATGACAAAACGTCAACATGGCTAAACGTCTTCGTATATAACGTTCCCATGAAAAACGTGCTGGCTAAAAAAAAAAAATTATATGAGAATTCCTTCCTATTGAATTTCAACTTTTTCATCATACTGCACATTCTTACAGTGCGGACTAACATTTAAGACCACGACATGGGAATAAGAGATTCCTTTTCTTGAAGAAAGCGCAAACATTTCGTAACACTTATTTTCTCGTTTTCTTTTGTATTTACTTGGTTTATTATGTTCTCTATCTAATCGTTCTCTTTTTCTTTGCCGCTGTTTGATTTACCTTCCGGTATAAGATAATTTACCGATCTTTTTGTTCTATATACTACTACTTTTTGTCATATATCTCGTTGATTATTAAAGGACAAGTCTTGCCTATATTGCTGCCTCTTTCTACATGCCCGTCCATTCTCATTTCCGAGGTCTCGAACTTCCTGTCCCATTTTTCCAAACTACTGCCACTACGCTGATTTTTGCAGAACCATATCAATAGGAGATCATGTTGCTTACAGTTTTCGCTGCTCCAGGCTAAAGGCTCTTGCTAATTCCAAAGTTCCGCGATCTTCTCGTATCCAATCATGAATGAGTATAAAGTCTCAGTGTGCTCTTTCAATATTAATGGGACAAAGGACAAAGTGTTAAGCCTTGATGAGAAACTAGCTAATCATGATATTGTTCTCTTACAAGAACACCTGCTCCCAAGCTGCAGTGTAAATTTTCTTAGGCGAAGTTCTCAACATGCTGTTTTCAGCACGAATGCCCGTCGTACCCGAGGCAGGCCCTCTGGCGGTCTTGCTTGTATAATTAAGCGATCTTTGCCTAACTATTTGTCTCCTAGCTTCTACCAATCCTCTGAACACTATCTTGCAATCCGGCTTGCAGACGTGATCCTAATCAACGCTTATTTGCCCCATGATAGAAAATCTGTTTCTTCCTTCTCCAGTTATGCGAATGCCTGTAACAAATTAAAGACTCTCATATCTGGTATTGAGCGCCCGGCCTTTTGTAAATCTTTGAGAAACCTGACCATCCAGGGGGAAGTGGAGGGAGGGCATCCAATTACGGCATGCTTTATTTTCAAACGACTGAACAGACCTGAATGAAACTTGATAACTGGGACTAGCACATGTCGGACCAGATTGACTTAGAAATTGTCACTTCTCGCATCTGACCAACAGGGGCGTAATTTGCTATGGGGCAGGAGGGGGGGGGGGCGACTGAGAGATCACTAAATGATCTTTTGGTCATTGTTTACCCAACCTGAAAAAGCGAAAAAGCTTGACGTCAATCGCGCAGTAAACAGTTTCGCGAATTTGAAGAAGCGGTGTTTCGCCTTGGTCGATTAGTAAAATATCTCTTTGTTTCTTTGTTTTTCTTACGTTTTTCTTCTTGAAATAAAACTGCTCATTTTCACTTGGGGACTTGGGAAAATCGGCTCCAACTTTGCATCCCCCCCCCCCACCACCAGGATTTTGACGAAATTACGCCCCTGCCGACCATTCCAGGGGGAGTGGAGGGAGGGGAATCTTGAAAATTAAGGCATGCATAACTTTCGGACGGTGATCAGATCTGACCAGAACTCTGAAACTGGAAAGAGCACCGGAACGACCGATGGAGATGCGATTGATATGTGGCACTTGGGCCGAAGTCTGCATTGCCATAATAAAAAAAATAAAAATTGCTGTATGACGAGCTTTTTTTCGTAATTCACTCACCTGTTTAACGTTTCTAGCGTCTAAACCTGTAGCAGTTTTCGTGTAAGTGACTCTCATTCGAAACCGACCTCCAACGAGGGGCTCAGGGTCATCGCGATTCTCTCCGCCCGATTTTGCTCGACTGTCGTTAGGACGTTGAACTTTCTCACAGCTGCGGAGATAATAAAAACGATCAGGCTCGTAGTTCGCCTTCAAGTTTCTGCATTGCATGTCAGAATTGCGTATCTTGGGCAAGCAAGTCTTTGCGGACTACCGTCTGTTTTGATGACTTCAGAATTGCATTATTTCATTTTACGACCTTTTGGCATTAGCGGCAGTGTCAAAGAAAATAAAGATGGATTGCGACTGGTTTTCTTGGCTTGGATTGTCCCGGATGTCCCTCCATAATATTTTCATAAGAATGGATGTAATGAAACTGTCATCTCAGTTTACTCTAGGTCTGTTATTGAAATAATTGTAGAACACAACCGACAAATTGTCGTAGGGGGTTGTCCCACGGCCACTCACTGTGAATCGAGGTTCATGGCGAAGGGGAGGTTCATGGCACATGTTGTACTGTACACCCTTTCCCGGCACTGGCCTGTGTCAGCCGGTACCGTCACGGGCACTTGCTGTAGGCTTCACAAAAATTGAGAGTGGGCAACCGACCGCGATCCGATCCCACTCATATGGGACTGGACAAAAAAATATCCGGTGGTAACTTTAAAGGACACCTGAATGAAGAGTACCAAGTATCATCCCTATCTGTATGACTTCCGTTAACATTGCCTGCAGAAAACCCAATCCAAATACGAAATAGCGTTTCCAAGCTATGATTTTTGCTCCATTTTGCATCTGTCTTTATTTCAATAACGAGCAATTTTAGAAATGAACAAATGTCTCCAATCAACCCGTCTTCTGGAATATTTTTTAACCAGTTAAGCCGAAACGTATATCTGGAAGAAACTCCAATACGGTCCGGCCAGCGCTGTACAAGATTTGAATGAATTGCGCTTTTTGTCTTGGAGTCTGCATGTGCAAACCTCCAGAAACGAACATGCCTATTTTCAAAACGTCACGCTCAGGAGAAGAATGCTCTCCGTGGCCATGTCTGTAAATGCATTCTCCATGGTGTGTTCAAGTATGGTTTCATTGTTCAGGTATCCTTTAAAACGTGGCTTGCGGTGTCACAGAATACCTTATACCCGGTCCCCACTATAGTCACACCTGGTAATAACGCCGGTAATAAGACCGTCTTATGGTCGAAACTGGGAAGGCTGAAAACGTAAAGATAGTTGAGATGGAAAAACATCTCCGCCATTTTGAAACGTATCTTTGGAGTGTTTGGACCAATCACAGACCAGAGTCACTGACTTTAGCCAGTTTTGTTTACCTTTGGTGGTAATATGCAAGGCCGTATCCAGGGGGGGGGGGGGTTAGGGGGTTGACCCCCCCCCCCCCCCCCCCCCCCCCCCCGAAACATGGGAAAATATTCATTTTTATAGGCTTTTCCCTCTGATCTAAGTCTTTTTTGTACTTTTTGTCTGACTCGCAGGCAAACCCCCTCCCCCCGAAAGGCAACCCCCCCCCCCGAAATAAATTCCTGGATACGGGCCTGGTAGTATGTCTAGAATTTCTTCGTTACAGGCGTGACCAGGATGAAACGTAAGAGTGGGTAATAACCAAATTAACGAACAATTACGTACAGACGTGACTGAATGTGGCCCGGGTATTAAGTCCTTCGGAGATTTCCTCCTTCACAATACGAGTTGACATCCCTCCATGTTTCAACTATCTATTCCTTTGACGCAAGACCGAGCTTCAGACAACGACAAACGGTCAGGAAGAAACGTCTTGATACAAATACAGGTACTCCTCTTGGATTGCCAGATGAAATCTCTCGTTCGTGCATCAGTTACGACTGAAGTAATTAACTTTGACGTCTGGTTTCAGTTCCATTAGTTCCTTCAGGAATATGACAGTTACTGATCATCTGAGAACTTGAACTTTGTTTCATTTGCTCTCGTAAAGTACTTCCGGAACCGTGCTTGATCCGATCAGTATATATGTATACTCATTATAACCCTTTACACCAAGGGAAACAAGAAAAGAAAAGAACAGCAATCTACCAATTACTACCTACAACACTAGAAATGAAAAAACACAGAAAAACGAATTAATCATCAAATAAAATCGTATATTCATCAAGAATCTTCCTCACAGCGTGTGCCGACTGACTGATTCCAACGTCAACGTATAAGTATACATCAATAATCATGTCATCCAACTGGGCATAAAGTACTGGTATCCAACGAACTTTAGGTATAAATGAACTTTTTGGACTGGCTTTTTTTGCAGCCCCGCAGTTAGGCTCTACCAGGCTCAATTTTCTAAAAATGTACCTGTTAAGTGTTTTTTTTTTTAGGGTAACATTCAAAATGCCAACGATCACAATGCCCACGATTGAAAATGTCCACTAAAAACGCCAACGACTCAAAATGCCCAGGGCTCAAAACGCCCATGACTGAAAATGCCCATGGTTCAGATTGCCAACGATTGTATTATTTGAGGTGTTCAGTCCGTAGCAGGGGCGTCACGTATAGGGGGGCCGATAGAGCGCCGCAATTTTTCGCAAAACAGCCGTTTTTTTTGGAAACAGCCGATTTTCTTCGAAACAGTCTTAAAACAGTGGTCTTAAAAACAGTGGGTCTTTTTAAAAACAGTCTATTTTTTGTAAAAAATAGTAGATTTTTTGTAAAAGTAGTAGATTTTGTGTAAAAATAGTAGATTTTTTCATAAAAACAGTCAGTTTTTCTGAAAATCAGTCGTTTTTTATGGGAGGTGGAGAGGGTATCCTGGATTCCGGTATTCGATGACCTAGACATGTAAAACATGCGTTCGAACTATATGCGACCACGTTTGGGGGAATTGGGGGGGAGGGGGCGGATACTTTTGACTTGCACAAAAACCAAACGGATGGACCGAATGAGATGCAAGTTCGATAGGCGGTATAAAAGAAGATGCTTTAAACGATCCATTTCTGAGTCCGAACCAGATTCGGCCACGGTAGGGGGAGATGGAGGGAGTACCGGAAATCGTGTGGCACGTCTAGGGAACAAACGAGCGGATTTATTGGGCTGAAACTTGGAAGTTTGATCAGTCATGCGCATTTGCTACAGATAATCCGAGACGATGCCGGAACTGCTCAGAAGTGAGCGAAACTAAATATCCTATTTCTACTTCCGAACCGCATTTTTGGATGGCGGGTGTATTTGTGACGTTCTCATCTACTTTCTTGTACTGCCTAATCGTAACAAGTGCCATATGAGCTCGTAGCTCTTGTTCTGAAAATCAGTCGTTTTTTTCTGAGAATCAGTCCATTTTTCTGAAAATCAGTCCTTTTTTCGTCATAACAGTTGTTTTTTCTGCAAAAACAGTCGGTAAATACCTTGCCCTCCCCCCCCCTCCCACTAAATATTTTGGCTACAGAATTTTACACTTGAATTAGGGGTGAGTGAGCAACGGGAGGGAGTATCAGAATGGACCGAGTATCAGAATGACGATGATCGTACGTTGAACTGGTATTATCTCAGTTATAATGTAATGCTGGTAAAATAGTTAGAAGAAACATGTGTATTGCCTCGTGGTTAGATGGGAGCCTCTTGAGGGAGCCTCTGACTGATAAAGAAACCCCTTAACTTTTCTTTAGAGCTTTAACTTGCTGGTCTTTTCGGATCATTCTTCGGCTTCTGCGTCTGAAATTGTGACGATTTTGATTTCAGGTTTCGATCTAAATTGTGGACATTTTGAATCGTGGGCATTTTTTGCATTTTAATCATGGGCATTTAGATCGTGGGCATTCTGAGCTTGGGCATTGTAGGAGTGGGCAAAAATATCGTGGTGATTTCTGAAACCACCCTTTTTTAGCACGTATTTCAGAGCGACTGCTACTGCTCGGTAGCCGAGAATAATAATACAAAATATGGCCAGATATAGGATGTGGACGCCACCAGTACTGAACTTTCGCTAATAAACCACGTAAGAAGCGGGCCTTATTTGCCACGATTTTTTTCTGTGTTTCGTAGAAGAAGGGAACGATTCTTTCTTATGGTTCGTCTTATGAATGGGATCACCGAGGTAAGTAATCGATTCTGCCGGACTTGTCTGAGAACTACCAAGTCCGGTTGGGACATTGTCTTCCCAAGCTCATTTTCCTAACAGGATAGCGGTATTGCATTCCTTTCCTCGGTCGACCGGATATTTCCTTTCTGTGGAGGCTACTATATTTTTTGGTTAGTGAATTGTTCCTGATCGTCAGGGTAACGGCTTCCTTCATTAGGATATCACTGTCCTTGTGACAGCTGGCAGACTTGATGAACTTGTAATAGCTGGTTTGAAAAAGGAAGGTAGCTACAGAACACGACAGGGCCTAAAGGACTTAATTCGGAAACAGTGTCGCATTTTCGTTCTTGGAACTTGGAACTTAAACCCGGACTTGGCTCGACCGTGGGATCATCTAGTGGCACGATTCGGAAGTAAATCAGTGGGCAAATAGCTTCCAGCAGAAGAATACAAGACGATAAAGTAGAGAAACAAAAATAATGATAATGTCCAAGTCCTTCAAAACGACATCAACAGTCTCAGTGACTGGGCAACAACATGGCAACTGCAGTTCAACATTGACAAGTGCAAAGTGACACACCTTGGTACAAAGAATCCTAGGCATCAGTACACTATGTCAAATGCCAATTGCCCCAGTGACCCACTTCAGCAGAGGAGGAAGAAAGAGACCTAGGGGTCATTGCAGACCAAGGATTTAAATTCAGCAGTCACACCCAAACTGTAGCAGCAGCGGCAAACCAAACCCTTGGTATCATCAAGCAGATGTTCTCGACTCGAAGTAGTCGTAGTAGTCGCCAAGCTATCCAAAGGCCTTGTGAGACCGAAGCTGGAAGTCGGAATGTCAGTTGCCAGCCCATATTTCAAGAAAGACAGTGAAGTGCTAGAGAAAGTCCAGAGGAGAACCACGAAACTGGTCTCAGGCATGAAGGATGTCCCATACAGAGAACGATTGCAACAGCTGAAACTACCAAGCTTGGCGTACAGCAGACGTAGAGGTGATGTGATACAAACATACAAACTCATACAAAATCAAGTCTTGCCTCACCTCTACACGTCTACAAATCTAGCTGCAAAAACACTTCGGGTCACAGTAAGAAGATTCCGAAGCCATTTGCTCACACCAGGACTCAACAACTTCTCAACAAGAGTGGTGCAAAACTGGAACACCCTGTCAGAGGATACAGTTAGTGCACAGACAGTGGACTCATTCAAATCCAAGCTTGGCAAGGAGTGGAAAGCCAATCCCTGGAATACGTGTGGGATGCCCCGGACACTCCGTCAACCAGACACTAACCAAAAACGGCTAACACTCAAAATGCCCACTATCATCAGCCCACGACTCAAAATGCCCACTAAAAATACCAACAACTCAAAATGCCCACGGCTCAAAATGCCCACGACTCAAAATTCCCACGACTCGAGATGCCCACGACTCGAAATGCCCACGACTCGAAATGTCCACGACTCAAAATGCCCACGACTCAAAATGCCCACGACTCAAAATGCCCACGATTGGATAAATTTGAGGTTTTCAGTCCGTAATGGGGCGTGATTGAGTGACGGGAGGAGTAGACCGGGTATCAGAATGACGATAATCGTTTGTTGAACTTGTATAATCTCAATTATAAGTATAACACTGGTTTACTATTATTTACAAGAAACAATTGTAGCCTATTGCGTCGTGGTTAGATAACCCAACTAATTCTCGGTCTCAGAGCGATTTCCGGAAGCTGGCTGGTACCGAGTATTAGTTAAAACCCGTTGTGAATGGGCCTTTACCGAAGAAACGAAACCAAAGGTTGCTGCAAATACTTCACGTTGTCCAGGCAACTTAGATCTAGTTCTGCGCTAAAGCACGCAGCTCTGTTATGGAGACATCCACTAGCAATTAGTCCTCCTAGTTTATCCCCCCCCGTCACCTACTTTTCTATCTCTTCGATTTTCATCACCACCATTAATTTTTCGACATCGTGACGTAGATTCTAGCTCCAGTAAGCCGCTGTGCTAATCCAAGGTCAGGCTTTGATGTGTTTCATTCAAATTGGCTCTGGAATTAATCCGGAGCCTGACAGAGTCGTGTGTTGCCTTTGGTTTGAGCAGGACCCCCCTTTCGTGTCAACTTATGGTGGGTTCACACAATGCTTATTTTACGCACGTATTTGAGCTTGAAAAGATTTCTAGCAATACGTACGTATTTAGATGCAAAACGGACCGATTTCTAAAATACGTCCGTAATGCTAGAGATCTTTTCAAGCCCAAATACGTGCGTAAAATACGCTCGGATTTCAAATACGCTCGGATTTTACGCTGTGTGAAAATGCACCATTATGGTAAGGATCGGTTCAATATTTAGCAAGGACTCATTGTTCTATTATGTATTATCTGTTACAACCATATACGCTTTCACTAAGTAAACTAACCAGTGTAATAATCCTTCACAGCTAGTGTGCCCCGGGCTTTATCAAATCAAATCGGATCGTTTATTGACAAACCAACTTCGTAGCTTTCTTCGTCAGAAGATGCTAGATGACGATGGTCATACAGTAATAGAATATAAAAATATTACAGATTACACTAATTATTCACTTCATTTGAAATCCTGTAAAAAAGGGCATAAATGAGTTCATGAACTTTGAAGTTCGTCCTCTGATAGGCACTAGTTTGTTTTGCTGTCTTGTCCTGCTATTTTTCGGAGCATCATTTGTTCTCATTTGCCAACAGTTTGTTTCCAAAGTTTACTATCAGTTCTGTTCTTCGGTTGTAGAGGCTCGGGATTCTCAACACAGACAGTGCTTGCTCGTAAGACTGATAGCCAGGACCAGAACCGTATCCAGGAATTTATTTCGGGGGGGGGGGTTGCCTGCGGGTCGGACAAAAAAAGTACAAAAAAGACATAGATCAGAGGGTAAAGCCTGTAAAAATGATTATTTTTGTATGTTTCGGGGGGTGGGGGGGGTCAACCCCCTAACCCCCCCCCCCCTGTATACGGCCTTGGCCAGGACCCATTATAATTTTCGTTGCGCTTTATTCGATATGTGAATTCCAGCTTCGCTAGGATGTTTGATGTCTGGAATAGCAGCTTGACTAGAGACTTTTAGATCGACTGCGGCTGAACTAGCATTCCTTTGTTCCCTTTATCCGGTTCCCTGGCTGATCCTGGGACTAGTGGGCCCCTATGGTGTCCAAATACCTTCAGCCAATACTCCAGGAACCTTAGCGTCTACCACGCGGTCATCCTCACGACATGAGGACATTAAGACTAGTTGTACGAGATTCGGGATCAGAAAGGAAGCTGCTGACGAGCAGGCTCGTGAAAGGAAATCCTCTGTACCTTATCCTCTACAATTCTGAGACTTCTGCCGTCCCGGAATTTATGCCGACAATTTAATTTTCTCCTGTACGGTATGTTGAAATAACACCGGCAACTTAATTATTCCGGGGAAGCTTCGTGAGAACGAGATAGGATAAGAGAAGATGGAATTAAAGAGAAACTTAATTTTGTGTTATCACATTTTCTAGGAGGCACACGATAGGGTTTCGACTGTCGTGCAAAGAACCCGGGGGTCCGAGAGGAAGTGCTAAGCACAACTTTATCCGTGACATCAGAAAGATCCTCTTTACCCAACCCAGTGCGTTGATCGTCTTCAGGGATTTGTAAACGCCGACTTTGTATATATACTGCATACGTAAGACAAGTAAAAGTATTTAGCGTTCATTTTGGGAAGTGGCTAGCTAATTCGCCATGTTTAAAATGATTCGATTAAAAGTTTGCCCGTATACTGGATTTAAATGCTGTATTGTGTTTGATTATTGTCCAAGATATTCAGTAAGCATGCATCTATCCCTATTGTCTGGCTAAAAAAATACTGAGCACCTTGGCCAAAAGCAAGGAATCATTTGAAAGAATTTTGAAGATCTTTGCCGTGTTACCCGTACAGTGACATGGTTTATGCCCGGGCCCGACTGTAGTCACACCTGGTAACAGTGCAGGTAATAATACTATTTTACGGTATTTTATCCACCTCCGCCATTTTGAAACGTAGCTTTGGACCAACCACAGACCACAGTCACTGACTTTTGCAAGTTTGATTTACCTATGAGTGATGATGGTGGTAACATATCTTGAAATTCTTTGTTCCAAGTGTGACCAGGATGAAACTTAAAAGAGTTGGTAATAGCCAAATTAACGAACCAAATTACATACAGATGCGATTGAATGTGGCCCGGGCATGAAGGAGATGATGGTCGCTCGGACTGAACAGAACAGTCCCTTAAGCTCTTCAGGCTTAACGATGGTGAATAATAAACAATGTTGGGACTTTAAGGTACTGGATGGGATGTGAAAGCACAATTCGCAGTAGATGATAAATGTCGATTCGAATACTTTAACATAATGCCAGCACAGGATCGTTTTTTGTGCCTCAAGGCTGTTGCCTACAAAGGAACTCCTAGCCCACTTAAAGTGCGCATCATCACCGCAAAGTGCAAACAAAACTTTCGACTAAACGGTAAGTTTTCATGATTCCCAAGGGCCTATGAAGATTCGTGCCCCAGATGTTTTGTTTACAAAGGATTACGATAAACCCACGAAATTACAAATTCCCACTTTCATCCTCTGACCCAGTCTGCAAGAGCTATTTGAGCTTCTAGTTCTTGTTTAAAGTTTGACTGAAAAGCCAGCTTATTTTTGTACCATTTAACTGAATACACTGCATTTTCTGGATTGTGTTAAGGGATTTTTTTTATTTTTCACTATTTGCTCTAGAATGACGTTCATATTATCTAGAGTCGTCCTCACAACGCAAATTTCTACTATGACGCGGACGAATTGAACCTCAATACATACGCGGCAATTCAGTAGCCAGTGATCAGCTTATGGAAGTTAGCTCACTGAGTGAACACTTATTTTTCGTGAATCGTTTTCTTCGAGCATACAACACAGATACAAGCGCACAGAGCATACAAATCAGACAAGGAAATTCCACTATTTGAAAATCGATTATTCATGAATAGCGGAGCAACGAAGTAACGCATTTTCGCCGGGTTTTCAAGCTTCTTTAAGTGAATAAGTGATGGGTAACTAGATTGTCCTATCTAATCCCTTTTCAGTTAAACTTTAAGCGAATTAGGATAAGAGGAGATCGTATTAAATAAAAACTTTACGCGGGAGAACTATTATAGAGTCGACCTTGCATCTTGGTACAAGCAAAATCCGTGAGGTGTCGTTAGGACTAAATGTAATGTTTATTTTTCAGCCATCGTGAAGAAAGAAAGAAAGTAGAAAAAACACAGAAGAAAGATCACACAACAGAGAAAAACAAAGGGCAAATCGCAGAGGAAAAAATCGCACTTATAATTCAAAAAATATCAAAGAACAATCCCTTGCCACTCATGGCTGCTCTTACGGCATTTTACTCGTTGACATAGCTCATCGAGCTCTCGAATCGGGTCGACGATACCGTATTTCTTGGTCATGTAGGTATTGCGCGTCCAAGGACAAAAAACGCTTAGAGAAAAGGAAAGAATCGAACAGTTTGTGTAAGGGCGACTTGGTGTCACACGTATCATTATCCTTAAGCCTCTAGCTTAATTAGCTAAGCTTCTAGCAGTAAGAAAATCCGCGCCTTTTCCCGTTCGTTCACGAGTAAGTAATTTATTTCTGCCCCTCAATTTTGGAAGGTGGAAAATGAATTTTGTCAAAACTAATCGTCACCGAAACGCAATCCATGGAAAGCGTCACATCGATTATGTAGCAAACACTATTAATTCCCCCCTAATCTATCTGTTTGAGTGTCAAACCCCTTCGCTTGTGGCGTCACTCGAAGGACTTTACCGTTTACAAGATAGGAATTAATGTGAGTTATTTCGTGATATGTCAGTCAGTAAATAAATAAACTTTGAAAGAGATGAACCGCTTGGGACCGCGCTGTAACAGTGTCTTTGCCACTAGAAATGTCGTTTAAGGCCATGCTGACTGGTCATAATGCCTTTGGAGCAGCCTACTTAATTACATTGAAATTATTAGGCCGTCCAAGGAAGTGTGCTACGGTTGTAAATGCTTCTATCTAATGTAGAACAAATGAGATGCAGAGGACCTCTTTTCCTTAATATGTTTGTGCTACCCTGGAGATTAGTTCAAGCACTATTTGTTCTTGAGACGTAACGGCTTTTTGCTTGCGGGAGACTTTTTAGCGCTGGTGAGTGCTGGGTGAGTGAAAGCCTAAGCCGACGACTCATGCCGACCATTTGTGCCTATTATCCTTTATGCCACCCATATGACATTTTTCTTTGTTTGGGTGATTTATTTTTTTTTTTGCCGCCATGTCTCATGTCTCATCTCATTACGAATAAATTCATTCGAATCACTAGCTCAGACCGGGGGTTGCCCACTCTAGATTTTAGTGTACAACAACTGTCCAGTTCCCCGGTGCCCGCCCCTTTCTGGCACCGGTTGCAACGTTGGAGGGGTTGAAAGATGAATCGCCTAATTTTTGGCCGGCATCGCTGATTTCGGTCGGTGCCGGCTCGCCGGAAAAGGGTGTACAGTGGGTACTGGGTAGTAGGCAGCCCCTCAGCTCACCCCAGGACTATGTACAACTGCGGGACGATGCGTTATCCGGAAGCACAAGGTTGGCCGCTGTCAAGATAGCGCTCTCAGCAGGGAGTCAAAGATCAACTAAAATTTGTATCGGGTGCATGAATAACAAGATCAAAGGTTTCGATGGGATCCCAAAAGTTCAGTATTTGATCCAGACAATTGAGTCTTTGCCTTTGCCAGCTTCGCCTCTTAAAATTTAGAAACAGATAAAGGCCAAATAAATAGTCATCTGAGAAAACCAAGTTCAGATATGGATTCAGCTCGTGTGTTTACCCTATAAGTCGTATCTATTTTGACGAAAGAGATCGAAACTTCCTGCCTTACTTCTGTCAATTTTCCGGTTTCGGCGAAATTTAGGAACTACTTGTCCGGCGAAAAAACAAAGCTCAAAAACGAATTCAGCGTATCACATTACCCATATATCCAACATCTAATCAGCTTCAAATAAAAATTTGACAAAATTTTCCGGTTTCAGCCGGATTCCGGGCGAACTATATGTCTGGCTAAAATTTGATTGTCATATACGGATTCAACATCCTCTTCTTACCTCGAAATCGGACATCTAATCAACTACAAATACAACTTTAGCTTTTAACAAATTTTCCGGTTTTCGCCGGATTCCGGACGAACTACTTGTCCGGGTAGAAAATGATTTTCAAATCAGTGTTCAGCATATCTTCTGACCCCTGAATCGAACATCTAATCAACATCAAATAAACTTTTACTTTTAACAAACTTAAATGTTAAAAGAGAGAACAGATCCTTTCTGTATCTCGCTTGTTCTGCCTCTGCAAATTTTGGGTAATCAATAAATTATTATTATTATTTTAAATTAGAAAGAAAATCTTTCTCACCTGTTCACCATTGTAGCTCTCCTTTCTGCTACGTTCCAAATTTCCATTCCAATCTTTGTATAAGCGAAAGCCATGATATAGGATGGTATAATCAGTAGTATGATGAGATTGTAGACAGCAAATATTCTGCAACCTGTGAGATTTTCAAAATCCCGAGTGCACCAAAATGCCGGTATCCTTTCTCCCACTTCTTTCAGTACCTAAAATTAGTTGAATTATAAGTTGCGTTTTCGCTGATACCACGGTATCTGTTACCACGGTAACTGGATCGGCAATTAGTCGTTTTTGCAGTTATCGTGTTTTCTGATAAACGGTGCTCTGCAAAAACGACTATTGCCGAAATTGCACTTTTCAAAGTCATCCCAAAAGAAAAACAGATATCTAGTTACACCACTAAGAGCTAAACTTCTTTTTCACCAATCTGACAAAATTTGATGAAAGTGAGATGACTTTTCAGATACCATGGCCAGTTACCACGGTCGGACCGTAGTATCTGAATATCTGATATCACGGTAACTGGCCAGATACCACGATAACTGCAAAAACGCCTTTTGACCGTGGTATCAGATACCACGATAACTGCAAAAACGACTTTAGACCGTGGTAACAGATACCATGGTATCAGCAAAAACGCAAAGTTACCTCTGATACCTCTGATCTGACACCACGATAACTGGCCAGATACCACGATAACTGCAAAAACGCCTTTTGACCGTGGTATCAGATACCACGATAACTGCAAAAACGACTTTAGACCGTGGTAACAGATACCATGGTATCAGCAAAAACGCAACTATAGACAGGCTAATGAAACATGTGTCAATCAATAGTTTATTAACCCATATAAGAAATGGCACAAGACGTGCCCATATGGAGGATCTGAAAAACAATAAAAGAAGAAGAAAGAAAAAGATCAGACTAGACTAAATAACTAAATAAACGCACTATAATATGGCTGGTTGTAATCTAGACAAGAAAAAAAAACTCGGCACGGCGTTGATCCACAGCCACAAATCGATCGGTAATACCGTACAGTCCCGTAACTTTGTGGTTACGACCCATGAGGGAGGCCTAGTAGGTACGTGGCATATTTGTAAAAACATGTTACGGATTTGATTGTTAAAATCAGTTATGCTGAATAGCTTCCAGAAGGAGATAGGGCTAGAGTAAAAACATTTCTGCTATGACGGGTTTTAGCACTAAATAATAGACCGTACGTTGATCTAGCCTTCGCGCTGAAATGTCCAACTAGTTCAGCACGGGTACTTTTCAGGTCCGTAGCAAGTGGCAAACCGAGATAAGTTAGGGACGACGAAAGCTGGATACGGGAGTCAACCAAAGAAACTGTATTGCTATCGGAACCTGGTCGACTTAAATTAAACTTGATACATTCACTCTTACTCGGATTGAATTTTAAACCGATGCTCTACAATCCCCACTTAAACTAGCAAAAGTCTTCTCTGTCGAAGCTAGGGTTCTACTAAAAAAAAAACATATCATCAACATAATTGAACAGAGACAGGTCCATACCCCGAAAAATAAAACTTGTTTCAACTTTCTTCTGGGCATCGACCACACAATTGTTAAATAGCGGGGGTGAGTTTATAGCACCTTGCCGAATGCTTATGTAGACGAATGGGCATGTCGATTAAATCATGATTATTACCGGAGTGTTACTTAACCTTTACATTTAATCTCCGACACATGTTGCTATGGGTACTTCTGAAGCTTCCACACCACGATGCAAAGCCCCTAGTAAAAGTTGCTGGTAGGTTCCAGAGATCAAGTCAGAGAAAGTCAGAAAAGGTCCTTGAATGTTCATCTTTCCATATATATACATGTTACTCTTAAAGGACATGTCGATCTGCATGCATGGTGTTCCTGTTCGGATGTTTTAAGATAGTGGACCAGTTTACAACAGAACTAAGCTATGCTTTACAGAAATTTACTAACGGCTTCGGCTGTTTTTGGCCTATTTCCATGCCCCTTGCCTCGGCAAAACGTGCATAACCGCTTTTTGAACGGAGACAGCTCCCCGAAAACAATGATCGGGAGCTATGTTCGCCAAGTAAAGAAAGGAAATCGTGGCAAGCTTGATAGTAAGTCTATTGCTAATGGAGGAGATAGGATACGCTTATGAAACGACGAATCATGGGAATGAGAATGGATGGAATGATACTGAAGTAGATTGAATTACTATCATACGTACTACATGTCCTTTTAAAGCTGAGTTGATGCTGGTACCATAACCGCGTCTGTAGTTTGATTATATGTTTTTCGTTGTGTTACTGTGTTTCTGTACGATCCATGACTGGAGCCTGTTAACACTTGGATGTTATTGGTTCAAATAAATCCAGACCAATGCCAAAGGAGAGGTACTGGAAGAAGCCAAAACAAACTTAACTTAATCGTTACGATCGGTCTCTTCGGAGGTTAGTTTTTGTAATCTGTGAATGATTTATATTCATGGTATACAATCTTCACTGTAGTCCGTTTCAAGGGTGCAACCGGGGAAGTTTTAAGCCTAGCCGTAGCTTGTGTTAAAGGAACAGAAAACTTGACTCGTGGAGCTAGCTGACATATCAAGAATGTTCCCTGAGTCGATATTGAGAGTAAGAAAAATTCTCGTTACGACCATTGCAGTTTCCGGGCAGTTTCCGAGAATTTGACTTTTGAGTTAGTAGTAGTGCCGGGAGTGGGAATCGAACGTACGACCTCTTGACTACTATCCAACGCGTTCGATTCACTTTTCAAGTTAACTGAGATCGTCAGTCAGTCGTTTTATTTGCGATTCTCGGTTAACTGTGAGCGTTCGATTTATCAAAGTCGACCTGAAGGTTGACGAAAAGTTGACTTTCAGCGACGGGGAGAAAGATGTGTTAGCAGTGTGTTAGTCAACACGGCCAAAGGCGAACTCTTACAGTGCATAATTACAGTGCATAAGGGGCAAGGGCCTGCCAGCTAGCTTTGGGAACACTAAGGAGGGGGTTCGAGATAACAAAGAAGGGGGGTCCTGTCGACAATAAGTCCCTGTATCTTTATCTAAGCCCCCCAGGTCGGTTTGATGGTCGAAAGTTGCGTAGTCAAGTTTTCTGTGCCTTTAAAATACTGAGTTTTAAGTTACGGAGCCAGGGCTAAAGGACTAATTCATATTACTAATTCACTCTACGTCTCTATTCGTTCCATCCACTTTCGTTTCCGACATTTCGAACTTGCTTGGCTCTTTTCGAGGTGGATTTGGTTTCCACCTCTTGCTCCCAAGGTGCTTATAGGTCAGAATGTCCAATCATGCAGGTTTTGCCCGTGTTCCTCATCAAGCAGTGCCACCAAGGACTGAAAAAAAATAGCCAGGACTGCTTCGCGTTTTCAGAAAACATGAAACGGTTTCAAAGGAGCCAGGTGTGTTAGAATATTGAAAAAAAAAACATTTACAACGACTTCTCTTTGAACATTGTGCGTGTTCATCCTGGGAACTACGCCCGAGTTTGTCAATGCAAGGTTCAGCATTTGATTCTTTTCATCTATATATGCGAATACATCTGCTATATATCCGAAAAGATTTTGGTACCCAACTTTATGATAGCCCAACGATCAAGTATTTTACCAACCAATGTTATCGGGTACCATTATTAGTGTTAGTTGTAACCGGATAAGTTTGTTCTCCCAGGACAGTAAACTAGGCAAAGCTCAGTGGTTAGAACGACCGGTTATGCAGGTTCTGCCTTGTTTCTCAATAAGGGATGGGCCGATCACGGCCCAAAACAGCTAATGCAGCCTTGGGCCTCGTTATTTCGGCAGAATTTTGAACAATACGGTTTATTCATTGGTGGAGTGTCCAGCATGGACAGTGCAGCATTGCGAGCGCTTCTAGTCGGCTTCCTGTTTCTGCCGGTTCTTTCGACATACGACTGGTGTCACCTTAAAACTTGGTACATTTGTTGGCTTTGTATGGACACATGGTACGACTGTGAAGAAGTTTTAAGCCTTACCTGGACATACCAAGTAGGAGCCGCGAGAATCAGAGAGGCGACCCAAATTGCGATAATGACCTTTCTTGAATGTGAAGTGGTACATAGGCTCTTAGCTTGCATCGGATGAACGATGGCGTAGAACCTGCCAAAATTGTACTTTATTTAGAGGGTAAGAAAGTTGGTTTGTGTTGGAGTGAAAGTTGCTTTTAGCACACTGTTCTAGCCATAGCCTAATAACACTCTTGTAGCTTTCTACGTGCTGTTCGCTGGGTTGCACTAACGCAAAAAAAGGACTTAAACCCTATTCTTGTTTGGCGTATTTCCGTAGGAAAAGCTTGGGTTGCGTGTTCGTGAATGCAGCGCGAGATTTGCGTAGATCGGTGTGAACGGCTTAAGTACCCTTCAGAAAGAAAAAAGCTTATACGCAGGCTACTAATGTTCACACCGAGACCCTGACAGTACGTACGTCAATATAAAAGCTTGCTTCGCTGTCCGTACTGTAGATATTTTGAAATTCTGAGCTTAAATTTGTTCAACTTAGGAAATGTAAGGTTAGGCGCAATGTAAGAAGAGAAAGTAAAATTGAAATAGAGTGAATTTGATTGACTATAAGGTCTTGCAATCTGTCCACTAGAAAACAAAAAGAAATTACTGTATTGGAGACCTAATCCAAACATTCTGTTTACCTTCTCTTACTGAGCGCAAGCCACCAGTTTATTTAGATTTGAACTTGATTGCCGGGTTGCTGTTTTGGCTCGAGAAAAAAAAACACGCAGAACGTATTCTTTTCCAGATGACGAAATTTTCCGCGTTTGATTTGCAAAGAATTATAAGACTTTGTTGATTATTTTTTGCATGTCTTTAGGAGTACCACACTGGTCTTGGGCTTTTAGCTTATTTGTATTTGTAATAAACAGTTGGAGCATTAGATGGAAATTATTATTTTGATCCTTTGCTCCCTACGTGCCATAACGCTTTCCCTGATAGTCGGCTGAGATTTAGTCCTGACCGAATTATTTCAAATCTAGGAAATTTTTTTTTTTTTTTTAATTTGCTCATTGTTTGACGGTGTTTTTTGTGGTTTCGAACATTCGTAGTGACAGTAGGGATGGTTATCATTGTGTGTGTGGTAGAAAGACCATTTTCGGGGGATCCGCTTTAAATACAATAATTTGCAAAAAATATCTCATTGTTACGCTTAAGTCGTTCTGAAGAAGTCCATTGCAGGTGTAAAAGAGCCGACGTAACCTAAGGGATTAAAAACAAGAGCTAGAAGCTCGTATGGCACTTGCAAAGCTGGGGCAGAGGATGACTGTGGGAATTTGTCAACTCGTGGGTTTATTGTAGTCCTTTGTAAGCAAAACCCTTGAGGCACGAATGTTCATAGGCCCTTGTGGATTATAAAATGTATCGTTTGGTCGAAAATGTATTTTGCACTTCGCAGTAAAGATGAGTACTTTAAGGAATTCATTCGTAATCAAAACACCTGAGGCAAAACTGATCACGTGCCCTTGGGGATCATGAAAATCTATCGTTTGGTTAATAGTATTTTTTTTTACATTTTGCACTCATGATGCGCACTTTAAGGTGCCAGGAATTCGTTTGTAAGCAAAACCTTTGAGACACAAACGATCATGGGCTCCTTTCTTTCTTTCTTTTTTTCTTTGTTTTTATCTAAGTCTTTTCTGTTGTTGATGTTTTGTTTTAAGGATAGTCCCTTACAGGTTTGCCTCTGGGCATCAGGGGCGTCTCGAGGATGTGTGTGTGTGTGGGGGGGGGGGAGGGGGGTGCTGCTACCCCCCCCCCCCCCCCCCCAGGAGGCCTGTAGGAAATAATCCGGTAGATTTGACTGGTGCAGTGAAGCCGCGCCAGTCAAAATTTGTCAGATTCACCTGAACTTGATGACTCTTAGGGAATATCTATCGGATTATTGTTCAGGGAACCTACCTGTATTTTGCTAAGGGAATCTACCGAAATCTTGCTCTGCCGGAACTTGTCTCAGTGAATTCACTGGAGGTTGGATCGGAGGATTTATCGGACTTTGTCCCACGGAATCTACTAGAATTTGGCTCAGGGAATCTACCGGAATTTTGCTGCTTACCGGATAGGTGTAGACTCACAGCTAACCGGGATGACCCCGACGCAACAGCTCACCAGAACTATCTGTGAAGACAGACAACAGAGCGTACCGGAACGTTCACCGGGACATTCCGGTTGTCTCTTAAATTTCTGTAGCTTTCAAGAATTAGGTAACCTACTAAATTTAACTCATTTCCAACTACAATTAATACTGTCCTAGGAATAATATCCTGGTACCGTCCACTCCACAGCTTCTCGACTCCTTTCCGGTGACACGCCGAGAAGAGTTAAACAAGAGCTTTAAGATCATAAGGCACTTGCAGCTGTGTGGAGTAGGTAATAAGGGCTCTGTTTCGAGGCAGAAATGACTATGGTTTTTTTCTAAGCCAATCTTGTCGAATCTCTAAGATTCCAGCCAAATTGCATGGTCCTATAGCGCATCTGGAAGTGCCTTAACTCGTGATCACCGGAATTCCGGACCCTCCCCCCCCTAAGAGTCCCCCCACAGTCGCCAGAGCCAATCCGGTTCTGTAAATGATTTATCCATAGCATCTGTTTGTTATTCTCAGAAAGTCCCATCCCAATCTCTCCAGTATAAGCCGGTCATGTATTTTTCGATCCCCCCCCCCCAATTGTTGTCGGATCCGGTTCGGACATGAAAAAGATAACCAGAGATTCATTAAGATCCCCCCCCCCCCCGTTCAAACTTACGTATACGTCAAGATTCCGGATCCCCCTCCCTCCACTTCCCCACGATGGTCGGATTTAGGAAGTGACTGTTTCTAAGTTCGTATTGGTGGGGTCCCTAGTAAGCCTGCCAAGTTTCATCGTCCTACAATATCTGGAAGTACCCTAACTCTCGGTACCCGGACCGACCGACAGACCGACGGAAAAGTGATCGGTATATGGCACTTGGCCGGAAGCCAAGTGCCATAAAAACAATTAGAACAGATATTTACCTTTCCATGCTGAGTACAGTTAGCGTTAGAACTGAACAAGTTGCGGAAAACACTTGCATGTAATGAATCAGCTTGCAAAGGAACGCTCCGAAAGTCCACGAGAAAGAAAACAGTTTCGCAAGCTGAAATAACGAAAATGAATTGGAATTAGAACGCTTTTTGGAAATTGGCAGAGAGTGATGATGCAGTTTAGTCGACTGGTCGATTTGTCTGAAAAAAAGGTGGCAGTTCACCCTGAATTTTTCACGGTTCTGATTTTAGTCAGGGATCCAAGCACCTCTGTCGTTCAAGGGGGTAGCTCGAAAGCTACAGAAGGCTTGGAAAACTTTTCTAGACCAACTTTTTTTGCTGAGAAAGAAAATCATACCGCACCACTCCGCACCGATGTACGTCACTGACTTTTTAGCCCGTCTTTCTAGTGGAATGTTAAAACAAAGTAGGCTATTGTGGTTGACACTTTCCCGACAAAAATTACCTTCAACACAGAATGAGCAACCGTTTTCGTTTTTGCTTGGATTCTAAGGCATTTCTTACAAATGTTAATACGTTTGGAAAAAGAGAAATATTTCATTCGATAGCCCACAAACAAAGGATTCAGAGTATGTTTGCTGTGGCCCTTGGGCTTTTAATGTAAATAGATACCATATCATACATAGAGCTTGTCGAGTTTGCTGCGTTATCGGTTGTTTCGTTGCGGATGGGGAAATGTTTTCGATGAGCTGGTCTTTCTAGGCCCAAATTGCCCTTATATGCCGTCGCTTACCTACATACTGTGTTATCCGACACGGTTTTCGTTCTCGGCTCAAAAAATAGGTCTTGAAAGATTGTTCGAAACTTGTGTTTTCCTAAAAACAGATCATTCTAGGATTTATAGGCTATTTAGCATATAGGTATATAGCCTACATGACCTGGGCATAACCTAAGGAAAAACTAATGCCACGATTGGGTTTTAGTAAAAAACTGGCCCTAAAGTTACCGCCAGACTAATATATTTGGTTCAAAATTTCCACGGTTGCGAATTGGTGAAACGCTTTAAAAAATTCAAGGAATTCTTAAAACTAAATATTTTTGAACTTTTAATAGCTAAAACGATTGTCTTTCTATTGGAGTAACATAAATATGCAGTTTGCTAGAAGTTTTTCCTAGAAAAATGACAATTTAGTTAAAAAAGCTGAAGAATTTTCGCTTTTCTTGGTTTCTAAGACATTTTAAGAAATATGTTTAAGTTTGAAAAAAGAAAAAATAAACCATTCGCTAGACCATAAAAAGAAGACTCTATATACAAAATTTGTTTGAATTAGTTTATTCGGTCCTGCTAGGAAAATTGTTTTTATAGAGTTGGCCTAATCTGCCTTTATGGGCTAAAATGTCGGTGACGTACATCGATGCGGAGTGGTGCGGTACAATTTTGTTATCAGCACAAAAAGTTGGTCTAGGAAAGTTCTTCAAACCTTCTGCAGCTCGTGAGTTACCCCCCCCCCCCCCCCTTTTTGAACGATATAGCGGTCTGGATCTCGGACTATATATCGAATTTTACATCTCTGCTGTCTCTTAGCGTAGGGGTTTTATCTGGTGGGGAAAGCCGAACGAGTCATGGAAATCTGTTAAACTAGCTTAGTTGTTTTAATAATTTGTCTTATTTACTTAACTGCCTTATTTACTTTACTGCCTTATTTACTTTACTGCCTTTATAGGCTAAAACGTCGGTGACGTACATCGATGCGGAGTGGTGCGGTACAATTTTGTTATCAGCACAAAAAGTTGGTCTAGGAATGGGTTCATGGGCCCTAAAAAGGGCTCAGATTCGACCGAAACCTAGTGTCCGAGAATAGTGTTGCAAGGAGGAGGTTTTGGAAATATTGTAATACGCGTAGGGGCCGAACGAAAGGAGTGATTGGGACAAAACTTGAAAAGGTACAGTTCATGGGACTAGACATGTAATTTGAGCTTATTTACTTATTTTCTAACATACCACGAACATCTCTGAGCTGATAATTAGTAAAACGCTAACCAGAAACCTCGACAATCGTCAATTGCACAAAGTACTAGAAAAATTGACAAAAACTCAGTTTATCTCTGGGTGAGGCCCAGTATGTAATCTTCCCTTTCGAGGGAAACCCACACTGGAAGGATTGGCCTCATTAGTGATCAGCCATCGGGGAACTGGAAAGCTCGTCAGTCCTTTTCCTAGGAAAGGAAAAATCTTCACCAACAAAACATGTTGAAATCATTAATCCCACCCATACTACACTGTAAAAAAAAATCTTGCAGTATTTGCTACTGGGATTAATGTTGTTTCTACTGAGATGAGATTACTTCTAATTCGGATTAATATTGTCCCAGCAGAGATAAGAATAATGAGATAAGAATAATCCCAGTAGAAAATACTACAGTTAAAGCTTTAATCCTTACTCGGAGAAACTTTTTACAGTGTAGTGCAATCGTCAAAAATAATTTTCTACCGTACCATTTACTGCACATTATGCGACCTATCTAACGCTAATGCCGGCAGCGCCTCCTAAGTAGAGGTATGCTTATCTTAACAGTTACTTAAATTTGAACAGTGCAATGTTGAGCTAAATGGTAGAATGAAGATCCAAAATACCTATTCAGGTGTTTTCATGAGCCCTTAGTTAGCTACTTTTGGCTATCTGGTAGTTGACTTTAGCCACAGCAAGTGCATGAAAATGGCACTGTTTAAAGCCAACAAACGTTCAAATATGTTTACCTCTACTGATCTACCTAGGTTGTATTTGTAATAACACTTGACAGGGGTCTGGAGCGCAGTGACACCTACATACTGAGGTGGAAGGGTAGGCTAGGTGGAATTTGATAGCAGTTCTGAAGAACGTTTTTCTTGAAACCGACAATTAAAGGGTTACTTAATCGAACGGGTTAAGGGGCCGAACTAGGAAAAAATAAAACAATCGGGGACCTAGGGAAACCGGAAAGTTACCACGATTATATAAGTAGTAAACTGAAAGACAAAAATGCTCCTCAGCCGGGATTTGAACCCAGGACCCTCTGCTTACAAGGCAGGCGCTCTACCGTTTGAGCTACCGAGGGGCTTGTGAACAGGAGTTCGCAAACCACTACCATAGTCTGGTAGGAGCCGGCCATAGGAACAGTGATCCCGCCCGAAGGCAAAGTTCACATCCCCATGTCTCGGAAATTAATAATAATACACAGATGGCACTTTACACAAGGGACTTGTACCGTGAACAATAAACCAGAAACAGATTTTTCGAATATAATTTAGAAGTCTAGAACTCCATTGTCGGATCCACGTAGACATACCAGAACCCACAAGGCGGGGTCTCATGGTGAAAACCAAATAAAACCAAATATAAAATAATTCGTGGGGAAGACGCCCTTGAGATGGAAACACTATATAAGTAGTGAACTGAAAGACAAAAATGCTACTCAGCCGGGATTTCAACCCAGGACCCTCTGCTTATAAGGCAGGCGCTCTACCATTTGAGCTACCCAGGGGCTTGTCAACATAAGTATAATTTAGAAGTCTAGGACTCCATTGTCGGAGCCATGTAGACATACCAAATATTATATTCTCGAATTTTATTTTCGAAAAAACTGTTTCTGGTTTATTGTTCACGGTACAAGTCCCTTGTGTAAAGTGCCATCTATGTATTATTATTAATTTCCGTGACATAGGGATGTGAACTGGTTAGACGAATTTGCCTTCGGGCGGGATCACTGTTCCTATGGCCGGCTCCTACCAGACTATTGTAGTGGTTTCCGAACTCTGTTCACAAGCCCCCCGGTAGCTCAAATGGTAGAACGCCTCCCTTGTAAGCAGAGGGTCCTGGGTTCAAATCCCGGCTGAGTAGCATTTTTGTCTTTCAGTTCACTACTTATATAATGTTTCCATCTCAAGGGCGTCTTCCCAACTAAAAACTATAAATTTGTTTTTATTTGGTTTTCACCATGAGACACGGCCTTGTGGGTCCTGGTATGTCTACGTGGCTCCGGCAATGGAGTCCTAGAGTTCTAAATTATATTCGAAAAAATTAAATCTACCACGTTTACTGCAGTTGGACCCCAGTAACTTTTGGCGTACTGGACAATTCGATCCGTTCACTAATTTCTTGTTTGAACCGAATTCCGACCGAATTATCCACCTGAGCCGAAAACTGGATGGCATACCCCAGTTCATCACGTTTCAGTGCCTTTGTTTCTACCTTCTAATCTTCTTCAACTGGCAACTGTGTCTATTTAACAATTTCTGTTCGTTGCCGAACTATCCATCTTTTCAGTACTAATTATGTGTCCCCAGTCGTGGCAACCGACATAAATTGACCCTCCAGTCAATTTGATTAGATTCTTTGGTCCTGTCTCTAGGCAAAGCTTGTCTACAACCTTGACCTTTCTTGCGACTGAATGAACCCCATGCTAAGTGTTATCAATATCTGTCAAAGCTTTCACCAGCTATCGTGATTCTAGAGTTGATTCACCACCTATCGTGATTCTAGAGTCTAGAGACAAAGGACGGAAACAGCTATGGTGTCAAGGGTGTCCTTTCCTTTCATTTATTATTATTATTATTATTACTACTTTATTTCAGTCCATAACACCATAACAAAAACAATCAAACATGCACTAAAACAGACACTGAACAAAAAGACAAAAGAAATGTACCCCATGGCTTCCAAAATTCGGAATGACTTTCTGTTAACTAGTTCCGGCTCCGGGTGCGTCATGAGGTATTTATTATTTATTTCACTACTCCGTTGTTTTACTTCCTCCTTACTAAGGAATAAATTAGTCAATACATTCATAGCTGATCGAATTAGCTAGTATATCTTCTGTGCAATTGGGAATGATATGCTACAGGGGGTGTCATTAATTAGTTGCAGTTTTGACTCAGGGTTTGTTGACCGATGGCTTGACCGGTTGCTTAATTTCTATTTTTATAGTCCGTCGGAGGCCACCGTTTGGTTAATTCGTTTTTCGACTTCTGTGACCATGCCTGGTCGCGTACCTTGCAGGTAAACTTTGAACTTGCTAGCTCATCAAGTTTGTCGTTCAAAGTTTGAAGGTAAAGAAGAAAATAAAAAATAATAGCGGACGATGTAGATGCAGATTTTGGAATATTCATTATTAAATTGGTGCCAAAACACTAAATTTTGTTTTTGCGAGTATCATTTTTAAATTTGGTGCCAAAATGCTAAATTTCGTTTTTGCTATAAAAAAAAATAATGTTAACCAGCTCGGCGACAAGGGAGCGACGACCAAAAACGGTACTTTCGAAGAGAGCTTCAAATTTGAAGGTAACCTCAAATATCGTTAAAAAAACGCAGCTATTACACTGTCAGAAGTTTCATAACAGACAACACAAGGATGCGCGGTTTCAACAGACAACACTTGGAATGTTACCTGTTGTCGCCACAAGCGTTATGCATGAAATGCAATGCATAACAAGCATTGCCATGCAGAGCCGAAAAACCGCCAACAAGGCATCTGCTGGCTTTTTTGTTTGTCGTCATGATATCGGACAATTCAGCAGATGCTTGTTATGCATACAATTTCATGCATAACGTTTGTCGCGACAACAGATAACATTCCAAGTGTTGTCTACTGAAACCGCGAATCCTTGTGTTGTCTGTTATGATCAATGTAGAACCCGTGTCCCCACCAGGTCTTGTGCGAACATCCTATGCTAGTATTTCGCAAATGCTGAAACGTGGTCTTGTAATAGCTGGTCTCCTTTGGTGCTAGCTTGCGGTCAACTAAAGAGACTAGGGGTGTGTTCCCACCTAGTGCCAGTGTTTACAGAGCAACCTATCGTTATTCGCCATATTCCAGTTCGGCGCTTCCAAGCGGGCTAATTTCTGTTGATCCCCCAGTGCCTCGCTTGTTACAGACATAAGTGCGTGTTTGATCCAAGTTTGAAGTTACCTTGTTAAGTTAGCTTCAAACTAGAAGGTTTATTTTCAATACCGTTTTTGGGATCTCGAAACGTAAGTGGAGGGATACCTATGACTTCATAAAAGTTGTCCGTCCGTCCGTCTGTTAGCACGATAACTCTCAAAGGGAACGATATATTTTGATGGAACTTGGTGTAAGGATTCTTTGGGTCAAGGGACAAGTCGAATTCGTAGATGGGCTCTTTAACCCTACATTTAGGGGTGGGGAGGGGGGGTGAAATTAAGGGGCGAACAATATTTTTTACAGCTAATGAGATAGTCGATTTATGGGCAAGAGAATGCTGAACACTATATGAAAATAGTTTTATCGCCGGACAAGTAGTTCGACCGGAATCTGGCCCAAACCGGAAACTTTGTTGGAAGTAAATTTTTTATTTGAAGTTGATTAGATGTTCAATTTAGGGGTAAGAAGACATGCTGAAAACTGATAATAAACTAATTTTCTCGCCGGACAAGTAGTTAACCCGGAATCCGGTCGAAACCGGAAAATTTGTTAAAATTAGCTAAAAGTCCGTCATCCATCTGTCAGCACGATAACTCTTGAAGGGAGCGAGGTATTATATGATGAACTAATTTTCTCGCCGGACAAGTAGTTCCAGTCAAAACCGGAAATTTGTTAGAAGAAAAAGTTTTATTTGAAGTTGATTAGATGTTCGATTTACGGGTAAGAAGACATGTTGAATCCACACACAACATTCATTTTCTACCCCGACATATAGTTCTTTCGGAATCCGGCTGAAACCGGAAAATATGTTATAAGTAAAAGTTTTCTCTGAAGTTGATTAGTGGTTCGATCTAGGGGTAAAGAGGCATGCAGGATGCAAATATGGAATTTTTTTCTCGCCGGACAAATAGTTAGCCCGGAATCCGGCCGAAACTGGAAATTTGGCAGAAGTAAGGCAGAAAGTTTTGAACAGTTTCGTCAAAGAAGATGTGATCTATATAGGGGCAAACAAACATACATGCTGAATCCATACCTGACCTTGGTTTTCTCAGATGATTAGCCATTTGCCTTAGTCTGTTTCTAAATTTTAATAGTAAAACTGTTCAAGGAGTCCGGCGAAGACCGGATATAAACAAGACCCAATTGTCTGGATCAAATATTACATTTTTGGGATCCCATCGAAATCTTTGGTCTTCTTGGTCTTTGTGAGCTAGCAAGTCCGAACTTTGCCTACAACGTTGTTGAAATGGCACCAGGCAAGAATCGGTAGAGTCGTAAAAACACTAATTAAGCGAACGATGAGCTTCAACGGAGTTTGGAAACGGAAACTAAGCAACCGGCTAAGCCAACGGCGAATAAATCTTCAGTAAAAAAAAATCGCAAATATAGTAACAGATTCATAGGTTGATGAGTCGAAAATCTGCAACCTACTTCCCAGGTAATGGATATTTTGCATATGTCTCAGTAGTACAAAGTGAACGTTACCCATTGTCTTACGGATTCGACTTTTTACTATGTCTGTCACAAGTGTTGATTATGAGACTGCGGTGGATTCACAGAAACTAGTCCAATTAGAGCCCTGAACCGGAATAAGGCCGACTCCTACCTCTGTGAGGGAAACGAGACTGAAACGAAGAAGATAGCAGGTTGGGAAGTTAATCCCCCGTACGACATTAGCAGGTTGGGAAGTACCCCTTAACTTTCAAAGTAATCTGCCAATCATTTCTTAGCTTCAAATTAAATAGCAGAGGCAGTACAGTACTAACTATATACCAGAAATTCGGTTTGTCTTCTTAGCTCTCATTTTTTTTTTTTTTTTTTTACATAGTATAAAGTGGTAGTGAGTGGTTGAGTGAGTGAGTGGCTTATTTATTTATTATTTCCATAAACGGTAAGCGAAAAGCTTGTCTCTTGACTAGCATATTACGGAATTCCAGATTCGAACCTTGAGACACTGATTCAAACCTTATGGAAGTGTAAGCAAAGAAAAAGTTGGTTCTGTTATTGCGAGATCAAACTTTAACGATAGTATTCTATCCTGCTCTTACCTCAACCTCTCTGCCATGCCATGTAAGAGTGGGCATAGAAAGAGGGAAGCCTCCCTCTCTTGTGTCTATTCATAACTCACTCATCTAAACCCATTGTACCCATCCATAAAATCCACCAAACATCTCTTATACCGCTGAAAAATTAGCTGAGGAAAGTGAATCCTTGGGCTGAATTTTCAATGTTTACGTCTTCGTCGTAAGAATAGGTTGTTGATATCATGGGCATAGAGGAATTGGTTTTAAGCTGAAACAGTGTGTTTCGAGTTCCTATTTAAGCTTCAATCTTTGGAATCTTACCTTTAGAGGTAGGCAAATTAAAATCACCAACAAATCCGCCGAAGAAAGACTTGCCAGAAAAATATTCGGGACGCTCTTCATCCGACGAAACCGCACCACTGTCACCACAATCAGCACGTTCCCAACAAGTCCAACCACCAACACCGACGCGTATGCAATCGTGGTTAAGACTAACTCGGTCCATAGCTCTGGAGATACAGTGAAGTCTACTTCGTAATCATATTCCTCCTCTGTATAGTTACCGAGATCGTCCAAGAAGTCGAGACCTTCTGTGAGACTTGGGATGGTTATGGCCGACATTCTAGGTGTCTCCAACCTGAGGACTGGGCAATCAGTTCCCGCGAAGTTCGGTGGTGTGTTAGAAATGAAGAAGTGCCATGCACGCATGTCCAGGAGACATGGGTAAAGCTCCGTCGCTGTCAGGGTTGCCACATGTCGCACGATAGTGTGAATTGTCACTCTATTTTGTTTTTGTCACTCTTGTCCTACGTAGGACATAAAAATCACTCTATTTCAGAAAACGACCAAATGTGTCATTTTTGGGATCCCAAAACGTAAGTGGAGGGATACCTATGACATCGCAAAAGTTGTCCGTCTGTCCGTCCGTCCGTCCGTCCGTCCGTCTGTAAGCACGATAACTCTCGAAGGGAATGAGATATTTTGATGAACTTGGTGTGAGGATTCGTTGGGTCGGCGGACCAGTCAAGTTCGTAAATGGGCTTTGTAGCCCTACATTTAGGGGTGGGGGAGGGGGTTCAAATTAAGGGGCAAACAAAATATTTTGAAACAGCTAATGTGATAGTCGGTTATGGGGTAAGAAGACATGCTGAACACGATGGTGAAAACCATTTTGTAATCGGACAAGTAGTTCGCCCGGAATCCGGCCAAAACCGGAAAGTTTGTTAAAAGTAAAAGTATTATTTCAAGTTGATTAGATGTTTGATTTAGAGGTAGGAAGACATGCTGAAGACGATGGTGAAAACCATTTTCTCGACGGACAAGTAGTTCGCCCGGAATCCGGCTCAATCCGGAAAGTTTGTTAAAATTAAAAGTTTTATTTGGAGTTGATCAGATGTCCGGTTTAGGGCAAGAAGACATGCTGAACTTTTATGTGAAAACTATTTTCTTCCCGGACATGTAGTTCGCCCGGAATCCGGCCAAAACCGGAAAATTGTTAGAAGTTAAAGTTTTATTTCTAGCTGATTAGATAACCGATTTAGGGGTAAGAAGAGACGCTGAATCCGTGTGTGACAATCATATTTTACCCGGACATATAGTTCGACCGGAATCCGGCTGGAGTCGGAAAATTTGTTATAAGTCAAATTTTTATTCGAAGTTGATTAGATGTTCATTATTGGGGAAAGAAGATATCCTGAGTTCGTTTTTGAGCTTTCTTTTTTCGCCGGACAAGTAGTTCTAGAGTTCGGCCGAAACCGGGAAATTGGCAGAAGTGGCAGGAAGTTTTCGTCAAAACAGATATGACTTATAGGGGTATATTTGTAGTTGATTAGATGTCCGACATAGGGGCAAAAATAGATGCTGAATTCGATTATGACAATTTTTTTTTAGCCGGACATGTAGTTCGTCCGGAATCCAGCTGAGACCGAAATTTTTTTTATAAGTTAAATTTTTGTTTAAAGTTGATTAGATGTTGGACTAATCACACCAAACAATCAACAACTTATCCAGCGGTGCCTCAAATTAACATAATGTCAAACTTCTCATCTGATAAGCGCACCAATCTGTAAAAGACAATTAGTTTTTAAGTATCGTTCCTAAATATTACAATTAAATTATTTATCTATCTACATTATATATTAGATTTTTGGGATCCCATCGACACCTTTGGTCTTGTTGCAGCAGGGGTTCCGACCAGAAGTAACGATTTCAAGTTTTTTTTATGAAAGTAAAATTAAGATGTGTCATTTTACAGAGGCGATTCCGACCAAAAGTGAACATTTCATGAAAATAGGTTTCACTCCCAATTCAGTCTCTGCTTCGGGCCAAAAGTCATTCTCTAAATATTTTTTTTATGTGGCAACCTTGGTCGCTGTTCGTGTCCAAGGGCGGGAACAGCTTAGGTGGTCTAACGAAAGTTGTCGTAGGTCTTGATAGGTGGATGGACGTCAGGTTCGAGTAGAATAACTTGATTTCGGTCAACCAAAGGAGATTCGTGAGCTAACTCATGGCATTCATAAGACAAATCCGTCTCTGTATGGATAACTTAGCTTAGTCATTCGTCGATACCCCATTCGTTCATTCCTAACCGTTTTTGCTGATTCAGTTTTATGACATTTGTAATCACCGGGTAGTGCCACATATGTGACGTAGCCATCGTACTTTCTATCGGTCTATCCATCTTTCCTAGTTCGGGCATTTCCACGTGAGCTAGGACGATGAAATTTGGCAGGCGCAGAAAGGATCCGACTCGAAGCTTTCTCGGATTCGATACTCTATGTGGTTTGGAGGGAGGATATTGAGACCTGCATGAACAGGTAGTTCAGTTTGAGTGAATAAAAGTGGTAAGAGGGTAAGAGAAGATTCTAAAACCAGAAAAGCGGTAAGAGTGCTTCAGTTCAGTTCACTTCAGTTTATTTCTTACGACCAAAATACATTTAACTATGATGCCAGTACCCACCCCAAGAAAGGTACAAAAAAGCACTTGCAATTGGGCGGGTACATAAAACTCATTTCATAACTAATAATTAACTAAAAACAAAACATAACAGAAAAGAGCACTAAAATAAGAAATAATAACCAATCTCTCATCAACTCATTTAATAATAATAATGAGAAAAAAAAAATATTAAGAAAAATTGAAAAAAAAAAAAAACTATGAGCCTTGGCCTAACAAATACTTTTTCAATTTATTTTTAAATAGCCCCAGGTGCTCAGCCGCCCGAATGCTCTCCGGAACAGAGTTCCACACATTAGGCCCTGAAAATCTAGTAGGGAAGCCGGCCCTGGTTCCACTTCTATGCGGGACGACAAAGTCACTAGCATGACGCCTTTCATAATGATGCAAAGATCTATTGTCACTAAAATAATCACGAAAAACCTCTGGACTTACATCATTCCAACATTGATAAGGAAAAATTCCAACTTGGTACTCCCGTAACTGTCCTACATTCAGCACTTGCAACTTTTTGAAGCAAGCTGCTGTGTTGTGTATACCTTCAACAGATCCACCAATAAGACGCATCGCTTTATTTTGAAGAATCTGGACACGTTTAAAATTCACATAAAAATTGCTTGCCCATAACATGCAACCATACGAAATATATGGGTGAATCAAAGCGTGGTATAAAAGCAATAAAACTCTCGGAGGTAAAAAAAAATTTGAAACGTCGAATTGCACCCAGGCCACGGGCAAGCTTTGTTGCAACAACACCACTGTGGCGTTTCCACGAAAGATTACAATCAATGTAAAAACCTAAATAACGGATTTCCTGAACCTGAACAGGAAATCCTGTTCAGGGATTTCAACTGCGAACTCGTAGTTCGCAGTTGATCCGCAGGCCGGTTGTAATAACTAGTAGATCGAGATTTAGCATTAGACATGTTGGGCCCTTAGCATGGGAAGGCTTATCGACAGAGTTAAGGTCATGTAGTGTTTTATTGGATTTTCGTAACATGTTAAAGGTTCATTGTTTTGCTGTATATGAATTTGATGCGTTATTCTCAGCCGTTTAAGTTGTGTTTTGCGTTAGTTTTCTTTGGATAGTTAGTAGTGATTCTGGTTGAAAACGTTTTTTTTTTGTTTTCTTTTGGGTTGGGCGTCCCAGACCGGGTAAGTCAAGCTCCTTTCTTTCTTTCTTTCCTTTTTTTTTTCTTTATATTTGTCGAAGTTTTTGTTGTTGTTGATGTTTTGTTTTGAGGGTATTTAGTCCCTCACAGGTTCGCCTCTGGGCATTGAAGATTCTATTTTTTTTTTTAATAAACCCTTATTCATTCTCATTCTCAAAGAATATAAAATAAAATTAGTCTTAGCAACGTTTACTGATAACAAACTCAATCTAGTAAATACGGAAAAATTTCTCAGGACGCCATTCACTATCAAGACAAGACTATCCAAACAACGACTAGAAAACGTAACTGCAGTGTCATCAGCGAATGACGTTAAGCAACAATCCGGAAGATAAAACCTCATGCTATCTACATAAACCAGATAAAGAAGTGGACCAAGGACCGACCCCTGCGGCACACCACACGACACTTGATAAGGGGAAGAAAAAACATCATCAATTATCACTTTAATAGACCTCCCGCACAAATAACTTTCAAACCACTTCAGACTCACTACTTTAATACCCAAGCATTCCAATCTCTGCAATAAAATTCTAAAATCTACCGTATCAAACGCTTTCTTAAAATCAAAAAATACTGTTAGGGGGATCTCACCTTTTTCAAAACAATTATTCACAAAATCAACAAGATGAATGGCAGCATGACTAGTTGAATGACCTTTTCTAAACCCGAATTGGGTGTCACTGAGTAGGCTATGTTTCGTGAGATGGTCATATAGGCGACGATGAATCACTTTTTCCAAAATTTTTGAAAATAGAGGCAGTATCGAGATCGGTCTCCAATTACCGGCATCTGACCTGGCTCCCGCTTTATAAAGTGGGATAACTTTAGCTTGCTTCAGCGCTTCTGGAAAGGTCCCTGTTTCCAGAGACAGGTTGATAATATGAAGGATATATGGTAGTATATACGTCATCACAGCTTTAAAAGTTCTAAGATTCACGCCATCTATCCCAGCAGAATTCGATTTTATGGCTTTCACTATCTTAACCACTTCATCATTTGTACACTTTTCAAACTGGAACTCAACACTGTCTCCACGAGAGTCCTCGAATTCCTCACTGAGAACATTTTCCCTGTCACACCTTACATTCTCTTGAACCGACAAGCCATTTGAGAATAAAACTGGCCAAAATGATTCGCGACTACATTTTTATCACTCACAGAACTTCCGTTTATATCAATGCATGGCGACTGGCTACTTTTCTAATTTCCCATGAATTCATTAATAACTTGCCATGTGGCTCTTGTATCTCCCTTGATATCAGAAAACTTTTCCTCGAAATACTTCTTCTTTGCTTGCCTTCTCATACTGTTCACCTTATTTCTCACTCGCTTGAACTCTGCAAAATCTGCGTCATCCTGACTATTAAGATATTGCTCATATAACATATTTCTATTGTTTACCATGTCTATTATTTCCTCCGTAATCCATGGCTTGCGGGAATCGTCCTTCTTTTGCTTTGCCAGTCGCAAGGGACATGTTTTCTCATAAATTGGTTGAAAAATGGACATGAACTGGTCATAAGCTAGAGAAGAATCATCGGAAATCTCAAGGACAGAGTCCCACTTAATACAACTCAACTCCACGGCTAAGTTATTCAGATTTTGCTTTTTCAGCTCACGTGTCAGTTTTCTTTGACGGGATACGTCCATTTCTAAGACACGTGACATGAGCAATTACCGGGAGATGATCCGAGCCTGGATATATAATCACATCAGAACAGCTTTGACTCAAATAACTACGTCCCACGAAAACGTTATCAATTAGGGTCGCAGAATGACTAGAAATTCGGGTGGGTACACAAGTTAAAGGGTAAAGATCATTCGAAACCATATAATTAAAAAAATCCAAATTATCACCTGAAAGTTCTAGAAGATTACGGTTAAAATCCCCCATGCAAAAAAAATCCATTCTTGCAGACGAAACCAACCTCATCAACTCATCAAAACCTGTGACAAACGCATCCAATCGATCGACCAATCGACCAATCGTCATCGACTGTGTAGCTCCTCCCACAGGGCGGGGCTTAGCTAAAAACTGTCACTCGTCAACCCTTAACTCCTCACCAATTGGAATCCAGCAGCCAATCAGCGGCCTCCTTGGAATTGGTTAAATTTCCTTCAACGAACTCGGATCCTGACTCAAAGTTGGGCTTATACACCATACTAATTAAAACTATTTTTCTTTCAATTTCCAATTCTAAACAAAAACTTTCAAATTTACCTTCTATCCATACACCCAAATCCTCCCTCACCATATACCTCATATTCTTCTTAATCAAAAATGCCAGGCCTCCTCGGTTCATAGTTGATCGGTTCCTTACCTCAAAATCATATCCTGGAAAATAATAAGCCGAGAGAGATTGGTCAGCACGCAAAAAAGTTTCACAAATACCCATAATATGAAATTTTGAAGAAGATTTCTCAATTAACTGCAGAACATCTAAACATCCTGTAGTAAGGTGGCAATTCCACGAGCAAAGACACAGCGACATGTCTGAACTAACTTGCGACGGCAATATATAAGAACTTTCGAAAAGAGGCTTTGTACCCAATAATCGGCGAATCATCACGTCCAATTTGAGCCTCCAAATGATCTTCAATACGGAGCGGATTACTCAGAAATCTACTCAATGAAGAAAAATCATTCAACATAAATAAAGAAATAGACTAACTTCCTTTCCCGCGAAAAAGAGAAAAATTTCGCGAAGAGGCTTTAAACCAATAATAAGCAAATCATCACAAATGTTGAAGCAACTGAATAATACGAAGAAATAGAATACAAATAAACACAAATAATCAACTTTTACTAAAAGCTAGAGGGTGTTAACAAGTGAGTGGATGCGTGTTGGGTGGATATCACCTTGCTCACGTTTGTAAACACGGCCACGACCAGTCCATACGTTCCTTACACCATATCTGTCCCTCGCACCTTCGAGAACCACTTTTCTCATTTTTGTAAGATATTCAGCGACGAATACACCCGATTTTGCCAGCTTTGATTTCGCTTTGAAAACAGTATACGCCTTATCTTTAGTTTTTTTTTTTATTTATTTAACCAGAACTGGCGCAACAGGCGTAGGTGTCTGGATATTCCCCGTGGCGTTCGGAAGACTAAAACGGTTCAACGACAATACCTGTTCTTTCTGAGCATTTACGCCCATTCTCTTCGCTATATCCAGAACAGCAGTACCCAGGTCAACTCCGGGGTCCTGTTTCACTCCAAAAAACACCAAAGAATCAAGCAAACGCTCCTGTTCGTAATCGTGCACTGTCAGAAGTTTCATAACAGATAACACGAGGATGCGCGGTATCAACAGATAATGCGTCGGATGTTCTCTGTTGTGTTTGAAACGTTGTGCGTGAAATGTTACGCATAAAAAGCTTTTTTAGGAAGAGCCAAAAAGCATCTACTGACTTTATTCGTTATCGTCATGACGTCGGAAAACTCAGCAGGCACTTTTTGGCAGTTTTTCGGTTCTTCATAATGGTAATATTATATGCATAACATTTTGAAACACAACAAACAACATCCGAAGTGATATCTGTGACGCATTATTTGTTGAAACCGCGCATCCTCGTGTTATCTGTTATGAAACTTCTGACAGTGTGGTAATAGCAGATTCCCGAGAAGGCTTAGACATTTTGGAACATGCGTAGGGACCAAACGTATGGAGGTGTAATGATTAAACTTGCAAGGTGCAATGATCATGGGACCTAGATTTGCAATTTGAGGTCTGGACTGGTTACGGCCTCTGTGGGGTAACGCAGAAGGGTACCGGAAAATTTCCGGAAGTTCTCGATTTAAGTGAAACTTGATGGGTGGTGTGAGCAAATGCTGTTAGCTGTTAGCTGTGATATTCATGAGTCCGAGTCCGATCCGGCCTTGTTGGGGGAGGTAGATTCTCAAATTTCCTGGGAATGATCCGTCTCAAATGAAACTTTATGGGTGTTGAGAGAAAAATGGTCTAGTTGTGTCATTTATCTATCCAAACAGCGTCTGGCCTGGAGGGTGGGTGTCACGGAAATTGTGTGGCCTGCGCTAGGGACCAAACGAGATGTGGAGCGATAGGGATGAAACTTGGACGGTACATAGGTCACAAGACCTAGGTCTTGGGCTTCTGACGGACCCATCTTCGATGGACGCAGTTGGAGGGGTATCGGATAATTCGCAGGCACAAAACGGTTTGATGGAAATTTGATTGGTAGGAGTAGATGCCCTATATGTGTCATTCGTAGACCTAAGCCACTTCCGGACACTGAAGAGGAATTGGGAGTGTTCAAGTTGACAGTCCTATGTTATCATGTTGTGAAACAGATATTCAGGAATAAACACGATGATTGATTGATTGATTGAGTGCTGTCCCGATTATTTTCTTTTTCATGCAGAAGGACCAAACCAGGGGAGCATTTTCCGAGAATTTACCATATCAGGTGTCAACTGTCCGTAGCAAGTGCTATATGAGCCGGTAGTTCTTGTTGAATTTTTTTTTTGAAAGTAGACCCGTTTGAGTAGTTGCTGAAGAATAACTGACGCTCTTCATCGAAACAATTTTCAACTGGTGTATCAAATTACTCAGCTTAAATCCTCCTGAACCAGGAGTCGTGGTTTTCACTAAGGCCGTCATTTCTTCCATCAGGATACCATCCATGCATTACCCATAGTCTTGATTCTTATTCCCGTGGCAGAGACTTTTTCAGGAATTTGGGAAAAATTTTTAATGAGTTGACACAGATGAAATTTATTGATATGCAGCCTAAAATTTTCAAGAAAAGGACCCACCCCACCTCGAACCACAGGGTACAAAATCTGGTTTTAGGCTTGGACCCCCCCCCCCCCACCCCCAGGAAAAAAATCACAGTTTTAGTTCCAAACCACCCTCCCACCACCCCCAGACTAATAAAATATGTCAGATGGTCTAGATTGACGATTTGGAAAAGTTTGTGTACAGTATCATTGCAATCTGGGCCCAATCGCCCCTGAACCAAGTGGGGGTGGGGTTTGCGACCCGCAACAAAGAAAAAGAGACCCTAATGCTCACAAACCTACCAAGCGTCAACTTGATATCTGTTGATTCCTGTTAGTGGGTAACGAACTTTACTCCTGGGCAATCTGGTCCTAGTTGCCCATATAATTTCGCAGATACAGGCCGAATCTTTAAATTCAGACATGGCTGTGAATGAAAAGAAGTCTGCAATTCTTACAATTTCTTTCCTGAAAGAAGGGCCAATTTTTGAACCTCCTATTCCAGATACTTTGCGTGTAAACCAAATAAAACTCCTCGGTCTAATTATATCGAACGATTTAAAATGGGAACTCCAAACGAAGGAAATGGTAAAGCGTGGACACACCGGCCTTCATATGCTGAAATTACTTGCTAAAAATAGGTTCCCTGAACAAGATTTGCTCCGTTTTTATGTTTCTTTTATACGTTCGGGGCTAGAATACCTTGTGGAAGCTTGGCACTTTGGCCTTACTGAAGACCAGGCTTATCGGATCGAAAAAATACAGAAACGTGCCCTACTAATTATGTCACGATCCCCAAAATGCCTTACAACGAGCTCCTTCAGAAATACTTGAGTCCCGTAGGTTGAAACTGTGCATGGCTTCCGGTAAGAAAATGCTTGAGCACCCTATCCATAAGTACATACTTCCGCCACCGTTCAATACTGCTCGCGAACGACCTGCAAGAGCGGCCTCAGTGGTGATCCCAGAACTCCAACACGTAAAATGTGACCATGCACGGTATGAAAAGAAGTTTGTACCGTCTTTCGTTAAAATTTTTAATCTCATTTAGTGTTTACTTTTATATATGACGTTGACATATCTATATATGAGTGTCTGCATGTATATATGACGATTTCGACAAATTTACCACGATAGTTCGAAAATAATAAAAGCGATATCTATCTATCTATCTAACTGGGTGGATGGGGAGGTGCAACTTTAAAAGCGATTTCCCAGCCCTAGGATCTACATGTACAAGGAATTTCATCGTCCTATGTGCAGGTCTTGTCAAGTTATGAGCATTATTCACTGGGCAATCTTGACCCATTTGCCCCAGAAACGGGTGGGGGTGGGATCCCCTAAAAGGCACACCTAGACCCCAATACCCACAAGCGTACCAAGTTTGAACTTGGTACTTGGACGGGTTCACGAGTTACGAGCTCCACAGAATACGGTGAAAACCGAAAGCCGAAAGCTGCTATACAGCGCTCGCAATAGTGGAATCTTCCAAGGAACACTCCAATAAAAACGACTGATTTTAAGAAAAAAAAATATTTTGAAGAAAATCGACTCTTTCCAAGGAAACAAGATCAAAGGTTTCGATGGGATCCTAAAAATTTAATATCTGGTCCAGACAAATGGGTCTTGTAGATAGAACATGTAGATTGAACATTTTTACTATTAAGATTTAGAAACAGAAGAAGGCAAATGGCTAATCTGAGGAAACCAAGTTCAGATATTGATTCAGCATGTGTGTATTTACCCCAAGGCTATACTTCGTATCTACTTTGAAGAAATTGAACAAATCTTCCTGCCTTACTTCTGCCAAATCTCCGGTTTCGACTGGATTCCCGGCGAACTATTGTCTTGCAGAAACTAAAGGTCAAAAAGGAATTCAGCGTATCTCCTTACCCCTATATCGAACATCTAATCAACTTCAGATAAAATTTTAATTTTTAAAAAAATTTCCGGTTTCAGCCGGATTCCGGGCGAACTATATGTCCGGGTATGATTGTCAAAAGCGGATTCAGCATGTTTTCTTAACCCTAAATCGGACATCTGATCAACTTCAGTTAAAACTTTTACCTTAAACAAATTTTCCGGTTTCGGCCGGATTCTGCGCGAAATACTTGTCCGACGAGAAGTGATTTTCATAGAAATATTCAGCATGTCTTTTTACCCGCAAATCGAACATCTAATAAACTTTAAATCAAACTTAGACTTTTAAGAAACTTTCCGGTTTTGGCTGGATTCCGGGCGAACTACTTGTCCGGCGAGAAAATGGTATTGATATTCGTGTTCAACATGTCTTCTTACCCCTAAATCGACTATCTCATTATCTGTTAAAAACAAATTGTTCGCCCCTTAATTTCAATCCCGCCCCTAAATGTTGAGCTACAGAAATCGACCTACGAATCCGATCTACGAAATCGACCTCTCCCTTGACCTAAAGAGTCCTCACACCAAGTTTCATCAGAATATCTCATTCCCTTCGAGAGTTATCGTGCTGACAGACGGACAACTTTTACGAAGTCATAGGTATCCCTAGGGGTGTCACTATGGGGGGCGGGAGGGGGGACTCCCCCCCCAATGGTCTTGAGAAAGCACTTTTGTCGGGCGAAGCTCACTTGTGTCGGCGCGGAGCGCCGGCAAACACAGAGGAAATAGAATTTTATATGCTTTTGTCAAGCGTCGGTCGACTCGTCGGTACATCGAGTTCTTTTATTATACGCAAGAAATAAAATCCTGCAAACATTTGTAGGGCAGAACAAAGAAGGAATCTAATTCTGCATGCTTTTTTTCTGGCCTCGGTATTTTCTACGGCATATCGGGTTCTTTTCATTCATAAGGAATACAGAAAAAATCAAACTTGTATGCTTTAGTCGGGCGTCGTCGACTCGTCGGCACCCCGGGTTTTTTTTATACGCAAGAAATAAAATTCTGCAAACATTTGTCGGCCAAACACGGAAGAAATCGAATTCGGCATGCTTTTGTCGGGCGTCAGTATTGTCGTCGGCACATCGGATTTTTTTACAGAAGAAATAAAATTTTGTATGCTTTTGTTGGGTTTCGGTCGACTCGTCGGCACATCGTATTCTGTTTAATTGTAAGAAATCAAATTCTGCAAACTTTTTTGGGCGCACCCAGGAAGATCAAGTCTCGTCGGCACAACGGGTTATTTTTCCACGTCAGAAATCAACTTCTGTACAATGCAGTTGGGCAAAACACAGAAGAAATCAAATGCTGTCCGGTTTTTCCGGGTGTCGGTATTCTCGTCGACACATCGGTTCTTTTTACACGTAAGAAATCAAATTCTGTAAACGTTTATCGGGCGCATCCCGAAAGTTTTAAGTTTCGTCGGCACATCGGCTTATTTTTACATGTAAGGAATAAAGATCTTTACAGTCTTGTCGGGCAAAACGCAGAAGAAATCGAATTCTGAATGCTTTTGTCAGGCTTTCGGCACATCGGTGTTCTTTTTATACGTAAGAAATAAAATACTGCAAATATTTGTCGGGCGCTAATTTTTACGGAAAAAATACAGATTTAAAAAATTTCGCATGCGGCGCTTAGTTCAAATTATTCTGAGTATAATCGTTGGAAGCTTCGCTTTTTAGGTAAAGTTGGAACGAAAAGGCGAATTCGTGAATTCAAATGTACGAATTTACATTAAAGGAGCAATCTCAACTGATGCATTAAAATTAATTTTACACAAAATTTCGCCTGCTGCGCATTTTGTAGTATTCTCTATTTGGAAGGTTGGTGTTTCAGTTAGTTGGCCTTTTAGGATTGACATTCTTTGGGGTTTGAAACACATTAAAAGCTATAACTTGTATTGTAGGTATAGCAAAATGTTTCCGGAAGAAAGGCAGAATAAAAAAATTCGCCTGCGGCGCTTAGTTTAACTTGTTCTGGGTACAGTCGCTGGAAGCTTCGCTTTTTAGCGAAAGATGAAATGAAAAGCCGAATATAAGAACTTTAATAGACGAGATTACATTAAAGGAATAACCTCAACTGATGCATTACAATTAGTTTTCCGCAAAATTTCGCCTGCGGCGCATTTTATAGTATTCTGTGTGTATTATATATTTTTAGTAGTTTTGTAGCATTCTCTGTAGTATCGGTGTTTCATTTAGTTGGCGTTTTAGGATTGACATTTCGCCTGCGGCGCTTACTTTAACTTCTTCTGGGTACAGTAGTTGGAGGCTTCGCTTTTTAGCGAAAGCTGAAATGAAAAGCCGAATATATGAGCTTTAATATACGAAATACCATTGAAGGAATATCCTAACTGATGCATTACAGTTAGTTTTACACCGGTTCTGTTCTATGCTGGTGGGATGCGCGAAGCGGCAACGGCGCATTTTGTCGGCACATATTTTAGCCCGCCGGCAGAAACTGGACGCCCCCCCCCCCAAAGGTAAAAGGCTAGTGACGCCCCTGGGTATCCCTCCACTTACGTTCTGGGATCCCAAAAATCGACTGTTTTTACGAAAAATTGCAGCGCTTTGCGCCCACTCGGTTATTTTCAGCCGATTGGCAGACATACATTAGGGGGCGTCCTCCGCCTCCCTCCCCCCCCCCCATTTGTGACGTCCCTTCTAGTAGCCTATGCTATTCTTGTTGTGTCTACGAACGTTGGATGATTTTACGACCCAACCCAAAAAGCTCTCTCTACTTCTCCTAGAACGACCATCTCTACAGCAGGCCAGCAGTATGTCTACGTCAATTAAGCAAGATGTGCGCTTGTGTGTCGGCTATGATGACGGTATATGGATTAAGACGGTAGATGGATTAAGAGATTACATAGTTTGAGTTCCATGTGTGGAAAATAAATCCCGAATGGAAGGAGCTAGCGCTCCTTGCTAATGGTGACGGTATATTGGGAGTAGAACTAACGGTTTATTAAGCATAAAAAAGAAAGAAACAAAATTGTGATAATGATAAAAAACTAAAACAAAGTCAATAGAATATTCTGCAAGTTCAATACATTTTTGTGCGAAGTAAGTAACTTATTTCTGACCCGCCATTTGAAAAGCGGAGTATGTAAAATAAAATAAAAGACTTAAATAAAACACAACAAATACAGTATACAATTTTTAATTTATTGGCCAGAAAAGAATTAGAGTGTCGTGTGCTGGCTGGGCCTTATTGTCCATTATTTCAATAGTCAACAAGTCAATAGTTGCGTTTTTACTGATACCATGGTATCTAATAGCACGGTCTAAAGTCGTGTTCGCAGTTACCTTGGTATCTGATACCACGGTTAAAAGTTTTTTTTGCAGTTGTCGTGGTATCTGGCTAGTTACCATGGTCCGACCGTGGTAACTGGTCCTCGTATCTGAAAAAGTCATCTCACTTTCACCATCACCGACAAAAGAGCCTAGGATTTTTTCAAATTGGTGAGAAAGAAGTTTGGCACTTAAAGATCTGACTGGATATCAGTTTTTCGGCTTACCGACGAAACTTCCCCATGACAAAACGTCCCCTGGCTAAACGTCCCCGTGACAAAACGTCCCCGTGGCGAAGAGTCCCCGATCGAAACGTCCCCATGGCGAAATGTCCCCGGCTACATATTTTTTTTTTGGCTGAGGGATAGCTCGGCCTATGAGATTACTGTTTGCGTCATCAGTTCAGGACAAAAAATGTTCTTGGAATATAAACTTTCGAAAACCACGATGGGTTGACTACTTCAGCATTTAACCGATAGTCAAGAAACAAACCAAAGTGTTGCTCCCGCTATAGCCATTTCCTGAAGAAAGCGCAAAGATGTAGTGGTTTGTAAGTTTTAGTTTTATCTTTTCTTTAATTGGTTTATTTGTGTGTTAGTTTATGCTGCGATATAACTCATTTGATCTCGCTTTTGTTCGATATTTAATTTGGTGATATTCATTATCAAAGGATTTTATCAAAGGAACAAACCCGTCTAACCTAGATTTACTATGTCTCTCTATCTTACTAATCGTTCCGTCCGCTTTCGTTTCCTCGCTTCCCATACCATTTAAATCTAGCATGACGGCACTACGCTTATTTTTTTATTTTCCTTGCTGGACTCTCTTTGAGTCACAGCGGGCTTCCTCTTTCTCTGAGGAGCTTATTGGTGCTCCACAGGCTGTGCATGTTGATTCAAACAACCTAGAACTGATCAGTGACGAGTCAAGCAAGCAAGCAATTTATTTATGACCCGCCATTTTGAAAAGGCAGAGTAAATGACAAAAGTAAAGAAAATAAACAAAACACATATATACACACAGAAAAAGACAATTGCAAGTCAATTGCAAGGCATATTACACTTCATATTTTAACTGAAAAAAATATATTTATGAAGCAACCGGTCCCATGTCCGATCTTTCCTGCTAATAAGAAATGTTCCCACATCTGTAATGCACACTCTGAAGTTATTTTACCTCGATCATGCACCTTAAGATCGAGGCGAACTTAAAAATCTATGCTTGGGGACGTTTTACCGTGGGGACGTTTTGTCACGGGGACGTTTCTCCAGGGGGCGTTTCGAACGGGGACGTTTTGTCGACAACCCCAGTTTTTCATTTGGGATGACTTCGAAAAGCGGAAGTTCGGCAATTGTCGTTTTTGCAGAGCAACCGTAATATCAGATACCACGGTAACTGCAGAAACGACTAATTGCAGATCCAGTTACCGTGGTAACAGACTCCATGGTATCTGCAAAAACGCAACTAATATTTTTTGGCTCAGTCAATACAGTTTCATTTTAAGCCACAACGTACCTCTACCCTGTCTAAAATAAAATTTTACTAACCAAAAATGGAGAAATGAGCAAGTCTGTGCGGTCTAGACAAGCTCATGAGCCTTAAGAGCTTGTCTAGACCGCACAAGCCTCTCAACAATTTCCGGGGAGAGGTGAAACTTTTATTTCCCCTATTTTGCTCGGAGGAAAAGTTATTTCCCTTTCATCGGAGGCTTTAACCTCCTCTCACCCGCAAAGACTTCACTTTGCTCGTTTGAAGGTACAGGATCACGGGGATGGTTTCAGTCCCTTGACCTAGAATTCAGTTCACTTTGAACCCCCCTGGCTGCCTTGAGTGAAGCAGAGCTGAAACAATTCCAGACTTCTCAGGCTCTGATTAAATGAAGGGCTCGCTTTGTAGTTGATGGTTATTCACGAAGGCCTTCCACTAACATGATTTGTCGTAGATATTCTTTGCCTCTTAGGGAGGCAAAAGGGACGTTTCGTCGGTAAGCCATGTATTCTCCATCCGCACGTCCATCAAGCAGCATTTAGCTTTTGCCTCCCCACTACTAAGAGGCAAAGAATATCTACGACCAGGGGCGTCGCAAGTGCATTTTCGGTGGGGGGGGGGGGGGGGTGCAGAGCCAAAATTTTACCGAATCTGTCAAATTTTTTTTTTACCGAATTCTAGAAGCTCAGAATTCGAGCTTGAAATTATGGAACAAAAAGGATTACGTAGGAAGAGTAACAATAAAGGGCAGCATGAAAGGCGATAAGCCAACTATTAGGCGGCGTTTTGGCGAAGCCCACTTGGAGAACATATTGCCGGGCATGATTGCAGTAACAGCTTCTATCTTTTATAGCCAATAGAAAATGGAATCGAGCGCCGCAGCCGAAAATTTTCGAAATCCAGTTTTTCTTTTTCCTAGGCTAAAATTTAACCGCTTCTCTTACAAATCTTAAGGGACCGGACGGAGCGCCGTTCCGGCAGCAGCAGCAACTGTAGTCTAGTCAATATCCGACCAATAATCACATAAAGTGAGCGCCGCAGGCGCGATTTTTTTGGCTTTTTCCTGCCAAATTTAAATTCCATCCAACTCCTAGCTTTTAATGTTTCGAATTCTCAATCCTAAAACTGGCTTAAAACCCCAGTCAAATAACGCGCCCTTCCGCATAACACAGAATATTACGAAAGGTGCTGCAAAGTGAATTTTCGAAATATCTATGATTAGATATTCTTTTGGGGATCCAAAATAAAAGTAAGGACTATCGATGAAATCATAGACCATCCGTTTTGTCTGCGACCAGTGTTTCACTCGACCTCTTCCGAGTTTCGGGTTCGTGATAAATTCAGAATCCTGGCAATCATAGCGAATAAATTACCGAATCCTAGTTATTGTACCGATAGCATGTTCGGGATTCTGTATAACTACCGTATCCCGGTTATTATACAAAATTGTTTTAGTATCGAAATACTACCGAACAATATTCATATTCGGTACGCTTTCGTCGAAACTGGAACAAAAGTTGGGATTCTGGGTTAACTTCCTAACCCTGAAAATTATACCGAATAAATTACCGAATCCCAATCATGACACCGAATAATTTTGAACCGATTGCTTATTCGGGATTCTGTGTGACTACCGAATCTCCATAAATATACCGAATAGTTCCGGCATCGAAATATTACCAAATGATTTCAATAAATTCTCTAACCAAGTTCGTGATAACTACCGAATACTGGCAATTATACTGAATCCCGATCATTATACCGAAGAGATTTGTACCGATAGCCTATGTAGGATTCTGTATAACTACCGAATTTCCGTAAATATATCGAATAGTTCTGCTATCGAAAAAATACCGAACAATTTTACTGGCCTACTTAAGGGTCTTAAGTGCACTTTAGCTTCTTACATGATACGTAACGTAAGGAATTTTTACTTAAAATAGCCACTTAAGAAAGTTGAAAAAAGTTCAACTTATTTGCTATGCGTCCAATCCGACAAATTTCTTCGGGTTGTCGGCGAAACGTCGCCAATCGAAACGTCCTCACCGAAACGTCCCCGTGGCAAAACGTCCCCATGACAACACATCTACTTGGCGAAACGTCCCCAAGATTTAAGTTCACCTTGGTCTTCCGGCGCATGACCGAGGTTAAACAACCTCAGAGTTGGCATTCCAGATCTTTATAGGCAGAAAAGAGCGGACGTGGGACCAGTTGTTTCAGATCTGCACCTTTTCCCTTCAAGATAAATAGTGTAATACGCCTTGCCCTGGGCTCGTAACTGATCAGGAGTAGATTAGTTCTAGGTTGTTTGAAGCAACATGTTCCCATGCTCTGGTCTTAAATTGATCCGCTTGGAAAGAATGCGGGGTCTGATGCTAACACTGAAATCTCCCCCCCCAAAAATTTTTTTTTTGGTTATTGGTCCATCTTAGCCAGGGACATTTCGCCATGGGGACGTTTCGATTGGGGACGTTTTCGCCGACAATCCGAATAAATTTGTCGGATTGGACTCGTAGCAACATAGATCTTATGATCTGTGTGCTTTATATATCACTGTAAACGTCCTTTGAATAACACTCCATCTTTCCGCAATATTTATTTGAGCCGCTTTATCCGGTCTGACTACGTGACCCCCAGCGCCATACCAGGGCATGGAGCATGGACGTAAGTGACAATTAATATAGGCGAAAGAGGAGGCTTAATGAAAGGACAGGCAATTCAAGGCTGTTTCAGTAATTACTTATGAGCAAATCGTGATGGTCCTTGAATTTTGTACTCTGGAAAAGAAGCTCGGAAGCTGGTACGGCTTTGACGGCCTAGAAAAGCTGATTTTACCCATGCCTTATCCATGCCTGGAAATGCCTGGCTGTGCATGGCGGGATCGACTAAAAAGAGGCACGGCACGGAACGACATACTGAGCGTGTTCCACCCTTCTAACAATGGTTACTGTTCCATCCTCACAAAAAGTTACTACGCTGACCGTTCCAACCTTCTCGAAATAGTAACTAATAGTTACTATTTGCTTACCATGCTCGGGAGCGCAGTAAGCATAGTAACTACGCATCTCTGTAACGTGATTGGTCGGATTTGCCCGTGGCATCATACCCTGCTGGAAAATAGAAAAAATCGTTCCAGCCTTGACGGCAAAAAGCCAGAATTCGTGACGTCATGCGTAGTAACTACGGTAAGTAGGGTGGAACACGCTCACTGTAGGAGGCACGAGTACTAGAAATAGGCACAAAAACTAAAGGGCCCTTTCAGGCTACAGAGTGAGGGGCAGGAGTAATGTTTAACTTCTTTCAGGCTCTGGTCTGGAGTTACCAACTCTCATTTACTTGTCTACTTCTACTACTTACTAATCTCTTTTTATTACTCGTGCCTCCTGCGCCGTGCCGTGCCGTGTCGCGCTTTTTTTAGTCGATCCCGTCCATGGCTATGGCTTGACGTGGGAGACTTTTTGAGGAAAAAAACTTGTAAAGAAAGTCGAAGCCGACTGTATACAAAGATATGATCGGCAGATATGAGCAGCTTGTTAAAATCCCTACGACCAAAGGCGGAACTTCCCTTGATCGTATTTCAACAAATATGGACGAGTTCTACAGAGAACCTGCTATTGGGCCTCCTCTAGGCGGTAGCTACCATTATACCCTTGAATTGTACCCCAAGGCTTCTACTAGAATAGAATACACAACTACGCATAAAACAAGTAGACCACTCACAGACGAAGGATTATTACAATTTGGGGACTGGCTCAGTAAAGAAAAATGGGATGGGGTGTACGCTACTGATAGCCCTAGCGAGAAGGCTAGTCTGTTTCAGGCTGGACTACTTCAGAAATATCAGACCTGCTTCCCAGAGAAAACTAGGAAATTCTTTTCGTCGGACAGACCTTACATCACAAAGCCTATCAAAGACCTGATATACGAAAAAAGGCGTCTTTTCAATCAAGGCAAGCGGCATCAAGCCAACATCTTACAAAATCGTATAAGGAAAATGACCCGCCGAGCCGCAAAAAGTCACTATGAAAACAAAATCGGCCACCTTTTGAAAGCCAAGGCTAGCCAATGGTACAGCAATATCAAACAGATGATTGGCAAGACCGAAGTAGGACTCGATTTTAACTTGGATGAAGATGCAGCCGTCACGGCAAACAATTTGAACGCCCACTTAGCACATATCGTTCAGTCACTCCCACCCCTACCCAAGGAGGAAATCCCCGCTCCTCCTCCCACATTCAATGGTTTTCCCGAGATATCAGCGACAGAAGTCAGAACAAAGCTGGAGAAACTAAAGCGAACAAGTATAACTCCAGTTGACATTCCAGTCGACTTGATAAAAGCTTTCCCTGATTACTTGAGTTCACCTTTAGCTGACATCTTCAACCAGATAACCAAAACAGGCGAATATCCATCCGTGTGGAAGAACGGATTCATCACGCCAATTCCAAAGAAAGACTCGCCAAATGACTTCTCAGGGGTTCGGCCTATAACAATGACCCCGATCTTCAGTAAAGTGTACGAAAGTTTTCTTTGCACTTGGCTGAAACAACACATTCTGGAAAGCATCGATCCTGGACAATACGGTAAGCCACACACCTCAACTTCACACTATCTGATAAGTTTACTGGACAAAATTCTCAGACACCTTGATGAGCCGGAACGTTGGGTCAATCTGATAGCGATAGATTTGAAAAAGGCATTTGACCTTATTTGTCATAGTGTTCTCCTGAAAAAACTTCTCGTAAATTTTAATGTACAGACATTCCTTGTAAGAATAGTTGCGAATTTCCTATCAGATAGAACCCAACGTACCAAGTATAAATCGTGTTACTCAGACCCTTTACCCATATTTTGCGGGGTTCCGCAGGGAACTCTGCTGGGACCACTATTGTTCCTAGTAATGATAAACGATCTGGCAAATACCATACCAGATCGTTGGTAATACGTAGACGACCTGTCCGTCACGGAATGCTGCTACAAAAACATTCAAAGTGGTGCGGCAGCACTAATGAGTGACATCTGTGAGGAAGCAGCAGTTGATAAAATGATAGTCAACCTCGAGAAGTCAGTTGTTCTGACCATTTCATTCCTCAAAAGCATCCTTCTTCCCAGAACTTCGAGAGTCCTGCCGGGTAAAGGAGATAAAACTCCTTGGAGTATACCTTACATCAGACCTCAGATGGGATAAACAATTTGAGGCTATGCTCAAAAAAGCGAATATGGCCATAGCGTCCCTTAAACTTTTATCCCGCCATGGGGTACCACCCAAACACCTACTGCATGTTTACTTTTCATTCATCCGATCTTCCCTAGAGTACTGCAGCCCTGTGTGGCATTTTGGACTTACACAGGAGCAATCGGACCGACTTGAGAAGATCCAGTACAGAGCCCTTCTAGTTGTGTCTAAATCTCCAAAAGTTCCCTATTCCTCCCTTCTCAATGATTTCCGATTAGAAACTCTGGCAACCCGTCGCCTAAATATATCCCTTAAGTTTGGTACAAGTATTCTGGCCAACCCAATCCTAAGAAAAATCCTGCCACCAGAATACGAGACGACACGTATCCGACTTCCGCGGTCAGTGGCTCGGCCAGTACCAAGGCTACAACCGGTTGCATGTTCCCACACCCGGTACCTAAATAGTTTTGTCCCTGCTTTTGTCAAGTTCTTTAACAATGGATTTACAGTTGATTCCGAATCTTTCCCTTAGATTTTAAGGTCATTTGTATTTTGGTTATCTTGGCGTAATTGTTGTTAATTTAGTTATTTTAGCGCAATTGTTGTTAATTGTAAATATTATGAATTTTGACACTAAGATTAAGTGATATTAATCATTGTAATTTATTGACAAGTTACGTGACCTGACAGACAAATGGCCCGTTATGGGCCATAGTGTGATATGCGATTTAGCTCTATATATATAATTCAGTTTAAATATTATAACTTTAGTGTATACATTGTTGACGTAAAATCAACTAGTCGGCTTACCGCCGTTTCAAGATTTTTAATGAATAAACTAAATTGAATTGAATTGAATTGTATGTGTAAGTGTATCCGTTATGTTCTTTACCTTTCTTTTACTCTATCTATGTCTTACTCCCCAATATGATTGGAAGTAATATATATATATATAATGTATGACCCGCCAACAGTGTTGTAACAAGTACTTGAAATTTGTACTTAAGTATTAAGTATTAAGTACTTCCAAATTTTGTACTTAAGTATCAAGTATTAAGTACCAGTCCACAATTGTACTTAAGTAGTACTTTGAGTTTTAAGTACAGAACTTATACTTAAGTAGTACTTCAAGTACTACTTAAGTACAACTCTACTGCACTATTTCTAGCTCAGTCATATTCAGTCGTAGAATGGAAAATAAAAGAAAGTCATATAAATAAAGGCATTTGGCAGTTTAAAGAAAGAATTAAACACAACGAAAGATATTAGAGCTACGCTCGTCGTCGTCGTCGTCGAGTTAAGGTCCTTTCTGCTTCTTTTCGAGCCTCAGGACCTAGAGCTACGCTTCTTTGAACGTTAGTCAGTTTTGAACAGTGCCACTTGTATGGACCAGTCTATCAAAGTAACTAATTACGGGCTTTTAGGAATTCCTCAACGGGTGTTTTCTTCTTTTTCCACTTAGTCCGAACTGCACTGTTCTAGGTCAAGAAACATTCAAAGAAGTGTGCCTTGCTTAAGACTAGTGATTTGTCTTCTGGTGGAGATGCTGGAACTGACGAAATTCCCTTTTCTGTTAAAAAAAATCATTTGATCGAAGAGGAATGTACTTGGGATAGTACTTGAAAGTACTTAAGAATCTATCGGTATTTGAGAGCTTCAAGTACCTATTTATTTTACTTAAGTATTAAGTACTCCAGGGAAAATGTACTTAAGTAAAATTCAAGTACCTTGATTTTGTACTTAAGTAGTACTTGAAGTACAAGTACTTGATGTACTTCCTAACATTGCCCGCCAAATGCACAAGGCGACAGCGGAAATTCATCCGAAATTCAAAGTTCGTTCAGGAACGTTTTGGTTGTAACTGAAGCCTTCACTTGTTTGTTCAGACGAACAGCTCTAATTGATTCATTTCTGAAACCAACGCAGCAGTAACTAGACCTACGTTGCCTGGACAACGTGAAGTGTTGCAGCAACCTTTGTTCGGCTTCGCCGACAAAAGTGTTGCGAGAGCAACACTTTGGTTTTGTTTCTTCGCTATCGGTCCACTCGAAAGCAGGAACATGGTTTGATGAACGAAAGCTTGGCAAAGACGTAATTCTAAGTTACAGAGACTAATTTTCTTACCCTCAGATTTAAAGAGATCAAATAAAATGTGCACCAATTTGCACTAGTTTCTAGCCCCTTATGAACAATTCCTACTTACAAGTCCATCTCCCCGTGATAGACATAGTACCAAATTTTTCTCAATTCAAATACGCCACAAACAAATAAAAGGATTAAATGGTACACCAACTAGTAAAGGTTACAAGCCCCTCATCGCCGAAGATGATTATGGTCTAACAGTCGATTTTTGCTTATAAGTAAAAACAACAAAAGAATATCGGAAGTACGGACTAAATTAACTTAGCAGCCAATTGAACTTTATCCTTTCAATCGCAGACATCGTGACTTTTGGATACTTGGAACATTATCTTATATAAACTAGTTGGTAATATAAATCTGTCCGTAACTTTTCAGGATCAAAATACCATAGATGCCACTCTGCTAATTATTTCGAAACTATATCGTTGTATTAAAATTATCATTACATCCGTTGCGTTAACACTTAATTGTATGTTACAGTGGACAGTGGTAGACCATCACCGTAGAACATTGTAGCATCTCATGAAAATGACAATGCTATAGCAGCTGATTCTTGAACAATGAGATGAACCAAACTTTTCGTATCATCGAAACACCGGGAACAAAATAGGTGAACAAACTAGGAAAAGTCGAAAACCCCTCACCGCTGAAGATAATTATGGTTTTACAGCCGATTGTTACTTGCAAGTCCCTGAAATGTCTAACAATTGGGTTCCGCCTATTCTTTGTTTGAGTGTGTACCCTACCACTAAAGTTGTCAATCCCTCAAAGGCTTAATTTTAAGTTGCAGTGATAGACCAAGGAAACTAATTTTCTTACCCTCAGATTTATATAGATCAAATAAAATGTACACCAATTTTCACAAGTTTCGAGCCCCTCAATAGCCCCCTCTAGCAACCGATTCTTACTTATAAGTCCATCTCCCCGTGATAGACATGGTACCAAATTGTTCTCGCGACCAAATACACCGGAAAGAAATAATAGGATTAATAGGTGCACCAACTACCAAAGTTGCTAACCCCTCATCGTCGAAGATGATTATGGTCTAACAGCAGATTGTTACTTGTGTACCAAATTGTTTTTACCATCAAATACACCAGAAACAAATAATAGGTGCACCAACTAGCAAAAGCTGCAAACCCCTCATCACTGAAGATGATTATGGTCTAACAGCCGACTGTTGCTTACAAGTCCCCTACATGTCTCACAATTGGGACCGGCCTATTTTTGGTTTCAGTGTGTACCTTACTACTGAAGTTGTCAACCCCTCTTAAACTTTCAAACTGTTATATCTCATGAAGGAATTTTAGTACCAAAAAACGGATGACATATGCTTTGATCAGCTCACCAATATCTATCGACTGCCCTTCAAAAAAAAAATCTATCTGTATTAGTTCAAAAGTTGACTTTTTTGCCGTAGGCCAACTTTCTAATATCACCACTTTGAAAGGAGCAAAAGGTAAGCTTTAATTTCTTTAGCCAGTGAGAGAACTTTTAGAAGTTTAAGAGGCCCATCTGATCTCACTTCTCTTCCTCACTCCCAAGTGTAAGAAATGGAATGATAAACTCAGCTGAAATCGCGAACAGACATAAATAGAAACAATAGATGGCAGCACTTTCGGACCCGTGGGAAAATGACACTTTTTTGTTTCTGTAGATTTTTCTGTTTATCACTCAAAGAAGATATGTTGGCTGTGGGGCCGGTTAACTGCCGCATATATTTAACACTTATAGATTTTAGTCCATCTTCAATTTGAAACTGGTGCCTGCCTGCTTGCGTGGTAGAACGGAGCTTTCCACTCGAAAGCAGAAACATGGTTTTATGAAACGAAAGGTTCGCTACACAACTTCAGATAGTCCTCTCTGACATAGGCTATATAACTCCACTTCACTTTGCACACACCGTAGGCTCTGGCTCGAGGACAAGCAAAAACCATCCTTATTGGCCCCAGGCAAGAGTTCTACGGAGCTTTCCAAAATGTAATGTCATATTCATCAATCCAGCCTGAGGTCCACACTTTCCGTAAAAACCGCACAGGTTAGACCCTTACCAGTTACTAGGAATAAAATGAAATCGGAGTCATAGGAAAAAAAATAAAATAAAAAAAAAAACAGGACAAAACCAAAGTGTTGCTCTCGCAACACAATTAATGTGTCTTCTTCAGTGCGCATTTTAAAGTGTTTTAAAATTGCTGAGGTAACTCCCACACCAAACAAGAAAGAGGTGTTCCAGCGAAGTGCTAATGTGATTTTATTCCTCCCGGCCCCAGCGATCGATTATACTGTTATCAATTGTTTTTTGATTTAAGAACCTGAACCCGAAAAAGAACGAACCCGAACCCAACGTGAAGTGTGGAATAATGTTTGGCCATCTTTTGTTGCATAACACATGCGTCGTATTTACATCACAAATTGCTCTCAGCAAGTCACGAAACTCAGTTGTCCATCTTTTATCCTGACTGTCAGTTCATTGTTATTTCTCTTAACCATAAGACTTGGAGCCCCTTTATGATACTTTACACACAAGAAAACACGTACGAACGTGACTCGTAATTTAAGGCGCAAGGGGTCTATTTCACCGATAATACCTAGGCCAAACTGGCCATCGAAGATGTTTCGGTTACAGACAGCTATGACCTCTTCTACACAAGTAAAGGTGAAAACCTCTACTACACAAGTAAAGGTGAAAACTGAAAAACTACTTGGGTGGCCGCTATAGTGGATTGTTCAGCATGAAAATTCCACTAAAAACCTAACATCTCTGGCCTTAATGACATGCGATCTATATAAAAGACACTGGCAAAGCTACTAGAAATGCTTCTGTATGATTGGCCTCTTTCTGAAGTATGTGATAATTTTGACCCCAATTAGTGTGGTTTTCGCAAGGCAGGCTATAAGCACTTCGTTTTACTTGTTTACGCGGCTTCGTGACATACCAACATGCCAACTGCTTGAGTAGGAGAATCCGTTTGTTGACCTTATCCTCACCCAACAAACAACCTTTGAACTTCTTAATCACCCGGTTGATTTGGAAGCCGCATCTGAAATGAGTTCTAGTCAATTCTCACAGTGTATGGTTGCCAATTTTCTCTCGGACCGAAGTCTGATATTTGTAAAAATGAATGGTTCCATTTTTGAGGTGGAAAAAATAACTTGCGGTACACCAAAGAAACCAAGTTAGGTGCTCTTTGCTCCGTTCTTTCTCCACTGATAGAAGTCTACAAGCTAGAACAGTCTGCATTATTGTTCTTGTTGTTTTCTTTTCTTTGTGAGTTTTATTTTTGTCTATATTGCAAATTGCTGATGTAAAAAATATTAATTCATTCATTCACCGTTTCGCATTCTTCTCTTTCTGTCGAGGAGCTCTTTGATCGCCTCGACGCCTTCAGAAGAGAGCAGCGAAGATAAACTGTGCATCCCACATGAAAAGGCCGGAAACAAAGCCAAATGGACTTGCGCTCAGTTAAAGTCAAGTTAAGTGATCGACGTAAAAACTAAAAAAATTTTGGGTTAAGATCGTATGTTGTCACAGATGAGCCGTTTGTGCCCTCCTGCACTCACGTCGCCCGTGCGTCGGCCCGAGAGGAACACTGGCAATCGAATCTTGCCTTATCCTGTCGATTTATCTCGTCAGTTTTCTACATTTTTTACCGACTTGTATTTCAGTTTCTTGTTGTTTTTTTTCTTTGCAAATATTTTGTATGTCTTCGAGTATTCTCCTCACTGATTTCGACAACTAGTTCTAGTTTTTTTTATGGTTCAAAACTGATACGTCAGCTGAATTTTATTGGAGCTATATATCGGCCCTTCTCGGCAAGGGTCCTCTTCAGGCTCAAAACCGCTCAAGTCGGAAAACGAACTTGTGGGAAACACCAATAAAATTCAGCTGACGTATCCGTTTTGCACCATCAAATATGATTCGCAGTCAGCTTGGGCTGAAGGAATATTTATAGCTCGAGTCTTATAGTTTAACAAATTCGGTTGATCGATAACACAAAATTGCAGTCCTTATTTAAACTTGGACCGTGGTATCAGATACCACCAAAAAATGACTTTGAAAAAAAAATGACTTTGAAAAAAAAATGACTTTGAATGAAAAAATGACAGCAAAAATGACAGTGGTATCAGATGACATGATTATGACGACAAGCTAAAATCTTAACGCCAAATGTGATAATAATAGTAATAATGATATAAGCAACAAGACCAAGGTTTCGATGGGATCCCAAAGGGGAATAATTGTCGATTTTTTTTATACAGATAATCAGGTCTTGCAAATGTGATCAGTCTTTGCCGAACCCGTATAGATTTGGTATCATTGTAACAAACCTTTGAACAACATCCACTAAGTCATACTTTCCAGGTTAAATTCACTGTGTCTTTTTGGGTACACCTACCCAGGGGTGTCCCGAGGGGGGGGGGGGGGCGCAGCGCCCCCCCCCCTTCGTTTTGTGCATTCGGTCAAATTTTTGCCGAAGGCGAAAATTCGGTCAAAACGAGCATCGCGGCAAACTACTTGTCGGTGAGAAAATAAAGCTCATATTTGGATTCAACATATACTATTAGCCCTTTGTCGATTCTCAGATCGACTTAAATAATTTGTTTACATCTATCTAATTTCAGGTTTCTGCCGGATTTCGAATGAACTAGTTATTCAGCGAGAAAATGCAGGTTCACACATAGATTCAACTTGTATTCTTGCTCCTATAAGGATGTTCAATCGACTTCCGAATAAACTTTACTCCTACCAAATTTCCGGTTTCCGCCAGATTCCGACCAGTCTACTTGTCCGGCGGGAACTTAAAGTTCAAATATAGATTTAGGGCTTATTTTTACCTCTAAATCGACGCTCTAATCGATCAACGTTTAACTTCTAAAATCAACTTCAGATAAGACTTTCACTCTTACCAGCTTTCCGGTTTTCGATGGATTCCGGGCAAACTGCTTGTCCGACGAAAAATGGAAATTCATAACAGATTAGTATGTCTATATAACTCTCTATATGTCTCTATAACTATATGTCTCCAACTTCTATTCAACTTAACATAGAACTTCTACTTTTACGAAATTTTCATTTTTCTGGATTCTGGGTTTTTTACTATTTGTCCGGTGGGAAATGAAACATAGTTCTGGATTCATCATGTCTCCTTATCCCTAAATCGACTCTCATATAAGCTTGAAACATAATTTTTGTCATCCCTTAACTTAAAACCCCCTTCCCCACCCCTAAATATTGGGCTACAGGGCCCATCTACAAACTTGACCTGTACTTCGACCCAATAGATCCTCACACCAAGTTTGAACAAAATATCTCAACCCCTTTGAGAGTTATTGTGCCCTACCGACAGACAGACGGACGGACGGACAGACGGACAACCGTTACGAAGTAATAGGTATCCTTCCACTCACGTTTTGGGATCCCAAAAACACAACTAATTATGAAATTTGCAAATATCCCTCTAGAAATCTTAAGCCATAATACCATCCAAAATAATGACAGGCAATGATCAAAGTTTAGACAGTTAGCTCGTAAAATGTATTTGTCAATTGGCTGTTTTGTTTTAAAGCCATTTTCAAAAACTTATCATGTCTTCGAATGGTCCTCCTAACTGATTTTGACGACCTCTTCTAGCTTCAAGCTATTCCGTTTAACAATTTGACTGATCGGCATTATGTTGCTAACAGCCTGAAGCAAGTATACGCGTTGAAGCTTGGCATTGTTTATGGCACGTAGAGGTGGGAGGAAAAAAAATCACGAAACAGAGAGAAGAAATGGTTTAAGGGAAAAATAGGACTTTTAAAGTCCCTGCTTACGGTTTATGAAGTACAAAAAGTCGGAGACTTGTTCATTGACAGTATGAAGCAAATCTAATTACACTGTCAGAAGTTTCATCAGAGATTCCGCATAACAGTTTCAAGAATAACAACTTTTCACTTAGAAATAAAATGTTATGACCAATTAAGTTTACAGTATTTCGTGCCTAGATCTCCAACAACACCTTCAATTGGTAAAAATACTAACGGGAACGAAAGAAACATAACATATAACATCCCAAAGTGTTGTCTGTTGAAACCGCGCATCCTGCTGTTGTCGTTATGTAACTTCTGACAGTGTAGTATTTTTACCTATTGAAGGTGTTGTTGGAGATCTGGGCACGAAACAGTATAAACTTGATTGGTCATAACACTTTTTTCTAAGTGAAAAGGTGTTATTCTTGAAAGTGTTATGCGCAATCTGTTATGAAACTTCTGACAGTGTAGTTGAAGCCTTGTTCGCCAAGGAGGATGACGTTGCAGAACAAGGCTCCGAACATTGAAGTGTGTCAAGGAAGAAGGAGAGGAATTACATCAGAGGGCAAGGCTATCCTGTCCTTCCTTGTTTTTCGCGGCGACATTTTGGTCTTCAGTCTGTCTTTACGCTTTAATAGGCTGAAATGATCATAACAGAACAAAATCTAACTACATGCTGCCCTGTTCTATTGGCAGCAGCCGTTTCACCGATCTGTATATTTTATATGTTTCCGGCTTTTTTACAGCAGGAACAGGAAAGATATCCACTCGCTCGGTTATTGTGTTTTTACCAGTTTGCAAGATTTATTCTCTCCTCTCGTTTGAATGTTAATTTTGTTATTTCGTTTCTTACAGTAGCCTAGGTTCCGTAACGATTCTGGGAGCACGATTTGGATAAAAATCTTATTCTTGGCGTTTTTTGATCGATTGCTCCTTTTCATAGAAAGTTCAGTTAAATAACAGTTGTTTTAATCCCTTTTTATGGCACTTGCCCTTCGACGAAGTGCCATATAGCGATCGCAATTTCTGTCCGTCCGTCGGTCTGTCGGTCCGGGTTCGGGCACTTCCATATAAGACAGGACGATGAAACTTGGCAGGCATATCAGGGGCTCGAAAAGATTAACTTGGAAACAGTCATATCCACGACCCGACCACCGTGGGGGAGGGGGGAGGGAGTGGAGGGAGGGAGAATCCGGAATCTTGAGGCATTTTTAACTTTTGAGTGGGGGACCGGATCTTTCTGAAACTTGATATTTGGAAAGACCCCTTGTCTCAGTCGACCCACTTCAAATCCGAACCGGATCCGGTGACTTAGGGGAGAGTTGGACGGGGGGCCGGAAAATCGTCGGAAGCACTTAGAGTAAAGGGATCGGGATGAAACTTGGTGGGAAGAACAAGCACAAGTCCTAGATACATCATTGACATAACCGGACCGGATTCGGGCACTGTGGGGGGGGGGGGTTGGGAGGGATTCTGATGTTCCAGCGAGTTCGATACTTCCCGATTTACTAGGATGATGAACTAAGCAAGAACATGAGGGATCCGAATAGACCGACTTGAGAATAGTCGTTTGCACGATCCGAACATCGTGGGGGTAGTGAAGGGATGGGGAATCTGGAGTCTAGTGGCATTTCTAACTTCCGAACGGGCCATCAGATTTGAATGAAACTTGGCAAGTGGAAAAAGCTATTGTCTCACATGTTCCATGTGAAGTCCGGACCGAATCCGATGCTTGGGGGGAGTTGGAAGGGGGGCACCGGATCCGGAATTGGTTGGAAACGCTTGACGTCGGGACCCCAGGACCCCGGACCCCTTGCCACGGGACCCTTCTGGCTAACGAAAACAGGACCCCTTGAAAACGAAAACGGGACCCATATGGCTAACCGAAAACGGGACCCCTTGCAAACGAAAACGGGACCTATCTCTATAATACGGATAGTTGAGTTGGGACTCATGTGCCACTAAGTGTTCTTAGAAAATAATATTGAATCATTTGATGTGATGCGACGGAAAGCTAGTTTATTTAGTTTATGATATTTATTTGCAAGGATAGAAGTTTCTGAAAATCAGCCTATAAAGGCTATACACGAGAATGCAGAATGCCGAAACGGCGATTTCTATTGCCTTTTCCGTCGTCTGTTCTATTGCCCTGAGCCAACGAATGGATGAAATAATTATAACTATGTATTAAAGGATGGTCCTGTTCTAATGTAATTTTAATGTTCCGAAGTAAATAAATTGATTAATTGAATGTTGCGGTTCATCCTTACTTTGTCTCGTCTTTATACCCGCTGCTCTGTTAATCTTTTCAGAGTTAAAAATAAACAATTAAAGAAGGTGCAGCTTTCGAAACTGGAAAGAATTGTGAAATGATTTCATGATACCATACTGTTCGCTGTATGGGAACGGCCGACACTATATGCATACATACGCATTCTTTCATATAGCAGATTCATCTGCCCTCAAGCAGATGATGTAGCTCATTACAAAAAGTTATCTGTCAACTATGAACGTATGTACAGATGCAAATAATTTTTATGTGCCAACACGTCATTTCCATCCAATGGGCTGATTAGGAGTTTCAGATAGCGGTAAACGGTACAGGATTTCATCGAGATATCAGTATCGTTAGAAACACTGACGGTGACGATAGAAAATGTCTGGAGTCAGAGCAACCAAATCCGGATTCGCAGCGGAGGCTCAAAACAAAGTAAGTGTTTTTGTGTAAATACATTGCATTTGTGCAGATACGAGATTGGTAGAATTTGATTGGACCGGAGGGGGTACTAACTTTCGGGCACACTGTGTGCGGGAGGGCAGGCACACTTCGTACCCCACTGTACCTAGTGTTGGGCGATATTCGATACGATAATCGAAATATCGATTATATTGAAAAATATCGATATTGACTTTTCAAATATCGATAGTTGCATCACGATTTGCAACAGTTCTATCACTCGGGATTTTCAGAATAAAAGAACGAATAGGGATTTCAGACTTGATTTCGACTGGGGAGGAGAAACAGACTGGGAAGGAAAAACGTGGAAATGCTACTATTTCTTAATGGGAATGTTCGGTTTTGTAATTTTAGTTCAGTTTTTTGTCCATGAAAAATATAGCAATATAAACAGTTTGAGATATCGGTTTACGATGATCGAAATATCGATAATCGAATTTGAAAATATCGATATTCCTAAATATCGCCCAATGGTAACTGTACCCCAGTATTTAGGAGAATGACAACTTGGGTAGCTCAGTGTCACGAACAGCGGCCACTAGCGACTGTACTCTGTACTGACTGACGGGTTTTAGAGCCGGCAACCCTTTGCCGACTCGCGGACTGTTCTAGGGTAGCCCGAACCTCCAAATTAAGCCCTAAACACAATGAAGAAAAATTCACTTACTTTATTGAAAATAGAGCCTACCTACAACGACTACAGCTTTACACACTTCTGAAGTGTATAATAATTGTCGCAGAACTCGAAAAGAAGACCCACATTAACTTCAAACTAATGTAACAATTATTTATTACACTTCAATAAGAAAAGACTTCAGTTACTGATAATGATATGAGAGTAGATAGTTTCGCACCGATTACTTTTCTACAAAATATTATGTTAAACAAATAATAAGTTTAATTCCGTTGATTCCTATAACTTTGATAATTCGAGTTCTGTGACACTCAGTCGGCACGTACACGTCGGGCACACTTAGTTGTTCAGCACAACACTGCACCCCAGTTTTTGGAACGGTATCCAAAAAGTAAGTGTACACTGTGTACGGGTAGGTCAGGCAGTTTTCGTACCCCACTGTACCCCAGTTTTTAGGAAAACGGCGACTTCGGTAGCTCAATCTGCACGTACACTTTAGGCACACTCATTAGGTGCTCAGCTGCACCCCAGTTTTTGGGACGGTACCCAAAAAGTAAATGTAATAAGCCAACAAATTAAAGCACAAATCGCAGGATACACAGTTCTAAAACGGGTGACTGCTGTGAAATTCTGTCGGGTTTTCTCACAAGACTACCAAACAGTCGCGGTTGTTTTCAGCTTCCTTCGTGTTGATGCGGGAAACGCTATCGCGTAACCGGTATTTATGAACAATGAGCCTTTCAGAAGTAATTAGCGGGGGCCCGATCTGCCTCGAAAAGAGCCAATCACAGATATATGCAAACATCAAAAGAGAGTCGTGAAGGTAGATAAATAGACACATTTCCGAAATCGCGGAAATGAGAGCGGATGGAACAAATAGAGACGTTTAGTCAATCAGTAACGTAGGTAAGACGGGTAGTTTAATAGCCTTTGTCGTCAAAGGCAAAATAAAACAGATTTTCTCGCTGTCCCAAGCAACCTCCAAACCCCATCATCTATCTTGTACAGAAATAATTTTTGCGTCTGAGAGTGCGATTGGTAAAAATGCTCCTGTGCCATCCAGTCAAAGCTTTACCATTTATTTGTTCAATATTATAAGATACCAAAGTGTGTGGTTTGGATTATGATACGGGAATCCAATGCTGATAACTGACGTCCGAAAACAAGGGGGAACAGACTTTATTCAAACATGGACTTTTTAAACAAAAATAGAAAAAAACATGATTTTAAGATTTTTTTTTCTTGATCAGTGAATTTTCCTTCCATATTTGATAGTGCAAAACGGATACGTCAGCTGAACTTTATTAGAGCTATATTTTGGCCCTTCTTGCCAAGGGTCCTCTTCACTTCAGGCTCAAAGCCGCTCAAGTTGGAAATAAGAACTTGTCGTAAATGTCGTATCCGGTGTCGTATCCGTTTTGCACTATCAAAGACGATTCGCAAGGAGCTTGGACTGAAGGAATAGTTATCCCACCAAGATGATGTGCGAGGGATAACGAAATGATCAAGAAAAAAACCTCGTTTTCTATTTTTGTTTGCAATGAATGGTCAGCTTGGCTTCAAACCTTATGTATGGACTTTTTAAGGTACATGCGCACACAGTCTGATTTTGTCAGCGGATGCGAATTTCTCCTTCGTTCCGGAATTTGAAAGTTCGCTGATAGCGACCCGAATTTCCCATACGTATTTAATACGAAATCTTTTCGGACGGTGTGTGCGCGTACCTTTCATCCCAATGCCATCTGAGCTATTTATTCAAACACTTCCGTTGTTTGTTTTAGTCCGCTATATAAGAACGGGACATGATTTCACTCTTCACAAATTCTATCTTTCGAAACAAAACACTTGTAGTGTAAGGAAGTAAGAACTGGCAAAGACATTCGAAAATATTCGTAAGGATGACAAAAGGCAACTTGAAGTCGCGCCACCATACAAAAGGGATTGAGACTTGGCAATAAACAGTTCGAAAATTAGAGAGTTAAAGGAGTTATATCATAAGCATTCTAGCACTTGCAACGTATAACCCCCCCCCCCCACCCAAGACCCAAGATGAAGCCACGACTCGATCCGACCGCTGGGTCATCTAGCGCTGCGGGCTGGAAGCGCCCGACATGGGGAGGATGGAATCATAGTTTGACTATGGATCTAACAAAATGTTTTTATTGTAGCAGGCATATGGAAAATGTGTAGAAAAATCAAACTAATTATTTGCATTATTGATTTCTTTAAGTATTTTGTTTTCTGTTTTTTTTTTCAAAATAAACAAACGAAAATAAACAATACTAAATTCGTTATAGCGATTTCTCAGCTACCGAGACCAAAAAATGTCAAACTGGCTGGTGATTTCTTCTTCCGACATATCTAAACGTCCACATGGTGATGTACTTAGTTGTTTTAATCCTTTTACACGCCACTCGATCTTCTCGAAGGCTTAAGTAATCTTTTGATCAGCGGCCAGGAGATCAGTGAATAGTTAATTAGCAATGGCGGACTGGCGTCCAGGAGTGAAGTGTGTTCAAGTAATTTGTGGATGACGTTGGCTACCGTGAGGATTTTTGGGGAAACAAAGGTAACAGTGTGTTCCTAAAAACCCGGCCCATCGAAAAACGATGGTGTCTCCCGCCTTCTCGGCCCACGTGAATCAAAAACTTTAAGCTCATTTTTAACAAGCATGGGACAATTAAATACCATCTTTAAAGTGTGACAAAATAGCGGTTGGTGGCACTGCGTGATAGCAAAATTTGGCGACCGACAACACTGATCCAGCGGATTGACCAGCACTGACCAGCGGAACACTCTTGATCCGTTTATTGGCGCTTGTTAGAAATTGCCTTGTTAGATTCTGGGGGGAAATTTCTCTGTGAGAGGCGTTACTTTCCTACCGTCTGGCCCAGTCTACTGATTACGATTGATAACCCGTCGTAAATTGGGGTGTTTCACGCAAGGTTCGAGAACCTTCTTTACCAAATTGGCTCCCTCGTAACCTAGCCCAATTTGATTAAATGTCGATGGGAAAGAAAGATGAGACTTGTCCCGGATAAGAAAATTCAATATGGATCATGAAGTCGGTTTTGCTCGGCAGATGTTGCAAGGTGAGAAGCTGGTGGAATAAATACAGTGGAGACAAACAAGTCTGGCTGGAAGACCTTGGAAAGTGAATCCCTTCTTATTTGATGGTGGAAAACGGATACGTCAGCTGAATTTTATTGGAGCTACATTTCGGCCCTTCTTGGCAAGGGTCCTCTTCAGGCTCAAAACCGCTCAAGTTGGAAAGACGAACTTGTGGGAAACACAAAACTAAAGATTCTAGCCTAACGTTAATCCCTTCTCCGTGAATCCCTTCTCCATTAGCTATTGGATTAAGGAAGAAAAGTTGAATGCAATGCGGAATACTGTTGCTATACAAGACAATATTATTTTGGTAAAGGAGTTAAATCGGAAGAATTTTAGCATTTGAACTAGATATTGCTTCAGCCCAAGCTGACTGCAAATCATATTTGACAGTGCAAAACGGATACGTCAGCTACATTTCATTGGAGCGACATTTCGGCCCTTCTTGGTGAGGGTCCTCTTCAGGCTCAAGCCCAGAGCAAAATAACACTAAGGAATAGCGTCAAGACCTATGCTTTCCTTGCTTTGCAAACGGGCCATACTCATAGCGCCGCTCACTACGCTTTCGACATATAAAGCGAGACAAAATTGTGTATTTAGAAATTCCTAGTAAAGTTAAGATGCAGTCTGCAGTCTGCACACAGTGAAGAAACAGGAGAGGTTTGTATCTGTTTTTTGCTGTGAATATGGAGTTATTGGAGCCAGCGCTGGTGCACGACCGATTGAGTTGCATTAGGGGCGTTCACTATCGCTAGTTTTGCTAGTGTCGCGGCTACTCGACTGCGTGCCACTTTTTTCAAGTCTTGGCGCTACTCTAGTGTTATTTTGCTCTGCTCAAGCCGCTCAAGCAGGAAAATGAACTTAGGAAAACAGTTAAAATATTCTTCATTAAATTTCTGATTTTGTGAAATTCTTCCTTGAAGATTGCTTGAAGTTAAAGCTGGTGCTGTGATTCCATTTTGGACACGGCTGCTGTTTCTGCTGCTCGATTGGGTCGTTGAAAAGGTAGACATTTTTCTGCATTTTGATTTTGGAATACATTTCATAGCTACATTTTACAATAAAATATAGCTGACGTTTTGCATTGTTAAATATGATCAGCTTGGGCTGAAGGACACCGAAGCACGGAACTTCAAATCGCCCAGACATGCCGCCGACAAGTATCCATCTTAGCTGGAAAGAAGAAGAAGAGACGGGTGATTCCAAAACTGAAATGCAGAAAATCTCCACCCTTTCAACGACCCAATCGAGCAGCAAAAACAGCAGCCGCGTCCAAAATGAAGTCACAGCACCAGCTTTAATCTCAAGCACTCTCCAAGGAAGAAATCCACAAAGTCAGATATTTAAGGAATAATATTTAGTTGTTTTTCCAGAAGCTCATTTTCATGTTCCAATAAATTGTAGCTTACGTATCCGTTTTGCGTTGTCTTCGAAAGCTTGCTAATGGGGAAGCTCAAATAGGTCTTCACAAGAAAATCAGAAATAAAGAAAAAAATAGCTGTTAAACTAATAGAAAGTAAAAAAAAATCTTGTTTCTTACGTCTAGTTCGCGCCACTAGATGACGCGGGTTCTAACGAGTTCTGGTATAAATATTCTTTGAGCCCAAGCTGACTTTGAATTATTTATTCAAACAATGTTTACAACGGGTACGTCAGCTACGATTCTTCATCAGCGATATTTCGGTCCTTTTTGGCAAGGGTCCTCGTCAGGCTGTCAATCCTCTGGTCCAACTTCGGGGAAGGAAACAAACCTGTAATTACATTAATTAGCGTATTGGAAATGGGTGGTCTAGCAAGGCATGCGACGCAAAAGTGCAATCTGCATGTGTGAGAAAGCTCCCGAGCAGAGCAAAATAAGTGTTATTTTGCTCTGCTCCCGAGTTACCTCCTCTATAATTGTTTTCTCTTCTCCACCGGAAGGTATAGTTTTCATCAAGAATAATATTCGCCCGGTTCCTGTCAGCTTTCGGTGTGCATTTAGGTAGAAAGTCTTGGGAAAATGAATGAAATTCTGTTATTAGAAAGACGCCTTTCGCCTGTTGTTTGTCAACTGTCGACAACTGCGGTGGGCTGAAATTTGAAACCAGCACGGGAAATCTTGCAAAACTCGAAACTCTCTTTACTGTGCTCAGCTTTCTGAGACCGTCAAGAACTTTTTGAAACAAGTAGGCTAATTTACATGTTAAGTTGGGATAAATCCTGCTAGGATACGGCTCTAAAGGCACATCTTTTCCGCGACACAATTGTTGGCCACACCTTCTGAGTGTTTGTCGCGGAAACACGATAGTGTGCCACACAGTCGATCCACTAGTTGAAACTCGCGGAAACGCCGATTTGTCGATTATTTTGGCGGTCATTTCCAATATCGGAAAATAAAAATAAAATTAATGTAAAATTTCAATAAATAGAACTCCAGGCTTATTTCCTTACCATTCTGTCCATAAAGTATCCTCAGTTTTAAGTCTATATACTTGAAAAAGTAGTTAGATTTAGTGTTTAGACACTATTTTGCTGCTTAATTTGAATTTCCCGCCAGAATCGAGCCTCGCCAGTTTTTTGTCGAATTTGAGCCACAAAGCGAGCCACGAAAATCTTATTGGTCGCGGAAACACACTTTTCGAGCCACAATCGACCCACAAACTGTTTGTGGGAGCAGGGAAAAACGCCTTCAGTATTCGCTTAGGGCTATCTGGCAAGGGATCTAGAAAACGTGGTGACGGGCTAAACTACAACTTTTTGGGGGTTCATATCAGTCAGGCACAAATCGTCAAATTTTGGGTGTGTGCCCCAACTTCTGCGCATGTCCCAATGCACGTGCATGGTGCTCATACTTTGGGGCACCATGCCCTTGCAGCAAGGGCATGGTACCCCCACAGATTTCTGTTGTCAACTTTTGAATCGAGAATCTGAATTTTATGGATTCTAGATCTGGATTCAAACAGATTTTAAGAGCGTACCATGCCCTTGCTGCAGAGCATGGTGCACTAACGTATGAGCAAAATGCCCAAAAATTTTGGATTTCTGTATGACTGATCCATATTCCTAATATGACTACGTAAAGCTTATCCGTCCGTCTGTTAACGCGATGACTCTCCAAGTTGGTTGATATGTCTTGTTCAAACTTGGTGTGGCGATCCCTAGGGTCCAATTAAAGTTCAAGATATCGGAGATGAACACCGTAGGGATGGGAGAGTGATTTTCAAATAAATTTGAAACACAAACTTTTTAGAAATGAATGAGGCAGTCGAATCAGGATGTATCTACACCCTTCCGCTAAACAAGTAAACAGATCACTTCAAGGATCTTAATGAAAATACTGTTGGCATTCGGAATAACATTTAAAACAAAGATGCCAATCCAGACGTTAAGTTAACACAAAAAAACACAGTACGGTACAATCGAAGTGGTTTTACGGTACGCTCTGTCCCAACCAGTAGAACGTGATTATCGTTGTGAACGCCACAGTGAAAACTGCTGCCCATGTTGGAGCTTCTGGCATAATACTCTATATGACTAAGTCCAAAAAATGCCAGTTAACTTGGGGAAGAACGAGGAAAGTCACCCAAACTATGACTCAGATCCTGTGTCAACCAATAAACGGCGTTCGTTGGAGACAGCTGTGGCGACGCTTCCGGCTCTTCCGCTAGGTACACGGCGATTGTTCATCGGCACAAAGAGTTAGTCATCAAGAGTATTCAGAGATAATCAAAGAGAAACGGGAATCAGACAAGGGAGTAGTGGATTGACTGGCTGGTTGTAGCGTCTGATAGCCTTTCGCATATGTACGAACCGGTGACACCTTAACTGCAGCTTCCTCGCCAAGAAGGATAAGGAATTGGGAAAGGAATTTTTTTTCTGGGGGGGGGGGGAGGTGTCGTTGCACTGAGTGGCAAGAACTTTGGTTTGATCTTTCATTTTAACACCTCACCGACAACAGTATCAGGTGAAAGCATGTGTTCGTTCACTTCAGCAATTACTATATAACCAACCAACCACCTAACCAACCTTCACCTAATACTCTTGATGACCAACTCTTCGTAACGTCGAATCGCAGTCTGCCTAAGGAAGAGCCAGATACGTCGCCACATTGACCACAACAAACGTTGTTGGTCGGTTTAGGCCTACATAGGATTTGAGTCAGTTTTGAGGATTCGGTTGGGTGACGTTTCTCGTACTTCCTCAAGGTCACTGGCGTTTTTAGCGCATTCAGAACTAAGAGCGTCCAGCCAGCACATTTTGCTTAACATTCAGTGTGTCTTTAGCGAACAAGCTAATTCTTATACGGGGGGGGGGGGTCGGAAACGGGGGGGTTTTGGTCAGGGGGCTTGGTACTGGGGGTTTTAGTACCAGGGTTGGGCGTTGCCGCAACCCATAGTTTTCATTATTGTACCGTCAGCCGGACTTGTTGCTCTTGGTCAGTTCTTGTCTGTGAAGAACGACGTTACAACACAAAATATCAGAGGCGCCATGTACCAAGGAGTCTTGCTGGTCAAAGTAAACTGGCACAAACAGCCTGATTATCACAGCTGAATTCGAATTTGCACCCGATCATGGATTCGCATTGAAAACCCCTCGCATCCGAGTATTCGCTTCAGAAGTCTGCAGAGTTATGTGAGTGTGGGTAACAGAACTCCCTTCAGCCTTCCACTCAATATCCTGCTAGTTCTCTAGTCGCCATTTATCGTTAAATGGGCTCGCCCCTCCTTATCCGCCACGAGACCTTCCACGTTATCAAAATGGATCTCGTCTCTTGAGCTAGCACTGCAAAATATCCAAGTTAGCCTTGGAAGTCCTCATTAAGGGTATCCACGTCTTCGTCTCATTATTTTCGGAAGGGCGGATTCTGAGGTAAAATAGGCCATAGATTCCTCACCCCTTCGATTGCCTACAAACTGGGCTCTCCGTCTGCGTGTCTCCGGTTAGGAATACAACTTAGGAAGTAGTTTTGTTGTGGTATCTAGCTAGCTGCCTAATCTCCTAGTACTGCCCACAATTGCTGAAAAGGATGAATTTATAGCCGCCACCTATGTCATTTACTACACGGAACTGTTGAACAAAACTCGATCCCGCTTTTCCTTGTTGCGAGCCATGTCGGCAGAACCCGGTTTTCGGGCTGCCAAGGTCAACGTTAACACGGGAAGGTACCGCCAGGAGAATTTTTTGAGCGGGGCGAAGCAAAAACCGCCTTCTGTCCAAGACTAGCCAAAACCCATCCAACTGAGAGAGCAGCGGCGATGAACCTGATCAGGAAATTGAGTGAACCGCAGTTCTTCTTTTTCCTTCAAAGCGCAAAGTCTTGCGGGCAAGTCCATCTGCCACAGTATTGTGAAAAGACAAATGCTAAATGATTGTACTCAATCAGTAGCACAATGCACAGTATTGTTGGAAAGTTCCATCCGGAAGCTGAGTGAAATTGACTACAACCGCTATCGATCGCGACGACGTGCTTAATATGTAGAGATAGAGCCCTTCTCCCGCCCGCCAGCAAACTAATTATTTTGGTGATTCAACTTTCCTTGACGAACGCTACCTCAACTTGCTCCTTCAGGTGTTTGGCTGACTTCAAGTTCAGCCTAATAGTGCACGCGAGCTTTTTATCTGTTGCCCCCCCCCCCCTGTGAACCTTTGTTAGACCTAATGCTTCCGAGTTCCACAAAGAACAAAATTGAGCTAAGAAAATACTGGCAGTAAATTAGACCTCGTCTTTTTGTGACTACCTTTGAGATTCACGGGCACTTCGTTGGTATTCGCTCAGTTGGCCTAGATTTGACACGTAATTGTAGGCTTTTCCGGATGTCAGTCGGCAACGATGGCACGCCGCAGTTTACGGGTTTCTTCCCACATATGGTAATTAGATGAAAGGGCGAGTGCAGAAGTGGGAAGTGTTGTTTTTCCTGTCCAGGTTTTCCGATTTTTTTCATTCTAGTTGAGGCAAGCGGGAAATGAGATTGGTCAAGATATCGCAACTATATATCATCGCGTAAAGTCTGTGGACGGCGCACATGCTGCGAAAAAAACTGAACCCATGAACTGTCTGGTAAACTCACTACCACATGATCATAATTCATGCATAAGCATTCCTTTAACCCGAACTGACAGCAATTCATATGTTCGGGGATTCTGGATTCTAGAGGATTGTATGATTTGTTGTTCACAATGCTTCAACCATTCACGGATCGCTGCTGCTACGTTTTTGCGCGTCTTTATTTCAAGGTCTTTTCTCCAGAAACGACTAAGTCAGTGAGCTCTACGATCTTGGAGACCCGGCTCACGCCCAATTTATTTACCCGTACTCTGCGGGTATTTTTCTCCGCAACAGCAACAAATCCCCGGGGATTTTGGAATTCAATCTCGCGAACTTTTTACCCGGGGATTTGTTTGTCGAAGGGTATTCTTCGACGTCAGCAACTCGAATTTTCGAGCAGTAATTTTGATTATGTCTATATAAGAAGTGATCCAAATGGACACATGTTGGTGTCCATTATAGAGAGACATACTGAACTTAACTTAAAACCTTGGAGTCTATTGCCACATGACAGTATTCTCCCTCGAAAAACACCCGGGTACCGTGTGAACAGTTTTCCCTCTCGTCTCCGGAGAAAAATACCCGCCGTGTAAATGATCCTTCAGCTTTATTCCTCGACTATTACCAGACTTTAGTTGTCATGTGCAGTGTCTTATGAAATGTTTCTTGCAGATCAACAGCAAATATGACCCTCATCTGGCCCAGGAAGCTCTGGTGTGGGTGAATGAGCTCACGGGCAAGATCTCGAACACATCAGGAGATGCCGACAACCTGTTCGAGATGTTGAAGGATGGGGTCATCCTCTGCGAGTGAGTCCCAATTTTCGCAATACCCGCCTTTTCTCGCTTCTGAACACTATAATGAATAATGATATGGAATAGTTAATTTGTCTTGTTCCTTATGGTGCGTTTTATAATTTGCGTAAGATCCGGATCGTATTTTTCAGATCCCAGGATTTTTACCTCCGGATTTTTTGCTAGAGATCTTTTTCCAGCGCAAAGTCGAGAATCGGAAAATACTCACATATTTGAAACACTTTTAATCATCCATTAGTGCAATCACACTGCATCTATACCTTACATTAGGTGTTTAGGTCGTTAGGAATTCACAAGGACAGGGAACGTATCGATTTAAATAAGCATAGTGTATGCTCATAGAATACTGTTTGCTTTAACACTTGCCAGACCGTCAAGGGACCGACTAAAAAGAGGCACGGCACGGCATGGCGCAGGAGGCACGAGCAATAAAAAGAGATTAGGAAGTAGTAGAAGTAGACAAGTAAGTAACAGTTTGTAACTCCACAGCCCAAAAGAAGGCCGCTAGAATATTGTCACTCCGAAGCCTGAAAGGGCCATTTTTGTTTTCGTGCCTCTTTTTAGTACTCGTGTCTCGTACACTATTTCGTGCCATGCCGTGCCTCTTTTTAGTAGATCCCAACCGTCAACCCGAAAGGAAACGACATCTAGAGTCACAGAGTTTCACGTCGGTGCATCGGACATAATTCTTCTGATCCATTAAAAGTGTATGGGAAGCCCATGTCTTTCTAATCTTCTTTGAGAGACCGAGGGGCTTGAAAGCGAGTGTCGATCCCGGAGCGAATCCGACGCTAAACGTATTCAGCCCAGATTAGTCAGAGTAATTCCTGCTTGCTTATGGAGAACACCTCTGGGGCATGTTAGAGCGGATCCGTGCTCCAGGCGTCGGAATATTCTAGGGATTCAAATAGGCTTTTCGCGCTGGCTATTCAGGAAGAAGACGAGAAATGAAACGAATGAAAAATGAAAATCTGTTAAGGATGAATAATATTAGAGGATTTGCGTTTCTTGGTTCAGCATTTCCTTTTATCCGTATATCAATCTTCAAGTAAATTTGACCAGAATCTCCGCTTCTGAATCACCAAAACCCAAGCCTATCTCCCAAACCCATGTCCATGTCCTAGTCTTTTTATTGTGAATCTCAGCAATCGAAATAACAATATTATTAAAGAAGATACTGTTAGGATTGAGAGCCTGTTGTTCGGTAGCGTGGGTAACCAGGTAAGTAGAACGACCTTTATTCTCGTGTCCAAACATAAAAACCCTGAAAGAGGAACACAAACATAATATTTATACCTCTTTCAATTTGATCACTTCACAACGTACCTAAATATCTTCTCCTATTTACATTCACTTATACCAGTATTCGAATTCTAACTTATTAAATAAATATACTAACCTATCCGGGTTTCTCAACTACTTATTTTTCTGTATTTACTTTTCTTCATCTTCTTCTGCGGATCATTCGGATACTGGTAACTGTCACTAACTAAATACACATAGATGGCGGGGCATATTTCAAATAACATAACATAACTGTTGTTTTACAACAGATACTTATTTTATATTAAAAAAAAATTCCTCCCACCTACTTAAGGAGCCAATTTGGCTGAGAATCGGTGGCCAAATGGGAAAAGCCCAAATGGGAAAGGCCGATGAGAAATGGCCAAATGGGCTAAATGGTGGACAAATGGGATGATCATAATGTCCATATTCTCGCGATATAAACTCCATTTGTAAATTCAACCTCACTCTTAACACGAAGAGAAGGGCAAAGTCAACTTCTACATATTTGTGGACTTCGTCGCTATGGAATGAGTGGAGGACTGATGGGGGTCAGATAGGTTCCATGGCGGGTATGGTTAGAGACCGACTGGGGGAATAAGACACAAATATTTTGGCATGCTGAGATGAAGTTTGACGTCTCTGAAGCTTGCTCTACGCAAAGATCAAAGAGGCTGGGAAGACGATACTGAATCACAGGGCTGGTCTAAAAAACGATGAAAATGGATAGTTTCAGCCCGGACGAACTTCACGCCACTTAGTGAATGGAGGAAATATCTAGGTAAATTTAGGGTAGCGGATGGTATTCTCTCATGCCCTATGTGAAGACAGGCGTTAGAATATACTCATGCCATGAATGTTTGTGAAGAGTCAAAGATTTAAAGAGGGAGGTTTTTGGAACTGGGGGGGGGGGGGGCATCTGCAGAGGTTGAATAGCTAATTTTTGTTTCAAATCCGGAAAGGTTCATCTGTTGGGGAATATCGCACAGAGATATTTTTCTCTAGGTTTTCCCGTTTTGTGCTGTTTTGTTAAAAAGCAAATTTTGTGTTTGTGTTTGTTTGATATTTACCATGGCCTTCAAAGCTTTAGCATAATTCAACTTTCGACAACATTCTTAATTGACCAACAAATTCAAGCACAGACATCCCAAGGGTCTTGGCGTCAAGCAAAACTGCTGCGAGCTATATGGCAAACTGATCTGTAATAGCCATGCAGTATCGGTAAGGCAGTTGTTTATGCAGTCAATACCCCCACCCCTCCTCCTTTACTATTTTCGGCAGATCGGATCAAAAAAGTAAAACACTCAATTATAAGATCCGACCGATTTTGCTTTTGCATCTAAATACTTCTAGGTTGGTAAACGCTATTGTGGAAGGGTCTGTCAAGAAGATCCAGCAGAGCAAGATGGCCTTCAAGTGCATGGAAAATATCAACATGTTCCTTGAAGCAGCGAAGAAATTAGGAGTCCCTTCTGAAGAAACATTCCAGACCGTCGACTTGTGGGAAAGACAGAACCTCTCATCTGTCGTGATGTGTCTTCATTCCCTTGGAAGAAAGGTCAGTCTCTTCTAACTACTGTTTATGCGTGCTTTATTTCCACTTATGTTTGACACCTAAAACCTGTTATTGAAACTGAAATCTAGAATATCGATTGTATTGTGGTCTCGTAAAACCTAACCACTATTGGACCCCATCGAATCCTTTGGTCTTGTTAATAGTCTGTTTTGCACACAAGTTACACAGCCCACGGTCACGGTCACGGCAAATCTTTATGGCAAAAGATTTTATCTTGCTCGAGTCATTGCTTACACTCATTATATTATGCATCTAATCCGTATTTGCTAGTTTTGAATATCATCATGTTCTTCGGCTCCGTTAAAAGTTAGGTGACGTGTTAACTAACATACCTCTATGGAATGGATTTGAGGCTACACTCGTCGGAAATGTGTTTGAGAATCGCCGAAATGTATACGAGAATCCCTTAAATATTTTTGAGGAATCGGTATTTTGTATTCGAGAATCGACGAAAAGTTTTCGAGATTTTTTTTAGGTCTTCGAGAAACTACAAAAGGTATTCGATAAAAGATGAAAAGTACTCGAGAATTTCTAAAATGTATTTGATATTTAAACTGAAATAAGGATCTCAAGAATGACACATGTATTCGAGAATAACAAAAATACATTCGAGAATTAAAAAATTGAAAAATTCTCGAATACATTTTTGTCGTTCACAAATACATTTTTGCCATTCTCGAATATATTTGTGTCATTCTTGAATACCTAATTTCAATTTAAATGTCAAATACGTTGAAAATATTCTCGAATACTTTTTACCTTTCTCGAATACTTTTTGCAGTTTCTAGAAGACTTGAAAAAAAATCTCGAAGACTTTTTACCGATTCTCGAATACAAACATTGATTCCTCCAAGACTTTTGAGGGATTCTCGAATACATTTCCGACGCATTTTCCATGCCGTTAAGCCACAATATTTAATGAAAGTGGATTGTTTTGTTTTCGAATGAGTGAAAAGGGCTATCAGTAGGTGCTACGGCCAGTTAGCTTTTTGCAATAAACACAATCATATTTTCCGGTTGACATACCCCACTGGATGATGGAAACTGAAATTGACAGTATTGCCTGTTTCAAGGTCTCGAAAACCTAGCCGCCCTTGGACTCCATCGAATCCTTTGGTCCAGAACGAGCGTAACATACGCTCTGATAGCCTTATATTTAACTAGAAAATGCTAACTCTAAATTTAGTATTTCCCCACTTTGACCGAATTCAAGTTTCAGTTCAAGTGAGTAGGCCTGCATGGCGACAGCAACATTTCTTTTTTCCTTATTTTGTCCCTCATATAACAAGATCAGATTGGTTTTGAGAGGTTCAAGCACAGTCAGTCCTATTCTTCATATTTCAGAAAGGGACGACATACATGTGAAAGTTCACTGATGCATTAACAAATTGCTGAGCTCAGCTCTCATAAAAATAATGAGAACCAGTGCGCCCTTCCAAGTGCGTTCTCACGGAAAGAAACAAGCTTTCTATTTAATTTCATTTATATTTTAGAAACGAAAATTACTCCTTTTAGTTCAGAGTAGGGGAGAGCCTAACTGATCTGCTCTCTAAATTTATCAACCGCAAATTTGAATGTAAACAAGAAGTCGAATGCTTCCTTGTCGTCACATAGAGCGTGTTCCACCTTACTTACCGTAGTTACTACGCAGGACGTCACAAATCCTGGCTTCTTAGCGTCAAGGTTGGAATGCAATTTTCTTTTCCGCAAAATATCATGCCGCGGGCTATCCAGCAAATCACGCGACAGAAATTCGTAGTTACCACGCTTACTACGCTCCCGAGCGTGATCAGAAACTAGTTACTATTAGTTACTATTGCGAGAAGGTTGGAACGGTCAGCGTAGTCACTTTTCACGAGGTTGGAACGAAAATAGTAACTAATAGTTTCTATTGTTAGAAGGGTGGAACACGGTCGTAGTTCCAGACGATCCTCAAGAGAAAACGATACCTGAATAATGCGAAGATTAAAGGAGACAGTACCAAAATTTAGGGGAGAAAGATAAAAGATTGCTGGAATTGAAAAGAGAAATCCGGAAAAAGATTGGTTTTGTCCCAGAAAGCCATTATAAATTCAACCACGTGTATGCTATTTTCAGTGGTAGGCGTGCCGTCCTGATTTTGGGGTTCCTTATCAGGCCGTGTTGCTGGTCCCCCGTTGTTGGGACTTCCGTATTGTCAATCAGTAGCTGCATAAGAAACTATGAGAGTTATTCCATAAAAGCTCACTGGGCCATGGAAAAAAACAAAAACGGACCATGACCCCATCATCTTTTACAAAAAACTTTCCCTGTGATTCGTGTCCACCTTACTTTAGCTAGTACTTCCCGGTATTGATTCAAAACCATTCCTCACCTCGTACCATTCCCCCACATATTTCCTTCCTTAGGTCTTTTAACTGACATTCACCCATTAAATGAAAATACATGCATTCATTTTTCCACACATATGCGCCCTGAAGATGGAGTAACAAGCAAAATAAATAGAAAAAAGAAACACTAACACTAAACACAAAAAATATCAACAAAGCGATTAAATAGATAGCGCTGACCATGGGTGAGACAACATTGACACAGAAGAACGAAAATCCTGAAGCCATTTATCCGTAACCGAAGTTGGAGAGATTAGGCGGAATTTACTCATCAAATACTATTTCTGGTCCAAGGTGGATAACTAAGAAGAAATTTCGCAAAACGAAAATACACTCTGCGGACAGATAATTTCTGAGATTTTGTAAAAAACTGCCAAATGGGACAAAGAGAAAGGAGATGGAGGACAGCTAGACTGTTATAAATTTTTGCAAGATTTAATCGATCCAGCTGTTTGATATTTGTAACTATTGAAGCGTTTTTCTTCGGATTTTCAAGGGACAACTTTACAGTTTCTTTTGGGCTCCTGCCTATTGGCATTCCAAGGTAAGTCAGTTTCTCAAACAGAGGAACTTGAACATTGTCTAGGGAGACAGTAACAGGGCCATTTACCTCTTTAAAGTTTAAAGCAACAACTAAAATTTATCAACATTGAAAGAAAGACCACTGTCTTTATATTCGGTATGAAGCTGCTGAAACGTGTTTTCACATCTTAAGGTCCGACTTATATTCAAAACATCGTCAGCAAAAGTCATCAGTGACAAATCAAATCCACGGTGGATACAAGTACACTCAACGGAAGCCTGAGAAGGCAGTACAGAATTGTTGAAAAGTCACGGTGACGTAAGGCCGCCTTGAAGCATTGTCCTAATAGGTGTAATAAGCTGAATAACGCTATACGCGATGTTTACGTCTTAATACACACGCCCGTTCAAATACGAACCCGAGAGACTCTTATCAATGCAGCGAGCAGTGTTGCCAAGGTCATACAGTGTTTCGAGTTTCTGAAGATCAGAAAAGTGTTCTTAGTGTTACTTCAAGTACACCAATACAATTTGACGCCCAATACATTGTAAAAAACAGTTAAATATGCGGATGGCCAGCATTGGTCTTCGAAGTAGGATTAAGCAGTCGCAGCAGAACAAAACGTGTTATTTTGAAGAAAAGTTGTGTCTTCAGCTTCCAACAAAGTAGAACTTTACTGCCTCCCGTGGCAACCCTGACGACGCTGCTCCTTTCCTCGGCCCGCTGGCGGAACCAACCAAGCGATCTGATTGGCCCTGCATAAGCCAGAATGGAACGCTAGTCTATTCTACTTATTTACGTTATTACAGCGCGCTCCGAGGAAAAGAGGAATCTGTAATAAGTCTTATACGCGGTAATACACCTTCTTACACCTATTAGGACAATGCTTGACGGACGCCTTTCAGCACATCAAAAAGAGAAGATCCACCCTTTAACTTCGCTCTGAGATTATGGTACATATAAAGAAGGCACTTCACAATACACACATTGACGCCTCTTTTACACGCTTCTAGCAAAACCTGAGCAAAAATGCACAGAGTCAAAAGCTCGAGCAACATCTAGAGCGCATAGGATTGTATGGGATCCACTTCTTTCCGCGTCAGCAAGAACATTCATTAGAGCAAATAGGGCATGTTCCCGGCTGAGACCTTTTTGGTATCCAAACTGGTGAGGAGGTACATAACACTTTCTAGCTATTTCATCTATTATAAGTGACTCAACTAACTTAAACGAAGTGCACGAAACAGTTTTAGGCCGGAAAGATGTACATGTTGTGAACTCCTTTTTCCCTTTTTTCGGGATAGGAGTTATTTGCCCAATTGTAAATTGATTAGTAACAATTCCGTTATCAATCGACATTTGGAAGAGCAGGGCTAAGTGTTGAAAAAGCAAGGTACTCGCATAACCAAAATGTCGGGCAGTAATTCCATCTACATCCGCAGAACCTTTTTTCTTTAGTTTTTTTATAGTAATACAGTACGTCACTTGGCTTAATTACAAAAGTCGATCGCCCCTGTGTGTCAAGATGAGCACCTAATTCCTTTTCAAACTTACATTCAAGGACAGGATCTGGGGAAGAGAACTCACGCTTATAATAATTCACCCACTCAGGCTCAGGAATATTATTTGCACGGGGTACAGAACAAGGGCGCTCACATTTTTTCCAAAGCTATGACCGACTAACCTTACCCAAATATTCGTTCCTAATCCTACTGGTAAATAAACTGTCCTTAGTTTTTTTTTTGATAGTGCAAAACGGATACGTCAGCTGAATTTTATTGGAGCTATATTTCGGCCCTTCTTGGCAAGGGTCCTCTTCAGGCTCAAAGCCGCTCAAGTTAGAAATACGAACTTGTGGGATTTTTTTTTTTAATCTGTCCTTAGGCTAATTAATAATTGAATTTATCCCCTCATGGAATCTCAGTCTCGCCGATTCAGACACGCATTCCTGTACCTCCTGCTCTTCTGTTACTTCCTTTGCTGTATTTCTTAAAGGACACCTGAACAATGAAACCATACTTGAACACACCATGGAGGATGCATTTACAGACATGGCCACGGAGAGTATTCTTCTCTTGAGCGTGACGTTTTCAAAATAGGGATGTTCGTTTCTGGAGGTTTGCACATGCAGACTCCAAGACAAAAAGCGCAATTCATTCAAATCTTGTACAGCGCTGGCCGGATCGTATTGGAATTTCTTCTAGATATACGTTTGGGCTTATCTGGTTAAAAGGTGGTAAAAAGTGGCAGATCCAGATTCGGTACTAGAAGCCCAAATAGCTCGCCATAATTCTAAAGTTGATTCCCACCCTTGGGCTTCTGTGCTGAAGCAGTAGGTGTGCCCGTCTTTGTGAGTTTTTTGTATTGTTTATCAGTTATGTGTAGATATATAACGTTTTCTGTTTTTTTTTTTCTCTTTTTCTCTCTCATACTCCATCTGTTTGTTTTCGATGGGAAATAAATGATTTATATATATAGCGCATTTCGCACAGAAATAGATTTAAAACAGATTTAAAAATAAAAAATCTACGCGAAGGGGATCAGAATTTTATCACGTCACCAACTGGGAACCGGGGATCTCTTTCAATATTTGTCTCTTCGCGGCAAGTACAATATTAAGCCGGGCTTATTCCCTTGAAATTTTTCTGCATTGTAATCAGAATGTTCATTTCCCGTTTCCGCCTTTTGGAACCGCAGATGAGATTAATACGGAAATCCAAGGAATGTTTCCTTTATATTTCATGGATTAGGTGCCACTAACCACATTGTTTTCGGACTCCAAAACCACAATAAGATACGATTGCAACACCGTTGATCCGTCCGTCTGTCGGTTATTCCGAGTTAGTGCCGCTACAGTAGTTGATTCGCAGCGTCTGAGTGTGAGTACATGTACTCCGCGTCACGTGACATTGTGCGGGGCCTCTCACGCTGTAAGTGATCACTCCGGATACTAACGCGCTATTTCATCACGTCCAAAACATCCATTTCCTTGTTTTCCTAGGTTCATTAAATTCACATTCGACGTCGTCGGCATGGCAGAATTCCAAGTAACAAAGCTGGAGTGTTGGGAAGGGATTTTGTCGAGTATGACATGACGACCAATGGAGTGCTTTGAGCTGTTTCATCGAAAATTGCCATAGCGGAATCAATCCTTTGCCTCTGCAAATGTAGTTGACCTGAGGCAGGACTTTGATTGGAAATGAATAATTAAGATGCTGTCCGCTATGCCCTGCGTATGAAGCGACAAACCCGTGAAAAGACAGGATCCCTGTTCTAATTTCATTCAACTTTTAAACGGCACGACTGCTCCCAGTCGCCAATCCATTTATTAGCACTGGTTTCCGACATAAAAGAAGAAGCAATTTCCTCGTCTGAATCGCTCAGTAAATTATTCTGTCGTCACACCGTGGAAACGGTCAGTTGTTGCAGGAGACATTCCGGGTCAGTTACTCAACCGAAACTGTAAAGTAAACTGTTACGGAACCGTAACCTGAAACTTGTAATTTCCACAGTGCTAATAGATGTTCTTGAAGAACACAAAGGAAACTCGTGAGAACAAGACCGAAGATTTCGGTGGGACTGGATTTCTTCATGAATTTAAAATTACAGGCAATCGTATTGGTCTCCGGCCTTTGCCGGACCACGTAAACCGGTTCTTTAGGTCCAAGCAACCGTTAATCAGATCCAATGCAACCCGTTTCCGCCTTTAATTTCTGGTCTATATTCCGGCCGACGTCTCAGTGCTAGTCGAAAACTGTTTGGTTCATCATGTTGTTTACCTTTATATGCACCACTTGAAAAGTTAGTCAGTTTAATTTCATGAACGGTCGCAACTGTTTGATCTAGCAAGCGTTCCGCTCTTCCTGTTACGGACTCGATTGTGTTCCCGCAACGATCACGTAAATTGCTTAACCCTGATAAAAGCTAGATGAGCCTCAGGTCAGCTTCTACACTTAAGCGAAAGGCAGGCAAGTTGCGTTTTTAATCCGAATCCTCCGTTCCGACTTCTCACTTCTGAATTCTCGATTCTTGTAAAAATTACCGTTTTTGCTCCTCTGACTTCTCCATTCTCGCTTTTGGCAAAAACACTAATTTTGCAGCTCTTCCGCAACCCGGTATACGTTTGTATGCATATTGAACACCGGCACGCTGTTGACCAATCAGGGAGGAGAACGAATCGAGAATCCACCATCGGAGCAACTTCTCGATTCTGCAGAATCGCGAGGCTTTCCCCGTTCTCGATTCTGACAAAAACGCAAGAAAAGGAGAAATATGAGCAAAATAGGAGAATCGCGAGGAGAATTCGGATCAAAAACGCAACTAATAGTTCAACCGTTGGACAGGTGTAATATCTGAGATGGTGAAGACCATGAATTACTAGACGACACGAAAGAGATTAATTCCGTTGTTTTGTCGTGCTGGGAAATTTGCTAGGATGCATTTCCTTTAACAGAACAACGTGGCGAACCTCTATGACGATGAGAGTGACGCTTTCAGCTCGAAAGTTTCTATTTTCTGTTCCTTCACTTCTGGAGTTACTGTATAAATATTCCTTCAGCCCAAGCTGACTGCGAATCATATTTGATGGTGCAAACGGATACGTCAGCTGAATTTTGAATTTTGAGCGGTATGGAGCCTGAAGAGGACCCTTGCCAAGAAGGGCCGAAATATAGCTCCAATAAAAATTCAGCTGACGTATCAATCTGCACCATCAAATATGGAGTTATTGTAGCCTACTATCTCTTTGTCATGGATGATGATCATAATGAGATGGGTACAACAAGTATCTTGAAAAAGAGGCACACTGCTGCCACTACTTTATAACGGGGTTTCTTCTGATGCTATGAGCCGTTCTTCTTGGTCTAATAGGTAGCGTTCTTGAGGCTTCTGATCGAACACACTGTTCCCTATTCCCAGAGAGCTAACGTGACACAGCTCTTTATTGGAAGAAGTATAACGTAGCACTAAATACAAAATATACAACGAAGACCCAAGACCCCGTCTGGTAACCCCGATTTTCCAGCTGTAACCCGTAATTCTAAAGGCTCTAAGGAAATGTAAATTGCTGGAGACTGATTAATGCGACAGGCCAAGTTTGTGTCCAGCGTGAGAATGTATTTCTTTAATTTTCGATTTTTTTTGATTTTTTTTTATTTCTCGCCTCTTTTTCCCAGATACTTGTTATAAGGGAGAGACAGAATAAATCTGCTACGAGCGCTGAACTGCTATAGGACCAATTCCAAGATAATTTGGTGGCGTAATGTTTGGTGGCGATCACAGGTTCTTTGCTAGGACATTAAGAGGAACCTTGCGAAAAGGGCCGAACAAAAAATATCCGCTGAAGGAATACTTACGTTGGTATAGGAATGCCATACCGACTCAACAAAAAAGAAGAGGATAGATCTGTAACCAAGAGTGCTTCAATGAGGCGAAATGATGAAGTAGATTCGAGTTTCTTGACCTTTATCTGAACGAATTACTTGTTACAGATGGCCAAATATGATAAACCCAGCATCGGGCCAAAGGAAGCAGACAAGAATGTGCGACAGTTCACCGAAGAACAGCTCAAGGCCGGTGACGCAGTCATCTCCCTCCAGTACGGTAGTAACAAAGGAGCTAGTCAGAGCGGGTCTAGCTTTGGAAACACAAGACATATGTAGTCGAAGTCTCTAGCCATTCCGTGGATTCATTAAGACTGAAAATAAATAAGGAAAATATGTAACGAGAAAAATATGATCCTGCCAGTTCCATCGCTCGTTATCTGCAGATTGTATGGATTTCGAGCTTGGTCATGTCGATTTCTTTGAACTTTGGACATGTACTATTTATTTCTATTGTGTGTTTAGGAATTATCCTGGATGTTCCTTAATAAACGTCAAACTCCTTATCGTATGACGTCAGAGAACTAAGGTGTAGTTTCGCAAGCTTTGCCTAGAAGTTTTGTGTCAACTTTCGACGATGTTCCGTGAGAAAGTAACCTGGACGAACAACTAACATGGATACTTTAAAGAGTTCGCTATGCGAGAAAATATCTTGTACGAGAACCGAAGCGTTGGTTTCTTAAACTAATGTGTCTCTTACAGATGAAAACTTGTCGCGGAAAAAACACGCTGATGTTTCATGCTCGTCTAAATTTTCTGAGTAGTAAACATAGCTACAGACCTTGCATCATCTAAAATTCTCCAGACTATATATTATACCGTTTCTCATAGTTTCTGTCGTTCACGTGTGTTTGTTTCTGTTTTTCATTTTTTCTTGTTAGTTTGTTATTTTTTTTTCTTTTTCATTTCCCCTTTCCTTTCTCCTTCCTTTTCTTGTGATAATTTACCAATTAGTTTCCTTGAAAATAGAATCTGAACGGAAGTTCAGCCCAGTTAAGGCAGTAGCCTTTTGGTGTGGCTAGAAACTAAGCAAAATTACAGAAAAAATTATTATGAATTATTACAAATTACATAGAATAATTACCAATTACAAATATTACATAAACAATACCCGAATGCTGAAATCAGGCCCGAAGAGCCATACTGGTAGTAGTGGTAGTTCAAAGGGAATAAATATTAAACCAGAAATCGACGAATTGTCCACAGGCGATCACATCTTTCAATCGTTCAAAATATCGTCTGGCCGACTAAAGCGGCTTTCCTGCAGTGAAAATCGAAAGTTTCAGATCACTTCGAAGACCCAGAAAAGCAGTTTCGAAAACTGCAAATTTCAGGGAACCTAGATGATCACGAATTGCTATGTCCGGTAGCCAGGGACTGGCAGTGAAGCACTTGCAACACCTGATGACTACGATAACGGCTGCATGTTGACCTGGCGGAGGGTGTTATACGATAGTCCCTACCCTACATCGAACTCTACAGGAGCGACTGGTGCTACCGACTTCCTAAAACGCCGTTCACACGCATGCCTAGCCAGGCACGGATGCCTAGGCACGTGCCTAGCATCACCGTTCACACCCATGCCTAGGCACAGATTTTGGTCCAGGCATGGAGTTCTAGGTTGCAGAACTCGATGACTGGCTAAGCATGGGCACGTGCCTAGGCATCTGTGCTTGGCTAAGCATGCTTCTGAACGCGGCTTAAAGGACCTGTCTTACCTATAATAATAACGCAGCCTACTTCCATATTCACTCCGTATATATCTAAACCCGGAGACCCCAATTTCGTAGGGTACATTATAACCCCTCTAACAGAACCACGCTAATTTTCTCACTTGCCGTGTTTTGCTACCTTCGATGTGTATAACGCTGTCGATGGTGGTCTGGGAGTAGTTTTTCCATCAGAAAAAACGGTTATGTACATTTTTTCCCTGTTTTCCCTACCAAGCCAACGGGTCTCGGAAATGGCTTAAAACAATCAAAACCGTGTGTTATTTGTTGAAAGCACAGACTTGTTTTAAAGTATTCAAATATTTTAAAATACTGTAAGTTGAAGAGTAAATAGTGCGAGGGATCCTTTAAGAGTCATTGATCAAGCGCTACGGCCTTGATTGGCTGAACTTTGTCCAAATATTCGTTTCTCTCTTTTGTTTTTGTTCAGTTAATCACGCAGAGAGTCATGATGACTCTGTAAACTGTGGAAGGTATTTCAAAAATGCTGAACATTTCTCTCCTCAACCAGCCGGCCAGGACACAATTGGCTGAGTTTCTGATTTCAGCGAGAAATCGAACTATGCGTAGACTCCATCCCACCTGGATTTGACCTAGATACGTTCATCTAGTGAGCGGCAATGGCATTTTCGAATACTTTTATAGAACCGAATTTGAACATGCAGTGGACAGCGATAGGATCTCTGCGAAACTAGCCTGTCGTCTAATAATATTCTTAATTTTGTTACTCGTGACCGAAGCCGAAAATACTGAGTTTCAAAGAGAAAAATCAAACGGAATTTATTCCGTTGCATGCAGTTACCGTTGCATGGAGTGTCTGCAGCATGGGAATAGGCCTTCGTTTCATTCCAGGAATGTCTTGTTTTCCGATTTTTACGGCTAGTGCAAAGCCAATCGAAAGATTGCAGCCTATTCTAAGAGAACGGACATTTCTCCACCTTCATCCAAAAAACATTATTATCTATAGCATTAAATACTTTGAGGCTGAAATCGGCGTTTGGTAACCAGTGTGCACGTGGACGTTCTTGGAAACATTTTCTAACCCTTTCTTGATTAATTCTTGATAATCATCGATAGAGAAAAGTTTAATCGGAAATGAGATTCTAAAGGTTTCAAACTTTTACAAACAGTCCCGCATCATTTTGGCTGTTTTTTGCACCTTCGAGTCAAAGTCGGGCTTCCTAATTGGTCAATCTTCCGATGTTAACCCATATCCATTTTCGTTGGATAAAGTAAGTAAGTAATAAGTATTTTATTTCTAAAACGCTATTTCAAAAAGCGGAGTAAATAAAGCGCAATCTCTCTATACAGACTGCTATTTAGCAAAGCTTTAGGACTTAACAGACAGAGGACCTGAGTTTTCCAGCAAATGACCGAGGGATGAGCACTTTTCCTAATCTCTCGTCTTATCACGACTTCAAAAAGGCTGATAAATAGTAAAACGTTGCGTAAAAACAATGGAATCCTCGTGAGCGGATGAACAAAATTCGGTCTCGTCTTACCACTGAACTTGTCAACCCCTGGAAACTTATAATAAAGATCAGACATCGAGACATCACTTCAGACATCGAGGTTGATATAAAAAAATAACAAGGAGACGGCCACTGAAAATAACCCGTCCCAGCCAAAGGCGAGGCAGGTTATGAAAAATATCAGCCGAGCGCAGCGAGTTTGATATTTTTAAATGGCCGTAGAGGTTTTTATACCGATATGAACCGAGATGGAGGTATGTTAACTGTTCTAACTTTTTCGAACAAAATATTTTTCATAGATAGGACTTATTCTTCTTTTGTTGTACTTTTCTGCCAATGTGGTAGGGTATTTTATTTCAGTAAAATAACAACCCAGGCCTAAAGTAGACCTACTAAAATGACTATTGTTTGGACCCAAGCACTTCAGTTTCTACCAATACAGTCTTTTACTTTTTTGGCGATTCAGATGCCATGCAGCCGTGAAAGCCTACTCTATAGTAGGCTATATTATTATCTACTAAAATGACTGCTCTAGGGGTCTAGGAAGTAAAAAGTAAACAATAACAAAAGTGTTGGCTCTTGAGAAAACCAGAAAAGTTCGAGACTAAAGACAGTGATCAATACTGACTAACTAGCTTTTGGAAAGCATGGTATAATAGGATGTCGTTTCAGTTGACAAGTTGTATTTTCAGTGGAAATCTGATTGTGACAAGGTATGACCTAGGCCCATAGAAGAATGGGATAGAGAACGGAGAATCGGTTGTTCCCAAAAGCGCGGCTATTTTCCTGGCACGGACAGCTGCCCGACGTGGGTTCAACAGCCGTTAAACTTATCCGTTAGCACCATCAAATTTGATTCGCAGTAAGATTGGGCTGAAGGAGTAGGCCTACTTTTGATTTGTCTTATTTCCAGTTCGTAGACTATGGTAACACCCCATTCGTCACCGGGCACCACTGTTAACTGGTATTCGCAGCTTGTAAGTCACCAAGCAGAAATTTTCCATGGGAGGAATGAGCTTGTTACATAGTAGCTACAGAAAGCACCTCACTATGAGAACTGGTGCAAAAAGGAAAACGAAATGAAACCAAAGCGGGCCGGTTACTTCGAAATAAGCTCAATTTGATACACTGCAAGTGCAGCTCTCCACCTCCTACTGGATTCGCGTCACGATGTTGTTCTCGATTCATGTCGGGAATGAAACTCGTTGGCTCCTTTCATTAGCTTGTATTATCGTTAAAATGAGACCAACTAGAAATGTTTTTACTGCTAGGTGAAAGTTTTTTTACGATCTGTCGGAAGCAGGTGATTCATTCATGCAACGACAAATGTATTCAGACAGTATAGCTCGACCAAAGACTAAAATACAGCTCAATACTCTATATACTACTCTATATTATTTTCTAGCTCCCAATTAAAGTGCGCATCTTAACCGCAAAGTGAAAAAACTTTTGACCAAACGATACTTTTCATGATCCACGAGCGCACACGGTCCTTGTGCCACAAGGATTTTGCTTAAAACGAATTTCTAGCCTCCTTGAAGTGCGCATCTTAACCAAAATGTAACAAAGTATTTTTGACCAAATGATATATGTTCATGATCTTAAAGAGCCCGTGATCATTTCTGCCTCGAGGGTTTTGATTGCAGATGAATTTCTAGCGCCCTTAAAGTGCGCATCATCACGGCCAAGTGCAAAAATAAATACTTTTTACTATACTAAACATTCTCATGATTTACAAGGCCATATGATCATTTTCATCTCAAGGGCCTTGCTTACAAAAGGTCACAGCAAACCCACGAATTGGCAAATTCCTACTTTCATCCTCTGACTCAGCCTTGCAAGTGCCATATGAGCTTCTAGCTCTTGTTTATGGCACTTGCAGCTTCGCTCAAGTGCCATATACCGATCACTTTGCGGTCGGTCTGTCTGTCGGTCCCCAGCTTTTCTCGTGTTAGGGTACTTCCAGAAGCGCTACCCGATGAAAAATTTGTAGCCTGCGTAGTAGTATGGTAGTAGTACGAAAAAGTTGCATGCAATACTATCATCTACTATCATCTAATGTGCCTCAGACTGGTCCAATCTTATGTAGTAGTATGTCGTAGCATCCTGTCTTTCCATAGGAGCATCCAGTCTAGCTAATAGTACCATATAGTAGTATGCAGTAACACGGTAGCCTTGAAGTAGAAGCATGTAGTAGCATCGTCAGTACTGCATGCAACTTTTTCGTACTACTTCATAGTACTATTTTGAGATAAATTTTTCATCGGGTAGGACGATGAAACTTGGCAGGCATGTCAGGACCAGACCAAACTAAATTGGAAATAGTTACTTCCCCGGTCCGACCAACGTGGGGGCAGTGGAGGGATGGGGAATCCGGAATCTTTCGGCACGTGTAACTTTCGAACGGGTTATCGGATCTTAATGAAACTTTATATTTGGAAAGATCTCGTGGCTCAGATGTCGATCCGACGAATGTGGGGGGGGGGGGACCGGAAGTCTTGTGACACTCTTAAAGCGGAGCGATTGGTATGAAATTTGGTTGGAAAAACAAGCACAAGCCCTAGATACATCAATGATAGAACCGGACCGGATTCGGGTACTTGGGGGGAGTTGGAGGCGGGTCCGGAATTCCGGTGATCGCGTTTTAACCCCTTCCGTCACCAATAATTTGTAACCGAGAAAAAAATAATTTTTTCGTTGAAACGTACTAGTTAGGGCATAAATAGGCTAGTGTTGAAGTTATTTGCTTGGAATCATTTATTAAGTGGAAGAAAACGGATGTCCAGTCAACTGGATAACGTGACCAGCTTGACATATGAAAATAGCATTTCAATCACTTGACCTGGCATGCAAATGTTTGTAGTAAGTTCGTTGACCCCTGAAACACATCTCAACTTCGAATTTTTTACAAATTGTTGTGGCTTTGAGCTTGCAGACCATCACCTTGCATCTCACTCAAAGCTTTTCGCCCGTTTTCACTGGCCAGTGGTGATAGCCATCACATCGTAGGTCCGTACGTATTTGGGGCTATTTTTTCTTCCTGACGTCAGCTGATCCTCCATGCCTCCATATGGTCGACACCCTATGTTGACCTGCTAATCGTTGGGTAAACGAGTTAACTTGGTAAAGGGCAGTTGCAGTCTCCTTTAGGCATGCAACGAGACCCAGTTTCTCTTTGCTGGCCAGTGACAGAAGTTGCAATGTGTGATTCAGCAAGCTAAGCCATGCAAAAAAATGAATCACAGTTGCCACTTGCAAGACCGGATCGATATACTGTACAATCTCATAAGCTGTGAGATTGTATCAATTACACATTTGCTGACATTGCCTCTTCTGGTGACCTCAGGTTGTCAAACTTGAATGTAGCTGTAGACCACCTTCGAGCATCTACAATTCCCCTGATTGCCAACCAAGCCAGAAGCCACAGGAACTGTGTTTTTGTCAAGCTACCTGAAGTACAACTAGCTGCTCTACACCTAACAGAAGCCTTTCCAATGCTCCTCGTCCGTATTTCTTCATCTCTTTTTCCGACTTGACAGGCGACCAAGCTATGCGCTTGGCATGGACGGTGCCAGTTCCATTCCACACCTTCTGTCTCAGGAATAAAGTGAAGAAATCCCCCTCCTTTGGGATATGCTCTTCGTCATAAGCTTCATGACAACACCACATACAAGTCCCAAGGACTCCTGTTCGACAGCTGATGGCCTTCCATCAGAATTGGGGACTACATAAGGCTTGAAGTCACATGGACAGTGCTTTTCTCTTTTGTAATGCTTTCTGTCTAGTGAAAGGGCGTATTTGCTCGTCCGTCGAAACGTTGTCTAGAACGTTGTTACTCGTCTGTCGAAACGTTGTCCAGAACGTTGTTACTCGTCTGTCGAAACGTTGTCCAGAACGTTGTTACTCGTCTGTCGAAACGTTGTCCAGAACGTTGTTACTCGTCTGTCGAAACGTTGTCCAGAACGTTGTTACTCGTCTGTCGAAACGTTGTCCAGAACGTTGTTACTCGTCTGTCGAAACGTTGTCCAGAACGTTGTTACTCGTCTGTCGAAACGTTGTCCAGAACGTTGTTACTCGTCTGTCGAAACGTTGACTGGAACATATTAGAAAACTGCGGATTTACGGATGAACGAGTGCTTGTCACGTTGTCCACTTAACTGGACTGTAAATAAGAAGCGCATGCAGCACTGACATCTGTTACAATATTTTAATAAAAACAATGCTCTTCAAGACTTTAGATGGCATCAAATCTTATAAGAAATTTGGCCAAGCTTCATTTATTTATAGTCGCGTTATTTTAGTCGCGTAATCCAGTTAACTGGACAAAATTTCAGAACAGAAAAAAACACATACCCAAACTGATTTTGGCATTGAAAAAATACCTATCTATTCTCAATGATTCAACCGCCGTTTCTCTTTCGAAAGTACAGAAAAAAAATGTATTTTAGGCGTTTCCTCCGAATCAGGATTTGTTTCAGGTCTCCTAACAGTCGATGTTTAAGGTCTCCTAACACTGAAATTTGTCGCGCAATGCGATATTTGAAGCCTCTGTGTTATAGTCCGTAAACAGGAGAACACATCAGTTCAAGCAGATTCACGAAATTTCCCAGAGTTAGGGAGAAACTGGTGTTTTCAATTTCGTCTAATTAACTGGTCACGGTGATGGAAGGGGTTAAGGTACTTCTAGATGTGCTAGGACGATGAAAATTGGCTTGAACAATAGAGACTTGACAAGATTGGCTTAGAAATAGTCAGTTCCCCGACCCTACCATCGGGGGGGGGGGGGGGAGGATAGGGGATCCGGAATTTTGAGGCACGTATAACTTTCGAACGGGTGATCGGATCTTACTGAAACTTGACATTTGGAAAGATCTTGTGTCTCAAATGTCCCAAATCAAATTTAGACCGGATCCAATGAATGTGCATGTGGGTGGGGGCGGAAGGGGAGAACCGGAAATCTTGTGACACGCTCAGAGTAGAGAGATCGGGATGAAACTTGGTAGGAAGAACAAGCACAAGCTGTAGATACATCATTGCCAGAACCGGGCCGGATTCCGGCACTGTGGGGGGAGCTGTAGGGGGCGTGGGTCCGGAATCCCGGTGATCGCGTGTTAAAGGTACGGTACTTTTAGATGTGCTAGGACGATGAGACTTGACTTGAACATTAGAGACTTGACAAAATTGGCATAGAAATTGTAACTTCCCAGATCCGACCATCCCTTAAAGTACTCATCTTAACCGCAAAGTACAAAAAACACTTCTAAGCAAATATACATTTTCATGATCCCCATGAGCCCACGGTCACTTCTGCCTTCTCCGGAAAAAATAAGATCGACCTTTTAAAAGATAGGTCAAGGAATTCACTTATAAATATTAAGTTACTTATAATTTAGCATGGTTCCTTGGTATTAGTAGCTAAGCAAAGCTAGTGAACTATGGGTCAAAGAGCATTTTTTTTTAAACGGGGAGTGGGTGAGGAAGGGAAGTTGAACTCGGGCGATACCCAATGCCACCAAGGGAAACAGTTGGGAAAGAAAACGAAACGGCTGATGGCACCGTACGCTGGTTTGAGTGATTTGGTCACATAAGATGTTACTTATAATCAACTTCTCTGTCTTTCTCCTTAAAAAGATATCCGTGCAACAAACGAACAATAACTGATCAATAAACTTTTATTCTCCTAGGAAATTCAAATTTGGGCTAACACAAACACTGCTTCATCAGCCTATCCGCTTGGACTTCATCTTTAATTGCCGCGCAAACAGCTTTTAATCTTATCAGTTCTCCATATTCCATTCCAGAGTCCTTATTTGTGCCCAATGATCATCACTATCATAAACTTTTATCTAAAAATGTGCTAGGGTTGTATTTAATCATATTCCATCTGTAGAAAAAAGGCACTTGATGATGAAAGTTTTAAAACAGATAAAATGTTACTTCAGCAGAAAATGTAATCCTCATTTTTTCTGCGGGAGTCAATTTAACTTTAAAGGACCTTTCTTGGTTCTTCTGCCTTTCATATCATCCCTAGCTCCTTTCTGGAATTATACGCTTCTGAAATCCCCGCCTTCCACCATTGTTTTGTTCTGCAGCCTACCGACGACTTTTGGCTATTTTTCAGCCGAGCCGAGTTTTGTCAGTCAAGCAACACAAACTTGCAGCCAGGTTCGGGGCCCGCCTACAACTCTTTCACACGTAAGGTCATGGGAAGCTTCAAAGTTTTGTTTTTGGGATCCCAAAACGGAAGTGGAGGGACACCTATGACTTCGTAAAAGTTGTCCGTCTGTCAGCACGACAACTCTTGAAGGAGTTTAGATATTTTGTTCAAACTTGGTGTGAGGATCCATGGGTCGAAGTACAGGTCAACTTCGTAGATGGGACCTGTAGCCCAACAATTAGGGGAGGGGGTTTAAAATTAAGGGACGAAGAAAGTATTTTTTTCAAACTGATGCTAAAGTCGATTGAAGGGTAAGGAGACGTGCTGAATCCAGAACCGAACTTCATTTTCTCACCGGAGAAATAGTTCGCCCGGAATCCGGTCAAAACCGGAAAATTTGTTATGAGTAAAAGTTTTATCTGAAGTTTAATAGAGATTCGATATACTTGTAAGGAGGCATGCTGAATCCGTGTATAAAAATTATTTTCTTGCCGGACAAATAGTTCGTCCGGAATCCGGCCAAAACCTGAAAATTTGTTAAGATCAAAATTTTATCGGACGTTGATTAGAGGTTGGGTGTGGATATGACGTGTAAGATAGCCTACCCACCTACTGAATCCATATCCCAACTTGGTTTTCTGAGATGATTGGCCATTTGCCTTAATCTGTTTCACAATTCCGATACCCAAAGTTTTAAGGAGTCTGGTTAAGACCAGATATCTACAAGACCCAATTGTCCGGATCAGATATTAATTTTTGGGACCAAATTTGGTCTTGTTCATTTTGGATTACATAGTAGACCGTCAGATCTGCCTTCTGTTTTGGTCGCGGTTTCCTATTATTGAATCACAGCGCGTTCAGTTTTCATTTGCGACCAGTCGACGTATCCGAGAGCGGGAGGCTCCCGTAGAGTCGACAAGCGCTAACAAGAAAATCGCTAATTTCACGTGAAAAGTAATGGTATTATCGAAAAACCGTATTTCTGAGCCATTGGATCGTGAAAAGATCATTTGTGCTTTACCTTAAACTACCTTAACACTTTGCTCTTCCATCCAGGATTGCCACATCAAACATATTTAGAGGGAGACTTTTGGCCCAAAACAGAATATTTAGAGGGAGACTTTTGGCCCAAAATAGAGAGTGAATTGGGAGTGAAATCTCTTTTCATGAAATGTTCACTTTTTGGTCGGAATCGCCTCTGTAAAAATTACACATCTTAATATTCCTTTCATGAAAAAAAAACTTGAAACCTGCTGCAAAAATGACACGTTTGGTCATTTTCTGAAATAGAGTGATTTTTATGTCCTACGTAGGACAAGAGTGACAAAAATAAAATAGAGTGACAATTCACACTATCGTGCGACATGTAGCAACCCTGCTTCCATCTGGCATGGTGCATCGCTCCCGCGTCCGGGTGGCTTGAACCGCACTCGCGGGAGGAGCACTGAGCACAAGTTCTAAGAACTCCTTGTGATCATCACGTGGCCGGTTCAGTTCAAGATCCTTGTTAGTATAATTGATGGTGCTTCGTTTGATGTCATCCAGTAAACTTGCCACACCTTCAGACACAAATTCTTGTTTCATATTTGTCTATTTCTACGAACCCCCAATATTCTTGGAAGCGCTTCAAGAATGGAACTTCTAGAAAAGTTATGAGTTCATAATGTGAAGTCTGTAAGCCAAATGCTCAGAGCGATCCTTGTAGGCTTCTGGAAGAAGCTGAACAAGAGCTGAAAGCTCAGGGTAGTTCACATGTAGGCTATATCAGCTAAAGTTCGCGCTGTCAAAACCGGATGGCTCTTCCGAGACCAACTCGAACTCCCTCAGTGTCCCGATAAGATTAGGATCCATAAACTTCTGGAGCATTTTCTCCTGCCACCAATCAAGTTTCACTCAAATCCGAGCCCTTCCGGAAAATTACCACAACCGCATAACTCCCCCGACCGAGGTCGGATCCGATTCAGACACATATTATCACATCTAGAGCGTTTCCTCGTACCACTAATCAATTTTCACTCGGGTCGAGCATTTCCGGTCCTCACTCCAACTCCCCCTCCGAGGTTGGATCCGTTCTGAACGCATAATTATCATATCTAAAGCGTTTCCTCATTGGCTACTACCCATCACGTTTCACTCGAATCGGAGAACTTTCAGAAAATGGTCGCCCCCCTCCCCCCACCTAGGTCACATCCGAATCGGACATGTAAATGTCGCATCCGGAGCAGTTGCTCATACCACTCATCAAGTCTCACTCGAATCGGAGCTTTCCAGGAAATTTACGGTCCCCTTTCCAACACCCCCACCAAGGTAGGGTCCGATTCTGAAACAGGAATGTCCTGTCTGGGGTGTTTTCTCCTACCACCCGTCAACCGAATCTGAGAACTTCTGGAGCCCCTCAACCTCCCCCACACAGGTCGTATCCAGTCCATCCCTCATACAATTCATCTACGGCACATGACCTTGTACCTTCCAAGTTTCATCACCATCCCTCCATCTGTCTGGTCCCTACGCGTGTTGAAAAACATCCAGGACTCCCCCCCCCCCTCCAGCTCGCGCCCACCGTGTCCAGATGCAGTTTGGAGATCTAAATTTCAGATCTAGGGCACTTTATACCACCCCCCTAAGTTTCACTCGGTATGAGCAAATGCAAATACACTTCTTAATACTTTCCTGTACCCTTTCCCACGGAGGTCAGACCCGGTCTTGACCTTTGTACAGTCAAAGTTTCACTAATTTCCGGAACCAAAGCTAACTGGAGTGGCGTTTTTTAATCGCCGAGTAGTTCGGCGATAGCGTAGCCGTCTGACTTTTTGTCCTTTTTGACGTTCGCTGGAAGCCGATTGCCGTAGCTGTATATCTTAATTTCTGTTTTTGTTCTGATCGGCTAACGTCTATCGCCTGAATTCCTGTCCATCGCCGATCGGCCAAGGACTCGCCGTTTGCCGTAGACGTTGGGATTTCGTTTGACGATTTGGCGTTTCTTTCAAAAATGGACGGAAATGAGGATTATGTTCTTTATGTTCTGAGTTATGAGGACAGCATCTTTGAAGTCTAATTTGAGTAGACATATCCATTGTGTAGTTTATGTTATAACAAAAGTACACTGCAAGCACAACAAAATCCCGTTTTTCGCGCACCCAAAAACAACGGCGAGCACCAAAGGCTATCGGCTATCGAAAACAGTAAATAAGCACGAATCGCTAAACTCGCTTCGTCTACTGGTGAAATTTCATCGGCGATCAAAAACGCCACTTGGGAAACATAATGAACAACCGCTAAAAACTGTGTCTACGATGTTTGTCAGTGGTATTCCGGTCTTTCTAGTCAGGCTGCTGCTAGACGGGAAGAAACAACCCACCTGAACTCCCCTGTGGTCGGATGCGGTTCCGAAGCATTAACGTAACATCCGGGTTCTTAACAACCGTCAAGTTTCACTCGAATAGGACCACCGTTTTGCAACTTCACTGGCCACAAGATCCCGAATTCCCCCTCCCTCCATTCCATACGGATGATCGGATCCGAGAAAAGAAGTTTGCGTTAAGCATTGGGTCATTTATATACGTACGCTACGTTCCATCGCCCTAACTTATGTGGAAGTGCCCGACCGATAGAGAGAGATTACGTTCGCTATATGGCAGCCGAAGGCTGCAACTGCTATAAACCTCTCCCTCAACAGGCATCCGACGAACGTCCTCTTTCCCAATCAGGTCTAAAGTTTTTCCCGCTATGGTCCCTCGGGCTTTTTGAAAATAAATTTAATTCCGTCTCAGATTCCTGAACTCGGTGTTTTGCTATAAGTCGTCAATTCAGTCAATGTTTCGAGCTAGTTCTTCGATAGTCAGTCCTGCTTATCAGCAAAATCTTTCTGGAATCTTGATTATCGATTGAGTATATAACTGCGACGCTGACTGGAAAAAAGGGCCTAATATTTTTGATGTTAAAACAATTCATTTAATAGTAGGCTCCTACAAGCTTGGTTCTTAATTTGACATGGGAAACATCGCGTCATTTTACAATCCACAATAAAAGCGCGACCAAAGCTGAGTACCAAAAGCTACCTCAAAAAATTATTCAATTGTGCAAACATTTTTCAAGAACGTCTAGCCTACTTCATAGAAAGGAACAAAATGAGAGGGCAAGAATCTAATATTTCGGAAGTTTAAAAGTAAGCTGCACCCTTAAAGGACCCCTTGCACTATTTACTCTTCAACTTAAATTGTTTTAAAATATATGAATACTTTAAAAACTAGACTGTGTATTCAACAAATAACCCACGGTTTTGGCTGTTTTAAGCCTTTTCCGAGACCCGTTGACTTGTAGCGAAAACAGGGAAACAATTTACATAACCGGTTTTGCTGATGGAAAAACTTCTCGCAGACAAAAGTCGACAGCGTGATACACATCGAAGGTAGCAAAACACAGCAAGTGAAAAAATCAGCGTGGTTTTGTTAGAGGGGTTAGAATTTACCGTAAGAGATTGGGGTCTCCGGGTTTAGAAATATATGGAGTGATTAAGTAGGTTGCGTTAATATTATAGGTAAGACAGGTCCTTTAAAAAAAGAGTTTATCCATGAAACCAAATCCTCCTCGTTCACCGTGATACCAACAAAAATTTCCTTCACGAAAGTGGCATGGACACAAAAACCAAACAACATTCACTTCTTCAGGTTGCTAACTGCAAGTGCTAACCCCTTTGCTCACCATCTGGGTGCCGTTCGGAAAAGCCGCGGGACACTTTAACTTTCATGAGCACAATGAATCATCACTGTAATCAGAGGCGTTACTAGCCAAAGAGTTTGGGGGGGGGGGGGGGGGTGTACTTACCGACTAGCTGGTCATTTTTACCGACCATTTTTGCAGAAAAACCGACTCTTTTCAAGAACAAGAGCTGTAAGCTCATATGGCACTTGCATGGGTTAAGATGATTTGATTGATCAAAAGTAAGTTTCGACTTTGCGGTTGAGATGCGCACTCTAAGGGAGCTGGAACTTCATTTGTAAGCAAAACCCTTGAGGCAAAAATGCTAATGGGCTGATGGGCATCATGAAAATGCATATATTGCTTAAAAGTATTTTTTTTACTTTGCGGTCAAGATTGGTACTTTAAGGAATAATCGGATTTGGGAAGTATCAATTTCTAAGTAAATGTTGTTGAGTATCCAATATTCCAGCGAAGTTTCATCGTCCTAGCACATCTGGAAGTACCTTAACGCGCGATCACCGGAATCCCAGACCCCCCCCCCCCCCCCCTCCTCCAACTACACCCAAAATACCCGGAGCCAATCCGGTTCTGTAAATGATTAATCCAGAACATCTGTTTGTAATTCCCACGAAGTTCGATCCAGATCACACCAGTCTAAGCGGGTCAAGTATTTTCCGCCCTCCCCCCAATAATTGCCGGATTCGGTACGGAAATGAAAAAGATCACCAGAGAAAAATGTCCTCTGTTTAATTATTAAATTTCACTCGAATCCGATCACCCGTTCCAAAGTTACGCATGACTCAATATTCCGGATTCCCCTCCCTCAACTCCCCCCCCCTCCCAAGATTATCATATCGAGGATTTTTTTATTCCAAGTCAGTTTGACCGGGTCCCTGATATGCCTTCCAAGTTTCGTCGTGAAAATCCCCCAAAAAACGGAATTCCAGGAAACCCCCTCCTCCCCTCCCCCCCTCAAGTGTCCGGATCCAGCCAAATTATTTAAAAGATTTACATGGATCAGATGTTTGTTCTTCCCAGCAAGTTTCACTCCGATACCATCATTCTAACCGTTTCTCGAGATTTCCTGTCCACCCCCCCCCCTGCTCCCCCACGGTGCCCGTAGCCAATCCGATTCAATAAATGACTTACCTAGAGCATCTGTTTGTTCTTCCCACAAAGTTCCATCCGGATCCCTCCATTCTAAACGGGTCACGTATTTTCCGCCCCCCTCCCCCCATAGTTGCCGGATCCGGTCCGGATATGAAAAAGACCATCGGAGAAATGTCCTCTGTTCGATTCTTAAATTTCACTCGAATCCGATCACCCATTTCAAAATTACGCATGACTGAAAATTTCAGATTCCCCTCCCTCCTCTCCCCTCACCATTATCAGATCGACAAAATTTTTATTTTGAAGTCAGTTTGATCGGGTCCCTGATATGCCTGCCAAGTTTCATCGTGAAAATCCCCAAAACCACCATCACCGGAATTCCGGGACCCCCCCCCCCCCCCATAAGTGTCCGGATCCAGTACAATGGTCTAAAGGACTTATCTAGAGCAGATGCTTGTTCTTCCCATCAAGTTTCACTCCGATCCCTCCATTCTAACCGTTTCTTGAAATTTCCGGTCTCTCCCCCCCCCAACTCCCCCATGTCTACCGAATCCGGTCAAGACTTTAAACGGGACATTACAGATATATATTCTATTCAGTTATGAAGTTTCATTACAATCCGATCACCCGTTCGAAAGTTACACACTTCTCAATTTCCCGGATTCCCCTGCCCTCCACTCCCCCCCCCCCAAATGCTCGGATCAGAAAACTGATTATTTCTAAGTTTGTTTGGTCGGGTCTCTGATATGACTGCCAAGTTTCATGGTCCTAGCACAACTGGAAGTACCCTAACTCGAAAAAGTGTGACAAAATGCCCTAAATTTTCAAGTTTCCAGCACCCCCACTCCCCCGCATATGGTCGGATCGGGAAACTGGTTATTCCCAGGTTAGTTTGGTCGGGTCCCTGATATTCCTGCCAAGTTTCATTGTCCTAGCTAATCTGGAAGTACCCTAACTCGAAAAAGTGTGACAAAATGCCCTAAATTTTCAAGTTTCCAGCGCCCCCACTCCCCCGCATATGGTCGGATCATTATTTCCAGGTTACTTTGGTCAGGTCGCTGATATTCCTGCCAAGTTTCATTGTCCTAGCGCATCTGGAAGTACCCTAACTCGAAAAAGTGTGACAAAATGCCCTAAATTTTCAAGTTTCCAGCGCCCCCACTCATGGTCGGATCAGGAAACTGATTATTTCCAGGTTCGTGTGGTCGGGTCCCTGATATTCCTGCCAAGTTTCATTGTGCTAGCTCATCCAGAAGTACCCTAACTCGGAAAAGTGTGACAAAATGCCCTAAATTTTCAAGTTTCCAGCGCCCCCCACTCCCCCGCATATGGTCGGATGGGGAAACTGATTATTTCCAGGTTAGTTTGGTCGGGTCCCTGATATGCCTGCCAAGTTTCATTGTCCTAGCACGTCTGGAAGTACCTTAACTCGAAAAGTGTGACAAAAAACTCGGACCGACCGACAGACGGAATTGTGTTCGGTATATGGCACTTGAGCCAGAGGCTGCAAGTGCCATAAAAACCGACTGTTTTCAAGAAAAACGACTATTCTTAAGAAAAATCGACTGTTTTCAAGAAAAAAATCGACGTTTTCCACGAAAAATCGCAGCGCTTCGCGTCGAATCAGTTATTTTTTTACCGACAACATTGGGGGGGGGGGGGGGGGCGTTCCCCCCTCCACAAGTGACGCCCCCGACTGTAATATCTGTGATACAAATACTTTTCAATCTATAAAATTTGTCCTTGCGAGTATTTTTAACGCCGCTTTTCATTTTTATCACTGTTCTTGCTCGAAATTATTTGGTACTTAGAACAAGAATGTTTCATGATTGTTATTGTTATCCACAAGAAAGGGTAGGTTCATGACAAGCAGAAGCTAAAGATTGTATTTTATGAATATGTCTAGGTTTTGAGAGGGTATTTAACGTTCTCTCGAAGTAGGTGAAAAGTAAGCAAATCAGCTCGATTTATAATTTCTTCCGAGCTTCTGAGTTGAAGATTAATGCAGCTTTGGTATGCCAGTAGCTCGAGAAGTTCCACCAATTAACTTTCGAAGCGCCCTTGCCGCATTCTGCCATGCGTCTTTCGTTCGAGCCTAAGGCTCGCTGAAAAAACTTCTAAGACGCCTTAGTACATGTCCAAACAGCTCGCTACTTCTTCATTGTTTCTTCGCCGAAACCTGAAAAATTGTATTTTTTTCGTTTTTGGTTTGTTTCCTTTCAAACACTTCGCTTTTCCAAATGGTGGGTCAAAAATAAATTACTTAGTGACTCAAAACATGGAGTTGGTAAGAAACGCATATGCTCTAGAAACATTCAAATGTTTTTGCTGTCTGAAAAACCCCAATTCTGTCGATAACCAAATTGTACTAGGATGAAAACCTAAGTACCGTATCCGAAAAGAGATTCAACTATCGTACGAACCCTCTACCTCTCACTTCGGTTGCCCTTTCGCACAAATTGCGATGAAATTATCCTCGACAGAACTAAATACTCCTTCCACCCAAAGCTGACTGGGAATCATATATAACAAGAGGTGAAAGCTCATATGACACTTGCAAGAATAGGCGAAATGTCAGAGGGAGTTTTTTGATTGGGAGTTATATACAGAGTCGAAAATCATTTTATTTCCGGTGCTCCCCTTCACTCCCCCTAGTTATCGGATCCGATCCGCATTTGAAACTGAACATGTGAGACACTTGTTCTTGTCACTTGTCAATTTTTTCACGTTACTAGTTTCCGGATTCCCCATCTCTTCACTCCCCCCACAATGGCCGAATCAGGTAATGATTATTTCCAAGTTAATCTGATATGCCTGCCAATTTTCATCGTCTTAGCTTATGTGGAAGCGTTTCACGAGATTTCCAGTTCCCCCGCCCCAGTTATCGGATCCGGTCCGATTCGAAACTTTTCCTTGACACTTGTCAACTTTCATGCATGTCCGATTACCCGTTCGAAACCAATGTATGTTACTAGTTTCTCAACTCCCCATCCCTCCACTCCCCCCACGATGGCCGGATCAGGGAAGTGATTGTTTGGGTCTGTACAACTATTCAACCTGAAGGAACTGGAAGTTTCTATTTTGGAGTCTCAATCTTGAACAGTATCAAAATATAATTAGGCTACTTTGACCTCATTTGGCCCAGAGTACAAAATGGAGACAGAAGTAGCTTACTTTCTTGGGAAAAGGCAGAACACAATCAGATAAAAGTTTAGTTTAGCATTTGTTTTGACCACTTGTCGGTCTTATTTTAATCATTAAACTGTACCGGTTCCTGCATTCGGCTCTAAACACAAGCAAGAACGGCGGCATGGTCTAGTGGGCGAGGCTTCCACCAAAGAGGACCTCGGATCGATACCACATCTGGACATTGCCCTTTTGCTACCCTTGTTCCTAGTTTCCGGACTCCCGGAGTGTGACATCTGAGACAGGAGGTCTTTCCAAATATCAAGTTTCATTAAGATCCGATTCCCCGTTCAAAAGCTAAAGATACGTCAATATTCTGGATTCCCCCTCCCTCCACTCCCCCCACGGTGGTCGAATTGGGGAAGTGACTATTTCCAAGTTAGTTTGGTAGGGTCTCTAATATGCCTGCCAAGTTTCATCGTCCTAGCACTTCTGGAAGTACCCTAACTCGAGATGAGTGGCCTGACAGACAGACCGAAAAGTGATCGGTAAATGGAACTTGAGCGGAGCTGCAAGTGCCATAAAAATGACTCAGGACAAGAAATCAGCAACGATTTCCTTCACCGATATTTCGGCCCTTCTTGGCAAGGGTTCGTCTTTGCGGGTTCGGATCGTTTCTTCCAACTGCCTGCTCGAAAAGAAATACTGCTGAAGAGCAACCTATCTGTTTTTTTCCATTTTTAGTGTTTTTTCTTACGAATATCGACAGAACTTCTATGTTATGATCAGCTAACATATCCAATTGCATTGTCTTCCAAGGTAAATAGGCACAATTCAGTGATCTACCGGCCAAGCGGGGAAATCGCAAAAGGAACGTGAGATGACTCCAGCCCTAATAATGAGCCTAATATGTACGTGTCAAGGATATTGGAGCTGTGATGACCAAAGACAAGAAATCGTGACAATCTGCAGTTTCTGTCAATTATCAATTGGATCCCAAAACGTAAGTGGAGGGACCTATGACATCGCAAAAGTTGTCCGTCTGTCAGCACGAGGGAATGAGATATTTTAATGGAACTTGGTGTGGGTCAAGGGAAAGGTCGAGTTCTTGGATGGGCTCTGTTGCCCTATATTTAGGGGCGGGGCTTCAAATTAAGGTTCAAATTAAAAACTCGCTTCGCTTTCCGGGGCTATTCTTGTGCTCCGCTTAGTTTCGGAAAGCGACGTAGAAAGTGAACCGACTCCATACGTGGGTAGCGAAACTCAAAAAGTTGTAAAACCCAACAGAGGCGCAACCACTCATCGTTGGCACTAGAGCTCGGCGGATTCTTGCTTTGCTTTCTGGAAGGTGAATCCACCAAGTCCAAAACATGCCAGTGAACCTCGAGCAGAACGAGAAACATCGCCCGAACGATGACTCAAGCCTTGTGTCAGTCAATCACGGCGGTCGCTGGGGACAGCTGTGGTGCCGCTTCCGGCTCTTCCGCTAGGTACACGGCGATTTTGCATCGGCAAGGAGAGTTAGTCATCAAGAGTATTGCCTGACTGACCCCCGCACCACTCGAGGCGAGCCAATAAATATAGCTTAGCGGCCGAGGGAAGAGCCGGAATGAATACTAAAGCCAGTGCGGTGCGGATAGAAGATTAGCGAGAACGAAATCTTTTATGTGAACCTTTTTGCTTCAGCTAGCGTTTGGAATAAGTGTGTTACGAAAACTTACAATACGTTATTTCGAAATTTTGCTAAAAAATAGCTTAGCACATAGAAACGCTTGCGATAACATACAACTAAAAGCTCGATAATATTAAAGGCCCATAATAATTGTTCATATCTACAAAGGATTTTCTCCATCATAAACAATAATCTTTCTTTTTTACGATTAGTCTCTTTTGCCTGCTGGTATTGTCCATTTGCTGTTTTACTTTCACTAAATCAAACCACTTTCGGCGTCCGAAGTCCACCACACAACATATCTTCCCTTTAGTGGCAGTGTGTTGTCTAACGGGAAATCGAACAAACTTGCAAGGGGGAAATAAGATCGCTGAGAGACGCTAGTGGACGGGCTTTGTAAATAACTACGAACAACATATCATGGACCATTGCTAATATTTTGTTCCCAGATAACACACAGGTCAAACAGAACGCTAAAACCAATTAGCGATAATTCAAATTTAAACTTCTGAGAATCAGCTGTCCGAAAAGGCACGAATGGAGCTTCGAAGTACGTATCTACTCCTGAAAAGTTGAATACGAAGTGTCAGAAGTTACATAACAGATATCACAAGAATTCGTTAATTTCAACAGACAACACTTGGGATGTAATCTCTTCTGATTTTGAAAACGTTATACGTAACGTGCGTTGCAAGAAAAAACCGAAAAACCAGCGGGAAATCAACTGCTGATTTTTCCAGTATCATAACAAACAAAAAACCAGCAGATGCTTTCGGGTCTTTCTGGCAATGCTTTTTTATGAATAAAATTTTTTATGAAATGTTTTCAAAATCACAAGAGATTACATCCCAAGTGTTGTCTGTTCAAACTGTGCATCCTTGAGCGTGTTCCACCATTCTAACAATAGTTACTATTTCCGTTCCAACCTCACCAAAAGTCTCGCTGACTAGTACTCGCTGGCCTTTCCAACCTTCTCGAAATAGTAACTAATAGTAACTATTTGCTTACCACGCTCGGGAGCGTAGTAACTACGGATCTCTGTCACGTGATTGGTCGGATTTGCCCGCGGCATGATATTCTGATGGAAAATAGAAAAAGCGTTCCAGCCTTGACGACAGAAAGGCAGAATTTGTGACTTCATGCGTAGTAACTACGGTAAGTAGGATGGAACACGCTCCTTGTGTTATCTGTCATGAAACTTCTGACAGTGTAATTTCCGCGTGACATGGAGCGTGTCCGAAAGCTCGGAAACGAACGAAAATGCTGAATTAATTCAGCATTTTATGCAGCATTTCGCTTTCGGACTTAAATTTTCGCTCAGTTAATGCAGCATTAATTCAGCATAAAATTCATCGAAAAATTCAGCAAAGATGCTAAATTTTACGCTGAATTTTCAAGAAGAAACTGGGGAGCTGGCGATCAAGGCTAAATTTCGGAATGAGAAGTGCCAGAGAAGAAATAAAGAACGTGTCCGAAAGCTTTTAGTGCTGTAAATGCTGCATTTAATGCTGCATATAAGGTAAGAGCTTTCGGACGAAAATAAAAATAAAAATGCAGCAATAAATGCAGCATTTACAGTCCTGAAAGCTTTCCGACACGCTCATGGTAGTGACAAGTGTGACAAGATCGCTGCCGAGCTTCATTTGACTCAAACAACGCGGGGAAATTCGAAATAGCATGGTCAATCAGTACAGCTGTTGTTGTATTGTATATAAATGAACACGAATGCAGCCTGGCTGACAGGTGTAGATACATGCTTTAAAGCCTTTTTTTTAGTTCGAAGTGGGGATGGAACAAGGCCAGAATGTTTCCTCGACTACTCGACGACTACTTCATCTAGATCTGCCTCGTATAGCGCATCCAATTACAAGGTCCCGCTTTGAAGCAGACCAGAACACAACCCAGGAAAAGTTGACACTTTTGGGCGCAAAAGTGGAGACGCCATGCACCATTACACAGAAGCGTATATAGCTGCGTTAAGGATAATAGTTATTCCCGGCTCAAGCTAGATTTTCCGTAAGGTACGACTTTTTTTCGTGAGTGAAAAATGAACTAGTTAGAGTAGTTAAGTGGAAAGTTCCTGAAATATCTTGGTATAAACCAGTCAATAATCTTCGCCTTTGGCAGACCACGTTCGTCAGGCTTGTGTATACGATCTGCTGAAACGGGGTGTTGAGGCATCGGGGGCATAGGTTTTCTCGCGACAGTCACTGTCAAACCACTGCCAAATATAATCATAATCTCTAATCCAAACATAATCCATGATCTGTTTTTTACCAAGCAATTTAAGGAACTTTCCATACTGAGTAGTTCCAATTTCACTCATGAAAAAAGTCGTCCCTTACGAAAAAATTAGCCTGACACGGGAATTACTCATATCCTTATACGGGTTATACTGCACGCCTCATATGGAATTGCACAAGCCTATTTACTATCATCTTTTGAGGCAAACTAAAAGTCGATAGGCACGTGAACTAATAACGTAGGAAAACAGAGCTGTTTGTCTCAAACCACGACAACGATGGACGTCCTACTCGTAGACAAAACCTCTCGGCATCAGTCGTTCACAACAAATCCTCAATTTTAGGGCTCAGGTGCTCCACCGTTAGCCTATAGCATGCCTCAACGCGTGAGCGCCGATGCACCATGCCCTGGGCAAGAACCGAGTTTCCTCATTTAAAATCTATTTTCACTTCAGATTTTTATCAGGGTAGTCTATGTACTGGCACTGTGCCCAAAAATTGAGATCTCTGAATGACTGCACGGCATAGAAAAAGTGGGGTGGAACTGCAGAAGTGGAAATATGACTGTACCTCATATAGCTAACAGTAGAAAATAATGATTAAGCACGTACTGGAAAGCCAGGCAAATAAATTATCAACAAATTCGGGCACTGATAGATACAAATGAGACCAAGGCAAAGGTGCCTTTGGAAAACGGCAAACCTACAATGATTGCATACCATGTATAAAAAAAAATATCATCGGTAAAAACAGTTATGATCGCGCAATATCTCGACTGCACCGTTAGAAATCTGTTTGTGGTTACAACAATGACGAAATTCGTTTCTGGAATGTGGTTTGTCGTCATAGTTGTGGTCTTGTACAACAGATTGGCCACCTAAACTTTAAATCAGCCCATCTTGGCCGGGTCCCCTTCAGGCTGTCTTAGCCTAGCCAAGAAAACCAAAATATCGCCGAAGTAAAATTAAAAAATTCAAATTTAGAAATAAAATCTGCATCAGTTTCCGAAGTTTTGCCCCGTCTTTTTTTCCCTCAGATTAGAGATTGGAATATCGCAGCCTTCGTTTACCGTTACCTCCTGGGAGAACGAGGCCGCGACCTTAGCTGACCAACTCACTTAGCAACACCAACCACGTTTCGCAGTCAGATTGGGCTGAAGAATTACTTCACGTAATGCTAGCTAAAAGCTTGTAGCTTACCGTTTTTTTCTGGAAATAATAAATAAATATACATGTAAAAGTTTGCAATTTTCACTCATAGACCAGATGCAACTTCTTCCCAAATCCTCTGACGAATCCCTGGAATAACCTCAAAGAAGAAACAATAGCTGCAGAACCAACCCATGAATCCAAACATCGCTTAGATAATAAGTGGTAAGCCGTGGAAGTACGAGTGGGCGGCCCGGAGATAACAGATTACAATTGGTTGAAGATATACTTTTCCTAACTTGGGCGAGGCAAAAATTGAGCGCCAAAGGTTATCATGCGTGAAGCGACGTGGGCGTTGCAGCTGCGTGTTTCTTGTAGCGTCTACTCCCAAATCGCTGTTCTATGACACTCATTACACGCTGTTTCGACACAATATCCCAATGAAAAATTTGTAGCCTGCTTAGTTGTACGAAAAAGTTGCATGTAATACTATGTAATAGCAAAGAATACTATCATTTAATGTGCCTCAGACTGGTCCAATCTTAAGTAGTAGTATCCAGTAGCATCCTGTCTTGCCATAGTAGCATCCAGTCTTGCTAATAGTAGCATGCAGAAGTATGCAGTAACACGTTAGCCTTGAAGTAGAAGCATGTAGTAGCATCAGTTAGTACTGCATGCTACTTTGTAAAACTTCGTACTACTAGTTTGAGATAAATTTTTCATCGGGATGGTACCAAGACTAGATAATAAACCACCCAGAGAAGGCTCAGCACACTTTCAGACGGATTAAAATACTCTGTAGACCTATCTGCTTGAAACCAAAACTGCTCTATATGTCGTGTCACATGCAATCTTTTCTGTCACCAAATGTCATGGAAAAAGTTTTCAGCTGCTTCACCCACGTCAAGACTTTTTCGTAATGTTTCGTAAGCTCAAGGATGGCTAAACATCAATTTTGCCATCGTCGGTGTTACATAAAAAGGAGGTCAATCTTTTCCCCTCGCAAATGAGTCGAGACCCCGGGGAAATTCAACTATTTTAATTTAACTATTTTTTCTAAATTTAACTATTTTTCTAGTTAATGTAGGGGTCGGAATGAACCACCAAGCCTGGGATACTGTTTCGCAAAAACGCGCCAAGACATAATTGACAAGTTTTCTGGGGTCCCTGAGAATTTTCAGAGAATATTGCTAAGCCCCTTTTGACGTAGCACCGGATAGGCTAAGTTCTTTTTATTCTAGCTAGATTTAATGACCGCCTATAGTATCAAGAATAGAAGCCTACATACCGACTAATTTTTGCAAGTGCTTCTTATCATCCAAGAAGTCGTCCCAAGAATCTAATGCGCCTAAAATCAGGTATTCAATATTATCTACACAATTCGATCCATTTACATCTTGCGAATATACCGCAACGGTTCTCGATACTATACTCACACTTTAGTATTCATTAGGTATGGTCTTACCGCACGGGATCACTTTTCAAAAGTCCCGCTCTACTCCCAGAATGGGACGTCGCGCTCATACTGCCATCTAACGAGTCCAAATCCAACTCGGTATCTATCATAGTCCTCTCCTGGAGTAGTAAAAGTTCACTAGCACTCAGCGCCCCCCGAATGCCACCGTTTGTCACTTGGGGGCTAGTAGAAATATTTAGTGTTGATTTGGAAATACTGGGATCCACCTTAGGACGTGGTTTAATTGTCTCTGTCTCAGACACTAGTACTGGCGCTGTCCCAGTGACATCTCCTAAAATGGTAAAGAAGGCTGAAAAAGTTGTGTTACGGTATCGGATTCCAGACAGCCACCTACGCGAACACGGGAATCTGCGCTCTGAATGATATTCACGTATGACTGTGTATTTGAGGGGGGAGGGGTAGATGCACAAATAACACACTTGGCTACATACTCAGAGGGGTCCAAGTACAGCGACAAGAGGAGCAAAAAGAGCAAATATACTGAGGGGTGACTGGAAATTTCCGGTCCTTGCTTTTGCCCGACAGAAGTGCAATAGCCTATTCGAAAGACGGCTAACGATTTAGGTTAGACGAGTCTAATGTATTTAGGTGAACTGCTTTACTGATGTTGACCGTAAGTGAACTTGTACGCTATAACACTAAAGGAATAATTTTTGTAGACTACACTGTAAAAAAAAATCTTGCAGTATTTGCTACTGGGATTACTCTTGTCTTTATTGAGATAAGATTATCCCTATTTCGGATTAATTTTATCCCAATAGAGATAAGATTAATCCCAGTAGCAAATACTGCACCCTTATTCGGAGAAACTTTTTACAGTGTAACACAGATTGAGTCCGACTATGCTCTGCTTTTCATAGCAACTTCGAACTTCGCTGGGTAAAAAGCTGAACTCCGCCACCGCAAAACAACAGAACAACGGCGCCGATAGATAACGCACTGTTTTAAAGGACAAACGCAAACAAAAAAAAATACCTTTGGTCTTCAAAGGTTGCTAGAAAAGAAAAGAAAATGTATACAAGTCCGAAAATGCCATCTCAGATTATGTGCGGGGGGGGGGGGGGCTCCCGATCTGTCTGAGAATCTGCTCATACCTAAACTATTTTCATCACAACTAGAGCCTCCTCGAACAGATGCATCCTCGTCTAATTTAAGGGTATCTTTGCTCTACTCATAAGATTTCCCTCGACTGGGTTCGGGGTTTTCGTGTAAATACCCCCCGCCTGATTTAAAGGACTGCTCCCTCCCTCCGGCCTCCAGAAAGTGCAAGATTCAAATTCACACAAAAGAGGCACCATGTTCAAATCCTCTCTGGTTGGAAGTTTGTCATTCTACCCCGTCTGTAGACAGGATTGCCACATCAAAAATATTAAGAGAGTGATTTTTGGCCCAAAACACAGAGTGAACTGGGAGTGAAATTTATTTTCATGAACTGTTCACTTTTGATCGGAATCGCCTCTGTAAACATGACATGAAAAAAAAACTTGACATAGTAAAAAATTAAACATTTGGTCATTTTCTGAAATAGAGTGATTTTTATGTCCTACGTAGGACAAGAGCGTCAAAAACAAAGTAGAGTGACAACTCACACTATCGTGCGACATGTGGCAACCCTGTCTGTAGATATGATCTAGACCTGTTTTGTCAGTAAAGGTACGAAGAACATGAATAAACTCTGAACCCGCCTAGTTCACTTCCTACGCCCTACTAAAAAAAATCTCCGCCGAATGTGCGCGGCATTCACTTTCTGATCTCTCTTGCCACCGCATCGACTGTCCGCTGCTGAAATTTATTACTCAGGATTCAACAACTTTACTAAAAAAAATCATTCCGGCTTGACGACCGGTTACAAACAAAGCACATACGTGCTTGAAAAACGCAACCAGTACACATTAACTACCATATTATAACTTTTCTCGAACAGGTATGTAATGCATATCTTCCTATGTTGAACAGGAAGTTATTTCATGACAATCTTTATCAGAGTAAAAAAAAGGGGGGGGGGGCTTTTTATAAAGAGGGGAATATGGGGTTAAATGACTGAAAACTTTTGTGGAGGCTGATACGATATCGTATCAGCCATCGTATCGTATCTATTTTTATCAGCGTAAAAAAGGGGGGGGGGGGGGCTTTTTATAAAGAGGGGAGTATGGGGTTAAATGACTGAAAACTTTTGTGGAGGCTGATACGATATCGTATGATCCTCCGGAGAACTGAAACAATATCCCAGAACCTAACCAAATTATATTCATCAAATACTGAAAAGTAGGATTCTTTCTTCAGAAAAAGTACCCTAGCAAGGAAAACTGACCTTAAAAACATAGGACGTAAATTTTTGGGCATAGCTACCAAAAATGCTAATTTCCCCCATTTAACCAGAGCCATCCTAAGTTACTTGAGTCATCGCTTGTAAAAAAAAAAAAATGTGCTGCAAGTGGAAATACAATCAGTTTACTAAATATTCTTTGAGCCCTGGCAGACGGCAAATCATAATCGAAACTACAAAAGAATAAATCGGCTACACTTTACGAGCTATATTTCAGCCGCTCTTGACGAAACAGCTAAATAGCAGCCATGACTTAAATGAAATCACTCAAACAGTTTTAACTCCAAGCAGTTTTCATGTTGAATTCACAAATCAGATACAAAAGCAAAAATCTTTAACTGTTTTACCACAAAATCTACTACCAGATTGAGCTAAAAGAAGACTCTTGACGAGAAGGCCGGCAACATAGCTCCAACAATATGTAGCTGGCATATCCATTTCGCAGTGTCAGCTATAATAGGTCTATTGAAAAAAAACTTCCTTTTTCAGCAACCAGACAACAATAATCAGATGCTGACTGAAAATACACAGAAAGGACATCTTGTTGCTTTCCTTAACCAACCAACCAAACAGCAAAAGACTAGGTCATACCTTTTGAAAATGATCATGTTTCAACTGTAAATACAGCTGGTCTACTTGTCATATATATATTCCATTCCCTGTCTTCCAAAAACTTATCATTCTCATGAACAAAGATTTCATCAGAAACACAAGATCTCAGTTTCAAATGCTCTGCGCTCTGCAGTGTAGCCAAGAGCTCGAGTCATGAAAGTGTCACGATCCCTGGCAAAAAGGTGTTTTTTGACACCATGCACTTTTGAAACCCAAAATATTTTTTTGCGCATGCTGTACATAAATTTCAGCTTGTACACGCTTGTACATGATAAAAATGGAAAGAAAAAACAAAGTACCTTAAACACATTGCAAGGTATAGTTTGTATAGTCGTAAGTTTGGCATAGTATTGGTGTACTTGTAAATTTGTTAACTCTGCTTATAGGTGCTCCTCCACCTGAACCGCAGCAGTAAATAAAAAAGGTGTTTTTTTTGCATAAAAAGTTTCACTTGTTAGAAAAGGTGTCACTTTCAGAGAAAAAGTGTCACGATGTCACCCAGAGGAAAAAAGTGTCAAAAAGCACCAAAAGTGTCACAAACCCTGGCGCTCTGAATTAAAAGAAGAGCCGATGAAATCAGGGCGTGCTCCACCCTTCTTACAATAAGTAAGTAAGTAAGTAAGTAATTTATTTATGACCCGCCATTTTGAAAAGGCGGAGTAAATGACAAAAGTAAAGAAAATAAACAAAACACATATATACACACAGAAAAAGACACTTAATTTTTAATCTTCGGTCAGGAAGCAGTGGACGACATCGTGTGCTGGTTGGGCCTTGTTGTCCATGAGTTTTGAAAGTGATGACGAAACATCCAAAAGGTTAACACTTGCGTCTTGAATTTTGAATTTCTCCGTCAATGTATGGTTATGACATAATTTCGACAAGTGGAGCAGGTGCTTTGCATATTTAAAATAACATGATCTCATCTTTTTAATCTCCTTCTTTCGCAGAACATGAGTGACGCCAGAACGAAATAGTATAGAAGGAGCGCAGAAGGTGCTGTACAAATTTCCCAAAGCTTTACGATTATAGCGCCCCCGGTTGGGGACGATGCGCCCATAGGCGCTACGGATCGACTTATAAACTTCTTGAACAACCGATGAGCAAAATTTTGACAATGAACGATCCAAGAGATATAGAAGCTTTAGATGCACTCGAACAATTTGACGAAGGGTTGAAATGCAGGTACTCACATTTTGAAAGGTTAACTTCAAGGCCAATTTTCAGAAGTTCTGACGACAGCTTACTTACATTTTTTGTGAGTGTGGATCGGCTACGGCTTACTAAGAGCAAGTCGTCCGCATAGGCTATGTAGCTGAAGGCATAGTCTTTATAGAAGTAAGCAGGAAGCAAAGAATCGAGACAAGAAGATATGGCCGATTTGAAGATGTAGGGAGATAAGACTCCCCCTTGGCGAACACCAGTTCGGACAGAAATAATCTCTGACAAGCTACCTTGCCATTTGAACCTTACTGAAGAATGACCATACCAAAATTTTAACAGATGGACGACAGACAGATTCACGCCAGAAGTAATGAGAGAAAATAGGGCCTGAGAATGCGTTATATTGTCAAAAGCACCAGCTATATCTATAGAACATATATGTATAGAAGACTTGTCGCGGGTAGCCTGTTTCATCATTTTTGTCAATATGTGATGAGCATGCGCACAACTGGCGCTCGAACGGAATCCAAACTGCATTGAACCAAAGCTACATTTTTCAACTAGTTCTGGAAGAAGGACGCATTCCAGGATTTTGCTTATGGTACAAGAAACTGTAATTGGTCGATAGCTTTTGCAAAGGTCCGCGTCTTTCCCTCGCTTAATCACCGATGTTATAGTACCCAGGAGGAAACTATTCGGAACCAAACCCTGGCATAAACAAATTTGAAATAGCAGCTGAAGGTGTTGTGTTAAAGCTGGACACTCAATTTTGAAAAAATCGGCACTAAGGCCATCAGAATCTGTAGAACCAGTTCTTCTTAATTTTCGGAATGCAATTTCGATGGAAGAACAAGTAACGGGAAGAACAGAAGGTTGAAATATTTTCCTTGGTAGGTATTTAAGAAGTAAATTTTCAAAGTGCTGCTGAAACTGGTTTTTGCAACCACTGAATAGACCACGGTAGTGGTTGGTCCAGTCAGCCATAGTTAGCGCGGAAGGATGGTTACAGTCGTTTCTAATACAGTTACCGGAATTGACGAGAGGCCAACAAAGGATGAAAAGTCACCGAGTGACAACTTAACACCAGCAGGTGTAGTCATTGCTCAGGGTGGTGGTGTATTTCCCGCATTATTAAATATCACAGCCAATGCCGGAAACCCGAGTTTCTACTTTGGACCATACAACGGCGGCACTAAGTAGAGACTTTGATTCATTTATTTTTTACCTTTTGGCTGTTATCCAGAATAAATTTTGGCTGTTCTCAAGAATAAGTTGAATTTGTGCTATCAAGTAAAAATAGCCCATTTTTTCCTATACTCTGATTCCTTTTGACACTTGGTCAATCAGTCCGGTCTCAATGGGAAAAATATTCCGTCAGATTAACATCCCAAATCACTACCTGTTGCGACAAAGTTATAATAGTTAACATACCTCCATCTCGGTTAATATCGGTAAAACAATCTCGACGGCCATTTAAAAATATCAACCTCGCTGCGCTCGGCTGATATTTTTCATAACCTGCCTCGCCTTCGGCTCGAACAGGTTATTTTCAATGGCCGTCTCGTTGTTACTTTCCGATATCAACCTCGATGTCTGAAGTTAACCTTTAATATAACAAATCAAACCTTCACTAAAACAAACTAAAAATTAATTAATTAAATTGTCAATTAGTCCTCTCTCGTCTTCCAAACCCTCCACACACCAATACCCTCAAGGAGATGTTTCTTTAACCGATTTTTAAACTTTACTGACCCCGTATTTTGTTCGGCACTCCATAATCCGTAGTTTGTCTCTATTCCGGCTTCCATAAGAATACTTTGCGACTACAAAAAAACATCTAATCTTACCAGCTATTACCGCGTTTAGTGGATCACACCGCGGTGTCCGCTTGGCCTGGAATGGCTCCGTCGGACTACTCGCAGAGTCATCTTGTATCCGACTTCTGGAACTTGTGGGCTGAACTCTAACGGTGCCGTAGCCCTTAGATAGCATGACGGCTGTGTCCTTTTCCTCAGGACTAGGAAGAACGCTCATTACCGGGCTGTCACCTTCAGGGGTTATAATGCCACGAGGATCTGAAAAAGTGTAACATCTACAGCCTTTGGAATCTATTTCCAGACGCAGTCAGAAAGACCCCTCCTACGCATCAAAAAAAATTCAAGTATAAAGGCGTATTCTCGCCGTTCCCCGAGGACTCCTCGAGGACTCCTCGGGGAATCGAAGGGAACGGCAAGAATAAAGGGAGTCACTTCACGCTGACTCCGCCTACGGAAAACGACGAGAGCATGGGGAATGCTTCTAAAATGGATTTTGTTCAAAAAAAATTATACAGTTGACAAAATTGGTCTGGATCCGCTTTACTTTTTGTTTTGTTTATTCTGATTCTTTTTATTAATTTTAGGTTGCACCGACACCAGCAAAAATTGATTCCCCTCTGAATCTGAAAAGGGTTCCTTTTTGATGATGGTGATGATATTCGGAGCATTCTCCGTCCGCGGGGACTCGCGAGAATACGGAGAGTGAGTCCCCAGTCAAACAAAAAACGCGGGGACTCCTCAAGTGGAGTTCTCGGGGAACGGCGAGAATACGCCTTAAGATATTTGATAGCGCAAAACGGATACGTCAGCTGAATTTTATTAGATATTCCTTCAGCCCAAGCTGACTGCGAATCACATTTGACGGTGCAAAACGGATAAGTCAGCTACATTTTATTAGAGCTATATTTCGGCCCTTCTTGGCAAGGGTCCTCTTCAGGCTCAAGCTGGAAAATGAACTTGTGGAAAAACAATTAAAGATTCTTCCTTAAATATCAGATTTTGTGAACTTCTTCTCTGAAAATTGGTTGGAGTTAAAGCTGGTGCTGTGGATTTATTCTGGACATGGCTGCTGTTTTTGCTGTTCGATTGGGTCGTCGAAAGGGTAGAGATTTTCTGCATTTTGGTTTTGAAGTTCTGCACCGTCAAATGTGAATTTTATCAGAGCTATATTTCGGCCCTTCTTCGCAAGGGTCCTCTTCAGGCTCGAAGCCACTCATGTTGGAAATCTTCGTCCACAAGCTCGCACTTCCAACTTGAGCGGCTTTGAGCCTGAAGAGAAGCCTTGCCAAGAAGGGCCAGTCGTCAGAATTCAGCTGACGTGTCCTTTTTGCACTATCAAATATGATTCGCAGTCAGCTTGGGCTGAAGGAATATTTATCAAGTATAAGAGTACAGTAGAGACATGCTTATTTGAACGCCGCCTAACAGTGAACGTTCACCGACGAAAACACTAAAAACTATATCAGGCAACTTTTCAAACTATTTTCAGGAAAGATGTATTTAACGTCTTATGACACGTTAGCTGCCTTTCATATGTTCCAAGCGTGCTAAGCGGGCGTAATTTAATGGTTTATGGTTTAATGGAAAAATTGCCACAATAGTAAAAGCTAAATAATAGGCAACAAAGAGAAAAAATGAACACACATTAGTTGCGTTTTTGCTGATACCATGGTATCTGATACCACGGACAAAAGGCGTTTTTGCAGTTATCGTGGTCTCTGGCCAATTATCGTGGTATCAGATATTCAGATACTACGGTCCGACCGTGGTAACTGGCCGTGGTATCTGAAAAGTCATCTCACTTTCAACAAATTTTGACAGATTGGTGAGAAAGAAGTTTAGCACTTGGTGATGTAACTGGATATGTGTTTTTCTTTTGGGATGACTTCGAAGAATGGGGGGGAGGGGGAGTTGAGTATTGATGACTGAGAGAGATTGGATTTATTTTTTCTTTTTTTCTTTACATAGGTAAGTAGTTATGTGGACTTTCGCGCGAATGCAAACCCTCATAGGTTTTTTCTCCAGCGCGAAAGTGTTGCTTTTTATTTATTTATTTGTGAATGTTGAAAAAAAAAAAAAAAAAAAAAAAAAAAAAAAAAAAAAAAAAAGTGCAATTTCGGCAATAGTCGTTTTTGCAGAGCACCGTGTATCAGATACCATGATAACTGCAAAAACGACTAATTGCAGATCCAGTTACCGTGGTAACAGATACCATGGTATCAGCGAAAACGCAACTATTAATAACTTCAGCCCTGTACGGAAATTTCCCGCCGAAATCGACCCAGAAAGTGAAATCGATCTCGACCCGATTTCAGGTTCTTTCTTACTCGGATCGACCCAACCATCCAGTCCAGTGAAGCATTCTTGCGAAGTCATTACCATAGTGAGTAGTTATCTTTCTGTTTTTGTCGTAATTATTACAAGATCAATGTTACTGCTTTCCCTTCCTTTCTCTGTACTGGATTATTTCCATTTGCTTGTACAGTACTTACTATCTCATCATCGCCATCACGATAAAAAATGACAAAACGTCGTTGTAGAGGTATGCTAATTTGAACGTTTGTTGACATTAAACTTTGCCATTTTCATGTACTTGCTGTGACTAAAGCTAACCAGTTAGCCAAAGTAGGTAATTAAGAGCTTCTGAAAACACCTGAATAGGTATTTTGGATTTTCATTCTACCATTTAGTCTAAAACTGCACTGTTCAAATTTAAGTAGGCCAACTATTAAAATAAACATACCTCTACTGTACTTGACGGTTCTACATCAGTGCCTGCCAAGCTGACAACGAATGTAAAGTAACAGCTTTGTTCCGGCATTTGTTAAACTGTTTAACGCTTCATCCACCATTTAAGAGCCCACATGATTTTATATTGGTTTTTAAGCACATTTGTTTGACCGTTTAGTATAGTGTTTTTTGTTTCTCTGTTGTTTCGATGCAAACCGAAATAGCAGTTGACACGGCATTTACGCTTGCCTTTTTTGTTTATGTGTATTTATATGTGGAGGTTGGAATCAGTTAGTCGGGACACGCCGTGAGTAAGATTCGTAATGAATAAATGATCTGAATAATATCTGATGGCGGTAAACAGGCAAGTCAGCTGAGGTTTGTTCCAGCGCTATTTCGGCCCTTCTTAGCAAGGATCCTTTTAAAGAACAACTCTTACTAGAAACGATCTGTTCACAATAAAATGGCTCAGAAATATCGTTTTGAGAAATACGATTACGTTTCATGAGGAATTAGCGATTTTCTTGTCAGCGCTTGTCCACTCTATTCAGCCTGTCTTCTATCCGACGCGGAGGCTGGACGCAAAATATTTGAATACTGAACGCGCCTTGGTTAAGAGTGGGAAAACCATGCAAAACGAAATAAGTCCAAAAGAGAAGGTAGACCTGATGGTGTACCATGTCTTCCAAAATGAAAATAATACTTTGAAGCTTCTCGTGTCCTAATTTGTAAAAGTGCCGTTGACGGACCTTGAAGCATCCGGTCACAGCTTAACCACCTAGGCTTCCGGCAAGTTTGCATTGCGTGACTGTCAAAACTCGGCGAGGCCGAAAAGAGCTAAAAAGTTATAGGCGCAAAACGAAACAATTGCGAAAGGCGGGGATTTCAGAATTTCATAATCCCATAAGGGAGCTAGGGATAACGTAAAAGGCAGAATAAGCAAGAACGGTCCTTTAAGGCTGTAGTTGGAAGAACGAACCTCACTGTAAAAAAATCTTGCAGTGTTTGCTACTGGGATTATCTTGTCTCTAAAAAGATAACCTTATCTCTAATACGGATAAATCTTATCTCAGTAGAGACAAGATTAATCCCAGTAGCGAATACTACGGTTAACTTTAATCCTTACTCTGAGAAACTTTTTATAGTGCTGCCATCTTCTAGCTGCAACCGGAAGATGACCCTTGCCAAGAAGGACCAAAATGTTGCTGAATAAACCTCACCTGACTTATCCGCCTAGCGCCATCAAATCCGCATCCACATAGCGGTAGATCTGATGACCATTATATCACTACCATTACGTGGGAAAGACTGGACAAAAAAAAATGTGTTGGGAGAAATACAAGAAGCGAACCAGCCTCCAGCTCTACTATAAATCTATGTTTTTAACATTCAGGTCCAACCTAAGAAAAAATTTAGACATCCCCTATCCCCTCCGCTCACGCACTACATAAGCGATTAATAATTTTTTCCCGCGGAAGCCGCTGTGATAGCGGAGAAGATTAAAACATGTGATACGACAAAAAATCATTTCGAGAAGGAAATTGCTTTAGATTCTTCTTTCAAACCATGTCGTTATCACACACTTCTTGTCTACTAACAAATATAGCGTATTCTGCGAACAACACAAAAAATGCTCTACACCAGCAACGGCAAAAAGTGGCCAGGAAGTACCTTACTGCTGCATCAAAAGGATTGCGTTTTTAATTAAAAATCTGTATTTCTCCGTTTGTGTCCGCACGCGGCGTCTGGCGCTATTATTTTACGTTGAAAATCTGGTGATATTATTTTGCGTTGAAAAAATTAATCTGGCTGGGACAGCAATTGAAGATAATGTAACTCATCAATAGAAAAAAACACTTACCGATAAGACTAGGTGTGGAGGGACCACAAAGCACATAGAAGCAGTTACTGCAAGCTCCACCTCGATTATAAGGATTGACTTTCTTTTCACCTCCAGAGCTATTAAATGACCCCTTGATCTGAAACAAGAATGAATACGAATTTCAAGTGAAGATGGCGTACACGTTCTACCTTTCAAATTTAAACCGTCTTTTCCGTCTTTTTGTATATTTGTGCAATATGATCGGCAGTAAATCTATTATTATTATTATTAATAATAATATAATGCACACAGAATAGCCATTGGCCTCTACAGTGTACGTCTAAAACACTTTTCATCATACATTTTTTTCAGCGTACACGTTGTCTAGGGAATTTTTGAAGGTGTTGACAGAGTAGCTCAGAACTATTGCAGATGGGAGGGCGTTCCAGTAGTACACCACTCTGTTTTGAAACGACCATCTACCGATGTCTCAAACTCTGAATGAATGAAAGAATGAACTTTATTACCCGTAAAGTGTAAAACACAAAATACGGAGTATTTTGACGCTTGACGCAAAACAAAACGATAAATAGCGAAAAAAACAACGAACAAAGTAACAAAACAACATGAACAAGCTAAACAGCATCAATAAGAAAGAAGGTCCGCAGAGGATCGTACACGTGAATCAAGTTAATTGTCTTTTTACATAGGCCATCACTCGAAGTCCGAATCCGAGAGCCCCGAGAGGGCACGTCTATAAGTCCAAATCGAGCAATGACTTTGCGTCTCGGTGCCATCTAGGGAGCCGGAGTTTGAAATTCACGTCTCTTACGTATCTAAACTAAAGAGCTCTGCAGTTGCAGAAAGCTAAAGTATTCAAGCGTCAACATCGGGTCGGGTGTCTGCGGCCCTCCCCACAGCGTAAATTCTACTATGACGCGGTAAATTTTAATCTCAACACAAACGCGGCATTTCAGTGGGCAGTGGCGAGACTGGTGAAGATTTGCTTACTGCCTGAACAAACAAAAAATCATAAATCTTTCTCTTAAGGCATACAACAAAAATACAAGAGGATAAAGGTACCACATATCCTACGAGGAAATTCCACTATGGGAAAATTGATTATTCATGAATAGCGGAACAACGAAGTAACGCATTTTCAGCGGGTCTTTAAGCTAATTTAAGTGAATAAGTGATGGGTAACTAGATTGTCCTATCCCAGCCCTTTTCAGTTAAACTTAAACTCTTACATGTCTACACTAAACAGCTCTGCAGTTGCAGAAAGCTAAAGGATTCAAGCGTCAACGTCGTTCCGGCTGTCTTGAGACTACATTCCAGCAGACGCTGCAACTGTACTTGGCAGAATATCTTCTTTTCTCTCAAGCGTCATCCTTATTATCTCGGTTGCAACTCGAGCGAATATGCAAAAAGACGGAACTGTCCACTTCAAGAGTTTCAAATGTTGCTAACGCCTGCGGAGATCCTCGGAACAAGTGGCCTTAATATTCCTTCATTCGTTTCACTCTTTTGTAAAGAGACTAAAGTGACAAGCTGCCGTTATCCAGTCGACGGTCTTGATCTTGCATTTCCGAAGAAATTTGCATCGATACCATTAGAAGATACCACAATTACTTGATTTTTGGAATACACTATGCCAAACGCAGAATAGAACTGAAACGTATTTTATTGAAACCCACACCGCGGGGGGTTTGGGTATCGACGCCATCTACTCGGTGAACTAAACATATGCTAAACTGGGCTTGAAATAAAGATTTTCGGCAAGTATTGTGCAGTTGCTTGGTAAGGGTTTTAGTGTTTTCGTTGATAGTAAACATTCAATGTTAGGCAGCGTTCAAATAGGCTCTACTGTCCTCTTCTTGAAATCCCTTTTGAAGCTGAAAAGACGTCTTTGTGACCGCTTTTACAAACAGATCCTCAAGGCATTAGCGAGATATTAAATTTTTCCAGATCTCCGTGGCATTTTAACCCCTGAAGGTGAAAGTCCCGTAATGAGCGTTCTTCGTAGTTCTGAATCGAAGGACACAGCCGTCATGTATGGAAGCGTTAGAATTCAGCGGACATGTTCCAGAAGCTGCGTTCTTTGTCACGGGAGTTCTCACCGGTGGTCTCCGGTTTTTCTTATAAGCCGTTTTTGCATCCACCGGTGACTTCTCACCAGTCTTATAACCCGTTTTTGAACTAACCAGTGTCCGGTTTTATCTCACCGGTGCGGACTAACCAGAACCTGCTCGCGAGCCCGGCTTCAGCGAGGAGTTAGCCAGTTTTCATCAACTCACAGGTGAACCAAAAAAACGCGTTTTAAGGGAAGAACCGCACACTGGTGACTAAACACCAGAGACAGCCCGGAGTGCAACGAACGCAGCTAGAGTTGCTTTTTCAGACAGCAATGAGTTTAACCGAATTTAACACCAATGTGCGAATACCCATTTTCATGCCAGCGTGTTTACTCTCGAGTCTAACGTCTAAACACGTAACGTAACTTGCTATTCGGGAGAGTTGCGTGTTATGGATAATCGGTGTTAAACCCGCGCATAACAGGGAGGATTAAAACGCTTTTAAACATAAACAGTAGTTGCGTTTTTTGCCGTCATCCAGTTAACCGACCTGCGAGATTTCTCTCTATAAGCCGTTTTCTTTCTTCGGTTAACCGACCTAAATCTTTATAAGCGGTTTTTTCGTCGCCGTTCGTCGGTCGGTTAACCGACCTGTGGACTGAGGTCTGAGCTCCATCCAACCGACCTATGCTCTTGGCACGGCGCGAAGTTCAAAATTCTCATTGGAGAGATAGGCGCCTGCAACTGGAAGACGCCATTTTTTCTTATAAGCCATTTTTTAGAGCCCAGCCGAACCGACCGGCGAGACGAAAAAACGGTCAATAGTGGCAAGTAGGTAGGTTAACCGACCTACCGAGGAAAGGCAAAAAACGCAACTAGTGTTTGACTCTGGCAATTGGAACCGCTTTTTGCTAAACTCAGGGAAAACACAAGTGTCTGAAAACGCAACTCAAGTGAGATACAAGAAGACTTTTCGAGCAGCCTTACGGACTCATTCCAGTCCAAGCGGACCCCAGTGTGTGATCCACTAATGCGGTAATAGCTGTTAAGACTACTGTGAAGGGTACTCGTCAAGCAATACATATTCTGTCTCAGTTTATTCAGCCCATAGAAAAGACAAGTCAGTCTACATAAAGTGCTTGCCCCCCCCCCCCAAAATCCACGCTATACAAGAATTTCAAATGGTTATTCTCTTTAATTCGCTTATGCCATCATTATCTTTTGGTTCTGATGCCCGAGCATTTCGAATAACCTAATCAGCGTTTCGCAAAGTTCTAATTTGGGGTGTATCCGAGTTTTTGCATTGCTTATTGATAAATCAGGCATTTGAGGTAAACTGGTACAGCAAAGGCTTGCTTCTTCCAGTAGTTACTGAACAGTGCAGCAAGGAACTTGAGGAACTGATTTGACTGCCCAGTATTGTACTTTTATCGTAGCTACACTGTAAAAATTTTCTCTGAGTAAGGATTAAAGTTAACTGCAGTATTTTCTACTGGGATTAATATTATCTCTACTGGGATAACATTGATAAGAATTAGAGATAATCCTATCTCAGCAGAGACAAGATTAATCCAGTGTTGCGATACTGATTTTTTGAACTGTACTAGACAAAGGTCTAAAAATGTACTTCCTGGGAAAAAATGAACCAGACTACAAAAACTTTTTTTTTTTGCGTGTTGCGCGATTTTCCTTTGCGGTACTCCACTAATCTATTCAATATCTTTCTTTTCGCTTATTTTTCTCTCTTTCCTCCCGTTTTCTTTCTATCCTACTTTTTCCGCACCTGTGTGTCTTTGGGATAGAGCTTGGCAGGAAGAAGTGCTCAGGACCAAATTTGCCTATCGAGGTAAATTAGTTCTGCCAAACCAGTTCTATCTAACCAGTGGCTGGAAAGTCACGTAAAATCTTCCAGAAAGGAAAAGTGGTTGGGTCGCAAAGAAATTTGACTGGATCCTTGAGCCATAAGGACACAGAAATGCCTCTTCCGAGTAAGAGCTCTAGGCAAATCACCAAAGTTAGTACGATCAAGCAGTCAAGTTCTTTTTCTTAATTTTGGAGAAAATGTACTGATTTTGTACCAGTTCGACGTAATTGTACTGATTTCCCGCCTTTTAAAAAAAGTTGTACAGATGTACAGGTCAGAGAAAAAAGTACTGAATCTGGTACAATTGTACCACCCATCGCAACACTAGATTAATCCCAGTATACTGCAAGATATTTTTTTTTACAGTTTAGTGGATAAAATAGCACTGTTCGCAGTAAAGTAACTGTTCGACGAAACATAAGTCAGCTGTAAACCTTCATGTTTACCGCTAAGCCTTTCCCCTAAAAAGGAAATGATGAAGTTCGCAGTTACAGAAGCGTCCGATTTACTTTTTAGTATCATTAACCAAATGAACATGTTTGCTTTTTTATTTTTGTTTCGTGTATGTTTTTGACAGTCGTTGTTGGTATGGATCTTTTTAACCGAAATAAAGAGTAATAAACAATAAGAATAAATATAAATTTCCACGAGTCAAGGATACAGAAGATTTTTCTACAAGAATCTGCAAAAAAGCTCCCCTGATAAAACTGTCTCAAAAGTATTTCTATCTCCAGGAAATATTGGCAAAAAATCGGAAAATCATCCTCTCTCATGGATGGCTACAACTATCGAGTGTCTTCCGTTACAGAAGAACTTAGGTTGAATGGAAGAAAAACCAAAGGAGGGGAGATTTCCGGAAAAGTGATTTAGAGGCGTTTTTAAGAGAATAAGCATGAGAACAGACAGTAAGTGCAGGAAGAAACGGAGCCAAAGCAGAAAATACTCAATATATATAAACAATATCAGAAATATGTAACTAATATCAGAAAGATATCTAAAATCGTGCGTTCCGTATTTCACTGAACATTTGAACAGTAGCTGATTTTATGTTCGTTTCGTGCTTATTGTTTGTTAATTTGTGTTTTATTTGTATTGTACCTGAATGTTTGTTTTTCTGATTTCTCCCTGTGTTAGCCTAGTGCTATTGGGTTAAAACAAATTTGATTGATTCATTGATACACAAAATTAGACGAAATTACCAAAAAATAACGTGAGTTTCTTGTTTAGTACACAATGTAGCGACTTCTCTAGCCTGACTTTATTTAAGGCTACCTGAAGATATTACCGTGCCTATTATTTTCTACTACCAGCTTTGGTCGAGAAAAGTACATGAAAATAAGATAAATTGTTGAGCACCACATTTGGCACAGCCTTCTGCCATTATCACACGCTAAGCTTTTCCAAGGTCAAAATTAAAGGGAAATTCTCCCCTTACTAAAGATTTTTATTTACCAAACGTAGCCTACTTAGAATTACTGAACGTAATGCGGCTTTCACACTGAGAACGCAAGACACTTGCGTTGCACTTGCGTAGAGTCAGCGTTGCGTCTGTCTTGCGTAGGACCTTTCACACCGTGAAGGCTTGTGCGTTGCGTTTTCAGAAAATGGCTAGTTCTGATGAAGACTTAAAATGATGCCTGGACTGAACACGGAGCCTATAGGCAAATTCAGACAGTTTGTAGAATGTTTATAGGTAATTTTTATTGTTAAATTTGCTACTTGAAGGAGACAAGGTCCAATTAAATGTAATGTGATACACAGTAGGGTCAACTTACCAGTCACGCTTTTGCTAAACTCCTTGTTGATGATTTCAGAAATTGATAACCATGGATTATTAAGAAAAGTCTTGTTGTGATAGTCAGGAACCTTTTTATCATATAGTCCAGGTCTCTCTTGAGCTAGTTTTACTAGTTTTTCTTCAAAAACTTCTATTTAAATGAAAAACAAATTAAAAAATCTGATGCGTACGCGTCGGACGCAACGTAATAATAGAGCTCAGTTCTATTCTTGCGTTGCGTCAATTTTTTAAGCGCAAGCTCTCCGTTGCGTCGTCGCAAGCGCAACGCAAGGCTTGCGTAGCTCAGTGTGAAAGGCAAACGCGTCAATGTGAAAGCAGCTTAAGTTTCTTGTTTTGTATGCACGCTCCAGTCGTCTTTTCTAGCTAGACTTCATACAAGGGTATGGGAAAAGTGAATGATATCAACAGAAACTGTGGAGATTTTTTTTTTTTTTGTAGACTGGAGAAAGCTTATATTTATTGCAGCGATATTTCGGCCCTCTTGGCCCGGGTCCTAATCAGGCGGCAGCGGCAGCTAGGAGAAAAGAAACCTGCAATAAAATTACTCTTTTAATTGCAGGTTCGATTCTTCTAGCTACGGCTGATTTTACTTGAAGGTTCATTTCTTCCGCTACACCTCATAATGTCCCTTGTCTACTAAAGTTTAGACTAATATGTCTAGTAAAATTTCACTTAATTACTTAAATGGGCCTGAAAACCCGACAAAATTGCTTCGTTTGTCCGCTATCCACAGATTATCGACCTGCTGGAATGAAACTATTCTTTCGAAACAATTGCCGGATTCGGTCCGGAAATGAAAAAGATCACCAGAGAAAAATGTCCTCTGTTTAGTTATTAAATTTCACTCGAATCCGATCACCTGTTCCAAAGTTACGCATGACTCAATATTCCGGATTCCCCTCCCTCAACCCCCCCCCCCCCCCCCCAAGATTATCATATCGAGGATTTTTATTCCAAGTCAGTTTGACCGGGTCCCTGATATGCCTTCCAAGTTTCGTCGTGAAAATCCCCCAAAAAACGGAATTCCGAAAACCCCCCTCCTCCCCCACCCTCAAGTGTCCGGATCCAGTCAAATTATGTAAAAGATTTACATGGATCAGATGTTTGTTCGTCCCAGCAAGTTTCACTCCGATACCATCATTCTAACCGTTTCTCGAGATTTCCGGTCCCCCCCCCCCCAGCTCCCCCACGGTGCCCGTAGCCAATCCGATTCAGTAAATGACTTACCTAGAGCATCTGTTTGTTCTTCCCACAAAGTTCCATCCCGATCCCTCCATTCTAAACGGGTCACGTATTCCCCCCCCCCCCAATACTTGGACTCGAATCCGATCACCGATTCCAAAATTACGCATGACTGAAAATTTCGGATTCCCCTCCCTCCACTCCCCCCCCCATTATCAGATCGACAAAATTTTTATTTTGAAGTCAGTTTGATCGGGTCCCTGATATGCCTGTCAAGTTTCATCGTGAAAATCCCCAAAACCACCATCACCGGAATTCTGAGAAACCCCCTCCCCCCCCCCCCCATAAGTGTCGGATCCAGTACAATGGTCTAAAGGACTTGTCTAGAGCAGATGCTTGTTCTTCCCAGCAAGTTTCACTCCGATCCCTCCATTCTAACCGTTTCTTGAAATTTCCGGTCCCCCCCCCCAACTCCCCCCTGGCTACCGAATCCGGTCAAGACTTTAAACGGGACATTAAAGATATATATTCTATTCAGTTATGAAGTTTCATTATAATCCGATCACCCGTTCGAAAGTTACACACTTCTCAATTTCCCGGATTCCCCTGCCCTCCACTCCCCCCAAAAATGGTCGGATCAGAAAATTTATTATTGCTAAGTTTGTTTGGTCGGGTCTCTGATATGCCTGCCAAGTTTCATGGTCCTAGCACAACTGGAAGTACCCTAACTCGAAAAAGTGTGACAAAATGCCCTAAATTTTCAAGTTTCCAGCGCCTCCACTCCTCCACATATGGTCGGATCGGGAAACTGATTAATTCCTTGTTAGTTTGGTCGGGTCCCTGATATTCCTGCCAAGTTTCATTGTCCTAGCTCATCTGTAAGTACCCTAACTCGAAAAAGTGTGACAAAATGCCCTAAATTTTCAAGTTTCCAGCGCCTCCACTCCCCCGCATATGGTCGGATCGGGAAACTTATTATTTCCAGGTTATTTTGGTCAGGTCCCTGATATTCCTGCCAAGTTTCATTGTCCTAGCTCATCTGGAAGTACCCTAACTCGAAAAAGTGTGACAAAATGCCCTAAATTTTCAAGTTTCCAGCGCCCCCACTCCCCCGCATATGGTCGGATCGGGAAACTGATTATTTCCAGGTTCGTTTGGTCGGGTCCCTGATATTACTGCCAAGTTTCATTGTCCTAACTCATCTAGAAGTACCCTAACTCGGAAAATTGTGACAAATTGCCCTAAATTTTCAATTTTCCAGCGCCCCGCACTCCCCCGCATATGGTCGGATCGGGAAACAGATTATTTCCAGGTTAGTTTGGTCGGGTCTCTATATGCCTGCCAAGTTTCATTGTCCTAGCGCATCTGGAAGTACACTAACTCGAAAAAGTGTGACAAAAAACTCGGACCGACCGACAGACGGAATTGTGATCGGTATATGGCACTTGAGCCAGAGGCTGCAAGTGCCATAAAAATGGATTCTGGAAAATGGAAGGGAAAGGTAAAGCATGGTATATGAATAATAATAAGAGGAAATGTATAATAACAAGAGCTGTAAGCTCATATGGCACTTGCATGTGTCAAGATGATTTGATTGATCAAAAGTAAGTTTCGACTTTGCGGTTGAGATGCGCGCTATAAGGGAGCTGGAAATTCATTTGTAAGCAAAACCCTTGAGGCAAAACTGCTAATGGGCTGATGGGCATCACGAAAATGCTTAAAAGTATTTTTTTTACTTTGCGGTCAAGATTGGTACTTTAAGGAATAATCGGATTTGGGAAGTAGCAATTTCTAAGCAAATGTTGTTGAGTCTCCAATATTCCAGCGAAGTTTCATCGTCCTAGCACATCTGGAAGTACCTTAACGCGCGATCACCGGAATCCCAGACCCCCCTCCCCCTCCTCCAACTCCACCCACAATAACCGGAGCCAATCCGGTTCTGTAAATGATTAATCCAGAGCATCTGTTTGTCATTCCCACGAAGTTCGATCCAGATCACACCAGTCTAAGCGGGTCAAGTATTTTCCGCCCTCCCCCCGATAATTGCCGGATTCGGTCCGGAAATGAAAAAGGTCACAAGAGAAAAATGTCCTCTGTTTAATTATTAAATTTCACTCGAATCCGATCACCCGTTCCAAAGTTACGCATGACTCAATATTCCGGATTCCCCTCCCTCAACTCCCCCCCCCAAGATTATCATATCGAGGATTTTTTTTTTATTCCAAGTCAGTTTGACCGGGTCCCTGATATGCCTTCCAAGTTTCGTCGTGAAAATCCCCCAAAAAACGGAATTCCGGGATACCCCTCCTCCCCCCCCTCAAGTGTCCGGATCCAGTCAAATTATGTAAAAGATTTACATGGACCAGATGTTTGTTCTTCCCAGCAAGTTTCACTCCGATACCATCATTCTAACCGTTTCTCGAGATTTCCGGTCCACCCCCCCTCCACCCAGCTCCCCCGCGGTGCACGTAGCCAATCCGATTCAGCAAATGACTTACCTAGAGCATCTGTTTGTTCTTCCCACAAAGTTCCATCCCGATCCCTCCATTCTAAACGGGGCACGTATTTTCCGTCCCCCCCCAATAGTTGCCGGATCCGGTCCGGATATGAAAAAAATCATCGGAGAAATGTCCTCTGTTGAATTCTTAAATTTCACTCGAATCCGATCACCCATTCCAAAATTACGCATGACTGAAAATTTCGGATTCCCCTCCCTCCACTCCCCCCACCATTATCTGATCGACAAAATTTTTATTTTGAAGTCAGTTTGATTGGGTCCCTGATATGCCTGCCAAGTTTCATCGTGAAAATCCCCAAAACCACCATCACCGGAATTCCGGGACTCCCCCCCCCCCCCCCCCCATAAGTGTCCGGATCAAGTACAATGGTCTAAAGGACTTCTCTAGAGCAGATGCTTGTTCTTCCCAGCAAGTTTCACTCCGATCCCTCCATTCTAACCGTTTCTTGAAATTTCCGGTCTCCCCCCCCAACTCCCACCTGGCTACCGAATCCGGTCAAGACTTTAAACGGGACATTACAGATATATATTCTGTTCAGTTATGAAGTTTCATTACAATCCGATCATCCGTTCAAAAGTTACACACTTCTCAATTTCCCGGATTCCCCTGCGGATTACCCTCCCTCCACTCCCCCACCATTATCTGATCGACAATATTTTTATTTTGAAGTCAGTTTGATTGGGTCCCTGATATGCCTGCCAAGTTTCATCGTGAAAATCCAAAAAACCACCATCACCGGAATTCCGGGCCCCCCCCCCATAAGTGTCCGGATCCAGTACAATGGTCTAAAGGACTTATCTAGAGCAGATGCTTGTTCTTCCCAGCAATTTTCACTCCGATCTCTCCATTCTAACCGTTTCTTGAAATTTCCGGTCTCCCCCCCCCCCCAACTCCCCCCTGGCTACCGAATCCGGCCAAGCCTTTAAACGGGACATTACAGATATATATTCTCTTCAGTTATGAAGTTTCATTACAATCCGATCATCCGTTCGAAAGTTACACACTTCTCAATTTCACGGATTCCCCTGCCCTCCACCCCCCCCCCCAAATGGTCGGATCAGAAAAATGATTATTCCTAATTTTGTTTGGTCGGGTCTCTGATATGCCTGCCAAGTTTCATGGTCCTAGCACAACTGGAAGTACCCTAACTCGAAAAAGTGTGACAAAATGCCCTAAATTTTCAAGTTTCTAGCGCCCCCACTTTCCCGCACATGGTCGGATCAGGAAACTGATTATTTCCAGGTTAGTTTGGTCGGGTCCCTGATATTCCTGCCAAGTTTCATTGTCCTAGCTCATCTGGAAGTACCCTCACTCGAAAAAGTGTGACAAAATGCCCTAAATTTTCAAGTTTCCAGCGCCCCAACTCCCCCGCATATGGTCGGATCGGGAAACTTATTATTTCCAGGTTACTTTGGTTAGGTCCCTGATATTCCTGCCAAGTTTCATTGTCCTAGCTCATCTGGAAGTACCCTAACTCGAAAAAGTGTGACAAAATGCCCTAAATTTTCAAGTTTCGAGCGCCCCCACTCCCCCGTATATGGTCGGATCGGGAAACTGATTATTTCCAGGTTCGTTTGGTCGGGTCCCTGATATTCCTGCCAAGTTTCATTGTCCTAGCTCATCTAGAAGTACCCTAACTCAGAAAAAAGTGACAAAATGCCCTAAATTTGCAAGTTTCCAGCGCCCCGCACTCCCCCCCATATGGTCGGATCGGGAAACTGATTATTTCCAGGTTAGTTTGGTCGGGTCCCTGATATGCCTGCCAAGTTTCATTGTCCTAGCACATCTGGAAGTACCCTAACTCGGATATGTGGGACAAAAAAACTCGGACCGACCGACAGACCGACAGACGGAATTGTGATCGGTATATGGCACTTGAGCCAGAGGCTGCAAGTGCCATAAAAACGAAAAGCTGAAACAGGAGTCTCCGGCACCTAAAGAAGGGGCGCCAAACAGACAAATGACGTCATTCGACAACGCGGGCCTGAGTTTCATTTTCTAACTTCGTGCATTTTTGCTTTTTTAATACGCTTGCATCCTAGTGGGCTATATCCTTCCACTTTATAGTACTCTTTCCTCCGCAATACGTCTTTCTTTTCACTTCTCCAGTTGATCTCTTTGTTTCCGAAGGTACGGAAGACACCATGACAGAGCACTGTCAGGATTCAGGCTGTAGGTGGGATAGGACCCTTACCGAAAAGAGCCCAAATGTCTCTGTTGAATATCTTAGGTGACTTTCCCGTTTCGAGTCATTTCTATAATCTCAGCTTGGACGACCGAAAGCGCAGAAGTCTCTTTTCCTTAGTAGCAACTTATGTTAGCCAAGACCGACGTCAGCTTTGCTAAGAAATAGTCCAGCGATTAGTTCTCTTCAACCTAGGCGGCAGCAAGATGGACGTTCTACCTCCCCCGCCCAAAAGTTCTAAGCCGGAAGCCGCAATTCCCGACCAATTACACTGAAGAAACGTGCCATAAATCCAACAAATTTATAAATAAGCTCAAGAAGATGAATTAGGTCTACTATTCACTGTCAACTGCATTGCCGCAGATGTTTTCTGCGCCATACACTACGGATTAAGATCTCAGATCCAGGATAATTACTCTTGCGAAATTAGTTAACAGGCCTATCCTTCTTTCAGTTCTATCACTGAATCCAAAGCAAAATAACACTAGGGAGTAGCGCTAGGACTTGAAATAAGTGACACAAATTCGAATAGCAAAGACACTAGCGATAGATAACGTCCCTGCTGTGCTGAAACTCAATCAGTCGTTCACCGGCGCTTGTTTCGAAAACCCCATGTTCCAAACACAGCAAAAAGAAGATACGATCTCCCCTGTTTCCTAAATGTGTGCAGACCGCATCTTAGCCATACTAGAATTTTCTAAGCCCGCGAATTTGTCTCACTTTGGATGCCTCGAGCGTACTGACCGGGGCAATGAGTAAGACCCGTTTCCGATGCATGGAAAGCATAGGTCTTGGCGCTGCTTCCTAGTAAGTAAGTAAGTAAGTAAGTAATTTATTTATGACCCGCCATTTTGAAAAGGCGGAGTAAATGAAGAAAATAAAGAGTGTTACTTTGGTCAGAGTGAATCTCCATAAAGCTGATGACCTGGTCCGTGTAAGAGCTGTGGTGTAAGATTCTCCCCTCTCGCAAATGTCGCGTACCCTGACCCACTTTTAAGCTCAGTACCTACACCCCACGTTAGTTTCATTTTAAATAGCAGAGGGTGCGACTCCTATGTGGAGGTTTTAGGCTTAGAAAGAGTAGGAAACTTTCGGGTTGGCCTTTTTCTTCCGTGAGGGTTTCTTACTGACCCATTAGTGCTCAACGTTTCCATTTACAAAGCACTTTCAGCAGCCTTTTTTGTGATAGGCTAGGCAGAAGACAACACTTTTGCAATACACTCCGTGATACTGACTTAGGATATAATTCACTGGGGTATGAAGGTGAACAAATTATTAATCTAATAGACGGACAGGAGACATTTTTTTGAGGCACCTAGTCTGAGGCTGGCTTTTAAGTGAAGATTTGATTTTGTAATAAAATAACTCAAGTCTGAAAACAGCCAAATAGGTTAGATCTGTTAATAGTTAATTACTTCCCAGAGCCTTCAAACTTAATATGTGTATAATACATATTTTCAAACTTACATCTTCATTTGTCGTTTGATTCGAGGCTATTAAATAGCTATGGAATCCAGCTAATCCAACTACGCTCCATACACTGAAGAAACATATCACGGTGACAATTAAAGTTGTCGGCGAATCCTTAATGGCATCGATTAGCTGGGTGGAGTCTTTCGTCACTGAAACCAAATCAACTTGTAAGTGAGATAGTTTTTTTTTCAGCTAGCGAAAAGCGAACCTTCTGGGTCTGCGAGATAAAATACGGCTGACATTATTGCTGTAGGATACCATAGCAACGACATGTCGGTATAATATCGATCACCCTTAAAGTTTAACTGAAAAGCCAACTTATTTTTGTTTCATTTAACTGTATACACTGAATTATTTGGATTCTATTTCCACTGTCTGCTCTAGTTATTCAGTGGGTTATTCTAGTTATTCAGTCAGTACTCTAGTTTGCAGTGGGCAGTGGTGAGCTTGGTGAAGACTGCTTAGTTCCTGAACAAAACAAAAATTCATAAATATCAGATAAAAGCGCATAGAGGTACCACAGATCACACGGATATTCCATTATTTGAAATCGATTATTCGCGAATGGCGGTAGAACGAAGTAACGCATTTTCAGCGGGTCTTCAAGCCAATTTAAGTGAATAAGTGATGTGTAACTAGACTGTCCTATTCCAGCCCTTTTCAGTTAAACTTTAAGAATCATATTTGACAGTGCAATACACGTACGTCAGTTGTACTTCATTACAGTTATATATTTCGTCCCTTCTTGGAGAGGATCCTCTTCTGGCTAGAGCCTCTCGAGCTGGAAAATGAACTTGTGACAAGCCCAGGTCATTTTCCAGCTTGAGCGGCACGAAGCTGAAGAGCAACCTTGCCAAGAAGGGCCGAAATATACCTAAAAATGACATGTTTATGATCGCTCTTTGCTACTGTTTATTCCAATAATCCCAAACCAAGAATTTTTCTGTCTATTTTAGGTTGCTTTTTTACATTGGCAATGGATCAAACACACAGCCACAGACTTCCAGCAGACATCCGGTTTCACCTGCCACGGAAAAACTGGACAATAGTTTCCATGCCCATGCTTATTATTTTTGGAAGATTGGCAGTTTCATATTCAAAATTCAGAGCAAAAACATCTGCATTGTCGAACCTTTTGGGATTCCTGACTAAAAGACCCCCCCCCCCCAAAAAAAAAGAAACCACGGAAGAAATTCCAAAGAAGAAAATTGGACCTGTGGTCCCTGAAATATGCCCCGCCCCGGAGTGCGTTTCAGCATTTTCTGTAGGTTCTTATCTATCTTCGCTGCATGGTGCAGGGCGCAAGGCTCTAGAATGGACATATTACCCCCTCAACCCCAACAAATTAAACCCACCGCAAATTTGTCATGGTCGATATAAGATGGTACAGTATACGAGACCTGAAAATAATATTTTATTTTATTATTTAAGTTAGTCCGTGTATGACTTATACATAGATCACGTGCCCTTTTAGCTTGAACCATCGATAGTCGGAGCGAGCACTTAAGTTTGCGAACAAACGATTTATTGATTATTTCCATTTAATGGCATGTAATGTCCCAGCGATTGATTTTTATTAAAAAAGGAATCTTGTTAGTATTAGTAGACTAGGTTGTTTCGTGTGAGACTGCACATAAACAACAAGCAGACAGACAGATAACACTTCGGTTCTCTAGCTCATACAGTCTACGTTAGCTGCGTTGCACTTTTGCAAGCTTCAGTGCAGACCACCCGATGAAAAATTTATCTCAAAACAGTCGTACGAAGTTGTACGAAAAAGTAGCATGCAGTACTAACTGATGCTACTACATGCTTCTACTTCAAGGCCACCGTGTTACTGCATACTACTGCATGCTACTATTAGCAAGACTGGATATAATATGGCAAGACAGGATGCTACTGGATACTACTACATAAGATTGGACCAGTCTGAGGCACATTAAATGATAGTATTCATTGCTATTACATAGTATTACATGCAACTTTTTCGTACAACTACCATACAACCACGCAGGCTACAAATTTTTCCTCGGGCACACAAAGCGCCATACTACGGTGTTTTTCTGGGGTCATAATTCAAGTATTCACTGGTCGCCGAGTTTTTTTAATTCCTCCAATTTATTTATAACTCATCTCAACAAAAGGAGGGCGAAGCGCCCTAAAGATGGACTAAAAAGACAAAATAAATAGAAAAAAGAAACACTAACACTAAATATAAAAAATATCAACAAAGACGATTAAATAAATAGCGCTGACCATGGGTGAGACAACATATCTTATGTCTAAGTAAATACGTTTCATTCATATCTATACACATATATCTGTTATTCGGGAAAGGCGAGAGCGCTTTAAGCGCAGCCTTAATGTAGCTCAGAAGATGCTTTCCTCAGTGTAAATTTGTCAGTGTGTGTTGTTTTTCTTTTTAAGTTTCTTGCGTTCTTTCCATCACTGTTTTTGACAGTAATGTTCTTTTTTTATTGTTCTTTTGCTTCTTCTTTATTTAATTACTCCGTCTTTTTGTACGTTTGTGCATTATGATGGGCAATAAATCTATTATTATTATTATAATAGAAAAAAAGTAGCAGAGCGAAGCAAGGCTTGGTCGCGGTACCCAACACTTAGTTAAAGCAGAACGTTACACGTTACATGATCTTGATATGATCCACGACGTGTGTATACTCTCAATGGTGTGTCGATATATGGCCCCAAAAGCCCCCACTGCTCACGCGAAACGGTTTTCATGGAGATTTATCGCACCGTGAGCCTCAAGGCACATTAAACCACGCAGCAATATAACCAAGAACAAATAATCTGACAGAACCTCCGTCCTCATGTCTCTGTAATATGACTATGTGGAGTCGAATATATCCCAATACCCTGTCTGCTACGAACAAGCGGACGTTACTAGCTTCGCGCCCCATCTCGTTACCTCTACAAATAGCTAAATCACTGTTAAGTCGCTGGCGAGGAAAAGTAGGAGTCAAAGTACGCGTACGCTTCCTTCACTATTTCTTGTGCGATAAGCAACAGCGAAGACGGAAGAGGAGTAAACGGTTATCAACATCAGCTCAAACTAGAGCAAATACCTCTAGGTCCGCTCAGTTTCGTCGGGGTTTTCATAGTCGCTGCATGCGACTAAAGACAGAAGTTCTATCTGATTATTTGTTCGTGATATAACCCACAGACGCAGTCTAGGTAACCAGAAACTACAAAGGTACACTGCTCTCTGTCAGCAGGTAGTAAAGCTACTTACTCAATATGAGATGTGCGACCGAACATCCAAAAATATAAATACAGTATATCGCCAGTGAGACGATGAATGAGTAGAAAAATCGATAGTTTCGCTTTCCAACGCAGTTGCCAACCCAAGGACAATGGTGGTCGAATCTCTCTGAAACAGAAAATCTATTTCACACTTAATGTTTCTTCTCCGACATTTCCTTCCTCCAGCAGGATTCCCTCCCCCCTCATCTGCCAGTTTAGAAAACGGCAAAATTAAGCGCGCTAGCCCAGTTCGAAGGAAATAGAGATGCAACCACTCAGCCAACCGACGGGCGACGGTGCTCCAATCTCTTTCTGGGACAGAAAACTCATCTCGACCTTAATCTATCTTCTTTGAAAAATTCCTTCTTCCCCCCCCCCCCCCGCTCCATCCTGTCCATTTAGGAGATTTTAGCCTTAAGCGCTCAAACTTTCTGGTCGAGGATTGAAAATTAAGTGTCTTTTTCTGTGTGCTTATGTGTTTTATTTACTTTCTTTCATTTACTCCGCTTTTTCAAAACGGCGGGTTATAAATAAATTACTTACTTTCTTACTTACTTACTAAGCGCAGTTATGGAGATAGAGATGCAACTAGTCCACGAAAAAGGGTGAGAGGTGACAAAAGTTTGCTGGAGTTCACAAATCTTCTATTCTTGGCAAGGGTGACCTACATGCCACAGCTCAAAAAGGTTTACTTTTCAAGGTAATAATGAAAAGAACGCAACTGCTGCTAGAAATATTTCAGTATGCAGCTGAGTCAATCTAAATCTTCGCCTGGGACCCTCTCACTTTAAAACTTTCTATACTTTCAACAGCCATACAAGCAGGGGCGCCCGATACCTTCCTGATCGGGGGGGGGGGGGGGGGGGGGTGCAGCTTCAGAATTTTACCGGAATTTTTCGAGCTTTTACCGGCATTTTTAGAGGTTTTACCGAAAATTCTCGTAGTGACAATCTCTGCAGAAAGTCTAGAATACTGTCGTGTTCTGGCTTCGATTACGTATTGCAAACAATAGTAAACAAAAAAAAGGCTCGTTAACACTTAAAACAAAAAAAAATCTGACATTCAACACACCCTACACATTTATTCGACGCATTTTAACCATTTTCCATTTATCCTCAACACATCCAATTTCACACTCATCAACTAGATCTGTTTCACATGCTATTAATAGCAGACTTTCAAGACGCTGGTCAGCCATTGTTGAACGCAAGGTGGTGTCAACCATCTTCATCTTGCTAAAAATTCGTTTCCCTTTTGCTGAGGTAAAAGGGATTGTCTTAGCCAGCTTGAACGCTTTCCATACTAGTGGTAAGACATCTTTCAGTTGGCGAGAGACCTCGAATATATCTTCAAACTTTTTGTTTGTTTCGAGGCTCTCCCGGCGGCTTTCTACATCACGTCGAAACAAGGGCACTTGCATGGCACTTGCAGCCTCTGGCTCAAGTGCCATATACCGTCGCAATTCCGTCTGTCGGTCGGTCCGGTTTTTTTGTCACACTTTTTCGAGTTAGGATTCTTCCAGATGTGCTAGGACGATGAAACTTAGCAGGCATATCAGGGACCCGACCCAACTAACCTTGAATAATCAGTTACCCGATCCAGTCAGCTGGTCACACTTTTTCGAGTTAGGGTACTTCCAGATGTGCTAGGACGATGAAACTTGGCAGCCATACAAAGGTCCAGAATAAACTAACTTGGAAATAATTAGTTTTTTGATCCGATCATCTGGGGGGGGGGGGGGGGGTGAAGGCGGGGGAATCTGGAAAATCGAGTAGTTTTGAAAAATTGGCTTAGAAATCGCCACTTTCCAAAGCCGTTTTCCGTAAACTGCCAATCTTGACCGCAAAGTAAGAAAAATACTTTTAAGCGAAATTTGCATTTTCATGATCTCCATGAGCTCATTATCATTTTTGCCTCAAGGGTTTTGCTTACAAATGAAGCTCCAGCTCCCTTAAAGTGCGCATGTTAACTTCAAAGTCGAAAAGTACTCTTTATCAAATGATTCATCTTAACTTATAATAGCGGACTCAACAGATATGGTGGAGTTGGGAGGGGGTGATCGGAAATCTCCAGAAATGGTTAGAATGGAGGAATCGGAGTTTAACTTCCTGGGAAGAACAAGCATTTATTCTAGATAAATCGTTCGCACAGTTGGACTGGATCCAGACACTGGGGGGTGGAGGTGGGCCTTCCGGAATTCCGGTGATGGCGTTTTTCAAGACGAAACTTGGCAGGCAGGCATATCAGGGACCCGTTGAATCTGACAGAGCCCTTTCCTACTACATACAGTTGCAAGTGCCATATGAGCTTACAGCTCTTGTTGAACTCTTCTTGGTTCACCGGTATCACCGGAAAGGAGTCGAGAAAGCTGTCGGCGATTTTGGATTCACATTCAGCCAAATTCCGGTAGATTCTGTGGGGTAAATTACGGTAGATTCCCTGAGCCAAATTCTGGTAGATTACGTGGGGTAAATTCCGGTAGACTCCCTCAGACAAATCCCGGTTGATTCCTCGCTAAAGATTTAGCGTAGATTCCATGAGCAAAATCCGGTACTTCCCTGAGCTGAATTCTGGTAGATTTCATGTGGTGAATTCCGGTAGATTCCCTGAGACAAGTTCCGGTAGATTCCTTGTGAAAGATTTCGCACAAATTCCGGTAGATTCCCTGAGCCGAATTTCGTGGATTCCGAGGGGTAAATTCCGGTATATTCCTTTAGACGAGTTCCGGTAGATTCCTTAGGAAAGATTTCGCACAAATTCCGGTAGATTCCCTGAGCCGAATTTCGTAGATTCCGAGGGGTAAATTCCGGTTGATTCCCTGAGACAATTTCCGGTAGATTCCTTGTGAAAGATTTAGTATAGATTCCATGAGCAAAATCCGGTAGGTTCCCTGAGCAATAATCCCTAAAAATCATCAAGTTCAGGTGAATTTGACAAATTTTGACTGGCGCGGCTTCGCCGCACCAGTCAAAATTTACCGGAATTTTTTCCCACAGGATTTCTGGGGGGGTGCTGCACCCCCCCCCCATACCCCCCCTCGGGACGCCCCTGCATACAAGACCCGAATGCATGACCAAACGGGATCTAGGGGTCCTGATCGATGGGAATCTGCGTTTCTCTCAACATTACAACCTTACCATGAAAAAGCGTAATGGAATCCTTGGTGTAATTCGAAGTAACTTTACATTTAAGCAAGATGGTTTGTTCTCACTTCTTTTCAAGTCGATAGTTCGCCCGATCGTTGAATATGGCCACACCACAGTGAGGCCATATTACAATTGTGACACTGACGCTTATGAAAAAATTCAAAGGAGAGCTACGAAGTTCGTACCAGATCTGCGCGATCTTCCCTACCAAGTGAGATTAGCCAAGTTGTGCCTCCCCTCCATTGCATACAGATTTTTTAGAGGAGACCTGATTGAAACATTCAAACTAATCAACGGAAGTTATGACAATTTTGAAGTGACTGATTTAGTAAGATTCAGCATTAATCGTCATCACCGGGGGCACGCGTACAAGCTTGCAAAATCAAGATTCCACAAGGACGTCTTTAAGTGGGGTTTTGGCAACAGCATTGTTGATCCTTGGGACAGCCTTACCGAAGATGCGGTTAATGCTGAATCGATCGATGGTTTCAAGTGCATTGTTGATGGGATTTTTAACTCTGATCAGTTTGACTACTCAAAATTTCTTCGAGTTATTCAGAGGCGAAAGCCTTTTCTCTTGCTTTGTATTATTAAATATATGTGCATGTAAAGTTCCATTTCCGCAGTTGGATCCAAATTTCCCTCTTCACTTCCGAGTTTTGGCGCATCGCATGCAGGTTTCCCCTTGGTGTCGCTAATTTCGCAAGCGTATTTTCGCATGCGAAATCTTGTCAAACTGTGAGTGCACGTAACTTTATTTTTGAAAGTTCAAAGTTAACACAAGACTTTCTTGGGTATCTAACGCATTTGATTAATTTACCGCACTTATTTGTTTATATTAGCACCGTAAACTGCTGTTAAAGCACACCTCGCACTATTTACTGTTTATATTCCAATATTCAATGTTATCAGAATATTGCAAAGCTATGCTTTGCTTTTTAAAAAATATCCACGGTCTTGTCTCTTTTAACCCTTTTACCAGGCCCACCGACTTCTAGCAAGACCTCGGCAAAATTCAGAAAGCTGATTTTATGCATCAGTAGCATGATATGTGAACACTCGTCCGGAGCCTAGTGCGCATGGAAACTAGTGGATCGCGGCAAGTGCAAAGATGGTGAGGTATTCTTAGGGGGTTCAGAACGTAACATAGGAAATTTGGATCTCCAGGTTTAAGAACAAATGCACGATGTTACGGAACTACGTTGGATTGGCATTATACGTACGACAGGTCCTTTAAGGTAAGTGCACACACAGTCTGATTTTAGCAGTCGAATACGAATTTCCTCCTTACCTAAAAAGGCTTCCCAATAGTGACGCAAGCTGATTGGAATGAAAATTAATAACCGAATAGATGACATATCAATGATATGTCATTTGAAGTCGGGCCGGATTCGACAGCTACGGGGGAGTTGGGGGGGGATCGGAAATCTCGAGAAACGGTTAGAATGGAGGGGTCGGAGTGAAACTTGCTGGGAAGAACAAGCATCTGCTCTAGATAAATCGTTTACACAATTGGACTGGATCCCGGCACTGGGGGGGGGGGGATTCCGGTGATGGCTGTTTGGGGGATTTTCACGACGAAACTTGGCAGGCATATCAGGGACCCGATCAAACTGACTTAGAAATAAAAAATTCCCCGAACGGGCATCGTGGGGGAGTGGACGGAGGGGGGGAATCCTGAATACTGAGTCATGCGTAACTTTGGAAGGGATGATTATCTCATCGGAGTGAGTGTGCACGTAGCTTCATCCGCGCTACAGGGTTTCTGCATCAAACATTGCTTCACTGTGAACCGTTCGAAGATCGACTACATCGTAGCATAGCTTGACCGCATACCGACTGGGAAAGCTGGTCCCTGTATAGCTTTCTTAAAGGACACCTCGTACTTATGATAAGTTGCGTTTTTGCAGATCCCATGGTACCTGTTATCACGGTAACTGGATCTGCAATTAGTCGTTTTTGCAGTAACCGTGGTATCTGATATACGGTTGCTATGAACAAAAAAAAGACAATTGCCGAAATTGCACTTTTCGAAGTCCACCCAAAAGAAAAACTGATATTCAGTCACGCGAATTTGACTTCTTTCAATTTGACTAAAAATGATGAAAGTGAGATGAACTTTACAGATACCACGACCAGTTACCACGGTCGGACTGTGGTATCTCAATATCTGATACCACGATAGCTGGCCAGATACCACGATAGCTCCAAAAAAACACCTTTTGACCGTGGTATCAGATACCGTGGTATCTGCAAAAACGCAAGAATAGTCATTCATTCTACTTCAGTATTATTTCCATCCATTCTCGTGTTGAGATTCTTCCCTTCATAAGTATATTCTATCTCCTCTATTAGCAACATGCTGATTATCACGCTTGCCACGATTTCCTCTCTTCGCGTAACGGACTAGGCGCATGACAATTGTTTCCGGGGAGCTCCGTTAGAAAAAAGGGTAGGCTAAGCACATTTTGCCAAGATTTTCATCCAAAGCAAAAGGCATGGGAAGAGGCTAAGAAAACCCAGCCAAAGTCGTGTGAGATTTTCTGTAAGCATAGCTTCTGTAAGCAAGTGTTCGACTATCTCAGCACATTTGAGCAGAAACATTATGTAGTGCGAGGGGTCCTTTAGGGAGGAGGCACAGGAAGTGGGAACGAGCGGATGTTAAAAATGAGTTAAATCGGTCTCCAGCGCTGATATACTTACCGACACAGTTATCGCAAATAAAGCAGTGAGCTGATATACTTATACAGGATATATTTATCCTGTAGGACAGTGGTTCCCAACCTTTTCCGTGCCGCGTACCCCTAATCAGAGTTCAAAATGTTTGCGTACCCCTTTTTTGACGAATCGACATTTTACCGTCTTTTACCACGAAAAGAAAGCAAAAAATACGATATTTAGTGTCCTCAGCGATGTGGCATATATGTGTATCTGAAATTGTGTATAGTTCTTGGACCTTTCGACCTTTCGGACTGACCTTGCGGATCATATTAAATTGCGGATCAATACATAAATTCTGTATAGTTCTTGGACCTTTCGACCTTTCGGACTGACCTTGCGGATCATATTCGATAATGTCGGCATTAAGCAAGGTGTTTGAAAAAATAATAGATAAAAGGTTAGGGAGATGGCTTGATTTTTATAAGGTAATACAAGAAGAACAAGGGGGATTTAGAAGAAGTTATAGTACGTCTGATCGGATGTTCGTTTTGAAAACATTAATAGAAAAATATGGAAAGGGAAATAAGAAATTTTTCGTAGCATTTTTAGACCTGCAAAAAGCTTTTGATACAGTAGATAGGCTGTTGCTTGCAAGGGAATTATTAAAAATAGGGTTCCCGGCAATTTTTGTGAATTTGTTAGTTAGTATGTATTCGTCAACAAAGGGGATAGTTAAAATAGTAGATAAAGGAATATCACGAAGCTTCGAGAACAGAAAAGGTGTGAAACAAGGAAGTATTTTATCCCCAAAGCTGTTCGGTATATTTATTAATGATCTGATAGAATTCTTGGAAAAAAGATGGGCCCCGACAGTAACCCTTGGCAAAAAGGCGTTTTCGGTGCTTCTATTCGCCGACGATACAGCCCTGGTGGCGAAATCAGCAAATGACCTACAAATCCTGTTAGATTTGGTGGCTGAATACCTGGATATGAAAAAATTAGTCCTTAACAGTAGTAAAACAGAGATAGTTACTTTTACATCAAGGGTAAGTAACGAGGAAATTCACGAATTTAAGTTTAAAGGAGAGAAACTAAATACGACTAATAAATTCAAGTATCTTGGTTTTATACTGACCCCTAACGGAAGTTGGAGTACACATGTGAAGGAAATGGTGACACGGGGGCGAGTAGCTTCCGCAGCAATATTTCAAAATCCAACATTGATGGGAATAAAAACATTGAAGATACACAGCCATATTTTTACTTCAAAAATAATGCCAGTATTCTATTATGGTGCTGAACTGTGGGGTTTTGAGACAGCTCCACAGATTGAAACCCTACAGCTACAGTACTATAAGAGAGTCTACAAGCTACATCCAACAACCCATTCGCAAGCATTAAAAGGGGACCTTGGGCTATTTACAATGCGAAAGCAAAGACTTGGCCAAATCCTACAATTTTGGCTAAAAATTATTCACATGCCTGAGGATAGACTACTAAAATCTGCTTATATGAGCTTCTTCTAATGGGGAAAAAAAGGTCATGGCCATTCCAAGTCAAAGGGGTCAAGGGGGTGTTTGGTTTTGGTATCGGTACATGGTCTCATCTCCATACTCTCTCTTCTCTTCTTTTTTTCTCTTACAAGTTAGCACAGCCTCGCAAGCCCCGCTTTTGTTGTGCTATTGAAAACAAAATGTTTATTTTCAATAAAACTGTTCTACTAAAAAAAAAAAAAAAAAAAAGCCCTCCTAGATTCGGTGGGACTATCGTGTGTTTGGAACAATGGATTTGGACCCACATCGGAACCAGCATCTCTGTTAAAAGAAGTGTTGAGAGTATTAGAAGATCATGAAATACAGAAATGGGCATGTATTGTTAGTGAGTCGGTGACACTATCAAATTATAAACTGGTTAAAGAGAGTTTTGGACCAGAATTTTACATGAAGCTCAACCTACCAAAAACTTACCTCACGCTCTGGATCCAGTTGCGAGCGAACTGTCTGCCAGTACACGGGAAAAGTAAGTTTGACAAGAAAAAAAGTGTTTCCCCCAGTACGAACAGCCCCTGCCCACTCTGCGGTGAAGGCGATGATGACCTAGCCCATTTGGTTGCACTGTGCCGCGAACTCTCGTTTTTAAGGGAATCTTGCTGGGGGGGAAGGGAGATACTGTTTCCTGATATACTGAAGAGCACATCTCCAGGAGCAATTAGTGCATTATGTAGATTTGTTTTGCAAAGTATTAAAGTAAAAGTTGACCGGGCGAGTGCAGTTTAGTATATGTAGTGCGATATTAGAAGTAATTATGAAGTTTTTTGTTTTGTTGTATGTATATGGCCCTAAGGTTTTAAATACAGTATTATTATTATTATTATTATTGAAACTAAGTCAGAAAACTCAAAAATGTTTGAGGCTAGATATTAAAGCTATAGACTAACTTGATTTTGAGGACCTTCGCGTACCCCTTGCTAGGGTCTCTCGTACCCCTTTGGGTACGCGTACCACCGGTTGGGAACCACTGCTGTAGGATATAAGGATATAAGTAGGATATACTTATCCTGTATATACTTATACAGGAAGCGGGAATGAGCGGATGTTAAAAACAAGAGCTGTAAGCTCATATGGCACTTGCATGGGTCAAGATGATTTGATTGATCAAAAGTAAGTTTCGACTTTGCGGTTGAGATGCGCGCTCTAAGGGAGCTGGAACTTCATTTGTAAGCAAAACCCTTGAGGCAAAACTGCTAATGGGCTGATGGGCATCACGAAAATGCATATATTGCTTAAAAGTATTTGTTTTACTTTGCGGTCAAGATTGGTACTTTAAGGAATAATCGGATTTGGGACGTAGCAATTTCTAAGCAAATGTTGTTGAGTCTCCAATAGTCTAGCGAAGTTTCATCGTCCTAGCACATCTGGAAGTACCTTAACGCGCGATCACCGGAATCCCAGACCCCCCCCCCCCCCTCCTCCAACTATACCCACAATAACCGGAGCCAATCCGGTTCTGTAAATGATTAATCCAGAGCATCTGTTTGTCATTCCCAGGAAGTTCGATCCAGATCACACCAGTCTAAGCGGGTCAAGTATTTTCCGCCCTCCCCCCAATTATTGCCGGATTCGGTCCGGAAATGAAAAAGGTCACAAGAGAAAAATGTCCTCTGTTTAATTATTAAATTTCACTCGAATCCGATCACCCGTTCCAAAGTTACGCATGACTCAAAATTCCGGATTCCCCTCCCTCAACTCCCCCCCCCCCCCAAGATTATCATATCGAGGATTTTTTTGTATTCCAAGTCAGTTTGACCGGGTCCCTGATATGCCTTCCTAGTTTCGTCGTGAAAATCCCCCAAAAAACGGAATTCCGGGAAACCCCCTCCTCCCCCCCCCTCAAGTTTCCGCATCCAGTCAAATTATGTAAAAGATTTACATGGACTAGATGTTTGTTCTTCCCAGCAAGTTTCACTCCGATACCATCATTCTAACCGTTTCCCGAGATTTCCGGTCCACCCCCCCCCCCCCCAGCTCCCCCGCGGTGCACGTAGCCGATCCGATTCAGCAAATGACTTACCTGGAGCATCTGTTTGTTCTTCCCACAAAGTTCCATCCCGGTCCCTCCATTCTAAACGGGTCACGTATTCCCCCCCCCCCCCAATAGTTGCCGGATCCGGTCCGGATATGAAAAAAATCATCGGAGAAATGTCCTCTGTTCAATTCTTAAATTTCACTCGAATCCGATCACCCATTCCAAAATTACGCATGACTGAAAATTTCGGATTCCCCTCCCTCCACTCCCCCCACCATTATCTGATCGACAAAATTTTTATTTTGAAGTCAGTTTGATTGGGTCCCTGATATGCCTGCCAAGTTTCATCGTGAAAATCCCCAAAACCACCATCACCGGAATTCCGGGACCCCCTCCCCCCCATAAGTGTCCGGATCCAGTACAATGGTCTAAAGGACTTATCTAGAGCAGATGCTTGTTCTTCCCAGCAAGTTTCACTCCGATCCCTTCATTCTAACCGTTTCTTGAAATTTCCGGTCTCCCCCCCCCAACTCCCCCCTGGCTACCGAATCCGGTCAAGACTTAAAACGGGACATTACAGATATATATTCTATTCAGTTATGAAGTTTGATTACAATCCGATCATCCGTTCGAAAGTTACACACTTTTCAATTTCCCGGATTCCCCTGCCCTCCACCCCCCCCCCCCCAAATGGTCGGATCAGAAAACTGATTATTTATAAGTTTGTTTGGTCGGGTCTCTGATATGCCTGCCAAGTTTGATGGTCCTAGAACAACTGGAAGTACCCTAACTCGAAAAAGTGTGACAAAATGCCCTAAATTTTCAAGTTTCCAGCGCCCCCACTTCCCCGCATATGGTCGGATCGGGAAACTGATTATTTCCAGGTTAGTTTGGTCGGGTCCCTGATATTCCTGCCCAGTTTCATTGTCCTAGCTCATCTGGAAGTACCCTCACTCGAAAAAGTTTGACAAAATGCCCTAAATTTTCAAGTTTCCAGCGCCCCAACTCCCCCGCATATGGTCGGATCGGGAAACTTATTATTTCCAGGTTACTTTGGTCAGGTCCCTGATATTCATGCCAAGTTTCATTGTCCTAGCTCATCTGGAAGTACCCTTACTCGAAAAAGTGTGACAAAATGCCCTAAATGTTCAAGTTTCCAGCGCCCCAACTCCCCCGCATATGGTCGGATCGGGAAACTTATTATTTCCAGGTTACTTTGGTCAGGTCCCTGATATTCCTGCCAAGTTTCATTGTCCTAGCTCATCTGGAAGTACCCTATCTCGAAAAAGTGTGACAAAATGCCCTAAATTTTCAAGTTTCGAGCGCCCCCACTCCTCCGCATATGGTCGGATCGGGGAACTGATTATTTCCAGGTTCGTTTGGTCGGGTCCCTGATATTCCTGCCAAGTTTCACTGTCCTAGCTCATCTAGAAGTATCCTAACTCGGAAAAAAGTGACAAAATGCCCTAAATTTTCAAGTTTCCAGCGCCCCGCACTCCCCCGCTTATGGTCGGATCGGGAAACTGATTATTTCCAGGTTAGTTTGGTCGGGTCCCTGATATGCCTGCCAAGTTTCATTGTCCTAGCACATCTGGAAGTACCCTAACTCGGATATGTGGGACAAAAAACTCGGACCGACCGACAGACCGACAGACGGAATTGTGATCGGTATATGGCACTTGAGCCAGAGGCTACAAGTGCCATAATGAGGTAAAACGGTCTCCAGCGCTGATATACTTACCGACACAGTTATCGCAAATAAAGCAGTGAGAAGCCCTCGGGGGCCGTAAAATACGGCACGTTGAGCAGTATTTAAGTTTGATGACTTGGCCGCAGACCACCACTTCCTTCGTCCGCGGTGGGGGGCGAGCGTCAGGGAATATGCGATGTGGCTGTCTAGCAGTCCCTAGAAAAACAATTTTATTCACTGGCTGAACGGAGGGGCATAAAATATCCCTTGAGCCCAAGCTCAACATATATTCAAATAAGCCTGACGAGGACCCTTGCCAAGCAGGGTCGAAATATCGCTGATAATCATCGTAGCTGACGTGCCCCGTTGTATACATTATTTGAATACATAAAATACCATTTTCGTACACTGCCACGAGGAGTGTCGGCAAAGACTTAAACCTCGAACACTGAGGCAAGGCACGACAATTTTGGGTTCTAATTACTCAGCACTTTCTAATTGTTTTATTTGCAAAATTTAAGCTGTTTCAATTATCCGAAATAAAACCCTGAAGCTTTCGGGAAAGCTTTCTGTTTTCTCGATAGTTTTACAGCGCATTAGCAGCTATCCTATATTTTCTATGGCACACCCAAACGAACTTTCCACAAACATGTTTCTTCACAAAATAGCCTGGCTTCGCGCAGCATGTGTTGTGTGATGTATGGACGCGAGAGTGTACAAGCACATGCCCGATGCGGGTAATGCCTTTCATTAGGAAACACGAGATATTTCAACTTCAGTGGTTTGGGAATGGCTCTGAAGAGGCTGACAAACTAGAAGGTAATCATTTTTCTTGCCACGCCGCCATAACTCCTATTAGATTATATGAATATGTATGAAAGAAATAGAAAACAGCGATTTTCGGAGTTTTTTTCTTTGATCAGCTAGTTATCCCTCTAAGATGATGTGCGAGGGATAAATACAATTTCGGATATTTTGGATTTAATTTCGGATTTTATTTGCATCTGTATGTCGTTCAATCCACATCGTTCTTCTGGTTTTTAGTTACATTTCGTTTTATGGTTTGTTGGTTCGCATCGTTTTTCCGTTGGTATTGTGCTGGATCTTATGGTTTAGTTCTGGTTTAGTTTTTTTTTTTTCGCTGAGGACGGTTTGCCGGAAGTGTAACCGAAATTTGCGAAATTATATGTATCCCTCGCACATCATCTTAGAGGGATAACTAGCTGATCAGAGAAAAAAAATCCGAAAGTCACGGTTTTCTATTTCTTTCGTAATGAATGGTCAGCTTGCCTTCAAACCTTATATTTATGAATACGTATACTGAAAGTAAATAAGCTTTTAATCAACATTGGACAAAAATCCTTTTGAAAACAAACGGAAACAATCAAATCCAGTTTATCAAGGATTCGTGAATACGGCGGAAGTTCGATCTAAGGCGCCAAAACATCTGCTGGTCCACAAAAACTCCTTTCCATTTCTTCTTCAAGAATACGACACCGAACTTCCTTACTATTGAATAAGGGGATGTAATCAGGATGAACCGTTGGACTTACCAAGTTGCCTGTCAATATAAGCTGCTTCGTCCGCCAAAGCTCTGGGAATGATACCTGGATCTATGCAACTGGTTTTCAAGAGGGATGACATCACGAAAATGAACAGAATACCAGCCACAACTGGTATAGCTGGAGATAGTTCGATTGTCAAAAAGGGACAGCTGAAAAGGAACAACCGGTCAGGAATAAGCTTAAAAGCCACTAATAATAATAATTTATTGATTGAGGCTCGCTATACAACAAATGAGAGAGCGGAGTAATAGAAAGAAAGAAAAAGGAATTAGCCTACACACAAAGAAAACGAAACACTATATAAACTTTATAAGACTTATAGATAAGTTAGACGAGTCAACGGCGATTTGTATGTGTTTTAGAAAGCCCGGGGTCTAGCACGACACTCTATGGCTTCGCACTTAGCGGAAGCATCAATAATGTGGTAGGCTACTTCTTCGATACGCCTTAACAGGCTAGCTAAGATCTTTACACAGTCCAGAAGGTGTACTTAGGCTTAGTAGAATTTTTCGGATGCTATTCTGTCCACTAAAAATCTGCGACGAGACCCCAGGTGACGTCTTGGCAACCCTGGGCTCAAAAAGCCAAGGTATCTACATTTCAACGACTCACGTCGTGTGATAATAGTTGCGTTTCTTATCCGAATTCTCCGTTCCGAATTCTCGCTTCTGAGTTCTCGATTCTCGTACAAATTACCGTTTTTGCTCCTCTGACTTCTCCACTCTCGCTTTTGACAAAAACACTAATTTTGCAGCTCGTCGCAACCCGGTATACGTGTATATGCATATTGAACACCCGAACTCTGTTGACCAATCAGGGAGGAGAACGGAGAGAGGAGAATCGACAATTCACCATCGGAGCAAATTCTCGATTCTGCAGAATCGCGAGGCTTTCCCCGTTCTCGATTCTGACAAAAACGCAAGAAAAGGTGAATTCACTTTACCTGAATAGTCCAAAAACGCGAAATAGGAGAATTCGGAGGAGAATTCGGATCAAAAACGCAACTAATGATTTATTGCACGTTCTGATACGTGTTCTTTTCCGTGAAATTTCGATTGAGAGAGTAGTATAATTTGTTTCGGGTCTATGTATTTCGGAAATATTGTATTCCACTTCTAGCTGTAAGCTATTTGGATAACAAACTTGTTTGATTGATTGATTAAGACATGTACAGCCTGTCAATTCTGGTTTCCTACTTGTATTTTTGTTTCTCTTTTTGACACTGTAAAATATTCTATGGTATTTGCGGCAAGGAGAAAAAGGTCACTAATTTGTTGGAGAAAAACGGGACAAAACGGTAGAAAGGTGGTCTCAAGGAGCCAGGTATACAAAAGCCCAGGGTAATTAAAAGGATCCTAGGGAAATACAGCTGAATACTGGGCAGCTTGCATCACAGAAGGAAACTAATTAATCACTGTATACAAATCTTGCAGTATTTGCTACTGGGACTAATCTTGTCTCTAAAAAGAAAATCTTGTATCTAATTCCGATTAATTTTATCTTAGTAGAGATAAGATTAATCCAAGTAGCAAATACTGCAGTTAACTTTAATCCTTACTCGGAGAAACTTTTTACAGTGAAGGTGCATGGATTGACGGCCGGCTTCCAACTGCCCTCGAGCAACCATCGATAACTTTTTTTTCCAACGACTATTACTTTGTCAGAAAATGAGCAAGCTATTCCAGTTGCACTTATGGATGACATGAGCGAAATAATATCACATTTCCATATAGATATTCTTGTTGGTTTTTTGATGGAAAGGGAGCAAGTCGTTAAATACAAGGGGGCTTATTCTCAGCCCAGTAGTTTTTTTGTGGTGTTCCCCAAGGCACTGTTTTGGGGCCGTTGTGTTTCTTGATAATAACTGAATACATTACATAAGGAACTGATGCAAGCTGGACATATATGGACGATTTATCTTTGGTTGAAGTTGTTGATTGGAACTTAAAAAGTAACGCAGGGACTATTCTTCAAGATATAGCCGACGAGGTCATAACTGCTAATATGGTTGTCAATACAAATACGTCAGCAATTGTAAGTTTTCTTATTTTTAAAGGTAGCCCAGAATGTTTCCCTGTCCCTGAAAATGGTTTAATTATGAGCAGATCACTGAAAATTCAGCAGAGAAAATTCAGAAACGAATTCAGCAGAGAAAATTCAGAAACGAATTCAGCATATAGCCTTATCTCTAAAAAGAATACAATCAACTTTAAGTAAAACTCTAACATATAAAAAAAAATCCGGTTACAACCGGATTCCGGACGAATTATATGTCCGGGTAAAAGATGATTGTCATGTACAGACTCAGCGTCTCTTCTTACCTCTAAATCTGTCATCTAATCAACTTCAAATGAAACTTTTGCTTTTAACAAATTTTCCAGTTTTGATCGGATTTCGGGCGAACTAGTTGTCCGGGTAGAAAATGCTTTTCACATAAGTGTTCAGCGTGTCTTCTTACACCTAAATCGAACATTTAATCAACTACAAACGAAACTTTTACTTTTAACCAACTCTCCGTTTGTAGCCGGATTCCGGACGAACTACTTGTTCGGCGAGAAAATGATTTTCACCATCGTGTTCAGCATGTCTTTCTACCCCATAATCGGCTATCACATTAGCTGTTCAAAAATATTTGGTTTGCCCCTTAATTTGAACCTTGACTCATGAATGAATGAATGAACTTTATTACCCGTAAAAGTGCAAAACACAAAATACCGAGTATTATGAAAGAAGCAAAACGATAAAAACGAAAAAAAAACAAAAAAGACAAACAACAACAAACAAACTAACGAAACAACATGAAAAAGCTAACCAGCATCAATAACAAAGAATGTCCGCAGAGGCTCGTAAGCATGAATCAAATTAATGGTCTTTTTACATAGGTCTTCACACGAAGTCTGAATCCGAGAGGGCACATCTATTAGTCCAAATCGAGCAATGACTTTTCTGTTTCAGTGCCATCTAGGGAGCCGGAGGAGGAATTTACAATATTTGAAATAAGCCACTCGCAGAGTCTGGCGATCTTTTTTACGAAACAGATGAGCCATGCCGACTAAAAACAGAAGCACAGGGGCGCAATAGGCGTTGTAAAGCGTACAAAAACCATTGCGGTTATAACGGCTTTTGTTTGGGGATATTTTCCCGTAAGCCACGCGTAGGCTTTTTATGGCTCTGTTCACAAGGGATGAACACCTCCTCACACCAAGTTTGATCAAAATATCTCATTCCGTTCGAGAGTTATACTGCCCACAGACGGACGGACGGAGGGACGGACAACTTTTGCGATGTCATAGGTATCCCTCCACTAACGTTTCGGGATCCCAAAAACAGATCGACATACTTACTCAAACACAAAGAAAAGTCCACTGGTCACAACGATAAGAATAACAGTGACGTAAAATACTCCATTTTTCTTGCCCATTATAAGTCTTCCATCACACAGGAATTTGTTGTTACCAGGAAATGTTTCCCACTTTCGTTGCACCTTCGGCATTTTTGTTGGTGAAATATGCCACTGGCAATTCTGAAAGCGAAATATTCTGGTCAGCAATCCTTAATATAGGCCTACGAAACCACGACATGATGAAAGTGCAGTATTTATCACTACTGACCAACTATTCCTCAAGATTGCTTGAATCATTCCTGTCCCTTAAATTTCGAAACCGTCTGACGTGGTTGTAGTGGTTGTATCAACCCTAAGGACAGTTGACCTTTAGATACTCCTTCAGCCCAAGTTGATTGCAAATCATACAAAAGATGATGCAAAACGGATAAGTCAGCTAAGATTTCTCTCAGTGGTATCCCTTGTTAAAGCAGCTTCAAAACAGGCGTCATTGGGTGGGGGGGGGGGGGCTTCCCCATGGCCTTCCCAGGGGGCCCAGAGCTACCCAAGAAAAACAGAAAAATAACCATAAAAATCAGTTTCTCATCAGAATTGTGAAATATGGTTGCGCCATATCAGTTGACCAAGGTCACTCATAAAAACTGAACTGTTTAAAAGCGAGATAATGACCCACTGTTAGAGGATTGAATGTCTTCAAGGCGCGATAAATATCTTTGTAACATGGCGTCGAGTCAAGGCGACACTTTAAGATTTTTTCCTGGATTGTTGAGGCCCCCCTTGAAAATTCATATGGGGGCACCGACACGAAGGAGCACAAAATATAAGAGTAGGAAGCGGAGAGTGTCAGCAAACACTCAGTGCTTTTCCACCCAACCCAAACTTGTTTATCTTGTAAAATGGCAAGAAAAGTTTTAAACCTTTGTTTAACGTGGGTTACAGGCGATACAACAAAGGCTACTCTGTTTCAGTTTTGTTTTGGTTATTTTGTTTGGAAAGGGTCGAGTTGAAGCACCCCCTCATGTACCAGTTTTCAGTTAAATGTCTCACACTGTTTGAAATATGACGTGACCAAACACTTTGAGGTCATCTATGATAGGTGGCCTTTGCTTTGATTTGTGATCCAAAAAGACACTCTGATCATAAAGAATTCCAAGAAAAAACATAAAATCTGTTCGGGAAGTAGTTAAATTTTGTTAGAAAACATACAAATCCAAAAAAAAAATTCATGCGGCGGTCATTGCCATTTTTGTTGCTACACAGTCGCTGGAAGCTGCTGCGGTGGCCTCGCTCTCCAGCGAGTTTCTGTTATTATGCATGACCTTTACCTTTCACAAACTGGTTTCTTGAAATTTGCTTAGTTTTCCGGATTGGTGCAGTACGTTTCTTTGTTTATTGTTTCTAAACCGTTTGTTTCTTCAGCCGAGCTGTATTTCGCACAAGTACATTTTGGCGTATTCACCCCCCGCCCAAGCACTTCAAACCGCCCGTTCGCCACGGGACACCGCGACGCCGCCGCTGCCCCCCCCCTTTAGGTTTTAGCGAAATGACGCCTCTACTTCAAAACAAAGAAAAGAAAAGAATTTGAGTATTTGGGACTCATGACTGTTGAAAAAGATCTGATTTTGCCTCTTGACTGTCAGGACAGCATGGAAATTTCATTTTAACATTTTTGCACCCAAATTTGAGGTTGTTTAAAAATGAGGTCAGGTTCCTCTTGTACTGGAGCCTATACTATTTCCGTAAGCACCCTACGGAATTAGTTTTCTAGCTTAGATTTTAAGAAATTTTGGCACTGTTTTGACGGAAATGTAGTCACGGCATCCCGCGTCCTTATAGTACAAGAGAGTCAATGTCGATGCCTGAAACCCAAAAAGACAAAGATCTTCTCTGTTTCGAACACTAAATGTTTTTCTTATACTGAATTCATGTTTGTTTCTAACAATTCTGTAATTTGCTTTCATATTTTTCCAAGTACCTAGGGTTAAACAATGATGACGTGATGGCAACAAAATTCGGGTAACCATCTGTTACGGTAACGAAGTCACCAGAAAATTTGTAGGTCCTTGCAGAAATGCATGTAAGGGAGAGTCAGGTAGTAGAACAGCGAGTAGTATAACACTCTCTCGGAACTATTGGTTCTATTCATCTGTGCTCGCAGCAGCTAAGAGACATCTACTATTCAAAGGAGGAAACGAGTTTAAAAACAAAATTATTACTCAGAACATATGGTAAAAAAACATATTTTTTTACCCTCACAGTAAGTTTTTTTTGTCTAACTACGAACTCCCATGTGGATAAGATGTTATGACACAGAATAAGCATTTATTGCAGGGACCTAGGTAAGGTATTTAATTATCATAAACAGTGGATATACTGCTGGATATTCACACAAATTAGGAGGAAATGCAGATCCCATAAAAAATGGTAGAGTCGGGTAGTATGACACACTTTTTGTTGGCTTGTATGACACGTTTTGACATATAAGATTTCTACTGTATCTAGATAGTTCTGTGATTTCTTCAGTAATACAGGTACTGAGACTCATTAAACGTACAAAACCTTTGTTTTCCAGGTTCAGTCACCCATTGAGGGTGGAGGGAGGGGGAATTAGGAACCTTGTGACATGCATACTGCATAGGTTACGAACGGGTGAACCGATTACAGTGAAACATAATGGGTGGTAAGAAAAATGCCCTAAAGGTCTCCCACTCCATCCTTCACAACACCCCGATTTGGCAACTGTGAGAGTTGGAGGGGACAAAAAAGAGTCTTGTGGTAGCCCTAGGGATGAAACTAGTAGAATGATTGGGATGAAACTTAGGAGTTATGAAGATCATATGCTCCGGATCAAAGGCGTTACTAGCCCAAATGTTTTTTTTTTGGGGGGGGGGGGGATATTTACCGAGTGGCTGGTCATTTATACAGAATGTTTTTGCAGAAAAAATTTTCTGTTTTTAAGAAAAAAACGACTGTTCTGACAAAAAATCGGTTGATTTTAAAAGATACTGACTGTTTTTAAGAAAAAATCCACAATTTTAACGAAAAATGAACGATTTTTACAAAAAACGACTGTTTCAAAGAAAAAACCGACCTTTTCCAAAACAAAAATCGACTGCTTTCGGTTATTTTTAGACTCGGTTATTTTACCAACTGGCCAACAACATTGGGGGGGGGGGCGCCCCTCCTCTCCCCCGTATGTGACGCCCCTGCTCCGGATGATCCAATTTTTGCCGTATGTCGCCTGGGTTGGGGAAGCTTGAGGGGGTACCATAAATTTCCCGAAAATGCTCAAATTCAAGTGAAATTTCCTTGATGGTAAAAGAAGATGCCATAGAACATGCATTTTTGTGTCCGAACCGGATTCAGCCACTTTACACCAGCACCAGAATATGATATTAAATTTATACTAGGAAGCTGGCTCTTTTTATTCAGTTTTCCGGTCGCTTGCAGGGAGCATGCCCGAACTCGTTTGTACTGTCTCATTGGAGGAAGGGTACTTTACAGGGTGTTTTCTACTGTCCCATTGGAGGAAGGATACTTTTCCAGGGTGGTTATAAGTTAGTCAGGATACAGAGGAAAGGAAAGCCACAATTTCATCTAGTATTCTTTTTGTATTTCTCATTGTATATCCATATCTGCTGGGTTAAAAGACTTCATCCTAGTTTAGTTTGTCCTCTCTCTTAGATTTATTGCTTTCTAACTCTACCCATTTAATTACAAAGACCGAGAGTCAAAGAGATTTTACTGTCTGAAGGAAACAGGGGAAAAGGTTGTTGGAACTAAAAGAGTTTGTTGAAAAGTTAATGAAACCAAATCTTATTTGGTTATAATTGTATCCTCACAAGGAATCTTTTGGCAGCCCTAGTGATGATATGTGTGGAGCGTCTGGGATGAAACTTCGAATGTGTGGAGCTCATATGCACAGATAGCCTAACCCATTTTATGGTCCTGGTCAGATCGGATTGGTAGGGGGGGAGGGGTTGGATGGGGATAGGACATTTCCTGGAAACTAAGAATTAAGTGAAATTTGATAGGCAGTATGAAAAGGGGCCCTAGCATAGATAATCTATCCGAACTGGATTTGACCACTGTGGGGGGGGGGGGGGAGGGGGTTGCAAGAGCACAGAAAATTGTCAGGCATGCTTAGCTAGGGATCAAACCATGGGGTGACTGGGATGAAACTTGGAATGTTCTTTTTTAGTTAATGTTGCTAAAAACACCACATTCTTGATTCCTCATGAATTCCAAGTTTTTTAGTCTTTTTTAAAATAAAGTTTCTGAGCCAAATATAATAAGAAAATGCAAAAATTAAAGATTTGTCATATTGACCCCAGGGTGTGTCATACTACCAGGTAGGGGCGTCACGACTGGGGGGGGGACACCCCCCCCAATGCTGTGGGCCAGTCGGTAAAGAAATAACCGAGTAGGCCTAACCGAAAAACCACGAAGCACTGTGGTTTTTCGTCAAATCAGTTGATTTTTTTCATGAAAACAGTCTTTTTTTCTGAAAATTGGTTGATTTTTCATGAAAATACTTGTTTTTCTGAAAATCAGTCGATTTTTTTCAAAACTGTCAAATTCAAATTCAAATATTTTATTGACCTCCAAGATCGGAGAGTATAAAATGAAGTAAATACATACAAATTGGCCCAACATGTAATACTGCTCAAAAACAATCTGGCCAAACCATACTAAAAATACAAAAAACAAAACAAAATTATACACACGCGTAGAACTATAGTAACTCTTTAACCGCTAAATATAGGTTATGAGTAAGAGAAGACATTTTAAACAGAAATTTTTGTTGCTTTTTCCGCATAATTTGAAGTGGATCTTTCAAATGGTACAAATTTATAGCGGATGAAGTAGAATGGAATTTTGAAAGTCGACACAAAAATTTACCAAAATTAAAAAAAGTAGTTTTAATATGCGCAATATTAGAATTAGAAAAATAAGGAAGCCAACTAGAAAATAAAAGGACTTGAGGCAGAGCAACCGTATTGAAGACGCGCGCAGATGATCTCCTAGTTAAATAATCTCGAACAGAAATAACACTACCGAAGCTCGCTGAAACTCTCGACCGAACAGACTTCATCATATGAGCTCGGCAAAGGGAAACTGATGGCCCATACGGAATTCCCAAATAAAGAAAAGATTCAAGTGGCTTAAGGACTACATCATTTTTTCATTGTCATTTTTTGTTGTTGAAAACAGTCATTTTATCTGCAGACACAGTCTGTAAAAATTACCAGCCAGTTGGTAAATGGCTCTTCCCCCCCCCCCCCCCCAATTGGGCCAATGACATCTCTGCTACCAGGTAAAGTATGACACAGTGACCATGTCCAGAATAAAGCCTACTACTGAAAAACTGTGAGAGAGAAAAATCTGAAAAAAAATCCCAAAGATTCTATAGGGAACCCAGAACATTCTGGGAAATAAAAAACAAAGAAAAATGTGTCATACTACCACGAACAAATAATCAGATAGAACCTCTGTCTTTGGTACCATGTAGCGACTATGAATACCCCGACAAAACTGAGTGGACCTAGCATTATTTACTGTAGCTTTTTACCCATCTACTCTACTTCCATCTTTGATGTTGCTCATTGCAGCGAAAGAAAATACTGGAGATGTACTCTGCTCGCTGACCTACTGTTGAGCGCATCCAGAGAACCAATCAGCTTTGTCTTCTACTTTTCAGAGCAATATAGCTAATTTAAGAGGTAACGAAACGTGATGTGATGCAAAGATAGTAACCCTCCCCCTTGTTTGTAGCAAAAAAGGTACGGGGAAATAATCGACTCTGCATAGTACAGAGATAGGGAGACGGAGATTCTATCTGATTATTTTTTCTTTATACTACCCAGATACTACTCGACTCCCCCCTACTGGCAATGCAGCATGTGCTCTAGTATTTTGGAAGAAGACGGACAATGAAGAAGAGAAGCTGGCTTTCTTTTTAAGATACTGTTTACCTTTTTTGGAAGTTTCTGTGGTGAGATAAAGACAACCAAAGCTGGGCAAGGTAATCAGTAAGTTAAATTAGCCTATAATGGAAATAGTATAGGCTGCAGTTTGAACAGTACATGTACAATATGCTTAAATATTCCTTCAGCCCAAGCTGACTGCAGATTATATTTGAGTATGCACTGTCATATATACAGTAGAGGTATGCTTATGTGATTGTTTGACAGTGGACTCATTCATTAACCAGTCCAGTCACAATTAACATAACCTAGGCTGAGCTCAAGTTATACATCATATACACTTTGTTTAGCTTACCTTTACACACTTATAATTCTACATTGGTCTGGAATGTCTTTCAACCTAGGAGTTACTGTCTTGAAGTTCATCAACTGTCTATAGACCGGGACATGCAGTCTAAAATAAAGTTTCAAGGTTTAGAAAGCTTTTTTTGTTTACTAATACCAGTATCTACCAGTCAAACTGTGCATCAAACTCAAAATTAAAATTTTTGACAGTTTTTCGACTTCGACCGTTGGTCCATCTTCTTCCTCCTTAAACGGGTTTGGTTCTGAAAGTTCAACTTTAACTCTATAGTAAAGCGCAAAGTTTGAATTCTTGTCGTAGTGTGCTTTACAACTAAAAGGGTGACTCATTTTGACTGTGTGTGCTTGAGGCAGGCTTGAGGCTGCTCTTTCGAGTTTTTGTTTACTCGGTAATTTACTATTATTCTTTCTGCTGGATGAGATTCCTAGCAGTTCTGACTTCACTGAAAACCTACTAGCTAGGCCATTTCTTTTCTTTTGAGTTTTTCTACTTTTTTTTACTTTTCTTTTGTCTTAGTCTGTTTGCTACTTATGTATTTTATTAGCAGTGTTCAGCTTAACCAGAATGAAACAGACAAGAGTCAAATTGAGTTTGGAATATGCTACAGTACAGTGCTAGGAAAAAGCAGGGGCATAAAGGGGAGGTATTCAGCATAACAGAACATATATAAATAATAACTTACTCTCTTGGGTTCCAGCATGATGTCACAAAAAGAAGTGGATTGAATCAGTCTGAGATGTCTGAATTCAACTTTTGACCAGAAAATGCTGCATTAATCCTGCAGTTTTTGTATCTTTTTGGTTTCGGACTAGAATTTTTGTGACATTTTATGTGCAATTAATACCACAAGAAATGTTGCAACAATGCAGTACTTTATGCGCAGTTTCCTGGAAGAAGCGGAAGATGCGCTGAAGCAACGATAGATTTAAACTGAGTAGTAAAAGTTTTTCAGGGGGAAAAGAGCCTGAAAATAGTTACAAATGGCTGTTTGATGTGAACAAAAAAAATTCATTTGAATTGATATCAAATAATAAGAGAGAAAAGAACATGGTGCTCTTTTCACAATGGGTAACAGACAGTTACTGAAATTATTATTTTACAAAAAAAAAAAATATTACCCACAAAATATATCAGAAGTACAAATTAGAATGATTCTACCTTTCTCAAAATCCTGGTAAGCTTGATACAAAAATCATGATGTGTTTACGCTTGTCTGAAAGGGTTTGAACTGAAATGACTGGAAACTCCTCAAGTTTGACCAGATTCCCCTAACAACATTCTGCTTACTGTCCCTTGAGTTCATCAGAGGTCACATTCAAAAGGATCTATAAGGCTGTTTTGGCTGTCAGTGGCAGCCATGTAAATATCCACTGATTTTCAACTGCTGATTATGAGTGAAAATCATCGAGCATCTGCTGTTTTTTCACTCCCCTGTGGTCGAAGTTGTTTCTATTTTGCTGCTGAATTGCAAAATCTCCACTTTTCTCAGAAGAAATGAAACTATCTAATTCGGACACTTTCGCGACATTAATTGCAGAATTTTGTGTGAAATTTTCCTCAGCATATAGATTCAGACACTCTCTGTCTACCCCAAACCCTTGATTTTTGGATACACTAGCCTATGCCAATGCTGGATAGGGTATCCAACCTCGAATTTGTACAACCTCGAACTTGGCTTAAAAAGGTTAAGAGGAAAGATCAGCGCAGTCCTAACAAGGTCCTAACTGTCAAGAAAGACACCCTGAATGACCTAGGGTAAATATAGGACTGTACAGAAGTTTGCTTGTAGTATTTTCAGGCCAAGTTCTAGGTTATATAAATTCGAGGTTACGTTCAGGTTCAGGTTCTTTTATTTCGAAAATACTTTGTGACAATATTTTTTTATCACTGGAGGCCGGCAGGGATACGAGCTCGTTAGCTCGGCCCAGTTTTAAATACTCACTATATGAACATAGTATAAATGAGTCGTTCCTCTGTAAATGCACACACAAAAGAAAGAAAGACTCGTTCCATTCCGTATACTTACACAGGCCATACCAAACTCTCCACACAATAAAATAAAAAATAATAATCACACCAAGTCGTGGCCTAAGCTGAAGGAACGCTAGCTTTTTCTAAAACAAAATTAATAATTAAGGGTTGGGGATTTACCGGGATAACATAAACGTGAACGTATCATATTTAATATCAGTATTCTGCCAACAGATGAGTTTTAATTTTCTTTTTCAAAGTGATCAATGATCGGTCCTGTTCAAAAAGGTCTTTAAACTTGTTCCAAACTCCAATAACTTTATTCCTTATCGAAAAACGAGACCTCTCTGTGATGATTAGAGGCTGGCGTATTTTCGAAGCCGATCGGGTCTCATAAGCAGGCAATACCACATCATCCGGGAATAAATTAATAGATGTGAAATAACTAGGTAATGCACCCTGGCGATACCTTACCATGAACAAAAATGTGTGAAATGTAACAAAATGATCTAATGGTAAAATATTTAAAAATAAATGCAAGCTTTTAGTTGGGGATTTACCGGGATAAGATAAAGGGGAAGGGAGCATATTTTTCAGAATCCGAAGTGCTTTATTCTGTTGCCTCTGTAGTGGAGATATGTGAACTTTAAAAGTGTTTGAGAAAATCAGAGGACAGTAGTTTAGGTAAGCATGGACTAGTGAATAGTAAACTGATTTCAGCGCATTTAATGGAAGAAGAAATTTTAGATGATGCATAATCCCCACATTTCTTCCCAGCTTAAGTCTCAGAGTATTAGTGTGAAATATTCAGGACAAATTCGAATCAATGAGTATCCCCAGATAACGAATACAATCCACACGCGCTATGACTCCGTCCGAACCAGGGATAGCTAGAGCTAGAAGGCTCGAGCATACCCTTGATACACGTGAATATACCATAAACTTGGTTTTGTCGAAGTTAATGCTTAGCCTATTTACACTGAACCAATTTACTAATTTTTTAAAAGCGCATGAAAGGTTTTTCCTCGATACTTGCTCGTCGGATCCGGGTACACTACAACCCGTATCGTCGGCAAAGAGGATGTTTAGACCTAACCCGTCGACGCACTTGTTGATATCATTAACGTATATTAAGAACAGTAACGGTCCAAGTATAGATCCTTGCGGCACACCGACTTTTTCAGACTGTCCAACTGGGGTTGATACCACGTCACCGCCATCTACGTACTGCTTACGCCCGCATAAATACGACATGATTATCTCGTTAGCTGGTCCTCTTAGCCCACAATTCTTTAGTTTTGAAGACAAGATTCTGTGACAAATCGTGTCAAATGCCTTTTTTGTATCGATGAATATAGTAGCAGGGATGTCACCACGGTCCAGGGCCTCATGGACAAACTGTGTTACCGCAATTATAGCATGTTCCGTTGAGTGGCCCTTACGAAATCCAAATTGTGTATTGCAAAAGAAACCAATTTTTACTAAAAACTGTACTATCCTAGTGTATAGACATTTTTCAATCGCTTTTCCGAAAGCTGATAGAATCGAAATCGGTCTATAATTCGACGGATTCTTCTTGTCACCACCCTTGTGTAGCGCTATTATTCTAGCAGATTTCACACAAGATGGGAAGACTCCGTGCTTAAAAGATAGGTTAATTATATGCACTAACATATCAACAATAAACGGGATTGTAATTTTTAGTAGATTAGTAGAGGTTCCATCCGTTCCTTCTGACGATCCGTTTTTCATCTGAGACACAAGTTGGAGTAATTCATGCCGTGAAACAGGAGTTAAAAATATTGAGCATTCTGAAGCTGGGGTAAGAAAGGCCGTAAATTGGGATGAACTTGCCGTCTCCTCTCCTATCTGTGCAAAATGATGATTCAGTGCATCAACAACTGCTTGCTTTCCTTGTATGACTTTATCTACGTTGTTGATGACGATTTCTTCTGGTAGAGTCTGCTCCTTCTTCTTTCCGAGACAACCGTTGATAAGATCCCATGTTTTTTTGGGTGACCCTTGTGCCTCGCCGAACGCTTTTGCAAAATAATTATTTTTCTCAGTCCTTAATACTCTCGTAAGGCAGTTTCGATAACTTTTGAATGCTAGCAGTGTTTGTGCATCAGGTTTGGCTATATACTGTTTGAATAATTTGTTCTTTGTTTTTACTGATTGAAGCATTCCCGGCGTTATCCATGGTTTTCTTGGTTTAGCATAGCGTTTGTGGCCGGCAGCGGTTCGTGGGCATGCCTGGTTAAGCGCAGATGTGAATTTGTTGGTTAAGTAGTCAGCTGCGATATCAACGTCGTCGCAATCTAAACAGGGTGACGGGTCAATTAACGACAGAAGATCCTTCAGTTTGGTAATGGATGATGCATCGAGACGCCGGCTTTTCGTCTTACGCGGGTTGGTTATTATCCGTTCGATTTTTAGATCAGTAATCAGCATAAAGTGATCCGAAGTGTCACACACAACTAGATTGCATGAGCTAATTTGGAAATTTACGAGAATGTTGTCAATCAGAGATCCAGTAGACTCCGTCACTCTTGTGGGAATGCGACAACACGGCAACAAACCAGATGACAGGGATGAAGACAGGAAGTTAGTTGCCTGCGTCGAGGGATGCGACGATGTAGAACTTAGTTGCTGACTGTCCAGGAGTTCCATGTTAAAATCACCCATAAACACCATCTTCGTCTTTTTCTGGGCTAACGTACACGTGAGCTCGTCAAATTTTTCGAGAAATTTCGACACGGAAGAACTAGGAGGCCTATAGATTACGCAACAATTTATTTTCTCAACTGCAGTCTCAATTCCAATCAATAAAAATTCAAATAATAGGTCTTCATGCAGATGATCCAGATCGCTAAGAATTCTATGGGGAATTTCTTTCTTAACAAAAATAGCTGGACCTCCTTTATTCTTCACAGTTCTGTTTTTACATATAAAATTGTATCCGGGGATATTCACCAAGTCCTGTGTACATTCATTTGTGAATGTTTCACAGGCACCAAAAAGATCAATCATATTACTAGGAAGAAATGCAGAAAGTGGGTCTAGACTACTCATTAACCCACAACAGTTCAAAAACGCCAATCTCAATCCACCCGAAACAGGCCTCTCAATATCTTCAGGGAGTAGGTATTTATTATGCGGAAGGTTCTTAATTAAATCATCATTATCATCATCGAGTCTCAATAATAAATTCTCTAGGTCCAACGGATTTTTTTCAAATTCACTTAGTCGATCCGACAGCTTGCCACAACCGGTATTACTATCTAAAATAATCACTTATCAAGGACATCAGTGGGGAATCTGGTATGACGTGAATAAGCTCAGTATTCAAACCTTTAGGATGAGGCGAGGAACGCAGACCGGGGATCATTCCGGTTGTACGCTGAAAATAAGACAGAGGCAGAAGCGGAACCTTGATTATGAAACGCATAACTAATGCTACGAAAACAAAACAAAAATGGAACAAAGTAAGCACATGAACAGATACGGGAAAAGACATGATGAATGACTTTCCAAAAAAAAAAAAAAGAAGCAGAAGCGGCAATACACTAACTTAAGCGAGTTGTATAATTTCCCAGTCGCTCGCATCACCCGACTTTGACTCAAGCCAGAGTTTCGACCCCCGTTGTTTAACACGTGTGTACTTGGCTGTACCACCATCTCGAAGTTCTTTGCCCTTTGCAAGTAGCGAGTTTCGTAGAATGTTCAGCTTGGGAGGGAGATCGGTGCAGATTCGGACATCACTATTTTTCAGCTTCCCAACTGATTGCAATATCAGCTGCACACTCTTTTCGTTCGACAAGGCGAGGAACACTGGTCGGGGTTTCTGCTTATTCGGCTGCTTGCGACTAGTCACGTTAATGTTCTTTTTATCAGGCATCCTGTAACACTTCGCGAGTTGAATATCTTCCCTGATAGCTAGTCTATTTGACAGCAAATCCGTCACGCTATCTTCAACTGACTGAGTTGACCTTTCCGCTGGCAATCCGTGAATAATCAGGTTGTGTTTCCTGTCTTTCACGTCTATTTCCAGTAGCTGGTTTTCCAACTGATCACAACGCGACCTATGGGAATTAAGTTCAGTTTCAAGACCTGATATTCGCGTATCTTGTTCGCTTGCGGTCTTTTTTAGAGTTCCTATCTCCTCGGCCATATCTTTCAGCTGCTTGGACAGATGAGACTGAGTCTTGATTACTGTGTCGAGTTTTTCATTCAGTAGTTTCATTGATTCCTCGAACTTTTTCTGTGTTATCGGTGATGATGCAATACTTCTAATATTAAATATAAGCCGCTTCTATCGGACTTCAGTTCGAAGCCAGTTTATTACGCAACAACTTCAAACGGAGACTTACTGGCAAGGGGGGTGTATTACGACCCCCCACTTTCCAAAAATCGATCCAAATATTTGTTATCCACGTCTCTCTCGACTACCGCTGATCAGCGACTATGAGAAACTCGTTTACAAAGTTTGACTACCGGTCTCCGTGAATGACCAGGCACGACGTACCCCTCCTGTATGCCAATGGTGGATACATTATGCCAAATGCTGGATAATATATAAGTATATATGATTTGAGTGGATTTCAGAAATCAGCCAACCAGAATTCATTTATGTTGGAGTAGGTTAGGTTTGGGATACCCACAGATATCCAGCGTTTGGCATTCGGTAGGCTATCCAGTGTAAGGCATAGGCTGAGCTAAACGCTAGATAGATATACCCGTCGTTTGGCATAGGGTATCCGAAAATCAGGGGTTTTAGCTTACTGTCTTGAATTAAGGTCACAGGTGGACAATTGGACTCTGTCCACTGTTTTCTGGTACCTTGTTTATTTCTTATCTGAAAAGTAGCCAAAGTCGCACTGATTTTATTTTTGGCAGAAGTGGGTCGAAACTTTAATTTTGGAATTTGGGTGCCATATGTCTGGAGCATTTTGTGGCTCGATGGGCTGTAGGCTACATGTAGATGAATAGTAAAAATATGTAGATTGAACTGACCAGCCAGGCATTAACACAATTTCAGCTATTCCAGCATAAGGCGTAACCCTTCCGTTCCACATGTACTCCCTCACAAACTATTTGGGAAGTTGCTGGTGTTGTTGATTTTAAAAAGAGTATTACCGATGGTCAAAGTGAATTTCTGAGGTCAACTTTGAGTTCAAGGATAAGACTGAAAGACTGATCATGTTTTTTTTGTAAATTGTGCAGTTGTAAAATTAAGTAAACAAATCCAAAATAAAGAAAAGGGAAAATAAAGTGGGCTTTGACATACTAATTTTGTCACCTGAATAAGTTTGGCAAGGAAGTGGCTTGGATAGGGTTGTCACACGGATAGGGTTTTCACACGGATAGGGTTGTCACAACTCACAAGTGATTTTCGTAAGAGATGGAATTTATCTTCTTTAGAGGTATTAATTCGTTTGAGTCCCTGAACTAGCCGCTTAGAGCCTTTGGCATGTTGGCAGTTCCGGGAATCGTCTGTTGATTTCTTTTCGTTTTTACAAATAAATAAAGCAAAAAAAAAAAAAAAGATCAGTAAATTTTAGTAGGTCAAAATCGATACAGATACAGTAGAGGTATGCCCATGTGAAGGTTTGTTGATATTGGACTTTGCCATTTTCATGTACTTGCTGTGTCTAAAGCTAACTACCGGTTAGCCTAAATAGGTAATTAAGGGCATCTGAAAACACCTGAATAGGTATTTTTGATCTTCATTCTACCATTTAGCCCAGAACTGCACTGTTCACATTTAAGTAACTGTTCACATAAACATACCTCTACTGTACATTCCCTGTGTTCTCATTGTTGAGAACACTGTGGGAGTCCCTCTATTCTTCTGGACTTCCAGCCACAGAAACTGGGGACATTTTGGCGACTATGAAAATATGTCCTTTTTACCAACTATTAAAGTTTAAGTGAAAAGGGCTTAGATATGACAGTCTAGTTAACCATCACTTATTCACTTAAAGGAGCTTGAAAACCCGGCGAAAATGCGTTTCTTCGTTGCTCCGCTGTTCAGGAATAATAGAATTTCAAATAGTCCTTCAAATTTCCTTGTCTGATTTGTATGCTCTATGCGCTTGTATCTGTGTTGTATGCTCGACTAAAACGATTTACGAAAAATAAGTGTTCACGCAGTGAGTACCTTCCGTAAGCTGATCACTGGCCACTGAAACGCCGCGTATGTATTGAGATTCAGTTTGTCTGCGTCATAGTAGAAATTGTGTTGTGAGGACGACCGTAGATATTCTGAACGTCAGTCTGGAGCAAATAGTGAAAAATAAAGAAATCTCTTAACACAATCCCAAAAATGCAGTATATTCAGTTAAATGATACAAAAATCAGTTGGCTTTTCAGTTAAACTTTAAAAAGAAATCTTGCTTAATCTTCTTTATCATCTGTTCATAGTTTGGTTTCAGCTGAAAGGTTGGATGCAAAGCAATGCCTTGATTTTTCTCAGAGCATGATCTTTTTCTAGCCAGTATCACCCTGTTCTCGGCTTAAGCCCCATATGTACCCTACTGCTCACTTATCATCCACTGATAACCCTGTGAAATGGCCTTCCGGGCATGTTCTTTTTCTTGATTTTCCATACCCTGGGTGGGCAACATCACACAGGATCAGGTGCCCTTGAACTAAGGCGATTAACTGGACAATCCAATCCAAAAACCTCGGCTCTTGGGCTCCGACCCTTCGGAACCCTTTCGGCCTGGGATAGGTTGCTCTTCGTGGGTCGATCACGATGGCTCACAGGACGTCGATGCTTCGAAGGAATTCGATGATTTTCTTGAAGATTCGTCGCTCTTCTCGGGCTGGGCGAACTGAGTCGATAAGATCACCGATGGAGACTGGCCCTCCGGCTGTCCCGTGTGTGTTTCTGCACCAGCTAGCGAGCTCTGCGTTAGAGGGGCACTCGAGCACCAGATGCTGTAGAGTTTCGGCGGCGTTGCTACAAAGCCGACATCTTGGGTCCGCAGTCTTCTTCCACTGAAACAGTTCTTTACGAAGAATGAGTGCGTCACTCATGTTTTTCGAATATTTTGCCTGAAACGGACTGATTTCATAAAAACGTCCGCATTGCTATAGAGATATTTTCAGGCCCAAATACGATATTTCAAACTACGCTTGGATTTACGCAGTAGGTAAACCTACCATCAGCCTTATAAGTTCCTGGTAGAACGCAACCATAGGAACCTGGTTAACGAAAGGCAAAAGAATTTGTTTAGTTGTTGTTGTTCAGCATTGCAATGTTCCTAATATTAGCAGGATACTTCTTTTTAACAGAAATATAACATATTTACATGTAGGCTATTCTGGTTCAGGTTCTTTAATAAACTACATAACAAAAGGTCTAGAGCCCGGCTGAGGAGGCAAATTCGTTGTGTACGGGACGAAAGACTTCTTTAACTAAATACAACATTTATAATTCAGGACATTCAGGTTCATACGAATGGAAATATGCGTGTTCTTCCCTCAGCACCCGGCCCCCAACACCACACGGTGAGACGTCTAGCGAAACCAGCAATGTATATATTTGTACTCTTGATAGCCCAAAAGGCTATGCTATAGCCTAGATCTTTACCCCACAGCCCCTATGATAAAAATAAGCCTTTCTTTCAGAATCCTGCAGTCTTCTCTTTGACTCTGCTGCTACATGACTGCTGTCGCTGGGGACTCTGGTGTCGTTGCAGCTTCAGACGTAACTGGAAATGACCGTCACTTTAAGATGAAGGGTAAGAGTGGATTCCCGAGCATTTTACCATTTTGGCACTAAACTTGAAGCCACATGAAGGTCCAAAATATATGGATTTTATGTTTCTCGCAACTTGGAATCCCACCAGAACATTACTTGGTTCATTTCCTTCCCAGGCGTTCCCCTGTAGGCATAGCAGCAAAGGAGTATTACATAGGCCTTGTGCGTATCCGGAAAAGTTTTCTAGGCCACTTGAAAAGGATAGGCAAAATAGCAAAAGAGTATTGCAGATACGAGAGCAAAGGAGTACTGCAGAACAGCAAAAGAGTACTGCATAACAGCAAAGGAGTATTGCATACAGGACCTATAGGCCTTGTGCGTACCCGGAAAAATCATGTATGCTACTTGAAAAGTATGGCCTGGTTCATCACCATTACGTTTGTTTGTTTTAGAAGTTGGACAGTCGGATTTACATATGCTTTTGTTTCAGCTACACTGTTCTTGTCAACAGTTGGAGGGGCATCGATAATTTTTGGATTTGGAACTGCACTTGCTTCAGCCAAAAAGAGTGACCCTGAGTTTTTTGGAAAGGGGATGGTGGCTGCTACTAGAGCCATTCCAGAAACAGGGGCGTCCCTTGCCCTCAGAGCCCTTGCTTGGGGTAGTCTGGCCTCGGTTACTGGATGTGGACTGATCTGTTTTGGAATCTGGAAGGCCTTAGGAGTCTCAAGTGTAAGTTTCAACATTTAAAGTAGGCTACCGGTTATACCTGTAAGGGAAATGCATCCTAGCAGTGCTGACCTACTTCCGTACTCGCTGGAAGTCCTTAACCCGTACATTATAACCCTCTTAACGACAGCTCACTGATGTTCACACTCATCTTGTTTCGCTATTTTCGATACGTATCATACTTCCCGACAACCATTTACGAACAGCTTCATCGTTGGAAAAAATAATTGTGGAAACGGGGCCGGACAAAGGCTTAAAACAGCCACAGCTGTTGGTAATATTATAATAGAGTCTGATTTTAAAGTATTCAACTATTATAAATTACTGCAACATAAAGAGTAAACAATACAGGCGATGCTTTAAGCCACCTTGATAATTTACCATGTGTAGGCCTACCATGCACCAAATCCCCATGGTTATCTTGATTGACTGTTAACTATGACTTTAACATGACAGTTAGCCACAGGACAACTGGTCACAAAGAAGATTCTTAAAGCACAACTCTTACTTGAAATGATCTTTCCACTATGAAACGGATCAGAAAAAGGTTTCTCGAATGTACCATTACTTTCCATCTGAATTTAGGGATTTTCTTGTTAGCGCTTGTCGATTCTATCCAGCCTTCCTGCTCTCCGATGCGGCTGGGCGCAAAACATTTGAAAACTGAACGCGCCGTGGTTAAAAAGTAGGAAAACTGAGCAAATAAAAGAAGCCAAAAGCAGGCGATTCCCTATCCTTGTGTGTGAAAAAGTTGCCAGCGGACGTTCAAGATTCTGGCAAACTTTTCGATGTGTAACCGGCAAAACTCGGCAATGCTGAAAAAGAGCTAAAAATTCGTAGGTACAAAACGAAACAATGGAGAAAGGTGGGAATTTTAGAAGTCTATAATTCTATAAGGGAGCTAGATGCATTATAAAAGGTAGAATAAGCAAGAGGGGTTCTTTAAGACAATTGATAACGTGGGCAGATCCTCACAGTAATGACAGTTCTTCGTGACATCATTTGTACATATCACTTTGAGAGTACGTCAAGAAGTGAGACTTCTCGAGGATGTGCTCGGGGGCCTGTATATATTTTTGAAGATCAGGCTTGTCTGTTCAGATGAAGTACTCGCCTGCTTGCACCGAACAACTGGTGACTCAGACGCAAATGTTAAAAGATTGTGGACGTCGGTCGTTGCTGTTGCCTGTTGGCGATTAAAATCGAAGAACCCTGAAATTCCGAACCAGGGTTTGCTTCTACCGGACAAACTAAACGTATTGAATGAACGAAGGAAGGAAGGATTTATGACGCACTGCCCAAGGGCGTAAGTGCAGAAGAAAAGGACAAAGAAATATAAAATAATTCAGTCATCCTGTAACTGATTTTAGCTTTAATTCCTGGGACGTCACTTTTGGGAGGCCAAGCGTGGGTAGCACACCCGAGCTTTCCGGGGGAGGGGGCCGCCACCCACGACGGAATCACGAAATCGGCAACTAGACCGTGGAGAAGTTGACGAGGAGCTAATCCGAAACAGGGGCCCATTACATGTACATATTCTTCAAAGGACCCCTCTTGCTTATTCTGCCTTTTATAATATACATAGCTGCCTTATGGAATTATGAGGCTCAAAAATCCCCACCTTTCTCCATTGTTTCGTTTCATACCTACGAATTTTAGCTTTTTCTAGGCCGTGCCGAGTTTTGCCGGTAACACAACGCAAAGTTTGCCAGAACCTTGAATGTCTGCTGGCAACTCTTTCACACACAAGGATATGATAATCCTCTGTTTTTTACTTCTTTTATGTGTTAGTTTTCCTACTTTTTAACCACGACGCGTACAGTTTTCAAATGTTTTGCGCCCAGCCGCCGCGTAGGAGAGCAGGAAGGCTGGATAGAATCACAAGCGGTAACAAAAAAATCGCTAAAGTCAGATGGAATGCAATGGTTTTTTCGAGAAACGTTTTTCTGATCCGTTTCATAGTGAAACGATCATATCTACTAAGAGTTGTGTTTTAAAGGACACCTCGCAATGCACAGTGTTTCTGCTCACATGTTCTGAGATAGTTGACCACTTTACAGCTAAGCTTACTGCTTACCGAAAAATTAAATACTGCTCCGGCTGTTTTTAGCCTCTTCCCATTTTCTTTGCCTTGTATGACAGTCTTGGTAAAAGTTTGCATAGCTGTTCTCCGGACGAATAAGTTATTATTGTTATTATCGGGCGCATGATACGTCACGTAAAGAGAACAAACGTGGCAAGCGTGATTATCAGTGCAATACCAATAAAGGAGGTAGGATACACTTATGAAGTGAAGAATCAGGGGAACGAGAACGGATAAAAAACTACTGAAATAGAATGAACTACTATCATAAGCACGACGTGCCCTTTAAGACGCTCTTTGGAAACAGTTCGTCGTGTGTCGTGTGTTCGGACTTTTACCCGTGTAAGATTTGCATTTGAAAATGCCAAGGGGGCCCAAACGAGACGCTCCCCACCCAGAGGTTGCCCTGAATGACGTCTCTGTTTAACCCTGTCCTTTAATCTTGTCCTTCCGGTTGTATATGCCCAAATCCTTCATTTTTCTTCAGCTCCGCCTATGCCGTCAGCGAACTCGGTAGCTTTCCCTAAAGCCGTGCATCTGGTTCCATAAGTCTTGCTGACGGCTTGCGAGACATGTCGGTAAAGTCCCTAGACGTCAAGTGCGTCTTTTCGACCCCTAATAAAGAGCCTACAATGGTTTTGAAAATAACATAAACTGAAGTCTTCTTTTTCGATTTCCTGAGCCTAGGCATAGGTTTAAGAGCTTTGGAATTAAATCCCTTACAAACGGAAACAAAACATTCCTGGGGTACTACAGTTTATTTGAACAGTTACTTAAAAGTGAACAGTGCAGTTTTGGGCTAAAGGGTAGAATGAATATCCAAAATACCTATTCGGGTGTTTTCGGAGGCCTTTAATTACCTACTTTGGCTAACCCATAATTGACTTTAGTTACAGCAAGTGCATGAAAATGGCAAAGTCCAAAGTAAACAAACGTTCAAATAAGCATACCTCTACTGTACTTTGTGCTTAAAATGATAATTCGACCCCTCAGCATCGATCCCTTCTGGCGCCTTCTCTTTCCGCTGGATCATTAGCGGAGCCTGGTCTGACCTTAGCGCGTGACGAAGTCAACGACCCGGGACAATGTTAAACTCTCGGCGTCGCTTCCTGTATCTGTTTTCTGTCCTGTCGAGTGTTCCAGCTAGGATTGTTTTGCGATCCTAAATCTGCACTTAGGAAGGAAGTCGCTGGCTCATGTCTTTCTAGCGCGTTTAGGCCATTGACGCGAAAGAATCTCAGCCGGGGCACAAATCCTAGACTAGAGTATCCTCTCATTTATTTTAAAAGTCTTTAAAAGTTTTTTTTTTGTTTCATAAAACGATTTACGAAATTTAAGTGTTGCGCCAAACTCACTTTGTGTTGGGACTCAAATTTTCCGCGTCGTTGCAGAACTTTGCGTTGTAAGGGCGGCCGTGTATAATCTGAACGTCTACGAGATCAGATAGTGAAAAATAAAAATAAATCCCTAACACAGTTCAAGTAAGTCTGTTCCTTGATTGTTGTCATTCCTTCAGAACCCCGCAGAGACTGGCGGGCACCATGTTGGATATGTGTTCGTTGAACGGTGTTGTGTTGTTAGTCGAGGTGGGATAGACACTGGTGCTCGAGGGTTTGCCCTCTTTTAGATTTTAGTGTATAGCAGGTGCCCGGTGCCTTGGTGTCCCGCCCGTGCCGGTACCGGCTAAGAGCAGCTGGCACCGCTTCCCACGTTCTGGAACATTAAATTAGCATGTTTAGACGTGGGAATCGCGTAATTTATGGCCGGTGCCGGGGAGTGGGTAACTGCTCTCTTCTGCTTCTAGAAATCTCTTGGTAGATAAAGGTCCTTTGCCTCCGTCTTGCCGCTGCCATGCCTCAGACTTTCTTTCTTGCCTTCAGTGTGCCTGCTGCACCTCCAGCCGGTGTTAGGCTATAACCTTGGCCAGTGCGAATCCGCCTAGGTAGCCTATGTCTTGCTGAATTTCTTTCCTTGCCTGCCACTGGAGTCTAGAAGAGTTTGTGAGAACGTGACACAGGCAGAATGCCAAAATTCTACCGTGCCTCCGAATAATGTCTCTGTTTTGCCTCGTTATACAGGCAGGCTGTCTCCCGGGCCACTTCACATACGCCTATGTCGGGTGACTCTCCGACGTTTATAAAATTGGTGAAAGTTTATTGTAAAAGCACACACAGACCGGGACAAACGGGCTTCTCAGCAAGTAACCAGGTCACCAGTCTATTGGGTGGCTCGCTCGGAACTGGTCATTTCATTTCAAAACACTCACGCTGTGAACTAAGCGTACACATGGCGAGAGCAAGGGGTAAGATAATTCGTGGTAGCCTACAAAGGTTGACTAGTGCCTAACGCCTGAGAGAGTTCTTATCTCGAAAGACTCTCGCCAGAATTTTTAACATTGTGGCTCTTCCTCAAGTACTTATCGGTAGCTCTGTCTTCCCCTTTTTGTCTTCTTCAAACCTTTCCCACATTAGAACTTCCTTTTTCAAATTTGGCAAGTGGCTGTGCAAGCATAACCGGTATCATTCAAATCGGTCGATGATACATTTTCAGTTTTCAGTTTTCAGTTCAGTTCAGTTTTATTAAAATCAAAATAAAGGAACAAAATAAATTTCGACCCCTACAAATCTCCATGGCCCGTTACATAGGGACAATACGACAATACGACAATAATTAACAAATGAACGAGTCTCTTAACTATTACAATAAAATAAAAGAAAACTATTGAAAACAATCTACGTTTGAAGGATCCGATCCAGGTGAGCTCTAAAAAGCAAGATAAAACAAATGCCAGTTAGTCGAGCCTAGATCTTAGTAAGTTGTTGCCCTGTTTGATAAAAAAAATAATATCTCTTTAATATTCGTATTTTTTAATGTTTATTTGTAAATCTGATGTTTTATTTCGAGTGTTACGGATGATGTGCACTAGGATTAGAAAACTTTAATGTACGTATTGCAAATGCTTTAACTTTTAACCTTTTTCTTGTGTCTCGTCATTTGGCGGACTAAAAACATTTCATTCATTCATTCACAAGGGCCTTCCTGTAGTACGATCTCTCGGCAACCTTTCCCCAATAAGTTTTATTGGTTTCCGCTAGATGGCACGCAGCTACGGCAAAGCCATAGTCTCGTGTAGCCTACGTTCTTCTCCATGCAGAAATAGTCGATTTCCTCATTGATTTCAAAATAGTCTTCTGCGAGCGAACTACTTTATGTCTGCCAGAGAAAGATTCCTCCTAGTGCCGCAGGCTACCATTCATTGAATTAAATTAGCCAGCAAAGGGTAAGTGGTAAAGAGTCCGTTCATATCTTATGGGTCACAGAAGAAATTAAATTTTGCATGCTTTTGTCGGGCGTCGGTCGACTCGTTGGCACATCGGGTTCTTTCTACTCGCAAGAAATCAAATTCTGTAAACATTTGTCGGGGAAAACACAGAAGAAATCTAACTCTGTATGCTTTAGTCGGGGCTCCCTGTTCTCGTCGGCACATCGGGTTCTTTTTATACATAAGAAATGCAGAAGAATTAAAATTCGTATGCTTTTGTCGGGCGTCGGCCAACTCGTCGGCATGGGAGTTTTTATAAGTAAGAAATGGGTCAGTATGTGTGCCGGCTCAGCTGAAGAAGGAGACTACATCTGTACTGGCTACTTAACTTTTACATGGGCTACGTTCGTAGTTTCGGACTTATTTTATTTGGACGTGACTGAGTGGGGAGAAGATGTGGCCAGTATGGGTCCTAAGTCAGTACTAACTAGAAAGATGAAAAATACGCTGCCCGCCCTGTCATAAGTTTCATAACAGATAACACAAGGATGCCCAGTTTCAACAGTTTTATTTCGTAGTTTAATCTATTCTTTTTCATTTACTCCGCTTTTTCAACATGCCAGGTTATAGATAAATTACTTACTTACTTACTTACTTACCTACTTAAAGTTCAACCGAAAAGGGATGGGACAAGAGAATCTAGTTACCCATCACTTTTCACTTAAATTGGCTTGAAGACCCGCTGAAAATGCGTTACTTCGTCGTTCCGCTATTCACGAATAATCGATTTTCAAATAGTGTAATTTCCGTGTGATTTGTGGTACCTCTATGCGCTTGTGTTTTTGTTGTATGCCTTACGAGAAATATTTATGATTTTTTTTTTGTTCAGGCACCAAGCAATCCTCACCAGTCTCACCATTGCCCAATGAAAAGCCCCGTTTGTGTTGAAATTAAAATTTCCCGCGTCATAGTAGAGTTTTCGTTGTGGGGACCGCTGTAGATACTGAACGTCGTAACTGGAGCAGATAGTGGAAAATAAAAAAACCTCTCTGCAGAATCCAAATAATTCAGTGTATTCAGTTAAATGACACAAAAATAAGTTCGCTTTTCAGTTAAACTGTAAAGAAAACACCCAACATGACAACACTTGGGATGTAATCTGTTGTGTTTTGAAAACGTTATGTATGATATTTTATGCATAACGAGCATTGCCAGGAAGAGCCGAAAAACCGCCAAAAAGAATTTGCCGAATCTTCCGATATCATGACGACAAACAATTAAGTCAGCAGGTGCAATTTTGGCATTTGTCGTTTCTTCGGCAATGCTTGTTATGCATAACATTTCGTGCATAGTTTAACACAAATCACAACAGATTACATCCGAAGTGTTGTGTGTTGTGTGTTGAAACTGCGCATCCTTGTGTTATCTGTTATGAAACTTCTGATAGTGTGGCAATTTACAAAATGTAGGCTAAGAATAAATAGCCTGTCTCGTCTTATGCTTCTTTAACCGTCCTGTTTTTTTTTTCGAATTTTGGCTACACTAAACTGAACTAAATATTAGACTCAACACGGAAGATTCAGCTACGATTTTCGTCAGCGAAATTTCGGCCCTGCTTGGCAAGTCTCCTCTTCAGGCCGTTAAACTAAAAACGACTCGCAGTAAAAAATCTGTCGTTCTGTGAAAGTGCTGTACTTCGTGCATAAATACTCCTTCAGTCCAAGATATAAGTAAGTAAGCAATTAATTTATTTCTGACCCGCCATTTGAAAAGCGGAGTATGTAAAATAAAATAAAAGAATTAAATAAAACACAACAAATACAATATACAGTTTTTCATTCATCGTCCAGATAATAATGTAAATTGCCATGTGATAAAAGAAAAAAAATTACTACGGTTTTGTTTCTTCCGGAACAGCCTCCCTTGCCAAGTAGGGCCACTTATCGCTGACGAATGCCGTAGCTGACTTTTCCGTGTTGAGTCCTTTTTCCAGTTTATGATGCCGAGTCAGCTTGGGCTAAAGGAGCATTTGCAAATGGGCTAGCATACTTACAGGAATCAGTGTCCCATCAAGTAAGGAACAACGCGTCTTTACTGCAGGCCTTATGGTACTTTTCTTGAAACTTTTCTGAAAGCCTTTCGTAATTCCATTTCTGACTCGTTTTGCCCCTTTCCCCTTCCTTTAAGTTCTTCGTGGCACTAGCACTAGACGGCTTGGGCATGTTCCTCATTGGCAGACTTTCAATTAGAAGGTTCGCAGCCTAATTCAAAGTTTTTCTTTCGCGTTCATCCTGGCTCTGTTGTCGGAGTTTTCAGATTTCTTGCCTCTCCTCTAGAGTGTTGTGACTGATTAGCCAATAATTAATATCCCTTTCATCCATTCCCCTTTTCGGGTGGTTTAATCATTTGGAAAGTTGGACCGCTTTCCCCTTTATCCGTCGCGGAGGTCTTTTTGCCGATTCACGGATTTTTCCAGTACGTTGACTCCTTCTGTTTCGACTCCTAAGGGGCCGTCGAAAGGACTGGTTGGTTTTTCCGGAGAAAGCAGATTAATTTTTATTTGATGCAGATTTCCATTTTCATCTGCCCCTTTAAGTGTGTTTTTGTGTTTCTTGGAAAGTTTCTCTTCTGGGAAATGATATTTGCCAGTGGGAGCGGAATTAGTTTAGACCTGTTCATGCAGAAAATCCAAAGAGCCCAAGTTCGTGCCAAGCTTTTGTACGATGGAATACGTACGGGGATTCGTATATTCAGTCTCTGGGGTACTTGGGACATGAACAACAGTTAAAGCCCTTGTGGCGTGGAAATTATTCCAGTCGTAACGACTGGAAACGATCGTTTTTTGCCAATAGTGTTACGGGACATTTTTCCAACTCAATTCAGTTCAGTTAAATGTATTTATAACCCGTCAAGAGAAACAATGGAGGACGTGCAGCCCTAGTTACGGAGTACAAAAAAGGGAAAACAAGAACAAAGAAAAAAGACAAGGGACGTAGCAAAACTTTACACTAAACACTGCACATACATAAATACAGATTACACGAAGAGGGAAGATCACTGGTGATCAGTTTACTCGCGAGATTTGAAATATCCCACTATTTTGTTAATGATCTTGGCAGGCAGAACCAGATGAAATTTCTGTACCAAAAAATAATTACTGGTCCAAGGGGGCAAATACAGCAGATACTTGGCAAATTTAAAATAGCTCCGGTGAACATTTTTCTTATTACAGGCAGACAAAAAATTGCCAAATGGGGGTCATGGCAAGAAGATGGGGAACAGTTAGACTGTTGGTAGAGTTTAGAGAGAGGAAACCGACTAAGATGTGCTGTTTTACAGTGTTTGCTTCTAAGCAAACATTGTAAAACAGCTGTAAACAATGCAAAACAGTTGTAAACGACAGTATTTTACCGTCGAAATAGTTGTTCCCCATTGGAAAAAAATCGTAAACTGTAGTTGAAAACAGTTGTTCCCAATTTTAAACAACTGCTGGATACAATTAAATTTTTCCAGCTATTTCTAGCTGGTTTCATACATTTTTATTTGTCCTGGATGATAATGGGCTATATATCCAGCTGTAAATTTGCAATTTGAAACAGTTGCTTCTAGTTGTTTTCCTTCAACTATTTTTCTCAACATGATTATGGGACATATTTCCAGCTGTAGATTTCTATTGTTTCCCTCCTATACTATACCTTGTAGACAACCCCGATGAAAACTTTATCTCAAAATAGTAGTATAAAATTGTACGAAAATGTAGCATGCAGTACGAACTGATGCTACTACATGCTTCTATGTCAAGGCTACCGTGTTACTGCATGCTACTATTAGCAAGATTGGATGCTACTATAGCAAAATAGGATGCTACTGGATACTACTGCTTAAGATTGGCCCAGTCTTAGGCACATTAAATGATAGTATTCTTTAATATTACATACCAATACAGGTAACTTTTTCGTACAACTATCATACAACTACGCAGGCTACAAATTTTTCATCGGGACTGGAAGGAAAAGGAGCTGGGAGATTTCCCAGGGCGTGTGACTTTACAGCAACAGATACTGTTTCTCGCCCAATATTCCCAGATGTTTTTCTTCAGTACCCAGTTAAGAAATAAAACATTCCTACTCATCATTTTCGACACGAAGACTCGGTGGTGGTGGTGAAGCGAAAGCGCTTCCGTTTTAAGATTCTGACAATTGTGTATGTTCCCTGCAGTATTCTAACGTACCATACGTACCATCCTTTGAAACCATGCTCCGGTTTTCAAGTGATGTCGGACCCATCTCGGCTGTTCTAGCCGTTTGGACCCCCTCACAGGGGCGTCACGTGTAGGGGGGAGGGGGACCCCCCCCACCCCCCAATGTTGTCTGCCAGTCGGTAAAAAATAGACAAATTTCTTAAAAAACAGTCTATTTTTTTAAACAGCCGATTTTTCTTCAAAACAGTCGGTTTTTCGCAAAAATAGTCGACTTTTTCTTAAAAACAGTCGATTTTTTGTCCAAGCGGTCGTTTTTTTTCTTGAAAACAGTCGTTGTTTGCGCAAAAACAGTCGGTAAAACTGACCAGCCAGTCGGTGAATACCGACAAATACCTTGCCCCGCCCCCCAAAAAATGTTGGTTAGTAAAGCCTCTGCCCCCTTGTCTTTAATGAGGACGACGAAGAAAATTGCATAAACGTTTTGTTGCCCAGTGAAATCCTCGGAAGTAATAACCGGGAGCCTGATCCGGTTCGAAAATACTAGACATAGCAGAAGCAGAATCTGTATACAGTAGAGGAATGCTTATGTGAACAGTTACTTTAATGTGGACAGTGCAGTTTTGGTCTAAATTGTAAAATGAAGATCCAAAATACCTATACTTGTGTTTTCAGATGCCCCTAATTACCTACTTTGGTAGTTAGCTTTAGATACAGCAAGTGCATGAAAATGGCCACTGTCAACGTTCGCATAAGCATACACTGTTAAAAGTTTTTCCGTATAAAGATTAAAGTTAACTGCAGTATTTGCTACTCAGATTACTCTTATCTCTACGCAGATAAGATTAATATCAAATAGAGATAAAATGAATCTGAGTAGCAAATTCTGCAGCTAACTTTAATCTTTATACGGAGGGACTTTTTACAGTGTACCTCTACTGTAATGCCTTTGGGGTGGATAATGACCGTAAATTCAAAATATCAAAAATGAGAATGGATGAAACGATCAGGGCCGTAGGGCGAATCAGTGATACAGATACGACATATCTTTCAAAGCTCGTTTGTGTGGGTAGAAGATACTATAGACCACGAATTTTGAAGTTTCAGGGCTAAATTTGCATCAAGCGATTACGAAAAGGTGTGTTTGTATTTTAGTTTCATTTTGTCGAATGAAGGGTCTGTCAAAAGGTAGGGTAAAGGTATCAGCACCAGCCTTGGCATTCCTTTTGGCGGAGCTGATCTCCGATTCCCTGCCGTCGGCCAGGAAGTGCGATGGCGGTTCGGGCAAGGCATCTTGTTGCTATCGCACACCCTTCCTGTCATTTTCCTCAGGTTTCTCTAAGCACCCATTTTAAGCTGGGTTGATTTCGGCTTGTGTTAAGAGGCACGCCACCACCCTCGCCCCAAACCAAACGGCTGACACCGTCGAGACTCGACCCTGCGTCCAGAGGGATCAAGAAGATTTTGAGTCCAGCTCGCTAACCGCTCAGCTAGCACGAACAGGAAGACCATCGAGCCATTTGAGAAGTTCCACAGACATTTTGTTTAGTTCTGTGTGGACGAAATAGCGGTCTTTTGGGGACCGTAAGTTGATACTGCAGTGAGCGTTTACACACGCTACAGATTATGTCAAGATAGTGTGAAGACCTAACGTTCCGCTTTATACAATTGTTAGGAACCATTGTAGGGCCTTGCACTGATTGTCGATTTTTAAGCGATATGTAATAGCTGTAAAACATGTCAACTGAGCTCAAACTGAGGATGGGTTTACGGACGCGAAACCACCGTTTTGAGCCGATTGGTAGAGATCCTTTGGTACCACCACGTTGTAAACGATCGCAAGTCCAGAAATCTAGTTCTCACAATAGTGTTTAGACTATTTCCGTCTGGAGCCGTAATTCTGTTCATTTTGATGGCTGGAAATTAGATACGATAGCAGTACCACGGGGATGGTGACCTTCGAAAGTGAACAATTGTTTAAATTGTGTCAATGTTTCCGTCGAAGCAGAAGCTTTTTGGTGGCAAAAGTAAGAGTAAGCAAAGAATTTTTGCGTGGAATCTGCTCGGAAAGTCTTTTCAGTATTTTTACCTTAAAATTACCTTAAATCGCACTTGCCAGCGAAAGTAATCCTGTCGTGCGCTGGCTCAGTGATGGATGGAGAGGGCTGCATCTTGGGAATCCCATGCAGTTTTCCAAGGCTTCCTAGTCCAGTCTTTGTCAACCGATGACTCGAAGGCCTCCACACTATCTGCCATGACAGTGTTTTGACGGAGGGAATTCCATAGCGGTACCACTCGATTAGTAAAAAATTGGTTTCGCTTTTTGGTTGTAGCTCTCTTCCGGAAAAACTTCTTGGAGTGTCCAAGGTTCGGGTGTTCTGTTCTAGCTCAAACAGGATGATGTCAGTCTCCAAGAGTTTGTGTGCCATAATGACGTCACCACGTCTGCGACGGTAGCAAAGGGTTGGCAGGTTTAGCTTCGTTAATCTTTTTTGATAGACCAGGGTGCTATATCCTTTGATGTATTTAGTGGCTCTTCTTTGTACGGACTCAAGTGCTGCCTGATCCTCCTTGTTTATTGGTGTTGCTACGCACATCCCAGATTCGACCTTTGGTCGTACCAGGCTTTTGTACAGCTTGGTTATTACTTGTGGGGATCGTGAGCTAAATGTCCTTGGAAGGATTTTGCAACTACTGCTTGAGTGTGATGGCTGAAATTGAGGTCTTCATCTACCAGAATGCCCAGGTGTTTCTCTTGTCTTGTGGAGATTATTTCCTGTCTAGCGCCATTTTTGCTAGTCATGGAGTATGTGTTTCTTGGTGTTTTTTTCCGGAAGTGTAATGATCTGCACTTCTGGACGTTGAACTCTAGTCGCCAGGTTGTTGCCCATTTTGAGAAGTTGTCCAGGTCACACTGAAGGCTGGTGATTTTGATGAGGCTATCTACAGGACCTACGATTTTTGAGTCGTCAGCATATAGGCTGGTCTTATGTATTGTCGCCATTCAGTAGACCTTTGAGGTGTGTGTGGGGGGGGGGCAAAGATCAACCACCACCAAATGGCGCCTATGCATTGCGCACTACAACTCTTGACTCGGTACTCTCGTCGTTTGCGCGGTATTTAACTTGTCATATTTGGATTCCTCATCTAATCGAGCGTCGTTCAAGACGAATCAACTTTCGTTAAAAGCTTCTGAAATTGGAATGCATCTTTCTACCCAACGGCAAAAGGTGGGACTTAGCAAGGGATGCTGGTGTACACCAAGTACCAGGGAGTCAATTAGTGTCCTCAGACATCTCTGTAGATTTCCAGTGCTGTAACACGGGTATGACTGGCTAGTTAAAGTTTAACTGAAAAGGCAGCGTATTTTTAGCTTACACCTGATATTTGATTACACTGACATATTTTGACTCTTGTATTTTGTATTTTTTCAAACGGGGCTCAAGTAATAACGTTCAGGGTGTGTGCGGCTTGCACGACAATCCAAAATTCATCCAGACGCGGAGAATTTGAATGTCAAGGAAGGTCTGCATTTCCAGTGTCAAAGATGCTAATCTCAAAAAAGTTACGCCTGCAGAAAGTAGAAAAATGTATGACATGTCTTGCAAGGAATCTGAAATTTATATTTTTATTTTTCGGCAATTGCTTACTTGTAGTTGGTAAATATTCCAAGCGTAGAGGGACAAGCACACAGAGGTACCACAAATCCGAAAAATAAGTTCATGCGATGAAAACGATTATAGGTGAATAACGGACACAGGAAGTAACGCATTTTTATTGAGTTTCCACGCCTATTTTAGTGAATAAATGATGTGTAACTAGACTGTCGGGTCTCAGCCCTATTCGGTTAAACTTTAACGGAAGCAATGGGTGGTTTGGAGACAAGCCAAAGCATTGAAATGAAACAGAATAGTTGTGGATTCACCTGTGCTTTAAATGGGCTAATAAATGTGGTCTCTTGATCGCTAGGGGGGTACTCTCAGGCCGAGGTACTTTTGTCACGATTATTGACCTGTTACATGTGCCTCGACTTTTCGTCAAAACGGTTGATTATTTTCATGAAAACAGTCGGTTTTGCTGTTAACAGGATAGTTGAGGCTTTCGCCTCTTCTTTGGCTGTGCTAATAAATGTGCGGGTCCGTTTATCGCTATGGGCTGGGAGTATTTTGTCGTGAGTGTTGACGTAGTAGGCTACATGTGTGTTTGTTTGTGTTTTTTTTTCTTGGGTGGGATATGCCGGTTATGTAGTGACGGTCCGCGAAGAAGGTGTTTCAGCAACTGCCGTAGTTTACACTATTTGGTCTTGGGGGGGGGGGGGGGGTCGGCTTTGAAATGTGATTCACGTCAAGACTCTGTCAGTCGTCTCTTTGTTCTTGTAATGCATCGTTTCTACGTTGTTGCTTCCCGCTCCCTTTTTAATCGCTCCATTCGGCTTAACTTGAGCAGAAAATTTGCAGGCCCGGAAAGCCAGTAAACACGAGAAGGAGATCCGTAGGGTGTCGTTCTATCTCTATTGGGAAATAAGGGAAAAAATGACCGGGAGGCTTCCTGGTTAGAATGCTGACTTTCTTTTTATGAGAGCAAGCTGTTTTTGTTTCATGAATAATGCAGAGGAGCTGTTTTCTGACTTTTCTCCACTTTCGAAGGAAGTCCTGTCGCCTCAGGGCTTCCGAAAGTGTCGAAAATGGTAGAGTTGTGCACGAGATTCTGCCAGGGCTAAAGTGATGACTCCGCTCGAGCTCGCCGGACTTACGGTGCGGGAGTAGGTGTGGGTGTGGTGTTTTCCGGTCCATAAATCGATACTGCCAGTGAGCTTTGAGTTTTTTGTGTATACCCAACATTTTTAAACGTATATTTGATATGATTTGTGCTCATTTGTACGAAACAAGTTGCCGAGTAGAATGAATGAATGAATTAATTACATGCAGCCTAGTAATAAGGCATTTGAACGAACGCTTGACAAGAAATACAGAGGGTACACAAAATCTACAACAACAGCAAAAGATAAACGAATGCAAAACAAGAAACACACAACGAAACACGAAAAGAACAATAAATTTACTGCATTAGCAAGCGCATTGGGCAATGGGCAGGAAGGCGGTTGGATGGTGGCAGAAGATGTCCACTTATTTCTTTTAGCTTGACAGTTGGGTCCAAGACAAAAAACTTCTCCATGATTCGGTGATTGCGCATGCGACGAGGAAGGTACAGAAGAAATCGGAGATATTTGAAAACCAGTAGAGCGAGGCCCTTTCTGTCCGCTCTCATTTGACACAACGCTTTGGCTGTTCAAGCTACGACGTTGTTTCGAATATTGCGGCGTCATTTGTGTCAAATTAAGCGCAACGGCATGCTTTGCGGGCTAATGATAATAATAATAGCAATAACGTTTTGAAAAAAAAGCTAAGTATGTCACGCTCGATTGTACGTAGCGAAACATGGTATCTCTTATACAGAAGCACAATTGTTAAAATTTGTCTTCTTTCTATTATTTGGAGTTTTAGATTCAAGTGATTACATTTTGCAACCTGTCAGGTATATGCAACCAATACGTGCTAGTTCAAACCAGAGCTCGGTATAAAGCCGTGTTCTAGTTGCGCGTTTCGGAAGTAGATGTCTTGGTGCTGTCAAAATATCTCCCACCAGAAAAAGAAAAATGAAGAAATAGATTGATGTTTAGCTAGTGTAGCCCATAGATATATAGTTTAAGAAAATATGTTAGTAGGCCCCGGGGGCGTCACGACTGGGGGGGGGGGACGCCCCCCCGCCAATGCTGTCGGCCAGTCGGTAAAAATTAACCGAGTCGGCGCGAAGCGCCTAGATTTTTCGTCAAAACCGTCGATTTTTTTCATGAAACCAGTCGGTTTTTCTGAAAACTGGTCGATTTTTCGTCAAACTAGTCGGTTTTTCTGAAAATCAGTGGATTTTTCTGAAAATCAGTCGATTTTTTCAAAAATGTCATTTTTGTTGTTGAAAACATTCGTTTTTTTCTGCAGAAAAAGTCGGTAAAAATTACCAGCCAGTCGGTAAATCCCTCATCCGCCCCCCCCCCCCCCCCCCCCCAAACATTTTGGCTAGTAACGCCTCTGAGTAGGCCTGTCTGTTTCTTTCAGTAAATTTGGGGCTTTTCATTCATTTCAAAGTATATATAATATTTGCCATACGTTTCAGAAGGAAAGTTCGTCAAATAAACTCACTGAGCGTTATCAAACTTACTAAATGGTCGAGGCTGTTGCTTTACCTTACCTTAGTTCCTCCCGCACCTCCAGAGGCGCTTAGGGCATCCAAGAAGAGTCGCCAGTCGTCTCTCATAAGGGCCGCTGCCCATACATCTTCCTAGACGCGTCGATATTGTGAAGACCCGACTGGTAGGCTCGGCGAAGAGTGTTCTTCGGTCGCCCTCTTCGTCTGGATCCCTCCGGCTGCCACTGAAGGATAGCGTTGGAGAGTATACTGGTGCTTCCTTTAGCACGCAACTGGCTTTCTGTTCTGCCACTGTTTACGCCTTGTTAAAACCAGAAAGTAACTTTAGTCACCTGCAGCGGGACTAAACTGAACAAGAGCTACGAGCTCATATGGCACTTGTTACGAGTAGGTGTTGCACGGAAGTAGATGAGAACGTCCCAAAATACCCCCTTCAACCTCCTAGGATCGCACCTAATAGAAATAGGATATCTGGTTTCACTTGAGTCTGAGCAATCCCGGCATCGCCTCGGATCATCTACAGCAAATGTCAGGGCACTATTTCCGGTACTTGTCCCCCTCAAACTCCCCCTACCACGGCCGAATCTGGTCGAAACTCATAAAATTATCACCTAAAGCATCTTGTCTTAACGGCTATCAAGTTTCGCTTGAGTCTGAGCATTTTATGCGAAACTACGGTACTCCCTCCCCCCCCCCCCCGTGTTCAGATCCGGTCCGAACCCTAAACTATGTCATCTAGGGAACATCGTATCTTTACTTTTCTAAGCTTCATTCATTCCCCTACGCGAGTCACAGAATTTCCGGGACTCCCCCTCCAACTCCCCACACTGAGGCCAAATACGACTAAGAAACTTAGACGTCGTATCACTGACATCTTCTCTTCTGGTCCTTCAAGTTTGAGCCCAATCGAAGCATATCTGCAAATTTCTGGTTTCCGGCTCATCCTCCTCCTACCCTGGCCGGATCCGGTCTGAACCGTAAAAAAACAAACTAGATCGCATAAAATCGGTACTGTCGAAGTTGCATCCCATTCGGTACACCAGACCCCCCCCCCCCCCCCTTCCACTCCTCCAACCATTGCCGCAAGTGGTTCGGAGATATGTCTTGCCTGTCTAGGTCATCAGTTCATATCACCAGAAAAGTTTTACACGAATCGGACCACCCGTTCGCAACCTACACAAGTCAGTAATTTCCGGAATCGTCTCCCCTTAATCCCACCGAAAATGGTCGGATCAAGAAACGGAAGTTTTCCTAGGGCATTGTGTCTGGTCCTTAAGTCTATTTGGTTGGGTCACTAATATGCCTGCCAAGTTCCATCGTCCTTACCACATCCGGAAGTATCCTTGCTCACGATCACCGTAATTTGGGGAAACCCCCTCCAACTCCCCCCAAAGAGCCACGATATGGTCTAGTTCCGTCAAGAACGTGCCTAGGGCTGATGTTGGTTCTTCCCACCAAATTCCATCCCGATCCCTCGACGCTAAGCGTTTTGCGAAAATTCCAGTGTCCCCTTCGACTCCCCCCGCAAGTATCGGATCCGGTCCGGACTTGACATGGAACATCGGAGACGAAACTTCTTTCCACTTGTGAAGTTTCATTCTAATCGGATCTCCCGTTCAAAAGTTATGAATGCCACTAGATTCCGGATTCTCCATCCCTCCACTCCCCCCACGATGGTCTGATCATGCAAACGACTATCCTCAAGTCAGTTTGTTCGAGTCCTTGATACGCCAGCCCAGTTTCATCGTCTTAGTACATCAGGAAGTACCACACTCGCGGGATCACCAGAATTCCAGACCTCCCCCCCCCCAACTCCCCCCACAGTGCTCGAATCCGGTTCGGTTATGTCAATGATATATCTACTGTTTGCTTGGTGTCTTCCCGCCACGTTTCATCTCGATCCCTAAACTCATAGCGTTTCCCAAGATTTACGGTTGCCCCCTCCGGCTCCCCCCAAGAGTCACCGGATCCGGTCCGGCATTTACGTTGGTCGGCTGAGGCACGAGATCATTTATCAAGTTTCGTTAAGATCACCCATTCAGAAGTTATAACCGCTCCTCCCCCCCCCCCCCCCACGATGCTCGGATCGGGGAAATGACTATTTCCAACTCAATCATTTGGGGTCCCTGATATGCCTGCCAAGTTTCATCGTCCTAGCTTATGTGGAAGTGCCCGAGCTAGCAAAACCTGGACAGACCGACAGACCGATGGACGGACAGAAATTGCGATCGCTATATGGTACTTGGCCGAAGGTCAAGTGCCATAAAAATAACGAGCCGGTGAGGCTTATGGACTCGTTACGCCAATAGGGCTGACTCGGTTAGATATTTTGGCTGGTGTTACGATTTTTTAGAAAAAGTTACAGTTGTGTTCAAAATAACGGTTCCTGTCGGGTTGGCCGCTAATCTTCAAGACCTCTTTTTTGCCCTATCAATTCAGCTCCATTTACAGGTTGCTAATTAGTTAATGTAGGTGTCAAATCGAGAATTTTAACTTGTATACAGTAAATTGCCTGCCTTAGTTTGGTTGGGCAACTGTGAGACATCGATTTATGACTTACATTTCCTTATGAATACCTTATTTTACTTATTTCACCAATCTTACCGTGATTTAGTGGGGCTTACCGAGTTTTCATTCTACAGTAATTTTACAACACTACACTCGACATGTGAAATGAATCAGATAGTCAATCGCGTAAATGAATATCAAGTAACGTCACTCCGTCGCGGTACCCCTATTGATGTTTCCGGAACCCAAACGCTAGAGAAGAGAGCATTACTGAAATTAATACAAGCGGCTTCCTTTTACTATTGTGTATTGTGTTAAAGCTAATATTGCATTTAATTATTAAGGAGTCATCCATTTGCCACCGTCCAAGAAATTCACAAGATATCCTCGTAATCCACATATTGCATGTATAGCCGTCAAAGTGATAGCAACATCAAAAAGTATCAGTCACGAACTAGCCTGAAGAATAACACGTACACAACAGTTTTGACTCAGTCAATAATGGAAAATAGCAAAAGGTAAAACAAAAAGTTGGCATTTTCTCTGTGCCGGTTGAAGTGTTCTAATTAAAGTTTAACCGAAAAGGGCTGAGATCCGACTATCTGCTTACGCATTACTTGTTCACTTAAATAGGGCTGAAACCCGAAAAAAATGCTTTACTTCGTTTGTCCGCTATCCGCAGATGATCGATTACATCAAATGAACGTTTTCTTTCGGATTTGTCGCACCTCCGTGTGCTTGTACCTCTATGCTTGAAATATCTAGAAAATAAAAAGTTAAGCCATTGTCGAAAACTAAAACTAAAAATGGCAGATCCCTTTGCAATCAATGTCATTACATCGTTTTCCTACTTTCTTGAGCCGTGCAGACTTTCTTAGCTTACCGTCTTTAACAATGGAAATGTAGGTTTCGTTGAAATTCAAATTCTCTGCGTCTGGGTGAATTTTGGGTTGTGGTGCAAGCAGCGCACATTCCGACCGCTAATACTAGAGCCCTGGGGAAAAATACAAAATCCCTTAAATGAGTCAAAATAACTCAAATACCAGATGTTAAAATAAGCAGCCTTTTCAGTTAAACTTTAAAGAACACAGATTCAGTTTTAATGATTTTTCCTGAAATGAAAGGCAGCACTGACTAGTTTTTTCTGAATATTCTGGAAAGCCGTCCGTCTATATTTATTCTTTGACTAAAAAGGAGGAAATAGCACGGCCTTTTTAACCATGTTTGCAACATTCAAGTTTCGTTAGGTTCAGTGCGAAAACAGTGGCGGATTCGATTTCTCAGCGTTAATAACAAGAGATGCGGATACGCGTCCAGCAGGAGAGGTTCTCGAAATGTCATGATCGTTGCACAAGATGATTTAAAGCACACCTCTCACTGTTTACTGTTTATGTACCAATATTCTTATCTGAATACTGCAAAACCAAGCTCTGCTTTTAATAAATTATCCACGGCTTTGGCTCCCTTAAGCCTTTTCGCAAGCCCATTGACTTCTAGCAAGAACCGGCAAAATTCAGACAACCGGTTTTACGTTCAATAGCATGATGCGCGACAACTCGTTAGTGGCATATTGCACATGGAAAATGTTGGATCGTGGCAAGTGCAAAGATTAGTGAGGTGTCGTTAGTAGGATTAGAATATAACATGAAATTTGGGTCCCCGGGTTTAAGAATAATTATTGAATGCAGTTGCGGAAGTAAGTTGCATTGGTATTATAGGTACAACGGGTCCTTCAAGTTGGTTCTCCACTCGCGGTTGTAAGGCCGTCGTAACCGTGTTCGTCCAGACCCTGCGTGCTCTCATTGGTTGAAAATTGCAACTACGACCGGTTACGATGGCTTCTGACCATTGCCAGTTGAGACCCTACTATTTATTTATTTAAACTTATCAACGGCCATCAAGGGCCATATAAACTATAGTTTATTCTTAAGAACAGAAAGTAATAAAATAAACAACAACACGACAAACGCTATACAGTTAACGGAGACTGACCCGGGGGAAGTATTACAAAAAAGTAAATTCCCTCAGCACGATACCCTAATTGTCAGTGTCAGCCTCATATGCGACCAAGCCAGGAGAACGAGCAACGGGTTTGGAGACTCGATAGAATCTCTTCTGCAGGGAAAGAGCAGAAAAAACCCTAATTTCTGAACTATAACTAAAATGTAGTTAGGATAATATAATTAAAATGTGGTTAGGATGAATTAGACATGTCGTACGAAATTTGTAGCTTCAGGATACGAATGGATCGAGCAATTTGGGAAGAAGTGTAGATTTGTTTACTAGTAATAGCCGAACTGTGTTTTCTTTACTTACTTGCCGAAACAGCGCGTTTTCTCCCTTAAGTTTGTGCAACACTGTAAAAAAATCTTGCAGGATTTGCTACTGGATTGATCTTATCCCAGTACAGATAAGATTAATCCCAGTAGCAAATACTGCAGTTAATTTTAATCCTTACTCTGAGAAACTTATTACAGTGAAGCTAGGCTGACCTGCAGCCTCATAGGAAATTGGTGACAGCGATCACGTTTGCATTGAATGACTGGTGTTTATCGGACATTTTAACAGTTTCTGACCCCTTGGTTGGCTCTCGGAGGGAATAATTGATGGTGGGGAGATTTTTTGCGTCTCGAACTTTCTCAAGTGAGGAAGTGGATTTTAAACAAAGCCGAAAACCGACTGGATTTTAAGTTTGCCCCAGTGCCTTGGAAGTTTTCCATTTTTAGAAATTCCCGTGGCTGTTTATTTATGTTCAAACTTCAGGATGGGAATTTTATCTTGCATCGGATGGTGGGTCTGCAGAAGTCCACGGAACGTCTCATACTGTGAGAAACATTTGCTAGTCCATTACAGTTAGGCTACACTTTCTTGAGTTTCAAAGTCAGTGAATGATCGATTGATACTGTGGTTTCCCTCGACTACAGTATCGCGTTACTCTGGAATCAAAGATTAGTTGTGAAAATGTCTTGGTCTTGTTCTTTCTATGGCACTTGCAGCCTTTTTTATTTTCTCCTTATAATTATATCATTTCTACTTATAATTCTTGTTTTCATTATTATTTGTGTATATTTGTCTTTGTTTTTCCGTCTCCTCGGTTCAGCACACCCGCACATAAGAATTCCAACCTCATCGAAATTATTACGGATGAAAAACGCCTTCACCGCACAAAATCATTAAAACTACTAATCCTTTCTAAGTACAAAATTCCAAATTCATCATCTATTTTTCAGTTTAAAAATTCTTAAAAATGCAGCCTTCGGATCAGGTGCCATCGATCGTAATATCTCTCGGCCCTTATCGCCCTGTCCCTCTGACTCTGTCTCCGTTTTGCTAGTTCGGGGACTTCCACGTTAGGACGATCAAACTTAATCTGCTCTTGGCAAGTCGCAGAAGGAGGATTTTAACCACTCCCAGAGTGCCAAGCGATTTCGCATTTCAGGGTAAAATTTGTGGAAGTGGGTTGGTATCGCTTCTCGGTATCCTAAATCTACGTAGCCCAACTTCATTGTAGAAGTATGTAAATATGTGATTAAAGCGTCAGGCTCAGGAAAGAAAGTTTAGCCCCGTTTACGTAGCATAAGAGTTCTAGAAATGTAACAGTTTATTTGCGTAGTGAAACATGTATAATTTGATCTTGTGTGGCCGTTTGGCTCAATAAACAAGCGTGATTATAAAGGACCCGACTCGATTCTATACGAAAGCTTCTTTTACCATATCCGGTCATCCGTGTGGGGGTGAAGGTAGGTGGATCCGGATTTGTGGATTTGTGACCCGGCCGCGTTAAGTTCCGAACGGGTGAACCGACTTGAGTGAAATTTGATGGGTGATAGGAGCAAATGCTCTAGACTCAATGAAAAATTTATCCCAAAATAGTAGTACGAATTTGTACGAAAAAGTAGCATGCAGTACTAACTGATGCTACTACATGCTACTACTTCAAGGCTACCGTGTTACTGCGTACTACTGCATGCTACTATTAACAAGACTGGATGCTACTATGGCAAGACTGGATGCTACTATGGCAAGACAGGATACTACTGGATACTACTACTTAAGATTGGACCATGCAGTCTGAGGCACATTAAATGATAGTATTCTTTGCTATTACATAGTATTACATGTAACTTCCCGTATGGAAATAATTCAAGTCGAAAACGATCGTTTTTTTTTTCAATTGTATTATGGGATTATTTTTCCAATCGTAAACAGTTGGAAACGATCGTATTTTTACGATTGGAAACATTTGTTTACAATTGTAAACACTTGTTTCCAATCGTTTGCGATTGTAAACGGTTGTTTCCAATCGTTTACGATTGTAAATAGTTGTGAACGATCGTATTTTTACGATCAGAAACAGTTGTTTACGATCGAAACTGATTGTTTCCAATCGTTATTTTACGATTGGAAACAACTGTTTCCAATTGTATTTTTACGATCTAAAACAATTGTTTCGGATCGTATTTTTACGATCGGAATTTCCGACCGCAGATTCTTTTCAGCACACCCTCCATCCCCACCCCTATGCCCTATACTGTAGACCGTCGATAACTGGAAGGTCTTCTACTTCCCTCCAACTTCAAGTGCTTAATTTTCTGTGATTCAGTTCAGTAAACAACATTAACGAGGAACGATATTCTCATTGTGTTATATAGAGGCAAATATTTTTTCTTCAAAATTATCGACTAAACGGCAGCACTCGCTTTTGAACGCTTTTGCGTATAGAGGGGGCATCGACTGCGAAAGCTGCTTTTGAATTATTTTGCGCTTCAAAGAAAAGTTAAAATAGCAAAAACACGAATGACAGCTCTCAACTTGAAGCATATCCACGTCTTTTAAACTTTTCGAAAAAAAAATCAAACGATCGTAAAATTACGATCGGAAACAGTTGTTCCCAATCGTTTACGATTGGGATTTTAGATTCCCAGTTTCGCTTGAACTATTTTCATTGTGTAAAACAAAAAAAAATTAACTTCCCTATTACCGTTGTTAAAATCAGGTCTGTATTTCATTATTCGAAAAAAAAACCAAGTGTTTCTATTCGAAACAACTGAAATATTGGAAACAATTGAAAACGATCGTTTTGAATCGGTACGAAAAACGCGAACGTAAAATTACAATCGGAAACAACTGTTTCCAATCGTTTACGATTGGGATTTCAGATTCACAGTTTCACTTGAACTATTTTCATTGTGTCAAAAAAAAAATAAACATCCCTAATAACGTTGTTAAAAGTCAGGTCTGTATTTCATGATTTGAAAACAAAACCAAGTGTTTCCATTCGAAACAACTGAAAACGATTGGATACAATTGAAAACGATCGTTTTGAATCGGTACGAAAAACGCGATCGTAAAATTACGATCGGAAACAACTGTTTCCACTCGTTTACGATTTGGATTTCAAATTCACAGTTTCACTTGAACTATTTTCATTGTGTAAAACTAAAAAAAAAATAAACATCCCTAATAACATTGTTAAAAGTCAGGTCTGTATTTCATTATTTGAAAACAAAACCAAGTGTTTTCGATCGAAACAACTGAAAACGATTGGAAACAATTGAAAACGATTGGAAACAATTGAAAACGATCGTTTTGAATCGGTACGAAAAACACGATCGGAAAATTACGATCGGAATCAACTGTTTCCAATAGTTTACGATTGGGATTTCAGATTCGCAGTTTTACTTCAACTATTTTCATTGTTCAAAACCAAAAACAGTATACTTCCCTATTACTGTTGTTAAAAATCAGGTCTGTATTTCATGATTTGAAAACAAGTCCAAGTGTTTCCAATCGAAACAACTGAAAACGATTGGAAACAATTGAAAACGATTGGAAACAATTGAAAACGATCGTTTTGAATCGGTACGAAAAACACGATCGGAAAATTCTCTCATAGCAAAAACACGAATGACAGCTCTCAACTTGAAGCATTTCCACGTCTTTTAAACTTTTCGAAAAAAAAACAATCGTAAACGATCAATATTCTTTGAGCCCATGCTGACTTTGAAACATTTATTCAACCAATGTTTACAACGGGTACGTCAGCTACGATTCTTCAGAAGAATCGTAGCTGACGTACCCGTTGCAAACGTTGTTTGAATAAACGTAAACGATCGTCAAATTACGATCGGAAACAGTTGTTTCCAATCGTTTACGATTGGGATTTCAGGTTCCCAGTTTCGCTTGAACTGTTTTCATTGTGTAAAACAAAACAAAAATTAACTTCCCTATTACCGTTGTTAAAATCAGGTCTGTATTTCATTATTTGAAAACAAAACCAAGTGTTTCCGATCAAAATAACTTAAAGCGATTGGAAACAATTGAAAACGATCGTTTTGAATCGGTACGAAAAAAACGATCGTAAAATTACGATCGAAAACAACTGTTTCCAATCGTTTACTATTGGGATTTCAGATTCACAGTTTCGCTTGAACTATTTTCATTGTGTAAAAATAAAAAAAATTAACTTCCCTATTACCGTTGTTAAAAATCAGGTCTATATTTCATGATTTGAAAACAAAACCAAGTGTTTCCAATCGAAACAACTGAAAACGATTGGAAACAATTGAAAACGACTGGAAACAATTGAAAACGATCGTTTTGAATCGGTACGAAAAACACGATCATCAAATTACGATTGGAAACAACTGTTTCCAATCGTTTACGATTGGGATTTCAGATTCACAGTTTCACTTGAACTATTTTCTTTGTGTAAAACCAAAAAAAGTATACTTCCCTATTACTGTTGTTAAAAATCAGGTCTGTATTTCATGATTTGAAAACAAAACCAAGTGTTTCCGATCGAAACGACTGAAAGCGATTGGAAACACTTGAAAACGATCGTTTTGAATCGGTACGAAAAACACGATCGTAAAGTTACGATCGGAAACAACTTTTTCCAATCGTTTATTGGGATTTCAGATTCACAGTTTCACTTGAACTATTTTCATTGTGTAAAACTAAAAAAAATAGACTTCCCTATTACCGTTGTTGAAAATCAGGTCTGTATTTCATGGTTTGATCGAAACAACTGAAAACGATTGGAAACAATTGAAAACGATTGGAAACAATTGAAAACGATCGTTTTGAATCGGTACGAAAAACACGATCGTAAAATTACGATCGGAAACAACTTTTTCCAATCGTTTACGATTGGGATTTCAGATTCACAGTTTCACTTGAACTATTTTCATTGTGTAAAACTAAAAAAAATTAACTTCCCTATTACCGTTGTTAAAAATCAGGTCTATATTTCATGATTTGAAAACAAAACCAAGTGTTTCCAATCGAAACAACTGAAAACGATTGGAAACAATTGAAAACGACTGGAAACAATTGAAAACGATCGTTTTGAATCGGTACGAAAAACACGATCATCAAATTACGATTGGAAACAACTGTTTCCAATCGTTTACGATTGGGATTTCAGATTCACAGTTTCACTTGAACTATTTTCTTTGTGTAAAACCAAAAAAAGTATACTTCCCTATTACTGTTGTTAAAAATCAGGTCTGTATTTCATGATTTGAAAACAAAACCAAGTGTTTCCGATCGAAACGACTGAAAGCGATTGGAAACACTTGAAAACGATCGTTTTGAATCGGTACGAAAAACACGATCGTAAAATTACGATCGGAAACAACTTTTTCCAATCGTTTATTGGGATTTCAGATTCACAGTTTCACTTGAACTATTTTCATTGTGTAAAACTAAAAAAATAGACTTCCCTATTACCGTTGTTGAAAATCAGGTCTGTATTTCATGGTTTGATTGAAACAACTGAAAACAATTGGAAACAATTGAAAACGATTGGAAACAATTGAAAACGATCGTTTTGAATCGGTACGAAAAACACGATCGTAAAATTATGATCGGAAACAACTTTTTCCAATCGTTTACGATTGGGATTTCAGATTCACAGTTTCACTTGAACTATTTTCATTGTGTAAAACTAAAAAAAATAGACTTCCCTATTACCGTTGTTAAAAATCAGGTCTGCATTTCATTATTTGAAAACAAAACCAAGTATTTCCAATCGAAACAACTGAAAACGATTGGAAACAATTGAAAACGATTGGAAACAATTGAAAACGATCGTTTTGAATCGGTACGAAAAACACGATCGTAAAATTACGATCGGAAACAACTTTTTCCAATCGTTTATTGGGATTTCAGATTCACAGTTTCACCTGAACTAGTTTCATTGTGTAAAACTAAAAAAAAATAGACTTCCCGATTACCGTTGTTGAAAATCAGGTCTGTATTTCATGGTTTGATCGAAACAACTGAAAACGATTGGAAACAATTGAAAACGATTGGAAACAATTGAAAACGATCGTTTTGAATCGGTACGAAAAAAAACGATCGTAAAATTACGATAGGAAACAACTGTTTCCAATCGTTTACGATTGGGATTTCAGACTCCCAGTTTGACTTGAACTATTTTCATTGTGGAAAACTAAAAAAAAAATTAACTTCCCTATTACCGTTGTTAAAATCAGGTCTGTATTTCATGATTTGAAAACAAAACCAAGTGTTTCCAATCGACACAACTGAAAACGATTGGAAACAATTGAAAACGATCGTTTTGAATCGGTACGAAAAAAACGATCGTAAAATTACGATCGAAAACAACTGTTTCCAATCGTTTACGGTTGGGATTTCAGATTCACAGTTTCGCTTGAACTATTTTCATTGTGTAAAACTAAAAAAAATAAACTTCCCTATTACCGTTGTTAAAAATCAGGTCTGTATTTCGTGATTTGGAAACAATTGAAAACGATAGTTTTGAATCGGTACGAAAAACACGATCGTAAAATTACGATCGGAAACAACTGTTTCCAATCGTTTACGATTGGGATTTCAGATTCACAGTTTCACTTGAACTATTTTCATTGTGTAAAACCAAAAAAGTATACTTCCCTATTACCGTTGTTAAAAATCAGGTCTGTATTTCATGATTTGAAAACAGAACCAAGTCTTTCCGATCGAAACAACTGAAAGCGATTGGAAACAATTGAAAACGATCGTTTTGAATCGGTACAGAAAAACGATCGAAAACAACTGTTTCCAATCGTTTACGATTGGGATTTCAGATTCACAGTTTCGCTTGAACTATTTTCATTGTGTAAAACTAAAAAAAAATAACTTCCCTATTACCGTTGTTAAAAATCAGGTCTGTATTTCATGATTTGAAAACAAATCCAAGTGTTTCCAGTCAAAACAACTGAAAACGATTGGAAACAATTGAAAACGATTGGAAACAATTGAAAACGATCGTTTTGAATCGGTACGAAAAACACGATCGTAAAATTACGATCGAAAACAACTGTTTCCAATCGTTTACGGTTGGGATTTCAGATTCACAGTTTCGCTTGAACTATTTTCATTGTGTAAAACTAAAAAAAATAAACTTCCCTATTACCGTTGTTAAAAATCAGGTCTGTATTTCGTGATTTGGAAACAATTGAAAACGATAGTTTTGAATCGGTACGAAAAACACGATCGTAAAATTACGATCGGAAACAACTGTTTCCAATCGTTTACGATTGGGATTTCAGATTCACAGTTTCACTTGAACTATTTTCATTGTGTAAAACCAAAAAAGTATACTTCCCTATTACCGTTGTTAAAAATCAGGTCTGTATTTCATGATTTGAAAACAGAACCAAGTCTTTCCGATCGAAACAACTGAAAGCGATTGGAAACAATTGAAAACGATCGTTTTGAATCGGTACAGAAAAACGATCGAAAACAACTGTTTCCAATCGTTTACGATTGGGATTTCAGATTCACAGTTTCGCTTGAACTATTTTCATTGTGTAAAACTAAAAAAAAATAACTTCCCTATTACCGTTGTTAAAAATCAGGTCTGTATTTCATGATTTGAAAACAAATCCAAGTGTTTCCAGTCAAAACAACTGAAAACGATTGGAAACAATTGAAAACGATTGGAAACAATTGAAAACGATCGTTTTGAATCGGTACGAAAAACACGATCGTAAAATTACGATCGGAAACAACTTTTTCCAATCGTTTATTGGGATTTCAGATTCACAGTTTCACTTGAACTAGTTTCATTGTGTAAAACTAAAAAAAAATAGACTTCCCGATTACCGTTGTTGAAAATCAGGTCTGTATTTCATGGTTTGATCGAAACAACTGAAAACGATTGGAAACAATTGAAAACGATTGGAAACAATTGAAAACGATCGTTTTGAATCGGTACGAAAAAAAACGATCGTAAAATTACGATAGGAAACAACTGTTTCCAATCGTTTACGATTGGGATTTCAGACTCCCAGTTTCGCTTGAACTATTTTCATTGTGGAAAACTAAAAAAAAAATTAACTTCCCTATTACCGTTGTCAAAATCAGGTCTGTATTTCATGATTTGAAAACAAAACCAAGTGTTTCCAATCGACACAACTGAAAACGATTGGAAACAATTGAAAACGATCGTTTTGAATCGGTACGAAAAAAACGATCGTAAAATTACGATCGAAAACAACTGTTTCCAATCGTTTACGGTTGGGATTTCAGATTCACAGTTTCGCTTGAACTATTTTCATTGTGTAAAACTAAAAAAAATAAACTTCCCTATTACCGTTGTTAAAAATCAGGTCTGTATTTCGTGATTTGGAAACAATTGAAAACGATAGTTTTGAATCGGTACGAAAAACACGATCGTAAAATTACGATCGGAAACAACTGTTTCCAATCGTTTACGATTGGGATTTCAGATTCACAGTTTCACTTGAACTATTTTCATTGTGTAAAACCAAAAAAGTATACTTCCCTATTACTGTTGTTGAAAATCAGGTCTGTATTTCATGATTTGAAAACAGAACCAAGTCTTTCCGATCGAAACAACTGAAAGCGATTAGAAACAATTGAAAACGATCGTTTTGAATCGGTACAGAAAAACGATCGAAAACAACTGTTTCCAATCGTTTACGATTGGGATTTCAGATTCACAGTTTCGCTTGAACTATTTTCATTGTGTAAAACTAAAAAAAAATAACTTCCCTATTACCGTTGTTAAAAATCAGGTCTGTATTTCATGATTTGAAAACAAATCCAAGTGTTTCCAGTCAAAACAACTGAAAACGATTGGAAACAATTGAAAACGATTGGAAACAATTGAAAACGATCGTTTTGAATCGGTACGAAAAACACGATCGTAAAATTACGATCGGAAAAACTTTTTCCAATCGTTTACGATTGGGATTTCAGATTCACAGTTTCACTCGAACTATTTTCATTGTGTAAAACTAAAAAAAAATAGACTTCCCTATTACCGTTGTTAAAAATCAGGTCTGTATTACATGATTTGAAAACAAAACCAAGTGTTTCCAATCGAAACAACTGAAAACGATTGGAAACAATTGAAAACGACTGGAAACAATTGAAAACGATCGTTTTGAATTGGTACGAAAAACACGATCGTAAAATTACGATCGGAAACAACTTTTTCCAATCGTTTATTGGGATTTCAGAATCACAGTTTCACTTGAACTATTTTCATTGTGTAAAACTAAAAAAAATAGACTTCCCTATTACCGTTGTTGAAAATCAGGTCTGTATTTCATGGTTTGATCGAAACAACTGAGAACGATTGGAAATAATTGAAAACGATTGGAAACAATTGAAAACGATCGTTTTGAATCGGTACGAAAAAACGACCATAAAATTGCTATTGGAAACAACTGTTTCCGATTCCAACCCAATCGTTTACGATTGGGATTTCAGATTCCCAGTTTCGCTTGAAATATTTTCATTGTGTAAAACTAAAAAAAAAATTAGCATCCCTAATAACGGTGTTAAAAGTCAGGTCTGTATTTCATGATTTGAAAACAAAACCAAGTGTTTTCGATCGAAACAACTGATAACGATTGGAAACAATTGAAAACGATCGTTTTGAATCGGTACGAAAAACACGATCATCAAATTACGATCGGAAACAACTGTTTCCAATCGTTTACGATTGGGATTTCAGATTCACAGTTTCACTTGAACTATTTTCATTGTTCAAAACCAAAAAAAGTATACTTCCCTATTACTGTTGTTAAAAATCAGGTCTGTATTTCATGATTTCAAAACAAAACCAAGTGTTCCGATCGAAACAACTGAAAGCGATTGGAAACAGTTGAAAACGATCGTTTTGAATCGGTACGAAAAAAAAGATCGTAAAATTACGATCGAAAACAACTGTTTCCAATCGTTTACGATTGGGATTTCAGATTCACAGTTTCGCTTGAACTATTTTCATTGTTTAAAACTAAAAAAAAACAACTTCCCTATTACCGTTTTTAAAAATCAGGTCTGTATTTCATGATTTGAAAACAAATCCAAGTGTTTCTAATCGGAACAACTGAAAACGATTGGAAACAATTGAAAACGATCGTTTTGAATCGGTAGGAAAAACACGATCGTAAAATTACGATCGGAAACAACTTTTTCCAATCGTTTATTGGGATTTCAGATTCACAGTTTCACTTGAACTATTTTCATTGTGTAAAACTAAAAAAAAATAGACTTCCCTATTACCGTTGTTGAAAATCAGGTCTGTATTTCATGGTTTGATCGAAACAACTGAAAACGATTGGAAACAATTGAAAACGATCGTTTTGAATCGGTACGAAAAAAACGATCGTAAAATTACGATCGGAAACAACTTTTTTCCAATCGTTTACGATTGGGATTTCAGATTCACAGTTTCACTTTAACTATTTTCATTGTGTAAAACTAAAAAAAATAGACTTCCCTATTACCGTTGTTAAAAATCAGGTCTGCATTTCATGATTTGAAAACAAAACCAAGTGTTTCCAATCGAAACAACTGAAAACGATTGGAAACAATTGAAAACGATTTGAAACAATTGAAAACGATCGTTTTGAATCGGTACGAAAAACACGATCGTAAAATTGCGATCGGAAACAACTTTTTCCAATCGTTTATTGGTATTTCGTATTCACAGTTTCACTTGAACTAGTTTCATTGTGTAAAACTAAAAAAAAATAGACTTCCCGATTACCGTTGTTGAAAATCAGGTCTGTATTTCATGGTTTGATCGAATCAACTGAAAACGATTGGAAACAATTGAAAACGATCGTTTCGAATCGGTACGAAAAAAAACGATCGTAAAATTACGATCGGAAACAACTGTTTCCAATCGTTTACGATTGGGATTTCAGATTCCCAGTTTCGCTGGAACTATTTTCATTGTGGAAAACTAAAAAAAAAATTAACTTCCCTATTACCGTTGTTAAAATCAGGTCTGTATTTCATGATTTGAAAACAAAACCAAGTGTTTCCAATCGACACAACTGTAAACGATTGGAAACAATTGAAAACGATTGGAAACAATTGAAAACGATCGTTTTGAATCGGTACGAAAAACACGATCGTAAAATTACGATCGTAAACAACTGTTTCCAGTCGTTAACGGTTGGGATTTCAGATTCAAAGTTTCACTTGAATTATTTTCATTGTGTAAAACTAAAAAAAATATACTTCCCTAATGCCGTTGTTAAAAATCAGGTCTGTATTTCATGATTTTTTAAAATAGAACCAAGTGTTTCCGATTGAACAGTTGAAAACGATCGTTTTGAATCCTTTTTTTGAGTTCGGAAACAACTGTTTCCCATCGTTAACAATTGTTTACAGTTGTTAACAATTGTTTCCAGTTGTTCACGATCGTTAACGATTGTTAACAATTGTTTACGACTAAATCATTTCCGTACGTGATTTTTCGTACAACTACCATACCACTACGCAGGCTACAAGTTTTTCATCAGGGATGTGATCATGTGACTCTAGATATGACGTTTTGGGGTAATATTGGATCCGATCTCGGTTGGGGGAGGGGGCTGGAGATGGTTTCCTGGATGACAGGCAATGACCCGTGGGTGACTTGCGATCTGATCCTGGTGGAACTTGATATTTGGTGAGAGAACATGTCCTAGATGTTCCATTTGTATGTCTGGACCGTAGCTGAAATACAAGCTACCTACCCGTTCAAGGGCTTTCAGCTCTTGCGTGTCCTTGTTTTCGGTTTACTAGCGAGGCGTTGCCCACTTTCGGTTTATTGTACGGCAAGTGCCAGGTGCCGACCACGTGTTAGATTATTAACATTAATATGTTTAGAAGCCTTTCAAAGATAAATCACCTAATTTCTGACCAGCACCGGTGCCGGCACCGCTTGTTTCGGCAGGTGGCGGCAAAGGGTGTACAACAGGTGCCGGGAGTGGTTAACCCCTCGGTTACTACTTGACTCACTGAGAATTCGACAAATTCTAGTTCAGCGCTTCCAAGCGGACTAACTTTTTCGTAATTCGTAGCCTGCGTAGTTGTATGATAGTTGTACGAAAAAGTTGCATGTAATAACAAAGAATACTATCATTTATGTGCCTCAGACTGGTCCAGTCTTAAGCAGTAGTATCCAGTAGCATCCTGTCTAGCCATAGTAGCATCCAGTCTTGCTTGCCAGTCATGCAGTAGTATGCAGTAACACGGTAGCCTTCAAGTAGAAGCATGTAGTAGCATCAGTTAGTACTGCATGCTACTTTTTCGTACAGCTTCATAGTACTATTTTGAGATAAATTTTTCACCTTTAATACCCCGTCAGCATTTGTCTGCAGAAATAGTAAACTAGATCCACAAGTTGATGAGTACGGTATTCGTTTTCAGCTTCTTCTTCGGTTTTCGAAATTCAAAGACCTCCAGTCACAGAAGACTTTGAAAACTACTGTCCACGCCCTAAGCACTAGTGTTGGGCGATATTCAATATCGATAACGATATATCGATATAGCGGACTAAATATCGATATCGAATATCGAAACGTAAATATCGATATCGAAAACGATATTTTTTCGTTTATAATTATTGTCAGTAATTCAATATAAGTTACATTTATATGTCCGAAATCGGTGCTCGGTCTTCGTAATCGGTCTTCGTAATTAAGTATTTATTCAGTCGAAGTTGAGTTGATGCAAGATGCTTTTTTATGACAGTTTTGCTCTTAAGTTTTTGTGAAGCGAGACCTATACTATAAAGAAACATGGTACCGAAATATCGATGTCGATATATCGAATATCGAAACTGAAAATATCGATCTATCGATATATCGAAAAATCTGAATATCGCCCAACACTACTAAGCACGCTCTCTTGTAACTGCGAACTGCGACGAATGAGTTGCTGCTCACTTGTGTCACACGGTGCGTACGGGCCCTGCCTCCGGGCCTCTCTGCCTCTTGGTCTACGCCAAAAATTTCAGTGAGAGCAATGTTCTTTCCGAGGAATGGAAGTTTTGCAGTATCTTTGGAGTAGACAGTGAAAGCAATTATTTCCGCGGATCCATATTTTACTAGCTTTTTATCACAAGTGTTGATAATGGGACAACTGGGGACTTTCATAAACTAGTCTTCTTGGAGCGCGGAATTGGAGTAAGGCTTCATAGCCGAATACGCGGATTCGATGGAAACATGTGGTGTGGTTTATAGATTCGGCCTTGCAAAATTATAATGCAGCAAGCATTTTTTACCTTACGCATTTTTACGTTTTACGTTACATTTTTACGTTTCACGTTACGGATTCTTACGGTTAGTCCGTAAATTTAGGTTTTGACTTAAGCCCGGCTAAGCTGTAAAAGGGGTAAAAAATCAAGTTGGATTAGGGTATAGGTCCCTTGAGACTGAAAAAAGCTCTTACATACTCCCTTCACAAAGAGACCCTTATGGTCGGTACGAGACATTAATAAAGCTCTTTTTATCTCCATAACGTACAGTTTTTTTAGTAAATCCAGGGTTGAAATTTTTTCAACTTGTTAGAAGAGAAAAAAGAAATCATAAAATAGATTTGCTTGATTAAAATATTCACCAGGTTGTCCAGATGTATCTTGGATTTGTGAAAAATGTGTGAAAAAGAAAAAGGTTGGTTTTGATGAAAGCGACGAAAATGCAAGAAGAAAAGAAATCAAGCGATTGTACGATTACGCAAACCTGAAGGGTCCGCTATAGAGTCGGCGCAAAGCTAGGGATTACAGACGATAGAGTTTCTCAGTGTGAAGAAAGGTATTATGGAAAGCCAGTTTTCGATGCTCTAGAAGAATGAAATCCACACTAAGTTCACTAGTACCAGGGGGGCGGACTGGACTCACTTGCAAACTAGACTATAACTTTTATCCTACAAAGTTTGTTTTCCGGCAACCTCCAGCCTATTCGCTCCAAAGAATCGGGTATTCTGGCAACCTCCAGCCTATTTGCTCAAACAAACCGGTTTTTTTTGGCAACCTCACGCCTCCAGAAATTTCCGGACTCCAACATTCCTGCACAAATTATGCCTAGGTATATATCATTTTTATTTTGTTTCAACAAAATGAAATTGTGGAAGGAAACCTTTACTTTATTTTTTAAAGTATAATTATTCATTATAACTTTTATGTATATTTTTTTTTTTTTTTTAACCAACTTCCAGTGACAAACCACATGGTCCCAATACGGAACCTGGAGTTTCTTATTTTCCACAATGATCAGTGACGTTTATTTGTTTTATCGGTTCATTTCTTTATTTTTTTTATTTATTTTTTTCAAAGCTCGAAACTTCCTTCTGGTCAAATATACGAAACATCCAACAAATGGCATACTGCCCAGCCATCCCTGGCCCACGATCCAAAGTGTCGCCATCATCCCCCCACTCACGGATCAACTCACGATCGCTATTCAGCCATATGAATTCATATTTACCTGAGCAAACTCGGTAACTTTGCTCGAGCCCGACAGAATCCCTCTATTTTCTTAATCCTGATCTGCTGCCGACTGAGCAGCAACGGGCGCAGCCGATGAAGCTCCTTCCGAAGCCATAACGACGTGTATCAACTTGGCTAAAGTACTAGGGGAGACAGCTAGCCCCCTCCCCCTACGAGGCATCGCCAAGTCAGCTTTCGATGCGCCAACCTTGGATGTAACAAAATTCAAAAGGTCACTTATCGTGGAGTCGACTACTGACGTTCCTTGCAAGGCCTGGTACACAAAGCATCTCCGAACTCGGTTCCCATCATCTTAACAACAATTCTCTATAAATACATTTTTGTTATCCACAAATTAACGCGAGTCCTTACTCGGAGGCGTTCAACCAACGACTTAAGAAGAGTTATACCCCCGCCCGCTCACTACGGGTCCGGCCTATGACTTTTATCCTACTAAGTTTTCTAACGGAAATTCTCGGTATCGACTTCGTCACCGGAAGGAAAAGCCAGACTTTTCCTCTTAGTGACAAAGCGACACAGCAAGGAAATATAAAAGTTAGCTGCTAGGCTAGTGGATAAACTTCAACTTACATGTGTGGTTGATAGAGCCAAACTCATTGGTTAGAATCTAACTTGGCTGTTGTCGCTTTTCATCCAGTCGATAGTTTAGCACTTGCTTGCTATTCTGCTGATTTTGTTCTAAGGGGAATTCTGATTTCGCCTTTGGAGTCAAAGGAGATAGATCCACTATGTGCCGTTTAGTTAGTGAATTTACACAGAACTGAATAACCGTTGAGTCAAATTAGACCCCCCCCCCCCACACACACACACACACACACAAAACTTCCGTTGGCTATCGTTTGACGTTGCAATTGCTAAATATTTCAAACATAGCACACATCCGAAAGAAAGCTCATCCAATGAAAAACGGTTATATACAAAGTGGAGCAACAAAACATATTTTTATCGGGTCTTCGAGTATTTTTAAGTGAAAAGTGATGGGTAATTAGACTGTCCCATCACAGCCATGTTCGGTCAAACTACCATATTTGCTTTTACTACGAACTTCGACACCAGGGTGGCAACCCAAGCAGGAATTCAGCATATCTATAATAGCCTACATGCTTCTAAGAGCACTAATGTCTGAAGCAAGTACATCTGGTGATGCAAGAGCGACGTATGGGGGTATGAGAAGATAGACAAGATAGAAGTAGTGCAGTTAGGTTATTTTAAAGGGTGGCTAGGAGTAAGTAAATCGACAAATAGTGTAGTTGATAGGGGTGAGTTAGGTTTAACTTCTTTAAGAAATGTAAGACTAGTGAATATGGTTAGGTTTTGGGAAAGGATTGTTAGGATGCCACGTGTTAGATTATTAAAATCTGCATATTTAGAAGCGTTGAAAGAAGAATCGCCTACTTCATGGCCGTATATAGTAAAAAAGAAACTGGATGATTGCGGAGTTGGAGAATTATGGAATGATGGATTAGGAAAGGAGGAAGGAGTGACTAAGGGTGTGAAAGCAATACTTAAGAGCCAGGAAGTACAGGTTTGGCACGCCCAGAAGGACCAGTCGGAATCTTTGGGGTTTTATGCTGCGGTAAGGGAGACATGGGGTGAGAATAAAATAGCTGCGTTCGTTGCACTCCGGGCTGTCTCTGGTGTTTAGTCACCAGTGTCCAGTTCTTCCATTAAAACGCGTTTTTTTGGTTCACCTGTGAGTTGATGAAAACTGGCTAACTCCTCGCTGAAGCCGGGCTCCCGAGCAGGTTCTGGTTAGTCCGCACCGGTGAGATAAAACCGGACACTGGTTAGTTCAAAAAGGGTTATAAGACTTGTGAGAAGTCACCGGTGGATGCAAAAACGGCTTATAAGAAAAACCGGAGACCACCGGTGAGAACTCCCGTGACAAAGAACGCAGCTAATGTTCAAAGTGGGTCTTAGACGGGATGAGTTGTAGATAATTATTGAATTGTTGACAGATTGTCTACCAATTGGGGGTAGAAGAGTATATATTTTTAATTGTAAGCAGATCTGTGGGTGCGTGGATGAGAGTGTGATTCACATGTTTTGCGATTGTATTGAGCTGAGTGAATGGAGAAAAGAAGAGTGTGGTGTGCGCGTATTTGACGAAGAGTGGGTAAAATGAATTTTTAAGGAGGAGTGTTTTGCTGGTATAAAGAAAATGGGGCGATTTTTGAGGCTAGCGATGGAACACAGAAGTAGGTTTTTGGAATAAGTAAAACAAATTAATAGGAAAGGAGTATTATTAGATATTAGTGTTTTTTTTGTTTTTTTTTCGTATGTTAAATTTTTGCCGTCGGCCGTCGGCTAGTATATGTAGCGCGATATTAGAAGTAATTATGAAGTTTTTTGTTTTGTTGTATGTACATGGCCCTAAGGCTTTAAATACAATATTATTATTATTATTATAGCAATAAACTATCTATCTATCTATCTATCTATCTATGCAGTTGTGTGCGCATCAGTAGGTTGTAATGAGTTTTGGACGCAGCAAGCATGCCACTTGCTTTTCTTACTGTACCAGAAAATTGTGCAAATAGGTTTAATAAATGTGCGAGTTTCTGAATTTGGCGTTCTGCCAATTCTGCCAGGACGATGATTCGGGAGTGCTCTGGGTCGTAACAGAAGAACTTCTGAGAGGAACTATTCACAACTCACATTTCGGAATGTTGGAATTCTGCGCTCGTTATCGAGTTTGTTGGGCTCATCCATTCTGGATTCTGCTCGAATTATAGTTCCATCACGTTTTTGCCGAATTAGAATTCCGTGTCTCCATTGCCTAATGCCCCAAATTTCTCCACTAGTTCCTAAATGATTCTCAGCCTGCAGATACTCCTAATTCCAGTTCCATCGTGAAGTTTCAGATAGGATTATAAAGGGACTTAATGAGTTCCTTTTCAGATGCAGGAGTTCCGAAACAAGGTTGGTTCCCTCCTGCCTGCTGTCCCAAAGAATAACCCCCCTCAGGGCAGAACCAACTTTTCTGGCCTCAATGACCTCTTACAATACCTCATTGATGAGGATAATAAAAAGAAACGAAGCAGTGTGGATAGTAGCAGTGAGAGATAAGTCTTTTTTTTGTAGAGTACTGTATAAAGTGAGGATATATTTTCAAGTTGTGATCATTCTACGCAGTTTCCAAGACAAGTTCATTTTTCAGCTTGAACCTGAAGAGGACCCTTGCCAAGAAGGGCCGAAATATAGCTCTAATAAAATGTAGACGTATCCGTTTTGCATCGTTCAAATATATTATAGTTCTGCTCTCCCATTAGGATTTTGTTGTTTGTCAGAGTTCTGAAAGCGTTAGATTCTCGACCTACTCTGAGATGAAGGGCAAGATCCGTCAAGAAGTGCCGTAACTTTTTTCTGTAGGCGTCAGTAAAAGTTACTTCAGTTTTTCCTGCAATGTCCGTCTTCAGATTTGACGTGACCAGATTTAGGGATCCCCAAATGTATTGACGTGATAGCTGTGACTTCCGTCCAATCGCCGTGTAGTTTTAGTAAGAATTATTTCACTTCACCACCCTTTTAAGTGGTTTATGGCAGAGACAAAATTTCTGCAAGATCCGATTGTCTGTATTAGAAAAATAAACGCGTATTCTCTTTTGGGATCCCATCGAAACCTTTCGCCTTGTTATTTCAGTTCGCTACTTTCATTTCCGAGGGCGCTGTTAGAATTATCTACGCTATTTTTCTCTCATTTGACCGGGAGAGTCCAGTTAGCTTGGGCTAAAGGAAGACTTATTTTCCACTGTCAGTTTGCATATTTTCCAAAAAAGATTTTAGAGCGTCTCCTCTTTCCAGGCACGTTCCATGGTTCTATTTTGTTACTCTGTCACGTTTCAGTTTCTCTCAGGACAACGAAATCCTAAACAAAATTAAGGCAAACGGCTCCCCATTGAATGACTCTTTATATGCACCGCATTGAAGAAAATAAAACTGTTGGCGTCAAGTACCCTATTATTAGTAAGCTGTTCACCCGTGAAACAAGACCAAAGGTTTGACGGGATCCGAAAAGAAAATATTTTGATTTTACTTGGTTTTAATGTTTCTGTTTCTATACCCCGTTCCTCCACTCCCGGAATAATGATCAGATCGGGGAAGGGACTATTTCTAAGCCAACCTGATGGAGTCCCTAGCATGCCTGCCAAGTTTCATGGTTATAGCACATCTGGAAGTACCGTAACTCGTGATCACCGGAATTCTGGGAAACCCTCTCCAATTTCCCCCACTGTGACACGATCCGGTCCTGTTCTGTCAGTAATGTATCTAGGGCATATGCTTGTTCTTCCCTCGCAAGTTCCATCCCAATCTCTTGACTCTAAGCGTTTCACGAGCAAAGTTGTGCATGTCACTAGATTCCGGATTCCCCATCCCTCGACTCCCCCAACGATCATCGGATCGGGGAAGTACTTTATATGTCTGCCAAGTTTCATGGTCCTAGTACATCTGGAAGTACCCTAACTCGTGATCACCGGTCTCGGGGAACACCCTCCAGCACCCCCCCCCCCCTCCCCCCACTCTGACACGATCCGGACCTGTTTTGTCAATAAAGTATCTAAGGTTTATGCTTGTTCTTCCCTCCAACTTCCATCCCAATCCCTCGACCCTGAGCGTTTCATGAGATTTCCGGTGCCCCGTCCAGCGCCCCCCCTCCCAATTCTCGGATTCGGTCCCGATTTGAAACTCGAATGCCTTAGACACTTATTCTTCCCACTTGTAAAGTTCCATGCATGTCCGATTACCCGTTCCAAAGCTATGCATGTTTCTAGTTTCCGGATTCCCCATCCCTCCAGTCCTCCCACGATGGCCACATCTGGGAAGTGATTATTTTCAAGTTAATCTCGTCAGGTCCCTGGTATGCCTGCCAAGTTTCATCGTCTTCGCTCATGTGGAAGCGTTTCACGAGAATTCCGGTGCCCCCCTCCAGCCCCCCCCCCAGTCAGCGGATCCGGTCCGGAATTGAAACTCAACGTCTAAGACACTTGTTCTTGTCAAATGTCAAATTTCATGCACGTCCATTTACCCGTTCCAAACTATGCATGTTACTAGTTTCCGGATTCCCCATCCCTCCACTCTCCCACGATGTCCGGATCGGGGAAGTGATCATTTCCAAGTTAATCTAGTCGGGTCCCTTATTTGCATTCAAAGTTTCAACCTATGAAGGCTACATGATTTGACTTTAGTTAAGGTCGGATTCGATTCCGTAATCAAATTCTCAGCATGAAATGGTGCATATAGAACCGGATTCGACCATCTCTGGCTCTTACCTCAGTAAATGTATAGCCCTTGCTCTCCACTAAATATAGACTATGCTTTTTTTGCACGGATCCAGCATTTATTCTTACGCCCAAATCAAAGCTTGAATTGACTTCAAAATTATGTTGCGGAGATTTCAGTCCGCTGGTTTCTGCTCAGTGTTAGAAGATGGTAAGGGTCTAACCTCTGTGGCTTTCCCGGAAAGTCAAAATGCCTAGTCTGTTGTGGTCATGCGCCGCTTGGAGGAGGGAAGGAGGAAGCCGCCTAGGACAGGTCAGGGGGGTCCCGCTCGTCTGGTCTTGGCCGTGCATAGTTTGTTGTGGTCGTGAAGGGCAGATCCCTGTTCTGGGAGACTCCTCCGCGCCAACGCCCGAGCACCTGCCTAAAGACCCTGTTGGGGGACTCCCTCGCTGGCAAGATATATCCCCCGGTACCAGGGTTGGTCACCAAAAGTAACTTCGTACACCCTGAAAAGTAACCCAAAAGCATCTCAAAGTAACCCAATGTAGCCTAATGTAACCCAATGTAACCCAAAGTAACCCGAAGTATCCTGAAGTAACTCGTACACCCTGGTTCTTGGTGACCAACCCTGGTCCCGGTATCTGGAAAGCTTCCTAGAACTGTAGCGTGGGGCCAATCGGGGTGGTTTTTGCTTGTTACTGACCAAGAGCTTACACCGGAGTGGAGTTTCATATTCACTGTCCCAAGTTATGCAGCCAAGCTTCCGTTTCTTCATAAGATGTTTCTGCTTTCGAGTGGAAAGCTACGTTCCAGCAGGCAGGCACCCGTTTCAAACTCAAATTTGGATATGCGACAGTTCCCTGGCCCGAAACCAAAATGTTTCCTTTTCGTACTTTAACAGAGAACATTGCAGGAAAAAAGGAGTGCCGCCATCTACTGGCACTGGCCATTTCTGTTCGTGGTTTCTGCAGTTAAGTTTATTATTCCATATCTGAGCTCGGGATTGATACCCGATGTATTATATCACATATGCCTGCGAAACTTTAAAAGTTCCCCCCACTGTTAGAGAAGTTTGGTTAACCCTTGTTCCTTTCTAAGTGGTGATTATTAGAAAGTTTGCCTACAGCAAGGAAATAAACTTTTGAACTAAGACAGATAGAATTTATTTTTGAAGCTAAGAAATAGTCCTCGAAGACCTGACTTATCAGCATTTTTGTTTTGCAAAAAAAGTCCTTCTGAGAGATACCATTTTAAAAGTTTCGAGTGGTTGGCAGCTTCAGTGTTACGGTACACGTACATTAAAGCGGACCACAAAAAATGGTCTTTCTACCACACACACAATGCTAACCATCCCTACTGTCACTATGAATGTCCAAAACCACTAAAAACACCGTAAAACAATGAGCAAATTAAAAAAAACCCACCAAATTTACTATGTTTGAAATAACTCTGTCTGGACTAAATCTCAGCCGATTATCCCGAACAGCTGTTATGGCACGTAGGGAGCGAAGGGTTTATTCCTGATAGGTTTATAACTGTTTATTACAAATACAAATAAACTATAAAACCAAGACCAGTGTGGTAGCTCTGAAGACATACAAAAATTATCTTTTAGGTCTTATAATTCTTTGCTAATCAGTCCTGGAAAATTCCGCCATCTAGAAAAGAAGACGTTGTGCGTGGGTTTTTTCTCGAGCCAAAACAGCAACTCGGCAATCGAGTTAAAATCTAAACAAACACATGGCATGCGATCACTAAGAAAAGGTAAACATAATGTTTGGATTAGGTCTTTAACAAGAGCTGTAAGCTCATATGGCACTTGCATGTGTCAAGATGATCTGATTGATCAAAAGTAAGTTTCGACTTTGCGGTTGAGATGCGCGCTCTAAGGGAGCTGGAACTTCGTTTGTAAGCAAAACCCTTGAGGCAAAACTGCTAATGGGCTGATGGGCATCACGAAAATGCATATATTGCTTAAAAGTATTTTTTTTACTTTGCGGTCAAGATTGGTACTTTAAGGAATAATCGGATTTGGGAAGTAGCAATTTCTAAGCAAATGTTGTTGAGTCTCCAATATTCCAGCGAAGTTTCATCGTCCTAGCACATCTGGAAGTACCTTAACGCGCGATCACCGGAATCCCAGACCCCCCTCCCCCTCCTCCAACTCCATCCACAATAACCGGAGCCAATCCGGTTCTGTAAATGATTAATCCAGAGCATCTGTTTGTCATTCCACGAACTTCGATCCAGATCACACCAGTCTAAGCGGGTCAAGTATTTTCCGCCCTCCCCCCAATAATTGCCGGATTCGGTCCGGAAATGAAAAAGGTCACAGGAGAAAAATGTCCTCTGTTTAATTATTAACTTTCACTCGAATCCGATCACCCGTTCCAAGTTACGCATGACTCAGTATTCCGGATTCCCCTCCCTCAACTTCCCCCCCCCCCAAGATTATCATTTCGAGTATTTTTTTTTTTTATTCCAAGTCAGTTTGACCCTGATATGCCTTCCAAGTTTCGTCGTGAAAATCCCCCAAAAAAACGGAATTCCGGGATACCCCCTCCTCCCCCCCCTCAAGTGTCCGGATCCAGTCAAATTATGTAAAAGCTTTACATGGACCAGATGTTTGTTCTTCCCAGCAAGTTTCACTCCGATACCATCATTCTAACCGTTTCTCGAGATTTCCGGTCCACCCCCCCCCCCCCCCCCCAGCTCCCCCGCGGTGCACGTAGCCAATCCGATTCATCAAATGACATACCTAGAGCATCTGTTTGTTCTTCCCACAAAGTTCCATCCCGATCCCTCCATTCTAAACGGGTCACGTATTTTCCGCCCCCCCCCCCAATAGTTGCCGGATCCGGTCCGGATATGAAAAAAATCATCGGAGAAATGTCCTCTGTTGAATTCTTAAATTTCAGTCGAATCCGATCACCCATTCCAAAATTACGCATGACTGAAAATTTCGGATTCCCCTCCCTCCACTCCCCCCACCATTATCTGATCGACAATTTTTTTATTTTGAAGTCAGTTTGATTGGGTCCCTGATATGCCTGCCAAGTTTCATCGTGAAAATCCCCCAAACCACCATCACGGGAATTCCGGGACCCCCCCCCCCCCATAAGTGTCCGGATCCAGTACAATGGTCTAAAGGACTTATCTAGAGCAGATGCTTGTTTTTCCCAGCAAGTTTCACTCCGATCCCTCCATTCTAACCGTTTCTTGAAATTTCTGGTCTCCCCCCCCCCCCCAACTCCCCCCTGGCTACCGAATCCGGTCAAGACTTTAAACGGGACATTACAGATATATATTCTGTTCAGTTATGAAGTTTCATTACAATCCGATCATCCGTTCGAAAGTTACACACTTCTCAATTTCCCGGATTCCCCTGCGGATTCCCCTCCCTCCACTCCCCCACCATTATCTGATCGACAAAATTTTTATTTTGAAGTCAGTTTGATTGGGTCCCTGATATGCCTGCCAAGTTTCATCGTGAAAATCCCCAAAACCACCATCACCGGAATTCCGGGACCCCCCCCCCCCATAAGTGTCCGGATCCAGTACAATGGTCTAAAGGACTTATCTAGAGCAGATGCTTGTTCTTCCCAGCAAGTTTCACTCCGATCCCTCCATTCTAACCGTTTCTTGAAGTTTCCGGTCTCCCCCCCCCCAACTCCCCCCTGGCTACCGAATCCGGTCAAGACTTTAAACGGGACATTACAGATATACATTCTCTTCAGTTATGAAGTTTCATTACAATCCGATCATCCGTTCGAAAGTTACACACTTCTCAGTTTCCCGGATTCCCCTGCCCTCCACCCACCCACCCCCAAAATGGTCGGATCAGAAAACTGATTATTCCTAATTTTGTTTGGTCGGGTCTCTGATATGCCTGCCAAGTTTCATGGTCCTAGCACAACTGGAAGTACCCTAACACGAAAAAGTGTGACAAAATGCCCTAAATTTTCAAGTTTCCAGCGCCCCCACTTGCCCGCATATGGTCGGATCGGGAAACTGATTATTTCCAGGTTAGTTTGGTCGGGTCCCTGATATTCCTGCCAAGTTTCATTGTCCTAGCTCATCTGGAAGTACCCTCACTCGAAAAAGTGTGACAAAATGCCCTAATTTTTCAAGTTTCCAGCGCCCCAACTCCCCCGCATATGACTTACCTAGAGCATCTGTTTGTTCTTCCCACAAAGTTCCATCCCGATCCCTCCATTCTAAACGGGTCACGTATTTTCCGCCCCCCCCCCCCAATAGTTGCCGGATCCGGTCCGGATATGAAAAAAATCATCGGAGAAATGTCCTCTGTTGAATTCTTAAATTTCAGTCGAATCCGATCACCCATTCCAAAATTACGCATGACTGAAAATTTCGGATTCCCCTCCCTCCACTCCCCCCACCATTATCTGATCGACAATTTTTTTATTTTGAAGTCAGTTTGATTGGGTCCCTGATATGCCTGCCAAGTTTCATCGTGAAAATCCCCCAAACCACCATCACCGGAATTCCGGGACCCCCCCCCCCATAAGTGTCCGGATCCAGTACAATGGTCTAAAGGACTTATCTAGAGCAGATGCTTGTTTTTCCCAGCAAGTTTCACTCCGATCCCTCCATTCTAACCGTTTCTGGAAATTTCTGGTCTCCCCCCCCCAACTCCCCCCTGGCTACCGAATCCGGTCAAGACTTTAAACGGGACATTACAGATATATAGTCTGTTCAGTTATGAAGTTTCATTACAATCCGATCATCCGTTCGAAAGTTACACACTTCTCAATTTCCCGGATTCCCCTGCGGATTCCCCTCCCTCCACTCCCCCACCATTATCTGATCGACAAAATTTTTATTTTGAAGTCAGTTTGATTGGGTCCCTGATATGCCTGCCAAGTTTCATCGTGAAAATCCCCAAAACCACCATCACCGGAATTCCGGGACAACCCCCCCCCCCATAAGTGTCCGGATCCAGTACAATGGTCTAAAGGACTTATCTAGAGCAGATGCTTGTTCTTCCCAGCAAGTTTCACTCCGATCCCTCCATTCTAACCGTTTCTTGAAGTTTCCGGTCTCCCCCCCCCCCCCAACTCCCCCCTGGCTACCGAATCCGGTCAAGACTTTAAACGGGACATTACAGATATACATTCTCTTCAGTTATGAAGTTTCATTACAATCCGATCATCCGTTCGAAAGTTACACACTTCTCAGTTTCCCGGATTCCCCTGCCCTCCACCCACCCACCCCCAAAATTGTCGGATCAGAAAACTGATTATTCCTAATTTTGTTTGGTCGGGTCTCTGATATGCCTGCCAAGTTTCATGGCCCTAGCACAACTGGAAGTACCCTAACTCGAAAAAGTGTGACAAAATGCCCTAAATTTTCAAGTTTCCAGCGCCCCCACTTGCCCGCATATGGTCGGATCGGGAAACTGATTATTTCCAGGTTACTTTGGTCAGGTCCCTGATATTCCTGCCAAGTTTCATTGTCCTAGCTCATCTGGAAGTACCCTAACTCGGAAAAGTGTGACAAAATGCCCTAAATTTTCAAGTTTCGAGCGCCCCCACTCCCCCGCATATGGTCGGATCGGGAAACTGATTATTTCCAGGTTCGTTTGGTCGGGTCCCTGATATTCCTGCCAAGTTTCATTTTCCTAGCTCATCTAGAAGTACCCTAATTCAGAAAAAAGTGACAAAATGCCCTAAATTTTCAAGTTTCCAGCGCCCCGCACTCCCCCCCCCCATATGGTCGGATCGGGAAACTGATTATTTCCAGGTTAGTTTGGTCGGGTCCCTGATATGCCTGCCAAGTTTCATTGTCCTAGCACATCTGGAAGTACCCTAACTCGGATATGTGGGACAAAAAACTCGGACCGACCGACAGACCGACAGACGGAATTGTGATCGGTATATGGCACTTGAGCCAGAGGCTGCAAGTGCCATAAAAACATATCAGAAACACTCTGAGACAATTGGGGGACATGTAAGCAACAACCGCGGTTGTTAAACCGTGGTCATCTTCGGTGTTAAGGGGTTTGTAACTTTTGCTAGTTAGTGTAGCCTACTTATTATTTGTTTCCGGTGCATTTGAGGGTAATATTTGACTGCGTTAAACGAGTACATCAGCTGACTTTTATCATAACGATATTAGGTCCCAGACCAGCGAGGTCTTCACAGAAGACGGAGATTCATGGCATGCCTTGGTCTGTCAGCTGCTGTCGCCTGGGAGAGCTACACAGCTTGCGTCCTGACAGAAGTAAAAGTAAGTAAGTACCAGCGAGGTATTTATTCAATACCCTACGACTACGAGAGGTGCTACGTCGGCAGGGCAGAGAGAACTTTCGGAAAGAGGCTAGCAGAACACGAACAGGATATCAACCACGCCCTTACCAGCGGACGGCGCCGTAACTCACCGTCGAATTGGCACTGGCAGAACGTATTTGAGAAAGACGCAACTGAACAGTGCAGCTTTACATGTGGCGGTAGCAGCTGACGGACCGTCTAGCCGTGCATTTTGGTTTATGTAGTGAAGGGAAAGGTACTGATAGCTTTTCAGCACGTACTAGGCTCTATAAGATAATTATATTGCTAGGTTTCATCCGTCACGATGCCCACGGTCGAAAAGGATAAAGTTCAACTGGCTACAAAGTCAATATATTTTTGGAAATTCCTTCTTTAGATGCACTATTTTTTTTTTTTCAACACTGAGCGATAGCCCTTGATCAGGTGATCAAGAAATGTGTCGACAGTTTTCGAAAAAAAAAGTTGGGATAAGCCGTTTAATAGTTTCTAGGGGTTGACAACTTCTAACGAAGAAACTAAACCGGATTGTTGCTCCGCAACACTCATGCCATCAAACCTGACCAAACATTGTTGCATTAACTTCACGTTGCCCAGGAAACCTTAATCTAGTTGCCGGATTCCGAATAAATACGTGTCCCATCGGTAAAACACGAGCGTGTTCCTTACCTTTCTAACAAGAGTAACTATTCATTAATATTTTCGTTCCAACCTCGTGAAAAGCTACCGCGTTGTCCGTTGCAACCTTCTCTCAAAATAGTAACTTTTTGCTTACCACCCTCGGGAGCGTAGTTATCGTGGTCACTACGATAGAAAAAATGCGTTCCAGCCTTGAAAACCAAGGAGCCAGGACCCATGATGTCATGCAAAGTAACTACGGCAAGTAGGATGGAACACGCTCTACATGCCCGTGTCAGCATGAATTCTTACCTCCATTTCGACACTCTAACCCATTTCAGACAAAACTCATACTTCTCACGAATTACCGGTTTTGGGCGGCGCTGACCTTTCGCCACCTTTCCGGCGAAAAAATAGATCAATATGTTTCTTTAGCCCTAAGTCGGCAGTCTTCGTTAGCTTGGGAAACAAAATATTTGCTTCACCATTTTGTATTTTCCAAAGGATCTCCAACACCAAGCTTAATAAAATATCTCAATCCCTTCGAGAGTGATCGTGTGAACAGACGGGCGGACGAATAAACTTCAGCCCCCCCCCCCCTCCAATGGTTCTAAAACTGAGACGGTTTTCTCACCGGACAATTATTTCGCCCGGAATCCGACAGAAATCGGAAAATCGTGAGAAGTAAAAGTTTGGATGACGTCGCCCAGTGTAGAAATAAGGGTAAAGAGACACGCTGAATCCATATCTGACTACCAGTCATGAGCACGAAATTTATGCGTCAAGGAATTAAAACAAACTTAAGGCACGAAATGCTAAGGGAGATCGACTCGCAGGGCTAACGTGGATTGAAGTCAAGCTGAACAGAGCCACCGAATCTAGAAGGAGCTCTTTGACTGTCAATCCTTCCAGTGTCCGAGCCTCAAAGTAGACCGCAGGCTCCACTCTTGGTGGTGACCAGGCCCGTATCCAGGAATTTATTTCGGGGGGGGGTTCGCCTTTCGGGGGGGGGTGCCTGCGGGTCGGACAAAAAAGTACAAAAATTACAAAGATCAAAGGGAAAAGCCTGTAAAAAATGATGATTTTGTATGTTTCGGGAGGGGGGGGGGGGGGTTAACCCCCTACCCCCCCCCCCCCTCCCCCCTGGATACAGCCTTGGTACTGACCTTCTCTCAATACCTTAATCTCAGATTTATATAGCAGTGTTGCGTTTCCCGATATATATATATATATATATCTGTATTTGAAAGCTATTAAGCCATATACAGAAAAACAAAACAAACAACCATCTCAAGTAACAAACAGCCTCACATTCTTAACTTAATATCCTACCGACTTTCTGCTAAACTAATAACTTTTTCTATCATGTTTCCAAAACACACTATAGACCTAGCATTTGCAGACTTAAGGATACCTAGGAGTAGCTCATCCCCCCCATTCTGAAAAAGAGTACCCCTTATATTAGAAAGCTCCTCACACCTCAAGAGAACATGGCAAAGCCCCTCATCACCACATCCTATACTTAGCTCCATATTTTGAAACGTTAAACGATACGGTCCGACTAAAAATAAAATGGATTGGTTTTAAATTCGCAAAATACATTCTTCGTCTTTATCCTTGGAATGAAATTCCTACATTACCCAGAGATATGGTATCGTTGACTCGATCCGGGAGCTGGACGAGTTATACCAGCGGTTAAAATGCAGTCAAAGCGGCCATCAGTCGCAAGGAATTGTTCTTTGATAATGTTTGAATTATTTGTGGGATTTTCTCTTTTTTTTTTCTTTGTTATGTGATCGTTTCTGTGTATCTCGACTTTACTTTTTAAATAGTCCATCATTTTCCCTTTCCTTTACAATGGGTACGAAATAAATATTACATTACATTTGCAACCGTAGTTACCCTGGAACCCAACAAACTTCCGGAGAGCTCATGGTATTCCCGTGAACTGCCCGTAGTCATTGAAGTAACGTGAAGCTGTCCTAAAGCTACTACATCCGGTGAAACAGCCCAACTAGGCAAGGATTCAGTAGCTTGAAATTTATTTGTGTCAATACCTGAATCTGGTACCCCCACCCTTAAATATAGGCTTGCCCATCTACAAACTTAATTGTTCTTTCGCCCAATGTCTCGATCCCCACACTAAGTTTGAATAAACTACCTCAGCCCCTTCAATATTTATCGTTTCATTAGACGGATGGGAGAACTTTACGAAGACGAAGAGCCGGGTTCGTTGGCTGACAGGGATCCTGGCTTAAGGAAGAAGAAGACGAAACCAAAAGAACAGGATCCTGACTTTCTCGTTTTTAGGCGCGGTTGGCATCCTGTCATTAACGTTTTGGTGTCCCAAAAACTGTCAGGGCACACTCTATAATGTAATCAGAGTGTTGAATGGCGCCAGTTTTTTGTCCTCGGAAGTGACGCTGGATTTGTGTCTCTTCGCGAACAGTTAATCTGTCCTAAAGCCGAGAAGGCTGGCCCTCGGAACTGACTTAGCAGCCTACTGTCATCTCGTCTGACAACTCTAACTAGTTTGCGGTTCCCTTCTTCTACGCCTACATGGCGTAGAGTTTCCACTGAATCCAGTATACTGCGAGCCACCACGGAAAAATGTAATCTGGTGGAAAATGTCCTGTAGAATTACTCGAGCCATCAGTTATGAATACCCGGGTGAATCATTCAAGCTAGCCTTCTGCTGCGGACAGACGAATCTGGGTTGTCGGGTCGGATTTTCAGCACTTTCATGATCAAGTTAAAAAAAACATCCACGATTTTTGTATGGAATTGATGATGTTGAGGAAGGTCATGGCAGGAATTCTGCTGGTCTGCTGGTCGTCTGTTCAAGGCATTTCACTGAAATCTCCTTTGCCGAGTTTAAGCATTGTTAAAAAGTTCGCACTTGAGTAAGTCTGGGAGTATTTAGAGCTCATGGAAGTTTGGCGGCGAGTGATAAGTGGGCAGAAACTAACTGGAATAAAGCACGGTCATAGGTCCTAAAATATGACCTGCCAAGAGACCATAGTTTAGATTTATGCTGGACGTTGTATTTCCTTATGGGCTGCTGAAACTTAAGTGATCACCCTTCTGTGCTGACAAATCGGGTAACACCAACTAAAAGTACGTGCACAGACTGTCCGGTTTTCGCACTCAGATGCGAATTTACTCCTTCACTCCTAAATTATGACGCATCGTACGCAAGTTCCCCCATAGAGACACGAGCTTTAGCAAGCGTATTTTCGCATGCGAAGTTTTATCGGACTCTGTGCACGTAGCTTCAGCTATTTCTTAAGTACCTTGCCGATGTTCGTCAAAAGAAATGATGCCGAAAAGGGCAGGAATCAAGTCGGCAATTTTGTCTGTTGCTCACTTGGAGTTGTTGATTGATTCAGTATGCCGTACCCGAGAGGCCTATTCGGCTTCAATCGCTGGGGTAATCCCGATCACGGCGGAGCAGTCAGAAAATAGCAAAAAAATGGACAGTAACTGACTAGGCCTCTAGAGTTCGGCAGATATTACTATTTAGTGCTTCTTTGAAGAGGGGTCATTCGCTGAAACCTAAGGGGGGCAGCGGCGGCGTGCCGCGGTCCCCATGATGCACGGGCGGTTTAAGTGAATGTGCAGGAGGGAGGTGTAATAGATAAAAATGTACTGCACCACATCCGGAAAAACTAAACGAATTTCAAGAAACCAGTTTGTGGAACGTAAGGTCATGCCTAATAACAGAAACTCGCTGGAGAGCGAGGCCACCGCAGCGGCTTCTGACGACTGTGTAGCAACAAACTGCCAATGAGGGCGAAATTTTGTTTGGATCTGCATGTTTTCTGACAAATTTTAGGTTTCAAAAGGGCCCATCCTTAAAACTGTAAGCCCAAAACAAAAGGCGCCGCATGCCAAAATTTTGGAATTCTTCATGATCAGAGTGCATTTCTGGATCACAAATCAAAGCAAGGACCACATATCATAGATCAGCTCATAGTGTTTGGTCAGGACACATATCAAACAGTGTGAGACATTTAACTGAAAACTTGTACATGATGGTGCTTCAGCTCGACCCTCTCCAAATAAAAGGACCATCCGAAACGAAACTGAAACAGAGTAGCTTGTATTGTAACCCACGTTAAACACAGGTTTAAAACTTTTCTCACCGTTTTACAAAATAAACAAGCTGGGGTTAAATGGAAAAGACACTGACTGTTTGCTGAGGCTCTCCCCTTCCTACTCTTATATTTTGTGCTCCTTCGAGGTTGTGCCGCCACTTGAATTTCCAAGGGGGGCCCTCAACTATCCAAGAAAACATCGTAAGTTATTCTGGACGCAATGGATTCAAGATTCAACAACTTTACTAAAAAAAAAAAGAATCATAACGGCTTGACGACCGGTTACAAACAATGCACATACGTGCTTGAAAAACGCAACCAGTAGCCTACATATTTACTACCATATTATATAACTAATCAAACCTTCACTATAATAAACTAAAAATTAAATAATTAATTTGTCAAGTAGTCATCTCTCGTCTTCCAGACCCTTTACTCACCAACTATCCTCAAGGAGAGGTTTCTTTAACCGATTTTTAAACTGCAGTACTATGTTACAAAGACAATGTCTCTCTTCATGTTCAGAGTTCAAAAGACAACTGACCCAGGCTCAAATGCGCCTTGAGGACATTCGAAATTTTCATGTGTGACTTTGGTCAACTGATATGGCACAACTAAATGTGACAAGTAAGATCTATTTTTCCGGGTAGCTCTGGACCACGTTAGAAGGCCAGGGGGCAGTTGCCCCCCTCCCAATGATGCCTTTGTTTCTTTGATAAGGATGCAGGGTCCCAGCAACTCAAAAGATGAACTAGTGTTGGATAAACTGTTGTGCTGCTAACTCAGATTACTCATCCGTCTTGGCGCAGCTTCTACTTCTTTTGTATTCTCTCTTCTACTTTTCTTTTCTCCCCCACAATGCGCTGCCAATTTTATTTGTGCTCCCAATCAGTTTATGTCTACAGCAAAGCCATCTGCTGCAGAGACGGTGGCTCTTTCCTTTCTAGTACAATCAGTATAAGGTTTGACCGCAAACAAATTGGAACAGAAATGATTTATACACCATCTTGTAGAGAAAAAAAAACTGTACATCATTTCAAAAGTTGAGAAACCTAGCGGGGTGCAAAGTTCGTTTTTTTTAGCAGTTCCCATTTAATTTTTTATTTTTAAGCTGGATTTTTATGGCACTTGAGCTTACTCAAGTGCCATATAGCGACCGTAATGTCTATTTGTCTGTCGGTCTGTCCGCATTTTGCTAGTTTGGGCACTTCCACATGACCTAGGACGATAAAACTTGGCACGCATATCAGGGACCGGATTAACTTGGAAATAATCACTTCCCCGATCCAACCATCAATGGGGGAGTGGCAACATGAGGAATCCGGAAATTAGTAACATTCATAACTTTGGAGCGGATAATCGGGCGTGCATTGAACTTGACAGGTATCAAGAACAAATGTCTTGTATGTTCATTGTCAAATTCGGATCGGATCCGGTAACTGTGGGGGGGGGCTGGAGGGGGACACCCGAAATGTTTTTTCTAGTTTTCGTCAATCCCTACCCCTTTCTTCGCACTAGTATAGCTTTGCGCATGGATGAGTCCTTCTTTCATCACACCAGTATAGCTTTGCTCGTGGATTCTTTGCAAGAATTCGTTCGGAGAGAGATAGATGAACGGAAGGTCGAAGGTTTGTTGAACCTTAATAAGGGTTGATATAGCGGATAATCGGGCGTGCATTAAACTTAACAGGTATCAAGAATAAATGTCTTGGATGTTCATTGTCAAATTCGGATCGGATCCGGTAATTGGGCGGGGGGCTGGAGGGGGACACCCGAAATGCTATGTTTAGTTTCCGTCAAACCCCTACCCCTTTCTTCGCACTAGTATAGCTCTGCGCATGGATGAGTCATTGTTTCATGACACTCTGCTCGTGGATTCGTTGCAAGAATTCGTTCGGAGAGAGAGAGAGAGATCAACCGAAGGGGTTGGCAAAATTTGTTGTTGGACCTTGGTAGGGGTTGGTATAGTTGATATAGATAGGTTGATATAGATATATATGCTAGGATGATGAAACTTGGCAGGTGTATTAGGGACCCGACCAAACCAACCTGGAGGTACTCAGTTTCCCGATCCGACCATCTTGGGAGAGTGGAGGGTGGGGGAATCCGGAAAATTGAATGGTCTGTAACTTTCGAACGGGTGATCGGATTGAAATAAACTTAATTCCTGAATAAATGACATATCGCTGATGTTCCATTTGAAGTCCGAACTGGATTCGACAGGTATGGAGGAGTTGGGAGGGGGGCGGAAATCCCGAGAAATGGTTAGAATGGAGGGATCGGAGTGAAACTTGCTGGGAATAAACAGCATCTTTTCCAGATAGATCGTTTACACATTTGGACTGGATCCGGACACTTGGGTCGGAGGGGGTGGAGGGGTGTTTCCCGGAATTCCAGTGATGGCGGTTCTGGGGATTTTCACGACGAAACTTGGGAGGCGTATCAGGGACCCTATCAAACTGACTTGTAATTAAAAATTTACTCGATCCGGTAGTCGTAGGGGGGTAGAGGAAGGGGGAATTCGGAATATTGAGTCATGCGTAACTTTGGAACCGGTGATCGGATTTGAGTGAAATTTTGTAATTGAACAGAGGACATGTCTCTGGTGATCTTTTTCATGTCCGGACCGGATCCGACAACAACTGGGGGGGGGGGGGATATGCGACCGGCTTAGACTGGAGAGATCTGGATGGAACTTTGTGGGAATAACTAGCAGATACTCCGGATTAATCATTTACAGAACCGGATTGGCTCAGGCGACTGTGGGGGAGTTTAAGGGGGAGTCCGGAATTCCGATGATCGCGAGTAAAGGTACTTCCAAATATGCTAGGACGATGAAATTTGGCTGGAATGTTTGAAATTTTACAAGATTGGCTTAGAAGTCGCCACTTTCCAACTCCGACCATTCCTTAAAGTACCAATCATGACCGCAAATTAATAAAAATACTTTTAAGCAAAATATGCATTTTCATGATCCCCATGAGCCCATTACCATTTTTGCCTCAAGGGTTTTGCTTACAAATGAGGTTCTAGCTCCCTTAAAGTGCGCATCTTCACCGCAAGGTCGAAAAGTACTTTTTATCAAACGATACATCTCAACCCATGATCATTTGTGCCACAAGGGTTCTACTTTTGACCAAACTGGATATATCAATGATCCCTAAGAACCTGCTATCGTTTTTGCCTCAAGGGTTTTGCTTAGAGATGCATTTCTGTCGCTTTTAAAACGGGAAATTACTCAGCAACAATTCAAAGAAGAAACGTACTTGATATAAATGTCGAAACCATATTGAAGACCATTGAACCGCCCAACGAAGAAGAGGAGTTCTAGAAATGCCTTTTACAGTACTTTTTACTTACTAGTGTATAATAAAATAATATTCGACTCTGTACAAAACTCCCAAACAAAAAACTCCCGCCAACATTTTGCTTATTCTTGCAAGTGCCAAATGAGCTTTCAGCTCTTGTTTATTTTCTGAAGCCTTAGTGTTTACTTCATGGGAAACATAACTCGAATATCACATCAGATTAAAGATACGGTCAACCGAAAGTGTTTCACATTCATCACTGCTCCAGAAATCCATATTTCTATTACATTATCCGTTATTCGCACTGAAGACCGAATAGAGACCCAAATGTATGTGTTGAATGGCGAATTAGTTACTGTACTGTCTTCATTATTAATAATTACTTATTATTTCAATTAATAATTATTTCATTATTCTACGTGTGGTCTACGTCACTAATTTTATTGTCACAGTTTTTCCCTCTTAGTTAGGCTCATGAGTAGGCTGATACTGTGTATAAAATTGGGGTGAATTTTAATTGCAGTAATATATCCTTTTCATGTCGAACCGTTTTCGACCCTAAGACAAAACGGGCTTTCCTTAACTGAAAACTCAAGCCTATAGCCGATAAAGCTTAGCCTGAACAGGTCTAAGACTGGCTTACCCAATAGTCGTAGCTACCCAGGGATATAAACTGGATACCAAGTTTTACGGTAGCACCAGCTATTAATCGTTCTATATACATTCCATTTAATTTATATATTTAGCCTATATATAATATATATATGTAGCCTATAAAGCCCACACATATGTCATTATTAAAATCGTCTTCGCCCGGTGTTGGCTAATGTTCCCTTCGAGCTATGTTACCCTGCGGCATCTCTTCTAGCGACAAATTGGGTCAATGGTTGCCTCTAACAAGTAGGTTCAGCAACCTTAGATCGTCTTTTGAGACTAGTTTCTTAGGGAACTTTAGGATGGCTGCCTCCGCCGTCGGAATCATTCGCACATCTATGAGCTTTACGAAAGCTGCGTCCATCTTAGTCTCATCCCTTTCGGAAGAAACCATCGAAAATGGGGTTTATGTAAAAGTCAGTCGCAAGTGCCCAGCGAGAAAAGTCGTAATTGTTATTCGCAGGTATTGGTGAGTGGCTCGCTGTCTTTATTTTAGGCTTAGTTTAGGGCTTCTAGTTCTTTCAGGCTCTAAGCCTGTGTTTCTAGGTCCCCTTAAGTGGCACGAATGTATGGGGTGTCTTTAATTATTACGCTCTTAATGAGCTTTTTCATATTTACTAGGTTCAAAAATTATTTGCATACCGTTCATAGTATTAAGGGGCTTAGGGTTCTTCTTGGGGACAGGTCGTGGGTTCTCCTGGAATTTAGTCGTATGGAGGAGACTTCGTGGTGACTGGTTTGTGCTGTTGGTTAGGGCCATGGGGTCTTTCGGTGCTTTGTGCAGGGCACTAGCGCCATCGGTTTCCATTCCTTGGTGGACCTTTTCTTTTAGTGGAAGGGTACTGTGGTACTTGCTGGTACTGTGCGGTATCTTCGCGGGAAATTGGAACTGAAACAGATTCCCTCATGTTGCGCCGTTGACCTCGGTACTTCTTAGTCAGCGCTTGCTTCTCCGTCATTGCTCCGTCCTCCGCTTCGCTACATCAGCAACATTTTTTTCCTTGGCTTCTTGGTGTAGTGATTTTTGGTTGTGTTCATCGTCTCATTTTTATGATGGTTTAATTTCGAATGATCCGAGAGGACAAACGGTTTTGCTAACCTACCTGTCGTCTAGGGATTCTAAGGTTATGATCCTAGGTTTGAGACCCTCCATCGTAAATATTTGTAGGCGTTGAAGACCAGACTCTCGACTTGAATGAGACTAAATATAAAGAGGGTATTCGCGAGCGGAATATCTTTCCAATGGTTTTCGGGCTGCTTGGAAATCGAAGCAGCTTTTTCGGATCGTGATTCCAGGAAGTTAGTGGAAAGCTCCGAATGCTTCGGCGGGAAACAGTCTCACTAACAAATAAAAAAAAAGGGTAAGCGTCATTGAGGATGACTCTATACGGTAGTGGAAGAAACGTCCAGTGAACCATATTTATTCTGAAAGGTTTGGAATTCAACAGTTTCCCGGCGATTTTAGCTTTCCATGCATTTTCGCGATCGGTCCAGAGGAAAGTGATTCCAGGAATCGCTTTCCCATAGTTTTGGAGATGCGCTTCGCTCGCCGGAAGGTGATTCCGGAATCTCGCGAAAACCCTCTTATAGCGCTCTAGATGATGTGTAAGTAAATTGTGGGACAAATGGGCACATCCATTGCATCGGACTGGAAGGGATTAAGTTTCTCTGTCTTTTACCAATGGGATTTTGTTACCTGTGATTCGAGTTTAAGTACAATTGAAAAATGAAGAACAGGATTATTTTGAAGAATTCTACTTGACATGGTATATCTATTCGATAAATAATTCGATAGTTCCAAAAAACGTCTTAGACGGTGATGAATGTGAAACACTTTTACTTTGAACATACCTTGAATCTGATACGATATTCGAATTTAGCACAGAAAATTACATTAAAACTTGTATCCTACGAAGAAAACGGTAAACTTTTAGAAAATCGAAAATACCAGCTCGAAAAAAAATATAGAAAACGCTAAGAAACACGAGCTTATACTTGAGATGGGACTCCAACATTCGACACAGGGAACAGTTACCTTGTCTGTACAAAATGGTTTAATCATTTCGGTTGCGATTTATATGCGGTCAAACGATTGTGCTATAACAGAATCTTACGGTTGACCGTATCTTAAATCTGATGTGATATTCGAATTCAGCACATAAAACCAAATCAGAAACATGTTTCCCATGAAGTAAACACTAAGACTTAAGAAAATAGAAAATTTCAGCCGAATTAAATAAATAAAACAGAAAACGCAAAAAAAACACGAATTTTGCACCCCGCTAGGCCTCTCAAATTTTGATATATTGTACAGTTTTTTTTTTCTCTACAAGATGGTGTAAAAATCATTTCTGTTGCAATTTGTTTGCGGTCAAGTCATATTTGACGCTAGATTGACTGTACTTTTTCTTTCACTTGTAGGCCTACGCCAGAACTCTATTCTGAGAAAAGCTATAACAATGCAAAATAGTTTAACTTTCAGTGTAGCAAATCGAGCAGGAACTTAGGTCAGACAGTTTTTCTTGGAACTGTTGCGTTTAGGGCATACAGTGGCGCACGGTTTATTTGGACTTTTAGATATTTCAAACATTGGTCATTGAAGTTTCTACCTGCTGCGGACCTGCAATCCGATCTGAATTTCTGTTTTTAGCCGTTGTTTGATATATGTTTCCCAGTCAGCTTGAGCTGAAGGAGTATTTTTACATAGTATTGAAAACGAGCTTAAATGTTTTTTAAATCGATGTAAAAGGGTGCATAAGGATTGTGGGCGTCATTGTTTCTTGATTAGCTAGAGCAACCCAAGCAGGCGGCGATGAGACTTGCTGCAGAACTTCAACACGAGTGAATATAACCAAGAATAAATAATTCTTTGGTATCTTTAGTCTTTGGTATCATGCAGCGACTATTAATAGGCTACCCCGACAAAAGTGAGCGGACCTAGAGGTATTTAGTGTAAGCTTTTTACTCTTCTACTCCACTTCCATCTTCAACCGTTGCTCATCGCAGAGAAAGAAAATGCAGGTGGCGTACTCCGCGCGCTGACCCGCTCTTGAGTGCGTCAAAAGAACCAAACAGCTTTGTCTTCTGCTTTTTTTCAAGGTGGTTTCACAGCGATATAGCTGATTGTAGAGGTAAAGAAACGTGATAAGCTACTAACCTCCTCTCGTTCACAGCGGAAAAGGTACGGGGAAATACTCGACCCCGCATAGCCAAAGTACAGAGATATGGAATGAATGAATAAGGGTTTATTAAAAAAAAAATAATAGAGACGGGGAGACGGAGGTTCTATCTGATTATTTGTTCTTGATATAACTAAGTGGGTAACCGGGCGCCGGGTGTTACTTTGACCAAGGTGCGAAGAATAGTTCGCTTATTCACGATACCGGACTCCCCCCCCCCAAAGTTTAGCACAAAGTTATTCATTCGTAAATTATCTAATGGGCAGAAAACTGTTTTTTCAGTTTATGGCAGTTTGCTAACCAAGTGACAGCTATAGTTCGGATCCAAAAGCGTATTTCTGGAAAATTGGCGACACAAGCCTTGTCGACGTGTCCTCATGTAAATCTTGGCCAAACTTGGCGTGGAAACGTCCTCCTTACTCGGAGCACTATAATAGCCGTGAGCTGAAAAGAAGATCAAGGTCGTGGATGTTACAGTTTTTCCTTAAAGCGAGTTGCCGTCTGGTGCTCAATCAAGAGCTCGGCTCGTGTAAGTGTGAAAATTCCTGGCAAAAAGGTGTATTTTGACACCTCGAAATTTTTACGCAATGCGAATAATTTGTAATTATTCTGAATTTGTAAGAATTTTTTTTCAAAACATTTCTTAATTGTTAGATCATAGTAATAGTTTAGTCATAGTTTAGTAACAAAATACAATCGGAAACGGGCACAAAAAATGCTTTATATAGCTTGACTGTTTCTGTGTACTAAATCAAAGTAAAGTACTATGTTTTTTGGGGCTGTAATCAGCTTTAGGTAAAAACTTTAGTAAAGTAAATGAAAGGTGCTTTCTTTTACCTGAAAAGTGTAATTTGTATGAAAAGGTAGCCTATCAGTTTCAGAGAAAAAGAGCATGGTGTCACCTAGAGACAAAAAGGGTAAAAAAGCACCAAAAATGCAACACTTGGCAACACTGCTTGTGCTGCTGGTGTAGCTACTGACAGGGGCGTCGCAAGTGCATTTTCGTTGGGGGGGGGGAGCCAAAAATTCTACCGATTCCTAGAAACTGAAAATTCCGAGAAAAATTCGAGCTTTAAAATATTTCAAATTATCAAATGGAAAAGATTAAGTGCAGAGAGTAACACTAAAGGGCAGTATGAAAAATGATGAGATAGCTACTAGGCGTCATTTTGCGAAGCCTACTTGGACAGCGCATTGCCATAATGTTCTATATTCATTTTGTTTTTGCTTGTAAAATTGAACTGCTTCCCATACAAATTCTATCTTTTACCGTGGTCATTTTACCATCTTTTACTGTAGGCTACCCAATACTACCCATGATCACATAAAGTTTAAATATATTTTTTAGTTCGCTTTTTCCTGCTAAACTTAGCTATTTCGATGTTTATGATGTTTATCAAATCTCAATCCTAAAACTGGCTTAAAACTACAGCTAAGTGTCGCGCCCTTCCATGAAATAGAGAATTTAGAAAGGCGCCGCAGGCGGAATTTTTGGAAATTTGGATAAGGGCGTCCTTTTGGGATCCAGAACAAAGTTAAGGATTACCGATGAAATCATCGCTAAGTCCTTTTCTGGCCAGTGCTTCACTACCGGAGTTTGGGATTGACGTCGAAACTGTACCAAAGCTTGGAATTCCGGATAAGAATAGGCTATAGCAAATAATTATGGACAGATATTCGGGATTCAGTAATTGTCGTCGAAATTGGACCGATGTTCGGAGTTCGTGCTAACTACCGAATCCTGGTGATTATACCGAATGAATTACCAGATCCCATTTATTAATCCGAATAATTTTGGACCGATAGCCTATTCGGGATTCAGCCTAACTACCGAGTCCCAATTATAACGAATAAATATGTATAATTTCGTCGAAACTGGACCGAAGTTCAAGGTTCGTTATAACCACCGAATCCTTGCTATTATCGAAAAAATCACCGAATCCCGATATTATACCGAATAAATTTGGACGAACAGCCTATTTGGGATTCACTTTAACCGAATCCCGACAATAATACCAAATAGTTTTGGTATCGAAACAAAACCGAATAATATTTGGATTCGGCATAATTTCGTCAAAGTCGGACCGAAAGTCGGGATTTGCGGGAACTACCGAATCCTGGCAATTCTACCGAAAAATCTACTGAATCCCAATCATTATACCGGATAATTTTCGGCCGATAGCCTTTTCGGGATTCAGCCTAACTACCGAGTCCCAATTATACCGAATAAATCTGTATAATTTCGTCGAAGCTGGACCGAAGTTCGGGATTCGTTATAACTACCGAATCCTTGCGATTATCGAAAAAATACCGAATCCCGATATTATACCGAAAAATTTGGACGGATAGCCTATTCGAGATTCACTTTAACTACCGAATCCCGATAATAATACCGAATAGTTTTGGTATCGATACGCCACCGAATAATATTCGGATTCGGTATAATTTCGTCAAAAGCGGACCGAAAGTCGGGATTTGTGGCAACTACCGAATCCTGGTAATTATATCGAATACCTTACCGAATCCCGATCATTAACCGAATAGATTTGCAACCTGCATAGCCTATTCGGGATTCTGTATAACTACCGAATCCCTATAAATATACCGAATAGTTGTTGTATCGAAACATTACCGAATGATTTTAGTAAAATTTTGGGCCTCTGGTCCGGCCCAAAATTTTACCGAATTTCAAGAAGGTGGGGGGGGGGGTGTGCTGAACTCCAAGAACCCCCCTCTCGTTTGTGGCGAAAAGCATTAGGCAACGAGGGGACGCTGAGTTTAAACACCAACGAAGAATGGAGATGTCAATTTGGCCAAATTTTCGTAAAGTTTTTTTTATTGAAAATCGTGTAGAGGTATAAATAACGAGATAAATAGCGCAGTGTTCAGCAAGATTTGACGGCAGAATAGCTGATTGGGGTGCACCCGACGGTGAACGTCTTGGTGGCTGCATTGTTAGTGACGGTGCTGACGGTGGTGATAGTGGCAGTGGTTTTGGAAATGAGAGCGTTGTTGAAGAAACGGGCAGCTGCCTCATCTGTGGCTTCGCGAGCTAAACGAGCAATTGGGTCGGAATCTTGGAAAGATCCATCAATGACGAAATCGGCTTCAGCGACCTCACGAACTTCCCTGACGGGCAGAGCAGAAGTCTCCAAAATGGATGCTGCCATTGGTGCCACCTCTAGGAGTGCTGCCAGCTGCTCGTCAACTGGGTTTTCAAAAGCCCATCGCTTTCTTCTGCAGTTGCCAGCAGCTGCTACCTGGGTTGTAAGGGTGGTGGAGGCAGTACCAAGGGTGATGATGGGTGCTACCGTGTAGCAGAATGGTGTGTTGGTGACAGTCGTAGTTGCGGAGACGATGGTATAGTGGGTGAGAGTCTTGACACTCGGCTGGACGAAGAGAAAACGGCCTTCGTTGTCAACTTCGGCAGAAGCGACGGCGAAAACGAATGAGAGAGCTAACAGTCGGAACATTCTGGAAGAAAATCGAAATCGTTAAGGACCTGTGGAAAACAGACGAAATGTAGAGGAATTTGAGAAAATCTTGAAAGATTTTTGCCTTAAATCCGTCAGCACCTGAAGACAAGCCTGCGAAGTTTCTCTGGAGCATCATGTTAAAAACCTTTAGCCTAACATGTATGTTAATAAGCCTTTGCACCCTTCAGCCTCTTCAGCTTGATCTCAACGAGGGCTGGAAGCGCCCATTCTATCAATTTGACTGCTCATTCATTTCCTGGTCAATAGACTTGGCATAGGCTATCTTTAGAATTTATTAATATTATAATTAGTGGCCTTTTACCGAGCTCAAGCAAAGCAAACTCGCTCCAAAAAGCATTCAGAAAAAAAAGTCGTTTTTAAGCGTAGAGCTAAAACTTTTGTGGAAATAGATATTATATAAAATAGATAGAACCACAAGCCGACTGCTTGTAGTGCCTTGACAATTAGAATTTCTTTGAGCTTGCGAAAAACGGTAAAAGCATCTGCGAATTATTTTCGAGGGAATCAGGAGCACTTTTCCTTTTTTTTGCTTTGCTTCCGACTCGTAACTTAAATAGTTCTTAAGAAATAGTACACAATTGAAAATTATTGCCACATATGACTAGAAAGTATCCATCTTAGCGCCTGGTAAAATGGTTTCCCGGGAAATGGCTTGTTTTTATTTCGGCAATTGTTGTTCCTGTTAAATCGTTACAGCTGGAGTCATCTCTGTGCTTTATACGTAAACCAAGAAATAAAGTTTCTTAATACTGGAGCGACGAAATTCCATCCGACAAATTATTGAACAAAACAGTTGCTGTGTCACTAAGGCTATAAGTAGTTAAACTGACGTGGTGGAAAATAGAGGAGTCGATAGAAATTGTTGATATTTATTTGTGGACTCCGATGTATCTATGAAGTGGGTTAGAAGTAAATTATTGTTATTATTATTAAACACACAATCCAGTTTTAACCGATTAGAACAGTTCGTCACCAGGTCTAATAGTAAGCCAATTCATTGCAGCCCTCTTTTTAGGGTGATAATATTCAAAAGTATTTCTATTTGATGCTGTGCTGAAAGCTCCTGAAAATTCATTTCCCGATGCAACTACCCGTCGCACCGAGTCCTAAATTGAACTTACGCCGTGAAAGATCGACCGAAAACATTTTTAGAAGTAATTACCAGAAAAACATGTTACTTTCTTACCTTTATCTTTCTTTCGTCTTAGTACTTCCTTAGCTCTCAAGATCTGAACCTAGACTGATAATGTTATGAAATTCCGACCCTCTTTTATGTCACGGTGAGGGTTGTGGCAAATATTGTGCGAACCAATTTGCGAATTAGGGCAGTATTACATACCCTGCTGCCCGTCGGCTCGTTTATTGACGCGGTGGTTCACCCGGTCTATATTTGCAAATAAAGATAATACTTGACGAATTACCGCTTGGCAACGACATGGTTTTCGCTGAACATGAGTGGGTTTGTTAGGCTAGTTCAGATTGTTGGTCAGTCTTCCTATCGGTTGTATTTATTAGAAGATTTTTATTAGTAGACACGCAGTCTTTGGTTATTCTTCCAGTCTGAATAGGATAAGACATAGAGATCTAGGACCCCTAGGTAGTTCATAGAGTCGCGGCTCCCTTTGGGTAATTTAGCAAAAAATAGAATTTGCGCTTATTCGTTTTATTTATTTAATATACTTTGATTCTAGAAAATAACGGTTTTTTTCCGAGGTTTATTCAGCTAGAAAGCCATAGAAAATTGAATACATGTAGGTCATCACACCTATCACCACACGAATGAACAGTTGCTCTTGTTACTATAACTGTTACATTAACTAAGCTAAACTTTCTGTCCCAAGTCTAAACGTTTTAACTACATATTTGCATACTGCTACGATGAAGTTGGGTTCGTAGATTTCAGGATAGCGGGAAGCGATACCAACCTCCTCAACTCAGAAGGGCTTGCACTCTAAGAGGAAGTGGTCCAAACCCTCTTCGTGCAACTTGCAATATACAGTCAGACAGGATTGAAATCGACAGCTACCAAATATAGTTCTTTACACAGTTGCGTTTTTGCAGATACCATGGTATCTGATTCCACCGTCTAAAGTCGTTTTTGCAGTTATCGTGGTATCTGATACCACGGTCAAAAGGCGTTTTTGCAATTATTGTGGTATCTGGCAAGTTATCCTGGTATTTGAAAAAGTCATCTCACTTTCATCAGTTTTTGTCAAATTGGTGGGAAAGAAGTTTGGCACTTAGTGATGTGACTGAATATCAGTTTTTCTTTTGGGATGACTTCGAAAAGTGCAATTTCGGCAATTATCGTTTTTGCAGAGCAACCGTATACCAGATACCACGGTAGCTGCAAAAACGACTAATTCCAAATCCAGTTACCGTGGTAACAGATACCATGGTATCTGCAAAAATGCAACAATTATAATTAACTACCACTTCGCTCCTGGCTGATGGAGCCCCTTCGTAGCTCGTCAGCCTGATACTCTATGTCAGTGGTTCCCAACCTTTTCCGTACCGCGTACCCCTAATCAAGGTTCGAAAAGATTGCGTACCCCCTTTTTCAGAACGCGAAAAAGACGATATTTTATTTATTTATTAATAGAAAAAGACGATAAGCCGAAGCTTCTCTCTCTACAAGCACATAAACTTTTACTACATTTTCAACACTGCACTATACACTTATAAAAATACAACAAACATAAACTAAAAAGGGTTCACATACGCGCTATTGTTGAACGTTGCACCAGCAAGATGTTGTTTCTTCGTATTATCATAAATGATAAGGCATACATGTGTGGAAATATATACAAAATCAATGAGGCAATCACTAGAGGCTGTTTTGTAGCTAAAAATTTTGTCGAATCTCGGCTCGACGTCATTAACGGCAATATTTTTAAGAGTCAGCCTGTTTCTGTGTTTGGTCTTGATGACATGCGTCTCGCTACAATCAACTCTCAGAATCATCCAGCAACCATCTGCCCACTTTGGGCTTCCTATCAAATTCCTATTTTTCTTACTGCGTTACCTTTAAAGTTCACCTAACCACAGTCACTAACACCCGCGAGTCTAGATAAGAGTCCGGCGAGCGACAGCAGGACGTTGGAAAACCACGAAAGATTATTCTTACTAATACTGATCCCAAAAGCTCGAACTATTCCGACTAATAAGAAAGCTAATTTTGATATTCTAAATTCAAAAATACTATTCGTAACACTTGCCCTTCGGCCAAGTGCCATATAGCGATCGTCGCTGTCAGTCGCTCTGTCGGTCGGTCTGTCCAGGTTTTGCTAGTTCGGGCACTTCCACATAAGCTAGGACGATGAAACTTGGCAGGCATATCAGAGACCCCAAAAGATTAAGTTGGAAATAGTCACTTCACCGATCTGAGCATCTTGGATGGAGTGGAAATCCGGAATATAGAGGGATTTTTAAGTTTTGAACGGGTGATCGGATCTTAATGAAACTTGATATTTAGAAAGACCCCGTGTTTCTGACGACCCGCTTAAAATCCGGACCGGATCCGGCGACTTTGGGGGGAGCTGGAAGGGGGGAACCGGAAATCTTGGAAAAGTCTTAGAGTGGAGGGATTGGGATGAAACTTGGTGGGAAGAACAAGCACAAGTCCTAGATACATCGTTGACATGTCCGGGATGGATTCGGGCACTGTGGGGGGTTAAGGGCGGGGGGGGGGCGGAATCCCGGTGATCGCGCTAGTTCGTACTTCTGGATGTGCTGGGACAATGAAACTTGGCCGGAATCTTAGGGACCTTAAATGATTAAGCTGGAAATAGTCACTTTCCCGATCCGAGCATCGTGGGGGGGGGGGGAGTGGAGGGATGGGGAATCCGGGATTTTGAGGTATTATAACCTTGGAACGGGTGATCGGATAACAATGAAATTGATTAATTGGAGAGACCTCGTGCCTTAGACGACCCACTGAAAATCCGGACCGGATCCGGTGACTTTTGGGGGAGCTGGAGGGGGAAACCGGAAATCTTGGGAAATGCTTAGAGTCGAGGGATTGGGACGAAACTTGGTTGGAAGAACTTTCTAAAGTCCTAGATACAACGTTGACATAGCCGGACCAGATTCGGACACAGTGGGGGGGGGGGGGGAGTTGGGTGGGGGGGGGGGGGGGGGGAATTCGGTGATCCCGCAAGTTCGGACTAGGACGATGAAATTTGGTAGGTATATCAGGGATCCGAACAGACTGCCTTGAGATTAGTTGTTTCCCATATCCGACCATCATGGGGGGCGTGGAGGGATTGGGAATTCGGAATCTTGTGGCATGCATAACCTTTGAACGGGTGAACGGATTTGAATGAAACTCGGCAAGTGGAAAGAGCCATCTTCTCAGATGTTCCACGTTAAGTCCGGATCGGATCCGATTCTTGTGGGGGAAGTTGGAGGGGGCCACCGGAAATCTTGTGAAACGCTTTGAGTCGAGGGATCGGGATAGAATTTGGTAGGAAAAACAAGCATAAGCCCTGTAGACACGTCCCCGACAGAACCAGATCTTACCGGGGCTCTTTGCGGGAGTTGGAGGAGGTTTCCCGGAATTCCAGTGATGGCGAGTTATGACACTTCCAGATGTGCCAAGGACGACAAAACTTGGCGGGCATATTACTGACCCGACCAAATAGACTTAAGAACCCGTCACCATGCCCTAAGAAAACTTGCGTTCCTGGATCCGAAAGTTTTTGAGGGAGCTAAGGTGATTTCGAGGGGGGGAGGGGGGTACCGGAAATTGCATGGCACGTTTAGGAATCAAAAGAGTGGATCTAAACTTCAAAGGTAGAATAGTAATATGCCCTAGGTAATACCGATGCAGGACCGGAAATATTCAGAGTCGAGTGAAACTGGATATCCTATTTCTAGGTTCGAACCTAGGGGGGGTTGAAAGTGGTATTTTGTGACACTTTCATCTACTTTCTTGCATTACCTACTCGTTACAAGTGCCATATCAGCTCGTAGCTTTTGTTGTAAAAGCAGTTATTTAAACAAAAAAAAACAGTCGGTAAAATTGACCTGTCGGTCAGTAAAAACACCTTGCCCCTTAAGATACATTTTTGCTGGTGATACTCTGCTGGTAATATAAGGCTTTCGGCAATAATAAATGAGTGAGACGAGATTTTGAGCTACAGACTAAATCAATTTTGGTTCCTTCGCGTACCCCTTGCAAGGGTCTCGCGTACCCCTTGCAAGGGTCTCGCGTACCCCTTGGGGTACGCGTACCACCGGTTGGGAACCACTGCTCTATGTGACTAAGTCCAAAACACGGCAGTAATCTTTCGAAAGGACAAGAAAAGTCACCCAGACAGATCCTCAAAACTGACTCAAATTCTATGTAAACCAATCAACATCGTTTTGTTGGTGTCGCTTCTGGCTCTTCGCTAGGCACACGGTGATTTGGAACGAAGGAGGTAGTCATTAGGAGTATTTGACTGGGCAGTTATTGCATCCGAATGTGCTAAAAATCGTGGGATCCGCATTATTCCTGTTCAGCGCTCCAAGCGGACTAGTGTAGGAAAGTCCCCTATTCTCTTGATGACTAATAGTGAAAACACACGATAAGGATTTCCCGGCCGGATTTTCTTCGTTTTCATCATTAAGTTGAAAAACCTAAACTTTTCCACATGCAAGTGATGGTGGTGCCGAAAACCCGGGCCACCCGACCCTGATCGTGTGTCGAAGGCATAACTCTCCTTGCCGATGCAATATCGCTGTGTACCCAGCGGAAGAGCCAGAAGCGGCACCACAACTGTCCCCAACGATCGCCGTGATTGGTTCACACAGGATTTGAGTTGTTGAAATTGAGTTGTTCGTGAGACGTTTTCTCGTTCGTCCTGAGCTATATAGAGTATTGTCTAACTGTCAACACTTTTGACAAAGAGCAAATAAAATATGGATCCTTAATTAAAGATAATGAGCAGAACATAGGCATAGGGTAGGGCCCGCCTTTCACTTTTAACTCCAAATACAGTGCAAGACTTCCATAGCGCGGGAGGCGGATTGCAGATTTTCTGCTCATCAACTTGTGGATCAATTTTATTAGCCTATGGATTTAGCCTATATCTATGAACAGTTGCTGATGATGAGGCACGCGGCATTTACAGAAACCAGTTCACTTGGAAGCATTGAGCTGGAATATAGCGAGTTTCTCATGTGAAAATGCATGGACAGCGCAACATAAATTGTATTACATGGTTGTCCTGCAATTTTCTTTCGCCAGCCATCCATTTAGATGTTAGAACTGGAATCTTTGACCACTCTCTAACGATTTAGTATTCGTGCTGGGAATTTATCAGTCAATTTCTTAAAGAACGTAAACATATTTGATTATTTTGTTCTGTTTAGTGTTTTTATTCGTGCCTTTCATTTTCTTTATTTCGTATTCCTCCGCTGTACCTTATAAGCGGGTCACAAATGAAGAACTTCGAAAATTATGTGGAATATTTACTCGAGGCTTCCCGGAAATCATTGTGGAGTGATCAGGTAGACTTATTATCAGCATCGAAGAGTCTGGGAAAACCTTTCCTTGTATGCTTTCCCTTTTCGCCCTAATTTTCCGGCCATCGGTGAAACCGCGAGACAATGTTTGACCTAGTCCCCACTTGATGAATACTCTATATGACTAAGTTCAAAACACGCCAGTGATCCTCGGGAAGAACGACAAAACGTAGCGCTAGCGACCCAAACTCAACAACTCAATCCTGTGTTAACCAATCACGGCGATGTTTGGGAGCAGCTGTGATACCGCTTTCGGCTCTTCCGCTAGGTACAGGGCGATTTTGCATCGGCAAGATGAGTTAGTCATCAAGAGTATTCTAATCGCCCTGCAAATGTTGTTTCGCTTAACTAGAAACTAGATGAAAAGGACCCGCTTTAATAATAACTGTAATCGCATCAGGTTGCATAATATGTCCCATTCGGTCCCTGGTTTTCAGAAAAAAGGTACTCTTATTGCAAAGCGAAATCCGCAGAGCAAAACAAAAATCTCTCTCAAGTTGCTTCTATCTGGTTGGCGAGGCATACAACCTGACCGACCCCCGTTGGTCGGGCAGGCTAACTATCTGGATAGCAGAGATGGGCGAATCCGATCATGAAAGGATTCCAACTTGAAGCCAGGGCGAGGTAAGAATCGGATTCCGGATCCAAATCCACCATTTCATGCTAAGGATTCGAATCCGAGCTTTAAAAAAATTAAATCATGTACATAGGTTAAAGTTTCAAAGGCAGAGGTGACAAAAAAGCACTAACTGAGCCCGAGACGGTTAATTAGACAATGTAAACCATATTTTAAATTAAAAAACTAAATCATGTACATAGGTTATAGTTTCAAAGTCAGTGGTGACAAAAAAACACTAATGCCTAAGGCAAGGGAGATGGTTAATTGGACGATGTAAACCATATTTCTAAGTTTTCATGTGTGGCTGTTATAGTATGGCTTTCCTCTCGGCAGCCAGGAACGAATCTGGGGCTCGTTAAGCACAATGTGTAAAATTGGGAAAAGATTCGCAAGATTCAGGGTTTGGAATCTGAGCCCGAATCCAGCCTGATGTGCAGAAGATTCGAATCTGTATATAGATTCACCCATCTGTCACCGGGTGGTGTCACCTGGCGGTGTTGGGGACCGGGTGCTGATGGGAGAACATGCATATTTTCATCAGTATGAATGGCATGTAGTAAATCCTAAATGCTGTATTTAGTTAAAGAAGTTTTTTCATCCCGTGCACTACGAATTTGTCTTCTCACCCGGGCTCTACACCTTTTGTTATTTAGTTTATTATTAAAAGAACCTGAACCTGTATCTCTGCTGTATAGGCCTTCAGTTGAAGCTTTGTCACATATTTGCAATATCCTGCAAACTTGTCATAAGCTAATTTTTTTAGACAGTTTTATTCCAAGGTCATTTCTCGTAAAGTGTATTAATTAATCTGCTGTCGTTTTAGTGTATTTTGTAAATATTAGCTCTTCTAATTTGTACTGTTTGAAATTAAGAGTTAGTTGATTGATTGATTGACTGACCTCATCACCACATAGGCTACCTTCTTACTAAAACTGTGCAGTAAAACACAGGTTACTGTCGTTGCCGTGTTGTCATCAACATTTCTTTCCTTAATACAGAATACTGTGAAAAACCGTCTTGGGAATTCGATAGGAAGAGATGGTGCAAAAATAGCCTCGATTGGATTCCTAACCAGCTGCTTAGGAAACACGGGAAACGGCTCTGCGAAGGTCCCAAGTGTACCGTAAGCCTTTTTCCCCTTTCGAGACCCGCTTTGCCGTCTCAACGAGTTGGCAAAGGTAATTATTTTTACGTTTGGAGATTGGCTAACAACGGCTTTAGTAAATGCGGTCCACTCGGAAAACTGTGAAAACGGAAATCGAATAGAAAAGTTTGATATTAGTTGTGGTTTGGCCTCCAGTTTTCAACCACAAATCTCTGAATTATGGATACCCTATGCCTAACGCTGGATAACAGTTGATAACCTAAGCCTAGACCTGCTCAAATACAAATGAGTTCCGATTGGTTGGGTTCTGAGCGTCACTCAAATCATCAGTATTGTACTGGGTTAGAGTATGCACCGTTTGGCATAGGGTATCCACAAATCAGGGGTTTCTGGTTGACTGCTTCAGTTGGCCTGATAGGCACCTGTTCTGGTGTAATTATTCTTCTTCCTTGACAAATTTTGACGTATGGAACCTTTTGTTTTTACAACTTTAACCGCAGTGACCGCCAAGGCGCCTACAAACTAGACTTGCTTGGACAAGGTTCCATAATGTTAACTTGGCCCGAACTATGTAAATTTGTTATTCCGAGTGCTCATGAATTAACTAATAACCCAAGACTTCCCAAACGGGACGTTTTTTTCATTTCTTGACAGATTGTCCTAGTCTCACGTTTCGGCGGGACTCTCCATCTTAGAAAATTAGTCCTGTTTTCCGTTCCCATTCCGTCCCAGTTTTCCCAATCTACCACGGAGCGCTAAAGCTTGGCAAACACTATATTTTCGTTATCTGCTGTTGTTCGTTCTTTTTCAGTTGTTATTTTCTTTGTCTCGGATTTTGTTATTTAGCGATCGATACAGATCAGATTATTAACTAATTATTATTTCTTATGACACTGTCAATTCTGGCGCTTTATTGATCCTACTGCCATTGCCATTTCAGGAAAATTAATAGGCCTACAAACATTGGTTACTTTCGCATCGCAGCCCAAAATTCTTGGCTTGATTGCCTGCTTAATTGTTTCACGGATGTTAAGTTCAAACCGGTGGAATCAATCATCCGATATGGAATAATAGTTCATTCCTAAAATGTCGGGTTTTGCTGAATTCTGGATATGACGACAGTAGAGTTAGGCCTACTCGAACGACGCCTTAGTAGTGACCGGTCGCTGTAGAAAACAGCAAAACCTATACTAAATTTTACTTCAGAATACTTGCCGAAAACGTTTGTTTCTTCTCCAGTTTTAGTGAGCTTCCAACTTGGTTCTAGAATGCAGCTGAGACACCCTAAAATTAGACTTTTACTTCAAAATACTTGCCGAAAATGTTTTGTTTAATCTCCAGTTTATCGTGTGTCAGCTGCATTGTGGATGGCATTCAGATTAAACAACATGCCACAAAGGAAAAAGAAGCGTATTTAAAACTAACAAAAAGTAAAAAAAAACAAAAAAGAAAGTGCCAGAAGAAAGCTGAAACAGTCGGCTATTAGCTGATAGATCGTTCCTAGATATGTGCTCAGTTCTACCGTAGACCGTTAAAGCTTGGCACACACCCTGTTATCATTATTTGTTGTTGTTTGTTTTAAAATAATAAAATGATTTATTTCCAACCCACAAATTGTACCAGACGAAAATAGGCTACAAAAGAAAATAAGAATACATAATTAGGGAAAACATAACACATACGAAGAAAAAACTACTCAAGAGTCATACAGTCGAATAAGCCCGTGAGAGGGCTTTTTGTTCAGTTGTTAATGCCTTAGGCTAGGATTGTCTTATCCAGCGATACAAACAGCTGCTCAGTAGTTCTCTGAGAACCGTCCTGTTTTAATTGGATCTGATCCGAAGTATCCACCAGAGTTGAAAACAGACATCTTATCCCGATCAAGTATATTCTTAATCACAGCGCTGACACCCTTATTAGTTCCTTCAAGAATGTGCGACTATACATTGTTTTAATAACAGAAAAACAAAGATGCACTTCGAGCAGGATTTGAACCCGTCTCCTTCGGCTTATCGAGTCGTCGCTCCAAGTACGAGGAATCGAGGGGCTAATGAACCAAGTTTGCAAACCACTACAGATGCCAGTTAGGAAGGGCTACAGGAAGAAAAGAAAATTTGCGCAAAGATTTTTTTTAAGATTTGAAACTTGTCACGGCAACACAGCCTTGTCGCTAGCAAGTGCGATTTAATTTAATTTAAGTAAGAAATTTGTTATTTGTAAGTTTCCAGTTCCCGCCCGATTTATCATCTGAAAAACAAGACCAAAGGTGTCGATGGGATCCCAAAAATCTAATATTTGATTCAGACAATCGGGTCTTGTCTTCGCCAGATCCAGTCTTGGACAGGCTAATCATCAGAGAAAACCAAGTTCAGATATACCTCTATAAGCCATATCTATTTTGACGATACTGACCGAGACTTCCTGCTTTACTTCTGCCAAGTTTCCGGTTTCGCCCGATTTCCGATTGAGCTACAAGTCCAGCAAAAAAAGAAAATTCAGAAACAAATCCAGCGTATCTCCTTATCCCGAAGAACATCTAATCAACTTTGAATTAAGTTTGACTGAGAAAAAAATCCGGTTACAACCGGATTCCGGACTAATTATATGTCCGGGTAAAAAATGATTGTCATATACCGACTCAGCCTCTCTTCTTACCCCTTAATCTGTCATCTAATCGAAGTTATGCTTTTAACAAATGCGGCGAGAAAAGATTCCGGGCGAACTAGTTGCCCGGCGAGAAAATGATTTTCACCATCGTGTTCAGCATGTCTTTTTACCCGGAGATCGAATAATAAGCTGTATTTCGAGCCAGAGGCCATATACATGAACAGGTTATACACTGATTAAGCAACAAAATTAAACAAAATATAACAAAAATTCAACTTCTATTGTCACGAAACTTCCCTCCTTCATCAATAAATCTACACATTTTGCATATTATCTGTGCCGATGTACAATCCAAGATGTCTGGAAGCCGCAAAATCCCCCCAAGCATAAACTTGTCGTCAACTTCAAATTAAACTTTTACTTTTAACCAATTTTCCGTTTTTTTCCGGACTCCAGACGAACTACTTGTCTGCCGAGAAAATGGTTTTCACTATCGTAATCAGCATGCCTTCTTACCCCATAATCGACTATCACATTAGCTGTTTAAAAATATTTTGTTTGTCCCTTAATTTGAACCCCCTCCCCCACCCCTAAATGTAGAGCTACATAGCCCATCTACGAACTTGACCTTACCCTTGACCCAATGAATCCTCACACCAAGTTTCATCAAAATATCTCATTCCCTTCGAGAGTTATCGTGCTCACAGACAGACGGACAGACGGACATTTTTGCGATGTCATAGGTATCCCTCCACTTGCGTTTTGGGATCCCAACAAGTCCGGCCATATCTTCTGGTTTACCATGTTGCTTGACCTAAACATGGCCCCCAACACAGTTTCACGTTGAGTAATTCTGTTTCTTTTTTTCTTTTCTTTTTTTTACCAGATTCGTACCAAAACGAATCTCAAGTAGAATCTTGGGTCAGTCCCTGTTTGAGTGTGTTAGTTTAGCGTCTTTTCAAGTTTCTTGTCTTCAGAACTGCTAAGCCCATCCCCATCCCTAGAACTTGACCTTATTATTGATTCGAAGGATAATACTTGCGCCATGTTTCCTAAAAACTCCTCTAACTATTTGAGAGTTTTCATGCTAACAGACAAGCGGAAGGACTGACAGATTTACGTTGCCCGAGACGTTGCCCTCAGAATACCCCCTTGCCTTAAGTCTGGAAACCCGAAAACGGAGTGAGAAGAACTTAGTAGAGAACACCAGAGTATGTACTACACAGGACTTGTGTTGTTATCGGATGTGAAATCTTGTCGGAATGTGTGTGCTCGTCGTACCTATAGGCCTACGTACCTATAATGCCAGTTCAACCTGATTCCGTATTCTATATTTTTTTAACCTGGAGACCCAAATTTCGGATGTTACGTTCTAAACCACTATAACGACATCTCACTAATCTTTGCACTTGCCACGATTCACTAGTTTCCATGCAGATTATGCCCTCGACTAGTTTTCGCGAATCATGCTGTTGATGCATAAAACTGATTATCTCAATTTTGCCGAGTTTTTGCTAGAAGTCAATGGGCCTGGGAAAAGGCTTGAAACAGCAAAGCCGTGTTAATTGCAGTGTTCACATAGTTTTGGACATTTGAACAGTGCGATTTGGGCAGTAATGAGAGAGCTCAAACGCGCTTCTACACTGTAAGAAGTTTCATAACAAACAACAGAGGGATGCGCGGTTTCAACAGTGCGTGCGTAACAGATGTTATGTGTGGTGTTGGAAAATGTTATACGTGAAATGTTGTGCATAACAAGCATTGGCAGGAAGAGCCAAAAAAGCATCTACCGACTTTTTTGTTTGTCGTCAGGATGTTGGAAAATTCAGCAGATGCTTTTTGGCGGTTTTTCGGCTCTTCCTGATGGCAACACTTGTTATGCACAACATTTTCAAACGCAACAGACAACATCCGAAGTGTTGTCTGTTACGCATTGTCAGTTGAAACCGCGCATCCTTCTGTTGTCTGTTAAGAATCTTCTGATAGTGTAGATATATGTGCGAGCTCCCGCTGACACGCAGCATCTACAGAGATATGTTCATCTTACAGATGACGCGGGTGGATGTTGTCTTGTTCATGTATACGGTGTACACAAGGTGTTTTTTTCGATGTCCTCCATGATTCACTTGTTGTTCATGGGCTTAAAAGTTAGATAAGGTTTCATTCAGAAACACATTCACACACAACACATAACACATTCAGAAACTGATAGACTAGGCTACTATAGGAGTGTTTTCCCAAGATTCCGGAATCATTTTCCAGCGAGCGAAGCACATCGCGAAAACTCTGGACATCCAATTTCTGGAATTGCTTTCCACTTTCCCTTTGTATTGATCCCGAAAAATATTGAAAATTGAAATCGCCACGAAAATGTTGAATTCCAAACTTTTTAGAATAAATGTGGTTCACTGGACATTCCTTCTGTTCTCATGTTCCAACGTAAGTCACCCGTAATGACGCTTGCCGTGTTTTTTCCATGGGTTATTGAAGCTTGCCGCGTTTGAACCACACTTCTCAAAATTCCCGCCGAAACCTGGAATCACTTTCCGAGAAAGCTGTTCCGGTTTTCAAAGCGCGAAAACTTGTGCGGAAAATTTGGCAACTTTACGAAGTAGCGCGAAAACCATTGGTAAGCTATTCCGGCTTTGCTTTCCAGCAGAAATGTAGTCTTGGTCATACGACCAGTCTCAAAACCGATGTCAATAATCTTGGTCTTGATACCAGACGGAGATTCTTGGTCTTGTTCTTGCCTTGCTTTTGGTTACCGATACCTGGCCAGGTCTTAAAGAGCGCCATTACACCCGGGTTAATTTTGGAGCTGTTCTAAATGTCCCAAAAGCAGTTAAGGGTTAATTTTGGTCTGCAGCGCCAGCCCTAAGCTTTGAATTAGCAGATCAGAATTTAATGCTCCTTTATGAACAGTGAGATTGTTAATTTTAGCAAAGGTTTGACAGATAAAACTTCAGTTACAAAGATAATTTATTCCCATAATCCATCGCATAAAAAACACTTTCTTGGTCTTGGTCTCGATACCAGAGAAAAATACTTTGATCTTGGTCTCGATACCTGGGCTAAAATCTTGATCTTGATGTAGAATCTTGCGCGAAAATCTTGTTTTGGCCTTGGTCATGGTGTTTTGTTCTTGTAGACATCACTGCTTTCCAGCTGGTTAAGACCTTCCTTATATCAACACGTTATTATACAGCAGTTCTTGGTTTTTCTGTCCTGTTTTAAGTTTAAAGTCCGTACCAAATCCAGGACTTCCTGATCCAAGTCTCGCCTCCACCTTCTGCTAAAGACGGTCTCAAAATACTTAAAACAAACTTTACTCCCCATTTCCTGACACCTCACACTTTTCCGCTCACGAAAGCATCGTAATAGTGCGACAAAAACACACATGCATTCACTTCCTTCAGTTGTTAATCTTTAACCCCCCACCTCTATGTACTGTGAGCTTGAGTGTGTGATCGGCTTCGCACCAAACTGTCAAGAATTTACCGGCGATAAGCATCGGGTTAACGAGCTGCTCAAAAGCAGCTCTTTCACCACTATTAAGATTCCTCGAGGGAAAGAAAATGTACGAAAACATCCAGAAAATTTGCTGGGATGAAGTGTTTACAAGATAAAGTAGAAAACTCAAAGATATGGCTTACTACATTTTCGTTAATGATTCATTCACTGACTGTGTAAGTGGAACGAATCATCACATGGGAATCGTCTATAGGAGTTACATAATAAATCGACGGACGGTGCGCAAAGGGGTCAGAGACTCGCAAGGACAGCTGAGCAAGGACAGCCGAAGGACAGCGGAGTTGGACTCGAAATTCAGGGCTGTCCTTAACTACACGACCAGTTCGTGTCTTGCTTGAGGGCCACCAGTCTGTTAATAAACATTCGACGACAACGACAAACTTTACTAATATTTTTTAATTATTTAAAGTACTTCGATTGTAGAAAATAGACTAGCAAGCTTATAAATTGAATATACAAACACCAACTCTACTTTCTTATATATTCTTATCTTTATATACATATTTAAATGAACCCTTGGAAGGAGTTACGAGGTTCGGGTGCTAGGCAGCTGTTTAGTTCCCGGATATAAGCGGAAGCTCGCCACTGCCCATAACATAAACAGTGTATATTCGACAAAAGCTAGAACGTCAGCAAATCTCAAGGCGAAGATTACCTCTCTCGAGGTGGCACTTCCTTCTTTATGTCGTTGCTTGGCGTCTTTCATTAAACTCCCTGGTTACATATCAAGTATGAGCTTTGTCTAAGATGCTTGCTAAGAACGTTCTCGTTAAAGATGTTTAATACAATAAGCGAGCACCTTTTACCCTATGCCTTAATGCAGCCGTATCGAAGCTACAATTAGCCGGGTATGAATGAATGAATGTCTTTTATTACGTGATTTAGCCTTACGGCATTTCACAACTAAAAAAAGAACAAAACTAAACATCTAAAGTAAACTGCAAATCACAAAATTTTGTACAAGCAATATATTCAAAAGAAAAGGAAAACAAACTAAATGTTACACACTGCGAATTACATAATCTTACATAAAAAAGCCACATATTTTAAAATCAAATCGTAAATCTTAACGTTTTCCTAATGTATTCCAACACAACATTTCTGACTTCCCTAGATTTAAAACCCAAATCAAAACTAAATGGAAAAGGGACATTGATTATATTAAGGTAAATATTAAGTCTGAACTTCCACGAACAAAAATAGGGCACTCAAAAAGAAAATGGGAACATGTTTCATTTTCACCACAAAGGCACAACTCAGTATCATCAGGGACCCATAACTTTCCTGTAATGACTCGCCATTCAGGGGGCTTGTCATTTCCTGTGCTTCTATGTTGCTATGTTGCCCGAGCCTCATCTAGTTTCCAAAAATTCCACTTGGGTCGAATCGGCGTTCTTGCTCAGATAGACAAAATTTGTTGGGACTATTCAGCTTCCACCATGTACCTAAGCTAGGACATAAGATCCAGGATACTCTTCCATTATAGAGAAATATTCCTAGTTCAGCCCAACAGCTGCGAAAAATTCTGTCTATCTGGATAGTCGGGTATTTTATCCCCGTGGATATTTCTCGAACTATCTGACGCTCGGTCAAGAGCGCATCAGAAATCTCTTATTGATAAGCCCCCTGAATGGCGAGTCATTACAGGAAATTTATGGGTCCCTGGTATCATCAAGAATAAATATTTTTAAAATTTATTCTTGGTATCAATTTTGTTTTTTCTACGAAGGATTTAACCTACAATGACCCGTGATAATCTGCATTAAATGGAAGAGGGCTGAGCTTTTGAAGCCGCTAATAAATCTTCTTCAGAAAAAAAACGAATAGACAAGAATTGACTTGATTCTTAAATTCTTCATGCCATCGGCCATAAAGTTGTATTGCATGCTTCCATCCTGAGGTATCTTGAAATACTCTATATGACTAAGTCCAAAACACGCCTGTAAACCTAGGGAAGAACGAGAAATGATGACTCAAATCCTGTGTCAACCAATAAACGGCGTTCGTTGAGGACAGCTGCGGTGACGCTTCCAGCTCTTCCGCTAGCTATACGGCGATTCTTTATCGGCACGTAGAGTTAGTCGTCAAGAGTATTATGACCATATGATGACGACACTGAAATTTTTTTTATTGGTGCACTAAAGGGAAATCGTGCAGTATAACTAAAGACAAAGAAAACAACCACACTGAGCTTTCGATAACGAGGTGAATGCGCCGATAAAGCTCATATGGCACTTGCAAGGCTGGGTAAGAAGATGTAAGTAGGAATCTGCCAATTCGTCAATTCGTGGGTTTGTTGGGATCATAAGCAAAACCCTTGAGATAAAAATGATGATTGGCCCTTGGAAATTACGAGAATGTATAAAAAGTATTTTATTTATGTACACTTGGCTGTGTTGAGGCACACTTTAAATGCGCTAGAAATTCATCTGTAATCCAAACCTTGAGACAAAAATGATCTGGGCCCTTGACCATCATGAAAATGCACGGTTTTGTCAAAAAAAAATTTACTTTTCGTTTAAGATGCGCACTTTAAAGGTGCTAGCAATTCATTTCTAAGCAAAACCCTTGAGGCAAAAACGGTCATGAGCTCATGGGGATAGAATATTTTTGGAAATGTAGATTTTGCTTAAAAGTAATTTTGTACTTAGCGGTTCAGATGAGTACTTTAAGGAATGGTCGGATCTGAGAAATGACAATTTCTAAGCCAATCTTGTCAAGTCTCTACTGTTCAAGCCAAGTTTCATCTTCCTAGCACATCTGTAAGTACCTTAAATTGCGATCACCGGAATTCCGGACCACCCCTCCAACTCCCCCCATAGTGCCCGAATCCGGTCCGGTTCTTTCACTGATGTGTCTAGGGCTTATGCTTGTGTGACATCCCAATCAAGTGTCATCCCAATCGCTACACTCTAAGCGTGTCATAAAATTTCCGCCCCCCTCCCAACTCCCCCACATTGATCGGATCCTGTCCGCACTTGAAATGGGACATCTGAGACATGAGTTCTTTTCGAATATCAAGTTTCATTAAGATCCGATCATCCGTTCAAAAGTTGGACATACCTCGAGATTCCGGATTCCCCCCCCCCCCCCCCCCCCCGATGATCAAATCGGAGAATGACTGTTCTTAAGTAAATTCATGTGTTAGTGTAATCTTATTATGTGATGTGTAATATCACGAATTAAATAAATTGGTTGATTGATTGATTGATTGTCGAGTCCCTGAAATGCCTGCCAAGCTTCGTCGTCGTAACGCACGTGTAAGCATCTTAACTCGAGGTCAGCGAAATTTCGGAACCCTCCCTCCGCCTCCCCCCGCAGTGCTCGGATCGGGTCCAGTCTTGCCAATTATGTATCTAGGGCTTGTGCTTGTTCTCCCACCAAGTTTCATCCCGATCCGTCCATTCTGGATATGTAACACGATTTCTGCCCCCCCCCCTTCAATTCCCCCAAAGTCACCGGATCCATTCCGGACTTGAAATTGACATCTGAGACACGAGGTCTTTTCAAATACGAAGTTTCATTAAGATCCGATTCCCCGTTCAAAAGTAATACATACGTCAAGATTCCGGATTCCCCTCCCCCCACCCCCACCCCCGTGGTGGTCGGGTCGGGAAGTGACTATTTCCAACTTAGTAGGCGATACCTTCACAGGGTCAGCAAGGAAGACATTTTGCTTCCTACCCCATGTGCGCTGTAGCGCTGTATTGCACTTGTCCAGGTTGCGTTTCTTCCTCAGGTTCAGGATGTTCAGTTCAGGACACTCCAATGTTGTAGTCGGCAAAAAATAGCCGAGTCGGAGCGAAGCGCCGCGGTTGTCCGTAAAAACAGTCGATTTTTTCCTTGAAACAGTCTATTTTTCTTAAAAAGAGTAGTTTATTCTGCAAAAAACCGTCGGTTAAAATTATCAGCCAGTCGGTAAATACCTTTCCCCCCGCCCCAAACATTTTGGCTAGTAACGCCTCTGCTTAGCTGCACTGGAAATAATTTAAGTCCGTCAGTTTGTCTCGCTTTGAATGTTTCGAGCGTAGGTGTGGGTCTTGGTGCTACTTCCTAGTTTTATTTTGCTCTGATATGGTCGAAATTAGACACGGAACAACCGACAATAGGTGTAGTTGGGGCTTTTTGATTTTGTAACCGTCAGGCAAGCAGTTTAGTAGCAGTGTTGATCTAGGAGATGTTTTCAGGATGTCGCAATTGCTGTCACCAGCCAGGACCCATGAAGTGTGTTGCTTAATGATGAAATAATTGCTTGGATTACGAAATCTAGTTAAACATTCCTTCAGCCCAAGCTGACTGCGAATCATATTTGATAGTGCAAAACGGATATAATAATTCAATAGCTGTTCAGCTGTTTTGCACTATCAAATAAGAAATCTAGTTATTCCCTTCTCCTTTGAAAGAGCAAGTTTTTACGGAATTAGTCCTGTGACGTGGCGGTCCATCCCTTTTGTCAAAGCTGACTGCGAATCACATTTGTCACACTCGCATTTCTACACTCTATTCTGATCGAAGAAGAAAAATTTGCATCTTGTATTTGTTTTTTGCTGTGCCTCTGTTTACATATTTTTTTAATTATTTTACATACTCCGATTTTGAAAATGGCGGGTCAGAAATAAATTACTTATTTATTGGTGCCAAATGATCTCAGCGGATAAAATCTCAACTGATTTCGCCATTTAACGTCACCGAATAAGCCCCGCCGCCGTTGGTGGCTGCATTGGCAGCGGCGTGGTTAGAAACTTCTGATGAATCTGGCTTGATGTTTCCGGAAAATAGATTTGCGTTGTTTTGCTTTGTGGCTCAGAGATTGGCTCTTCCCCACGTTTAGACTTTGTGGAAGAGTGGCGTTCTCTAATATCCTTAAAGTTTAACTGAAAAGCCAACTTATTTTTGTGTCATTTAACTGGATACACTGAGTTATTTACATTCTGCAAAGGAATTTTTTATTTCCACTATCTACTCTAGTTATGACGTTCAGAATATCTGCGGCCGTCCTCACAGCGAAAATTCTACGATGACGCGGGAAATTTTAATCTAACACAAACGCGGCTTTTCAATGAGCAGTGGTGAGATTGGTGAAGATTGCTTAGTGCCTGTACAAAAAACAAGAGCTGTAAGCTCATATGGCACTTGCATGGGTCAAGATGATTTGATTGATCAAAAGCAAGTTTCGACTTTGCGGTTGAGATGCGCACTCTAAGGGAGCTGGAACTTCATTTGTAAGCAAAACCCTTGAGGCAAAACTGCTAATGGGCTGATGGGCATCATGAAAATGCATTTATCGGGGGGGGGGGGGGGGGGGTCTTCAAGCCGTTTTTAGTGAATAAGTGACGGGTAACTAGATTGTCATATCCCAACCCTTTTCGGTTAGAGGACCTAAAAGTACGCTTTTATTTCTGCTTAAAATCAAATCCTCTCTGTACAGTAATACCAGCAACGGTTTCCTTCCCGACAACGTCATAATATATCTGGACTTACGTTGCCTGGCCCAGTGAAGTTTCTTAATTTCTCGACCACCGTTTTGACGCTGAAGTTGTCAACCCCTCACAAATTTAAAGTTGTGTATCCAAGGAGCATTTATTTTCGGATTACATAATCCTTGATCACGTGATCAAGGGCTTATCGCTCTGGGTTGCAAAAAAATAGAACATCGAAAGAAGGGATTTACAAAATAAACTGGCCTTGCAGCCAACTCAAGTTTTCCTTTTCAATCGTAGACGTCGTGACGGATGAAAGTTTTCGATATAATCTCAAAGAACCTAGTTAGTACTATAAAGTTATCCGTAGCTTTTCAGGATCATGTTTTTTAGGTAGACTGTGCAAAAACACGTCTCATTTTGTTGCATTATTGTTTGAGATCGCTGCGTAAACACTCAATTTTGGGTGACAGTCATACAATCACACACACAATCTTCAAATTTGGGGCACCATGCCCAAAATTTGAGGATTTGTGTATGACTGCAGTAATAAACATGGAAACAAATTTTCTTACCCTCATGCAGATCGGAAAAAAAATAGGTACACGAACTAGCATAAGTTCTAAGCCCCTCATCGTGCGTAGATGGCCATGGTCTGACAGCCGATTCTTACTCACATGTTCCACTCTTGTCTCATAGTTTTGATCCGAATTTTCTTTTCCACACTGTCAGAAGTTTCATAACAGGTAACACGAGGATGCGCGAGTTCAACAGATAATACGTAACAGATAACACTTCGGATGTTATCTGTTGTGTTTCAAAATGTTTTGCATAATAAGCGTTACCATCAGGAAGAACAGAAAAACCGCCAAAAAGTATCTGCTGAGTTTTAAAGTCAGAAGAGGCTTTTTTGGATCTTCCTAACACAGCTTGATATGCATAAGATTTCATGCATAACGTTTTCAAACACAACAAATAACATCCGAAGTGTTATCTGTCACATCCGACATCCGAAGTGTTATCTGTTACGCATTATCTGTTGAAACCGCGCATCCTCGTGTTATCTGTTATGAAACTTCTGACAGTGCAGCGTGTCCCATAACATTGAAGTTGTCAATCCTTTGAAACTTTTAAATGGCATGGCATATCTCAAGAAGCTATTTTTAGACACCTGAAATACACCTTGTTAGCGTCATCAAGTCGTGTCTCTAAGCGTTGAACAAAAATCTATCTATCTTAGTTCTAAAGTTCATTTTCTTGCCGTTGGACAACTTTCTGATAATGACCACTTCCAAAGGCTAAGGCAAAGGCTCCAATATGTTTAGCAGCGAGAGAACTTCTGAAGTTTAACAGGCACAGCATGATATAATTTCTCAGTTCCAAGCGCAGAAATGGAATGATAAACTCAAGAGAAATCATGAATATAAATGGCTAGCAACAGCACGTTTGAAGCCGTGGAAAATGCTACTTTTACTTCTGTAAAGTTTCCTGTGTTTTACTCGAAGGAGATATTTTGGCTACGGAGCGAGGGAACTGTTGCATATCTATAGCACATTTAGATTTGAATCCACCTTCAGTTTGAAACTGCCTGGTGCCTGCCTGCTTGATCGGAGCTTTTCATTCACTCTAAAGCTGAAACATGAGTTCAATTGTCAATTTCAATTTCAGTTTATTTTCAAAATTCCTTCATGGGCAAGCCGAACATTGGATCTTTCGTCATCGATATAATAACATCAACATCTTTGTCATAATTTTGTCATAAATAATAAACTTATATACAATTCGAATCACCGTAAGCGACCATTTACAATTACACTTATATCAGAACTAAAAATCAAATAACTATAACATAAACCAGAGTTACAACGAATTATGCATTTTGCCGAATGACCTCACATTACACGTATATCAGAACTAGGGTTCAATTCGTTGCCTTTTTGCAGATACCATGGTATCTGTTACCACGGTAATTGAATCTGCAATTAGTCGTTTATGCAGTTACCGTGTTGTCTGATGCACGGTTGCTCTGCAAAAACAAATATTGCCGAAATTGCACTTTTCGAAGTCATCCCAAAAGAACAAGAACTACGAGCTCATATGGCACTTGTTACGAGTAGGTGGTACAAGAAAGTAGATGAGAACCCCCCTAGGATTGGACCTAGAAATAAGGTATTTAATTTCACGCGAGCCTTGGCCTTTCCGGCATCAGCTTGAATAATCTAGGGCAAATGTTTCACCGAACTAGTTTGATTCCTAGGAGTTCCGTACCATTGCCGGTGCACCTGGCCCTCAAACTTCCGTACCAGGGCCAAATCTGGTTCAGCTACTTATACAGATTATCTAAGGCATCTTCTCGTACCGGCTATCAAGTTTCACTCAGGGCGAAGCTGTTTTCCGGAAACTCCGGTACCCCTCCCCCCTACCACCGTGTTCAGATCCGGTCCGGACCCCAAAACATGTCAGGTAGGACACAAAACATTAAACTTCACGTCTCTGGCATCTTCTCTTCTCGTCCTTCAAGCTTGGCTCGAATCGGAACATATCTGACATTTCCGCTTATTTCTACCGTTGCCCGACCCGGTCCGGACGCCAAATAACAAACTAGCCAGCATAAACTCGGTACTGTCCAACTTGCATCCCAGTCGGCCCATTCGTTTGGTTTTTGACCATGTCACAAAGTTTACGGTCCTCCCCCCCCCCCCACCGCTACCGCAGCCAATGCCGCATGTGGTTCGGAGACATGTTTTGCATATCTAGCTTGTTAGTTCTTATCACCCATAAAGTCTCACTCGAATCGGACCACCCGTTCGCAAAATACGCTAGTCAGTAATTTCCGGATTCCCCTTCCCCTAGCTCCCCCCAAAATGGCCGGATCCAGGAACAAAAATTTTCCTAGGGCATTGTGTCAGGTCTTTAAGTCTATTTAGCCGGGTCGCTAATATGTCTGCCTAGTTTCATTGTCCTTGAGGACATGTAGAAGTATCGTAGCTTGCGATCACCGGATTCCCGGAAACCCCCTCCGACTCCCCCTAAAGAGCCCCGATATGATGTGGTTCTGTCAAGAATCTATTTACGGCTGATGCTTGTTCTTTCCACCAAATTCCATGGCGTTTCACGAATATTCCGGTATCCAAATACAAGTATCGGATCCGGTCCGGGCTTGACGTGGAACATCTGAGACGTCAACTGTTTCCACTTGCCAAGTTTCATTCAAATCCGATCGCCCGTTCGACAGTTACAAATGCCAAGAGATTCCGGATTCACCATCCCTCCACTCCCCCCACGATGATCGGATCATGCAAACGACTATTGTCAAGTCAGTTTGTTCGAGTCCCTGATATGCCATCCCAGTTGTGTCGCCCTATAGTACACCAGGAAGTACCGAACTCAAGGATAATCATAAATCGGGACCCCCCCCCAACTCCCCCCATGGTGCCCGGATCCGGTCCGGTTATGTGAATGATGTATTTAGGACTTGTGCTTGCTCTTCCCACCAAGTTTCATCCTGACCCCTCCACTCTAAGCGTTTCCCAAGACTTCCGATTCCCCTCTCTAGCTCCCCCCAAAGTCACCGGATCCGGTCCGGATTTTATGTGGATCGTCTGACGATGCTCGGATCGGGGAAATGACTATTTTCTGCCAAGCCAAGCCAAGCCAAGGCCAAGCCTGCCAAGTTTCATCGTCCTAGCTTATGTGGAAGTGCCCGAACTAGCAAAACCCGAACCGACAGACAGACGAACGGACAGAAATTGCGATCGCTATATGGCACTTCGCCGAAGGACAAGTGCCATAAAAACAGAAAACAAAATACTAAAAGACATAGTTAAAGCTTATAAGTAATTTGATGTTTCTATAAATTGTCCATATACCTGCTAAAATAAAAACATTTTGTTAGATCCATAGTCAAACTATGATCCCAGCCTCCCCAGCTCGAGTGCTTCCGACCCACGCCACTAGATGACCCAGCGGTCGGATCGAGTCTTGGCTTCATCTTGGGTCCTGGGGGGGGGGTCTAGACATTGCAAGTGCTAAAATGCTGACGATGCAACTCCTTTAAGAAATTCAGAAAAACCGGCTTCGCCATTTACTGCAGCCAGACGAACTGAGAGCTTGGTCACACTCGTTTCCTGGCGTTTTGGGTTGCAAAAGTAGAACAAGAGCTATGAGCTCACATGGCACTTTTTACGAGTAGGTGATGTGAGAGATATTCCTTCAGCCCAAGCTGACTGCGAATCATATTTGACGGTGCAAAACCGATAAGTCACCTTGATTTTACTAGAGCACTATTTCGGCCCTTCTTGTGGTGTGAGAAACGAGAATTTTTTTTTCAGGGAATTCCGGTACCTCTCCCTACCGTGCTCGGATCCGGTCCAGACCCTAAGATATGTCATCTAAGGCACACGATCTATCTACTTCTCAAGTTTCATTCAAATTAGTTCACTGTTCTAACCCCTATTTGAGTCATAACATTTCCGGAACTCCCCTCCAACTCCCCCCCCTCCCCACTGTGGCTGACTACGACTCGGACACATATACTTCGCATCTCTAACCTCTCCTCTTCCGGTCCACCAAGTTTCCCGTCTCCCGCTTCATCCTCCTCCTACCTTGGTCGGATCCGGTTCGGACACCAAATAACAAATCTAGGCCGCATAAACTTGGTACTGTTCAACTTGCATCCTATTCTGCCATTCTTTTGGTTTTTGTGCATGTCACAAAGTTTCCGGACCCCCCCCCCCCCCCCCCCCCAAGTATCGGATCCGTTCTGGACTTGGCATGGAACATTTGAGACAATAGCTCTTTCCACTTGCCAAGTTTCATTCAAATCCGATCGCTCGTTCAAAAGCTATAAATGCGACTAGATTCCGCATTCCTCATCCCTCCACTCCCCCCACGATGTTCGGATCGTGCAAACGACTATTTTTAAGTTGGTCAATGATGTCAATGATGTATCTAGGACTAGTGCTTGTTCTTCCCACCAAGTTTCATCCCGATCCTTCCACTCAAAGCGTTTCTCAAGGTTTCCGGTTCCCCACCCTCCAACTCCCCCCAGAGTCACCGGATCCGGTTCGGATTTGAAGTGGGCTGACTGAGACACGAGATCTTTCCAAATATCAAGTTTCATGAAGACCGATTGCCCGTTCAAAAGTTATAAATACCTCAAGATTCCGGATTCCCCTCCCTCCACTCCCCCACGACGCTCGGACCGGGAAAGTGACTATTTCCAACTTAACCGCTTGGGGTCCCTGATATGCCTGCCAAGTTTCATTGTCCTAGCTTATTTGGAAGTGCCCAAACTAGCGAAACCCAAACCAACCGACAGACCGACGAACCGACAGACTGACGGAAGGACCGACAGACCGACGGACGGACCGGCAGACCGTTGGACGGACCGACAGACCGACGGACGGTCCGACAGACCGACGGACGGACAGAAATTGTGATCAAACTGAATATCCAGTTACATCACTTAGTGCTTTTTTCTTCTCTTTCTCACCAATTTGACCAAATTCGATGAAGGTGTGATGACTTTTCAGATACTACGATCAGTTACCACGGTTATCAGATACCACGTTTACCACGGTATCAGATACCACGATAGCTGCGAATACGACTTTAAGCCGTGGTATCAGATACCATGGTATCTGCAAACACGCAACTATATGGTTTGAAGAAACAGAAGCTTAAAAAATAACTTGGTACAGTCCTCTCTGACATGAGATTGTAAAACTCCAATCTACTCCAACTCCACTACCTTTGAGTACTAAAACGAGGAAAGAAATTGGGAATTCTAAAGTATTCTTCTTTGATGGGTCGGCAACTATAAACATTCATAGTTCACCGTTCCCTTCCTCGTTTTAGTAGCTTTGAGGGGTTGGCAACTAGAATTCTCAGTCAAGTGAGGGGTCGGCAACTAAGTTTAGTATCCTGTGATGGGTAATATATCGGGAACTATTCTTCTTTGAGGTATTCCGCCTCGTTCTTAATTTTAGCGAGGGATAGGCAGCTAATACTTCAAATTACCATACCTTTCTTCGTTTTAAGCTGCGTTCGATTTGAGTATTTCTTGTCTTCGTGATACTGCCTTGTCGCGATTTTAAAGCCGTTTTATTAGCCTTATTAGGTGAATGCAACGGACAAGCATAACAAATAAAACGCAGTCGAGAAATCTACACAAGACAGAATCAAAACTTGCTCCCAGATCGTGTCATCATTCACGGCGTCCTCTGACAGGGTACTGACAATTGTCAGCTGACAGGACAAAAAATGGCATTAAGCGGACACGGCAGTTAAAAAAAAAACGGCATTTGGCTGACAGGGCCGAGGCAAGGGTAAATAGAATGCGGCTTTACATCCCCTTAAACTTCACTATTCCTTTTCCAGTGATTCTTCTGGGGTCCCGTCAGTACCGCAACACGTCAGTTGACATAAACGTCAGTTCGCCACAGAATTCCGTCAGTACGCCAAAATTTTTCGACAGTTCGCCTACACGTCAGTTGACACTCAAAAATCCGTCAGTAGACCAACACGTCAGTTGACCAACACTTCAGTAGATCAACACGTCAGTAGACCAACACGTCAGTTGACCAACACGTCAGTAGACCAACACGTCAGTTGACCAACACGTCAGTAGCACAACACGTCAGTAGACCTATACGTCAGTTCACCTAATCCTAATATCCGACAGTTCACCTACACGTCAGTACGTCAACCGTCAGTTCGCCTACCGTCACTTCACAGTGTCAGTTGGCAAAAACGTCAGTAGACATAAACGTCAGTTGCCATAAACGTAGTTGGCATAAACGTCAGTTCGCATAAACGTCAGCTCACTGAAATTTTCCGACAGTTCGCTCACATATTGTTCTCGATGGGATAATTACGGAAGCTCGCCCAGGGGATTGATAAGAGGAGCCGACAATTTCCATTTCAATGAGGGCAAAAATTAAGTCAGGAGTCTCTCGTCAGATCTGATAGTTTTGATTTGCGTTACGAAAGAAAGAAGATGGTTGGAAGGCACCAGGGAAGTGAATGAAGACACTCGGTTCTGATAAATGTATTTTGAAGAGAGCTAGTTTACAACTTCAAGAGAAAAATACCAATTGCTGGGCAACTAAAACACAATACTATATTAAAAAATGCTTCGATTATTTATAGTCAGGTATGAGTACTCCACATTTCCAAATAGCAAACGAATACAAATTTTCAAATATATTTATATGGACAATCGATGACTAGAAATTTATGAACATGGAAAATAAAGACACGGAACACAATCATCTTCAAAGAACGGAGGAATTAAGGATACGCACTAATAACTATAGGTGCAAAAAGGGTTTCTGCCGATCAAGTGTGGCCCGGCAGAGTGGGTTTCAGACCCACGTCTTTGAAGGGCATCGGCACATCCAGCGCATAGTCTATGCCCACAAACGAAAGAATGATTCGACGATGAGAGGGTAGTTGTACGCCAAGGACGAGATCGACACTGAAGAAGGAACTGATGCTAATGAGATACCAGACACTATGGACGGAGTCAATACTGAAGAGGTTGAGTAGGCAGCCGACGAGGACGTAGTAAAGGCTGAGGACTGACTAGATGCTGGTGTCAATGCGACGAATGGTACTTCAGACGGAGTTTCTGGTACATGAGCCTGTACATGAACCTCTACGCATAATCCATGCACCACATTTTAATCGGCTTTGAGGTTTCAGTCTCGAAAAGGGCTTACATTTTTACTATGATTCACGACCGTGTAAGTCCCAAGAGGTTTCTTTCCGCCATCCCGTGTGGATTACACTTATAGCTGAGGCCTATCGCCGCTAACTTTGTTTTATCTGTCCCAGCTTCTGTATTTTCGTCTTCCTCGACTCACAAAACTATATGATAGATAGTACTTCATTCAGGTGGGCTCTAGGCGTAAGGGATTCGGTGAAATAGAAAGCTAAAAATTTCCTTGTGATGTTGTCTGACATGACCTAGCGATCCTTCTTACAGATCTGTTGCCAGATTGTTCATCAATTTTACACAATACAGGGAAGAACAAGCATAAGCATTAGATACCTTCTTGACAGAACCAGATCATATCAGGGCTCTTTGGAGGGAGTTGGAGGGGGGGGGGGGGAGTCCCGGAATTCCGGTGATCGCGATCACCCATTACAAATTGTCTTAAAGAACCCCTCTTGCTTTTTCTGCCTTTTGTAAAATACCTAGCTACCATACAGAATTATAAGCTTCTAAAATCCCACCTTTCTCAATTGTTTCGTTTTGTATCTACGAAATTTAGTGCTTCTTTGGGCTTGCCGAGTTTTGACCGAACCACAACGAAACGTTTGCCGGGATCTTCAACCTCTGCTGACAACTCTTTCACACATAAGGATCTGAGAAGCTCTTGTTTCTTGCTTATTTATTTGCTTAGTTTTCACACTTTTTAACCACGGCGCGATCAGTTTTCAGATGTTTTGTGACATGGTCGACAAGCGCTAACAAGAAAATCGCTAATTCCAGGTGGAAAGTAAGAGTACATTCGAAAATATTCTTTTCTGGTCCATTTCATAGAAAAAAAAATCATTTCTAGTAAGAGTTGTGCTTTAAGAACCCGAAGTAATGCTCTAGGAAGACTTCGGTCCATTTTTCGGGGAGTTGAGGGAGGGGGAATCCGGAAATGACTTCCGTCGGTTGCGAACGGATGGTCCGATTCAATTGAAACTTTATGGGTGATACGAACCTAGATTTGCAAAGAATGTGTCCGAACCTCATGCGGCCATGGTTGGGGGGGGGGGGGGAACTTTGTGTGAGATTCACCGGCACTTTTTGGTCCTTCCCCTTGGGATGGTTGTTAAGCCCTTAAATGCGTTTAACTATACGTTTCACCTTACATTTTTCAGTTTCCGTATGACTAGCCCCGGTAAAAACTTCGCAACAGCTTGTACTGATGGGATTACTTTGCATCTGTTCTTTCTTTAGTGACTTTACCTGCCGCGTCTGATTGTGAGCTCTCGGCCATTCTGAACTAATTTTATATGCGCAAATGTCGGCTTCCTTTTACTAATCCCCTGTGTTTTCGTCCCTCTGCTTGATGGCTTTCGGTGCCCTAGTCGTCTTTGAACAATAGCCCGATATGAATCTTTAGGCGGAGTGACGGATTATGTAGGCGAACTGACGTTTATGTCAACTGACGTTTCTGTCAACTGACGTTTATGCCAACTGACGTTTATGTCAACTGACGGTAGGCGAACTCACGTGTAGGGGAACTGACGTGTAGGTGAACTGACGTGTAGCTGAACTGTCGGATTTTAGGATTAGGTGAACTGACGTATATGTCTACTGACGTGTAGGTCTACTGACGTGTTGCTCTACTGACTTGTTGGTCAACTGACGTGTTGGTCTACTGACGTGTTGATCAACTGACGTGTTGGTCTACTGACGTGTAGAGGAACTGACGTGTAGCGCAACTGAAGTGTGGACGAACTGTCGGATTTTTGGTTTATGCGAACTGACGTTTATGCGAACTGACGTGTTGCGGTAGTGACAGCGACCCATTCTTCTTCCTATGATCTCGAGTGACGTCATTTGTCGATTCATGCAAGCAGTACCACATCCGGGACAGAGAATGCACGATTGCAAACCTTTGAAGCCACAGAAATCGCGATTGCAAATCGAAAGCAACACTGCTTTGAAATTTGGACTCTTCACCGACAAATGATCAAATAATCGGATACTAAATATATTTCCCAGTTTGCGCGAAACAGTTCCCAGATGATTCCAGGCGGCGAAGAGCCCCACTTTAAGGTTGGTGGCTGCAGCTTTACTGTTTTCAGTAGTTGTTCAACCACATTCTTCCGGACGACTAAAACCGGAAAGAGGACAGAGGCAAATTTCTCTTCAGTAGCCTGTGGGGCGTGGGCAGCTGGAGGGGTTGGGTCCCTTAAAGTGTAAATCCTTACAAGTCGGTAGTATTTCTGAGTGTCAGTCCTTGCATCCCTTCTGCTCTACCACAGAAGACAAAGATTTAATTTTGATTTCACTTAGAAATTCTTACGCTTATACAAATCCCTCATCCCCTTCTCCAATACTTCTTTTCTCAGATTTCTTGGGAATCTCGTCTGCTTCGTTTTCTTTATTTTTTCCTCGCTTTTGCCCTTTTCATGTCAATGTAATCTCCAAGGCATTGAATTGTAAAGGTTATAATCAACGACACAAATGAGTCATCCCCCCCCACACTGTCGACGGATGCGACTGGGACCAAGAAACAGGAAATTATGTAGTCTTCCTAGGATCCCAAAAATAGAATATTTAGTGAACTTCTTGATCCAGACAATCGGGTCTTGTAAATTTCCGGTTTTCGCCAGACACGTATGCATCTTATTTACAGGCTAACTAAGCAACCACTAAAAATGTAAAACAAAGGATTTTCGTGTCTTTTCGCGGACTACGACTTTTCGGACAAATAGAAAATATTACTGGAAACAACGGCCGTTCAGCTGTCGGAAAAAAAAACGAGGAAGGGAACGGTGAACTATAAACCCCTTGCCGACCCGTCGCATTTAGTCGCCTACAGACAGGGTACTAAAAGGTGAACTTTTAGAAATGTAAGTTGCCGACCCCTCACGAGATACTAAACAGAAGAAGAGCACGGTGCAGCTTGCCAGTTTTTCGAATGCCAAAAGGAGGAAAAGGTGAGCTTTTTAAAAATGTCAGTTGCCGACCCCTCACGAGATACTAAACAGAGGCTCACCAGTTTTTCGAATCCTCGATTTCTGGTAATTCTTTCTCCGTTTTAGTTTTCCCTTCCTGGTTTTAGTATCTTGGCCTGCTTTTCTCTTTGCCTTTCCTTTTCTGCTTTTAACCGATCCCCCATCAGCTGGCCGAGGCCAAAACGATGGCCAAAACATAAATAAAAGAATGGGGAAACAGAGTATACAGATACACGAAAATAACCAATTCCAAATAACCTTGAGTCGTGTCAGCTGGAAGACGTAATTTCACGTCTTCACACCGTATTCTTCACACACCGTATTCGTAGCTCGTGGACCTCGTTAGCTCAATCACTTTCGGATAGAGTAAGCTGTAAGCAGGGTGTTTGGCACTCCCATAATTGGCAAACTTCACAGAGGTTGAGGTGCACGGTCTCTCACGGCTGGACTCGTGGTTTCAACCACACTTAAAGCACAGCTCTTACTAGAGATGATCTTTTCCCAATGAAACAGACCGGAAAAAACGATTTTCGAAAAAACCATTACTTTCCACCTAAAATTAGCGATTTTCTTGTTAGAGCTTGTCGACTCTATCCAGCCTTCCTGCTCTCCGATGCGGCGGCTCAGTGCAAAACGTTTGAAAACTGAACGCTCCGTGGTTAAAAAGTTGTAAAACTAAGCAAATAAAAGAAGTCAAAAAGAGAAGATTATCATATCCTTCCATGTGAAAGACTTGTTAGCGGGAGCGGGACATTTAAGATTCCGGCAAACTTTGCGTTGTCTGAAAGGAAAAACGCGGCACAGCCGAAAAAGTGCTAACAATTCTTAGGCAAAAAACGAAACAATGGAGACAGGTGGGAATTTTAGAAGCTTCTACTTCCACAAGGGAGCTAGGTATATTGTAAAAGGCAGAATATGCGAGAGGGGTCCTTTAAAGCATTTGACATTGTTCTTGCAGTCAGAGGCCAAGTGACCGAACTCTTGGCACTTGTAACATCGTTTTGGGGCATAGATGTACTTAAAGATTCGGAAGTAGATGTAGTCAATGTTTAGAGAACAGTTCAAATTAGACCTACCTTTAACGTGTAGTGTTGCAGCAACCTCACGAGGCTGAGCAATACCAACTCAATGAGTGACAAAGAATGTGTTACAAAGTATTAATAATCCTTTCTCAATCAAACGACGGAACATGAAACACTCATCTTTGGCCACCACCACTGGTTCATCCGCTGTAGCAATAATATATTTTTCAACCTCACAATTTTTTCTCCATTAATAGGAAAATTTAGAGTTTCTGGGTGTCAGCAAACCTTAGAAACCAGTAAAATTTACACTTTAACGCTCAATGGGGTCCTCCACTGGCAATCATAACTCCGTCGTAACCGTGCTCGTCCGAACACGGAGTGCTCTCATTGGCTGGAAACTGCAAAAGTGTCCGCTTACGACACGTTCTACGATCGCGTCCGACAACTTATGATTGCCAGTGGAGGAGCCACTTGAGTTACTTTTCCAAATTTACTCAAATGTATGAAAATAATAGACGCATTATGCATGTTTATCTCTTAGTTATAAAAAAAAACGTTCTACAAGACTTCTAAGAAAAAATAATACTTAACTTTGTAAATCGAGGATTGCAATTTAAGACGTGAATATTGTCATGAACCGCAGCAAACGTAGTTTTTGGGTAACTCGATTGTCGTATCTCAGCCCTTTTTGGTTAAAGTTTAACCCATATTCTTTCTGTTTTAGAGGATCGACGCTGGTGAAGATATCACCCAGTCTGCATCTCAAAAAATCACTGGTCCAGTAGTACGGATAAAAGCCGAAGTAAAAGAAGAGAAAGTGGATTGCATAGATGAAGGATTCGTTGATATTGAAGGCGCAGCTGAGGTAATTATCATTCCATATTTGACGGTGCAAAACGTCATTTGGAATATCGAAGAAAGGAAAGGAAACTGTCCAACAGTTTGCTGAGCTCAGCCGTAAGCATGTGTAGTAGTCGAAGATAGTGAGAGTGGAATCTGCCCATATCCCAATCATAAACTCGATGACGGATTGCCGCCAGATGCGCAAGAGAAACAGTAACCATCACACGTTAGACCTTGGTGTAAGTTATCTGAAGGGGGAATAAGCGATTAGGCTTTCGGTTCATAGCGAGTCGTGCGTCAGCCCCGGGGACAAGTCAGCCAGCAGTCAGCACTGAAGTAGGTAGCCAGAATTGACAAACTTGTTGGGTAGAGCACACATAGAGGCAAGGCAGTTTAAACAATTTTAAATATGGCTATGTCTAAGAGGAACTGAAAATAGCCAAACAAGCCTGGTTAAATGTGCACCAAGATGTAACGTGGCATTGTTTATTTTAAGCTAATAGCCTCCATCTAGCGGCAAAAAAAAATAACTAATCAGGAAGAAATATTATGAAGGGCGTATATAACCAAAGTAGTCTTATCTATGACGCGTATAAGGGTGTAAGAAGTTTGAGTTCAAATAATGGGAGACATTGAGCCTACTATCAGCTTTACTATCCATCCTATTCCAGTTGTCCGAACCCCGATAGCCAAGTTATAATGTGCTTAATTTTCGTTTGTCTGCCTATATTTGCTTAAAGTTTTGTAATTGTTTCCGGGAATCTTTAGGAACACTAGAAATTTTACAAAAAAACTCTTGGAGTGGCAACATCTCCTACGTTCTAGTTAAAATTAAGGCCCCTTTCCATATCTCTTTGCATTTGCAAGTTAAAGGCGTCTGCGGGGAAAAAAGAAGAAGACAAATCGAGCTAAAAATAGAGTGTTCCCAGGGATAGGTGTTGGGAAAATCCTAGCTGGTGTGTAATCTGTCTGATGTTTTATTAAATAGTAGTAGTTTTATCAAATATACTTACTTACTTACTTACTGACTATAGTGACTACTAGTTGCAGGTGTACAGCAGAGCAGGAATAAGAACAAAGTCATGAACCCTTTTATTTCCAACAGAATTCTCCTAATATATCACGCCATTAATCTTGTTGACACTTCAACCAGGACTCACTGCTGCTTAACTTCACCTCAAATCGCTAGATGGCGTGATATACGGAACAGCGCTAAGGATTCAAATTACCTTTGCGACGGTTTCGACGATTCCCAACACTAGGTAACAACAATAAAGTTTGGGATGATCTTACTGCTTAGCAAGAAATGGCTGTACAATTATTTTGCATGTCTTAGAAATTTGTTTCATGCCTTCGTTTATCTTAGCGACAGAAAATAAATCTTAAATTTGCTATTGTGGAAGTCTGGGATATTCTCTGGCCTTGAAAGCAATGCTGACGACACATTCTCGATTTTCATGTAAAACTGAAGTCCCTGTTTCATTTCATTTCTTTAATTTGTAAGGATGAAATAAGTGATGTGTTTCACCTGTTCTTGGACGGGAGAAGCTTTCAAGTTTTTTTGTGTTTATCAGAATTCTATTTTAGACCTTTGTTTGCGGTCTCACCGGGAAAAACAAACAATTTCTTACTGTTCTTACAGTGAAACATTTCGCGGTCTTGCAACGGTTATCGATTACGGTTACGGCAGTTAGTCAACTTTAGACAGTGAGAAGGTGTTTTGTTTTACTGCGTCTCTTTCTAGTCTCAAAGTAAAGGTGAATGTTTTATTAGTCTGTGAAAATGAAAAAAAGTAGCTACGCTCTTTACCGCCGGACAGAGCAAAATGACGCTAGGGACTACCGCCAAGACTTAACAAAATTGATACACACTCAAATAGCAGCGATACTAGCACTATAGTACCGATAGAGAACGTCCACACTGAAACTCATTCAGTCGTTCACCAACGCTTGCTCCCATAACTTCAAATTCTGAACATTGCATAAAAATGATACAGCCTTCACTGTTTCCTTGGTGTGTGCAGATCGCACCTTTGCTTTACTAGAAATTCAAAAGCCCGCAAGTTTGTCTCGCTTTAAATGCTGCAAGCGTAGTGGGCGGCACTAGAAGTATAGCCTGTTTGCAAAGCATGGGAAGCATAGGTCTTGGCCGCTACTCCCTAGTGTTATTTTGCTCTGCCGCCGGAGTACTCAATAATAGTTTCTGTCTATTCCTGTTAGCTGTTTTTGGATTCTCTAGTGACTGCTCCCTACTGTTTTAGACCATGTTTGGATTCACCAGTGTCTGAATTGACCTCAACAATGCGGACTAACTAGAGCCTGGTCGGGAGTCTTAGCACTATATTAGTCGACATAAACAAACAAATTATGATAGACAAAAGCTACGTTTACACGGAGTGTATTTACCCGCACTCCTCGGATATTTTTCCCGCAATAGCAACAAATCCCCGGGTATTTCGGACTTCAACTTCGCGAACTTTTTAACCGGGGATTTGTTTGTCGAAGAGTATTCTTCGACGTCAGCAACAACAAAATCGGATTTTCGAGCAACAATTTTGACCATGTCCATATTAGAAGTGATCAAATGGACACATGTTGGTGTCCATAGATGTCCTGAGCTTTACAACCTTGGAATCTATTGCCACAGGACAGTTCTCTTCCTTGAAAAATGCCCGGGTACCGTGTGAATACTTTCCCCTCTCGTCTCCAGGGAAAAATACCCGCCCTGCAAATGATCCTAAAGCGGATTTCACCGACCTACTCAACTGCCTTGGAGCTACACTTACTGGTTCTAGTAGTCTACTGTCAATCCGGAAGCCGAATGTAAACCCCACATTAGCGCGGGAACGACTTGTTTTGTTTGGTTCTACAATTCCGGAAGCCTATAGATCTCGAAAGAACTGATCCTAAGAAGCTTGTTTTCGTATGTCCGGTATTGAAAACGATATTTAAAGCACCCTTTTACACCTGCTTGAACGAACATCACAGGAACAGCCGAAAGCCCGGCTCATTTTATTTTCTTTCTTCACTAGAAGCTGGTCACACGAGGATTTTTGAGATCTAAAAATGTTGGTGACGGGAGACATGTTGGGTCAAAGTACACTGTCAGAAGTTTCATGACAGATTGCGCTGACATATAACATCCCAAAGTGTTATCTGTTGAAACCGCGCATCCTGCTGTTGTCGTTCTGTAACTTCTGACAGTGTAGTATTTTTACCTATTGAAGGTGTTGGTGGAGATCTGGGCACGAAATAGTATAAACTTAATTGGTCATCACACTTTTTTTCTAAGTGAAAAGGTGTTATTCTTGAAAGTGTTATGCGCAATCTGTTATGAAACTTCTGACAGTGTATCCTAAATCATTGGGGACGGGTATTGGAGGAGAGAGCTTCGATTCAGGGTTGAAAAATGCATTTTTGCAGCTACAATGACAGTCAGTTTAAATGTAAGATGACATGCTGGATCCATGTCCAGAAACACATTTTTTTTGACCAGACAAGTAGTTCGTCCGGAATCCGGCAAAACTGGAAATTTGGTAATAATTTGATAATAATGGAGCGAGCAGGTCAATAAGCGGATGAAAGACAGAATGGTGGCTTGGAAAGAAATAAAACGTCTAGAAAGGCTTTCGCTTATGCTTTAATGTTGGTTCGACCATTGACCAAAATGGTCATCGTCCATTAATTATTGTAGGGTACCTGACGGAAAAATCCACTTTTTTGTTTCTGTGGCTAAAAGAAAAATGAAATCAATAGATTAGGAAAATGAAGATGAGTTTGAGAAACATCTATAATAGAAGTTTGTGTAAACAAAAAATGGACATCTGAAAGGCCCGACTGACCAAGCTGACAGTGAATCCTAGTTGATGGCGCTATATGGATAAGAAGGCTGAAGTTTGGTCCATGGCTAATTTGTAGTCCTGAAGAGGACCCTTGCAAAATAGGGCCGAAAACAGCCCGAAAGTCCGGCTCAAGTAATTTGTTCATTAAGTTCGGGGGGAACTTGTTTGAAGCGTAACCACCACTTTACCTTTTAAAACCATTTGACAAACTTTCTAAGTGTCGATCGGGTAATAAAATATAGAAGATAAAATAATTTAATGTGCAAAATGACAAATGACAATGGCAACAAATCATTAAAAAATAAGAAACTACTAACCCTGACACCACTAACCTTATTCTAGTCATATACAATTCCTCAGTTTTAGGGCACATAGCTCCAACGTTAGGGCATGCTCCACACTGTCAGAAGTTCGATAACGGATAACACGAGGATGCGCGGTTTCAACAAATAATGCGTAAACACTTCGGATGTTATCTTTTGTGTTTGAAAACGTTATGCATGAAATGTTATGCATAACAAGCTTTATTAGGAAGAGCCAAAAAAGCATCTACTGACTTTATTCCTTATCGTCATGATGTCAGAAAACTCAGCAGATGCTTTTTGCCGGTTTCTCGGCACTTCCTGATGGCAACGCTTATTATGCATCACATTTTGAAACACAACAGATAACATCCGAAGTGTTATCTGTTATGAAACTTCTGACAGTGCAACTCATGAGCGTAGGTGATCATACACTGGGGCACCAGGCTTTGGACTTTTGGAGCAAAGGGCACAATTCCTCCAAACAATCTGTCTGAAAAAATTCATCTCATATTTTTTATTCAACAAATTTGTATAAGGTACTGTGGCCTTAATCCAGGGCAAAGTGGGTGGAGCTTACGTTGAAGCGCTGTGCCAAAAATTGAGGATTTTTGTCTGACCCATTCATCATAGAACCTTGTTCCATGCTCCGTCGCAAAAAAATCTTGCCATGGGGAAGCTTTTCACGCTTTATCTAGCGGACTTTCTTAGCACTGGGCCGTTAGGCTACTCTGGACAAGATCCTCGATATGCAGAATAGTTCCCATTTTGTTTTGGGAGCTCTGAAGGGGGTTGCTGGGTCTCAAATTAGAAACTTTGAAGACACTTAGATTAGGAAATCTCAGAATTAGTGGTTAACATTAATTCTTACTATTAACTATTTATGTGCCCGAAGCTGGCGGAGGCACACATAGATGGATTTTTTGTTTGTTGAAAGAGTTTAATAATGTGTGAACTTAATTTGATTTCCTATTTTTCATACTTAAGTATATATAGCCGACAGCCATATAACTGTGGTCGGATGCCATTGTTGTAACAAGTACTTCAAATTAGTACTTAAGTATTAAAGGACACCTGAATGAAGAGTACCAAGTGTCATCCCTATCTGTATGACTTCCGTTAACATTGCCAGCAGAGAACACAATCCAAATACGAAATAGTCTTTCCAAGCTATGATTTTTGCTCCATTTTGCATCTGTCCTTATTTCAGTACCGAACAATTTTAGAAATGAACAAATGTCTCCAATCAACCTTTCTCCTGGAATATTTTTTAACCAGTTCAGCCCAAACGTGTATCTAGAAGAAATTCCAAAACGATCCCACCAGTGCTGTACATGATTTGAATGAATTGCGCTTTTTGTCTTGGAGTCTGCATGTGAAATCCCTATTTTGAAAACTTCACGCTCAGGAGAAGAATGCCGTCCGTGGCCATGTCTACATGGTGTGTTCAACTATGGTTTCATTGTTCAGGTGTCGTTTAAGTATTAAGTACTTCCAAATTTTTGTACTTAAGCATCAAGTATTAAGTACCAGACCACAATTGTACTTAAGTAGTACTTCAAGTACTACTTAAGTACAACTCTACTAGCACTATTTGAAGCTCAGTCATATTCAGTCGTATAATGGAAAATAAAAGAAAGTCATATAAGTAAAGGCATTTGGCAGTTTAAGCAAAAAATTAAATACCGCGAAAGACATTAGAACTACACTTCTTTGAACATTAGTCATTTTGGACAGTGTCACTTGTATGCACGACAAAAGTCATCTACTAGTCTACCAAAGTAACGAATTACGGGCTTCTAGGAATTCCTCAACGGGTGTTTTCTTCTTTTTCCATTAGCCCAAACTGCACTGTTCTAGGTCAAGAAACATTCAAAGAAGTGTGCCTTGCTGTAGACTAATGATTTTTCTTCTGGTTGAGATGCTGGTACTGAGAATCTGCTTTTAGCCTTTTTTGCCAATCCTGAAATCGAGCTACTTTTGAGTCTTGAAATTCCCTTTTCTTAAAAATCCTTTTCTGTAAAAAAAAAATCATTCTATGTAAGTGGAATGTACTTGGGAGAGTACTTGAAAGTATGAAGAATGTATCGGTACTTGAGAGCTTCAAGTACCTATTTAGTTTACTTAAGCATTAAGTAATCCAGGAAAAATGTACTTAAGGTAAAATCCAAGTACCTTGATTTTGTACTTAAGTAGTACTTGACGCACAAATACTTGAAGTACTGTAGGATGCCAATCGAAACTGTATGGAATTCTACCGGCTCATGTAATTGACATGTCGTAGAGCGAGACGACTATGTCCAACAAAGTCGGTTTGCTAAGCTCTTGTACGACGTCAAAACAGTTTATTTCAGCCCTTCACCTCTCTTTCAACAAGAAAAAATAAAAACTGTAGTATGTATTGCATTTGTTTGTTGCTATTGTGAATTAACGTCGCATTTGTCGTCAAGTACCTCGAGATGTAGGAACGTACTGCATGTAGATACTTCTTGTGGCTGTTTTACTGTTTGATTTTACTCACATTTCCGTGAAACGGAAGACGTTGACTTCCCAGCCAGGCTCTGGGAGATGTTAAGTGTGTAATTCAAAGGCGACAGTGATACATGGGGAAGTTTTCCTTCGGAAGCACCACTAAATAAATTATCCAAGTTTGGACTTGGCTTATTTCCGTTATTTTTTTGTTTCCTTGTGGAGATCGTTGAATGTCACATTTGTTCCATATAGCAGGAATGCCTGATGGAAGATTTATTATACAAGTTAGTGGATATGTAAAAGGTCAAGAGCGGTGTAAATGATTAAAAAAATTTTTTTTAATACTGAAGGTTTATTCCGACTTGGATGCTGGGAGAGTAGCTGTATCATAAACATACAATCAGACGGTGCCAGATTAAACCACGTGGGACTGGGTTCAGCGTAATCCCTCTCCGTGTGCCAGTCATTGTACTAATGTAGTTTGCCCTAAAATATCTTGAGAAAACGTGATTCGGATTTTCTTTCAAGGATCCGTCGTACCTACAATGCCAATCCAGACTACTTGCGTAATTACATCCATTAATTCCTAAGCCCGGAGGAGTTTCACATGTTACATCCTAACTCTCTAACGACATATCACTGAATTACAACGCCGTTGCACTGTCACATATCTACTATCACGCCACTTTTTGGGACATTTTCACGGAAAGCGATAAGAAAGCGTTGCGAAGTTTGTTCTTTAAGTATGCGAAGTATTTGCTGCAGCTACTTGAAATAACGCAGCACCCTGATTTTTTTTTTTTTTTTTTAGTTAGATCTGTAATATAGGCAAACCTTGTTAATTTGTTTTTATGGCACTTGCAACTTCGCACTGTTTTCGAGTTAGGGTACTTCCAGAAGTGCTAGGGCGATGAAACTTGGCAGGCATATAAGGGACGCGACATTGGTAATGAGGGTCTCTTTCTTAAAACGGGAATTGCCGGCTGTTGAAGAAATTGGTCTGGAAATAAAATCCTCTGTTAAACTACTTGGGGTGAAAATAGATAATGACTTGAAGTGGAGAACACATGTTGATTCCATCATTGCAAGATCAGCCCCACTGTTAAAGTCTTTTGCCGTCCTTCGCCGATTTGCAATCCCTCCTCGAGTGTTTAAAACAATCTACTGTACATACATTCGTCCCTGCGTGGAATATACGTGTCCTGTATAGCATTCCGGACGGACAGTAGAACAGACAGAAAGACTCGAGTCTATCCAGAAGAGGTCGTGCAAAGTGATGCTTGGTCCGGATTATGTTTCCTATGAAGATACTCTGGTCAAGCTTCAGTTGCCCTTGCGGATAGGAGGCATCAACTGACGATGAACTTTGGAAAAAAATGTTTAACTTCTGACCACCACCGGACTATTTTCCCCTGACTTCGAAACTCCAGACCAGACCAGACCGAACACAAGGGGAAGACTAGCTAACACTGACAAGCCACGGCTTCTTCAATCCCCCATAAACTCAACCGAAAGGTATTTATCTTCGTTTGTGCCTTATTTTATTCGTAATTTTAACTGTCAGAATATCAATCAGTTGTGATTCGTAATTTGTTATGTTGACGATCCGCAGCTAACAGTTGTAAATGCTGTTAAGAAATAAAAGAGTTATTATTATAAACTAACTTGTAAATGGTAATTTTCCCGATCCGACCACAGTGGGGGGGAGTGGAGGGAGGGGGAATCCGGAATGTTGACGCATTTACAACTTTTAAACAGGGAATCAGATCTTAATGAAACTTGATATTTGGAAAGACCTCGTGTTTCAGATGTCAGACTTCAAGTCCAGAATGGATCCGGTGACTTTGGGGGGAGTTGGAGGAAGGGGGGGGGGGGGCTGAAATCGTCTGAGGAGGGATCGGGATGAAACTTGGTGGGAAGAATAAGCACAAGCCCTAGATACATAGCTCACAAGACCGGTCCGGATCCGAGCACTATGGGGGGAGTTGGAGGGAGGTTTCCGGAATATAAGGTTTGAAGCCAAGCTGACCATTCATTTCAAATAAAATAGAAAAAACGAGATTTTCGGGTTTTTTTCTTTATCAGCTAGCTACCCCTCCAAGATGATGTGCGAGGGATAAATACAATCTCGGTTATTTCGGTTGCACTTCCGGCAAACCGTCCTCAGCGAAAAAAAAAAGAACTAAATCATAGAATCCACCACAATCACAACAGGAAAATGTTGCGGAACGAACAGACAATAAGACGCCATGTAACTAAAAACAAGAGCTGTAAGCTCATATGGCACTTGCATGGGTTAAGATGATTTGATTGATCAAAAGTAAGTTTCGACTTTGCGGTTGAGATGCGCACTCTAAGGGAGCTGGAACTTCATTTGTAAGCAAAACCCTTGAGGCAAAAGTGCTAATGGGCTGATGGGCATCATGAAAATGCATATATTGCTTAAAAGTATTTTTTTTACTTTGAGGTCAAGATTGGTACTTTAAGGAATAATCGGATTTGGGAAGTAGCAATTTCTAAGCAAATGTTGTTGAGTCTACAATAATCCAGCGAAGTTTCATCGTCCGAGCACATCTGGAAGTACGTTAAGGCGCGATCACCGGAATCCCAGACCCCCCCCCCCTCCTCCAACTCCACCCACAATACCCGGAGCCAATCCGGTTCTGTAAATGATTAATCCAGAGCATCTGTTTGTCATTCCCACGAAGTTCGATCCAGATCACACCAGTCTAAGCGGGTCAAGTATTTTCGCCCTCCCCCCAATAATTGCCGGATTCGGTCCGGAAATGAAAAAGATCACCAGAGAAAAATGTCCTTTGTTTAATTATTAAATTTCACTCGAATCCGATCACCCGTTCCAAAGTTACGCATGACTCAATATTCCGGATTCCCCTCCCTCAACTCGCCCCCCCCCCAAGATTATCATATCGAGGATTTTTTTTTATTCCAAGTCAGTTTGACCGGGTCCCTGATATGCCTTCCAAGTTTCGTCGTGAAAATCCCCCAAAAAACGGAATTCCGGGAAACCCCTCCTCTCCCCCCCCCCTCGAGTGTCCGGATCCAGTCAAATTATGTAAAAGATTTACATGGATCAGATGTTTGTTCTTCCCAGCAAGTTTCACTCCGATACCATCATTCTAACCGTTTCTCGAGATTTCCGGTCCACCCATCCCCCCACAGCTCCCCCACGGTGCCCGTAGCCAATCCGATTCAGTAAATGACTTACCTAGAGCATCTGTTTGTTCTTCCCACAAAGTTCCATCCCGATCCCTCCATTCTAAACGATTCACGTATTTTCCGCCCCCCCCCCCAATAATTGCCGGATCCGGTCCGGATGTGAAAAAGATCAGCGGAGAAATATCCTCTGTTCAATTCTTAAATTTCACTCGAATCCGATCACCCATTCCAAAATTACGCATGACCGAAAATTTCGGATTCCCCTCCATCCACTCCCCCCATCATTATCACATCAATATTCTTTGAGCCCAAGCTGACTTTGAAACATTTATTCAAACAATGTTTACAACGGGTACGTCAGCTACGATTCTTCATCAGCGATATTTCGGCCCTTTTTGGCAAGGGTCCTCGTCAGGCTGTCAATCCTCTGGTTCAATTTCGGGGAAGGAAACAAACCTGTAATGTAAGTCAGTTTGATCGGGTCCATGATATGCCTGCCAAGTTTCATCGTGAAAATCCCCAAAACCACCATCACCTGAATTCCAGGACCCCCCCCCCCCATAAGTGTCCGGATCCAGTACAATGGTCTAAAGGATTTATCTAGAGCAGATGCTTGTTCTTCCCAGCAAGTTTCACTCCGATCCCTCCATTCCAACCGTTTCTTGAAATTTCCGGTCTCCCCCCCCCTCAACTGCCCCCTGGCTACCGAATCCAGTCAAGACTTTAAACGGGACATTACAGATATATATTCTATTCAGTTATGAAGTTTCAATACAACCCGTTCGAAAGTTACACACTTCTCAATTTCCCGGATTCCCCTGCCTTCCACTCCCCCCAAAATGGTCGGATCAGAAAACTGATTATTTCTAAGTTTGTTTGGTCGGGTCTCTGATATGCCTGCCAAGTTTCATGGTCCTAGCACAACTGGAAGTACCCTAACTCGAAAAAGTGTGACAAAATGCCCTAAATTTTCAAGTTTCCAGCGGCCCCACTCCCCCGCATATGGTCGGATCGGGAAACTGATTATTTCCAGGTTAGTTTGGTCGGGTCGGGTCGGGTCCCTGATATGCCTGCCAAGTTTCATTGTCCTAGCACATCTTGAATTACCCTAACTCTAAAAAGTATGACAAAAAACTCGGACCGACCGACAGACCGACAGACTGAATTGTGATCGGTATATGGCACTTGAGCCAGAGGCTGCAAGTGCCATAACCAGAAGAACGATGCGGACTGAGCGACATGCAGATAAAAATAAAATAACGAAAGATCTTTCTTGAAATGAAACACTGTTTCTGGTACCTAATTGTAGGTTAAAACACATCGACTTCGGTAAAATACGTTCTTGATGGGTTACTACCAATAAAGTTTACTTACTTACTTACACTTGCCGCGTTTCACTATTTTCGATGCGTATCATGCTCTCGACGAGTTTTCGGGTCATCATACAGTTGATGCGTAAACCGGTTATCTTAATTTTACCTTGTTCGCGCTAGAAGTCAATGCGCCTGGAAAAAAGCTTATAACACCCAAAGCCGTTAACAGTTTATTAAGAGTCTCTTCTACCCTTCTAACAATAATAACTATTAGTTAGACGACTGTTTTCGTTCCAACCTCATGAAAAGTTAGTATGTTGGCCGTTCCAACCTTCTCTAAATGGTAATTATTTGCTTACCCCGCTCGGGAGCGTAGTAAGCGTGGTAACTATGAATATCTTTGACGTGACTGGCCAGATTAGTCCGTGGCACGATATTTTGCTGAAAATAGAAAAATGCGTTCCAGCCTTGACGCCAAGATGCCAGAATCTATGACGTCATGCTTAGAAACTACGGTAAGAAGTGCGGAACATACTCTAAAATAAGAACCTAGTATTACAGTATATAACTATTTTTGGATATTAGAACATAAAAAGTAAATGTGCGAGGTGTTCTTTTCGGACCTAATCAATTCTGTTTTTAAATCTTGTCGCGCGGCACCTAAAAATGAGTGGGAAATCCTATTTCGTAACCACCACTTAAATCAGAAGCAAAAAACGTTTTCGCTTCTCGACGAATTAACCTTCCCTTCGGTTGCACGTTGAGCGCATTTCAAATCCCGTTATGTTTTATGCCGTTTTCTTTGCTAGAAAATATGTCTAGCCGCGAAAAACGGGCGTGGAAATGCTGGAAGAGTTAAGTGCAGCATTTATCTAGTTCATGGCTCCCTTCGGATTAGTTCCAGTTTTACCCCCGCGTCTCATTATTAACCATATACAAAGAAAAAAAAGAGAAGCTCTCACTTCTGAAACTAGAAGGCTCGTGTTAAACCTTAATCATTAGGGAGGCTTACACTTCTAAGTGAAGCAACGTAAATGACATATCTCGGAGTTTACTTGATTATCCAAGTAATCTTAGCAGAGTTTGTGTTAAGCTGCGTTCAAGCCAAGCAACGATGCCTGGGCGCATGCCCAGGCTGAGCCAGGCACCGACTTCTAGAGCCTAGAACTCCATGCCTGGCTCAAAATCTGTGCCTATATAGGCATGGGTGTGAACGGTGATTCTTATGAACGCCCCTTTAAGTAAGTAAGTAAACATGCCATTTATGCCATGTATTAGAGGCTGTCGTTTTCGACCTAAGCTACCTAAGCCCGCAGCCAAACCAACAGCGAGAGCTGAAAGAAAACTCCTTTCAGTTCGCACTTGTGTTTCGCGTTATCTTTTCCACATTGTCTGTATTGTCCTTTCGGGGACGTGTTATGTAGTTTGTGGTCGCCGCTTGTTTCAGTTTCAGGACATGTTTATTATTCTACTGAAGAACTGTTCTGGATATTTTTAACACACTTTTATTTGCACAACGCTTGCAAAACGTTAATTCAACGATAATTCAAAAGTAATTCTCTGGCACTCAACATGCTACTGCTCTTTCATTCCGCGTTTCTCTCCTCTTGGTGGCTGTATTCATCTGATCGCCTCGAGCGGTGCGGGCTTGTCGATCGTATCATCGTATGACCAGGCGAACCACAACAAGAACTTATTTCCTCTTTGAAGTATCACGACCAGTATTTCCTCTAGCAATTTTTTAGAATCAGAAGCAATCGTCCAACTATAAGCAGTTATGTCCGAGGGATTATCCACTCCCCGGCAGATGCTGGCTCGGCAGGCTGGCTCTGGCTCGGCACCGGACGAAACCAGCGGTGTCTGCCATAGCTTAGACCATTCCCGCTTCCAAGCATGCTATGATTTTACTGTGCAGTTGCTTCAGCTGGTGCCGGCACCGGGGCACCGGGCACTTGCCTTACACAAAATCGAGAGAGAGACATAACCTCTCGGTTATGTCATGAGGAAAATAATGATATTTTATGGGCAAATGGAACAGAAAAAACAGTGGATTTCATCAGTAAGTTCCAATGAAAGTTCTCGTACTGAAATGTTAACATTTTCTGACCAAAATAGGGATTCACCGAAAAAAGAGGATACGTTTTCATGGCTCCAGCTTTCAAAGACAACAACATTTGTCCAATCAGCGGTATAACGGTCAATTAAGTGGCAGTTTCACATGCTTATGGCTCCGAGAGGGGGGAGGGGGGGGGGGGGCTGAAAGCACACGACTGGTTAATGCCCCAGTTAGACTCAAGAATTATAAGAGATTAGAAGCAATGGACGAGGAATACAGCACCAGGGGCGAAAAGTGGCACGAATTCTACGACACACTAGCGCCGTTTTTTACAAGATGAAGCAGAAAGGTCGTTATCGGCAGCACAAGCAGGTCCTTCATTTGCGCTTACGCCTCAGTCAAGTCACGGCAGCAGCTTGAAAGTATTGTGCCGAAGACAAAATGATTTGTCTTCGACGAAGACGAAAGACGAAAAGACGAAGTTTGTGTCATTCGCCTGTTTTGCGGCAGAATAACTTCGTTCTTACGGGTTTTTAATTTTTATGCGGCCAAAAATTCAAATCTAAGGCCCAGCATAAAAAGACGAGCTCACTGTCAGAAGTTTCATAACAGATTGCGCATAACACTTTCAAGAATAACACCTTTTCACTTAGAAAAAAAGTTTTATGACCAATTAAGTTTAAACTATTTCGTGCCCAGATCTCCAACAACACCTTCAATAGGTAAAAATACTACAATGTCAGAAGTTACATAGCGACAACAGCAGGATGCGCGGTTTCAACAGATAAAACTTTGGGATGTTATATGTTATGTTTCTTTCGTTCCCGTTAGTATCTTTACCAATTGAAGGTGTTGTTGGAGATCTAGGCACGAAATAGTGTAAACTTAATTGGTCATAACACTTTATTTCTAAGTGAAAAGGTGTTATTCTTGAAAGTGTTGAGCAATCTGTTATGGAACTTCTGACAGTGCTGTTTTGCTTTTATTCAGACCTTCCATTCTAACATATTACCACAAAAGTGTCTCAGACGAAAACTTTCGGAAGGAACGAGAGCGCATTTTTAGAATGACGAAAGATTTCTGTCATCAAATGAACGACTGACCTGACCAAATTGAAAGCTGTCGAACGATTATTGCCAAAATACTAGTTCTAAATACATTAGTAGGCTATTATTTAAGAAATACGTAATAGGCCTATATGCCACTTTTTCGGAAGCATCTACGATCAGAGCAAATTTTTTGGGATCCCAAATAATCCCTATCATTAAATACAATTTTACAACAAACACGATTGGTTTTTGAAGCATACTTAGCATTTCCCGGCACCGGACGAAACCAGCGATCTCGGCCGTAAATTAGACCATTACCGCTTCCAAATATGCTAATTTTACTGTTCTAACTCGTGGCAACTTTTCTGAAGTATGGAAAACCAGAAAATCATGAGATGTTCATGGAATAACGAGACAGAAATAAAATACTGAGATTGATTTAAAAAAGTTGGATCTCATGTGAAATTATATGTGAAATTATATGCCATTTCTACACTGTCAGAAGTTTCAGAAGAGATAACACGAGGATGCGCGGTTTCAACAGATAATGCGTAACAGATAAAACTTTGGATGTTATCTTTTGTGTTTCAAAATGTTATGCGTAATAAGCGTTACCATCAGGAAGAACCGAAAACCCGCCCAAAAGTATCTGCTAGGTTTTCAGACATCATGATGATAAGCAATAAAGTCAGTAGATGCTTTTTTGGCTCTTCCTAACAAAGCTTGTTATGCATAACATTTCATGCATAACGTTTTCAAACGCAACCGATAACATCCGAAGTGTTATCTGTTATGAAACTTCTGACAGTGTAGCAACTAAAATATCCTATTTTCCGTAGTTATGTCTTAAAAAGAACAAAAAAGCAGAAGAATCTCCATCGCCCTATCTCTGTAATACGACCATGAGGAGTAGAACAGATTCCCGAGAACCTGCCTGAAGAACACAATTCGTTACCGCTTCAAACAGCTAATCGCAGTAGACCACTGTAAGGTCACGTGTGACGTACTGCAGAGCTGGTCATCCCCGCCTGCTTGTCTTTTCTCTAGTATGCGCAGTGACGAAAATGGAAGTAGACGGGCATCAACTCAAAGCTTTGCAAGTACCTCTATCTTTACTCAGTTTTGATGGGGTATCCATAGTCAGGGTTGCCACATGTCGCACTATTTTGTGAAATGTCACTCTTGGCCTACGTAGGACGTAAAAATCACTCTATTTCCGAAAATGACCAAATGTTTCATTTTTGAAGCAGGGATTCGGACCAGAAGTGACTATTTCAAGTTTTTTTCATGAAAGTAAAATATTGTCGTTTTTATAGAGGTGATTCCGACCGAAAGTGAACAGTTCGTGAAAATAAATTTCACTCCCAATTCAATCTCTGTTTTGGGCCAACAGTCACTCTCTAAATATTTTTGATGTGGACCCTGTCCATAGTCAGTGCATGGGGACCAAAGAATATTGGCGTATCTATTGGCGCATTTGTTCTTGGTCTCAGGGATTGCTGAAGGTGAAAGCTTGTGCTAGGATTTCATTTTGGACACTGCTACTGTTTTTGCTGCTCGCCCGTGTCGTTGACATGGCAGAGGCTTTCCCTGTTTCTAGGGAAGCTCTCAGCTGGCTTATCCGTTCAATGACATCAAATATTTTTAGTCTAAAATGTGTTGCCTCTATCACTTCTTGAACCTTATTTCTTCTCACTTTTGTTATCACTTTTTGAACTTTATTTTTTTGCCGGACAAGTAGTTCACTTGGAACCCCGCCAAAACCGGACATTTGGTAAAAGGTAATTTGTTTTTGGGGTTGATTGAAGATACGATTCGGGGGTTCGTGCTAATTCCGTGTCTGAAGTTTATTTTCTCACTGGACAAGCAATTAGCCAGGAATCCAGTAAAAACCGGAAATTTGGTTGAACTGAAGTTCAATTCTCCTGTCTCCTACATTCTAAAGTAAAACAAAACGTTTTTTATATATAGTAAGTAAGTAAGTCAGTAAGTAAAGTATTTCTTTCCCGTATTTTTCACTTAAGAACAAAACGGAGTAAAGAAGAAGATAAAAAAAAAGAAAACGAAAAAGAAGAGAAATTTAAGGTACAACACAGACAGACACATGACATTTTACATAACAATTACTCAATCACGAACTATAAAAGTGTTTAAGCCAGGGGTGGTTCCATTTCCCCTGGAAATTTGAAATTACCCGACTCACTGCGATACTAGGGTCCGCAATCTGGTGTTTTCCAATCATGAAGGTGTTCCTCGTCCACAGGGGACAACGCAGCAGAAATTTCGCAAACCTGAAGTAAAGGGACCGGAGCTTCCGTTTTTGGGTCTCGGTTAACAAATTCCAAAACGGCGCGATATACAGAATATGCGGCAGTGCGACAGCGTTATACATGATCGCGAGATACTTTCGGCATAATAGGAGTCTACTGGCGATGATAGAACCGTATGCGGTACGAAGTTTTTTCTCGACTTGATTAACCAGTAGTACACGAGTTTCTTTAAGGTTGCGGCCTATCGGCAGACCAAGGTATACGACTTGAGACGAAACGGAAATTGACTCGCTACCCAGTTGAAGGTGTTCAGGTTGAGATGAATTATCATTAAAAAAGAGTACTGCTGATTTAGATGTATTAAAGGCGAGGCCGATTTTTCGATACTCATCTCGTAGGATCCCGAAATTCGATTGCAGACCACTAGTAGACCGACTTAAACTTAATAGGTCGTCCGCGTACGAAGTAGCGACACGTTTATACTCTTAGGCGATACATGAAACATTGACACTTGCCTGGGCATTTAAAACGCTGTTATTGTACAAACTAGGGGATAATAATGAACCCTGACGAACACCTTTCTCTACCGGAACAACCACTGAAGTGACACGGTTTCCTAACTTTATACGCGCTTTCAAACGGCAATACATATGATACAGTACACTGGTGACGCGAAGGTTTACACCTTGCTGGTAAGCAGCTGGTAAGAAGGGCCTGAGCATGAATCGACGAATCAAATGCTCTACTAACATCAAAAGCACCGATCACTATGAGGTCACCAGATTCATGGGAATCCGCTAGAATAGTGGCCAGGCTGAAAAGAGCGTGAGCGTATCCCAGTCCAGGTCGGAAACCGAACTGGTGGTCAGGCATTCGGCACGAATGCTGGATTTCTTTTAAAACAAAAAGCTCGAGAACTTTGCAAAGTACTGGGGTAACGGTGATAGGCCTATACGAAGAGTACTTATCCGCGGGTTTACCTTTTTTAAGGATAAGTGACAGCAAGCCAACACAAAAAGTATCAGGTACTATACCGGTAGTGAAGATAATCTGGAACAGTAGCGTCAGATGCTCCACAAGCAAAGTGGTACCGTGTAACAAATTTAGCGCGCACAGATTGTCTTCACCATGGGAATGTTTTTTCTTCAGCTTTAAAATAGCATCAGATACGTTTCCGTAAGTAACAACAAACTCCGGGTCACACTGGTTGGATAGTAACGATTCTAGCCTATGTACGAAGGGATTAGACACATTTGGGTCGGGGGCACTGAATTCTTTGGAAAAATACGATTCCCAATCTTTTCGTTAATGGATTCATGGGGTTTTCCGGCAGCCGATTCACTTAACCGTGCTTTCCAGATTAGAACTGGGTCACTTATAATTCTGGATGAGTATTCTTCTTTTAGTTTGGTACGGTGAGCTTTCAGTTGCTTGTCAAATTTTCGTTTCGTCCACAAACGGAGTGAATTAACAGGGCCGGACTTGGGACGGTCACATTCTTGCCAGACTCTGAACCAGAACTTAGCTTCGTTGCCACACTTAACTAGAGCTCGATTTTGCGAGAATTTAGGAACTTCTGTTTTCTTCCTGACCTTTCTAGTAGGAACCGCGTTTTTTTCTGCTGAAAGCAGCGAATGAGTAATCTCGGCACAGAATATATTGACAAGTACTCTCGCTTCCTTGGGATTGGTATTGGAGTTCACTTGGAGCAAATGGAAGGGGATGTGTATCTTTGCAAGAAGTGAGTTCAGCACTTGATGATACAGAGAAGTATTAACTTTGTCCCATTCACTTACAACTTTCCACACCGGCAACTTGCCAGTTTTCTAGTAAAGCGTTTCTCCTATAAACCGTTTTCGCGAATCCGTTTCGGGAACAGAATTGTATGTTTCAGGAGAAAGCGTTTCTATTTGGAAAAGCGTTTCTTAGAAAACTGGTTTAAAGGGCCTGCAGCGTTGCAAGCTGAAGGGTTGCAGCTACATAACGTTTCATCGGGAAAACTGGTTCAAAGGGCCGGCAGCGTTGCATGCTGAAGGCTTGCAGCTACATAATGTTTCATCGGAATTCGCGTCAGAAGTACACGTTAGACACATAATCGATGAAACACAGGGATCCGTCTTCTTATTCGTCTGACCTCCACTCCTTAAGCGTTTGATAAAACGTGAATTTTCGAAAAGGCTTCTTCTGCAGCAACCTCACGGAAATTCCTCTACTATCCCCATGACCATTCAGCTTACAAAAAAAGGCAGCTATTCAAGGAACCACGGATTTTATTAATTACATATAACTTTGAAACTCGTAAACAACCAAAGAAAACTTCGAAATAACGTATCAAGAAAATAATCACAGTATGCTTCTAAGTATAAAGCTTGAGCTCAAATGGCTTCGCAAAGGAAACAAAAATCATAGTAAATCGCATCAAGTAAAGAATCACGGCAGTAAACTTCAAAATTACGCACCAAGAACAAAAATCACAGTAGAGGGGTAAGGACGCATGCTGAATCCGTATCTGTTCTTAGTTTTCTCAGCGGATTGGTATTTTGCCATAGATGGGGGAAAAGGAGAGATAAAATATACAGGGACACAAAAAGTAATCAGTAGAACTGGGTGGAAGTTTCATAACAGATAACACGAGGATCCGCGGTTCCAACAGATAATACGGAATAGATAACAAGATATTTTGAAACACAAGAGATAACATCCGAAGTGCTATCTGTTCCGCATTATCTGTTTATAGTAAGTAAGTAAGTAAGTAAGTAATTTATTTATGACCCGCCATTTTGAAAAGGCGGAGTAAATGACGAAAGTAAAGAAAATAAACAAAACACATATATACACACAGAAAAAGACACTTAATTTTTAATCTTCGGTCAGGAAGCAGTGGACGACATCGTGTGCTGGTTGGGCCTTGTTGTCCATGAGTTTTGAAAGTGATGACGAAACATCCAAAAGGGTAACACTTGCATCTTGAATTTTGAATTTCTCCGTCAATGTATGGTTATGACATAATTTCGACAAGTGGAGCAGGTGCTTTGCATATTTAAAATAACATGATCTCATCTTTTTAATCTCCTTCTTTCGCAGAACATGAGTGACGCCAGAACGAAATAGAATAGAAGGAGCGCAGAAGTACAAATTTCCCAAAGCTTTACGATTATAGCGCCCCCGGTTGGGGACGATGCGCCCATAGGCGCTACGGATCGACTTATAAACTTCTTGAACAACCGATGAGCAAAATTTTGACAATGAAGATTTGAATGTTATGCCGAGCCACCGTAGAGAGTCTGTTGATTTGACGATGAACGATCCAAGAGATATAGAAGCTTTAGATGCACTCGAACAATTTGACGAAGGGTTGAAATGCAGGTACTCACATTTTGAAAGGTTAACTTCAAGGCCAATTTTCAGAAGTTCTGACGACAGCTTACTTACATTTTTTGTGAGTGTGGATCGGCTACGGCTTACTAAGAGCAAGTCGTCCGCGTAGGCTATGTAGCTGAAGGCATAGTCTTTATAGAAGTAAGCAGGAAGCAAAGAATCGAGACAAGAAGATATGGCCGATTTGAAGATGTAGGGAGATAAGACTCCCCCTTGGCGAACACCAGTCCGGACAGAAATAATCTCTGACAAGCTACCTTGCCATTTGAACCTTACTGAAGAATGACCATACCAAAATTTTAACAGATAGACGACAGACAGATTCACGCCAGAAGTAATGAGAGAAAATAGGGCCTGAGAATGCGTTATATTGTCAAAAGCACCAGCTATATCTATAGAACATATATGTATAGAAGACTTGTCGCGGGTAGCCTGTTTCATCATTTTTGTCAATATGTGATGAGCGTGCGCACAACTGGCGCTTGAACGGAATCCAAACTGCATTGAACCAAAGCTACATTTTTCAACTAGTTCTGGAAGAAGGACGTATTCCAGGATTTTGCTTATGGTACAAGAAACTGTAATTGGCCGATAGCTTTTGCAAAGGTCCGCGTCTTTCCCTCGTTTAATCACCGATGTCATAGTACCCATGAGGAAACTATTCGGAACCAAACCCTGGCATAAACAAATTTGAAATAGCAGCTGAAGGTGTTGTGTTAAAGCTGGACACTCAATTTTGAAAAAATCGGCACTAAGGCCATCAGAATCTGTAGAACCAGTTCTTCTTAATTTTCGGAAAGCAATTTCGATGGAAGAACAAGTAACGGGAAGAACAGAAGGTTGAAATATTTTCCTTGGTAGGTATTTAAGAAGTAAATTTTCAAAGTGCTGCTGAATCTGGTTTTTGCAACCACTGAATAGACCACGGTAGTGGTTGGTCCAGTCAGCCATAGTTAGCGCGGAAGGAGGTACAGCTGAACCTTTATCTGTACGAAGGACCTTTTGCCACGCTTTTTTGTCACTGGGAGCATCTAAGCCATTCAAACGAGCATTTTTAAGTGAAGATTTGTATTCACGCTTCGTTTTAGCTTTTAGATTAAAAACAGTACCATTCTCTGGGCGTCCACAAGCAATCCAAATTTTTAGCCAAAATTTTGCCGTGTTTTTTGCCTTCTTAACTTCAGGACTGACTTTCCAAATAGGTTACCTTGTACCAACTCGAATTCTCTCAGTCGGTACAGCAATATCGGCTGCCAATTTCAAGCAATGGACAAGCTCGCTATAATAACAATTAATATCAACGGACGAAGTAGTAGCTGCTATACCAGTCTGAAGAAGGTGAAAAGGAACTTTTAAAAGCGAGAGAAGATTAGTTAACGTAGAAATGTAGAGCACAGTATCTATACAATTCCAGTTACGCTTTTGGATCCAAGCCTTCTTGGGATTTGGACAACTGATTCGAGCAACAGGGACAACCAAACAGAAAGACAGAGGCAGATGGTCGTCCTCAATTTTCTCCTCATCAACCTCAACAATACCGTCAATGAGACTTGTTTCAGAAACAATCAAATGATCAAGGTTGGAAACATTAGCGCCACGGTTATGTATATATGAAAAGGGTAGAGACTTCTCAATGAGACTGTGAGCTACCGGTAAAGAATCGAAAAATAAATCAGTCCGTACAGAAGAAGTTAGAAGATCAGTGTTAATATCACCAACAAGAGCCCATTTCATTCCTTTCCTTGAAATGTCTGATAGAAGTGTTCTGATCTTATGACAAGCCTTAGCAAATGAACTATGTGATGCAATGTTCCGCCGGTCGCAAGGTAAATATACATTAACAAGAACAATATTGTCCAACTGAACGGCAAGAGCATAACGCCCAGACTGGAACAGTTTTGGTGGTGCTGAACACTCGCTGGCTCGAAGAAAAATGGCTAACCCACCGGAAGGACGACCTCTAGTTTTCATTGCCGGCTGAATGAACACAAAGTGCTCAGGAGATCGGCGCAAACTTTCGCTACTAGGGGCGGATAGCAGATGCTCTTGAAGACAAAGAATGTCCGAGCTGCCTAGCAAATCATCAAGTAGAAGATCTTTGTCCTTAGTGCCATTTACATTTAATGACACACAGCGCAGTTTCTTTTCCTGAAAAACCATTATTTGCCAAGTCCCACGGCCTTCCTCATAACGCTGCATCTGAGGCTAAAAGAGACATGACAGCCGTCGCAATTGGCACACTTTGGAGGCAGTGAGCAAGGGGAATCTTTGCTATAACTGTGGCAACCAGCACAACGAGCGCATTTTGGAGAATCAGACGGATGCGGGCATTTGGCTATACCGTGGTTTGGGGATTGACAGCGATAGCAGCGCTTGGGCATTCGGTGGAATTCATGAACACGAAAAACTTCATACCCGATTTTTACCCCGATTTTCATAGCTGTAAGGAGACCAACTTGACTTTTGAACCCGATTTTGAAAGAACGAGAGCCCGAGATAGGCACGACTTCACAAGAATCAGGAATCAGGGTCTTCAAGGCGTCGGCCGTAATGGTGACTTGAACACTTCTGACGACACCCAAAAATTTAGGAGAGATAACTTTGGCAGTAGTACCCTCCGGCAAACCTTTGGTGATTGATCTCGCAACAACCTCTGCATAAGAAGCACTTGAAGTGTGGACGATGAGACGACTTCTTTGAGTATTCGCTCTGACATTAGTAATCCCTTCGTTACCTTCAACGGTGTCAATGTGTTGCGTCCTGGAATCAATGTTAAGAAGATCCGACGGGACATTACTAACAACAACAGTGTGCGTATCTGAAGGTGGTGAGGGAGGGATGGCCGTCAAAGCCTCGGCACGAGTGGAAATAGCAGTGAAGCGATCAAGAGTAGAAACTGCTTCAGCAATAAAACGGACATCGTTAGCAACAGCGCTTAGCTTGCTACTCAATACAGATATGGCAACAGCTGGAACGACCGGAACTTCGCTCGGAAATCGTATGACGAAATCCGGAACAGCAACGTCCAAGTCATCACAGCGACGGAAAGCATCCACAATATCACACAGATGATTGGCCTGGGCATTTCTTCTCGGGGGGAGCTCACTGGGAAAGGCAAGAGCCCACAGAAACTTTTTCGCAGCCACAATCGCGTCAACAGTGAAGAACTCTGCAGCAAACTTTTTGACCGAATTTGTATCAACTCCCGAGTCAAGACTTTTCTGAAAAAAATTCAAAACTGTCTGATAAACCAGACTAACTGACATCTCGTCATTGCCTTCACTTGGCGCCATTCCACAAACGCAGACTTTCAGTAACGGCTTTCAACGGTTTCACAAACAAAAAGTTAACCGGTATTTGCGACCGTTCAGGTCAACGGTCAGTTGAAGACTGATGATTATGTAATGAATGTTATGAAACTTCTGACAGTGCGGCTGCTGTTTTTGTTACTCGCCTGGGTCAGTGACATGGCAGAGGCTTTCCCTGTATCAAGCTGACTTATCCGTTCAGTGCCATCAAATATTTTTTGTTTCAGATGCATTGCCTCTATGACCTTTTGAACCGTATTTCTTATAACTTTTGTTTTCACTTTTTGAACCTTATTTTTTTTTCCAGATAATTAGTTCACTTGGAGTCCCGCCAAAACCGGACATTTGGTAAAATAATTTTTTTTCTGGGGTCGATTGAAGATACGATAGTAAAGTAAACGTTCGTACCAATTCCGTGTCTGCACTGTCAGAAGTTTCATGACAGATTGCGCATAACACTTTCAAGAATAACACCTTTTCACTTAGAAATAAAGTGTTACGACAAATTAAGTTTACACTATTTGGTGCCTAGGTCTCCAGCAACACCTTCAATTGGTGAGAATACTGACGGGAACGAACGAAACATAACATATAATATCCCAAAGTGTTATCTGTTGAAACCGCGCATCCTGCTGTTGTCGTTATGTAACTTCTGACAGTGTAGTATTTTTACCTATTGAAGGTGTTGTTGGAGATCTGGGCACGAAATAGTATCAACTTAATTGGTCATAACACTTTTTTCTAAGTGAAAAGGTGTTATTCTTGAAAGTGTTATGCGCAATCTGTTATGAAACTTCTGACAGTGTGAAGTTTATTTTCTGACTGGACAAGCAAACCCGGAAATTTGAATGAATGAATGTATAAGGGTTTATTAACAAAAAATTAGAATCTTCAATGCCCAGAGGCGAACCTGTGAGGGACTAAATACCCTCAAAACAAAACATCAACAACAACAAAAACTTCGACAAATATAAAGAAAAAAAGGAAAGAAAGAAAAAAAGGAGCTTGACTTACCCGGTCTGGGACGCCCAACCCAAAAAAAAACAAAAAATTGACAAACAAAAAAAAACAAAAACCATTCACTTCCCATGACTCCTGAGGGGTAAGAACGCATGCTGAATCCGTGTCTGTTCTTAGTTTTCTCAGCGAATCGCAATGTTCCAAAAGTTGCGGAAAATGAAAGATAAATATACAGGGACATAACAAGTAATCAGTAGAACCATGGGTGGAAGTTTGTTCAACTGGATATGTTGAGTCGATAAATACTATTTGTTCTCACCTTTGACGGACAGTGCGATCAAATCGTCGGCAGAAATTCAGAAGTGAACCTAGTTACATTATTTTCGATGAATGAGGTCATAATGCAAGGGGTCTGTACCTATTACATTTATGACGACGACTGTATTTGTATGTGAAGAAGCACTCTCAACCTGATGTTAAGGCGAGGAGTGTAGAAGGCCGGACATAGATGGTAAATGTCCTTGGATACGGTCATCGGATACAGGACAGCCCAGGGCGTCTAGTGGCCTAATACACGTGCAAACTTCACGGGCTCATTGTGGATTCCCCGGTCGATTCACACTAAGGTCTGCGTACTAACCACAATAGGCTATAAACCACCCATCATACTCTAGGCCTTACAGGCCAGCACACTCTAAGGAGCCTTAGACAAGACTCAGAACAATGACCTAAGGTCCGTAAATAAACAAAAGGTTTTATTCTCTGGTATGAGCTGTACTTACAAAATAAAAACAACCTTTATTTAAAAAGGCTTTTTGCCAGGTCGAGCCCCGGAAAAGAAGTGCGGAAGAACATGACTCATCCCCGGCGGATAAGTCATGAACATGAGGTAATAAAATAATACAGAATCACGGCAGTATAGAAGATTAACAGACTGGACGGAAAGGGAGTAACGCTGGCTAACGGCGGAAGAAGTTAGCAGTGAGGGGTGCAGATGGCACCACCGTAACACATTGCAAGTCTACTGTCTCTGGAAATCCGACAAACCAATTGTCTTTATCAGGAAGTCTAGTCCTTCGGGATCAATATTCCTTCAGCCCAAGCTGACTGCGAATCATATTTGAATCATATAAAGAAGTGCGGAAGAAGATGACTCATACCCGGCGGATGAGTCATGAACATGAGGTAATAAAATAATACAGAATCACGCCAGTAAAGAAGATTAACATGCTGGATGGAAAGGGAGTAACGCTAGCTAAAGGGATCCCTTCGAAACCTTTTGTCTTGTTTTCTGTTCACGGAAGTGGATACTTTTTCGTGTAGTGTCGTGACGAAAGTTTCTCGTGTAGGCTAACATCTCTTTTTTCTTTTATTTTTGCAGACATGCATATCTGGCGTCCGAGTCGGAAGGTAACCTGTAAGCAAACTGGCTCATAATCATCTACGAAGCACTATAGCGGCCTTATCGTTGTGGGATGGCGGTAAAGTAAGTCACACATTTTTGTACGTCTGAGCTACGGAATTAGATGCCGAATTCTTAGAAAAAAATGAGGAATAATTATCCATATTGGGCTCTGGAATTTACATAATTTCGATATTTACCCCGCCGGTGTGTATTGTGTATGAGCCGTGAGACGATGTCGAGAGTTTCTTGATTTGGTCCGAGGATGATTTGTATTTTATGTTCGAGTTCAAATACTCAACTCCTCTGAATAGTTTCTGTTACCTAGGAGTAGCTTTAGGACCTTTACTTTTTCTTTCAAATTTAAATGTCGCAGAATCCGACAACTGAGTTGTGCCTCATTACGGAGAAGAAGACACTGATTTGGGTCGAATTTATCGCTTTACAAGGTTATGGATATTATTTTCTCAGCAAGGATTTCTCCACACTCAGCTTTCCATTTAGTCTGTCTCCCCAGGAAGGTCTTTCCATCCCGAATCGAATCCTTACTCCCCTCCCTCGTTCCTTATTACCACAAATTCAGAGTCTGGTTCGGCCGTATCACAATACCTATGATTTGGTTCCCGGTCTCACTTTACCACTTTAGATCATGGAATCCATTTCAGACCTGAATATTCAACTTCTCCTCTTCTACCTAGGAACCAGGGAATTACTTGCTTGAGGTCTCGTCTATTTCCTCATTGAAAAAGATCATCCTCCATCTTGTGTATTTTATTTGGATCCAAATAAATGGGCTGCCTCGAGTGGTAATTATACTGGGTCCGCTTTTCACTAATTGCGAAACTTTCTGGAAAGTCAAGCTGCTACTTGAAGTTTGCTTTCGAATTGCCCTGGAGCTCTATCCTTGTACTATGGCAACTTCCCAGGCCAGTCAGATGAAGCAACTCCCAAGTCGCTCCCGCCTCCCAAGGCTTCATTAAGTATGGCAGGTTAGTTTTAGGCGAAGTAGTTTTACGTTCATTTCCTGACATGAAAGACGGTCTAGCCCGCTGCACACGATTGAGGACTGTGTCCTTTAGGCAGAGGCGTTACTAGACAAAATGTTGGGGGGGGGGGGGGGCATGGTATTTACCTGGCTGATAATTTTTACCGACTGTTTTTGCAGACAAAAACGACTGTTATCGAGAAAAAAACGACTGTGTTGACAAAAAATCGGTTGATTTTAAGAAAAACTACTATTTCTAAGAAAAAATCGACTATTTTTACGAGAAACCGACTGTTTTAAAAAAGTCGACTGTTTCCAAGAAAAAAATCGACCGATTTTACGAAAAATCGCGGCGCTTCGCGCCGACTGGGCTATTTTGTACCGACTGGTCGACAATATTCGGGGGGTGGGGGCGTCCCCCCCCCCCCGCTAGTCGTGACTTAGGATAACTGTACTACTGTGAGTCCAGTAGGTGTCCAATTTTAAGGGACACCACAATAGTTGTCCAATTTTGACTGATGTGTGCGGCGTCCGTAACTCGTAAACTATGAAAAGTGAAACGGTAGACCAGCAATTTCATATCTGCCCTATTATAACATGACAACTATTGCTGCTGGAACGATTGACTTTCTCCATGTTCGGCTCACAACACCTTGCTGGTCTTATCCAGACGCCTGCCCCCCCCCCCCCCCCCGTCGGAATGGTCCTTCGATACTTAGTGACTTGAGTAGGAGACTGTACAACTGTAAAGGTAAGGATGACTGGCAAACATTGACGCCTTTGGTACACAAAGACTCTGCTGTCGAATCCGCTCCCTCCACCATCTTGCCCTCTCAACCCCCCCCCCCTCAGTCACTTAATTCACGAGGAAACAGGCGAAGAGAGTTCTTTGAGTGAGAGTAGCGAAGTGAGAGGATTTAGAGAGGTGCTAAGGAGATGACTCGATTAAGCTGTTTACAACAATCGTGATACTTTTCCTGTTAATGGTAGTGCCAGAAACACTGAAAAAGCACATAAATTAAATTCTTTGAGGTTAAAGTGCAAGTGCCTAATCACTTGCTCATCACCTGGAACTGGTTTGGCGATTCTTATTGCCTCCATGAGCAGAGTGAATGCCTATTGAATAATTAGCAATGCAATATCTTGCTAATATCCCTGCTATCAATAGTAGGTCACAAGTTCATCCTTGCAAACATTTTATGTCCCCTATAATTTTTATACTGTTCTTGCTGAAAATCGGTTGACATGTCACTGTCAGAAGTTTCATAACAGATTGCGCATAACACTTTCAAGAATAACACCTTTTCACTTAGAAATAAAGTGTTATGACCAATTAAGTTTACACTATTTCGTGCCTAGATCTCCAACAACAGCTTCAATTGGTAAAAATACTAACGGGAAAGAAAGAAACATAACAGACAACATCCCAAAGTGTTATCTGTTGAAACCGTGCATCCTTCTGTTGTCGTTATGTAACTTCTGACAGTGTAGTATTTTTACCTAGTGAAGGTGTTGTTGGAGATCTAGGCACGAAATAGTATAAACTTAATTGGTCATAAATCTTTATTTCTAAGTGAAAAGGTGTTATTCTTGAAAGTGTTATGCGCAATCTGTTATGAAACTTCTGACAGTGTAGCCAATCGAGGAATTGATCCCTGGTTGAAGGTTATTCAAAAGAGAGGGAAGATTGGTATCAAGCAGACCCTATAGATGGGATTGGTATTTTGTAAATAGTACGCCCAAGTTTTGATATAGACTTTAGGAAGATGTACAACAAGCCTTGATCGCGTTTCACGTGGCCTGGTCCTATTTGTGACCAGCAATCTGGCTGCAACTGTGAGAAGAAAGATAAGTTCACACGAAGTTTTATTTTTATCACGGAAGAGAAAATCTAACAAAATTGTCAAACTCTATTCACGAATAAAGTAGGCCTATCTACTCCTGGCTGACGCAGACGGCGACCCAAAAGCATGTCTTACGACTCGATAACAAAAGGAGCTTAAACGGAATAGATAGAATTTTGAAGGTTAGATACACGGTTCTTTTGTAGGAGAATGACTTAGGACAGCCAGTTATTTTTTTAAAGAGTAGGCTTGAAGGCCCGAGGCGTACCCCAAAAAGGAAAAAACATGAAAAAAGTTTTTCGGCACTACGGATTGGCACTGATTGATTCGTATCCTACTTCTGCGTCTGCTATGAAATGAAACACAATCGAAGCAAAATGTGAGAGGCACGGGAAAGCGACCCAAGTTGGTTGTCAGATGAAGCGGAACGATTTTGTTCGACTGTGAATAATAGCTTGTCTCTTGAAACTCTTACTTTATCTGTTCTCGGTCGCCCTTTTTGTCACGTTCCCGTTTTTGTCAAAAGGGAGAATGTCGAGGAGACCAGCTTGGAGAACTAGGAACCTAATAAATTTCTTCTTTTCTCCAGTTGAAAAAAAAGTAAGTAAAGAGCAAAACCGCGAGTTCCCCAGTTGAAAAGAAAACGCTTCGATAATAATTTTTGACAAATTCAAACTTCCATACCCGCGCCCCGCCTTCTTTACGTCAAGCTCTGTGAAATAGCCAGAAATAAGCGACGAAGGATGACAGAACGAAAAAGCGGTTCAACTGGGCATACAAGATTTACTGAGAGTGATTGCTTCATTGCCAGAATGCGAGGATTGTTCGAAAATTTCATTGACAAACTGCGTAAACCTGTCTCCTCATCTTCGATGAAGGGATCGACTAAAAAGAGGCACGGCGTGACATTCGAGGAACGAGAACTAAAAAGAGGCACGAAAACTAACAGGGCCATTTCAGGCTTCAGGCTGAGGGGAAGGAACAATGTTCTAACGTGTATTTTCTAGGCTCCGGAGTTACGAACTCTCACATACTTGTCTACTTCTACTACCTACTAATCTCTTATTATTACTCGTGCCTCCTGCGCCCTGCGCCTTCATTGACGGATTTTGTTGTCCTTCGATGAAGGGATCGAGTAAAAAAGGCACGGCACGACATAGGAGGCACGAGTACTAAAAAGAGGCACGAAAACTAAAAGGACCCCTTTAGGCTTCAGATTGAGGGGAAGGAACAATGTTCTAATGTGTCTTCTTTTAGGCTCTGGAGTTACAAACCTTCACTTACTTGTCTACTTCTACTACCTACTAATCTCTTATTATTACTCGTGCCTCCTGCGCCCTGCGCCTTCATTGACGGATTTTGTTATCCTTCGATGAAGGGATCGAGTAAAAAAAGGCACGGCACGAAATAGGAGGCACGAGTACTAAAAAGAGGCACGAAAACTAAAAGGACCCCTTTAGGCTTCAGATTGAGGGGAAGGAACAATGTTCTAATGTGTCTTCTTTTAGGCTCTGGAGTTACGAACCTTCACTTACTTGTCTACTTCTACTACCTACTAATCTCTTATTATTACTCGTGCCTCCTGCGCCCTGCGCCTTCATTGACGGATTTTGTTATCCTTCGATGAAGGGATCGAGTAAAAAAAGGCACGGCACGAAATAGGAGGCACGAGTACTAAAAAGAGGCACGAAAACTAAAAGGACCCCTTTAGGCTTCAGATTGAGGGGAAGGAACAATGTTCTAATGTGTCTTCTTTTAGGCTCTGGAGTTACGAACCTTCACTTACTTGTCTACTTCTACTACCTACTAATCTCTTATTATTACTCGTGCCTCCTGCGCCCTGCGCCTTCATTGACGGATTTTGTTATCCTTCGATGAAGGGATCGAGTAAAAAAGGCACGGCACGACATAGGAGGCACGAGTACTAAAAAGAGGCACGAAAACTAAAAGGACCCCTTTAGGCTTCAGATTGAGGGGAAGGAACAATGTTCTAATGTGTCTTCTTTTAGGCTCTGGAGTTACGAACCTTCACTTACTTGTCTACTTCTACTACCTACTAATCTCTTATTATTACTCGTGCCTCCTGCGCCCTGCGCCTTCATTGACGGATTTTGTTATCCTTCGATGAAGGGATCGAGTAAAAAAAGGCACGGCACGAAATAGGAGGCACGAGTACTAAAAAGAGGCACGAAAACTAAAAGGACCCCTTTAGGCTTCAGATTGAGGGGAAGGAACAATGTTCTAATGTGTCTTCTTTTAGGCTCTGGAGTTACGAACCTTCACTTACTTGTCTACTTCTACTACCTACTAATCTCTTATTATTACTCGTGCCTCCTGCGCCCTGCGCCTTCATTGACGGATTTTGTTATCCTTCGATGAAGGGATCGATTAAAAAAAGGCACGGCACGACATAGGAGGCACGAGTACTAAAAAGAGGCACGAAAACTAAAAGGGACCCTTTAGGCTTCAGATTGAGGGGGAAGAACAATGTTCTAACGTGTCTTCTCTTAGGCTCTGGAGTTACGAACTCTCAATTACTTGTTTACTTCTACTACCTACTAGTCTCTTATTATTACTCGTGCCTCCTGCGCCATGCCATTCCGTGCCGTGCCTCGTTTTAGTCAATCCTTTCGATGAATGACATCGCATTTCGTTATCCTTCGATGCAGGGATCGACTAAAAAGAGGCACGACACGACATAGGAGGCACGAGTACTAAAAAGAGGCACGAAAACTAAAAGGGCCCCTTTAGGCTTAAGATTGAGGGGGAGGAACAATGTTCTAACGTGTCTTCTCTTAGGCTCTGGAGTTACGAACTCTCAATTACTTGTCTACTTCTACTACCTACTAGTCTCTTATTATTACTCGTGCCTCCTGCGCCATGCCATTCCGTGCCGTGCCTCGTTTTAGTCAATCCTTTCGATGAATGACATCGCATTTCGTTATCCTTCGATACAGGGATCGACTAAAAAGAGGCACGACACGACATAGGAGGCACGAGTACTAAAAAGAGGCACGAAAACTGAAAGGGCCCCTTTAGGCTTAAGATTGAGGGGAAGGAACAATGTTCTAACGTGTCTTCTTTTAGGCTCTGGAGTTACGAACTCTCAATTACTTGTTTACTTCTACTACCTACTAGTCTCTTATTATTACTCGTGCCTCCTGCGCCATGCCATTCCGTGCCGTGCCTCGTTTTAGTCAATCCTTTCGATGAATGTCATCACATTTCGTTATCCTTCGATGAAGGGATCGACTAAAAAGAGGCACGGCACGACATAGGAGGCACGAGTACTAAAAAGAGGCACGAAAACTAAAAGGGACCCTTTAGGCTTCAGATTGAGGGGGAGGAACAATGTTCTAACGTGTCTTCTCTTAGGCTCTGGAGTTACGAACTCTCAATTACTTGTTTACTTCTACTACCTACTAGTCTCTTATTATTACTCGTGCCTCCTGCGCCATGCCATTCCGTGCCGTGCCTCGTTTTAGTCAATCCTTTCGATGAATGACATCGCATTTCGTTATCCTACGATGAAGGGATCGACTAAAAAGAGGCACGACACGACATAGGAGGCACGAGTACTAAAAAGAGGCACGAAAACTAATAGGGCCCCTTTAGGCTTAAGATTGAGGGGAAGGAACAATGTTCTAACGTGTCTTCTTTTAGGCTCTGGAGTTAAGAACTCTCACTTACTTGTCTACTTCTACTACCTGCTAATCTCTTTTTATTACTCGTGTCTCCTGCGCCATGCCATGCCGTGCCTCGTTTTAGTCAATCCTTTCGATGAATGACTATCGCATTTCGTTATCTTGTTTCTTCTACACTAGGTGGAGGTCTGTGTTTTCTGTTCGCTGCTTAGTCTTCCAGTTCAGCTATTTTTATTACGATTTTATTCTTTGATTTTATTATTTGATTTTATTATTTATATTTTATTACGGTTGAAAGACCGGCTTTACTTCAACTGGGTACGGGAGAGTTGTGCTGCGGAGGAACATTTTTTTTTCTTCTAATATTTTCCTTCAGGCGATTTCTGCCTTATGTTAGAAAATAGTTAGGGTTTGCGGTTTCTACGGAGAGTATGGACCTCAGGCCAGATTGATCAGTACGACGTTACGTTTTGGTAAGCTTCTTAGAACTATTACCTGGTTCAAAACGGATAATGTTTGCTCGTTCTTGATCCAGGTCCCACAGTATATGGAGTGAAGTTGAGTGTTTTGGTATATGTCACAGAGGACTTTTTGAGTGGAAAGCTCCTTTCTATCAAGCAAGCAGGCTGGCAACATTTAAAAATTGGAGGCGTAGTAAAAGCTAAGATTGCTAAATATGTAAGTAAGTAAGTAAGTAATTTATTTATGACCCGCCATTTTCAAAAAGCGGAGTAAATGACGAAAATAAATAAAAAACGTAAACACACAAAAAAGACACTTAATTTTCAATCGTCGGCCAGGAAGTTGTGGATAACGTCATGCGCTGGTTGGGCCCTGTTGTCAATGATTTTTTAAAGCGACGAGGAAACATCCAAAAGGGCAACACTTGCATCTTGAATTTTGAATTTTTCCGTCAGTGTATGGTTATGACATAATTTCGACAAGTGGAGCAGGTGCTTTGCATATTTAAAATGACATGATCTCATCTTTTTAACTTCTTTCGCAGAACATGAGTGACGCCAGAACGAAATTGTATAGAAGGAGCGCAGAAGGTGCTGTACAAATTTCCAAAGATTTACGATTATAGCGCCCCCGGTTGGGGACGATGCGCCCATAGGCGCTACGGATTGATTTATAAACCTCTTGAACAACCGAAGAGTAAAATTTTGACAATGAAGATTTGAATGTTATACCGAGCCAAGTAGAGAGTCTGTTGATTTGACGATGAAACGATCCAATAGAGATAGAACCATATGATGCACTCGAACCATTTGACGAAGGGTTGAAATGCAGGTACTCACATTTTGACAGGTTAACTTCAAGGCCTATTTTGAGAAGTTCCGACGACAGCTTCCTTACATTTTTTGAGAGTGTGGATCGGCTACGGCTTACTAAGAGCAAGTCGTCCGCGTATGTGCGGCAGTTTCCTGGCCCCATAGCCAAAATTTATTTTTCGAGTATCAAACAGAAAAACTTACAGAAATAAAAAAAAGGAGCATTTTCGCTTTTCTTTGCTGCTTAGGAAGCTGGAGATTATCCTTTGCTCCTTTCTAAGTGGGGATATTGTAAAGATTTTGACCGATAGTCCTTGATGAGCTCATCAAACTTTATGTTGTACGAAAATACCGTCATGAAGTAAACCGTTTTGAAAATTTGAGACGCTGACAACTTCAGTGTTTGTGGTGCGTATTGGAAAAAACAGATGTAAACTATGATACAAGGAGCAAGGGAGCTTGCTCCCTAGTATAATAGGTAGTAGCATAATAGGTGCTACAGCATAATGCGTAGAATGCACAAATAATGTACCTATTATTTATTTCCGTTCCATTTTAAGGTAAGAAAAATCTATTCCATTTGGGTGTAACTTGCAATTTTTAGCTCAGTTAGCATCTAGACTTTGTAGCATACAGTGGGAATAAAGTAGCCCAGTGTTAGTCTGTCAAGTTTGTATGACACTAAATAAAGAAAGCTCACGGCATTCGAGTGAGACTGTGAGGGGAGAACCAAATCGTACGGATGATGAAACGAAAATCGGGGCTGTACTGCCTGTTGTGGTAGTCTTGGTCGTACAGAAAATACTTCTGCTTACTTCATTAAGCTTTCTAACTATACGTCTTTTCCTTAGATAAATGTGCCCCGCAAAACCTGACAAGGTTAACATTATGTTGTCATTTCTCTTTGTTTTGCTTCCTTTCTAAAACCCTTTCTCATTAATTACTGAAAGCCAATGTTCCCAACCTCCGCAGAATAGGCGTTCCGAAAAATCGATCTTTGCTAACCTCGACTGTTAATTCCTGAAATAACGGGGCAAGGAAGGAAAGTTTGATTTATTAAGGAAGAATGGTAGTCTAAGCTAGTTTGTGGCAAATTAGGAAGGGCTTTGGTCGATGAACAGTTTAAAGACAAAGAAATACCTCTTTGCTATCTGTATTTAAGTATTAGCAAGAACAAATAAGCCAATAGAGCCTCCGTTTTTAGTCTCATACAGTGACTATGGCTACCCCGACAAAACTGAGCTTAGCTAGAGGTACTTGCTGAGATTGAGTTGCTGACCGTCTACTTCCCAGCGCGTCCAGACAGCCAATCAGCTTTTACACTGTCAGAGCTTTCATAGCAGACAGCAGAAGGATGCGCGGTTTCAACTGACAATGCGTTCTGTTATGTTTGAAAATTTTATGCATGACAAGCGTTGCCGTCAAGAAGAGCCAAAAAATAGCCAAAAAGTATCTGCTGAATTTCGGATATCATGACGACAAACAAAAAAGGCACTTAGCACTTTTCTAAGTGCTAAAAAAGCACTTACGGTGATTTAAGAAAGTGCTAAAAAAGCACTTAGGGTGATTTTTTAGCTGTTTTTGCTCTTCCTGGCATAGCTTGTTATGCATCACATTTCATGTGTAACGTTTTCCAACACAACAGATAACATCCTAAGTGTTGTCTGTTACGCACTGTCTGTTGGAACCGCGCATCCTTCTGTTGTCTGTTATGAAACTTCTGACAGTGTACTTTAGAAATTTCTTCTTTGGGGCTTTACTGCGATATAGCTGTTTCTAGAGGTAATGAATTGTGATGTTCCGCGTAGCCCATACCCTCCGCTAGTTTGCATCGGGCAGGGTACAGGGATCTGTTCGACTCCGCATGGTCGTATTACAGAGATAGGAGACGGAGGTTCTGGTGGTTATTTGTTCTTGGTATTAGCAAGAACGCATTGAAGGTCATCTTAGGGAATTGGGCTGTGACAGGTGACCCCACATTAGATTTGCATCAAGTTTAGCATACTTACCTTAAAGCAAGAACCTTCCCGATGAAAAATTTTTAGCCTGCGTAGTTGTACGAAAAAGTTGCATGTAATACCATGTAGTAGCAAAGGATACTATCATTTAATGTGCCTCAGACTGGTACAATCTTAAGCAGTAGTATCCAGTAGCATCCTGTCTTGCCATAGTAGCTAATAGTAGCATGCAGTGTAACACGGTAGCCTTGAAGTAGAAGCATGTAGTAACATCAGTTAGTACTGCATGCTACTTTTTCGTACAACTTCATACTACTATTTTGAGATAATTTTTCATCGGGTTGGTAGGCTCGCAGATGTGGTCGCCGTCACTACTCCCACCCATCATTCCGCTCACCCGTCCTTTCGCCCAATCCAAAAATCCGGCAGTTCGCCCGTCCGTAAATTCGCCCACCTTTAAGTTCGACTACCCGTAAGTTTGCCCACCCACTACCCGTGAGTTCTCCTACCCGTAAGTTCATCCACCCGTCAGTCCGCTCACCGTCAGTCGACCCCCCGTCAGTTCGCCTACTCATGAAATTCGTCAGTTCGTCAACTCTTGGAATCCGTCAGTTGACCCACCTTTGAAATCCGACAGTTCATCCACTCCTGAGATCTGACACTTCATCCAATTCAAAAATTTGACAGTTGGTCCACTTGGCTAAATCATTAAAATCGATGAAAGACGGCGCGCGATCCCAAGGGAATAATCAGAAGGAGCCGACAATTATGTAAACATTTAGTGAGAAATATCAGGAGCTTGTTGTTAGATTATGCGGCAAACTCGAAAGGAAAACAAAGAATGAACACAAAAATAGGTTTGCGGTTTGCGACTGGCAACACGATTGGGAGTAGTTGACACGAAAATGGAAAGTAAAAGCATAGTCAAAATAACGTCACCCAAGACTCCTGGTATTTTAATGCCAAACTTGCAAGTAGCCTAGCTACTGCATCCGAGTATTTCTTCGAGAGAAGATTAGCCTATTTTCGAAACTAATTGCAATGCACGAGTCTAAACTCTTTACCGAAAGTTTCCTCTTTCCTCTTTTCGTAACCTTCGAACTGAATATAAATAGGACATCAACGGTATTAACAAGGCCATTAACAGGGTCCAACCAGCGCACGACGTTATCTATTGTTTCCTGGCCGAAGATTGAAAATCAGTGTCTTTTATGTGTTTTATTTATTCTCTTTCATTTACTCCGCTTTTCAAAAATGGCGGGTTACAAATAAATTTCTTACTTAATTACTCACTTACTTACTTGGGATGAGTTAAGACTTAAGAGGTGTGTAAGAAATATTTATTTCTTTAGCCGACGGCTTCAAACCAGGTACCCGAATATTTGAAAGCTTCTTCACATTTCCATCGATTTTTCGCACAGAATAGCTGTTCCAACCTTGAGCTACTTGTCCCATTTACCAAGGACAAACCCAGGGTTTCCGATTGCAATGCCTATTGCCAGTTTTGAGATCCCATCTGATAAGAAGATATCTCTTGAGAAAATTAAGCAATCTTCGTGAAAGGTGATAGTTCAAGAAGGTTCAGGTTTTAAAGCAGTCTCAGGTTGGTTACAAGTCAGTTCCCCAGATCATCTGCAGTGGGGCTGAGAAGTAGAGCACGTCAGACGAATGATCGTTCTTGAAGTAACAACCGGCTTCCTAAACGAAAGTCCAGGCGCCCCCAGGCCCCGGTACAAAGTAGCTTGGCGACCCCCCCCCCCCCCCTCGGTACCAGCCCCTCTAAAACAAGAGCTGTAAGCTCATATGGCAATGCAAGCATACGTAGTAGGTAAGGGGAACAGCTAATACTTGTGCTGTATTGAGACACAGACGATTATGGACCTTTGGGATTCATGAAAATGTATGGTTTAGTACAAATATGCCATGCACTTTGCGGTTACAATGTGCAATTTAGGGGTGCTAGGAATCCATTTTGTAAGCAAATGCACTGGTACAAAAATGATCATGGGCCCTTGGGTCATGAAAGTATATCATTCGCTGGAAAGTATTACGATTTACATTTTGCGGCTATGAAGCGCAAATTCAGGGGTTCAAACTGTATTTGGAAACAAAGTACTTGGGGCACAGATGATCATGGGCTCTTGGGGATCCTAATTTTTTTCCACTTTGTGGTAGCATTGCATGGTGCTTTAACTATGCCGGAAAGTTATTTGTAAGCGAAGTCCTTGAGGCAAAAATTAACAATCACGAATCACGAAAATGGATCTTTGGTCAAAAGTATTGTTTCACTTTGCAGTTAAGATACGCACTTTAAGGGGACTAAAAACTCATTTCATATAAATGAAATGCCCTTGAAACATTTCCTTTTGTCAACTGTCAAGCTTCCTTCGGATCCAACCAGCCGTTCAAAAGCTACGCATGGAATTCTGGTAGTCCGGATTCCAGTTCCCTCCAATCCCCCGAAGATAGTCGGATCGGAGAAATTACTGCTTCCAAGTCAATCTGATCGGGTCCTCGATACACCGGCCGAATTTCATCGTTCAAGTGCATCTGTAAGTAGGCTACCTTAACTCGCGATCACCGGGTTTCCGGAAAACCCCTTCCAAGACCCCAGAGTGCACCGATCTGGTCCATTTCTATTTACACCTTGCCCTTGTTCTTCTCACCAAGCTTCATCCTCACGATATTTCCGGCACCCACCCTCCAACTCCCCCGACAGTTGCTGGATCCGGTTCGGACGTAAAATGGGACACGTGAGGCATGTGTTCTTTCCACATGTAAAGTTTCATTCAGATCCGATCACCCGTTCGAAAGTTACGCATTCCTCAATATTCCGGATTCCCCTTCCCTCCACTCCCCCCACAATGGTCGAATCAGGGAAATGATTATTTTAAAGTCAGTTTGGTCGAGTCCCTGATATGCCTGCCAAGTTTCATCATCCTAGCACATCTAGAAGCACCCTAACTCGCGATCACCGGACCGACCGACCGACGGAAAAATGATTGGTATATGGCACTTGACCGAAGTGCCATAAAACCGAAAATGTATAGGATATTAGAAAATCTCATTAGAAATATAGTTTTATCGAAAACTTTATCGGCAGGTCTAGACACGTTCAGGGGGGTTGGCACAGGGAGGGGGGTCGCAGAGGGATTTTGGTGCCGGGGGCTTTTCGCCGGAGAGGGGCGGTAGCAGGAACCCTTTTAGGAGAGATGAAACAAGCAAGTGAAAGAGCTGAACTGAACTGTCATACCATAGGCAGGCACGTAACTACCATCCTAAGGTTGGTAGGTAGGTTGGTAAGGTTGGTTTTAAACGGATAGAGTGGAAGGATCGGGATGAGCCTTGGTGGGAAGAACAAGCACAAGTCCTAGATATTATCGATGACATAACCGGACCGGATTTGGGCACTCTGAGGAGAGTTGGGGGGGGGGGGGGAATTCTAGTGACTCTGCGAGTTCGGGTCTTGTTGATATGTTCCCAGTAGAAGGGCTTTTTAGCACACGTATTTTGGCCAAGGCCAAAGGATGAGTCAAGATATCAGATGTTAATATTCGTAGAATGTCTTCATACTCGATATTGTAGATTCTCAGTTTTTGCAAGATCTCGTAATCTCGTAACATCTTTAAGGACTTGATTAAAAGCATATTGCAGAGAGTGGCAGAAACACGATTACCAGTAGATAGGAATTACTATTATAAACTCACAGAACGATGTGTTTTAAATCATGGTGTTTACTGTATTACTGTTATAGGCTTCTGCCTAAACCGTAGCCGTCCAACCGAGTGGCTTGAAAGGGAGTGCTCTTCCTTTTAGCTCACTCAGTTGTTCACGAACTCTTCTGATATGACAGCGTTTTACAAGAGCTTCGATTTGTTCGAACGGTTTTCGTAATGTTCAGGTTCAGGACACGTTTTTGCTCTATACTCACTGATATGTTTTCAATTTGAATCGCCAACGTGGTCTGCCTAGAAAATGATTAGAAAAGTCTTTTTAAAAACTCCCATCTTGGACGTCAGTCCCGCTTTGCTTTCCTCTCGCTGGCCACCTGCTCATCTCCCGCTAGCAAACCGCAGCGTCTTGGAAGCATTGCACGATCGACTAAAACTAGGCACGGCACGGCACGACACAGTGTAGGAGGCACGAGTATTAGAATGGGGCACGAAAACTTAAAGGGCCCTTTCAGGCTTCAGAGTCAGGGGTAGGAACAATGCTCTAACGTGCCCTCTTTTAGGCTCTGGAGTTACGAACTCCCACATACTTGTCTACTTCTAGCACTTGCCTTCTAGTACTTCTAGCACGAGTCTTTTAATTACTCGTGCCTCCTCTGCCGTGCCGTGCAGTGCATCTTTTTAGTCAATCCCTTATGCAAGAGCTTGTTGTGGAACTTGCTTTGGATTCTGTTTCAGGTCGGAAACAATATTCCTTTTAAATCTGACTAAGTTCAAAAGGTCAACCAGGCCAGAACTTTAAATTTCCTAATAATAAAGATATGAAGACCCTTGGTAACAAACAACTACACCTTTCTTTTGTCTCTGCAAAATCCTAACACGAGTCTACATTATTTGCCGAGAACAGGTAGCTTCGTGAACCCTGTGGCGCAACCCTTCGCCCGCTCACTAATTATCCAGTAGGTTCGAAAGCCTTCACTTAGCTTGTGAACGCATAGCATCCTTAGGGCGGATTTTCGGCAGAAATGGCAAAAAAAGTTAAAACAAAATGTCCAAAGAAATAGATTCCAAATATTTAGCCGTCTGTGTTTACTTTTACTCCGACACCAATTCAATAATGTGCGTTCTCTTTGATTTTTCATCGGCCCTAGTTCCGTATATCGATAGATTTCCCGTCGGTCTGGCGGTGGATCCGATGATCACGAGTTCCAGATGGGCTAGGACCATAAAATATGTTAGGCATTTAGGTGCTTAACCAGATTGACCTGGAAAGTGTCTTTTCAAAGGTCGGACCATCCAGGAAGTGGGGGAAGTTGGAGGGGATACCGGAAATCTTGTTACTTGCATGAAGGGAAGCAATGATCGTTCATGCCCTGTATCTATTGAACTGGGCCGGATCTGGGCACTGGGGGGGGGGGGGGAGAGAACTTTGTTTTTAAGTGTAGTCTGTCGTCTGTCTCATGATGAACTCGTTTTATTTATGGATATGAGGGGATGGTTTACCTCTTGGTAAAAGAAAAAAATTGTTTGGGTAAAGTTAGGATTAAAACTGGTACTTACTCTTGCCCCATGTGTGGATGCGAGGAAGAAAGTATGAGCCATTTGAGGGAGACTGTGTGGGAGACAACAGTTGTGTGGAGTGATAGTATGTGGTAATGATTGGATTTCTTAGATAATGAAAGAGGAAAGTTTCCAGGCTATTCAACGGTTTGGAAGGTTCCTCCGGATAGGATTAGCACACAAGGAAAATTGTATACCCCTGTAGTTCCAAATAAAGGCATAGTGTCCATGTTTTATATGTTTGTTATTGTTGTTTTTTGGTGCGATGGCCCTCGTTGGCTTTTATAAATTAAATCTATACATCTATCAATCCAGCAGAAAAAAGTAAATAAGCTAAATCGATTTTGCGTGTCCTCTCGCCCATTTTTCAACACTGTACTCGACTTAAGACAATACTTTTACTTTGAGTCAATTTCCGTCTTCCGTTCAGTTCCGGGCGATCTTTGTGTTCGATGACGAACTAAAAAGTGATGGATCCGACTGATCATCCTCTATAAATAGACAGTCACTTTAGCTTTTTCAAAGAGTTTAAGCATGGATAGTATCGTTCCTGTTAGATTGAAAAAATGTTTGATGACTTGCCTTAAATTTACTTCACTGCCCCACCCTTAAAGAAAAACAGGACGGGTCTTCGCATTTTACCTACATCACGACCAGATAAAGCTTAAAGAACAGCTGCTACTAGAAATGATCTTTTCACTATGAACTAGATCAGAAAAAAAATTCTCGAAAATACCATTACTTTCCATCTGAATTCAATGATTTTCTTGTTAGTGCTTGGCGACTCTGCACAGCCAAGGTCTAAGACGCGGCGACTGGCCGCAAAACATTTGAAAAGTGAACGCGCCGTGAATAAAAAGTACGAAAACTAAGCAAATAAATTAGTCAAAAACAGAAGATTCACATATCCTTGTGTGTGAAAGAGTTGTCAGCGGACGTTGAAGATTCTGGCAAACTTTGCGTCGTGTAACGGTCCAAACTCGGCACGGCTGAAAAGGAACTAAAGTCGTAGGCACATAACGAAACAATGGAGAAAGATGGGAATTTCAAAAGCTTATAATTCCATAAGGGAGCTAGGTATATTATAAAAAGCAGAATAAGCAAGATGGGTCCTTTAACTCCAAGTTTGAACAAAACACATCGACTACGTCGAGCTGACAGACGCACGGACAGACTGGAGGGCAACCGTTAGGAAGTCAAAGGTGTTTGTTCAGCTTAAGTTTTGGGACTACAAGAAAGAACTGGAACGAAGAATTCTTGATTTATTGCGTATATAAAGCGATAAAGTGTATGCTCTCTTTCTCGAAAGCTTTCTCTTTCTTTCCCGATCTTCCCATTTCCGCTCGAACTTCTCTTCGCATTCAGCTTGGGGAAACAAAACACGTCACTCAAAAACATTTGTTCCGAACGATAGCTCAGGACCCTGTTTGTCCCAACGGGTTTGGTGGTTTCGCGAAAGGACAAGCATCAAGCAGAGCCAGATCGCGTCGGGGATCTTTGGGGGGAGTTGGAGGGGGTTTCTCTGAATTCCGGTGGTCACGAGTTAGGATACTTTCAGATGTGCTAAGGACGATGAAACTTGGCAGGCATATTTGTGATCCGACCAAATATACTTAACGGACACCTGAATAAACAGTATCAATTATCATACCTATCTGTATGACTTCCGTCAACATTGCCTACAGAAAACCCACTCCAAACACGAAATAGTGTTTCAAAGCTATGATTTTTGCTCCATTTTGCATCTGTCCCTATTTCAGTACCGAACAACTTTAGAAATGAACAAATGTCTCCAATCAACCCTGCTTCTGGAATATTTTTTAACCAGTTAAGCCCAAACGTATATCTAGAAGAAATTACAATATGATCCGGCCAGCGCTGTACAAGTTTTGAATGAATTGCGCTTTTTGTCTTGGAGTCTGCATGTGCAAACCTCCAGAAACGAACATCCCTATTTTGAAAACGTATGCTCTCCGTGGCCATGTCTGTAAATGCATTCTCCATGGTATGTTCAAGTATGGTTTCGTTGTTCAGGTGTCCTTTAAGGACCCGACACGATGCTCTAAGAAAACTTCTCCAGCAACTTTTGGAGGAGTAAACGGAAGGGGAATCCAGAAATTACTGAGTTCTGTAGGTTGCGAACGGGTGGTCGGACTCTAGTGACACTTTATGGGTGATAAATTTATGACCAAGTGTCCGCAAAACATGTGTTCAGCCACATGCGGTCATGGTCGGGTGAGTTGGAGGGGGAAGTGGTCCAGAAACTTCGTAGCATGCACAATAACCAAACGAATGGGCCGAATGGGATGCACGTTTGACAGTACCGAGTTCATGCGGCCTAGATTTGTAATTTGGCGTCCGGACAGGATCTGACCACGGTAGAAGGAGAATGAAGTAAGAAACGGGAAATTTGCAGATCTGGTCGATTCGATTCAGAGTTGATGGACAGGAAGAGGACATATTTGTGATGTGAAGTTTATGTATCCGAGTTTTATTCGGCCACAGGGGGGGGGGGGGGGTTGTAGGGAAATTTCCGGAAAGACTATGGCCCGCATATGGGTCAAAAGAGTGGAGCGATTTGAATGAAAGTTGGAAAGTAGATAGATCATATTCTGTACATTTTTTTTTATATCCGGACAGGATCCGAGCACGATGGGGGGGGGGGTACCAGAATTTTCCAAATAATTCTCAGATTTGAGTGAAACTTGATAGGTGATAGGAAAAGATGCTTTAGATGATCCATGTATGCGTTCGAACCAGATTCGGCGGCAGTTGGGGGACTTGGAAGGGGTACCAGTGTGACACTTCGAGGGATCAAACGAGTGGATCTAAACTTGGAAGATAGAAAAGTTATTTGTCGTAGATGATCCGAGGCGAGGCTGGAAATGCTCACTCGAGTGAAACTGGTGTCCGGCTAATTCGTCACAGGACAATTCGTCACAGGACAATTTGTCACAAGGACATTCTGCACAAGGACAATTCGTCACAAGGAAAATTTGTCATACGGACAATCCGTCATCAGGAAAATTTTTCACACGGACATTTGGTCACAATTAGCCTAATTTCAAGTTCGATTTTATTTAAGATATATACTATTAGACACTGACTAACATGAAAATAAGATGGCTATGTAATATATTAAGATGTGTGATGATGAGCAATTACCCACATTATTCGAGTACGTCAGTCTAACGAGATCGATATTTCCCTACGACGGTTTTCAGTCGCAGATTACAGTCTTCGTACTTCTTCTTCTTGGGTGGGTTGGGGCAAACATCAACAAATCACTCAGCATTAATTGTATTCATTGATTCAAATATGTGTATGAGCTGCACCAACGCGTTTATCGAAAGCTGAATGCCATCCTTCGACATTGTTGGTAGTTCTCGAAAGGTCCAATCTTTAAATTAAAGAAACGATAATTCAGTAATTTGTGAAGCGTGCTGAACGCTTTCCATTTTCGCTTCCTAAATGTTTTAACTTCGGAGTTTGTACAGTTTAACCACACAAAACACCTACAATTAATGAAGATCGCAAATAACGTTTGTAAACTATCAGAACAGTACGAGCAGTAAAAGTTTCGCAATATTTTCAATTTCTCTGTGTTTGTACATGAGAATCCTTTATAATAGAGTTTTTCACGACCTCTTCCAGTCTTTGTGAGTTCCATATTTGACTTCCGACACATTGACTCGAATCCAGAATATATCCCCAAAAGACTGAGGATTAAAAATCTGCGATTGGTTCAGGGATTATAAATAATGATCCAAAGATGGATTTAAACAACCTCTTGTGGAGGGGTGGTAGATTTGCTTTCATCCAAATTACCATTCCAGTAGGCTACCAAAGTTTTTAAAATGTGACGAACTGTCCTAGTGACGAATTGTCCTATGACGAGTTGTCCATGTAACCAAATGTGACGAAGTGTCCCTATTACTAACTGTCCGTGTGACGAATTGTCTTATGCAGAACTGTCCTAGAATCAAACACAGCATACTCCTCGTCGAGTTGCAGGGGTGGCCCGAAGCACTCAGGTCGAGGGGGGGGGGGGAGACCTCTAATTTCAACGACTTCTGGATCACAATCTATACCGAACCTACAAACAAAAAGTATACTGGAATTGAGTTTATATACAATAATGCAACCAGCCTTGTTCGATCTGCTTAATTTTACAAAACAGATTTTTATTTATTTCTCACGAATATTTAAGTGCTTCACCGGAATTGAATAATAGTAATTTACATATATACATAATGCTCTTGGAGTCAGGTAGATTGTCGCCACCTGAAAGGAAAAGGGTGCATGGATTAATTCAAACAGTTCCGTTGATCAAATTTTGCACTGTCAGAAGTTTCATAGCAGGTAACACGAGGATGCGCGGTTTCAACAGATAATGCGTAACAGATAACACTTCGGATGTTATCTGTTGTGTTTGATAACGTTATGCATGAAATGTTATGCATAACAAGCTTTGCTAGGAAGAGCAATAAAAAGAGCAAAAAATGTATCAACTGACTTTATTCCTTATCGTCATGATGTCGGAAAACTCAGCAGACACTTTTTGGCGGTTTTTCGGTTCTTCCTGATGGTAACACTTATGATACATTACATTTTGAAACACAGCAGATAACATCCGAAGTGTTATCTGCTACGCATTGTCTGTTGAAACCGCGCATCCTCGTGTTATCTGTTATGAAACTTCTGACAGTGTGGTAGCAACACGCTATCCTTTTCCAATATTTCGGTAAATTTTCTTAACTATAGTTGCTCTGCTCACAAAGGCATATCTGTTGATTTGTTGGTCTTCTAAACCTGCCACAATTGACCTGAACTGGGACAGAGACGAGGCCCCAATGAAAAATTTATCTCGAAATAGTAGTACGAAGTTGTACGAAAAAGTAGCATGCACCACTAACTGATGCTACTACATGCTTCTACTTCAAGGCTACCGTGTTACTGCATACTACTGCATGCTACTATTAGCAAGATTTCTTGAGATTTCTTCTCTACCTACCAAGGCGCATGCGAAACCGCTACCTGATCCGCCGTTTGTTAATATCCAACCCATTTTTGACGCTTGAAGCCCTCTCCTCTAATTTGTGTTCTCCGTTCGGAAACTTGCCTGTCCACGATCCCATCAACGTTATTCTAAATTAGTGAACCTTTATGGAAAATATTTGTTGAGTGTTCTGTGATTATTTTATATTTCTTTGTCCTTTTTACTGCACTTACGCCCTTGGGCAGTGCGTCATAAATCCTTCATTCATTCATTCAAGACTGGATGCTCCTATGGCAAGACAGGATGCTACTGGATACTACTACACAGGATTGGACTAGTCTGAAGCACATTAAATGATAGTATTCTTTGCTACTACATAGTATTACATGCAACTTTTTCGTACAACTACCATATAACTACGCAGGCTACAAATTTTTCATCGGGGCGCTGAGACGGATGAGCAGTGAGAGGACCCACAGGTGAAAATGATCAAACAAGTTTTAGGCGGACTAAATTCTAAAGGCAAAAAAAGCGTATACTTGTGATGGCTATATGCCAGTTTTTCATTCTTACAACAAGGTGAAAACGAGTTCCCATCTCGTCTCTACGAAATGTCTTGTCCCTAGGTCGGCTTTCGATCGGGGTTCGGTGGTCAAGAGGTCCTATTAACCCCTAGAAACATTAGTTGCCGTATTGAGCAGAAAGCTTTCCGATATCAACGCAAGCCAATTGCCACCGTTTCACGGTCTTGAATGTGTTTATTTCTCGTAGTTTATGTTTCTCTTTTTTTCTTTGTTCTTGAGTTTACTCCGCTATTTACCTTTGCTGTTATTAGTGGGTAAGAAAATGAATAAATAAATAAATGAATTATTTCGTTCAGTTACTTATCGTTCCCGACATGAAACCTTTTCCACCAGGCTGCAGAGCTATACGTATTCTTAAGATCCACCCTTCTGGAAAAAGTAACGAAGGAAGAAAATCCTCTGGACCTGCAGGATTTATCGGTAGGAAGTTCCCTGATGTGAGGCCCATTTACATCGAAACTTTAAGTTCAAAGGCCTAACTTTGGGAGGTGGGGCTGTAGTATTGTTTTGCCTGTGCACTGTCAGAAGTTTCATAACAGATAACACGAGGATTCTCGGTTTCAACAGATAACGCGTAAGAGATAACACTTCGGATGTTATCTGTTGTGTTTCAAAACGTTATGCATAATAAGCGTTACCATCAGGAAGAACGAAAAAAACGCCAAAAAGTATCTGCTGAGTTTTCCGACATCATGACGATAAGGAATAAAGTCAGTAGATGCTGTTTTGGCTCTTCCTAAGAAAGCTTGTTATGCATAACATTTCATGCATAACCTTTAAAAACACAACAGATAACATCTGAAGTGTTATCTGTTACGCATTATATGTTGAAACTGCGCATCCTCGCGTTATCTGTTATGCAACTTCTGACAGTGTGCTTGTAAATCCAGAAAACCTTGAGTAGAATGGATCTGATCAAGCCTTCATCTTGATTTTTTATGGTAGAAACGGAACCATTTCTCTTGTAAAACGGAAAAAAACAGTTTACCTGATTATCACCTCTGTATCCAGTTTCGTATTAGGTTAATCTGTAATAACCAGATGAAAGATATGCAGTGCAGTTTCCCAGAAGATTGTCGTTGTACAGCTGCTGGATAGTCTCCTGAAAAAGTCAAGAAATTTATTCCTGGAACGTGTGTGTAGTAATATTTCCGTTTTCTGATAGCATTCTACCTTCGATCTTTTTATTCTCCGTTCGCCTTTTTGTTCATCTTGACACGGCTTTCAAAACTGCGGAATTCCTTGTGAATCAGAGAACTCTGTCTAATCAAGTTCTCTGTTGGCTCAACGCCCTTCAACTTTGCGAAAAAAAGGGAAATAAGAAAATGGGTGGCCATTACCGGCTGATAAGAAACGTAAAATACGAAATGGCGTGTAGAAAAACGAAACAAAGCGTTTGTCATCTCTCAAAGAAGCATTTTCCATCTCTTTTTGGGACCCCAAAGAGAAGCGAGGGATGCGAGTGACATCGTAAACTTCCCCGTCCCGCTGCGCCACAACTGACACGATGTTTCGTTGGTACTTGGCAGAGTGATTTGTTTGGTGAAAGTTACACTGTCAGTAGTTTCATAACAGACAACACGAGGATGTGCGGTTACAACAGATAATGCGTAACAGATAACACTTCGGATGTTATCTGTTGTGTTTGAAAACGTTATGCATGAAATGTTATGCATAACAAGCTTTGTTAGGAAGAGCCAAAAAAGCATCTACTGACTTTATTCCTTATCGTCATGATGTCGGAAAACTCAGCAGATAATTTTTGGCGGTTTTTCGGTTCTTCCTTCCTTCGGTTCCTCCCTTTCGTAAGAACAGTCGATTCTTTTTAAAAACAGTCGGTTTCTAGTAAAAATAATCGATTTTTTCTTAAAAACAGTCGGTTTCTAGTAAAAATAATCGATTTTTTCTTAAAAATAGTAGTTCCTGATGGTAACGCTTATCATGCATAACATTTGGAAACACAACAGATAATATCCGAAGTGGTATCTGTTACGCATTATCTGTAGAAAACGTGCATCCTCGTGTCATCTGTTATGAAACCTCTGACAGTAAGTAAGTAAGTAAGTAATTTATTTATGACCCGCCATTTTGAAAGGCGGAGTAAATGACGAAAATAAAGAAAATAAACAAAACACATATATACACACAGAAAAAGACACTTAATTTTTAATCGTAACGACATCGTAAACTTTGCCGTCCCGCTGTGACCACGATACGATAACTCCACAACTGTTTGAGATGTTTCGTTGTTGCTTGGCAGAGTGATTTGTTTGGTGAAAGTTCAGATTCTTAGACCGACTTCTGTGGCTCAATATGAATGTGTGTGTGTGTGGGGGGGGGGGGGGGGGTCTTAGAATTGATGGATCGAGTAATCCTCGGGCTGAATGGATAAGCAGGTGGGGAGGGGGGTGGAAAGAAAGTGAGGTTGAGGGAGAATAGAACATTCTTGAACCAAAGAACACCCTTGTCTTGTCGTGGATGGATAGCTCATTCCAGTCGAAACCAGATATTTATTTACGAACCTAGTGCCAGGATGAATCTTCTTAGGGTTGAGTACTGGTGTAACAAAACGTATTGATGTGTGCTATTAGTTTTCAAAGCGTCTGAATAAATCTACTGTAATCCGATAAAACAAAATTAGAACGGAAAAAGTGAGTGAGGAAAGTGACTTATGGGTTGACGAATGGGGTAAACAATGTGTTGATCTGGAATATGCAGTTTTATACAGGAATTATGTAAAAAATTAAAAGAGCTCTAGACAGTTTGACAAGAATCCGGTACAAAGGACAAATCAAAACTCGTATTCGGATCAGACAGATTTTGTATGTTAGTGAAACATCTGCCGAAACAGGAAAGGCTGTTTATACTTTGCCCCACTTGATTGCTTCCGGATCATGTAATAAAATTCATGAAGCTCTTTTTGCTCGTATGGCACGAAATTTAATACGTTGCGCTAATAGGTTGGATTGCTAGACCGCTGAGGTAAGAAACAAATCAAAACAAGAGCTGGAAGCTCATATGGCACTTGCAAGGCTGGCTAAGATGGAAGTGATGGTCAAAAGTATTTTTTTTCACTTTTCGGTTAAGATGCGCCAATCAAAAGTTTTTTCACTTTTCGATTAAGATGCGCACTTTAAGGGTGCTAAGGATTAATTTGCATTTTGCGGTTAAGATGAGTTCTTTATGGGATGGTCGGATCGGAGAAGTGACGATGTCTAACCCAATGGTATCAAGTTTCTAATGCTCCAGCAAAGTTTTATCGTCCTAGCACATCTGGAAGTACCTTAGCTCACGATCACCGGAATTCCGGAAACCCTCTCCCTACAGCCTCCCCCTCGGTACCTGAATCCAGTCCGATTCTGTCACTGATGCACCTAGGACTTGTGCCTGTACTTCCCACTAAGTTTCATCCTGATCGCCCCACTCCATGCGTGATTTCCGGTTCTCCCCTCCTACCCCCCCCCCCCCAGTTCATCGGATCCGGTCTGGACTTGGAATGGGACATCTGAGACATGAGGTCATTCAAGATATCAAGTTTCATTAAGATCCGATAACACGTTCGAAAGTTATGCATGCCACTAATCACCGGGTTCCGCCGTCTCCCCCTCCCCCCACGATGGTCGGATCGAGCGAGTGGCTGTTTCCAAGTTAATCTGGTCGGGTCCTTGATATGCCTGCCAAGTTTTATTGTCCTATCCCACCTGGAAGTACATTAACTACGTATCGCCGGAATTCTGGAACCCCCCTCCAACTCCCCCACAGTGTCCGAATCCGTTCCAGTCAGCCAAATCCGGTCCACCCACATCTAGAGCTCGTGCTTGTTCTTCCCACCAAGTTTCATCCCCATCGCTCCACTCTGAGAGTTTCACACGATTCCCTCCGCTCCCCCCAGATTCATCGGATCAGTCCGGACTTGAAATGAGACATTTGAGACACAAGGGCTTTCTAGATATCAAGTTTCATTAAGATCCGATCACCCATTCGAAAGTTATGCATGCCCCTATTTTCCGAATTCCTTCACCTCCCCCTCCCCCCCACGATGGTCGGATCGGCAAGTGACTATTGCCAAGTTAGTTTGGTCGGGTTCCTAATATGCCTGCCAAGTTTCATCGTCCTAGCACTTCTGCGAGTACCCTAACTCGAGAAGAGTGTACCGACAGACCGATGGACCGACAGACCGAAAAGTGATCGGTATTTGGCACGTGAGCGAAGCTGCAAGTGCCATAAAAACATATCCTCGTTTGGGATTCCGCCGGTGCCTTAGCCTTGTTTAATTCCGTTTCCGATGCCGGCTGTTACTCTGAGACATTAAAAGAGGTATTGCTTTGTTCTAGCCCTTGCGAAATTCCTTTAGAACAGATATTTCTGTCAAAGCCCGTAATGCACCTTTCGACTTGAGGGATAAAAGGTAGATGGCAGACTAATGGATCTGTCGTTTCCCGATGTCACTCGCAAATTTTACGACCCTTTTCTCGGTGTAACCCGATCGTCCCGTGAGAATGGAAATGCTTGCTGAAAATATGTGAATTGCAGGGTCAAAAGGAATTTTTGTTAGTGTTCATTCTTAAGCAAGTCGGCCGATCCAGCCGGTTTTCAGTCTCGCCGTTTTTTATGGTACTTCTCCTTCGGCCAAGTGCCATATAGCGACCGCAGTTTCTGTCCGTCCGTCGGTCTGTCTGTCTGTCTATCGGTCGGTCCGGGGTTTGCTAGTTCGAGCACTTCCCCATAAGCTAGGACGATGAAACTTGACAGGCGTATCAGGGATCTGACCAGATTAAATTGGAAATCGTCATTTTCCTCCATCCGACCATCTGGGAGGGAGGGGGGGGAGGGGCAATCCGGAAATTGGGGTATTTAGCTTACGAACGGGTGAACGAATCTTAATGAAACTTGATATTTCGAAAGATCTCATGTCTTAGACGTCTAACTTCATATCTGGACCGGATCCGGTGACTTTTGGGGGAGTTGGAGGGGGGGGGGACCGAAAATCTTGGAAAACGCTTACAGTTGATGGACCGGGATGAAACTTGGTGTGAAAAACAAGCACAAGTCCTAGATACGCCACTGACTTAACCGGACCGGACTCGGACACTGTGAGGGAGTTGGGGGGGGGGGGGGGGTCCGGATGTCTGGTGATTCCGCGAGTTCGGTACTTTCTGATGTGCTAGGACGATGAAACTTGGCAGGCATGTCAGGGACCCAAACAGTCTGGCACGAGAATAGACATTTCCCCGATTCGACCATCGTGGGGGAGTGGAGGGATGGAAATCCGGAATCTAGTGTCATGCATAACTTTTGAACGTGTGATCGGATTTGATTGAAACTTGGCAAGTGGAAAGAGCTAACGTCTCAGATTTACCATGACAAGTCCGGGTCGGATCCAATACTTGTGAGGGGGGATGGAAGGGGGCACCGGGAAACTCGGGAATCGCTTAGATTCGAGGTATTAAGACGGAACGTGGTGCGAAGAACAAGCATTAGGCCTAGATATGTAATTGACGGAGCCAGATCCTATCGGGGCTTTGGAGGGGGAGTTGGAGGGGGTTTCTCGGTTATTCCGGTTATCGTGAGTTAGAATAGTTTCAGATGTGCTAAGAACGATGAAACTTCGCAGGCACATGACAATATGCCCTAAGAAAACTTCCGTCCATGGTCCTACCATTTTGGGGGGAGTGAGAGAAGGGGAATACGGAAATTAAGTTCCGTTATTTGCAAACGAGTGGTCCGATTCGAGTGAAACTTAACGGGTGATAAGAATTGATGACGTAGACATGCAAAACATGCGTTCGAATCACATGCGGATACGGTTGGTACAGTTTGAGGGGAGGGGCTCAGGAAACTTTTGACATGCACAAAAAGCAAATGGATGGACCGAATGCGATGCAAGTTGGACAGTACTGAGTTTATGCGGCCTAGATTTATTATTTGACGTCTGGACTGGATCTGGCCGTGGTAGGGGGGGGGGGGGGACCAGAAATCTGCAGATAGACAATGCTCCAATTCCAGGGGAACTTGATCAACGGGAAGAGGGATGTCAGAGATCCGACTTTCATGTTTATTCGGCCACAGTAGGAGCACATCTTCAGTTTTATGCTCTTTTTAAGCTATAGGAATAATTAAACGAAGCATAGCCCAATAAAGGCTGAAGAGTTGGAGGGGGAGTCCCGGAAGTGTTGTGGCCCGCATATGGGTCAAAAGAGTGCAGTAATTTAAATGAAACTTGGAATGTAAAGATAGCATATGCCCTAGATGACATGTTTTAGGGTCCGAACAGGATCCGACCACCGTTGAGGGGGGGGGGGGGGTATCGGAATTTTTCAAAAAATGTTCAGATTCGAGTGAAACTTGATAGATGTTAAGAGAAGATGTTTTAGATGATCCATTTATGAGTTTGAATCAGATTCGGCGTGGCACGTGTGGCACGTCTAGGGATCAAACGAGTGGATTTATTGGGCTGAAACCGGAAGTTAGAACAGTCATTTGCCCCAGATGATCCGGGGCGATGCCGGAAATGCTCAGACTTGAGTGAAACTACGTATCCTACTTCTAGGTCCGAACCTCATTTTTGAATGGTGGGTGTATTTTGTGACGTTCTCATCTACTGTCTTGGGCCACCTACTCGTAACAAGTGCCATACGAGCTCATAGCTCTTGTTATGGGTTCACAACTCGTTAACCATGACACGTATCAAGTTGAAATTTGGTATACTTGTTGGCACTGGGCATATTTGCATATTTGTAATTTTGGTTCAGGGGCGACGATTGCCCAATGACTGAATTGTGTAACTTGACCACCGTTGGAGATAGGATGATGAAATTTCGTTTTCCTGAAACTTGGCACACATATCAAGGACCGGCAAGGTCAACTTGGAATTAGTCACTTCCCCGATCCGACTATCTTGGGGGATTGGAGGGACGGGAAATCTCGAAGCTTGAAGTATTGTATACCTTTCGAACGGATGATCGGATGTTAATAATAATAATAATTATTTATTTTTAACCCACAAATCGTACAAGACGAAAACAGTGGAGTACAAAAGAAAATATGAAAACAATTAGGGAGAGCACAACACATACAAACAAAATCTACTGCGGAGTCCAACAGACGAATAAGTTCATTAGAGGGCGACAGACGCGCGTACGCCGTTTCGGACAGTTTTTTGAGGAGAACAGACAATTTCTCCGTGATATGAAACTTGATAATTGGAATGACCTCGTGTCTCAGACGTCCCACTTCAAATCCGTACCGGACCCTGTTGCTTTGGAGGGAGTTGGGGGACCAAAATTTTGGGACAGTCTTAGAGTGGGAGGATCGGGATGAAATACGTTTGGAAGAACAATCACGTGTCCTAGATGCATCGTTGACAAAACTGGATCGGTCACTGGCCCTTTGGGTGAATTGGAGGAGGGGTCAGGAATTCTGGTGATCCTCAGTACAGTACATTACTATGTGCTAGGACGATGAATCTTGGCAGGCAGATTAGTGGTCCGACCAAATTGGCAAATTGGCCAAATTGGCTCAAGGACCGAAGACAATGCCTTAGGAAAACTTATGTTGCTGATCCGCCCATTTTTGGGGGGAGTAAAGGGAAGGGAAATCGGAATTTGCCACATCCGTAAGTTGCGAACGGGTAGTCCGGTTCGACGGAAACTTTATGGGTGATAAGAATCTATGACAAGATATGCAAGGATTGCATCCGAACCACATGCGGCCACGGTTGGGGGAGTTGGAGGGGGGTTACCAGAAACTTCGTGACACGCACATAAAACAAACGGATTGACCGGATGGAATGCAAGTTTGACAGTACCGAGTTTATGTGCCCCTACCGTGGCCAGACCGGATCCGGCCATGTTAGGGGGAAGAAGCGGGAATCGGAAATTTGTAGATAAGGTCTGATTTGAGTCAAACTTGGTGGGGCGGAAGAGGAGATTTCAAAGATGCAACATTTATGTGTCTGAGTCGTATTCGGCCACAGTGCGGGGTGCTGGAGGGGGAGTCCCGGTAATTCTATGGCTCGAATAGGGGTCAAACAAGAGGAGTGATTTGAATGAAACTTGGAACGCACAGAGATCATATGCCCAAGACGACTTATTTCAAGGTTTGGACCAAATCCGAACACTGTGGGGGGGGGGGGGGGGGGGGGCACTGGAATCCCCCCCCCCCCCCCCCCCCCGAAAAAAAATAATCAAAATTGATTGAAACTTGATGGATGGTAAGAGGATACCCTGGATGCTTTTTTATGTGTCCGAACCGGAGTCGGCCACGGTGGGGGAGTTGGAGGGAGAATTCCGAAAATTTGTGACACGCCTCGGGATGAAACGAGCGGAGTGATTGGGATGAAACTTGGGAGGTACAAAGGTCATATGATCTAGATGATCCATTTTGGGGTCCCAGACGGGTTTGATCTCGATGGTGTGGAGGGGTACATCAATTTCCTGGAAAAGCTGAGATTCCATTTAAGCCTGATGGTCTAGTAAGATCAAGTTCTCTGGACGATGTATTTACGTGCCGAATCCCGTTCTGAACGGTAGGGGGATTTAGGTGGTGCGTTCCTGAAACTTTTGTGGAACGCCTATGCATCAATGATCAAATGATCATGCAACACAGATCATGTGCCCTAGATAATCATTTTTGCGGTTCCCGCCTGATTTGGCATCGTGGGTGGAGTTGGAGGGGCTACCGGAAAATTCGCTGAAATGCTCTGATTTGAGTGAAACTTGATGGGTGGTGATTGTATATGCCCTAGATGACGCATTTATGTGTCTGAACCGGCTTCCGACACTGTGAGGGGAGCTGGGGTGGGAAGGTTGTCCTGGACTTGGTTCGTCTTAGGGTCCAACCAGTGGAACGATTGAAATGAAACGCGTGTAGTGTGTAATGTAGAAACGTAATATGCCCTAACGATCTGTTTCGTGGTCCAGACCGGATCCGAACACGGTGGAGGGGGAAGGCTATCCGAATTTCGAAAAATGCTTTGGTTCTAATGAAACTTACTATGAAGTAAAAGAAGATGCTTTAGATGATCCATTTATGTATTCGCATCGGAAATCGTGTGGCACGTCTAGGGATCAAACGAGTGGATCTACTGGGCTGAAACTTGAAAGGTGGAAAATGTATTTGCCCTAGGTGATCCGAGGCGATGCCGGAAATTTCCTGGAAATGCTCAGATTCGAGTGAAACCTGATGTGCTGTACGAGCAGATCCCTAGATACCCAATTTCTAGGTTAGAACCGCATTTTCAAAGGGGGCATTTTGTGACGTTTTCATCTACTTTCTTGTACCTCCTACTCGTACCAAGTGCCATATGAGCTCGTAGCTCTTGTTTTTTTAGAAGGCCTTCATTGTCTAAAGACCTAATAAGCTCAACACCCAGCAAAAATGATTTTCAATTTCCCGCCACTCCGATTCATCCTGAAAAAAATGCACCGTGGAGGTGACTTTGTAAACGGAAATGTTTTCACTCCTGTAAAGTTTTGGAAAGGCTATCAGCAACGGCTTTGAAAAGGCTCTACAAAATCGATGAAATTTGTATTGCAGAGATCATTTATCAATAGGCTAACATGCTTTGTTGCCGGTCGTCTAGTATTCCCATTATTCTCAGATTATTTACGTTCAATAGCATTTTGAATGTGCTCTGTTAAGTTCTTCCACGAATTCTTGATTGCCCAGAGATCCTCAGGTCAAGGTTAGACCGTCTTTTCATTCCCATTGGAACAGAACTATTAAGAGATGTCTAGCTCTTTTGTCAGCAACTTTTGGGACAGTCTGCAAGAAAAAGCAAACGAAACGGAGTTCATGTTTTCTTCTGACGCAGAAACATGGTTATGGGCGCGTCATTGGGGTTTCTTGTGAAGCTTCGGAGAACCTTTAAAAGACTGGACAGTCGAAATATTTTGATTCAAAGTTGCTGGTTTAAGCAAATTTCCAGCTCCCCGGGATTCTGGCTAAACTGTTTACCGGGTAAACCAGACTTTACCTTCCATATTATTCTTTCGGAATTGCAAATATCCGTTTTCGTGGAGGTGGATCCGAAAGGTGAAGCCCGGCTTAAAACGTCTGGAAGTCCAGGTTATTGGACATTTGGTATTGGTTGTCATACAGGCTAAACATTTGAGAGACAGAACAAAATGGAAATGGCTGTGCTAGAAGAAAGACACGGATACGCTGTCCAGGCACACACCGTCCGTTTTTAGCGTTCGGATGCGAATTTCCTCCTTCCGCGCTCCAAAATATGGAGGTGCTATTAGTGCTCTTAACATATAGACTTATGGAATGGATTTGAGGCTAAATACGTGAAAAATGGGTTCGAGAATTCCTCAAATGTCTTCAAGGAATCGGTGTTTGTATTCGAGAATCGATATAAAGTCTTCGAGAAACAACAAAAACAAAAAAAGATGAAAAAAAAGATAAAAAGTATTCGAGAATGTTTATTCAAAAAATGTTTACAACGGGTACGTCAGCTACGATTCTTCATCAGCGATTCCTTCCCCGAAGTTGAACCAGAGGATTGACAGCCTGACGAGGACCCTTGCCAAAAAGGGCCGAAATATCGCTGATGAAGAATCGTAGCTGACGTACCCGTTGTAAACATTATTTGAATAAATGTTTCAAAGTCAGCTTGGAATATTTATCTACGAGAATGTTTTAAAAGTATTTGACATTTAAACGAAAATTAGGTATTCGAGAATGAGATAAATGTATTCAGGAATGACAAAAATGTAATCGAGATTTTTTTTTTCTCGAATGTATTTTTGTCATTCTCCAACACATTTGTGTCATTCTCGAGTTCCTTATTTCAATTTAAATGTCAAATAAATTCTAGAAATCCTCGAATACTTTTGATCTTTTCTCAAATACTTTGTGTAGTTTCTTGAAGGCCTAAAAATAATCTAACTTTTCGTCGATTCTCGAACACAAACACCGATTTTTCGAAGACATTTAAAGGACTCTCACATACATTTCGGGGATTCTCCAATACATTTTCCAACTTATCCTCAAATCCATTCCATGAAGACTAAAGTCCACTGTTTTATTTTATTTAACCCCAGCAACGGCTGATCTACGAAAGTAGCTTATTCTAGCATGCTTTTACTTCAGCCTCGCTGTCAAATAAGATTGGGCAGAAAAGGAGGGAAAACGAGCTCTTGGATAAATACAAGGACTCAGATAGTTCTTCTTTTTTCAGAAAGCGAGGTTGGCAATTACTCAGATTTACTTCCAAGCATTATCCTGTATGACCTCCTAATACTGACACCTTCACTGTTCTTGATTGAAAACCATGCTATCTGGTACTCGGATGTTAAAGAACTTTTGACAGTGCAAAACGGATACGTTACCCTCGACGTTAGCTGAATTTTTATTACTGACAACACTTGGGATGTTATCTGCTGTGTTTTAAAACGTTATGCATGAAATGTTATGCATAACAAGCTTTGCCAATGCCATAACAAGCCCAAAAAAGCATCTACTGACTTTATTCTTTATCGTCATGATGTCAGAAAACTCAGCAGATACTTTTTGGCGGTTTTTCGGTTCTTCCTGATGGTAACGCTTATTATGCATAACATTTCGAAACACAAAAGAAACATCGAAGTGTTATCTGCTACGCATTATCTGTTGAAACCGCGCATCCTAGTGCTATCTGTTATGAAAATTCTGACAGTGCAAGAAGGGCCGAAATATAGCTCCAATAAAATTAAGCTGACGTGTCCGTTTTGCACTATCAAATATGATTCGCAGTCAGCTTGGGCTGAAGGAATATTTATGTAAAAGCAGTCCTGGCATTAGTCACTATTTATGTTCCAATTTTCAAAATTATTTGAACACTTGTAAAATTAGGCTCTGCTTTTAACATGTCACCCACGGCTTTGGGTGTGTTAAGGCTTTTACCAGGCCCATTGACTTCTAGCAAATCCTGAGCAAAACTCAGATAACCGGTTTTACACATCAGTACCATGAGACGCGAATACTTGTCGGGAGCATAATGCGCATGGGAAATAGTGAATCGTGGTAGGTGCAAAGATTAGTGAGGTATCGTTAGAGGGCGTAGAATGCAACATAAGGATTTTGAGTCTACGGGGTTAAGAGCTAATTATTACAGTTACGGAGGTAGTTTGCATTAACATTATAGACACGCGGATCCTTCAGCACGAGTTGCTATAATTCTTTGCAGCTTTTGGATTTGTTGGCCTCCTTAGACGAAAGAGCCAGGACAGTTAACCAGGATAGTTAATAAACTAAATACTTAATTAGGACTAAATACTTAATTAATTAACGTCCAAGCACGATCACGTTTCATAACAATTATCCTCCATCCTATCCTTGCTTCCTGGAAGGAGAATTTTATGGAAACCCAAACATCCTTTACGTCAGACTGAAAACCAGGATATCGATTTATCCTGTATTTCCTTGGGAATCCCTTAGCTTCGCCAAATTTACCTTATATTTTTTTTTACCGATTCATCCGATCATCCTATCAATTTTAAAGGTTTAGTTTTTATGCTGGCGGTAATTAACAACTTTTTTAGAAGTGGGGGATCGGCTATAACGGGATCAGAACGGAGGGGCACGATGCAGGAAACGCGCCCTAGGAACGGGAACACGTTCTAAACACGGGAATGACGTACTAAAATCCGGAACGTCAGAAGAAACACTACTAAAGGGGGAACGAAAGTTGTTCCCGATTTTAGTACTTGTTCTTGCTTTAGCAGGGAACAAAGTTTCATCGAACACTGCCCCTTGTCCTCCGTGTGCAAATTCGACTAAAAGCAGGAACACGATTACTAGAACAGGGATCGTGTATGGGAATGATTTGGAACTCGTGCCCAAACAAGCTACTAAAAGATGGAACGACTGTATATCGTCCTCCTTTTAGTAAAGTTCCACCTGGTGCAGCGTTCGCATGTCGTTCCCCTTTTTAGTATGTGTTCCTATGTTATCCGTATGTCGTTCCCCTTTTTAGTATGTGTTCCTGCTGCACCGTGCCCTTCCGTTCCGTTCCCGTCTTTAGGGGAACGTCCAAAACATTGCGAAGGTTCGCAACAAAAGCTAAAGCAATGATTGGTTATTTTACAGAGATGATCAGTATATGCCTTCTATCTGGTCTTACCTGCCTGTTGCCTGAGGTTAAAATTTGATCACTTTTTGTAGATCGGAAAAAAATGGGCTAGGAGTCTAAAGTTTTGTTGAAGGAGTCAATTCTGAAGCATTCACGCACATGCATTGTTTAGATCAGCCAAGTCACTAGTTCAAGCACGAGATCATATGTGATTATTCAGATCATCCCTTGGAATCCTTAGTGAATAAATTCATTCATTCGTTCATCCAGTCACGCGATTCGAGAAGTCGACCGCTGTTCACTGTCAAAATAGTTCCCAATCGAACAATATTAGGAGAATGACACATATTTAATTGATGTATGAATGAAACGTAAAAAAATAAATATTTGGCAGCCTCTCTATTTCTTTCGCTAATTTGTTTTGAGATTTTTACGCCGTTTCTACTGACCAATCAGACATATATTCAAGAAGAACGGTTCGTCCACTAGACTAGTGAATGCTTCTGACTCTCGGAATATCTGCACTGTCTGAAGTTTCATAACAGATAACACGAGGATGCGCGGTTTCAACAGATATGCGTAACAGATAACACTTCGGATGTTATCTATTGTGATTGAAAACGTTATCCATGAAATTTTATGGATAACAAGCTTTGTTAGGAAGAGCAAAAAAAGCATCTACTGACTTTATTCCTCGACGTCGGAAAACTCAGCAGATACTTTTTGGCGGTTTTTCGGTTCTTCCTGATAGTAACACTTATTTTGCATAACATTTTGAAACATAACAGATAACATACGAAGTGTTATCTGTTAAGCATATTTGTTGAAAACGCGCATCCTCGTGTTATCTGTTATGAAATTTCTGACAGTGTGGTGAGTGGACCAGGTTAATGGACTTGTTTTTGTGAAGGTTTAACAAGGTTTCTGTTAATATGTTAGCTGGTTTCAGGACTTTGCACGGTAATTGTTGCTGTCGATTGGTAACTGATTCTCCTCATTTTCTATCACTTTTCTAAACTGTTAATCTAGCTTTACCTGTACCAGCCTCTTCCTTGCTTCCGAGAAGAATCAAGTTTGGCAACGCCTTTCTAAGGCCTTTTCCGCGACACAATTGTGGGCCACACACTTCTGAGTGTTTGTCGCGGAAACACGATTGTGTGCCACACAGTCGAGCCACTAGTTGAAACTCGCGGAAACGCCGTTTTGTCTATTTCTTTGGCGGTAATTTCAAATATCGGAAAATAAAAATAAAATTCATGCAAGATCTCAATAAATAGAACTCCAGGCTTATTTCCTTACCTTTTGCACATAAAGTATTCTTAGTTTTAAGTCTAAATGCTTGAAAAAGTAGTCAGCTTTATTGTTTAGACACTATTTTGCTGCTTAATTTGAATTTCCCGCCAGAATCGAGCCACAAAATCGACAATCACCTCGCCAGTTGTTTGTCGAATTTGAACCAGAAAGCGAGCCACGAAAATCTTGTTGGTCGCGGAAACACACTTGTGAGCCACAATCGACCCACAAACTGTTTGTGGGAGCGCGGAAAAACGCCTCTAGTGACTTTTCAAGATAAAACAGAAATTAGTGCCTGATAACCCTGTAAGATCTTGGCTAGCTTTGAAAAGCGAGGGTGTGTGAAAATAGTGAAAAAACAAGAGGGGTCCTTTAAGGGTAGTTATTTCATTTTGTCCTCAATTGATTAAAATGAGAGATCGCCAACCTCGAATTTGTTGCTCGATGTAGAGTTTTTAAATGGTTGTTGTTGATTCGAGATTTTCTTCTGCTGTCGCCTGTACTGTCAGAAGTTTCAGAACAGATAACACTAGGATGCGCGGTTTCAACAGATAATGCGTAACAGATAATACTTCGGATGTTGTCTGTTGTGTTTTAGAATGTTATGCATAATAAGCGTTACCATCAGGAAGAGCCGAAAAACTGCCAAAAAGCATCAGCTGAGTTTTCCGACATCATGATGATAAAGAATAAAGTCAGTAGATACTTTTTTGGCTGTTTTTTTTGCTCTTCCTAGCAAAGCTTGTTATGCATAACATTTCATGCATAATGTTTTCAAACGCACATTGTCTGTTGAAACCGCGCATCCTTATGTTATCTGTTATGAAACTTCTGACAGTGTGAATTTTCTCCTGTTGGAGAAAATATTCATATCATATAATAACCTTGAATCAAATTGAAAATAAAACGAAAAGGGACATTCTCACGCATTTCTAACCAGGTTCTAACCATCGAGAAGCAAATCTCAGTGATATAGGACTCTATAATTAATAACTTTTTAAATTTATAGGCCCGTTTCGATGTAATTCAAGCTCCGCGTCCCCTACTGTATTTCTGCCGTATTCGGTATTATCACGTCGACTGGGAATCACTAAGCCAGCCAGAAGATGGCAGTAGCACGCTATTACTCTGTTAATGCTGGGAATAAAGACCATTGGTAGTGTTTTACTGTCACGCAAAACTTTTAATTTCCCCATTTATGGCAGAATGTCCTGCCGCCTCGCTTTGTACAGTAGAGCAAGAACTCCGTCGTTGAGTTGGGAGTTAATTGTGCATGGTATAGATGGACAAAGTATGTAATTATTCATTCACGTTTGCTCCTGCTGATGTATTTTCCGGCTGCAGGTAGAAAACGTTGATTTAATGTCATTCCCTACAAGTTAGTTATCCTAGCGCCCATCTAGGTTTTTCTCTCTAGTTGACGGTTACCGTAAATTCACACTTTGCAACAAAAAACTTCCCAAACAAATTGTAAATGGCTCATTCCCGAAATTGTGCGCCCAAACCTCCGACAAACAACGCTAATGCACTCTTCAAGTAAACAGCGGACTACAAAAGACGCCGCAGGCAAAATTTTTGGAATTCTTCATGATCAGAGTGCTTTTTCGGATCACAAATCAAAGTAATGGCCACCTATCGGTCCTCTCGAAAACGGGACCCCAGGACCCCGGACCCATTGCCACGGGACCCTTCTGGCAAACGAAAACAGGATCCAAGGAAAACGAAAACGGGACACATCTGGCTAACCGAAAAGAGGACCCCGTAAAAACGAAAAAGAGACCTACCTCCATAATACGGAAAGCGAAAAGGGGACACGTAATTTTGGAAAAAGGGACCCTTAACTTTAATAAAAAAAATTATCTGTTGAGTAAAGATTTGTTTCATGTAACTCTTGCTACCGCTACGGTCCAGAATATTCAATACAAAAAATCCCTTATTCGCCATTTACACTGCGGTAGCCACATGAGGAGGGTCTTCGTTCTTATGGGGAAACGTTTTTTGTATTCTCTTCTACTATTTTTACTAGAAAGTTAAGGGTCAATTTTGTTTAAATTATGTATCCACTGTCCGTATTATGGAGGTAGGTCCCGTTTTCGTTTTCAAGGGGTCCTGTTTTCGGTTGCCAGATCGGTCCCATTTTCGTTTTCAAGCGGTCCTGTTTTCGTTAGCCAGAAGGGTCTCGTGGCAAGGGGTCCGGGGTCCTGGGGTCCCGTTTTCGAGAGCACCTATCATAGATCAGCTCTCAGTGTTTGGTCACGAAGCGTTTCACAGTGTGAGACATTTAATTGAAAACTGGTACATGATCTAGTGATTCAACTAGACCCTTCCCGGACCAATGAAATGACCATCCAGAACAAAACTGAAACAGATTAGCCTTTTTCTGCGCTTCGGGGTGGTGCCCCTCTTGAATTTTCAAGGAGACCCTCAGCTATCACGGAAAAAATCATAAAATTATACTCGCCACCATCTTACAAAGATGATGTCTCTCTTCATGTTCAGACAAACAATTGACCCAGGCTCAAACGGCTCACAGTTCTGATGAGAAACTATTTTTCTGTTTTTCTCGGGTAGCTCTGCCCCCCCCCCCCAAATGACGCCTCTGATACATTCATAATCCCCCAGGGCCCATGATCATTTTTGCCTCAAGGGTTTTCTTACAAGGGAATTCCTTAAAGTACAAACAATACTTTTGTGCAAAATATACATTTTCATGATCCCGATGAGACTAGCATTATTTTTGCTTCAAAGGTTTTTATTACAGATGAATTTCTGGCGCCCTTAAATTGCGCTTATCATCACAGTCAAGTGCAAAAATAAAATACTTTTTACCAAACGATACATTATCGTGATTTCCAAGGGCCCATATGATCATTCTTATCTCAAGGATTTTGCTTATAAATGATCACAACAAATCAACGAACTGGCGAGTTCTAGCTCTTGTTTGTATGGATAGTAAAACTATAGGTTGTTTGATTGACAGCTATGGACTTGTGCGCGAATTGTGTGGACTTGTGCGGCGTACTTCAAGAACCCATTTACCTTCGTCCATCCTCAAAAACAAGACTCACTTACGTAGAGTTTAGTTCTCATTTTAAGCACTGTTCATATTGGTAGGCTATGTAAGCTACATAAAAGCTTCACCTAAGCTGCACACGCTATACGACGAGCAAGACACGGCGGGCGTGATTAAGGTAAAAAAGAAATCGATCCTATCTTCTCTTATTGAGCTGTAATCAAATCGCCGCCTGCTTGGCTTGCTCTAATTATTCAAGAAACGATGACGTGGAAAATCCTTATGCAGCTTATCTGACCGATTGAAACAAAGCTTATGTTTGCGATCATTTGCTATGCCTTTGGTTCAGACTACTGCGTTATGTGTTTGATTTAGTTTAAATCGGTTTTAATGAAGGTTTACTCGAACGATATATAAGGTTTACTCGAGGGTTACAATAATTTATTTAAAATGGCAGTGCAACTCTTAGCGTTGACATTGATCTTGTTTTTGGGATCCCAAAACATAAGAGGAGGGATACCTATGACATCGCAAAAGTTGTCCGTCCGTCCGTCTGTCCGTCTGTAAGCACGATAAATCTCGAAGGGAATGAGATATTTTGATGAAACTTGGTGTGAGGATCGTTTGGGTCAAGGGTAAGGTCAACTTCGTAGATGTGCTTTGTAGCCCTATATTTGGGCGTGGGGGTTCAAATTAAGGGACAAACAACATATTTTTAAACAGCTAATGGGATAGTCGATTATGGAGTAAGAAGACATGTTGAGCACGATGGTGAAAATCATTTTCTCGTCTGACAAGTAGTTCGTCCGGAATTCGGCAAAAACCGGAAAGTTGGTTAAAAGTAAAAGTTCCATTTGAAGTTGATTAAATATTTGATTTAGGGATAAAAATACATGTTGAGCACGATGGTGAAAACCATTTTCTCGCCGGAATTCTCTTTTTTTGCTGGAATTCGGGCGAAACCGCAAATTTGGCAGAAGTAAAGCAGGAAGTTTCGGTCAGTATCGTCAAAATAGATATGGCTTATAGAGGTATATCTGAACTTGGTTTTCTCTGATGATTAGCCTGGCGAAGAGTGGATCTGGCGAAGACAAGACCCAATTGTCTGATCAAATATTACATTTTTGGGATCCCATCAACACCTTAGGTCTTGTTTTTCTATTCTTCTTCATCTCCTGAAAAACGCATGCGTTTTTTTATCAGACCAAAAACGCAGAACTGAAAGAACTCGACCATGGATAAAAAGCAAAAAGGCAATTGAAATCCTCACCCAGATGTTTCAGATGAAACCCATGGGTGACGCCTAGTAGACAAGGCTGAAGCTGCAAAAGCACCATTTTTTAAAAGCCCATTACTTACACTTCCTTGGCAGTTTCGAAAGCCCAGTTTCTCGTGCTGAACGGAAATAGTTAAACAACATAGTTAAATTCTGAAAACGGGCAGAACGTTAAAGTCTTTTTTCTTTGTGCCACTGAGTCGTCTATTTGACGAATTGGCAAATTGCTTGTCCATTGTTCGACAATTTCTTTAGAGGAAAAGCTTGCGGAAATTCAGCGATAAATCTATTAGATCGTCAAAGCTGATGTCGACTACACGCTAATCTAGAGGCAGTGACATTCAAATAAACCATGCTGTTTCATTAAGAAGACCTTTAAACGCCCTTTTGGGCTCAGTTGTATTTTATGTTCCCTGTTTTTCCCTCATTTTTTTTTTTGGAATCATTCCCCTGCATTACTGTTGGCATTCAAAATGATCCGTCCTGAAATAGGTGATGGTCAAATTTCCTTGAATTGGTCGGTTTGGAGTTGCTGGGAATTCCCTGAATACCTACACTGTAAAAAAAAAATATTGCAGTATTTGCTACTGGGATTAGTCTTGTCTCTAAAAAGATAATCCTATCTCTAATTTGGATTAAGCTTATCTCAGTAGAGATGAGATTAATCCCGGCAGCAAATACTGCAGGTAACTTAAATCGTTAGTCGGAGAAACTTTTTACAGTGTATCGAAAGAAAGTTTTAGCAGATGAGCAGCAAAGTCTGGACTAGAGTCTCCAATATTCTTATATTCTTCATGGTTGGATTTTTATGGCACTTTCCTTCCGGCCAAATGCCATATAACGATCACTTTTCCGTCGGTCTGTCTGTCGGTCGGTCCGGTGATCGCAAAGTAGGGTACTTCCAGATGTGCTAGGACGATGAAACGTGGCAAGCTGTCAAGGACCCGATCGAACTGACTTGGAAATAGTCACTTACCCGACTCAACCATCGTGGAGGGAGCGGAGGAAGGGGGAATACGGAATATCGAGGCATGCGTATCTTTCGAACGGGTAATTGGATCTGAATGAAATTTGATATGTGGGAAGAACACCTGCCTCACATGTCCCTTTTTACGTCCTGACCGGATCCGGCGACTATGCGGAGAGTTGGAGGGGATACCAGAAAAATCGTAACATGCTTAGAGTGGAGGGGTCGGAACGAAACTTGATGGGAAGGACAAGTGCAGATCGTAGATACATGATTGACATAACCAGATCGGATCCGGGCACTGTGGGGGTGTTGGAGGGTGGGTATCGTAATTCCGGTTATCACGGGTTAAGGTACTTCCAGATGTGCTAGGACGATGAAACTTGGCAGGCGTATCTGGGACCCTAACAGATTGACTTAAGAATATTCATTTCCACGATTTGACCATCGGACGGGGGGAGGGGAGGGAGAGGAAATCCGAGATCTGAGGCAAGCATGACTTTCGAACAAGTCATGGGACACAAATGAAGCTTGACAGTTCGAAAAAGCTGGGGTCGCTGCTGTCCCGTTTCGTGTCCGGACCAGGTCCGATAACTCTGGGGGGGGGGATTAGAGGGGGACCGGAAATCTCGGGACAGTCTTAGAGAAGAGAGATCGGGATGAAGCTTTGTGAGAAGAACAAGGACAAGTGATAATTATATTTTTTTATAGAAACGGACCGGATTGTTGCATTGTGGGGGGGGGGGAGTAGAGGGATTTTCCCGAAATTCCGCTGATCGCGAGTTAGGGTACTTACAGATGCACTTTGACAATGAAATTCGGCAGGTGTATTAGGTACCCGATATTTGGACGAGTAGAGGGAATTGTAATCCAGATTACCAGAATTTTGTGTCGAACGTTTGGTTGGATGCGTAGGAAAATTGATAATTAACAAGAGGACGTGTTTCTGATCTAACGACACATTCTTTATCCCCCAAGAGCCCATGATCATTTGTACCTCAAGTATATGCTTACAAAGAGTTTTAAGCCCCCTTAAAGTGCGTATCTTAACTGCAAACTGAAAAAAAAATACTTTTAACCAAAAGATACATTTTCATGATTCCCAAGGGCCCATGATCATTTTTGCCTCAAAGGGTTTAGCTTACAATGACTTTCCAACAGACTTAAAGCGCCAATCTCACCCCAATGCGGACAAATATTGTTAAGAAACGATACATTTTTAGTATCCCCAGTAACCCACAATCATCTTTGCATGCCCCAGGTCTTTCGCTTACAAATTCAGTTTTAGCCCCCGTTAAGTGCGTATCTTAGCCGCAAAGTGCAAAAAAGGAATCCTTCCGAGTAGATGGTACACTTTCATAACCCAAGGGCCCATGATCATTTGCGCACCATTGCTTTTGCTTACAAAATGGAATCCTAGCCCCCTTAAAGCGCGCATTGTAACCGCAAAATGCATAGCATGTTTTCGACTCACCGTATATTTTGATCAATCAATCCGAAAAGACAGTACATCTTTGCTGATACCTTTAGATACTAGCCTACGTATGTTTGCAAGTGCCATATGAGCTTACAGCAATTGTTTGTACTAAATAAACCAAAATGTTGGTGGCAGCTTTCCTACCTACCTTCGAAACTGTCAATCTCCCCTTTCACTGCTTTTAGTCGGCTGCTATTCATGTCTCTTTTGTTTAAAGTTCGTTTATTCCTGGTCTTTGCATAAGAAAGGACCCGAGATTGAAAGAGTCCGCCGAAGAGAGATTTCTAAGGTTATGTATAGAACACGTGGGACGCGTTTACAGACATTCTTTATCGCAGTGCACGTGGAGAGGGTCAATGGGATGCCTGTGTACAAGGTTTCGGTTCCCGAAACTTCATGAATGAATACCCATGACTTCGTAAATTTTGTCAATATGTCCGTCCGTCTTTAGCACGATACATCTCCAAGTGCATGGTTGAAATATTCTGTTCAAACGTGATGTGGGGATTCTTTGGGCTAAAATGCAGATCAAGTTCGTAGCCGACCGATTTAAGGGGGGTGGATTCAAGTTAGGGCGTGAATAAATATTTTTATTAAATATTTTATTACGGCTTTTCAGTACTATTTACTTCCAAATTTTCGAGTCGGTCTGGGAGTAAGGAAACAAGCTGAATCCATTTCTCTATTCCTGATAGTACAGAAGTGGAAAGGTGTGAAACCTTGTTAAATTTTTCTTTGACTTGATTAGTTTACATACTATTAACTTTTTACAGTGCAGCTTTTTAGAAATTGTTTTTAATATATTCTTTATATAATAGACTTCCTATTCGGCAAATTTTGTCTAGGTTCGCCCCCTCCCCCCAGTGAAGAAAGACCCGGGACGCCCCTTGTCCTATCACCCCTCTGCCTTGTTTGGTTGAAGGCTGTCTTTCCATCCATCTCACAAGTAGATTCTTCAAATTTCAGAGAATTTTCATCTTTCTGGGCTGTTTGCTTTTTTAATATCTGAAATATAGGCTATCGGACCGTTTCCCGGTTCATAATCTATCGTGGTTGACAGAAATGATACTGGATTACTTGCTCTAACATGTAAGTAACTATAGGCTAAGTAATTTATCTGTGACCCGCTATTTTTATGGCACTTGCCCTTCGGCCAAGTGCCATATAGCGATCTCAACTTCTGTCCGTCCGTCGATCTGGCGGTCCGGGTTTTGCTAGTTCGGGCGCTTCCACATAAGCTAGGACGATGAAACTTGGCAGGCATATCGGTGACCCCAAAATATTAAGTTTGGAAATAGTTAATTCCCTGATCCGAGCATCGTGGGGGGGGGGAGTGGAATGAGGGGGAATCCGGAATCTTGATGTGTTTATAACTTTTGAACGGGTGACCGGATCTTAATGAAACTTGATATTTGGAAAGACCCCGTGTCTCAGGTGACCCAATCCAAATCCGGACGGGATCCGGTGACTCTGGTGGGAGCTGGAGGGGGCACCGGGACACTTCGGAAGCATTTAGAGTCAAGGGATCGGGATGAAACTTGGTGGGAAGAACAAGCACAGGTCCTCTATACATCGTTGACATAACTGGACCGGATTCGGACACTGTGGGGGAGTTGGGGGGGGGGGGTACTTCCGGTACTTCCTGATGAGCTAGGACGATGAAACTTGGAAGGCGTATAAGGGACTCAAACAGGCGGACTTGACAATAGTCGTTTCCCCGATCCGACCATCACGGGGGGAGTGGAGGGACGGGGAGCCCGGAATCTAGTGGCATGGCGCATAACTTTTGAACGAGTGATCGGAATTGAATGAAACTTGGCAGGTTGAAAGAACTGTTGTCTCAGATGTTCCTTGTCAAGTCCTGACTGGATACCATACTTGTGTGGGGGATCGGAGGGGGGCAACGGAAATCTCGTGAAACGCTTAGAGTCGAGGGATTGGGATATAGCTAGATACGTAATTGACAGAACCAGATCGTATCTGGGCTCTATGGGGGAAACTGGAAGATGTTTTCCGAAATTCCGGTGATCGCCAGTTCGGATAGTTCCAGATATTCTAAGAACGATGGAACTTTGGAGGCGTATTAGTGACTTAAGAACCAGACATAATGCCCTCGGAAAACTTGTGTTTCTTGATCCGAGCATCTTTGGGGAGTTGAGGGAAGGGAAATCCGGAAATCACTGGCTTCCGTAAGTTGCGAACGGGTGGTCCGATTCGAGTGAAACTTTATAGGTCATAAGAACTGATAATCTAGACAAGCAAAACATGCGTCCGAACCACATGCGGCCACGGTTGTTCGAGAGGAACCAAAAGGATGGACAGAATGGGATGCAAGTTTGACAGTACCGAGTTCATGCGGCCTTGATTTGTTTTTTGGCGTCTGGATCGGATCCGTCTACGGTATAATCGGAAATTTGCAGATAGACTATGCTCCGATTCTAGTCAAACTTGCTGGACGGGAATAGGAGATGTTAGAATAACATGATTCCGAGCCGTATTCAGCCACAGTGGGGGGAGTTGGAAGGTGAGTCCTGGAAATGTTTTGGCTCGCATAGGGGTCAAACAAGTGGAGCGATTTGAATGAAACTTGGAATATCTTAAGATCACATGCCCTAGATGGTATATTTTAGGGTTCGAACCGGATCCGACCACGGTAGGGGAGGAGGAGGGAGAGTTACCGGAAGTTCTCAAAAACCGCTCAGATTTGAGTGAAACTTGATAGTTGGTAAGAGAACATGCTTCAGATGATTCATTTAAGACTTCGAACCTGGTTCGGCCGCGGTAGGGGGAGTTCGAGGGGGGGGGGGGGTACTGGAAATCGTGTGGCGCGTTTAGGGACCAAACGAGTGAATTTGTTGTGTTGAAGTTTTGAAGGTAGGAAAGTCATTTACCCTAGATGATCCGAGGCGCTGCCGGAAATGCTCAGACTTGACTGAAACTAGATATCCTATTTCTAGGTCCGAACCGCATTTTTGGATGGCGGGGTATTTTATTTATTTCTTATCTACTTTCTTGTACCACCTACTCGTGTCAGTGTCATATGAGCTCGTAGCCTTGTTAAAAAGAGGAATATAGAAAAGAAAGCAAGTAAAACCCATCAAAAAACAAATTTGTCAGTCTTTAGCCAGGAAACAATGTAGATAATCGTGTACTGGTTGGTTGACCATGGTTTGAAGGGGTGATGACTTCAAAAAAGGTAATACTTGTGTCTTGAACGTGTATGGATTTGATTTGAGGCCAAATCCGTCGAAAATGTATTCGAGAATCCCTCAGATGTTTTCGAGGGATCGGTGTTTGTATTCGAGAATCGATGAAAAGTCTTCGAGATTAGTTTTAAGTCTTGAAGAAACTGCAAAAAGTATTCGAGAAAAGATAAAAAGTATCCGAGAAGTTTTAAAATTATTCGACATTTAAAGGACCCCTCGCACTATTTACTATTCAACTTAAAGTATTTTATACTTTAAAAATACTATAAAGCAGGCTGTGCTTTCAACAAATAACCCACGGTTTTGGCTGTTTTAAGTATTTTCCGAGACCCATTGACTTACAGCGAAAACAGGGAAAAGTGTACATAACCGGCTTTTCTGATGGAAATCTCGCAGACAACCGTCAACAGCATGATACACATCGAAGGGAGAAAAAAACGGCAAGTGAGAAAATCGGCGTGGTTTTTAGAGGGGTTAGAATGTATCGTACGAAATTCTCCGAGAGTTCTACGAGAGCCTCCGGGTTAGAAATATATGTAGTGATTATAGGAATAGGTTGCGATGGTATTACACTTAAGACAGGTCCTTGAGATTGAAATTATGTATTCGAGAATAACGTAAATGTATTCGAGATTTTCAATTTTTAAATTCTCGAATGTATTTTTGTCGAATATATTTTTGTCATTCTCGAATACATTTGCGTAATTCTCGAGTTCTTATTTTAACTTAAATGTCAAATACATCTTAGAAAATCTCAAATACTTTTTATCTTTTCTCGAATACTTTTAGTAGTTTCTCGAAGACCTAAGAAAAATGTCGAAAACTTTTCGTGGATTCTCGAATACAAACACCGATTCCTCGAAGACATTTAAGGGATTCTCAAATACATTTCGGGGATTCTCGAATACATTTTCCACGTTTATGGAATGGAATACAAAAAGTAGTCGAGAAAATATAAAAATTATTCGAGAATTTCTAAGGTGTGTTTGACATTTAAACTGAAATTAGGAACCCGAGAAAGACCCAAATGTAATCGAGACCGACAAAAATACATCTGAGAATTCAAAATATAAAAATTCTCGAACACATTTTAGTCATTCTAGATACATTTATGTCATTCTCGAACACCTAATTTCAATCTAAATGTCAAACACTTTTAAAACATTACCGAATACTTTTTATCTTTTCTCGAAAACTTTTTGTAGTTTCTCGAAGACTAAAAAAAAAGTGTCGAAGACTCTTTATCGATTCTCAGATACAAACACCGATTCCTCGAAGGCATTTGAGGGATTCTGGAATACATTTTCGACGTATTTAGCCTCAAATTCATTCCATAGATCATTTATTTTACAAACGCGTTTTACAGTTTCCTTGCCCACTTCTCAGGGAGATTGAAAACGAGGAAAGAAAAGCGAGATCGAAACCATATCACTATCGAATTACTATATAAATGACCAGGGGCGTGACAAGTGGGGGATGAGGGGACTAACATTGGATTAGGATTAAAATGTCCAGTTTTGGATACGGAGTAAGTTTTAAGCGTCTTTTCAGAAAAATATAAAAAAGTGTAATTGTATTTTCTTTGCCTACTAAAACAAAAAGGCAAATTCGGCGGTAACGCTGTGATAGTTACTTTTGATCAATAAAATCTAGTCCATTCCTTTCCACCCCAGCTTTCCAAGAAGAGAACTCAAAACCTGGTTTTGACTACTCTGTACATCTCGTCATCCTGGTCATCGAGTACATGATGTTTTTTATGAATTTTTCAGGCCCAGTTCGAAATTATGTCTAAATTTTGTGTGTTTATACTGTTCTTTATCTTGTGTTGTTTTTCGCTTTTCTTTTTACTCCGCTACCACCTTGTGTATTTGGCGGGTTACAAATAAAATATATAATATATATACTTCTGGAAAATTACTGTCTTTTTTTACAGTTCCACCGTCAATAGTTCAAGTACTTCTAAGCGTATCTTACGAAAAAGAATCGCAAAAGATTTAGTTGTACTTTCTTTACTTGTTAGAACAAAAAGGTCAAATTCTGAGGTCAAACACTGTGATAGGTACTCTTCCTCAATAAAACTCTATCCTTCTGTTCCATCGCAGCTTGAGGAGTTCTTCTCAGACGAAAACTCAAAAGCTAGCTTGGACTTTGTTGAAATTACCGGCTTTTTGCAGTTTCACCGTCAGTGCCGCTCTCATCTCGTACTACTTATTGTTCAAGTACTGGCATTAAGGTATTCTTGTCTTTTTCGTTAGTGTTTTCAAGAGTCAGTCTTCAGAACTACTTACAGGTATCTAAGGAGGCTCAAGAGTTTCTGAGAACAGATATTCCCGTAAAGGGAGCACTCGGTAATCGACGACGAATCTCGGATACCTGTTTTTCCAGAATTGGTAAGGGTTCGAAATACCGTTTGGTAGACTAATGAACTTCATGCTTGAAGCAAGAAGCATGATGCTTCTAATTCTGTATTGTTCTCTGTTGCAGTCCTAATTGGAAGAGTTTGCAACGGATAGTGTTTTTAGAATGTTTGCTCATGTAGCTTAGGCTATACAAGGTATAGTATATAGTAAACTATCAAACTTGAACTTAGTTTATTTCTCAGTCATTTCTCGAGTGCCTTACGCGATTCACAAGAGGAAATGTACAATAAAAACGAAAGCTGGAACAGGAGTATCCGGAACCTAAAGAGGGACGCCAAACAGACAACTGACGTCATTCGACAACGCGGGCCTGAGTTTCATTTTTCTAACTTCGCGCATTTTTGCTTTTTTAATACATTTGCATCCTAGTGGGCTATATCCTTCCACTTTACATTACTCTTTCCTCCCGCAATACGCCTTTCTTTTTCCCTTCTCTAGTCGATCCCTTTGTTTCAGAAGGTATGGACCATGACAGAGCGCTGTCGAATAGGGATATGTGCAAGCTGTTCATTCTAGCCTAGCCTACCTTTGAAGCACTTCCTGACAGCACCATTTCCGTTTGAATGTGTGTTTAACCTTTGTACTTTACCTGAACTTCCATAATCCTGTAACAACTCTTTAAATAGGTTCAGAAATGCCCTGATAGTAAGAAGTTGACCAAATACAAAGTTTCTCGTGAACTCTTTCCAATTCGCGGATGTAGGCTATTTCCAACCGAGGTTGAACTAAACCTCTCAAGAGGAAATATTCTACGTGTGCTCTTGGAATAAAGCTAATTCTCTCTGAGCAAAGTTTGCCCAGAAATAAAATTTGGTAATGTTTCTATTTTGCATATCTGTAATATCTTCAAGTCGAATGAATGCAACCACGCAACTTAAAACAATATCACAATCACAGCACAGGTAGAGAGAATCTCGACAAAAGATAGTGACCTAAACCAAATAAATAAGTAAAACAAACTGAATTGCCTTCAGCATAATGTTGCCCACCTTTAGATGGCATAACACTTACAATCAATCACTAACATTTCAACCACTCGCTAGAATCCCCGCCCCGTCTCCACACGGCGAATACGAGTGCACGAGCGCGAAAACGTGCAGCGTAAGTATGAATGTAGTTCAGGCAACTGTGAACTGTGTCAACTCGAAACTGTGCCATTTGATATGCCTTATAACTTCGATAATCTACACTGTCAGAAGTTTCATAACAGATAACACGAGGATGCGCGGTTTCATCAGATAATGAGTAACAGATAACACTTCGGATGTTATCTGTTGTGTTTGAAAACGTTATGCACGAAATGTTACGCCTTTGTTAGGAAGAGCCAAAAAAGCATCTACTGACTTTATTCCTTATCGTCATGATGTCGGAAAACTCAGCAGATACTTTTTGGCGGTTTGTCGGTTCTTTCTGATGGTAATACATTCTGAAACACAACAGATAAAATCTGAAGTGTTATCTGTTACGCATTATCTGTTGAAACCGCGCATCCTCGTGTTATCTGTTATGAAACTTCTGACAGTGTAGTGGCTTGACCGTAACGCCATTCGTTCCTCGTGCTAAGATTGAAGAAACTAAAACTACAAGCATAAAAGTGTCTGCCCTATAGCTATAAATGCAAGCTAAATATCCTACATACCATGACACATGTTAGTGTTCAGCAATAAAAGTTGCCCAGCGTTTTTAGTTTAATAGTTGTTTGTGTTTTTTTATTTTTTTGTATTTATATTATTTATTTTAGTATTATTATGAATGAGTGAATGAAATTTGTTATCCATTTTAAGAGAAAAGTCACAAACGGAGTATGAAAAAAAGAAAAGAAAAAAGACAAGAACACACAAAATGTGACACATAGATTTTGATACATGCTTATTTACACATGGGGCTTATTACTTATTTACACATACACGTTATTTATTATTTGATTATTATGTATTTATATATTTTACTTATTTGATTTTTATTATTATTATTTTGCAAGAAAATGAAACTGCTGAGAATTTGCATTGCATGGGCACTTCCTTCGTTTCGTGTTAAAAGTTTGTGGCGACTTTTTGGGGCGAACAACCAGTTTAGTTTTCCTTCGAGTCTAGGACGATATGAAGCTTGTCGTCCAGGTCTCCTTTTGCTCCAAGTTGAGGAAAGTTTTCTCTTGGTTGACTTTTTTTTTTCCCGCTGGGAGAGGGGTAGGAAAGGTTTCGATTTCACGGTATATTTCGAGCTTCCACTGCAGTTTAAAAATTTAAAAAGTCAAAACTTCAAACATTTATGGTTGCGGGTCTTAAAGGACACCTGAATGAAGAGTACCAAGTATCATCCCTATCTGTATGACTTCCGTTAACATTGCCTGCAGAAAACCCAATCCAAATACGAAATAGTGTTTCCAAGCTATGATTTTTGCTCCATTTTGCATCTGTCCTTATTTCAGTACCGAACAATTTTAGAAATGAACAAATGTCTCCAATCAACCCTTCCTCTGGAATATTTTTTAACCAGTTAATCCCAAACATATATCTAAAAGAAATTCCCAATAAGATCCGGCCAGCGCTGTACAAGATTTGAATGAATTGCGTTTTTTGTCTTGGAGTCTGCGTGTGCAAACCTCCAGAAACAAACATCCCTTTTTTGTAAACGTCACGGTCAGGAGAAGAATGCTCTTCTTGGCCATGTCTGTAAATGCATTCTCCATGATGTGTTCAAGTATGGTTTCACTGTTCAGGTGTCCTTTAACATCATGATCCGGCCATTTACTGACTTTGTCAGAGCATGGAGAGTGGGATTTTAAACCGATATTTTGGGGGGCAAGACACAGGAGGACGAGAGATGGAAAGTTGACGCGGATTATAAAACGAAATAAAGAATTGACGCTGTTTATTGACATTTTTATGTTCTAAGGATTCGTCAGCACTTGGATTCCAGGGAGCCTTTTGGCTTCCTTGCGGTTGATCGCTGAATGGTTATACCGTCGAGTCAAGGTCTTCCTTGGTTCAGATATTGTTCTGCTACCTAAGCACTGCGATGGTCAGCAGGACCACTACTCGTTCCCTTCGATGGGGGGAGTTGCATGGAAGAGATTTCAGAGGCCGCTTTTCTTCAGAATTTCAGATCTGAGTAGTGTAACCTTTGATTTCTGAAAGCGACGAGAAAACATCCAAAAGGGTAACACTTGCACTTTATTTGCAACTTCTCCGTCAATGTATGGTTATGGCATAATGTCGACAAGTGGAGCAGGTGCTTTGCATATTTAAAATAACACAATCTCATCTTTTTTATCTTCTTCTTTCGCAGAAGAGTGACACCGGAACGAAACAGTATAGAAGGAGCGCAGAAGGTGCTGTACAAATTTCCCCTAGCTTTACGATTATAGCTCCCCGGTTGGGGACGATGCACCCATAGGCGGTACGGATAGATTTACAAACTTCTTGAACAACCGAAGAGCAAAACTTTGACAATAAAGATTTGAGTGTTATGCCAAGCCATCGTAGAGAGTCTGTCGATTTGACGATGAATGATCCAAGAGAGATAGCAGCTTTGGATGCATTCGAATGATTTGACGAACGGTTGAAATGTATGTCTTGACATTTTGAGATGTTAACTTCAAGGCCGATTTTGAGAAGTTCCGACGACAGCTTACTGACATTTTTCGTGAGTAAGCCGGCTACAGCTTACTAAGAGCAAGTCGTCCGCTTAGGCTATGTAGTTGAAGGCATCGTCTTTATAAAAGTAGGCAGGGTGTAAAGAATCGAGACAAGAAGATATGGCCGATTTGAAGATGTAGGGAGACAACCCTACAGCGAACAACAGTTCGGATTATCTCTGACAAGCTACCTTGCCATTTCAACCTTAGTGAAGAATGACAATACCAGAATTTTAACCGATTGACAACAGACAGATTCACGCAAGAAGTAATGAGAGAAAAGAGGGCCTGAGAATGCATTATATTGTCTATATCACCAGCTATATCTATAGAATATATATGAATAGCAGACTTGTCGTGGGTATCGCTCATCATTTTGTCAATATGTGATGAGCGTGCGCACAACTGGCTTTCGAACGGGATCCAAGCTGCATTGAACCAAGGCGACATTTTTCAACTAATTCTGGAAGGAGGACGTATATTCGAAGATTTTACTTATGGTACAAGAAACTGTAATTGACCGATAGCTTTTGCAAAGGTCTGTGTCTTTCCCTCGCTTTTAATCACCGATGTTATAGTACCGATATGGAATGGATTTGGGGTTAAAAATGTCGAAAATGTATTCGAGAATCCAAGAAATGTATTCGGGAGTCCTTCAAATATCTTCGAGAATCGCCAAAAAGTCTTCGAGAATTTATTTTGGTCTTCGAGAAACTACAAAAAGTATTCAAGAAAAGATGGAAAAGTATTCGAGAATTTCCAAAAAGTGCTTGTTATTCAAACTGGAATTAGGTAGCCTACGCGAGAATATGAAAAATGTATACGAGAATGACAAATATGTATTCGAGAATTTTTCTTTTTCAAAACAAATTCCGCTAAATCATGTCTTCGAGAACCCGAAATGTCTTCGAGAATGCGCAAAATGTAATCGATAATATAAATGTTCTGAATCAGTTCCGGACACTGCGTCTTCGAGAACACGAAAAATGTCTTCGAGAATGCGCAAAATGTATTCGAGAATCACAAAATGTCTTCGAGAATGCAGAAAATGGATTCAAGATTATGAATTTTCTGAATCAGTTCCACGAAAGTGCGTCTTCAAGAATACGAAAAATGTCTTCCAGAATTTCATTTTTTTTTATTTTAAATATTGCATTCTTAAAAAATGTAACAGGACCTGAACAGTCCATCAAGGCTGAGGAGCCTGGCGCAGAAACTAAATAGAGCCGCCTTCGTTAAAGCCGCGTAACCTTACGCCAGTTAAAAGACATCCCGCACTACATAGTTTTTCTGCTAAGACACTCTGAGACAGTAGACCATTTTAAGACTTCCGACTAATGGCTAAATTACACCAATTTTGGCTGTTTTTAGCCTCTTTACATGTCCCTTGCCTTGGATGACGATCTTGGTAAAAATTTGCACAACCGGTCTCCGGACGAATGGGAGAGCAGTGTTTTCTTGGGCTTTCTGGCGGAGTCCATCCCGATGAAAAATTTATCTCAAAAAGTAGTATGAAGTCGTACGAAAAAGGAGCATGTAGGACGAACTGATGCTACCACATGCTTATATGTCAAGGCTACCGTGTTCCTGCATTCTACTACATGCTACTATTAGCAAGACAGGATGCTACTGGATACTACTGCTTAAGATTGGCCCAGTCCGAGGCACATTAAATGCTAGTATTCCTTTACTATTACATATCAATACGTGCAACTTTTTCGTACAACTACCATACAACTACGCAGGCTACAAATTTTTCATCGGGATAGTAGGGTGCCTGTCTTCTCCTTCAGCCGAACTCTCTTGCTCTTACGGCGTTGGCCTTAACTCGAAAGTAAATGCAGTTTTCTTCTCTTGTTTTGAACAACAGAGGGTTTATGTTGATTGTTGGGTTTCGACGGTTGCCGAGACGCTGTGACAGGATATCTCGATATGCTTGTGCTGCGGGCGGTGGTCGGCTTGTCGATGGTATGACCCGCCAGCTTCTTCGTTGTGCCTGACCCCTTGGTGGCTAGGGATATTTTTGAGTATACTTCTGTTCCCTTGTTTGGAAGGTCAGTGAGGGCAAGTCTAATCTTGGCCACATGTTTAACTGCTTTATGTGGCGTCTTTTGATCAATGACGGCTCCTAGTAGCTTCGCGTTATTCTTGCACTGAATCTCTGTTCCGTTTTGCACCATCTTCGGTAGATCTGTATGGTTTTCTTCCCTGAGAAGACGATGGCTTTTGTTTTGATTGCTGAGACCCGAATGCTGGCAAAAAACTGTTCGAGCTCGGACATGGCTTTCTGAACTTTCAGCCTCAGTTCGTCAATGGTATAGCCCGTTTCAGCGACTAGCAGATCGTTGACGAAAGCCTCTTTCTGTGAGGTGTCGCTTGATGTTTTGAATTCGCTCTATAGCAGGAAAACAGGAGTGTGCTTAGAGGGGATCCTGGCGGGATGCCCAGGAGGAGGTCCCTCTTAGAGGATTCTCCTTCGTTTGCTTTTACTTTGAAGCTTCTTCCAGAGTGGTAGTCGAAGATGAATTCCACCAGTTCATCGGCGTAGTCTATGTCTAGGAGAGCTTGACACAGGTTTTCTTCGAGAACATTAGTTGCGTTTTTGCAGATACCATCGTATCTGATACCACGGTTTAAAGTCGTTTTTGCAGTTGTCGTGGTGTCTGATACAACGGTCAAAAGGCGTTTTTGCAGTTATCGTGGTATCAGATCTTCAGATACCACGGTCAGACCGTGGTAACTGATCGTGGTATCTGAAAAATTCCTCTTACTTTCATCAATTTTTGTCAAATTGGTGGGAAAGAAGCTTGGCACTTAGTCATGGGACTGAATATCAGTTTTTCTTTTGGGATGGCTTCGAAAAGCGCAATTTCGGCAATTGACGTTTTTGCAGAGCAACCGTATATCAGATACCACGGCAAAAGCAAAATCGACTATTGCAGATCCAGCTACCGTGGTAACAGATACCATGGTATCTGCAAAAACGCAACTTTTATCAAATGCCGCTTCGAAGTCCACTAGAATCGCCTGTGTTAGCGTGTTTCAGCAAGATGGTGTTATTGGATGTGCTGCGGCCCTTTCGAAAGCCTGACTGCCGGGTCGGGAAAAGCTTGTTTACTTCGCAGAACCATTCAAGACGGCTAGCAACCATTTTCTCCAAGATTTTCCCAGGACAGAAGATCCCGATGAAAAATTTATCTCAAAATAGTACTATGAAGTGGTACAAAAAAGTTGTGAAGTATTAACGATGCTACTACATGCTTCTATTTAAAGGCTGCCGTGTTACTGCATACTACTAAATGCTACTATTACCAAGACTGGATGCTACTATGGCAAGACAGGATGCTACTGGATACTACTACATAAGACTGGACCTGTCCGAGGCACATTTAATGATAGTATTCTTTGCTATTACATAGTATTACAAGCAACGTTTTCGTACTACGACCATACTCCTACGCAGGCTACAAATTTTTCATCGGGATGGAATACCATGCGATAGGAGTTTCCAGACCTCTACCGGAAGCGGGAACGTTTCAGTCGTCGATTGAAGCTACAAAGAGCTTTAATCCGAGTCGTATGTGTTCTTGCTTATTAAAGAAAGCCGGAATCCCTTTCTATTGTTTTTGTGTTTTTTTCTGCTATGAAAGTATGGAATTATGCTGATGAAAGTATTGAAATAATTACTGTCTTTATTAGTGATTTCCCAGAAAGTGTTCCACTGAACTTCCTGTCAAAATAACAAAGATCGATTGATAAATCTGGCAAAATTTGCCACGCTTGGTTTTTTCTTTAATCAGAATAACTAGCTAATTCTTACATAAGGCGATGCGATGTAACCTTTTTCTGGAATATCGTTTTTCCTGTATTTTCACGGTGGATTAAAGCGGGAAGTGGGAACGATTCCCCTTCGGCATGCCACGTAAAGAAAATCTTTTACCCGTAATTAAACGAAGAAACATGCCATTTCCTAGCATGTCCATTTATGGTATTACTATCGTGAAAACTACGAAACGTTCCCAGAAGAAGCACAATTTATGACCTGACGGTGGCACAGCGGTAAAGCAGCAAGTCCGTAGTAATTAATTAGCAAAAGTCATAATGGAAACATCTCTTGTGAAGTCTACATGATGATTAATAACGGTTGTGAAGTTATCCTGAGGTAAATGCTTCTTGCGCTAAGGCTACTTTGAGGGAGAAAGGTGTATAAGGCTTTTTTCCGTGCTCCCACAAACAGTTTGCGGTTCGACTGTGGCTCGAAAAGAGTATTTCCGCGGTTTTTCGTGCGGCCCACAAGTGTGTTTCCGCGACCAACAAGATTTTCGTGGCTCGCTTTGTGGCTCAAATTCGAAAAACAACTGGCGAGGTGATTGTCGATTTTGTGGCTCGATTCTGGCGGGAAATTCAAATTAAGCAGCAAAATAGTGTCTAAACAATAAAGGCAACTACTTAAGCAAATACGCTTACAAACTGAGGATGCTTTTTGTACAGAATGGTAAGGAAATAAGCCTGGAGTTCTATTTACCGACACTTTACATGCATTTTATCTTTATTTTTAGATATTTGAAATTACCGCAAAAAATAGACAAAACGAAGTTTCCGCGATTTTCAACTAGTGGCTCGACTGTGTGGCACACAATCGTGTTTGCGCGACAAACACTCAGAAGTGTGTGTCCCACAACTGTGTCGTGGAAACAGGCCTATAGTGTTACCACGAAATACTACTGTCGGGCTATTTTGAATACAGTATCTAGTTTCGGGTCTAGCAGACTACTGATGCTTGTTTGAAGTAGTTGTAGGAGAGGTGGTAGTCAGCCGATTCTTCGTACAATCAGAATATTATTAATGTTCTGAATGAATTCGTTTATGTAAAATATTAATTCTTGAAAATAGATGAAAGTAGAAAAAGACACAAGAATTTGAACATGAATCGCCAAACTTTGAAGAACCGTAAGAGCTATCTCTTATAGAATGTGTTGGAGGTTATTATGACTCACTTTAAGTCATTTGACTCGAGACTAATCACAATAAAACATATACGTCATGTTTGATTGGCCATTGACACGGCCCCTGATTCAATCCACGCCCCGAGCGTTGCGGGTATGGAGTGGATTTGAGGCTAAATACGTCGAAAATGTATTTGAGAATCCCCAAAATGTATTCAAGAATCCGTTAAATGTTCGAGGAAGCGGTGTTTGTATTCGAGAATAGACAAAAAGTTTTCGAGAACTTTCTTAGGTCTTTGAGAAACTACTAAGAGTATTCGAGAAAAGATAAGAAGTATTCGAGAATTTCTAAAATGTCTTTGACATTTAAACTGAAAGAAGCAATTAAGAATGGCACAGAAGTATTCGAGAATGACAAAAATCATTTGAGAAAACTTAAAATTCTCTAATCCATTTTTTTTTCATTCTCGAATACATTTTGTCATTCTCGAATACATTTTCGTCCTTCTCAAATAAATTTTTGTCATTCTCAGATACATTTATGTCGTTCTCGAATACCTAATTTCAATTTAAATGTCATATACTTTAAAACCTTCTCGTATACTTTTTATCTTTTCTCGAATACCTTTTGTAATTTCTCGAAGACTTAAAACTAATCTCGAAGACTTTTTATCGATTCTCGATTACAAACACCGATTCCTCGAAGATATTTGAGGGATTCTCGAATACATTTTCGACGTATTTAGCCTCAGATCCATTCCATATGCGGGAGTCGATCGTGCCGCCATGTTTGTGTGCAACGCGACACACGCCCTTGTTTTCCAACTGAACAAAAACTTCTCATCTATGTACCTGCTTCTGATAAATATGGAATTACAAACCTTTTCTGGGAAAGAGCAAAAGAATCGAGTTCGTTTAGAAAATATTAAGATCCAGTCCCTTATCTCCTTACCTATCAGCCGGAAAATCTCTTTTAGTAAAACTCGAATACGAAATTACTTTCTTCAGTCGAATGCTAGAGCCAACTAGTATCAGTTCTATATAGATTAGGATCAGTTCCGTATATCATTTGTTTCGTAGTTTTGTGCTCACGAAGCTAGTCCAAACTACTGTAAAAAGCTACTTCATTTTTTTTTTTTTTTTTTTTTTTTTTTTTTTTTTTTTTTTTTTTTTTTTAGTAAGTATAAACTTCTGGGGTTTTTTGTAGTTCCCAGTATTTTTTCCAATAAACCCCATATATAATCTAAACAAAAATCTAATCCTAGCTTTAATCTTTCGTGTAGTTCGGTCATCCTTACGCAGATACCAAGCTACTAGGAGGAACTTCGAATAGGTTTACGTCCGCCTAAATTTTACATACGATTGATTTTACATGCGGTGATAAGTGGGTGTTGGCATTCTTCGGGACAAGAATGAGGTCACTTTGTTGATTGGGCCTGTACCTCGTTATTAGTGTCTGGGGAGTCGGCTGAAAGATTTATGGACCGAAAAACGTGTGGGGGGGAGGGGGTGATGGAAAGTGAAAAGATGTCGTGAGTCCAGAATTCACTTTAGGCTATATCTCATCCCCAAAGGATGGAAATGGAAGTGCCTAGTGGAGCTGATTGAACGCGGTTCGCATAGGTTATGGTGGAAGATATTAGGTTATTTACCGCCTGAGTGTACTAAATCGATCTCAGTACAACAGACTCGACTCGGGACTCGGGACGATAAACTGCCGTCTACACACCAATGTGGATGTTCTCGGTAGACTAAGATTGGTCCAGGATAAGTATCACGAAAAGATGGAGTGTCCTACAATGGGATTATACGGCGACCAGAAGTAGATTCTGAAGGAAGTTTAGAAGTCTGGGGCTCCAGTATTTGAGCCTCGTAGACAATCAAAGCCAGCATAGCGAGGCCTCTAGAAAAAATAATAAAAAGCCGATGTTTGTTGTTTGTTCTAATTCCACTTAAGGAATATTTTGAGCTTACTACTTATGGCAAGAACAGATAATCCAGTAGAACCTCCGTCTTCAGTCCCGTGTAGCGACTATGGATACCCCGACAAAACTGAGCCGAGCTAGAGGTTACTTGCTGTAAGCTTTGAGTTCACTTTAGATACCCATCTATTTCCCTCTTCACATGCGCATACTAGATGAAAAACTGTAGGATGCCCGCAGGCGTGGAGAGCCCATTTGGCAGCGCGTCACATTTGACGTAACAGTTGTAGACAACCAATCAGTTGTAAAGGACGGATCAGACGGCGCTCCTAATGCAATTTCTTCTGCGGGGTTGTACTGCGATATAGCTGTTGGTAGAGTAACGAGTATGATGTTCCGCGTAGCTCCTAACTTCTGCTCGTTTGCATCGGGCAGTGGTATCGAGAATATGTTTGACTCGGCATGGTCGTATTACATAGATATGGAGACGGAGTGATTGTTTGTGATTATTTGTTCTTGCTTATGCTACGTATTTGAGTGTTTCATGTTCTTGATCTTTTTACGAATCATCTGTCCTCGGTCAGTGCATAATATAATATTAGTTCCACATTCATCATTACCGGTTTGGCCAGTGTCTGGGAAAACCCGAAATTCCGAAACGAGACAATACGTTTATGTGCTGGTGCTAATCAGGGGCGTAATCTGCCCCCCCCCCCCCCCCCCCCCCGACCCCAGTTTGCCCCCCCCCCAGTTGAAATTTAGCGCCTTTGAAACTCTCGTCGAAACTAAGATAGGCCTACAGAATTCAAGCATCCACAGAAACAGATCGGTTTTCTTTAGTATACCTTTGTCTTTATGGTAAGATTGAAACAAGGAAGCCTTGAAACTTTTGTAGCGATATGCATGCGCTATGCAGGGTTAAACAGGTTAAACACGTCGATGTCAGACGCAGAGGCGTTACTAGCCAAAATGTTGGGGGGGGGGGGGGGGGCAAGGAATTTACCGAATGTTTTTGCAGAAAAAACGACTATTTAAAAAAAAAAACGACAGTTTCGGGAAAATCGACCAATTTTCAGAAAAAAACGACTATTTTGACGAAAAATCTACTGATTTTCAGAAAAATCGACTGTTTTAATGGAAAAATCAACTGTTTTGGCGAAAAATCGAGTATTTTTCACCGACTGGCCAACAATATTGGGGGGGGGGGGTCTTGAAATAAAACTGCTCATTTTTCACTTGACTTGGGAAATCGGCTCCAACTTTGCCCCCCCCCCCCCCCCCCCAGGATTCTGACGAAATTACGCCCCTGGTGCTAATTAAGTGGTCAGAACATAGCAGTTGGACTTGCGTGTCTGTAAGCCTGCGTAGAATATGACCACGTGTCGGAATGAACACCTCGGAAATGGTGAAAACTGCAAACGACTGAATACAAATGGAAAATGAATCGGGAAAAGTAATTGCCGAACGAATCAAATAGAAATCCTGATGAAACAGTGTTTGCTTTCTAACAGAAAAATTAGTATATACACGAAACTGAGCATGGTTAGCCGGAAAATACAGTAGAGGTATGCTTATGTGAACAGTTACTTTAAAGCGGGCCACAAAAAATGGGCTTTCTATCACACACACAATGCTAACCATCCCTACTGTCACTATGAATATTCAAAACCACTAAAAACACCGTAAAACAATGATCAAATTAAAAAAAAACCAAATTTCCTAGGTTTGAAATAACTCTGTCTAGACTAAATCTCAGCCGATTATCCCGGACAGCTGTTATGGCAGGTATAGGAAGCCAAGGGTCAAAATAATAATTTCCATCTAGTGCTTCAACTGTTTATTACAAATACAAATAAATTACAAAACAAAGACCAGTGTGGTACCCCTGAAGACATACAAAAATTATTAGTTAGGTCGTTAGGTCTTATAATTCTTTGATAATCAATCCTGGAAAATTCCGCCATCTAGAAAAGAAGGAGTTGTGCGTGGGTTTTTCTCGAGCCAAAACAGCAACTCGGAAATCGAGTTCAAATCTAAACAAACCAGTGGCATGCGTTCACTAAGACAAGGTAAACATAATGTTTGGATTAGGTCTTTAACGGGAACAGTGCAGTTTTTTGGGCTAAATGGTAAAGTGAAGATCCAAAATAACTACACATGTGTTTTGAGATGCCCCTAATTACCTACTTTGGCTAACTGGTTTAGCTTTAGAGCCTTAGATACAGCAATTGCATGAAAATGGCTAAGTCCACTGTCAACAAACGTTCACATAAGCATACCTCTACTGTATTACTGCTTTTCCACAGAAGAACGGTAAAATGACTGTTCTACTTATGGATGTTTAGGGCAGATGGGACAAAACGCAATCTAGTGCAGCTCCAATGGACTACTAGGATTCCATATTAGCATTTGGCATTGTTGGACACGGAAAAAGACAAGAAAAGGTAGTCAGTTTAATTTTCGAGACCTTTGTCTTGATTTTGTGGTTGGAATATGTTTCATTTCCCCTTTTCTCCGAGGAGATCAGATTTTCCGTGCGTGGTTATCACCAACTCAGCATCGTAGGACGACTTTCTCTTTGTAACCTATTGTTGTTGTTTTTTTATTCAAATGAAGCTGCACTGTCAGAAGTTTCACACCATTTACACAAATGATATGCTGTAAAAAAATAAAAAATATTCTTTGAGCCCAAGCTGACTGAAACATTTATTCAAACAATGTTTACAACGGATACGTCAGCTACGATTCTTCATCAGCGATATTTCGGCCCTTCTTGGCAAGGGTCCACGTCAGGCTGTCAATCCTCTGGGTTAACGTCGGGGAAGGAAACAAACCTGTAATAAATGTGTAATAATTTGTTTCCTACCCCGACGTTGAACCAGGGGATTGACAGCCTGACGAGGACCATTGGGCAAGAAGGGCCGAAATATCGCTGATGAAGAATCGTAGCTGACGTATCCGTTGTAAACATTGTTTGAATAAATGCTGTAAAAAGGCGTGAAACAGCGCTCTATTGAAGTTACGAAGTAGGCTATTTCCGTCACGAAGCTGCAGGTGTTATTTTTCCGTAAAAGTTACTTTAAACTATGTTTAATGTGTTTTTGTTTAGCATGTTTTTATAGATACGTAACACTTTAAGTCTTAAATAAGTTTTGCAGTAATATTAAAAGAATTTGCACTATCTCGCATCTATTGAAATTGCGCACACCTCTGTAAATGTTCTTGAAGTTCTGCCCGTGTGAAATCGACCGGTTACATTACATTTCCCCATGAATTCCACACTGTGTCCAGGAGAGGATGGGGAGTGAAAATGTGCGAGAATTGTGTAATGTGTCCGTGTCCAGGAGAGGATGGGGAGTGAAAATGTGCGAGAATTGTGAAATGTGTAATAACAGCGCTCTATTGAAGTTACGAAGTAGGCTATTTCCGTCACGAAGCTGCAGGTGTTATTTTTCCGTAAAAGTTACTTTAAACTATGTTTAATGTGTTTTTGTTTAGCATGTTTTTATAGATACGTAACACTTTAAGTCTTAAATAAGTTTTGCAGTAATATTAAAAGAATTTGCACTATCTCGCATCTATTGAAATTGCGCACACCTCTGTAAATGTTCTTGAAGTTCTGCCCGTGTGAAATCGACCGGTTACATTACATTTCCCCATGAATTCCACACTGTGTCCAGGAGAGGATGGGGAGTGAAAATGTGCGAGAATTTTCTTCTGATTGTTCCCATTTTCATCAAATTTTGGACCTGATCTCTTGTTGATTTTCCAAAGGAGTTTGGAAAAAAAGTTTTTCAACCTTTTCCAACAAAAGGCTTGTTCCTGTTTTATGAAGAAACCGAAATGAAATCGAGAGAGTCTCAAGGCAACAAAGGTACGTGGCTTACCTTGTGAGACGTAAACTGCCACTGATACTGGGTCTGCATTTGATGCCTTGCATGTGTAGTTTCCTGAGTCAACGAGACGAGCAGTTTCAACACGTAGTACTGATTCCGTCGAACCTTCTCGGGTTGTCCTCAGAATTGTGGATGCCCCCTGTCTGAAGGGGTCATTGTTCACCATCTTGGAATTGTGGTACCAGAATACAAATTGCTGAGCAATCGGGCTCTGAAAAAAAAAAAAAAGATCGGGTATTGATTAGCCGAGAGATACGCATTGTCGCGAGTTTGGTGCTTGGTCACTACGTCCGGTTTGCTTAATTTTTTTTTGTTGGGGCGGGGGGGGGTATGTTTTCTTTTGTTTCAAGACCCAATCTGTCCACCCTGTGACAGACAGTCTGTCTTACCGCCAAGGTTTTTGGCGATGCTAAAGATGGAACGAACAAGACCAAAGGTGTCGATGGGATCCCAAAAATCCAATATTTGATCCAGACAATTGGGTCTTGTCTACGCCAGATCGAGACTTCGCCAGACTCCTGGAACATTTTTACTATTAAAATTCAGAAACAGATTAAGGCCAAAAAGCTAATCATCTGAGAAAACCAAGTTCAGATATGGATTCAGCATGTTTGTCTTATCTGTTTGGACAAAAACTTGCTGCCTTACTTCTTCGAATTTCCCAGTTTCGGCCGAATTCCGGAACTACCTGTCCGGCAAAAAAAAGAAGCTAAAATCGAGCTCAGCGTATCTTCTTTCCCTATATCGAACATCTAATCAACTTCAAATTAAAATTTAACTTAAAACAAATTTTCCGGTTCCAGCCGGATTCCGGGCGAACTATATGTCCGGGTACAAAATGAATGTCATACGCGGATTCAGCATCTCTTCTTATCCCTAAAGCGGATATCTAATCAACTTTTAACAATTTTCCGCGATTTTCCGGTTTTGGCCGGATTCCGGGCGAACTACTTGCCCGGCGAGAAAATGATTTTCACCATCGTGTTCAGCTTGTCTTACTACCTCCAAATCCAACATCCAATCAACTTCAAACAAAACTTTTACTTTTAACAAACTTTCCGGTTTTGGCCGGATCCCGGGCGAACTACTTGTCCGGCGAGAAAATGGTTTCCACCGTCGTGTTCAACATGTTTTCTTACCTCATGATCGACTGTCCCATTAGCTGTTTAAAAATATTTTGCTTACCCCTTAATTTAACCCCCCTCCCCCACCCATAAATATAGGCTACAAAGCCCATCTGCGAACTCGACCTTACTCTTGACCCAAAAAATCCTCACACCAAGTTTCATCAAAATATCTCATTCCCTTCGAGAGTTATCGTGCTTACAGACGGACGGACGGACAACTTTTGCGATGTCGTAGGTATCCCTCCACTTAGGTTTTGGGATCCCAAAAACAGGATTTATCGGTGCTAGCGATCTACCGATGACTTTTATGGTCACCGCATCGAAAAGTTACCTGCAGACGAAATGAAGTGCCGATTTGCCGGAGAAGAGCATGGTCGCTCAAATCTGGGTCGTTCCATGCAAACGTCCTCATTTGTGTAAACTTACAGACGACCGACAGATGAAATAACGATTTATCGTTAGAGCTTTTGTTAGTACCAGAAACGGAATTAAGGGTGTTGATGACTGCGTCGTGTCATGAGACAAGTATTCTTGTTGGGTCGGGTCCCACGTTGGGTCCCAGCTACCAGCCTGCCTTGTGAAGGGTATGCGTTGGGACAGGTCTATGTTATGTCGAGTTCCAGCAGTTTCGCTCCAGACACCCCGAAATATACATACCAAGCCCATAAGGACAACCAGTACATAGTAATAGTGTTGTGTCTATGTTGTTTAAAGTCTATGCTGTATATATGCTGTAGAATCTGTATATAAAATATAACAGAAAGTCTGCATTTTCGCAATAAAAAATGCCTATTTAACTTTTGTTTTAGCGTGCTACAGGTCATTTACAATCAAGCAATCGCCATCTGCACAAAATGGCATTCTTTTCACGCCTGAAATTTCACTTCTTGTTTTATGTTTTATTTGAAAAGGAAAGAAGTGTGATAAGAGGAAAGGATATTTATTTAGTGTTATTTATGTATTTATTTTTTTACCCCACCGCTAGGGTGGGGAATGATATAGCGGATTCATGGTGGTCAGAATTGCGGCCACAATCAGGATTCTCTTGTCTTAAAAGTGGCCGTTAATGGTAAATTGTTTGTTTAATTTATATGTTTTTTTGATGAAGTTAAAAAAAAAATGTCTAGAAAATGTCTGTCTAATGTAATTTTTGTGAGTTAATTTATAGCTTGGCATTGTACATACGTTGTCAGCGTAATTGGATAAAGGACATGAGAGTGTGCGGAAATTACGTCGGAGGAGCCGCGGGAGAACAAAAAAAATTCATTGCAAGAAATTTCATCCCACGACGGACGTTGCTTCACCGAAAAAAAAATGAAGATGGATGAAATGAGATCTAAGTAGCCTGTAGACACGAAAGTGCTATCATTAGAGAAACTGGAAAAATTTGCAAACGAGAAGGAAGAATATAAAAGAGAAGAAAAAGCCCGAATCACAGGGCGATTTTTTCTTTTAGCCTTAGATTGACAGTTCCGCCGTCTTCGGCTCCCTAACATTCCCTGCTGGCAATCTTGTTTGAGATTGGTATATAGTCGTTAGCCGACGAGACGCTGATCGTTGGGGTAATGTGTTGGCTCAGCTCTGAAGAAGAGAATCAGGTCTACGTACAACAGTGATGGTAAGAGTAGACCCTTTAAACCGCGTCGCTATTATTTCCGGCAGCTTGGTACCGTGTTTTTTACTTTTCGAACTATACTTTCGGCATTCATGGGTCATAGAATAATGTCGGCTGGATGACCAGGTAGTCATCACAAATTCAGGATCGACTAAAAACGGGAACGTAACGGAATGCAATCGCGCAGGAGGAAACTACTAATTACGGGAGCGGATGTTCTTGTGGTCTAGTTTCTTCTTTTAGTCTACAGGTTGTGGCGCAAGTTCTGCAGCATGCCCGCGCACGACAAGGGACAGGGCCACTATTCTTTCGCACCAAAGGCTAATGATCGTTTGTGCCGAAGAAAAATAAGAAGCCGCGCGATGCAGAAACCGCCAAATCGCGAACTGCGAGCACCAGAAAAGCAAAAAAAAAAGCCAGACTAAATTCTAGAAAGTGAAAAGCCCGTACTGCAAAACTCGCTCAATACAAAATTGTGAACTGCAAAACCCGCATGATGTAAAAATCCATGTAGTTCGAGAAACGAGCCATGTAAGAATTGAATTAAGACAAAAACACGACAGGTTAGACTGCAAAGCTGCGATTGTCAGAAGACTTCAAACAGTCCTGTTTTTGCTTTCGCGGTTTTGCATCACGTGGTTTTTGCAGTGCGCAGACGTGTGGCAGTACTCCTGTTCTACCAATCAAGAATGTTCTCATTTTGATAATTGATTGACAAATGCGCATTGCCCCCCTTTTTAGTAGCTTAATCGTGTCCTGGTCTAGCTTCCCATTTTTGGGATCCCAAAACGTAAGTGGAGGGATACCTATGACGACGCAAAAGTTGTCCGTCTGTCCGTCCATCTGTCAGCACCATAAGTCTCGAAGGGAATGAGATATTTTGATGAAACTTGGTGTGAGGATTTTTTGGGTCAAGGGAAAGGTGGAGTTCGTAGATAGGCCCCATAGATGCATATATAATATAATAAAACTTTAATTAAAAAATATGGCTTATCATAGCAAACTGCCAAATTCGATATATTTTCGTCGATCTTCTTCTTCTTTTGTAAGTCCGAAGTGCCAAACTGGACAGGCATATTCTGTTATTAACCGAATGAACATGCAATAGATAAGTTTGAGTTTTTCTTTCGGCACTCAAAATTTTTTCACTGTTTTAAGCATTTTGCATTTGTTTCTTTAGAATTGATTTTGTGTTTTCATGCCAAGAGAGATCATAAGAGATGACCACGCCTAGGAGAGTCATTGAGTTGCATATTTAGTGGAGGCATGTTTAGGGGAGGGGTTCAAATTAAGGGGCGAAAAAAATGTTTTTAAAAGCTAATGAGGTAGTCGATTAAGGGGTAAGATGACATGCTGAACACGAATATGAAAACCATTTTCTCGCCGGACAAGTAGTTCGCCAAGAATCCGGCCAAAACCGGAAATAAATATTCTTTTAAAAGTAAAAAGTTTGTTAAAAGTAAAAGTTTTATCTGAAGTTTATTAGATTTCCGATTTAGGGGCAAGGAGACATGCTGAATCCGAATATCAAAATTATTTTCTCACCGGACAGGTAGTTCAACTGGAATCCGGCAAAAATCGGAAAATTTGTCAAAAATAAAAAGTTTAATCTGAAGTTGATTACATATGTTTCAGGACTTGAAAGCATGCTGAATCCAAATATGAATATTATTTTCTCGCCGGACAGGTAGATCGCCCGGAATCCGGCCAAAACCGGAAAATTTGTTAAAAGTAAAAGTTCTATATGAAAATCATTAGGCTGCTGCATGCTGAATTCGTGCATGACAGTCATCCTCTACCTGAACACATAGTTCGCCACGAATTCGGCTGAAATTGGAAAACTTGTTAAAAGTCCAAGTTTTATCCGAAGTTGATTTGTGGTTCGACATAGGGGTAAGGAGATACGCTGAATCCGTTTTTGAACTTCAATTTTTGCAAGACAAGTAGTTCGCGCTGAATCCGGTCGAAACCCGAAATTTGGCAGAAGTAAGGTAGGAACTTTCGTCAAAGTAGATATGAAGCAGGCTATAGGGGTAAACACACATGCTGAATCCATATTTGAACTTGGTCTTCTCAGATGATTACCATTTGCCTTAACCTGTTTCTAAGTTTTGTTGGTAAAGTGCTCAAGGAGGTCCTCTCGAAAACGGGACCCCAGGACCCCGGACCAATTTCCACGGGACCCTTCTGGCAAACGAAAACAGGACCCCAGGAAAACGAAAACGGGACTCATCTGGCTAACCGAAAAGAGGACCCCGTAAAAACGAAAAAGGGACCTACCTCCATAATACGGACAGCAAAAAGGGGACACGTAATTTTGGAAAAAGGGACCCTTAACTTTATAGAAAAAATGATCTGTTGAGTAAAGATTTGTTTCATGTAACTCTTGCTACCGCTACGGTCTAGAATATTCAATACAAAAAATCCCTTATTCGCCATTTACACTGCGGTAGCCACATGAGGAGGGCCTTCGTTTTTATGGGGAAACGTTTTTTGTATTCTCTTCTACTATTTTTACTAGAAAGTGAAGGGTCAATTTCGTTTAAATTATGTATCCACTGTCCATATTATGGAGGTAGGTCCCGTTTTCGTTTTCAAGGGGTCCTGTTTTCGGTTGCCAGATAGGTCCCGTTTTCGTTTTCAAGGGGTCCTGTTTTCGTTAGCCAGAAGGGTCCCGTGGCAAGGGGTCCGGGGTCCTGGGGTCCCGTTTTCGAGAGCACCCTCAAGGAGTCTGGCGAAGACTGAATCTCTACAACACCCAATTACCTGGATCAAATTTTTGGGATCCCATTGAAACCTTTGGTCTTGTTAGTGTATGCTGTTCCCTTTTTTCGTAAGCGCTCCAGTTTTTAGTACTTGTTCCTCGTGCCGTTCCGTTCAGTTCCCGTTTCTAAGTTGAACGACGCCATAAATCAAGCTATTTCAGTACCACCTTTACAGACGTGTAGACAACCAGAATGAAATAAAATCAATTACCTATGGACGAATAAGACAGTTTTATTTATCGAATAGATTTTTCAAAAATAAAGAAAAACAAAAAGATAATTTCAACTTCAAGTATCCGGTAATAATCGTCCCGGCACCCCCGCTCTAACCCCTCAATCGCGGCTGGTAGATGCCCTACGTCTATTTACTACTACCACCCAATATGTTTCACTCACGTCGGCTCATCTTTTCGGACTGAAAAGTGTCTCCCCCCTCAAACTCCCCTACCAAGGCTAAGTGCACTTCTAATAATTCTAGTTTTACTATCCAAATTTCATTTCATCCTAACCAATCCACCTGTTTTGCTCCGTACTCGTGCCCCATAATTATTATTTCCCTGAATGGAAAATTTATGGTATGAAGTGGTACTTGTATTTATTTCTCCATGCCAAGACAGAATAAACGTGGATTATTCCGCAAGCCCTCTATGAATACGAAAGAAGGTCCTCTTTTCTTATGTCGGAAGTGAACGTCATTAGTTTGCTAATGATCCGGTATTGATGTAGTAATTCGCTCCCAGCGTCCTGTTTTGTAGTGCAGTCTCGTACTTGGATCTTAGTATGCTACACGCCCTGTCAAATATCCTCTGTTCGAATTGCCCTTTTGAAACCGATTGTTAGATTATCTCTGTTTGTAGCGAACAAAATGGCGGAGCTAACTTGTTTCCTCGTATTTAAACGATCGATGATGGAGGTACATCTTTCCTCGAACAAGTCTGCAATGTATCTCATCCTATGACCTACGGTCACAAATCTTACGATAACCTTCACACAGAAAGCTAGCGGTCGATACGATAGGATGATATAAAGTCATATCAGCCTCCAGAGAGGATGATATCAGTAGTTAAGTCGTATCCGCCTCCAGAGAGGATGATATCAAGTCATATAAACCTCCAGAGGTTTTGTTCATGGTTAATTTTGAGTTCATGGCTAATAGTTTAGTTCATATTCCGTCTTAAGTTCATATTCCGTCTTGTGTCCTCGTGATCGTATGACGGGCAACAAATAAAATTCATTCTTAGTGGTTATGTTCGAAAAAGTTAAAACAGTTAACTCACCTCCATCTCGGTTGATATCGGAATAACAACCTCGATGGCCATTTAAAAATATCAATCTCACTGCTCTTCTGCTTGGATAGGTTATTTTCAATGACCGTCTCGGTGTTATTTTCCAATATCAACCTCGATGTCAGGCCTTAAATATCGCAAGCAGCGAAGAGTCGTTATTTGGCAGAAAGCTGGGGGGAGGGAAGTTTCCGTCGCCACCCTCGCATTCTAACATGCAAATCTAAAGTAAACTATAGTAACACGAAAATTTATATCCGAAAATTATTCCATGAGAATGTATACATATAACAGGCCACTGTTTCGGGTTTCCTCATGGCTCTTCGTCTTCTCCATGACCTGCGTGGAGAAGGTAGACTACGTGACCGACGTCGGCAGAGCGATCATATGAGCTGGTTAGTCTGGGGAGTCTTGGAAGTTTCGTGGACGTCGAAGTTCGAGACGTGAGTCGAGAACAGGACGAAACTTGGTGAAAGGACGACCACCAGCCCTAGATTTATCATTCGCAGGTCTCTGGTAGATTCGGCCAATTCACGGCCACTCCGACCGACGGTTAGAAGAGATTGTGTCGGTTCATTTAAGCTAACGTGCGAATGAGGTCCACCAGAGTATTGAAAGACAGAACGCGAGCAAGGTTATGCTCCTGAATGTGGAGTGTTTTCCGGTGCAGTAGAATAATTTGATTTATATTTGGTGTTTCGCAGCAAAACAGCTATGTATAACCTATTATTGACTTTTTTATTGAAATAAGGGAGCTTTATTACTAGAATAAAACCCAACATAACCTAGCCTAATGAGTGAAACCCGATCAAAAAAGGAAACATCAGAAAGCGATCGAAGTAAAACCATCTCCGACCAATATTTTCCACACTGAGGCATTTTGAATTTTTTGCATTAAGCGTTTCTAACACTTTGAACTTGAGAATTAAGGATCTGAATTATTTGTTGTCTTATTCGTCATTTTTGTATCTTAATGTGGCAGCCTGATGCAAGGATAGAAAGCTTTCTAACATACTTGGACCTGACAGCAAAGCAAATGAGGACCAACCCGATGAAAAATTTATCTCAAAATAGTAGTACGAAGTTGTACGAAAAAGTAGCATTCGGTAATAACTGATGCTACTAAATGCTTCTACTTCAAGGCTACCGTGTTAATACATACTACTGCATGCTACTATTAGCAAGACTGGATGCTACTATGGCAAGACAGGATGCTACTGGATACTACTACATAAGATTGGACCAGTCTGAGGCACATTAAATGATAGTATTCTTTGCTATTACATCGTATTACATGCAAATGTTTCCTACAACTACCATACAACTACGCAGGCTACAAATTTTCTCATCGGGAAAGCCGTTACTTCACTCATTCACGCATCTGGATAATCACATGAGAAGAGTCCTTTTGAACTACGAAATCTCCCTGCACCTGCCGTTTGAGCTGCGATCCCTTCCTACCTCTGATCCCTTCCTACCTTATCTATTATGCATGTCAGCGTTATTGAGCTCCCAGCGTCAACGTGGTAGTCGGGTCCCTCTGCTATTGCCGCCTTGGGGGCAACGACGTCCAAGTGAACGAATTGGGAGATGATTCCGTTCCCAGTGGTGATCTGCAAAGAAAGGTAAATTGAAGATTAAACAAAAACATGGACACCTGGTTTATCATTCTGCACATAAATCTGTTTCTGTGCCTTTTCCCAAGTAATTTCCCTGACTGGCTCTTAATGCCATCGGCTATTATCAGCTCTGCAGAGATAAAAGCGATTTTCCCAGTCGGCTTGACCGTATCGACAAAGAGATAAGCCTGAATGACAGAAAAAGACACAGAAATACCAGATCAGCCGATAAAGAACGTATTATGAGAATTGTTGTTAAAACTTTTCTAGGTCAACTGCAGGAAGACATAATCTGTATGTTGCGGTCTCTTTGACAATTTTTCAGCTGTTTCTTTCTCAAACTGCCAATCCTAGGTCGATTTCACGAGTCACATGTCCCATCTATATTGCCCCATGGCCAGATTGGGTGAGAATAACTTTTTGTATTCATTCTCCACTAGACCTAAGTGGATTGACAGTCTGGGGCTCTTTCTTCCTTCTTTGAGCTTCTGGGCCCCGCCGTCAAGCTATGACCCCCTCCCCCCTGCCTGAACCGAATGACGGTACTGATTTTCCCCTCTCAAATGCAAATTCTGAACTTCCATGGATCTTAACGCCTTTTCCGTGTCATTCCCAGGCCTCACTCAGTGGTAAAGAATCCAATTCTCGATTCCAAAAAGGGGGAAATTGGGTTTTCATTTTACTGTGAGATAAGCTTTTCCTCCGGCCAATTTGGGTTGTTTCCTTCTGCGGGAGGAGTCATTAGGCTCCCATCGGCCCCTATATCTTGATCAGCAGAAGTTCCCGACCTTTCCAGATTTCTATTAGGCGGAGAGATTTCCACGCGATAAGCAGAAAAAAGATAAATTGTGGACACCTTTCGTGTATTGAATTGGCTGGAGATCGCATTTCCCCTAGAACTAAAAGGGGCTGGGGGAAATGAGATCCTAGAAATGGAGAGGTTTATTCACCCGGTGCTTTTTTTCCTGACATTACAGCACGAAGACGTTTGATTTGTGATAGGTCACAGATCCGCAGTACTTGAAAGGGCTAACCTCTCGGCTGATGAAATCAAAATCCCGTTTATCATTTGGAGAGTTGCTACAGTCAGAAGTTTGGTAACATTTAACGCATATTTGTGCATCCTTGTTTTAAACATTATCAGAAGGTATCTTTTTTAGAGGGGTGTCATGAAGGGGGATGGGGGGCAATGTAATCCGCCAGTCCGTAAAAAAAACGAGTCGGGGCGAATTTTTTTTCATAAAAACAGTCGATTTTTCGTCAAAACAGTCGGTTTTTCTGAAAATCAGTCGATTTTTTTCATTTGTTCTTGAAAATAGTCGTTTTTTCTACAGAAACAGTCGGTAAAAATTATCAATCAGTCGGTAAATCCCTTACCCCCCCCCCCCCCAAACATTTTGGCTAGTAACGCCTCTGCTGGAATGACCCCTTTAGGTATTATGTTTCGAGAGAAACATCTGTTGTGACCCTTTCATAAGTGTAAAGTGTCAAGTTCCACGAAAAGATAAAATTTCAAAGGGTCATAACAGATAAATTCTGATGAGTTTTAACGCAAAGATGTGCAAACATATGTTATCAAACTTCTGATAATGTAGCAAACTATCGATAAGTGATGGATAATTAGCCGATAATTATTCCTTCCCCTTGCGCCCACTATGTGATTTCCGGAGCCTGATCCTTATTCGTAGAACCTTGAGTGATAAACTGAGTCCTCATCTGGGTCGACCCTACTATCATTCCAGAAATGAGCATAGTCACGCAGTTAGAGCTTTTGTACCATGACGGTTATTTTTAGTTATTCGTGAATACCGCGTTCCGCTGGGAGGGCTATGGGGTTCGGCCTCTTCTCTCCCCCCCCCCTAAATAAATTAAAAGTCAATTGGTAGAGGCTTTGACCTCTTCCGGAAATTCACACACAGATTTTAAGCTTACTATACCCAGCGGCGTTATGTATGGGGGGGGGGGGGTGACACCATCACCCCCAATGTTGTCGGCCACTTGAAAAAAATTGGAACGGTTTCTTGGACGTTTGGTACAGGGTTTCAAATTAAGGAGTGATTTTTTTTAAGTTAATGTGAAATTCAGTGCAAGGATGAGGAGACATGGTAAACCGATATCCGAACTTGCTAATTTTTTTGCAAAAAATGGAAATCTGGTTTTTGGCAAAACCGGAAATTTGGTTTCCGTAAAAGTTAAAATCATAGATGGGATTTTTACCTTGACATTGGGGGAGGGGCAAGGGCAATAAGGAGTGTAGAAACATCGAAAGCTCTGCGGCAAAACTTGTTGAAATGTATGCCGGAAACAGACATGTTGAATTTCGAAATACTACTTATTCTCACCTCGGACGGATACTCTGGTAGGAATCGGGTCAAATCAAGAAGCTTACGAATAAGCATAGCTGTCTGATATTCCTACCCGTGAAAAGTATCACCTAATGGATTGTGTTAAGGGGTCTACTAGAATGAAATTACACATTACCAGGGACCCATAAATTTCCTGTAATGACTCGCCATTCACGGGGGCTTGTCAATAAGAGATTTCTAATGCGCTCTTGACCGAGCGTCAGTTAGTTCGAGAAATACCCACGGGGATAAAATACCCGACTATCCAGAAAGACAAATTTTTTTGCAGCTGTTGTGCTGAACTAGGAATATTTCTCTCTAATGGGAGAGTATCCTGGATCTTTTGTCCGAGCTTAAGTACCTGGTGGCATGCTGAATAGTCCCAACAAATTTTGTCTATCTCAGCAAGAACGCCGATTCTACCCAAGCGGAATTTTTGGAAACTAGGTGAGGCTCGGGCAACATAGCAACATAGAAGCATAGGAAATGACAAGCCCCCTGAATGGCGAGTCATTACAGGAAATTTATGGGTCCCTGACATTACTGAGATACGTCAATTACAGCAAATTTGCAAGACCTGATTGTCCGTATCAAGAAGTCCATGAAATCATCGAAACCTTCTTGTTTGGTGCACGGTCAGAAGTTTCACAACAGACAACACAAGGATGTTCGGTTTCAACAGACAACACGCAACATACAACACTTGGAATGTTATCTGTTGTCGCTACAAACATTATGCATGCAATTCTATGCGTAATAAGCATGCCAGGAAGAGCCAAAAAATCGCCAAAAAAGTATCTACTGGCTTTTTTGTTTGTCGTCATGATATCGGAAAATTCAGCAGTTGCCCTTTTGGCGGGTTTTCGGCTCTTCCTGGCAATGGTTGTTATGTACAAGATTTCATGCATAACGTTTGTCGCGACAACAGATAACATTCCGAGTGTTGTCTGTTGAAACCGCGCATCCTAGTGTTGTATGGGATGAAACTTATGACAGTGTATTGACATTCTGAAGACTGGTTATAACGCTCGCCATTGTAATTTCAAAGACACAATGATAGAAAAATTGCCTTCTAGTAAAAAGGGTAAAGGAAGGTAGGATCATGATTTCTTAGTTGTAGTACACATTTTGGAGGCTTAAGGCAGTTCAGACACTTCACTTTCGGTAAGCACTGACAATCTTTGCTCGACAAGACTCCTATCCCAGCTTCTTTGAACCTCTAAGTAGCTTTTGCTGCTCTGGGAATGTAAGTCTCTCATCAGAAACGATCAACATTAGGTATCAACATCAACTACAGTATCCGCTGAATCCCCAAATCGTTCTTGTCATCTAGTCCATGCATGATGATGTTCTCTTCCCTCGAGATTTGAGGTTCGGAGAGGTCCTGCCCCGGAGGCTATTATCTGTTCCCTATTTGTTCCACTATCCCCGTGTCCCCCTAATGTGTTCTGTCACATTCTGTGTTTTCCGCGGTTCTCCCGCCACACTCAAAAGGATATTCAAGGGCTGGAACAAAACCATGCCGACTTTAACACATTTTCCCCTTACTGGAGAGTTGCGAGGAGCATTATTTCCAAAAGTGGCTTGTTGGGACCAGGGGAAATAAATGTAAGGGATGCTTGCTATTTCTTAAGGGTTTCCCGGAACGGACTAGAGTGCATCTTCCGCTGCGTCTCTTTTCACGAAAATGGGCCATGTTTTTCGCAAGTCTGTTTAATATCAATCTAGACAATGGCATAAAGAGCCAGTTTGGCAGAGAGTGGGCCCGAGGCCGAATGGCTGACATTTAAACATTTAAAGTACGCCATAACAAAATTATATGATTGGTAAGAGTAGTATAAGTTTCATTTATCCACATTGAAAGAAAAACACACAACTAACATGACAAGAAAGAACAAGAATGTGGTTTTGGCTAGGGCAGTAAACTAACTATAATGATAATAAACAAAAAATACAGAATCAACAGATTAAATGTAGGCTATTTATCAAGAAAAAAATTATATTCGTAAGGATTCGGAAGAATTGACTGGTTTCAAATTAATCTCTAAAAATCACAAACATGACGTTACTGATTATTCACTGATGCATCACTACGCTAGTGGTAAGAATTAGAGAATTCCGTCATCGCTGAACAACGGAATAGATCGGTGACGAGTAAAAAGGTAAAAGACTCTGCTATTCAAAACCTGAAGGAACTGATTGTTAGTATATTTGTATCATTGTATTTGAAACTTCGGGGGAAGGAAAAACTTGCTTGTATAACAAAACAAAGAGTTTCTGTAAATGTTTTTCTGTAGAAACAGGATATTTTGAGGCCGTCTAAAAAAGAGCTCCTTTGCACAAATACTCTTTCAGCCCAAGCTGGCTGGGAATCGTGAATAAAAAATGACTCAAAAGGACAAGTCAGCTAGGATTTGCTTCAGCGATTTTCCGGCCCTCCTTGGCAAGGTTCCTCTTCAGGCTATAGCTGTGGAGAAACAAACTGATAGAACCTGACTTATGTATGGTTCCACGCAGGGCCGTATCCAGTCGGGGGTTAGGGGGTTGGACCCCCCCCCCCCCGAAAAATACACAAATAATCGTTTTTTATAGACTTTAACCTCTGAATCTGTGTCTTTTTTGTACTTTATGGTCCGACACGCGGGCAAGCCCCCCCCCCCCCTATAAATTCCTGGATACGGATCTGGTTCCACGACACCAAACTTCTTAGATATCTTTTAGGCCTATATCCTACATTTAATACTTAGCAATGGGATACTTGTGAATATCGTACACCAATTTGCAAAATTCATCTTTAAGATTTTGTGTGTGTCCCTATTTCTTTGTAAGGTCTAGGATATCTTGCACGCTTGTAATCTTTTCTCATCTTGGCAGTTGCCCCCAAAACAGCACTGTCAGAAGTTTCATAACAGATTGCGCATAACACTTTCAAGAATAACACCTTTTCACTTAGAAATAAAGTGTTATGACCAATTAAGTTTATACTATTTCGTGCCTAGATCTCCAACAACACCTTCAATAGGTAAAAATACTACACTGTCAGAAGTTACATAACGACAACAGAAGGATGCGCGGTTTCAACAGATAACACTTTGGGATGTTATCTGTTATGTTTCTTTCGTTCCCGTTAGAATTTTTACCAATTGAAGGTGTTGTCGGAGATCTAGGCACGAAATAGTGTGAACTTAATTGGTCATAACACTTTATTTCTAAGTGAAAAGGTGTTATTCTTGAAAGTGTTTTACGCTATCTGTTATGAAACTTCTGACAGTGAGGGGGTTGACTTAATCAAAAGATTGGATTATGGTTGTTTGTCCTTGTCTGTCGCATTCGGTCTTCAAGCTGGATAAATGTTGGTTCATCCAATTATTTATTCTTTCTTAAGAATTATTGTTGTTTTTGTCTCTTAAAGGCTTTTACTGCAAGACTCAAGGAGTTTTCGCTTTGGGAGAAATTGTTGTTTTCGACCCGTTTATTGTTATGTTGTGCTATATGTTTGACGGTGCAAAACAGATACGTCAGCTACATTTTATTACAGCTATATTTCGGCCCTTCTAGGCAAGAGGGTTCAGGCTCAAGCCGCTCAAGATGGAAAAATGAACTTTAAAAAGTTAAAAAGTTAATTTTCCAGCTTGATCCTGAAGAGGCCCCTGCCAAAAAGGGCCGAAATATAGCTCTAAGAAAATGTTTTGCACCGTCAAACATGATTTGCAGTCAGCTTGAGCTGAAGGAATATGTAGGTTTTGCTGTTTTTGACCCTGGGATAGGCTGTTCCCAACAAGTATTGGATGTACATAAAGATACGCCAACTCGCCTAATCTTCAATGATTGAGTGATTTTAGGCTAGTATTGAATCACTGTGGATGTTTGTAGTTGATTGTTTTTTTTCGTAACCTCGCCCTGTCTGCAACACCAGACTGAAATCAAAACAGGGATCCTGACTTAAGGAAGAAGAAGAAGCAAACCAAAAGAACGGGGATCCTGACTTTTTCGTTTTTCAGCGTGGCTTGCCGGCTGACCAGCGTTCTTTTCTGATTGGATGGAATCTTTTGTTATTTGAGAGCCTTACCTGTTCCCTTGTTCCATATTATTTCTTGGCGTAAACTTCATACAACCTCTAAGAAAATTATTCCCTATTCCGTTTTCGTCGTTGAAACATGGGTATTCTTAAAGGCACAGAAAACTTGACTACGCAACTTTGGGCCATCAAACCACCCTGGGGGGCTTAGATAAAAATACAGGGACTTATTGTCGACAGGAACCCCCTTCTTTGTTATCTCGAACCCCCTCCTTAGTGTTCCCAAATCTAGCTGGCTGGCTAGCCCCTTATGTACAATAATTATGCACTTATGCACTGTAAAAGTTCGCCTTTGGCCGTGTTGACTAACAGATCGGGATAGCAATCAAGAGGTCTTGCGTTCGACTCCTACTCCCGGCACACACACCTTTTGCTTTTTTTTTGTACTAACTCAAAGTCGAATTCTCGGAAACTGCCCGGAAACTGCAATGGTCATAACGAGAATTTTTCTTACTCCCAATATCGACACAGGGTACATTCTTGATATGTCAGCTAGCTCCCCGAGTCAAGTTTGAGTCAAGTTTTCTGTTTCTTTGAGTCTGAAGTCTGGAACGACCGTACTGTATAAATCAAGGTTGCTTTTTTCAAGGGCCATATTGCCCTGAATTTTCATTTTCTCCGCCGCATTACATTTTGCATGCCCTGACAAGAAATCTATTACACGAACCCTTTTTCCCCTGTTTTATGGGTTGTTTTATGGCGGTGTAAAGTGCATTAGAGCGAGTGCAGGGAGTGGAAGCAAACAGAAGAAATATCTATGTTAGGAATATAGTGCAAGACTCGTTTCTTTTATTGACCTTGTTTCGGACACGACCTATGCGGGTAAGGCAGCTCGACACAAGACCTTCTGAGACTTTATGGACTAAGCCAAGGGTACATGATGGGCTGTTCATAATTATTCACAAGGACCTTCACTAGCGGAATTTCTTGGCGGCCTTCTTAAACATTGTTCAAATAGGTGCTATAAGGTGTATTATGGCGTATAAGGCTTATTACAGATTCCTCTTCTCCTCGGGGCGCACTGTAATAAAGCGAATAAGGAGAATAGAGCCAGGTTCTATTTTCCTTTATGCAGAGCCAATCAGATCGCTTGGTTGGTTCCTCCAGCGGGCCGAGGAGAGGATCAGCGTCGCGAGGGTTGCCACGGGAAGCACTAAAGTTCTACTTTGTTGGAAGCTGAAGTCGCTGAAGAAACAACTTTTCTTCAAAAGAACGCGTTTTGTTCTGTTCCGTTCGACTGCTTGTTATGGCACTTGCCCTTCGGCCAAGTGCCATATAGCGATCGCAATTTCTGTCCGTCTGTCGGTCGGTCGGTCGGTCTGTCTTTCGGTCTGTCCAGGTTTTGCTAGTTCGGGCACTTCCACATAAGCTAGGACGATGAAACTTGGCAGGCATATCCGGAACCCCTAAAGATTAAGCTGGAAATAGTCACTTCACCGATCTAAGCATCGTGGGGGGAGTGGAAGGAGGGGGAATCCGGAATCTAGAGGTATTTATAACTTTCGAACGGGTGATCGGATCTTAATGAAACTTGATATTTGGATAGACCCCGTGTTTCCGACGACCCGCTTAAAGTACGGACCGGATCCGGCGATTTTGGGGGGAGCTGGAGGGGGGACCGGAAATCTTGGAAAACCCTTAGAGTGGACGGATCGGGATGAAACTTGGTGGGTAGAACGAGCACAAGTCCTAGATACGTTGTTGACATAACCGGACTGGATTCGAGCACTGTGGGGGTCGAGGGGGGAGGGGGATTCCGGTGATCCCGCTAGTTCGTACTTCCGGATGTGCTAGGACAATGAAACTTGGCAGGCATATCAGGGACCTTAAATGATTAAGCTGGAAATAGTCACTTCCCCGATCCGAGCATCGTAAGGGGAGTGGAGGGAGGGGGAATCCGGAATCTTGAGGTATTATAACTTTCCAACGGGTGATCGAATAGCAATGAAATTGGATATTTGGAGAGATCTTGTGCTTCAGACGACCCATTTAAAATCCGGACCGGATCCGGTGACTTTGGGGGGGGCTGGAGGGGGAAACCGGAAATTTTGGGAAACGCTTAGAGAGGATGGATTGGGAAGAAACTTGGTGGGAAGAACTTGCTCAAGTCCTAGATACATCGTTGACATAACCGGGCCGGATTTGGGCACTGTTGGGGGAGTTGGGGGGGGGGGGGAAATTCGGTGATACCGCGAGTTTGGTACTAGGACGATGAAATTTGGGTAGGCATATCAGGGAACCAAACAGACTGCCTTGAGAATAGTTGTTTCCCCGATCCGACCATCGTGGGGGGCCTGGAGTGATGAGGAATCCGGAATCTAGTGGCATGCATAACTTTTGAACGGGAGATCGGATTTGAATGAAACTTGGCAAGTGGAAAGAGCTATCGTCTCAGATGTTCCACGTGAAGTCCGGACCGGATCGATACTTGTGGGGGGAGTTGGAGGGGGCCACCGGAAATCTCGTGAAACGCTTGGAGTCGAGGGATTGGGATAGAATTTGGTAAGAAAAACAAGCATAAGCCCTGTAGACACGTTCTTGATAGAACCAGATCTTACCGGGGCTCTTTTGGGGGAGTTGGAGGAGGTTTCCCGGAATTCCAGTGAGCGCGAGTTATGATGATACATATGCCCTAGATAACATATTTTAGGGTTCGGGCCGAATCCGAGCACGGTGCTCGAGCAATTTCCCGAAAAAGGCTCAGATTCGAGTGAAACTTGATAGGCGGTAAGAGAAGATGCTTTAGATGATTAATTTATGTGTCCGAGCCAGATTCGGCCGTGGCAGGGGGAGTTGGAGGGGGGGGGATACCGGAAATAGTGTGGCACGTTTAGGAATCAAACGAGTGGATCTAAACTTAAAAGGTAGAAAATTAATATGCCCTAGATAATCCGACGCAATGCCAGAAATACTCAGACTCGAGTGAAACTAGATATCCTATTTCTGGGTATTCTGTGACATTCTCATCTACTTTCTTGCATCACCTACTCGTGACAAGTGCCATATGAGCTCGTAGGCTCTTGCTGTTGGTTTGATGTCTAATGCTGTCCATCCGTTAATTTAATAGTTTCTACAATTTAAAGGGCGTCAAACTGTACTCGCGTACTTAAGGACGCTTTTTCTGATCTTTAGTATCTCGAAAAATTGTATCAGCATGGCAACGGAACGATGCATCGATAAGAACCTTTTGAGTTCCTATTTGAACACGCGTCTGTATTAAGACGAAAACATCGCGTATAGTGCTATTCAGCTTATTACACCTATTTGAACAATGCTTTAGTTGTCCCTTCTCAGCGGTACCATTTTGTTTTTGGGGGGGGGGGGGGGTAATGCCAATTCAAGATTTTCCTCCTTGGTGATAATTTTGGCGACTAAATAGGTTTTAAAAGGCAAAATGCAACTGGAACATCTGATCACGAATCCCTTTTTGGGGATCCCAAAACATAAGTGGAGGGATACCTATGAAATCGCAATAGTTGTCCGTCTGTCCGTCCGCCCGTCCGTCTGTCAGCACGATAACTCTCGAAGGCAATGAGAAATTTTGATGAAACTTGGTGTGAGGATTCTTTGAGTCAAGGGTAAGGTCAAGTTCGTAGAAGGGAATCTGTAGCCCTACATTTAGGGGTGGGGGTTCAAACAAAGGGGCAACAAAAATATTTTTAAGCAGCTAATGTGATAGTCGATTATGGAGTAAGAAGACATGCTGAACACGATGATGGAAACCATTTTCTCGTCGGACAACTAGTTCGCCCGGAATCTGGTCAAACCGGAAGATTTGTTAAAAGTGAAAGTTTTATTTGAAGTTGATTAGATGGCAGATTTGGGACAATCTAATTTTACCCGCACACATAATTCGTCCGGAATCCGGTTGAAACCGGAAATTTTATAAGTTAAAGTTTTATTTGAAGTTATTAGATGTTCTTTATACGGATAAGGAGATACGCTGAATTCGTTTCTGAACTTTCTTTTTTTGCTGGACAAGTAGTTCGCTCGGAATTTGGCCGAAACCAGAAATTTGGCAGAAGTAAAGCAGGAAGTTTCGGTCAGTATCGTCAAAATAGATATGGCTTATAGAGTATATCTGAGTATATCTGAAGTATATAGTATATCTGAACTTGGTTTTCTCAGATGATTAGCGTGGCGAAGACAAGACCCAATTGTCTGGATCATTAGATTTTTGGGATCCCATCGAAACCTTAGGTCTTGTCTGGGTCTTGTTCATTTAGACAGGTTTGAAAACTGGGTAAAAATGCGATGCTCCAACTCTTCGACGTTCCTTGATAACGATGTTTTATTTGTGTGAAAAATCATTCGAACTCGTGGTGGCTCTATGTAACTTTAATATTCAGCAGCAACAACAGCCTCAAACTGCTTCCTGTGAATACACCAATCTACTAGGTTGCTAGTCCTGGGAGTCCTCTGAACTTATTTTGCAGTCAGGGACATAAGAGGGTCTTTCATTTCCTGCCGTTAGATATTTTCGATTGAAACTCAAACTGCGCGGTCTACATGTGATTTTCATCTTTTCGGGACGTTATCCGTATATCCCGCCGGGATGTCACTTCGAGAAGCAAACTGTGAAAAACGAAAAATTCTTCAACAGAGTCAAATTAATTAAGTAAATCGATTAAGTATAGATGCGAGAAAGATCTGAAAGATTAATAAACTTTCCGTTCCTCATGTTTCGGTAGGCTAACTGTCGTCGTAATCTGCCCATCTAATATTTTTATTTCTGTCCCTGTGTTGGCCTGCTTCGGCAAGAGAGTTAATGAAATCTGATTTGTTCCAGGCTGCCCTTTCGCTTATATCTTCAACAATTTTTAAAATTGGGCCTGTCCACACAGACAGGCCTATACTAGACTGATGTGGTTACTGACATTGCGGAATCTGATTGGGCAGATCCACCAAGTAATGGTGGGTTTACACACTGCCTAAAATCCGAGCGTATTTTGAAATCCGAGCGTATTTTACGCACGTTTTGAGCTTGAAACATTTCTAGCAATACGGACGTATTTGAGAAATCGGTCCGTTTTGTATCTAAATACGTCCGGGCCGTAAGGCTAGAAATCTTTTCAAGCTCAAAGCGTGCGTAAAATATGCTCAGATTTCAAAATACGCTCGGATTTTACGCAGTGTGTAAATGGGCCATAAACAGTGCCTTGAAATTTAAGCAGGTAGGTAAAATCAGGTTAGTTGTTTTTCAACGTAGAAATTCAACGTACAGAATAAAATGTGAAAATTTTGTTTCTGAAGCTTGGGCTTGACTTGTGTTGCCACTTGGCATTGTAGTTAACGTTTCTCTAGTAAGATGGCCAGTTCTTATGGCGTACCTAAGATACTTTGAAATGAGTAGACCCTCGTGTTTAGCCCTCGGTTTTATTCCGTTATTGGACAATTTCGTTTGGGATGGCGTTATTTTCTCTGTAGTCTAGAACATGTTCTAAGAATTGATTGGCACGTCGTGACCAATTCGGAACTTTCTTTTTACCGTTCTTTCTTGAAAGATTGCTTCGTGTTGCTCAACTAGATATCGAAAGGAGTCTAACAAGATTATAGTCCGTCCATCATTATATTTTGGAACTTGATATTGATCTTCTGGGCTTTTGTACGGTCTCAGCGTCATAGGAATTTATTCAAAGAAATATAGGCTTTCTTGAGATCAAGCGGCCGGTTTTTGGGATCCTAAAACGTGAGTGGAGGGATATCTATGATTTCGTAAAAGTTGTCCGTGTGTCCGTCCGTGTGTCCACCCGTCTGTCCGCCTGCTAGCACGATAACTCTCAAAGGAGTTGAGATATTCTGTTCAAATTTGGCATGAGGACTCTTTGAGCCAAAGTGCAGGCCAAATTCCAAGATGAGCTCTGTAGCCCTATGTTTTGGGTGGGGGAGGGGTTTCAAATTAAGGGACGAAACAAATATATAAAGCTATTGAGATACTCGATTTAGGGGTAAGGAGACATGCTGAATCCGAATATGAAAATAATTTTCTTGTCGGACAAGATATAGTTCACCCGGAATCCGTCAAAACCGGAAAATTTGTGAAAAATAAAATTTTAATCTGAAGTTTATTAGAGGTTCAATTTAAAGGTAGGGAGACAGGCTGAACTTCTTTATTTTTTCGATCGGAATCCGGCCAAAACCGGAAATTTTTTTTAAAATAAATTTTTTATTTGAACTTGATTAGATTTTCGATTAGGGGTAAGAAGACATGCTGAATCCGTTTAAGGCATTAATTTTCCATCCGGACACATACCCGATGAAAAATTTGTAGCCTGCGTAGTTGTATGATAGTTGTACGTAAAAGTTGCATGTATTGATACGTAATAGTAAAGAATACTATCATGTAATGTGCCTCAGACTGGGCCAATCTTAATCAGTAGTATCCAGTAGCGTCCTATCTTGCTAGTGTGGAGTCCGGTCTTGCTAATAGTCGCATGCCGTAGAATGCAGTAACGCGGTAGCCTTGACATAGAAGCGTGTAGTAGCATCAGTTGGTACTGCATGCTACTTTTTCGTACAACTTCATACTACTATTTCGAGATAAATTTTTCATCGGGTAGTTTGCCCGGAACCCGGCCCAAGCCTGAAAATTCGTTAAAAGTTAAAGTTTTAGTTGTTGATTAGAGTCGAAATAGGGGTAAGGAGATATGCTTAGTTCGTTTCTGAGATTTTTCTTTAACGGACAAGTAGTTCGCCCAGAATCCGGCAGAAATCGGAAATTTGGCAGAAGTAAGGCAGCTGGAAGTTTGGATCAGTATCTGAACTTGGTTTAATCAGATGATTAGCCATTAGCCTTAATCTGTTTCTAAATTTTTAATAGTAAAAATTTTCAAGGAGTCTGGTGAAGAACGGATATCTACAAGATCCAATTGTCTGGACCAGATATGAAATTTTCGTGCCCCCGTCTAAGCCTTTGGTCTTGTTCGAGAGACTCGCATCCCGTGGACAGACTGGTTCGATTGGAAAAATCTCGGCTTCTACTCTTCTGAGCTTTAAGGTGCTTTCACATTGAAACCGTAAGCTAAGCTTGCGTTAAATTTTCTTGCACTGCGTGAACCGGTCGTATCAGTGTTGGGCCAAGTACTTCTAATTTTGACTTAAGTACAAGTACCAAGTACTCCAGGAAATTTATACTTAAGTATAAGTATTAAGTACTTTTCAAAAATCTACTTAAGTAATAAGTACTTTTAAAAAAAGTACTTCAGTACTAAAGTACTCAAGTATTTAGGTAGACTTCTTATGGTAGGTTTGCAAAAAATAACCTACTAAAAGATTAACGACCAAACAACACATAGTTCCCATGTGAGGGGATACATAAAATCAAGTTTTTGGGATCCCTATATAACTTCCTAAACCGTGTCTTCCCGTGTGTCTGTCTGTTAGCATGATATCTCTCGAACGAGTTAGTTAGGCTATCTTGTTCAAACTTGGTGTGCGGGTTCTTTGCGTCAAAAATACAGGTCGATCGTAGATGGTAGGCTATTGTGGCCCTACATTTAGGAGAGGGGGAGGGGTTTCAACTTCAAGCAAATATATGATCCACGAGTGAGACACAAACAGAATCCCCGTCGTTTGCTTTGGCTCCGGACGATTAGTTCGCACGGAATTCGGCAAAAAGAAAAGATTTCCGTGGTGCTTATAGTTTATTGATCAAGATACACGGACAGGCTGACATGCTGACTCGGTCTATTTGATTTGTTGTGCTTGGCCGATACTTCAGACCTAAGTCCGATCAAAAACGGAAATTCCGTAGGCTTCGCTTAACTGGATTTTACGATTCAGGAACCGACATTTTACGACATAGGAAATCCGCCCTTTAGCTTCGTTTCCCCACAAAGTTGATAGTTTGGCCGGATTCGCCGGAATCCTACGAAAATTCGAACTTTTGTAAAAATATGTTTGTCCAGTTGTTCGCCTCGGTACAGGGCTAATAAGACGACCTCCTACTCATGGGAACTGCCAGGTAGGAAATTAACCAAACTGGGTAAATAGTGATGCACGAATCTGATGTAAACCGAAAAAAGTTGGAAAGAACAACATGCTGTGACCTAACTTATTAGATAGTGCTTTTCGAGGTAAAGGGCGTGTCTACGTTTTGAATTGATCAGTCAGGCAAGATAGAATACTATTGCCTAAGGGATCAGGTTCAGGGGTTGAGTGGCGATGAGTAAAATTTTCGCGCTCTGGCAGAGACCAGAAATGTATTTTACCCAATTTTCTGATGACGAAGTAATACAAATATTTATTCTTTGTGGTCTCACCGAAACCTTTCTTCTTGTTCTGAACGTGAAATGTATGGTGGACAGGTCCAGATCCAGGAGTTTATTGCAGGGGGGGGGGGGGGGTGTCTCACCGCGGGTCAGACCTAATCCATCTAGCAGTAAAACAAGAAGATAGTTCAGAGGTTTTGAACAAAATGATGACACATTCACCAACGGTTAGGATTGTCCCTAGCCTCTTTCCATTTGTGGGCGGGAAATTCCCAAAAATTTACGGAACGGCAATTTTGAGTATTAACATTTGAACTCAATTGATATGTTGTCAGATCAACCTTTCACTATTATGAAAGTACTTCTTAAGTACTTCTAATTTTTACTTAAGGACGAGTATTAAGTACTTCTGATTTTTTTTACTTAAGTAGAGTACGAGTACTGGAATTTTACTTAAGTAATTACGTAAGTACTTTTACTTAAGTAGTTCCCAACACTGCTTCGTATATTGCGAACATAAAACAGAACTGTTTTTGCGTTTTTTCAGATTGCTTGAGAATGTGGAACTGTCTGTGTTTCAGGCAACTCTGATGACGAAGTAAATAGTAGCCTGTCTAGTTACAGTCCAATATTTAACGCTCGAAGTCTAACTGTACTCGCCATTCATCCACCTCGTGAATTATCCAAATTGTTTTTTCGAAATTTTACTTTTGTTATCTGCTTTGCTTTGTTTTGAACAAATAAAGCTTTCTTTGAAAACAAAAAGTCAGTGTTTTTATGGCACTTGCAACCTCTGGCTCAAGTGCCATATACCTATTGCAGTTCCGTCTGTCGGTCGGTCGGTTGGTCTGTCCCGCGATAGCTAGCTAGGGTACTTCCAGATGTGCCAGGACGATGAAACTTGACAGGCGTATCGGGGACCCGACCAAACTAACCTGGAAATAATGAGTTTCCCGATCCGACCATCTGGGGGGAGGGGAGGGGAGGGAGAGGGAATCCGGAAGATATAGTAGTGCATAATTTTCGAACGGGTGATCGGATTGGAATGAAACTTAATAACTGAATATAGCGTATCTCTGATGTTCCATTTGAAATCCGGACCGGATTCGACAGCAATGGGGGACCTGGGGGGAAGACCGGAAATCTCGATGAACGGTTAGAATAGAGGGATCGGAGTGAAAATTTCTGGGAAGAACAAGTATCTGCTCTAGATAAATCGTTTACACAATTAGACTGGATCCGGACACTTTAGGTGGAGGGTGGAGGGTGTTTCCCAGAATTCCGGTGGGCGGTTTAGAGGATTTTCACGACGAAACAAAAAAGGCGTATCAAGGACCCGATCAAACTGACTTAGAAAAAAAAAAAAAATCTCGATCCGACCATCGTGGGGGGGGGGAGTGGAGGGAAGGGAATTCGGAATAAGGGGCTCCGCATGTACTCTATACCTTACACACTAAACCTCGCGGCTTTAGCTTTAAACTGTAGCTTCTCACCTGTGAGTTTTGGCCCTAAATTCCTGTCATGGCATAGGCTAGATCAGAGTTGTCTTTCGCAGAGATTTACTTTGCAAGAAGCAAGGGAGCCTAAAGCGTCAAGAAACAACAAGAACAAAGGTTTCGATGGGATCCCAAAATGTAATGTTTGATCCAGACAATTGGTTCTTGTAGATATCCGGTCTTCGACAGACTCCTTGAACATTTTTACTATTAAAATTTAGAAACAGATAAAGGCCTAATCTGCTAATCTAGCTAATCATCTGAGCTAATCAGCTAATCTGAGCCAATCTGGCTAATCATCTGAGAAAATATGGATATGGGTTCAGCATGTTGTTTACCCCTATATGTCATGTCTACTTTGTAGAAATTGTATTTTCAAACAATGCATAAAACGGATTTGTCAGCTACGACGCTTTGGCAGCGATATTTCGGTCCTTCTTGGCAAGGGTTTTTTCCTTATTTGTAGTAGGTAGAAACTTCAGTTATTCATTGCAGGTTTGTTCCATCCCCAACGTTGGCACTGAAATCGACAGCCTGACGAGGACCCTTTTTCATATCCAACTATGGAACAGTAAAAGGAAGAAAATCTCAGGTACACAGTTGCAGATAGAGCTGGAGGCCTACGGACAAGCGTTGGTTGTTAACTTGGAAAAACTCCATTTAAGGTCGGGCTTCACTACCCAGACGCCCCAGACTCCGGGGTCCGGATTATGTGAAGACGGTCCCGGAAACTAGAGCAAACTGAGCCCAGATTTCAGCGCCATTTTCAATTGTAAACAGGCATGATGACAGTGTCATTTCAAGATAGGCTATTTTGCCCTGCTCTCAGCTTGGCCAGGAATCATGGAGAAGGATGGGCACTTGTTCTTCTAAATTTAGTCAGGTCCTCTCTTTGCCCAAACCTGGTACGCAAGGGTCTGTCTACAGGTCCAGTGTCACTACCCAGGTTTTTCCCAGAACAACAGCCCATCTGTCTGTCATCTGCTATGCTAATGCCCTTTTATACAAAGCTGTAAACCTTTGATAGATTCAATAAAATAATGAATGAATGAAATGCTTTTATTCCGCCAATTGACGAGACAAGAAAAAGGTTAAAGGTGAAAGCATTTACAATACGTACATTTAAGCTTTCTAATCCTAATGCACATCATTCGTAACACTCAACATAAAACAACAAATCCATGATGGTTTTCATTGGTTGGTCTAACATTGCTGGTTTCTGGTCACCAAACTTCCCCAAACAAAATCAGATCAAATGTCTCTTCTACAGTCCACTTTTGGGCATTTTTCAGCACTTCTGTCATTTTCTTCGATTTTACCATCCCAACACGATTTCTCCAAATGAAAACTACTTTCAAATTCACGCTTCTTTTCACCCAGAATCCGGGAATCTGGTAGATTTTTCTACCAGATTCCCGGACGCGTTCGGGGTGCTTTCAGACCTGTCTTCACTACCCAAACCAATATCGAAGAAAACGGGTACCCAGAATCCGGGCGAAAAATCTGGGTAGTGCAGACCCGACCTTTAGTTGCCTGAGTCAAACAGCAAATCTCATTACTTTCTTCTTCCTGAGTGCGTCTCAAACCAGTTGAGGTTCGACCTCTGCAAAATGTTAATTTCAGTTGGAATTTATAGTTCAACTAGCAGAGCGTGCCTTACCCATCCCTTTTCTAATCAGCGGAATGAAATATCGAGCGAATGACCTTTTCCTTCTATTCCCTATCTAGAGGTTTTTGTGACGTTGACATAATAGCTAGGTTGTGAAGACTGACTTTAGAAATTAGTTTAATCATGAAATTGGTGAGAAGACTTGTGGCATTCCGTATTCTCGTGATCACGATAATGGTGAGGTATCTGAACATCGTCAGGACTGTATCCAGGAATTTATTTCGGGGGGGGGGGTCGCCTTTCGGGGGGGGGGTTGCCTGCGGGTCGGACAAAAAAATACAAAAAATACATAGATCAGAGGGAAAAGCCTATAAAAACGGATAGTTTGGTATGTTTCGGGGGGGGGGGGGGTCAACCCCCCAACAATTTAAAGTAAGCGCAGCCGGCGAAAGTTTTTCCTTGAAGTTTAACTGAAAAGCCAACTTATTTTTGTGTCATTAAACTGAATACACTGAATTCTTTAGATTCTGCAAACGGATTTTTTTATTATTTTCAACTATCTGCTCTAGTTATGACGTTCAGAATATCTGCAGCCGTCCCCACAGCATAAATTCTACTATGATGTGGGAAATTTTAATCTCAACACAAACGCGGCTTTTCAGTGGGAAGTGGTGAGATTGGTGAAGATTGCTTAGTGCCTGAAAAAAAATAAAAATCTCTCTCGTAAGGCATACAACAAAAATATAAGCGCACAGAGGTACCACAAATCCCATGAAAATTCCATTATTTGAAAATCGATTATTCGTGGATAGCGGAACAACCAAGTAACGCATTTTCGGCGGGTCTTCAAGCCTTTTCTTAAGTGAATGACTGATGGGTAACTAAATTGTCCTTTCTCAGCCATTTTCAGTTAAACTTTAAATGCCAACTAAATGAAACACCGATCTTCCAAATAGAAAATAGTACATGATGCGCCGCAGATGAAATTTTGTGTAAAACTAATTTTAATGCATCAGTTGAGATTGTTCCTTTAATCTAAATTCATATATTTAAATTCACATATTCGCCTATTTGTTTCAGCTTTAGCTAGAAAGCGAAGATACCAACGATTATATCCAGAACAAGTTGAACTAAGAGCCGCATGCAAAGTTTTTCAAATCTGTATTTTTTCCGTAAAAATTTGCTCCCGACAAACGTTTGCAGAATTTGATTTCTTACGTATAAAAAGAACCCGATGTGCCGAAAGAATAACGACGCCCAACAAAAGCATTCAGAATTCGAAACGACAGAATTTGACAAGATCTTTATTTCTTACATGTAAATAGAGGTCGAGGTGCCGACGAAAGCTAAAACTTTCGGTATGCGCCCAATGAACGTTGACAGAATTTGATTTCTTAGGCTACGTGTAAAAGAAACCGATGTGCAGACGAGAATACCGACGTCCCAAAAAAACATATAGCATTTGATTTCTTCTGTGTTTTGCCCGACTGGACTGTACCGAAGTTAATTTCTGGCGTGTAAAAATAACACGTCGTTCCGACGAGACTTGAACTTCCAGTGTGCGCCTGAAAAAGATTGCCGAATTTGATTTCTGACGTATAAAAAGAACCCGATGAGCCGACGAGTCGACCGACGCCCAACAAAAGCATATATGTTTTATTTCTTCTGTATTCCTTCTGTATAAAAAGAAACCGGTGTGCCGACGACAATACCGAAGCCCTTCAAAAGCATGCAGAATTCAATTTCTTCTGTGTTTTGACCGACAAATATTGCACGATTTTATTTCTGGCGTATAAAAGAACCCGAGGTGCCGACGAGTCAACGACTCCCGACAAAAGTATACAATTTTTTTTCTTCTGTATTCCTTATGTATAAAAAGAACCCGATATGCCGTAGAGAATACCGAGAAAGTTGACTGACGCTCGACAACAGCATACAAAATTCTATTCGTTCTTGCCGGCGTTCCGCGCCGATAAACAAGTGAACTTTCTTAACTTTCTTAAGACCTTTGGGGGGGGGGGGGGAATCTCCCCTCCCCCCCCCCCCCCCCAAAGTGACGCCCCTGGGAGAGACAGTTTATATTTCAATGTTCCATAATGCTTGACTTCTTAGGAACTCTGCCTGGTTACAAACCAGTCCTGGCTCTTTTCATCTCACCTGGTCTCCTTCTCTCTAACGAGAAACACGGAAAAGCTTGCATAATCGGTATTTCTTACCAATGAGCTCCCCAGAAACGATAAGCGGGAGCCCGATGCGCCCCGAAAGAGCCAAGCATGGCAAGAGACTAGAAAAGTGAGATTAAAAAGTGTTGTTCGGGTGGATGAAAATCACATGGGAATTGCAAAACACGAAATGAGAATGAATATGAATGATGAGTAGGGGCTCGGTAGGGAATAGTAGGGTTAATGAGTAATAGTGGTAAGACGTGCTCAAAGACTTTTTAACTTTTTCAGATGGACGGGAATAGCTATTCTTTCAGCCCAAGCTGACTGCGAATCATATTTGCCTTGAGCCTGAAGAGGACCCTTGCCAAGAAAGAATGAAATACAGCTCTAGTATAATTCAGCTGACGTATCCCTTTTTCCCTGTCATAAAAAGGATATTGAGCGTGTCCGAAATCTCGGAAACGAACTAAAATGCTGAATTAATTCAGCATTTTATGCAGCATTTCGCTTTCTGACTTAAACTTTCGCTCAGTTAATGCAGCATTGATTCAGCACAAAATTCATCAAAAAATTCAGCGAAGATGCTAAATTTTACGCTGAAATTTCAAGAAGAAACTGGGGAGCTGGCGATTAAGGCTAAATTTCGGAATTAGAAGTGTCAGAGAAGAAATAAAGAACGTGTCCGAAAGCTTTTAGTGCTGTAAATGCTGCATTTAATGCTGCATATAAGGTAAGAGCTTTCGGACGAAAATAAAAATAAAAATGCAGCATTAAATGCAGTATTTACAGTCCTGAAAGCTTTCGGACACGCTCATAGATAGATAGATATCGCTTTTATTCTTTCCGAACTATCATGGCGAAATCCAAATTTGTCGAAATCGTCATACATGTAAACACTCACATAAGTCTGTCAATATAAATATGTCAGCGTCATATATAAAAGTAAATACTAAATAAGATTAAAAAATTTAACGAAAGACGGTACAAACGTCTTTTCATACCGTACATGGTCACATTTTAAGTGTTGGAGTTTTGAGATCACCACTGAGGCCGCTCTTGCAGGTCGTTCGCGAGCAGTCTCGAATGGTGGCGGAAGAATATATTTATGGATAGGGTGCTCAAGCATTTTCTTACCAAAAGCCATGCACAGTTTCAACCTACGGGACTCAAGGGACTCGAGTTTAAATTTCAGGAGGAGCTCATTGTAAGGAATTTTGGGGGATCGTGACATAATCAGTAGGGCACGTCATCTGATATAATTAGACCGAGGAGTTTTATTTGATTTACATGCAAAGTGTCTGGAATAGGAGTTTCAAAACTTGACCTTTCTTTCACGAACGAAATTGTAAGAATTGCGGATTCACGACCATGTCAGAATTTTAAATCACTATTTTTTCGTTAACCTCTCTTCAATAATAGAAAACATACAAACTTATTCTTGTTGTTCAGCTACATATATTGTGTTACGAGAGCAACACTTCGGTTTTGTCGTGTTTTTATTTTGTTTTTTATTTTTTTCTAGTCGTCCGATTTCGTCTTATTACTAGAAGATGGTAAGGGTCAAACTTGTGCCGTTCTTACGGAAAGTGTGGACCTCTGGCCGGATTGATGAATATGACATTTCATTTTGGAAAGCTCCTTAGAACTCTTGCCTGGGGCCGAAAAGGTTGGTTTTTGCTTGCGGTCGAGCCAGAGCCGACGGTGTGTGAAGTGCAGTGAAGTTGTATAGACTATCTCAGAGAGGACTATCTGAAGTTATGCAGCCAAGCTTTTGTTTCATCCAACCATGTTTCTGCTTTCGAGTGGAAAGCTCCGTTCTAGTAGGCAAGCAGACAGGCACTAGTTTCAAATTGAAGATGGACTAAAATCTATAAGTGCTAAATATGTGCGGCAGTTCCCTGGCCCCACCGCCAATATATCTTCTTTGAGCGATAAATATAAAAATTTCCAGAAAGAAAAACGTGGCATTTTCCCACGGGTCCGAAAGTACTGCCATCTGACTGCCATCTGTTGTTTCTACCAATATCTGTTCGTGATTTCTGCTGAGTTTATTCTTCCATTTTTTGCACTTGGGATTAAGGTAGAGAAATGGTATCACATATACAGGTTAAACCTTGAAAGTTTCTCGTTGCTCAAGAAATTAAAGCTTATCCTCTGCTACGTTCTAAGTGGTGGCATTCGAAAGTTGGCCTACGGCAAAAAGGTCAACTTTTGAACTAACACAGCTATAATTTTTTTTCTCAACGGTAATCGGTAGCCCTTGATGAGCTGATCAAAGTAACTGTACTCCATTTTTTGGTACAAAAATTCCTTCATGAGACACAACAGTTTGAAAGGTTAGAGGGGTTGACAACTTCAGTAGTAAGGTACACTGAAACCAAAAGTAGGCCGATCTCAATTGTGTGACATGTAGGGGACTTGTAAGCAGCAATCGGCTGTTCGACCATAATCATCTTCGGCGATAAGGGGCTAGCAACTTTTCTCGTTGGTGTTCCTATTAATCCTCTTATTATTTTCCGGTGTATTTGACCGAGAACACTTTGGTACCCTGTCTTATCACGGGGAGGTGGACTTGTAAGTAAGAATCGGTTACTAGAAGGGGTTCATGGGGGGCTAGAACAAATGCTAATTAGTGCACATTTTATTTGATCTCTATAAATATGAGGGTAACAAAATTGGTCTCTTTGGTGCTTTACGCAACGGATACAAATGAAAATGTAAAACATTAACGTAGTTTTGCAATAATTAGTATAGTGACATCTATGGTATTTTGATCCTTAAAGTTACAGATAGCTTTATCGTACCAACTAGGTTATATAAGATAATGTTCCATGATTTCAATTCGTCACGACGTACGATCGAAAAGGATAAGGTTCAACTGTCTGCAAAGTCAATTGTCCCGTCTCCGACATTGTATTTTCTTTGTCAACCTTCAGAGATAGTTTATGTCGCTTCTGATGATGGTAAAGTGTCGAGGGGTCGACAACTTCAGTGGTAGTGTATACACTAAACAAAATTAGTCGGAACGTGAGACATATCACGGACTTATAAATAATAATTCGGCTGTTAGACCAGAATCATCTTCGGCGATGAGGCTTTCAAACTTTTCCTAGTTTGTGTACCATATCTATCGGCAATCAATAGACCTTAGTGAGCTGATCAAAGTATTTGTCATCCGTTTTTTGTACAAAAATTTCTTCATGAGATACAATAGTTTGATAAACATTCCTTCAGCCCAAGCTGAATGCAAATCCTGTTTGACAGTGCAAAACGGATACATCAGCTGAATTTTATTAGAGCTATATGTCGGCCCTACTTGGCAAGGGTCCTCTTGAGGCTCAAAGCCGCTCAAGTTGGAAAAACTAATGAACCACAAGTCCGTTTTTCCAACTTGATCGGCTTTGATCCTGAAGAGGACCCTTGACAAGAAAGGCCGAAATAGAGCTGTAATAAAACTCAGCTGACGTATCCGTTTTGCACTGTCAAATACAACAGTTTGAAAGTTTCGAGGGATTGAGACATGTCAGGGACTTAAAAGCAATAACCGGCTGTTATAGACCAAAATCAACTTCTGCGGTGAGGGGTTTCCAACTTTTCCTATTTTGTGTACCTATTTTGTTTCCGGTGTTTTTGATGATAAGAAAAGTTTGGTTCCTATTGTCTATCACGGGGAGAGGGACTTGCATATAAAAATCGATTGCTAGAGCATTGTCGTTTTCATGGGATTCTAGAATGGTCTGCGGCGATGGTCTATCACTGTAATCGATAATTAAGTGTTTACGCAACAAATACAAACAATAATGCAAAACAATGACATAGTTTCACAACAATTAGTAATGTGTCCATCCATGCTATTTTGATCCTGAAAAGCTACGGACAGCTTTATCAATCAATCAATCAATCAATTTATTTTAATTCGTGATATTACACATCACATAATAAGATTACACTAACACATGAATTTTCTTACTAAATATATACAATCATTTTAACCATTCGGTGGCTCGGGGCAATAGCACAGTCGACGGAAAAGTCGGTAAAAATGTCCAGAACGGCATTCTGCATTCTCACGAATTGCCTTTAAAAGTGGATTATCGGAAACTTCTAACCTTGCAACAAAACTAACTATCGCTTTCCGCCTCATAACATCAAAAGATTCAGTTTCATTTTCTAAAAACATTTGACTAGCAGAGTAACGTCGATTATATGAAAGGAGATGACGGAATGCATTGTTAAAACAAACTTTTAGTTTACGCATCGTCGTCTCAAGATAGTTATCAAAAAGTGGGAGACAGTATAGTTGTGTGCAATACGTCTTAAATAAAAGAATTCTAACCGACACAGTACAAAATTTAAAATTACGAATTAAGTGGTTCGCACGCGCGCAAAGACCCCGATACTGACTCGAAACTGCTGAATCGTCATACAGGTCATCATCTAAAAAATAACCTAAGTACTTCACTTTGTGCACTCTCTTTAAAACAAAATCACCAAGTCGAATAGCCGGAAACATCAGGGATTTAAAATGTTTCGGGATAAAAATCATGTAATTGCACTTCGCAGAATTGAAAATAATGTCATGCGTCGCTGCATAATTTGCGCAAATCTTCAACAGGAGATTTAATGCGTTCGCCGACGGCGCCATTAGAACCATGTCGTCAGCGTAAGCGATCGAGTTCAAAAACACACCAGAGATGTTACAGCCCAGATAATATCAACTAGCTTCTATAAGATAATATTCCAAGATGTTCCTTCAGCCCAAGCTGACTGCGAATCATGTTTGACGGTGCACAACGGATGAATCAGCTACATTTTATTAGAGCTATATTTCAGCCCTTCTTGGCAAGGGTCCTCTTCAGGCTCAAGCTGGAAATGAACCTGAATAGGACCCTTGGCAAGAAGGGCCGAAATATAGCTCTAATAAAATATAGCCGTCAATTAATATTCCAAGCTTTCACCAGTCCTGATGTTTACGTTTGAAAAGAATAAAGCTCAATTGGCTGCAAAGTCAATTGAGTCCCTACTTCCGATATTCTGCTTTTTGGGATCCCAAAACGTAAGTGGAGGGTACCTATGACATCGCAAAAGTTGTCCGTCTGTCTGTCTGTCCGCACGATAACTCTCGAAGGGAATGAGATATTTTGATTAAACTTGGTGGGAGGATCCTTTGGGTCAAAGTACAGGTCAAGTTCGAAGATGGGCTATGTAGCCCTATATTTGAGGGTGGGGGAGGGGTTTCAAATTAAGGGACAAACACAAATTTTTAAACAGCTAATGTGATAGTCGATTATGGAGTAAGAAGACATGCTGAGTACGATGGTGAAAACCGTTTTCACAAGTATTTCGTCCGGAATCCGGCAAAAACCGGAAAGTTGGGTAAAAGTAAAAGTTTCATTTGAAGCTGATTAAATGTTCGACTTCAGGGTGAGAAGACATGCTGAACACGATGGTGAAATCCATTTTCTCACCGGACAACTAGTTCGCCAGGAATCCGCCCAAAACCGGAAAGTTTGTTAAAAGCGAAAGTTTTATCTGCAGTTGATTAGATGACAGATTTAGGGGCAAGATGAGATGCCGAGTCTGTATATGACAATCATTTTTCACCCGGACATATAATTAGTCCGGAATCCGGTTTTAACCGGATTTTTTTTTAAGTCAAAGTTTTATTCAAAGTTGATTAGATGTTCAGGGATAAAGAGATCCGCTGGATTCTTTTTTTTTGCTGGACTAGTCGTTCGCTTGGAATTCGTGCGAAACCGGAAATTTGGCAGAAGTAAAGCAGGAAGTTTCGGTCAGTATCGTCAAAATAGGTATGGCTTATATCCGAACTTGGTTTACTCTGACGATTCACCTGGCGAAGACTGGATCTGGCGAAGACAAGACCCAGTTGTCTGGATCAGATATTGAATTTTTGGGATCCAATCGAAAACTTTGGTCTTGTTCTTTAAACCCCGAGGTATGGCAATAATGACATAGTTTCACAATAATTAGTAATGTGGCATATACCGTATTTTGACGCTGAAAAGTTAGGGACAGCTTTATAATGCCAACTAGGTTACATAAGATAATATTCGGAGCTTTCACCAGTCCCGAGGTCTACGATTAAAAAGGATGAAGTCCAGCTGGCTCCAAAGCCAATTTATTCCCTACTTCCGGTACTTTGTTTTTTCTTTAAGCCCTGGGGTATAGCCATGGGATTTCGGATTCTGTGATCAGTTTAGAGAAAAAAATCTTCTTGGAACATACCATTTTCAAAACGTCGATGGGTTGACACTTCGGCATTTAACAGATAGCGAAGAAATAAAACCGAAGTGTTGCTCTCGTAACACTTTCGTCGGCGAAGCCGAACAGAGGTTGCTGCAACACTTCAGGTTACACAGGCAATGCAGGTCTAGTTGAGCTTAAAATTTATTTTTCATTCCATTACAACTCCATTTTCTAGACTTTTTGTATAACTCCAGTTACTAATTCAATTTTTTTTTTCAGCTCGTATTTTCGAATCATAATGCATATGTAGTTTTTTCTCGTCCTCGAATCCTCAAATAATCGCAGCCACACAGAAAAGTTCCAAAAGATCTAGAAAATTGTAGCCATTGGGATGGTGGTTTAAAAGAGCAAAATAAAATCGTCACATAAAATGTTGAACATACGAGTTCAACAGGTATCTTATTTTTAACTCAATGAACAAAAGAAGGAAAAAACGACACCTAATCTCATATCGGGTGTACTTCAAAACCAACTGTTTTACCTCCCCTAGTAGTCACGGAAAGGTCTAGAAAAACGGTCGTGTCGTTGTCTGTGACGGTGGATACATTTTACATGACGAGGGGGGGGATTGCGTGAGGAGGATCCTCTTTTTTTATGAGTCTGCTATCTTAGAACTTCTGTTTGACACGAATCTGAAGACTCTCAAACGAATTCATTATTTTGATATGACGTTTTGGAGTGGCTCATTGCATGCCATCACTTCGTCTTCACGACCGAACGTCACGCATCTCTTCTGTCACGTTGGAACATAAACCGATGGTATAACTACTCCCAGGGCTGCTCATATAGTGCTCATATATCTTGCAAAATGTTGGTTGTTAACGGTAAATATTGTGTTTCTCCCTTTTATGATGGTGTGGGGGAAGAGAAAGGACATACACATCAAAGACGAGACTGGCTCTTTCTCATTCAGTTTCATCTCCCTTAAGTGGGACTATAGTAAATGCGCTTTGCAGAAATAAAGCGGCACTGTTGTTTTCATGACTGTCGCTAAGTAATTTCTTCGGAGCAAGGTAAGGAGTATGTTCAGTTTTAAGGTGACAAGCTAAAAGCTTAACGCCAAATGCAAGAATAAATAAAGAAAAAGCCTACGAGCTATGGCGTTTACTGTTAAAGCTTGAAAATTCGATAGACCGATTCCGAAAATTCAGATGGAAGATTGGTATTGCTTCCTCAGTAACCAAAGATTACATGATGCGGAATAATTCGCGATATTGATACAGTGCTAAGATTTGTCCTTCTGAGATAATCTCTATTGTGATACCGTGAAACCATACGCTAGTTGAAGGTGTGCCCCACAATCCCATCTGTTAGAAAATTTATATTTTTACCGGATGTCATCCGAACTGTCGATGCAGTTCTCTATGTGACTAAAGTCCAAAACACGCCAGTGATCTTCGGGAAGAAGGAGAAAATGTCGCCCCAGCTGCCGCTTCCTGCTCTTCCACTAGGTACACGGCGATTTTGCATCGGCAAGGAGAGTTAGGCATCAAGAGTATCCCAGTTTGTCCTTTCCTTTGAATCGGTTTACTCTTCAAAATGATCGAGCATTTGGGATGAGTCGTGAATATTATTGTATATCTATATATTATTGTATTGTACTATTGTAATATTATATATAGTCGTGAATATATTGTTTCGGGCAAACTATCCGTCCACTTAAAAGAAGCAGCATTTAGGGACTAAGCATGTCCTCTTAGCCAGAGGTGTTACTAGCCAGGATACTTTTTTGGGGGGCAAGGTATTTACCGACTGGCTGGTCATTTTTAGCGACTGTTTTTGCAGAAAAAAAACGACGGTTTTGACGAAAAATCGACTGATTTGAGAAAAACCGATTGTTTTTAAAAAGAAAATCAACAGTTTTTTACGAACAACATTGCAACAACATTGAACAACTTCATGAATATAACCAAATTCTATTCTCGCGTATGCGTCGACGCATACGCAACAGATTTTTCAGTGAAAAATGAAAGTTTCTGACGACAAACTGGAGAAAACCTACAAACGATTTTTGTAGATTGTATGACATTTCCTTATTTTAGAATCTAGAGAGCTGAAACGGTCAGTGCAAGGTGCTTTCGATTTTTGAGGGTCACATTTGATGGGTGAGTACAAGCCATAGATTTTTCTAATTCGCTTAGTAATATAGCAGTTCGAAGCAGTGCAGAGCAAAATAACACTAGGGAGTAGCGCCAATACCCACGCTTTCCATGCTTTGCACACGGGCCATACTCATGGCGCCGCCCACTACGACTACAGCATTTAAAGCGAGACAAACTTTCGGATTCAGAAATTTCTAGTAAAGCAAAGGTCAGGTCTGCACACGTCAAGCGAACAATGGAGGCTGTATCACTTTTTTGCTTTGTTCAGAATATGAAACTATCGATAAATATTCCTTCAGCAGATGAAGTTATCGGAGCCAGCGCTGGTGAAAGACTGATGGAGCTTCAGTAGGGACGTTCTAAATCGCTAGTGGTGCTTATGTCCATGCTACTCGAGTGTGTGTCAATTTTGTCAAGTCTTGGCGCTACTCACTCTAGTGTTATTTTGCTCTGAAGCAGTTCAACGTACTGCTGGAAGGAAGGAAATTAAAATAAATCACTGAGGACTAGCTTCTGGGAATCTCTGAGGAACCAGCAGTAAGGGCAACGACTGTAACCTGCTATAATTAAACTGGAGAGCCTTTTCCTTCCCTACATTTTTAAGCCCTTCCTTGACCTAAGTGTCCGGGTACGAAGCATTTCGAGAACTCGACGTCGCACTTAATATCAAGAGTTCTAAAATTCAATTCAATTCAATTCAGTTCATTTATTTGTATCCGCCAAAGCTGGCGAGTAAAAAAAAAATATAATCAAATTCACACAATCGGTCTACAGACTAATAACTAGACCATATACTTTCATACAAACTCTACTTCATTTAAAAAAAAAAAAAAAAAAAAAAAAAAAAAAATTAGCCTACGCTATCCTCAATGAACTCTACCTAAACTTTAACCAAAATACAATCAACGCAATGCATCGGTCAAAGTGTGCTTTATGGAATAAATTTTTGAAAAAAATGTTTCCCGTAATTTTCTTTAAAACAGCTTCTCTTCGGAAGTTACAAAAAGATAAACAGGCGAACTGAAGGAATGACGCACGGACACATTTTTCATAGTATCTTTGCCACTATAGTTGATAGACATAAGAGTATAGGGTCAGAGCTTCGGGAAGAAAATTAGTTCAAGCTCCTAAGGAGGAGAAGTGGCTCAGTACAGGCTGTGGGGGGAGGGTCCAAACTGACTTTCTTACCTGACACTCATAGACTCCACTATCCCGGTCCTGTGCAAACTTTAACTGAAGTACCCAGTCGAGACCTCCTGGGCGATGAAGGACGTGGAACCTTTCGTCGTTAGTGTAGAGCAATGATCCGGAGGTCAGAATGTGCCAGTCTCTTCTTCTGACCCAGGATACCTGAAGCAAAAAAAGAATTTGAGCCTCAAAGCCTTTAAGGACCACTCTTGCTTATTCTGTTTTTTTATCCCTAGCTCTCTTATGGAATTATAAGTTTCTGATATTCCGCCTTTCGCCATTACTTCGCTTTTTACCTACGACTTTTTAGCGTTTTTTCCGCCTAGCCGAATTTTGCTTGGCACGCAACGCAATCTTCGCCCAAAGCTTCAAAGTCCGCCGACAATTCTTTCACGCACAAGAATATGACAAAGCTTCGAAATGATGTAAGGATACTTTCCTACCTTAAGGATGCCCCCTCCCAAACACACAAGGTAAAATCTATCAAGTTTCTTTTATTATTTTACAACAGATCAACCTCTCCAAGATTTAGTTCCCTATCTTTTCTAACAGATGCTGGCTGACAGCTCGAACCCATCCAAATAAATCACCACCAAGTCCAGGCCCCTTTCACAAGGTCAAAAGGCAGAAATGGCAAAAGACCGTTAGAACAAAGCCACCACCGTCATAAGGCTCCAGTCAGCCAATCAGGAGTTTGCCTTTCTGAAGGGCAGACTGGACGACGTGACCCACCCCCAAAGGAAGTTTTCTCTCCAAGAAATTCGGTGCGATTCGGGGAGTTTTAATCTAGCCGTTCACCAGAACACTTGTTGGTACAGGAATTCAAATGTTTAACTAAAGTAAGTTTCTTTCCTTTGATCCATCTTCCTCGGACGCCCTCGCCGAACTCTGCCCGGCTCAGCTCAACTCGCCTTCTACAACATACACTCTGCCCATGAATGCGTTCTGAAATACTGATCATCCCTCCTTCTGACTCGCCACCTATCTTTTATCTAACTTATCTTTTATACCATCTTCATATCATTATAATAACCATGTACTTGCGAGTTGAGAGACTTAGAAAGCGGGTAGATTGTTAACCACAGCAGATGGGAAAGCAAGAACCGAATGTACGCCTTGCTGTTCGCTATCGTCTACACCACCTAAAAAAAACCTCAAACCGGTGGCTTCTCGCCAAGCCGCAAAATAAGGTCGCCTTTGCGTCTACATCTCGTGCACACAGTCGATCGTAACCCGTACACACGTAGCTAACTCAAAAGGGGTTGCCAAAGAATAAAGCTAACGAAGGGGAGCCTTACAGTAATGTTCTTCGTTTTGGAAGACATGGTAGGCCATCAAGTCTATCTTCTGTTTTGGACTTCTGTTGTTTTGCTTGTTTTTCCCAGTTTTTAACCACGGCGCATTCAATTTTCAAATATTTTGCGTCCAGCCTCCGCGTCGGAGAGCAGGACGGTTGGATAGAGTCGACAAGCGCTAACAAGAAAATCTCTAATGTCACGTGGAAAGTAGTGTTGTTTTCGAATTACACGTTTCTGAGCTATTTCACCGTGTAAAGATCATTTCTAGTAAGAGTTGTGCAAGACCGAATTTTTGACGAAAACAATAAAATCAAGACTATGGAGACTTCCAGACGTTCTATCTTTTCTAAACCCCGTAAGCATTTGATATCATCCCAATAGACCCATTCTATAAATACAATAGACCACATCTGATCCTACCAGCAACAAACATATCAGCCATTCAGGTTATTCGTAAACATCCGCTTTTAACCAGACTCCCTTCGGACTGCTCATCCGAGGCGAGAACGAATAGTATTTTCCATGTTTATTTCCCGTAAATAAACCTTTCCGAACCAATCTCCGATTTTATCGGAGAATTGTTATGCCCATTTCTAGGCCCCTTCCCCTCACCAAAATTTCGAGATAAAGATCCTGTCCAAAACCATACGACTGATCCGGTGGGAATACTAAGAGCAGACATTGGATTCAGCGTGTACATTCCGTACATCAGAAAATATAATTGCTAGTCCTTGTCGGATTCCTAGCGAATCACTTGTCCAGCGGGATGGAGGACTAATTGGAGTTAGAATAAATTGTACTTCTACCAAATTTCTGTTTTGTGCCTGGTTCGGGACTAATAACTTGTCCGGTGAGAAAATGACGTTCATATCTGGTTTAGCATGTCTCATGACCCCTGAATCGACTGTAACATTAGCTTGAAACACCATTGTTGTCAGCCCCTACTTGAAACCCGTCCCCCATCCCTAAATATAGGGCTACATGGCCCATCGGCGAAATTAACATTCAGCCTACTTTGACCAAAAGGATCCTCGCACCAAAGTTCGAACAAAATATCTCAGCCTCTTCAAGAGTTATAGTGCTAACAGATGGACAGACAAACTGGTACTATGAAGCCAAAGGTGTCCCCTAACTGGCGTTTCGCGATCTCAAAAACGAAATGGTAGTTTTTCGTTCATTGTATATACAGATCTCTCACTAGACAGATACAGATGTTCATTGGATCATGCGCGCGTAATCTCTTTTTCGCAGTTATTCACAAGGCCCTCCCCTCCTCAGAGTCCTCAGCGTGGTTATCTGGACCATCTTGTTCCCCTTCTTATATGAATCTTCAGTTTATGCTAGATGACCCATAGTTACGGTAAAAATAGATGGTAGGTTGCGCCCTCTGCCTTGTACAGATGGAAAATTTATATTGTCATGACGCAGGAAAGTTTGTCCGTCCGTCCAACCATTACGATAACTCTCGAAGGGTTGAGACATTTTGATCAAACCTGGTGTGAGGATTCCTTGGGTCTAGGTCAGGTTTGTAGTTGGGCTTGTCCAATTTAAGGGTGCTGTAGGGGGTTTCAAATAAGGGGTGAAAACAAATATTTATTTTTTCAAGCCAGTAAGATAATTCAGGTAGGGATAAGGATCAGGATAGTAATCCTGAAATCAAAGGCTGAACTATATTTTTACGGAGAAGTAGTTCGACCGAAACCTTTTTTTCTCAAATTCGTGGGAAGTAATAGTTTTGTCTGCAGTCGGTTAGAGTGCTGAATGGTAAGAATATATGCTGAACTCAAATCTAACCTTATTGTGGCGCCGGACAAGCAGTTCAGCATTAAAGTTGTTGTTAGTTTTCTTGGTGAATCGGTCGCTTGTGCGTAATCCGCCGAAAATACGCTTTCAGACCGCTTTCGTACTTTGTCTGTTTCAAAAATGTATGTGCAACTTCAAAGAATCGCGACCTGGATAATAGGTAGAGTGTTAGACTGGTCACATGGAGATGTACCAGATTTTTTACATTGATTCAAAACACATTCACTTGAGGTTTGAAGCTGCTGGGTTAATTAAATTAGCCCCGAAGATTGAATTCTAGTTAAGGAAATCGTTCAGTAGGTGTCGGCTACTGATTGTGGTATGGAAATAAGTGTATTATTGTTTTGTTAAAAAGAGCAACTATGAAAAGATATTCACCTCCATATTTGGGGGAGGGTTACAAATTTGGAGAAAGAAAAAGTTATCCGATAAAACTGGTTGAAAGATTGGCTTACCGGGAATCAACATGGTGAGTCAGGGAAGATTTCTTTATTGGAATTCGGTCGGACACACAGAAGAAATAGAATTTTTTATGCCTTAGTCGCGCGTCGGTCGACTCGTCGGCACATCGAGTTTTTTTTTACAACAAACATTTGTCGGGCAAAACACAGATGAAAGCGAATTCTGAATGCTTTTTGTCGGGCCTTGGTGTTTTCTACGGCCTATCAGATACCATACACGCTTAGCTTACGAATTAGCTCGATTTCCTGACATGATTTTCGGTGATAAGCTTCGCCTAATGGATTTGAGGGACATGGGCCGGAAACCCTAAGAGGTACTGTGGAAATGAAACCTATTGACCCCTCTGAGGTCTGGAGATCAATCTGAAGGATCCGTGACAGACGGAGAAAAACGCAAAGATGAAAACGAAAAAATAATAACATTATAGGGACAAATTTACAGATAAAAACAAAGAAATACAAAATAATTCCCTTTGGGATCCCGTTGAAACCTTTGGTGTTGTTCCTTTGGAACTAAGTTGCGAACGAAATATTTACGGGCCTTCATTTATATCAAGGATTCAAAGACTACGCTAGTATGGACGTTAGACAACGTACTCACAAACTAGTCCAGGGTATCATGTTATGAAGTTGCAGTAAACGGCAATGGTAATATGGTCATGCAACTAGACAGTTGGGGTGAAATGTTTGGGAGTCGCGGAGGCTGGTAACTCCGGAGATATGCCTTTAGGGTTGAATGGTAACAAAATGACTCTCAGTTATTATAATCTATAAAGCTATAAATAGCGGATTAAAATTAGATACATGCCATGATGCCGTTGCAAACATATAGTGCAACAATAGTGCTAAAAGACGGACAGACAGACGGGGAGACGAACGGAAAAGTCATTTATGGTTTGGTAAAGTTTTATACCTATAGGGCAAAAGGACTTGAACGACCTATGGGGCGATATGACGGGTAACCCACATTCAAGTCGATAGTTCAGACCCAGGACCTAATTAGCGGGATGACCTATTTAAGTGGCGTGATTCATCGGTGTGTGCCTGGACGCTGTTACAATAGCTCCAAGCAGAAAAACCAAAGAGAAAGAAAAAGGATCAGCTGGTGTATCAGTAAAAGGAAAAATAAGTTTTCATACTTGACAGTGTCCAATTCTTTCGAACACTTTATTTTTCAATAATTTAAAACGAGATTATCAGTCATATCAACCGGCACGTTTCTCTACCCTTTCCCGCATATTGAATTAGTTCGTTTGCCCTACTGTTGTACGTTCTTCTGTTGCGGGCCATAGACATTGGAACTCTCGGTTATCGAACTGAGAAGCGAGCAAGTTCCGCAACACCAGCTAACTTTCAACAGCATAATAAGTAAAAAAAGGTAAAGCTATCAGCATCAAACTATAGGCCAAACTTGCTGTGCTGATCTCCAGTTCTCTGTCCTCAACCAGGAAGCGAAATGGGCGGTTGGGGCTAGCCATCCTGGTGCTTTAGCACACCCTTCCTGTCACCTTCCCCAGATTTCTCTAGGTAGCCATTTGAAGCTCGGACTCCTCATCATTCCCCACATTGTCTTTCGACATCGCGACTTTTTAAATCATTTCCAGGGGCTTGTTCTTTCCGTAATTACTTTTGTGATACATCTCTTGTTGAGATTCTTCTCTAAACGAGAATCTAGGAAATGGTTTTCTGTATCACCCAAGGCCCTGGAAAATATCATTTATGACCTTGTATTTGAAAGACTTGTCGCAGCGGATCCCAATTAGCGCAGCTTGTGTAAAACCGAGGGGGTACGCACTGGCTCACCTGACAGGAGTACGAAGAAGGACAGAAGGCCACCCATGGACATCGGAAGCGAGCCAAAGGGAGACCATATATCGGTGGAAGAGCTAGGAGATTTTGTCCTTCATTTTACCCACACTGTCAGAAGTTTCATAACAGATTGCGCATAACACTTTCAAGAATAACACCTTCTCACTCAGAAAAAAAGTGTTATGACCAATTAAGTCTATACTATTTCGTGCCCAGATCTCCAACAACACCTTCAATAGGTAAAAATACTACACTGTCACAAGTTACATGACGACAACAGCAGGATGCGCGGTTTCAACAGATAACACTTTGGGATGTTATATGTTATGTTTCTTTCCTTCCCGTTAGTATTTTTACCAATTGAAGGTGTTGTTGGAGATCTAGGCACGAAATAGTGTAAACTTAATTCGTCATAACACTTTATTTCTAAGTGAAAAGGTGTTATTCTTGAAAGTGTTCTGCGCAATCTGTTATGAAACTTCTGACAGTGCATGTGTGGCGATCCAAATGACAATGTGTTAAAAAAAAACCTTTCATTGTTTGGGTTTGTTGGGTTGAAAGGAGCATTTTACGAAGCATTCCGTGGTAGAATTGTATGTAAGCTATGAATGAGAAAAGGGATGTTTTATAGATATGAAGACTTTAGCTGCCGAATACCTTTAGGCACAGGCAAGGTCGTAGGGAGCTTATGCGATAGAATAGACTAGTCTAGTCTCGTTGGATAATTTATTTGTTAGATACACACGCCCCGTGAGTTTTCTGTAACTATTTATTTTGTCACCATATACTTTTTAGAGATAGGAAAGAAGTAGTCACATGACACCCAATCCGTTGCAGTCTCATGAAATTAGTAGCAAACGGCATGGGATAAATTATAGAAAAAAAATGCCAGGTTGGATGTAGAAATTTGTGCGCTGTTTACACCAGGAAAAACAAGGACGTATCCCATCGTGCACAGTTTGGATTATTTGCAAACTTTTATTCCGTCCTTCTGTTACGGTGGTGCCATCTGCACCCCGACTGCTAACTTATGCCGCCGCTAGGCATTGCTACTCTCTTTCTGTCCGGTTTGTTTAATCTTTTATACTGTCGCGGCTCTTGTCTATCTGTTAACTCTTGGTTATGACTCACGCCAGGAGCATGAGTCACCTTCTTCCCACTTCTTTTCCGGGGTCTGATCTGATCGGCAGCAAACCCTTTTTACATAAAGGTTGTTTACAGTGTTGCCAGATTGGCTTATTTTACGCCAAACTGGCTTATTTTGTTGGTGACTGGCGTGAAAATTTTTGGAACTGGCTTGTGGCTTACAACTTGGCTATTTTTATTTTGAGCTGGCTGATTTTTTGGCGTGATTTTCTTTTCGTGAAGAATCCGACTCTCGAACAAAGTTGGAGCCTCTATGTTCACGAAAGGTCAAAATCACGTGAGAATTTCTGTAAAGTCTCGAGAGTTCCACATGGGGTAGCGGTTTCTCGCAATTCTACTAAACGCAGCCTCAAAATAATCTCTACACTGGAACTGAACTTCCTCAAGCCAGGGAACGAATTGGAAGGTGGATGATGCCTGTAGGATCAAAGGACCTGAATAGTGGTGAATATTTCTATAAAACGGCCCTCAGAACTGGGACACCTTTAAAAGTAAAGTTAGATTTTGGGCAAAAAATTGTCTGGCTTATTTTTGGCTTGTTTTTCAAAGGCTGCGGCTTTCACGATCTGGCAACACTGGTTGTTTATATGATTTTGTAAGTACCTACCAGTGAATAAACCTTTTTGTTTATTTTACGGACCATAGGTCATTATTATGAGTCTTGTTTAAAGCTCCTTAGAGTGGGCTGGCCTTGAGGGCCTAGTGTATGATGGGTGGTTTATAGTTATTGTGGTTCGGTAGCAAACCTTAGTGTGAATCGACCTGGGGAATCCATAATGAACACGTGAAGTCTGCACGTGTGGTAGGCCACCAGACGCCCTGGGCTATCCTGACTCCGATGATTGTATATATGGACAATTACCATCTTTTGTCTAGCCTACTACACCCCTCGCCATAACATCAGGTTGAGTGTGCTTCTTCACATACAAATACAGTCGTCGTAATACTTCTTATTTTCCAATATTGTTTCTCTGCGATCGATTCTTTTTCCACTAACAAAACATGGCGTAGGTCGAAAAGACTGGGCTAAAAGATAGATAGCAGTATTTCCTGCTAGCTTTTCGACCTTCTTGGTTATTCTTTCAGTCGTCCAATTTCCGATTAGGAAGAGAATTTTATTTGCCCTAAATTTCCCAGAACGTCCCTCCTGGGATAGCGGGGAGCATAGAAATACACGAAATTATGATGAAAGTCGAAAGGTGACAGAAGGAGCGTCCCACCCGGTGTGGCTATAAAGTTTGCAGTCGGGAGAAATACCTACGGGAGACAAGAGATACGAGAGACAGAGAATATGTTCTGAGTGCATTAACATAAGTTCAGGGTCAGCTCTGCGAGGGAGCCAGTGCGGCGGAATGAACATAGTATCCTAGTCGTATTGTCGCTATTCGCGACAGGATTTATCTGATGAATTCCTTAGGCTGTGGAAACACAGATGTTGGCTAAAATGAAGGCTAACTCGGGTCCGAGAGCCTTGTACTAATGAAGCGCAGGCATTGGAATGTTGTAATGCTGTAAACTATCGTTGGACACTTTTATGTTTCCTTAAAGGACCCCTCTTACTTATTCTGCCTTTTATAATATACCTAGCTCCCTTATGGAATTATAAGCTTTTGAAATCCCCATGTTTCTCCACTGTTTCGTTTTGTGCCGAAGAATATTTAGTGCCTTTTCGGCCGTGCCAAGTTTTGCCCGTTACACAACGCAAAGTTTGCCAGAATCTTCAATGTTCGCTGACAACTCTTTCACACAGAATGATATGAGAATCTTCTGTTTTTGACTAATTTTATTTGCTTAGTTTTCGTACTTTTTATCCACGGCGCGTTCAGTTTTCAAATGTTTTGCGCCCAGCCACCGCGTCGGAGAGCAGGAAGGCTGTGCAGAGCGCGTTCAGTTTTCAAATGTTTTGCGCCCAGCCACCGCGTCGGAGAGCAGGAAGGCTGTGCAGAGTCGTCAACCGCTAACAAGAAAATCGCGAAGTTCAGGTTGAAAGTAATGGTATTTTTGAGAAAGTTTTGTCCTGATCCATTTCATAGTGAAACGATCATTTCTAGTAGAAGTTATGCTTTAAAGGACATGTTATACTTGTGATTACAATCATTCTACTTTGGTATTACTTCCATCCATTCTCGTTCCTGAGATTCTTCGCTTATAATAATAATAACAATTTATTGATGCCCGCTACACAACAAAGGAAAGAGCGAAGTAATAGAAAAAAAGATAAATGAACTATCACACAAAGAAAACGAAACATAACAGAAGCTTATAAGACTTATAGATAAGCTAGACGAGTTAACGGCGATCCATATGTGTTTTTGAGGGTATCCTGTCTGTTCTATTAACATTGTACTGATTATTATTCTTGCAACTTTAGTTTTCTTTCCGTGACGTATCGGGCAACTCACTGTTTCAGAGAAGTTTATTGGTCCGAAGACCGTTCTCGTCCAAAAAAGGGACATGGGAAGTGGCTAAAACAGCAGACCGTGTGTAATTTTCTGTAAGCATAGCAAAGTTTCGAAGTACACTGTAAAAAAAAATGCAGTATTTGCTACTGGGATTGATCGTGTCTCTACTAAGATAAGATTATCTCTAATTCGGATTAATCTTGTCCCAGTAGAGATAAGATTAATCCCAGTAGCAAATACTGCAGTTACCTTCAATCCTTACTCGAAACTTTTTACAGTGTACTCAACTACCTCAGAACATCTTTGCAGAAATTGCGAGGCGTCCTTTGCAACATTATCCTTGTCTATTTTGCATATTATCAATTGGGTGCTGCTTAAAGAAACAACTTGTACCGCAGCATCACATAAATCATTCATATTCATTCATATATTCAATCATTCATGCGGTCCCCGGTAAATGAATGACGAAACACTTGAAACAGAATGGTAGCCCACACCTTTATTCGTTCATGAGTGGAAAAACGCGTCGGGCCTTCAACTCTCGCTTAACTGTCCTTATCTTTTCAGATCTCCCTCTTTGATTAAATGAGTAAATTCTTACCGTTCTTTGCGCCACGTTTTGGGCTCTGCACGGCAGAAAAGCTGTGTCTCCCCGAAGAACCGTTGAGTGAATTTCTGTTCCATTTTCTTTCGCTGTGAAATTCTCATCTGTCTCCACGGGGGCCTCGTCCAGCATTGTCATGTGGAGTTGATAGCTTTTAGTCGCAGTCTTAAATCCTACGAGATAGAAAAGCACATTAGATAGAGCCATCTAACGTCTCCTAGCGACGATAACTTAAAAGTATATTTGGATCTTCTTTCTGCTTAGTCCGTCTAGCTCATCTGTATCCTCGGTTTTCGAGCAGCTTCTCCCTTCGGTTTTGCAGTATGTATATTAAAGAACTGAAGCCGGAAGCATTCTAGCAACTGCAGTGTCTAAATCATTCCCCTCCCAAGTCGCGACTTCAAACGGTGATTCCGTACGAGCGAGGAACCATCTAGTGGTGCGATTCGCAAGCACCCAAATGGACAAGCTAAAAACAGATCTCAACATAGTAATCACACAGAAAAAAAATATTTAGGTAGTAGGCCTATATGAATAAAAAGTGAAAAAAAAACTGCCAAACATTTGGCAGGATCTATTTATTTTAGTAATTTGTTTTGAGGTTAGTATATCACTCTTGCCTATATGACAATCAGCCAGCTATTTTATCAAGAATAAAAACTGTAGCCTGTAAGTAAATGTCACGTACTGAAAAATCAAGTACTACTTAAATGAATGTTTTTTAATAGTTGATACTTAATTACACCCGAGGCGTTACTAGCCAAAATGTTTGCAGGGAGCAAGGTATTTACCGACTGGCTGGACACTTTTAACGACTGTTTTTACAGAAAAAATGACTTTTTTTAACAAGTGATTGACTATTTTTACGAAAAACCGACTGCTCTGAAGAAAATCGACTATTTTTAAGAAGTAATTGACATATTTTATAAAAAAAAATGACTGTTTTGAAGAAAAATTGACTGTTTGTAAAAAAAATCGACTGTTTTTACGAAAAATCGCGGCGCTTCACGCTGACTCAGCTATTTCTTACCGGCTAGCCGACAACATTGAGGTGGTGGGTGCCCCCCCCCCCCCCCCCATACGTGAGCCCCTGAATTACACAGTTTGGAAGTATCTGTTACTCAATACTTAAATATAAAGTTGAGGTGGTTGCCCCAAAACTGCCTATATATTTCTGCTAGTATTTAAACAGGAATACTTGATGTATAGACCTATCTCTAACAGATATTCTATCAATAATCATCTCTCTGCAATGCCAATGCAACTTTCGAAGCACTACATGACACACATAATCTACCACTATAACGAGGCCTTGTGTACTTTTTTTTTTTAAGTAAAGACAGCAGATTAAATATGTGATCTACTATGCCGCACCCTTCACTAAAACATGACTGTATCATACTCAATACTTCTTTTAGATCCAACCACTTTTTTACTATATTATCAGTTTAGAAATACTGTTCTCTAGGCTGACTCCTCTATAAATACCATAGTCTTGTTTATTCCCAGTGGTATCATTATCGACAGATTCCAGTGCTTAGGGCATACACAGCTATTCGTCTAACCGTCACTACTAAAAATAGAAGTGCATATGTTTGGAGCAAATATAATTTTTGGCTCGTATCCCTGCCGGCCCCCAGTGATCGACATACCTCAGGATCGACACAACTTATGAAGAGCTTTTGAAATTAAAGAACCTGAACCTGTCTTTTCCAAACTGTAGTTGGTATTCCGTCTGACCTGGAGCTGAACCTCCTGTCATCGCCTTTCCAGGCTTCCAGGTCTCCTCCGAATCTACGTGAATAATTAGGTCATAATCTGCCTCTGCGGGTAAAATACGTTTGCTGTCTCGGTTCCTTCCTGAACACCGTCCCCAATCCTGGGCGTCGCATCAGGATTTAGGAACGACTTTCGTTTGGGATCCCAAAAACGACGACGTAGTTTCCGTAAATTGGACTCGTTGTTCATGAAATATTTCTTATGGATCTCTCCTGAGATACTCTAGACAGGAGGAAACTTACTTCCAAGATCGCGGATTCTGTCAGGTTTTATGTCTCCTCGCTCTTTCTACATCCTCTTAGGCGATGGGACTTTCGCGACGTTTGATCAGATGTGAAAGTTTCTGAAGTAAAGATTGCTTGGCGCTACGACCCTAATCATCGCATTCATTTTCTTTCGCAAAAATATCATTTTTATCCAACCTAAACGGCACTAGACTGATTTTTGGATATGCATGCTTTTTTAGACTGATCATGTTCTCGCTTATGAGCTTATGGTCCGAAATACCGGTTTTTCATAATTTTGACGTGTTTCTTCTTCCGTTTTTCAAACTGTCTAAAAACTGAGGAGGTTGATAAGATAAGGCAAAAGACTCTCACTGTTCCTGTCGGACCGACGAACGGACGAAGGGAGGAGAGGAGGGAACAAACGGCTTAAACACTCCCTCCTCACCGCAGACGTTTTTGAAAGTGTATTTCGTCGGTCATTTAATTTCATTGATGGCATCTTCATAAGTAATGTCATAATTCCCAAGAATGATCGTCACTACTCCGTTCTGAATGCTTTCGTGGTGATCAGAGAGCTCTGCAGAAAGAGAAGGAAGTACGAATACACGTTATAAAGTTAACAGAGGAGGCATTTAGTATCCAACCCAAAAGGCTTAAGGGTAGATCGGGGTTTACTTATTTTAAGTGTTTGAGTATGTAGAAGTATTCGCAGAGACACTGTTTTCAACATGAGAATTTCATTTCAAATCATCATTGATCATGATCACAAGCAATTCAACAGATTGACACTGCTTGAATATTGACAGAGTCTCTTCTCAGCCTGCTCAACCTCTTAACAGAAAGCTTATTATTTACATAACCTAAAACTTATTGCTTTAGGCCTACACAATTTCATACTTGATTTTTTTTTCTTTTAGTTTTCAGAAAGGAGATGGAATCTTGTATCGGATCTGAGCTGTTCGGATGTTCGGAAGAAAGTGTAAAATTCTTTGAAGGGAAAAGTCATCTGCTAGTTTACAACTATGAAGGAAATCTTTACCAGCACTGATAGCGGGACAACGAAGAATAAGAGGGCTAGCATGGTTCCTTGGGGGGTACCGCAAGCTATTATTTCGACTGCGGAAACAGAACCAATCAGTTTTACAACTTGGCTTCGGTCAGAGAGAAAAGTAATTTCTAATTTCAGATATGGCTTCCAAAGCAACCGCATGAACGCGAAGATCAAAGGCTTTTTCTGTCGGCGAGGATGAGGTCAAAAAGAGAATCCTCGTCCTGCAGGGCACTTAGTCTGTCATGAAGCAGGCCAACCAAGTAATCTGAGGTGCTTAATACCTTGCCGAAAACCAAACTTATCACATGCTTGAGAAAGAAGCCAATCAGACACACGACTCAAGTAGCTTGACCAATCGCGAAGTCTTCACTATAGATCGCTTGTCATCAAGGCGAGAGCGATGAGATTTGTTCAGTATTGGATTTATCTCAGGAATTTGGAACACTTGAAAAATGTACACTGATGAAGACACTGATTAGATACTGCTGCGCTAGGTTCCGAAACTAAGGACGCCCATCGTGCCAGGAACTGAATTGTGCGAGCAGTTGTGTTTCACTCTTAAGTCCTTTTCCGCGTTCATAGCAGGAGTAATTGTTGGTACAACAGAAACACTAGGGACTGGTCCCTTAGCCGAGGTAAAGAATGAAAAGAATTTGAATTTAATTTTTTTATTTGTTTTGTTACTTTGTCGAGTTCACACCGAATTTTTGTTGGTATTGGTTTGAAATTTATGATTTAGCTTGTTTCTTCGCTGAAGACGTTTGCCAAAAGTGCAACCGAAATGTACGAAATTGTATTTCTCCCTCTCTTATCATCTTGATGGATAAGTAGCTGATCAAGAACCCTCCACAACATCTCTTTTTTGTTGCTTTCATTTGTTCTTTTGATGATCTGAAGTAGGATCATCAAAATCATCGCGAAGGTTCACGGTGGGCCTTTGCTTCTGGCTAAGATTGTGCAGCTTCTCATGAAATTTCTTTGAAGTAAAAACTCTCGAATCTACTGTTTTCTTTGCGTTCTATGTCAAGATGGTAACAATATTGTTGCATAGTTTTTTTGCCTGAACAGTAGGAAAACATCTTGAAAAAACTGGAATTCTTAACAGCACTTTTGACAAATAACCTACAAGAAATTAGGTGATAGAGGGAGGAAACTAATTTTTAACTGACTTATCAATCCAAGGCTTTAGCCAAAACTTCTCTTTAGTCAAGTGTTCCACCTTGTCTCTTCACTCTTCCAAGATTTACGCCTCAGGCATGGCAACAAATTGTTTACTGAGGTGACGTTCTACCAGTGTGGCCAGATCGTGATCCAAGAAATACGCAGCTGTCTTTGAAAAATGCTCCAAAATATCTTTTTAACCCAAAATTGCAAGAAATTTTAAAAAACACAAGGATTGTCAATAGATCCCAAACAATTTTAATACGCCAGCAAAAAGAAAATATGCCAATCGGTCGTAAAATCCACCAGTCGGTTGTAACATCCGACAGTTGGGGTAAAACCCGCCAATAGATAGATAGATAGATAAATAGATAGATAGATAGATAGATCAGTGTATTTCAAAAGCCCAAGGGCCATACACACAAAAAAACAAAAACAAAAATATAACTTAAACAATCAGACTCCTTCTTAATTCTAAACATGTATCTATATACACGCTCACTCGAGTAATAACAGTAGGGTTAGTATTACTCAAAATTTCGGGAAGTGACAAAATTACACCATCTAGATAAATTTTTCTTAAATCAGAAAGCTTCGGGCATCTACGGAGGAAATGGTCCAAATTTTCTTCCTCCTTCTCACAAAGTGGGCAAGCATACCTCCCATCAGGAACCACACTACCTCTCTCAAAAAAATTCTGCCTGCTCTGAATTGGAAGGAAGTTTGCCCTTAGTTGGATCCAACGACTTAAAACTTTCCCGGGTAGATTAAACTTAAAATACACTTCCTCTCCAAAACAAACTATAACCACTTGATAATGACTTAATGTTCTAGAACTATTAACAATACTCTGCCAACACTGGATTTCCTGTCCTTCTAAAACCACTCTAATCTAACGTTCTAGATCTTTGGGCAGATCAACACAACCAAGACCTTCATCTCATATACATGGCATTCCTACTCGCTCCAGTGATAGCTTTACCTGGAATGGCCAAGAATGTTTCAAACCACTCTTCAGCATCTCCTCATAAGATAACCTAGCTAGTCTATCCCCACTCATATTTATAATTTTTAACCATAATCTAAGCATCAGGATAGCCCTACGTAACTTTAAAGAAAATAAACCTATATCACCCTTTAAAATTTGAGAATGGGTAGTCTGATGTAGTCCAAATACTATTTTGTAATACCGAAAGTTCGAGCGACTCGAGTTGTTTTGCCGTCTCTCCGCCCCATATCTCTGCTCCATATTCTAAAATTGGCACAACTTTTGTATTAGGTATTCTTTTATGCATTTTAAGGTTTTTTATACCCATAATTGTCTGATTTCGAAAAATAGCTGACATGGCTACTTTACCTCTATTAATCACCTCATCAATATGAGATTTAAAAATTCCGTGCTCGGTTAACACGAATCCGAGGTATCTTATTCTCTTAACAACCTTCAGTTCTTCATTATTGAAGGTGAACTACAATTGTCTATACCGTTCATTTTTCTTTTATTAAAAATAATTACTTCACTCTTCTTTACGTTCAACTTTAATTTTCTCATCGCCAAATACTCCCCAATCAAATTCAAAAGCGTCTGCAAATCTTCGGGCGTGTTAGCAACAACTGCAAGGTCGTCCGCAGCACTGACAACTTTCTACTTCCAAGACTTACCGTTGGAGCCCATCTTTTCTCTAAAAAATCCACAATATTGTTAATATAAATATTGAATAATCGTTGGGATAAAGTGCTACCTTGTTTTACACCTCGCATAATTCTAAATTGTCTCGATACACTACTACCAACTTGAACTTTTCCTTTTATGCAAACATACATACTAACTATTAAACTTACAAAAGTATTAGGTAAACCAATTCTAACTAGAGCATCTTTCAATAATTCTCTATCTAAACTATCAAATGCCTTGTGGAGGTCTAAAAATTCCACATAAAGACTCTTCTTCCCCTTTCCATATTTATCTAATAGCGCCCTTAAAACAAATACCCTATCTGACGTTCCGTACCCGGCCCTAAATCCCCCTTGCTCTTCATGAATTGTACTACTTTTATTTAACCATGTCCCTAACCTTACATCTAATATTTTTTTCCATGAGCTTACTTAAAGCAGGTACTAACGCTATCAAACGATAATTCTCATGAACCTTGGGATCTCCCTTCTTAAAAAGCGGGAGAAACATGGATTTTTTCCATTGATCCGGCCATTCTCCAACCTTTAATACCGTATTACACAACAAAAGTATTATCGGCATAAAAACAGACGAAAATTTCTTAAAAATCAATACTGGGATCCCATCAATACCTGCGGCTGACCCCCCTTTTAACTTTTTTAACACTTTGTCCACCTCCTCCTTACTAACTTGAGCAACTAAATCATAATCATTTTCCTTCATTGGATAAACAGCGTCTTCCGGACTTACCGTCATCTCTTGCATTTCTGAACACTGACCTTCCAGCTCTTCTAGATAATCGGGCCAAGAATCAACTTCAGGAGCAGCGAAATTATTTTTTTTCCATTTCTTTCTTCTCTTTTTACATCACCCCAGAACTTCTTATAATCTTTCTTCCGAAAACAATCAATAATACCCAGTTTCTTTTTATTCTCAAATTTTTTTCTTTTCTTTTTTATCAGTATTTTATACTCACTTCTATGGTCTTTATATTCAACACTGCTTTCCACCAAGCTATTATTAGCAACGATCGTTGCGACTCTTGTTATTATTGGCGTTCCAGAGGCCGCCTTGATAAGAAAAGATAAGATAAAATAAGATAAGATAAGATAAGATAAAGATAAGATAAGCTTGATAAGAAAATTAGTCTTCCCTCTTATTGTTGTCAGGACTATTACAGTTATAATATATTGTGATAGGGAGCATCGTAAGTGATAACAACTAAATATTCATTAATCCTAAGCTGACTGCGAATCATATTTGACACTGCAAAACGGACAACAGCCTTGTCCAAAATGAAATCGCAGCACCGACTGCGCAGCAATTTTCACGAAGAAATTCACAAAATCAGATACTTCAGCTAGAAGCTTTAGTTCATTTTACAGCTTGAGACCGAAGAGGACCCTTGTTAAGGGTAGCACTGTTCCACCACCAGGGCGGTCTATCGCCACCACATGTTTACCGCCACCTTTTAATTCAGGTAGCGCAGGTAGCCTGTGCAGGTAGTTTCAAATTTTTTTATTTAGATGCGAAAAGGGTGTTGACCGCCACCCAGGAAATCTAACGTCCCTAAGAGGACTAGTTCGTCCAGAGGGTAGAGTCAAATCTTGTCAGACCAAATATTTTGATGGGGTGTTGAGTGCCAACCGGATTAAGAATCAGGGCGATTAAGGGATTATCAGTCACCAACTGTTCTGGAAAGTGTTTATAAGAGCAACTATAACTGCAGAGTTACAAAAGGAATAATCATGTAAATAGTTAAAGCAAAGAATGTGAAAAAAAATGAAGTTTAGATTATTGACGGTTTCTCGTTTCGACTCAAGACCAGGAAGAATGACAATGTTTACCATGTTTGCTTGTAAGATTCGTATTACGATCGTGTTAGGCCAGGGCCATTTTACGTGGGGACAGAGAGTTCATCGTTACTAAGCTCATGAAGGGCACAGGCCGGACTGCGCCCATAACCAGATTCTCTAAGCCAGGACTACCATCCGGAAACGAATTCGTGAAGAGGTGACAACTCCTGCTGCAAAAATCTTTCGCGAGGAATCATGGAAAGTGATTGACAAAGGTAAGTGTCTGAAAAAGGTTCTGTTTAACCTTCAGATAAGGTACCTGTCCCTACCTGTAAGAATTAGTATAGAAAGGTCCATCAAAAGTCAATGGCTGGGTCTTTAGTCTTCACAGCTTCTCCGATTCTTATTATGACCGTGTTCGTGACCTGCAGCTCCTCGCTTAATAGTTTCCGGGATCACATATTATTGTGCTTAGGACACAGTGAACAATCAAACGCCTGTCGTTGTCAAGTTCGCTGAAAACTCCACATAAGATTCAAAATTAATTGCTTTCTTCTGCTCTTAAAGCATGCAATAATGTGCATCTTTCTTTGGAAACCATGTATTTCTTCTTCATTAGCGCTTGTGTTTACGCATAAGCTCTTTATTTCACTGTCAGAAGTTTCATAACAGATAACACGAGGATGCCCAGTTTCAACAGATAATGCGTAACAGATAACACTCCGGATGTTATCTGTTGTGTTTCAAAATGTTATTTTTGTCTAGTTATCCGTCTACTTTAACGTTTAAAAGTATCCTAACCCTTTCTTTATTATCAGGATTGGATCTCGTCACGAAAATGCCAAAATGCCAGCGTCAAGAAGCCTCTCTTGGATATCCGACGGGAGTTATCTGGATTTGACCGATACCCTACTTACGCAGAAGAACTTGAGCTTGCGGATCAGTGAACACATACATACGTACGATGGAGAATCCTTTCTCATTTTATACACCGTTAACCCAGTGCCTGAGAGACGTATTTTCGTGTTCTGGTCTGAACGAGCACTGCGGCCTGCGGGCTTTGTTTTGCCGCGAAACAATTTTGGGAGATGGAACCTTAAATCTTGCCCGGCGATTTTTTCCCAGCTCTTCGCCTTCCATGGTGGCGACCCTAATGAAATCCCCGTAGTGCTACCGCTGTTTTTTTTTTATCCCTTCCGGACAAACATGAATTGTCCTATGAACTTGTGTTTGACGCTTTTTGTTCGTAGAGTGGTATTCTGAAAGCCAAGGTTTGTTTCAAAACCATGAAGTTATACCTCCTGGAGCACTGGCTCCATTGCGGAGAACGCGTCCGGCGTGGTAGTGAACTGATAAAGTGGATACTTCCTTTTGTCATAGTCAGGTAGTTTATTTAGCTATGGACTATAGAGGTCAAACAAAGACAACGTCAAGATGCAAGAATGTGAAGTAGAAAAGCAGTGAGTAGGTTGAGACAGGATTCAGTGTTCAAGGTAAACCCATTCCTTGCTTCAAAAGTAGACAAGTTGTTGGATTGTCCAATCGACACTCGATAGAACGATTAAACCATTATTTGATTGCGCAAAACGCATAATCTATGTCAGCCGAGATTTGTTCTGGCGATAGCCTATTCCCTTTGTTGGGAAGATTCCTTTCTTCTGGTTTTAGTCAATTTTGAGCTGTCAGCTATGAAGGCTGCGGGAACGATTTTTGATGGGGTACTAGCGAATGGGTGCAATACTCTTGATGACTATCTCTCCCTGCCGATGCAGAATCTCTGGGTACATGCGGAAGAAAGGAAGAAACGGTGTCACAGCTGCGCTGACTCAGGATTTGAGAGCGTGTCCGAAAGCTCGGAAACGAACGAAAATGCTGAATTAATTCAGCATTTTATGCAGCATTTCGCTTTCGGACTTAAATTTTCGCTCAGTTAATGCAGCATTAATTCAGCATAAAATTCATCGAAAAATTCAGCGAAGATGCTAAATTTTACGCTGAATTTTCGAGAAGAAACTGGGGAGCTGGCGATTAAGGCTAAATTTCGGAATTAGAAGTGTCAGAGAAGAAATAAAGAACGTGTCCGAAAGCTATTAGTGCTGTAAATGCTGCATTTAATGCTGCATATAAGGTAAGAGCTTTCGGACGAAAATAAAAATAAAAATGCAGCATTGAATGCAGCATTTACAGTCCTGAAAGTTTTCGGACACGCTCTGAGTCATTCAGTGAGCGTGTCCGAAAGCTCGGAAACGAACGAAAATGCTGAATTAATTCAGTGTCCGAAAATTCAGCATTTTATGCAGCATTTCGCTTTCGGACTTAAATTTTCGCTCAGTTAATGCAGCATTAATTCAGCATAAAATTCATCGAAAAATTCAGCGAAGATGCTAAATTTTACGCTAAATTTTCAAGAAGAAACTGGGGAGCTGGCGATTAAGGCTAAATTTCGGAATTAGAAGTGTCAGAGAAGAAATAAAGAACGTGTCCGAAAGCTTTTAGTGCTGTAAATGCTGCATTTAATGCTGCATATAAGGTAAGAGCTTTCGGACGAAAATAAAAATAAAAATGCAGCATTAAATGCAGCATTTACAGTCCTGAAAGCTTTTGGACACGCTCAGTTTTAGTCGCTACGGACACGTTTACTCCTTCTTCCTGAGAATCACTGGCGTATTTTGGACTTGAGTCATATAGAGTATTTTCACTTCAGTCAGTGTCCCGATGAAAAATTTATCTTAAAATAGTTGTACGATAAAGTAGCATGCAGTACTAACTGATGCTACTACATGCTTCTACTTCAAGGCTACTGTGTTACTGCATACTACTGCATGCTACTACTAGCAAGACTGGATGCTACAATGGCAAGACAGGATGCTACTGGGTACTACTACATAAGATTGGACCAGTCTGAGGCACATTAAATGATATTATTCTTTGCTATTACATAGTACTACATGCAACTTTTTCGTACAACTACCATACAACTACGCAGGCTACAAACTATTCATCGGGGTTTGTATAGACAAGTGCAAGCTATTGGTCTTCTATCGCTAATCGATCCGGAACTCAGGATGGGCTGGAGCTGCGAGCCCATGTCAGAAAAGTGGCAGCCCTCGCACACACCCCAGTAGATGCATGGCTTAACATCATGGAACAAGCCTCAGAACCGTCCGTCCGTCCGTTTAACGATTATTTTGTCGAGCAGTGGCTAGGGAATGAGAAATTGCCTCTGAGTGCCTGGAACTGCAGTGAGGAATCACGTCGTACCACAAATAGTGTGGAACTCGGGAGGATGGAACACCGTCTAAACAAATGTATAGCCGAATATAACCCGTGTCTATAAACTGCTTATGTTTTTCCGAGAGAAAGAGAAAGCTGCTTACTCAACGCTTCTGAGCATTGAGTCGGCAAACCCTGCTCCAAACCGCCGCAAAGTGTATCGAGAATTGGAGGAGAGATTGTTGAAAGTTAAAATGATGTACAGTAGATGTATGCTTATGTGAACGTTTGTCGACAGTGGACTTTGCCACTTTTATGCACTTGCTGTGCCTAAAGCTAACTACCAGTTAGCCGAAGTATGTAATTAAGGGCATCTGAAGACACCTGTATAGGTATTTCGGATCTTCATTCTACCATTTAGCTCAAAACTGCACTGTTCCCTTTAAAGTAACTGTTCACATAAGCATACCTCTACTCATCTACTGTATCTAAGAAGGAAAGTCTTCAAGAGAAGTATTTCTGCGGGCGATTTCTTATCTTTTGAAATTTGAATAGTTTTGGGGTCTTGTGTTGTTCAAGTTGAACAGTTTCTTTAGTTGGACCTAGAATGAATAATTATTTGAAACATCAAGCTCAATCTTTGCATTAGCTAGGATCAGGGGCGTCACGACTGGGGGGGGAGGGGGGGGGACGCCCCCCCCCCCAATACTGTCGGCCAGTCGGTAAAAAATAACCGAGTCAGCGCGAAGCGCCGCGATTTTTCGTCAAAACAGTTGATTTTTTTCATGAAAACAGTCGGCTTTTCTGAAAATTGGTCGATTTTTCGTCAAAATAGTCGGTTTTTCTGAAAATCAGTCGATTTTTTTCAAAACTGCCATTTTTTGTTGTTGAAAACGGTCGTTTTTCTGCAGAAACAGTCGGTAAAAATTATCAGCCAGTCGGTAAATGCCTCGTCCCCCCCCCCCAAACATTTTGGCTCGTGACGCCTCTGGCTAGGATTGTGCAGAGTTGGCGTTGGTGGCGGTAAACACCCTCTTCGCATTAAGGATTTATATCGGGAAGTACGTGAACCAGCTACCTGCGCTACATGCACTAATGAGTTGGCGGTGAAAATACGGTAACGGTGGACCTACCAAAATATTTGACCCTTTTCTCTAACCCAACTAATCCTCTTGATGATGAAAGATTTCCTGGGTGGCGGTAAACATACGGTCGCTCACCCGCTTCCTTGCGAAGGAGGGCCGAAAAATAGCTCTAATAATTTGTAGCTGACGTATCCGTTTTGCATTGTCAAATATGATAAAATCTATCGGTTCGCAGGGTGATTCATATAATTAAATTCATAAAATTACAGTGGATATTGCAATAATGTCGGAAAAGTAAAGAAAAATCGTTTTGTTTGGACAGTTCAAAGTGACGCCAAATGTCAATGGGTGGAGGAGGAGCCATTTCCCAGAAAGTAAGAAAATTACAAGGAAAAAATAAGATTGCTAGATATGGGTAAAAACAAAATAAAAACATACCGCGCAAGTGTTCCCAGGTAAGCGCTAGGAAGCGTCTGGGCAAAATACCAATTGAGGATTGGTGGGTGATTATTGTTAGAATTGTTTAATCAGGAACAACATGCTCTATTGAAATTAAATATTCTGCAACTCCGTTTGAGGAGTGTCTAGCCTATCGAAAAATATTCGAAGGTAGGCGAAAAATAGAAAACATGCTTATTTCATAGTGAGAAATTTTAATTTGACTTGCTAGTGGAATATCAAACAGATGGAGTATTAGCAGACAACATTCATCAGAGTCTTGTATACCAAAAACTGAATGTTTGACCCTTTAGCGTGCTTTTTTTATTATTTAATACGGAACTTTCCGTTCAGGCCAAATCGAAGCTAGAACACAAAATCTACATTTCGCAATTAACAATTAATACAGTTAATAACAATTGAAACAATTAATACAATTAAAAATGCCAGAAAATAAAAGATGCTGCTATAGGCTTTGGTTACTGCAATGGCTTGGTTACTGGTTGACCTGGTATAGACCCAATAACTTTTGATGTATTTGATGTTGTAGTTTATATTTCAATTAGAATTAATTTAACTTTCTAGAGTTTCAGAGTTTGTCAGCGAACCTTTCAAGGTTTCACACTCTTTGTTGAGTTTGCCGTCTGATAACAGCTTTACAGACAGAAAGGCTTTGAACTTGAAACTATTTTCCCGCAAAGACCATCTTAGGAGAGAAGCGTCTCCCCCAATCCAATTTGCATTACATTAAATTTACATTATATTAAATTTCCATTACGAATTTACATTACATTAGATTTACATTACGAATTTATATTAGTTGATCCCAGAGACATTTCTGCTCTCCGACATTTTTTTAATTTAATCCATACTTTTCAAAAGCTTAAAGTGAAAGAAGAATCAGTCAAAATATGATCGGTCAAATAATCCACTCAAAGACTTACCGGCTTCACAAGAAGCAAAAATCAACTGCCAAATACATACCTCACAAAAAAAAAACTTGTGAAGAAGCGAGTCGCTACCTGTTTTCAATGGTCAACAGTTCCATTGTAACATTTTTGCGCTGAGAAGATAAATTGGAAGTACCTGAAATCTCTCCGGTTGTGCTATAGTTTGACAAATACCAGAGGAATATCAGCCATTCTTGCACGACGTGTCGAGGGACTAACATCTGAAATGAAAAAAGAAATTTCAATTTGATTGGCCCGACAACAAATCTAAGAAGAAATGAAGGTTAATGTTTAGAACAACAAGATCTGAGAGCTCCTTTGGCACTGCCAATGGTAGGTAGCATCTGACATCAAATTCAGATAAAGGTCGCATACGGCATGGCCATAACAAATAGAAAATGTATGAAATGTGTTCTCGCCAACTATGAAGCTCCACCCGGATCGGATCACGCATTCAGGAGTACCCTCCTCCAACAACCCCAGTATAAGTTACCAAATCCAATTCCAAACTTTTAAATGGAAAATCTTGGCCGTGTGTTCCTGCTAACTGTCCAATTTCACCAAGATGGGATTCCTTGCCCGAGAGTTATGCATGCCTCAAGATCCCAGGGAAATTTCTGGTCCCCCCTCCAAATCCCCCGAGCTCGGCTTCGATTCCGACAAACAAATATCACGTCCGAGTATTTGCTACTATCACCCATCAAGTTTCACCCTAATCCGAGGGTTTGCGGGAATTTTTCCAACCTCTTTTCATCTCCCGTAGACGGTTTGTATCCCTTCAAAACCTCAAATTGCACACGTAGGCCATGTCCCTTATGCCGTTCAAGTTTCTTGACTGTCTCCCTACCCTTTTGTTCCCTACGCGGATCCCCCACCCTTCCAGCTCCCCCACTATGGACAGATGGGATTTGTACTTATACACGTCACATACGGCATTCGCTCCCACCTCTCACCAAATTTCACTCGAATGGGAGTACTTCCTGAAGATTTCCGGTATCGCCGTCCAATTACATCCACCCAGGCGGGATCCAGTCCGGACCTCAAAATTAAATATCTAGGACTCATGACCTTTGAACGTACCAATTGTAGCCTATCCCAATCCCTCCATCCCTTAGGTCCCTATGAAGGGCATACGACACAATGACAGAAGAGTTGCTCTGGGGCCCTGGCTGATTTCCTCCATTTCATTATTTCCCATGCAGAAACTTCGAACTTTGTTAACTTTTCTAAAATTTAAAACTTTTCTAACGTTTCTGTACGGAAATGATTAATAAGTTTGGCTTATGGAAATGACTAAAGAGAGACACTTCAGCCGGGAATTCCGGTCGTTGATACCTTATTAAATTTTCTGTAGAAACGATTGAAAGGAAATTTCACACACGAATTCCGGACGAATATGACAGGAATCCGGGACGCCTGAACCAGGCGTTATGTCGAAAGAAGAAGATTCCCTGTTAGTAATGTCTAGAAGAATGTGTTTAGCTTTAAAAATCATTGTTGTAAAGTTTTCAGGTACAGTCTGAAACTTGTCTTGTCTTGTCCAATCATGTACTCATCTTATCTTACCTCAGTCTTGTGCATAGCCTTTTGTGATTTCCGTTTGTAAATGAGTTGTTTCTCTAATTACTTCTGTCCGATGTGCGGATGCGAGAATGAGGTTTTGGTTCACATGGTTTGCGAGTGCATGGAGCTCAGTGAATGGAGGAAAGAAAAGTACGGTGTGAGTGAGTCTGATGAAGAATGGTTAATCAGAGTTTTAGGAATGAATGTTTTACTACGATTAAGAGACTGGGGTGGTTCCTGAAGACAGCGACGGAACATAGAAGTAGATTTTTGGATTAGGGAAATACCAAGGAAATGTAGAAAATGATTACTAGAGAAGAGAAAGATTACGGAGGAGCTTTTTATCTCTTTTTGTGTTGTTATTCTGTGTTGTGCGTTTTCTTCTGATGTGTGATACTTTTTTTTGTGATTTTTGTTGCCATGGCCCTCGGGCTGCTTAGCAGTTAATAAATGTATCTACCTATCTATCTATAGCCTACTCACATTCCTTTTTCACACTCTTTAATCTTATGGTAGAATTAAATCTTTAATTCTGGCCAGAACCCGGGTCCCACATCCCAGACAGCTCAGCTCCTTTTTTGGTGGGCAAGGTGGGCGTTATTGAAATGACGGACTGGGACTCTCCACATCCGTCTGATATTTAGAATCATGTATTGTACATTTATTTGTTAAAGTAACCCTGACAATAAAAGGATTTTGAATCCCCCTAAAGTTTAACTGAAAAAGGGCTGGGATAGGACAATCTAGTTACCCGTCCCTCATTTACTTATATTGGCTTAAAGAACCGCTGGGAATGCGTTACTTCGTTGTTCTGCTATTCAGGAATAATCGATTTCAAATAGTGGAATTTCCGTTTGATTCGTGGTACATCTATGCGCTTGTGTCTGTGTTGTATGCCTTACGATAAAGATTTATGATTTTTTTTGGTCCAGGCACTAAGCAGTTTTCACCAATCCCACCATTGCCCACTGAAAAGTCGTGTTTGTGTTGAGACTAAAATTTCCCGCGTCATAGTAGAATTTAGGCTGTAGGGACGGCCGCAGATATTCTGAACGTCATAACTAGAGCTGATAGTGGGAAATAAAAAAAAACCTTTGCAGAATCCAAATAATTCAGTGTATTCAATTAAATGACACAAAAATAAGTTAGCTTTTCAGTTAAACTTGAAAGATAGACAGTGGAAGACAATAACTAAGGGGTGAACAATGTATTGTATGCTCTAGCTAACGCGTTTTACTCCACTATGTAGTGCCTCCGGTGTTCGCTCAAGATTTCATATTAGTGCATATTAGTTCGCTAGGATATCACTCAGATATCTGCCCGTCTTTCCTTTGTGTGATCTCAATTAAATTTCGAACTCGTATCCGAAATTGGAATACTCATGGAGTGATATGCTTTTGACTGGAAGCTTCATTCGCGAATGCATAATCACTTATGAGGAATATGTGCAAGATTGCGAGTGGCTTGTTACACACAATGAGGTTTCCCTGAGATCACCACTAAGATTGGAAGGCTTTTAGTTCGAACTGGGCTTGTTCGTTGTCCGGGAACTCCTGAATTCCTTGCTGAAATTTGGATAAGTTTCTGTTCCCGAGCTGTGGATGAAAGCGAAATTCATGGCATTTGTCTAATTGCCGGCGGAGGCGTGAAATTCGAATGGTCTCACATACAGCCCACACACCATTGCTTGGTTCCTCAATCACAAACATCCTGCCCTCTCAGCCCATGAAATTATTAGCCAGTTTTTGGGATCCCAAAACGTAAGTGGAGGGATACCTATGACATCGCAAAAGTTGTCCGTCTGGTAGCACAATAACCCTCGAAGGGAACGAGATATTTTGATGAAACTTGGTGTGACAATTCTTTGGGTCAAGGGTAAGGTCAAGTCCGTAGATGGGCTTTGTAGCCCTACATTTAGGGGTGGGGGAGGGAGTTCAAATAAAGGGGCAAACAAAATATTTTTAAACAGCTAATGTGATAGTCTATTATGAGGTAAGAAGACGTGCTGAACACGATGGTGAAAACCATTTTCTCGCCGGACAAGTAGTTCGTCCGGAATCCGGCAAAACCGGAAAGTTGGTTAAAAGTAAAAGTTTCATTTGAAGTTGATTAAATGTTCGATTTAGGGGTAAGAAAGCATACTGAATATTTTTGTGAAAAGCATTTTCTACCCAGACATTAGCTCGCTCGGAATCCGGCCAAAACCGGAAATTTTGTTAAAACCAAAAGTTTTATTTGAAGTTGATTAGATGACAGACTTGGGGGCAAGAAGAGACGCTGAGTCTGTACATGACAATCATTTTTTTAAACGACATATAATTCGTCCGGAATCCGATTGTAACCGGACTTATTTTTTATTAGTTAAAGTTTTATTTGAAGTTTATTAGAGGTTCTTTACAGAGATAAGATATACGCTGAATTCGTTTCTGAATTTTCTTTTTTTGCTGGACAATTAGTTCGCTCGGAATTTGGCCGATACCGGAAATTTGGCAGAAGTAAAGCAAGAAGCTTCGGTCAGTATCGTCAAGACATATATGGCTTATAGAGGTATACCTGAGCTTGGTTTTCTCTGATGGTTAGCCTGGCGAAGACCGGATCTGGCGAAGACCGGATCTGGCGAAGACTGAAGACAAGACCCAAATGTCAGGATCAGATATTAGATTTTTGGGATCCCACCGATACCTTTGGTCTTGTTCATTCCTGAACCCGTTTAATTTGCTTGTCACTGTGTAAAATTTTAAAGTCTATTTAGTGTGTTTTCGAACTATACTGAAAGAATGTGGTCATGTTTATTTACAATGTTTTGTTTAGTGTTTTAATATGTGTATTTTACTTCGTGTATTTTATTCCTACTCCGCTGTTATGCAAAAAGTGGGTCACGAATAAATAAATAAATCCAACCGGAAATGGAACCTGGAAATCCGAGATTTCCACTGTGTTTGTTTAGGGTTCTTATTTATTAACATGCCTGTGTCGATCTCTCTGAATGAAGGAATGGTTTTATCTACCAATCTCAAATACAGAAGTGTGGCAAATATAGTGTACCGAAAAAAAAAGAAAAATGAAGAAAAGAAGAATCACACGAGCCTGACAAACAGAAAACAGGAACACATAGCCTCATAGTTCAAAAATGCCTGGTACTGGTTCTGTTGGGGATCCATCGACTACATTAACTTTTCCCTACGGATGTTAATGACATCCATGGGATCAAGAACACTATATTTAACACACACTGAAGTATATCTCGTCCAAAGAGGTATTCCAAGGAGATAACACAACTATTATGCCTTTCTTTTCCTATTTCTTTCCTTTTCTGTCCTATTCTACATGTAAAATTTCGTATTCCGACAAAAAACTGTTAGATGGCCAGTCTGTTAATTCCGTCAGAGCAATGTTAGAATTTGTACCATCCTTCATCTTGGTATTATTTGTCGATGTCGCTTTGGTTTCCGACGTATTTTGATACTTCATGGTATTATTTATATTCTTATGTCGAGGGGGTACATAGCGTGTAAAGGCCTCTTTACATAGTACTTTAATTCAAGTGCCGCACGTGTGCCTCTGGCTTGATACCCCTGGCTACGGCACTCTGACCATGTGTCTTTCGATACCAGTCAAGCCATGACAACTGAGCAGTCCCTCAGTATTGTAAGTGCGATATGTCCCCCCAATTTTTTTCTTCCTCAAACCCTTGGGTTGTGTTCCCACCTTCAAATACGGCATGCCACCCCTGTTACTGGCGTGCTCCTCGGTGTATGTCTAGATCTCTGTGTACATTTAGATGGTCAGTGTACCTCTCCCTATTTGTAATAGTTCAAATTATTTTCACATTCATTCGAATCTACAATTTGAGTGTTTCTCCGTATTTTTCAGAGGATCCTTGCTGGTTCCTCGTAAATCGAGCAAAAATTTTCTCTGCGAAGATAGTTTGAGATGATGGAATGAAATTACTGACTTGGTCAAACTGGCAAAGGTCTGTGGTCCCGCATTGTTTTCCTGACGCTTTTTTCTTACTCAATACAAGGACATTACCGTTTTAGTAGGCTAAACAGTGAGAAGTTATTTGTGACGTATGACGTACATCCACTGCTTTATCCTTTTCGTCTCTCCAGTTTTTATGGCACCTGCAGCCTGTGGCTCAAGTGCCATATACTGATCGCAATTCCGTCTGTCGGAAGGTCTGTCCCACGATTGCGAGCTGGGGTATTTCCAGATGTGGTAGGACAATGAAACTTGGCAGGCTATCAGAGACCCGATCAAACTAACTTGGAAATAATCAGTGTACTTATCCGATCATCTGGGGGGGAGTGGAGGGAGGGGGGATCCGGAAAATTGAGTTGCACTTAACTTTTAAACGGGTGATCGGGTTCGAACGAAACTTAATAACTGAGTCGAAGACATGTCTCTGATGTCCCATTTGAAATCCGACCGGATTCGACAGATGTGGGGGAGTTGGGGGGGGGGGCTGGAAATCTCGTAAAACTGTTAGAATTGAGGGACTGGAGTGAAACTTGCTGGGAAGAACATGCATCTGCTCTAGATAAATCGTTTACGTGATCAGACTGGACCCGTACACTTAGGGAGGGTGGAGGGGGTTCCCGGAATTCCAAATGATGGCGGTTTTGGGGATTCTGACAAATAAACTTGTCAGGCATATCAGGGACCCGATCAAATTGATTTGGAAACAAAAAATGTCTCGATCCGATCATCGTGGGGGAGTGAAGGAAGGGTGGATCCGGAATATTGAGTCATGCGTTACTTTGGAATGGGTGATCGGATTCCAATGAAATTTAATAATTGAACAGAGGACATGTCTCCGATGTTTTTTTTTTCATGTCCAGACCGGATCCGGCTACTGTTGGTGGGGGAAGTACGTGACCCGTTTAGACTGAAGAGATCGGACGGAACTTGGTGGGAATAATAATCGAATGCTCTAAATAAACCATTTACAGAACCGGACTGGATCCGGGCACTGTGGGGGCAGCTTGAGGGGGGCGTCCGGAATTGCGGTGATTGTGAGTTAAGGTAGCCTACTTCCAGATCTGCTAGGACGATGAAACTTGGCTGGAACGGTCGAGATTCGACAATATTGGCTTAGAAATCCTACCATTCCTCAAAACTATTTATTTTCATGATCTCCATGAGCCCATGATCAGTTTTGCCTTAAGGATTTTGCATGCAAATGAATTTCCAGCTCCCTTAAAGTGCGCATCTTAACCGCAAAGCCAAAAAAATACTTTTGATCAAACGATACATTCCGGCCCATGAAGATTTATGCGACAAGCTGAAAAATGCTTAAAAATTAATCTTTAACACCCTTAAACTGCGCATCTTAACCGAAAACTGAAAAAATCATTTTTTTTTTGACCAAACGGTATATATTAACGATCCCCAAGCGCCCATTATCGTTTTTGCCCCAGGGGTTTTGCTTACAGATGAATTTTTAGCGCCTTTAAAGTGCTCATCATTACAGCCAAGTGCAAAAATAAAAATACTTTTACCGAACGATAAATTCTCATGATATCCAAGGGCCCGTGACCATTCTTATCTCAAGGGTTTGCTTACAAATGATCACTAAAAACCCACGAATCGGCAAATTCCACATGTCATCCTTTAAAGTCTAAACCAGCCTTGCAAGTGCCATATACGCTTGTAGCTCTTGTTTCTTATCAACGATGCTGCAATGCGTGATTACGGAGAAAGTAAGAAAGCGAGTTAAATTAAGATGGGACCAGGAAGATATGTATTACAACGGATCTAAATTCTCGTCTTTAAATTTTTAGCATGAGACCAACAAAAGATTTATAGATAATGATGGTTGTGATAAAGTAAAGTAGTGAAGTTTGTTTCCAAAAATGTATTTTACGTATTATAGTACAATTTAAATATTGTGTGGAGTTGGAAATGTTTTACAGTTGTTTGTAGTCGGAAAGATATATTTTGTCCCTTTCTTTTGTTTTTCCCCTTCTGTGTATGGTATGGTAAAATCTTTGTTTTTTTTTTCAATATTAGTTTGGTTGAGAGTAGAATTTTAAATGTGTGATTGTGATGATATGAAGTCAGAAGGCCAGAAAAAAAATCAAATCAAAGCGAAATAGTTAAGTTTAGTTAAGTTTAGTTTTTTTTCTTTTTTTAGGTAACAGAAAAATAAGTTAAATTAAGGCTACGGGTTTAATTTAAAAAAAAATGGATAATACAGAAGAGATAAGAAGAACTGAGAATATTCCCAGGAATCGACCCTCGATGTCAGATGTACCGCGAGAGAGACCATAGATGTGGGTTGCCTTTCCCGGATCCTCTTTTCACGAAGAAGCTTTGTATTAGAATGTTTGGTATTTCCTCGCAAGTCTGGCTTCGGCCAAAAAAATACTAAATATCACCACAGCTTCGAACATAGAAGTGACGCACTACCCCTACCTTAGAGCGAAATATCCACTTTGTTGTTCAAGTTTTCTATATGATGGTTTCAGCCACTGACTCACATCGTACTCCCACCACTAATTTTGCACGAGCTCATTTTTATCCACTCTGACGCCACTGTCCCCACAATATCCAAGCCTCCTTAGCACCCGATTACCACAAGTTTGTGGACGTCGTCGGTCTCCACACGAGGTCAATCACTCTCCGCTCAAATGGCAGTATTTCACTGCTATCAAACAACAAGCTTTCAGCGGCTCCAGGGTCCTGGACTAGAGAGAGAGAGTGCAACTTGCGCGTTGGAAACTTCGTCAACCGCTAGGAGTGTTTGAAAATTGACTTTTCTCTGTCAGATGTAGTAGTTACTCAAGTGACGACACGGACGTGGGTAGTTGGTGACCCGGCCTCTTTTTCTTGAAGGAGGATGATCTTCTGGGGGATGGCAATTTGGCACACAATTCTGCACTTGAGAGGTTACTGATGCAGTCTACAAAGTAAAATAATAGGCTGAAGAGGAATTAGAAAAGTACTACGTAGAAATAGCGCGACACAGATGTCACAACGCGCTTCGATTTATAGAAGTTAAGGGGAAACCTTGGTTTTCATTAGTCTTCTATGAATCGTTACCTTAATCGTTAAGGAGTCACTAAAACAAGGATAAAATAATATTCCTTACTTTTAAAATCAGCTGAAAATACTGTCCATGTCACCAGTACTTTCATTTTCTTGCAGGCAGCAGGATATGTAGAAGATACGCATGTGAGGCGCAAAAACTGTCTGCAAACTTCAAACTAAAGATACGTACTTTAACGTGTGTAGTTTATTGATACTTGACAAAATGTGATTGATGACTATGTAATGTGATTATCACTGTGTATAGGTAGAAGATCCCCCAACAAGATAGCTTCAGGGGATCTTGTCTCTGAGCATATATGTGTTTTATGTATTAGGCTATGTATAGTAATCCAAGAAACAAAACCATACTAGCACGACCAAAGGTCTCGATGGGATCCCAAAAATTTAATATCTGGTCCAGAAAATTTGGTCTTGTAGATATCCGGTCTTCACCAGACTCCTTGAACATTTATACTATTAAGATTTAGAAACAGAAGAAGGTCAACGGCTAACCATCTGAGAAAACTAAATTCAGATGTGGATTCACCATGTGTATATTTACCCCTAGGCTACACGTCATATCTACTTTGACGAAACTTATCAAATCTTCCTGCCTTACTTCTGCCAAATCTCCGGTTTCGAACGGATTCCGGGCGAACTACTTGTCCGGCAAAAACTAAAGCTCAAAAACGAATTCAGCGTATCACTTTACTCCTATACCGGACATCTAATCAACTTCAGATAAAACTTTCACTTTTAACAAATTTTCCGGTCTCAGCCGGATTCCGGGTGAACTATATGTCCGGGTAGAAAATGATTGTCAAAAGCAGATTCAACATGTCTTCTTACCCCAAAATTGAACATCTAATCAATTTCAGATAAAACATTTATTTTTAACAAAATTTTCCGGTTTCGGATGGATTCCGGACGAATTAATTGTCCGACAAGAAAATGATTTTCATGTAAATGATCAACATGCCTTGTTACCCTAAATCGAACACCTAATCAGCTTTTTATAAAACTTTTAATTTTAACAAACTTTCCGGTTTCGGTCTGATTCCGGACGAACTACTTGTCCGGCGAGAAAATGATTTTCATATTCATGTTCAGCATGTGTCCTTACCCCTAAATCGACTATCTCATTAGCTTTTTAAATAATATTTGTTCGCCTCTTAATTTGAAACCCCTAAATGTTGAACTACAGAGCCAATCTACGAACTCGACCTCTCCCCTGACCCTTAGAGTCCTCAGACCAGTTTTGTCAACATATCTCGTTCCCTCCGAGAATTATCGTGCTTACAGACTGACAGACAGAAGGACAGACAGACAGACGCACAGCTTTTGCGATGCCATAGGTATCCCTCCACTTACGTTTTGGGATCCCAAAAACAACCACACTATTTTTCACATTCATAGTAGTAGTAGTAGTAGAACAGTTTTATTGAAAATAAACATTTTGTTTTCAATAGCACAACAAAAGCGGGGCTTGCGAGGCTGTGCTTAATAAGCCTCAGCAATTTCTCTTATTCAGAACTTGATACCTACCTACCTACTCTCTACTAAACTAATCACCTTTTCTACCATATTACAAAAGCAAACTATAAATCTAGGAGACGTGCATGGGCTTCAGCATACCTAGAAGTAGCGCATATCCCCCATTTTCAAAAATAGTACCTCTAATATTAGAAAGCTTTCACACCTCAAGAGTACATGGCCCAGCCTCCCATCACTCAAATCACAAAAAGGACAAGGATACTGCGCTCCCCGGCCACCACTTTTCCTTTCCAATTATGTTTACCGATGACTGGTAGACAGTTTGCTCTTGCCTGGATCCAGAAACTGCGCCCAACGGCTAAGGAAGCTGAGGTTAATTCTAGCTTCATTTCGGCTCGTCTTGGCAAGCATTGGTGTCAGATGGTGATCCAAGATGTATGCCGCTGTCTTTGAAAAATACACAAAAAAATACGCCAAAATATCTTTTTAATAAATCTCCAAAATTTTACAAGGATTGAGAACCCAGACAATTTAAATACGCCAGCAAAAAAACGCGCCAGTCCGTCATAAAATTACTGGCAAGGGTTCTCTTCAGACTCAAGCTAGAACAAGACCAAAGGTTTCGACGGGATCCCAAAAATCTAATATTGATCCAGACATTTGATCTTGTCTTCGCCAAGCCCAGTCTTCGCCAGGCTAATCATCAGAAAAAACAAGTTCAGATATACCTCTATAAGCCATATCTACTTTGACGACACTGCCCGAAACTTCCTGCTTTGCTTCTGCCAAATTTCCGGTTTCGGCCCAATTCCGAGCGAACTAATTGTCTAGCAAAAAGAGAAAATTCAGAAACGACTTCAGGGTTTATCTTTATGTCTATAAAGAACAACTAACCAACTTCAAATAAAACCTTAACTTATAAAAAAAAATTCCGGTTACAACCGGATTCCGGACGAATATATGTCCGGGTAAAAAATGATTGTCAACTACAACCTAAATCTGTCATCTAATCAACTTCAAATAAAACTTTTGCTTTTAACAAATTTTCCGGTTGCCGGATCCAGGGCGAACTACTTTCTGGAGAGAAAATGGTTTTCTCCATCTGTTTAGCATGCATTTTCCCCATAATCGACTATCACATTAGCTGTTTAAAATATTTGTTTGCCCCTTAACTTGAACCCCCTCCCTCACCCCTAAATGTAGGGCTACAAAGCCCATCTACGAACTTGACCTTACCCTTGACCCATATACTCCTTACACCAACTTTCATCAAAATGTCTCATTCCCTTCGAGAGTTATCGTGCTCACAGACAGACGGACAGACGGTCAGACGGACAACTTTTGCGATGTCATAGGTATCCCTCCCCTGGGATCCCAAAAAAAAAGTAAACTCCCGAATGATTGATTCGATCCGGACGGAAGATACAATTGTCCGTTTATCGCAGCAAAATGTCAGAACATTTCATGAGCCAACGTGTTGAAAACAAAAGCTGAAAGCTCATATGGCGCTTGCAAGTCACAAGATTCTTGGAATCCCAATCCTATAGTTCCGCCTGCAGTGGACAAATCCAGTTCAGACCTGTAAATTGAAGATCTACAACGTGTGCTCTTTCCGACTAACATCTCACATCCAGATTGGATCAATGATTCGGGAGTTTGCATGCCGCCAGATTTCCGGGATCCCCAGACACAGAAACATAATGCGTATGGCTTATGACTATTTTGCCCTACAAGTTCCAATCCGATCCCTCGCATTCTAAGCGTGCTACAAGATTTCTGGTATCCCTCTCAGACTCTCCCCATAGATGCCGGAGCGATCCCGGACCTAAATTGAACATGTACGGCATGTAGCCAGCTACCAAGTTCATCCAGATAGAAATACTCGTTCGAGAGTTATGCATGCCACAAGTTTCCGGATTTGTCTTCCTTTCGCCCAAACCTCCGGATGGTCGGAGCCTGGGAATGAGCCTCCGAGAATTTCAAAGCCAATCTGGTCAGGTCTTCCTCCTACAACATCTGGAAGTATCCTAGCTCGCAATCAGCAGACCAACGGAAAAGCGATCGAATCGGTGTATGGCAGTTGCCTACCAGTGCAAACCGGTGCAAAGGCTCTAGAGAAAGTAAAGCTATTGACAAAGTTGACGATGCCATGCTCCGTTCCCTCCGAGACTTGACTTCTCTTATTCGTATCTACTTCGATGCGCTTGGAAGGAAAGGAATCAGGAAAGCCAGGCACTATTAATTTCTTTTAGGCTTCGTTTTTAAGCTTCTTCCGAAAGAATATGTTTTTGTGCTGGTTACCGAGTGGAAAGTCTTACGCCCGTGTAACTTCGTCCTCACATTTTAGTTTTCAGGATTCGTGTGTTCGCTCCTGTGATGGTTTTGGGGCTTCTTTTTTGCCATACATTTTTAGCAAGGATACCTTATTACAAATACACGGAGACGAGATGCAAGGAATCAGTCGAGGCTATGCCGTCACTCTTTCTTCCCCAGTGAATTAACAGCATTACCTTAATTCGATCCGATTGATCTGTCTTTCTCCGTGAGTGGTGGTGGCAGATGACGCAAAGGATTGATAAAAACGGATGATCAATTCGGGTTGTACGTTGTATTCAACCCGTACACTCCGAAAGAGAACGAGCTCTATGCAACTCAATTACACCCTTGATACTCTTGATGACTAACTCTCCTTGCCGATGCAAAACCGCCGGTACCTAGCGGAAGAGCCAGAAGCGGTATCAAACCTGCTCCCAAAGATTGCCGTGATAGGTTGACACAGGCTTTGAGTTTTGAGGTTGATTCGTTAGTGAGGCGTTTACTCGTTCTTCTTGAGGATCACTGTCGTGTTTCGGACATATAGAGTATAGCAGGGTTGTTGAAAGGAGGCAGCAAAGCAATGTATAGACAGTATTTCGTATAGTGGTTTCTCGCCCGTTAATGGAGAGGATGCTCAAGAGATCGAAAAAATTGAGAACGCCGCCCAATCTTTGCGAAAAATGACAAAAAGCCATGTTCTGATATATTTCTTCGTTGAGAGGCAGGATACCTGTTCTATCAAAACTATTCTTCTTCTATCATTTCAAACTTTTCGACGGTCGGAGCCTTGTCTTAGCAATATTACATTCGGCGATGAAGATTTAGATCGTTCCAACTGTAAGGGAAGCCGGTCTATATTGGACCGTGGTCTATACTGGATAATAGTCCATAACTTCAATTTTCCAACTGCCAGAGAGCGATCTGGCGTTAGCTTGCTCCTTATTTGGCCTTTGCTCGGGAAGTCTAAATTAAATGGTTTGTTGAAATCTTTTATTTTTTGACAAAATCGTTGTCGCTATCTTAATAAACGGAGATCCTGAAATATAAATAACTCTATAATTTTTTAGATTTTAGCTAAAACTTAACGGAAAGTGTCAGAATGTTCAGTTCGTGGTCTAGTTTACGTAAACTCTATCTAGCGAATCAAGTTCACCGAGTTTAACCACAAAACCTGTTTGACCGCTGGAAGAAAAACGGTCTATAGCGGACCATTTCCATATGGTTTATTTTGTATCGGTCCTGGGCAATAAACCCATTGAAACAAGTCATAAGCTTGGGAGTCTTCGTTTTTTTTTTCATGTTGGATTTTAGTTCGTTTGATTTTAGTTCGTTTGACCCGCAAACCATTTTTCTTCTTTCGTCGTCTTAGCTAATTTGGCCCCTTTTTTGTGACGAAATGCTGCTATTTCTGGATTTTTCTTTTGCTACAAATCGCTGATCAAAAAGGAAAAGATTGTGAAAAAAAACTAACTTTAGCTGAGAGTAGCCAGCTTGTGACTGCGTTCCCTCGGTAATTTCATCTATGTGAGCTTAATTGCGACGTTTTTCGTTCTAAATCTAACGTTACCCAATGAAAAATGTGTAGCCTGCTATGATAGTTGTACGAAAAAGTTGCATGTATTGATACGTAGTAGTAAAGAATACTGTCAGTTAATGTGCCTCAGACTGGGCCAATCTTAAGCAGTAGTATCCACTAGTATCCTCTCTTGTCATGTAGCATCCAGTAGAATGTATGTAGAATGTGCAGTAGAATGTAGTAACACGGTAGCCATGACATAGAAGCATGTAGTAGCATCAGTTCGCACTGCATGCTACTTTTTCGTACAACTTCATACTACTATTTTGAGATGGATTTTTCATCGGGATACTAAGAAGACGAAAATCAATTTAGCCTACCGCGCGAGATTATATGTTTTCATTTCAGTGTTTTCTCAACCAATTTACAATCTTAATCTTTTTGTATATTTTTTATTTGACGAATGAAATCGATATTAACCACTGTAAGTAAAGGTAACATCGAACTTTCTACATTGTACAAATTCAATGGCCCACTGAGGACCATACCCACCATCCAGTTTAAACCACCCCATATCCACTATAGACCTAGTGGCAGGGCGTCACGTATGGGGGGGGGGGGAGATACCCCCCCCCCCCTTCACCAATGTTGTCGGCCAGTTGGTAAGAAATAACTTGGCCGGCGCGAAGTGCCACGATTTTTTGTTAAAACAGTTGATTTTTTTCTCGAAAACAGTCGTTTTTTCTGAAAATCAGTCGATTTTCCGTAAAAACTGTATTTTTTTCTTGAAAACAGTAATTTTTAAAAAACGACCAGCCAGTTGGTAAATACCTTGTCTCCCCGCCCCCAAAAAAAATTTTTTTTGGCTAGTAACGCCTCTGCCTAGTGGTCTTTACCATAAGTTTGTGAATAGTTCTTTGATGGTATGTAGAAAAAATTGACGAAAAATACGATAAGTACATATAATCTGAGCAAATCTTTTGGTACAATTAAAGTTAAAGAATGAGAGAAAAGAATGAGAAATGAGATGAAAAAAAGCGATCTACTATAGACCGGTCTCCCCCTACTTCCAATTCTTGTGCTCACCCTCAGTTCGGCGACTTCTGAAAGACTTCTCTAGATGGCGGTGGCACCTTATCCAGGAAGATTTATCTGGGATAGCAGTACTTTACATCAGATGTAGCGACATGGCGGTCCTAACCCTATTTATTCACTTAGACATAACTCTGGTTTCAGAAAGTTTGGCCACCACTGGAACAACTTGTGGTTACTGTTCATCCTTACCGAATCTGTTAACTGAGAGACATGGTACAAGACCATACATGCGAGACCGGATGCCGGACGTGACGGGCATATCCGATTCGTGGGATACAAGGACACAATCCTGGTATACATGTGAGTGTAAACTTACATTGCACCTTTCTGCTTTATACATAGCCAGCATCAGAAGACTGAATTTGGCTTCTGGTTTACACCTCGTCTGCGGGATCTCACTAATTTTCGTCATTTAGCAAGAAGTCTGTGTGTGCGAGGAAATGTAGTTGCTAGAATATTTCAGTTCTGTTCTGCAATTATCATTGATAGGCTGTTTCGTACTTTTTGTTTTCAGTTTTACTGTTTTGCTCTTTGTACGAATTCCACTGTTGGTGCGATGTGACCCGCGTCACTTACGATAACTGTTACAGAAAACTTCACCGACTCCCGCACCGGTGTAGCGCCTCGGGGATGTTCGCAAATAATCGTATACCTTCGTGTTACGAACTAAAACGTAAAGCAGTTTTGTCGCTAAAAAGCCGCCTTTTAAGGTCAGATAACAACCTGATCCAAATTCTTTCCACTCCAACTTTTCAACTTTCACTGCCTTTGTGGAAAAAATGGAGTGATGAACTTGTGATTCGTGGATTTTTTATACATATGTGGTTCTGTGTGATATGTAGGCTAGTGATAATGTGTGTGTTTTCCTCTATGTATATGGCTACGGCTGAATTAAATAAATGAATAAAGAATTACCAGCACTGCAGCCAAAGGTCAGTTCCGTTCATGTTTAGGAGAAGGTCAGAAGTGGATTGCGTAGCGAGGCTGACCCTACTCCTTGTCCTCGATGTTTGACGTCACTGCAATCATCTTTGACCGTCTTCTGTTTTCCGTTCACAAGGCAACCTTGTTTCAAAATAGCTTTGAACCATCGCTGGCTTCCTAGAGCAAAACCACGCTTCATAGGAGTCCAATTAGGTTTCCTTTCATTGTTCAATTAGCGACTTTAAGGATTTCTTATTGCTCTCTTGGCTTTGACTAACTTAATTTATCTTCTACACCTGTCAGCAGGTCTCCACCTGTTTCCCAGTGATTGGAAACAATAGGCCAAGTTGCTCGTCTCGAGCTATCCAGAGAATTCGGACCCATTGCCAATTGACTGCCGCAGTATATTGAGAAATGCGGACTAATGACAAAGCGAGGACACTGATACGACTTGACAGAGTTGTTTTTACCGCTGGTTGACTGTTATCGCCCCAGGTGATAGATTCCACTCGATTTGAGAAACGCAAAGGAAGTTTATTTGTTACTGTTCTAAAAAGGACTGTTCTAGCGAGAAGGATGCCTGTGAATTCAGAAATCCGTTTGTCCGTCCGTCTGTCTATTGTCAATTCGAATTCATTGCGATGTTCTCATCAAACTTGCCATGTTCTGTAGGTCAAGTTCATATGTTTTGAACTTAATAAATAGAATTCCAGTCCAGTCCAGAATAAGGGACGTTTCTTCAGTTCTCAATCAAAATGATCAGAAAGTTGTTAAATGGGTAAAAGGACACATCGGATAAGAAATGAATCCTGTGTATTTGCCTTGGGTTGGTAGTTATTCAGAATACTGTTTAAACCGGATGTTCCAGAGAGGATAAATTGCCCGATGACACTTCGTTGGAGGATCGTAAAGGGGTACCTGTAAGTTGACAATATTCCGTCAGACCATCAATAGTTAGTATTTTTACCTAGGGTGGAAGTTTCAGGGGGAATTCTGAAATTATGCCAAAATTTTCTAAGGAAACTGTTTAGTTGGACGGGTCGACAGAAATGCCAATCAGGAAGACCGTACCGTTTTACCACGCTTTGTAATTTTCATCTCGATTAGCTTGTTTGCCGGAATTTCAACCTGCAAGCTAAGGGTAATAGTAACGGCAAAATAATAGGTAATAAGGGTTTACGAAAATCCAAAGAAAAAGCCAATCAGCAGAGCTTAACAATTATAGCGCACTCGTGTTAGTTTTCATCTTGGTAGGACTGTTCAGCCGGAATCCGGAAAAACTCTATGGACCATAAACCATTATTTCATATTTAAAGCGGAGCCATGAACCTTCATCGACAATACGAAATGTATTGTATTATTTAGCTTCAGACATCGAGGTTGATATCGGAAAATAACACCGAGACGGTCATTGAAAATAACCTATCCGAGCCGAAAGCGAGGTTGATATTTTTTTATGGCCATCGAAGTTGTCATTCCGATATCAACCGAGATGGAGGTGTGTTAACTGTTGAAACTTTTTCGAACAGAAATCATCTCTGGAGGCTGATATGATTTATATCATCCTCTCTAGAGGCTGATATGACTTATATCATCCTCTCATATCTACCGCTAACTTTCTGTGTGATGATTATTGTAAAATAACTGACCGTGGGTCATAGGAAAATATGCATTACATAACTGTTCGGAAAAAAATTATAATCTGATATATAAAACCGTTTGGGATCTTGGACTTTTTCACTATCCCGAGACCCAGAAACCAAAGCATACCAGAATCAACAAGCCGACAGAGGAAATGCGAATGGAAAGAAGGCGTTGAGACTTGCATAACTGCGGGTTTTAATCATAAAATCCCTCATGCATCGACTGGACGAGTTGATCTATGAAATACAACAGCTGTGAAATGACAGTTGGCATGCTGGTGATTTTATTGTTTACTGAAAATAGAATATGAAATAGATAGATAGATAGATAGATCAGTGTATTTCAAAAGCGCAAGGGTCATATACACAAAAAAATAAAAACAAAAATAGAACTTAAGCAATCAGACTCCTTCTTAATTCTAAACATTTATCTATATACACGCCCACTCGAGTAATAACAGTAGGGTTAGTATTACTCAAAATTTCGGGAAGTGACAAAATTACACCATCTAGATAAATTTTTCTTAAATCAGACAGATTCGGGCATCTACGGAGGAAATGGTCCAAATTTTCTTCCTCCTTCTCACAAAGTGGGCAAGCATCAGGAACCACACTACCTCTCTCAAAAACCTTCTGCCTGCTCTGAATTGGAAGGCAGTTTAGACACTAACTCTGCGCCACCATAAGATCTATTTACTGTAAAGTACAAGGGCCTCCAGGACAAGACAACTTTCGATCGAACTCTCAATAATCCAAATTTTCGTTTTGTTTACATAGTTAGACTGATATAGAAAGACTAATAACCCCGTATCTCTAATTCGTCTTAAAGCACAACTCTTACTAGAAATGATCTTTTCGGTATAAAATGGATCAGAAAAAACGTTTTCGAAAATACCATTACTTTCCACCTCAAAGTAGCGATTCTCGTGTTAGCGCTTGTCGATTAATCCAGCCTTCCTGCTCTCCGACGCGGCGGCTGGGCGCGAAAGATTTGAAAACTGAACGTGCCTTGGGTAAAAAGTTGGAAAAATAAGCAAATAAGAGAAGTAATAAACAGAAGATTATCACATCCTTATGTGTGAAAGAGTTGTCAGCGGACAATGAAGATTCCGGTAAACTTATCGTTGGGTGACGGGAAAACTCGGCAAGGCCGAAAAAGCGCTAAAAATTCGTAGTTACGAAACGAACCAATGGAGAAAGGTGGGTATTTTAGAAGCTTATAATTCCATATGGGAGCTAAGTATGTTATAAAAGGCAGAATTAGCAAGAGGGGTCCTTTAAGAACAGGCAGTTCCAACGGTAATTGGCTCTCCGGCCACACGTCCAGTAGTCAAGGAGACCAACGGCGACGGCAAAACGAGGAACGTTATCCGCATTTTCATCTTTCAAGATGTCCAGAGGAATAGTTTTATACGACGTAGTTTGAGCAAGAGTGACGGCGAAATCCCAGTCCTTTTTCCCGACAGCGAAAGAGGATTTCTTGCTGACAGGAAGGATTATGACGTGAAGGTGATTACCTCGTAGAGCAGGAGATACTTAGGCGGGAGTACTGCCGTGAAACAGAGGGTCGTTTGTCGTTGAGAGGAAAGGAGGGTGCTTCTAAATGGCTTAGTAGAGATAGATGGGGGTCATATATTTTGTGAGATCTTCCATCCAAGAACTGGGATTGCCAGGCAACTTCTTAAGTTAACGACCGTTAGAACACGTGAGCTTTTGCCAAAGGGAGTTAGTTCATAGAGATTTGGGGATATAGTAAGTAGAACAAGAGCTGTAAGCTCAAATGGCACTTGCAGCTGTATGTAGTTGGTAAGGGCTCTGTTTGGAGGCAAAAATGATTATGGGTTTTTGTACGAGTGGTAGATGCGCGAACTGCGAGGTTGTCGCTAATTACTTTCAATTGTTCGTAATGAGATTGGTCTTCTATAATGTAAGAAGGTCACCTGCATCCGAAAGTCATCATATGCATGAGAATATTTGACGAATTATTTACGCGAGAAGTAAACATACAAGCGTACAAGACATCTAAAAATACATAAAATCATCAGAAACAACAGCAGCACACTTTCGAATCGGTCCCAAAGACGATCAGTCATTAAAACCCTAACAGACATGACGTATAGTCCACAATCGAATCCGGTCCCGATTTCAAATGGGACATTAGAATATGTCATTTATTCAGTCATTAGCTTCATTCCAATCCGATAACCCGTTCGAAACTTATGAACTACTCAATTTTCCGGATTTTACCGTCCTCCGCCCCCCCCCCCTCACATGGTACCTTTTCGCGGGTTTGTTCTGATCATTTGTAAGCAAAAACCATGAGGTAAGAATGATCATGCACTTGGAAGTCACGATTTTTGCAAAAAGTATTTTATTTCAGAACTTGCATGCATTCCCCCCCCCCCCACCTATAGTTCTCGGATCCGGTTCGGACACAAAAAAGATCACCAGAGACAAGTTATCTCCCAATTATCAAATTCAGTCGAATCCGATGACCCGTTCGAAAGTTACGCCATGACTCAATATTCCGGATTCCCCCTCCAAAATCTCCACCACGGTGATCGGATCGAGGAAATTTTCATTCCCAAGTCAGGTTGATCGGGTCCCTGATATGCCCGCCAAGTTTCGTCTTGAAAACCGCCATCATCGAAATTCCGGAAGGCCCCCCTCCACCCCCCAAGTGTCCGGATCCAGACCAATTGTGCAAACACTTCGTCAAGAATAGATGCTTGTTCTTCCCAGCAAGTTTAACTCCAATCCCTCCATTTTAACCGTTTCTCGAGATTTCCCGACCCCCCCCCCTCCCAACTCCCCCATGGCTGTTGAATCCGCTATAATAAGTTGAGATGAATCATTTGATAAAAAGTACTTTTCGACTTTGAAGTTAACATGCGCACTTTAAGGGAGCTAACACCATTTGTAAGGAAAACCCTTGAGACAAAAATGGATGAGCTCATGGGGATCATGAAAATATATATTTCGCTTAAAAGTATTTTTCTTACTTTACAGTCAAGATTGGTATAATACCGTACTTTAAGGAATAGTCAGATTTCGAAAGTGGCGATTTCTAAGCCAATTTTGTCGAATCTCTAATATCCCACCCAAGTTTCATCATGCTAGCACATCTGATCATGCATGGTTGCATCGTTAAATGAAAAATACTTTTCGACCTTGCGGTTAAGATGCACAGTTTTTAAGGGAACTAGAGAAAAAATATTTTATTTTTGAACTTGGCTGTACTGATGCGCACTTTACAGACGCTAGAAGTTCATCTGTAAAGGCAAACCCTACCGTTTGGTCAAAAGCAGTTTTTTTCACTTTTCGGTTAAAACGTGCACTTTAAAAGTGCTAGAAATAAGTTCTTAAGCCCTTGTGGCACAAATGATCATGAGTTGAGATGTAGAGTTTTATCAAAAGTACTTTTCGACCTTGAGGTTAAAATGCGCACTTTAAGGGAGCTGGAAATTCATTTGTAAGCAAAACCCTTGAGGCAAAAATGATAATGGGCTCATGGGGATCATGAAAAATGAATATTTTGCTTAAAAGTATTTTTCTTACTTTGCGGTCACGATAGGTACTTTAAGGAATATTCGGATCTGGAAAGTGGCGATTTCTAAGCCAATCTTGTCGAATCTCTAATATTCCAGCCAAGTTACATCGTCCTAGCACATCTGCACATCTTTTTTTTTTCTTTTTTTTTTAAAGGCCATTCGGCAGATGCTCCAAGAATCTTTCAGGAGCCATAGCCCGATACTGAAATATTTAGATAGGTTTTTTTTTCCAGTGTCTTCAATGCTCTACCTACTGCTGGCGACCCGGAAATCTGGAAGTGGAACTGAAAGACGCGAAGCACATTTTTCTACAAGGCGGGGCTGGATCTGGAGTCGCCCGCAAAAACGCGAATTAAGTTCCTAGGGCGCTTGACTTTACCTAGCAGCGTTCGCATATCATGAATTCCCTGTTTAGTATTTTCTCTATCTCGTTCTCTTGAAAATCAAAGGCGTTTTTCCGTGCAATCCAGATTGACGATTCACAAGGATTCTCCAAAATACGTTTTCTCTGACAATCCAGATTATGGAAAGTCGTTTTCTGTGACAATCTGACAATCCGGATTCGTGATTGGATTGTCGATTCGAGAATCTTGCAACGGAGCAAGATCATCGGATCGTCGTTTGTACAATCTGGGATTGTCGGTTCTCTGTTACTCTGATGAATCAGTTATCTAGGATTATAATCCGGGATTGTCGCGGAAAAACGCCTCAAATTAACTCGTTCTCTGGAGGAGGAATGGTTCTGTAAATGATTTATCCAGAGCATCTGTTTGTTATTACTACAAAGTTCCATCCCGATCTCTCCAGTATAAGCCGGTCACGTATTTTCCGGTCCTCCCCCCCACCAATTGTCGGAACTGGTCCGTACATCAAAAAGATCACCAGAGAACTTTGTTCAACTGTTAAATTTCGCTCAAACGCGATCGCCCGATCCAAAGTTACGCATGACTCAAAATTCCAGATCCCCCCTCCCTCCACGACTATCAGACCGAGTAAATTTTTATTTACAAGTCAGTTTCATCGTATTCCTGATATGCCTTCCAAGTTTCGTCCCACGGACATCACCGGAATTCCGGGAAACTCGCCTCCTCCCCTCCCCCTCTCCCCAAGTGTCCGGATCCAGTCCTATTGTGTAAACGATTTATCTGGAGCAGAGGCTTGCTCTTCCCAGCAAGTTTCACTGCGATCCCTCCATTCTAACCGTTTCTCGAGATTTCCGGTCTCACCCCCCCCCCCCCAACTCCACCATAGCTATCAAATCCGTTCGGGGCTTCAAGTGGGACATCAGAAATATGTCCTTTATTCAGTTATCAAGTTTTATTTCAATCCGATCACCTTTTCGAAAGTTACACATTATTCAATTTTCCAGATTCCCCCGCCCTCCACTTCCCCCACTTCCCGGCTTCCCGGCCGGTTCGGGTAACTGATTAGTTCAGGTTAGTTTGGTCGGGCCCCTGATATGTCTGCCAAGGTTTATTCTCCTAGCACATCTGGACGTACCCTAACTCGAAAAAGTGTGACAAAAAAGCGGACCGACCGACAGACGGAATTGCGATCGGTATATGGTACTTGAGCCAGAGGCTGCAAGTGCCATAAAAACTAGAACAAGTACAACTAGGTTATTTTAAGAGGTTACTAGGGTTAAGTAATATGATTAATGGATTAGTGGGTGAGGGGAGATCTAGGTGTAGTATAGTTAAGAAATAGAAGGTTAGTTAATATAGAGTTTTTGGGCCAGTTTATTGGGAGAGTATGAGTGCTTAAAGCAACATATTTGGAATCTTTACGGGATGAATCAAATGATTCTTGGGCTTCCCAGATAAAACAAACTTTGGACCATTGTGGGACCGAATTATGCGAGGGGCAGAACCATGCAACAGGAGATGTCGCAGATGTTGTTAAAAAGGCACTGATCGAACAGGAGATACAACTGTGGCGCTGCGATATTGGTAAGTCTAGTTAGCTGAAGTTCTACAGAGGTGCTAAGAGACGTAGGGGGAAAGCATTTATTGGAGGAGGCATGTGGGAAGGGGGTTATAAGTAGGATTGGTCCTTACTACTGCCCAATGTGCGGGGATATGAATGAGACTGTGGTGCACCTGATGTGTGATTGTAATGACTTGGATGGGTTGAGGGAAGATATATTTAGAGAAGGAATGTATGATGAGGAATAGATGGTTAAGTAACGAAAGATGAATGCTTTATGGGAGTTCACCAATAGGGAAGATTCCTTAAGTTTTCGATGGAGCATCGAGAGGGACTTATCTAGTTAGAATTTGGTAAATAGAAAATGTCTTTCTTTTGTTTTGTTTTTGTACGGTATTGTTATAGCCCCCGGGCTTTTTGTGCAAATATATATCATCATACCCTTTTATTTAGTACGTTAAAAAGACAAAGTGAGGGAGGTCTTTTTGAGCTATCGGGTCATTTCCTGAAACTTACAGGTTGGGAACATAACAGCAAGAGTTGGTAGCTTACACGGCTCTTGCACGCGTAGGAAAAGATTAAATCTGTCTTGTTTCTATATGGACAGCTACATCTCCAAAACACAGTCGATTTCCAGCAGCTTCAAAAATGTACTGCGTGTAAATTCAGAATGAAAATTAAGGTTGTGTTTATGACCTTTAACATACGTCAGGTGTCTTCTTTTTAGAATTCCAGAGGGGTTGAATTCCTCCATGTCACTCCTTCACTTCGGCACTTCTATGGCCATAATATTTCCTAGTCTCTTGTCAATTCCCCTAACAGTGGGCCGGATCCGACGCTGACCCTAATAATATGTAGCTAGTTGATAGAAAAATTGAAAGTTGAAAAAGCGAATATATTATGTTCGCTTTTCCAACTATCTAATTTTTCATTGAAACCGGATCCCTTTTTCATCTCACATAGCCTACCACCCGCTGTTGGATACTCTTGATGACTAATTCTTCTTGCCGATGCAAAATCGCCCTGTACCTAGCGGAAGAGCCGGAAGCCGTATCACAACTGCTCCCAAACATGGCCATGATTGGTTAACACAGGATTGAGTTGTTGAGTTTGAGTCGTTAGTGCTACGTTTTCTCGTTCTTCCCGAGAATCACTGGTGTGTTTTGGACTTAATCATATTTGCCCACCCTTGGCCAGTCGAATACGAGGAAATACGATTTCGAAGTGAATCCGGTAAGGACGGTCAGCTTCCTAATATGTCCGACAAGTGTCATCGTCGGAATCTATCTCGAAGTACCCAAACTCGTGATCACCGAACAGGCCGACAGACAGATCGACGGAAAATCTATCGGTATGGGTTGGCCTAAAGACATTATGGAACGGTGCCGTTCAGTATGGTTTTAGTCAGCAGGACCTGTCTGTGCTGGAGCAATGGTAGCGTATTGGTTTCCTTTACAGTCGGAAGCACATATTCTAGTGTGCGAATTTTCTGAACGTTCTGCCCAACTTGTAATTCTCCACACATGAGAAGCAACTCACGGTTACCAAAACTGTATCAGTATCAACTTCCCTTTTAAAAGCCGAGTCGCCTCGAGCGAGTTTGGAAACTATCCCGGGAGTTTCTCATCACCATTCAAATCCTGTCCTTCCGAGTTCCTTCTCCGACTGCGGGACAAACACTAGCGCATCAGTGAATATTTCTTTATTTCGCAGCTAATAGCTCTATTTGATTGATTCTTGAAAATGCATTCGTTCGAACTTTATCCGCGCACTTGGGAATGCTGTCCCGGGAGACAGCGAAGGGGTGCCATATTAATTCACTTGAGTTTTCGTTGTTTACCTTTGAAAAACTAGTGATGAGTCACCTTTGTCAACATAATGAAAGGAAAAAAATGTAAAAAGAGCTAATCGCTTGCATCGCATTTGTATAAGAAAAGAACATCCACGGTTTAAAAGAACGAAGTTAAACTAGCTACAAGACCGATTCCCACGTTAAAGTCAACTTGAGAACGAGGAAAAGAAGTAAATAAGAGCCACGGTCGTGAAGAAACCAAATAGAAGCGTTGATTGGCAACACATTAGTTAGTAAAGCCGAACAAAGCTTGCTCTTTAGTTCAAAATTTTGACAAAGCCAAAAATGTCGTATAAACTAAAAATGTATCGAATTTTTCAAAAATGTCGTATCAAGTTTTTCTAAGCCAAAATTTCGGAGCCTTGTTCGTTGAACTAGCCCCCCCCCCCCCTCGAATGCAAATATATAGGAAATTGAAAACCTTACTAAAAACTGCAGTTTGGGTCACGAACACTTAAGGATTTTTCCTAGAAATGGGAGTTAAGAGTAAACGCTTGGCCGCTCGCCTCTATAGACAATTTTCATAAAAACATCGCATTTTACTAACACTGTGTGGGGGGGGGGGGTTGTCGGAGGGTATGCTCGGGGGAGCCGGGACCCATTTCGACGAAGATTTAAATGAATGCAACTTAAGCCTAGATATATAGTATTCAAAAAGGTATTTTTGAAAAAAAGGCGCATGGTAAACAGAAGCTTGTATTTGTCTTGCGAAGCAACAATTTGGTTGTGTCGAGTTTTTTTGTTGTCCTGTTTCCCTTATAGTCCGCCAAATTCTGCTTGGTGCCAGGAGTAAGAGTTTAACCTCTGTGGTTTTCACGGAAAATTTGGGCTCAGGTCGGATTCATAAACATGATATTGCATAATGGAAAGCTTCGTAGAACTGTTGCATAGGGCCAACAAGAATGGTGCTTATTTACCTTGTCTCCGATCCAGAGCCTACAATGTCTGAACTGGAATGCAATTTTATAGAAGACTGTCTGAAACTATGCAGTCATGCTTCCATTTCTTCAAATCATGTTTCTCTTCTCGAGTGGAAAGCTACGGTCTAGCAGGCAAGCAGTCAGGCACCAGCCTAAAGTTGAAGGTAGACTCAGTGCTGATCATGTACGACTGTTCCCTGTTTCATAGCTGAAATATCTCATTAGAGTGAACAGAAAAAAATAATGAAATTAAAAACTTTGCATTTGCCCACCGGTCCGGATGTACTGAATTTCTGTTGAGTTCATCAATCACCTTCTGCACTTGGGATTTCGACTAAGAAATGGTATCATGTGTCTGTCCTATGCCTCTCATTGAAATTTGAGCTTAATCCTTGTTCCTTAGGTTATGATTATTAGAAAGTTGGCCTACAGCAAGAAAATTAACTTTTAAAAAAATATAGATAGATTTCGTGTAGGCTGAGCGACAAAACGATCGAAATTTGTTGTCATCATTTTTTTTGTTTACAAAAATAGCTACTTGGGATATGTACCATGTAAAGAACTGGTACAGATTTAAAACAACAAGGTATGGATATCACGGGCTCATCCGTTTGCTCTGTTGATTATTGTGTTTATTTTGTTGTACTAGTGTTTCTTCAGTTGTTTATTTGTTTCTTTCTCTTCTTTACTCCATTATCTTCACATTGTTTTTGTGAAGTGTGTTACAAATAAATTATTATTATTATTATACGGCTCATCTGGCACTTATTAGGAGTAGCTGGTGCAAGAAAGCAGAAGTGAACGTCAAAAAATACCCCCTTCAACCCCCCTAGGATAGGTGGGGGGGGGGGGGGGGGTCAGACCTAGAAATGAAATAGTTCCACTCGAGTCTGAGCATTTCCGGCATCGCCTCAGCTCATCTAGCGTAAATGACTTTTCTACCTTCCAAGTTTAGATCCACTCGATTGATTCATAGACGGGCCAAACTATTTCTGCCCCACCCCCCACCCTCCAACTCCCCCTACCGCGGCCGAATCTGGTTCGATCACAAATATGGATCTACAACATCTTCTCTTACCGCCCATTAAGTTTCACTCAAATCTGAGCATTTTTCGGGAAATTCCGGTACCCCGCTCCCCCCCCCCACACCGCTTGGATAAGGTCCGGAGGGCGTATTATCTCTCCCCATCCATGGCCGCATATGGTTCGGAAACATGTTTCGCATATCTAGGTTATCAGTTCTTATTGGCCTACCAGTAAAGTTTCACTCGAATCGGACCAACCGTTTGCACCCAACGGAAGAAAGCAATTTCCGAATTACCTTTCCTCAACTCTCCCCAAATATTCGGATCCAGGAATAGAAGTTTTCCTAGGACATTGTGTCGGGTATTTTAGTCTATTTCGTCGGGTCACTAAAATGACTGCCAAGTTTAGCACATTTGGAAGTATCCTAATTCGCGGTGACCGGAATTCCGGTCACCAAATACGGAGGAGCAAGGTATTTACCGACTGGCTGGTCATTTTTACCGGCTTTTTTTGCGGAAAAAACGACTGTTTTGACGAAAAATTTACTGAATTATAGAAAAACTGGCCGTTTGTAAGAAAAACCGACTTACGAAAAACTTACTGTTTTGAAGAAAATACGACTGTTTTTACGAAAAGAGCCCCGATACGATCTGGTTATGTCAAGAGCATATCTAGGGCTTATGTGTGTTCTTCCCACCAAATTCCATCTCGATCCTTCGACTCGAAGCGTTTCACGAAATTTTCGATCCCCCGTCTAAGCCCCCCCCCCCCTCCCACCCAAACATCAGATCCGGTCCAGACTTGACATGGAACATCTGAGACAATAGCTCTTTCCACTTGTCAAGTTCCGATTGTCAAATCCGATCACCCGTTTAGAAATTATGCATGCCACTAGATTCCGGATTCCCCGGCCCTTCTCCCCCCCCCCCCCACGATGGTCGGATCGGGAAAACGACCATTCTTAAGTCAGTTTGTTCGGACCCCTGACAAACCTGCCAAGATTCATCGTCCTAGTACACCAGGAAATACCGACCTCGCGCGATCACCAGAATTCCGGACCCCCCCCCCCCTCCAAAAAAAAAAAAAAAAAAAAAAATCACACAGTGCCCAAATCCGGTACTTTTATGTCAACGATGTTTCTAGGACTTGTGCTTGTTCTTCCAACAAAGTTGTATCCCGACCCCTCCACTCTAAGCGTTTCCAATGATTTCCGGTTTCCCCATATAACCACCCCCAAAGTCATACGATCCGGTCCGGATTTGAAGTGGGTCGTCTAGGACTAGGACACAAGTCCTTTCCAAATACTTAGTTTCATTAAGATCCGATCACCAGTTCGACAGTTATAAATAACTCAATTTTTATGGATTCCCCCTTCCTCCACTCCCCCCAGATGGTAGCATCGGGGAAGTGACTATTTCAAAGTTAATCTGGCCGGGACCCTTGTATGCCTGCGAAGTTTCATCGTCCTAGCTTATGCGGAAGTGCCCGAACTAGCCAAAGCCCTACCGACCGACAGACCGACGGACGGCCAGAATTCGCCGAAGGGGAAGGGCCATAAAATGAGGAGAGAAGCTGCTAGAAATAGCACTTGTAAGTAGAAACGACCTGTCAATCCATGGTCATCTTCAGGGGTGAGGGGCTAGAAATCTGTGCTACCTGGTTTACCTGTTATTTGTGTCCGATGCGTTTGAGCGTAAGACCAAGAACAAATAATCAAATAGAACTCCCGTCTCCCTGTCTCTGTACTATGACTATGCGGAGTTGGTTATTTCCCCGTACCTTTTCCGCTGCGAACGAGCGTAGTAGCTTCGCGCCACATCACGTTTCGTTACCTCTACAATTAGCTATATCGCTGTGCAACCACCTTGAGGAAAAGTAGGAGACAAAGCTGATTGGTTCCTTGGACGCGCTCCTGCATTTTCTTTCTTTTCGATGAGCCATTGCGAAGACGCAAGTAGAGTAGACGAGTAAAAAGCTACAATAAATATCTCTAGGTCCGCTCAATTTTACCGGGGTATTAGGGGGTATTCATAATCGCTGCATGGTACCAAAGACAGAGGTTCTGTCTGATTATCTGTTCTTGGGAAGACAATATCGTGTCATGCTTAATGGGAACTTGAAAGTAAGAATTGTTTGTTAGATCACGGTCATCTAATAGGGTACGTAAGGGGTTAAAAACTGTGCTAATTATGCAGCCTTGATTAGCTTTGGAATTTTGAAGCGACAGTTACAAATAATAATGTAACATAATGATATAGTTTGGCAGTTATTAACAGGGTCTATCTAAAGTCGTATCGTATTATTCTGAAAAGTTCCGGATAGCTTTGGAGGACTAGACAGGATCTATAAATTATAACTTAACTTATTCATCCGCCATGGTGTACACAATTGAAAAAGATAAAGTTTTAACTGGCATCAAAGTCAATTTATTTTGTGGATCTTTTCTCCCATGCTCTATCTTTTTTGTTCAACGTTGAGAGATAGCCCTCGATCGTTTGATCAAGGATGTGTCATTATTACAAAAAAACTACTTGGAGTGTATAATTTTCAAAGTTTCGATGGGTTTACTTCACTACTAAAAGGATAGCGAAGAAATTAAACCAAGTGTTGAGGAGACACTAAGCCGGCCGAAGGCTGCTGCAAAACTTCACGGTGTCCAAGGAACGTACATTTGGTTTGTCTTGAAGATACCGAAACATGAACACTAGACTGTCAAACTGAATGTGTGAATTACCTGTGTAGCAGTTGGTATTTGTTCACTGATTATTGGCATTGTCTTTTGCCAACACTTTTCCTCCTTCTCTCTTGTCCTACAATCCTTCTGGAAAGTTGTGTGCTGTGCAGGGGCGTCACGACTGGGGTGGGGGGGGGGGGGGGGGGGGGGGCAATAACCAAGTCGGTGCAAAGCTCCGCGATTTTTCGTCAAAACAGTTGATTTTTTTAATGAGAACAGTAGGCTTTTCTGAAAATCAGTTGATTTTTTGTCAAAACAGTCGGTTTTTCTGAAAATCAGTCTACTTTTTTCAAAACTGTCGTTTTTTTCTGCAAAAACAGTCGGTAAAAAATTACCAGTCAGTGGGTAAATGCCTTGCCCCCCCCCCCCCCCCAAATAATTTTGGGTAGTAACGTCTCTGGTGCTGTGTAACTGTTTTTCAGCAATGTTGGCACCAGACTTGTCATCTTGTGGTCGAAATTATCTGGCAGTTGCAAAATCGTTCCAGTACATTCTAACAACTTTGTCAACCTTTCAGCGGACCCTCTGGTTTGTTTAGTTTGGCGTTAATTTCGATGAGAGTCGTTTTCCAGTGACACATTTCAGATTATGAAGTTCCGTGACCATTTTGTACCTTATGGCCAAATGGAGGTTGAAGGATTGCGAAGTTACGTGTAGCTGAATGAATGAAGCACTGTATTTCAAGCAAGGAAGTTGGTAAATAATTTATTTTCAACCCGGCATTTTTTAAAGCGGAGCAAGTGTAAGTAAAGAAATATAACAAATGTATGTATGTATGTATGTATGTATATATTTATGGCCCATCATAAATGTAAGAATACAACGCTGATGGAGTAATAAAGAAAGAAAAGAAAAGAAAAAGAAACGAATAGCTTCTGACGAATACAAAATAGAACAAATAATGGCAATCTCAAACAGGGGCGACACACAGTCAATGAAGGACCATTTCGAAGGTGCTTACACCAGCAAGCTGCTTCCGATGTCTCTCGTTTCTTTTCTGCACCGCGGATACTGGACTAGCAACTCCGTATCGCAAGGATAGGGAGCTGTTCTTAGTCCAGAGAGGCAGCCGTAGCAAATATTTCGCATACTTGTAGAAACACTTCCGTATGTCCTTAATATCCGAAGCAGTAAAAAGAGACCAAACTGGTGCAAGGGCAAGCAAATGCGGTACAACATAAAACACACACAAAATATAACACACAAATTTTCAATCTTCGGCCAGAAAAAAGTGGAGAACGTCACGCGCTGGTTGGTTTCAGTTGACCGTGATGACTACAACACGAACAAACACAAAACCATAACTAACAACGTAGCCAGGACCGATCAGTAAGTTCTTTCCCATGATTGTAGGTTGCGCAAAACAGGATCGTTATCAGACACCTCAACTCTTTGATAAAGCGACGCTTTTGCATTTCTAAACATTTTCGATAACGTCAGGCAAGGTTCGGAGACCATTTCCGCACTGACACTACAGTTTTTTACACCACATTCTTTTTGGCAACCCCTTTGGACAGGCTAGTGTTTTCTGGGTTATCCTACATGTAGTTTTTGTCTTATTGTTGAACAAACTCCTCTCTCTCTCTCTCAGATAGATAGATAGATCTATTGATTGCTGAGCAGCCCGACAGCCATGACAACAATTAATCACAAAAAACCGCAAACACAGAAAGAAAACACCCCAAAAACAAAAAACAAAATCTCCTCCGTAATCCCTCACTACTCTAATGGCTCACTTTATAGTTTTTCCTTCTTCCAAAAATCTATTCCTGTGTTTTTATGGTAAAAAACACTCATCCTTAAAGTTTAACCGAAAAGGGCTGTGATAGGACAGGTAGTTAGCTTTAGAAACAGCAAGTGCATGAAAATGGCAAACACATTCATAAGCATACCTCTACTGTACTCCACTGTTTGTGGAGTAGGCTACAGTGGATTTGGATGGAAGAAAGTAAGTGGATAAATAAAGATACTCGTTCATCCATGATGGGTTGAATTCATCGCCCACTACGCAAAGTACAGAGAACCTCTGTTTGTCGGACCAAGAAGCAAGCAATATCACATATGGGGAAGTACACCTCTATTATTATAGATTCTCTAAGTTGTGTTGTGGCTAATACGGTCAAGTGAATGAATGAGTGACTCATTTATTACGCACTACCCTAGTACGTAAGTGCAGTTCCAGAGTAAAAGACAGAAAGAAAACACCAACAAAAACACACACAAAAATATACAGAATTTCAAGGAAGTATCTTAGTTGAATTAGTTATATAGCAGAAGACTGGGAAAGAAAAAATAATGGGATACTCAATCATAGGCTACACTTTGATAGGAAAACAGCACCTGCCTCTTTCTTGAAAGCAAATTGCCACGTAGCGATATTGCAGCAACACATTTTCGAATATCATAGAAACTATAGTATGGCTAAAATCCAGGGGTGGCCCGGATCACTCTGGCCAGGGGGGGGGGGGGTGAGACCCCTCATTTCAACGACTCCTGGATCGGAATTCGGAATATACGACTCGCACGTGCCAAGAAAAATGAACTGTTGCGACTACGCGACAATGGCGCACATTCCCCACCAACAAATAATAGAGCCGGTGTAAAACTAGCTGCAATGCATCAGCTGAAATTATTCTTGTAATCAAAATTTGTGTATACATAGCTTCATAGCCTCAGCTTTACATTTCAAATTTTGCTAAACAGGAAAGCTTTCAACGCCTGTAGCAGGGACAAATTAAAGCAAGCGCCCCAGGCGAAATTTTTTTAATCTGCCTTAGTCTAGAAAAATTCTAGCCAGCCTTTACTGTGTTTCAAATCTAAACAGTTCCAAGCATAATCACCAAGTAAATGACATACCGTTTCTCTAAATAGAGAATACTACGAAATGCGCCACAGGCAAAATTTTGTGAAATGCCGAGGAGCAGACCGTCTTTTTTCGATCCCATTGTAAAGGAAAAAATAGCTTTGAAATCACAAATCTGACCGTCGGAATTAAAGCAAAAAAAGTAATTTTCACGTTAAAGATACGCATATTCAGAAACAAAACGATTAAGTTTGCCATTGCATTAAAAGAAAAAAAAATCCGGATTTATGGACGTAAACGCCGAGGAGCAGAGCATCTTTTTGCGATCCCAATGAAAAGTTAAGAATAGCTATGAAATCACGACTCCGTCCATCGAAAAAGTGACAAAATAGTGCCCATAGAAAAGAAAGTAGATTTGCTCGGAACCAATAGCTAAAAAAGGAATTTTCACCTTCAAAACACACTTCCTCAGAAACGAAACGAGGAAAACAGGTTTGCCATAGTGGACGCAACGAACTTTTGGTCTTGGCCTGACAGGAGTGTACAGATAGAAAAGACGCCGGTTCACCGACGAGACTTGAGTTGCGTTTTTTTCCGGGTGATTTGGTGTACTTTTGTTTCATTATGAAAGTACCGTGTGCCGTTTTATTTTTCATTTGACATATTGTACTTTCATGTCGAAAACTAGAGCAGGTAAAGGTACAGTGAGCTACATCTGAGAAGAATTGCAACTTAAAACTGGTTCGCAGAATTTGATTCTGCGCGACAATAGATACTATACACAGCAAATGAAGACGAGAAGTTAGCTTTTAGAATAACTTAAACATAAAAGAGATCATTTTTGAGTTGTACTAGTGTCCTGAATTTACAAAGTCTTTTCAGATGTGCTTTAACACTAGCATACAGGGGCATCAGGTATGGGTGGGTATTCCCCCCCCCCCGCCCCGATGTTGTCGGCCAGCCGGTAGTCCGGTAAAAAAAAATTTGGAAACAGTCGATTTTTCTTCAAAACAGTCGTTTTTTTCGCAAATAAAACCGGTAAAAATTACCAGCCAGCCGGTAAATACCTTGCTCCTCCTATGTTTGATAGTGCTATGGTCCTCAGTCAGCAGTAATACATATTGACAGTCACCTTGGGCTGAAGGAATATTTTTGCTCCTTTCTCCCCCCCCCCCTCCGAACATTTGGATAGTAACGCCTCTCCTAGCATAGAGGCCAAAAATGTACCTCCCAACCAGAATGAGCTACTCCAGCGTCTGCAGAACCTCTCCTGTCCTGGGAAACGAATTTCGGGTGTATATTAAAATCTTCCTTGTCTTTTTCAAGCGTTGTTCCCACCTCAACCTCTCTTTGTAATCGACATTTTTCCATCTGTTCTGGGCACACTTGTTTCGCGGGTCTCCTGTCATTTGATTTCTGATGGCTTTTCCATTCTGTTTAAAATTCTATTCCTTCTTTTTTTCACTTACAGCCAAAGATGACTATCAATCAATGCACATAACCTTGTCTCTCGCTTTTGGTCTATAAGGTATATCAATGTTACCCAGTCAGACTTCACTTTAACGACTAACCTATTGTAATTTTGACAGGCTAAAATCTGAAAGACCTAACTGAGGCAGATCCAAATCCCATGGGAGTAGAACAGGTAGCCGCATTGCTGCCCCCATGAATCATGTCTCCGAGCTATCGGGGTTACAAAACCTGGTTTAAACGACTCGACTTGTCTTTCGGGACTGGCTTACGACTGAAGCTGTGCAGAGACAAAATTAACAATTTTTTTCTAAGCGACTCGGATTGCTTTTGATTAAAATGAATGCCCGGGACCTCGGCGAGGCTGATAATAATTAGCAAAATGCCAAAATAAACGACTGATACGACTTAACAAAAGGCAGGGGGGGTGAAACACCCCCCCTCACCCCCCTTCGGGCCACCCCTGCTAAAATCACCTCCGTAATATATGAATGAATGAGTTTATTACCTGCAGCCTAGTAGTTCGGCATTTGCCCAGTATCAAAAAAGATAAATAGACGCCTTCCAAGAAATACCGAACGGCATTGGCATAATAAACACAACAACAAAAAAAGGAACACGTGAACCAGGAAAGCACTAAAAAGGTACGCAAGGATCATAGACCTTGTCAAAAAACTAAAGAAGAAGGTAATCGTAAAAGAATCGTGTTATTGCTGAACGTTTTACCTCTCCTTTTAGATAAAAACGAAAGCCGAAAAACTATTGACCCTACTAAAAACGTCTGAACTCAACCCAGCCTCCCTACAATGCAAACAAAATATCTGAGAAATAATCACAGACAGCTTACAATTTGTACTGGTGTCTGAATGGCTGAATCTCGTGTACAATGACCGGCGGAGTGGCCTCTTTCTCTTTAATTACTACTGCTGATCCTTCCGCAATCGGGTCGATTTTCCTCTACATCTTCCTTGTCAGGTGATAATGAATGATTAATTTCCTTTCGTTCAATACAGTCACGAATGCTCAGTGATTGAAACTCGCTAGAATTCCGATAGTGGGACTTGTTACTTTCAGCATCCCAGCTCATCTCAGTTACTCTCCATTCACGACAATGGCAAGAGGCTGTCCGTCAAGCTTGTTTTACAGCCTTGACAGCAGCGAGGACAATGTCGAGTGGTACAAGAGCCTTCGGGAAAACGCTCGAGATGCGAGGCCGGTGTTTGTTGTTCCGGGGACACTTCGGTAAGCAATATCAAATTGTCAGTGTTTGCGCAACGGAACGGGTCATTCCGGTTCGCTGTCGGTTCAAGTTAATCACGGAGATCGGATTTGTTCCTATACACTACACTGTCAGAAGTTTCATAATAGATTGCGCATAACACTTTCAAGAATAACACCTTTTCACTTAGAAAGAAAGTGTTATGACCAATTAAGTTTACACTATTTCGCGCCTAGATCTCCAACAACACCTTCAATTGGTAAAGATACTAACGGGAAGGAAAGAAACATAACATATAACATCCCAAAGTGGTATCTGTTGAAACCGCGCATCCTGCTGTTGTCGTTATGTAACTTCTGACAGTGTAGTATTCTTACCTATTGAAGGTGCTGTTGGAGATCTGGGCACAAAATAGTATAAACTTAATTAGTCATAACACTTTTTTTTCTAAGTGAAAAGGTGTTATTCTTGAAAGTGTTATGCGCAATCTGTTATGAAACTTCTGACAGTGTATCTTTAAGTTTGTAATAGAAAGCTTAGCACTGACATGGTTTCTTTCGCAGCACTCAAAAGTGAGTCAGAAAATAACGACTATTTGAAGCATATTTGACTTTAATAATAATAATAATTTATTTATGACCCATCATACCTTCACAAAGAGAAAAACGGAGTATAAATCCAAAAAAGAGGAAAAAGGAAAGTAAAAAGGAAAGACATAACACCATACAAATAACATACTTCTAACAAATTAACCTAACAATGAACCAAAAAATAAAAAGAAAGGACAACAACAACAGAAAAAGAAATAGAATAGAAAGTCCTTCCAAGGGTGGTTCGAAGGATTTTCTGACATCTTAGAAAAAAGTTGGTCCGCAGCATCAAGAGGATGCGGCAAGCTGTATCTCTCCCGCAGTCTACCATTCCTTGTCCAAGGCGGTACCCGAATGAGGAACTTTGCATATTTGAAATAAGGAAATTTAATAGCGATATTTCAGATCGGATGCGGTAAGGATGCAATATTGCAGATTGTATACACTGTGGAAATCGGATTTTACGGCGTTCGTTGAGAGCAGCAATTATTTAGAAGGTTAGCATCGCAAACAAAATTTCCCCAAATCCACGAGTTTACCACTTCCTGGCAGAGCTAAGAACTCAAGACGACACCGAAGCCGACATGGGGCTAATTCAGACGGGAGCGGCAACGACGAAGGGGAAATCGAAGAGCAGAAGCAGAAATTTGTCCGGAAGGAAGTTTAAGTACGCCTTTTCCTGAAGAAAGCGCAGAGATCATGTTATTTTAAATATGCAAAGCACCTGCTCTACTTGTCGAAATTATGTCATAGCCATACATTGACTTAGAAATTCAAAATTCAAGACGCAAGTGTTACCCTTTTGGATGTTTCGTCATCACTTTCAAAGCTCATGGACAACAAGGCCCAACCAGCACACGATGTCGTCCACTGCTTCCTGACCGAAGATTAAAAATTAAGTGTCTTTTTCTGTGTGGATATATGTGTTTTGTTTATTTTCTTTATTTTCGTCATTTACTCCGCCTTTTCAAAATGGCGGGTCATAAATAAATTACTTACTTACTTACTTAGAGGGTCTGCAATTTTTATTCTGCATTTGTAATGCTTTATCTAACTCATCTCATTTCCGTGCTATATTTAACGGAACATCTGGACGATCAGCGTGTCCTAACAAGGTACTCGGGACTATGACACTTCGCCTCCTTTCTTAGTACACCACCTAACTAGACAAGAGACGTGGCATCCAGTGTTTGGGAAACACGGCCCATCTCCTAAGCCAATGGCCACGCCCATCTTTAGTGCTTATGGGACTTTATCCCTGATTCTGTAATATAAAACTTCATGTTTTACCTAGATAATGCGCCTGAAAGATGAGCCGAACTATAAAAAATGTTAGGAGTGTTTCCATGGTGATGTTTTGTCATGGGAGCGTTTTCTCGTGGGGACGTGTCGCTGGAATACGTTTTTTTTTCGGAGACTAGCCAAATTACAAATCCGTTCTGGTCGTTTGCAACCTACGGCCTCCTCGGTTTTGATAAGCAACACGGAAAAGCTTGCATAACCAGGATTTCTGACCAATGAGCTCATTAGAGACAATAAAGCCGCGTTCACAAGCATGCCTAGCGAAGCACAGATGCCTAGGCACGTGCCCAAGCTTAGCCAGGCACCGGGTTCTAGAGCCTGGAACTCCAAATTGGAACTCAAATTCTATGCCTAGGCATGCCTAGGGAGGTGTGACGGACTTCTACAGAAGTGCAATAAGCCGCGAATGCATTCGTAAAAAAGTCGAGAAAGTTGGGAAAATGTGGAAAGTGAAGAATAACTATTTAATGGTTAACTTTAACAATAACTCAATTATGCATAAAAATAAGGGAAGTAAATGATGTTAGAAGAGTTAATTAGATAATAGTCATTATTAGTTATAAATTGTGTCGGTGAAGGACACTGTTCTTTCGGCCGTTGTCGAGAGATAATTAGATTTGACTATAAAGTGTTTGAGTAACATTATATTTTTGCGATTAAATAGAGCCAGTATAGGCATTATTTTTTGTATTACCCCTTGCTCTGCTTACGGAGTTACGGCTGCTAGGCTTTGGCCTGTATTTTTGACAGAGCAAAATCACACTAGGGAGCAGTGTTGCCACTGGCAGTTTACTCGATCTAGTAAAAAATGCCAGTTTCTAGTAAAAAAAAAGGTCCAACCGAGAAGTTGTGTCATGTATCGTAAAATCTGAGGAAATGTACAGAAATATTGGGATCCACTCTGGCTTCTCACTCTTTGCAGCTGGCCCCATTCACATGCAGAGGCCAGAGCGACAGTTCTCAATTTCGTATATTAATCAAACCAAGGATCGGAGCTTTTTGACCATTGTGCTATGTCTTTAGTCCCTGCTGAAAACGAACGAACCAACTGTTTTCTGAAAAATTTATTGTTTTAAAGGCGTTTCCCGTGCTCCCACACAGTTTGTGGGCCGGTTGTATAGCTCGGAAAGAGCGTTGCCGCGCGGCCCAAAAGTGTGTTTCCGCGACCAACCAACCATTTTTGATCTTGTGGCTCGTTTCTGGCGGGAAATTTGTATTTAGCAGCAAAATAATGTCAAAAGCTACAACTACTTTCCGAAGCATTTAGACATAAAACTAAGCATCCTTTTTGCACAAATGGTAAGGACGAAAGCCTTAAGTTATTTTTGTTGAGATTTTAATTTGAATTTTATTTTTACTTTCAAAGATTTGAAATTACAGCCTCAAAAATAGTCAAAACAGCGTTTCCGTGGGTTTCAACTTGTGGCTCGAGGGTGTGGCACAGAATCGTGTTTCCTCGACAAACTCCCAGAAGTTTGTGGCCCACAATTTTGTCGCGGAAAAACGCCTTAATTGAATTTGACCTGCTAAAGAAAACATCGACTGTTTTAAAAAAAATCGCGGTTCTTCGCGCCGATTAATTTTTTATGGCACTTGGCGATCGCAATTTCTGTCCGTGAGTCGGTCTGTCGGTCCTTCGGTCTGTCGGTCTGTCTGTCCCGGTTTTGCTAGATCGGGTACTTCCAGATAAGCTAGGACGATGAAACTTGGCAGGCGTATCAGGGACCGGACCAGATTAAATAAGAAATAGTCGTTTCCCCGATCCGAAAATCTGGAGGGGGGTGGAGGGAGGGGGAATCCGGAAAAATTAGGAAAAATTAGATATTTTTAGCTTACGAACGGGTGATCTTAATGAAACTTGATATGTGGTAGGACCTTGTGTTTCAGACGTTCCATTTTAAATCCAGACCGGATCCGGTGACACTAAGGGGAGTTGGAGGGGGAAACCGGAAATCTTAGAAAACGCTTAAGAGTGGAGAGATCCGGATGAAACTTGGTGGAAAGAACAAGCACAAGTCTTAGATACGTGACTGACATAATCGGAACGGATCCGCACACTTTGGGGGATTTGAGGGGTGGGGGGCGAATTTCTAGTGATCCCGCGAGGTCGGTGCTTCCTGATGTGCTAGGACGATGAAAATTGGCAGGCGTGTCAGGGACCAGACCAAATTGAATAGGAAATAGTCACTTCCCCGATCCGACCATCTGGGGGGGAGTGGAAGGAGGGGGAAGCCAAAAATTTAGGTATTTTTAACTTGCGAACGGGTGATCGGATCTTGATGAAAATTGATATTTAGGATGATCTCGTGCCTCAAACGTTCCACTTTAAATCCGGACCGGATCCGAGGACAACTGGGGGGAGTTGGAGGAGGGAACTGGCAATGTTGAGAAACGCTTAGAGTGGAGGGATCGGGATGAAACTTGGTTGGAAGAACAAGCACAAGTCCTAGATACGTCATTGACATAAACGGACCGGATCCGGGCACTGTGGAGGAGTCGGGGGGGGGGGCGGATTTCTAGCGATCCTGCGAGTTTGTCATACTTCCTGATATGCTAGGACGATGAAACTTGGCAGGTATATCAGGGATCAGAACAGATTGACTTGAGAATAGTCGTTTCCCCGATGCGACCATCGTGAGGGGAGTGGATGGATGGGGAGTTCGGAAACTAGTGGCATGCATAAATTTTAAACGGGTGATCGGGTTTGAATGAAACTTGTCAGGTGGAAAGAACTATCGCCTCAGATGTTCAGTGTCACGTCCGGGTCTGGTCCGATACCTGTGGGGGAACGGGGGGGGAAGCTCAAGAAACGCTTAAAGCAGAGGGATTGGGACGGAACTAAATGGAGAGAACAAGCATTAGGCCTAGATACGAAATTGACAGAGCCAGATGGTTTCGGGGCTCTGTGGGGGGAGCTGGAGGGGGTTTCCTGGAATTCCGGTAGTCGCGAGTTAGAATAGTTTCAGATTAGCTAAGACAACGAAAGGCATATTAATTACCCGACATAATTGACTTAAGAACCTTACACAACATACCCCCGGAAACTTCCGTTCCCAGATCCGAGCATTTTTGGGGGAGCGAGGGAAGGGAAACATGGAAATTGACTTCTGCAAATTGCGAACGAGTGGTCTGATTCGAGTGAAACATAATGGGTGATAAGAATCGATGACCTAGACATGTAAACATGCGTTCGAACTAAATGCGACCGCGGTTGGGGGGATTGGGGGGGGGGAGTAGCTTTTGACATGCATAAGAACCAAAGGGATGGACGAAGTTCGACCGTGTCGAGTTTATGCGGCTTAGGTTTGTTATTTGGAGTTCGGGCCGGATTCAGCCAAGGTAGAGGGGGGGGGGGTCTGGAAATTTGAAGCTAGGCTATGCTCCGATTTCAGTAAAACTTGATGGAAAAGAAGAGGAGATTAAGAGATACGACGTTTACGTTTCCAAGTCCTCTTCGGCCACAGTGGGGGGAGTTGGAGGGAGAATGCCGGGCTCGTATAGGGGTCAAACGAGTGCATTAATTTAAATCAAACTTGGAATGTAGAAAGAGCATATACCCTAGATGACATATTTTAGGGTCCGAACCAGATCCGACAACGGTGTGGGGGAGGCGGAATTTTCCAAAATGCTCAGATTCGAGTGAAAATTGATAGATGGTATAAAAAAAGATGCTTTAGATGATCCAATTTTGAGTCCGAACCAGATTCGGCCACGGTAGGGGGAGATGGAGGGGGAGTACCGGAAATCGTGTAGCAGGTCTAGGGATCACACGAGTGGATTTATTGGGCTGAAACTTGGAAGTTTGAACAGTCATGCGCATTTGCTACAGATAATCCGAGACGATGCCGTAACTGCTCAGAGTGAAACTAAATATGCTATTTCTATTTCCGAACCGCATTTTTTGATGGCGGGTGTTTTTTGTGACGTTCTCATCTACTTTCTTGTACCGCCTACTCGTAACACGTGCCATATGAGCTCGTAGCTCTTGTTTTTCTTACCGATTGGCCGACAACATTATGAGGGGGCGTGCCCCCATTTGTGGCGTCTCTGCTCTTAAAGTTCAATGGGCACATCAAACTACCCCAATCCCGCTCTGTAACAACCTATGAACAATGCTTACCCCCTAGCTCAGCAGCTTTTTCAATAGTTTCCTCTCTGTTATATTTTAAAGCGTAATTTTGTGGGCCAGCTCAATTTACTAGCTTGGACAAAGATAAAAGTGATGTTTCTTATAATACTTAGTAGATCTTTATTTTATGCCTAAATCAGCTTGTATAATTCAGATTTGAATAGGCTATTTGTTTTTGAATGATTTTTGTAGCTAAAATATTTTTTACAAACTTATTGCATATTCTGGTACATTTTATAAAGCAAGTTACTCAAGCTTCACAACACAATTCCACAAAGAAAAACTTTTAATAGGCACTTTAAAACATGGAACTTCTGATGACACACTAGAACAATCAGGTAAACTGCATCTGTGGCTTGACTTTGGTTACATCTCAAATATATCCTTTTCTATAAAGCATTGCCGGGAGTTTTTGAATTTCCTGCCACGATATCCCAGCTCCTAAGACTTGGATCGCCGAAATGCCAGAGAGGTAAAGACAAGGGATAACAAGAAAACGGCCGATTTTCGTAGCACCTTCTAAAGGAAGTCGGAAATGTTTATTTGTGAAGCATTTAATACAAAATAAAGCATTAGAAGTGTCCATTTTGCTTTAATTACCAAGTCTGCGTTCGGATATATTTTCGCTGCTTTCTTTACGGATCAGAAGTGTGACTTAAAATCACAGCCTCAAAGTGTAACTGTTTTTCGATGTATTTCTTTATTGTTGAAATGTAGTATATGTTCCAAAGTCGATGAACGTGTCGCGCCGACAGCCGCAAAAAAATCGAGTTAGTAAATTTAGTAAAAAAAAATCTCCGGAGTCTAGTAAACTTAATTTTTGTCGGGTGGCAACACTGCTAGGGAGTAGTGCCAAGACTTGACAAAATCGACACACGCTCGAGTAGCAGCTGTACTAGCACACTAGCGATAGAGAACGTCCTTACTGAAGTTCATTCAGTTGTTCACCAGCGCTGGCTCTGATAACTTCATATACTGAACGTAGCAAAAAAATGATACAGTCTCCATTGTTTCTTTGGTGTGTGTAGACCGCACCTGTGGTTGACTAGAAATTTCTAAACCAACAAGTTTGTGTCACTTTAAATGCCGCAAACGTAGTGGGCGGCGCTGCGAGTATGGCCAGTTTGCAAAGCATAGGTCTTGGTGATACTCCCTAGTGTTATTTTGCTCTGGTTCTGAAGTCTCCAACGGGATGGCGTCTAAACTATAGGCCATATAGGCTAGGGACCTCCAAGTAACGTCCGGTGGCGTCACCGTCTTCGGTGACTTTGTTCAGTCACAGGACGTTATCATACCTAGAAAACCGAGTGCGCAATTGTGGGATAGACAGGTCTGAAAAATCGTCCCGCCGAATAGACAATCCCGACCGCCAAAACAAATCCTGATATTTCCCTGAAGGATATACCTTCATTCAGCAGGCTACAGTCGAAAGGGACGGATCTCTGGTTTTCATGTTCAAACCCATCGAATGTAGAAGTTGTGGGGGAGATTTTATATCGACCTAGAACCATGGAAGTCTTCTGCGTTTGTTGTCAAGGACTTCTTTTGAGAATACGTCTGGGAATGTGGTCGGGTCTGCTTCTGTAACCCTAGAATGCTTGGGGAAAGCTATGGGCCAGCAGTTCTTTACGGCATCGTGATTTTTTTTTCTTTTCTATTAGTATTCATCCCGGAGTAAGTTGAGAGAAGACTAAATCTCAGAGCGAAATACAATAAACCAGCAAGGAAAAAGCAAAAACAGAGTATATTTTTGTAGGAACAATAGGATCTATTTTGGGCAGTTGTGGCTTTCAACGACTACGGCTTTCAGACTCTTTTGTGCGCTGTAGCTGAGGAAGAGGCAGCTTTTTCTCTAAATGAAGCTGAATTTATAGAAAGACGCCTCCTTGTTTTGGGAAGCTTCCGCAAAGGGAAGTGGTTAGTGATGGATTGCCAACTCCAAGCCTCATGGTGTAGAGCTATTTCGCTTTTCCCCACGTACTTCTTGAGAAGTCAAGGGGGACCAGGAAATCACTTCCTGCGAATATCTCTAAAGAGGACGTGTGGGATGTATTCATTCCTTAATATGTTACTTATTTATTTTTTCCGTTTGCATTTGTAATATTGCAATTACTTTCTTTACTAAATACCCGTAATTATTACAAAAGAACTGTATTTTTACTATATATAAAATTTGAAAAAGATACTTACAGTCAGGGGCGTCACTACGGTGTGTGGGGGGGATGGCACCTCCCCCCCCCCCCCCCTCGAAGAAAGAAAAAAGCTAAGCTGGGCACTCGCAGAACGCCCTATCACAAAAGTCCAGCTAAACTGGGCGCTCGCAAAGCACCCGACCTAAGAAATGCAGCTAAACTGGGCACTCGCCTAGGAAAGCTAAATGGGGGGCTGGCATTGCGCCCGGAAAAGTCAGTAAGGCTAGTTCAGTGTTACCAAGAAACTGGGTTGACATCCAGCTTGGACATCGGCAGTTGTGGGTTCTCGAGCGTTTGAGACTTATAGAACTGCATTCTCAGTCGCATATTTCGAGCTTGCCAGATTGACATAAAGAAGCGGACTATTTCTAGTCGTTAGGATACGAAGAGATTATTTTAGCATATTTTGTCAGAATGAGGAGTATGATTGTCAGATTTGAGCTTCCTAGATCGACAAAAGACAGATGTCAAATCATGAATTTCACCCTGCAGCACACACTTTTAACAAATAAGTTTTAACGCGATCTGTTATGTACCAATATCTCTCGATTCAAGTAAAAATCAGGCTGATTTTGCTTGTGGCTTCCATTTTCAAGGATTGTTAGTTTCATGCAAAGATTTCTGTATTTTAACAGAAAAGAATTTGATGAAAAGAAGTGTGACGCTTAATAATAAATCGGCTTCGTGAGCAATGAGAGAAGATGTAATGATGGGCCCGATTACCGCAACAGGTCATTTGATTTTTATTTTGTTTTTTCTCTGTAAATTCAGAACAGTCTGCTCTGTTTTAAGTTTTATGGCACTTGCCTTCCGGCCAAGTGCCGTATACCGATCACTTTTCCGTCGGTTGGTTGATCTGTCTGTCTGTTGGTCCGACGATCGCGAGTTAGGGCACTTCCAAATGTGTAAACTGAGTAAACTGACTTGGAAATAGTCACTTCCCCGATTCGACCATCGTGGGGGGAGTGGAGGGAGGGGTATCCGGAATATTGAGGCGTGCGTAAATTTCGAACAGGTGATCGGAACTGAATGAAACTTGATAAGTGAAAAGAACACATGTCTCTCATTTTATGTCCGGACCGGATCCGGCAATTGTGGGGGGAGTTGGAGGGGGGGGGACCTGAAATATCATGAAAGACAGACGGATAGATCCGGGCTAAGTGGCCCTTACTTTCATTTGGGATCCAAAAAGACGTTCTGATGATACCGGATTCCACAAAATTTGCCTGCGGTGCCTTTCGTAGTTGGCTCTAGTTTCTGGAAGGTCACGTCATTTCATTCAGATTTTAGGCTTGGAATTTCGGAGCTCGGGCCACATTAAAAGCTAAATTTTGTTGGGGGGGGGGAAGTAGTGTTTTGCTAGAAAGAAGTCATAGCTTACTTCAAAAATTTCGCCTGCGGCGTTCATTTCCATTCTGTCTAATATACAGTCATTAGAAACTGCTGCAGGTCGGGCTATTGCGGGAGCGATTCCTCTTGCTACAAACGACGTTCACCTAAAGCTTACAAATACTAGCTTTCATGTTTCTTTAAATATGTAAAATTTTCCGCATGTGGGTCTGTGTTTCTTGGCTATTGTTTATAACTGGTATAATTTCGAACCTTGCCGGACATCTGCCAGTCGTATATTTCGAGGTAGTCACTCCAACGCCCAAGCCCTTCAAACCGCCCCTGAGCTCGGAGATACGACTAGGCTTCTTCATGCAGGCACCACGAGTTTTATTATTACAAATTCTACGAAAAGCTAAAACAGGCTCTAAATTCAGTTCAAAATTTTACCTCTAGCTTAATTCTCACGGTACAAGTCCCTTGTACCGTTCCACCTACGACCTTGAAGTTGTATTGCAATTCTTCTTGCAGCTCTGCAAAATCCAAATGTGGTTCCAGTCTCACCCTCACTCAAGCCACGGTCCAAGACGCCAGTCACGTATCGAAGCTCCGAATTTTTACAGAAGAAAATGGCCTTTGTGATCAAGAGAAGAAATCGGAGTTCCGAAAGATGGCGTTGCAGACAATTCGCCGTAACCAGTAAGTTCTTTCTCGTGTTCAGCCATTCGCATTCACGAACACACTTTATGGTGAAACACAGGGCACCAGTCGCTGCCGAAATGTGATTCCTTGACAAAAAATCAGTTTAAATAAAAACAATAGGTCTTCTTTTCACTGGAGCAACAAATCCAGTCCTAATTTATTTATTTATGGCCCGCTTCTAAGGTACAGCGGAGTAATACAAAAGAGAGAAGTTAAAAGGCACGATTAAAATACTTAACACTACAGAACAGTTCTTGAAATGCAGTTCAATTGTGGCCTATTTCCTATTTGCTCCGGTTCACTTTTCTTTTCACTGTCTAATTTATTCCACTAATTTATTAAAAAGATGCGAACCGAGCAGCTTTATTTCATTCTTTTCTTATACCCTCAAAGTCTTCCACTTTTCTTAACATTACGTCTGTCGACTGCTGGACCAATAAGAGAACAGGTTCAGATCGCCTTGCGGCAAACGCTATTATTTGCTGTACAACAACAGAACTTCGCTGAATGCAGTGTTGCCAAGTGTGACACTTTTGGTGCTTATTGGCACATTTTGCCTCTGGGTGACATTTGACACTTTCTTTCTGAAAATGGCATCTTTTCATACAAATGACAGTTTTCAGGTCAGCAAAAGCACCTTTTCATATTCTTTACTAAAATTACGGATTACCGCCCCAAAAATAGTTTGAAGCCTTCTAAAGCTGATTTCCGATTAAGTTTCTTTACAAACTGTGATCTAACAATTAAGAAATGTTTTGGAATACGTTCTTACAATTCAAGCGTTCGCATTGCGCAGTGGAATGCGCTAACAAACCTGAAGTGTCAGAAAGCACCTTTTTGCCAGGAATTTTGACACTTTTCTGAGGCCTTATCTTGGCAACTCAGGCTGAATGTCCTTCAGCGAATTAGAATTTTCATAACGTAGAAAATATACACACTACACATTACACATGCAAACTCCTCCAGTCCAAGGCTGCCTCGGCGAAGATTTTGTCCAGTGACATTTCGGCCCTTCTTGGCAACGACCCTCGTCAGACTGCAACTGGAAGAAACAAACCTGCCATACTTACTCAATTGTCCATTTAGCGTCATGTTTTGAAAGAAAAGATGATGGGGACAGGCCGGACAGGGCCATCACACGTCATACTAAAGCACACCTCGCACTATTTACTTTGTATGTCCCAGTATTCAAAGCTATTTGAATGTAAAACTAGGCTCTGCTTTTAACGAACTGTCCACGACTTCGGCTGTTTTAAGCCTTTCCCGGGTCCATCGACTTCTAGGAAAGACTCGGCAAAATGCACAAAAACGGTTTTGCACACCAATGCCATGGTACGTGATCACTCGTCGGAAGCGTAATGCGCACGGAAAATAGTGAATCGTGGCAAGTGAAAGATCAGTGAGGTATCGTTAGCGGGCTTAGAACGTAACATAAGAAAATGGGGTCTCCGGGCTTAAGAATTAATGAATGCAGTTGCGGAAGTAGATTGGATTGGCTCCACAGGTACGGCGGGTCCTGTGACTTGTTCCAGGTAGTCCACAAGGGTCTCGGCAAGCTTCTTCCCTGTATGAGTTTCCTGAATTCCCTGTAACACAAAACTGGATTGTGTTGTTTGTGAACCACACAGCACCTTTCAGCTTCAAGCGACATTTATTTACGATTAATGCCGCTTTCACATTAACGCGTCGTTGCGATTCGTTGCTTACGCTTTTATCTTGCTTTGCGTACAAGTTGTGGCCTCTCTTTCACACCTGCGCGTGAAGCTTTCACGCTGGATGCGTATTTACGTTTTCCTTTCTTGGTTTCTTCTGCTGAATTGTCATTTTTTCACCATTGCTAAGTTCTTCTTAATTATCGGTAAGTTTCTCCAGTTTTTGAAATGAAATGATGATTTAATCCGTAATATCTTTAAATACATAAAAATAAGATGTATTTATCACATTATTATCAAAAGCTTCAATTATTCACTGAAAAATCTGATGCGTACGCGTCAACGCAACGCGTACGCGCAATACAACGCATAACGCATACAACGCAACGCACAATGTATACAACGCATAACGTGTACGCGTCAACGCACTGTCTGCGTAAAGGGCTCATGTTGCGTCGCCGTAAGCTCGACGCAGAGGATGCGTAGCTCAGTGGGAAAGGGTCAACGCCTCACTGTGAAAGCGGCTTAAATCACGGGGACCATATCAAAAACAAAGACAAAAATAACCACTATTACATCAGACTATATATAATAAAACACATCTAGACGTGAGTATCCGTTTAAAAACAGAAATAAAACATTGACTATCAAAACAGCAAAAGCAAAAAAGCGACTGTCAAAACATCGACAAGCAAAACCGCGTTCAAATCCGTGAAAGGCATTACCACAATAGATAAATCCCCGACGGTTAAAACAGTAAAATTGAATTTCGTGGTCTCTGTAACGCTTGATAATGACGTCAATAGTCATACTGACAGCCCTTCCAGTAAAATACAACTTCGAAGTGGTTTACTACTTCCTGGACAGGATTCCATCCACTTCGAGAAGCCGGGCCTTTTTCTGACTTCGCAAATAATGGGAAACCATCTTTCGTGACTTCTTCTGCCTCAGAGAACATAACTACTATTGGTTTAGAAGCATAGTTTGAAGTTGCAAAATAATGTCTTCGTTAAAGTCTTTGATTCATGTGGGCCGAGTAGGTGGGAGACACCATCATTATTCGATGGGTCGGATTTTTACGAACACAGTGTTACCTTTGTTTTCCCCCAAATCCTCACGGTAGCCAACGTTATCCACAAATTACCACAATTCACTCCTGAACACCAATCCGCCATTGCTAATTAACTATTCATTGATCTCCTGACGCTGGTGAAAAGATTACTAGAACCTTCGAGAAGATCGAGTGGCGTGTAAGAGGATTAAAACAACTAAGTATATCACGCTGTGGACGTTTAGATATGTCGGAAGAAGATATCATCGGCCAGTTTGACATATTTTGGTAAGCTGACTATTATTTAGCTCAGTTGCAGAATCTTCAAGAAATCACTTTAACGAATTTAGTATAATTTACGGCGTTTGTTTATTGTGATCTAGTTTACATCCTTAACACTTTGGACTTACGGGAATTAACAAGAAAAAACAGAAAACAAAATACTTAAAGAAATCGATAATACAAATAATTAGTTTGATTTTTCTATAAATTTTCCATATGCCTGCTACAATAAAAACGTTTTGTTAGATCCATAGTCATACCAAGAATAAATAAGGGAAGAATTGAGAACTCACATAATCCCGATGTCAGCATCCTAGATCTCTTTTCGTCCGATATTATTTACTGGGGGTGGAGCCTAGGTGGAGCTTCGCGTGTTGCCTCTTGCAGTATTAAATGTTACCTCCAGAGCAAAAGTGATGAAGCAGTCAGAAAAGGCGGGAAGTTCAAACAGTGCAGATTCTGAGGATTATATAAATGGAAACTCCTTTTCAATCTCGGGTCAGATTTGCATTATGAAGCTTATGTTGTCACCACCCTTCACAAAGACGGTGAAGCCCAAGGGAATGCGGCATTTGATGACTCAGGGGAACAATTAAGCAACTTGAACGCTGAAGCATAAATCTAACATGCATGCATTTAGTTCAGATTCAATAGGACTGGTGTGAACATTAGTAATTTTATTTTGGTCTTCTCAGGACTGTAAAGAATCGCTTCTAGAAAAGGTATTAAGCTTGGACATTATTTAACTGTCGAAATGTACTCAATGAGTTACTATGTTTTGTTTTTAAGTTGTACTCTACACGAAATTTAGTTCATATCATTTTCTCGTGTAGTTGCGAAAAACAGTATAAAGTCCTAATTTTAATTAACGATTGCTGAGTGTAGGATATCTTTCAAGACGTATCAGTTTGTGATAACAACTTATTATTCTTGGTCAAAAAGGTATATCATTATCTCGGATAGTTGCACTTTACATCCGCCCACATTTGTCATTGTCTATGCCTTTTCGTAATGTTTTTTTTTTTTATTATCATGATTTTACATCATTCAAGTTGGAATTTGGGCATAGCTGGCGAATTGTACTCAAAGAGTTGTTATGTTTTGTTTTTAAGTTGTACTCTGTACACAAAATTCAGTTCATAACATTTCTCGGTTAGTTGCGAAAAACGTTGGCTTGAAGTATTTCCTAATTTAAAATTTTAATTTATTACTGAAAACGATAATTGCACGGTACCATTCAAAACGTCTACATTTGAGATAACCATTTATTATTTTTGGTCAAAATGTATATCATTATCTCGGGTAGTTGGCTAAATGTTTCACTATCTATCCTATTGACAGTCTTTTTTTTCATCACTAAGAATCTGCCATAGAGATTGCATGAATGTTTGGAAGCGTGTCCCTTCCTTCTTTAAACTTATAGTGTTCAGTCCAAATCGGTCCTTTTCTGCCTTTATTTTCGTCATCCTTGAATGTAGAATTGCACGACTTCTATCATCTCACTGTACTTTAGCCCCTTGTCTCGTCTTTTAAACTAGTGGTAGCAGCGATTTGTTGAAAGAAGAAGGGCAAAATGTCGGCCTCTTTCTGTTTAATTTGAATTTGGCGCACTTCCTTGACGCGAAGCATGGCGATCAGAAGAAATAGCGCCAATATTTACTCTGTGGTCTGGACACGCGCCGAATAGGCTCCACCCCCGGTACTTGAGGATCGGGCAGAAAACAACGTCCCATGATTCTAGTCTTCTCAATTCTTCCCTTATTTATTCTTGGTCATACTATGATCTCAGCCTCCCCATGTCAGGCGCTTCCGACCCGCTCCGCTAGATTACCCAGCGGTCGGATCAAGTCGTGGCTTCATCTCGGGTCTTGGGTGGGGGGGTTCTAGACGTTGCAAGTGCTAGAATGCTTATGATATAACTCCTTTAAGCAAACTCTCCGTAGTCCAAAAACAACGACAGAGTCAAAGCCAAAAGACGCCGGACTTTTGCCTACTGCATCTAACAAAGAAGTAAAACGTACAGTTATTGCATTCGTACCAATACTTTGTCTATCTTTGTTTCGACTAATTTTTGTAAGTTAGCGTGCTTTTTGGTAGTTAGCCGACTAAAGGCTTAAATTGTAAAAGCTTAACAAACATAATTAAGGAAACTTCCGATATAAATATTCCTTGAGCCCAAGGTGACTTTGATATATTTATTAAAAAAATGTAGACAACGGATACGTCAGCTACGATGCTTCATCAGCGATATTTCGGCTCTTCTTGGCAAGGGTCTTCGTCAGGAAAGATGACTGAAGATTGACAGCCTGACGAGGACCCTTGCCAAGAAGGGCCGAAATATCGCTGATGAAGCATCTTAGCAGACGTATCCGTTGCATACATTTTTTTAATAGATCTTCCGATCTAAGCTTTTAAACCAAGAGCAATGAGTTCTCTCAGGGGGAGATGTCACGAAAAATGCTCTTTTGACCGTCTTAGAGCGTGTTCCGCCCTTCTAACAATAGTAATTATTAGTTACTCGTTCCAGCCTCGTAAAAAGTTACTACGCTGACCGTTCCAACCTTCTCGAAATAGTAACTATTTGCTTACCATGCTCGAGAGCGTAGTAAGCGTGGCAACTACGCATCTCTGCAACGTGATTGATCGGATTCGCCCGTGGCATGATATTCTGCTGGAAATTAGAAAAATCGTTCCAGCCTTGTTGGCAAAAATACAGAATTCGTGACGTCATGAGTAGTAACTACGGTAAATAGGGTGGAACACGCTCTTAGTCTTTGTCTGTTGCTGTATTGACCTACGCATTTCTTACTGACGCAGACTTTGCCCTGTCGTTGTTTTTGAATGGCGCTTCTTTTCTCTTCTCTGTTTCGACCGTCACGTTTTATGCTTCCGCTGTTTTGACCGTCGCTGTTTTTGCATGTCGCTTGTGTGAAAACAGTAGCTAAAAATTGAAAGTCAACTAAGATGTTTGACAGCGATGTTTCGGCCCTTCTTGGCAAGGATCCTGGTGAGGCTGTTGCTGGATTGGAAGAAAGGAACCTGAAACTGGCTGCAATAAGTCGTTGAAGCTTCTACCAACTATAAGTATCCTATTTTGTGCAGTTACTTTTTTGAAATTACTATAGGGAAAAACCGGTGCTGAGATTTCAAGGAAACATCGTAGCCTTCTTTCCGTTTTCAGCCATTGTTTTAAAATATATTTCCCAGTCCGCTTGGGCTCAAAAAGTAGGCTATTCATGCATGTCGTTGTTTTTTTCCTGTCGCTTGTTTAGCTTTCGCTCTTTTTTTCTTGACATATGATGTTAGATGTGTTGACTACACTGTCAGAAGCAGGCGCGTCCCAAGGGGGGGCGGGGGGGGCGCAGCGCCCCCCCTACATTTTGGGCATTCGGTCAAATTTTCGCCGAATGCGAAAAATTCGGTCAAAACGGGCATCGCGGCGAAGCCGTGATGCCCTTTTCATAAAATCGTTTGTCTCCGCATTTCGAAATTGGGTGATTTAACGTGTTTATTGGTTCCCCTTTCTTTATCGACTTACTAATCCATCCAACTTTTGTTCACTCCGCATTGATTTCACTGCATTCGGTCTGTCCCTTCGTAAATTCGGTGATTTAACCTGTTTATTTGGTCTCACTCGTTAGAGAATTCGGTAATTCACCTCAGTCCGTATATGTTCTATCCCATTCGGTCAGTCCATTTCATAAATTGATCATTAATCATTTGGTTCTGATTCATGACCGAATTCGATAATTCATCCAACTTTTGTTCATTCCGCATCGATTTCGCCGCATTCGGTCCGTCCTTGCGTAAATTCGGTGATTTAACCTGTTTATTTGGTCTCATTCTTGACCGAATTCGGTAATTTGGTCGCATTCGGTCATTCCATTTCATAATTCGGTCAATAATCAAATTCATTTGGTTATTACTCGTGACCGAATACGATCATCCAACTTTTTTTCAGTCCGCATCGATTTCGCCGCATTCAGTCCGTCCCTGCATAAATTCGGTGATTTAACCTGTTTATTTGTTGTCATTCCCTACCGAATTTGGTAATTCGGTCGCATTTGGTCAGTCCATTTTCACTTGCCGAATTCGCCCCCCCCCCCCCCCCCAATGAAGAGAGGTTAGGGACGCCCCTGGTCAGAAGTTTCAGAAGAGTAACACGAGGATGCGCAGTTTCAACAGATAATGCGTAACAGATAACACTTCGGATGGTATCTGTTGTGTTTCAAAATTGTATGCATAATAAGCGTTACCATCAGGAAAAACCGAAAAACCGCCTAAAAGTATCTACTGAGTTTTCCGACATCATGACAATAATGAATAAAGTCAGGATAGATACTTTTTTGGCTCTTCCCGACAAAGCTTGTTATGCATAACACTTCATGCATAACGTTTTCAAGCACAAGAGATAACATCCGAAGTGTTATCTGTTACGCATTATCTGTTGAAACCGCGCATCAAACTTTAATCTATTTTGAAACTTCTAACAGTGTTGCCGCTTTGAGGCCGTTCTACATATCCCTCCCGTCAACTCCCGTGAAATACCAGGCAGTGGACAGCAGTGACCCCGATTAAAGGAGTTAGTTGATGGGGCAGATAATGATTGAATGAATGAATGAATGAAGGATTTTATGACGCACTGCCCAAGGACGTAAGTGCAGTAGAAAAGAACAAAGAAATATAAAATAATCGCAAAACATTCAAAAAATATTTTCCATAAAGATTCACTAATTTAGAATCACATTGATTGGATCGTTGACAGGTAAGTTTCCAGTCGGAGAACACAAATTAGAGAAGGCCAAGCGTGAACATTGGGTCGGAAATTAACAAACGGCGGAAGAAACAGTTTCCAGTCGATAGGAACGATTATTGTGAATACCACAGTACCAATTGTCGAGTATAATTGTAGTATAGTATAATTGTACCGTAGTATAACTGTGACTAGTTGTGAGTAACTATGAACAGGTAATTATCCACTCGACTAATATTTTACGAAAAAATATTAGTTTACGTCCTAATATATTAGTTGATGTAACAATGTCCGCCAGCACTCGGAGAAGCTGAATCCGCCGGATATAAACAGAAGAACGTTCGTTCTTTTGCCGTTCGTTTCAGTAGCCGAACGGTTAACCAGAGAAAATGTTTCAGATCTGCTTAAGCATTGTTCAAATAGATGTTATAAGGTGTATTACGGCGTATAACGTTTATTACAGATTTCTCTTTTCCTCGGGGCGTGCTGTAATCAGGTGAATAAAGAGAATATACCCGCGTTCTAGCCCTTTCGACCCTATCGCCGTCATTTGCCAATCCATTCTTTTTGTTACTTAGCTGCCATCTGGCATTGAAATCACCACATATGAACCCGGGTTTAGAAACTAGAGGTCCTTACGATTCGATCGAGACATCATTCATTCATTTAGGATAACAACTTCAAGGGTAGGCCGATTCTGAGCTTGAAAGAAAGGGGTCGCGTAGGGGTAAAAAGGGGGGTAATTTCTCATTAGAATTACGGGAAGAGTACAAAGTTTGAATTGTCTGTTTTTGCTTGTTCCTCATAACAGGTTTCAGTAATACCCATCAAGACTATAGCTGGACCGAAATCTCCAGTAGGTTTGCCGTGAGAATTTTTGAAACATCTACCATGGCAATTGACAGACCCAGGACAGACAGGTAAAATTGCGGTTGTCGTCAAATGACAGAATGCGGCTTCTATGAATACTACTGACATTAGTACTTATAGACTATGATCAAACTTTTAAAACACTGATCGGTGGGCCTATATTCTAATCGACGATATCTTCCAACTTAAGTTTATGTTAACATTTATGGAAAAGCCAACTTCTTTCTGATGGATATGAGCCAGAAGTGGGGTCCTCGAATCCGAGAAGGCTTCAACGTGGAAATATTTCTGGTTGCAAGAAGCTTAGAATCTTGGCTGACATTTTCTCCGTTTGGGTGACGACTCGGGCCTTTCTGACCTGTCTTGTAGCGACCAAAAAGATGACTGGATCCCAGAAAGGTCCAAATTCGTAAAAATGCCTAGAGCTGGAGAAAGAACTGAGTATCAGCGTTGACGAGCAGATCATTTCCTTCAAAAGGAAGACGAAGATGAAAGAATATATTCGATAAAACCCTCGCCCTTGTGGCTTGTAGAACCCTGTCCCCTGTGAGGCGTCTAGATTATGCGTGGCTTTTAGGTTTACCAAGAAAAACAACCCACATCGGTGAAGCTCGGAAAGAAGCTGGAGTAGGAATGGAGCGGTGGAAGATGCTCTGGTCCCCAGGCTAGTCGAACAAATGGAGAAGCATGTTTACTTCTATATTTTTTCCTCACCGAAGATGTGGTGAGTGAGCACAACTTCGGTGAGTTCACTCACCAACGTCATCGAAAAGACGCAGACGGTCTTCGTGCAGCTGGTATAATACGAAAGACAGGCTTGGTAAAGCAAAGCTGATAGAAGAAAAAGAGCTGAAGAAGAAATGGAGGGGTGCATGGGATGGGACGTTCGAGTCGGACAAGGGAATCGGCTTAGTTCGCTGGTACGACAACAGCATATTCACTCTAGCTTCAAACAATGGTGAGTTCATTCACCGAACTCTTGCCAAATACGCAGACTGTGTAGAGCTGAAGAAGAATGGAGAGGTGCATGGAATGAGATTTGCGAGTCGGACAAGGGGATTAGATGAGTTCGCTTGTACTACAATTACATATTCACTCTGGATTCAAACAACGGTGAAGCTGGCCAAGGGAAGTTGTAAGACGCTGGAGCAGTGAGAAGAAAACGTATATCGAAGGTCAACGTGTTGATGTCACTTCGTACAGGATCGAAGCGAAAACCAGAAAACGGACATTGACGACCTTCTTTCACTTCATTGACGTTGATTTAATCCATGTTGGTAATTCGTGGCTTGAGCACTGATGATTCGAGCATCGGCATCTTTCCCACCAGCCCGTCTCTCTTTTCAAGTTCCGAAATAACATGGCCGAAGTCTTGATTCGCTGTGACTATGAAGGTAGTCCGTTACGACGGCGTGGTCAACCATGCAGAAATGATCTCAGCAGTCACCATGGAATGGGATCTGGTTACCTGCTACGTCAGCGGCAACATCAACGCCAACTTAGAGAAACGAAAACATAATTCATGATATGTTGAATCGCTCCCTGATCCACACTAACGGCCTGGGAAGCACTCTTCGGGTACGAGAAAGGTTCAAAAACGACCAAAATAGGGATCAAGTATCAAGTGCTCAAAGTGGGATGTTGTCCTTTGCTCCGATAAAAGTACCACTGTCAGTAAACTTCCATTCTGTGTAAATTTCCTCCGTTTTGTACCATGACACGATTATTAAAGCTGTGACCTCAAAACCTCACTACGTCATCTGACGAGCCCTGGTTTTTACTCTTAATCCCCGGCCATCGACCACCGCCAATCGACAGACCCCCAGATTTCTCAGAATCCATTGACGTAAGTGAATGAAACTTGCATAAGTTCTTAGTGAACCCCTTAACACTCAAAATCCGTTAGAAAATAATTTTTAGCTCGAAGGAAAATAATTCGGGTTCGAAAGGGCTAGTATCGCTTATGCAGGGCCAATCAGATCGCTTGGCTGGTTCTGCCCAGCGGGTGATAACCACTTACTTGCTGCTATATTCTCGATTTGGCTACAAATCTCGATTCCCGCTTGGATCGCATTGAATAAGTCTGTATTCGATGGAGGTTAGCGTTTAGCTGAATTTTGTGATGAGAGCGTTCGTGTTTTCCGTTTTGTTTGTTTGTTTCTTTTTCTTGTTTTTTCTTTTGTTTTGTGTGATATGCCGTAAAGGTGGATTGTGAAGTTAATTAAATGAATAAATAAAAAGGAGCAGTGTCGTCAGGGTTGGCACGGGAAGCATCTAAAGTTAAACTTTGTTTTAAGCTGAAGACACAACTTTTTTTCAAAAGCACACGTGTTGTTCTGATCCGACTGCTTATTGTTAGTTCGAGGACGAATGTTGTCCATCCGTTAATTTAGTAGCATTTTATAATATAATGGACGTCAAATTGTACTCGTGTACTTCAAGTAGGAATAAGAACACTTTTTCTCATCTTTGGAAGCTCGAATAATTGTATAAGCGTGGCAACACCGAACGCTGCATTGATAAGAACCTTTTCACTTTGTATTTGAACAAGGGTGGGTGTTAAGAAGTAAACATCGCGTATAGCGCTATTCAGCTTACTACACCTATTTGAACAATGCTTTACTAACTCGCCATATTAAACGTGCATGAAATCCATTCTGGTGGTGGACGAGTGTGGTCCAAGTGTCGTGTTATAATCAATGGGGACCGACTAGCCCATGGTTCACACTGCTGCGATTTCGCGCAAAATTCTGTGTCATGCGACATACGACACAAATCGTGCGACAAGCAACGCAGAACTTTGCGTTTTGTCGCAGTGTCGGATGCGTTGAAATATTTCAACTGATCCGACATAACGCATGCGATTCTTGAGGGAAAGAAAAGAAAACCAAAGACTAGTTAATTTTCAAGGCTAAGAATTGCTCTAGCTTGGTCTGACTGTAATCCTAGGATGGCTGAATGCAAATATCTTCTAAATAAACTTGTATTAACCTGTTTTGAACAAGATGACATATGGGGCTTGACTGAAAATTTCCTAATGATGGGGGGTATTCAGACGGGTAATCTCCCAGCATCTTCAGACTCTGTTTCCCCAAGGGTTTCTTTGTCCTTTTGCAGAATAATCTGGTCGAAAAATTTCGTTCTCCATTTGCGTCTGCGTGGTAGTGGGAACGTTCGTGAGATTCTATCGCAAGTCGGAACGTCAAAGAAAAAATCGTGCCGCACACAAAGCAGCAGTGTGAACCAAGGGTAAAAAGAGACACGGCACGGCACGACATGGCGCAGGAGGCACGAGTAATAAAAAGAGATTAGCAAGTAGCAGAAGCAGACAAGTAAGTTAGAGTTCGTAGCTCCAGATCCTAAAAGAAGACACGTTAGAAGATTGTTCCTGCCCCTGCCTCTGTAGCCTGTAAGGGCCCTTTTAGTTTTCGTGCCTCTTTTTAGTCGATCCTTACACTTTAAAAGTCTCTCCTTTGTCGTACTTTATAATTGTGCGTCACCGATTTCAGACATTTTTGTTCCTAATTCGGAGAATTAAAATCCGAATTCGGAGGTTTATAATGCGATGCAAGATAAAATGCTAGAATGCAAAATAGAGCAGCAGAATCCGAGAAATCCGAATTCGGAGGGCTATAATCCGATGCAAGATAAAATGCTAGAGTGCAAAATAGTGCAGCAGAAATGCTGCACTATTTTGCGTTCTGGCGTTTTGCACTCTGCAGTATTTTCCATCCTAGCGTTTTAATCCTGCATCAGATTATAACTCTCCGAACTCAGATTTTAATTATCCGAATTAGGAACAAAATGTCCGAAATCGGTGACACACAACTAGTGAAGTCTGATAAAGAATGACTTTTTACAGTGTAATCAATATGCCATGTACCAAGAGAAGCGTTAGCTCAACCTCATCTTAGTCCTTAGACCCTCCTGTGCCACCTGCGGCACTCAGGGCATCCACGAATAGGTGACAGCTTTCTCTCTGTGGGCTGCTGCCAAGACATCCTCCAAATCAGGTTGCAGACTTGCATGTATGTTTGTAAAGGTCGCTCTGGTAAGTGCGACGGATCTGAGTCAGTCGACTTTCTTTCAGTGAGCTCAAAAGTAACTAAGCTTTGAACAAAACAAACAAAGTATTCGCAGATGATTCAACTGAACTCCTACGCCCCCTCCTCCTTGATCCAGGCTTGGGACTTTACCCACTCTTCGCCGTACTTTATCCAGAACTGGATATGAATACTCACGTAGGCGGAGTTGGCTGAACTAATTTTCGATCTGTAAATAGATAACCAAACAAATATTAGTAAGGGACTGGCCGAGCCTGTTCAGAACCTTTTCTTTCCCTAAGAATGATCAATGACAAAACCTCTGCTCCACTTTACTGCTCTAACCGATGCTTTCGCCTAGATAGAATTATCAAATTGTGGATCTAAAGTACAACACTAACTAAAATAGCATGTATTAGCGCTGCGTTCCCGATTGCATGACTGTGTAATGAAAGCCCATTTTCATTACATTTGCCCGACGCAAATTCGCCCCCAGAGAGATACTGACTTTGTACATTGGGGCACTGACAACAATGACTTTCCTGGTTGCTTTTCCGCATTTCCGTCAGTCGTTGGTAGGATTTGTAGAATTTTCCCAGGTGGATTTTACAATCCAAGCATTCAATCCTGTCCGTGAGTCCAAGGAATTATTGGGGATTTTTCGCTTCAGGAAACTCGAACTGTTGAAAAAGATGAGGATAATAAGCGAGGAGAGACAGAGAAACGTGCTTCTTCAAGAGAGACGAAACCTCATTGGTGACATTTGCAACAAGTTCCTGCGGCAACCAATCCGTGAACTAAAGAATAGTAAGTTTTTTCCCAACAAATATTGAAAGCCTCCATAAATCTACTGTCGTCATTATATCGTTCTTCGCATTTTGCGCCTTGCCCGATGGTTTTACTCAAGCCTTATGCCTATCAAGAATGTGTAAAGCCGCGATACTTACAAAAAAAAAGCAGTCGACAGCTCGCATTCCATACAGTTCCTGTTTCAACATTCTAATACATGCCGTTTTGAAACTATCCTGTGTTTTACACTGTATTAAAAGCAAAACATAAAAATCAGACCAAACTGCATAGCCGGTCTTTCTGACGAATGAGCTCCTTGGATGTACAAGCACCTCGCATTCCATACAGTTCTGTTTCAACATTGTAACACATGCCTCTTTTGAAAATCTGCTGTGTTTCACACTGTGTTAAAAACAAAACAAACAAGAGCTGTAAGCTGATATGGTACTTAATTGCAAGCATGTGTAGTAGCTACCCGATGAAAAATTTGTAGCCTGCGTAGTTGTATGGTAGTTGTACGAAAAAGTTGCATGTAATACTATGTAATAGCAAAGAATACTATCATTTAATGTGCCTCAGACTGGCCCAATCGTAAGTAGTAGTATCCAGTAGCATCCTGTCTTGCCATAGTAGCATCCAGTCTTGCTAATAGTAGCATCCAGTCTTGCTAATAGTAGCATTCAGTAGTATGCAGTAAAACGGTAGCCTTGAAGTAGAAGCATGTAGTAGCAACAGTTAGTACTGCATGCTACTTTTTCGCACAACTTCGTACTGCTATTTTGAGATATTTTTTCATCGGGTAAGGGTATGAGCTAAGATTTGCACTGTCTTGAAGCACAGACGATTATGGGCCTTTCGGATCCATGAAAATGTATGGTTTAGTAACAAATATGCTATGCACTTTGTGGTTAAAATGCGCACTTTGAGAGGGCTAGAAATCCATTCTTTAAGCAAAAGCATTGGTGCACAAATTGTCATGGGCCCTAGGGATCATGAAAGTGTACCATTTGTTGGAAGGTTTTTTTGCACTTAGCGGCTAAGATGCGCACTTTAAGGGGGCTAAAACTGAGCTTGTAAGCAAAATAATTAAGGTACAGATGATCATGGGCCTGAAAAGATCTGAAAAATGTATCGTTTCTTAAAAAAAAAAAAGAATCACTTTTCGGTAAGATAGGCGCTTTAAGTATGTTGGGAAGTCATTTGTGAGCAAAATCCTTGAGCAAAAATTATCATGGGTTCATGATCAATGTTTCTAATGATGAAAAGAATTTCCTTTTAACCTTGCAGTTAAGATAAGCACTTTAAGGGGGCCAAAACTAGTTTGTAAGCACATACTTGAGGTACAAATGATCATGGGCCCTTGGGGATTATAAATGTCTGTCGTTAGATCAGAAACAGGTCCTCTTTTCAATTATCAAGTTTCCTTCGGATCCGACCAACCGTTGAAAAGTTATGCATATTCCGGGAATCAGGAATCCAATTCTCTCCACTCACCGAAGATGGCCGGGTCGGGAAATGACTGCCTCCAAGACAATTTGACCGGGTCCCTTTTACACCTGCCGAATATCATCGTCCTAGTGCATCTGTCAGTACCTTAATTCGCGATCACCGGAATTCCGGGAAACCTTCTCTACCCCCCCCCCCCCCCCCACACACACACACAGTGCGCCGATCTTGTCCATTACACGAAATGGGACATCGGCCGCGACCGACTGGCCGAGTCAAGTTTCATTCCTATCCGATGCCCCGCTCGAAAGTCAAGCTTGGCTTAAGATCCCGGATTTACCCTCCCTCCTCCCCCCCCCCCCCCCGCGACGGTCGAATCGGGGAAATAACTGTTCTCAAGTCAATCTGGTCGGGTCCCTGATATAGCTGCCACGTTTCATTGACCTAGCACAGCTGAAAGTACCTAAACCCGTGATAACCGGAATTCCGGGACCCACACTCCAACTCCCCCCACAGTGCCCGGATCAGATCCGGTTATGATATGATATGATATGATATTTATTGCAAAAAGCCAACTGGCCATAGCAACTATCACAATAAATCACATACAATAAAACAAATGTATGTAGATACGATGTCAACGATGTATGTAGGATCTGCGCTTGTTCTTCCCATCAGGTTTCATCCCAAATGTGTGTCTGTGGGCTAAAATCGGATAAGCGGGGATGGTGATACTAACACCCGAGTAGCTCGCCAAATCTGGAAGCTTATTGGCGAAGTTTCGTAGATACTTACGAGGTTTATTTCTAGTTGCATTTGACCTACTTTTTGAGGCTGCCAACAGTAGTTTTCCTGTTTTCAATTACTTCCGGTTTTCGCTTTTGGATGATTTCCCTGGAGCTTCCCCTCATAAATGTATGAATAGGGTGACTCCTTTTTGTTGCCGATTGTCGAATCTGCTATATTAGCAAGAATAAATAAGGGAAGAATTGAGAAGACTTGAATCATGCGACGCTGCTTTTTTTCCGACTCTGTTTACTGGGGGTGGAGCCTACACGGTGCCTTTCGCGACCACAGAGTAATTATTGACGCTGGTTCTTCTGATCGCCGTTCTTCGCGCCAAGAAATTGCGCCGAATTTAAATTAAACAGAAAGAGGTCGGCAGTTTGCCCTTCTCTCTCCAACAAATCATCACAGCTACCACTAGTTTGAAAGACGAAATAAGGGGCTAAAGTACAGTGAGATGATAGAAGCTGTGCAATCCAACATTCAAGAATTACACAAATAAAGGCAGAAAAGTTATTAGTGAGGTGTCTTTCCCTTCACTTTGGTGATAAAGTACCGGGACATAAACACAGATTTGGTTTGTTTTGATTTAGGTAGTCTTAGGTACACGATGTGAGGTTTACAAGGACCTGTCCGGCTTTCCGAACCAGCATGATGATGGCAGCAATGAGCCATCCATGTGACTTGAGGAGAAGGCCGCTCCAAGAAAGCTCTAGTTATGATAGCGGAAGTTTGGTTCATTCCGTATTAAGGTTGAGGTGGGTAAATTGGTGCAATTGTGAATCATGATCTGGCCCGCGTTTATTTCCCTCTTTTTACAGCAGTATATTGAGATTTAATATAGTAGTTCTGTCAATACTTTTGTTTTGGGGTTTGGGTTTGGGGTTAGAGGTTGAGGGTTGGAAAGGAAGGTAGTGGAGGGACTGGGTGGGGGTCGTGGACTCTTTTCCGATACTATACCATCCGACTAAGCGTATATCCGGCGGTGGCCCGAAGCACTCAGGCCAGGAGGGGTGAGACCCCTCATTTCAAAGACTCCTGGATGGGAATATACGACTCGCACGTACCAACAAAAATGAACTGTGCGACTACGCGGCAATGGCGCAAATTCCCCACCAACAAAAAATAAAGCCGGTGTTTCACTAGTTGCAATGCATCAGCTGAAATTGTTCTTGTAATCAAAATTTTTGTTTACAGACCTTCATAGCCTCAGCTTTACATTTCAACTTTCACTAAACAGGAAAGCTTTCAACGCCTGTACCCGGGACAAATTAAAGCAAGCGCCGCAGGCGAAATTTTTTAAACTAGAACGATTCTAGCCAGCCTTTAATGTGTTTCAAATCTAAAAAGTTCCAAGCCTAATCGCCAAGTAAATGACACACCATTCCTATAAATAGAGAATACTATGAAATGCGCCACAGGCGAAATTTTGTGAAAGGCCGAGGAGCAGACCGTCTTTTTGCGATCCCATTGAAAAGGAAAAAATAGCTTTGAAATCACAAATCTGACCGTCGAAAAAAGTGACAAAATAGTGGCCATAGAAAGCAAAGTAGACAGAAAATAAATTTGTTCCGAATTAAAGCAAAAAAAAGTAATTTTCACGTTAAAGACACGCATATTCAGAAACAAAACGAGGAAGTTTGCCAGTGCATTAAAAGGGAAAAAAAACGATTTTATGGATGTAAACGCCGATGAGCAGAGCGTCTTTTTGCGATCCCAGTTAAAAGTTAAGAATAGCTATGAAATCACGACTCTGTCCATCGAAAAAAGCGGCAAAATAATGCCCATAGAAAAGAAAGTACATTTGCTCCGAACTAATGGCAAAAACAAAAGTAATTTTCACGTTCAAAACACACTTCCTCAGAAACGAAAGGAGGAAAACAGGTTTGCCAGAGCATTAAAAAAAAAAGAAAATCCGGATTTAAGGACGTAACGAACTTTTGGTCTTGGCCTGACAGGAGTTTACAGATAGAAAAAGACGCCGGTTCGCCGACGAGACTTGAGCTGCGTTTTTTTTTCGGGTGATTTGACTTTTGTTTCATTATGAAAGTACCGTGTACCGTTTTATTTGTCATTCCACACACTGTACTTTCATGTCGAACACTAGAGCAGATAAAGCTACAGTGAGCTACATCTGAAGTATTGCAACTTAAAACTGGTTTGCACAATTTGATTCTACGCGACAGAAGATGCTATACACAGCAAATGAAGACGAGAAGTTCGCTTTTAGAATAACTTAAACATAAAAGAGATCTTTTTCAAGTTGTATGAGTGTCCTGAATTTACGAAGTCTTTTCAGATGTGCTTTAACACTAGCATACAGGGGCGTCACGTATCGGGGGGAGGATGCAGACACCCCCTCCCCCGATGTTGTCGGCCAATCGGTAAAAAAAAATAGCTGAATCGGCACGAAGCGCCGCGATTTTTCGTAAAAACAGTCGATTTTTCTTCAAAACAGTCAGTTTTTTGTAAGTCGATTTTTTCTTAAAACGGTCGGTTTTTCTTCAAATCAGTCGATTTTTAGTCAAAACAGTCGTTTTTCCGCAAAAAAGCCGGTAAAAATTACCAGCCAGTCGGTAAATACCTTGCTCCTCCCATATTTGATAGTGCTATGATTCGCAGTCAGCAGTAATACATATGATTCGCAGTCAGCTTGGGCTGAAGGAATATTTTTGCTCCTCTCCCCCCCCCCCAAACATTTTGGATAGTAACGCCTCTGCAAGCATAGAGGCCAAAAATTTACCTCCCGACTAGAATGAGCTATCCCAGCGTCTGCAGAACCCCTCCTGTCCTGGGAAACGAATTTCGGGTGTATATTAAAATCTTCCTTGTCCTATTCAAGCGTTGTGCCCACCTCAACCTCTCTTTGTAATCGACATTTTTCCATCTGTTCTGGGCAAACTTGTTTCGCAGGTCAGCTGTCATTTGATTTCTGATGGCTTTTCCATTCTGTCTAAAAATTCTATTCCTTCTTTTTTCACTTATAGCCAAAGATGACCAACAATCAATGCACATAACCTTGTCTCTCGCTTTTGGTCTATAAGGTATATCAATGTTACCCAGCCAGACTTCACTTTCGTAACTAACCTACTGTACTTTAGACAGGCTAAAATCTGAAAGACCTAAGTGAGGCAGATCCAAATCCCATGGGAGTAGAACAGGTAGCCGCATTGCTGCCCCCATGAATCATGTTTCCGAGCTATCGGGGTTACTAAACCTGGTTTAAACCAGTCGACTTGTCTTTAGGGACTGGCTTAGGACTGAACCTGTGCAGAGACAAAACTAAAAAAAAAAATTTAAACGACTCGGATTGTTTTTTATTTAAATGAATGCCCGGGACCTCGGCGAGGCCAAAATAAACGACTGATACGACTTAACAAAAGGCAGGGGGGGTGGGTCAGTTTCAGTTTCAGTTTATTTCAAATATCAACACATATCGTGGCTTGGGGCCAAATGGCGTGTTGAATACGTCAATATACATGAAGGCAAATCACTATGTCTGTCACAATATCAAGATAAATTATTCAAACTGAATATGGCCTAACACAAAAACATAAAGTGAAACACACACAAGAATGACTAAACCTCATTGTTGAAAACATGTACAAATTAGGGATAAAACTATTACGGTACCGCTCCGTACGGTAGTAACGGAGTTCTAGCTTGGGTATTCGCTCCGCACACGCTCTTTGCGGACGCAAACGTTGAGGTTGGAAGAGAGGCGGCAGAAGGGAGCGGAAGGAGGGGTTCTGTAGGGACTTCATACCAAAATCTCTGCACGGCCTCTCCCGTCTATGATGGAGGGTCTCAAGTTTAAAATGATTTAAAAGAAAACAATAAGGCATTTTAGGTCCCCTGTATATAATTCTGAGAGCGCGTTTCTGTACACTTTCAATGGAATCTGTATCCTCTTTTGTCAGAGCATAGTGCCAAACCGGACACGCATATTCAAGTAGTCTTCGGACAAACATACAAAATAGATTAATCAATACCTTTTCTGGAACCCCAAATTTAGTCAGGGTTTTAACTATTGACATGGATGAATTTGCTTTTTTATTAAATTTTTCGTATTCTTCTTCCAAGTTAAATCCGAAGAGAGCGTAACTCCAAGAAGGGTAATTTGTCCAACAATTAAACCATTTTCAGGGACAGGGAAACATTCTGGGCTACTTTTTAAAAAGGAAAAACTTATCATTGATGACTTATCTGTATTTACAACCATATTAGCAGTTAGGGCCTCGTCGGCTATATCTTGAAGAATAGTCACTGCGTTACTTTTTAAATTTCGACCAACAACTTCAACCAAAGATAAATCGTCCACATATTTCCAACTTGCATCAGTTCCTTTTGCAATGTCGTCAATTATCATCAAAAAACACAGAGGCCCCAAAACAGTGCCTTGGGGAACACCGCAAAATATAGCACTGGGCTGAGAATAAACCCCCTTGTATTTAACAACTTGCTCCCTATCCGTTATACAACCAACAAGAATATCTATAATGAAATGCGGTATATTTTTTCATGCAATTTACGAATTAAAATATTGTGATCAACAAAGTCAAAAGCTTTCTTAAAATCAACTGCAATTAAATTTATCCATTTATCAGGTACATCTAAATTCTTTAAAATAAAATCTATCAGGCTTACTAGGTAATGTACAGTAGATGTTCTTGGGAGGTTACCAAACTGGTTATGGTCAAGTTGGTGTAACAAATGAGCTTTCAGCCACTCAGCAACAATTGACTCGTAAATTTTCAGAAGTTAAAGTGATGGGTCTCACACCGGAGAAATTATTTTTTCCACCTTTTTGGGGGATAGGGGTTACAAACCCAAATTTCCAAATCTTTGGATATTGCCCCGTCGCAGTTATCGCATTAAAAATATTGTGAAGAGGCGCCGAAAGTTCACTCGGGAAAGCTTTGATTAAATCCACGGGGATATCATGTGGTGTGACCGAAGACCTTTTTAACCATCGAATTTTAAGTTCAATTTGAATTTTTGCAATCTCAGGCAAGTCCTGAGCAGGGGTGGGAGAACAACAAGAAGCATTGGAATCAAGAGGTGGATATGTCTGTACAATTTTTGTTAAATGTGCATTTAGTGCATTAGCCGTTACCTCGGGTGATTCATTAAGTTGAAAATCTACACTATCGCTCGCCTTACCCGTCATTTCTTTGACTTTACGAAAGAACTTTGAAGGCTTAGAATCAAGGATGTTTGCTACTTTGGTTCCATAATATTTCATTTGCGCGGCCTTAATTTTCTTTTTGATTTTATTGTTCAGCTTCTTTGCCATGTCGCGTTTTCCATTGTTAAGCAGATACATCTTATTCTTGATCAGGTTTTTAATCTCTGTAGTAATGTAAGGTTTGTCCGCCGTCGAAATAAGCGTCTCAAACATTCTTCATACTTTGATCTTAGTTTAGTAAGGAATGCCTGAGCTTTATCATCAGGGGAAACACCCGACGACACCTCTTGCCAACGCTCAGATGTAATCCAACCACTAAATTCCAGAAGACCTGTATCCGTGATTGGTCGGGTAGTAACTTCCGTTATTCTATGGCAGAGCTTTATAACCTGGATCGGTTGAAGCTGAGTTATAAAATGATCACTTCCACCCAATGGCGGGAGCGCTGATGGGGCTTGGTAAAATTCTTGGAGGTCAGTCAAAATAGCATCAAGTTGGCTACCGCCCTTGGTTGTTGGGAATTTCACGAGATTTTTTAGTTTAAGGGACGCGGCGAGAGAACCAATATTTAACTGGTTAGCGTCCCACATTGTTGGGAATTTCACGAGATTTTTTAGTTTAAGGGACGCGGCGAGAGAACCAATATTTAACTGGTTAGCGTCCCCACATAGTACCAGTTTAGTATCGGGGTACCGGCGCTGGATAAAATCTGCGGAACTTTGCAGTTTTTCCCAAAACTTATGTTTTTGCTCAGGAGGATTACTTGGATAAAAATAAAAGGTACAAACCGCAATGCCAGAGCATTTCCGAGGCAGCCTCTTAGGTCTCAAAATTACCCACAATGTCTCGTCATATTGGTCCAGGAACGGAATGTCGATAGGCACGGGACAAAGCGAATTATGCATAAGCATTAAAACACCACCACCTTTTTTACCGAGTGGATGGTCATCAGGTCTCAGTTTAACAAATTGCTGGTAACCAGTAATATTTAAAAGATCCGGATATGGCCGGTGGACTTCGCTAACACAAACAGCACTAAAATTATTGATATCAGCTAGGGGAGTTCCGTCATTTTCTCCAGACACAGGCTCTCAGCATTACAACAGAGGAAACTAGGAAATGTATATCTTTTGTCAGTAAATTCACGGGTAACAACACGGACTTTCTTTTGTTTATTATTGCAATAAAAGGGAGATCACTTCGGTGCTTCTGAGGTTGTAGGAGTCTTAAAGGGGGAGCTGGTTCTTCGTTTTGCGAAGGGAGTGGGTCTTCAGAAAGCACTGAAAACCTATTTGATAACCGAGGAGAAAAGGAAAAAGGCGTGAGATCAGCAGCTAGCGATACAGACTTATCTGTTGAACTGTGGTTCCCAGATATGGGAAAGGAGGAGGTGGGTAAGGGAACTTTATTTGTTTCGACATCCGAAGATGATTGGGATTGAAGAGGCGTGGTCGGAGCTCATGAGTGAGACACCCCCCCCCCCCCCGTCGGGCCACCCCTGCGTACATCCCCTCTTTTCTCTTTTTTTCTTTTTTTATCGCACTAGACCCATTCAACCTTAAGCAAGACTCCGTATCTACCTTCTAGTGCAACGACCGCCCACCGACTGATTGGCCATCCCTCTCGCGTCGGGCAGAGAGATATATGCCGAACTCTCTAGGTCTAGCCGGATGGTTTAGTAAAGGAGTAGAATCCACGACCCCCACCCAGTCCCTCCATGGTCACGATACTTCCGGTAGTAAGTCCCCCCCCCCCCCCCCATAGTTGCTAGATCCAGTCCGGACGTCGAAAGGAACATGTGAGGCACGTGTTTTTTCACTTATCAAGTTTCATTCAGATCCTATCACCCGTTCGAAAGTTACGCATGCCTCAATATTCCTGATTTCCCCTCCCTCCACTCCACCCACGGATCGGGGAAGTGACTATTTCCAAGTTATTTTGGTCGGATCCCTAATACGCCTGCCAAGTTTCATCGTCCTAGCACATTTGGAAGTACCCTAACTCGCGATCACCGGACTGACCGACAGACCGACCGACTGACGGAAAAGTAAATCGGTATGTGGCACTTGGCCGGAAGGCAAGTGCCATAAAAAATCAAACCAAATTGCACAACCGGCCTTTGTCCGGAAGAAATGCGGAAGAATCTCCACCCTTTCAAGTCTCAACGACGCTATCGAAACAGCAGCCGTGTCCAAAATAAATTGCAGCACCAGCTTAACTCCATGTAATTTTCACAAAGATATTCACAAGATAAGATAGTTCAGGTTCAAATAGTATTTAGTTCCTTATAGGCTAGCCTCTGGGCGTTTAAGAGTTTCGTTATTTATTAGGAAACCCTTTATTCTCTCTCACAGTCAGCAGTAACTGACTTTTCGGATGCAAATGCAAAGCTGCCGTTGTTGGTTGGGTGCATATTACTAGTTACGATCGTTACTATCTGTTATTAGTTCCGTTCCCGAGCCCGCCGTAATAGGTAAATTAGCTCCTCTCTCTTATTATTTTTGTCCACGACTGTTAAGTAGTTACTATTTACCTATGATGGTCGCGAGAATCAGAAGTGATAATAACAATCAGTTCTGCAGGAACTCCCGTAAGAGTGATGACGTATGTCCGCATTGTTATTATTTTCGTTCCGGAGAGCGTTATAACAATATACGGCGCTAGCCCCACAATACGCTAGGCCCACAATACGGCACTAGCCCCTCCTATTATCATCGGAACTTGCAGTATCTGATACCACGGTAAAAAGACGTTTTTGTAGTTATCCTGGTATCTGGCCAGTTATCGTGGTATCTGAAAAGTTATCTCACTTTCATCACTTTTTGTCAAATTGGTGGGAAAGAAGGTTGACACTTAGTGATGTGACTGAATATCAGTTTTTCTTTTGGGATGAATTCGAAAAGCACAATTTTGGCAATTGTTGTTTTTGCAGAGCAACCGTATTTCAGATACCACGGTAACTGCAAAACGACTATTTGCAGATCCACTTACCGTGGTAACAGATACCATGGTATCTGCAAAAACGCAACTAATATCTCACTGGAACGCTACCTCTAAGCCTTTGACTGAAACATATCATCCATTGCCAAGTGAGAAAACAAATTCTGAAAGCTCTTTATCTTAAATTACTGTGCCGTCTTGGAGATCAAGTCCTTAACTTTACTGTTTGTGGGGCGTGTCTAGAAAATGTCCAGTGCAGTGGAATTTCGGTACTCTGGAATCCTGTCATGATTTTAAAGACGTTGGAGACCTCGGTAAAGTTGAAACTGTAAACCACTTCGTTCTCATATTCAGTGTGAGCTCACCACACTGAATATTTTTCGCTTGCTCACCAGCTTCAAATTTTTTTTTTTGCAAATTTTTCGCATGCAAACCATTAAAGGTTTGCGTAGCGCAGGTGCCGATCTCCTGATACTCCGCCCTCGGCCGGGAGTGCGATGCGTGGCTTGGGGGTTCCCTAGATTTCTCTAGGTACCCATTTGAAGCTGGTTGGACTTTTGGCTTGTCTTACGGGGAAACGCCACTAACCCTCGCCCTAAACCAAACGGTAGGCATCACCGAGACTCGAACAAGCGACCCTTCGCTTGAGAGTCCAGCGCGCTAACCCATTCGGCCATGGACGGAACACTCGGCTTCACTAGCCGAGAAAATGACCCGCGCAGTGGAATTTATGAACTCTATAATCTGGTCATGACTTAAAGAAGTTGGACACCTCTCGTCGGTAAAGATGAAACTTCTCGTGGGGCTAATGCCATTAAATATGTTTTACTAGTTCAGTTGCTTTTGGACACACTTCGTTCTCACCCTTGCCAAGAAACGAGGCCAAAAACCGGTTTGAGAGTATCAAATCGGCTTCATCTTTTTTACGCCAAATAAAACCTTACGCCAAATAAAAAATATACCCATACTTTTCGAGGTCTCGATTTAACCTTGTTGCTGTTTCTATGTGGTGAACTTCATAAAAGCCTCTTGGCTTGGAGAAGCAAGTCTAGAACTCTTTTAAAGTGTTTGCGGGCCAAAAGACTTATGAAAACAGAGGACTTTTGTACAAACTTATTCTTTTTAGTCTTGTACAAAAGTTTTGTTTAGCTAGAGGCTAGGAAGTGTTCAGAAGGGTGTGTCTCGCATGCAAATGATTCTAGGTCAATTGATCACAAGACAATTGGTGACAAGACGATTTGTCACAGACAGTTCTTCACACTGACAATTCGTCACACGGAAAATTTGCCACAGGGGCAATTCGTCACATGAAAATTAGTCACACGGACTATTCGTCACAGGACAATTCGTCACTAGGACAATTCATCACTAGGACAGTTCGTCATATTTAAGAAAATTTGCTATCAGAAAGGTAGTTTGGATCAAATCAAAAATGCCACCCCTTCACAGGAGGTTGTTTGAATCAATATTTGAATCATTATTTTCAATCCATGCACTAATCTCCGATATTTAATCCTCAGTCTTATTCTCGAGGAGAGTCAAGGTGTTCTTCGTTCTCACCATGAGAACGCTGACAGCGTTGGCTTTTCTCCCAGTGGCGGATATCCCATCGGCCATCGGTCGCTGTGTTCAAATCTGTCAATCTGGAGTATATGTAATCCTCGACTACTTTGAAGACACTTACATAGGGAGCAGGGGCATCACGTATGGGGGAGGGGGGACGTCCCCCCCCCCAATTTTGTCGGCCAGTCGGTAAAAAAATAGCCGGTTCGGCTAGAAGCGATGCGATTTTTCGTAAAAACAGTCTTTTTTTCTGCAAAAACAGTCGGTAAAAATAACCAGCCTGTCAGTAAATAGCCTAACTTGCCCCCCCCCCCCCCCCCCGAAATAAATTCCTGGATACGGGCCTGTTCCCATCCCTAATTTGGAACGTCTTTGAGCGCGTCGTAGAAGACCTTCCTAGGACTAACAATAATGTTGAAGGATGGTATGAAGCATTCAACAAACGTGTTGAAGCAGCTCATCCAAACATTTGAAAATTAATTTCTTTCCTGCTGCCGGAGCAGGTCAAAACAGAAATGAACATTGAGGGATTTGTTGCTGGGTGCTCGAACCAACCCAAGAAGAGGAAGTACGAAGACTAACCTGCAACTCAAAACCATAGTAGGGATAAATAGGTCTAGTCAAACTGACGTACTCGAATATATGCGGGAAATTGCTCGTAACTTCATGATTTAGTGTACTATATGGCCATACTATTTTCATGTAACCGAGTATTTAATAATATATACCTTAAAATACACCGAAATCCAAACTTGAAATTAGACTCTTTTTGTTTTTTGTCGCGTATTACCTTCTCCTTCATTCCCTATATGCTTTGGTCTGGTGACTACCGCTTCCACTTACCCTCGTTGGCACTAGCGGTCTTGAATTCTAAATTTACATAACTGATAATGACCGTCCTATCTAATCAGAGTCACTTACACTGTCCTCTATATATACTTTACATATTTAAATTAGCTGAAAAGGGCTGGGATAGGGCAATCTAGTTAGCCATCACTTCTTCACTTAAAAAGGCTTGAAGACCCGATGAAAATGCGTTACTTCGTTGCTCCACTGTTCACGAATAATCAATTTTCCCATAATAGAATTTTTCGTACCTTTATGCGCTTCTACCTGTTTTGTTTGCTTGACGAAAAAGATTTATGAAAAATAAGTGTTCAGGCAGTGAGTTACCTTCCGCAAGCTGATCACTGGCTACTGAAAAGCCACATTTGTACTGAAATTCAGATTTTCCGCGTCGCAGACGGCCGTGGATGTTCTGAACATCATACTAGAGCAAATAGTGGAAAATAAGAAAAGTCCCTTAACACAATCCGAAGAATGCAATGTACTCAGTTAAATGAAAGAAAAATAAATTGGCTTTTCAGTTAAACCCTAACACTTACTCTGTACCCTTATTTTTCCTTAATTTTAATTTATTTTAACATTTTTCTTCACATCTTTGAGCTCAATAACTTTTCTTAAAGTTTCTTAAAACTCATTAACAATCCATCAACACCAAAAATTACGATTTCTATTTATTGTAAAGTAGAGGTATGCTTATTTCAACAGTGACTTAAATATGAACAGTGCAGTTTTCGGCTAAATGGTGGAATGAAGATCTAAGATTCAGGTGTTTTCGAGGCCCAATTACCTACTCCGGCTAACTGGTATAGTTAACTTTAGTCACAGCTAGTGCATGAAACTGGCAAAGTTCAAGACAACAAACATATACCTCTACTGTCCGATGCTAAACAGCTTTGCAAATGTTTTGGCAGATGTGACTCAAGACAATAAAAGGCGCTGATATCGCAAGTAGCTGAGGACCTCAAACATCCGTGAGAGCCCATTGACATCGGAAAATCAGAGACGTGAACAACAACCAATAACAGTCCTGGAAATAAAGCCACCTGGACTCTAGGAGTTCCGCTTCCCCCTTGTGTTGGCATGATCTGCGACCCTCGTCCAACTTCGTTTTCATGCAGACCCAACGCCTGATCAGCGACCCCGTTTGACTTCGTTTCCGGTGTAGTGGCCGCTGCATGATATGTAACGCCTGTCAAATTTCGTTTTAATGCAGTGGCCACCGCATGATCAGCAACCAAGTTAGACTTCGTTTTTACGCAGCGGCGATGTAACACCTGTCAAATTTCGTTTTCATGCAGCGGCAGCTGCATGACCTGAGATAACGGAATTCTATATATTTTCTTTTCCTGGTAGTGTCAGGTTATATTTCACTTAGTCTGCACCCGAAACGTAGATGTCACCAGATTTTTCGCGCAAAAATTACGCTGAGTTAGTTCTCATGATGTGTGGTGTAGAATTTTGGTTTGACGTCGACGTCTCAAGTGGGGTGGGCTCCAGTCCGCTTGAATAATGTCCGTCTGCAATGTTGTAGCATGGAAGAATACAAGGCATTCTGAGAAAGGCTCTAGACATGGCAATGAACCAAGAAAAGAGTTATGAGACATTCCAAGCTCAGGCTCGAGTGGCCAGTGGCGCTCTGTATACATATCAATGTAGACGGGCAATTAGGAATGTCAGCCTGGAAAATATCTGACTAGGATGCTGTTTAATTCGAAGACTGGGCGCCGTTGGTATCTTTCTAAGGCGAAAATAAAAATTATCAATAGGAAAGATATAGTTGTTTTTTGACATAGTTCATACCTCCCCACTGCATTCGCTATTGAAAATCAAAGAATCTGAAGTTTTATGTCACGTCTTCGTTTCTCTCAACTAGTGTTTTCTGGAATTTCATTTTCCCGACCAGATTTCCAAGCTTCCACCAGTTACCGTGTTGACAGATAAAAACATTACCAAGTTATTTATTTATGATTACATTTCGTTACGAGTGTCCGTAGAGGGTCGGAAAGTATTTTCTGGTGGTCGTTCTTCTGACAAACCAATTCGAAAAGCGGAGTGACAAGAAAACAAATTTTTTTAAACAATTAAAAACAAAAAGAAATATTATAAAATATGTTATTCTGAATAACGTTGTTAGGTGGTTGGGAAGCGTCCTGATTTGTGTTGCTGGCTACTCGAAATGTTTTTGACTCCCGACCTGAAGATCTTCAACAGCCGGATCCTTTTGGGATCGGTTAATACCTTGGCTGGTACATGCTCCTTTCTTCTTAATCCTAATCTAATCTTCAGTATCTGAAAGAAAATCCGTCACCGAAAAACAAAACATAATTATGCCCAGCACAATTGTGCCGTGTTCTTCAAAACTGTGCTAACTACATTTTCATAATTTTTGGGCCCAGTTTTGTGTATGCCAAATGCACCAAGAAAGTAGGAACTCAGAAAGTTAAAACTAATCTACCTGTTAGATGATGCTCATCTCGTCATCTAACACTGAGCACAATTTAACAGAATACCAAATCAGCTATGTTCTTTCCAATGGCATAGTTAACTAAGTTTTCAAAAAAATTTCAGTTAGCACATTGAAGAACACGGCACTTGCGATTTACAGAAGGCACTAATCCCTCGCGCTCGCCGCTATGACTCATTGTTGTTATTTCGAGGTCGTATATTCATTCCGGTTTGTTCGAATTACAGATCCATAAATCATGGACAACAGGGCCCAGCCAGCACATGACACTCTACATTCTTTTCTGGCCGATGAATAAAAAGTTGCATATTGTATTTGTTGTGTTTTATTTAATTATTTTATTTTATTTTACACACTCCATTTCTCATATGGTGGGTTAGAAATAAATTACTTACTTAGTTACTTAGACCGGCAAGAGACCTGGGCACATGTCGATTGCTGACCCCGGGTTCCACTGTAAATATATGTTTTACAACGCGCATGTTTTGTCTCTGTCGCCCTAGGAACAAGCTGGAATGTTTCTTGTTGTTTTTCTTAAACCGTTTTCACCGAATAAGGAACAGAAATCTAACAGTAATATGGAAAACCAAAATTAAACGAGCTAAGAAAACAATAGACCTACACCGGAAATCAATTCCAGTCGTAAATTCAATCAACTAGATTGGACCGACCGTAAAGTCCTTGACTTGAATTTTTGCAACACATTTACTAGTCTTCTAGCCGTCATTCCAGCAAACCAAACTCCTGTGCATTTTCAACAAACCAGCGTCAAACCATCTTCAATATGAAAACGATGTTTCTTCTATAATTTTACCTTACAACTAGACTAAGGCCTATAGTTTCACATTTCCTTACATATTCCATGTCACCAAAAATACAGGTTGATATCTAAAACTGAGAGACATATGGTTATTAATTATTCACTGATGACTCACTTATCCTCATGAAATGAATCTGAGAATCCCGCGATTGAGGAACGGCAGGACAGAGAGACAGTCGATAACGGGATAAGCTAAAAAGACGCACGGCACGGTACGGCATGGTGCAGAAGGCATGCTACTAAAAAGAGGCATACGTACTAAAAAGAGGCACGGCATACTAAAAGAAGGCATGCCTGCACCAGGAGGCATGCACCGTCTGTGCCTTTTTTAGAAATCGTTTTCTGGAGTGCCTCTTTTTAGTAGGCGTGCCTCCTGCATCATGCCGTCCCGTGCCGTGCCTCTTTTTAGTTGATCCCGTCGATAACGTGTGGGCTAGAAGAGTCGCAATTAACAATCTCAAGGAATTAAGGTTTTGTGATCTTTTCTCATTGTTTACGATACTTCGCTGAAGAGAGAGCTCGCATGTATCGTAAAACGGTGAACAAGTTCTCAAGGAGAAACAACTTATTTTGAGGCTGTTTCAACCGATCAACCGATTTAAGAATGCCTCGAGGTCCCCCCCCCCCCCCATCGGATGATACTTATGACCCATCATACACTCACAAAGAAAAAGACGCAGTATAAATACAAAAAAAGAGGAAAAAGTAATATACGGAAACACATAACACCATACAAAAAAAAAAAAACACGAAACTAGCTTCTAACAAATTAACCTAATAATGAACCAAACAATAAAAAGAAAGAACAACAACAACGACAACGACAACAACAACCTAACCAGAACTAGAACAAAAAACCAGAATTAGAACAGATTTTGGAAATGAGAATTCCCTTGAATTGACTACCGTCTCCAGTACCCAGTACCAGTACCCTCTACGTGAGTCCGTTTTCCAGAATTCTGCAAGTGGTCATGTCCAATGAGGTTTGACCCGGTCGGAACTGCGAAGTGGCAGATATAGGCCGTGTGATGTTTCTACCGAACAAATTGCGTCCGGGCCTTTTCACCTATTAGGAACTTATGAGTGCCACTCACACCTCCTCCCATTGCAGATTAACCGGACCCATTCAGGTTCTACAAATGTTGAAAACATTTGAAACGTTCTTGTAACATTGAATCGATGATTTTAGAAGGTTAATCTTAGGAATTCCTAGTAGCACTGGAGTTCTTTTTATCACAAGTTTAGATTTTAGATGCGGTCTGTGACGGACCCCTGACAAGAAGCGCCGAAATGAAATTCTTAGCTAATATCCGTTTAGCACCACCTTGCATGGTTCGCAGCCAGCTTGGGCTAGAAGAGCACTTAGCAAGAGTTCATGCATTCTCTTTGGCAAACAGCTTGCTTTAATTAAGTCTTAAAATAGAGAGTGCTGGTACAGTTTACTGAAAAGGCGTGCCTGGGATTCCATTTCGTGAGCCCGGAAAAGGCAGTAGGATCTCATTTCTTTTGTCTGGGATGTCTTGAATATCGCTTCCTCCTCGGCCGTTCTCCCATGCGACTTGTTTAATGCAAACAATCTTTCTAGAGGCCAAGAGCAAATGGGAACTCGTGCATATGTCGCGCAAAGTCGAACCAATCACGGAGCCCCCATTCGAAAGTCAGTCGTGCGTGGAGTCCAACAGTCTCGAGGCGAAGTACCAGACCAGAAAAGAAACAGCTTTTAACGAGACCCTACCGACCTTTGAGACCTTGAATGAACTGTCGAATCCAAAGAGGGAACCTTCGGGGAGAGATTGTGTGAGGTTTGTATTTACATTCGGAATTGAGTTGGGATTGATGAGACGGGGGTTGAAAAGTCACTCCTGTGAGAGGAGGAAAGTGTGGCTCTGTGATGAATAGGCCAAGAGGGACGCTTTCAATTCGAACTTTCACTTTGGGATCAGGAGTTTAATAGTCTGGTCCTTGCCTTCCCTTTAAAAAGAAAAAATCGTAAGCGCAGTCTCCATCATTCAATCCGGGTATAGTTTCCGGAGTCGGAAACTCCACCGGGAAAGATAGTCCAGCAAATTTCTTAATACTGCGAAATGCTGCCTGGTGGGTTATTTTCCGACCATACAAAAATGTTTATGTCAAATCCTTTAGGATTATTATTAGTAATAGGCTATTTGTCTTGTAGGTCGCAAATACCAATTACGAAAGGTTCTATAATGAGGAAGCATTATTAACTTTCCCGGCATCCATACGGTCCTGGATGCTGTCTTCAAGGAAGCACGTGATTAGAAGCGAGAAGCTTTTTAACTTTCCCTGTTTCCGTGCGACCCTGGATGCTCTCTTGAAGGAACCACGTGATTAGAAGAGAGAAGCTTTTTTAACTTTCCCTGTATCCTTGCGATCCTTGGTGCTGTCTTCAAGGAAGCACGTGATTAGAAAATTCCATTATACGCATCCTTTCACCGGGACAAAAGAAGCATCGATTATATTTTTCACATAGCTGCACATTGAGCTTTTATAAAAGCAGGCATACCTCTTTTCCGTGGTCCGTGATTTGAATGCTTGGTGAACTAGTCTGAACATCCGCACTGTACATTGTACATAAGTCGGAATATCTCCTTCGTATCCTTCCCTGTGTGTGATGATGACATTGTTACCAAGAAGAACTATGCCGTCGCTGGTCTCGCATCTAGCTTGAATCGTGAAGGTTTTGGACTCGACTGGAAAAGTTTCAAGTTTTTGCACGTCACACTGCCGGTGATGATACAACTTTCGTAGGTTGTGGTGACGAGCAATGTTCCCTTCTTATGGGACTCTCAATAATCTGGGAATCCCGCATTTCGCCTGTTTTAGAGGCTTCCTTCCTATTGCTTTGAAACATAGTCAAGAAAATATTCAAAAAGCTTTTGGCCTCCTCATCCCAATCCAGGGAATTTACCGACGTGACGTCTCCATGTCCCTGTAAAGCTCTGTCGCCTTCCCTCACGTCCTTTTCACACATTCTTCGTAACTTTTTACAGCCAGAGCAACCATCTTTACTTTAAATACTGTACATTTTTCCTTGGGTTCACTTTTGATTTTAATAATACAGAATTAGTAACTCAAAGTCTTGCGTGTAGGCAACGATAAGAAAGTGACGAAAAGGCAAGGTTGCTGGCTGGTTGCTGGTATCATGATGTAACAGGAGTTGGTTTGAAAGCAAAAACAGCGTGTTATGGGACTTTATAGACTAGTTGGGTCAACCGAGCAGTTTCTTTTTCCGATGCCAATTGATTTATTTCATTGCATGACTGTCCGGTAGTAAAACTGCGTCTTTGCGCAAATAGTCGATTACAAAAAAAAGAATTAGGTGCAGTTTCATTTGTCCGAGTTTTTATACAGCTTTCGTGCAGTAACCTGGGACTTCCGTGACTTGGGTCCTCGTTCCATAGCATGTTTATTTATTAGTCCATTTGTTGATCGAAGACAAGTTCAAAATAGTGGTGTTCCCGTCGACTTGTATATCCACCCAACTTTTCGTAAGCAGTGTGCAGTGTTGCAGCAACCCCTGGTTGGGTTTGCCGATATTAGTGCTGCGGTGCAACATTAAAGCTGTCAACCCCGTTCAAAATAGTGTCTGGGTGGTCCCGTCGAGTTGTATATCTGTTAACTGTTCGTAAACAGTGTGCAGTGTTGCAGCAACCTTTGGTTGGGTTTTCCGTCAATATTGCTGCGGTGCAACATTAAAGATGTCGACCCCGTTCAAAGTAGTGTCTTGGTGGTCCTGTCGAGTTATATATCCGCCCAACTGTTAATAAACAGTGTGCAGTGTTGCAGCAACCTTTGGTTTGGTTTGCCGACAATATTGCTGCGGTGCAACATTAAAGATGTCGACCCCGTTCAAAGTAGTGTCTTGGTGGTCCCGTCGAGTTGTATATCCGCCCAACTGTCCATAAACAGTGTGCAGTGTTGCAGCGACCTGTGGCTGGGTTTGCCGACAATAGTGCTGCGCTGCAACATTAAAGCTGTCAACCCCGCAAAAACTTTTAAATGGCATATCTCGAGAAGGATTTTTTTTCAAAAAAAATGACCACAAATGCGGATTAACTCTCAGCGTTCTGAATTCTGTCTTTCTTCAAAAGTTTATTCCTTTCCGTAGGCCAACTTTCTAATAACCACATTTAGAAAGGCGCAGAAATGGACGGATAAACTCGACATAATGCACGAATAGAAATGGCTAGTAGCAGTAGATGGCAGCACTTTTGAAACCGTGGGAAAATTCTGCTTTTTTGTTCGGTTAATTTTAGTCCAGCCCAATTGCCCACGAACGGGAAGGGGGTTTGGGGGTGTAATTTTATATTTATTCCAGTACCATACAATCCTTTAATACGGAATCAGAGTCATTTATTTACACAAGCTACCATAGTCAAGAAGAGAACTCAACTAAATGGCGCTAGGGCTTACAAACTAAAAGACGACACTAATTAAGAACAGAAACTTAAGCACTTGTTAAACACTGCTGTGTAACACGGAACGAACGTGTTTAAAAGCCGATTTGTTCGTCTGGTAGGCTACCAGTTTTCTTTGTTTTTAGACCTAGTGTCAACTCGATTCGACATGACTTGTGGTAGTATGGCCCTATGTAAGTAAGTAAGTAATTTATTTATGACCCGCCATTTTGAAAAGGCGGAGTAAATGACAAAAGTAAAGAAAATAAACAAAACACATATATACACACAGAAAAAGACACTTAATTTTTAATCTTCGGTCAGGAAGCAGTGGACGACATCGTGTGCTGTTTGTTCCTCCTTAGAAGGAATTGGCCAAATTTACATATCAAATTGAACCGACGGTCGTAAAAGGACGGTAGTTGTAAGGTTGATTATGCTTGATCATGCTTGATCATCAAAATGCATGATCAATAAATGCTTCACACAATAATTTAACGGCTATTTTCTTTATTGACTCAAATTATGCACATTCCATCGTCTTTGCTTCAAGCGTGTTCAAGCTACGACCTTAACTCATTGTGCGATGTCGGCAAAGTTACCCCTGGAGCGTTCGGATGTTGGGGTTGGACACTCTAACGACACTTCTAGAACGCAAGGAAAACAAGTATTCCAAGCCATCCGTCATGGTTCGCAAGGTACGAAGTGGGCCCATCCCAGTTGCCCCTGAACGGAAAGGTGAAGGAGGGGGGGGGTCGGGACCCCCAAACACACATCTAGAGGCCGATTATGTCCACGAATCCGCCAAACTTGAATTGATACCAGCGCGATTCATGAAATTACATCATGGGGGTACAAGGTACAAATAATTTCATCGTCCTGTCTCCAGCTGTGGTCTAGTCACGAACGTTAGTCACTGGAAAATCTGGACCCCTACAGCCGATGAACCAGGTGGGTGTTATGGGAGGTGGAACCCTCAAATGGAACAGCTAGAACCCAACGCCGGTATATCAAGGTTCAACTTGATAACTGCTATGACCACAAGTAAATAACCACAAACAAAACGGTGAAAACCGAAAACTGGCACCAGCGGCTGCAAGAGTCGATTGTTCACAGACTGCAGTTGCACGAACACTCCATTGAAAACGGGACAAAACAAAGCGTTGCACATTTAGACATATTTTCCGTGAAGATGCAAATCATACTCGATACTTTTTAACGAAGACAAAAATAATGTTATATTTCTTTGTCGACTCCAATGTCAAAGTTGCATACACACCCCAAAACTCTAATTGCCGAGCAATATGGATAAATCCCAATAAAGCCAAAGACTTCATCATGTAAATGAAATCGAACCATTCCATTTCGCAGAAAGAGATTCTGCAAGTCACGGTTCCACACCGTCAGAAAATCAGGGCAACTTCGGGTAATCTTGACAAAAATCAAAGTGGCTGGTGCTGGTCGGTTTCCGGTTAGGGAATTCAGCTTAATTGAGTTTAATGTTTCGTGGCGATATTACAGTGGCTTCAGCAGAAAGCATTGGATTTTCTGGAACTTGACAGTAGGCTTTTATAGTTGAAACACTGGAACATCTCTTCTGCTCCAATTGCGGATAAACCTCTAACTTTAAGTTAAATAGATTAAGTTTATTGAACAGTCAATAGAAACAATCGAAGGTGATGAAAAACTGGCAAAGCTTCGTAAAAAGATGGGGCACTGTGATCGGCACTTCCCTCAACGTGAACTTAAGTATATCGTCACGCTGCTTTAAACGCTTCTTTAACATTCCCAAAAGTGTTATCTATTCTTAGACGAGCACCTAATATGCCGTCTTTTATACTCCTTTAAAGTAGGCCCAGGGTTGGGAAGTACTTCAAGCGTGTACTTTATCTTTATGAGCTACCACAACCGAAGTACTTGAGTTTTTGGGATCCGAAAACGTAAGTGGAGGGATGCCTATGACTTCGTAAAAGTTGTCCGTCTGTCAGCCCGATAATTCTTGAAGAGAATGAGATATTTTGATGAAACTTGGTGTGAGGATTCTTTGGGTCAAGAGACAGATCGAGTTAGTAGTAGCACTGTAGCACTACATTTAGGGGTAGGGGAGAGGCTACAAATTAAGGGGCAAACAAAATATTTTTTTGCAGCTAATGAGATAGTCCATTTAGAAATAAGAAGGTATGCTGAACATGTATGTCAAAATTATTTTCTTGCCGGACAAGTAGTTCGCCCGGAATCCGGCCAAAACCGGAAAATTTGTTAAAGGTAAAAGTTTTATTTGAAGTTGATTAGATGTTTGACTTAGGAGTAAGAAGACATACTGAATACGTATATGAGAGTAATTTTCTTGCACGACAAGTAGTTCGCCCGGAATCCGGCCAAACCGGAAAATTTGTTAAAAGTAAAAGTTTTATGTGAAGAAAATTAAATGTTCTATTTAGGAGTAGGAAGACATGCTGAATCCATATATGACAATTATTTCTACCCGAACATATAGTTCGCCCGGAATCCGGCTGACACCGGAAATTTTTTTAGAAATAGAAGTTTTATCTGAAGTTGATTAGAAAGTAAGGAGATATGCAGAATTCGGTTTGGAGCTTTAATTTTTTGCCAGACAAGTAGTTCGCCCCGGATCCGGCCAAAACCAGAATTTTGGCAGACGTAAGGCAGGAAGTTTTTATTTTTAATCTATTTCAAAATTTTAATTGTAAAGATTTTCAAGGAGTCTGGCGAAGACCGGATATCTACAAGATCCAAAAGGGAAAACCTGCAACTCAGTGCCCGTCATACTGCCCTATAACCGTTTCTTCGACCTTATGCAAAGTCAAAGAGCTTCTTGTTATCAAAGAAGTTACAGAAAAGTGCTACATGCCAGATTACCAATTCGGTTTTCGTTCTGGCTTGGGATGCGCCCATGCTCTCTTTGCGTTGTCGTCTATTCTCCAAGAAGCTGACCCGTCGAAAACGTCTTTGGCGTTGGCGGGTCATGACCTAGAAAGAGCCTTTGATTCTGTCGTCCACCCACAAGCAATGTTAGAGCTTCGGACTCGTGGAGTGAAATCTGGGGTCATTAGGGTTATGAAAGACCTGTATGCGCTTGGAGCAACGTTGAAAGTTGTCCAATGTGACAAAGAGTGTACCAATTTGAGTAGTTTAGAGTTCAGTCTACAACTTCATGAAATGAGAATTTTCAAAGGAGTCAGGCAAGGGGCGATTACTAGCCCTACGTTATATGACAATGCTCTCTTAAATGCCCAGTCCAAAACCCCTTGCACTTCTGTCGAAGATGGCATCGGTTGCGCAATGATAGCGTATGCTGATGACATTCCAAACCTTAGTCGTGTCACAAGTGGAATAGAAGTGCTTTCCGATCACTGGTTTCGGAATGTGAAGCAACTGGGCTTGAATTTTATCAAGGGAAAAACGGAATTCTTGATGTTTAATTCGAATGAACCAACGGTAATCGAGCTTGTAGAATGTCAAGTCCAGAGCAAATAAAGTATCACTTACCTAGGACTTCCGATCGGAGAATTCAGTCAAAACTACAAGAAAATTGCTGATAGCTAATTTGCGGAAGCGCATCAGTGGAGCCTATGCACGGATCGTTTCCGGAAAGTTGCGATTCATCCGGAAGATTCTAGCGTACTCCTACAATGCCACGGCTCTTCCCCCCGTTCTATATCCTTCCCTTTCTGGACATTCTTCAGTAACGAAAATCTTGGTCAGAGTCCTTCAAATTTCTTTCGTTTTGCCAAATATACGCTACACCTCGCCCCCTCGACAAGGAACAGCCATCTCATTGATAAGTTTTGTATAGCTGATCCGTCTGCGGCTGTCATGAGGTCCATCCACAGAATGAAACAAAATTGTAGTCATCCATGGAGCTCCGTGATGTTTTGGTTTAATGACTTTTAATTATTTTGGCTATTGCTGTTGTGTTTCTGTCTTTTTTAAAATTTTTTACAATACTCCGGTACTACTTCACCGTAGTTTGTGGAGCTCATAACTCGTGAACCAGTGCAGGTATCAAGTTCAAACTTGGTACACTAGTGCGTAGTGGGGTCTAATTGTGCGTTCTGGGGGTCCCACCTCCTACCCCAACCCGGTTCAGGGGCAAATGGGCCCCAATTGCCCAAACTTGACCAGAACTGGACATAGGACGATGAAACTCCTTGTATATGTAGATCCTAGGGCTGGGAAATTGCTTTTAAAGCTGCACCTCCCCCACTCACCCCGTTCATGGGCAACTGGGCTCAGATCAAGTTGAAACTTGGTAGGTTTGTGGCATTGGGTTCTCTTTCTACTTTTTGCGGGTCCCAAACCCCACCCCACTTGGTTCAGGGGCAATTGGGCACATATCGTCAATTTTTTTAATGTTTTTAACTTGACAATAACTGGAGATACGGCGATGAAATTCTTGTGTGCTTTTGGATCATAGGGGTTGTGGATATATATGTAAAGTTTAATCACCCCCCCACCCCACCCCACCCTCCCCGTTCATGGGCAAGTGGGCCCGATTGCCCATGAAAAAGGTTTTTGACCCGTGACTGGAATCCAACTCTAAGCTGGTATACTTGAGGAAAAAGAGGTGTAAATACGCATTTTGATGTGTCCCCCCCCCCCATCCCGTCCATGGGCAGCTGGGCCCGGATTTCGCATGAGGTAAGTTCGTCTATGACAGGCCTCAAGTCCAACTCTTGTGTATTTGGGGAGATATATCTATAGATGAGGATTCTGGTGGAATAGTAACAAATAAGACGACGTACTTAATCTTTAATGAACAGTTGGAAACTGGACTGTTTTTTCATATGATCGATGATGAATTGTGAGTGTTTTTAATGAATTGTGACAAAGGGGTATGAGGCTGCTTCGATTTTGTTTATTGCACTTTTTATTACCTTGCTAATGGAAAAGAGGTTTAAAGGGTCGGACTGGCTGGCAGACCATTGTTGGAACTCAAGCTATTCGTGCAAGATCTTCAGTATCTCTTTGGATTTATGCTTGCGGTTTGTTTACATTTAAAGCTTTTAAAGTGTGATGATTACAAATTAGGTTATTTCAATACTTGTTTGGTTATTGGGGATTTGAAATGTCTTGGTTCTAAAACTGTTTCTATATAAAACATGACAAACATTTTACTTTCACACTCCACGTCTGAGCGCTTGTGCACTCGAAGTCCAAAGAAGAAAGGATATAAACTGGATCAAAATAACAAACGCCGCAAATTATACTAAATTCGTAATAGTGATTTCTTGAAGATTCTGAAATTTAGCTAAATAGTATTAAGCTTTCGAGACCAAAAATGTCAAACTGGTCGATGATTATCTCTTCGGAAATATTTAAATGTTCGCGTGACGATATACTTTGTTGTCTTAATACTCTTACTCGCCACTTGATCTTCTCGAAGATGTAGTACCCTTTTTAACCTCCGGCGGGAGATCACTGAATAATTAATGAGCAGTGGCCATCTTGCTTTGAAGAGTACGAATTGTGTTCAAGTAATTTGTGATAACGTTGGCTACCGTGAGGATTTTGAAGAAAACAAAGGTAACAGTGCGTGCGTAAAAATCTAACCCATCGAAAGATAATGATGTCTCCCACCTTCTCCACCAACATGGGGGAGTTCAAGTACAAACTTGAAGTACTTGTTTAACACCGAGTAGACATGGTGTGTCGAAAAGAGGGAATACAAAATTATCAACGTAGGCGAACTGGAAAATGGAAGTTTAATTGAATTCGTATGAGTACCTTGTACCTAAGACCGTTATAAATAGACAAGTCTAAGATTGAAACCGCTGAGCTTTCGTACCTGCAGAAATAATTCCTACCTCAGTATATTCTGTAATGCTCTTCGTTCCACCGAGGGAACGCTCTCACCGAGAAATTACAAGTGCCCTCCCGTGTCTCTGGAAATGTCTTGTTCCTTTTCAAAACCTGTGGGAAATCACAACATGGTTCTAGAACGTATATATATTGTCATTGTTGCGCAAATTTCAGTCTTACCCTCGAGCAAAAATGTAGTCTGTCAAACCTCTAGTAAGATTGCCTTAATGAGGGTTAAACGGGGCACGGGGGAAAATATCTATTACGACGACATGGTGTAAAGTTGGGTTGAGGAAAACACGGGAAGGAAAAGCTGGGCCAGTCCTATGAATACAAAATCGACGAGTAGGCTACTACGGTCTGAGAAATTTTCACTTTGAAATGAGGCCAATTAACGTAGAAGTCGAAGAAAATTATTTGACTTGGGTCATGTATCCTTGATTGACAAAACATTTGAAGCTTTTTCAAGTAATAAAAAAGAAGGGCAATAGTTGACTGCGTCACGTGGATGCGTCGGCTGATTTTCTTCGGGCAATATTTCGGTCATTCTTGGCAAGGGTCCTCTTAAGGCTAGAAGGCTAGAAACCGTGGATCGCAGGCTCACTTTTCTAGCTTTGCGCCTGAAGAAGACCCTTGCCAAGAAGGTCAGAAATATCGCTGAAACAAAATAGCTGACCTATCCGTTTAGCGCAGTCATCTACACTGTAAAATAAAGTCTTGCAGTATTTGCTACTGGGATTAATCTTGTCTCTAAAAAGATAATCTAATTTCTAATTCGGATTAATCTTATCTCAGTAGAGATAGGGTTCATCTCAGTAGCAAATACCGCAGTTAACAGTAATCCTTACTCGGGGAAACTTTTTACAGTGTATGACGGGCTGAAGGAATGTTTTTACAAAAAGGGTCAATTTGGCAGAGAACAGATTCAAGGCCAAACGAAAAACATAAGTAGGCCTATGTACACAAGCCTCGACTTGTTCATCCCATTTCAATGTTAAGCTTTTGTTTAATATAAACCCACCCTCAAAGATGACCCACCGACAGATCATTCGTAAAGCTCATGGGAGGAATTTTGGCATCGGGGAATCGGGAGAATAGTTTGCAATTAAACTTTGCAATTAAACTACTCGAAAGGACTGAATGCAGACGCAGTTTTGTTGTCGATACTTTAGTTGGATCAGAACTTTACACGTATCAGGAAATGGAGGGTACAGTTGAATGTGAGCAGAAATGGCGCAATGTAAATGCTACATCCTGTCAAAAAATTCTGTGTTCTGTGTAGTTGTATGGGTATTTAGTTGTACGAAAAGTTGTATGTATTGATATGGAGCATTAACCGTGTTTCAGTCGGGACAAGCTAAAGTAGTAGTGTCTAGTAGCATCCAGTCTTGTCACAATAGCATACTGTGGCAACCAGAGGCGTTACTAGCCAAAAAAAAAATTTGTTGGGGGGGGGGGGGTATTTACCGACTGGCTGGTCATTTTTACCGACTGTTTTCGCAGAAAAAAGACCGTTTTTGCAGAAAAACGACCGTTTTGCAGAGAAACGACTGTTTTGACGAAACATCGATTGATTTTCAGAAAAGACCACCATATAGCCAAAAATTGGTCGACAAATTTTGTTTCAGTTTTTCGCCGGATTACGGGTGAACTACTTGTCCGGGAAGAAAATAGTTTTCATATTCGGATTCAGCATGTCTCTTTACCCCTAAATCAACTATCTCATTACCTTTTAAAAATATTTTGTTTTGCCTCTTAATTTTAAACCACCTCCCCCACCCCTAAATGTAAAGCTACAAAGCACATCTACGAAATTGACCTTACCCTTGGCCAAATGAATCCAAGATACCAAAATATCTCATTGCCGGACATCCATATACAGACTCAGCCTCTCTTCTTACCCCTTAATATGTCATCAAATCGAACTTTCGCTTTTAACAAATTATCCGGCTTTGGCCGGATTCCGGGCGAACTAGTTGTCCGCACGAGAAAATGGTTTTCACCATCGTATTCAGCATGTCTTTATACCCCTAAATCGAACATTTCATCAACTTCAGATGAAACTTTTAATTTTAACCGACTTTCCGGGTTTCACGGATTCAGGACGAACTACTTGTTCGGCGAAAAAATGGTCTTAACCATCCTGTTCAGCATGTCTTCTTACCCCTAAATCGACCATTTAGTCAACTTCAAATAAAACTTTTACTTCCAACCAACTTTCCGTTTTTTGCCGGATTCCGGACGAACTACTTGTCCAGCGAGAAAATGGTTTTCACTATCGTGCTCAGCATGCCTTCTTACCCCATAATCGACTATCACATTAGCTGTTTAAAAATATTTTGTTTGTCCCTTAATTTGCATCCCCTCCCCCACCCCTAAATGTAGAGCTACATAGCCCATCTACGAACTTGACCTTGCCCTTGACTCAATGAATCCTCACACCAAGTTTCATCAAAATATCTCATTCCCTTCGAGAGTTATCGTGCTCACAGGCAGACAGACAGACGGACAGACGGACATTTTTGCGATGTCATAGGTATCCTTCCACTTACGTTTTGGGATCCCAAAAATCGACTGTTTCCAAGAAAAAATTCGACTGTTTTGAAGAAAAATTCGAAGCGCTTCGCGCCGACTCGGTTATTTTTTTCCGACCTGCCGACAACATTGGGGGGGGGGCTGCGCCACCTCTCCCCCCCCCCCTTACGTGACGCCCCGGTGGCAACAGTTACTGGGCATGTATGCTAGTAAAGCTTGCAACTTCCAATAATCAAATTTTCGAAAAATTTTCATCGGGACTAAAACAAAATAAGTTTTAAATTAAACAAACTAATGTATAAGGCGAAGGAAATTATTCTGTGCCTAGAGGTACCTGCTGAGCTTTGAATTGATGCCCGTCTACTTCCATCTTCGCCGCTGCGCATAGCGAAGGAAAAACTGCAGGAGGCGCTGAAAAGCGTCACATCTGACGTCACAATCATAAACAACCAATCGGCTTTTAATTTGGATATTTCTCCAGGGCTTTACTGCGATATAGCTGTTTAAAGAGGTAACGAATTGTGACGTTCCGCGTAACTTCTACCCTCCACTCGTTTGCATCGGGTAGGGTATAGGGATCTGTTCGACTCCTGATGGCCGTATTACAGAGAGAGGGAGACGGAGGTTCTGGTGGTTATTTGTTCTTGGCGCTATTAAAACATATGCGTTATGGTGAAACCAAAGTAAAACACATTGATGATTTTCTAAGGAAAGAAAACTACACGAAGAAGCACTGAAATTTCGATAACGCGGCTAATGAACAAGATAAAAAAAAATGACTAGTCGGGCCCACCTGCTGGTTTGCGCCTGGCGCCATTGGGTCCAAAACAAACTTGTCCAAACTTACTATAGACTGTGTTCTTGAGAGAAATGTCTTGTAGTTAATTGCGCTAAAGAGATATGTCAACTGATTCGATTCGACCCTTTCTTGGCAAGGGTCCTTTTCAGGCAGATCAGAAAAACATTGGGGAGTAGAGCAAAAACCTATGCTATCTGTGCGTTGGAAACGGGCCTTACTCGTAGTGCTTCCAGAGCAAAATAACACTAGGGAGTAGCGCCTAGCTCTATCTTCCCATGCTTTGCAACGGGACAAACTCGTTGCGCCACCCATTGCGCTTGCGGCATTTCAAGCGAGACAAACTTGCGGGTATGGAAATTTCTAGTAAAGTATAGGTGCGGTCTGCACACACCAAGGAAACAATGGGGGCAGTATCATTTTTTTGCTATGTCCAGAATATGAAGTTATCGGAGCCATAGCGCTGGTGAACGACGGAATGAGTTTCAGTGGGGACGTTCTCTATCGCTAGTGGTGCTAATATCGCTGCTATTCGAGTGTGTGTCAATTTTGTCAAGTCTTGGCGTTACTCCTTAGCAGAGCAAAATAATACTAGGGAGTAGCGCCAAGATGGTGGATGATGGTGCGATGAAGATGACGATGAAGACGGTAAAGATGGTGCTGAGATTTTATTTTGGACATTGCTGCTATGTTTACTGCTCGATAGAGTCGTCAAAATGGTAAATATTTTTCCGCATTTTGATTGACTTTGGTATTGTTATGGAGAGGGGCTTGGTGTTAGAACTGTCTCGTAATCCACTAGAACAAACTGGATTGTGAACAAAAAGCAAAAGAGAGATGGATAAAAAAAAAGGTTATATCCCAAATCAAGACCTTTGACTGACGACCAGAGCCAAAGAACAATAGGAAGAAGATCTGAGGAGAAGCCAAGACCTGAGAAAAGTGACACACACTCGAACAGCAGCGACACTAGTGATACAGAACGTCCCTAGTGAAACTCAATCAGTCGTGCACCAGCGCTGGCTACAATAACTTAAAATTCTGAACACAGAAGAAAAAAGATACAACATCCCCTGTTTCTTCGATGGGTGCAGACGGCATCATAGCTTTACCAGAAATTTCTAAACCCGCAAGTTTGTCTCGCTTTAAATACCACAAGCGTAGTGGGCGGCTCTCCGAGTATGGCCCGACTGTGAAGCATGGCAAGCATAGGCAGCGCTACTCCCTAGTCTTATTTTGCTCTGCGGACGCCAGTGCAACAAAAACAGGATAATAGTACTTTGAGTGTAAATTCACTAAGGAATTAAGAAACACATTACTTTTGAAGTAAGCGAACATCCGAACTTTTCAGCGTGCCTGCAACAGCGTGAATTACTGAAAACAGCAACTTCCCTTGCTGAATTTTCTCCTTCACTCATTCCCAAGATCTATGACTTTAATCTTCCTTTTCATCCAATACAAACAGAAAGTTCCTTAGCTCTTGGCTTTGAGCGTTCAGAGATTCTGCGACACTAATTTAAAAGAAACAATGGCAAGACATCAAGCCATTATCATAGCTCCAGGGTTGCCACGCACGATTGGATCCGCCAGTGTTGTCTTTCCTTCGTCGAAAGAATCTTAACCGTCAGTATTCCGCAGAATTAAAACTCCTCTTCAAAACGATGCTTTTGTTACTAACGTCTGGAAGAAGGTAAAAACTTCGAATAATTAGGATCTTCATTAACATTTGGGTGTACTGTCTTGAAAACAATGTGAGTCAGGTATGTTAAATTCCAAGCGGTTTTTTTATGGTTAAAAAGCGTGTTAAAGTTCTTGCTTGAATGAGTCATTTTGGGTGAATATTTGGTAGAGGAGAACCTAAGGAATCAGATGTGCCTAACTGCCTAGTTCCTATCCAATCTTAAATTCCGTTCTAATTGGTTGCATCGGTCCCTAAATAGTGAGCTCTAAAACCCTTTCGGAAACCCTGGTTAGCGAACCACGTTCCACTTTCAAAATCCACTTATAATGATTAGCTTAAATTGCACTTTCAAGCAATAAGGATGTTGTATCCCGGTGGGTAGCTTGCAGTTGATGACAGTGGCTATTTCCTGGTTACTAGATCTTGGGCTTCCAGTCCTCTCTCCACGTCTGCACGTGCCAGTCCTCGTCGATTCGCTTTTTGAATCCCTCAGGTATTGCGCTGTAACAGATGATTCAGACAGGCTGTTCCACAGAGGAGCAGCTCGGTTGCTAAAGAAGTGCTGGCGAACAAGAGAGGAGCAGGGCCTTCGGAACAGCTTCCGGGAGTGGCGCCTAGTCTATGAATGATTGTCAATGTGAATGACGATTGCACAGTTGCACAGAGGGCGATCCAGGAGTGTCGCCTCGGGTTTTTGTCAATCGACCTAGTGTCTCCGGCTTGACCGTACATTTATTATGATTCTATACGGAAGTCTAATTAAACCTTGAACCTTGAACCTATTCATCTGATTGTGACCATGTTTACCGGCCGCGTGAGACTTGATACGGTAGCACCTTCAAGGACCCGTCGCTTAAAATGCCAATGCAACATACTTACTTAATCGTTCCATCAACTCTTAAAGGACACCTGAATGAAGAGTACCAGTTTTCCGTTAACATTGCCTGCAGAAAACCCAATGCAAATACGAAATAGTTTTTCCAAGCTATGATTTTTGCTCCATTTTGCATCTGTCCTTATTTCAGCACTGAATAATTTTAGTAATGAACAAATGTCTCCAATCAACCCTTCTTCTGGAATATTTTTTAACCAGTTAAGTCCAAACGTATATCTAGAAGAAATTCCAATACGATCCGGTCAGCGCTGTACAAGATTTGAATGAATTGCGCTTTTTGTCTTGGAGTCTGCATGTGCAAACCTCCAGGAACGAACATCCCTATTTTGAAAACTTCACGCTCAGGAGAAGAATGCTCTCCGTGGCCATGTCTGTAAATGCATTCTCCATGGTGTGTTCAAGTATGGTTTCATTGTTCAGGTGTCCTTTAAACCCGGAGATCCGAGTTTCACACTTTTTATTCTAACCCCCGAACGAATCCTCGCTGATTTTCACACTTGCCGTGTTTCGCTATTTTTATGCGTACTATGCTCCCAACGATTGAGGAGATCGTCAGAAATCCGGTTTATCTGAATAATTCGGTGTTTTACGCGGGCCTGCAGAAAGGCTTAAAACAGCCAACTCCGTGGGTAATTTTTTCAAAGGAGAGCCTTGCTTTAAAGTATTAAACTAGTGCTGAACACTGGAACAAAAGCAGCAAATAGTACGAGGTGTCATTTAAGGCGCCTCTTAAGCTTTAGGTGAGAAGGAATCCGACCTTAACACTGGGTCGCACAGCAGTGTTGTTATCGCACAGTTAGATTGTGCTGAAACACACAACACTCATGCGTCACTTGTAGCAAATCGCATAATTCTAGCAATGTGAGTTACTGAAGACGAGGGCGGGCTTTTTAAGAACCAAGTCTTGATTTCCGACACTGAAAACTTCATAATTCTGTTTCAGCGCCACACCAGTCATAAAAGCTGACAACTCGGTTGTCCCTCAGCACAGTTGGCTTGACAGTGTCATCGTCAAGCGACGAAAACAGTGGCTACGCCCGAGCCATCAGTCGACTGCTTTGTTGAGTTTTCCTACCGGAAATTTCTTGGAGAAAATTGCTGAGGAAGATATGTCATCGACATCCTCCATCTCTGCTGACAGTTTAGACGGCTTTCTCGGGAATGAAGACAACCCGTCCGAGGGAGAGGGAAAACACTACTCCCCACGGACACTGTCCCTGCATCTGCCTGAAAGCGTCCGTGTAAAAATAGAAAATCGGGAAAAGCTACTAAAGGAAAAAATTGAACGGCGGAAGACACGGTTCGAAGGTAAAAAGGCGCTTTCTTGCAAGCTCCCGAAAAAATACAATAAAGTCATTAGCAGTTGCGTGATGGATGAAGACAAAGAAGACTTTCTGTATGATGAATCCGAGACTAATTGTCTCTATGACGAAGTCTTTGGTCGGAAGAAGCGGATGGGTAATGATGCAGAACTTTCGGAGTGGAACACAAAAGTCCTCTTGGAATCGGTTGGAGCAATTAGTACGGAAAGTAAGTCTCATTAGGAACTTCATTTCCGTTGGATCCAAAAGGGAGCATCTAATGAGCGTTGGCTAGTAGATACAAGTATTGGCTTTATTGTTAAGACAGAATGCCCGCTGGGTCTGGAAAGGCAATTATAGAGGTACTTAACTTGACAGCAGCCAGGTTGTCAACCACAACTGCAAAAGCAAAACTTGTGTTCGCTGTCAGGAACGAGCGGTTTAAAACAATAAAAATATCTGTATCTGCATTGGTGTAATTCGGCTTTAGTTGCCTCGTGTCTAACCGACCGTCCCACGGAAACGCCGAGGTCATACTCTTTCCACACATAAACCGCAGAGCCACCACGACGTGATGAGCAGATCATTAATGCCTTTTCCCCTATTGTGTTCTAAATTCTAATACTCTCCCCTACCATTAATTGATGAGACACTAAGCCTAAGAATTCGCCTTACTTTTCGTCTAGAGAAGCTATTTGACAAGTTCCAGTAATATATTATAATATAACATGTTGTTACCCAGTACATATTATGTATTGGCGCCAAATAGACAACACTGAAAAAAAAAATCTTGCAGTGTTTGCTACTTGGATTAATATTGTCTCTGCTGAGATAAGATTATTTCTAATTCAGATTAATCCCAGTAACAAAATGAATCCCAGTAGCAAAATGAATCCCAGTAGCACATACTGCAGTTAACTTTAATCCTTTCTCGGTGAAACTTTTTACAGTGACGTCAGCTGAGATATATGTATTCTTTCGAACCTTCTTGGCATGCGTCCCGGCAAGGGTTAGCTAAATAATCGAACTTGGGTGCCTTTGGATACGGATTTTTCAGGTCACGGGTTCTTAGAATGTGATCTCAGTCAGCTTGGGCTGAAGAAAGCCTCACATCTTTAGATAAAACTTAGGACAAAGTTTGGTGTAACAGACAATGTTGACTTGGGTGGACACGATTGCACGGTTGCCAAATAGCTAAGCGACAATTTTCGTCATCAGCTGAATTTATAGATGCAGAGCTTCTTCAACGAGCTCATTATCGTGGATTATCATACCTATTCTCTAACCTTGTATACGTGCATTTCAAAACTAGAAGAGAGGTATGACGTGAAATAAGTTTTAGTTGCATGGGAGCCACCTAATAGATGGATTTGTTATTGTTATCCTTTTGGATAGAATTACTTCACTACTTTTACAAATGTCGAAGCAATTTACATTTTTCTTCTAGGTCTGGGAGACAAACAGGCTCCTCTCGTCTGTGAGCTCATTATTGCTCAGCAAAACAAAGCCAGTGGAATATTCCCTCTTGATGAAATCCAAAACTCATTGAACCCTCGGAAAGCTTTCTTCGGGGGAAATGAAAACGCGGAGATAATGAGCTTAGGACAGACAACCAGCTCAAGTATTATGTTTGATGGTAAACAATCAAATTTTCTGCTGACAGAAGACGATGTTTACAGCGCAGAGAATGAAGGTGCAAGAGAATTGGTAGATTCCTCGAAAGGAATATCACAGGAGCAAATTGAAAATTTCCTTGCTGTAGGACAGCAGAGTCTTTTCGTTTGTAACAATTTAGAAACGGAGGCTGGGAAAAGCAAGACTACTATGACTGCCGAAGTTAATAACGCCTTCATAGACAGTGGTCCCGCTAATACGATGGAAGAAAGTTTGACAAACCAAGACAAAGATAAACACGGTTCAACTGTTTCCCAGTCGCAAACATCCGACCTGGATCATTTGGTAGAGAAATCCGACCTGATCACCGGAAAGAAGTCCTTGAACGAGGAAGAGTTGGAAGGGGACTCCGGCGACACCCCCGAAAAGATCTTAAACAAGCCACTCCCCCAGGAGGAAGAAGCGAACCTCGTCTTAACAGAGCACAAAGAGGACATCATCAAAGACAACTCCTTTGCTTATCCGGCTCAAGGGTTTGAGAGAAAGGGTTTCTCCGAATCAAGAGGTCCAGTAGACGTGAACGCGAATGCCGAAATTTCTTTGAGGATAGGAGAAAATCGAGGGATTGTCTTTATTGAGACTAAGACCGATCAAGGATTAGATTCGAGTTTACAAAATGATGTATGGCTTTCCGATCAACCCGTTTCATCTCACGTTTTGGAAAACCCATGCGATCTTCCGAACTCACCCGCTGTTTCAGCAGCTACTGAAGAATCATGTTCCAATGACGATCATTACAGAGGGGCCAGTTCGCTGGAGACTACCAAGCCAGCTCTTTCCTTTCGTGAATCGTCAGATAGTTCCTCTACCATAAGTTCCTCGTCCCTCGAAACAAGTTGCCTGGGAACTTCTCTTAGCAGCACCGCAAACTCACAAACTACCGGTCAGGTCCGTAGAGACCACTTTGACGTAAGTGGAACTTCAGACAATCAATTTAATTTACCAAATAGTTCAGAGCCGTTCGAGGAACTAGGTTTCATTAAATCTGGTGGCATCGGCACTAAAGGGACCTTTTGTATCCTTGAAGACATTGAAAGGCTCCCGGAACAAACCTTGAATCTTATTAAGGCGGTGGCGCATGACAGTGAAATAGAATCGTTCTTAATTCCTCCCTGGGAAAAGGGAGACTTGAGAGATATTAGTTCGAAACCAGATCTGCCTCATTCTTCTTCTCACGAAGAGGAAATCGGAGGGGACGAAGATTTAAATTTTAAATCGAGGAAGAACGAATCAAACAGATTGAAACAACAGACTCGAAGAGAATCGCATACTTTACGTGACAGCTTAACATTTGGAGAGTCTCGCAGATATGCAAATGAAGTTCAACTTGCCTCAGGTGATCCAGCCCCTGGAAGTCCCACTTGGAAAAACGAAACTTCATTCACCCCTTTGAATCTGTTCCCATTTAAAAAGTTGAACTCGCAATCAGGGAGAGGAAATAGACCATTTTCCTGCAGTAAAGTGGCGTCTCGGGAATCGAACAAATATCCTGGGATGGAAAATTTGTCGCTTGATAAACGACCGAGCTCGAGCCCAGATATCCAGAGACCCCTTTTCAGGGACGATGGTGTCTTTAATTTAGTGTTTCTGGCAAAAGAGGGTGTTGCTAGCCTTGAAGAGGGACGAGAAAAAGTCACTGATGGTGATCGCGCTTTCCGAAGCGAGAGCAGCTCTGGTTTTCAGTCTACGACTGACCTTTTCGAGGGTATGGAAAACGATTTGGGAGACATACGAGCTCTAGCGTTCTCCCTTGATAACATTCTGCAAACTTCACGCCCCAGTCTTGAAAGTTCGCTGCTGATTAAGCTTTCCGAGTTCTTGCAAAGTTTTTTTTCGAGATCGTCGTCTACGAAACCACCCTCATTAGCGAGCACTGTCGACGCGTCGCCTTTATCAAGCTCAGATGAAGCCCTGACAATGATACCGTTGGAGAGGAGATCTAATCCATCGGAAATTCTCCAGCTAATAGGACAAGACGCAACAGGAAAACGCGGAAATTGGAAGAGACTGGTCAAAAGAGGTCAGCATCAAAGGAACAAGGTTTGTACGTCTGCCGAAGAGAAAGTCGGATCGGTTTATAAGACGTCCCCAGTGAGCAGTCACGTCACATCTTCGTTAAATGAGGAAAAAAGTGGCGACCTTTCTCGTTCGTGCAGAGAAGACTTTTCCAGCTCCTCAGTAAGCTATGATAGTGAAAGAAGCAGGAAACAAAATGAAACTAGAGGGCGTACTACCAAAGTCGGATCTCTTCTAAATCCAAATTGTCTGCGAAACGGCAAGATTCATCCTTCAAAAACTCGAATGAATTTCGATCCGGGAAATTCAAGGAAGCTGCGTTATTCCCAGGATAGAGGTGAACAATTTTCCGACTTGATAGATAACAATTCGAAGACGGCTCGACGGTCGTCGAGTATCAGTACTAGGAAGGAATTGAATTCGGAGGATTGCATTCACCGCTTAGTTTTAAAAGCCTTGGTCCCAAACGTAACCCAGAGCTTAGAGGAATTAGAAAGCGCTCGACGAATACTTCGAGAAAGGAGTTGGAAATCTAAAAGGAAAATCTAAATCGAGTTCCATGGTTGAAAACGAGTGGCTTGTGTTGGAGTTGGAGATGTCGTGTTTTGGGGGATGAGCGTAAGGGTGGTGAACCTGTGTCGTGGGATATGGGGTTCGATAGATTAGTAATTGTTTTTATTACTGATTTTTAACTATGTGTTGAGCTTATACAAAACTTTTTAAGAATACATAGGGAGAGGCCATTAAGCTGTGGGAGAGTCGCACTCAACCACTGTATGTCACAAAGTATGCTCAAAGTAGTCAAAATAGAATATCAGGCTGACACGTACAAGCTGTAAATAATCTTCTTTATTTTTCTTGAACCGCTAGCTTTGGGAGTGGATGTTTAGTAATTGCGAAGAATATGTTTGATGTTTAAAAGTTGTACAAAAAGAGTGTCGATTAAACCATCAAAGCAGTGAGGTCGTAGCTTTTCCAGCCAACCATTGAGTATCTTTTCGTTCATATACTTCGTTCCAAAGCGATTTCTCACCTTCTTTTTACCATCAACATAGCAGCTGTTCCTGGAAATGAAGTCTCCATAAATCTGTTTTTATCTATTTAACATCTTTCAGAACACTGTAAAAAGTTTCTCCGAGTAAGGAATAAAGTTAATTGCAGCATATGCTACTGGGATTAATCTAATCTCTGCTGGGATAAGATTAGTCCGAATAAGAGATAATTTTGGCTCAACAGAGACAAGATTAATCCCAGTAGCAAATACTGCAAGATTTTTTTTTACAGTGAAGTTTAGAATAGCTAAATATTCCTTGAGCCCAAGTTGACTTTGAAACATACATACAAATAATGCATAAAACAGATACGACAGCTATGATGCTTTAGCAGCGATGTTTCGGCCCTTCTTGGCAAGGGTCCTCGTCAGGCTATCAATCTTCAGGGTCAACGTCGGGGAAGGAAACAAACCTGTAGTCTATTACAGGTCAATCTTCAGGAGCAACGTCGGTGAAGGAAACAAACCTGTAATCGATTACAGGTTTGTTTCCTTCCCCGACGTTGACCCTGAAGATTGACAGCCTGACGAGGACCCTTGCCAACAAGGGCCGAAATATCGCTGCTAATGCATGGTAACTGACGTATCCGTTGTATGCATTATTTGTATATTGAGAATAGCTATTGGTATTTTTTTTACAGAAAATTAAGCTTCCCGGCTCGTATGTAAAATGTAACGACTCATTCAATAAACTTCACTTGATACTTTGGTATTTTCCCGATAGCGCACACTGGGGAATTCTACCAATTTTGAAGATGCATGTTTGAAAGGTTCAATGAAATCCTTTTAGGGCGTCGGTTATTTCCTGTCATCCAATTCTCCTGTCATCTCCTGTCATCTTTCATTCCTGTCATCCTTTTTTTCTTTTTCTTGAACGAAATCCAACTACCTGCTTACCACACACGATTTGATAACAAAGCAGTAACAATAATCACGATAAAATTTTAATAAAGATAGAATCAGGCCTTCTCGCCGACTCCAAGACATCCTCGAGTCCGTGGTTAACATCGACCAGTTTATCTCCGTCTTTTTCTTCCTTTCACGGACTAGGCTTACGAGACTGTCCGTGTGTCCTGCGCGTCTATTCCCAATCTCCCCACCTAGTTCTGCCAAAACATTTTTCAGCGATCTGTGGCTGCCTTACTTGTCGGTCATGAACCGCACCGTCGGCCTACATCTCCAATGCGTACAATGTAAAAAGTTCCTACGAGTAAGGATTAAAGTTAATTGCAGTATTTGCTACTGAGATTAATCTTATGTCTACTGAGATAAAGATTAGTCCGAATTAGAGATAAGATTATCTTTTTAAAGACAAGATTAACCCCAGTAGCAAATACTGCAAGATTTTTATTTACAGTGTAGGTCGCGAAGCAAACAGTCGCCCGGCAACTGCGACATGTCGGTCGAGTGCAAAAGCTGGAATCGAATATCGGTTTCGTTTTACTTCACCTCTTTCTCTGGCTTAATCTGCAACTCCTTTCATGTTGAAACGCTTCAGGACACTTTCCTCAGCGCTGATGACGCACTTCAAGCTTAATAATATTCAGGCGGACATGTTCTGGAGAAAACCAGTTTTCCAGGGATAATGATCACCCCTTTTTCTCGGTCAAATTTACATAGTAGATGGGGATTTGGGATTTTCTTGAGAAATCTTTTCCTGTTGGGTGTCGCTCGTAATGACCTAGGCTCGGCTCATTAACTGAGATTCGTAGCGGAAGGTTAAGGCGAGCGGTCACGCTTTACCGCACATAATAGCACAAAGGAAATCTGCTCTGCCACCAGTTGTAATGGAAACCTCCGTTTCACCGTGAACGGGATTAAAGCAGAAGAACTGTTTTGGAAGAAAGTCTCGGAAATCGTTTTTTCATTCCACCTTAGAGAGCCGACTCCGTCTGAGGGGTCAGTGACTCCGTTAAGCGGAGGGGCTCTATCGCGAAGTCGACTTTCCAGATAAAGCTGGTAGTAAAGTCCTATTTGTGACAATAGTTCAATATGTGTTCGAAATTCGAGTTGAGGGACAATGCAAAACGGGTACGGCAGCTACATTTTATTAAAGCTATATTTCGGCCCTTCTTGGCAAGGGTCCTCTTCGAACCCAAGCTGCTCAAGCTGGAAAATGAACTTGTCGACAAGTTGGGACAAGAACTGAAAATGAACTTGTCAACAAGTTGTCGCAAGAAAGTGTGGCATATTATTTTTCCAACTTGCGTGGTTTGAGCCTGGAGAGGACCCTTGCCAAGATAAGCCGAAATATAGCTCTAATAAAATGTAGCTGACGTATCCGTTTTGCAGTGTCAAATATGATTGGCAATCAGCTTGGGCTGAAGGAACATTCATAGTTGAATATCTTAAAAATAGGCTCTGCTTTTAATGAATTACTGATGACTTTGTCCACGCCCGTTGACTTGCAGCTAAAACACGGAGAAATTTACATAGCCGTTTTTCCGAATAATTCTTTCAAACAATCGTCGGAAGCTTGATGGGTATCGGAAATAGCGAAAAAAGGCAAACGTACTCTGTCAGAAGTATCATAAGAGATAGCACAAGGGTGTGCGGTTTCAACAGATTAACACGAGAGACAACACTTGGGAGGCAATCTGTTGTCGCGACAAACGATATGCACGAAATGTTATGCATATCAAGCATTGCCAGGAAGAGCCGAAAAACCGCCAAAAAAGCATCTGCTGTTTTTTCCGGTGTTGTGACGACAAACAAAAAAGGCAGCAGATGCTTTTTTGGCGTTTTTCCCAACGGATTACATTCCGAGTGGTTGTCGGTTGAAACCGCGCATCCTTGTGTCATTTAAATATTCCTTCAGCCCAAGCTGACTGCGAGTCATATTTGATAGTGCAAAACGGATACCTCAGCTGAATTTTATTAGAGCCGCCCGACATGGGGAGGTTGGAATCATACTTTGACTTTGGATCGAACAATTAAACTATTAATTTGCATTATCGATTTCTTTAAATATTCTTTGAGCCCAAGCTGACTTTGAAACATTTATTCAAACACTGTTTACAACGTCGGGGAAGGAAACAAACAGGTTTGTTTCCTTCCCCGACGTTGACCCAGAGGTGACAGCCTGACGAGGTCGTTTTTTCTGCGTCGGTAAAAATTACCAGCCATTCGGTAAATTTCTTGCCCCCCCCCCCCCCCCCCCCCGCCCCCCAAACATTTTGGCTACTAACGCCTCTGAAGACCGAGTGACCTCTGTTACGATGCCGGGAAAGTAAGGATGATGATAAATCCGCCGGAAACAGAACACAGAATTGTGGTCCACACATACGATCGCGGAATCACTATCTTCCAGCCACCGCCTCGTTGTAGGATCGGGGAAAGTACTTTCAGAAAATTACAGGACCACGATGGAATCACTGTTGACACCGGCAGTAAAATTTTACTAGATCTAGAAACAAAAATCTAGTAAATATAGAGGATCTAGTAAAATTCATTCTAATCTAGGAAAAATCCCATTTCTAGAAAAAAAATGATCCGACCTAGAAGTTGTGTAATTTTCACAAATTCTGAGAAAATGTACATTGATATTACTTGCGTTTTTGCTGATACCATGGTATCTGTTACCACGGTCTAAAGTCGTTTTTGCAGTTATCGTGGTATCTGATACTACGGTCAAAAGGCGTTTTTGCAGTTATCGTGGTATCTGGCCAGTTATCGTGGTATCAGATATTCAGATACTAGTATACTGGTATCTGAAAAGTCTTCTCAATTTCATCAAATTTTGTCAGATTGGTGAGAAAGAAGTTTAGCACTTAGTGGTGTAACTGGATATCTGTTTTTCGTTTGGGATGACTTCGAAAAGTGCAATTTCGGCAATAGTCGTTTTTGCAGAGCACCGTGTATCAGATACCACGATAACTGCAAAAACGACTAATTGCAGATGCAGTTACCGTGGTAACAGATACCATGGTATCAGCGAAAACGCAACTATTAGGATCCAGTCCACTCTTGCTCCTCACTCTCTACAGCTGGCCCCATACACATACAGAGGCTAGAGTGACAGTTCTAAATTTCGTCTGTTAACCAAACCAAGGATCAGAGCTTTTTGACCATTTTGCTAGGTCTTTAGTCCCTGATGAAAACGAACGAACCAACTGTTTTCAGAAAAATCAACCATTTTTAAGAGAATTTTACCTATTTAAAGAAAAAATCGACTGTCTTTGTCGAGTATGCGTCGAATATTTTCTTCATCAATTGGAAGACAATATTATGAGGGGTCGCCCCCCGTTTGTGTCGTTTCTGCTCTTTATGGCCAAGTCCGTAGTCGGAAATAGTTTTGATGCTTTCTTTACGGATTAGAAGTGTGACTCAGAATCAGTGCCTCAAAATTTAATTGTCTTTCGATGCCTTTCTTTATTGTTGAAATGTAGTAAGGGTTCCCGTCCCGCACGTGTTTCAATGAGCGTGTGGCGGCGACAGCCTCGAATTTTTTTTTTGGAGTTAGTAAATTTTATTAGAATCTAGTAAAAAAAAATCTCCGGAGTCTAGTAAACTTAATTTTGGTCGGGTGGCAACCATGGATGGAATCCTAAATGAGCAGCAGAAACTATCCAGTACTCACTACCTAACCACTTCAATCTAGCTGAACTCAGTAAAGATGCTGTCACTACTGGAGCTCCGCCGCCATCTGTCGTCTTAGTCAAGATACCGGCTTAGATAGAAACAGATTATAGATGACACTGCACTGCCTTACAAACGGAGCTGTTCTCCGCGCACGGTCTCCAACGATAAAAGCTAAAATTTTCAAGTTTTCTTTTCCTGGATCACCGAAGTGTACTACATCATTTTGTGGATCGAGGTATGCACTCCTTTTCTTAGATATTAAGATTAAAACTTACGAGACGGCTTCTGCCATCTATTATCTTGATTGGATAAGACAATTTTCTTCCTTTTAGACTGTCGGCAGTGCCGACAGTCAGCACCAGATATCAACTAAGCATGATGAAAGGAAATACAGCAACAAGCGTCTGAGGAATTTGTGAGTGCGGCCGCGTTCCGGACCTCTGTCAGGTAGAATGCCATCTGAGCAAAAATGGTAGGTTGGTTACATATCTTGTTTCTACCTGCATTTAGTCAAGTGGCCTATGATCATGTACAAAGAATGTCGTATTCTACGCCAACAAATTTAACAGACAAGGCGTTAACTCTTATTTGAGAAATATTGAAATTTTCTTTTATTTTCCAAATTTGGTGAAATTCAGTGTTTTAATGACTGAACATGTAAGAATTTGATCATGTACCCAGCCGATTTTAAAACAAGTGCCATGCCCTACCTGAATAATTTGTTGGACCCTAATTTCCTTTTCGACATGGTCCGTTCGGAATTTCCTGTTTTTACCGGACTCCGGACGAATTCGATCCGAAATGTAACAGCATACCCAGTTCGGCATCTTGTTCTGGAGCCATTCCCACCAGCAGGGCCGTAACGAAGTGGGGAAGGAGGAACCCCTCCCCCCCCCCCCCCCAACATGGTCTGAGAAGGAAATCCCTCGGCATAATTTGGCCCAAATAAGCTCTTTGTCCGTAGCGCCGGCAAATTTTTTACAAAAATCAGCTCTAATCTAGCCAATACGAATACTTGTGGAGTAATCCGTCGGTGCAATTTCACCACAAATAGCTTCTATCGGTCACGAAGCCCCAACAAAAGCATACAGACATTTTCTGTTACAAAAATGCTTTTCTAGTTATCGTATTCTTATTCGAAATCCAACATGTCGGCAAAAATAAATAGAATTAATATCACGCTAAGCATGAAACTGTGTTTCAACTTTCTGATCAAACCGACGGAAAGACGTCTGAGGAAATCCGTCGGCACGATTTTTCTCAAATACGCATTTGTCGGGCGCGAACGGTGTTGCCACCGACCAAAATGAATTTTACAAAACTCCGGAGATTTTTTTTACTAGATTGTAATGACGCGACATGCGCATTGACTTAATGTACTACATTTCAACAATAAAGAAATACATCGAAAGAGAGTTCACTTTTGAGTCACAATTCTCAGATGTAAAGAAAGCATCAAAAATATATCGGACCGTGAAATTGGTCATCAAGAGCAGAGACGTCACAAATGGGGGGCCCCTCCCAATGTTGTCGGCCGATCGGTAAAGAAAAAAGGAGTCGGCGCGAAGCGCCCCGATTATTTTAACAGGTCAAATTATCTAAAAAACGGTCGATTTTTCTGAAAGCAGTTGGTTCGTTCGTTTTTATTACCTTAAATTGCAGCTTGGAGCAAAATAAGGATTTCTCCTGTAGAATTTGGGGACAAAAGACTTAACACAATGATCAACGAGCTCCGATCCTTTGTTTGGTTAACAGATGAAATTGAGAACTGCCGCTCTGGCCTCTGCATGTGAATGGGGCCAGTTGCAGAGAGTGAGAAGCAAGACGCGAAGCAAGAGTGGATTCTAATATCTTTGTACATTCCCTCCAGATTTATGAAAAATGAAAGAGCTTCTGGGTCGTACCATTTTTTTTACTAGAAACTGGGATTTTTTACTAGACTAATATAAAATTTACTAGATCCTCTATATTTACTAGATTATTTTTTTTTACTTGATCTAGTAAAATTTTACTGCCGGTGGCAACACTGGGCGTGAAGCGCTGACTGAACTAGGGCGATATTTCTGTCGTGAGTGACTTTCGGCACACAAATTAGCTCCGGACAAAACCCTGTTCTGCCTAGTCCCCGAAGCCGCGCTGAAAGTCGGAGGCGCGCCGCCGGAAAGATCTCAGCGGGCCGCGGCCGAAAACATCTCGGAGCGACGGCGGGCCGCTGTGCGGCCCGCCGGGTTGTTGGCTCCAGGTTGTTGTTCTAGTTTTGCCATCAGCAAGTACAAAGAAAGAGTCATCTGTTGTGGCCGGGTTGTGCAGGACAATTATTTATTACCGAAAATTGTACGTTTGCTCCGCACCGCGTAAGCAACGTGACCAATAGCGACCATGCTTCCTAAGCGACCATACTTCCTGTCGTCTGTCGCTCTGTCCAAAGTTTGCTACTTTAGACACTTCCGGACAAGCTAGGGCGGTGAAACTTGACATTCTTTGCGGAAAGCAGCGCCATTTCACTGAACGTCGGAAAACGTTTTAATTCTCTTGAAATACCCTCGATTGTTGGAGATTCGAAACTCCCTAGAAATCCCCTCGAGTACCTACTGGGGATTCCCCATTTCACAAATTTTATTTCTAGTAAAGCAGCAGGTAGCATATATAGGTTAAAGGATTGTATGGTACTTGCTTTTAATTGTCTCCTTTTGCCGCTTTGTAACGTATCAACGAATCATTCTTTTCCGGATCCGACCATCCGTGTGTGTGTGTGTGGGGGGGAGCAGTCTTGATCTTGACCCTCGTGTATCGCGAACAGTACAAGGCCATGGGTCCTAGATATGTAATTCTTGGCCATGACGGAATCTGGCTTTGGTGGGGGAGTTTTAGGGGGTTCCTGGATGTCTTCTCCTTTGTGATATGTCTAAATCGAAATCGTGATCCGGTCAGTAGGAACTTGCTAGCTGGCGAGAGCAAATGACCAAAATCTTTTATTTGTATGGCCGGACCGTGCTACATGATCTTTCAGCTCTTCCGGTACCCCTTGTCAAAATCCTCCACTGGGTTTCTATCCGATAAAGACACAGCTCCGGCTTATCGTCTTTTTCTATTAATAAATAAATAAATGTCACCTCTAGAGCATTTGCATCTAAAACCCATCAAGTTTCATGAAAACTTCCAAAAAATCCCACCCAACTTTCATCTATCCCGAAGAGGTCATATCTGTTTATAAGTAGTCAACCTGAAAGACAAAAATGCTCTTCAACCGGGATTCGGACCCAGGACCTCCGACTGCCAAGGCCACTACTCTGCCAGTGAGGTACAGCGGGGCTTTTGAACACAGCTCGCAAACCACTATAATAAATAGGTATTATGTAGATGGAATTTTGTACAGGTGACCAGTACCGTGACAAATAAACCAGCTGATTTGTCATGGTAGGGCATCCCCCCCCCAACATTTTGGCTGGTCACGTATGGGCAGGAGAGGGACCCCCCCCCCCCCGCGACGTTGTCTTTCAGTCGGTAAAATAACAGTCCAAAGAAATAGTTCTAAAAACAGTCGATTTTCCTTAAAGTTTAACTGAAAAGCAAACTTATTTTTGCATCATTTAGTTGAACACACTGAGTTATTTGGATCCTGCTAAGAGATTTTTTGATTTTCCACTATCTGCATTCGTAGTGAGGTTCAGAATATCTACGGCTGTCCCCACAGCGCAAATTCTACTATGCCGCGGAATATTTGAATCTGAACACAAAAGCGGCTTTTCAGTGGGCGGTGAAAAGCTTGGTGGACACTACTTAGTGCCTGATAAAAAAAACCCATAAATCTTTTTCGTGGAGCATACGACACAGGTAGTACGACAAATCTGACAGGGAAATTCCACTATTTGAAAACTGATTATTCGTAAATAGCGGAGCAACGAAATAACGCATTTTCGTCGGGTAGTCAAGCCTCTTTAAGTGGATAAGTGAGGGGTACCAAGACTGTCCCATCTCTGCCCTTTTCAGTTAAACTTTAAGAAAACTTAGTAAAACTTACCAGCCACTCGCTAAACACCTTGGTTCCTCCCCCCAAATATGCCCCCCACCCCACCGGGGTATCATCACCGAAACCAGACTCGTCAGGTAATTATAGTTCCGGACATCTTGACTGGATATCCATACGACACTGGTTCTGCATGTCCTTTCACATGTGGAAAATTACCTGCCTTCCAATCAACTTGATCGAAGAATACCCTAGTGGCATCACTCCCGAAATGCTGAGAGGCAAAGTCTATCAACTATAGCTTAAAACATGCTTCGCACTACATACTGTTTCTGTTCCAAGATTCAAAACTGTCTGAAGACTGTAAACTAAGCTCTGCTTTTGAAAAATTATCACCGACTTTGGCGTTTTCAGCCTTTTCCATGACCCATCGACTGCTAGCAAAACTCGGCATGATTCAGATAACCGGTTTTACGCATCAATACACTGTAAAAAAAAATCTTGCAGAATTTGCTACTGGGATTAATCTTGTCTTTATTGAGATAAAATTATCCCTAATTCGGATTAATTTTATCCCAATAGAGATAAGGTTAATCCCAGTAGCAAATACTGCATCCTTATTCGGAGAAACTTTTTACAGTGTAGCATGATACGCGAACACTCGTCGGGAGCATAATCGCATGGAAAATCGTGAATCGCGTGCAAAGATTAGTGTGGTGTTGTCAGCGGGCTTAGAATGCAACATATGGAATTTTGGTCTCCAGGATTGAGAATTAATTACTGCAATTTGGAATTTGATTGCATTGGCACTGTAGGTGTGACAAGTCCTTTAAGATGTGATATCGACGTTGACTTCCTGAAGAATTTGTAAAGGAAAATAAGTCAAAATGTCTCAGGTCGTTCGGGAATTCTGGAGATCACAGAAATATGTGGAAATGGCGGTTGGACGGTCAAGCGGAAGAGAGATTGATGGTGGCGTAGGTATCAGTCACTTTCATTTTGGATCCCGAAAAGGCAAACAAGCTTATTGTCCGCAGGTCCGAGAACTATGAACAACGTATAATTTATCGTATCTGCTATACTTGCTTCATTCAGCACTGATTACGGGTTTGGCAAAAAGGTTGAAATGTTGTTAGACTTTTGGGTTGAAAGTTGATTTGTCAGGGGTGCTAGACTCATAGCCTGCGATAGACTTTTGTAGTCCAAAGGTTCTCCGAACGCGAATGAGGGATTCTGATTCCCACAAACAATTCGAACACTTTCTTCTGAAATGTTAGCATTCATTGATGGTCATTGTTAAAGTTTAACCGACCAATCAGTTATTTACTTAAATGGGCGTGAATACCGGATGAAAACGCGTTACTTCGTTGCTCCGCTATTCACGAATAATCGATTTTCGAATATTGGAATTTCCCTGCCAGATCTGTGGTATCTAAATATTCTTTGAGCCCAAGCTGACTTGGAAACATTTATTCTTGGAAATGTTATGATTACAGGTTTGTTTCCTTCCCCGACGTTGACCCAGAGGATTGACAGCCTGACGAGGACTCTTGCCAAGAAGGGGCGAAATATCGCTGATGAAGAATCGTAGCTGATGTATCCGTTGTAAACATTGTTTGAATATTTGTGGTATCTCTATGCGGTTGTACCTGTGTTGCATGCTTGGCGAAAAAGATATGCGAAAGATTGTGTCCAGGCGCTAAGCAAGCTTCACCAAGCTCGCCCCTGCCTATTGAAAAGACGCGTTTGTGATGAGATTCAAATTTTACGCGTCATAGTAGCATTTGCGTTGTGGGGCCGGCCGCAGATATTCTGAACATCACTACTAGAGCAGATAGTGGAAAATAAAAAAAAATCCCTTAGCAGAATCCAAATAATTCAGGTATTCAATTAAATTTTACAAAAATAAGTTGGCTTTTCATTTAAACTTTAAAGGTCGACTACAGAATTCACCAGCTCTAGAAGGACTATTGACTTTTTACTTTCGTTTCCTATTTTTTGTGTGTCTGTTTGTGCATTACATTACACGATTGTTCATAACTGTTTTTTTTCTAATTTCTACCCGTGATAGGCAAGTGCTGTTGGGGTCACAGTATAATTGATTGATTGAAAAAAAAAACGAAGTTTCATTAGGTTTTCTGACACGAGCTTAGCCGTACCCCGTAATTTGTATTCATGTTTGATGGTGCTAAGCCGACAAGTCAGCTGAGATTTCTTCTAGTGATACTTCGGCCCTTCATGTAACGGATCCTCTTCAGCTCTCCTCACGACCCTTGCCTAGAAGGGCTGAAATATTCCTAGAATAAATATTAACTGACTTATCGTTTGGCGGCGTTAAAAATGATTAGCTTGGACTGAAGGAATACTGTTGCATTAATACATTTTCTGAAGCCAGTAGCGGGAAAAGCTGTTTAGAACTGATTATCGCAGCTCAGTAGGTCTCGCGGTTTAACAATTAAAAAAAAAACATTAAAAAACATTAGGTTGGAAGGTTAGAATGAGAAGTTAAATAAAATGTTTAAAATTAAATAAGAAATTAAATGAAAACAGAAAGTGAGAAGATTATTTTGACGATGTTGTGATTAAATGCTGACCTCATTTTGCGGATATATACACCCTGATTTCAGCCGTGGTCAGGCTACGTCTCTGGTCAGGTAGGCCATTTTCAAAGAATAGAAGGAAAATGGAAAATTTGAAACAAATGAAAAATTGTAATAAATAAAATTAGTTGATTGATGAACGCCGTGAGAACTATACTTAGTAGTATTACCTTCGAATTTTGCAAGGATTCACTTCTGACTACAGCCAAGATCATTTTTCGTCCCCGGTCCGGTAGGTTACGCGGGACAGTTTAGGCCTATTCACAAGTTTGCCTGAAAACCACTTTGAAACGCAAATATTAGATAGGGGACAAGAAAGGGTTTACGAGAATTCAAATTAAAATTTAAAAAAAGGTTGGAAAATTGTAGCATTTTGCAGGTATATATGGCTGACATTCAGAAATTTGTCGCATGTTACCAGTGATGGACTCCTGCCTAGGCAAACTTTATTCCTACTCTATACATCTCTCATGGTTAATGGAAAAGATAGTAACTAATTGCTCACCACGCTGGGTAGAGTAGTTAGCATGGTAACTACAAACTTTGTGACGTGAACGACGTGATTGGCTGTATCAGCCCGCGGAACGATATTTTGCCGAAAATGTAAAATTTGTTCCAGCCTTGACGCAAGGAAGCTAGGATCTGTGATGTCATGCATAGTATACTGGGAACGCCCGAGGGGTTGCACACTGGCCTATTTCGTGTACACCATGAGGAAGAGGCAGATGAGGCACGTGAGGCAGGCATCAGGCAGGGACCTTGTACACCATGAGGCACCAATGCGCAACCTCTTGAGAACGCCTTTGTGACGCCTTTGTTTGAACTTCCTAAGCTTTGTCAGTTTGATCCACCGTCACGGCACTACGCATATTTCGGCTCTTTTAATTTGGCTCTTATCGATGCTTTTATGCAAGTTTTTCCGTGTTTTAAGAAACCCAGCACCGTTTCAAAGGAGTCGCGTTAGTTGGAATATTGGGACAGAACAGTGAGCGTGTTCCACCCTACTTACCGTAGTTACGACGCATAACGTCACGGATGCTGGCTTCTTGGTGTCGAAGCTGGAACGTATTTTTCAATTTTCAGCAAAATACTGTGCCACGGCTATGTCACGAGCTAATCCGACCAATCATGTTCAACAGATTCGTAGTCACCACGCCTAATACGCTCCCGATCGTGGTAAGCAAATTGATAATATTAGTTACTATTTTGAGAAGGTTGGAACGTAGTAAATTTTCACGAGGCTGGAACAAAAATACTAACTAATAATTACTATTGTTGGAAGGGTGGAATACGGTCAATGTATATCCTGTGACCTTGCTTTAAGACGTTTCTAGTATGGTCTTCGGAGAATTTTGTTCACAAACGACTGCTAAGTTTTTATGGCCCTTGTAGCTTCGCTCAAGTGCCATATACCGATCACTTTTTGGTCGGTCTGTCGGTCCACTGTTCTCGAGTGAGGGTACTTCTAGAAGTGCCAGGACGATGTTAACTCGGCAGGCATATCAGGGACGCGACCAAACTAACTTTCCCGATTAAACCATCGTGGGGGAGTGGAGGGAGGGGGAATCTGGAATATTGAGGCATGCGTAACTTTCGAACGGGTGGTCGGATCTAAATGAAACTTGATATGTGGAAAGAACTTATGCCTCCCATGTTCCATTTTACGTCCGAACCGGATCCTACAACTATGGGGGGAGTTGAAGGGGGGGGTACCGGAAATATCGTGACATTTTTAGAGTTGAGGGGTCGGGATGAAACTTGGTGGGAAGAACAAGCACTTATCCTTGATACGTCGTTGACAAAACCGGATCGGATCTGGGCACTGTGGGGGTGGGGGGTGAAGGCTGGATCCCCGATTTCCGGTCATCACGGGTTAAGGTACTTCCAGGTGTGCTAGGACGATGAAACTTGGCAGGTATATCAGGGACCCGACCAAACTGACTTGGAAATAGTAATTTCCCTGATTCGACCATCGTGGGGGGACTGGAGGGAGGGGGAATAAGAGTGGAGAGATCGGGATGAGACTTGGTGGAAGAACAAGCACATATCCTTGATACCTCGTTGACATAACCAGATTGGATGCGGGCACTGCGGGGGGAGGGGGCGGGTGGCTGCTGGTTCCCGGATTTCCAGTTATCACGGGTCAAGTTACTTCCAGATGTGCTAAGACGATGAAACTTGGCAAACTTATAACGGACCCGACCAGATTGACTTAAGAAGAGGCATTTCCTGATCCGACCATCGGGGGGGGGGGGGGGGGGGAATCCGGGATCTTGAGGAAAGCCTATCTTTCGAGCCACATTGACAGTTAGAAAGAGCTCGTGTGACGGATGTACCATTTCGCGTCCGGACCGGATCCGATAACTCTGGGGGGGGGGGGGATTGGAGGGGGATCGGAAATCTTGGAACAGGCTTAGAGGGGAGGGACCGGGATGAGCTTGGTGAGAAGAACAAGGACAACTGTAAATAAATTTTTGACAGAAATGAACCGGATCTGCGCAGTGTGGGGTCTTGGAAGGGGTTTTCTGGAAATCCGGTGATCGCGATTTAAGGTACTTACAGATGCAATTGGGCGATGAAATTCGGCTGGTGTACCTACTTGAGACCCGACCAGGTTGACTTGGAAGCAGTCATTTCCCCGATCCGACTATCTTCGGGGGAATGGAGGGAATTGGAATCCGGACTACCAGAATTTCATACATAACTTTTGAACGGTTGGCCGGATCCGAAGGAAACTTGATAGACGAGTAATTGACGTGTTTCTGGTCTCAAGAACACGTTCATAACCCAAAAGATTCCGTGATCATTTGTACCTTTGTACCATTTTTACCGCAAAGTTGAAAAAACAGTTTTAAGAACCTAAAGATTTGTAACATCCCCAAGGGCTCATGATCATCTGTGCCCCAAGTATTTTGCTTCCAAATTCAGTTCGAACGTCTTAGTTCGAACCCCTTAAAGTGCGCATCTTAGCCGCAAAATGCAAAAAATAATACTTTCGAGCGAATGATATACTTTCGTGACCCAAGGGCCCTGATCATTTGTGTACCAGTGCATTTGCTTACAAAATGGATTCCTAGCCCCTCCCCCCCCTTAAATTGCGCATTGTAACCGCAAAGTGCATGGCATGTTTTTACTAAACCATACATTTTCATGAATCCGAAAGGTCCATACTCGTCTGTGCCTCGACACATCAAGAATCTTAGCTGTTACCATTACCTACTGCGTATGCTTGCAAGTGCCATATGAGCTTACAGCTCTTGTTTCTTCGGGATGCGTCAGTCAGTCGGGATGTGTCACACACAAGTCCTTGGTTTAGATTTGACGGTTTTGTGCATGACTGGGATGTTTGGTTGGTGGGTTCTAATATGGGAGTTTGCATCTCTAAGTAGTGTCGAGTACACCATCGATGGTAGTTGGTAGCTTCTAGCGGTCGGTTCGCATTAACGTGATGAAAGATGTGTTTTTCTGGTGGATCTAAAAAGGAGTAGCTACCCGGGGTAATATATGATGCGCGGTAAATTGGAAAGGGCGGACATGTGCTAGCCCCTTCACCGGACAGGGTAATAAAAACCAAACCTGAAACGATGTCTGACATGTCTTATCGCCTTGTTTCCCCCTTGAGACAGAACCCGTGAGATCCATATCGGACTGCAAACTACAAAGCAAATTTGCAATATATCATTCACAAGAAATGGTGTAATGAGCAAAAAGGTTTGCTAATATATGTTTCCAGTTGGGGGTAAACTTCATGTTTTCTACTTGCTGTAAACCAGTTATTTTAAATAAATGTTGTACCATCAACTTGATATTCGTGAATTAAAATAATCGTTGTAGTCTGTTACCGTAATTCTGAAACACGGCCCTTAGTAAGATTTGATAATTGAAGTTAAAAGTTACTAGTGTTGACCTTCTTGAAAGAAAATAAGAACTAGTCATACTTTCGCCTATAAAGGCTTGATTTTTTTTTTCCAAGCTGTCGTACCAGTAGGCTATATTTCGACACAGATTTTTGCTACTTTTTCTCGGTAATTTTCAAATTTCGAACATCAGTTTGTCTGAATTCAGGAAACGGATAGGTCTTTATATCTCCTCAAGCACTGAGCAACAAGCACTGGGGGCCATAAATCGATAATTCGTTAATAGTTGAACTTTTTAAAGGACACGACGTACTTACGATAGGAAGTCCCTCTACTTCAGTAGCATCTTCATCCATGCTCGCTCCCGAGATTCTTCACTTCATAAGTGTGTCCTATCTCCTCTATTAGCAAAAACTACGAACGACGTACGCATCCATAGTTGCAAATAAGCTTCGATTCTGTCGGAAATAACTTGCTATAGTGTACAATACTTGAAGCCCTTCCCCACGTTCTTTAACTCGTCCCCATCTGGAAATGTTTACCCGTTTTGAAATCAAACACATTCATTCGTTCACCGTTCTTTTGCTACCTTAAATTCTTGATATAATGCCACTACGGACGCGGAACACCTATTTAGCTAATAGAAAGAACCTGTCTTACCTATAATACTAACGCAACCTACTTCCATAACTACTCCATATATTTCTAAACCCGGAGACCTCAATTCCGTACGGTACATTCTAACCCTTTTAACTAAGCCACGCTGATTTTCTCACTTGCCGTGTTTTGCTACCTTTGATGTGTATCACGCTGTCGACGGTTGACTGTGAGAAGTTTTCCATCAGAAAAACCGGTGTGTAAATTTTTTCCCTGTTTCCGCTGCAAGTCAACGGGTCTCTGAAAAGGCTTAAAACAGCAAAAACCGTGGGTTATCTGTAGAAAGCACAGCCTAGTTTTAAAATATTAAAATATTTTAAAATACTGCTAACACTACTAATACTAGTGCGAGAGGTCCTTTAAAGTTACTGAATCTGTCGGGCGCGGTGTAAAATCTCCGTGCTCACATCGTTTGTTCTTGCAACCACACATGGATCACCCGTCTGTGCGGCTAGGAATGATCAGCGTAAGTAATTGTTTTGCTCATGTACTTTGTGTTTTTGTTTTAACTTTTTCAGTTTCTTTTATCATATTCCACTAGTTCTCATTTAGTGCAGCGGGTCAATAAAACTTGTTCGTTCATTCATTCACTGATAATCGCACTTGCCACGTTTGTTCTTTTTACGTGACGCATCATGCGCTCGAACATTGTTTCCGAGGAGCCTATTCGTCCGGAGACCGGTTATGCAAATTTTGCCAAGATTGTCACCCAAGGCAAGGGACATGGAAAGAGGCTAAACACAGCAGAAGGCGTGTGTAATTTTCTGTAAGCATAGCTTAGTTGTAAAGTGGTCAACTATTTCAAAACATCTAAGGAGGGACACTACGTAGTGCGAGGTAGTTAAGTAGATACGTTTTTTAAATGTGGAGATGCAAAAAATTTAAAAAGTAGCCGAGCGAAGCGAGGCCCTGTCCCGGGGCCCTGTCTACTCTAAAAAGGAAGGTTACGCTTTTACATTGTCTTGAAATGCTTTATGGCGTGTGTATACAATCAAATGGATCCATAGCCCCAAAAGCCGCCAGCAACATTTCTTGGGACGAACTGTGACAAGAAGCTCATCCTAGCCTCTCGGCCATTCATCCTAGCGTTATCTGAAGTCCCCCACTTTATCAAAAATCGTAATTTGCTTGTAGAAGTTTTGTCTTTACTATTCTGTTTAGTATTTGAGGCTTACGTAAGAAGCCTATTTCTATACTGGCCCATTATTTTGTCCGCATTTACTAGCTCTGTGGAGACACTGCGACTAACTTTTAGCTTACCATGAATTGGAAACAATAAACAAATACAGCGGAACGGCTTTCTGGGAGTCAATCAATCAGCTTCTCATACGTCACTGGCCCAGTGGCACTCCTATGGGAGCTCTCCACATTACCATTCCGGTTCAGTTCAGGTTTGGAGTTCAAACGACAGATACAAGAATCACGACGGCACATTACCACCCCCTAGAACACAATGTTACATCAGAAATGAGCCGATTCCTAGAAAATTTACTTTGCTAATCTATTGTTACTGCGTGTTTTGCTGCCGCCATCTTCCAGTTTTCTAGCTTTAACGAACATGAGCGGAGTTAGTTTTTTTTTATCCATTCGTTGTCATAATTGACAAAATAACTACAATAATTACATTCCTTGGAAGTTCTGGACTCGACTGCAAGTAAGTCTGTTACATTTGTACAGGTTTGGCACTTCAGTAACTTGGGATCCAAACATTAAAACTTTGTGTTGGTGCTACAAACAAGAGCTGAAAGCTCAGATGGGACTCGCAAGGGTGGTTAGCATGTATTTCAGCAAATGGTCCCATACGGTCCGGACAGAACTCCCCTCACAGTGCCCGGATCCGGTCATGATCTGTGAATATAAATATGTCTTGTGACTATCCTGCCCGCCAAGTCCTGTTTCGACCCCCCTTCTCTAAGCGTGCCAGAATCTTTCTGGCACCCCCTCCGACTCCTGCAAGAGTCACCGGATCCGTTTCGGATCTTTAAAAGGAACGTCGCGGGAATGTATTCTTGCCAATTGTCAGGTCTCACCTAGAAGGGATCACTCGTTAGAGAGCTCGGCATTCAAAGATTTCCGGAAAATACCCGGTACCCCCCTACAACTCCCCCATCAAAGGCGGATTCTATTCGGACGCATACATGTCACATGTAGAGCCTTTGCTCCTACCACCAATCAAGTTTCACTCGAATCTAAGAATTCCCGGAGGATTCCCGCGACCCTCTTAAGCTCCTCCCACAGAGGTCTTATTTCTTACAGACCTCAAATGGCACATCTGGAGCTCATGAGCTTCGTACCGTATAAGTTTGATCACCTATCCCTCCATCCGTTTGGTCGCTACGCGTATGACACAGTTTCCGGGACCCCCCCCCCCCCCCCATGTATGTTACATCTAGGTCAATTGCTCATACCACTCAGCAGGTTTCACTGGAATTCGCGAGAATTCGGAATACTTCCGAAAAATGTCCATTAACCCCACCAAGTGAGGGCACTGAGACCGGATCAGGTTCAAATATCAGAACAACATACCTTGTGTGACCTTTGTACCATCCATCCCAATCCTTCCACCTATTTGGCAACTTGCCAGCTACAAAGAAGTCAAGGCACTATCATACAAACGACGGGTTTCTTCTTCTTCTTCCATCGGTCAATGGCTTCGGCAAAGCTGGGTGTGTCTCTTTTCTCCTTTCGATTGGTTTTCTTCACAGTTATTGTCGAAATGTTTTCGTGCGCAGCCAAAACTTTTTAAATTTTCCGCGTCTTGCCAGCAGAATATCCGAAACAGCAAGTAGGCTACTGACACAAATCTCAGGACAAAAGATCCTCAAAAGAAACGCGCGGCGCTGAGGATAAAATACCTCCAGTGATACGTATCTTTGTATCTTTTGTGGCGTCACAGGAGATTCTGTAACCAAACAAGCAAAATTTCAAGAATATGCGGTGTCGTCCAAATTATGGCGGAATAGCATACTGTCATGACCAGAGGCGTTACTAGCCAAAATGTTTGGGGGGGGGGCGAGGCATTTACCGACTGGCTGGTAATTTTACCGACTTTTTCTACAGAAAAAACGACTGTTTTCAGCAACAAAAATAGCATTTTTGAAAAAAATCGACTGATTTTCAGAAAAACCGACTATTTTGACGAAAAATCGACCATTTTTCATAAAAAACGACTTTTTTCATGAAAAAAAATCGACTGTTTTGACGAAAAATCGCGGCGCTTCGCGCCGATTCGTATTTTTTACCGACTCGCTGGCAGCATTGGGGGGGGGGCGTCCCCCCCTCCCCCCCCCCAGTCGTGACGCCCCTAGTCATGACGTAAATGGTAATGTCATATGATGAGGACCTAACATAGGATTTGATTGTCCCTAGGAAGGTTTACAAATGTAAACGCAACAATAAACTAAAAATTTCCATGCTCTACAACCTCCTGTGATATGATCAAACGCAATGATTTTATCCATGGATGGTACGTATCTATTATCTCTAGAGATATTTCTTTTAAAGGACCCCTCGCACTTTTAACTATTCGACTTACAGTATTTTAAAATATTTGAATGCTTTAAAACTAGGCTGTGCTTTCAAGAAATAACCCACGGTTTTGGCTGTTTTAAGCCTTTTACGAGACCCCTTGACTTGTAGTGAAAACAGGGAAACAATTTACATAACCGTTTTTTCTGATGGAAAAACTTGTCGCAGACAACCGTCGACAGCGTGATACACATCGAAGGTAGCAAAACACAGCAAGTGAGAAAATCAGCGTGGTTTTGTTAGAGGGGTTAGAATGTACCGTACGAAATTGGGGCTCCGGGTTTAGAAATATATGGAGTGATTATGGAAGATGGTTGCGTTAGTATTATAGGTAAGACAACTAGTCCTTTAAGGACCTCGCGGTGTCAGATACTGGTGCCGAAATTGTCTCCTCTGAAAAGCCCTAACGGCGACTAAAGCGATAACACTAAAACGGCTGATTTTCGAAGCCATATCTCGAGGAAGGGAGAAACTTTTGTTTGTGATGCATGCATTCATAGTCAAATAAAACATAAATAGTGCACATTGTACTTTAAGGTTCAAGTTGTATTATACACTAAAATAATACAAAACAGTCCAGCCTGATTTAAATACCAGTAATAGTGCAAAAAAAGTAAAAAAAAAATCTCTACCACGTTAGCAACATAATCAAGCAGCTTCAACAGCAGCGTGCCCAAAATGAATTTTCATCTCAGCTCCAGTTTTAACTGCCAGCAATTCGCACGGAGTAAGTCGCCAAATTGGATATTGATAGTCGCTAGGTTATTTATTTATTTTATCTCCAGACCTCAGGCCCCCCCCCCCATTAAAGTGCCCATCTTAGCCCACAGTGACGTTTGACCAAACGATACAAGGACCCATATTCATTTGTGCCTCAAGGGTTATGCTTCCAAATGAATTCCTAGCACCTTTAGAGCGTGCATCTTCAGTGGACGGTAGAATAATATAAGAAAGAGAAACATCTAAAAAATATATATTCCTTCAGCCTGAGCTGACTGCGAATCATATTTGATAGTGCAAAACGGATACGTCAGCTGAAATTTTATTAGAGCTATATTTCGGCCCTTTTTGGCAAGGTCCTCCACAAGTCCCACAAGTTTTTTTTTCACAAGCTCATTTTTCCAACTTGAGCGGCTTTGAGCCTGAAGAGGACCCTTGCCAAGAAGGGCCGAAATATAGCTCGAATAAAATTCAGCTGACGTATCCGTTTTGCCCTGAAATAGAAATATCTCAAATTTGGTTTTGGTATGACTTTCGCTACGGAGAGTCGAGTGTTCAACGAGTGCTCTGAGAGAGCAAAATGAAACTTGCCTTCATCACGCATGAAGAATGACTTCGCCGCCCAAGGCCGTATCCAGGGGGGAGGGTAGGCGGTTAACCCCCCCCCCCCCCCCGAAACATACAAAAACAACCGTTTTTATAGGCTTTTCCCTCTGATCTATGTCTTGTTTGTACTTTTTTGTCCGACCCGCAGGCAACTCCCCCCCCCCCCCCGAAAGGCGAACGTCCCCCCCCCCACCCGAAATAAATTCCTGGATACGGGCCTGTTGCTGCCTAAAATCAGTACTACGGAGGGGGAGGTCTTGGAAATCTGAACGGACCTTGACGGACAGGACTATCAAATGCTTCGAGGGAGGGGGAGGGGGGGGGGGGGGTCTGGAAAGAGCCAGCCGAGCCTAAAAGCGCATATCTTAGCTGATTATCATGACATCTACCCCAGCAACTACTTGCAAGTGCTGAGCCTACAGCTCTTATTTCAGTGCTTATGGCACCTTAGTGGAAGTCAGAGGAAGTTGTTGTCACGATCCAATGAGAGTAGTTAGGAAAAGACAAAATATCACGCCACGTTTTAGGATGAAGGCGAATCAGTAGGCATGGGTTACGTCACTGGTCAAGTAACAGAAAACAATTTATTAATAGCTCACAATATTGTAACATATTAATATCAAAATATAAATGGGTTGAGATCAGAAATCTTGATTTAAGCTTCTGATCCAACCAAAATTTTAAATGAGACGTGGGTGGTAATTGATCCTGAAACGAATTATCATCTCCTATGAGTTCATTTCTTTGTCCAACAGTTTGTTCAGGAACTGTTTTACGCGTCTAGACTCGATATTGAGTTTGACTAAACATCCATAAAACATCTCGTAAAAGGACAGCCCCCAGTGAAACAAAAGTACTCATTTATGGGATTTTAATTAAGTTTTTTTGTTTATTCTCCGCGTACTACTAGTCATGGACGACCGCCAGGAGCGCAGAACCTCAGGCGGTTCGTTTTGTCGGCATTATCACCAAAGGCAAAGTGGCCGCTGGAGTCCGTGTCTGATTCGCCGGTTCGCTTATCCGATTTTTCTCTGTGGCTCATTGAGAACATTCAGTCGCGTAAATACCTTCGCGTTGACCAGTTCGAGAGATGGTAAAATCGTGTGGAAAGGAGTTTGAACTGCTGGTATAGAGGGAACTGGAAAAAGATCGGGCGAGTGAGGATGGATACATTAATGATTTGTGTGTTTTTGATGGTGATATCGGTTTGGCAAGTGGATGGATATATTTTCAGCGAACGAGGGCGAAAATGCGAGCGGATTACGATACCCATGTGCCAGGACATGCCGTATAACATGACGAAGATGCCAAATTATCTGGGAAACTACGATCAAGCTGAAGCGAACCTAGAGGTAAGCTTAAGCTGTCAGGACAGTACAGGCCCGCTTTTCCAGCTTTTATTCCGGGGTATGACAGAATTGACAGAGCTGTTTAGGCTAGCCCTAGAAGGTGGGCCTAGAAAATTCATCACTTCTTCCGTCATGGGGTTAACGAAGAGTGGTCCATGTGTGTGTGGGGGGGGGGAGTAATGTCTGAACCAAATCGCAGTCACATTTACTTCTCTAGACAGGTGCATCCGTATTATAGTGCGTTTGTGTACAGTCATTTGGTTTAGTTTAGTCGGATCTTTTCTTTTTCTTTCTTTTATTGTTTTTCATATACTCCGTATGGGCACGTTCTGTGCCATTTTTATATGGGTTAATAAATTATTGATTGATACGGAAAACCGGATTTGTACTTGACTAATGCTAATGTCTCTATTCTGTGTCTACCTCTATGCCAGACGTAGGGATATGTTTTTTTTTCTTATATATAGAACAGTGGGCTCATGTGAGCCGAACTGCTACATCGCAATTCGCCTCATTCCAGTTCAGCGCTCCAAGTGGACTAGTTTATGTTAATCCTCCACTGTCTCATAATCAACACTGGTGTAGACATAGTAAAAAGTCGGATCCACAAGGTAGTGGGTAACTTTCGCTATCTTCTACTGAGATACATGCAAGACCCCGGTTACTTGGGACGCAGATACAGATTTTCTACCCACTAACCTGTAGGTCTATTTTACCATGTCTGACACAAGTGCTGATGGTGAGGTATAGGGGGATTTACAGAAACTAGTCCGCTTGGAAGCGCTGAACTGGAATATGGGTTGCGTTCCAGAACTTAACAAATTGTTAACGATTGTTAACTTTTTGCGTTCCAGGTTTCTGATTCGAAAGTTAAGCTCCGCCCACCTACGATTTCCGTTCCAGAGCTTAACGATTGTTAACTATTTTGTAACAATGGTTGGTGAGCATCGTTGGGAAAAGTTAAAGGACCCCTCTTGCTTATTCTGCGTTTTATAATATACTTAGCTCCCATATGGAATTATAAGCTTCTAAAATCTGCAACCTTCTCCATTGTTTTGTTTCGTAACTACGATTTTTTTATCGCTTTTTCGGCTTTGCCGAGTTTTCCCGTCACCCAAAGAAAAGTTTACCGGAACATTGTCCGCTGACAAATCTTTCACACATAAGGATGTGATAATCTTCTGTTTATTGCTTCTCTTATTTGCTTAGTTTTCCCACTTTTTACCCAAAGCACGTTCAGTTTTCAAATCTTTTGCGCCTAACAAGAGAATCGCTAGTTTCAGGTGGAAAATAATGGTATTTTCGAAAACGCTTTTTCTGATCCACTTTATAGGGAAAAGATGATTTCTAGTAAGAGTTGTGCTTTAACAATTGTAGAATTGGGAAAAGTTCTCGGAAGAGTTAACCATCGTTAAAGCTTCAGTTAGCTCCGCCCAGAAATAAAATTGACGATTTTTAACAATTGTTAAGGTTTCTGGAACGCAACCATGGCCAATTGACGAAAAACGCCGAAAAAGGGTCTGCTGACTTTTCCGATATCATGACCACACACAAAAAGTCAGCAGATGCTTTTTCGACGGTTTCCCGGTCTTCCTGGCAGTGCATGTTATGCATAACATTGATTGCGTATCATTTTCAAAATCACGACAGGTTACATCCCAAATGGTTGTCTGTTGAAACTGCGCATCCTTGTATTTGAACGAATTGCATGCAAAGCAAAGCTAGCCTTGACTAAAATTAGCTTTTCGATGTGAAATGGCATGCCCGAAAAAGCAGTTTTAGTTGTTCCCTCTAGAACTGCCAACCAGCTGAAAGGTTCGTCACGTTTTCTTGCCATTGAATACACTTAAATCTCATTAGCAGATCATTCTCCATTCGTTAATGAGCCTGCTAACGAGATATCGTAAATCCTGCTTTTGTCGTTTTCGTTGGAGTGCCTGCCGTCCACGGTTTATCGGCTTCTTTTTATTCACCCAAACAAAACAGTCTCATGTTACATCGGGTCTCCGATATCGGTTTCAAGGGTTCTGAATAGATTCCGCTCCTTTCATTGTAAAAGTTGGATTAGGGGTCGACTGGTCCCAAATTGGATGTAGCCTCCATCAAATTGCCGAAGAACTCGCCCGTTTTGGCTCACGGACGGGGATTAGTCTAGGAGTTGCTCACGTAAGATAGTTGATGTGTTTGGTTCATGTCTTAGTTGACTGGACATTTTCCGCTATATCATAGCCATTTCTAACTTATCCATCTCGAACTTAATTATTTATTTATTATTGTTCTTCTTCTTTAAGAAAATATAAAAACAAAACTAAAAATAGCCCATCTTAAATAAACCGTGACAAATATTGAAAGTCCACCTTAAAACAACAAGAGCTGCAAACTCATATGGCACTTGCATGGGTCAAGGTGATTTGATTGATCAAAAGTAAGTTTCGACTTTGCGGTTGAGATGCGCACTCTAAGGGAGCTGGAACTTCATTTGTAAGCAAAACCCTTGAGGCAAAACTGCTAATGGGCTGATGGGCATCACGAAAATGCATATATTGCTTAAAAGTATTTTTTTTACTTTGCGGTCAAGATTGGTACTTTAAGGAATAATCGGATTTAGGAAGTAGCAATTTCTAAGCAAATGTTGTTGAGTCTCCACTATTCCAGCGAAGTTTCATCGTCCTAGCACATCTGGAAGTACCTTAGCGCGCGATCACCGGAATCCCAGACCCCCCCCCCCTTCTCCAACTCCACCCACAATAACCGGAGCCAATCCGGTTATGTAAATGATTAATCCAGAGCATCTGTTTGTCATTCCCACGAAGTTCGATCAAGATCACACCAGTCTAAGCGGGTCAAGTATTTTCCGCCCTCCCCCCAATAATTGCCGGATTCGGTCCGGAAATGAAAAAGGTCACCAGAGAAAAATGTCCTCTGTTTAATTATTAAATTTCACTCGAATCCGATCACCCGTTCCAAAGTTACGCATGACTCAATATTCCGGATTCCCCTCCCTCAACCCCCCCCCCCCCAAGATTATCATGTCGATGATTTTTTTTCATTCCAAGTCAGTTTGACCGGGTCCCTGATATGCCTTCCAAGTTTCGTCGTGAAAATCCCCCAAAAAACGGAATTCCGGGAAACCCCCTCCTCCCCCCCCCCCTCAAGTGTCCGGATCCAGTCAAATTATGTAAAAGATTTACATGGACCAGATGTTTGTTCTTCCCAGCAAGTTTCACTCCGATACCATCATTCTAACCGTTTCTCGAGATTTCCGGTCCCCCCCCCCCCAGCTCCCCCGCGGTGCCCGTAGCCAATCCGATTCAGCAAATGACTTACCTAGAGCATCTGTTTGTTCTTTCCACAAAGTTCCATCCCGATCCCTCCATTCTAAACGGGTCACGTATTTTCCGCCCCTCCCCCCAATAGTTGCCGGATCCGGTCCGGATATGAAAAAAATCATCGGAGAAATGTCCTCTGTTCAATTCTTAAATTTCACTCGAATCCGATCACCCATTCCAAAATTACGCATGACTGAAAATTTCGGATTCCCCTCCCTCCACTCCAGCGCCCCAACTCCCCCGCATATTGTCGGATCGGGAAACTTATTATTTCCAGGTTACTTTGGTCAGGTCCCTGATATTCCTGCCAAGTTTCATTGTCCTAGCTCATCTGGAAGTACCCTAACTCGAAAAAGTGTGACAAAATGCCCTAAATTTTCAAGTTTCGAGCGCCCCCACTCCCCCGCATATGGTCGGATCGGGAAACTGATTATTTCCAGGTTCGTTTGGTCGGGTCCCTGATATTCCTGCCAAGTTTCATTGTCCTAGCACATCTGGAAGTACCCTAACTCGGATAAGTGTGACAAAAAACTCGGACCGACCGACAGACCGACAGACGGAATTGTGATCGGTATATGGCACTTGAGCCAGAGGCTGCAAGTGCCATAAAAACAAATATAGCCTATACTTGGTACTAACACACTAAGCTGTCAAAAGTTTGATAACATTTAACACCAAGTTGCGCATCCTTTTGTCTATTCTTATTGTAGATGGGCAGAAAAATATCTATTCGTCTTTGGTGTTATACTTTCGGTAAATTAATACTTCAACCAGTTTTTCGTTTTATTTCTTAAAGAAAGATACCATACGTTTAACAAAATTCTACACAAGGAAAACAATCTTCTGTTAATTCTTGTAAATTTGCTTGATTGGCTTAGGGAAGGCTATATTACTCGAGCTTGTGGGTGCTACACATTAGCTTAGTTCTTAATTGTGATTAAATATTTCTGAAATTGTCTGTATTTTTGTGTGTGTTTTTGTTTAGTGTTTTCTGATGTTTCTTTTTACTGTTGTACTGCACTTATGCCATAGAGTGCAAATAAATTCATTCAAGAGTTACCGATGTTTCCTTGCCGGAGTTTGACCCATCTCTTGGTTTATAGCCGGGTTTTCGACCAGTGGCGCCATTTGGGGGGGGGGGGGGGGCATGGTCCCCCTGAATTTTGAAAGGGGCCCAAAATCCGAGGCTATTTTGTCTATATTCCTTGTTGTTTGACATGAAAGCATTACCGAACCGTAAATTTCACACTGCATCGCACAGTTAGTAATCTGGTTTTGAACCAAAATCTTTGTATTTTAGCAGAAAACAGGCTGATTGTTTTAATTTTTGCCTGCGGCGCTCAGTTTCAGTATAATATTTGGTGTTTGTGAGATGCTTTAAGATGTTAACCCCAAATCCAAACTCAAAATAGTTCATGCATCCAGATCTACTTCTCGAGATCGCGCCAAATCACGATAGGGTTTCGATCGAAAGCCTCAGAGGGTTTAAAGTCGCTTATTCTGTCATATGGGTAGGACTCAAACTCCAGCTCGCAGCATGCTCCAATGAACATTTTTATTTGTGAAGGATCTTTGAACAATGCGTGACTCTTGCATATGCTCATTATGTTATATTTTAAAACTGCTTTAATTTTATCCTAAAAAGCACTTAAATTTTGCGTTCAGCAAAAAAATAAATTTAGGATGGGGGCCCAAAATGGATGTCCCCCCCCCCCCACTGAGGTTTACTGAAATGGCGCCACTGTGTTCGACTTACGCTTGGACACTTTATTTGCGATCAACCAAAAGATTATATAAAACAATGCCACCGAGAACATCCCTGTTATCGAGGGGGTGGAACATTCATGGTTTACGTAATAAAGAGAAGCAGGTTAGACTCAATTTTGTTTCTAAACATACACATATAAACATGCAAAATATTTCATCAAAAAAGAAATTTGTATTGAGTGACAAATTCAGCAAGAAAGTATTTTGATGACTAGCGGTTTCGCAAAAAAAAAATTACTTCGGCCTTGCAGTACTCCTTCAACCTCGAGGGTATGAACATCGTTACCAGGGATTCGCACTTCTTCGCACTCTCTTCTCGTTTTCAAAAACCGTTAAATAAAGTAAATTGAAATTGAATTGAAATTAATCTAATAAAATTGGGTTCAGGCTAGACCTATATCTGTCCTTTAGTATAAAGCACCCATAAATTAAATCAAAGTATTGTATAAAGTAAAACATAATAAATTGAATATAATAAATAATAACACACTTACGAAATGGCGGAAACGGATTTTTCTATCTCGACTATTTTAAGTTTTCAGCGTCTTTTCTTCCCATGCTCGACCGTAAAACGGTCTTATTACCGGCTTTATTACCAGGTTTGACTATAGTGGGGCCCGGGCATTATGGTTGCTGGATCGACTATCGGGGCAGAGTTGACTGACTCCCGGTTTTCTTTTTTTCTCTCCCCCTCCTCTCAGTGACCAAATTCGGGACTGACTTTTTCAGTTTGACTCTAAAATCTTTACTTCTTTACTTGTAAAGAAAAGCAAAAAGAATTTTTTTTTCCTTTACTTTAATAGTAGACGAACTAATTATAACTAAAAAATCAGTGAAAAGCATTCAAAAATGAGTATAAAAAAATCCTCAGGCCCATTCTGCTCTTCATCTAATATCGATCCGTATAATCACCAGAAGTACTGCTTGTGATTGGGCCATGCGGCGGGACTGTTGTGAGCTCCCTTTAATGTCAGCACCACAGTGGTGTACACAAATCCCACTGTCATTACCTGTCCATCTTCGACGTTCATACCGAAAACCTTGTTCTTCCTTGGAGTGCGGGTATGCGATCACACGAGAATCTCATTAAAGCTAGACAAGGCTTTAAGTGGTTCGGGACTAATAAATTGCAATCAAAGTGCCGTTCCGCTTTAACAATCGCGCCGAATGTCAAATTACGTGAGGCTGCCTGCGGCGATACTAGGTGGCTGATGGGTTTCCAGCTAGGGCTTGTGCAATCAGCGGTGGCAACTCGGTTGCAACAAGAACCAATAGTGACAAGAACACCTGTTTCTCAACCAATGCGGCGGCAAAAATCTGTATTTCGTTCCTTAAAGTACCCGTTGCATTGTTTACTACTTATGTTCCAGTGTTTGAAATAGTTGAATACTTTAAAACTAGGCTCTGCTTTTACAAAATTACATAGGCTGCAACTTCGGCTATTTTAAGCCTTTGTCCAGTCTCTTTGACTTCTAGCTGAAATAGGGAAAAATTTACATTATATTTTTTCTGACGACGGAGCTTGCAATCAGCGGTGGCAACTCGATTGCAACAAGAACCAATAGTGATAAGAACGCCTGTTTCTCAACCAATGCGACGGCAAAAATTTATGTTTCGTTCCGTAAAGTGCACCTTGCATTACTACTTATGTTCCAGTGTTTTGTAATAGTTGAATACTTTAAAACTAGGTTCTGCTTTTATAAAATTACATAGGCTGCAAATTTGGCTGTTTTAAGCCTTTGTCCAGTCTCTTTGACTTCTAGCTGAAATAGGGAAAAATTTACATAACATTTTTTCTGACGACGGAGCTTCGCGCAAACAATCGTCGTAACCATGACAGGCATCGAAAATAGCGAAACAAGGCAAGTGTGACAATCAGTGAGTGTCTTCAGGGTAATGAGAATGTACCCTACGAAGTTTGGTTCTCCGAAGAGTGGATGAAAACACGTTTTTTCTTCCTAAAGCCAACTATTCTCCGTATGAAGTGATACCAGCAACCTTTTCATTCCATGGAAATAAACTTGCAGCTAATTATTTGGCAGTATATATTTCTATGAACATTTTTTATTTGAGGTTTTTATGTTATCCTGTCTAACAGTCAGCTGACAGTCAGCCAAGTGTTCATGAAGAAAAGGTGTGTCAAGTAATCTGGCGTGTGCGGTCTGGCCCACTGAATACACTGTAAGTAAAACCTTGCAGTATTTGCTACTGGGATTAATATTGTCTCTACTGAGATAAGATTATTTCTAATTCGGATTAATCTTATCCCAGTAGAGACAAGATGAATCCCAGTAGCAAATACTGCAGTTAACTTTAATCCTTTCTCGGAGAAACTTTTTACAGTGTAGTTTATGAGCGCGTACACTGTAAAAAGTTCCTCCGAATAAGGATGCAGTATTTGCTACTGGGATTAATCTTATCTCTACTGGGATAAGATTAATCCGAATTAGAAATAATCTTATCTCAATAAAGACAAGGTTAATCCAAGTAGCAAATACTGCAAGATTTTTTTTTACAGTGTAGGACTGGCAGACTCGTTGTCATAAAGGGTCAATTCAGTTTCACTTAGTTGTGAATAAGATTGGCTGATGTTAGGGTAGTGCAGAAAGAATTCATACATTGGTGTTAATAGTAGGTTAGTCATTCCAGTAAACGGTTTCTATCCTGTTTCCGGCAGTATTAGATCACTCCCTTAAAAGATTTACTTTCTATTCGCCCGGCTCAACGGCTCGACGTGAACTTCGGTATAGTTGTGATTAGAGAGAATTTCACATCGGATCTTAGGATTTCGCTTCGCTTGGTAGGAAAAAAGGCGAACAAATTTTGTCGGCTCAATTTTCGAAAAAAAAAACCTTCCAGATCGAGAATCGAGGGGGTGATCACTTGGTGGGTGCAACTCTACAGCCACTGTCGGCAACGGGCACTTAGGCTACTTTACAGCTATTTTGGAACTGAGCACCCCCTATTCGGGAATAGAGAACCATTGGAGTAATAAGGAGATAGCAAATGCTCATATCCGTTCGTGTAGTTGGTCCTGCATTATACAGACCAGATGCCTTCTTTTCTGCTCTGTTCCGTCTTTCGCTTTTTGCTCAGCTGTCACATGGAGACCTCAGCGGCTTTTCCGCTCTTTTCGTTTCGTCTGCGATCTTCAGAGATCGTAAATTCTGTCTTTGTTAGAGGGAGCACGCTTCTAAGGATTTCAAGCTGATGACAGGGTTGATTAAACGACAAATGAATACTGCAACCGCGAAGGAAATACTTATGAACAGGCGAAATAATTGGTTGACAGCGCCAAACGGATAAGTCAGCTGGCTACATTTCGGCCCTTATTGGCAAGGGTCCTCTTCAGGCTCAAACCGTGCAAGATAAAAAGTGAACTTGTCAAGTTTGAAAAGTAAACTTGCCAGCTTGATCAGTTTGAGCCTGAAGAGGACCCTGCCAAGAAGGGCGGAAATATCACTCTACTAATATTCAGATGACATCCGTTTAGCGCTGCAACGTCAACTATAATGCGCAGTCAGCTTGTACTAAAGGAATATTTATACAAAATAATTGGCTGTTCCTGTTTGTATCTCTACATTAGCCATGTAAGACTACTAGCTGTATAGCTGTCAGGTAGCCTAGTCCTTACAGAGGTATCACTCCCTGCCCTGTTGTTCAGCATTAGACTCAAACCCAAGGCAACAGGTTTCAGTCCGGGTACATCTTGATGGTGCCGACAGGTGATCAGGTTTTTCCGGCCGGATTTTCTCGCTTTCATCGTAATCTCATGTTTTTCATACGGAATTGGTGATGGTGCTGAAAATCTGGATAGGAATTCTAATTCACGACCATCCGACCCTGATCATTCAATTTTGTTCATATAATTCCTCCAGAAATCAGAGAGTAAAAGACATAGTAAACGCCAAGGCCGTATCCAGGGGGGATACGGGAGGATACCCCCCCCCCCGAAACATACAAAAATCATCATTTTTACAGGCTTTTCCATATTTTTTTGTACTTTTTTGTCCGACCCGCAGGCAACACCCCCCCCCGAAAGGCGACCCCCCCCCCCCCCCGAAATAAATTCCTGGATACGGGCCTGGTAAACGCATACATAGCTGGCCAGTGCTCGATGAATTCAGTATTTGAGGAAAAGTGCTCGATGAACTTCTGCGGAGGCTGTTACGGCTTCGTATCAGCCTCTCTGGAGGATGATACGAGGTCGTAACATCCTCCACAAAAGAAATTGTCATAAAATAACTTCCTGTGGGATATAGGAAGTTATGCATTGCAAATATGTTCGTGAAAAGTTATAAAACGACAACTATGACGTAACAAGGCCGTGTCGCATAAAACATATCAACAGGCAAATATCAAACAAAAATAAAAAAATAAAACGTATGCATAATAACTCAGCCATCAGCTACAGCCTCAACGAGGTTGTGGTGGATTCGAGGAATTTTAGAAAGAAAATTAGCATCTGTCCAAGGCCAGAAAGGACAGTCACAACAGCTCAAAAACTCTACGTATAATGCCGAAAACTGAAAGACGACTAGAGCGGCCGCAAGAGGGGTGTCATATAAACATGGACAAACTAACACTATTTTATTTTCACTATTCGCCACAAAGTCTGGATACTAACTAAAATCAAAAGCCCAAGTTACACTTAAGCACGGACACTTACTTACATTTTACATATTTAACAATTTCCCGAAACTACTTAATATTTACATTGACCCTAACTGAACATAAACTTACAACCCCCATTAAACTTGAATACGGTAGATATTTTTCATAACCTACCTCGCCTTCAGCTCGGATAGGTTATTTTCAATGACCGTCTCGGTGTTATTTGCCGATACCAACCTCGATGTCTGAAGTTAACCTTTAATGTACTGACAACCTTATTTATAACTAATTATTTTAATACAAGAGAATTGAAGAAAGGAAAATTTAGAAATTCTTGATTTAGCTAAGTCTTCCAGTTCATTCCTGTACGCTGGCTGGGAAGTAGCTCACTAGCTTAAAGGACACGTTATGCGAATTCTGCCTTTATATTATCCTTAATTCCCTTATGGAATTATAAGCTTCCGAAATCCCCCCTTTTCCCCAGTGTTTCGTTTTTTACCTACGGCTTTTTTGCGCTTTTTCGGCCGATACCAGTCACGCACCGCAAAATTCACGGAAGCTTCAAAGTCAGCCGACTGCTCTTCCACACATCAGGATATGAGAAGCTTCAAAGTATTGTTTCTCATTTTGCAAGACTTGGTAGAGCATCAGGCATATCCTCTGTCCTGTACTTCTTTTATTTTGCTTGATTTTTTCATTTTTTAACCACGGCGCATTCAGTTTTCGAACATTTTGCGTCCAGCCGCCGCGTCGATGAGAGTGAAGGCTGGATAGAGTCGACAAGCGATAACTAGAAAATCCCTAATTTCACGTGGAAGGATGGCAATTTCGGGAAACGATATTTCTGAGATATTTCATCGTGGAAAGATCAGCTCTAGTAACAGTTGTGCTTTAAATGCCTTACCATTATTTGCTGAAGTGACTGTTTAACAGTTTCCCTTCGTGGTTCGACCCAGCGTTCACTCTATGCCATTAGTATATGTATGGCTTCAGCATCTGTCCGAGGTTACACGCCCGGGTTGATTTAGAGAAAGAATCTCTTGAATTCCAAGCAATCAGGAAATTTGTAAATCATAGCATTATCGGCCTAGCGTGAGACGTTTCAAGCCGAGCGAGCCATGGGGCTGGTGGATTTATGAGTTTTTCGGCGAAGGGGAAGATACATGGTATAGGGACAGTCAGAACTACGTATTAGGCTATTGGCTATTGTCTGGAATCAGCGTTGAAAGGATCCCTTGGCTGCATTACCTGCTGCCTATTGCTAGTCACTATCTTAAGAAGGGGGGGGGGGGGGGGGGGGGCAATTCCTTTTGAGGATGTATACCGGGTTCGCGGGACAGAAATAGTTAGTGCGGTATTGTTCATTGGTATTTTCTTTCTGTTTGCTCCTCATGTGCATCTAAACTTGCTAAAGTCTATCTGTATAGGCACATTTGATGATTTTGACCATCATAGCGATCAAGGGCGCCACTCAGCGGAAATGATAGATTCAAGGAACACTGTAAAAAGTCTCTCCTTTACCGGACTTTGGTAGTTGTGCGTCACCGATTTCGGACATTTTTGTTCCTAATTCGGAGTTCCTAATACTCTGCAGTATTTTGTATTCTAGCGTTTTAATCCTGCATCAGATTATAACTCTCCGAATTCAGATTTTAATTATCCCAATTAGGAATAAAAATGTCCGAAATCGGTGACACACAACTATAACCGATAAAGGAGAGACTTTTTACAGTCAACGGAACACGGAGGAACCGTTAAGTGACTTGCAAAGAGTCCGAAAAATTTGTACGCTAGCAAGCGGAAGCGATGACTATTTTAATGCACCTTACCGGATTCGGTATCCTTTCTCCGGTTGCGAAATTAGACTGTGCACGCAGAATTAAAGGGGGTCTCAAACGGTCTAAGATACGCTGTTCCTGCTTAAAACCAACTCGTGTATCGTGATGCAAGCAAACTTTTCCTTCCACGAAAAGGCCGTAACCACCTGAAAAAAAAACTTACTTTATTTGCTGCACGCAAGTAGCTGAACCCTCTGCTTACCACCTGAATCCTGTTCGGTTACGCTGGAATTCCTAATTTCCTTCCATGAGCATAAGGAACCACTGTGAAATATCAGCATCTATCAGTTCATCCCTTCGCATGTTTTTGATGGTTCCTTTAATTTTTATTTCTCTTCTTGCTCGGAATGCTAGCTGTGTAGGACAAGAGTGTTTGGGGAATGGGTCAAATGTAGAAGACTGAGTGTTATATTACAGGAAAGAAAGTGGGTAGATTTGGGAAGCTGCCTATGAATCGTAGATATATCTAGTAGTTTTGAGTGGTATTTAAAAACTAGTTTGTAATTTTGTTCTTGTTTGTATTGTCTTCGTCCGGGGCTTTAGTATAATAAGTGTCATACCCCACCCCACATTGGCCCACAATAGAGTGTATCTTTTTTTTTTTTTTGAATGACAGAAGGGCTTATTAAAAAAAAACTAAATCTTCAATGCCCAGAGGCGAACCTGTAAGGGACTAATTACCCTCAAAACAAAACATCAACAACAACAAAAACATCGACAAAAATAAGCAAACAAAGGCTGACGATTCGGTTAGGAACTCCAGCTTCTGATACGGAATTTTATGGTGTATACCAACAGAATCAGATGGAGAAATCGTGGATGAGCTCAAGGGTGTCAGTAACGACTTGCATCATTTTTCCCGATTCGGCTTCTGACTTCAGATTCCAGTCGCAAACACACGAAGTGTGTGCGTACTTAAAGCACAATGGGCACTAACTATGCTTTAATTTTTATAAAATGCTTCATACATATACATTTCTGACTTCCACTAGATAGCGCTTCAAAAATAAGCCGTTTTCTTGTTATCGCTTGTTATTGACTCTTCGTTGTATCGGCGGACACGATCTCAGAGCATGGTACTGCAAGGCGCGGAAATTCAAAAACTCTCGGCCATGTACGAAAATCAATCTTTTTGTAGAGCTGAGTGACGAGAGTGCCATGGCTGCTAAAATAAACCGTCTCTGTAGCTGGCAGATTGCTCTAGTGTTATCTAATGAGACTTTCTGTTGTTTGTAGTACCGAAGAAAATTTTTGTTTTCTAGATGTAAAGTTAGAACACTGCCAAAAATGTACAAATATAACCGATCTACCTGCAGCTGATTCCAGAGCTTACAATGAATTATCAGGTAGCACCGTCAATATGAATATTTGTCAACAGTATAAATAATCCGGAGTATATAATAACAACGAATAGATAAGAAAAAAGAAACTCCGCTTAGATTTGTGGAAGCTAGTAAATCGGAGTATGGCAGTCAGCAAAAAACGGCGTAACTATATATTAGCGAAAATAAGTTGTCGAGGAATCTGCTGATTTCTGATGTAACATTGTATTCTAGGGGGTGGTAATATGGCATCACGATTGTTTGATCCGCCCATTGAACTTTAACTACAAGCCTGGTACCCACAGATTCCGATGCGAGTATCGCGGATCAGCTCGTCGCTGTTATTATAGACTTGAAATAGATCGGCCTACCAATTGGGGGTAGAAGACGTTAAATTGGTAATTGTAAGCAGAAGCTCGGTCCTTAATTCTGTCCGATGTGTGGATGCGTGGAAGAGAGTGTGATTCACATGCTTTGCGATTGTATTGAGCTGAGTGACTGTAGAAAAGGAGAGTATGATGTGTGCGTATTTGACGAAGAATGGCTAAAACGAATTTTTAAGGGTGAGTGTTTCGCTGGTATAAAGAAAATGGGGCGATTTTTGAGGCTAGCGATGCGAACACAGAAGTAGATTTTTGGAATAAGTAAAACAAATTAAACGGAAATGAGTATTATTATATGTTAGTGTTTGTTTTTTTCGTTTGTTAAATTTTTGCCATGGCCCTCGGGCTGCTTATACCAATAAACTGTCTATCTATCTATATATCTATGTATATATACCAGATAGGACTGCAAATATTTTGGCCCGATTGCGAAGTTCGGACGATGTGGAAAGCCCAAAAGCCCACGTTCGGAAATTGGAATGGATAGGAGAGGAGTTATAAGGATTTCCGTCAGATGCCACTGTGGTCTGGTTCTGTCAGGGCATGATGACGCCTGGGACCATATTACGATTGCTGCGAAGCTACAGTAGCCGTTTTATAATAATAATAATAAATTCTTTATTTCCATAATAGCACCGCTGGGCGCTGTAGCGGTGACCATAGGCACGAATATGAGGGCCAACGCGCCAATCCCCAACAAGATAGCTTCAGGGGGTCTTGTTTCTTGTCTTATATTTATTTATGTTATGTAGTTTGTGTAGTATGAATAAATGAATGAATGAACGCGAGCTCTAGAATTGAACTGCGTAGATGCATTCTAGATCGAGCACAACCAGTGTTGCGATACTGATTTTTTGAATTGTACAAGACACAGGTCTAAAAATGTACTTCCCGGGAAAAAATGTACCAGACTCGAAAAAAAAATTTACGCGTGTTGCGCTTCGCGCAACACGGTTGTCTTCCTTCGCGGTACTTAACTCATCTATATACAATATCTCTCTTTTCGCTTATTTTTCTCTCTTTCCTCCCGTTTTCTTTTCGATCCTCCTTTTTTCGCACCTTTGTGTCTTTTGGGACAGAATTAGGAGCTGGAAAGTCACACAAAATCTGCCAGAAAGGAAAAGTGGTTGGGTCGCGAAAGAAATTTGACTGGATCCTTGAGCCATACGGACACAGAAATGCCTCTTCCGAGTTAGAGCTCTAGGTCAATCACCAAAGTTAGTACTATAAGTCAAGTAGTCAAGTTCTTTTTCTTAGTTTTAGAGAAAATGTACTGAATTTGTACCAGTGCGTCGTACTTGTACTGATTTTACGACTTTAAAAAAAAGTTGTACAGATGTACAGGTCAAAGAAAAAAGTACTGAATCTGGTACAATTGTACCACCCATCGCAACACTGAGCACAACCAAACCCTTTTGAAGAAGCCGAGAGGCGTCATTTCACTGAAACTAAGGGGGGGGGGGTGGCTTCGGGGCTCCGTGACTCAGGGGCGGTATGAAGTGCTTGGGCAGTGAGCGGGTGAATAACGCAGAATATTCTTGTTGGAAATCGGCACGCTGAAGAGTTTTGAAACAAGTTTAGAAATAATATACAAGAAAGGTCATGCCTAATAACAGGAATTGCTGGAGATCGAAGCCACCGCCGCAAAGTCTGCCTGTTTTGCAACAAAATCAACTACTTTCCGAACAAATTAGGGCCCGTCCCCGAATTTGTGAGCCCAGACTGCAAACAAATGACACATTCTTCCAGTAAACAGAGCGTACTACAAAATGCGCCACAGGCGATATTTTTGGAATTCTTTATGATCAGAGTGCCTTTTTGGATCACAAATAAAAGTAAGGGCCACCTATCATAGGCTAGATCAGCTCACAGTGTTTGGTCACGAAACATTTTAAAGTGTCAGATATTTACTGAAAACTGGCAGTCTACATGACGGTGCTTCATTTCGGACCCTTTCCGAATAAAATGACCATTCAAAACAAAACTGAAACATAGTAAGTTGCCTTTGCTGAATCCATGTTTAACATTGGTTTAAAACATGTCTTACCGTTTCACAAAATTAACGAGCTGGAGTCTAGTGCAAAAGGCAAAAGTGTTTGCTGACCCTCTCCCCTTCCTTCGCTTTTATTTTCTGCTCCTTTGGGGTGGCGCCCCCACTTGAATTTGCAAGGGGCCCTCAGCTATCCAGGAACAAAATCATATACTGATATTCGCCGCGATGTTACACAGATAATAGTTGCGTTTTTTGCAGATACCATGGTATCTGATACCATGGTCTAAAGTCGTTTTTGCAGTTATCGTGGTATGTGAGACCACTGTCAAAAGGCGTTTTTGCAGTTATCGTAGTATCTGGGCAGTTATCGTGGTATCTGATATTCAGATACCACGGTCCGACCGTGGTAACTGATCGTGGTATCTGAAAAGTCATGTCACTTTCGTCAGTTTTTTGTCAAATTGGTGGAAAAGAAGTTTGGCACTTAGTGATGTGACTGAATATCAGTTTTTCTTTTGGGTTGATTTCGAAAAGCGGAATTTCGGCAATTGTCGTTTTTGCAGAGCAACCGTATATCAGACACCACGGTAACTGCAAAAACAACTAAGTGCAGATGCAATTACTGTGGTAACAGATACCATGGTATCTGCAAAAACGCAACTAATGTCTCTCTTTATGTCCAGAGTTCAGACAAACAACACAACTGACAAAACGCGCCTTGAAAACATTTGATCCTCGAACAGTGGATCAGTATCTTGGATTAAAAAGGATTCAGTTTTCATGAGTGACTCGGTCAACTGTGATATATATATAGATTCCTTGCGATGTCCCGCATCGCAAAAGGGTTTCACTCTCGCCTTGCCCTTTACTCTATCCTTCAAGAAGCTCTTGTATATTACTTCTATTTTCTGTCTTTCTTTTTTTAGCTTAGTATTTCCTAACAAGATTATTGGACCGTTATCAGTAACAAGACGAAAAAAAAACATTTTTATGGCATCCTCGATTCAGACGGACAGCTTCAAGTTAACTGCTATGGTCAGATTCTCCCCACGTGGAATATGTGAAAACCGCCAATGCATATTCTAATCCGCTTAGTCCACCAATAGGCTTTCCTTTTGAATTCTTGGTCTTCCTTATTTTTTTAATTCGTATTGAATGACTTACTTCTACCATGTTTCTTTCAGCAAGGACGGGGGGAGGGTTCGAATTCTGCCCAAGGGGAATTTGTTGAGACTCCCGATCATAGGAGGGTTTTCGCGAGCTGGAAAGCAAAGTCGGAATCACTTTCCAATGGTTTTCGCGCTACTTCGGAAAGTTGCCGAACTTTCCAACCCGGTTTTCGCGCTTTGGAAACCGAAGCAGCTTTCCCGGAAAGTGATTCCACGAGGTTAGTGGAAATCTCCGCGGAAAGTTGTTTCGGCGGGAAGTTTAAAAGTGTGGAGAAAAAACAGTACAAGTGTCACTAATAAAAAAAAATGGCAATCGTAATTAAGGTGACTTCGGTGGGATATATGAGAATCAAAGAACCGTTAGATGAACCATATTTAATCGAAAAAGTTTGTAATTCAACATTTTCTCGGCGAGATGAGCTTTCCATGAGTTTTCGCGATCAGTCCAGCGGGGAAGTGGAAAGTGATTCCAGGAATCGCTTTCCCACAGTTTCGCGATGCAGCGCTTCGCTCGCCGGAAAGTGATTCCGAGATCTCACGAAAGCCCTCCTCATACTGTGCATCAAAAGCATATCGACGATGTTTTTTTCCGAAGGGTTACAAGCAAAATTTTTCAGATTGTACGAACAGCAAAAAACCATTCACGTTTAGCCCAGGAAGGGCCTACAAGTTCCAGAAAGAAGCCTCGCAACGGTTGCTCCGGTTCGGCCGAAATTCCTACCAGACATGCCGGACAAAATTGCGATTAGGCACTTTCCAGAAAAATGTCACCTGTAAGCTTAAGGCAGAACACCGTTGATATTGTAAAGACAGTTTCCTTTTAGACTCTTGGCTACCTTGTTCCTAAAGTCTAAGGTTGCGTTCCGGAAACTTAACAGTTGTTAACAATCGTGAACTTTATTTAGGGGCGGAGATAACTGCAGCTTTAACGATCGTTAATTTTTCCCAGTTCTACAGTTGTTAACTTTTCCCAACGATGCTCACCAACCATCGATACAAAATAGTTAACAATCGTTAAGATGTGAAAAGGAAATCGTAGGTGGCGGGCTTAAATTTCGAAATCAGAAACCTGGAACGCAAAAAGTTGACAATTGTTAACAATTTGTTAACAATTGTTAAGTTGTGGAACGCAATCTAAGTTCTAAAGAAAGCGGACCACTAAAAATGGTCTTTCTACCACGCACAAAATGCTAATCATCCCTGCTGTCACTATGAATGTTCAAAACCACAAAAAACACCGTCAAACAGTGAGCAAATTAAAAAAAAAACACCAAATTTCCTAGGTTTGAAATAATTCGGTCTGGACTAAATCTCGGCCGATTATCTGGGACAGTCATTGTGGCATGTAGGATTGGCACGCCAAGGATCAAAACAAGACCAAAGGTTTCGATGGGATCCCAAAAATCTAATATTTGATCCAGACAATCGGGTCTTGTCTTCGCCAGATCCAGTCTTCGCCAGGCTAATCAACAGAGAAAACCAAGTTCAGATATTCCTCTATAAGCCATATCTATTTTGATGATACTGACCGAAACTTCCTGCTTTACTTCTGTCAAATTTCCGATTTCGCCCGAATTCCGAGCAAACTACTAGTCCAGCAAAAAAAAACAAAGAAAATTCAGAAACGAATCCAGTGGATCTATTTATCCCTACAAAGAACGGATTCCGGACTAATTATATGTCCGTGTAAAAAATGGTTGTCGTATACAGACTCAGCGTCTCTTCTTACCCCTAAATCTGTCATCTAATCAACTTCAGATAAAACTTTCGCTTTTAACAAACTTTCCGGTTTTGGCCGGATTCCTGGCGAACTAGTTGTCCGGTGAGAAAATGTTTTTCGCCATAGTGTTCAGCATGTCTTCTTACCCTGAAATCGAACATTTAATCAACTTCAAATGAGACTTTTACTTTCAACCAACTTTCCGGTTTCTGCCGGATTCCGGACGAACTACTTGTCCGGCAAGAAAATGGTTTTCACCGTCGTGTTCAGCATGTCTCCTTACCCCTAAATAGAACATTTAATCAACTTCAAATGAAACTTTTACTTTTACCCAACTTTCCGGGTTTTGCCGGGTTCCGGACGAACCACTTGTCCGGCAAGAAAATGGTTTTCACCATGGTGTTCAGCATGTCTCCTTACCCCTTAATCGAACATTTAATCAACTTCAAATGAAACTTTTACTTTTACCCAACTTTCCGGTTTTTGCCGGATTCCGGACGAACTACTTGTCCGACAAGAAAATGGTTTTCACCATCGTGCTCAGCATGTCTTCTTACCACATAATCGACTATCACATTAGCTGTTTAAAAATATTTTGTTTGTCCCTTAATTTGAACCCCCACCCTCAAATATAGGGCTACAGAGCCCATCTTCGAACTTGACCTGTACTTTGACCGAAAGAATCCTCCCACCAAGTTTCATCAGAATATCTCAATCCCCTCGAGAGTTATCGTGCGGACAGACGGACAGCTTTTGCGATGTCATAGGTATCCCTCCACTTACGTTTTGGGATCCCAATAATAATTTCCATCAATGCTCCATCTGTTTATTACAAATACAAATAAATTAAAAGCCCAAGACCAGTGTGGTACTTCTGAAGACATACAAAAAATATTCAATGAAGTCTTATAATTCTTTGCTAATCAAACGTGGAAAATTCCGTCTCATCTGGAAAAGAAGACGTTCTGCGTGGGGGTTTTCTCGAGCTAAAACAGCAACCTGGCAATCAAGTTCAAATCTAAATAAACTGGTGGCTTGCGATCAGTAAGAGAAGGTCAACAGAATGTCTGGATTAGTTCTTTAACAACTTTCTTCTACCCTGGTTACTTTCAGAGAGAAAGATTCTCCCCTCGTGGAATTTATTATAACTACTGGTCATACCCGGTAAATGCCTCGTCCCCCCCCCCCCGAAAAAAAAAATTCTGGCTAGTAACGCCTCTGCTAACAACCTTCGTCAACCCTGCTGTTGGCGTTTGTTATTGCTGCCGGCCATATCAGTGTTGCCATATAGGCAGGTTTCACTGACGTAAGCAACTGGTCTGCGGCGTAAAACTGGCCAAAAAATTTTCATTGGCGTATTAAAACTGTTTGGGTTCTATTGGCAATCCTTCCAGTCTTTTTAAGATTTCTTGGAATTATGGGTGGAAAAAATTCTGGCGTGTTTCTCAAAGACAGTGGTGTATTTCTTGACAGCGGCATATTTCTTGGATCACGATCTGGCAACACTGCGCCATATTCTGAACGTTCACAGCCAGTAAAGACTACGAAATTAGCCAGGAAAAAACAATTGGTGTAGTCGGTTGTTTTTATACAGTCTAATATTAAGGTACTAGCTTTGAGGAAAGTTGCAGTTATAATAGCCTACTATACTTCAAAGGAAGACAGGGCCTCAGGGAGATATTAAAAAAACGTTTAAAAGCAAAAACAAACTCTTTTCTTTCATCTGTTTTCAAGGTATTGTTTAAACTCAACTAACACTTAAAAATAGTAGGAGTATAGTTGTTTTGCACCGTTCGTTTTAATAACTGACCGTATTTTTTATTTTTAGATAAGTCAGTATGCTCCACTGGTGGAATACGGTTGCAGCAAACACCTTCGTTTCTTCTTGTGTTCAGTCTTTGCCCCAATGTGCACCGAACAGGTGGACCTGTCCATTCCTTCATGTCAGAGCATTTGCGAAGAGGTAGGTGGTCCTGGGGTTTGATAAGCCTAATCATTCGTTCCCGTTCTGTTCAGGCACATATCGCTTTGTGGCAGGCTTCTACTGGTTCTGGGAATATTTTATGACCACTAAACCTGGATCCTACACTGTCAGAAGTTTCATAACAGATAACACGAGGATGCGCGGTTTCAACATTTGCGTAACAGATAACACTTCGGATGTTATCTCTTGTGTTTCAAAATGTTATGCATAATAAGCGTTACCATCAGGAAGAACCGAAAAACCGCCAAAAAGTATCTGCTGAGTTTTCCGACATCATGACGATAAGGAATAAAGTCAGTAGATGCTTTTTTGGCTCTTCCTAACAAAGCTTGTTTTGCATAACATTTCATGCATAGCGTTTAGACGCAACAGATAACATCCGAAGTGCTATCTGTTACGCATTATCTGTTGAAACTGTGCATCCTCGTGTTATCTGTTATGAAACTTCTGACAGTGTAGGAATCCAACTTTATAAACCAGCTAATTTGACAAAGGGAGCCTTTGAGAGACGCGGTGTAGCCGGCAGTCTGTAGTATATGCTCATAGTTGCCAGTCAGCGAGATAGAAGTAAAACGAAGTTCGCCTGCGATTGGAATTGCGGAAGAGGAGATTCTGCAGATTTGTTCCCCTGCTCCCTTTCCACAAAGAAAGTGAAGGAAACTCCCAAATTGCTTTCTCTCCGCGATTGCTCCCTCTCATGTAATTTTCCCTCTGCAAATTATTAATTTTCAACAGTTAGACCTAACAGTTTTCAAAATTATTTACATTAGAAACTGTAAATCTTTCGTGTCTCTCGTGAGCTTTAGTAACAGAGAGTTAACAGTGAAAACACAAAAGACCCTGTGATGTTGTTTTGGAATAACAAAACGTATTTGACGATGCAAAACGGATAAGTCAGCTACATTTTATTAGAGCCATCCCTTCTTGGCAAGGGTCCTCTTCAGGCTCAAGCTGGAAAACGGCTATCCCTTCTTGGCAAGGGTCCTCTTCAGGCTCAAGCTGGAAAATGAACCGTCAAATATGATTCGCAGTCAGGCTTGCTTTACAAAAATCGACAGTAAATCCAGGGCAGAGTAGGCGTCCCCGTTTTGGTTATTTAGCAAAAAAAAAAATTTACTTTTCTTTATTATCAACAGCTTATTATTAAACTTAATTTGGTTTTAGAAAATAGACGAGCAGACTATACAAATAATAGGTAAGTACCAGGAACGGACGGGTGGTGGTGGTGGTCAACCCGTGGTCGGACCTAATCCATACCAAACAGTAAGACAATAACATAGAAAACAGTTACTTTTGTATGTTTTGTATGGAGGGGGGGGGGGGGGGGTGAACCCCCACTTTGGATACGGCAACCAACTATACGTTTTACACGTTACAATTACCACTGCGGCCCCTGTCCGTTCCCCTTCCGAGGTTCGACCCCTAGGCAGCTGCCTAGTTTGCCTCGAGGGGTTCGCCACTGAATAATCACAACCCTTTCTCCTTCTTCCAACAAACATATTTTGTAAAAGGTTTATTCATTTTTATACTCCTCATATACGCTATTTTCAGAGGGAATGAAGGACACCAATAAACATAAGAAAATCGTTTCCTGTTCACCGAAAAACCGAAATTCACAGTTCTGGTGTCCCAGTTTGTGATCCGACCGAAACCTCTGACCTTGTTTGACAAGGATTCTCTTCACCACTTTAACTTGGAGCTGCGTCTCCTCTGAAAAACAAATGAAATGTCTGTTTCTTTCTATTTCATTTCCATCTGTCCCATATTGAGCTTTGAAAAACCTCGTAATCATTATGTCTAGATTCAAAGGATTTCGGAAACCTGTCTTGCAAATCTCCCGCCAGATACAGCTGTTACGAATAGTCCCAGATGAATTTCGTTTGTTTAGAAAACGCTAGAAACGGCGCGTCCCGGGAATTAAATTGTCTGTTAGTCGAACCTTGTTAGTAGTCAATAAACTCTGGAAATGATCTTGAGTTGTTCCAGAACCGTTTGTAAGCTTCCGCCATCGCCCTGGAAAATATTTTAACCATGCACGGGGCTTGGGACTTCAAATCAGGAAACCATAGCGTGAATGGTCATGACGGTGTTGTGAATCAGTGAAGAACTATGACAACTATTTTTGGACGACATTCTGATTTACAGATTAGCATTTCATCGGCATAGCTCGATTGCGCACGGAAAATCAGTGGTAATCGAAACTCATAGAATATGATCTAATAGTTCCTTTGTCTATACATACACCACCCTCGACACACCTTAGGTGTATTCTCACCGTTCCCCGAGGACTCCTCTTGAGGAGTCCCCGCGTTTTTGTTTGTCCCGGGGACTCGCTCCCCGTATTCTCGCGAGTCCGCAAGGACAGGCAATGCTCCGATTATCATCACCATCATCAAAAAGGACTCCCTTTCAGATTCGGAGGGGAATAAATCTTTGCTGGTGTTGGTGCAATGTAAAATTAATCAAAAACAATCAGAATAAACAAAACCAAAAATAAAGTAGATCCAGACTAATTTCGTCAACTGCATATTTTTTTTTGAACAAAATCCATTTTCGAAGCATTCCCCGTGTTCTCGCTGTTTCTGTTCGCCGAGTCCGCGTGGAGTGACTCCCTCTATTCTCGCCGTTCCTTTCGATTCCCCGGGGGGTCCTCGTGGAACGGCGAGAATAAGTGATGGGTAACTAGGTCGTTCTATCTTAGCCCTTTTCGGTTAAACTTTAAAGCCTTCGGCATACCGAAGGCTTTATATCGTGGCTTCATTTCTGAATTGTTGGCGTTTAGTAGTTTAGTTGGGTTCAGCCATTCGAGCCATTTTTCCCACATGGGTTCGTAATTAAAGTCGTTTCTTTAAAAGAAATCAGATAAATGCATTTTAACTCTTAAAGCCTTCGGTATGCCGAAGGCTTTAAAGTTTAACCCAAAAGGGCTAAGATAGAACGACCTAGTTACCCATCACTTATTCCCCTAAAGAGGCTTGAAGACCCGATGAAAATGCGTTGCTTCGTTGCTCCGCTATTCACGAATTTTCGATTTTCATATAGTGAAATTTCCCTGTCGGATTTGTGGTACCTCTCGTACCTATGTTGTATGCTTAACGAAAACGATTTGCAAGAAATAAGTTAGTGTTCACGCAGTGAGCTACCATCCGCGAGCTGATCACTGGCCACTGAAAAGCCGCGTTTGTATTAATATTTAAATTTTCCGGGTCGTAGTACAATTTTGCGTTGTGAGGATGGCCTTGATACTCTGAACGTCATACTTTAGCGAATACTGAAAATTAAAGGTAATCCTTTAACACAATCCGAATAATGCATTGTATTCAGCTAAATGATACAAAAATTAGTTGGCTTTTCAGTTAAGCTTTAAGAGTTAAAATGAGTCGGTCGGTCGGAAACTTGGTGGCAGGAAGAAGCACAAGACCCAGGTACATCATTAACAGAACTACACCTAGTTTGGGCACTGTGGGAGTTGGAGGGGGGTCCGGAATTCCGGTGATACGGAGTTAAGGTACTTCAAGGTGGGATGGGACGATGAAACTTGGCAGGCGTATCAGGGACCCAACCAGATTGACTTGAAAATAGTCAGTTCCGTGATCCGACCATCATGGGGGGGAGTGGAGGGAGGGGGATTCCTGAATCTTGAAGTATATAGAACGTTCGAATCGGTGATCGGATCTTAACGAAACTTGATATTTTGAAAGACCTCATGTCCCAGATGTCACATATTAAGTCAGGACCGGATTGAGTCGAGCAATCGGGATGAAACTTGGTGGAAAGAAAAAGCACAAGCCCTAGATACATCAGTGACAGAACCAGACCTGATTCGAGCACCCGGGCGGGGGGGGGGGTATGAGTCGGTCGGTCGGAAACTTGGTGGCAGGAAGAAGCACAAGACCCAGGTACATCATTAACAGAACTGCAACTAGTTTGGGCACTGTGGGGAGTTGGAGGGGGGTCCGGAATTCCGGTGATACGGAGTTAAGGTACTTCAAGGTGGGATGGGACGATGAAACTTGGCAGGCATATCAGGGACCCAACCAGATTGACTTGAAAATAGTCAGTTCCGCGATCCGACCATCATGGGGGGGGGGAAGTGGAGGGAGGGGGATTCCTGAATCTTGGCCATCGGTAACCCTCGCTTGCGCATTGGTTTTTTTTGTGGGATTTCGGGTTGATCCTGCCGAGTGTCGGTGGGTTTGTGGGGCGGGTTCCCCTCTGGTGGTGAGTCATGGAATTATTAACATTTATTTATATAATTAGTTATATGTAAAATATGTGTGTTATATATTGTACCGGGTTTTTGTCAATCGACCTTGTGTCCCCGGCTTGACCCTCTATTTATTTTGATTTTATAAAGAAGTGTAAATTAAACCTTGAACCTTGAACCTTGAAGTATATAGAACGTTCGAATCGGTGATCGGATCTTAACGAAACTTGATATTTTGAAAGACCTCATGTCCCAGATGTCACATATTAAGTCAGGACCGGATTGAGTCGAGCAATCGGGATGAAACTTGGTGGAAAGAAAAAGCACAAGCCCTAGATACATCAGTGACAGAACCAGACCTGATTCGAGCACCCGGGGGGGGGGGGGGGGGGGGGTCCGGAATTCCGGTAATCGGAGTTCAGGTACTTCCAGATGTGCTAGGACGATGAAACTTGGCTGAAACATTGCAGACTTGACAAGCTTGGCTTAGAAATTGTCACTTCCCAGATCCAACCGTCCCTTAAAGTACTGATCCTAACCGGAAAGTATAAAAGAAACACTTTTAAGCACAGTTTACATTTTCGTGATCGCCAGGAGCCCCTTATCATTTTTACCTAAAGGGTTTTGCTTAGAAATGAATTTCTAGCTCCCTTAAAGTACGCATCTTCCGCACAGTAAAAAAATATTACTTTTGACCAAACGATGCATTTCACGATCCCCGAGGGCCTATGATGTTTTTGCCACAATGGTTTTGCTTAAAATGAGTTTTTAGTACCCTTTAACGAAAATTGAAAAAAAAATACTTTTGACCAAACGATACATAGCCTATTCATGGTCCCCAAGGGCCCATGATAATTTTTGCCTCAAGGGTTTTGCTTACAAGTGAATTTTTTAAAGTACAAAAAATACTATTCAGCAAAATGTACATTTTCATGATCCGTATGAGCCTATCATCATGTTTTTCATAAGGTTTTTGCTTTCAGATCAATTTCTAGCGTCCTTAAAGTGCGTATCATCGCAGCCAAGGGCACTAATAAAATACTGTTTACCAAGCGATACAGTCTCGTGATTTCCATGGGCTCATGCTTATTTTATCGGGTTTTGCTTACAAATAATCACGACTAACCCACAAATTGGCAAATTCCTACGGTCGTCCTCTGACCCAGCCTTGCAAGGCCCATATGAGCTTCTAGCTCTTGTTTATCTATTGTACTTTTAATTTAAACTAACATCATTATTTCCTACCCCATTTTTTCCAACCTTTTCACGACAAGCTAAAATACGAAAAAGAATTCAAAACTAATCACACTCTGTCTCAAGGATCCCTTCCCCAATAGGGATCCTCTCTTACAGGGACATCAGACTTCGTTCTGATATACTCGATAAACTTTTCCCAACGCCAAAATAGGCTGCAATAAGACGTCGTGGCTGTAGTTTGTTTACGTCTGTTGGGACATGAATATCGTGACACGTGATTATCATGCTTTGATGATTCTAATGCAGCATGAAATAGCAAACTCATTATCAGTTCTCGCTTGTTTTTTTGCATGCGAATTTATAGTCTGTTGACCTGAAGAATAACTAGATTTACTTTTCCTGGGCAACGTTGCAACAACCTTTGGTCAGCTTTGCCGACAAAAGTGCAACACCTTGGTTTACACTGTAAAAAGTTTCTCCGAGTAAGGATTAAAATTAACTGCATTATTAGCTACTGGGACTAATCTTATCTCTCTACTGAGATAAGATTAATCCGAATTAGAGATAAGATTATCTTTTTAAATACAAGATTAGCAAATACTGCAAGATTTTTTTTACAGTTTAGTTTCTTCATTGCCGTTTTAACAATGTCATCACCTCCGAACTTCCAAGTCGTGGACATTGTGAAGCATGAAAACTTGCAACATGGTCTTATTAAACCTATATTCAACAGAAGTCACGAATAGAAATGGGTAGCAACCGTAATTGGCTGCACTTTAGGACCCGTAGGAAGTTAGTATTTCTGTAGATTTGTTCTGTTTGTTATTCGAAGGGAACATTAGAGAACACAGTAAATAGTCTATTCCTAGGGCGCCTCTTCAGTGCTTTTGTCACACCGAACTTTCTGTACGTTTCTCCATTCTGGACAACATTTCCGAGAAAAGGCAAATTCGGACAAAATATTACAAACTGGCAAAATACCTTCTCGGACTCCCCCCGTGGGAGTCTAATTCAGCCCTGTCGAAGAAGAACCACATCATTGATGCTTCCGCTAAGTGCGAAACCATAGAGTGTCGTGCTAGATCCCGGGCTTTCAAAAACACATACGAATCGCCGTTGACTCGCCTAACTTATCTATAAGTCTTATAAAGTTTATATAGTGTTTCATTTTCTTTGTGTGCAATTCATTTTTCCTTCTTTCTATTATTCCGCTCTTCCGCTCATAGCGGGCCTCAGTAAATTATTATTGTTATTATTATTTGACTATGAATGTAGAGCTGCTGCACATCTTAGGCACTTTTAGATTTTATTTTACCTTCAGTTGGAAACTGGTGTCTGCTTTCTTGCCTGCTAGAACGGAGCTCTGCACTTCAAAGCAAAAGCATGGTTTGGAGTAACGTAAACTTGGCTGTATAACTTGAGGCCAATCTTCTCTGAAATATACTATAAACTCCACTCCACTTCACATATTGTAGGCTCTGGATCAAATCAGAACCTTCCTTTTTGACCCAGGCAAGATTTTTAACGAAGCTTTCCAAAATTTGATACCATATTCATCAATCCCGCCTAAGTCCATACTTTTCGTGAAAGCCCTTACTGTGTTGCTCAAACTCAGCGGATCAAGCCGCGTTCGATTCATCAGCAGTTATCAATTATTGTCGACGACCAGCCCTAGATGCCGTTTTATTCAACTACGGCGTAGCGCTTTTGTTGTTTTATTTAAAACTGTAGTCGTAGTTCTGCGAATCCGTCGGATAATATCCGAAATTCCCGACGGAAGTTTTTTTTTCGTTCTATGATTTCCGTCGAAGTTCTAGCGATGATGAAAATCGTTCGTCTGTTGTCGTTCGAATCACTCTACGAAAATGCAAATTTTCCTATCTAACTCCTATATCTAACCTTTAATCAACACCAGATAAAACTTTAACTTTTAAAAAAATGTTCGGTTTCAGCCGGATTCCCGGCGAACTATATGTCCGGTTAAAAATGATTGTTATATACGGATTCATCATGTCTTTCTTACCCCTAAATCGAACATCTAATCAATTTCAACTAAAAGTTTTACTTTAAAAAAATCCGTTTTTTGCCGGATTCCGGGCGAACTACTTGTCCGGCGAGAGAGTGATTTTCATACGCGTGGTCAGCATGTCGTCTTACCCTAAATCGAACATCTAATCAACTTCAAATAAAACTTTTCTTACTTTTTAACAAATTTTCCAGTTTTGACCGGATTCTGGGCGAACTACTTGACCGGCGAGAGAACGATTTTCATATAAGTGTTCTGCATGGCTTCTTGCCCTAAATCGAGCATCTAATCAACTTCAAATAATTACTTTAAAAAATTTTCCACTTTTGGTAGGATTCCGGGCGAACTGCTTGACCGGCGAGAGAACGATTTTCATATACGTTTTTAGCATGTATTCTTACCCCTCAATCGACTAACAAGCGCGCTTGGTCCTATGAATTAAACCCGCTACTGCCACCCCTGGCTGTAAAGGACGTATATCCATTTTCACTGTGCCGACCCTTTCGTATACTTTGGTAATTTAAACTACGAAACGAACTAATGATCGGCCGCAGTTTGAAACCTAATATCTTTCTCCCGCCCACCGCTAGTTCTAGAAAGATAGGATCTCTTTAACGGTCTCGACCCTCATCCTGTCGATGACCCCCCCCCCCCCCCCCTCCTCGACTGCCATTCTGCAACCGTCGAAGCGAGGAGGTAGTCAAGGAGTTGCTCATTGGTTATTCCTGGTGAACAGTGTCTACCAGTGCGCAACCCGTTGGTTCTGGGTATGAATGATTGAATTTACTGCATAAAATTTCCGAGGGATATTTAGTTATAACACTTAAATTTGATAATCTGTTCCGCCGTGAAGTTTAAACGCCCCATAATTTTCACACCTCCAGAACATTTCTCGTTCACCATTCGTTGAATAATCAAACCCAATACTCTTGATGAGTATTGCCCTGCCGATGCAGAATCTCCGGGTACCTGCGGAAGAAAGCAAGAAGTGGTGTCACAGCTGCTCCCAAAGATAGCCGTGATTGACACAGGATTTGATTTGTTGAGTTTGAGTCGTTACGGACACGTATACTCCTTCTTCCTGAGGATCACTGGCGTGTTTTGGACTTTTTCATATAGATTATTCACCGATGTTCTACATTCATTTGTTCCTCGCACTCACACACTAACTGAACCGCGCTGTCCTTTCTCAAGCCCGCTACCTCAGACCGTTCAGACCCATGTAATGCATTAGAGCCTGGTTATAATAGAGAGCTACTCCTAGCGGTCTTGAAAGCTTATGCCTCGACTGTTTTTGCGAGTTCGGCTAAAACGCGCTTCACTTTCGTAACTGCTTTTGCGCTCCGCAAATTTTGGCGTAAATGACTTTCCATATGAGTTCTTGCGCGTAGCTAATTTTCTTGTTGCTTTTCGAAAAGCGAATCTGTGAGCACGCCAGAAGCGACGTGGGCTCAAAACAGTGCATATCAGCCAAACATCGCAGAACATTTCTCTGATTTTCCGAATTTTGCGCAGATCACACCCAATTCTCGAATCTACTTTTCTAACAGCCTGTGTTGTCACCGCTATGCATAATCATTTGGGAATGTGACCTTTGATGAATCTATTAGAATCAACAGTCTGAAAGTTGGGGCTTGAGATCAAATTTTACAAGTTTTGGGACAGTTGAGTTTAAATTATGTTGGAGTATTGTGAACTCCTACAATTTTTATTTTTATTTTCCCAGGATTACTCTAAACCATCGGGAAAGCTTTGAGTTATCAAAATACCATCAGTAGCACCTATTTCATCTCTAATTTTCTTTTTTTCTTGAAATTCAGCAGCACCAACAAGACCAAAGGTTTCGTGTGGATTCCAAGGGAAATATAGATCCGCGTTTTTTGTGGTATTCCGTAAGCACGATACTTGTCCCAAAAGGTATGATAGTTAGAGAGACAAGTTAAACCGCCGTACCACTTAACCAGATCCGTTAGGTAATTCCTTTGTCTTCAAAATTCGGCATAGCTCGATTGCGCACGGAAAATCAGTGGTAATCGAAACTCATAGAATATGATCTAATAGTTCCTTTGTCTATACATACACCACCCTCGACACACCTTAGGTGTATTCTCACCGTTCCCCGTGGACTCCTCTTGAGGAGTCCCCGCATTTTTGTGTTTCCCGAGCACTCACTCCCGTATTCCCCAAGGACTGGGAATGCTCCGATTATCATCACCATCATCAAAAAGGACTCCCTTTCAGATTCGGAGGGAAATAAATTTTTGCTGGTGTTGGTGCGATGTAAAATTAATTAAAAACAATCAGGATAAACAAAACCAGAAATAAAGTGGATCCAGGCTAATTTTGCCAACTGCATATTTTTTTTCGAACAAAATCCATTTTGGGAGCATTCCTCGTGTTCTCGCTGTTTCTGTACGCGGAGGCCGCATGGAGTGACTCCCTCAATTCTCGCCGTTCCCCTTCATTCCCACAGGAGTCCTCTGGGAACGGCGAGAATATGCCTCTTATGACATTTGTCGGAGGATTTTGTTCTTTCAAAATTTGCGGTTTACATCAGAAAGGGATTGTACCATTTACCCGGTATTATTACAAAGCAGCTAGAATGATTCAGTCTGCTTATTCCTATACCAGCACAAACACCTGTACAAAGACTTTTATTAGTACTGACGAATTTCCCGTTTTCGCCGCATTCTGGTAAAATCCGGCCGAACTAGCGGCTCTGTAGAAAACGAAGCGGGAAGATCGATTTTCTATGTCCTCTTGCCCTTAGATTGAAATTCAAGACCGAAAAAGACATAACACGATACCACAAGATCAGCTTTTCGCCGGATTCCGTGTGCAGTCGAACTAAGCAGAAAAAAAACTAGTGTGGCAATTTTACATCTCAGCTAAACCACGATTCCAATAGGCCTACTCTAAACCCCATGATCAAGAAATTGTGAGAACTACCAAAATTCCGGGATTTGCGGAATTAATCAACATTGATTAGGCCGGACTTTGACCCAAATGACCCGCAAACCAAGTTTCAACAAAAGAATTCAACTCATCGTGGTAACAGGCAGACGGTTAAACTTTACGAAGTCATAGGTGTCCTGTCACCGGGATCCCAAAAACACCACTGCCTTTCACTTTTCCATAATTAGATTTTTATGTTCTGAGTTAAACAAAAAAAATCGGAATTATTTTTGGGATCCTAGAACGTAAGTGGAGGGATACCTATGACATCGCAAAAGTTTTGTCTGTCTGTGAGCACGATAACTCTCGAAGGGAATGAGATATTTTGATGAAACTTGGTGGGAGGATCCTTTTGAGCAAGGGAAAGGTCGAGTTCGTAGATGGGCTCTGTTGCCCTACATATAGGGGTGGGGGAGGGGGTTCAGATTCAGGGACAAACAAAATATTTTTAAATTGAGGGGTAAGAAGACATTCTGAACACGTATATGAAAACCATTTTCTCGCCGGATAAGTAGTTCGCCCGGAGTCCGGCCAAAACCGGAAAGTTTGTTAAAAGTAAAAGTTTTATTTGAAGTTGATTAGATGTTCGGTTTACGGGTAAGAATGCATGCTGAACGCTTAGGTGAAAATGATTTTCTACGCGGACAAGTAGTTAGCCCGGAATCCGGCCCAAACCGGAAAATTTGCTAAAATTAGAAGTTGTATTTGTAGTTGATTAGATGTCCGATTTAGGGGTAAGAAAAGATGCTGAATCCGTATATCACAATCGTTTTTCGCCAGATATATAGTTCGTCCGGAATCCGGCTAAAACCGGAAAATTTGTTATAAAGTAAATCCTCATTTGAAGTGAATTAGATGTTGTATTTAGGGGTAAGGAGATACGCTGAATTCGTTTTTGAGCTTTAGTTTTTCCAAGACAAGTAGTCCGCCGGAATCCAGTCGAAACCGGATATTTGGCAGAAGTAAGACAAGAAGATTTGATCAGTTTCGTCAAAGTAGATATGACGTATAGCCTAGGGGTCAATATAAACATGCTGAATCAATCTCTGAACTTGGTTTTCTCAAATTAGCCATTGGGGCCTTCTTCTGTTTCTAACTCTTAATGGTAAAAATGTTCAAGGGTCTGGCGAAGACCGGATATCTATAAGACCCATTTGTCTGGATCAGATATGACATTTTTGGGATCCCATCGAAACCTTTGGTCTTGTTATTTACGATTTACCAACCCCGAAATGCAGTATTTTCTTGGATTCAACTGTGTGGGTCACCAGTATTTGTACTTCGGCGCAGGTAGCCTATGGCACTATCCGAACTTAAATAACACCTGGGGCAACATACCTCTGATTTAGTCAAGTATCCTTGGAGAGCCAGCAGTTTTTAATCGATCCCTCTTTCAGGTTCGAGACTCCTGCATACCTGTTCTGATGAAGTTCAGTTTCTCTTGGCCTGCCACCCTAAACTGCTCCAAATTCCCATCCCCTGAGAAAAACGGACTTTGTATGCAGTTCCCCAACTCAACTGACGACCGCTCCCGCTTACCACCCTCCGATCCCTTTGAATCGAGTCGCTACCCGAACGGGAACCACCCCTACGACTTCTCCGGTGATCGCGCTGCACCTCCGACGTGCCCCACCAAATTCGCCTACGTCGGAGAAATTCGGACAGAGAGCTCGAAGTTTGTATACATTGGAGAAACGAACAAGTCGAAACACGTGTGCGCTCCACGCTGCGGTGCAGATGTGTACTACCGCCAGGAGGATAAAGAGTGGATGCAGAGCTGGATGGCCATCTGGGCTTGGATCTGCCTTGGCTCCACTCTCTTCACAATCATTACATGCTGGATTGAAATGGAGAGATTCAAATATCCCGAACGGCCTGTTATCTTGCAAGCACTCTGCTACAGTTTGGTGGCCGTTGCCTATGTAGTTCGCTATTTTATGGGTGCTGAGTCCGTCTCTTGCTCTCAGCTGGACAATGAAGATGCTTTTGTCATCTTCGACGGCATGGACAACAGTGTATGCGTTGTTCTCTTTCTTCTGCAGTACTATTTCAGTCTTGCCGCCTGCCTTTGGTGGGTGATGCTGACCGTAACGTGGTATTTAAGCGCAGAGAAGAAGTGGTCCAGCGAGGCCTTGAGCAAGTTCTCATCCTGGTTTCATCTAGTGAGCTGGGGCGTACCAGCCGTACAAACAATTATTATACTGACGCTGCGAAAAATAGACGGTGAGGAGTTGACGGGCATGTGTTACGTCGGTAATTCAGATGATGCTTCATTATTGGCGTTCATTATTGTGCCTTTGTCGGCATTTCTTCTCGTCGGAACGATCTTTATGTTTTTTGGCATTGGAGCAATGATACGAATCCGAGAGGCGATGCGCAGTGATGGAAGGGATTCGGATAAGTTTGACAAGCTGATGACGAAAATCGGTGTCTATTCCGTTGCTTACTTGATTCCAGCGCTAGTTGTTGTCGGATGCCATGTGTACGAGTACCAAAATAGAGCGGAGTGGGACGAAATAGCGAAGAACAAGGCTGTGGATTGTTTTAAGCACCAGACATCAACAATGTTAAAGAAGTCGGGAAGGAGCGAATGCGAGCTTATTGAGAGTATACCAAGCGTTCAGATATTTGCTTTAAAAGTTTTCATGTCGCTCGTTGTGGGAGTGACATCAAGCCTGTGGGTGTGGTCAAAGAAAACATGGAAAGTTTGGACCCGTTTTGTTAGGTCAATTTTTTGTTGTTCCTCGTCTCCGTCGGCAAAAAGCCAGCCAGTGATTATGACAGTGCCGCTGCAGACTGTAGACGCTAAAGTGGCGCAGAAGAACTATGAAGAGCGCCGGACTCGGCGACCGAGGGGCAACTCACGGTATATCCGGGACTTCCCCCCGCGGCCCGAGCACCTGGCACAAATGCAGACTCTAGTGTCGCATGTCTGAACTATGAGCCTCTGTGAGTCGACTTAAAATACAGATTTTTGTGATAATGTAATAACGAAAGACGCTGTTTGTAAAACAGAGCCTTTCACGATTACGTATTTACTTCATTTATCTCCTTCGTGAGTAGCTTTATTGCCTCTTGTGACATAGTGTGAACATGGCCTCCTTTACGGCTGACGCTAACTGCCGCAGAGCTAGTATTTATTTCAGTCCTGGAGTGAAGGAACCGAGGATTTACCCAACCTAGTTTTTTTCGATCTATTTTTCGGTTGTGCCCCGGTTCCGGCCAATTTTCACAGCAAACCGTTGGAGGGAACCTACTGTACATGGCTCTTTTCTACACTTCAAGTGATCCCTTGCTTGCATAGTCTATGGTTTTGCGTTGATAGGCTCCGGTAGAAGGTAACGCAATCGATGCACCCTGTAAAAGCTTTCCGAGTCTGGCTTACTTCCCTTGAGAAAAGGGGGTTGCTCTCGTGTCTTGGTACTTGTGCATAGCTCAAACTTTGAGTCGAGAATAGTCCTACTCCAATGCCAATTTTTAGCTGACGTGGCGAGTTTGGACTCGCGTGTTAAATATGTCTTTGGGCGTAGTGACATAATATTTTAGTTGGACATTAGCGCAGGTGGTCACCCGTATATTGCTATCACGTGGTTTATTGGTCAAAAACCGCGTTCGTGAGTTGCGCGTCAAAGCCGTGTATTTCATAAGGCGTGAGTTACCGTCTCGGCTTTTCTGCGGTAAAAAATATTAAGTACTCGTCTCTGCGACGTAGCTCTTTGGCCTGCGGAAAAGCGCGTAAAAGTGTGTAGCCAAGGTTAACGTAGCCTAACCCCGGTTCACACAGACTGCTATCCACGTTAAGCTGCGTTTTCTGCTTTTTACGTCAGTGAGTAGGTCTCGACGCAGTCATTCTGCGTTGAAAAATACAAAATCGTCTGTGGTGAAAAATAGTAGAATCGACGCACTCTCTTTGAACCATGCTTAATTCTCCGATTATTGACATAATTTTTCTCTATACCTGAAATTAAGAAACCTCTGTGTCGACCTTTTTGTTGCATGAAGCAGAATGTTTGCCTTTGATCCGTAGTATCGCAGCATCTGTGAAATGCCGCCGTAAGATAAGAGATCTGATTGTAATTTATTGTACAAAATCCTATGTACATATTGATACCATGTAAATAAACAACTTATTCGACAGCTCGTGTAGAGTGCATTTAGTCGCTACGATGGAAAAGAAAGATGTTTCGTTCGACTTTCTATGTTTGTAGGCACACATGTCCCTGGTCTTTTTAGACTGGCTCAGGACAGAGATCAGTACAGGAAGCACACGACACATGCGCTGATGAGGAGAGAGGCCCCGAGACGCAGGGGCGTCACGGCCAATCGGTAAAAAAAATAACCGAATCGGCGCGAAGCGACGCGATTTTTCGTCAAAACAGTTGATTTTTTTCATGAAAACAGTCGTTTTTTCTGAAAATTTGTCGATTTTTCGTCAAAATAGTCGGTTTTTCTGAAAATCAGTCGATTTTTTTTCAAAAATGTCATTTTTGTTGTTGAAAACAGTCGTTTTTTCTGCCGAAACAGTCGGTAAAAATTACCAGCCAGTCGGTAAATGCCTCGTCCCCCCCCCCCCCCAAACATTTTGGCTAGTAACGGCTCTGCCGGCCACCGAGGCCGGATGGGATTTAAGTCAAGTGAACAATCGAAGGAGTTTAATGCTGGTTCCTGCCGGGCCCTCTCTGTAATGTTGGAAGTCCGTATTAAAACCTGGACATTATTTAGCCATAATCTAATCTTCAGTTTCCACTTGACACAAATCTACTCTTTCTCTTGTGGTGGACCGCTTTTTATGGCACTTGCAGCTTCACTCAAGTGCCATATACCGATCCCTGTTTGGCCGGTCCACTGTTCTCGAGTTACGGTACTTCCAGATGTGCTAGGACGATGAAACTTGGCAGGCATATCAGGGACCCGACCAAACTAACTTGGAAATAGTCACTTCCTCGATCCGACCACCGTGGGGGGTGTGGAGCTGGATGTGGAATCCGGAATCTTGAGGTATGTATAACTTTGGAAGTGGTCATCGGAACCCGACCAAACTAACTTGGAAATAGTCACTTCCCCGACCCGGCCACCGTGGGGGTTGTGGAGGGATGGGGAATCCGGAATCTTTAGGGATGTACAACCTTGGAACGGGTGATCGGATGTTAATGAAACTTGATATTTGGAACGGCCTCGTGTCTCAGATATCCCGTTTCAAGTCCGGACAGGATCCGATGAATGTGTAGGGGGGGGGGGGAGAATCTGAAATATTGTCCCACACTTAGAGTGGAGCGATCAGGATGAAACTTGGTGGGAAGAACAAGCACAAGCCGTAGATGCTAGACAGAACTGGACCGGATTTGGGCACTGTGGGGGGAGTTCGAGAGGGGTCCTGGAATTCCGGTGACCCGGAGTTACGGTACTTCCAGGTGGACTAGGACGATGAAACTTGGCAGGCGTATCAGAGAACCGACCAGATCAACTTGGAAATAGTGAATTCCCCGATCCGACCATCGTGGGAGGAGTGGAGGGAGAGGGAATCCGGAATCTTGATGTATGTATAACTTCCGAACGGGTGATCGGATCTTAATGAAACTTTATATTTGGAAAGAACTCGTGTCTCAGATGTCCCATCTCAAGTCCGGAACGGATCCGGTTAATGTGGGGGGGGGGAATCTTGTGGGAAGAACAAGGTACACCAGTGACAGAGCCAGACCGGATTCAGGCACTGTGGGAGAGTTGGAGGGGGGGGGGGGGGCGGAGTTCCGCTGATCGTGAGTTAAGGTACTTCCAGATGTGATAGGACAATGAAACCTGGCTGGTAAATTAGAGACTCGACAAGATTGGCTCAGAAATTGTCACTTCCCAGATCCGACCACCCCTTAAAGCACTTATCTTAACCACAAAGTACAAAAAATACTTTTAAGCAAAATATACATTTTCGTGATCCCCATCAGCCAAGAAACTTGAGGCATTTGTAACTTTCGAACCGGTGATTAGGTCTTAATGAAGCTTGATAATTGGGAAGAGTACGTCGGTGGCGGACATGCAGAAACGCGTAACTATTTTTTTTCACGAAAATGAGTTATGGACTCCGCAAGGCGCACATTTTGCTCTAGTCGGCGTGTCTCTAGCATGAATAGAGACCGAGACACAGTTAGTGTAAAAACCGCGTATCTCAGTTAGTAGCAGAAGGGACGGACAGGCAGACACGCGAAACTCCGGTTTCGCGTGGAAGAAATTGAGATGAACTTTCAGTCATACCTACATGCCCGTAGACAGCATACACTCAGCCATATACTCCAACCTCAAGAACGTGCTCATCCACGCTCCTACCCATGAAAAATGTGTAGCCTGCGTAGTTGAATGATAGTTGTACGAAAAAGTTGCATGTATTGATACGTAATAGTAAAGAATACTGTCATTTAATGTGCCTCAGACTGGGCCAATCTTAAGCAGTAGTATCAAGTAGCATCCTGTGGTACTATAGTAGCATCAAGTCTTGCTAATAGTAGCATGCAGTAGAATGCAGTAACATGGTAGCCTTGACATAGAAGCATGTAGTAGCATCAGTTCGTACTGCATGCTACTTTTTCGTACAACTTCATACTACTACTTTGAGACCGATTTTTTCTCGGGTGATGAGTGGTACAGAGCTCGACACTATCCCAGTCCGTATAAATGATCCAGATGACTTATCCTGACTCAGGTGACTGGAACGACAAGTCAGTTCCGGTTTTTGCAAGCTTCGTTGGGTGAAAAAGGGGAGAAGCGATAGATTATCACTGCGGATTCTCCAGTTCCCAAGTCAAAACAGAAAACCTAGAATGGTCCAAGAAATTGCCAAACCGCTGTTACAAATCGGTAGTCCCTATCTTAGAAGCAAGACTCAAAGACAGCCGAAGTTTTGGAGTACCCGGACCAAACCCGAGAACTTCCACCATGAATACAAGTCCTCAAAATCCGCGAAAAAGAAAGACAGGTTTCCCGAGACAGATGCGAAGACGAAGGAGTGTACGATGAGGACCAAATTGACAACGTTTAGCCTAGACATTAAAGCCGTGGCGTCCATTTATGCGAATTCCTTTTAGTTTTCACCTTTGTATTCAGTTGTATGTAAGTTACGCGTTTTTCTGTTCCAAAAAGTCTGATGCCTTATTGGGGATAGAGACAGGGAGAACCGCCTATCTCTTGAAAAGCCCAGCCCATTCCCGGTGGGGATATTCTGAGTTCAATGCTATAACAAAATACAACAGTATTATTTTTTGTCTACTTCAGTTTTTTAATATTTCGCAGGCGATGCGGCGAAGTGCGCTTGTTTATTTAGCCTCCTGAAAAGAAAAAAATATGAGTTACGCATTTCTGCCTGTCCAGCAGCGACATGCCACTGATGTCTCTCATTTGTGCCACAAGGATTTTGCTTGCAAATAAATTCTTAGTTCATTTCAGTTCAGTTTTCTTAAATTCAAAAATAAACGAACAAAATAAGTTTCGATCCCTACAAACCTCCATGGCCCGTTACATAGGGGTTAATACCAAATGGTTGACGAATTTATTTTATCATTGCCTACCGCTCCATCCTCAAAGTTCACCTCCAGGTCCACACCGATCTCCCACAATCCCTGAATTTCAACAAATAATGTCCTCTTAAAGTGTGCTTTCAGACATTGTCCCATGATCATCGTTGCCTCAAGGATTTTGCTCATGTTTTGCTTACAAAGGAATTCCTTAAAGCACTCATCTTAATCACAAAGTACAAAAATACTTTTGAGCAAACGATGAAACGATACATTTTGAGCCTATGAACATTTGTGCCCAACGGGTTTTGCTTAGAAAGAATTACAGGAAATCCACGAGTTGACAAATTCCAACGGCCGTCCTCCGACCAACTTTGCAAGTGCCATCTGAGCTTCTAGCTCTTGTTCTGACTACTATAGTGGTTGTTCACAAGCCCGTCTGTAGCTCCGTGGCAGAGCAGTGAAGGTCCTGGGTTCAAATAAAGGCTGAGAAGCATTTTTGTCTTTCAGTTCACAGCTTACAAATATGTTCATTTCAAGGGCGCTTTTCCTTTTCCGTACTGTACGGAGGTAGTTCTGAACAAATCCAGTGTATGTTCAGGCCCTATTAAATATTCGGATGGGCTGAAGTCGCTGAAGAATCTTGAGACTGTGGATAAAGTATGGTAGCGTACATTTAGCAGAAGATTCAAGTAGCACGGGGTCAAATAAAACTTTAGTTTCTGAAAGCAAGGCCCATGATCAGTTATCCTTGTGCCATCACAAGGACCTTTCACTAGCCGAAATACGCCGTGGATTGTTCGGTTGTGGGATTTGGACTTGCATACGGCAAACAAGGCATTGGTACTGTTCAGGTGGGAGTTTAATTAATATTAAAACCCCGCTAAACTGAAGGAGAATAACTTGCGTCATTTTTTTTTCCATACTGCCCATCAGACAACAACCATTCAAACTAACATTCCTCAACTGTACTGACGCAGTCCTCCTTTGAGCCAGTTATTAGGGTTGCAAGCCAACACACTTCTTTCTTTGTCATTTCCCTGCGTTTCCTACTCCGTTTCTCATTAAAAATCCATTCATGATGATCTTTTCGTTGACAAGCAGTGAGATACTGGTGGCCTGTTAAAGGACCCCTTGCACTATTTACTCTTCAATTTACAGTATTTCAGAATATTTGAATACTTTTAAACTAGGCTGTGCCTTCAACAAATAACCCACGGTTTTGGCTGTTTTAAGCCTTTTCCCAGACCCGTTGACTTACAGCGAAAACGGGGAAACAATTTACATAACCGATTTTTCTGATGGAAAAGCTTCTCGCAGACAACCGTCTACAGCGTGATACACATCGAAGGTAGCAAAACACGGCAAGTGAGAAAATCGGCGTGGTTTTGTTAGAGGGGTTAGAATGTACCGTACGAAATTGGGGTCTCCGGGTTTAGAAATATATGGAATGATTATGGAAGTACTTTGCATTAGTATTATAGGTAAGACAGGTCCTTTAAGGTACGCGCATACAAAGATAATATTGCGCGCATACCCAGTCCGATTTTCGCAGCCGAATGCGAATTACCTCCTTCGCTCCGGAATTTTGATGTATCGCTTGCAGGTTTTCCCATAGTGACGAGAATATTGCATGAGTATTTTCGCATGCAAAATCTTATCGAACTGTGTTTGCCGTAACTTTAACCGGGCTGGTCCACAAAATATTGTATCGCTGACGCAAGAGTTAAGAACGTGGTTGCATTAATATTTACTAGTATGCATCTATTAACTGCTAAGTATTTACGAAAACCATAATAATAGCATCGAGTGACATATCAAGCTAAATAACATTTCACGTACTTCGTCCCGTTTTCAACCCGGTAGATTTATAACACCAGCTGCTTCATTAATCAGCTTGATATCTATGCTCTTACGATACCGCGCCGCGAAGAAAAGCTACGTAGGACTCGCACAGAGATATCAGACCTACGATTCTAAGAGGAGGAAACTTCTGCCCCAAATAGTCCCTCCTGTAGTGACGTGTAGTTGTCCCAGCTCGGGATTCGCTAATTTAATCTTTCTTTTACATGACCAGTGGCCGGTTTGCAATGCATCTCTCCATGGATAGCCCTCGTATTCACATGTATAAGGGTACACATGTAAAACACCAACGAGTCAAATACATACTTTACAACGTTCTGCAGCACTACCATCATTCTGGCGTGAAAAATGTGAATCACCGACTGGAGTCGCTAGCGTCTCGCGGTAGGAAGGCTAAGGGGTGTACGGGTGTACGTCTCGGTTTACATTTGGTTATTCATCATTGAGGGTTTAGGCATAGATTTTGCGCGATTTCTGTTATTAAATTTTGTACTGGAAGAGCGGTAAAGGTTTAACCAAGGAATAACCGCATGTTTAGTGTCGACAAGACACATCACTCGATCTCAGTTAAAAGTAGCGACCCTACTCTTCTCTTCACCTGAAAATCCCTAGGGGACGTTAGATTTGATGGGCTTGGTGGCAGCTTGGGGATGATGAGCAGACTGCAATTAGGGGTCAGTTAGGGTTACTGGAACATGGTTATACACACTGTTATGCTCAATTTGATCTCCTGAATTTGAAACGACAACATTCAGAATTAGTTGTATCTTGTTCTTTTTTCTACTTTTGCAACCCGAAAAGCCAAGAAATGAGACAAGTGTGACCAAGCTCTAAGGCAAGTAGCAAGGTTTTCTGGGTTTTTTTTAAAACTAAATATCGACAAACGGAACTGAAAAAGACTAATATAGAACAACCAGAACTGGAATGCGGGTACACCATCTATCATTAATAATAATGAACAAAAAAGAAACGTAGGGCACACCCCTCGTTCTTGGTCAAGACTAGCGACCCGCTTTCGCCCCTTGATTTTGGTGGGTACACTGTTCACGGCAGGGTATCCCACTGCAAGTCTACAGGAAGGCGTCCTGCTGACAAGCCAGGGCTCAACCCCCCCCCCCCCTGATCGAAGTCCGGGGATCGCGACGTCGTACCGTCCGCCGTCGGGGACCCACTGTTCTACACAGCCTCTTCACAGGGAAATCTTGGGAAGAACAAGAAACGTCACCCAAACGAATCCTCAAACTGATCCAAATGCTATTTAAACCAATTAACAACGTTTATTATGGTGACGTTTCTAGCTCTTCGCTAGGCACACGGCGATCCTTCATCAGGAGGAATTGTTAGTCATCAAGCAGTGTTGCCAAGTGTGACACTTTTGGTGCTTTTGACACTTTTTGTCTCTGGGTGACACCGTGACACTTTTTCTCTGATAGTGACACCTTTCTTTACGAATGACACTTTTTAGGATTACCGTCCCCAAAACATGTACTTTACTTTGATTTCGTACACAAAAACAGTTTGAAGCCTTAAACTATAAAGCTCATTTCCGATCAAATTTTGTTACAGAACTATGATGCAACTGTTAAGATATGTTTTGAAAAATGTTGTTACAAATTCAGTTATTACCGCATTTGGCGCGTTGTGCAGCGGATGCACAGAAAAATTGCGAGGTGTCAAAAAGCACCTTTTTGTCAGCAATTGTGACACTTTTATGAGTCGAGCTCTTGGCAACCCTGTCATCAAGTCATAAAGAGTATTTGGTGTAAGTAAGTAAGTAAGTAATTTATTTATGACCCGCCATTTTGAAAAGGCGGAGTAAATGACAAAAGTAAAGAAAATAAACAAAACACATATATACACACAGAAAAAGACACTTAATTTTTAATCTTCGGTCAGGAAGCAGTGGACGACATCGTGTGCTGGTTGGGCCTTGTTGTCCATGAGTTTTGAAAGTGATGACGAAACATCCAAAAGGGTAACACTTGCGTCTTGAATTTTGAATTTCTCCGTCAATGTATGGTTATGACATAATTTCGACAAGTGGAGCAGGTGCTTCGCATATTTAAAATAACATGATCTCATCTTTTTAATCTCCTTCTTTCGCAGAACATGAGTGACGCCAGAACGAAATAGTATAGAAGGAGCGCAGAAGGTGCTGTACAAATTTCCCAAAGCTTTACGATTATAGCGCCCCCGGTTGGGGACGATGCGCCCATAGGCGCTACGGATCGACTTATAAACTTCTTGAACAACCGATGAGCAAAATTTTGACAATGAAGATTTGAATGTTATGCCGAGCCACCGTAGAGAGTCTGTTGATTTGACGATGAACGATCCAAGAGATATAGAAGCTTTAGATGCACTCGAACAATTTGACGAAGGGTTGAAATGCAGGTACTCACATTTTGAAAGGTTAACTTCAAGGCCAATTTTCAGAAGTTCTGACGACAGCTTACTTACATTTTCTGTGAGTGTGGATCGGCTACGGCTTACCTAAGAGCAAGTCGTCCGCATAGGCTATGTAGCTGAAGGCATAGTCTTTATAGAAGTAAGCAGGAAGCAAAGAATCGAGACAAGAAGATATGGCCGATTTGAAGATGTAGGGAGATAAGACTCCCCCTTGGCGAACACCAGTTCGGACAGAAATAATCTCTGACAAGCTACCTTGCCATTTGAACCTTACTGAAGAATGACCATACCAAAATTTTAACAGATAGACGACAGACAGATTCACGCCAGAAGTAATGAGAGAAAATAGGGCCTGAGAATGCGTTATATTGTCAAAAGCACCAGCTATATCTATAGAACATATATGTATAGAAGACTTGTCGCGGGTAGCCTGTTTCATCATTTTTGTCAATATGTGATGAGCATGCGCACAACTGGCGCTCGAACGGAATCCAAACTGCATTGAACCAAAGCTACATTTTTCAACTAGTTCTGGAAGAAGGACGTATTCCAGGATTTTTCTTATGGTACAAGAAACTGTAATTGGCCGATAGCTTTTGCAAAGGTCCGCGTCTTTCCCTCGCTTAATCACCGATGTTATAGTACCCAGGAGGAAACTATTCGGAACCAAACCCTGGCATAAACAAATTTGAAATAGCAGCTGAAGGTGTTGTGTTAAAGCTGGACACTCAATTTTGAAAAAATCGGCACTAAGGCCATCAGAATCTGTAGAACCAGTTCTTCTTAATTTTCGGAAAGCAATTTCGATGGAAGAACAAGTAACGGGAAGAACAGAAGGTTGAAATATTTTCCTTGGTAGGTATTTAAGAAGTAAATTTTCAAAGTGCTGCTGAATCTGGTTTTTGCAACCACTGAATAGACCACGGTAGTGGTTGGTCCAGTCAGCCATAGTTAGCGCGGAAGGAGGTACAGCTGAAACTTTATCTGTACGAAGGACCTTTTGCCACGCTTTTTTGTCACTGGGAGCATCTAAGCCATTCAAACGAGTATTTTTAAGTGAAGATTTGTATTCACGCTTTGTTTTAGCTTTTAGATTAAAAACAGTACCATTCCCTGGGCGTCCACAAGCAATCCAAATTTTTAGCCAAAATTTTGTTGTGTTTTTTGCCTTCTTAACTTCAGGACTGACTTTCCAAATAGGTTTCCTTGTACCAACTCGAATTCTCTCAGTCGGTACAGCAATATCGGCTGCCAATTTCAAGCAATGGACAAGCTCGCTATAATAACAATTAATATCAACGGACGAAGTAGTAGCTGCTATACCAGTCTGAAGAAGGTGAAAAGGAACTTTTAAAAGCGAGAGAAGATTAGTTAATGTAGAAATGTAGAGCACAGTATCTATACAATTCCAGTTGCGCTTTTGGATCCAAGCCTTCTTGGGATTTGGACGACTGATTCGAGCAACAGGGACAACCAAACAGAAAGACAGAGGCAGATGGTCGTCCTCAATTTTCTCCTCATCAACCTCAACAATACCGTCAATGAGACTTGTTTCAGAAACAATCAAATGATCAAGGTTGGAAACATTAGCGCCACGATTATGTCTATATGAAAAGGGTAGAGACTTCTCAATGAGACTGTGAGCTACCGGTAAAGAATCGAAAAATAAATCAGTCCGTACAGAAGAAGTTAGAAGATCAGTGTTAATATCACCAACAAGAGCCCATTTCATTCCTTTCCTTGAAATGTCTGATAGAAGTGTTCTGATTTTCTGACAAGCCTTAGCAAATGAACTATGTGATGCAATGTTCCGCCGGTCGCAAGGTAAATATACATTAACAAGAACAATATTGTCCAACTGAACGGCAAGAGCATAACGCCCAGACTGGAACAGTTTTGGTGGTGCTGAACACTCGCTGGCTCGAAGAAAAATGGCTAACCCACCGGAAGGACGACCTCTAGTTTTCATTGCCGGCTGAATGAACACAAAGTGCTCAGGAGATCGGCGCAAACTTTCGCTACTAGGGGCGGATAGCAGATGCTCTTGAAGACAAAGAATGTCCGAGCTGCCTAGCAAATCATCAAGTAGAAGATCTTTGTCCTTAGTGCCATTTACATTTAATGACACACAGCGCAGTTTCTTTTCCTGAAAAACCATTATTTGCCAAGTCCCACGGCCTTCCTCATAACGCTACATCTGAGGCTAAAAGAGACATGACAGCCTTCGCAATTGGCACACTTTGGAGGCAGTGAGCAAGGGGAATCTTTGCTATAACTGTGGCAACCAGCACAACGAGCGCATTTTGGAGAATCAGACGGATGCGGGCATTTGGCTATATCGTGGTTTGGGGATTGACAGCGATAGCAGCGCTTGGGCATTCGGTGGAATTCATGAACACGAAAAACTTCATACCCGATTTTTACCCCGATTTTCATAGCTGTAAGGAGACCAACTTGACTTTTGAACCCGATTTTGAAAGAACGAGAGCCCGAAATAGGCACGACTTCACAAGAATCAGGAATCAGGGTCTTCAAGGCGTCGGCCGTAATGGTGGCTGGAACACTCCTGACGACACCCAAAAATTTAGGAGAGATAACTTTGGCAGTAGTACCCTCCGGCAAACCTTTGGTGATTGATCTCGCAACAACCTCTGCGTAAGAAGCACTTGAAGTGTTGACGATGAGACGATTTCTTTGAGTATTCGCTCTGACATTAGTAATCCCTTCGTTACCTTCAACGGTGTCAATGTGTTGCGTCCTGGAATCAATGTTAAGAAGATCCGACGGGACATTACTAACAACAACAGTGTGCGTATCTGAAGGTGGTGAGGGAGGGATGGCCGTCAAAGCCTCGGCACGAGTGGAAATAGCGGTGAAGCGATCAAGAGTAGAAACTGCTTCAGCAATAAAACGGACATCGTTAGCAACAGCGCTTAGCTTGCTACTCAATAAAGATATGGCAACAGCTGGAACGACCGGAACTTCGCTCGGAAATCGTATGACGAAATCCGGAACAGCAACGTCCAAGTCATCACAGCGACGGAAAGCATCCACAATATCACACAGATGATTGGCCTGGGCATTTCTTCTCGGGGGGAGCTCACTGGGAAAGGCAAGAGCCCACAGAAACTTTTTCGCAGCCACAATCGCGTCAACAGTGAAGAACTCTGCAGCAAACTTTTTGACCGAATTTGTATCAACTCCCGAGTCAAGACTTTTCTGAAAAAAATTCAAAACTGGCTGATAAACCAGACTAACTGACATCTCGTCATTGCCTTCACTTGGCGCCATTCCACAAACGCAGACTTTCAGTAACGGTTTTCAACGGTTTCACAAACAAAAAGTTAACCGGTATTTGCGACCGTTCAGGTCAACGGTCAGTTGAAGACTGTGTGAAGTTGTCTGTGGTTGGTTCTTCTTGCTGATACGTCACTGCATTATATAATATATTGATGCAACGATTGAGCTGAGTTCCATACCGAGTACACGAGAGAGGCTGCAGAGTGGCGAAAACGCGTAATGATGATATCGAAAGTTATCGAGGAATAACAGATATGTACCAAGATAAATAAAACAATATTGTGTTTGGCCTTCAATTCTTCTCTGATTCTTCTGGGGATTCCTTTGTCTGTTATCAAAAATGCCATGACCCGATATGAATACTGCGTCTAGAAACAGTCTCGATCGAAAGCGCGATTTAAGGATCAGCTAAAACTTGGGCTGGGCATGTCACCATGCATCTTTGATATATTTGATATATTTCCACTTTATGTGTGAATGTGAAGGATTGAGTGATTTAAGGGTCGAAGTATTTGGGGTGCGAATTACTAGGGAGGAGCGGCTACTAGAAAAGATCGGAAGTACTAATGTGGGGGATATCCGTAAGGTGGCTAGATTCCTCCGCGTTGGCTTGTCCCATAGACAGCGTTTTTGTAATTTGTTGTGTTTTCTTTTTGTTTTGTTGCCATGACCCCATGGGTTTTTTCGTGCAATAAATTCATTCATTCATTAAATTCATTAGGCTATACAACGCCACTTTTAAGACTGAATTTCTTATCAAGTTTTGGTTCCGTGCCAAATTTTTTACGACCCTTTATTATCTTTAAATGAGGCTGCAAAATAGCATGGGTTTTACATGGGTGCGATTTTATACCAATTTAGTAGTCGTATGGTGCGCGTCTACTGCATTTTTTTAGGTGTGCTGCACGATACAATTTAGCACAATCAAGTTATAGTGTTCGGTATTTGCATAATAATGGCATGACAGACAGATTTAGAATGGCAGCACGGAGGCGGTTCGATTTTGAAGCGGTAATTAGATTCCATACAGTTTTTAAGTTGGTGCTGCATAAAATTTACAACTTGCCCCCCCCCCCGCTCTTGACCTTGCACGGACGGAGAATAAGTAAAGTAGTAAACTGAACATTCTCCTCTCTTGGATATATAAACACTCATACTAACGCCAATAAAACGTTGTTGAGAGTGTAGGCGTACTTAGGCCGTTCCCCTTGGACTCCTTAGGGAATCGAAGGGAGCCATGAACGAGATACGTGCTTTAGCGCCACCGTGATTTTTCGCCACTATACGTAACGCAGCAGGTAAAAAAGGACAAAAACAAAGTACAGAGAAGTGGTGGGCTTAGCGAAAGAATCTCAGTAGGATTTTGCACCACTCCTTGCTACTACTTAGGCTATAAAGGATTAACTCAGGAAAGGTATTAAAAGAAAAACTGCTGATTTGATACTATCACTATATCGGTGACAGATTTTTGGTTCGCTACAGTTTCAAGAATGGAGACAATAAGTTCTATGCCTGCCCCAAGGTTTTCTGTAGGGCAAGAGTGGTTTTGCGAGCTACGAGGGAATTCGTGCTCACCAAGCCGGATCAGGAACATGGGCCTGAATGTGCAAAAATAGAAGTTATTCAAGCGCAAGTGGCGGTTCGGAAACGCGTTCGCGAAGAAGCAACAGCGGCAGTAGCAACCATATTTCGAAAAGAAGTGTCTCATCTTTTCGAGAGGAGTGTCTCATTTAGTACAGTTGGACTAGACATCTTGCAAGTTTAACGATGATTTGCGAGTTTTCGTGTTTTTACTGTATGGTATTTTCTGTAAATATAAATCAAATGCTTCAAGAAATTTTCTTTTGTTGCAATTTTACATGTTGAATTGCTAGGCCAACTGAATTATTTAATGAGTCATGAGAGTTGCGGAAAATCCTAGGTCACTAATCTCACTAAGCCTTCAGGTAACTAAACAAGGTTCAGCTCATCATTAAGATACGGGTCGAAACCCAAAGTGGCGAAAAATACCCAGTGGCGAATGGCGCTAAAGCACTGCTACGCCATGAACATAGAGGGGTTCACTTCCTGGAAACCCCTCGGACGGGGAACCGCGAGAACGAGAGAATGTCTCCACATGAAGTAGTTCCGTGTTTGCATTTACCATGGTATCTGATACTACGGTAGCTTTTTAAAAACGACAAATGCCGAATTCGCGATTTTACAAGTCCACTGAGGAAGTCCCAGAAAAGAAAGACTTGCATCCACTCACATCGCAAGTGCCAAACTTCTACTTCACCAGTTTGACCAAAAGCTAGGCTCGCTAGGTGAGCATAGCTAAAGCTAGGTGATGATGAAAGTAAAATGACTTTTTTACGGTCAGTGCATGTAGTAACGGTCGGCACCATGGTATCTGAGTATCAGGTATCACAGTAACTGGCCGGATACCATAATATCTACACACACTATTGTGTTCCGCCAATTGTCTGTCTGTACGCCATTTGTTCGTACTTGCTAGCCTGATTCAACCTAAGCCAAAAATTTAAGTAAGTAAGTAAGTAGGCTAATTTATTTCTGACCCGCCATTTTCAAAAGCGGAGTATAGTAAAATAAAATCAAGAAATTAAATAAAACACAACAAAAACAAATACAATATTTAAATTCATCATATATATATGTATTTATGTGCAATAGTAACATTACAATAAAACAGACACCCTTTTCCATTTTCTATCTTATCCGACAACTGAATACACTACTTATCGCACGAATCCTTTTTAACCATCCTATACATCTGCTTTTCAAAAAACCAACGACACCAGCAATGCGGACTAAATTGACTCCTCGCCGACTCAATGGAAAGACTTAGACGCCCTTTCTTGATGATGATGATCGCAACCGGAGCATCCCCAATCCGCAGTGACTCACAAGAATGTGGGGATGATATAAGCTATATCAGCCTCCAGTGAGGATGATATAAGTCATATCAGCCTCCAGAGTGGATGTTATAAGTCATATCAGCCTCCAGAGATGATTTCTGTTCGAAAAAGTTATAACAGTTAACACACCTCCATCTCGGTTGATATCGGAATGACAACCTCGATGGCTCGGTAGATATTTTTCATAACCTATGAAGTTAACCTTTAATACAACGTTCGCGGTTCCCCATGGCAACCTCCAGCAACCTACCCAACCGACGCAAATCTCGGAACACTTTACTACCCATCCAAATCTTTTAGAGCCCCACATTGAATAGCCTCCTTACCAACTCACTAGAGTAACAAACTAATGTGTTCTACATCTTCATCAATCTTCCCGCATAACGGGCAAAAATAAGGACCAGAACCGCAGTTGATTTACCAATATAATTTCTTCTCACACAAATCGGTAGGGAATTTGCACGAAAACTCACAACTCGCCAAGTCTTAAAGCACAACTCTTACTAGAAATGATCTTTTCCCTTTGAAATGAATCAGAAAAAACGTTTTTAGAAATACCATTACTTTCCACCTAAAACTAGCGATTCTCTTGTTAGCGCTTGTCTACTATATCCAGCCGTCCTGCTCTCCGACGCGGCGGCTGGGCGCAAAACATTTGAAAACTGAACGTGCCTTAGTTAAAGGAGTTATATCATAAGCATTCTAGCACTTGCAACGTCTAGAACCCCCCCACCCAAGACCCAAGATGAAGCCACGGCTCGATCCGACCGCTGGGTCATCTAGCGGCGCTGGTCAGAAGCCACATGGGGAGTATGGAATCATAGTTTGACTTTGGATCTAACAAAACGTTTTTATTGTAGCAGGCATATGGAAAATGTGTAGAAAAAGTAGACTAATTATTTGTATGATCGATTTCTTTAAGTATTTTGTTTTCTGATTTTTCTTGTTAATTCGCGTAAGTCCAAAGAATTAAGGATGTAAACTAGAGGACAGTAAACAAACGCCGTAAATTATACTAAATTCGTTATAGTGATTTCTTGAAACTGAGTGAAATAATATTCAGCTTCCGAGACCTAAAAATGTCAAACTGGACGATGATTTCTTCTTTCGACATCTAAACGTCCACATGGTGATGTACTTAGCTCTTGGAATCCTCTTACATGCCTTCTCGAAGCGTCTAGTAATCTTTGACAAGCGTCAGGAGATCAATGAATAGTTAAGTAGCAATGGCGGATTGACGTTCAAGAGTGAATTGTGTTCAAGTATTTTCTGGATAACGTTGGCTACCGTGAGGATTCTGGGGAAAACAAAGGTAACAGTGTGTTCGTAAAATCAGACCCATCGAAAAATGATAGTGTCTCCCACCTTCTCGGCCCACATGAATCAAAGACTTTAAAAAGTAGGAAAACTAAGCAAATAAAAGAAGTAATAAACAGAAGATTATCACATGCTTATGTGTGAAAGAGTTGTTACCGGACGTTCAAGATTCCGGCAAACTTTTCGTTGGGTGAAGGGAAAACTCGGCAAGGCTGAAAAAGCGCTAAAAATTAATAGTTACGAAACGAAACAATGGAGAAAGATGGGGATTTTAGAAGCTTATAATTCCATATGGGAGCTAAGTATATTATAAAAGGCAAAATAAGCAAGAGGGGTCCTTTAAGGGTCAAGCATAGACCCTTGGAGAAGGGGTCAAACTGTTGTCTTCAGGAATCGTGGCCCTTGTCACAAGATACGGATAGAGTTCCTTTTTTCAACATTCCAACTTGGACTTCACGCTTAGAGCTTGGTCAAACTGGGCTCAAAAAGCCGTCTATTCGACAAACAACTGAAAATCCCTAGTGGACGTGAGATCTGATGGGCTTTGTGGCAGCTTGGGGATAATGAGCAGACTGCAATTACAGGTCAATTAGTGTTCCTGTAAAATAATTATACACACTGTTTTGCTCTAATTGATTTCCTGAATTTAAAACGACACCATTCAGAATTAGCTGTATCCTGTTCTTTTTCTTTTTTCTACTTTTTGCAACCCAAAAAGCCAGGAAATGAGCCCAGTGTAACCAAGCTTTACTCGAATCTTTTCTGAGTAAAAATCTTTCCAGTTAGTTACAGATAGATTGATAGAGCTCTCTTTCGGCAATTGTTATCTGTGAAATGGTTGTGAAACGCTCTCTTCTGTTGTTCAATACGGAAAGCTTTTAAATCCCTATTTAATTAATAGATGGCAAGGCAAAAGCTAAACCTATCAGTGGAGTACGTGAAGACTAAATTGCGCGCGCTTGCCTCATACAGTGTTTCTAGAGCTACTCTCTAATTAGTTCCAAGAATGAACTCCCTCAAATGACAGGGTAAGGTGAAATACTTTCTTTGAGACCGAAACTGCTGGGACAAAAACCGTGCATTTTTGTTTCTCGGAGAGAAAGTTCCAAGAAGCGGGAATTTTTATGTTCGAGATTAAATATACTTTGCTCGCACGTTGAAATGTAACGACAGTTTTTTGGTTACATCATGTTTGACATGAAGGATAAACTAGATGATCAATCTGAGGAGCTGAGCAGTAATGTTGGGATTTTTCAAGCTGCGGAAATAAAACACAGGACGAAAACTTAACCATTTTTACAGATACGATAAGTGCTAAAAACGTAAGAAATTAAATAAAAAGTCAATCGTTTCAAATTTTAAATTACAGGCGAAAGAACTTTCTGTGTGGTAACTGGTGTGGTCTGTGCAAGGTTAGCTTGTTCACACGGGGCTGAAACAGCGGCCGATTCTCGATCAGCGGCTGATTTACGCGCGTAAATAGCGGTTGAAAAAAATCCAAAAATCAGCCGCTGATTTTCCGAATAGGCGCTTATTTTCCTACTTATTTTACTAAATCCTTTGGAATGTGACCTTTGATGACTCTAGGGACAGTAAACAGACCGTAATTAGGAGAATTAGTTCAAACTTAGTGAGGTTGAGGTCAATCCAGTTCAAATTCTGTCAGACTGATGCGAACATAACATGGTTTTACACTAAGCATCTCAGGATCAGGGGCGTCACGACTGGGGGGGGGGACGCCCCCCCCCCCCAATGCTGCGGCGAGTCGGTAAGAAAATACGAATTCGTCAAAACAGTCGATTTTTTTTCATGAAAAAGTCGTTTTTTTCTGAAAAATGGTCGATTTTTCGTCAAAATAGTCGGTTTGTCCGAAAATCAGTCGATTTTTTTCAAAAATGTCATTTTTGTTGCTGAAAACAGTCGTTTTTCTGTAGAAAAAGTCGGTAAAAATTACCAGCCAGTCGGTAAATGCTTCGTCCCCCCCCCCAAGCATTTTGGCTAGTAACGCCTCTGCTCAGGATTACTAAACGATTGCAAAAAAAGGTAGAATAATTTTCTAATTACAACAGCGTATGTTCTGTTTATGTCTAACATTTATTTTCGTTGTTTTTCTTAAAAAAAATTAATAATTTGAATAACTTTTTCATTCAACCTTCACTGAAATGTAACTGAACATCAGTAAATGATTGCATACTGATCTCATATTATTTATATCTATATTATTAATTATATTTTAGGTTCTCCTTCAAAAATAAAAATATTTAAATTATTTTTATTTGCTTTTTAACTTAAAATTGCTGAATCGCCTGAAATCTATCAAAATTCAGTTTGTGACTTTTTCCTCGTCTAAAGACTACAAGTCAACTAGATTTGACTTTGACGAACTCACAAGATGTTTTTTTTTTAATTTTATATATTTTGTTACAAACAAAAAGAATATTCGGAATTAGGTTTTTCTTTTTAATTCTCCCGTCAACCCCAAACAGTCGATCCGTCGTCTGAACAGATCAGCCGCTGTTTACGCGCTTATTTCGGTCCCGTGTGAACAAGCTATCAGTACTGTTCGATGAATTCCAACTTAATACCAACATAGCCATCTGTATTGGATTGTCTTTTCGTCGCATCATCACTATGTTCCGAGAGGCAAACAAGACGAGCTCTACTTATCCCCACAAAGAGACTGTAAGAATGGATTGTGTAAAGTTCGGCATTGTTTGATGTGTTCCAATCTTGTGCCAACATAATTACCTGTCTGTTTCTTCGCCGTATCATCATCGTAGCCTGCATGAGCCTCTCTATCCGAACCTGGAACAAATGAGCTCTTGTTGCCGTCGCTCTGAGATCAAAAGAGTCACCTTCTCCCATTCCGGTTTCGAAAAGTTGATCCATCGAAGCACATGTTACTGTGTTCTAGTCTTGTTTTCCTGAAACTAGGATTTTTGGAGAAGTGTTGTGTTCATTCAGATTCAGAACTTGAACCATACCAGAAATTGCAAATTCAGACCTTGAACCATCCTGGACATTGCAATTCAGAACAGGAAAACAGTGCGGGCGTGGGAGTTGATGAGTTAACTCCAGTGTTGATCTGAGTGAGAAGCTCTCAGTCAAATAGATCTGCAAGATGGGTGAAGGACGTAAGTTTACTACTTTGCTTTTTCTTTAATTCATTTGTTACTGTTAATAGACTCAAAGAAAATGTTGTGCTTTTGCATCCTTGGGCTAAGTTACCAAACCTAGCTTTTTGAATGTAGACTCCCACATTAACAATTAAGCTGTAGCCTATCCCTGTTCTAGCTCTATGTTAGGGCATAGCAGCAAATTCAATAACTTATTGACAATGAGTAGCCTGGTCCTGGGCTTGCCTAGGCTAGTTTGCCCTCTGCTTACTCAAGACCTGCTCTGGCCTTGCCATAGGCATATTCTGGATGATCATGGGCCTTTCTTTGAGGATCATGAGAATGTATCTCTTGGTCAAAAGTGTTTTTTTTGTTCACTTTGCAGTTTTAGACCCTTTAGGCCCCACAGGGCCTGCACAGGGCAGCCTTACCCGATAGAAAATTTGTAGCCTGCGTAGTAGTATGGTAGTAGTACGAAAACGTTGCATGTAATACTATGTAATAGCAAAGAATACTGTTATTTAATATTTGACGGTGCAAAACGGATAAGTCAGCTACATTTTATTCGAGCTATATTTCGGCCCTTCTTGGCAAGGGTCCTCTTCAGGCTCAAGCCGCTCAAGCTGGAAAATAAACTTGTGGAAAAACAATTGAAGATTCTTCCTTAAATATCTGCTTTTGAGAACTTCTTCTCTGAAAGTTGGTTGGAGTTAAAGCTGGTGCTGTGATTTCATTCTGGACTCGGCTACTGTTTTTGTTGTTCGATTGGGTCGTCGAAAGGGTGGAGATTCTTTTGCATTTTGGTTTTAGAGTCATCTGTCTCTTCTTCTTCTTTCCAGCTAAGATGGATACTTGTTGGCGGCATGTATGGGCGATTAGTTCCGTACTTCGGTGATAGATGTTCCTACGGCCCAAGCTGACTGCGAATCATATTTGACGGTGCAAAACGGATAAGTCAGCTACATTTTATTCGAGCTATATTTCGGCCCTTCTTGGCAAGGGTCCTCTTCAGGCTCAAGCCGCTCAAGCTGGAAAATAAACTTGTGGAAAAACAATTGAAGATTCTTCCTTAAATATCTGCTTTTGAGAACTTCTTCTCTGAAAGTTGGTTGGAGTTAAAGCTGGTGCTGTGATTTCATTCTGGACTCGGCTACTGTTTTTGTTGTTCGATTGGGTCGTCGAAAGGGTGGAGATTCTTTTGCATTTTGGTTTTAGAGTCATCTGTCTCTTCTTCTTCTTTCCAGCTAAGATGGATACTTGTTGGCGGCATGTATGGGCGATTAGTTCCGTACTTCGGTGATAGATGTTCCTACGGCCCAAGCTGACTGCGAATCATATTTGACGGTGCAAAACGGATAAGTCAGCTACATTTTATTCGAGCTATATTTCGGCCCTTCTTGGCAAGGGTCCTCTTCAGGCTCAAGCCGCTCAAGCTGGAAAATAAACTTGTGGAAAAACAATTGAAGATTCTTCCTTAAATATCTGCTTTTGAGAACTTCTTCTCTGAAAGTTGGTTGGAGTTAAAGCTGGTGCTGTGATTTCATTCTGGACTCGGCTACTGTTTTTGTTGTTCGATTGGGTCGTCGAAAGGGTGGAGATTCTTTTGCATTTTGGTTTTAGAGTCATCTGTCTCTTCTTCTTCTTTCCAGCTAAGATGGATACTTGTTGGCGGCATGTATGGGCGATTAGTTCCGTACTTCGGTGATAGATGTTCCTACGGCCCAAGCTGTTATTTAATGTGCCTCAGACTGGTCCAATCTTATGTAGTAGTATCCAGTAGCATCCTGTCTTGCCATAGTAACATCCAGTCTTGCTAATAGTACCATATAGTAGTATGCAGTAACACGGTAGCCTTGAAGTAGAAGCATGTAGTAGCATCGTTAGTACTGCATCAGCTTTTTTGTACTGCTTCATAGTATTATTTTGAGATAAATTTTTCATCGGGTAAGGCCCTTTAACTGTTTAAGGGGGCTAGAAACAGCTAGAAATGGGCTAGAAATGAATTTGTAAGCAAAATAGTTGAGGCACAAATGAGAATGGGTTCTTGGGGATTTATAAATCTGTTGTTTCTTTCGATGTGCAGTTAAGGTTGGCACTTTTAGAAGGTTATGAACTCAGTTGTAAGCAAAACCCTTGAGGAAAAAATTACCATAGGCCCAGCACAGGCCCTTGGGAATCATGAAAATGTATCTTTTAGTCAGAAGTATTTTTTTCATTTTGCAGTTAAGGTAGCCTATGCACTTTAAGGAGGCTAGAACAGGGCTAGAAACTCATCACTAAGCATATACTTAAGGCTCGAATGATCCTGGGCCCTTGGCAATCTTAAAATGTATTGTTTCTTCAAAAGTTTGTTTCCACTTATTGGTTTGGCCAATTTAAGTGGGTTAGAAATAGCCTACATTTGTAAGCAAAATTCTTGAGGTACAAATGGTTATGGGCCTTTGGGAATTATTAAAGTCTATCATTTGATCAGCAACATGGCCTCTTGTCAATTATCAAGTTCCATTGGGTTCCGATAACTCGTTACGAAGTTTATGTTTGATACAACACTCCAGATTCCCCCCCCCCCCCCAAGACCCCGGATCGGTGAAACGACTACTTTCACGTCAATCTGATCGGATCCCTAATATGCCTGCCAAGTTTCATGATCCTAGTGCATCTGGAAGTAGCCTGGCTACTTTAACTCGTGATCAGCGAAATTCCGGGAAACACCCTCCAACTCCCTTCACAATAGCTTACGCCGATCCGGTTCGTTGTTTTTGTTGTTGTTTGTAGGTTGACGTTTCTGTTTCTGTCAAAAAATGTATCCAGAAGTTCCGCTTTTTCTTCTCATCAACTTTCATCCCGATCCCATATTTGGCTGTGCAAAACGGATACGTCAGCTGAATTTTATCAGAGATATATTTCGGCCGTTCTTGGCAAGGGTTCTCTTCTGGCTCAAAGCCGCTCAAGTTGGAACAAGTTTTTCCACAAGTTTGTTTTTCCAACTTGGCCGGCTTTGAGCCTGAAGAGGACCCTTGTTAAGAAGGGCCGAAATATAGCCCTAACAAAATTCAGCTGACGTATCCGTTTTGCACTGCCAAATATAATTCGCAGGCAGCTTGAGCTGAAGGAATGTTCATCCCGATCCCTTCACCTTAAGCCTGGCCCCAGATTTCCTGTCCCCCCCACCGGGTCATCGGATCCTGTCCGGACATGAAATGGGACACCCTAGACACGAGCTCTTTCCAACTGTCAAGTTTCATTCAGATCCAGTCAGTCGTTCGAAAGTTATACTTGTCCTAAGATTCCGGATTCCCGCTCCCTCCCCTCCCCCCACGATGGTCGAATCGGGGAAGTAGCTAACTACTTTCAAGTCAGTTAGGGCAGGTCCCTGACATGCCTGCCAAGTTTCATCGCCTAGCACAACCATAAATCGCGATTACCGGACCAACAGACCGACGGAAAAGCAATCTGGTATTTTTTAAACTTTTTTTTCAGTCAACTACGTAGAGGGTAGAGGGCTTAAGGTCGGCCTGAAAATGGTTGCTTTCTTCTGTGGCAGATTTGAAAGAAAAAAAAGGTCGGTCAAGAAGAGATTTTTTCGCGACTAGCTGCTCATCTTATCGAAACTTTGCCGTTTCTGTGTCCTTGCTACAAATTTTGTTCGAGAAGTCAATGGCGGCGCCTGCTCTGGATGTAGCTGGAATGGCATGCCACTTGAACGATCAGAAGTATTTTGCACTTGTTTCCTTCGTCGTTTCCTTTTCGTTTCGCTAACCACATAAGATGAAACTGAAAAGTTTCTTTTCAAGAAAAAGTATTTTGTGTCATTTGCTTCCACGTTCTCTTACTTGGTAAAAGTTGTAAGCCTTCAAGCTCTAATTTAATCAATTTTTTTTCTACAAAAATTTGATTATACAAATATTTAAGGAAGAGTCGAGTTAAAGTTCAATGGGCACATCAAACTACCCCAATCCCACTCTGTAGCAACCTAGGAACAATGCTTACCCCCTAGCTCAGCAACTTTTTCAACAGTTTCCTCTCTGTGATATTTCAAAACGTAATTTCTTGGGCCAGTACATGCTCAGTTTACTAGCTTGCACAAAGATAAAAGTGATGTATCTTATAACACTTAGTAGATCTTTATTTTATGCATAAATCAGCTTGTCTTTTATTCAAACAATGTTTACAACGGGTACGTCAGCTACGATTCTTCATCAGCGATATTTCGGCCCTTTTTGGCAAGGGTCCTCGTCAGGCTGTCAATCTTCTGGTTCAACTTCGGGGAAGGAAACAAACCTGTAATAAATAACTGAAGCTTCTACCGACTATAAATATCTTATTAAAGTAAGTTATCTTCAAATACTTTTCAGAAGATTGACAGCCTGACGAGGACCCTTGCCAAAAAGGGCCGAAATATCGCTGATGAAGAATCGTAGCTGACGTACCCGTTGTAAACATTGTTTGAATAAATGTTTCAAAGTCAGCTTGGGCTCAAAGAATATTTAATCAGCTTGTCTAATTCCAGTTTGAATAGGCTATTTGTTTTTGAATGATTTTTGTAGCTATGTTATTTTTTATAAGCTTATTGCATATTCTAGTACATTTTATAAAGCAAGTTAATCGGTTTTACAGGCCGAGTGACGAAGAAACACTTGCATCTTGAATTTTGAACTTCTCCGTCAGTGTATGGCTATGGCATAATTTCGACAAGTGGAGCAGGTGCTTTGCAAATGTAAAATAACATGATCTCATCTTTTTAATCTCCTTCTTTCGCAGAACGTGAGTGACACCAGAACGAAATAGTATAGAAGGAGCGCAGAGGGTGCTGTACAAATTTCTCAAAACTTTTCGATTATAGAGGCTTGCTATACAAATAATAAAAATAATACATTTATTTTTCACCCATCATAAAGCACATAGCATAGACGGAGTATGAATAAAGAAAAAAAGAAGAAGAAGGAAACACAATTACAAGGAAACACTGTAACAAGAGGAAACCAGACAGAATATAGAGACTACGACAACATTATCCTATCTATAAAACTATCCTATTGCAGAAGAATGCTCTCCATTGATGCTCAATCTTATTGTTGTAATTCTGTATAAGTTGTCCAACTGCTGTAAGTGGGTCAGCGATGTTGTAAGTAGTGACAATTTTACTGTTTCGGGTCCAAGGTGTGAGGCGGAGCAGGAATTTACAGAAACGAAAATAAATATGTACTGACCATTCATCGTTCCTTCAGCCATTGTTCCTGCGCGCTATGTCTTCACATTCCTGGGCTCTGTTGGCCTGGCCATCCTTTATGGCCTCAAGGTCAACCTCTCAGTTGCGATTGTGGCCATGATGAACCACACTGCCTTGGCTATGGGCAGCCATCATGATGATGGTCATTCATCCGGAAATGTCACATATGCCTGCGAAGCCCCTGAAACAGGAAACTCTTCTCACGCTGCTCAGGTAGGTTTAGTTTTTGCTCTCTTTAAAGGACCCCTCGCACTATTTACTATTTAACTTACAGTATTTTTAAATATTTGAATACTTTAAAACTAGGCTGTGCTTTCAACAAATGACCCACGGTTTTGTCTGTTTTAAGCCTTTTACGAGACCCGTTGACTTATAGCGAAGACAGGGAAACAATTTACGTAACCGGTTTTTCTGATGGAGGAACTTCTCGCAGACAATCGTCGACAGCGTGATACACATCGAAGGTAGCAAAACACGGCAAGTGAGAAAATCAGTGTGGTTTTGTCAGAGGGGTTAGAATGTACCGTACGAAATTGGGGTCTCCGGGTTTAGAAATATATGGAGTGATTATGGAAGTACGTTGGGTTAGTATTATAGGTAAGACAGGTCCTTTAAAGCAGAACTGGAACCCGGCACTAGGTATTTCTTTATTTTCGTACTCTGCGTACCTCTCCTGCGTACTCTCCCGTACTTACGTCTGAATTGCACGATTTAATTGAATCAATCCAGACGCGGGTTGTTAAAATCATACTTTCTCACGAATACACTAATTATGACCAGGCGCTTAAAACTCTCCGGCTTGAACCATTAAAGAAAAGACGCCTAAATTTAACAACAGATTTTGGTAAGAAAATTCTGCAGTCAAACAGATTCCGCCACCTCCTTCCCGAACAACTCCCTGAACCGACTTACCCAACGAGACACTCCAATTTACTCAAGCCGTTTCCAGCATCAAGTACCGCACGTCGGCTCCACTCATTCTCCCCCCTTGTTACTAATTATTTTAATAACCAATAAAATTTCACGTTTGTTGTTCATTTGTGCCTGTTCGGTTCTTGATTTGTTTTGTATTTTGTCTTAAGTTTTGTGTTGATGGTTTATTATTTAGATGTTGTCTAGTTATTACTGTGTGTTTATTTATTTTCTCCTTGTTGCCTATTGTTTAGCTTTTGCTATTGTGGCCATTTTTCCATTAAACCTTAAGTTTGAACTTGATACTTTCACTGGTTCACGAGTTATGTGCTCCACAAAATACGATGAAAACCGAAAGCCGAAAGCTGCTACAGCGCTCGCAATAGTGGATAGTTTCAAGGAACACTCCACTAAAAATCGTTCCGGTGTTGACGGCCAAAAGCCAGAATACGTGACGTTATGCGTTGTAACTACGGTAAGTAGGGTGGAACACGCTGAGAAACACACCAACACAGATTATTTAAAGGAAATGGATGGTGCCAAAGATTTTGCTACTTTTGTTTTACTTTTCATTCGTACACCATGAAGATGTGTTTATTTTTGTCTGATCTGTTTTTACTTTGCATTAGCATGATACGCGAACACTCATCGGGATAATAGTGCGATAATAGTGCAAAGATTAGTGAAGTATCGTTAGAGGGCATAGAATGTAACATCAAATTTAGGTTTCCGGGCTTAAGAATTAATGAATGCAATTACGGAAGTAGGTTGAATTGGCGTTGTGAACACCCCAGTCCTTTAAAGTACACCTCGCACTATTTACTGTGTATGTTCCAGTATTCAAAACTCCTTTAACACTGTAGAACTAGGCTCGGTTTTTAGCACATTATCCACGGCATTGTCTGTTTTAAGCCTTTTCCCTGGCCCACTGACTTCTAGCAGAAACTCGGCAAAATTCAGATAACCGGTTTTACGCATCAATAGCATGATACTCGAACATTCGTCGGGAGCATAATGCAAATGCACAAGGAAAATAATGAATTATGGCAAGTGCAAAGATTAGTGAGGTATCGTTTGCGGGTTTATGATGTAAAATATGAAACTTTGGTCTCTGGTTTTAAGAACTAATGAATGCAGTTACGGAAGTAGATCGAATTGGCTGTATAGGTTCAGCGGGTCCTTTAAGATCAATGCCATTCTGGAGGCATTCCATCGTCCTACCAGTAGTAGCCAAAAGCCACCACCGTCGTTCCAATATCTGTCTCCAACCTTTAGGAACTAGTAGAAGGTTGGAAACAAACCCCTACTCTCATTCCTACGTGCCACTACAGATGAATTCAGGATACGAAGCTCTTGATGCTGTGGCCTAGTGAGAACTCTGGCACCCCCCGTAAGCCTGAACCTGAACTCTGGAACCAGCCCACGTGGTTGCGTTCCCGCTCGCCTGTCATGAAATATTTAGTAACTTAAAACATTGAAAATTAAGTATGCTTCAGTATCGCAATCAGTTTCGACCCCCCCCCCCCCCCCCCATACACACGCACAGAAGTAATGTGTTTGCGGCTGGTATTTAACAGATGATGAAATGTGTAGCTACTCCTCGGCTATTGCCTGCATCCCCCTCCCCTTCCCCAAACTCTCACTTGTTTGAAAGGATGGAAGATAGGGTAGAAGCATCTTTGTCTCTAGTTCACCCCCTCCCCCAGAGTGTATAACGAAAGGGAAGTGACATATTTTGGTCCAGTAGCCAGTTTGTCCAGAGTCTGACTCTCTGGATGTCTAGAGTGAGATTGTTCCATCAACTGATCTAATTTATGCGTAATTTTTCTCTCGTTCTCTCCCGCCTGATTTTGTTAAAAATTAGCGGGAATTTTTAACATATCTAACTTATTAAAACAAATAAACCGGAGAAGAAAGGCAAATCCGCCCTATAGGGACGCAGCACGAGTCAAGTATTATGTTCAGTATAACTATTATATATATATATATATATATATATATATATAATATGTGTATTTAAAAGCCAGTGGCCATATACACAACTACAAACACAACAAGAGCTGTAAGCTCATATGGCACTTGCATGTGTCAAGATGATTTGATTGATCAAGAGTAAGTTTCGACTTTGCGGTTGAGATGTGCGCTATAAGGGAGCTGGAACTTCATTTGTAAGCAAAACCCTTGAGGCAAAACTGCTAATGGGCTGATGGGCATCACGAAAATGCATATATTGCTTAAAAGTATTTTTTTTACTTTGCTGTCAAGATTGGTACTTTAAGGAATAATCGGATTTGGGAAGTAGCAATTTCTAAGCAAATGTTGTTGAGTCTCCAATATTCCAGCGAAGTTTCATCGTCCTAGCACATCTGGAAGTACCTTAACGCGCGATCACCGGAATCCCAGACCCCCCTCCCCCTCCTCCAACTCCACCCACAATAACCAGAGCCAATCCTGTTCTGTAAATGATTAATCCAGAGCATCTGTTTGTCATTCCCACGAAGTTCGATCCAGATCACACCAGTCTAAGCGGGTCAAGTATTTTCCGCCCTCCCCCCGATAATTGCCGGATTCGGTCCGGAAATGAAAAAGGTCACAAGAGAAAAATGTCCTCTGTTTAATTATTAAATTTCACTCGAATCCGATCACCCGTTCCAAAGTTACGCATGACTCAATATTCCGGATTCCCCTCCCTCAACTCCCCCCCCCCCAAGATTTTCATATCGAGGATTTTTTTTTTATTCCAAGTCAGTTTGACCGGGTCCCTGATATGCCTTCCAAGTTTCGTCGTGAAAATCCCCCAAAAACGGAATTCCGGGATACCCCTCCCCCCCCCCTAAAGTGTCCGGATCCAGTCAAATTATGTAAAAGATTTATATGGACCAGATGTTTGTTCTTCCCAGCAAGTTTCACTCCGATACCATCATTCTAACCGTTTCTCCAGATTTCCGGTCCACCCCCCCCCCCCCCCACCCAGCTCCCCCACGGTGCACGTAGCCAATCCGATTCAGCAAATGACTTACCTAGAGCATCTGTTTGTTCTTCCCACAAAGTTCCATCCCGATCCCTCCATTCTAAACGGGGCACGTATTTCCCCCCCCCCCCCCAATAGTTGCCGGATCCGGTCCGGATATGAAAAAAATCATCGGAGAAATGTCCTCTGTTGAATTCTTAAATTTCACTCGAATCCGATCAACCATTCTAAAATTACGCATGACTGAAAATTTCGGATTCCCCTCCCTCCACTCCCCCCACCATTATCTGATCGACAAAATTTTTATTTTGAAGTCAGTTTGATTGGGTCCCTGATATGCCTGCCAAGTTTCATCGTGAAAGTCCCCAAAACCACCATCACCGGAATTTCGGGACCCCCCCCCCCCCATAAGTGTCCGGATCAAGTACAATGGCCTAAAGGACTTATCTAGAGCAGATGCTTGTTCTTCCCAGCAAGTTTCACTCCGATCCCTCCATTCTAACCGTTTCTTGAAATTTCCGGTCTCCCCCCCCCCCAACTCCCCCCTGGCTACCGAATCCGGTCAAGACTTTAAACGGGACATTACAGATATATATTCTGTTCAGTTATGAAGTTTCATTACAATCCGATCATCCGTTCGAAAGTTACACACTTCTCAATTTCCCGGATTCCCCTGCGGATTCCCCTCCCTCCACTCCCCCACCATTATCTGATCAACAATATTTTTATTTTGAAGTCAGTTTGATTGGGTCCCTGATATGCCTGCCAAGTTTCATCGTGAAAATCCAAAAAACCACCATCACCGGAATTCCGGGCCCCCCCCCATAAGTGTCCGGATCCAGTACAATGGTCTAAAGGACTTATCTAGAGCAGATGCTTGTGCTTCCCAGCAAGTTTCACTCCGATCCCTCCATTCTAACCGTTTCTTGAAATTTCCGGTCTCCCCCCCCCCAACTCCCCCCTGGCTACCGAATCCGGTCAAGACTTTAAACGGGACATTACAGATATATATTCTCTTCAGTTATGAAGTTTCATTACAATCAGATCATCCGTTCGAAAGTTACACACTTCTCAGTTTCCCGGATTCCCCTGCCCTCCACCCCCCCCCCCCCAAAATGGTCGGATCAGAAAACTGATTATTCCTAATTTTGTTTGGTCGGGTCTCTGATATGCCTGCCAAGTTTCATGGTCCTAGCACAACTGGAAGTACCCTAACTCGAAAAAGTGTGACAAAATGCCCTAAATTTTCAAGTTTCCAGCGCCCCGCACTCCCCCCCATATGGTCGGATCGGGAAACTGATTATTTCCAGGTTAGTTTGGTCGGGTCCGTGATATTCCTGCCAAGTTTCATTGTCCTAGCTCATCTGGAAGTACCCTCACTCGAAAAAGTGTGACAAAATGCCCTAAATTTTCAAGTTTCCAGCGCCCCAACTCCCCCGCATATGGTCGGATCGGGAAACTTATTATTTCCAGGTTACTTTGGTCAGGTCCCTGATATTCCTGCCAAGTTTCATTGTCCTAGCTCATCTGGAAGTACCCTAACTCGAAAAAGTGTGACAAAATGCCCTAAATTTTCAAGTTTCGAGCGCCCCCACTCCCCCGCATATGGTCGGATCGGGAAACTGATTATTTCCAGGTTCGTTTGGTCGGGTCCCTGATATTCCTGCCAAGTTTCATTGTCCTAGCTCATCTAGAAGTACCCTAACTCAGAAAAAAGTGACAAAATGCCCTAAATTTGCAAGTTTCCAGCGCCCCGCACTCCCCCCCATATGGTCGGATCGGGAAACTGATTATTTCCAGGTTAGTTTGGTCGGGTCCCTGATATGCCTGCCAAGTTTCATTGTCCTAGCACATCTGGAAGTACCCTAACTCGGATATGTGGGACAAAAAAACTCGGACCGACCGACAGACCGACAGACCGACAGACCGACAGACGGAATTGTGATCGGTATATGGCACTTGAGCCAGAGGCTGCAAGTGCCATAAAAATAAACAAAAAAGAAAAGCAATAACACTCAACAGGTTCAAGTCGCTGCCTCCCGCGCCTCCACACATTTCTCTATAAAACAACATAACGCAGTAATTGGATCTCTCGAAGTAGTCCCGAAAATACCAGGGAGAAAGCGGTACACGCACTCAGTATCCTGTGCTTGTTCGCTGCTCTACATTGTGGTACAGAGATCGCAGGAAATGGGACGGATTGTAACGGCTCATTGCCCTATGCCTAATCGATCCCGCGAAATTCTTCGATCTGGTTCAGTCACGCAAAGAAGGCCTACGTTTCTAACGGGACAAATAAATAGGACTATTCGCAATCGGGTCAAGGATATTCCCAGATGAAAGGACGTTACATCCCATGCTTACCAAGCGTGTATCCTCTCCGCCAGGGATTTAAATAGGCCTGTTTGACCTCACAGATTGGATGACTCGGTGAAAAGTTTTGTTGGCAAAATAAGTTGCTGGTTGGCAGTCTATTTAGTTATTTGGCATATAAGATAGCGTATCGTAGGTGACTGTAACGCGTGGGGAACAGGACAAATATTAGCTCGATGATACTTTGCGTTTCTGAAATCAGTAGGTCCAGGCGGGTCGGGGGCTAGGGAGCATATCGGTTGCAGAGCAAAATAACAATAGGGAGTAGCACCAAGCTTTCCATGCTTTGCAAACGGACGACACTTGCGGCATAAAAAATAAAACCGAGACAAACTTGCGTGTTCAGAAATTTCTGGTGAAACTAAGATGCAATCGGCACCCATGGAGAGTGAAGGTTTCATCTTTTTTTTGCTCTGTTCAGAATATGAAGTTATTGGAGCCAGCGCTGGTGCACGACTGATTGAGTTTCAGTAGAGACGTTCACCATCGCTAGTGGTGCTAGTGTCGCTGCTATTCGAGTGTGTGTCACTTTTTCAAGTCTTGGCGCTACTCACTAGTGTTATTTTGCTCTGATCAGTTGGAAAGTTTTCATTCGGCAAGCCGATTTCGCCACGGGATAACCTCCTTTTAGACAATCCTAGGAAAGGCGAGTAGGCAAGACGGCTTGTAAAAGATTAGGCAAATGACAATCTGATTAAATTCGGAGGCGGTTCGTGAGATTTCCTAGACTACGCGGTACAATTTTAGTGACTTTATTTTTTGTATCTACATTTTTCTTTAAAGTTTAACTGAAAAGGCAGCTTATTTTACATCTGATATTTGAATACACTGAATTATTTTGACTTATCTAAGGGGATTTTGTATTTTTTTTCACCCGGGCCTCTAGTAATAACGTTCAGGATGGCGCTGCTTGCACGGCAACCCAAAATTCACCCAGCCGCGGAGAATTTGAATCTCAACAAAAGCCTGCATTTCCGTTTGTCATGGACGGTAAGCTGGTAAATTCACGGATGAAAAAAGCAGGGAAGTGATAATACGATATAATAATAATAATAATTTATTTTTGACCCGCTATAAAAAATCAAAGCGGAGTATCAATAAAAGAAACAAAACAAGCACTTCACAAAACAAAAAGCACTAGAAACTAAACCAAACGAGAAAGGCCACTGTGAGCGGGCAGATTCTTATAAGTTGACTGGGGAAGAGTAAATATTGTTATTGAATTTAGTTTTGTTAATTTAATTTTATAAATAAAGAATTGAAGGAAAAAAAATAATTAAGAAATTAAAAAAATAAATGTAGAGATAGAGGAAAGTGTAAGTGACGCTAAATAGCCGGTCATGTGTTTAACTTAAGATAAGACCGTTGGCGTCACCGAGGGTAAGTGGAAGCGTAGTCACCTGGCCAATTCATATTGGACTGGAAGAATAGAAAAGATACTACGAGGCTTTAAAAAAAATTAAAAGAACAAAAAAAAGTTGACTGGGATATGTCTTTTTGTTATATGACTATTGTTTTGTGGCAATGACTCACCTTTAACTTCAAGCATAGACCGGACAACCATACATACAGATGCCACAAGTCCGAAGAATAAGTTCATTCGATGAATTCGATTATCTATGGATAGCGGACAAACGAAGTAACGCATTTTGTTTGTGTGTTTCAGGCCTATTTTGGTTATTAAGTGAAGTGTAACTAGACTGTCATTTGCTTTTTACGATTCATTATTTTGCTTTTCAGGATGGTCCTTTCGAATGGAGCGAGCCCGTTCAGGGTCTCGTCCTTGGTGCCTACTTCTGGGGTTACATCGTGACCCAGATTCCCGGTGGACGCGTTGCTGAAATGTTTTCTGCCAAGTGGGTCATGTGGGGCTCCGTTTTCGTCAACGCTTTCTTCACCGTGCTGACCCCCATCGCAGCTCAATACAGTTATGGCATGGTCATTGCAGTCAGAGTATTCGAAGGCCTTGGTGCTGTAAGTGTCTTCTTTTACTTTTTTATTTTCGAAGACATTATATGGGCCCTAGCCCCTGAAGGTAAGGTAAGGTACAATTTTAATGGCAAATATAAATAAACCTGGTGTTTCTCAAAAGCATCAGACAGGTCAGTGGCATAAAAAACGACGAAAAAACCCCTAGTTCGATTTCCACTATATTTATATGATATTATTTTATTTGTAACCCGCCAAATATACAAGGTGATAGCGGAGTAAAGAGTACAAAAAACAATACAAGATAAATAACAGTATAGACACACAAAATTTAGACATAATTAGATGTTCCTACGGCCGTAGGAACATCTATCACCGAAGTACGGAACTAATCGCCCATACATGCCGCCAACAAGTATCCATCTTAGCTGGAAAGAGGAAGAAGAAACTGGTGACTCTAAAAACCAAAATGCAGAAGAATCTCTACCCTTTCGACGACCCAATCGAACAACAAAAACAGTAGCCGAGTCCAGAATGAAATCACAGCACCAGCTTTAACTCCAAACAACTTTCAGAGAAGAAGTTCTCAAAAGCAGATATTTAAGGAAGAATCTTAATTATTTTTCCACAAGTTTATTTTCCAGCTTGAGCGGCTTGAGCCTGAAGAGGACCCTTGCCAAGAAGGGCCGAAATATAGCTCGAATAAAATGTAGCTGACTTATCCGTTTTGCACCGTCAAATAGACATAATTTCTACCTGGGCCTGAAAAATTCATGAAAAACATAATGTACTCGATGACCAGGATGACGAGATGTACATAGTAGTGATGCTGACGTTTTCTTTAGTGAACGAATTACATATTGAACGCTGAACTTCTGAACTAATTTGTGGATGCGGCATGAATGAGGAAGGTACATCAAAAATTTACATTGATTATGACAACAGGTCTTCAAAGCTTTAATGTCTTTTTTCGCAGAATATGGTTATCACCGGAGCAATACAAGACGTACGGAGAAGCGCTATAAATTCGACTTACTTGAATCTTCCTTAAAGGATTAATTAAAATGTCCTTACACCCCATTTCCCGATAGAGAAAGCTGCATTTCAATCAAATACAATTCGCCGTTTTCAGATTCAGCGCTCCCAGCGGATTAAAGTACGATTGGAAACGCTACTCCGAGTTGACGCGTAGACCCATCACCAAAACTACATTGAAAATACGAGAATTCGTAAACTTTAGCCTAGATGATGAAAGCTAAAAAATAATTGGCAACTTAGTAGTAATAATCAATAATAAATGACAGTAACCGTGAAGGATCATTTACACGACTGGTATTTTCCCCGGAGACGAGAGGCGAAAGTGTTCACATGGTACCCAGGTATTTTTCAAGGGAGAGTACTGTCATGTGGCAATTGATTCCAAGGTTGTAAAGCTCAGGATATCTCTCTACAATGGACACCCACATGTGTCCACTTAGATCACTCCTAATATGGACATCATCAAAATTATTGCTCGAAAATCCGATTTTGTTGTTGCTGACGTCGAAGAATACCCTTCGACAAACAAATACCCGGGTAAAAATTTCGCGAAATTGAAGTCCAAAATACCCGGGGATTTGTTGCTGTTGCGGAGAAAAATACCCACGGAGTACGGATAAATACGCTCCGTGTAAACGTAGCTTAACATCAGAAACGCTACCTTTGGCGAAGAGTTTAAGGCGAAAACGAAACTGCAATCAATGATTGTGGTTCGTTTCTGCAACGTGCAATCAATGATTGTCTGTACTGCGATGTTTTCCTCTCCTTAAGTGCTCAAATAAAATTTCATCATCATCATCATCATGGTTGCAGAAGACCTTTGCCACAAAGGACTGAAATATAGCTGACCTACTCGTTTTGAGTATTTTTTATACATGATTTTGGTGGGAAATTCTTGGGCCGAAGGAGTATTTAATATTTGACAATTGACACTGCAAAACGGATTCGTCAGCTACGTTTTACTAGAGCGATATTTCCACTCTTCTTGGCAAGGGTCCTCTTCAGGCTCAAGCTGGAAAATGAACTTGTGGAAGAAAATAACAACTAAAGATTCTTCCCTAAATATCCGATTTTGTGAATTTCTTCCTGAAGATAGCTTAGAGTTAAAGCTGGTGCTGCGATTTCATTTTAGGCATGGCTGCTGTTTTCAATGAGTATTAATAAGTTTAACTGAAAAGCCAACTTATTCTTGTGTCATTTAATTGAATACACTGAGTTATTTGGATCCTGCAAAAGGATTTTTTTTTTATTTTCGACTCTCTGACGCTCAGAATATCTGCGGCCGTCCCTGCAGTGTAAATTCTACTATGACGCGGGAAATTTTAATTTCAACACAAACGGAGCTTTTCAATGGGCAGTGGTGAGATTGGTGAAGATTGCTTAGTGCCTGAGCAAAAAAAAATTAATACATTTTTCTCGTAAGGGATACAACAAAAATTCAAGCGCATAGAGGTACCACATATCACACGGAAATTCCACTATTTGAAAATCGGTTGTTCGTGAATTGCGGAACACCGGAGTAACGCATTTTCAGCGGGTCTTCAAGGCAATTTAAGTGAATAAATGATCGGTAACTAGATCGTCCAATTCCAGCCCTTTTCGGTTAAACTTTAATGCTATAATTATTTGAAAATCCTGGTTCCTGTGGTAAAAGAGACCCGTCCAGTAAATAAGTACTTCCTACACGTCACGCTATCCACAAAATTGATCTTATGAAATTCTGTATAACTATATTTGTCCTCAAGTCACCTCAGCTTTTTAGTTTTTTCGGCATTCGGATTTCTGTTGTACCTCCAAAGCTACCACTCCCTAACACGCTGCATGGTAGGCCAGGTAAAAAGTTGGTAATTATTTCTAAAGGGCTGGAATGATTTGGGATTGTAACTATAGTTGCGTTTTTGCAGATACCATGGTTCTGATACCACGGTCAAAAGGCGTTTTGCAGTTATCGTGGTATCTGGCCAGTTGTCATGGTATCTGAACTGATCGTGGTATCTGAAGAGTCATCTCACTTTCATCAAATTTTGTGAAATTTGTGAGAAAGAAGTTTAGCACTTAGTGATGTAACTGGATATCAGTTTTTCTTTTGGGATGACTTGGAAACGTGCAATTTCGGCAATAGTCTTTTTTGCAGAGCAACCGTGTATCAGATACCACGGAGCTGCAAAAACGACGAATTGCAGATTCAGTTACCGTGCTAACAGATACCATGGTATCTGCAAAAACGCATCTCATGTCGCCGGTTGGAATGACAATGAGAGCTTTGGATTGGATGTCGGAACACATCCTAAAATAACGGACGTGACTTACATTACAAACATGTGCCAGAATAGCACTATAAAGATAATACGGATAGGATCTTTTCAGAGATTTGCTTTAATTTTCGGACGGTTTATTATGTTCGGTTGATAAATGCATGACCGTACTCGGACGTTTTTTCAGTAAATCATTGTTATTGTTGACAGTAGGCTAAAGACCAAGACGAAAATGATTAAAATTAATCAAGAAAAGTTTTGTCGACACACCCGAAGAACACGTAAGCACCACTTTGAAAACAATGAAATCTTGCGCAAATAATAGAGGATGAGAAACAGGCCCGTATCCAGGAATTTATTTCGGGGGGGGGGGGGGGGGTGGAGGTTGCCTGCGTGTCGGACAAAAAAGTACAAAAAAGACATAGATTAGAGGGAAAAGCCTATAAAAACGGTTGTTTTTGTATGTTTCGGGGGGGGGGGGGGGGGGTCAACCACCTACCCCCCCCTGGATACGGCCTTGATGAGAAATGACGGAAATGCTACCTGAAAAGTAAGGAAATTTCAACTTTGGCTTCAAGTTATGCTTGGCCAACTTTCTGCCTTTTGTCTAGTTTGAGTTACTTAATTTGTCGCCACTTTGGGCATTTGCATCATAGAATCGATATGACGTAAGAGTTGTCATTTGGGGCAAGAAAAAATATAAGCTAACCCCGTCGTTCTTCTTTATAGGGACGTGATATGACTCATGCATATCGGGATTTTGGGAAATGCCGACGGATATCGGAATGTCCCTCGAAAAAAGAAATCGGATTCGCAACCAATAATCTATCCGAAAAAATTGTCACAGCGAATTTCTTAAGGGACACATGAACAATGAAACCATACTTGAGCACACCATGGAGAATGCATGTACAGACATGGCCACGGAGAGCATTCTTCTCTTGAGCGTGACGTTTTCAAAATAGGGATGTTCGTTTCTGGAGGTTTGCACATGCAGACTCCAAGACAAAAAGCGCAGTTGATTCAAATCTTGTACAGCGCTGGCCGGATCGTATTGGAATTTCTTCTAGATACACGTTTGGGCTTAACTGGTTAAAAAATATTCCAGAAGAAGGGTTGATTGGAGACATTTGTTCATTTCTAAAATTGTTCGGTACTGAAATAAGGACAGATGCAAAATGGAGCAAAAATCATAGCTTGGCAACACTATTTCGTATTTGGATTGGGTTTTCTGCAGGCAATGTTAACGGAAGTCATACAGATAGGGATGATACTTGGTACTCTTCATTCAGGTGTCCTTTAAATTGCAACCTAGGTATTTTTCGTCAAATTTGTGAACATTATCGGGCCTTCATTTCATCTCCGTTCGCCTTTTGGCCGAAAATGCAAAAGTTCAACCACCAACACGGCCGGAAACGGGTTCGGTTCTTTTCAGAGCTTGGACACACTGGGCTCAAAAAGCCGCCTTTTCGACAAACAACTCAAAATCCCTAGGGGACGTGAGATTTGGTCGGCTTTGTGGCAGCTTGGGGATAATGAGCAGACTGCAATTAGGGGTCAATTAGGGTTCCTGTAACATAATTATACAGCCTGTTTTGCTTTAATTGATCTCCTGAATTTAAAACGACAACATTCAGAATTAGTTGTATCTTGTTTTTTTTTTCTTTTTTCTACTTTTGCAACCCCAAAAGCCAGGAAATGAGTCAAGTGGGACCAAGCTCTCAGTGACGGATTCAACTTCTTGCAGCATCGAAAATGAGTTAATTGGGTAACGAACGTAGCTATTATCATTTCTAGGGAGTGTCTCTACCGGCTATGCATGTCATGCTGTCCAAGTGGGCTCCACCTGCCGAAAAGAATAGAATCTCCTCCCTTGTATATGCAGGTACGTACAGCAGATATTGGATTGTAGGTTGTGAACTGAAAGACAGTACACGCCAGTGATCCTCGGGAAGAACGAGAAAACGTCTCACTAACGACTCAAACTCAACGACTCAAATCATGTGTCAACCAATCATGGCGCTCGTTCGGGACAGCTGTGTTGCCGCTTCCGGCTCTTCCACTAGGTACACGGCGATTTTGCATCGGCAAGGAGAGTTAGTCATCAAGAGTATTGTCATTGTATTGGTTAGGTGCTGGATTTCTACGAGGCTTCGACATTTGAGTCCTAGAAACCCCCCTAGAGTTCCTGTTAGATCTGTGTCCCTTAGTTGACCAGATGAGTTACAAACAAATCCCGGTTTATTCACAGACGGACGATCATGAAATATTTAAGTCGCAAAATATGTATTTCCGGAGGAACCCAGGTCCAGCGAATGTGGCCAGATTGCGAGCCTGATCAGACTGGGATGACTTACACTAGTTGCGTGTTTGCTGATACCATGGCATCTGTTACCACGGTAACTGGATCTGCAATTAGTCGTTTTGCAGTTATCGTGGTATCTGATACACGGTGCTCTGCAAAAACGACTATTGCCGAAATTGCACTTTTCTAAGTCATCCCAAAAGAAAAACAGATATCCAGTTACATCACTAAGTGCTAAACTTCTTTCTCACCAATCTGACAAAATTTGATGAAAGTGAGAAGACTTTTCAGATACCACGACCAGTTACCGCGGTCGGACCGTAGTATCTGAATATCTGATACCACGATAACTGGCCAGATACCACGATAACTGCAAAAACGCCTTTTGACCGTGGTATCAGATACCACGATAACTGCAAAAACGACTTTAGACCTTGGTATCAGATACCATAGTATCTGCAAAAACGCAACTACTGGCTTGTCTATTAGACCTTCACATATGGCAGTGAGCTACTGCCTCGACTGCGAGGGGTTCATGACTTGTTTCGATGACACGAAAACAAATATTGTGCAGGGGCACAATAATAATAATAATATCTGCATTGAAAATACCGAAGGCAATATACTGTATACAAAAACAACTAAGATAGAATACCACAAACTAAGAAACAGTACTGCTTAACTCAAGTGCTTTATGCACAATGTTACGAATCACCCTTGGTCCCTTGTAATAATTCCACCAAAGGTAAGAAGTGCGTAGGTATACAGATGGTATTTTTATTTTATTTATTTATTTATCACCCGTCATTTCAAACAGAAAATGGACGGAGTACAAAAACGAAAAGAAAAAACAAAACAAAAGCAAAACGTAACACTTTCATATGAAACACACAAGAAATCGACAATTACAAACTGAGACTCTCTGACTGAGTAAAAACTGAACACCAGTACGTACAAATACACTTAAACTAATGGGTTCCATGTGTGGAAAGTAAATCCCGAATGGAAGGAGCTAGCGCTCCTTGCTAATGGGTTCCATGTGTGGAAAGTAAATCCCGAATGGCATACGGAACAATCAGGGTTTGGCTGTCGCAGACTGTAATTCGTCCCATGACTTCCAGCACTATCATCATTTTCGTGCGGACTCAACTTTCCTGGTCGCAACTGATGGAAATGAAATAAAAATCGACCGGGAAAACCTGACCGTATGTTACCACTGTTAGTAGAACCAAAAAAAAAGTCTGGGGTCCACAGACGTCGGTGACGGGATAGCGCTGCATGTCCTTCGTGTGGAGTAATATTACAGTTCCAGTTATCTCCTATCATACAGTCTGTGGTGAGTGGAAGTTCTTGGCATCTGGCCTTCGAGTCTTTCCCTCTGCCAGACTGGTCTCAGTCTGTATTAATTATTCACATCGATGTTAAAGGACACTTAAACTTAAACAAGTCCTTGCTTCTTCATATTCGATCTGCAAGTCCTTTTGCAGCCTCTCGTTTAACACGACATGGCCTACACCATGCGTAGGCTACTCTTTTATTCGCCATTCTGCCAAACCCTGAGGACGCAAGTCACAAGAGTCAAGTTTAGTAAAAACTCAAATTTTTAGAGACTTCTAAGGGGCATCAAAATGTTACTTTGTATGTGTCAACCGCATTATGGCCATTTAGCTTTGGAATATATTCATATTACATGAAAATATCAAAAGTGAAAGCAATACCTGGTAAAGGTAAAGATTTGCGGCAAGTTGGGCTCAACTGTACCGGTAATTCTGTTTCCTAATGATGGTTTGACGTGACTTACGAGAGAGTTTTGGCACCAGGATGTTATCGTCCGATTGGCACGGCTGACCTTTTCGTTGGCTAAGTTCCCTCACGAAAGTGTATGTCCCTGGACATTGTTATGGTTGTCCCTTAGAAGTCTTGACCTGGCCTGTAGACGTATTCAAATCTAGGTTTTTCTAGGTCACGCAAGAGGTCACGCCTATTCCTAGTTATCGGGACGTCAGATAGTTCAGGACTACACAGATAGTCCTTTAGGCACGCAGAGAATACATGCACATTCATTCAGTATTTACCGAACGTGATGTCTAGGAGTGTTTGATGTACCACAGTCCTACAGTTTATCTCTAGAGTTTTTAATCTTAGGAATCCCACCTAGAGTTTGTTTAGAAATTAGTTCCCGACGGATGACCCACATATATATTGGGAGGTTATGTAGCGTAGACAAAGTGTAATATAGTCCTGGAAGGAATAGCATGTAGGGTCCGAAGTACATTTTTGCCGTTGTGTGCACCCCTATGTACATAGTCAGTTTTCCGACGGATATACCGGATCGGTTCTCTGCTTATTTTTGGTCGGTCTGATCGGTGACTGGCCGAAGCCCCCCCCTCCCCCGACCCCCATGTTCGGAAGTTGCCAACTCTTGGCCTATTTGGCTTATTTGCGGAGTATAGAAAAATTCACTACTAGGCTTCGCAAAAAATCGCTTCGCACCCTGCATCACTTTTTGTTTACCCTCATAAACAACGTGAGGATGATGGAGTAAAAGAAGAAAAGGAAGAAAAGTAAATAAAACACCAAAACGACAAAATAGACAAGAGAAGCAGAAATCAACAAAACAAACGAATGAGACAGTGACAGAGACAGCCTTCGAAGGCTTGGGAGATAATTTATCATGAAGCTCCTGTCTAGGAGGTAATCAGGGGCTTTATCTTTTCGGATTCCGATAAGACGAAGGCAAATATAGCTTATTAATATGTATATAGGTCAATATCTTTTTACCCGTAATTAGCAGCACAAGCCGCTGAAAGACGGAGTAAGTAAAAAGAGAAATAACGTCAAGAAAAAACAAGACCAAAGTTTTCGATGGGATCCCAAAAATTCAATATCTGATCCAGACAACTGGGTCTTGTCTTAGCCAGATCCAGTCATCGCCAGAATCCTTGAACATTCTTACAATTAAAATTCAGAAACAGATTAAGGCCAAATAGCTAATCATCTCAGAAACCAAGTTCACATATGGATTCAGCATGTGTGTTTACGCGTATAAGTCATATCTGTTTTGACGAAAAGTTCCTGCCACTTCTGCTAATTTCCCGGTTTCGGCCGAACTCTAGAACTACTTGTCCGGCGAAAAAAGAAAGCTAAAAAACGAACTCAGGGTATCTTCTTTCCCCAATAATGAACATCCAATCAACTTCAAATAAAAATTTAACTTATAACAAATTTTCCGACTCCAGCCGGATTCCGGTCGAACTATAGGTCCGGGTAAAATATGATTGTCACACACGGATTCAGCGTCTCTTCTTATCCCTAAATCGGTTATCTAATCAGCTAGAAATAAAACTTTAACTTCTAACAATTTTCCGGTTTTGGCCGGATTCCGGGCGAACTACATGTCCGGGTAGAAAATTGTTTTCACATAAAAGTTCAGCATGTCTTCTTGCCCTAAATCGGACATCTGATCAACTCCAAATAAAACTTTTAATTTTAACAAACTTTCCGGTTTGGGCCGGATTCCGGGCGAACTACTTGTCCGTCGAGAAAATGGTTTTCACCATCGTCTTCAGCATGTCTTCCTACCTCTAAATCGAACATCTAATCAACTTCAAATAAAACTTTTACTTTTAACCAACTTTCCGGTTTTGGCCGGATTCCGGGCGAACTACTTGTCCGATTACAAAATGGTTTTCACCATCGTGTTCAGCATGTCTTCTTACCCCATAATCGACTATCACATTAGGTGTTTCAATTATTTTGTTCGCCCCTTAATTTGAAACCTCTCCCCCACCCCTAAATGTAGGGCTACAAAGCCCATTTACGAACTCGACTGGTCCGCCGACCCAACGAATCCTCACACCAAGTTTCATCAAAATATCTCATTCCCTTCAAAAGTTATCGTGCCTACAGACGGACGGACAGACGGACAACTTTTGCGATGTCATAGGTATCCCTCCACTTACGTTTTGGGATCCCAAAAATAGAAAAGTACTATACACTCCCAAGAACTAATCAACATAAGCCATTCTGTAAGTAACACGACACATAGTCAGGAACACGACTTAACAACCTTGAGTGCTCTCAGAACGTGTACGAGTTCAGTCCCATCTATATGCATATGCAGGATTGTGGCATTTGTGGACCATTTTAGTAAGACAATTAAAAGAATGTGAGGTTAGTTAGAGATTGAGGGAAGTTGTTTTTTAAGTTGATGAAAAGTTCGCCCATATAATGAATGTAAAGGATGTACTGTTTTTGTTTTGTTTTTGTTCATGGTCCAAGGGCTTCATTAAACATCTATCTATCTGCAGCCGAGAAACATAACTGTTTACGTAACCAAATCGGAATCTGCACTAAAGATTTCACATGTATTTATGGATTATCCTTACCAAAAGTACTAACCCCATGCCTACTTGTTTCTCGGAATGTTTTTTATTTCCACCTCTTCTTACAGGGATGTCTCTGGGTACCGTGATTTCCCTCCCTTTCTCTGGAGTTCTGGCAGAAGCTCTAGGCTGGGCTTCCGTTTTCTACGTTCAGGGGGGTCTCTCACTTCTGTGGTGCGTGCTCTGGATCTTCCTCGTTTTCGACTCCCCCTTCACTCACCCCTTCATCAACCCAGTAGAGAAGGAATATTTGGTGTCATCCATGAATTTGAAAGATGGCGCACTTGAGAAGGGGGGTAAACACACAGTAAGTTTTTTTTTTTTACTTTATACTGAGGTTTGATTGGCCGTTGGTTCTGCCAGTATTGTTTTAGTTCGCGATTGAAGAAAACAAGACGGAATGCATCTCATTCATTTGCGCCTCTGACAGCTCTTTGTCGTGGCTTACCGACGAAACGTCCCCGTTGCAAAACGTCCCCAGCGAAATGTCGCCGTGCCGAAACGCCCCCGTGGCGAAAACATGACGAAATGTCCCCACGACAAAACGTCCCCAAGCATTGATTTTGAAGTTCGTATTGATCTTCAGGCGCGTGATCGATGTAAAATAACTTCAGAGTTTGCATAACGGATGTAGGAACAATCTTCATAGGCAGAAGAGTGGACCTGCTACCAGTTGCTTCAGATATGCACCGTTTCCGCTCAAGTATTCAAGTATTAGTTATGTACTAAAATATACGTTGTAATATATGCCTTGCCCTGGGCTCTTAACTGTCATTTCTGGGATCCCAAAACGTAAGTGGAAGGATACCTATGACATCGCAAAAGTTGTCCGTCTGTCTGTCCGTTTGTCACTACGATAGCTCTCGAAGGGAATGAGATATTTTGATGAAACTTGGTGCGAGGATCCTTAGGGTCAAGCGAAAGGTCGAGTTCGTAGATGGGCTCTGTAGCCCTATATTTAGGGGTGGGGGTTCAAATTAAGGGACAAATAAAATATTTTCAAACAGCTGATGAGATAGTTGATCAAGGGGTAAGAAGGCATGCTGAACACGCTTATGGAAACCATTTTCTCGCCGGACAAGTAGTTCGCCCGGAATCCGGTCAAAACTGGAAAGTTTTGCTGAAAGTAAAAGCTTTATTTGAAGTTGATCAGATGTTCGGTTTAGTGGTAAGAAGACATGGTGAATACTTATGTGAAAAATATTTCCTACCCGGACTTCGCCCGGAACCCAACCAAAACCGGATTTTTTTTTAAAAGTAAAAGTTGTATTTGTAGTTGATTAGATGTCCGATTAGGGGTAAGAAGAGATGCTGAATCCCTATATGACAATCATTTTTTACCCGGACACATAGTTCGCCCGGAATCCGGCTGATAGCGGAAAGTTTGTTATAAGTTAAATTTTTATTGGAGTTGATTAGATGTTGGATATAGGGGTAAGGAGATACGTTGAATTTGTTTTTGAGTTTTATTTTTTACCGGGACTGGTAGCTCCGGAATTTCGCGAAACCGGAAAATTAGCAGAAGTAAGGCAGGAAGTTTCGATCGGTTTCATCAAAATAGATATGACTTACAGGGGTATCTGTAAGCACACATGCTGAATCTATATCTGAACTTAGTTTTCTCAGATTATTAGCTATTATGCCTTAATCTGTTTCTAAGTTTTAATAGTAAAAATCTTCAAGGAGTCTGGCGAAGACAGGATCTGGTGAAGACAAGACCCAATTATCTGCACCAGATATTGAATTTTTGGGATCCCATCGAAACCTTTGGTCTTGTTTCATTCGTTGTCGTTAAAATCAGCCCTTACTGTTTTTTTCATTGCAGCCGCTTCCCGTTCCGTGGAGAAGTGTTCTAACTTCAAAGCCATTCTGGGCGATTCTTATTTCCCACGTGTGTAACAACTGGGGCTGGTACATGCTTCTCGTCGAACTCCCTACTTATATGAAGCAGATCCTCAGGTTCAACATCAGTGAGGTAAGCTTCATCTAAAGCACAACCTTCTAACCTGGTTAGACATCTTTTGATGTCTATATTGAGAGTCTATATAAGTATAATTTCACAGAAATAAAATTAGGAATTGGTTAAGTTCTTTTTAGCTTTTCTATTCAGTTGGGGCGACGCTTCTTAAATCATTCTTCAATAGTTATTATCGGACATTCAAAGAGAAAAGATTTTAAAAGATATTTTAAAAAGGGGAACAGTAAGTAAGGGGATATATTCTATAAGATATAGTGTATTTGGCTTCCAACCAGAAGGATACTTTTCTTTTTATTCTTCCGTTTATCCTGGCCGGTATGAGTGATAAAAGTAAAGGCCTCTTAAGCCTTGTACTGGTTAATAACCCCAGGATTTAGAACTTTTCACTTCTCACTTATACCAAGCGTATAAGTGAGAAGTGAAAAATTCTAGACCTCAACTTTGCTTCAGTCTGAACGACGATTTGCCAGTCATATTTGCCAGCGCACGAAGTATGCCCTAAATTGTAAATGCCTTTCTCTTGACTAGTTTTCTAAATTTTGCATTGATTTAAGTCTCTATAGACTAATGAGTAAAAACCTGTCGTATCAACAAGAAACCATAGTTCAGTCTTTGTTGGTATACATACGTTCAACGACCCCTTATTACAGGAAGCACAAAATGTACACGAGGTTAAAAACAATTAGTCTTGGTACAAAGTAAATTATTGTATCTTGTAAAGCTTTTCGACTAATATAAGTGAAACCTTGCACTTTTCTTAAATGTCTAGTGAAATAATCTTTGAATAATAATACTTACATACAAATAGGTATATAAGTTTTCAGGATGGGAGGACTTTTATCTATGTTGGATATTCCTTCAGCCCAAGCTGACTGCGAATCATATTTGACGGTGCAAACCGATAAGTCAGCTACATTTTAACAGAGCTATATTTCGGCCCTTCTTGGCAAGGGTCCTCTTCAGGCTCAAGCTATATTTCGGCCAAGAAGGGCCGAAATATAGCTCTAATAAAATCGAGCTGACTTATCCGTTTTGCACCGTCAAACATATATGTTTTTAATCCGGCGATGTTCTGGGATTGAGAAAAGACTAGCTGTTTCGTCGAGGACTTCGTAGCGACGGGAGTCGAGTCGCCTTTTGGCAGTGTTTGAAAAGACAAGGAACGTCGCTTACGAACGAAAAGAAAACAGTTATTTCATTTTGACATTCCGTTCGTTAGCCGGCATTCATTTGTATAGTCATGACTCGGCAAGTTCCTCGACTTTGTTTACCCCATGAAAACCGCGTCCTTAGGATTTTTGTTCCCGGGAACATGCCGAAAGAACGTCGTGATAGAGACGTCCTATCTGACTTTCAGAAAACTTGTCGGGAAAAGCATAGAAAGGATGCCGAGAAAGTGTCTCTTTAAAGTTGGCTCCCACAAAAACTTGAACATTGACAACGCTCTATTTATGCAACCGGTTCTGAATATTCGCTGATTTTCGGCGGTTTGAGAGGATTGGGACACATGCCGTAGTCCCTGCTACGATAGTTATACAAATTAGTTTCTAGCGTAATTTGGTTTAGTTGACTAATTTAGCTGTACTGCAAGTCTGTAGCTTGACTCGCTTAAAGCGAGGCTTTACCTTCCAGATTTTTCTTCCGGATTCCAGACATCCGTTTTCGTCGAGACGGATCCGGAAGGTGAAGCCAGGCCAAAACGTCTGGAAATCCGGGGTGTTGGACACCCCAGATTCCGGATCTCTAGAAGGTGCCATAGAGGCAACCCGTTCGAGAGACACTACAAATATGCAAATGGAGGAAGAAAAGGGAAAGTGATTGACAGTTGTGACAGGGATGCAAGAGATATTTGAAATGTAAAGGGGACATGTAGGAAAGGTTGAAGAACAGCCAATTTAGCTGTCATCATTATCATGAAAATCTGAAAGGGTTGGCTTGAGTATGCAGAAGCCCCGGACGTCTGGTAATCTGGAAGGTGAAGCCTGGCTTTTACTCTAGGTTTTCGACTATTTGAATTGAATAATTGAATTATGTAGGCGGTTGCGTTACTGAATTTACGGAAGGAACTGTTTTAAGCATCTTTTCTTACTAGAACGCTGGTCTTTCCGCCGTCCCCTATCTGTCTATGTGGGTGTTCAACGTCATCCTCAGTACTACTATGGACAAGCTTAAGAGCAATGGAATTCTGACAGTCACCCAAGTCCGAAAGATCTCCACCGCCATTGCGTCCCTTCTCCCTGCCGCTTGCATGGTTGGCGTCTCCTTCGCTGGATGCGACCGTGTTGCCGCTGTTGCTTTGATGACCTTGGGTGTCATGTTCATCTCTGGAATGTACTGCGGATTCTTGACCAATCACGTGGACATCGCACCAAACTACGCTGGTGAGTACCCCAGTCATGGTGGGTTTACACACTGCATAAAATCCGAGCGTATTTTGAAATCGAGCGTATTTTGAAATCCGGGCGTATTTTACGCACGTTTTTGAGATTGAAAAGAACTCTAGCAATACGGACGTAATACTAAAGGGACCGATTTCTCAAATACGTCCGTACTGCTAGAGATCTTTTCAAGCCCAAATACGTGCGTAAAATACGCTCGGATTTCAAATGCGCTTGGATTTTGCGCAGTGTGTAAATGCACCATCAGACAATACTCATGATGACTAACTCTTCTTGCCGATGCAAAATCGCCCTGTACCTAGCGGAAGAGCCGGAAGCTGTATCACAGCTGCTCCCAAACATCGCCGTGATTGGTTAACACAGGATTGAGTTGTTGAGTTCGAGTCGTTAGTGCTACGCTTTCTCCAGAGCAAAATAACACTAGAGAGTACCGCCATGACTTGAAAAAAGTGAGACACACTCGAATAACAGCGACACTAGCACCACTAGCGATAGTGAACATCTCTACTGAAACTCATTCAGTCGTTCACCAACGCTTGCTCCGATAACTTCATATTGAACATTGCAAAAAAATGATACAGCCGTCATTGTTCCCTTGGTGTTTGCAGGCCGCACCTTTGCTTTACTAGAAACTTCTAAACCCGCACGTTTGTCTCGCTTTAAATGACGCAAGCCTAGTGAGTGGCGCTACAAGTATAGCCCGTTTGCAAAGCATGAAAATCATAGGTCTTGGCGCTACTCCCTAGTGTTATTTTGCTCTGGCTTTCTCGTTCTTCCCGAGGATCAGTGGCGTGTTTTGGACTTAGTCATATAGAGTATTGATAATAAACGTGGGGATCACACTTCTACCGATTTTGGGTGGTAATCAGCTGCGTGAAGGTTTGCGAGGCTCCTACTCGGTGTTCCCGCCCGTATTCCGCCTTATCCCTGCACCACACACTGCAGCGATTTTTGCAAAAGAAAACTATGCGTTTGTGGCATACGACATAAACAGTGCCAAATATATCCGCTAGTACGCATTATTTTCTGATGAGAAAAAAAACTAAGATTAGTTCGGAAACCTTCATTTAACCCGATTTGAGCTAGTTGACATATGAAGTTTAAAAAAGTTTGGCTCCGAATATCATTTAGTGGATTGTCCCCTGGGTCTTCAGGGGTCATCTCATGACGGTTTTGTTAACCTCGTGCCAAGGTCGTGACTGAAAAGCTCAGTTTTTCGCTTCGTCTTGTTGCGAGGGGATCATTTCATGCGATTCTGTCGTACCTCGGAAAACCGAAGAACAAATCGTGTCGCTTATAAAGCAGCAATGTGGACCTGGGGTTATGAACCAACCCGATGAAAGATTATCTCAAAATAGTAGTATAAAGTTGTACGAAAAATTCGCATGCTGTACCAACTGATACTACTGCATGCATCACTAGATGCCACTGGAGCAAGGCGGGATGCTACTGAATACTACTGCATAAGATGCTCCCAGTGTGAGGAACATCAAATTAAAGTATTTTGTACTACTGCATATCAATACATGCAACTTTTTCGTACAACTACCATACAGCTACACATTTTTCATCGGGAAGTCCATATGAAAAGTAAAAAATACACATATGCAGTGCAGGATTGATGAAATGTTGCGAAATTGGCTTGGAAACCAAACACGGGTCCATCTGGTGCATCTAAAGCATTAGCACGTAAGACGTCCGGCGTGTAAAAAGTTGTGCGAGGAGGGCTGGAATCCACCAGCACTTCCAGGCCCATCTTCGTAAGTCACAGCCGCTATTTCGAAGATTACGCTTATGTCCATATTTATCTCCGGATTTGGGCCAAAGAGAGCTGGTTCGTAGTTCGTCCCCATTTTGACCTCGGAGACCTGTTGTGCTCTTGATGACTAACCTCTGTAGAAATCGGACATCATGTCTTTGGGAACGCTACTTGGGTCACGAACAGGAAACAAGTAGAAGGTCATCGCTCAGCTTAAAAATTCCCTCCCACTTACTTTCTGTCGTTGAGAAGTGAGATCGGAAATATATTGTACAGCTTTTTAATTAGCTTAGCTTTTAATTAATCAGTGCAACCAGGCATGATAAAGAGGCTTAGGTAGCGTTCCAGTGAAGTTATTACAAGTTACGATGATAAGAGGATGGGCGAGCGCCGTATTGTGGGAGTTATCACGCTTTCTGGAATGAAAATTACATCGCGAACATACGTCATCGCTCTTACGGCAGTTCCTGCAGAACTGGTAGTTATTATCACTTATGAAGCTCGCGACCATCATAAGTAAATTGTAACAATCGTAACAGTCATGTAACGAAAATAATAAGTGGGAGTCAGTTTACTTATTACGGCGGGCTCTGGAACGGAAATAATAACAAGAATAATAACGCAAAGGCATGATCTGTTGTTCAGTACATATAATAGGTAACCTTGATTGCTTGCTTATTCCTGTCGTAGTTTCCTCGAAATCTAATCAGATGGACCGGTTTCATGTTTGGACTCCAAATGCGATGCGAATAATTGCAAAAATAAGCTTTGATGTCACTTTGATCGAACGTGCCTTGAATTTGAAAGTAGTCGGCTACGTAACTTGGTACCCAGATATGTAAAGGCATTACTAAGCCTGTCAGGGTGTGAAGGAAAGACGCCGACACTTCCAGTATAATCGTACCGCGTCGTAGGGCGTAGGACTCTGTTTGACCTGATATTACTTAACTGCTTTTGTCATTTTTAACCCATGCATTATTTTCTTTATGGTTGGAAACTGTAGCGCGTATGTTTGACAATTCAGTTGCTATTTTTAATCCCGAAGAATTATTCGGAAAATGAATAGAAGCATATTATATACATTATCAGCCCAGGCTGATAATACGAAAAATCTATGAAAAACCCTCGATTTTTCCAGGCCCCCACCCCCCAAACTAACGTCAGAAATGTCGAGCTGGCAAGATCAGTTAGAGAAAACAAATATAATTGGACTCTAGATTGAATGTTTCTGAAGGTTAGCTGCCTGTCGGAAGGACTATCAGCCCCCCCCCCCCCCTGTTAAAGGGGAATGATTGCGCCATTAAAGGATGATTAGTCAAAAGTCCTTGCGGATACCTACGCTATTAACCACTTATGGGTCCTTTCAGGTTGGGTTACAGTCAAGGCTCTGAAAACGGGAGCTTTTATCCATGGCTTAAAGTAGGCTGTTGTTAAATTAAATTAAATTAAATTCATTATATTCTCCAAATATTCTTTTACAACGAATAGCATAGGACGTCAACCTATGCTATTCGTTGTCTTAACACCTTCTCGTTTGGGCTGAATCAAAGCGGTTTCTATTGTCAAAATCCGGTGAATGCGTGCTACAGGGAGTGCCCCTTATTTCGTTTTTTAATTTTATACCCTCTTAGCTTCTTTTTCCTTCTCCCTCACAACTCAGTAACATTAAAGTTCAACTGAAAAGGGCTGCGATAGGACAATCTAGTTACCCATCACTTATTCACTTAAATTGGCTTGAAGACCCGCTGAAAATCCGTTACTTCGTTGCTCTGCTATTCGCGAATAATTGATTTTCAAATTGTGGAATTTGCGTGTGAAATGTGGTACCTCTATGCGCTTGTATCTGTGTAGTATGCCTTAGGAGAAAGATTTATGATATTTTTTTGTTCAGGCACTAAGCAGTCTTCACCAAGCTGAAAAGCCTTAAATTTTCCCGCGTCATAGTAGAATTTACGTTGTGGGGACAGCCGCAGATATCCTGAACGTCATAATTAGAGCAGATAGTGGAAAATAAAAAAAAATCCCTTAGCAGAATTCAAATAATTCATTTTATTCAGTTAAATGACACAAAACTAATTTGGCTTTTCAGTTAAACTTTAAAAACTATCAAAACATTAAGTTCACTAGTAAACCTAACTTAAACTAATTTATATTCCTACTTTTTAAATTATAAACTTAATTTCCTTGAAGTCATTAAATAACAATTTTCCGTAGTCATTCTTCCCTTTTTCATCTTCATTTTACCTTTATACTTTGAAACTCAAATTGTTTTTATAAGGCGTATTCTCGCCGTCCCCAAGGACTCCACTTGAGGAGTTCCCGCGTTTTTGTTTTTCCCGGGGACTCGCTCCCCGTATTCTCGCGAGTCCCCACGGACGAGGAATGCTCCGATTATCATCACCATCATCAAAGAGGACTCCCTTTCGGATTCAGAGAGGATCAATTTTGCTGGTGATGGTGCAATGTAAAATTAATTGAAAACAATCAGAATAAACAAAACCAAAAATATAGTGGATCGGGACTAATTTCGTCAACTGCATATTAATTTTTAGAACAAAATCCATTTTGGAAGCATTCCCCGTGTTCTCGTCGTTTTCCGTACGCGGAGTCCGCGTGGAGTGACTCCCTCTATTCTAGCCGTTCCTTTCAATTCCCCAAGAGTCCTCGGGGAACGGCGAGAATGCGCCTCTAATTTAATTAAAGATCCAATCACCCGTTCGAAAGTTACAAATACATGAAGATTCCGGATTCCCCCTCCCTCCACTCCCCCACGATGGTCGAATCGGAACAATGACTGTTCTTAAGTAAAACACGGTCAAATCCCAGATATGCCTACCAAGTTTCATCGCACCTTAACTCTGGATCACCGGAATTTCGGAACCCTCCCTCAACAACAAACTGTCAACCAAATTATAGCAGCAAAATAGTAAACTCGGGTCCGAGTCTTTATTTACTATCAATGCTCACGGGTTTCTGTTTTAGGTACACTAATGGCCCTGACAAACACCTTCGCCACCATTCCCGGTTTCATCGTCCCGGCATTTGTCGGATGGCTCACTCACGGCGACCAGTCCTTGGACCGCTGGCAGCTTATCTTTTTCATCACTGCTGCCCTCTACTTGGTCGAGCTGATCGTCTTCACCGTGTTTGCCTCTGGAGAGGAACAAGACTGGAACCGAGCCTACGTTAAAGATGGCGCTGAGAAACAGCCAGAAGAAGAAAAGCTGACAAGCGATACGCACGTGTAAGGAGAATTTGGGGTAACGATTGTTTCTGTGCGTGGGTGGTTTTGAGGCGTTTTCTACTACTCGAGTTCTAAGTGCCCCTATTTCTCAGATGAAAGTGAGAAAGTCGCATTGGATTCGAGTTTCCGTCCGAAGAAAAGATGATTGGGGTCGTAGAGCGCAATTGTCAGTAACTAGCGATTCATTTTGGTCTGAGAATGTGACTGAGAAAAAACGAGCACGGGAAAAGAGTTATGTAAACTTCCTCGCTTGGTACTGTGGCAGCTTGGTCTTGTACCCAGACACTCGCCTACTAGTACTCAGAAGTCAGGCTCATTGAGCAACTGAAAGTGCACAAAGTGCTGCCCTCTCCTTTTTTAGACATAAAACTAGAGCCATGTGTGGCTAGTATAGACTCCGGCTGTTGTACGTCGTAACTGTGCCGACAGCCTTGCCGTGAAAAATAGAATTGTCATTAGTCATTACTGCTGGAGACCGCCAGTTCCAGTTTCGTACTGCCATTTTTTTTTTGTGACATAAACTATAATATACTGTCAGAAGTTTCATAACAGATTGCGCATAACACTTTCAAGAATAACACCTTTTCACTTAGAAAAAAAGTGTTATGACCAATTAAGTTTATACTATTTCGTGCCCAGATCTCCAACAACACCTTCAATAGGTAAAAATACTACACTGTCAGAAGTTACATAACGACAACAGCAGGATGCGCGGTTTCAACAGATAACACTTTGGGATGTTATATGGTATGTTTCTTTCGTTCCCGTTAGTATTTTTACCAATTGAAGGTGTTGTTGGAGATCTAGGCACGAAATAGTGTAAACTTAATTGGTCATAACACATTATTTCTAAGTGAAAAGGTGTTATTCTTGAAAGTGTTATGCGCAATCTGTTATGAAACTTCTGACAGTGTAGCGCTATGTTACTTTTGATGGTCATTCAACTTCGGCCGCTGCCGTTTCACCCGACTTATGAACTACTAAGGAGTCAAAGTGGTTCTTGAGAGTCTCCTTAACATGTGACTGGCTTTCTTGGGCTTTTATTTCACCATCATTTCAGCTCTGACGTCCGAAGTTAAAAAAAAACTGCCCCAAGTAACCTAACTCTAATGTATGCAAGTAAATTTTCAATGTTGGTGCAATATTTAAAGAGTCGTTTGACGCGCACGTTTTGAACAAGTTAGTGAGTACCTCATGTTTGTTGGTCCACCGAGGGATCACCAGGGGAAGACCAAGATGTATGTTTGTCTTACCCACCGTGACATTTCACGGCTCTTTTATCTCTTAAATGCTCATGTCTGTTGTAGTTGTATCTCATCAAGGCCATGTTAAGACTGAGAAAATTTATTCCTGATAACTGTATCTGAGAACAGAAGCCCTTCGTGTTCGAAAACTGTTTCGTGAAGGGCGTTCTCGAAGAGGCGAATCATCCTTGGTTCAATCAAGTCTGCGTCGCAAAGAATAGCCAAAACCAGTGCTTCAAACATTGCCTGTAGATAAGTTTTCTGTCATAGAAGCGTGCTTGATCAAGTCATGATAATTTTTAAGTTTTAGCATTCAGGAGCAACGGATCATGGTCAGCGCTATTTTTAGTTTCAAGCGACCGCCTTCATGAGCAAGCTTTGACATCAGTTTCAAGTCTGGAACTGGGCATTTTATGTACATTTTACTCGTGCTTTAAGACTATGTTGTCGTGTTAACTGGTAATTCGTAGCCCAAATGTGCAGGTATTTTTGCAATATAAAGACTTTTACTGGTGGTTCAGTTGACACACGCCCACAGACAGGATTCAGTATTTCAGGATTCAACAACTTTACTAAAAAAAAATCATTCTGGCTTGACGACCGGTTACACACAAAGCACATACGTGCTTGAAAAACGCAACCAGTACACATTTACTATCATATTCTAATCAAACCTTCACTAAAATAAACTAAAAATTAATTAATTAATTTGTCAATTTGTCCTCTCTCGTCTTCCAAACCCTCCACTCACCAACTACCCCCAAGGAGATGTTTCTTTAACCGATTTTAGATAAGCCCAAGATCTGCGTATAACAAGAGTTCTGCTGTGAATTGGTCCTTGTGGCTCATTGAGGGTGTTGATATACTCTATATGACTAAAGCCGTGTTTGATTTATCCTTGTCTCGGTCCTGCCAGCCAAATGCCGTTTTATTTTGTCAGCTGACAATTGTCAGTGCCCTGTCAGACAGGACGCCGTGAATGATGACATGCTCTTGGAGTAAGTTTCGGCCCTGTCTCGGGCAGATTTGTCGACTACGTTTTATTTGGGATGCTTGTCCGTTGAGTAATTCACATGACAAGGCTAAGTAATACGGCTTTAAACCGTGACAAGACAAGACCGAGACAAGGACGACTCAAATCGAGCGCAGCTCAAGACCAAAACAAGCCAGCGACCGTCAGGAAGAACGAGAAAACGTCTCACTAACGACTCAAACTCAACAACTCAGATCATGTTTCGACCAATCACGGCGCTCGTTCGGGACAACTGTGGTGCCGCTTCCGGCTCTTCCACTAGGTACACGGCGATTTGGCATCGGCAACGAGAGTTAGTCATCAAGAGTATTCGCTGAAGTATTCTTTTACTGTATTCTCTCTTGATGGCTCTCTCCTCGCATAGCTCGACTCGTCCCGAAGAGATTACTTTAGTTACGTCAGTGAAGTGGCTTATCTGCCAGCTTTGTGCTATGGCTACCTTTTAGGTCGGGATCCCTGGAACAGATCTAATCACATACTTTTTATTTTTGTCAGAACTGATGAATAGTCTCAGTTTAAAATCTGCAAATTTAATGAATAGTCTCCATTTAGCCGCCGAGGCATGTCGCTATATGTCCTTTGGGATTGCTGGGAAAATGGGTAATAGGTTTAGAATCTGAAGCCGCGCCACTATTACCTTAGCGGCGTGAAAGCGAAATTCTCGCATGGCGGTGCGCCGCCAGGGAACTAGGGTTTAGGTCAAACCCAGGTGACTGCCGTCTTCTATCCAAAAGATGCTTCTTGACGTTCGGAGGTTTTGGCACTTTCGTTACGAGATCCAATCCTGATGTTAAAAAAGGGTTAGGATACCCTAAAACGTTAAAGGACCCCTCTTGCTTATTCTGCCTTTTATATATACTTATCTCACATATGGAATTATAAGCTTCTAAAATCCCCACCTTTCTCCATTGTTTTGTTTCGTAACTACGAATTTTTAGCGCTTTTACGGCCTTGCCGAGTTTTCCCGTCGCCCAACGAAAAGTTTGCCGGAATCTTCATTGTCCGCTGACAACTCTTTTACACATAAGGATGTGATAATCTTCTGTTTATTACTTCTTTTATTTGCTTAGTTTTCCCACTTTTTAACCAAGGCACGTTTAGTTTTCAAATCTTTTGCGCCCGGCCGCCGCGTCGGAGAGCAGGAAGGCTGGGTATAATCGGCAAGCGCTAACAAGAGAATCGCTAGTTTCAGGTGAAAGTAATGGTATTTTCGGAAACGTTTTTTCTGATCCATTTTGTAGGGAAAAGATCATTTCTAGTAAGAGTTGTGCTTTAAAGTAGACACTAGAATACTGAAGTCATGACTCGGAAGAAGGGTCACCAATCCTAATTTTTGCCTAAAATCGGTGTAAATTAAGAGCTTTTCGCAATCACAAGCGCCAATGAAGAAGAAAGACATGGAATTCAAAGAAATATACACATTTTATATACGAGCTTTAAGAGCAGACGGAAGCGATTAATTTTGAATCATATGAGGAGTTTTCAACGAACTTGATAACGACTGCCGATTGATTTTTCACTGTGTCCTAAGCATAACATATGCGATCCCAGAAACTGTTTAGCGAGGAACTGCAGGTCACGAACACGATCGCAATACAAACTGGAGAAGCTGTGGAGACCAAAGACCCAGTCATCAAATTTGAGAGAATTCTTACGAGACTGAACAGTTATCAACCTTATCTGAAGGTTGAACAGAACAGAACATCTTTCAGGCACTTACCTTTGTCAATAATGTCCGTGATTCCTCGCGGAAGATTTTTGCAACAGGAGTGGTCACTTGTTCGCGAATTCGTTTCGGATGGTAGTCCTGGCTTGGAGAATCTGGTTATGGGCGCCAGAGGCGTCACTAGCCAAAATGTTTGGGGGGGGGGGGACGAGGCATTTACCGACTGGCTGGTAATTTTTACCGACTGTTTCTGCAGAAAAAGCGACTGTTTTCAACAACAACAAATGACAGTTTGAAATAAATCGACTGATTTTCAGAAAAGTCCACTGATTTCCAGAAAAAACGACTATTTTGACGAAAAATCGACCAATTTTCAGAAAAAAAAAACTGTTTTCATGAAAAAAATCAACTGTTTTGACGAAAAATCGCGGCGCTTCGCGCCGACTCGGTTATTTTTTACCGACTGGCCGACAGCATTGGGGGGGGGCGTCCCCCCCCCCCCCCCAGTCGTGACGCCCCTGATGGGCGCAGTCAGGCCCGTGCCCTTCATGGGGCTTAATAACTATGAACTTTCCGTTCCCACGTAAAACGGCCTTCGCCTTACAGATTTCTTTGAAGCAAACATAGTAAGTATTGTCATCCTTCCTGCTCTTGAGCCGAAAGCAGAAACCGTCAACAATGTAAATGGTCGTTTTCTTTCACACTCTTTGTTTTAGTTACTTCCACGATTATTTCTCTTGTCCCTTAGTTCGGGTTCTACAGTTACAGTTGCTCTTATAAATACTTTTAGACCAGTTGGTAACTGATAATCCCTGAATCGACGTGATACTTAATCCGGTTGGCGCTCGACACCCCATCGGAATAGAAGAATAGAATAGAATTTATTGCACAAAAAGCCCGAGGCCATGGCAAAAATTGTAAAAAAAAAGAGAACACTTAAACGAAATAATAGAACTAAACTAAAGGAAATTTTCTCTATGGGCTAAAGCTACCTTTAAGAACCTTGTCAGCCTCTTTACATCTTGAAAATACTTACTTCCAATAACGTTCATCATTTGACCCTACCATCTGGAGGAACTAATCCTCTTGGGGACGTAAGATTTCCTGGGTGGCAGTAAACACCCTTTTCACATTTCAAGATTTAAATCTGAAACTACCTGCCCTACCTGAACTAAAAGGTGGCGGAAAATATATAGTGGCGACCGCAGTGGCGGTGGAACACCACTACCCTTCGGGCCACCCCTGTTATTAGTAATTAGCGAAATCCGTGAGTCAGACGACTTCTATAGTAAGAGCTAGCAGGGGCGTCACTAGCCTTTTACCTTTGGGGGGGGGGCGTCCAGTTTGTGCCGACGGACTAAAAATGTGCCGTTGGCGCTTCGCGGCAACGGCGTACACATCCCACCAGTTTAGAATAGAACCGGTGTAAATTAACTGTAATGCATTAGTTGAGATATTCCTTTAATGTAATTTCGTATATTAAAGATCACATATTTGGCTTTTCATTTCAGCTTTCGCTAAAAAGCGAAGCTTCCAACGACTGTACCCAGAACAAGTTAAAGTAAGCGCCGCAAGCGAAAATTTTTAGAATCTGCCTTTTCTCTGAAATTTTTTTCTATGCCTTTACCATACGAATTCTAGCTTTTAACATAACTTTTAACAACCCAAGAACGTCAAACCTAGAACGCCAACTAAATGAACAAGAGCTGGAAGCTCATATGGCACTTGCAGGGCTGGGTCAGAGGATAAAGGAAGGATTTCGTCAATTCGTGGGTTTCTTGTGACCATTTGTAAGCAAAACCCTTGAGAAAGTGATGGTCAAAAGTATTTTTTTCCCTTTTCCGTTAAGATGCGCCAAACTTGCTAGTCTGGGTGAGAGGATGGAAGTGATGGTCAAAAGTCTTTTTTTTTTTTATGGCACTTGCAGCCTCTGGCTCAAGTGCCATATACCGATCACAATTCCGTCTGTCGGTCTGTCGGTCTGTCGGTCTGTCGGTCGGTCCGAGTTTTTTTGTCCCACATATCCGAGTTAGGGTACTTCCAGATGTGCTAGGACAATGAAACTTGGCAGGCATATCAGGGACCCGACCAAACTAACCTGGAAATAATCAGTTTCCCGATCCGACCATATGGGGGGGAGTGCGGGGCGCTGGAAACTTGCAAATTTAGGGCATTTTGTCACTTTTTTCTGAGTTAGGGTACTTCTAGATGAGCTAGGACAATGAAACTTGGCAGGAATATCAGGGACCCGACCAAACGAACCTGGAAATAATCAGTTTCCCGATCCGACCATATGCGGGGGAGTGGGGGCGCTCGAAACTTGAAAATTTAGGGCATTTTGTCACACTTTTTCGAGTTAGGGTACTTCCAGATGAGCTAGGACAATGAAACTTGGCAGGAATATCAGGGACCTGACCAAAGTAACCTGGAAATAATAAGTTTCCCGATCCGACCATATGCGGGGGAGTTGGGGCGCTGGAAACTTGAAAATTTAGGGCATTTTGTCACACTTTTTCGAGTGAGGGTACTTCCAGATGAGCTAGGACAATGAAACTTGGCAGGAATATCACGGACCCGACCAAACTAACCTGGAAATAATCAGTTTCCCGATCCGACCATATGGGGGGGAGTGCGGGGCGCTGGAAACTTGAAAATTTAGGGCATTTTGTCACACTTTTTCGAGTTAGGGTACTTCCAGTTGTGCTAGGACCATGAAACTTGGCAGGCATATCAGAGACCCGACCAAACAAAATTAGGAATAATCAGTTTTCTGATCCGACCATGTTGGGGGGGGGGGGTGGAGGGCAGGGGAATCCGGGAAACTGAGAAGTGTGTAACTTTCGAACGGATGATCGGATTGTAATGAAACTTCATAACTGAAGAGAATATATATCTGTAATGTCCCGTTTAAAGTCTTGACCGGATTCGGTAGCCAGGGGGGAGTTGGGGGGGGGGAGACCGGAAATTTCAAGAAACGGTTAGAATGGAGGGATCGGAGTGAAACTTGCTGGGAAGAACAAGCATCTGCTCTAGATAAGTCCTTTAGACCATTGTACTGGATCCGGACACTTATGGGGGGGGGGGGGCCCGGAATTCCGGTGATGGTGGTTTTTTGGATTTTCACGATGAAACTTGGCAGGCATATCAGGGACCCAATCAAACTGACTTCAAAATAAAAATATTGTTGATCAGATAATGGTGGGGGAGTGGAGGGAGGGGAATCCGCAGGGGAATCCGGGAAATTGAGAAGTGTGTAACTTTCGAACGGATGATCGGATTGTAATGAAACTTCATAACTGAACAGAATATATATCTGTAATGTCCCGTTTAAAGTCTTGACCGGATTCGGTAGCCAGGGGGGAGTTGGGGGGGGGGGGGGGTGACCGGAAATTTCAAGAAACGGTTAGAATGGAGGGATCGGAGTGAAACTTGCTGGGAAGAACAAGCATCTGCTCTAGATAAGTCCTTTAGGCCATTGTACTTGATCCGGACACTTATGGGGGGGGGGGGGGTCCCGAAATTCCGGTGATGGTGGTTTTGGGGACTTTCACAATGAAACTTGGCAGGCATATCAGGGACCCAATCAAACTGACTTCAAAATAAAAATATTGTTGATCAGATAATGGTGGGGGAGTGGAGGGAGGGGAATCCGCAGGGGAATCCGGGAAATTGAGAAGTGTGTAACTTTCGAACGGATGATCGGATTGTAATGAAACTTCATAACTGAACAGAATATATATCTGTAATGTCCCGTTTAAAGTCTTGACCGGATTCGGTAGCCAGGGGGGAGTTGGGGGGGGGGGGGAGACCGGAAATTTCAAGAAACGGTTAGAATGGAGGGATCGGAGTGAAACTTGCTGGGAAGAACAAGCATCTGCTCTAGATAAGTCCTTTAGGCCATTGTACTTGATCCGGACACTTATGGGGGGGGGGGGTCCCGAAATTCCGGTGATGGTGGTTTTGGGGACTTTCACAATGAAACTTGGCAGGCATATCAGGGACCCAATCAAACTGACTTCAAAATAAAAATTTTGTCGATCAGATAATGGTGGGGGGAGTGGAGGGAGGGGAATCCGAAATTTTCAGTCATGCGTAATTTTAGAATGGTTGATCGGATTCGAGTGAAATTTAAGAATTCAACAGAGGACATTTCTCCGATGATTTTTTTCATATCCGGACCGGATCCGGCAACTATTGGGGGGGGGGGGGGGAAATACGTGCCCCGTTTAGAATGGAGGGATCGGGATGGAACTTTGTGGGAAGAACAAACAGATGCTCTAGGTAAGTCATTTGCTGAATCGGATTGGCTACGTGCACCGTGGGGGAGCTGGGTGAGGTGGGGGGGGGGGTGGACCGGAAATCTGGAGAAACGGTTAGAATGATGGTATCGGAGTGAAACTTGCTGGGAAGAACAAACATCTGGTCCATATAAATCTTTTACATAATTTGACTGGATCCGGACACTTTAGGGGGGGGGGAGGGGTATCCCGGAATTCCGTTTTTGGGGGATTTTCACGACGAAACTTGGAAGGCATATCAGGGACCCGGTCAAACTGACTTGGAATAAAAAAAAAATCCTCGATATGAAAATCTTGGGGGGGGGGGAGTTGAGGGAGGGGAATCCGGAATATTGAGTCATGCGTAACTTTGGAACGGGTGATCGGATTCGAGTGAAATTTAATAATTAAACAGAGGACATTTTTCTCTTGTGACCTTTTTTCATTTCCGGACCGAATCCGGCAATTATCGGGGGGAGGGCGGAAAATACTTGACCCGCTTAGACTGGTGTGATCTGGATCGAACTTCGTGGGAATGACAAACAGATGCTCTGGATTAATCATTTACAGAACAGGATTGGCTCCGGTTATTGTGGGTGGAGTTGGAGGAGGGGGAGGGGGGTCTGGGATTCCGGTGATCGCGCGTTAAGGTACTTCCAGATGTGCTAGGACGATGAAACTTCGCTGGAATATTGGAGACTCAACAACATTTGCTTAGAAATTGCTACTTCCCAAATCCGATTATTCCTTAAAGTACCAATCTTGACCGCAAAGTAAAAAAAATACTTTTAAGCAATATATGCATTTTCGTGATGCCCATCAGCCCATTAGCAGTTTTGCCTCAAGGGTTTTGCTTACAAATGAAGTTCCAGCTCCCTTATAGCGCATATCTCAACCGCAAAGTCGAAACTTACTCTTGATCAATCAAATCATCTTGACACATGCAAGTGCCATATGAGCTTACAGCTCTTGTTTACTTTTCGTTTGAGATGCGCACTTTAAGGCTGCTTAAAAATTAATTTCTAAGCAAAACCCTTGAGGCAAAAAGGATCATGTGCTAATGGAGATCGTGAAAAAGTAGATTTTGCTTAAAAGTATTTTTTGTACTTTGCGGTTAAGATGAGTTCTTTAAGGGATGGTCGGATCGGAGAGTGACGATGTCTAACCCAATGATGTCAATTTTCTAATGCTCCAGCATAGTTTTATCGTCCTAGCACATCTGGAAGTACCTTAACTCACGATCACCGGAATTCCGGACGTCCCTACAGCTCCCCCCCCCCCCTCGGAACCCGAATCCAGTCCGTTTCTGTCACTGATGCACCTAGGACTGGTGCCTGTACTTCCCACCAAATTTCATCCTGATCGCTCCACTCTATGCGTGTCACAGGGTGTACGGTTCTCCCCTTCACCCCCCCCCCCCCAGTTCATCGGATCCGGTCCGGACTTGAAATCGGACATGAGGTCTTTCAAGATATTAAGTTCTTTAAGATCCGATAACCCATTCGGAAGTTATGCATGCTACTGATTTCCGGATTCTGCCGTCTCCCCCTCCCCCACGATAGTCAGATCGGGCAAGCGACTGCTTCCAAGTTAATCTGGCCGGGTCCCTGAGATGCCTGCCAAGTTCTGGAACCCCCCTCCACCTCCCCCACGGTGTCCGAATCCGGTCCAGTCCTGTCAGTGATGTATCCAGAGGGTGTGCTTGTTCTTCGCACCAAGTTTCATCCCGATCGCTCCACTCCGAGAGTTTCACACGATTTCCGGTTCTCCCCTCCGACTCCCCCCCAGATACGTCGGATCCGGTCCGTACTTGAAATGAGACATCTGAGACAAATATTCTTTGAGCCCAAGCTGATTTTGAAACATTTATTCAAACAATGTTTACAACGGGTACGTCAGCTACGATTCTTCATCAGCGATATTTCGGCCCTTTTTGACAGTCGGTAGAAGCTTCAGTTATTTATTACAGGTTTGTTTCCTTCCCCGAAGTTAAACCAGAGGATTGACAGCCTGACGAGGACCCTTGCCAAAAAGGGCCGAAATATCGCTGATGAAGAATCGTAGCTGACGTACCCGTTGTAAACATTGTTTGAATAAACATCTGAGACACGAGATCTTTCCAGATATCATGTTTCATTAAGATCCGATCACCCATTCGAAAGTTATGCATGTCCCTATTTTCGGGATTCCGCCACCTCTCCATCCCCCCACGATGGTCAGATCGGGCAAGTGATTATTTCCAAGTTAGTTTGGTCAAGTTTTGTCGTCCTAGCCGACCTGGAAGTACAACTACGGATCGCCAGAATTCCGGAACCCCCCTCCAACTCCCCCCACAGTGTCCGAATCCGGTCCAGTTCTGTTAGTGATGTATCTCGAGCTTGTGCTTGTTCTTACCACCAAGTTCCATCCCGATCGCTCCACTCTGAGAGTTTCACACGATTTCCGGTTCTCCCCTCCGACTCCCCCCCCAGATTCGTCGGATCCGGTCCATACTTGAAATGAGACATCTGAGACACGAGACCTTTCCGCATATGAAGTTTCATTATGATCCGATCACCCGTTCGAAAGTTGTGAATGTCCCTATTTTCCGGATTCCACCACCTCCCCCTCCCCCCCCCCCCCACGATGGTCGGATCGGGCAAGTGACTATTTCCAAGTTAGTTTGGTCGGGTCCCTGATATGCCTGCGAAGTTTCATCGTCCTAGCGTATCTGGAAGTACCCTAACTCGCAAACACCGGACTGACCGACCGACCGACAGACCGACGGAAATGAGATTGGTATATGGCACTTGGCCGGAAGGCAAGTGCCATAAAAAAGGATACTACAAAACTACTAAAAATATATACTACAGAGAATACTAGGCGTACAAAATGCGCCGCAGGCGAAATTTTGTTTGAAACTAATTGTAATGCATCAGTTGAGGGTATTCCTTTAATGTAATTTCGTCTATTAAATTTCACATATTCGGCTTTTCATTCAGCTTTCGCTAAAAAGCGGACCTTCCAACGACTGTACCCAGTACAAATTAAAATAAGCGCCGCAGGCGAAATTTTTTTTATTCAGCCTTTTCTCCGAATTTTGTTTCTATATTTGTTTGTTATTTAAGTCATAGGCTAGGTATTATTTTTAGATTCACGTAGTATTAATAAATTGCAGCACCTTACAAGTCCTTAGGACTTTCTTTTTGCTGCAATAGGATATTAGTAATGTTATTTTCAATGTTTTGGTTAAAAATAAAAAACCTATCTACCTACCTACCTACCTACCTATACCTACCATACAAGTTCTAGCTTTTAACGTGTTTCAAAACCCCAAGAATGTCAATCCTAAAACGCCAACTAAACGAAACACCGATCTTCCAAATAGAGAACACTGCAAAATGCGCAGCAGGCGAAATTTTGTGTAAAACTAATTTTAATGTATCAGTTGAGATTGTTCCTTTAATGTAAATTCGTACATTTGAATTCACACATTCGCCTTTTCGTTTCAGCTTTAGCTAAAAAGCGAAGCTTCCATACGGTTATACCCAGAATAGTTTGAACTAAGCTGAAGTTTGAATCTGAAAGATCAAAAGAATCTGAAGTCTGAAAAGTTTGAATTTCGCATGCGAAATTTTTTTAATCTGTATTTTTCCGCTAAAATTTGCGCCAGACAAATATTTGCAGTATTTGATTTCTTACGTATAAAAATAACCCGATGTGCCGAAAGAACATCGACGCCCGACAAAAGCAATCAGAATTCGATTTCTTCTGTGTTTTGCCCGATAACCTCTTCGCCCCCGACAACCACTCACGGACTAGGGGCCACTCCCGGAAACTGTTCAGAAGGTCCAACACCTCTCGTGTTCGCCAGCACTTCTTCAGTAACCGAGCTGTTCCTCTATGGAACAGCTTGTCCGAACCAACTGTCACCAGCGAAACACCCGAAGGTTTCAAAAAGCGACTCGACGAGGACTGGCGCGGACAGCCCTGGAAAAAGGACTGGTGCGCACCGGAAGCAGGAACCAGATCATAGCACCATCGTCATCCGCAAGCTACTCATCGGGATACAACATCCTTGTTGCTTGCAAGTGCAATTTATGGTAATTTAAGGTAACAGTGGAAAAATCTTTATTTCTTACATGTAAATAGAAGCCGAAGTGCCCACGAAACTTAAGACTTTCGGGATGCGCCCGATAAACGTATATGGAATTGATTTCTTACTTGTAACGAGAACCCGATGTGCCGACGAGAATACCGACACCTGGAAGAGCCATCCAGCATTTGATTTCTTCTGTGTTTTGCCTGTGTTTGTATTGTACAGAAGTTGATTCCTGACGTGTAAAAATAACCCGTTGTGCCGACGAGACTTGAACTTCCTGGGTGCGCCCGACAAAGTTTTCAGAATCTGATTTTTAACAATTAAATAGAGCCCGATGTGCCGACGAGTCGACCGACGCCCAACAAAAGCATACAAAATTTTATTTCTTCTATATTCCTTATGTATAAAAAGAACCCGATGTGCCGACGACAATACCAAGGCCCGACAAAAGCATGAAAAAAAACCCGAAAATCACGGTTTTCTATTTCTTTCGTAAAAGCGTGCCGAATTCGATTTCTTCTTTGTTTTGCCCGGCAAATTTTTGCAGGATTTTATTTCTTGCTTATAAAAAGAGCTCGATGTGCCGCCGAGTCGACAGCGCCCGACAACAGCATACAAGTTTGATTTTTTCTGTATTCCTTATGTATAAAATAACCCGATATGCCGTAGAGAATACCGAGGCCCGACAAAAACCATGCAGAATTCGGTTTCTTCTTTGTTTCGCCCGACAAATTCTTGCAGGATTTTATTTCTTGGTTATAAAAAGAGCTCGATGTGCCGACGAATCGACCGACGCTCGACAAAAGCATAGAAAATTCTATACTCTATTCCGACAAACAAGTGAACTTGTGAACAAGTGAAGACCTTTGGGGGGGAGTCCCCCGTCCCCCCCCCCCCCCGATAGTAACACCCCTGAGAGCCAGACGACCTCGGTGGTAATCCTGGTATCGAACCTAGATCTCTAGATGTTGCCATGTCATGCTGATCGCGGGAACGTCATTGCATACCAAATGCCGTGTTGGTGTCATTGATAATATCACAGCAATTGTGAACAGGGTAATTAATTGAGCTGCCATGGAATTGTGTAGGTTTGTTCATCAACTGCATTCTCATAGCAACAGATCAAATTAATTAGGTCGTCCTGGCACGGACCAATCAGAACTTGAATGAAATTTTATACTGGTCAGAGAGTTGGAGTACTGACTTTCCATCACAAATACCCAACTGTGACTTTCAAAATTGGCACATATGGTATGGCTGTTGACAACACACAGGCTGCTGGCACAGTCCGAAACTAATCTCCATCGTCACTTCTCTAGTGCAATCCACATTACAATTCAAATCTGCTCGAAGAAATAGAAGATTGTTTTTTCTTGACCAAACTGATGAGTATCAGGGTTGCCATATGTCGCACAATAATGTGAATTGTTATTATGTTTTGTTTTTGTCACTCTTGTCCTACGTAGGACATACAAATCACTCTATTTCTGATTACGTATAAATGTGTAATTTTTGGAGCAGGAATTCGGACAAGAAAATTTCACGTTTTTTCGTGAAATAATTTTCGCTCCAAATTCACTCTCTGTTTTGGGCAAAAAGTCATTCTCTAAATGTTTTTGGTGTCGCAACCCTGATGAGTATGTGGATCCCGATCGGGAAAATCCGGCAGCAATCCGGCCAGCGTAGGACTGCCAAACAATAGAAATGTGTGAGTGATACAAATGCTGTGAAACGGAACAGAATGAAATTTCAGTTGAACAGGCTTGGGCCATACAAAGAGATGAACACTTGTCGGTTGTCGTCTCTCTGTGTCTCTGTCATCTTCGGTTCGCTCAAATAGTGCATAATGTAAGCTCCTATGCGAGCTGTTAGCTTGAGAAATTATTTTGAGGAAAAGGGTGGCCAGGTAAAGTCTGGTTACTTTCCTCTCGGCCAATTAGAACATTTCTTTGCCTTTGTGCCGCTAGAACCGCAGGCCTACTCGAACACGTGTAGCTGTCGAGGAATTCCTATCATTGCCAGAAAGAATCACCAGTGATCGATTAGAAACGACTTAGATGTGCCATTTAGTTCACATTTTGAAACATCGATGGCACAATATCTTAAAGCTTAAAGGACCTGTCTTACCTATAATACAAATGTAACCTACTTCCATCATGACTCCATATATTTATAATCCCGGAGACCCCAATTTCGTACGGTACATTTCAACCCCTCTAACAAAACCACGCTGTTTCCTCACTTGCCGTGTTTTGCTACGTCCGATGTGTATCACTCTGTCGACGGTTGTCTGCGAGAAGAACAAGAGTAAGGGTTTCGATGGGATCCAAAAAATTTAATTTCACATCCAGACAATTGGGTCCTGTCTTCTCTAGACTCCTCAAGCATTTTTGCTACAAAAATTCAGAAACAGATTAATGCCAAATAGCGAATCATCTGAGAAAACCAAGTTCAGATATGTATGTATGTATGGAGTCAGCATGTGTGTTTACCCCTATAAGTCGTATTTGTTTTGACGAAACTGATCGAAACTTCCTGCCTTAGCTTACTTCTGCCAAATTTCCGGTTTCTGCCGAATTCGGGAACTACTTATCCGACAAAATAACAAAGCTCAAAAACGAATTATCGAACATCTAATCAACTTCAAATAAAGCTTTAACTCATTACAATTTTCCTGTTTCAGCCGGATTCCGGTGAACTACGCGTCCGGGTAAAAAAAAGAATTGTCATATACGGATTCACCATCTTTTCTCACTCCTAAATCGGAATCTAATCAACTACAAATAAGACCTTTGCTTTTAACACATTTTCCGGATTTGGCCGGATTCCGGACGAACTACTTGTCCGGCGAAAAAACAGTTTTCACCATCGTGCTCAGATGTCTTCTTACCCCATAATCAACTATCACATTAGCTGTTTCAAAATATTTTGCTTGCCCCTTAATTTAAACCCCCTCCCCACCCCTAAATGTGGGGCTACGGAGCCCGTCTACGAACTTGACCTTACTCTTGACTCAAGAATCCTCACACCAAGTTTCATCACAATATCTCATTCCCTTCGAGAGTTATCGTGCTGACAGACGGACGGACGGACGGACGGACAGACGGACAACTTTTGCGATGTCATAGGTATCCCTCCACTTACGTTTTGGGATCCCAAAAACCGGTTATGTAAGTTGTTTCCCTGTTTTCGTTACAAGTCAACGGGTCTCGGAAAAGGCTTAAAAAAGCCAAAACCGGTTATTTGTTGGAAGCACATAATAGTTTTAAAGTATTCAAATATTTTAAAATACTGTAAGTTGAAGAGTAAATAGTGCGAGGGGTCCTTTAACTGAAAAGCCAGCTTATTTGTATACCTTGGATTTGAATACACTTAATTATTTTGACTCTACTAAAGGTTTTTTTTTTCATCTTGGGCTCTGGTATAGTGACGTCCAGAATAAGCGCTGCTGGTTCGACAAGACAATGTTCACCCCGACGCGGAGAATTTGAATTTCAACGTAACCGTGCACTTAAACGGCTAATGAGCGGCAAGCTCAAGCAGTAAGCGGTAATGTTCCGTTCCAGACTGTAACGCCACTTCTGAAGAAAGCCCGCCATTGCGCGTGACCCCACCAAAAATTGTATCCAGCAATCGTTTACCGTTGCAGTTGCTAAATATAGGGTCGACTAAAAGAGGCAAGGCACTGCATGGCGCAGGAGGCACGAGTAATAAAAAGATATTAGCAAGTAATAGAAGTAGACAAGTAAGCGAGAGTTCGTAGCTCCAGAGCCTAAAAGAAGGCACGTTAGAACATTGTTCCTTCCCCTCAATCTGAAGCCTAAAGGGTCCTTTTAGTTTTTGTTCCTCTTTTTAGCACTCGTGCCTTCTACACTATGTCGTGCCGTGCCGCGCCTTTTTTTTAGTCGATCCCGCTAACTATTTACAACCACAAGTGGCCGAAAGAAAAGTTCCTTGGACGGGAATCGGTTACATGAATAACGGAGCAACGAAGTAACTCATTTTCTTCGGTTCTTCAAGCCTATGTAAGTGGCTAAGTTGTGCGCAACTACAACGTCGTATCTCAGCCCCTATTCAGCAAAACTTCAGAAATTTGACTGATTTCCCATCCTATTTTCGGAAGCGTCACCTCACAGAAATTGCTAAAAGTGACTCATTTACCAGTGGCCCGCATAGAAGACCATGAGGTGCTAAGATGAATGTTTTCAGGCCTATTTTAGGTCACAATTTAGTTGGTACTGTATTACCATCTGGAACTTCAAGACCTAATCCAAACATGCTGTTTACCTTCGCTTAGTGATCGCATGCCACGGGTTTGTTTAGATTTGAACTCGATTGCCGAGTTGCTGTTTTGGCTCGAGAAAAAACCCACGCACAACGTCTTCTTTTCTAGATGGTGGAATTTCCCAGGATTAATTAGCAAAGAATTATAAGACCTAACTGATAATTTTTGTATGTATTCAGAGGTACCACACTGGTCTTAGTTTTATAATTTATTTGTATTTGTAATAAACAGTTGGAGCATTAGATGGAAATTATTATTTTGACCCTTGGCTCACTACGTGCCATAACAGCTGTCCGGGATAATCGGCTGAGATTTCGTCCAGACAGAGTTGTTTCAAACCTAGGAAATTTGGTGTTTTTTTTTTTTATTTGCTCATTGTTTTAAGGTGTTTTTAGTGGTTTTGAACATTCACAGTGACAGTAGGGATGGTTAGCATTGTGTGTGTGGTAGAAAGACCATTTTTTGTGGCCAGCTTTAGTTCATGGACTCGATGAAACGAAACTCAACAGTTGCTTGCTGGTATCCCTGCATTACTTCGCACTTGTTATCACTAATTATGGCACTTGCAGACTCTGGCTCAAGTGCCATATACCGATCACAATTCCGTCTGTCGGTCTGTCCGAGTTTTTTGTCACACTTTTTCGAGTTAGGGTACTTCCAGATGTGCTAGGACAATGAAACTTGGCAGGCATATTAGGGACCCGACCAAACTACCCTTAAAATAATCAGTTTCCCGATCTGACCATCTGCGGGGGAGTGGAGGGCGCTGGAAACTTGAAAATTTAGGGCATTTTGTCATAGTTTTTCGAGTTAGGGTACTTCTAGATGTGCTAGGACCATGAAACTTGGCAGGCATATCAGAGACCCGACCACACAAACTTAGAAATAATCAGTTTTCCGATCCGACCATTTTGGGGGGGGGGGGGAGTGGAGGGCAGGGGAATCCGGGAAATTGAGTGGAATGCAACTTTCGAACGGGTGATCGGATTGTAATGAAACTTAATAACTGATTAGGTTATATATCTGTGATGTCCCGTTTAAAGTAACCGGATTCGGTAGCCAGGTTGGAGTTGGGGGGGGGGGGGAGACCGGAAATTTCAAGAAACGGTTAGAATGGAGGGACCGGAGTGAAACTTGCTGGGAAGAACATGCATCTGCTCTAGATAAATCGTTTAGACAGTTGTACTGGATCCGGACACTTAGCGGGGGGGGAGGGGGTTTTCCGGAATTCCGGTGATGGCGGTTTTGGGGATTTTCACGATGAAACTTGGCAGGCATATCAGGGACCCGATCAAACTGATTTCAAAATAAAAATTTTGTCGATTTGATAATGGTGGGGGGAGTTCAGGGAGCGGAATCCGGAATATTCAGTCACGCGTAACTTTGGAACGTGTGATCGGATTCGAGTGAAATTTGAGAATTTGACAGAGGACATTTCTCTGGTGATCTTTGTCATATCTGGACGGATCCGGCAACTATTTGGAGGGGGGCGGAAAATTCGTGACCAGCTTAGAATGGGGAGATCGGGATGGAAATTTGTGGGAAGAACAAACAGATGCTGTAGGTAAATCATTTAGTGAATCGGATTGGCTATGGCCACCGTGGGGGAGTTGGGGGGGGGCGGAAATCTCAAGAAACGGTTAGAATGGAGGGATCGGAGCGAAACTTGCTGGGAAGAACAAACATCTGGTCCATGTAAATCTTTTACACAATTTGACTGGATCCGGACACTTGAGGAGGGGGGGGGGGGGTCCCAGAATTCCGGTATTTGGGATTTTCACGACGAAACTTGGCAGGCATATCAGGGACCCGGTCAAACCGACTTGGAATAAAAAAAAAGTCTTCGATATGATAGTCTTGGGGGGGGGGGGAGTTGATGGAGGGGAATCCGGAATATTGATTCATGCTTAACTTTGGAATGGGTGATCGGATTCGAGTGAAATTTGAAAATTGAACAGAGGACATTTCTCTCTGGTGATCTTTTTTCATTTTCGGACAGAATCCGACAATTATTGGGGGGGGGGGGGGGGAATTCTTGACCCGCTTAGACTGGTGTGATCGGAATCGAACTTTGTGGGAATCACAAACAGAAATTTAATAATTGAACAGAGGACATTTCTCTCTTGTGGTCTTTTTCATTTCCGGAGCGAATCCGACAATTATTTGGGGGGGGGGGGGAATACTTGACCCGCTTAGACTGGTGTGATCGGAATCGAACTTTGTGCGAATCACAAACAGATGCTCTGGATTAATCATTTACAGAACCGGATTGGCTCCGGGTATTGTGGGTGGAGTTGGAGGGGGGGGGGGGGTCTGGGATTCCAATGATCGCGAGTTAAGGTACTTTCAGATGTGCTACGACGATGAAACTTCGCTGGAATATTAGAGATTCAACAACATTTGCTTAGAAATTGCTACTTCCCAAATCCGATTGTTCCTTAAAGTACCAATCTTGACCGCAAAGTAAGAAAAGTACTTTTAAGCAATATATGCATTTCCTGTTGCCCATCAGCCCATTATCATTCTTGCCTCAAGGGTTTTCCTTACAAATGAAGTTCTAGCTCCCTTTGAGTGCACATCTCAACCGCAAAGTCGAAACTTACTTTTGATCAATCAAAACATCTTAACCCATGCAAGTGCCATATGAGCTTACAGCTCTTGTTGTCATTTTCCGGAACAATTAAAATATAAAAACCATAAAAATTTAGATGTCACTCGTGAGTTTTGATCTTAAACTCCTGGCTTGCCACTGGTTCGATGATGCACTCGCAGAGCACGATAGAGCAGAAAACGATATACTACAGACAAAGGAAAAAGCGATTTCTTGAATACATTTGCAGTTTCGTTATTATTTTCTGAAGGCACTGTCCAGGGAACCGGGAGCCGTACTTTCTGTCCTACGGGCTACGGTACCGGTAGTTCACGGAAATCAAACCATATGAGCTACGATTCCGGGATCTGACGTCATTGACTGACGGAAACTTGTATGTGCTGGCTCCCGTTCCGGTAGTACATGGAAATAGCTCACGGAAACTTTATCGTACCAGCTTCTCATCCGGTAGTCTCACGGAATTATGTACTCAGAAGCTAGGGTGCCGGTAGGTGATACCGGAACTATATAACTCACGGAATAGTTTGGATGAGAGCTAGGGTGCCGGGATTTTCACTAACTTAGAGGAAAATAACATGAAAACCGGAACCCATAGATTGAGAGCTAAGGTACCGGTAGCAACAACTATTTGGTTGAAAATGACCAGCTCACGGACACAGATGATATGGGCTAGGATTCCGGTAGTACAAAAAAAAAATTGAACTCATGGACCCATGTCAGTGCATACTAGGAAACCGGGAGTGAATATTTTTAACTTACGGAACCCAAATCCCTTGGGCTAGGGTTCCGGTAGTGCCAATAATTAAAATTTCAAAGTCACGGAGACGTGTCAATATTGACTTCGAGTCCGGTAATATATATAACCAGCTCGCGAACCCAACTTCCATGGGCTACGGTTCCGGTAGTGCGTGATTATACTTATTAATATGTCTCATGAGTTGATAATATTTGCTACCAGACTCTGAAGTCCATACTACGTGAGTTCGTTTTTTTTTTTTGCACTACCGGAACCCTAGCCCATATCCATCTGTTTCCGTGAGCTGGTAATTTTCAATCAAATAGTTGTTGCTACCGGTACCTCAGCTCTCAACATATTCATTCCGATGTAGGTTTTTTCCCATGTTATTTTCTCTAAGTCAGTTAAAATCACGGCATCCTAGCTCTCATCCAAACTATTCCGTGAGTTCTATATTCCATGTTGACACTACCGGAACACAAGCTCCAATTAAATAGTTTCCGGTATCAACTACCGGCTCCCTAGCTCTTAAGTACATAATTCCGTGAGGACTACCGGTTCCGCAGCCCGTAGGACATAAAGTACTGCTCCCGGCTCCCCAGACCAGCGGTTCCCAACCGGTGGTACGCGTACCCAAAGGGGTACGCGAGACCCTTGCAAGGGGTACGCGACGGTACCAAATCGGTTTAGTCTGTGGCTTGAAAATCTCGCCTCACACATTTTTGATTGCCGAAAGCCTAGTACTACCAGCACACAACCGACTGTTTAAAACAAAAAAAAATGTTTCGCCAAAAAATCGCGGCGCTTCGCGCAGAATCATTTTTTTTTAACCGTCTGCAAGACCACTTTTGGGGGAGGGGTGTTCCCAATCCTTGCTTGAAGGCTGTGATTACAAGCCCTAGTGAAAGTCAATGAAATAATTTTGATTCCAAAATAGCTAACATATTGCCGTAAAATCTGTTCCTGTGTCAAACAATACTGTTTCAAGAAGAATCGAAGACATTGCAAGTGATATTGTCATTCAGGTTGCTAATTAAGCTAACGAAAATGTTTGTGAAAAGGGGGTACGCAACCTTTTCGAACCATGATCAGGGGTACGCGGTACGGGAAAGGTTGGGAACCACTGCCCTAGACAGTGCCTTTTCTGAAACTGTGTTGCTAGGAAAGTTTCAGATGTCATCAAATGGAGGTGGGGTTGAGGTTGAGGCAGTGAGAGGGCATCTTGAAGCCGTCTTCACAGTTCCCAAGACTAGGTTTAGATCAAGACATCAACACTGGAGGAGATCTTGGTCGAGGCAGTTTTAGGTGGGCGAATGATGGAGAAACCCCACGGATCAGGACGGGACCTTGAGTAAATTGAAACGCGCTCACGTCGAGACTTACAAAGTCTAAGTGTTTTCGCAACCGTTTCCACGCTGCTTAGCTCTCAGAATCCCAATTCAACCAGAAGTGAGCTGGATCTTGTTGACGAAGACTGGGAGATTGTATTGGACGTCCATAACTAATGGCACGTACGCCTGAATTTAGGCTAAAGGAAACCAAGAGCATTATGATTTCGCAAAATATCCCTACCTACTGGAAGGTTGTATTGGACGTCGATAACTAATGTCACGTACGCCTGAATTTAGGCTAATGGAAAGCAAGACCATTTTGATTTCGCAATATATCCGTACCTGAATTACGAGTTGTAGTCATGGGCTTTGGGATAATTCAACGTTTTCTGGAAAGTTAAAAGTCTTTCAGATTTTTTGGTTGTTGCCAACACGTACTTAAGAAAAGTACGTGAACAAAATTAATAGAGGGTGAATAGCAACGTTGGAAACGTACTTTTGAGGTTAGATAACACGGAGGATTCTGTTGGGGTTCAGTTTATCCAGATTCTGCGGACAGCAACCATGAAGTTTGCGGGTGAGTCAAAGTAGATATATCTAGAGATCCCTGACCCAAACCAATCTCTTTTTTCAGAACACTCCTGATATTGGATTATGATCGTCATTTAGAAAAATGCATGCAAAAATTTCAGCTCAAATATTTTTTCATTGCCCTTTTGCCCTCCAGAAGCCTATCTTCATTTTGGACTACTAACCGTAAAGTCAACCGGCCGAGGGAACTATATTCACGTTTTAATGGATTAAGCACTGATTTTTTAATTGTCGTCTGCGGTACCTAGTTCTATTCCTGTTTTTTCTTGAAGGCTGCCCCCCCCCCCCCCCACACTCACCTTTAGTAGAAGCTAGTATAGCGGACTAATCTATCTGAACTTGCCTTCATAAAATGCCCGGATACCGATATCATGACTGAACGACTGATGGAATTTAGGTTCTGCAAATTTTGGGTATTATTTGATCGGTTTTAGTGTTTTAATGTGTTAGCAATTGTTAAGTTTTCGTACTGGACGCATGTAGCCTACGCCTATGACTATGTTATTCCTGTGTGTATATGTTACAGTGAAGGAAAACCAACGTTAGGCTACGCTGGGCTTCAGTTTTTAGTTTTCGGTTTTCACCGTATTTTGTGGAGCTCATAGCTCGTGAACCAGTGCAAGTATCAAGTTCAAACTTGGTACACTTGTGGGTAGTCGGGTCTAGTTGTGCCTTTTGGGGGGTACCATCTCACCATCTATTGGGGGTACCATCTGGGACAAATGGGCCCAGATTGCCCAGTGAATAAAACATAACTTGACCAGACCTGGACATAGGCCGATGAAATTCCTTGTACTTGTAGAAGTTCATGGACAACTGTGCCCAGATTGGCCAGGAGTAAAGTTCGTTACCCGTGGCAGGAATCAATTGATATCAAGTTGAAATTTGGTAGGTTTGTGAGCATTTCTTTTTCCTTTTTGCGGGTCGCAAACCCCACCCCCACTTGGCTCATGGGCAATTGTGCCCAGATTGCCCAATTTTTACTGTTTTTAACTTGACAATAACTGGAGATAAGGCGATGAAATTCTTTTGTGCTTTTGGATCATAGGGGCTGGGGATATATATGTGGAATTGAACAACCTCCACCCTCCCCGTTCATGGGCACCGGAATCAAACTCTAAGCTGGGATACTCGAGGATATCTAGGTCAAAATATACAATTTGATGCGTCCTGACCCCCCCCCCCCCCCTCCCGTTCATGGGTAACTGGGCCCAGATTTTCCATTACATGTCTCGAGTTCAACTCTTGTATACTTGTGGGTTGTGGATATGTATGTATATAGATGCGGATTTTAGCGTAACAGCAACAAATAAGACCACGCAGCGTACTTCGAACCTTAATGATGAGTTGGAAACTAGACGGTTTCGTCATATTACAATTACAATTACAATTCATTTATTCCCAAAATTCTAATAAAACAAAATGCACGGGATTGTCAAATTACAAATTTGGTTAATTCCCAACAAAATTGCGGATAAAAAAAAAGGCACAAATGAGTTCAAATAGCGTTCAGTGCTATGAGCGGGCGGGTTCATAAGCTGAGCTTTCTTAGCTGCCCTTGAAATAATGATCGATGATATGCCGTTCTTAATGAAGTTGTGACAAAGGGGTGTTAGGCTGTTACGATTTGGTTTATTGCACTTGTTGAAAAGAGGTTTAGAGGGTCGGACTGACTGTCAAGACATTCAGTATCGTAACTGAAACCTCCAGACAGGTTTTTCACCCTCCTCTCAGCAGCGTGTATTGGAAACTGTTTTTGAAAAAAAGTATAACGAGACCAAAGGTTTTGATTGGATCCCAGCAGAAGCGTAACTAGCCAAAATGTTGTTTTTTTTGTGGGGGGGGGGGGGCAAGGTATTTACCAACTGACTGGTCATTTTTTTTACCGACTGTTTTTACAGAAAAACGACTCTTTTTTAAGAAAAGAAACGACTGTTTGGATGAAAAATCGACTGATATTGTAGAAAAAAAGTCTGTTTTTGAGAAAAAATCTACTACTTTCACGAAAAACCGTCTGTTTTTAAGAAAAATCCCAGATGTTTCCCAGAACAAAATCGACTGTTTCTACGAAAAATCGCAGCTCTTCGCGCCGACTCGGTTGTTTATTACCGACTGCCAACATCATTGTGGGGGCGTCCCGCCGCCCCCTCATACCGGACGGCCCTGGATCCCGGAAGAGAACATTTGTTACACTTGTAATCCAGACAATCAGGTCTTTTCGATTTCCAGCCTTCGACGAATCCTTTTGAACGTGCTGTTCTGCCCTTTAACCGGATCGACTAGCTTGTTCTTTTCGGCCTTTAATCTCCTATATAATATAATGTAAATACCAGTGAATTTCTTAGTACATTAACATCAAGAATTGAAGACCAACAGATTCAGTTGTGGTGGAACGATCTTCACAAGTCATCCAGTCTAAAACTGTTTCAGGAAATTAAAGAGTATTTTGGTGCTGAGTTTTATTTAAAGTTGAAAATACCAGTAAAATTTGTTCGTTGATGGATTCAGGCAAGAGCAAACTGTCTACCAGTACTTGGAAAAGGTTTTTGGAAAAGGGAAAGTGGTGGTTCGGAAGCGCAGTATCCTTGTCCTCTTTGTACTTCGAATGATGAGGGGCTGGGCCATGTTCTCTTGAGGTGTGAGGAGCTTTCCGATATAAGGGGTACTCTTTTTCAGAACGGGGAGAATGATCTACTTCTAGGTATCCTTAAGTCTACGACTGCTAGGTCTATAGTGTGTTTTGGAACCATCATAGAAAAATAGATGTTCCTACGGCCCAAGCTGACTGCGAATCATATTTGACGGTGCAAAACGGATAAGTCAGCTACATTTTATTCGAGCAATATTTCGGCCCTTCTTGGCAAGGGTCCTCTTCAGGCTCAAGCCGCTCAAGCTGGAAAATAAACTTGTGGAAAAATAATTCAAGATTCTTCCTTAAATATCTGCTTCTGAGAACTTCTTCTCTGAAAGTTGGTTGGGGTTAAAGCTGGTGCTGTGATTTTATTCTGGACTCGGCGACTGTTTTTGTTGTTCGATTGGGTCGTCGAAAGGGTAGAGATTCTTCTGCATTTTGGTTTTAGAGTCACCTGTCTCTTCTTCTTCTTTCCAGCTAAGATGGATACTTGTTGGCGGCATGTATGGGCGATTAGTTCCGTACTTCGGTGATAGATGTTCCTACGGCCCAAGCTGACTGCGAATCATATTTGACGGTGCAAAACGGATAAGTCAGCTACATTTTATTCGAGCAATATTTCGGCCCTTCTTGGCAAGGGTCCTCTTCAGGCTCAAGCCGCTCAAGCTGGAAAATAAACTTGTGGAAAAATAATTCAAGATTCTTCCTTAAATATCTGCTTCTGAGAACTTCTTCTCTGAAAGTTGGTTGGGGTTAAAGCTGGTGCTGTGATTTTATTCTGGACTCGGCGACTGTTTTTGTTGTTCGATTGGGTCGTCGAAAGGGTAGAGATTCTTCTGCATTTTGGTTTTAGAGTCACCTGTCTCTTCTTCTTCTTTCCAGCTAAGATGGATACTTGTTGGCGGCATGTATGGGCGATTAGTTCCGTACTTCGGTGATAGATGTTCCTACGGCCCAAGCTGACTGCGAATCATATTTGACGGTGCAAAACGGATAAGTCAGCTACATTTTATTCGAGCAATATTTCGGCCCTTCTTGGCAAGGGTCCTCTTCAGGCTCAAGCCGCTCAAGCTGGAAAATAAACTTGTGGAAAAATAATTCAAGATTCTTCCTTAAATATCTGCTTCTGAGAACTTCTTCTCTGAAAGTTGGTTGGGGTTAAAGCTGTTTTTTTCGCAGTCAGCTTGGGCCGTAGGAACATCTATCACCGAAGTACGGAACTAATCGCCCATACATGCCGCCAACAAGTATCCATCTTAGCTGGAAAGAAGAAGAAGAGACAGGTGACTCTAAAACCAAAATGCAGAAGAATCTCTACCCTTTCGACGACCTAATCGAACAACAAAAACAGTCGCCGAGTCCAGAATAAAATCACAGCACCAGCTTTAACCCCAACCAACTTTCAGAGAAGAAGTTCTCAGAAGCAGATATTTAAGGAAGAATCTTGAATTATTTTTCCACAAGTTTATTTTCCAGCTTGAGCGGCTTGAGCCTGAAGAGGACCCTTGCCAAGAAGGGCCGAAATATTGCTCGAATAAAATGTAGCTGACTTATCCGTTTTGCACCGTCAAATATGATTCGCAGTCAGCTTGGGCCGTAGGAACATCTATCACCGAAGTACGGAACTAATCGCCCATACATGCCGCCAACAAGTATCCATCTTAGCTGGAAAGAAGAAGAAGAGACAGGTGACTCTAAAACCAAAATGCAGAAGAATCTCTACCCTTTCGACGACCCAATCGAACAACAAAAACAGTCGCCGAGTCCAGAATAAAATCACAGCACCAGCTTTAACCCCAACCAACTTTCAGAGAAGAAGTTCTCAGAAGCAGATATTTAAGGAAGAATCTTGAATTATTTTTCCACAAGTTTATTTTCCAGCTTGAGCGGCTTGAGCCTGAAGAGGACCCTTGCCAAGAAGGGCCGAAATATTGCTCGAATAAAATGTAGCTGACTTATCCGTTTTGCACCGTCAAATATGATTCGCAGTCAGCTTGGGCCGTAGGAACATCTATCACCGAAGTACGGAACTAATCGCCCATACATGCCGCCAACAAGTATCCATCTTAGCTGGAAAGAAGAAGAAGAGACAGGTGACTCTAAAACCAAAATGCAGAAGAATCTCTACCCTTTCGACGACCCAATCGAACAACAAAAACAGTCGCCGAGTCCAGAATAAAATCACAGCACCAGCTTTAACCCCAACCAACTTTCAGAGAAGAAGTTCTCAGAAGCAGATATTTAAGGAAGAATCTTGAATTATTTTTCCACAAGTTTATTTTCCAGCTTGAGCGGCTTGAGCCTGAAGAGGACCCTTGCCAAGAAGGGCCGAAATATTGCTCGAATAAAATGTAGCTGACTTATCCGTTTTGCACCGTCAAATATCATAGAAAAAGTTATTAGATTAGTAGAAAGTCGGTAGGTCGGTAGGATATTAAGTTAAAGTCTTTGATTCATGTGGGCCGAGAAGGTGGGAGACACCATCATTATGCAATGGGTCAGATTTTTAGGAACACAGTTACCTTTGTTTTCCCCAAAATTCCTCACGGTAGCCAACGTTATCCACAAATTACTTGAACACAATTCACTCCTGAACGCCAATCCACCATTGCTAATTAACTATTCATTGATCTCCTGACACTTGTTAAAAGATAAATAGAACCTTCGAGAAGATCGAGTGGCACGTAAGAGGATTAAAACACCTAAGTATATCACCCTGTGGACGTTTTGATATGTCGGAAGAAGGAATAATCGGCCAGTTTGACATTTTTTTTATATAGGAGGCTGAATATTATTTAGCTCAGTTGCAGAATCTTCAAGAAATCACTATAACGAATTTAGTATAATTTACGGCGTTTGTTTGTTGTGATCTAGTTACATCCTTCATTCTTTGGACTTACAGGAATTAACAAGAAAAAACAGAAAACAAAATACTTAAAGAAATCGATCATGCAAATAATCAGTTAGATTTTTCTACAAATTTTCCATATGCCTGCTACAATAAAAACGTTTTGTTAGATCCATAGTCAGACTATGATCTCAGCCTCCCCATGTCGGGCGCTTCCGACCCGCGCCGCTAGATGACCCAGCGGTCGGAACGAGTCGTGGCTTCATCTCGGGTCTTGGGTGGGGGGATTCTAGATGTTGCAAGTGCTAGAATGCTTATGATATAACTCCTTTAAGAATGTGAGGTTGTTGTTATTTGATATTGTTTTTGTTTTGTTTTTCTGTATATGGCTTAATAGCTTTCAAATACAGATATATATATATATATAGCACAGCTCAAGCATGTTGTATTGACCGTCATACAAGTTTTATCCTAGGATTTTGTTCTTCCGAAATATCAATCAATCAATCGATAATTTTATTAACCCATTATAAAATGGCACAGAACGTGCCCATACGGAGTATGTGAAAAACAATAAAAGAAAGAGAAAGAAAAGAAAAAGATCCGACTAAAGTAAACGAAACGACTATAATACGGATGGCAACTGTCCACTGTAAAAAAAAAAATCTTGCAGTATTTGCTACTGGGATTACTCTACTCTTTATTGAGATAAGATTATCCCTAATTCGGATTAATTTTATCCGAATGGAGATAAGATTAATCCCAGTAGAAAATACTGCATCCTTATTCGGAGAAACTTTTTACAGTGTCTAGAGAAGAGTCAAACTCGGGACGGCGTTGGGCCACAGCCACAAAGGGATCAGTAACGCCGTAAAGTTGCGTAACTTTGCGATTACGAGCCCATGGGGGAAGGCAGAGTAGGTACTTAGCATACTTATAAACAATTTACGAATTGTCCTTAAATCAATTATGCTAAATAACTTCCAAAAAGGAGATAGGGCTAGAATGTGGGGGATTGTGTAAGCGTCTTAAAGTCTAGCCAAAATCTGTCTACTATATCCGGCTTGTTTCAGATTTCGGGCGTACAAGTTGACATGAACAACTCGACAAAGAAATTGTTAGATGAGCCGAGTTTCATCTTTCGTCCTGTTCTGGCGAACCCTGTCGCGAACCATCGAGTTGGTAGGAAATTCGAAAACTTCCGTTTTTGTCGGATTCAGACAGGGACTAACATAATTCCCCGATTAATCTGTCATTTTACCCGTTTCTTCGTACCTTCCAAAAAAAGAAGTCCAAGAAATTTCAGTAACATTTCTGTTCAAAGTCTCTTCGGATCGACGCTAGGCAATGGAATTTTTACCAAAGCGGATCTCGTCAAATCTGTCGGATGAGTTAATAAATAAATGTAACGACCATCCTGCTGATCAACCTAGCTTTAAGCACACCTCTTACTAGAAACGATCTTTTCATTATGAAACGGATCAGAAAAAACGTTTCGCGAAAATACCATTACTTTCCGTCTGAATTTAGCAGTTTTCTTGTTAGCGCTTGTCAATTCTATCCAGCCTTCCTGCTCTCCGACGCGGCTGCTGGGCGCAAAATGCTTGAAAACTGAACGCGCCGTGGTTAAAAAGTAGGAAAACTAAGCAAATAAAAGAAGCCAAAAACAGAAGATTCTCATATCCTTGTGTGTGAAAGTGTTGTCAGCGGACGTTGAAGATTCTGGCAAACGTTGCGTTTCGTAACGGGCAAAACTCGACACGGATGAAAAGCCGTAAAAATTCGTAGGCACATAACGGAATAATGGAGAAAGGTGGGGATTTTAGAAGCTTATAATCTCATAAGGGAGTTAGGTATACTACAAAAGGCAGAAAAAGCAAGAGGGGTCCTTTAAGTAAATTGGCCCCACCCCTTTCACTTGGTACATGATTCACAGCTGGGTATCCCATCACTGCGGTAGAAATTAATTGCTGATGGGCGAACGTGATTTACATCACGGCTTCAGATTCTTGGAGCGCCATTCCAAAAGCCGTTACAAGTACTGCAGTATTAACAAGGTTAATTATTATGTAAAATACTCGGTTTCCCACTGTGTTTCTTCAGTTTGTTTCTTAGTTTTCTGGGTTTCTTCTGTAACGCACCCAATTGCGTAGAGGATGACAGCTAGGCGTCAATGTAGGCTTTTCTTGTTAATTTACTTTAGTAAATAGACCGTAAGTTTACTCGCCCGCCTTCTTCTAATAATAGTAACAATAGTAATAGAATTGAAATGGCTTTCGCCCTCTATAAATTGACACACAACCCAGACCAGCCACATGAGAATTTTAAGTTACAGATGCTTTTGAAACACACTGATCTATCTACACTGTAGAAAGTTTTCCCGTATAAAGATTAAAGTTAACTGCAGTGTTTGCAATTCGGATTACTCTTATCTCTACGCAGATAACATTAATACCAAATAGAGATAGGATGAATCTGTGTAGCAAATACTGCAGTTTACTTTAATCTTGATACGGAAAAACTTTTTACAGTGTTCCTGCACTGTAAAAAGTCCCTCCGTATAAAGATTAAAGTTAACTGCAGTATTTGCTATTCGGATCATCATTATCTCTACGCAGACAAGATTAATATCAAATAGAGATAAGATGAATCCGAGTAGCAAATACTGCAGTTAACTTTAATCTTTATACGGAGGAACATTTACAGTGAAGCTAGCCCCATCCCGAACTAATGGTAGCCTAGTGATTAGTTCAAACCTTTTTCCTGAGGACTATCAGTGGCAAACTTCCACCTAGTCAAACTAAATAGCTGCTTAGGGCCCAACCTGGGAAGGTAGCCGGTTGTGTACACTGTAAACAGTTTCTTCGAGTAAGAAGTAAAGTTAACTGCAGTATTTGCAACTGGGATTAATCTTATCTCTACTGGGTTAAGATTAATCCGAATTAGAGATAACCTTATCTCAGTAGAGACAAGATTCATCCCAGTCGGATCCCAGTGGCAATTACTGCAAGATTTGTTTTACAGTGTCACTAAAAGTAAATGTAAATGTTGTTATGGTTCAAAAAGTAAAGTTACTTGTCTACTTACTTTTACTTTTCATTTCCAGGTCTGCTTGTCTACTTTGTGAATTCAAAGTCCATTATATAAAAGAAAAAATATAAGTAACGTCTGTAAAGTCTAAATTATTAAAAAAGGGGCTGCGACTCCTTGCGACTGGGGGCTCTGATTGTCCGGGCCGGAGTCTAATCTCTTCAGATGTTCAGCTTAAACTGTGTTGTAAGATCTAAGTAACATGCCTCAGAACAAGGGCAGACGAGTATCTTTGGGGTAGCCCTTTCCTAAAACGGTTAAAGGACCCCTCGCACTATTTACTGTTCTACTTACAGTATTTTAAAACATTTGAATACTTTAAAACTATGCTGTGCTTTCAACAAATAACCGACTGTTTTGTCTGTTTTAAACCTTTTCCGAGATCCATGGACTTGTAGCGAAAACAGGGAAAAAATTTACATAACCGGTTTTCTGACGGAAATACTGCAGACAACCGTCGACAGCGTGAGACACATCGAAGGTAGCAAAACACGGCAAGTGAGAAAATCAGTGTGGTTTTGTTTAGAGTGGTTAGAATGTACCGTAAGAAATAGGGGTCTCCGGGTTTAGAAATATATGGAGTGATTATGGAAGTAGGTTGCGTTTAATAGGTAAGACGTCTTTCTTTTTTAGTTTACATTCCTGTCCGCTATGTGTTCACATTCCTCGCCTCGTCGGGCTTGGCCATTCTGTATGGACTTAAGGTCAACCTCTCTGTGGCCATTGTGGCAATGGTGAACCACACTGCCTTGTTGGGAGGTGGTCATGACCAAGGAAGCCATGGCTCCCCCAATATCACGTATGCATGTGAAGCCCCTGATTCAGGAAACGTGTCTCATTCAGCCACTTCACAGGTAAGAAATATAATGCACACTGGCAGAAATGGATCATTTATTCAAAGTACACTGTAAAAAGTTCCTCCGAGAAAGGATTAAAGATAACTGCAGTATTTGCTACCAGGAATAATCTCATCTCTACTGGGTTAAGATTAATCCGAATTGGAAATAATCTCATCTCAGTAGAGACAATATTAATCCCAGTAGTATAAATACTGCAAGATTTTTTTTTGACAGTGTAGATCGAAACTTGAACTGTCTGAAATTTTCATCTGAAGACACGCTGTTTCTGTTTTTCGTTTCGATGGACATGCAAGATTTTTCTTCCGCGAAAGTATCATATAGAATGACACAACTTCAAAAATATTCATTTCTTCTAGTAGTTAATTTCAAAGCCTCTAACCCCTTCTACTCACTCTCATCATTCTGTTCAGTTTTAAACGAGGTTTTAGGTATTTTGAAAATTTTCTTTACTTTTTATTTATCTTTCTTGCTCGAAATTAGTTTGGGATGGGAATGTTTGAAGTTTAACCGAAAAGGGCTGGGATAGGACAATCCAGTTACCTATCACTTATTCACATAAATTGGCTTGAAGACCCGCTGAAAATGCGTCACTTCGCTGTTCCGCTATTCACGAATAATCGATTTTCAAATAGTGAGATTTCCGTGTGATTTGTGGTACCTCTATGCGCTTGTATTCTCGTTGTATGCCTTACGAGAAAGATTTATGATTTTTGTTTGTTCAGACACTAAACAATCTTCACCAGCCTCACCACTGCCCACTGAAAAGCCCCGTTTGTGTTGAGATTAAAATTTCCTGTGCCATAGTCAGGGGCGTCGCAAGTGCATTTTCGGTGGGGGGGGGGGGGGGTTGCAGAGCCAAAATTTTACCGAATCCTTGAAAATTTTTACCGAATCCTAGAACTAAGAATTTGAGCTTTAAATTATGGAACAGAAACGTAGTACAATAAAAGGCATCATGAAAGACGATAAGACGAAGCTCACATGGAGAATATATTGCCGGACATAATTGCAGTAACAGCTTCTATCTATTATAGCCAATAGAAAATTAAATCGAGCGACGCGTGCGAAAATTTTCGAAATCCTTTTTTTTCTGTAGGTTGAAATTTAACTGCTTCTCTTACAAATTCTATCCTTTACCGTTGATTAAATACCAAGACTTTAAGAAGTTCCAGAAACCTATGAAGCGACGTTTCAGCAGCAGGAGCAACTAGTCTAGTCAATAGAGGCTACTAGCCATAATCGCATAAAGTTAGCGCCGCAGGCGATTTTTTTTGCTTTTTCCTGCCAAATTCAATTTCCATCCAAATTCTAGCTTTTAATGTTTCGAAATATCAACCCTAAAACTGGCTTAAAAATGACGCGCCCTCCCACAAAATAGAGAATATTACGAAAAGTGCTGCAGGCGAAATTTTCGAATTATTTATGATTATATATTCTTGTTGGGATCTAAAATAAAAGTAAGGACTATCCACGATATCATAGATCATCCCTTTTGTCTGCGACCAGTGCTTCACTCGACCTCTTCTGAGTTTCGAGGTTCGTGATAACTTCCGAATCCTGGCAATTATAACGAATAAATTACTGAATCCCAGTTATTATACCGATTAAGTTCAGACCGATAGAATGTTCGGGATTCCGTATAACTACCGTATCCCGGTTATTATATGCCAAATTGTTTTGGTATCGAAAGACCACCGAACAATCTTAATATTCGGTATACTTTCGTCGAAACTGGAACTAAGTCAGGATTCGTGGTTACCTTCCTAATCCTGGAAACTATACTGAATAAATTACCGAATCCCAATCATGATATCGAACAATTTTGAACCAATTGCTGATTCGGGATTCTGTGTAACGAATCTCCAGAAATATACCGAATAGCTGCCGAATAGTTCCGGCATCGAAATATTACCAAATTGATTTCAGTAAATTCTCTCACCGAATTCGTGATAACTGCCGAATACTGGCAATTATACCGAATCCCGATCATTATACCAAAGAGATTTGTACAGATGGCCTATTTAGGGTTCTGTATAACTACCGAATCCCCGTAAATATATCGAACAGTTCTGTTCTCGAAAAAATACCGTGGTGCTGCAACCCCCCCCCCCCCTTTGCGACGCCCCTTGCCATAGTAGAATTTACGTGTGAGGACGGCCGCAGATATTCTGAACGTCATAACTAGAGCAGATAGAGGAAAATAAAAAATCCCTTTGCAGAATCCAAATAACTCAGTGTATTCAGTTAAATGACACAAAAATAAGTTTGCTTTTCAGTTAAACTTTGATGCCTGTGAGATCAAATTATTTGTAATGGTAAACCAGTACGAGATCGGTTTGTTGGAAGCCGTGTCGATCTCTGAGCCCTCCCCCGTTGGTTCTAGGATATAAGCAAAGTCGATTTTCTTTCTATTTACTATCCTGTTAAAGGACCCCTCTTGCTTATTCTACCTTTTACAATATACCTAGCTCCCATATGGAATTATAAGCTTCTAAAATCCCCACCTTTCTCGATTGTTTCGTTTCGGAACTACGGATCTTTAGCGCTTTTTCGGCCTTGCCGAGTTTTCCCGTAACCCAACGAAAAGTTTGCCGGAATCTTCAGTATTCGCTGACAACTCTTTCACACATAAAGATGTGATAATCTTCTGTTTATCATTTCTTTTCTTTGCTTAGTTTCCCCCTTTTAACCAAGGCACGTCAAGTTTTCAAATCTTTTGCGCCCATCTGCCGCGTCGGAGAGCAGGAAGGCTGGATATAATCGACAACCGGTAACAAGAGAGTCGCTAGTTTCAGGTGGAAAGTAAGGGTATTTTCGAAAACGTTTTTACTGATCCATTTTATAGGGAAAAGATAATTTCTAGTAAGAGTTGTGCTTTAAGAAGAACATAGCAAGACATATCCTATACTCGCCGTTAACGTTTTAGGTAATGGTGGGAAATAAACAAAACTGTTCGTGCAAGATAAAAAAAAAAGCTAAAAATAGTGCTGCCCATCTTACTGAAAACGATAATCGAGCTCTACTGTACATGTGATGGTGAAATACCGGTAAGCGGGTAATCTGTCCCACCGTGGTTCGCTTCACTTTTAAAGGAACAGAAAACTTGACTCAAACTTGACTCGGGGTCAAGAATGTACCCTGAGTCGATATTGAGAGTAAGAAAAATTCTCGTTACGACCATTGCAGTTTCCGGGCAGTTTCAGAGAATTCGACTTTTGAGTTAGTAGAAAAAAAAGCAAAAGGTTTGTGCGCCGGGACTAGGAATCGAACGCACGACTTCTTGACTACTATCCCTACGTGTTTGTCAACACGGCCAAAGGCGAACTTTTACAGTGCATAAGTGCATAATTACAGTGCATAAGGGGCAAGGGCCTGCCAGCTAGCTTTGGGAACACTAAGGAGGGGGTTCGAGATAACAAAGAAGGGGGGCCCTGTCGACAATAAGTCCCTGTATCTTTATCTAAGCCCCCCAGGTCGGTTTGATGGCCGAAAGTTGCGTAGTCAGGTTTTCTGTGTCTTTAAGTCCCCCTGAGCCACCCGCAACTTGCTTCAATCAGGGACCCATAACCTTCCTGGAATGACTCGCCATTCAGGGGGCTTGCCAATAAGAGATTTCTGATGCACTCTTGACCGAGCGTCAGATAGTTCGAGAAATACCCACGGGGATAAAATACCCGACTATCCAGATAGACAAAATTTTTCGCAGCTGTTGTGCTGAACTAGGAATATTTCTCTGTAATGGAAGAGTACCCTGGATCTTTTGTCCTAGCTTAGGTACCTGGTGGCATGCTGAATAGTCCCAAAAACTTTGTCTATCTGAGCAAGAACGCCGATTCGACCCAAGCGGATTTTTTGGAAACTAGGTGAGGCTCGGGCAACATAGCAACATAGAAGCATATTTGCATATTTGTAGTGTCTCTCGAACAGGTTGCCTCTATGGCACCTTCCAGACATCCGGAATCTGGGGTGTCCAACACCCCGGACTTCATGTTGTTGGCCCGGCTTCACCTTCCAGATCCGTCTCGACAAAAACGGCTGTCTGGAATCCGGAAGAAAAATCTGGAAGGTGAAGCCTCACGTTTAGTGGCCTCAGCACCAAGTATCAGCCGAAAGAGCAATGTGCATAATGCCATCTACAATAATTCTAGAAAATGATGTAACATAGCAACATAGAAGCATAGGAAATGACAAGCCCCTGAATGGCAAGTCATTACAGGAAATTTATGGGTCCCTGCTTCAATCCAGTTCAATTTGACATCTGGAATCATGACAGTTCTAATGTGTGGCTGAAGCGAGCTATCGAGTAAACATTGTCGCTAAGAGGCCTAAGAGTGATGATGTGATGTATTTTTACTGATCGTGGATTCCATTACATCAACCTCCATTTAGACAAGAGGATAAGCTTGCCGTAATTTTAGAAGAAACAGATAAGCGCCATCTACGTTCAGCGCGGAGGTAAATTGAGAATGTTTCATCATTTTCTAGAATTATTGTAGATGGCATTATGCACAGTGCTCTTTCGGTGGATACTTGGTGCTTACGCCACTAAACGTGAGGCTTCACCTTCCAGATTTTTCTTCCGGATTCGAGACAGTCGTTTTTGTCGAGGCGGATCTGGAAGGTGAAGCCAGGCCAACAACGTCTGGAAGTCCGGGGTGTTGAACACCCCAGATTCCGGATGTCTGGAAGGTGCCATAGAGGCAACCCGTTCGAGACTTCGAGAGACACTACAAATATGCAAATGGGGGAAGAAAAGGGAAAGTGATTAACAGTTTTGACGGGATGCAAGAGATATTTGAAATGTAAAGGGGACATATAGGAAATGTTGAAGAACAACAAATTTATCTGTCATCATGATCATGAAAATCTGGAAGGGTTGGCTTGACTATGTGGAGGCCCCGGATGTCTGGGAATCTGGAAGGTGAAGCCTGGCTTTAACAGAAGTGTCGCATTCGTAACCTAGCAAGTAATGCAGTAACCGTCAAGCGGTTTATTCGAAAATTACTTCTTATTCCAAAATAAGGAATAAGACCCTTCTTCCAGAATGGTAAAGTATTCCAAAAAGAAATAAAGGACCTCGAAGCGGCAACATGATGTGATATTGCATATTAACTATAGAGTTAACATGATCTGAAAAGAAAGATTATTGCGTGTTTTGCCTGCATATCGGACCAATAACGCGATAAAAAAAAACTCAATGGGGAAAGAGGATGTGCCAAGAAAAATAAATAGAACCTTAGCTTTGCACTTCGTCTTTAAAGGACCTGTCTTACCTATAATACTAACGCAACCTACTTCCATAATCACTCCATATATTTCTAAACCCGGGGACCCCAGTTTCGTACAGTACATTCTAACCCCTCTAACAAAACCACGCTGATTTTCTCACTTGCCGTGTTTTGCTACTTTCGATGTGTATCACGCTGTCGACGGTTGTCCGCGAGAAGTTTTTCCATCGCAAAATCCGGTTATGTAAATTGTTTCCCTGTTTTCGCTATAAGTCAACGGGTCTCGGAAAAAGCTTAAAACAGCCAAAACCGTGGGTTATTTGTTGAAAGTATAGCCTACACTGTCAGAAGTTTCATAACAGATAACACGAGGATGCGCGGTTTCAACTGATAATGCGTAGCAGATAACACTTCGGATGTTATATGTTGTGTTTGAAAACGTTATGCATGATGCATAACAAGCTTTGTTAGGAAGAGCCAAAAAAGCATCTACTGACTTTATTCCTTATCGTCATGACTCAGCAGATACTTTTTGGCGGTTTTTCGGCTCTTCCTGATGGTAACACTTATTATGCATAACATTTTGAAACACAACAGATAACATCCGAAGCGTTGTCTGTTACGCACTATCTGTTGAAACCGTGCGTCCTCGTGTTATCAGTTAAGAAACTTCTGACAATGTAGTTTTAAAGTATTCAAATATTTTAAAATACTGGACGTTGAAGAGTAAATAGTGCGAGGGGTCCTTTAAGCAATGGGCTGCGTGTTCTACGTTCTACCGTTTCGACCGACCAGATATAGGAGTCTTCTAAGCGAATGTAAGTAAGTAAGTAAGTAATTTATTTATGACCCGCCATTTTGAAAAGGCGGAATAAATGAAGAAAATAAAGAAAACAAACAAAACACATAAACACACAGAAAAGACACTTAATTTTTAATCTTCGGTCAGGAAGCAGTGGACGACGTCGTGCGCTGGTTAGGCCCTGTTGTCCATGATTTTTTAAAGCGACGAGGAAGCATCCAAAAGGGTAACACTTGCATCTTGAATTTTGAATTTACTTTGATTTTGATGAAATTTGATTTTGAATTTTGATGTTACTTTTTCTAGGATGGACCTTTCGCATGGAGTGAGCCTGTTCAGGGCCTCGTCCTTGGTGCCTACTTCTGGGGCTACATAGTGACCCAGATTCCTGGAGGCAGAGTTGCTGAGATGTTTTCTGCGAAATGGGTCGTTTGGGCGTCCGTTTTAATCAACGCGGCATTCACTCTTATTACACCAGTCGCGGCGGACTTTAGCTATGGTGTCGTAATAGCTGTACGTGTGATAGAAGGCTTAGGAGCGGTAAGTTTTTTGTTAATCCCTCTCTCAGAAAGCAGCGAGGGGTTGCCCACTCTCGATTTTACTGTACAGCAAGTGCCCGGTGCCGGCACCGGTTGCCACGTGTTAGAACATCGCCTAATTTATGGCCGGCACCGCTGGATTTGGTCGGTGTCGGAAAAGGGTGTACAGCATGTGCCGGAGAGTGGGTAACCCTCAGAAAGCAGGTCAGCCTTTGATTTGCCGCGTTTTTACCAGTCTACGAAAGGTCACTAAATTCAGATAGGCATGCAGTTGGATGTTTCGAACGTCGGCGACTGATTTCTTGCTGCTTATTATTTTTAGCATAAGCTGAGAATATTTGGTCATCCTAACGATGATTTACGAACTATCATCCATCTAGCGACTTCATCCAGTATAATGGCATTTTCCAAAATGGCGACCTTTTGGCGACATTCAAATAGCCGCGTCTGGCAAAACAGTGTCGTATTTCGAAATAGCATCGCATTCGTAAAGAACGGCGAGTTTCGAAACAGCAGCGGCGGGTTCGAAAATCGTTGCGTATTCCGAAATAAGGCGTATTCTCGCCGTTCCCCGAGGACTCCTCGGGGAATCGAAAGGAACGGCGAGAATAGAGGGAGTCGCTCCTCGCGGACTCCGCTTACAGAAACAGCGAAAATACGGGGAATGCTTCCAAAATGGATTTTGTTCGAAAAAAAATATGCAGTTGACGAAATTAGTCTGCATCCACTTTATTTTTGGTTTTGTTTATTCTGATTATTTCTGATTAATTTTACATTGTACCAACACAAGCAAAAATTGATTACCCTCCGAATCTGAAAGGGAGTCCTTTTTGATGATGGTGATGATGATCGGAGCATTCCCCGCTCGTGAGGACTCGCGAGAATACGGGGAGTGAGACCTTACCTTTACCTTAGTTCCTCCGGCACCTCCAGAGGCGCTTATGGCATCCAAGAAGAGTCGCCAATCGTCTCTCATAAGGGCCGCTCCCATTCGGGCTGGATAGACGCGTTGATATTGTGAAGATCCGACTGGTAGGTACGGCGAAGAGTGTTCTTCGGTCGCCCTCTTCGTCTGGATCCCTCCGGATGCCACTGGAGGATAGCGTTGGGGAGTCTGGTGCTTCCCATCCTGAGTGTACGGCCCAGATACCTCCAGCGGCGGATCTTGATGACTTCAGTAAGAAGGGGTTGCACTGTCATCTGGCGAATCGCCAGGTTTGTGAGCCTTTCTGTCCAGTGTATGTTTAAGACCCGCCGAAGGCATGTGTTTTCAAAGGCTAGAAGACGTTTCTCTTGCTGTTGGCTGAGGTGCCACGTCTCGGACCCGTACAGAAGGACGGAGAGGACGTTACTGTTGAAAAGTTTCAGCTTGAGTCTAAGGGAGTACTTCTTGCTCCTCCATATCTTCTTTAGCCGATTGAAGACATCGCGGGACTGGCCAAGTCTTAGCTGGACCTCCCTTGCACAAGCTCCAGTATTTTCAACTGTACTGCCGAGATATCGGAATTCAACGACCTGTTGGACTTGCTGGTCCCTACAGCGTATATCTAGCGGAGATCCGCTGCTCGCCAAACTCTTCGTTTTGGGGATGTTTATTTTCAATCCGAACAGTTCAGCTGTTTCACTGGTCCTTGTGAGGAAGTCCTGCAGCTTCTGTTTGCAGGTCTCCATTAGGCTGATGTCATCGGTAAAGTCTATGACTCCCACTTTTCTACCATCCCCGATGTCAATGCCGTATCCTTCACATCTTCTTAGAACGTAGTCGATGATCAGGACCAACAGCAGTGGAGAGAGAACGCACCCTTGCTTCACGCCCGTCATAATTCGGAAGTATTTGGTGTTGCCGTCGCGGGTACGGACACAACATTCCGTGTCTTCGTAAAATGCTGCTATCAGGCTTACGAGTTTGTCCGGTATGCCATAGTACCAGAGCACTCTCCAGAGTGTAGCACGGTCGATGGAGTCAAAAGCTTTTTCGAAGTCTATGAAGACCAGACAGAGCTTTTTCTAAGCTATCGTATGCCATATCAATTCATCTCTTTAAGTGTCACTAGATTTTCGTCCGAAATTCCAGTCAAAACTGCGTACACAAACCGCGTCCGGATTTTTCAACCCGAAACTCAATATCATACTCGGTGAGTGGGTAACTTTGTTGAACTTTGCTGTCAAATGCAGCGGGTGTATTTTATTTTGTTTCATAGTATGACAGTTTATTTTGTCCTTAATTTTGTGTGGATCTTCTTCTCCATCTGCGTTGGCTTGGCTTGGGTTCTGGTTTTATGTCGGTATGATCTTCCGATTTCTTTAGTTTTGCAGGGAACGGGTTTAGTTTTATTCTTAATCTCAACTGCAAGAAATTTTACTTTATTTCTCGTTTTAGGGCGTTTCCCTGCCGGCTATGCACGTAATGTTGTCCAAGTGGGCACCACCGGCGGAAAAGGGTAGAATCGCATCTCTGGTGTATGCAGGTAAGCGAATTTTCTCCCATCTGCCCTCATCCTCACATAGCCTACCACCAGACAAGGGTGTTCACTAACCTTCTACCAATAGAAACCACGGGTTTTCCCCCAGAGTTGACCATTGCGACCCTGCAGTAGAGCCCCGGAGAAGAAATTTCGAGAGTAACAGCCGATTGGTTGTCTTTGACAGTGCAAAACAGATATGTCAGCTGAATTTTATTAGAGCTATATTCTGGTCCGTCTTGTCAAGGGTCCTCTCCAGGCTCAAAGCCGCTCAAGTTGGAAAAACTCACTTGTGGAAAAACAAACAAAATATCTCAAGTTGGAAAAACGCACAAGTTGGAAACGCACAAGTTGGAAAAACGCACTTGTGGAAAAACAAACAAAATATCTAGAATATCTGACTTTCTTGAATTCCTTTGTAAGAGTTGCTTGGAATTAAAATTTTTGCTGTGATTTCATCTTGGGCACGGCTGCTGTTTATGCCGCTCGTTGGGTCATTGATCGGGTAGAGATTTTCTGCATTTGGGTTGACTTTTGTTTCACTGTAGAGAATACCTTGGGGGTCTGAATTTCCTTTCGCTGATGATGCCTTTCCATGTTTTTGGTCGTGAGTATTCGCCTGTGTCTCGGTTGATCCCTGAACAGTTTTTGTTAATTCCAACGGCTTCTCGTGGCCTTCTCTCTCGACATAAATAAATACCAAAACAAACTGTCACTTTATTCACCGTAGGATTGCAACTTTCTCTTTTTGCTCTTGTGTTTCCAGTAGCCTATATCAGAATCGTCGGAAGTGTGAAATGTTAGTTAAATGGACTAGCCCCAGTACACTGCTTCATAGAAATTCATAGCATAATCTACCTTTCACGAAGAAAAGTACTTGAAAAAAACTACACTGAGAAAAAAGAACCGTGTTAAAAAACATTAAAATCTGTATCAGTCGTTACTAGCAAAAATCTTTGAGGACCGGGTTAAGTACCGACTTTTAACCTGATACACCGACTATTTCAAGAAAATTCGACCTTTTTTTAAGAAAAAAAAATCGAGGAGTTTCGAGCAAGGTCATTTATTTTCATCTATTGGTGTATAAGCATTTGTGGTGAGGGGGGGGGGGGGGTCGCCCTTCTTCCTAGTCATGAGTAAGTAACTGAACAATTTAAGCTAATAACTTATTCTTGATATGTATACGTAAGCTATACCGTAGGGTAATACGCGTGGAGCGGCGATAGTCGCGAAACGCTCAAACACAGTTTGGCTTAGCGAATCTTATCAAATCTAGTAAAAAAAATATCTCGTGTCTATGAAACTTAATTTTGGTCTGGTGGCAACATTGAGCTCCTTTAGCTCAGTTCAGTTTTGTCGGGGTATCCATAGTCGCTGCATGGGACCAAAGACGGAGGTTCTATTTGGCCTATACCTGAACCTGAACCTTATTTGTTCTTGGTATTACCAAGTTTTTTTCTAAGTGAGCAAAACGACGTTAAATCAGTTTTGCCAAAAACAAATCGAGGACGGACGAGATAATCACCTTCGAAAATCCCCCAGATTTCAACTTTCTGAAAACTCACCCATGTCAATGGTCGAAGGGGAGGAGGTAATCGGACGGGGGAACTCACAGTAATGCACTAGATTCCTAGCCGAGGGACACTGAGAGCGTGTTCCACCCTACTTACCTTAGTTACTACGCATGACGTCACGAATTCTGGCTTTTTGCTGTCAAGGCTGGGGACCGACTAAAACCAGGAAGGGAAGGGAACGCGAGAAAAGCAGGAAGGCATACTAAAACCAGGAAGGGCATACTAAAACGAGGAAGGGCATACTAAAACGAGGTAGGCTGTCGCCAGAAGTCAAAACTGGAAAGCCGTGTGCGTTCCGTTCCTCTGTTTAGTATTATTTGAGGGGTCGGCAACTTTCCAAATTCAAAGTTCATCATCCCTTCCTCGTTTTAATATCCTGTAGTATCCGTCGTTTTACTATCCGTCTGAACTAGAAAGGAAAAGGTGAATTACAATTTTGATAGTTGCTGACCCCTCATTGAACCCATAATGCCTACCCATGTCAGGATACTAAAACGCGCGAAGGGATGGTGAACTTTGAGTTTGAACAATTGCCGACCCCTCGAAGAATACTAAACAGAGGAAGGGAACGGTGCAGCTTTCCATTTTTTCGCAGCCTTGACTTCCTTCCTCGTTTTAGTATGCCCTTCCTGGTTTTAGTATGCCTTCCTGCTTTTCTCGCGTTCCCTTCCCTTCCTGGTTTTAGTCGACCCCTCAAGGCTGAACGATTTTTCTATTTCCCAGCAGAATATCATGCCTAGGACGAATCCGACCAATCACGTTACAGAGATGCGTAGTTACTACGCTTATTACGCTCCCGAGCATGGTAAGCAAATAGTTACCATTTCGAGAAGGTTGGAACGGTCAGCGTAGTAACTTTTCGTGAGGTTGGACGGAAATAGTAACTAATAGTTACTATTGGTAGAAGGATGGAACACGTTGTGAAGCAGGGGGATGAGTGCCTGCCCTATGCGGCTTATAGGCACACGGCGAACTGTATTTAACATGTATCGCCCTTTCTAGGCATGTCATTGGGCACTGTCATATCCCTCCCACTTTCTGGTGCACTCGCAGCTGCCGCAGGTTGGGCTTCAGTTTTCTACGTCCAAGGGGGGCTGTCTCTTCTGTGGTGTTTATTGTGGGCCTTCTTAGTCTTCGACTCCCCGTTGACTCATCCATTTATAAGCGACGAAGAAAAGGAGTATTTGGTGACTGAAATGAACCTCAAGCCCATCGAGACGAAGAAAGGCGAAAAGCGAAAGGTTAGTTGCCCTCAAAGCAAAATAACGCTAGGGAGTATCGTCAAAAATTAACAAAATTGTAACACACTCAAATAGCAGCGATGCTAGCGATAGAGAACGACCCATTGAAACTCATTCAGTCGTTCACCAACGCTTGCTCCGATAACTTCATATTCTGAACATTGCAAAAAAATGATACAGCATTCATTGTTTCCTTGGTGTGTGCAGACCGCACCTTTGCTTTACTAGAAATTTATAAATCCGGAAGTTTGTCTCGCTTTAAATGCCGCAAGCGTAGTGGGCGGTGCTACAAGTATAGCCTGTTTGCAAAGCATGGAAAGCATAAGTCTTGGCGCTAATCCCTAGTGTTGTTTTGCTATGGTTGCCCTTGAACTGCAGTACCGTGCAGTAGAGGTATAACTTTGGACAGTACAGTTTTCATATACTTGCTTTGTTAAATGTCAAGTACCCGTCAGCCAAAGTAAAGAAAAAAGAAAAACTAAAGGTATCAGGTCAAACTGGCGGTGCTGATCTCCGGTTCTCTGCCCTCGGCCAGGAAGTGGACATGGGTGGTTGGGGGCTGGCCATCCTGCTTTTGGCCATTTTTTCTGACACGACTGGTGATAAATAAATTAATCCGTACTGATGTGAGTAGGCTGGTGGAGGTACAACAGTTTAAGACCTAGCTGGAATCAGTTCTTGTGCACTTTTTTTCTCTCTAGAGTCTTCCTGTTCCGTGGAAGAGTGTGGTGACGTCCATGCCGTTCTGGGCGATTGCGATCTCCCATACATGCAGCAACTGGGGTTGGTACATGGTACTCGTCGAGCTACCTACTTACATGAAACAGATCCTGAGGTTCAACATTAGTCAGGTAAAGTAACATCAGCACCATAGCAGGGGTTAATGTGTCGTCACCACATCTTGCGCCGTCTCGGAGGGTCATTGTTGTACTTTTCCTCTTTTACTTTTTACTTTTACTTTAACATTTTTTCTCGGTCTTTCCTGGGTGAGTCATGGGTTTCGAAATTCTGAAATTTCTCCATATTGTTTCGTCACGGCTGATTAAGTTGTTAAGTGTACTACTTTTTAATGATCGCGTAAGTTTCTAGGGTAAAGTGGAGTTCTTGGTGGAATTACTTCCTAGCGGAATCTCTGACAGATACCGTTTACAGAAACAGTTATGGCATGGGAATTGCAGCTCTCTGGCACACACTGCGGCTCAGTTGGCGAGCTGCTGTTCATAAAAGTATGTTGATCCCGCTTGATGAATACTCTGTACTCTTCAGTTCAGGGTGGTGTTTTTTTCCGGTGGCGTTTTGTTTCACACTGGCGTTTTTTCCGCAGTGGTGTTTATTACAAATACTAATGCCAGTTACAAAGACAGTGTCGGAAAATAAACGAGGGGTTACCAACTCCCAAACTTGGGGTACAGGTGTGCTCGACAATTGTGTGTGCCCGACGTGTGCCCGACGCGTGCCCGACTGTGCCCGAAGTGTGCCCGACGTGTGCCCGACTCCCCGGTATAGAGTGTGCCCGACAGTTGGTAACCCCTCGAAAATAAACATGTCAGTTGTCGTGCCGATTTTTTTTTGTTTTTCTCTTATTTGTCAAAATAACAAAATAGAACTGCGTTGAAAACAAGACCAAAGGTTTCGATGGGATCCCAGAAATCTTTTTATGTGGTCCAGACAATTGGGTCTTGTCTTCGCCAGATCCAGTCTTCGCCAGGCTAATCATCTGAGAAAACCAAGTTCAGATATACCTCTATAAGCTATATCTATTTTAACGATACTGACCGAAACTTCCTGCTTTACTTCTGCCACCGTCTGTCAGCACGATAACTCTCGAAGGGAATGAGATATTTTGATGAAACTTGGTGTGAGGATTCTTTGGGTCAAGGGAAAGGTCGAGTTCATAGATGTGCTGTGTAGCCCTTTATTTAGGGGTGGGGAGGGGGTCCAAATTAAGGGGTAAACAAAATATTTTTAAACAGCTAATGAGATAATCGATTAAGGGGCAAGAAGACATGCTGAGTACCTTAAATTGCACTTGCAGGCAATAAGGCGAATCCCGATGAGTAGCTTGCGGCTGATGATGGTGTTCATTTATTTCCGGGTCACTGTTTCTGGGGCACTCCAGTACACTTTCCACGGTTGCGCACACCAGTCCTCGTCGAGTGGCTTTTTGAACCCCTTAGGTGTTTCGCTAGTCGCAGATGAATCAGACAGGCCGTTTCACAGAGGAACAGCACGATGGCTGAAGAAGTGCTGGAACACACGAGAGGAGCAGGATCTTCGGAACAGCTTCCGGGAGTGGCACCTAGTCCGTGAATTGCTGTCAGTTGTCACGATTGCTGTCACGATTATGAAAACCATTTTCTCGCCGGAAAAGTACTTCGCCGGGAATCCGGCTGAAACTGGAAAATTTGGTATCAGTTAAAGTTTTATTTGAAGTTGAGCAGATATTCGATATAGGGGTAAGGAGATACACTGAATTCATTTTCGAGCTTTATTTTTCGGCCGGACAAGCAGTTCGCCGGGAATTCGGCCGAAACCGGAAATTTGGCAGAAGTAAGGCAGGAAGTTTCGATCAGTTTCGTCAAAATAGATATGAATTATAGGGGTAAACACACATGCTGAATCCATATCTGAAATTGGTTTTCTCCGATGATTAGCTATTTGACCTTAATCTGTTTCTAAATTTTAATAGTAAAAACGTTCAAGGAGTCTGGTGAAGACAAGACCCAATTTTCTCTATCAAAAATTAAACTTTTAGGATCCCATCGAAACCTTTGGTCTTGTTCTGACAGTTAACTCACACATCGGGGTGCAAACTGACGTCTAAGCGCTGTGGCGACGACCAATGGCAAGATCGATAAAACGCAGTGCCACACCCCACTTTTTTGCATCTCCCTACTCTCTTTCAGAACGCTGGCCTTTCCGCCATCCCGTACTTGTCCATGTGGCTATTCAACGTCTTCCTTAGCACAACTATGGACAAGCTAAGAGCGAAGAAGATCCTCAACCTCACTCAAGTAAGGAAGATTTCAACTGGAATCGCCTCGCTTCTCCCCGCTGCGATGCTAGTAGGCGTGGCCTTGGTTGGGTGTGATCGTGCAGCCGCCGTAGCCCTCATGACAGTCAGCGTGATGTTCATTTCTGGAATGTACTGTGGTTTCCTGACAAACCATGTGGACATTGCACCGAATTATGCCGGTAAGCCAGTAGCTACATAATTTGCAAACCTTTATTCAATTAAATCTGAAAAACAATTTTGGTTGTTATTTTTAATTTCTTTTGCCAGTCTCACCTTCGAGAGACATTTGTTTCGGTGAAAAGCTAACTGAAAACCAACTGGATAGCCGGGTTCGTTGACTGAAATCAAAACAGGGATCCTTCCTCAGAACAGGGATTCTGACTTAAGAAAGAAAAAGAACAAAATCAAAGAACAGGGATCCTGACTTAAGAAAGAAGAGGAAAAAAAACAAAGAACAGGGATCCTGACTTAAGAAAGAAGAGGAATAAAATCAAAGAACAGGGATCCTGACTTTCTCGGTTTCGGGGCAAGAAGGATTATATTGCAAGTTTGCGGGTTCTCGGATCTGTTGCACCCGACTGTTGTATTAGGAAGTCCAGAAAATTTCCCCATCTGAGATCCCATCGAAACCTTTGGTCTTGTTTCCAGTGCGGTCAGCATAAAAAATCCGGTGTCACGGATCGTTCTTTTCTTGTTGATGTTGGAATATCAGGGAAAAGAAGAGGAGAGACTGCTTTTTGAGCCCTTAACACGAACTTTTAAGAAGAAGTGCACTTTCTTGCTCCTATTGATCTCCCAGAAATCAGGGTCCTTTATACCTATTTTTGTCACGTCTCCAGGCAATAGATTCTCCCCCTAACGGGGGGAGAAGTGGGCATTTATAGGGACGAGGGGTTCATGGAAATGAGCAAGCTTACCCACAAAAATTGGATTCATGTTGACGCGGCAACGTTTCATCTCCGTCGATTTTAATCCGCGATGGCTGCATGTAGTACACTGTAAAAAGTTTCTCCGAGAAAGGATTAAAGTTAACTGCAATATTTACTACTGGGATTAATCTTATCTCTACTGGGATAAGATTGAATCCGAATTAGAAATAATCTTATCTCAGTAGAGACAATATTAATCCCAGTAGCAAATACTGCAAGATTTTTTTTTACTGTGTAGAGGTGTGCTTTGAACGCTAGTTTCTTTTAAATAGTGACATTTCCATCCACTTGCTTTGACAAAATTTCAACAACCAGTCAGCCAGAGAAGCTAAATAAGGCCCGTACACTGTCATAAGTTTCAACAGATAACACAAGGGTGCGCGGTTTCAACAGACAATGCGTAACGACAACACTTCGGATGTTGTGTGTCGTGTGTTATGCGTAACAAGCGTTGCAATCAGGAAGAGCAGAAAAATCGCAAAAAAGCATCTGCTGAATTTTCGGACATCATGACGACAAACAAAAGTCAGTAGATGCTTTTTTGGCTGTTTTTTGTTCTTCCTGGCCTGGCAATGCTTGTTCTGCATAGCATTTCACGTAAAATGTTTTCTAACACAACAAATAACATCCCAAGTTGCCAGTTACGCGCTGTCTGTTGAAACCGTGCATCCTTCTGTTGTCGGTTCTGAAACTTCTGACAGTGTTAGAACTCCAGCGTAAGAACTCCAGAACAGTTCCTAAAACTGCACTGATCAAAATTAAAGAACGTTCGAAGAATTATACCTCTCTTATAGCGACGATTCTATACAGAATTTGTTGCGTCTCGGCGAACAAGAACCGTGGGTACATTTTCTTAAACTTTCTAGGCACACTGATGGCTCTTACAAACACACTCGCAACAATACCCGGATTTATTGTTCCTGTTTTCGTCGGCGAGATGACCCATGGCAACCAATCACTGGAGCGATGGCAAATCATTTTCTTCATTACTGCTGCCATCTATATTGTTGAACTTGTTGTATACTCGATCTTTGCATCCGGTGAAGAACAGAAGTGGAATAAGGCGTTCATTGAGCCCGGGTCGGAAGATGATAAACCTCCTGAGGTGTTCGGTCATTAAGTGTGTTACATTACAAGAATTAATTTCTATACTTGTTTTTACTAAGAAAAGACGATTATTCCGTTGAAGTCTCTATATTGCTTAGGTTGGACAATTCACAGCTTTATGATCACATCTTTAGTGCGATGCAAAACCGTGTTTGAAAATTTGCGGCAGGCTTGGTATTTTGCGGCATTGCAAGGAAGCGAAGTTGCGGCCACGTTGTTTTGATAGTAGACTCTGCAGAGTCTGGGTAGAGATTGGCCCCATGGGGCTAATATTGTGTCTTCTTTTCACTAGCCAACACACAACGGACGGGATGAATATGCAACCCTGTTCAATTGCGGCAGCTTTCTGGCACAACCAATGTCTTCAGAATCGTAGTTTCGAGCTGAATGGGACACGATTTTAAAGGAAAGTGTGTCCGAAGAAAAACTTAACACTTGTTGACTTGACCTTTGGAATACTACGAAACGTCTCAAGCTTTCGGCTTTCTGGAGTTTGGGGAAAAGTAGACACACAGGCCAACGATTTTCAATTGTCGCCTCGGATGAGGGCATGTCACTGAGCATTGTTGCTCCAGTTAGCTCTTGCTCTTACGAGCTAAGAGCCATCTATTAGAACTAAGAGGAAAATCCAGATGTGGAAACGTTGATGAGAACAGTGACATGCCCTCGAAAATGGACAAGCAAATCGTGGATGTCCTGTCTAGGACGAAACGTGCTTTGTTCATTGGTATTTGTTAGGGACAAGTCGTTCGACCCAAGCTTAGTCTGCACTGGAACTCCTGGGGGTTGTGATCGTTCTGATAGTCCAACCGTTGCCAAGTTACGACTTAAATCACTGGGCGATTTGGGCCCAGTAGCGCCTGAATCAGGAGGGTTTGGAGGTCGGGACTCCCAAAACCCCATATAGATCCGAAGATCAACGAGTGCAACAAATTTCAAGTCAACACCTGGTCATGTCGTCAGTTATGAACTAAAAGAAAATATGTGAAACCGCTGTGAAAATGCTCAGTTTTCTATAAGTTCTCGCACAGAGGGAACCTTTTTGATATTAATAACGGGTGGTGGAGTCGTTATAAGGGGACGAACATTAGTTGCGTTTTTTTTTAATCAAAGTTTGAAGTTACCTTCGAACTCAAAGGTATATTTTTAAATACCGTTTTTGCTCGCCGGTCACACTTTTTTTGTCCTTCAGACTTTGACCGTGAACTTCGTAAGCTAGCAAGTTCGAAGTTTGTCTGGAACGTTGATGAAACGACGACCGGGCAAGAACCGCCGGAGACGTAAAAACACTAGTTAACCAGTGGTTCCCAACCTTTACCGTACCGCGGACCCCTAATCAAGTTTCGAAAAGGTTGCGTACCCCCTTTTCCGGAACTTAAAAAAAATGCGATATTTATTGTCATAAATGACAAGGCATACACGTGTAGGAATATATACAAAATCAATGAGAAACTTAAGGCTGCTTAGTGCCAAAAATGTTGTCAAATCTCGGTTCCAAGTCATTAACGGTAATACTTTTTTCCACCAAACGGATTCTCGATCCAGTCATGAGTTCTTCCCCGTCACTGCAAACTGATAAATACCAGTCACACGAATAGTTCCTCTCATGTTGTCCTCAACTGGAGGTTTTCGCAAAATTATAATAATTTCTCTTTTGTCAGAAAAATCTTGATAACGGGCAAAGACTCAGAGCTCCATGTGACATATCCATGCTTCCAACATGCTGCATCGTAAATATTTTCGTTAGCTTAATTCGCTACCTGAATGACAATGTCACTTGCAATGTCTTTGATCTTCTTGAAACAATATTGTTTGACACAGGAATAGACTTTATGGCAGTAGACTTGCCTTTTTTGGAATCAGTGTTATTTATTGAATTTTACTAGGGCTTGTAATCAAAGGCGTCAAGTACGGGTTGGGGCCCCCCTCCCCCAAAGTGGTCGGTCAGTCGGTAAAAAAGAAACGAGTCGGCGCGAAGCGCCGCGATTTTTCGCAATAACAGTTGTTTTTTTTCGAAAAAGAGTCGGTAAAAAATGACTAGCCAGTCGGTAAAACATACCTTTCTCTCCCCAAATTTGTTCTGGGGAGCCAAAGATACACACTTTCCTTAAAAACCGCACACGTTAGGCGTGTGCGGTTTTTAACTGTGGCGTTCTTCTGTGTTAGAAAAATAAAACAGAAGTTATATTCATGCATTATATTCTATGAGTGAGCAGCTGATTGCTCACTCATTTTCAGCAATCAAAAATGAGTGAGGTGAGATTTTAAAGCTACAGACTAAACCGATGTTGGTACCTTGGCGTACAACTTGCAAAGGTCTCGCGTACCTCTTTGGGTACGCGTACGACCGGTTGTGAACCACTGAGTTAAAGCCAGGCTTCACCTTCCAGATTACCAGACGTCCGGGGCTTCCGCATGGTCAAGCCAACCCTTCCAGATTTTCATGATAATGATGACAGCTAAATTTGCTGTTCTTCGACATTTCGTAAATATCCCCTTTATGCCCGGGCCCCACTATAGTCACACCTGGTAATAACGCCGGTAATAAGACTGTCTTACGGTCGAAATTGGGAAGAAAAGACGCTGAAAACGTAAGATAGTCGAGATGGAAAAATCCATCTCCGCCATTTTGAACGTAACTTTGGACCAATCAGAGACCAGAGTCGTTGATTTTTGTCAGTTTTGTTTACCTTTCAGTGATGATGGTGGTAATGTTTCTTGAATTTCTTCGTTCCAGGTGTGACCAGGATGAAACGTAAGAGTGGGTAATAGCCAAGTTAACGAACCAAATTACATCCAGATGGGACTGAATGTGGCCCGGGCATTACATTTCAAATATCTCTTGCATCCCAGTCACAACTGTCAACCACTTTCCCTTTTCTTCCTCCATTTGCATATCTGTAGTGTCTCTCGAACGAGTTGCCTCTATGGCACCCCAGAGTCCGGAATCTGGAGTGTCCAACACCCTGGACTTTCAGACATTTTTGGCCTGGCTTCACCTTCCAGATCCGCCTCGACGGAAATGGCTGTCTGGAATCCGGAAGAAAAATCTGGAAGTTGAAGCTTCGCTTTTAAGCAAATGGTGAACTTCGACGGCGTTTGAAAACGGAAATACGGCTGAGCCAATGGCGAAAAAACTTCAATAAAAAACGCAACTATTCATGGGCGGAATCCTAAAGTCCTTCTACTTTTCTGTGGCGTCATCAGAAAAGAAAAATTTCAATGCGGTACACCGCTATTTTAAGTCATGCCAAAAAAGAATTCCGAACGCATTTGTGTGCCATTTCTACAGCCCCAGAACCCCGCTTGCCTGATTTCCCAGAAATTATTCCTGTTATAATTACAACAGGAAAAATTTCTGATAAGTTCTGTAACGGAGGAATTCTTTTTCTTGGAGATGAAAATATTGAAAATCTGGTAGATGGAGCCTGAGTTTATTTTTGTTTCGCCTCTCCCACCTGCGACGGTGTGGAAGCATACACTTAAAGGACCCCTCCCACTCATTCTGCCTTTCATACTATCCCTAGCTCCCTTAAGGAATTATAAGCTTCTGAAATCCCCGCCTTTCGTCATTGTTTTATTTTGCACTTATGACTGTTTAGCGCTTTTTCGGCCGAGCCAAGTTTTGCCAGTCATGCAACGCAAACTTCGCCGAAAGCTTCAAGGTCCGCCGGCCACCCTTGCAAACATAAGGACTCGAGAAGCTTCTAATTGTTGTTTCTCATTTTGGAAGACATGCTAGGCCATCAGGTCCTTCTCCGGTTTTGACTTCTTTTGTTTTGTCTGCTTTTCCACTTTTTAACCACGGTGCGTTCAGTTTTCAAACATTCTGCGTCCAGTCGCCACGTCGAAGAGCGGGAAGGCTGGATATAGAGCGTGTTCCATCCTACTTACCGTAGTTACTACGCATGTCGTCACGAATTCTGGCTTTTTGCAGTCAAGGCTGGAACGATTTTTCTATTTTCCAGCGGAATATCATGCCACGGGTGAATCCGACCAATCACGTGACAGAGATTCGTGGTTACTATACGCTTACCACGCTCCCGAGCGTGGTAAGCAAATAGTTACTATTATATACTATTTCGAGAGGGCTGGAACGGTCAGCGTAGTAACTTTTCGTGAGGTTGGAACGGATTTAGTAACTAATAGTTACTATTGGTTCGAGGGTGGAACACGCTCATAGTGGACAAGCGCTAAACAAGAAAATCGCTAATGTCACACAGACAACAATGGTATTTTCGAAAAAAAAAAAAAATTCTGAGATATTCGATCGTGAAAAGATCATTTCTAGTAAGAGCTATTGAAGCTATATGCACATAGTCCGATTTTCGCAGTCGGATGCGAATTTCCTCATTCGCTCAAATTTTGACGCAGCACATGAAGGCTCACCCATAAGTCGTATTCTCGCTGTTCCCCGAGGAATCCTCGAGGAATCAAGGGTAAGGGCGAGAATAGAGGGAATCACTCCACGCGGACTCCGCGTACGGAAAACAACGAGAACACGGGGAATGCTTCCAAAATGGATTTTGTTAAAATAACAAATATGCAGTTGCTGAAATTAGTCTGAATCCACTTTATTTTTGGTTTTGTTTGTTCTGGTTGTTTTTAATTAATTTTACATTGCACCAACACCAGCAAAAATTGATTCCCCTCCGAATCTGAAAAGGAGTCCATTTTGATGATGGTGATGATAATCGGAGCATTCCCCGTTCGTGGGGACTCGCAAGAATACGGGTAGTGAGTCACCGGGACAAGCAAAAACACGGGGGCTCCTCAAAAGGAGTCCTCGGGGAACGGCGAGAACTCGCCCCTGGAGGCGAGTTCAATTGAGCGCCTAGGTTTGCAGTGACCGTTAATCACCTCGAAGAGAGTATTTTCGCTTATTACAACGACCTCAAACTTGTTCGGACTACGTATCCTGGCTCATACAAAAATCCTAAACAAAGGGAATTTCACGTCCTTAGTTGACCAGGGGAGAGGGGCGGGGCTGTAGTGCAGGATTATTGGTCTCTTAACGAACCAATTATATCTGTTCTTCAGATCCAGGTCAGTTTTCTTTCCTTTTTTCTAAGAACGAGGTGGTTTTATTTATAAATCGGTACTTTTCAAAGTAAAACCATTGATATTCAAAATAATGACTAGACACAGAGAGACCATTCGAAGGGTTCAGGTACATGCTAAAACAAGATATGAACATTTTTAGGAATGTTTTAAGCACTCTGACATTTTAAGAGACGACACATCATGGAATGCCAGGAAAGACTAAACTCCCACGAGAGCCAATGACACATCGAAAACAGCCGACTAACTCGGCCTAGAGGGACCGCGCTATGTAAAAAATATATAAATCCTTCGAAAGAGAAAACGGGGGAATCAAAACTGAATCTTCAGCTCTAGATTCCGAAAGTTAAGCTTTTGTCAGGACATTCCATTCTCCTTCTCGGGGCAGGACCCCTGTTCGTGACAAAGCGAAAAAGTCCGAACCTTTTTCAAATCCAAAAGCGAAAATAAGATCGAAATCGGAAAAGTGTTTACCTTCACAGCCGGCCAGATAGGTCATCAGTTATGGGGGGGGGGGGAGGTCCAAAAGAATAAACACATAGAAGTTAAGGGGGACGCCCTGACAACAGCTTAACCGAACAAAAACAAACACTACGGGACACACTAGGACATCCAAGATGGCTCCGGATTTTCGGTATTAAAATATCGCTGGGTCTCGAATCTGAATAAATATGATTGTTACTGTCGTGCCGCATACCATTCGGTAAGCTACTTCTAATGGGACAGGGATTGGTTCGTCCCTTTGCAGAAAAAGCTTATGGGAAGAACAACCCAACCGAGGCAACCGTCCAGCAACTAGCTCCCACACAAACTTGTAAGGCGGCTTGATATGGTTGTTTACTCAGGAATTGGGTGTGTCCACTGCCACAGCGGATTGGTCTTTTTAAAGCTCCCTCCTTCCAATATTCCAACCAAAGTCGCTGATGCACTACGACACACTCATTTATCTTGTTTGAAAGCCTCGACGACAGCTTGTAGAAAGGAGCGACCCTCCGGCACCCTGAAGAATAGTCCCGCCACCGTTGATCCACGGACCAATCGTAAGCAAGGAAGCAGAAGCAGGAGCCGCCCACACCGCGTCAGCTGGCGGGGATATCGCTGGCGGGCATAGTCCCCGAGAACCGACTGCGCTTGGTTTTGGAGAGCTTCGACCAACACCGGGGAGCTGATGCCAGCGACACCTATGAAACAGATTATTAAGTTACAGGAAACCTTTGAAACGCCCGAGGTACGCTAGACGGATATTACTTTCACAGTTTCCCAAAACCACGCGGGAATGATCGGTAACTGGGCTAGTAAATAAAAACAGCTGTATGAAGAAAAAAATGCTTGGTGAAATGTTTCTTCTGCCTACATACCACGACTCAGAGGAAGACCAGCAAGAACTACGCAATCCTTTGAATGCACATCACGTTTAATTAACCCCTTATCCGCAGTTGGGCTAGGGGAACTAGTTTTCACGTAGAATATGCATGTTTCGGAAACTGCTGCAACACCTATTTTGCGATCGAGAACTAACAAACATTTCAGGAAGGTACGAGGAGGGAACTAATTACCAGTTCATTTCAATTCAGTTTAATTTAAGAAAAGCACATACCGGACTGGCCGATTGGTTGTTTTTGCGTCAAAACAAACTTACACGGTCCCATAATATTACGAGCAAGTAGAAATTACTTCCTCGTGTTGAGTGGGTGGGGGTGTCTAGGGGCGTATCGAAATTAAATCAACACGCGTTTGAAGAGAAGGGCCATTGCTTACCTGGTTTGAAAATCCCCAAAGCTTTTAAGCACCCATTCTCGCTGAGGTCAGGGGCCAACTGTCGGTAGCGAATCATGAACTCCTGAAACGAAAGACAAATTTAGGCCCAATACTTTCATTTATATCTCCAAACTCTTCTCGAGCTCGTTTGAGTTTTGTTAGTCACGCATTGCAAACTTGCAGCAAGGTTCAAGATCCGTCGACAACTCTTTCACACACATATTATCAGCATTACAATTTCACTGATTCACTTGCAGCAGTTGGAACACTTATACAGAGGTCCAACAATAACGAACAGAATGGAAGAGCATTCTTCTACAATAGGGTAGTTTGGTAGATAAGTAATGTTGTCGCAGTCTCTATTGTTTCTTTTTACTATAGTGTTTTCTTCTTCTTTTCTTTCCTTATTCCTACTCCGTCTGTGCCTTGTGCTTTTTGATGGGTGAAAAATAAAATCATTATTATTGTTTTAAGGACATAATTAAGAAACTTCAAAGTAGCGGTTGTAGCAAGGTAGCAAGTAGCAGGTCTATTTTCTGTTTAGGACTTCTTTTGTTTTGCTTGGTTTTCAAATTTCTTAACCACGGCGCATCAGTTTTCAAATATTTTCCGTCCAGCCACCGCGTCCGAGAGCGGGAAGGCTGGATAGAATCGACGAGCGCTAACAAGAAAATCGCAATTTTCACGTGGAAAGTAATGGTACTGTCGAAAAAGTTATTACTGAGCCATTTCATCGTGAAAAGATCATTTCTAGTAAGAGTTGTGCTTCAAAACGGGATATCAAATTATCATCGTCGTAAGTGTGCACGTATGCTTGGTTAGTTCAGAGTAACGCGAGAGCACATTGATTGATAACAGTTTCAATGAGTCCAAGGAAGGTTATTCTCTTTGGGATCCCTAAACGTTAATAACAGGATACCTTAATAAAGTTTATCCGTACGTGTGTTAGCGCGACAAACTCGATGAAAATGCGTTACCTCGTTGCTCCGCTATTTACAAACAATCAATTTTCAAACAGTGGAATTTCCCTGCCGGATTTGTGGTACTTCTATGCGCTTGTACCTGTGTTGTATGCTTGACAAAAGCTACTTACGAAAGATAAGTGTTAACGCAGTGAGCTACCTTCCGCAAGCTGATCACTGGCCACTGAAAAGCCGCGTTTGTATTAGGAATCAAATTTTCCGCGTCATAGTAAAATCTTGCGTTGTGAGGACGGGCCATAACGCCATAAGAGAGCAAATAGTGAAAAATAAAAAATCCCTCAGCACAATCCAAATAATACGGTGTATTTAGTTAAATCAGACACAAATAAGTTGGGTTTTCAGTTAAGCTTTAAAGGACCCTTCTTGCTTATTCTGCCTTTCATAATATACTTAGCTCCCATATGGAATTATAAGCTTCTAAAATCCCAACCTTTCTCCATTGTTTCGTTTCGTAAGTACGAATTTTTAGCGCTTTTTCGGCCTTGCCGAGTTTTCCCGTCACCCAACGAAAAGTTTGCCGGAATTTTCATGGTCCGCTGACAACTCTTTTGCACAAAAGGATGTGATAATCTTCTGTTTATTACTTCTTTTATTTGCTTAGTTTTCCCACTTTTTAACCAGGGACATTCAGTTTTCAAATTTTTTGCGCCCAGCCGCCGCGTCGGAGAGCAGGAAGACTGGATGTAATCGACAAGCGCTAACAAGAGTATAGCTAGTTTCAGGTGGAAAGTAATGGTATTTTCGAAACCGTTTTTTCTGATCCATTTTATAGGGAAAAGATCATTTCTAGTAAGAGTTGTGCTTTAAGGAATTGGTTCGGGATATCTTCCGAGTCTGGCGAAGACCGGAAATATAAACCGATTGTCTGGATGAAGAAGTCCATTAAAGATCCCACTTTGGGATCCCGACGAAACCTTTGGCGTAGTTCGCTTCAAAGAAGTGGACTTTCTCCCAAGATTATGATGTAGTTGTAGTTTCTTAAATCGGACTCAGTTCTGGTCTACTATAAGAAAAGAATAACTCTGTAGGAAATTCTTACCTGAATAGTGTTCACTTCTGCTTGAACGACGAGCTGATCCGGGACTTGATGGCGGAGCGCTGCGTGGCGGGTGTTTAGTAGTGGTACAAGGTCCCAGGGCGCTGACCAGTGGGCCAGTGTAAACAGAAAGAGTTCCGACCAGGAGTTTTCTATTAGGGCAATCTGCAACAAGAAGAATTATAATTTGAGATCCCCGCAATTTATTCACGCCAAGAACTGATAAAGGTACTCGAAAGAATGTTTTTTTCTCCACGTGCGTGCCACGGTTTTGCCGACATCTTCCATGCGGGACACAATAGCAACAGAGACTGAGGCCGTTTTGCCTGAGGGAGTCCTGAGGCACTTTGACTTATTCTGGCATCATCAAAAACATCGAAGCCAGTAGATTTTGAGGGATATTTTAAAGGCTTCTGAATGCGCGGGGTGTTGCGGTCTTGGCACTTTGAATCGAATGGTCTAGCCAATTAAATATCGACGTCCTGCAGTTCATATAACCTCCTAGACCGGTTCTACAAATTTTGTGGTGACTATCAGGGAATATCAGGACCATACAATGATATATTTGAGCGGCCAGTAGCATTTACAATCTTCCTTATGTTGTTGAAAGCACGTATCAGCACCCAATCACTTAAATTAAAACAATATAATGAAGAGAAATTTTAACAATTTCGCTTCGGTATAGAATCTACGATGTTTCTACGATGATCTTTCACTGTGTATACTCGAGCGTGACATGTGAGCCCGTAAAGAGTGCGGTCGCTCTTATTCGACACAAATAGCTCTTCGACTCCCCGCACTACGACGCTGTTACGAATTTCGCCGCGTCAGCTGTCTCAGACAAAGGTCGGCCGCGCTCTCTGCTTGCTAATGGGCCACCTTCGATCCTAGGCAATGAAACATCATATCTCTAACATGGAAACTAAACTAAATTTATAAGGTGTCTGTTCGTTATGCTATTTTTTTTTTCAGATTCAAGTGATTACACCTGCACATTGTCAGGAGCTGATGCGTGCTTCAAGTAGTTGTACATACCTGATCAGCCTCCGATAAGGTTTGAAAGGGTGCCAGCCATTTTATCCATCGAATGGACATTTCAAGCAGTCTCATACTCGTCTCATGCAGCAAGTCGTGCACAGGTGCGCCAATCATAGGAAACACGTCCTGGCTCAAGGGTCGAAACGGCCACGGCATCGTCTACAAGTTAAAAGCTTGGTCACACTGGGCTCAAAACGCCGCCTATAGTTCAAAACACGCCAGTGATCCTCAGGAAGAAGGAGTAAACGTGTCCGTAACTACTCAAACTAAGCGACTCAAATACTGTGTCAAATAATCACGGCGATCTTTGGGAGCAGCTGTGATACCGCTTCTTGGTTTCTTCCGCAGGTACCCGAAGATTGTGCATCGGCAGGGAGAGATAGCCGTCAAGAGTATTCCACAAACAACGGACAGTCCCTGGGGGACGTGAGATTTGATGTGCTTTTTGGCAGCTTGGGGATAATGAGCAGACTGCAATTAGGGGTCAATCAGGGTTCCTGCAACATAATTATACATGCTGTTTTGATCTAATCGATCTCCCGAATTCAAAACGAAAACATTCAAAATTAGTTATATCTTGTTCTTTTTTCTTTTTTCTACTTTTGCAACCCCAAAAGCTAGGGAATGAGCCAAGTGTGACCAAGCTCTAAACAATGAACAAATTGTGAAACACGTGAACTGGGAGACTGCCGAAATTTCGTCCACAGACAGAGGAAACTTGTTTCCGCAACTAGCCTGTGTTAAAAAAAAGGCTTTGCCAGATTTTCTTATTACTTGCAAGTGCAATTTAAGGTAATGTTTGCGAAAATTTGGCTTATTATTTAGACACGGATCTGCCGCCAGCAATCTGCCGGTTCCCGATCTTCTGCCAAAGACTGAAAGGAGCGAGATGAATTTCTTGAATTCCCAGCCAAAACAGTCATGAAATAGTATGTTGCGGAACTGCTTGTGCCTATACAAAACTGCGAGTCAGACAGTCTCACTTATAAACATAAAGCGAACATAACCATGGCGATTGTCAGTTGTTGTTTTTTTTCGCAGACGGTAAGACATTATACTAAATCAGACACCGAGACCACACTCGCGGTTTTGATTAAAAGCCTGGACTCCCCCCTTCTGAGGAACTACAGTCTCTTCTGAAAACGTCATCGGCCGTCTAAAATGTTTCCCGGTTCTACGGCCGATTAGGTAGAGACCTTCATCAAAGAAGGACTCACACCCTCTCAACGCCTGTACATAGACAACAAGACGCCATACCATACCGTAAACAACCAGTGGGGGAGGGGGCGTGGGGGATTACGTTTATCACCCCGTAGGAGCGTCTCATTTTTGGATTATTCTCCAATCCCTCCGCTCTCATCTTAATGAAACAAGTGTGGAACGTCTCTTCCTATTTTTAAATTGCCAATATCTCATATTCAACGTCAACTTTTTTCTAGTTACTTTCCAATCCTTTACACTTCATAAAAGAAAGACCCTGTTTTGTGTTTCTGAACAAACAGACCCGAACTACTGGAAAAGAAAATATCAAGTACAGAAGAGCGTTTAACCCAATCTGAGATGTACACGTGGCTGGGTGTCTGCTATAGCCCCTGCTGGAGGCTCCGCCCATACTGGAAAAATTTTCTACGAGTAAGAATTAAAGTAAACTGCAATATTTGCTACTGGGATTAATCTTATCTCTACTGGGGTAGGATTAGTCCGGATTAGACATAATCTTATCTCAGCGGAGACAAGATTAATCCCAGTGCTAATACTGCAAGATTTTTTTTTACAATATAGTCTTAGGCAAACTTAGGTCCTCACCGAAATCGCATAATTTTTCGGTCGAGTATGGTTGCGTTCTGGAACTAATTTTGTAGTATTTTATTAGTACAATTTTTTTTCTACTGTATTACGGTAGTACCAGTAACGTTATAGTACCAACTTGCACTTATTTTACGATGGCGTTGACGATTTTGATTCTATTATTTTATCCTGATCTGGCTTACCTGGATATTGACATGAGGCCAGGGGAAGGAGCCGCCAAGAATGTCCGAAATCTGTGCCGACGGATTCACCAGGGCAGGAAGGGGAAGTCGGAAATCAGCAGCTGTGTTTGAGGAAGACGTCCTTATTTCTCGGGACGATTTTGACTTTCTGGGTCCGCGCTCATGTTGAACCGCTACAAATGTTGACAAATGCTACAATTGTTATTAGAACTGACGTGGTTCATGGGAGATTTTGCTTAGGATTACGAGACAGAAAGGTGCCTTGATTTCATGAGAAGAAAGGGCGAACTTCGGGTTATGCTATGAACCATGAGTCGAATAGGGTAGCACAGAACTGACGCAAACTTGCAAACACGAGAGTTGCCAGGTCCAAGATACAAGGCTATGTGGGAAGAAGCACGCGCGATCGTGAATCCTACCATACTTGGTTCCTGCCGAAAGAGACACATCTGCAATCCTCAAACTGTACTGCCCACACTGGTTGGCTGAAGCTACACACTAGTCACTAGACGGATTCAGCCGGTTTGCGTGTTTTACGACTGACTAGTGGTAGCGACTGCGACTGTCTATTAACCTAATAACAAGTCCATTTATTTAATTTTTTAGGTGCACTCCAGCTACTTTCAGTTGACGGGGAGGATAGACAGGTTTTAAGGTAAGAACGCGAGACAAAGCGGTAGAATGAGCGATGTTTTATCGATTGTTTTGATAAAGTAATGTTTCCATCAATTGTATTACAGAGTGATGTTTCACCATCAATTGTGAATTGGGGCTGGAGTGACTTGCCTACCACACCAGTCAACCACAAACCCCTGATTTTTGGATACCCTATGCCAAACGATGGATATGTCTAGCGTTTAGCATACCCTATGCCTAACGCTGGATACACTAGTCTATGCCAGGTGCTGGATACTGTAACCCAGTAAAATATTGATGATTTGAGTGAAGCTAAAAATCAACCTATCACTACTATCAGAACTCCTTTATATTGAGATAGGTCAGGTTAGGTTACCAACAGGTATCCAGCGTTTGGCATAGGGTATCCAGCGTTAGGCATAGGCTATGCCAAATGCTAGATATACCCAGCGTTTGGTATAGGGTATCCAAAAATTAGGGATTTGTGGTAGACTGTACCACACAGAATAATAATAATAAATATACAGCGCTTTCTAGGTACAGCAGAGTACCACAAAAACAAAGTAAAAGGCACGAATGAAGACACTAAGCAGATCAAAATAAATAAACATATTTACATTCTTTAAATCGGTACACAAGAAATAAAAAGCAGCTCATTTGAAGCCACCTGACGCCTTTAGACAAAGTAGTTGACTTTGAGTCGAACTGGTCGACAAGAATTTCGCCGTAGCGAAACTCACGAAGCGTGTCAGGAAAATTGCATCTTCACTTTATAGGTAGCGTACCCTATTTTTGTGTAGCGAAATAGGTAAAGGCTAACCTGCTTCACTAACATGTGGTCGTCTTTAAATAAGAAAAGTAGCCTTAGCCCTTTGACTTTGTTTTCCTGGGTTCTTATGTCCCTACGAAGGTCGGCACTCCGCCTCAAGCGCACACGAACGACCGATGGTAAACCAGAAAATAAATACCAGCAGAAATAAGGGAATGAGCGCTTACTTAACTTACCATCCTTGTTCATTGCTGAGTTGAAGCATTTGTTCAAGCGACAGGCTCTGCATTGGTTGCGGTGCGTTTTGTCGACCGGACACTTTCCGCGTAAATCGCCTTGCGCTTTGCAAGTGTACACGCGACCCCGGTGGATGCTCCTCTTGAAGAATCCAGAGCAGCCTACGAGAAAAGAATTCGCGCTGATTTTAAAGAACCAGGTCGGATCATAGAAAACAACATTAGCAGGTGATGATTTGTCAAAGTACAGGTATGCTTTTGTAACGTTAGTTAACTTTGAACAGTGCAGTTTTGGGCTAAATGGTACAACGAAGATCTAAAAGACCCATTCAGATATTCTTAGGCTACTCTAGCTGACTGGTGGATGACTTTTATCACAGCAAGTGGGTGAAAATGGCAGGTGGTTGCGCCACCCCTGGCAACCCCCCACCTCCTGTGTCATCCCCCCCCCCCCATGCAAATATATAGGAAATCAGAAAATCTTATTAAAATTGAGGTTTTGGCTGCAAGCACTTAAATTTTAACTGAAAAGCCAATTTGTTTTATCATTTAACTGAACACCCTGCATTAAAGGGATTTTTTTTTCATTATTTGCTCTAGAATGACGTTCAGAATATCTACGGCCGTCCTCACAACAAAGAATTCTACTATGACACGGAAAATTTCAATCTCATACAAACGCGGCTTTTCACTGGCCAAGGATCAGCTCGCAGAAGGCTGCCTGGACACTTATTTATCATCAATCTTTTTCGTCAAGCATACAACACAAGTAGAAGCGCGTAAAGGTACCGCAAATCTGACACGGAAATTCCATTATATGAAAATCGATAATTAGTGACTACCGGAGCAACGAAGTAACGCATTTTCATCGGGTCTTCAAGCCTCTTTAAGTGAAGAAGTAATAGGTAACTAGATTGTCCGATCTCTGCCCTTTTCGATGAAACTTTAAGATTTTCCCCACACAGGCAAGTTATATGCCCGGGGGGGGGGGGTGCCGAAACCCGAAAATGCCACCGTTCTAAGTTAACTAACGTTCAAAGAAGCTGTATCAACGATGCTTGTAGAATCTACGGAACAGAAGACGCTGAGCTGGATTCTCGGAAAACGTGTAGCCGATGCCTACACTGTCAGAAGTTTCATAACAGATAACACGAGGATGGAAACGTTATGCATGAAATGTTATGCATAATGAGCTTTGTTAGGAAGAGCCAAAAAAGCATCCACTGACTTTATTCCTTATCGTCATGATATCGGAAAACTCAGCAGATACTTTTTGGCGGTTTTTCGGTTCTTCCTGATGGTAACGCTTATTATGCGTAACATCCTGAAACACAACAGATAACATCCGAAGTGTTATCTATTACGCATTATTTGTTGAAACCGCGCATCCTCGTGTTATCTGTTATGAAACTTTTGACAGTGTACATAACTTTCTGTCAGAACTGGGGCCAGTGCACTACAGGTCTAGTATCTACCAAAGAATAAAAAACACGAGTCCGAGCTGAAAGCCCCAAATACGCCAATTTCAAATCCTCATCGTCAAAAGAAGAAATGGCGAACCTCGAAAAGACAAGTAAAAAAAGTACGAAGAGCACTGAATATGAGATCCAGCTAATCAGTTTCAAAAGACATTTGCAAAGCAATGCGCTCTCAAAATGAGTGTGTCAGATTCACTACGGACAAGTTCGACTGAGAGTGAATGAATTATTTTACTGACCAAATGAAACAACGGAGAGAACTAAATATCTAAAATACCACAAACAATCTAAACCGCAAAAAATAAGGAAAAAGGAATGCCTAATACGAATACTCGCACGCCACGGCGAATACCATTTATCAAACATCAAAGGATAAACTAAATATGTTTAAATAAAACCATAATTCAAAGTCCAAACGTTTAGTTTGTTGGTAAGAAAAACAGACGAACAAATACCATAATCGTTCGTTCACCCACCAGCTTTTGCCTATGCAAAAAGCTTCAGCCTATGCTGGATTGAAAACCCGTCGGGCAAGTTGTATATTAACAATGCGCGTATTTAGGAATGGTCAGCTGAACTTAACTTTTGTCATTTTTATCACAGGATAGGGAGGGATCGACTAAAACCAGGAAGGGAAGGTAACGCGAGAAAAGCAGGAAGAAATACTAAAACCAGGAAGGGCATACTAAAACAAGGAAGGCTGTCGTCAGAATTCAAAACTGGAAAGCCGCACCGTTCCCTTCGTCTGTTCAGTATTCTTTGGGGGGTCGGCAACTTTCCAAATTCAAAGTTCACCATCCCTTCCTCGTTTTAGTATCCTGTAGTATCCATCGTTTTAGTATCCGTCTGAACTAGAAATGAAAAGGTGAATTACAATTTGATGGTTGCTGACCCCTCACTGAACTTAATGCCTACCCATATCAGGATACTAAAACGAGGAAGGGATGGGAACTTTGAGTTTGAAAAGTTGCCGACCCCTCGAAGAATACTAAACAGAGGAAGGGAACGGTGCAGCTTTCCATTTTTTCGCAGCCTTGAATTCCTTCCTCGTTTTAGTATGCCCTTCCTGGTTTTAGTATGCCTTCCTGCTTTTCTCGCGTTCCCTTCCCTTCCTGGTTTTAGTCGATCCCGGATAGGGACGAATCACAAGATGATATCCTGTTAAAATCCGTTCAAATCCAGTGAAAAATAATAGTAGCCTACACTCTAAATATCTGCTGACTGAAAATAAAATGACAACGAAATGACACATTTAATTTAATTTAATTTATTTATCACCCACACGATACATGAAGTAAATATGGTGGAGTAGGAATAAGTAAAGAAACACAAAAAAAAGAAAACGAAATATACACAAAATCAACGAAAGAAACGGATAAGACGGTGGTGAGGGGATAGGCGCGCATTTTTAGTACTATTTGTATAATTGTTATACGTTGACACGTTTTTAATGTTTATACTGTGAATGTCTAATTGACGGAAAAACTAAATATCGTACGTCCTAGGTTTTTAAAATTTTACTTTATTTTAAATCTGCCATGACAAATGAACATGCGCTTGCGATCAAAAGTTAGGGCCTAGAAACACGAGAACACGACCCTGCAAAACTGGGGACTGCTTTTACACAAGAAAAATATCGCAATAAGAGATGAAGTTTTCGCACAGTTTCATTAAAAATATTCCTTGAGCCCAAGCTGACTTTCAAACATATTCAAATAATGTATACAACGGATACGTCAGCTACGAGTATCCGTCAAGCCCAAGCTGACTTTGAACCATGCATTCAAATAATGTATACAACGGATCAGCTTTGAGTATCCGCTTGTAGCTGACGTATCCGTTGTATACACTATTTGAATATAGTTTCATTATAGTTCGTTCTTCGCATACAATCCCGAACAATCCCGGGAATTTTCTTGCTGGCAATGCCAAGAACGGACCCATTTAAAGCTCCGTCGCTATATGCTTCAAGATATAATTGGCGCGAAAGCCCAGGGTGGCGTGAAGGAGGGATGAACAATAAAGGAGTTTTCACTTACCGTCGCAAGAGTAAATCCCATAGTGTTTTCCTGAGCTTCTGTCCCCGCAAACCTTGCAGGGAATGTCAAGTAAGCGGTCACCTAAACGGAACTGTTACTTTAGCAAAAGAGTACAAATCTGGGCACACAATTACACCTACTTTGGTCTGTGAGGTAGGTAATTTATTTGCGAGTAAACCGATACCCGGCGTAAAAAAATTTACACCTTTTTTTCTGTCGACAGAGTTATGAAAAGACCAGAGTTGAATTTATTTTTTAAATAGTGTGCGGAGGAATGAACGTTTTCATTGCCTGCTCACAAGACGAAATCGAAAGCTGAGTTAACGAAAGAAAAACAAAGCAGGATCCACTTGTACAAGTAAAAAAAACAAAAAAATAAACGATTAGTGGACACTTCGCGGCTAGTGTAGTGTAGGGAAAATCTGCGCTTTAAAATGTATTATCTTTTCTTGTGAATTTTCTTTGCTTTCCCAGTTTTCCCACGCTCCGTCCTTGACGGTCAGAAAATACTTTTGATTTCATTTGCAAAACATGCATCTATAAAGTCATACTGAATAGCAAGTGAAAACCCAGAACAACTATTTGTACATTACTGATGGGAAACTGCATCCTAGAACCGCATCGTCACTGTTCTAAGGTTGCTCTACCAAAAATGTCTGCTAGTCAGTTCCCGAATGCATCCAGAGTTCGCTGCTAGCATAAGAATATCGTTGTAACTTCACATTACCTCTTCTACCATGCTTGTCAATCCCCTGCGTCACAACTGCCATCACGTTCCTTCGCACTCTGATCACCAAATGAACTTTCTAAAATCTGTCCAGCTTTCAACTCTTAATGGCTCTGCAAATGCACTTAGGTCTGAGATGATGGAGCTGGCTAGCCTCGGGGCCAATTGACACAAGCCTTCCAGCAACACTGAGCTTATATACTTGTCAGTTTGTCATTAGCCTGAGCATGGGAAATTCGCAGGTGCACAGGCGATCCCTGAGCTGCGGTGAAGGCACTCCCGGTGAAATATGTGCCGAGGATCCTCTCATTGTTCGGCCATCCACGAACGCCGCTGTCAAGCGAGGAAGCTGATGTGATTGGTGGATGCAGGGGTAGCGGGTATCTCCAATGGGAGGCAATTACGTTCCTACTGGCGGGGACGTGTATTTCCTCTTAGAGTGCTAAGCGCTTTCGCATTTTGAATATGTACGCTTGAATATGTACACAAAAATGTTACCGTTTTAAAGTTTTTTGCTTACGACCAAACAACTAATCAAATGAGGAAACAAATTTCAGATACGGATTCAACAAGCATGTTTACTCCAATATCTCATCTCTAATCGACTTCAGAAAGGTCTTTTAGGATTTTTTGTTTTACCGAATTCCTCGTATTTTAGCAGCATTCCCCGCGAGCTGTATGCAGAACAAAAGATCTAGTGACACTGGGAGCTAGCAGAACCTTTCAATCCAAATTTCCAGGTATTTGCAAGTTTTGCCAGCTTCTGTCAAGGAAATAAAGTTGAAAATTCGATTCAGCATGTCTCCTTATGCCGATACCGAATTTCTAATCGACTACAGAAACAACTTTGAGCCTCAACCAAATTTCCAGTTTTGGCCGAATTCCTGGTGAATCATTTGTCCGGCAAGAAAACTGAGTTCATATATGGATTCAGTTCCTTACCCCTTAAACGAATATCTCATTAGCTTACAAAACAATTTATTTTTACCCTTAATTCGAAACCCCCTCCTCTGCCTCTAAATATAGGGCGAAACGACCCATCTACGGACTTGGCCTGTACTTTGCCAGTGAATCCTCATACGAAGTTTGACCAACATATATCAACCCCTTCGACCCCCCGACAATCCAAAACCCAAAGAATACGTGCGCTATGTTTAACAGTCTTCTATGAAACCCAATAAACTTTGCGCGCGTATACAGGCGTCCGAAGTCACCAATCCTCCTGGGTCCATAAACAAAGTGACGTCATCCAAGCGCAGAGGTTTCGCCTGTGTGAATAAAGGGGTGGGGTAGGGACTCGAAAATTGGTCAACAAATTTTATTAAATTGTTACCAGATAGTTGTCGGATGCCGTTTGGGACTTTGAAGACAATTAAACTGATCGCATACACTTTTTGTTTATCATCAGTATATTCGAAAGTTGCAAATGTCTTCTCACTGTATATCGACTCTGTCATTGGGGGTTTAAACATCATGATACTTCATGAGTAAACTTCATGATTTCCAAATTCAGGGCGAACTACTTCTTCGGGGCGAAAATAACTTTCATATTTGATTCAGCATGTCTTCCTACCGTTGAATCTAACATCTAATCAACTTCAGATACAACTTTTACTTTCTACAAATTTTCCGGTTTTTGCCGGATTCCGGTGAACTACTTGTCCGGCGACAAAATAATTTTCATTATCGGATTCAGCATGTCTCCTTACCTTTAGATCGACAATCTCATTAGCTTTTAAAAATATTTATTTTCGTCCCTTAATCACCCCTTCCCGACCCCGGAATATACAGCTTTGGGGCCCATCTACGAACTTGACCTGTCCTTTGGCCCAGAGAATCTCAAACCAAGTTTCATCAAAATATCTCATTCCCTTTGAGAGTTACCGTGCTTACAGACGGACGGACAGACGGACAACTTTTACAAAGTCATAGGTATCCCTCCACTTACGTTGGGGACCACAAAAAGAAGTATATTTAAAAATAAACAAAACAAAATTCACAACGAACAGTATGCGCCAGAAGAAAGCTCTAAGTCAGCATTAGGCTACTCGCAAGTTAAATAGCAACAAAGAAGCAACTCGTCACCCTTTCTTGCCAGTTCCGTAATTGTTCATTGCGTCTGGTAGTACCCTATTCATTGACCTTTAGCGGACACAACTTTTTCGTCTTGAAAACGCGGATTCTGACCATAGAGTGCATCGACAATGTAGAACATCCCGGTATTAATTATAAATGGTAAAACGGGTCCAAGCCAAGTCCCCCTGGCGACCCCCCCCCCCTCCCGGAATGCAAATATATAGGAAATTCAATTTCAATTTTTTTTTCAATTTTCAATTTATTTAATAATAAAGCAAAACATGTCTCTCGTGGGCAGAGCCCAAATACGATGTTTTTGTAGTCATAAGTAAAGATAAAATAAGTTGTCGACAGATAATTTAAAAAAAAAAAAGTAACAAGGCAGAAAAGTGCTAAAGAGCATTGTACTGCTTTACGAAGCTCGGCACAAAGCTTCTACTGTAGCGCATAGTGTTACAGTAGATTGGGGTCAGTTTGGGAACCTTTTCAGCCACTTCTCGGGGGGGACGAGATCTTACAGGAACAAAGGGTGGGTGAAGGAATGAACGGTATATGGGGTGCTGGAGAAGAGAGGAGCCAAAGTTGCGGCATAGTTTTCGCGGCGGGAAGAAAAGGATTCATTTTTAAATTCTTTGAGGTAAAAAGAGTATGGTAGGGGGGAACCGCCATAGATAATTTGCAGCGATCTCTTCTGAACTCGCTCTATTTTATCAGTTTCACCTTGGGTAAGAGCAAAGTGCCAAACTGGACAAGCATATTCGACTAAGGGTCGAATGAAAGAGCAAAACATTAGCTTTAGCTTGTCCTTAGGAACCCGAAACTTTTTCAGTGTTTTTAGCATTTGAATTGCGCTGTTAGCTTTCTTTACAACTGTCTTTGTATTTTCATGCCACGAAAGGTCAGAAGAGATCACTACAACTAACAGCGTTATTTTATCACTGATGAGCCCAGGGTCGATAGGAGGTTCGAAAGACGGCCGAGTTTTTCTAAGAAAAGAAAAGGTCGTAACCGAGCACTTATCTTTATTCACGACCATATTCATTTCAGTCGCCTCTGAGGTAACCTGGTCGATGAAACCGGCAGCGTTACTTTTCAGATCCTCAGATACGACTTCCGCTAAGGACAAATCGTCAACGTATTTCCATCTGTCCTCCAACCCAGCAGCAATTTCATTTATCATTTATCAAATTAAGAAGTCTTATTAAAAGCTGCAGTTGTGACCGCAAAGCATCTCCAGATTTTTCCATAGACAAACGGAATAAATGTAAACGCGTGACGGCGGCTCGCTGGCCGGCAGCCCTTATAGATACTTTTCCGAAAAACACATTTTTATTTCTAAAATTTTATTAGCATTTCCAGACGTGTCTAATAAGGGACTACTGACTGTTTGATAATGCAAAACGGATACGTCAGCTGAATTTCATTAGAGCTGTATTTCGGCCCTTCTTGGCAAGGGTCCTCTTCAGGCTCAAGGCCGATCAAGTTGGTAAAACGAAATTTTGGAAAAACACAAGTTTTACGACAAGTTTTATGATACAAAAGTAATATGATTCGCAGTCAGCTTGGGCTGAAAGAATTTTTACTGACTGTGTGTGTATGGGGGGGGGGGGTAGGATTGCCATGGGGTTTCTGTAAAGGGGGTCGCCGAGGAGTTTCGCCGAAACCAACCGAAAACCGAAAACAACCCAAACAAAAATTACTGAAAAACACCAGCTGAATATATTTCTTTTTCTTTTACATTTATGTTTGGAACTACTTTGAGAGTTCCAAGCCATACTTCGAAATCGCGCCATTAGATCATCCTTCTGATGTACAAGTCCTGGTTTTAACTAGCGTCTTGAAAATGGGTGATCTTGACAACTGAAATGCTGGGTCGTAATTTACGGTGCACTATACGGGAAGCACACGGATAAGCGACGAGGAAGCGGGACGAGGATTAAAACTCTAGCCAAGCCTACGCTTCAACAATAGCGCTGCGTGAAAATGAAGAATCAAGTAATGATGTGCTGATTTTATTTATTATGGTTAAGAGCTAGGAGTAACGAACGACGAACTTGACGCAATGGACAATGAACTTTGGTAAGCAGCCGGTATATTCAAATGCTATTTCAATTTAGCTTGGACGACGGCTGGACTGGTCCAGTTTGTGCAAAACAGAGAAAGACCCCTTCCTCTGCGGACTGGGACAAAGTCATCATTTTGTTGACAGGCTCATTCCAATTTACAACGTAGCAACTTTAGTTTATTCATGTATTAATTCATTAGCACAGTTAGGAATAAGAGAACTAAATATGTTTCATGTGACCTCGGAGTACCATTCATACCCAACTACTTCTTCTGAGAGAAATATACTCCTGTCAGAAATACGCCATACTCATCGAGTAGCTCTTTCGTTACGACATGTTGTCGTAGAAATATGGAACGTGTTGCCGTGCTGTGTAAAAGAATCAGTGTCTGTGAGCGCTTTCCAGAAAAGATGAAAAATCATCTTCTTGATTCTTGAAAGTTAGTGTTATTTATTTAGTTTTCTTGTTCTCTTTTCAATATGGATTTGTTGTCGCGTCTGACGCGGATAGGGTTGTCATAAGGGTTTTTCGTAAGAGATGAAATTTGTCTTCTTTAGAGGTATTAATTCGTTTGAGTTCTTGAACTGGCCGTTTAGAGCCTTTGGCATGTTGTCACTTCTGGGATTCGTCTGTTGATTTCTTTTCGTTTTTACAAATAAAGCAAACCAAACCAAAACCAACACAAAGAATTGGCCTTATTCAAGTTCAGCGCTCCACGGAAGTGGACTAGTTTCTGTTAGTTCTCCGTTGTCTCATAATCAACACTTGTGTAGATATAGTAAAAAGTCGGATTCATAAGGAAGGGGGAAACTTTCACTTTCTACTACTGAGGTATATGTAAAACTTCCGTTACCTGGCAACAGATTGCAGATTTTCTACTCATAAACCTGTGAACCTATTTTACTGTGTCTGTCAGTAAGTGCTGATGGTGAGACATAGCAGGATTAACAGAAACTAGTCCACTTGGAAGCGCTGAACAGGAATATGGAGAATTAAAACCTGTGGGACTGATTCAACTGCAAAACCTATACCCGTCTACAGAAGATCCCAAGAAAGATGATCAAAACCACATTGTCAGAAGTTTGATAGAACACATCACGTGTTTGCGCATCCTTGTGTTAAACGTATGGAGAATATACCTGTTATGACCCTTTTAAGTGTTATGTTTCACGACAAAATGTCCGTTACGACCCTTTAGAGTTGTATGTTTCGCGAAAAGATAACATTTTAAAGGTCGTGACATAATGTCATAACGTTGAACACAAGGATGCGCAAAACTGCGTTATCTGTTACCAAACTACTGACGGTAGTTGCGTTTTTGCAGATACCATGGTATCTGTTACCACGATAACTGAATCTGCCATATTCAGACAAAATTTGATGAAAGTGAGATGACTTTTCAGATACCACGACCAGTTACCACGGTCGGACGGTGATATTTGAATATCTGATACCACGATAACTGGCCAGATACCACGATAACTGCAAAAACGCCTTTTGACCGTGGTATCAGATACCACGATAACTGCAAAAACGACTTTAAACCGTGGTATCAGATACCGTGGTATCTACAAAAACGCAACTAGTGCATGCGATAAAATTTACCATTAAGCTAAATTGTTGCCCCACGACCCCTCCCCCCCCCCCCGTTTAAATGCTTCTTTATCTTGTCATCTGAATATTACATCCCCAGTTCATCGATAAGTACATCATTCTCGCCTCCCTCTCTTTCCTGTCGAATTTAAGCCTTACTGTTCACTCATGCGTTCGTTTAATAGCCCTGTATACACAGAACAAATCGGCTTACACGGACCGAATTCGGTGATCCGGTCAGATCCATGTCAAACTCATTTGTCCCCACGTCCCGGCAAGTCAGACATGATCCTTCTGGGAATCGTGCCAGCTGACCCAGCTTTCGGGATCGTAGCCACTTCGAGTTTTGTCATCAAGGCTTCGAAATATAGCTTGGATTATTGCTTACGCCTAGGTTCACATGAATACGAAGTACACGCGCGGCCGACCCCGATTCCGCAACTTGGGTGGAGCTTAAAACGCGCTGCCAGATTTCGGGGATATTAGTGTGGAACTCAACGTCAGCGAAGGAGGGCCTGGAGCTTGGACTCAAGAGCTTAGCTGTCTAAGTTGCAGCACGGATGGGTTAACCCGTGGAAAGTAAGCCTAGTTGCTCAACATTCCTCTGAGAACGCAGCATCAGTATGATGGAATGGGGAGCCTTGGTTTGAAAATATTGATTGTTATTTCATTTAGATTATTACTGAAAATACTTTTCAACGCGGTGGCAAAGTTGCAAAATACTATTCAGTCCGCAAAAGATGAAATTGAGAGTCAAGAGCCTTTCGCCTAATAACATCGGAGTAAAGTGTGTCCGTCCTTAAGCGGCAACTACAAGGTAGGGGAGGACTTTACAATCTAGGTGTGAATAAATTATCTGTTCGGGGGATTAAGGTGTCTGTCTACACAGTGGTCAGAAAATACCCTCAGTATCTTATTTTCACGCCGTTTTCTCAGAACTGACTATGCTAAAGTCAAATGAATTTATGCAAGCGATATTTCGGCCCTTCTTGGCAAGGATCTTAATCGGGCTCAAAGCTAGAAGAGTAACTTGTGAGGACCGTTGCCAAGGAGGGCCGAAATATCGCTTGGATAAATTCAGCTGACATCCTTTGACGTAGGCTAACTATGATTCAAAGTCAGCTTGGGCTGAAGGAATATGTTTTCTCATACGATATGTTCGACCGTACTACGGCTGAAACCGCAACACTAACCAAATGTTTTCAGTGTCAATATCCGATATCTGGCATTCATGACCCATGGAAATGCAGGCTGTTGATTCTCCGCGTCTGGATCAACTCTGGGTTGTCGTGCAAGCAGCGCACATTCTGAATGTTATTACTAAGGCCCTGGGTGAAAAAATACAAAATCCCTTAGACGAGTGAAAATAATTCAATGTTTCAAACATCAGATGTAAAAATAAGCTGCCTTTTACCAAGAACAAATAATCTGATAGAACCTCTGTTTCTGGTACCATGCAGCGACTATGATACCCCGACAAAACTGAGCGGAAGTAGAGGTATTTACTGTAGCTTTTTACCCGTCTACTCTACTTCCGTCTTCGCCGTTGCTCATCGCAGAGAAAGAAAATGCAGGAGGCATACTCCTTGCGCTGACCCGCTCTTGAGCGCGTCCAAAGAACCAGCTTTGTCTTCTACTTTTCCTCAAGATGGTTTCACAGCGATATAGCTAATAGTAGGGGTAACGAAACGTGATGTGGAGCGAAGCTACTAACCTCCACTAGTTCACAGCGGAAGAGGTATGGGGAAATACTCGACTCCGCATAGTCATAGTACAGAGATAGGGAGACGGAGATTCTATCTGATTATTTGTTCTTGCTTTTACACACAGTTTTCTCACGGATGGAATTAGGCGAAAATTTAATGCATTTTGGAAGAGAAAATAGTTACCATGTTGGCTGTAGTATTACAAAACGCGCAAGAAAGCATGCGAAATCTACATCTGTTCCGGTATTTTCACCGGACATACAACCAGTATCCGTGTCGAATAACGGTCAAACCCAAGCCCGTATCCAGGAATTTATTTCCGGGGGGGGGGTGCCTGCGGGTCAGACAAAAAAGTACAAAAATACATAGATCAGAGGAAAAAGCCTATAAAAACGGTTATTTTTGTATGTTACGGGGGGGGGGTTAACCCCCCCCCCTGGACACGGCCTTGGTCAAACCCCTCATCTATCGACAGCAGAAAGAGCGAGAGGTCCATCAACTCCTAGATCACATTAAAGATTTGCTGAAAAGCTTGCCGGTCTAATTTTCCAACAGGCATACCAGAGGCGTTACTAGCCAAAATGTCTGGGGGGGGGGGGGGAGGGGGTAAGGTCCCGACTATCTAGTCATTTTTACCGGCTGTTTTTCCAGAAAAAACTACTGTTTCGACGAAAAATCGACTAATTATCAGAAAAAAGACTATTTTTAAGAAACAATCGACCATTTTTATGAAAAACCGAATGTTATTAAGAAAAATCGTCTGTTTCCAAGACAAAAATTTCAAGAGAAATCGTGGCGCTTCGCTCTGAGTCGGTAGTTTTTTACCGATTGGCCCACAACGTTGGGGGGGGGGGCGTCCCCCCCTCCTATACGTAACGCCCCTGCCAACAGAACATACAGCGTCTTTTGTCTGCAAACTTTTGAATACGGCGGCACAAACTGGATGTCCCCCCCCCCCCCCCAAAGGTAAAGGCTACTGACGCCCCTGGTAACTATTACTTACTATTTTCGTTCCAACCTCGTGAAAAGTTACTACGCTGACCGTTCCAACCTTGTCGAAATAGAACTATTTGCTTACCACGCTCGGATGGTGAGGAAATTTCCTCACCATCCGAGCGTGGTAAGCAAATAAACCAACGAAAATGGGGTTTGTTTTGTATTAATACAAAAAATGTAAAAGTAAAAATAAATGTATTAATACAAAGCAAACCCCATTTTCGTTGGTTTCTTCGTTGATTTTTTGTGCTCGGGAGCATAGTAAGCGTTGCTGCATTGCAGCTCAAAGTCCTCGTTAATAAACAGATCAGTTATCTTCTCTATGAAAGCACACTATATATTACCCGCAATCTTGACTAATGTCATCAAAAACGTTGTCTCTGACTACACTGTACAAAAATATCTTGCAGTATTTGCTACTGGGATTAATATTGTCTCTAAAAAGATAATCTTATCTCTAATTCAGATTAATCTTATCTCAGTAGAGATAAGGTTAATCCCAGTAGCAAATATTGCAGTTAACTTTAATCCTTACTCGGAGAAATTTTTTACAGTGTAGTTTGTTTGGTTCGCTCCTTGAACTGAACCAATCACCAGGAACCGAAGGGGCGGGGCTTAACTGGGAAGAAAACTCCATGAGAAGATTGGATTTGATCTAAGAACCAAAGCATGACAATAACTATGAAAGAAAAATCGACCCTAGGCGGCTGGTGACAGCGCTATTACGCAAAAGGAAAATAGTTATACTGTCTGCGGTTCAGGTCGGCTTAAACCGCGTTTGTGGAAAGCGCTGGGTCCTCGTCCTTCCGCAAGTTCTCGCAGAAAGATTACAACTTTCACGCCCGCAACGCAGCGTCGTCCCGAAAGCGGAAAAGCGTACCTATTTCATCGAGCTTGTGTGAGCCAGGGACAATGCCAAATATAATTTGACATCTAGCACTTCAGTATGATATATCAACAAGAGAAACCATGGGAACCCTTTTCTGTCTACTTAACCCATTCAACATTTAAAATTCAAAATTTAGTTTAAGTGTTTTCTTTTCGTTCAGCTGAAAACACGCCGCGAATTCAGACAGCCACCACTTCACTAGCTTTGCTTATTTGTCAAACGTGTTGAATGGTATGCTCCCAGGATCCCCCGATCGCTTATGAGGTATCCCAAAGATCCCCTGGAAGTGATTCCCGCGCACCAAAATCGTATGTTTAGGAGAATGACATGGATTAGCGTTTCACTCACTTGATGACGTTTGAGGGATTAGATGCTTTTGTGGGAAAATGGGTGGTTTTTGAGAGCATGTTAGACGGTAAATACGGAAAGGGAAAGAGCTTACTAAGGAGGCAGCAATGGTATTTACATTGTTGCACCAATTAGAAACCAAGCAGGTGAAGACTGACTGGAATATGTTATTATTATAATACAGCAAACTTGACTTATCTGCAGACACTGGTCAGAAATCAAAGACATCTGTAACAATAACTCTAGGCGGATCGAAATGCGTCCTCCTTTAGGCCACGCGGATTGCGGATCGTATTCGATGGCACTAAACGGATAAGTCAAATGAGATATTATTTTATTATTTATTATATATTATTTATTTTAGATTTCATTTCGGGGAAGTAGAGTACAGGTACCTCTAGCCAGGGTCGTCACTAGCCTTTTACATTTGGGGGGGGGGGGGGGGCGTCCAGTTTGTGCTGACGGATTAACAGAATAGAACCGGTCTGAACCTAATTGTAATGTATCAGTTGAGATTATTCCTTCAACGTAAATTCGTATATTTAAATTCACATATTCGGCTTTTCGTTTCAGCCTTCGTTAAAAAGAAAAAGAAAAAAAGAAAAAAACATTATTATATTTGACAATTTGTGATCGATTTGTCAAAAAAGAAACAAAAATTTTTATCAAAAAGGACTAACTTTAAACTCTGAAAGCAACTTTTCAACAAGAATATTATGATCAAGAAGGTCAAAAGCTTTCTGGAGATCAATTAATAGAAGATTTAACCAAGTATCAGGGTTTTCAAGGTTTAAAAAAAAAAAAAAAAAAAAAAAAAAAAAAACCGATAGTGCCGACAAATCGACCAACGCCCGATAAAAGCATACACAATTTTATCTGTTCTGTGTTTGCCGGCCCTCCACGCCGACAAATTAGTGAGTTTTTGCGGGGCTTCGCCCGACGAAAGTACTTTCTCAAGACCTTTGGAGGGAGTCCCCCCCCCTCCCCCCATTGTGACGCCCCTGCCTCTAGCTCTACTCAGTTTTGTCGGGGTATCCACAGTCGATGTATGGGACCAAAGCCGGAGGTTCTATTGGTTTATTTGTTCTGGCTAATAGTTCAGTGAAAGTTGGTACAGGAGCTTTTCGCGTCAAGCCGGTTGCCGGGCTTTGTGCCTCAATGTTAATGGGTGAGGTGATTAGAAACGGAGGGGACGTACACATTTTTCGGTTGAACCGTACAGGGACATTTCGGGTAGAGATAATCTTTATTGCAGGTTCGTTGTTCGTTGGGTCGTTTGCAGCAACAGCCTGACAAGGACCCTTGTCAAGACGGGCCGATATCTCGCTGACGAGCATCGAAGCTGACTTTCCGTTTTCAGCCATTGTTCATTACATGTTTCCCAGTCAGCTTGGGCTCAGGGAGTATTTAATAAGGTCAAGTACGTGGATGGGCTTTGTACCTCAACATTTACGGTGAGGCGGGGAAGGTGCTTAAAAATGTAGGGACGGAGACATTTTTCGGTCGAACCAATGAGAGGGTCAATATAAGCGTAAATAGACACCCGATTCCGTAACTACCGAATACTACCGTAACTACCGCAATGTCGACGGAATCCTGCAAGAACGGAATAGGGAATAAACCAAACTGCTGGAAGCATGAAACCCCAGAATAGCGTTTTCCTGCAAATTTGGAGGGCGACTTAGTAACCTAGCTTTCTCCGAAAAAGTTTTTTCTTCTGAGTGTTGCTTATTAGCGCTTAAAGTTGAACTGGGTGGGGCTGAGATCCGACAGTCGAGTTGCACATAACGTATTCAACTGAATGGGCCTGAAAATCTGATAAAAATGCGCCCTTTATCTGCCCGCTATCCACAACTATAATCGATTTCATCGAATGAACTTTTTTCTTTCGGATTTGTGGTACTTCTATGCGCATGTCCCTCTATGCTTTAATTTTTTTTTACCAACTACAAAGGTGAGCCATTTCCAAAAAATAAACGGCACACTCCTTGCAAGACAGAAAACCGCTGGGCTAACGCTTGGTCAGATTGACGGCTAAGCAAACTATACGCACACGATCAGCATGAGCCATAATCATTTTTGCCCTTACAATTGATCAGAACAAACCCACGAATTGGCAAAATCCATCTTTCATCCTCTGCACCAGCCTTGCAAGTGCCACATGAGCTTCTGGCTCTTTGTTAGGAATTTGATTCTCTGTATTTGCGATTAGTGCTGCGGATGAGGTTAGGAATTTACAGGAAAAAAAGTAGAGTTGTGTTCACATTAATGATTGGGATACCTATGAATTCGTAAAGTTCTAAAGTGTCTGTTAGCACGATAACTCTGGAATAGATTAAGATATCTTGTTCAAACTTGGTGTGAGGGCCAGTTGGGTCTAAGTACACGTCAAGTTCGTAGATGGGCCCAACAGCTGTATATTTATGGGTGGGCGAGGGGTTTCAAATTAAGAGACGAAAAAAGTAGTTTTTAAAAAGACAATGAGACCTAGGGGTAAGGAGACATGCTAATAATATCTGAAACTATTTTTCTCGCCCGACAACTAGTTGTCCGGAATCCGGTCAAAACCGGAAAGTTAGTAAGCAACAAAATCTTATTCTGAAGTCGTTTGGGCTTTCCATCCAGGGGTAAACGGACATTCTGAATCTATGTCTGGAACTTGTTTTCTCGCTGAACGAGTAGTTCGCCTGGAATACGTCCGAAGCCGGAAATTTGGTAAAAGTAAAAGTCTTCTTAAGTCAATTAGAGTCTCGATATAGGGGTAAGGAGGTATGCTGAATTAATTTTCGGGCTTAATTTAATTGCCGGACAAGTAGTTCGCTCGGAATCCGGCCGAGACCGGAAATTTGGCAGAAGTAAGGCAGGAAGTTTCGATTAATTTCGTCAAAGTAGATATGGCCGAAATGTGGGTACCGATGACATTTCCAACTAGAATCGATTCAACACCCTGCTGAGGAATAAGCATTGTGTCGAATTAGGGAGCTGTGCAGCTAGTCAGTTTGACTTTAAGCATCTCAGTCTAAGTGATATGTGGGCTAGGCTAGAAAGCGAAAATATTTCACATGTACCATGCAATAGGCTAGTCACCTCTCGATCTTTGCATGCACAAATCTCGTTCATAATTCATTCCACACTGCATATGCTGGGCTAATGACAACACCCAGTCAATCACACTTGTAGCTTCTCATCGGGCGATTCTCTCTCAGCACAATAGGAGCGTGACAATTTACGCCGGCGGGAAAACACAGCCGAAAATTACCCCCATTGTCCACCCAAATGGGAAACAGATGCTCCCAAACCCACCATCAAAGATAGAAATGCTTATGGAAAAAGCGGCAAGACATTAAGGTAGGAAGCTGCGAGATTAATAGTGACATTTCTTCTTCTCCGCTGGAGAGCCTCAATTTCCAGACAATAGAATTCTCTCCGACCAATAAGAAGGAAGTCGGAGAGGCCCAGGAGCCAATGGGAAGCGGGAAAAGAGTTGGATTGGAGAGCGGAAAGCTTTGAATAGCCACGTTCGCACCTGTGCTGGTTCTCAGGCACTAAAGGATAGATCTCGCGGTTAGTGTCAGGTTGAGAGAATCACGAAGCTTTTCTTTTTTCAAAGGCTATCGGGAAAGACTTTTTTTGCTCGACCGAACCCCAAACTTTCCCCACTTAAGGCGGACACAAAGAACGACTTTCCGCGAAAGTTCTGCTAACTTTAATTGCTTAGGCCGCAAACGAGTTAGACAACATCAATGAAGTGATCAAATAGAAACTTTCAAAGCTTTCAAGCCGAAGTCAGAATAAAAAGGGGACAAGCGCTCATGCCTGCACTGTTGAAGCAATATGACTTTTTCTAAAACACAACTCTTACCTCGACTCTTACTAGAAATGATGTTTTCACGATAAAGTAGTTAGTCTTTTGATCTTTTTGTTATTTCTTTCCTTTCACAGTTGTTCGGGGTGGGGGGCTGAAATTGGTAAGGTGTAAATATTAAAGGACCTGTCTTACCTATAACACTAAAGCAACCTACTTCCATAATCACCCCATATATTTCTAAACCCGGAGACCCCAATTTCGTACGGTACATTCTAATCCCTCTAACAAAACAACGCGGATTTTCTCACTTGCCGGTTCTTGCTACCTTCGATGTGTATCACGCTGTCGACGGTTGTCTGCGAGAAGTTTTTCCATCAGAAAAACCGCTTACGTAAATTGTTTCCCTGTTTTCGCCATAAGTCAGCGGGTCTCGGAAATGGCTTAAAACTAGACAGAAAGACAGAACCAGACAGAAACTCAAACTGACCCCTATACGTGCGCGGACAAACCGTTATTCTAATTCGTTTGTGCCCTTTTTTACGTCTATGTTCAACAGTGCCTAATTTTTTGCATGTAGTGTTTTGCAACTGCAAATTAGCCAAGAGCTACGAAAGTTGTACAGTAAACCACTCTCGCTCTCTCTCAACAGCAAAACCGAGGGTTATTTCTTGAAACCACACCCCAGTTTTAAAGTATTCAAATATTTTAAAATACTGTAAGTTCAAGAGTAAATAGTGCGCGGGGTCCTTTAAGGATATTTGTTGGGTAGTGTTCATATTTCTTTGTTTCTTATTTAAGTCATAGGCTAGGTGGACAATTGTAAGTTGTTGTGTTTAGTTATTTATTGATTAGATATAAGCAGTATTGGTAAATTGCAGCACAAGTCCTTAGGACTTTCTTTTTACTGCAACATTGCAGCAATGTTTTGGTTAAAATAAAAAAAATATCTACCTAGTATATACCGTTTTTCGACCATACCAATACTTTGCCCATGAAATAAGCAATTTTCTTCTTGGCGCTTGTCGAAGTAGTGTAGAATTCTCTCTGTCCCAAACGGAGGTTTGACGCAAAATATTTGAAAGCTATCCGCGCGGGGGATAAGAAGCGGGAAAAGCCAAGCAAAACATTATATTATATGACACACAAGATATACTTGTTAACCGACCATGTCAACCAACATGAGACAGAAAATAGTGAAGCTTGATTTTACCTTACCTTACTTGATGTAATTGTCGGCATTTCGGCAAAGTTTGCACCTGGAGGACTTGGCTCAGCCGAAACGGCGCTGAAAAGTTGCAGGTTCCGATCGGAAAAGGACGAAGAGTGGGGGTTTCTGGAGCTTGTAGTTCTTCAGTGGAGCAAGGGGCAATAAAAAGGCTAGAATAAGTACTTGCCTACCAGACAACCTTCACATGGAAGTAAGCATGGGCACTGTTCTGTTTTTTTTTCGAAAAACAGAAGAACAGAAAAAGGGCATTTTAAGAACAGAACAGAAACAGGTGTCGTAGAAAACTGTTACCCTCTTCTGTTTCTGTTCTGTTTTTCCCACACTACCTACAACAATCTGAGGTGCGTGTGTTTCAAGCGAACAGAATTTTGCAATAACAAGTACGCTTACCATCCCAGTTCCCTAGTTTTGTTTCCCCTTTCCCCATTTCCTTTTTTCGTCTCCACTAGCAATCGTAAGCTATCGGAAGCGATCGTAACGAAATCGTAGCCGCCCTTTTGGCTTATTTGCGGTTCTCGCTGGTCTGGTCCGTGGGTTGTCGACGAAACGTCCCCATGAGAAAACGCCCCCGTGGCGAAACGTCCCCATGGCGAAACGTCCCCGGCTAAAATGAACCTACGACCAAACTATGATACTATTTCTGGGGGGAGATAATGATTTAAATCAGACCCGACATTCTTTCAAAGTGGATTAATTTGAGACCAGACCATGGAAACAGGGTGTAAAAATCGCCTAGGTGTAAAACTTTAATATAATCCGAAGCAACACACTTTTCAGTAAAAAAGATCTTGAACTTCCTATCCCACTTCAATCAACCACAACCACACTACGCTGATTTTTGCATTCTCCTTGTTTGGCTCTTTTTGAGCCAGATCAGGCGTCCACTTGTTTCCTCCAAGGGACTTATTGTTAAAAAAAAGAAAATACTAGTTATGCTTTAAACGAAAGAGTACTAGCTCCTGACATGGCTAATGATCAGTTACGGTTATAAGTTACTTACTCTTTTTTTTTATCAGTTACGAGCTCAAGGTCAGGGTCGTTATTTGCATGGTCAGAAATGTGAACTATGTCTTGGTTATTTCGAAAGGGATACACACTCGTGCCATTTGATGTTAGAGGTCCGGAACCTCCGGCCTGTTTCCTTTGCTCAAAGGGTCTACCAAGACCTACTATCTATTCCAGGATCTATTCCAGGATCTACCGTCAGTTCCTAACAGGTACCATTTTTGTTTCCCACCGGCTAGAAAACAAAACCACTAGTGACATTTATGCAGATACCATGGTATTTGGTACCAAGATAACTGGATTTGCATTTTGTCGTTCTTGTAATTACCCCGGTATCTGATATTATGGTTCCTTTGCAAAAACGACAATTGTCGAAATCACGTTTTCAGAAGTTCCCGAAACAGAAACAATAAAATCCACTCACATCACACGGTATCTGTATATCAGGTCTGTATATCTGGCCGCAAAACTGAGTTACTGCACCCAGAGGCGTTACTAGCCAAAATTTTTGGGAGGGGGGCAAGGTATTTACCGACTGGCTGGTCGTTTTTACCGACTGTTTTTGCAGATAAAAACGACTACTATTTAGAAAAAACGGTTATCTGCACGGTATCTGCAAGAACGCAACTATTGCAACCAGAGGCGTCGCGATGGGATGAGCACTCCGTAAAAATAAATGAACTAACTTTGCGCTCGCAATGCGCCCGGCCATAAAAATTGAGCTAAACTAGGCGCTCACGCAGGAAAGCTGGGTAGGGGGCTGACAGTAAGCCCCCCCCCCCCCCTTTCTAGTTGAAGCACTGTCATGTAACAACTTCCAGCAAAACATCCTATTTTTCTGGATTTGCCGTGACAGACGAGCAGATCCAAGGTAAGTGGCCCCTACTTTCATTTGGGGTAAAAAAAGACGTTCTGATCATAAAGAATTTCACAAGATTTTTCCTGCGCAACCTTTCGTAGTAGGCTCTGTTTACTGGAAGGGCGCGTCATTTTATTCGAGTTTTAGGCTTGGAATTTCGGGGCTTGGGCCACATTAAAAGATAGACTTTGCTGGTGTAAAGTAGTGGTTTTGTCCGAAATAAATAATTGGCTACTTAAAAAATAACCTTAACCTTAATTACCTCTTTAATATTACCTGACCTTAACCAAACAAATACTAGCTTTAATGTTTCTTTAGATTCGTACTGTTCCCCGCATGTGGTGCTGTGTTTCTTGGCTATTGTTTCGAAATGGTATGACTATTGAGCCTAGCCGGACATCTATCAGTAATATATCTGAGGTAGTCACCTCAAAGCCATTCAAGCCGCCCCTGGGAGATACGACTACTTCAATGCTTGCCGTTATTGCAATAATTTTTTTTTATCACGAATTTTACTATTAAATATGCGACAAAAAGCTGCCGGCGCCCTCCCCCCCCCCTCGAGTTTTGGCTAGCGACGCCCCTGATTGCAACTAAGGCCCATTCACAACGGGTTTTAGCTAATACTCGGTACCAGCCAGTTCCGGAAATCGCTCTGAGACCGAGAATTAGCTGGGTTTCTGCCGTTCGCCTTGATACTGGTGGCAGTTTCGGATACCAGCTAGTCTCGCACCCAAGTTAATCAGTTCAACTTTTGAGGGTACTAGCCAATCGATTATTTTGGGGAATATTCTGATTGGCTAGTTTCGAACCAAGCCCAATAGATAAAATCACATCCACTCTTGCTGTCTTGAAAACTGAATTTAGGTTATTGATATTTAGTCTGACGTCGTTCAGCATTAGCCAATCGGAACATTCCCTAAATAATGTGATTGGCTAGTACCCTGAAAAGTTGAACTGATTTCAACTTGGGTGCGAGACCAGCTGGTACCCGAAACTGGCACCAATATCAATTGCGATCGGCAGAAACCCAGCTAATTCTCGGTCTCAGAGTGATTTCCGGAACTGGCTGTTACCAGGGACCCATAAATTTCCTGTAATGACTCACCATTCAGGGGGCTTGTCATTTCCTATGCTTCAATGTTGCTATGTTGCCCGAGCCTCACCTAGTCCAAAAATTCCGCTTGGGTCGAATCGGCGTTCTTGCTCAGATAGACAAAATCTGTTGGGACTATTCAGCATGCCACCAGGTACCTAAGCTAGGACAAAAGATCCAGGATACTGTTCCATTACAGAGAAATATTCCTAGTTCAGCAGAACAGCTGCGAAAAATTGTGTCTATCTGGATAGTCCGGTATTTTATCCCCGTGGGTATTTCTCGAACTATCTGACGCTCGGTCAAGAGCGCATCAGAAATCTCTTATTGACAAGCCCCCTGAATGGCGAGTTATTAGGGTACCTGCTGTTACCGAGTATTAGCTAAAACCCGTTGAGAATGGGCCTTAATAAGCCAGTAGTCGCAATCTTATTACTAGTACCTGTGCATATGGCAGCAAAGCAAATTATAGCGGGAGATTCAAACTGCGAAAAAAAAGTTCAGGTGACATGCAAATAATGATCACATAAAATATCCCGGAAAGTAGTGAATGTTGTTAGTAATATGTAAGAATCAATTCCAAGTCACGGGTCCAGTCAAACAGAAGTCCAGAATTTGAAATGATAATCCAACGACAGGGCATGGTACCATACAGAAATCTGTTTGAAAAGCAAATTTCAGATTCTCAATTCCACACCTTTCTGGGGGCACCATGCCCTTGCTACAGGCAGGGCATGGTGCCCCAAGGTATGAGCACCGTACCTATCGTACCTATAAGGGGGGAAAGGAAATCGCCGAGCAGCCACGCTACCGGAAGGCCCTTGTGAATATCCATGACCGGCAAGTCACGTGTCCTGAATGATAATTTGTATCTGTTGCCATCTTTGTTTGACCTTTGACACTTTTTCTTCAATCATAGGTAACCTTGAAGGGGAGAGGGTGAGTTACCCATGCTAAGAAGGCCGAAACACCACCTATTTTGTGCCAAACGTCACAAACAGTCCGATACAAATTTCGCCTGCGAAATTTACCTCGCTACGAGGAAACCTGCATGCGACCTGTCAAAAATTTCGGAGAGAACGAGAAAACTCGCATCCGGCGGCGAAAATCGGACCATGATCATAATAATAATAGTAATTTTACTGAAAAAGCCAAATACGGCCATACAGGCGCAAACAAAATTCATGTGCACGTACCTTTAAGGTCCCTTCCGACGACAGAACAAGAAACATGACGTACTGACAAGTATTGGGCGATTTTGGTTTTTCGATATATCGATATTTTCACTTACGATATACGATAATCGATATTTCTTTAGCATTTCTCGCTATAGGATACGTCACGTTTCGCCAAGATTTAAGAACAAAACTGTCATTAAATAGGATCTTGCATCATCTCAAACTCTGAATAAATAAGTACTGAATTACGGAAAAGATATTGCTCCAATTTCTGATACATAAATGTAGGTTATGTTGGATTATTTACAGTAATCATGAATGAACAAATATCGTTTTCGATATCGATATTTACGTCTGGATATTCGATATCGATTTTTGGTCCGATATATCGTTAACGGTATCGAATATCGCCCAACACTTGTACTGACGTCACATCGAAACCCTCTACGGCCATCACGTCGAGCGAAAAGCTTACGGAGTTTTCCGCAATGCAAATATTTTGTGTAAACCCAAAGTCATTTAACTTAAGAAACGTAACGTAAGAAGAAATTAAATAAAATAGCTTTGCTTGATCAGAACAATTTTACGGTTTGATTTACGAGAAAAATACACAACAAGATGCCTTCAATGAAAGCCATCAAAAATCCAGCAGACAGAACAAACTCCACAATTCTACGCTTACGCCAGTCCGAAGGGTTTCGCTGCAAGTGCGAAAGAGTCGATTTAAAGGAAAAAATTGCGGAAGAGTTTGCATGTGTCAAGTGGGTCATCCACTAGCAATCGTATGCTGTCGGAAGCCATCGTAACGTGTCGCAGGCAGCCATTTTGGCAAACGAGGACACGCTGGGTCTGCACGAGCACGGTTGCGACGGCCTTAGGATTGCCAGTGGAGGACCCACTTCAGTCTGGAGGGACAATTTATCTCTGTTGAACAAATACGCCAGGGTCCCCTGCAGCAGCGAAAGAGTTTACAGGAAGAGATTACGGAAGCATAACCTATTTTTTACTTGTCAGTCTGGAAGGACATTTTACTAATCACGTGACCAAGTGGCGCTTATGCTAATTTTCGCAACTTCAAGAACAGAGAAAATATGAGAGAGACTAACGTCAAGTTGGAGGATACATCGGGGATAGCTAGGAAAAAGTAGGAGTCTATTTTATATATATTTTAAAGAAACACAAGGAGAAACATTCCGATATCAACGATTGACGGCATAAATACCGCCATATAGCAACAGTCAAAAATGCACTCAAATATGATTAGGTCAAAAGCCGTTTTATGCTAGGCAAGAAGTTTACCGTGTGGAAACTGGTAGCTACGGTAAAACCACAAAAATATGAACGTTCAAGGACGAAACTATCTCCAATTTCAACTTGGCAGTCTAGCTGAAACCTTCGTCTGTTCAACAGACAAGGGTGAAAAAACAGTTACGTGACAACTGGCCGGACCAGGAAAAGCATGACAGCAGATTCTGGATAAGAGCTCATTTGCGGCCAGATCCAGGAGGCTACAAGAGATAGTAGTAATTCGTGGTCCCTCTAATATTTAAAAAGGGAAACTTGTTTTTATAATAAATACTAACTCGTCCACGAAAGGCCGGACATTAACAGAAACACATTAGTTGTGTTTTTCAGATACCATGGTATCTTTTACCACGGTAACTGGGTCTGCAATTAGTCGTTATTGCAGTTACCGTGGTATCTGATATACGGTTGCTCTGCAAAAACGACAATTTCCGAAATAGTGCTTTTCGAGGTCATCCCAAAAGAAAAACTGATATTCAGTCACACTACTAAGTGCCACTTCTTTCCCACCAATTTGACAAAAGTTGATGAAAGTGAGATGACTTTTTCAGATACCACGATGCCACGGTCGGACCGTGGTATCTGAATATCAGCTACCACGATAATTGGCCAGATACCACGATAACTGCAAAAACGCCTTTTGACGGTGGTATTCCCCGATAACTGCAAAAACGACTTTAGACCGTAGTATCAAATACTAAGGTATCTGCAAAAACCTAACTATTTCTTTCGCAGTTAAAATCACCTAATATACGTCTCGGATGCCCGACACAAGAATACTCTATATGACTAACTCCAAAACGCGCCAGTGCTCCTCAGGAAGAAGGAGTAAACGTCTCCGTAACGACTCAAACTCAACAACTCAAATCCTGTGTTAAACAATCACGGCGATCTTCGGGAGCAGCTGTGATACCCGAGGTGATACCGCTTCTGGCTCTTCCGCTAAGTACCCGGCGGTTCTGCATCGGCAAGGAGAGTTAGTCATCAAGAGTATTCAGTCAATGGTTAAGAGCTTGTCAAGACGTAACAGAGAGAGTTACTCTTGACTAGAGGAAGCGTTGCACAAGTGAAGGTCTAGCAGTTGTCCTGCACCACACAAAACATCTCAAAATTTTTATTCATTCGATATCTATGTTGTCTGACCGCGGAGGAGGTTGAGATAAAATACAACTAGACGGCTCTCAGTAAGAAGGTCGTACTCGGCAGAATACAAAATAGTTTCTAGATGTTCAGGGATTTTCAGTGAACCTTTAAACTGGCCTCGTGTCAGCACACAAAAAATAACTTTTGACACCAAGAAATTTAAATTTTTAGTTTCACGTCTGGCAGAAATAGTTTTACCACAGACCGACGATATTCATAATCATCCATCTAGAATGGCGACGACTGTAACTGGTTACTGGTCTATATTACTAACCGCTACTGAGATTATACAGGGTGGTGCTATATCTTTACTCACGATTTAAACGAAATGCAGTACATTTCTCTATGAATCATGATCAACTATACTTCCCCATTTGCTCAACCTGAAGCTTCGAATTTCGTACGATTACCCGATCCGCTCTGAGCGTGTTCCACCCTTCTAACAATAGTAACTATTAGTTACTATTTTCGTTCCAACCCAAGTTCCAACCTCGTAAAAAGTTAGTACGCTGACCGTTCCAACCTTCTCGAAATAGTAACTATTTGCTTACAATGCTCGGGAGAATAGTAAGCGTGGTAACTACGCAACTCTGTAACGTGACTGATCGGATTCGCCCGTGGCATGATATTCTGCTGGAAAATAGAAAAATCGTTCCAGCCTTGACGGCAAAAGCCAGAATTCGTGACATCATGGGTAGTAACTACGGTAAGTAGGGTGGAACACGCTCTCTAACACCTTTTGGCTGCTTTTTGCTTATACCACATCTCTTTCGCCAATTCTCTAACTGATGCAAACAAATCTGCACACTGGAACTGCCGTCAAACCGCTTGTTATTACTGAAGCGGGGAAGTGACTGTGCAGGAACGTTTTGAAATTCTTGGTAATAAACAATATGCAGTGCTGCATTTCCTTCAAGCCAAGCGATAATCCTGGGAAATTATTCAGCCTTTTTGAGTGCTGATGAAAAGTGGCTCATGCTTCAAAATACGTCAAGCGCTACGGAAGTCAAGCGACATAATCTTCACGAGTCTTTCCAGACAGGTCACCATGGCCCCGTTTCTAGATACAATAACAAATGTGGGGTGCATCACGTGCCTAGGGTGACTGATTCTGACATGATAAGAAGAACATTGATTTCGCGCCTATTCACCCCTGATATCTTCGACAGTAGTTGCAAACGTGACACAAAACGGATAAGTAGCTAAGATTTGTTCAGCGATGTTTCGGCCCTTCTTGGCAATGGTCCTCGTCAGGCTTTATGGAGGAAACAAACCGGCAATTGCAGGTAAATGTTCGCAGGTTAATTTCTTTAAGCTTCAGCCTGACGAGGACCCTTGCGAAGAGGGACTGAAACACCCTACAAAAATCTTAGCTGACTTAACCATTTTGTATATTTTTTTAAATGATTCGCAGTCAGTTCGGGCAGCAATCTTTTTCTGCGCAAGACGAAATGCATTCCAGCAACGGTCCATGATGTTTTGTAAGTTCTGAGCGACATAATGAGCGTGTTCCATCCTACTTACCGTAGTTACTACGCATGACGTCACGAATTCTGCCGTTCTGTCGTCAAGGCTGGCACGATTTTTCTATTTTCCAGCAGGATATCATGCCACAGGCGATCCGACCAATCACGTTACAGAGATGCGTAGTTACTACGCTTACCACGCTCCCGAGCATGGTAAGCAAATAGTAACTATTAGTTACTATTTCGAGAAGGTTGGAACGGTCAGCGTAGTAACTTTTCGCGAGGATGGAACGGAAATAGTAACTAATAGTAACTACGCTCAATGTGACCCCTTGCTTGCATCTTTTAACTTTGTGTCCTGTGAATGCCATTTCTGGGCCCAGCAACACGATATGCACCGCAGAGTAAGAACTGATTAATAACATACATAGCCCAAGTCACTATTTCCTTGCATTTTTCGTCGAATTCTGCTTAATGTTATCAAAGCTTCGTATGTGGATGGTATTCTTGTTCTTTTTATTATTTAGCTTTTAGCAAAGCTTTATTTTTAATCAAATAGTTCAAGTAAGTCAGGAGGTTTAGTTAGTAGAGCGACTTTAAGCGTTATATTTTCACACTAAGGCCAAGAAATGAGATTCGACAGTCTAACATTCACACTTCTAACAGTCTAACATCACAACGAGCTTCAGGCTACCTAGCACTTAGTCAACGTGAAACCTAATTTCCGCAAAGGTTCTCCCATTACTAAGGGAGAGTGGCCTATGTGACTATATTAGCTATGCCAGAGCCAAGTTTCAACTTTCAAGCGTACACGTCCTTTTCAATCGGGATTCGTTTTACTCTCGCCAATCCAAATATTTCGCAAAATAATCCGATTGGTCTGGGTCTGGAAGCTTTGTTGTTGGATGGTGGACTTTGTTGCTGGAAGCCAAGTTGGCTGTATTATACCGTCGTATTATACCGACATTACCACTACGAATGGCAAAACCCAAAGTGACACTAAGTGTCGATACAGTATTTATCGACACATACATATCACTAGACACTTCCTTCTTAAGCATTTCCAGCTCACTACTTTATCGGAGAGAAGAACCCTCCTGTGTACCCGGTTTGGCAATAAAGCCATGACAAATCCCCGTTTCCAAGATTTATTCCCCCCGCCCTTTTCAACCTTTAGATCCCGACCTCAAAGACCCAACTCCCAGAAAGTCCCCACCCTTCAACCTCTCCCACTAATCCACGAGAGACACAGGAAGAGTTTCATACCTGCGTTTGTTAACCTTATTAACCAGTGATTTGTGTAGTATTTTGTTGTGTTGACTCAGCTTTTCGTTGACGATCGGTTTTTATCTGATAAGTGTATAAATAACCTGTGGTGAAGCGCTAATTCGCCGCCACGCGCTGTGAAAGCCGTTTTTGAAATTAAAGTCTCTGTCACACTGTCAAAGACGAGGTGTTGGGCAAAACTAGTTGCAAATGCAGCGTTCGTGCACGTAAGAAATTTCGACTGGAATTCCTTAACTCTTCTTGTTACTGATAAGAACATGAGCTTACCTTCGAAGCAGAGATCACTAATATGTCCGTGGTACTTTTCACTAAACGTAGTTCGGATCCTTCGTGAGTTAAACAAACGTAGCTACGAGAAGCACCACTGAGCTAATGCCGGTTAGGCCACTTCACCGCCACATTTCAAATCATCTATCTGCTTCGTCACAGCCTCGATTACATTTTCCGGCGAGGAAGGCACCTGTCCATTTATTTCCGGATTTCCGGCGCTTTCTCCTCTTCCGGTCGTATCTGCTTCGACTAGAGTTGCACATTCCGCAGAGGATTCAGATCTGAGTCGGGTTTGAAGTTCATTGCGTTCCATTTGTAGAACGCGGCACAGTTTTTCTAGCTGCGTTGTCTTTTTGAGGGTGCTAGCAAGCTCTGCGTCACGGGTCTGCTTTTCTGCTGCCAATTGTACTAGTGCCTGGTTGCTTGACTCCCATTTTCGCTTCCAATCGGCAGTTTCTCGCTCGAGGCTCTTCAGCCTCTTGGTCATCTGCAAACAAATATTCGAGTGACGAACAAAAAAGAATGAAGACAATTCAGCAGTCAGTCGCTAGTACAGAGCGAGAACGTTATTCGCAGGTATTGGTGAGTGGGTCGCTGTCTTTATTTTATGCTTTCAACTCTTCCAATTTTGTTTTATTTGTCGGTTTTTGTTGGTTTTCTGCTTTGCTTTGGTTTTCTTGGTTGTTGATCTTTATCCTCGTTTTGGCATTTTTCCTCGAAATGTTCTGTCTGCGCTGAAGAAGGGAGGCGGTTGTCCTCCCGAAATATTCGCCTTTTATTTCAGTATATTCGTTGGCCTTCACAAATCCCATTTTCATTGGTCTCTTCGTTGATTTTTTATGACAAAAAAAATAGTTTATATCTTGCTATGTTGTAATTTAGTCTTAGTATTTAATGTCTTTAGGTGATGTAGATCTATCGCAGTTGTTGTTTTCTTTTTTCTTTCCGTTTTTCTTCTTTTTATACTCCATTCAGGACGAATTTTTTGTCGTACAAATGGGTAACAGATATATCATCATCAACATTAATATCAGATATAACAACAAGTAAACTTTTCTGCTCATGGGTTACCATTTACCGCGTTTTTTTTCTTTCACTTTTTGTATCATACTAACTGATACACCATCAACCTGCTGCAAACATGGTAAAAGTTAATTTCCAACATCAACGTTGATATCGTAAAATAACATCGAGACGGCCATTCAAATTAACCTATCCGACCCGATGACGACGAAGGTTATATAAAATATATACCGAGCGCAGTGAGGTTGATACTTTTAATAGGCCGTCGAGCTTGTCGTCCCCATATCAACCGAGATGGAGACATTTTAACTATTAACCAACTGACCATGCTTATCATCCTAAGACCTTATGATAATCATCACACAGAAAGTTAGATGTGGATATGACTTAATCTAAACACTAAATATTCCTTGAGCCCAAGCTGACTTTGAAACATATATTCAAATAATGCATAAAACGGATACGTCAGCTACGATGCTTTGGCAGCGATATTTCGGCCCTTCTTGACAAGGGTCCTCGTCAGGCTGTCAATCTTCAGGGTAGGGGAAGGAACAAACCTGCAATTCCCGGAATTCTACAGAAGGAACCAACTTCCTTCCCCGTCGTTGACCCTGAAGATTGACAGCCTGACAAGGACCCTTGCCAAGAAGGGCCGAAATATCGCTACCAATGCATCATAGCTGATGTATCCGTTATGTGCATTATTTGAATATATGTTCCAAAGTCAGCCTGGGCTCAAGGAATATTTAGTGTTTATATTAAGTCATTTCCACATGTAACTTTCTGTGTGATGATTATCATAAGGTCTTAGGATGATAAACATGGTCAGTTGGTTAATAGTTAACATGTCTCCATCTCGGTTGATATGGGGACGACAAGCTCGACGGCCTATTAAAAGTATCAACCTCACTGCGCTCTGTAGTCCTTATATCAGCCTCTCTGGAGGTCCATATGACTTCTCTGAAGAATGATATGAAGGCATATCCACCACTAACTTTCTGCGTGAAGACTATCGTATTATAACTGACCGTGATCGCACTGACGGTGGGTCACAGGACGATGTACATCACACATGTTCGAAAAGTTACTGAACAATACTATTAGGGAACCGTGAAGGCAATAGTTATTTCTCCCGTTGGTACGAACCTCGGACGGAGACACAACTTCTACAGTTCCTAGTGCCCTTACTGCAACGATTTATATACCCTTACAAGTCTCTGTGGTATCTATACTTACAATATTTCTGCCGCTGGTTTTAAAGGAGCACTATTTACTCTTCAACTTACAGTATTTTAAGATGTTTTGAATACTTTAAAACTATGCTGAGATTTCAAAAAATAACCCACGGTTTTGGCCGTTTTAAGCCATTTCCAAGACCCGTTGACTTGTGGCGAAAGGAAACAATTTACATAACCGTTTTTTCTGATGGAAAATCTCCTCGCAGACAACCGTCGACAGCGTGATACACATCGCAGGTAGCGAAACACGGCAAGTGGGAAAATCAGCGTGGTTCTGTTAGAGAGGTTAGAATGTACCATACAAAATTGGGGTCTCCGATTATAAATATATGGAGTGATTATGGAAGTAGGTTGCGTTATTATTATAGGTAAGACAGGTCCTTTAAGGCGTCAGCGGAACCGGTACAGATAGACTCGCGCTGTAGAAACAACCGAGGTATTCACCCTTGCTTCAAACCAACAGGTCGGCGAGATCTGTGAAAGTCGCGCTTCAAAGCTTTCAACAACAAAAAAGGTTAAGGGTAGACTGTAAAATAAATGCAGGGGTCAACATACCGCATTCAAACTGCTAATCCGAAAAATTTATCTTCCGCGTATTTTCCCTGGGACCGGGAAATCCACGTTAAACTGGCATTGGCACAGTGGCTGATTTTGGAGAGGCTGCTGTGATTTATTTCTAAGTGAAGATGAACTTTTTTGTTAATAATTATTTCAACGCGACTTCTATACACGTTTCACGGTTTAGTACTTTACGTTCGTGCCAAATAAAGAACTGTGAGTCAGAGAAAAAAAAACGAGAACATAAAGCCCGCAAAACTTGACCATACACATTATATTATGGGCAGATTGGCAATTATTATGATCCGAATTACATCGTGACATTTTGCCCGAGTTCTCCGAAAAAAGAAGTTGCCGAAACAGAAGAATGACCGAAAATCTCACAATGAATCAGAAGAAGCAACTAATTCTCCTCGATACACTCATCCGAGCGTCACCTAAAGTCTTTTGTACCATACTTTATTAAACAGTTTAACTGTTCCTAGCTGCGGTATTCAATTTTGACTTGTTTTTGTTTATTGATGTAGTTTATTTACGAACTTGATTGTTTTATTTAGAAATTTTATACGAGATACGGTATGTAATTCTGACTTGTCTTTTGTTTATTGATGTATTTTATTTATGAAATTTTAATGTTATCAGATAAGTAATACTGACCTGTCGAATTGATTGATAGTGCTTGAAGTGTCTTTATTTGTATTGACATATCCAAAGCTATTTTTATGCATTTAAAGATATTACGGATTAAATCATCATTTCATCATTCATTTCATTTCATAAGTATTCCTTCAGCCCAAGCTGACAGCGAATCATAGTTTACTGTGCTAAATGGTCCCCTAATATTTATTATACCAACATTTCGGCCCTTCTTGGCAAGGCTCCTCTTCAGGCTCAAGCTAGAACAGTGAACATGTGCTCAAAATTCCGCTTAGCGGAATATGAGGCTACAAGTTCATCGATCAGGTTCCGGAAGAATCTTGTTATCAACTTCTCATCGAACCTTTTAGAGCCAAAAAATGACGACAAAGCGCAAGAGTAACCATCACCATTACATACCTTATCCATCTGTTCTTTGAAGCCGTTAAAGGTCTTATTGCTGGACGACAGGGTTTCCTGGAATTCTTCATACTTCTCTGTGTAGAGTGTCAGCTGACTTCTCACTGAAATCAGCTCGTGCTGAAGTGTTTGACATTTTTTCTGAGTCGCTGTTAGTTCCTGAAACCAGAAAATACTTGATAAAGCCGAGTCCAAATTTCTCCGCATTCCATCTAGGAAGAAGATTTTTTAGACTCGATTAGTCCCTTTTTCTTTTTTCTTAATGTTTATTTTTTTATCTTGTGCATTTACTACATTATTGAAAGCTCAGTGTATTTTTTCCTTCTATTTGTCTGTACTGCGCTATTTTCCGTAAATAAAATTCCATCATCATTGTCATCATCAAATAGCGTGGTGTCCCATTCGCACGATCCGGTACAGTCAGGAAGCTTTCTTAAAGCTTTCTCTATGCGAAATCTACAGCCCCTAAATCGAGAGGTCCCTATAACACCTGTACTTTTCTAAGAAACTCACGCAGAGGGCCTTGTCACGATGGGTGTTATGTCGCTACGCTACGGTTATACTTGATACTTTACTGCAATAATAATAATAATATATTCGCAAATTGGATGGCAGGCCGTTAAGCCTCTACAAAGTTCTTAGCTTACATTTCTTCCAAATTTGCACAAGGAGACAAGGAGACAACTTCCTTCTTGAATGTCAGTAGGTTTGTGGAGCAGATTACTCTCTCTGGTAAGTTGTTCCAGTGCTGGACCACTCGGTTGCCGAAAGTCCAGTGGTCCATGTCCTCATAAAAACGTTCCGGTAAAACGAACTTTCACAGCGTTGGATTGCCGAACTTGCCGTTTTTGTCAAAGAAGGTAGCTTTACATAATCAGGAAATAACCGGTCAAAATACAGCATTAAACAGCTAAAACATTGTGGGGGATACGTTTGTCACTTATTCAAGACTTCAACTAACGCTGGCACAAAGCTCTTTTTGTAACGCTCGGTTCTTCGGAAGCCACATTAAAGGAACTGTCCAGGTACCTTCAGTTGACAGGGAGGCTAGACAGGTTTTAAGGTACGAACACGAGAAAAAGCGGTAGAACGAGTGATGTTTTCATCAATTGTATTATAGAGTGATGTATCGCCATCAATTGTGAATTGGGGGATTGAGACAATGGGCCATTTGTGGCATGAGTTTCGGCTAGAGTGTCTGGCCTACCCCACAGAATAAATAAATAAACGCTCGGTTCTTGTACTGATGGGGTTGAGAGTTCTTTAGCTCGAGGAAATCGAGGTTTCCGAAAACTGTGTGAGAACGCAGACCTACACTTCGTATGAAGCGGGTCTAGACAGGCTTGGTCTCTCCACTCTGTCTGAAAGACGACACAAGTTGACAATGGATTTTGGACATAAATGCTTGTCCTCTGATCTTCAGAGATCTCTCCTACCGGATTACGAAGCCCCAAACCAGACTCGACCTGAAACAAGGCTTCGCGCTGCAGCCATAACTGTACCAGACTTGTTCGCCCCGATATCCACTCTACCGACCGGTATCTTTCGTCATTTGTACCATATTTCGTAAATTATTTTAATTGTGAACGGTGATATATTCGTTATTAATTGTATATACCGTACATATAAATATTTTAAGGTAATTATTGGGGTAAATTGGGGGTATTGGGGTATTAAGGTAATTAGTTTTCCGACGCTAACGAGTAAGTATATGAGCTATTCAGGAAATAAAGGTTGATATTATATTATACTACATATCAGTCCCGAAAATGGTACAAAGAGTAGCACATCGGGCTGCTAAGATTGTGAGGTGGAATTCCTTCATTTCACGCGGATATTATGTCGTTTGAGAGTCGCGGTGGATACTGGGAACGTGTCGTGTCAGATGTCAAGATGTGGGCCTCACGACGAATACAAGTTGTGACGGGCAGCGGTCGTGTGTAGTCTTGTAGAGGAGCATGCCCTACTTTTCGCATTTTAATACTACTATTATTATCAAAATGTTGGTATTGGTGAAACTGTGCCGGAGGAATGGAATGACGGGTTCCCAATAACTGCGCACCCCAAAACCTCTCCCGTCTCAGCTTGCACACTTTAATATACACACTATATCGCAACTATGAGATAAAAGTATACGAGGAACAGAAACTTTCACGATGACGATAAATCAACACGACAAAGTAGTCCCACTGACTGTACACTATTTTTCCGACAACCTCGTCTACAACTACCGGCTGTTGTCCGTAGGTGTCACAGCCAGTAGGAACAGCTCATGCTATCTACCATACGATTCTGACAGTCAGCATCGCGATTGCTGCAGAGTAAAGGTGAGTCTTCACCTTCCGGAATCTGGGTTCCCAGATTTTCCGAGATTTTTTTTTAATTTCTTCTGCGATACTTAAAAAATCCGGAAAGTTCAAAAGCCCTTTTTTTCAGGTTATTTTGATATACTTTTGGACCCGTTCATATTCCAGATGCAATTTACAGAAGACGTCAAAGAATAATCTGGAAGCCCAGATTCCGGAAGTTCCGGGAGGTGAAGACCGGACTTAAGCACGAGCGTAGGAGCTTAAAGTCGGACAGTCAGTTGTTTGTTGAATAGGCGGCTTTTTGCGCCCAGTGTGACCAAGCTCTAAGTTGCGTTTTCAGGCTCGCGATTCTCAACCCGTGTTCGTCACAAGTCGTTTTTGCTGAGCGCATCCAGTGCACATGCTAACACGGGTTCCGTGTTTTGTGTCTTCAAGCGTTTTTAGCTCCCGTGTTTCTTTCGAGTTCAACACCGAATCCAAACACAAACGGATTCGGTAGAGTATCAAATCTTGTGCCGGGTTCTCTTATGCAAAACACGGGCTCTGAAAACGGGTGACAGCGCAAGGTGTTAGGACTCGAGTTCAACACGCTACTTGCTGAAAACGCAACTATATTCTAAATATAAAGACAGCACTAAAGTTTGGTCTTTCTCTCTGCACAAAACATACATAAGAGACGACTCGTATGCCTTGGCCACCATCTATGAAGCGCCGTATTCGTCGAACAGACGATTAAAATTCATCAGCTCCGGTAGTTGCGATTTTTCCAACTTCATGATGAAAGTGCAGCAAGCAGCAGCAAAACTACTGAAGAGATATAGTTTACGAGGAAATAATAATTAGATATATTACCTAAGAGGGAGGAAGGACAAGGTATGATAATATGCAGGACAAAAAAATGCACAAAAAAACGCTTACCAGAAGGAGACTCTGTTTCTCTCTGAGCATTACTTCTTTGTCGTCGGCTGCTTCCATGCAAAGCTTGGCCACTCTGGTTGCATTCAGCTGTCGCTCCAAGTCGTATTCCTTTGCCAATTTCTCGACTTGCTAAAAAAAAAATTAAAAAAAGAAATGGTCAATTTCCTTTTTCTCATATCGGCAACCCAGGAACGGCTACAGAGGACTACGGGCAAACACCCACTTTCCAGTTCTTGAAGTTTCATTGCTCAATCACGATATCGTAGGTTTAAATCGTGATCGGATCGTTGTTCTGGAACTATTACGACAACTTCCTCCCAAGCTAAAGCCAACCTTTGTGCCAACTTATATATGAGCTTATATGCGGGCAATTCAAACGTTGAAGAGAATGAGGTATCTGACGACGAGAGGCAACGTAAGTTCCACCAGCCAACCAACGAGCTAAGCTCCGATGTCAGATATTTACATTTGATAGTGCAAAACGGACACGTCAGCTGAATTTATGACAGTTATATTTCGGCCCTTCTTGGCAAGGGTCCTCTTGAGGCTCAAAGCCACTCAAGTTGGAAATACGAACTTGTGGGAAACCCACAAGTTTTCCGAAATAGGGCCGAAATATAGCTCTAATAAAATTCAGCTGGCGTATCCGTTTTGCACTATCAAATATGATTCGCAGTCAGCTTGGGCTGCAGGAATATTTATGTCAGGTATTTATGTTATGATGGAAGTTCCACATTTGACTTTTACCGTCACAAATAAACCAGAGAGCAATTTTGGGGGATGTAGAGATCTCGGACTAGATTAGATAACCTTTCTTCGTGACGAGTGAGCTTCTTGAAAGCAACCATCGTGGAACAAATCCGTGATTAGCATCGAAAATAGCGAAACAGGGCAGGTGTGTGGGCAGGTTCAATCAATCAATCGTTGTAATTTGCCAGAATATTTTACAAAATAGCAGTGGCATTGTCATGACAAGGTTAAAAAACAAGAGCTGTAAGTTCATATGGCACTTGCATGGGTCAAGATGATTTGATTGATCAAAAGTAAGTTTCGACTCTGCGGTTGAGATGCGCGCTCTAAGGGAGCTGGAACTTCATTTGTAAGCAAAACCCTTGAGGCAAAACTGCTAATGGGCTGATGGGCATCACGAAAATGCATATATTGCTTAAAAGTATTTTTTTTACTTTGCGGTCAAGATTGGTACTTAAAGGAATAATCGGATTTGGGACGTAGCAATTTCTAAGCAAATGTTGTTGAGTCTCCAATATTCCAGCGAAGTTTCATCGTCCTAGCACATCTGGAAGTACCTTAACGCGCGATCACCGGAATCCCAGACCCCCCCCCCTCCTCCAACTCCACCCACAATAACCGGAGCCAATCCGGTTCTGTAAATGATTAATCCAGAGCATCTGTTTGTCATTCCCACGAAGTTCGATCCAGATCACACCAGTCTAAGTGGGTCAAGTATTTTCCGCCCTCCCCCCAATTATTGCCGGATTCGGTCCGGAAATGAAAAAGGTCATACGAGAAAAATGTCCTCTGTTTAATTATTAAATTTCACTCGAATCCGATCACCCGTTCCAAAGTTACGCATGACTCAATATTCCGGATTCCCCTCCCTCAACTCCCCCCCCACAAGATTATCATATCGAGGATTTTTTTTATTCCAAGTCAGTTTGACCGGGTCCCTGATATGCCTTCCAAGTTTCGTCGTGAAAATCCCCCAAAAAACGGAATTCCGGGAAACCCCCTCCCCCCCCTCAAGTGTCCGGATCCAGTCAAATTATGTAAAAGATTTACATGGACCAGATGTTTGTTCTTCCCAGCAAGTTTCACTCCGATACCATCATTCTAACCGTTTCCCGAGATTTCCGGTCCACCCCCCCCCCCCCAGCTCCCCCGCGGTGCACGTAGCCAATTCGATTCAGCAAATGACTTACCTAGAGCATCTGTTTGTTCTTCCCACAAAGTTCCATCCCGGTCCCTCCATTCTAAACGGGTCACGTATTCCCCCCCCCCCAATAGTTGCCGGATCCGGTCCGGATATGAAAAAAATCATCGGAGAAATGTCCTCTGTTCAATTCTTAAATTTCACTCGAATCCGATCACCCATTCCAAAATTACGCATGACTGAAAATTTCGGATTCCCCTCCCTCCACTCCCCCCACCATTATCTGATCGACAAAATTTTTATTTTGAAGTCAGTTTGATTGGGTCCCTGATATGCCTGCCAAGTTTCATCGTGAAAATCCCCAAAACCACCATCACCGGAATTCCGGGACCCCCCCCCCCCATAAGTGTCCGGATCCAGTACAATTGTCTAAAGGACTTATCTAGAGCAGATGCTTGTTCTTCCCAGCAAGTTTCACTCCGATCCCTTCATTCTAACCGTTTCTTGAAATTTCCGGTCTCCCCCCCCCCCAACTCCCCCCTGGCTACCGAATCCGGTCAAGACTTTAAACGGGACATTAAAAATATATATTCTATTCAGTTATGAAGTTTCATTACAATCCGATCATCCGTTCGAAAGTTACAAACTTCTCAATTTCCCGGATTCCCCTCCCTCCACTCCCCCCACCATTCTCTGATCGACAAAATTTTTATTTTGAAGTCAGTTTGATTGGGTCCCTGTTATGCCTGCCAAGTTTCATCGTGAAAATCCCCAAAACCATCATCACCGGAATTCCGGGACCCCCCCCCCCCCCCCCATAAGTGTCCGGATCCAGTACAATGGTCTAAAGGACTTTCTAGAGCAGATGCTTGTTCTTCCCAGCAAGTTTCACTCCGATCCCTCCATTCTAACCGTTTCTTGAAATTTCCGGTCTCCCCCCCCCCCCCAACTCCCCCCTGGCTACCGAATCCGGTCAAGACTTTAAACGGGACATTACAGATATATATTCTATTCAGTTATGAAGTTTCATTACAATCCGATCATCCGTTCGAAAGTTACACACTTCTCAATTTCCCAGATTCCCCTGCCCTCCACCCCCCCCCCCAAATGGTCGGATCAGAAAACTGATTATTTATAAGTTTGTTTGGTCGGGTCTCTGATAGGCCTGCCAAGTTTGATGGTCCTAGCACAACTGGAAGTACCCTAACTCGAAAAAGTATGACAAACTGCCCTAAATTTTCAAGTTTCCAGCGCCCCCACTTCCCCGCATATGGTCGGATCGGGAAACTGATTATTTCCAGGTTAGTTCGGTCGGGTCCCTGATATTCCTGCCAAGTTTCATTGTCCTAGCTCATCTGGAAGTACCCTCACTCGAAAAAGTGTGACAAAATGCCCTAAATTTTCAAGTTTCCAGCGCCCCAACTCCCCCGCATATGGTGGGATCGGGAAACTTATTATTTCCAGGTTACTTTGGTCAGGTCCCTGATATTCCTGCCAAGTTTCATTGTCCTAGCTCATCTGGAAGTACCCTAACTAGAAAAAGTGTGACAAAATGCCCTAAATTTTCAAGTTTCGAGCGCCCCCACTCCCCCGCGTATGGTCGGATCGGGAAACTGATTATTTCCAGGTTCGTTTGGTCGGGTCCCTGATATTCTTGCCAAGTTTCATTGTCCTAACTCATCTAGAAGTACCCTAGCTCGGAAAAAAGTGACAAAATGCCCTAAATTTTCAAGTTTCCAGCGCCCCGCACTCCCCCGCATATGGTCGGATCGGGAAACTGATTATTTCCAGGCTAGTTTGGTCGGGTCCCTGATATGCCTGCCAAGTTTCATTGTCCTAGCACATCTGGAAGTACCCTAACTCGGATATGTGGGACAAAAAACTCGGACAGACCGACAGACGGAATTGTGATCGGTATATGGCACTTGAGCCAGAGGCTACAAGTGCCATAAAAAACAGTTAAAATGAGCACACACACAAAAACAAGACGTACATTATCTGGCACTGTAGTGCTGAACAAAGTAGGGGACAAAAGATGAATTGTATCGCTCGCTGGAGTTTGCAGGTGGTTGCTTTAGGGTGACTTTTGAGGCTGCTTTACTTCTTGTCGCGGGACCATCGACCGTAGGCACCGCAAAGTCGGGTAGGATCTACCTGTGCCTTTCGGAAGCAAGACACTGGTTCCCAAACCTCATAACTGCTTCATGCCTTCGTTCAGATAGTGACTTGAGCCCGAGGTGCGAAGACTGTTCTCGTACGAGGCGTGATTTTGTCCGAGAATGATCAAGCAAGCCCGTTTTTATGGCACTTGCAGCCTCTGGCTCAAGTGCCATATACCGATCACAATTCCGTCTGTCGGTCTGTCGGTCGGTCCGAGTTTTTTTGTCCCACATATCCGAGTTAGGGTACTTCCAGATGTGCTAGGACAATGAAACTTGGCAGGCATATCAGGGACCCGACCAAACTAACCTGGAAATAATCAGTTTCCCGATCCGACCATATGGGGGGGAGTGCGGGGCGCTGGAAACTTGCAAATTTAGGGCATTTTGTCACTTTTTTTCTGAGTTAGGGTACTTCTAGATGAGCTAGGACAATGAAACTTGGCAGGAATATCAGGGACCCGACCAAACGAACCTGGAAATAATCAGTTTCCCGATCCGACCATATGCGGGGGAGTGGGGGCGCTCGAAACTTGAAAATTTAGGGCATTTTGTCACACTTTTTCGAGTTAGGGTACTTCCAGATGAGCTAGGACAATGAAACTTGGCAGGAATATCAGGGACCTGACCAAAGTAACCTGGAAATAATAAGTTTCCCGATCCGACCATATGCGGGGGAGCTGGGGCGCTGGAAACTTGAAAATTTAGGGCATTTTGTCACACTTTTTCGAGTGAGGGTACTTCCAGATGAGCTAGGACAATGAAACTTGGCAGGAATATCAGGGACCCGACCAAACTAACCTGGAAATAATCAGTTTCCCGATCCGACCATATGGGGGGGAGTGCGGGGCGCTGGAAACTTGAAAATTTAGGGCATTTTGTCACACTTTTTCGAGTTAGGGTACTTCCAGTTGTGCTAGGACCATGAAACTTGGCAGGCATATCAGAGACCCGACCAAACAAAATTAGGAATAATCAGTTTTCTGATCCGACCATTTTGGGGGGGGGGGTGGAGGGCAGGGGAATCCGGGAAACTGCGAAGTGTGTAACTTTCGAACGGATGATCGGATTGTAATGAAACTTCATAACTGAAGAGAATATATATCTGTAATGTCCCGTTTAAAGTCTTGACCGGATTCGGTAGCCAGGGGGGAGTTGGGGGGGGGGGAGACCGGAAATTTCAAGAAACGGTTAGAAAGGAGGGATCGGAGTGAAACTTGCTGGGAGAACAAGCATCTGCTCTAGATAAGTCCTTTAGACCATTGTACTGGATCCGGACACTTATGGGGGGGGGGGGGGCGGAATTCCGGTGATGGTGTTTTTTTGGATTTTCACGATGAAACTTGGCAGGCATATCAGGGACCCAATCAAACTTACTTCAAAATAAAAATATTGTCGATCAGATAATGGTGGGGGAGTGGAGGGAGGGGAATCCGCAGGGGAATCCGGGAAATTGAGAAGTGTGTAACTTTCGAACGGATGATCGGATTGTAATGAAACTTCATAACTGAACAGAATATATATCTGTAATGTCCCGTTTAAAGTCTTGACCGGATTCGGTAGCCAGGGGGGAGTTGGGGGGGGGAGACCGGAAATTTCAAGAAACGGTTAGAATGGAGGGATCGGAGTGAAACTTGCTGGGAAGAACAAGCATCTGCTCTAGATAAGTCCTTTAGGCCATTGTACTTGATCCGGACACTTATGGGGGGGGGGGGGGTCCCGGAATTCCGGTGATGGTGGTTTTGGGGATTTTCACGATGAAACTTGGCAGGCATATCAGGGACCCAATCAAACTGACTTCAAAATAAAAATTTTGTCGATCAGATAATGGTGGGGGGAGTGGAGGGAGGGGAATCCGAAATTTTCAGTCATGCGTAATTTTGGAATGGTTGATCGGATTCGAGTGAAATTTAAGAATTCAACAGAGGACATTTCTCCGATGATTTTTTTCATATCCGGACCGGATCCGGCAACTATTGAGGGGGGGAATACGTGCCCCGTTTAGAATGGAGGGATCGGGATGGAACTTTGTGGGAAGAACAAACAGATGCTCTAGGTAAGTCATTTGCTGAATCGGATTGGCTACGTGCACCGCGGGGGAGCTGGGTGGGGTGGGGGGGGGGGGAACCGGAAATCTCGAGAAACGGTTAGAATGATGGTATCGGAGTGAAACTTGCTGGGAAGAACAAACATCTGGTCCATATAAATCTTTTACATAATTTGACTGGATCCGGACACTTGAGGGGGGGGGGAGGGGTATCCCGGAATTCCGTTTTTGGGGGATTTTCACGACGAAACTGGGAAGGCATATCAGGGACCCGGTCAAACTGACTTGGAATAAAAAAAAATCCTCGATATGATAATCTTGGGGGGGGGGGAGTTGAGGGAGGGGAATCCGGAATATTGAGTCATGCGTAACTTTGGAACGGGTGATCGGATTCGAGTGAAATTTAATAATTAAACAGAGGACATTTTTCTCTTGTGACCTTTTTCATTTCCGGACCGAATCCGGCAATTATCGGGGGGAGGGCGGAAAATACTTGACCCGCTTAGACTGGTGTGATCTGGATCGAACTTCGTGGGAATGACAAACAGGTGCTCTGGATTAATCATTTACAGAACAGGATTGGCTCCGGTTATTGTGGGTGGAGTTGGAGGAGGGGGAGGGGGGTCTGGGATTCCGGTGATCGCGCGTTAAGGTACTTCCAGATGTGCTAGGACGATGAAACTTCGCTGGAATATTGGAGACTCAACAACATTTGCTTAGAAATTGCTACTTCCCAAATCCGATTATTCCTTAAAGTACCAATCTTGACCGCAAAATAAAAAAAATACTTTTAAGCAGTATATGCATTTTCGTGATGCCCATCAGCCCATTAGCAGTTTTGCCTCAAGGGTTTTGCTTACAAATGAGGTTCCAGCTCCCTTATAGCGCGCATCTCAACCGCAAAGTCGAAACTTACTCTTGATCAATCAAATCATCTTGACACATGCAAGTGCCATATGAGCTTACAGCTCTTGTTGAATTTTCTCAATCCTCTTTTCTTGTGCTTTAGTTAGTCCTGGGGATGTAGGTCTACAAAACGTTAGTCAGTACCTGGGTGGAAAAACCAAATCGCTTCAGGTGAGCGAATGATCTAGCAATCCAGCTCCATTTTATCATTTTAACTTGTGGGGCACCGCAAGGGACTCGTCTCGGGCCCTTGGCGTTTTTGATGGTAGTCAACAAACTCATGATGAACATAGGAAACCATTTAAAGTTTGCTGATGACCTCACACTTCCTCTTCTGCGTGAGATTCGAGGAAATGAAGATCGGATGCTCCATGACATGATCGCCAATCTCCATCAGCAATGCTCGGATGTCAAATTAGAAGTCAGCAATTCCAAAAGTCACGTCATGAGGATTAACTTCACTAAACAAGTATTACAAACAGTCGAGTCGGAATCGTTGATGAAAACTGAAAATTCTGTAAAAATTCTTGGCATCATTCTGGATGATAACCTCCAATGGAAAAGTGAAGTGGGAAAAATAGTGAAAAATAGCTCTGCTACCCTTCGTTCATTTTCATACCTGAAGCGGTTTGGGGTTCCACGCCATGAACTAGTGACACTTTATAAAAATTATGTAAGGCCCATTTCAGAGTACGGCTGCCAAATTTGGCATCCTGGCTTAAGTAAAGCTCAGGATGCCGAAATCGAACGACTGCAGAAGAGAGCCTGCAGAATAATACTTGGTCACAATTACACATCTTACAACGAAAGCCTTCAAATCCTCGATATCGAAAAACTGTCTGAAAGAAGACATAATCTTCTCATGCGTTTTGGCCACCAAATTTTGAATTCTCAGCACCACAGGACCATCCTTCCGGACTTCGTTACACCCTCTCATGGACACAACACGCGAAGCAAGGACGACCCAAAACCCAAGCTTGTTCCCCCACCTACAAAATCTTCAGAAAGATACCTAAATTCATTCGTTCCGTATTTTACTAAACATTTTAATTGTTCATGATTCATGTTCGTTTCTTATTTATTTATTGTTTGTTAGTTTGTATTTTATTTGTATTGCTAGCGAGTGTTTATTTTTCCAATTCCCGCCCGTGTTAGCCTAGTGCTATTAGGGTTGAAAATAAAATTGATTGATTGATTGATCAACTTGGGAATCCCATTTCAGATTTTTATCGATGACGACTCCAAGAGTCTTAGCAGACTCGACTGGTTTAAGGCCCACCTCCGCTTCAGTACCTTCAACATTTTTCTTGCGGAAATTTATCCACAGGACGACGCTTTTTTCCTCGCTGATCTCCATCTTGACAAGCTGGGCGTCCCTTGTTAGCTCGTCAAAGTCTAGCTTAAGCTCACCCTTTGCTGTGGCTGTTTGACGGAAGACGAGCGAAGAGAGATCATCAGCAAATTTGGCCCTGTTTGGTCTTTTCTTCAGTAATTCGTTTACTGCTATGATGAAAGCAACTGGACCCAAAATAGTGCCTTGTGGGGCACCGCACGTGATCTTGAGGAACTCAGAAAATATGTTAGGGGAGAGTTGGACGCATTGGAGTCTCTCACTCAGAAAGCTAGCCAGTAGCCTAACAATGTATTACCTTGATCCCATGCTATTGGCCACACTGACAACAGTGAGGTGGTCCAGATATCAAATGCTTTCACCATATCAGCAATCAGGAGGTCAACGAAGGAGTCCGGGCATTCGAGGTGCTGCAGTATCTCGTCGAGGAGTGTGACCAGGTAGTGTACTATGCTGCACTCCGGCTGGAAGCCGAACTGTCTTGGGTCTATTGAGTCCTTAATATCTTCATAAAGCCACTTAGAGATAAGCCACTCCAAAAGTTTGGAGAAAACAGAGGTCTTGGATATCGGGCGGAGATTTTTTATTTCGGTCGAATCTGCTACCTTTGGGATTGGTACTATATATGCCTTTTTGAAGCAGCGGGGGAAGGTGCCTTCGATTAGACATTGGTTGCAGATCCCTGCCAGGGGAACGCAAAGTTCCTTGGAGCAGTGGACCAGGACATTTGGGGGAATCTCACTCGGGCAGGCTGCCTTTCGGGGATCAAGTTCAGATATTTTTCTTTCAACGTCTTCGGGCGTCATGATCGGGATTGCAGATGCATCTTCTTCTTTGGGCGGGATGCTTGCAAAAAAAGGCATTTATTTGGTTCGAGTCCAGCTTTTTCCCACTTTCATCCAGGATTTCCGGTTTATCTTTTTTTCGACCTATTAGTTTTTGCACATTGCTGTGGAAACGCTTGGGGTCGCCTTTCAAAAACTTCTCAACTGTTTTTGATCTGTGGGCTTTGCGGGCATCGCGACATCCTTTGATGGCCAAGTTGCGTATGTGCTTCCCGTCGTATAGGCGGTTCGTTTCGAACAAATTGTCTCTTTGTAAAATGAGCTCTCGAATTTCGTCCGTCATCCACGGTTATCAAGTGGTTTAATCGTTTTCTCTTTTCTAGGAAAACATTTTTCGAACCCCTTGAGCGTGTGGACCATGAAGCTCTCTGCCATGGAGTTAGTGTCGTCAAGTTTCAGGATGTCTGACCAGTTCTGAGACTGCAACCCCAGCTTGTAGGCTGTTATATTTTCCTCTGTGATGGGCCGGAAACACATGACTTCTTTGTCATTTCCAGGCTTGTAGTTATTTGGTTGTAGCCGTACAATCAAATGGTCACTTCAGCCTAGAGGATGTTGTGTGACTGGGTTTTTATAGTATTCACTGCAGTTGGTGAATACTAGGTCGAGTGTTTTTACTAAGTCGTGTTGGACACTTAACCAGTTGCTTAAGGGACAGGGTATCAGCGACCCACTTTGGTTTGATGTTGCTGAAATGCCAGCGACGAACAATGCAGCATATGGATATTTGCATCTAATCCAGTCTACACATTTCTGTAGGTATAAAATCAGCTGTTTCCTGTACGGGCTTTTGGGAGGGAAATAAACGAGTCCATAGATTACTGAACCGAACGCTTTGGGCGATTTCTTAGGACGAGTCCATACCCATAGAACTTCAAACTGGTTGTCGCGTGTGACTGGTATTTCAAGTACCCTGCTTTTAACAGACTTTTTACAAATGAAACCGACACTTCCCCCTTGCTGAGTCGGCTGGCCGTCTTCTCCGTTAGCCGTCAATTTGAATTAATTCTGCTGCTGGAATCCATGTCTCGGTTATGGCCGAGATGTCAATGCTGTCGCGGTGTAGTAAGTGTTCGAGCTCATCGATCTTATTACCGATGAACTGCGCATTTATCAGTAGTAGGAGGGGTAGTTGGTTAAGTGACACAGTAGATTTGGTTTTAGCCTTAACTCGGTTCTTCCCTCTTTGCAGGTCATTGAAGCGTTTCTCATCATCACTCTGCAGGCTACAAGACACTGAGCTGGTGGTTTGTTCACTTTGAGTATCACTCAGTACAATGGGTAGTGACAGGCTCCAATGCGGTGGCTGAACAGACGGCGGTAGGTTTGTGATTTCTGGTCCTATCTTCGTTTGAGTTTGTAGATTTGACGGTGGTGGTGTTAGGCGGTAGAAGTCAAGGAAAGTAATGGTTGTTCGGTTTGGAGGTAGTGGTATCAAGCGGTGGACGTCGATTAATACTGGTGGGTCGTCCGTTCGTGCAGAAAATGTTTGGGGTTGAGTTTGGCAGTGGTAGTTGAGGATGGAGTTTGGTGCGTCTTTGTGCTTAACCGTTTTCTGAGTTTGGAGTTGAAGAAGACTCTCACCCCTCTCTGTTGGCCACACTTCACGTTTTTGGAACCAGGGATTCGCGTGCCACCAGATGTCCGGTTGCAGGTGGGTTTGATGTGTGGCTGTGGCTGAATCTACAGTTATCGGCAAACTTGCAACTCCCTTGCAGGTGGAAGCGGCAACCCTGGGTCCGTTCATTCAATGTTTTCGGACTCGCGCTTGGTGATGAGTTGTCCCATGGGCGCCAGTAATAAGTCGTGGGTCTCTTTTTGTGGTGGTGATTGTCCATTTCTGTATTTAAGTGGACAAGTTTACATTTTACACCAGATTTGCATTTTTCCTAGGGCTTACCTTTTGCATTTTTCAGGGTGCAGAAGCTGGCAAGAGGATTCGAGCGAGCAACCAGTCGATGAGTGGTGTTTGTCGCATATTCCTGGACGATCTAGTCTAGAACGTATACGGATTTGCAGTCGTTCCCTCGCTTGCAATGCCCTTTTTTATAATAAATGCATTCAAGTGGTAGGGACGGGTACGAATGTGGCGGGTAGTATGGCTTGCTTGACCCCATGCTGTCAAGAAGGATGACGCTTTCGCCGTGATTTGCGTCTTCGGTTGGGTCTACGTAGTCCGTGCTTGGGGGGGTGGTGTGCTGCGGGGTTTGCTGTTGCGAGCCGCAATGGTTGTGCTGTTGCGAGCCGTGGGTTCTGAAGAAATAAAATCGAAGATGTCCGACGGGCCAGGGTTGGCCATATTCAGGGGCCTATCATAAGACCTTGGGATGGAATTGCCAGATGCACTTGTATTTGGGTTTGTCCAAGAGGATCTGCCTTCGATCAGATGCCCAAGGTGGCGCATATACGACTCAGCGGCCTTCTGACGAGTCCAGGGAACTATAAGTCCGTCAGCCGGGTTGATTTTGCAGGGAGTACGCAAGACAGTTGGGTTTTCCGTCTGAGTTCCAACAGACTCTGTCAGTTTGCCAGAGAGCAGAGGTTATGAGGGTCGTCAATGTCAGTTTGTGTAGAACTGTCCTTAAAACTTTCCTTCAAGCTTTCCTTCATAAGCTCGTCGCGACGAACGACGTCACGCAGGAGTAGGTTTGACTCGGCTATGACCATGGAGAGGTGCGTGATAACTTTTTGTTTTTCACTGATAATTGACTCGCGCGTTGAGGTTGGGTTCGAATGTACCCTTTGAAATTCGGGTATTCGGGTATAAGGATGAATGGAGCTTTTATGGAATTATGTTGCATTGGCGGTCCTTTAAAGGACCTGTCTTATGATCATACTAATACAAACTAATTCCGTAATTTCAAACGCTACATTCTCAACCTAACGACAACTTACTGATTTTCTCACTTGCCTCATTCTGCTATCTGTTTTTGTTAGAAGTCATCGGGCTTGGCTAAAGGATTAAAATAGCCAAAACCGTGGGTAGATTGTTGAAAGCAGAGCATAGTTTTAAAGTATCCAAATATTTTAAAATACTGAAACATAAACAGTGCGACGGGTTCTTTAAAGCCCCTTCCCAAAATCCTTAACGTAAGTTTCCATGAGCTTCCGATGTAGGTACTGTGCCTTAAAAGAAAGAGTAAATCAACGCCAACTTGTCACGAAAACACCAGTTCCGCAAGTCGACTTCCAACCACGTGAAGGCGCCTAAGTCTAAGGAAGGTAACTTTATTGCATACCTGCTCGCGTAGTGCATACTGGTCGCATAGGAGCTTTAGCTTGGCGGCCATTTCTGTGTTCTCCTCTCTGAGTTTAGCGTTTCGGTCGTTATTCTGCTGCAGCATCACAGTTACCTCGTTCAACGTGCTTTGGAACTTGTTTGAGACTTCTTTCCTCCTTTCTTCTTCCTCGCGGGAGCGACACAAACTTTCCTCCTAGAAAAAAAAAGAAACTAAGGAACCATAGCTGCTTTTTTGCAGATACCACGGTCTCTAATACAAAGGTTTAAAGTCTCTTTTGCAGTTACTGAGTATCTGGCCAGTTACCGTGGTATCTGATATTCAGATACCACGGCCATAGTAACTGATCGTGGCATCTGGAAAGGTAACCTCACTTTCATCATAACCAACACAAGAGCCTAATTTATTCAAACAATGTTTACAACGGATGATGTTTGTGAGTTTTAAATACAAGAGCCTATGTTTTTGTAAACTGGTGGGAAATAAGTGTAGTGCTTGTGATGTGATGTGAGTGGATGTTGTTGTGAGTGAGTGGATTGACAATTGTATATATATATATATATACATGTTTTTCATATTTAGTCCTAGAAAGAGGAGAACCAACTATCGGCTACGTCCGGCTACGGTTTTATAATAAATGATTGATTGATCGATTGAATGTAACTGTTTTGTTTGTGAATTTCAAATGCGCGAATTCGGCAATTGTCTTTTTGCAAAGCATTATTAAACAATGGCTAAAACGGAAAGTCCGCTACGTCCCCTTCAGCATTTCAGTCAGTCAGCTTGGGCTCAAGGAGTATTTACGTTGTATCAAATACCATAAGAACGGCAAAAACCACAAAATGCAGTTTCAGTTCCGTGACTGGTACCAGATATAATGGTATGTGCAAAATCTCAACTGATGTGTCTGAAAAAAATAATAACGGAAAGACAATATTCTCATATAATCTTTTTTGTTCACAGCCCACAATATCAGATTCTGAGGACCTTCTGTAGATCGTTGAACCCTATAGGCGGCTGCCTCTCGGTGCTATAACTTTGCGTTTACGATCCTTCCATTTCACGTATTTTTCAACAGACCATACAATGGTAACAGGACATCCAACTGTGCCACTCCTAACGACAAGCTTTAGACAAGGGAATTGACTTCGGCCCATCTTTATTTATTTTTTTTTATTCTGTGGGGTAAGCCAGAAACTGCCGCGCACGAATTGCCCGTATGGGTTGGGACAAGCCCTCTAGTTTCAGCCTGACCAAGAAGGGCCAAGAAGGACCAAAATATCGCTGGAATGAATCTGGGAGGATTTCAGTTTAAAGGCACAGAAAACTTGACTACGCAACTTTCGGCGATCAAACCAACCTGGGAGGCTTAGATAAAGATACATGGACTTATTGTCGACAGGACCCCCCTTCTTTGTTATCTCGAACCCCCTCCTTAGTGCTCCCAAAGCTAGCTGGCAGGCCCTTGCCCCTTATGCACTGTAATTATGCACTTATACACTGTAAAAGTTCGCCTTTGGCCGTGTTGACTAACAGATCGGGACAGTAGTCAAGAGGTCGTGCGTTCGATTCCTACTCCCGGCACGCAAACCTTTTGCTTTTTTTCTACTAACTCAAAATTCGAATTCTCGGGAACTGCCCGGAAACTGCAATGGTCGTAACGATAATTTTTCTCGACTCAGGGTACATTCTTGATATGTCAGCTAGCTCCCCGCGTCAAGTTTGAGTCAAGTCTTCTGTTCCTTTAACCGCACCGACCACAGTTAGGGGTCTTTAGAACAATCAGTCTAAACAACATCATAAAATCAAGAAAGCGCTATCTACTGTATGGCACTGGCAAGTCTGGTACTTTCGCGCTGACGCCTTTTGCTCAAGATTAAGATTTTGCGTTCTACGAAAAGCAAAACTAAATGATTGCTGAAAAAATCTGGCCAGATTAAGTGAAACCCGAGTCAATCCAAAATCTGGTGAAAACTTGAATCCTTATTATTTCATTAATTGTACACAGGTAAATTAACAAATGCTCCCGGCAGAGGGCAAAGCACGAGTGGCACGGGAGTGATAAATGAAAACAATTACCTTCTTCAACTACTGACAGTTATAAATCATTTATTTCTGCCAGTTTTCAAAGCAGACGCTGTCTACAAATTTAGGGCGAAAGGTTTTAAGTGGAGTGTTCATCTATCAACATCCACTCTTTAGTCCGCTGTAGCCGATTCTCGCTTTCCGTTTTCGATTTCACTATTTTGGGGATCCCAAGACGTTAGTGACGGGATAGCTATGACTTCGTAAAGTGTGTCCGTCCGTCTGACTGTCTGTCTGTCCGTCTGTTTAGCACAATAACTCTCGAAGGGGTTGAGATTTTTTGTTCAAACTTTGTATGAGGATCCTTTGGGTCAATGTACAGGTCAAGTTCATAGATGGGCTCTGTACCGCGATATTTAGGGATGGGGGAGGTGGTCTCACATAAGGGCGAAAATAATATTTTTTAAAAGCTAATGAAATAGTCGACTAAAGGGTAAGGAGACATGCTGAACCCAAATATGAAATTTATTTTCTCTTCGGGCATCCGGCCAAAACAGGAAAATTTGTTAAAAGTAAAAGTTTTATCTGAAGTTGATTAGAGGTTCGATGTACGGGTAAATGAGACATACAGATTTTTTTTTAACTTTATTTTCTTGCCGGACAAGTAGTTCGACGGAGTCCGGCCGAAACCGGAAATCTGCAAGGAAGTCTTAAAACCCAATGAGATAGTCGATATAGGGTACGGAGACATGCTTAATCCAGATCTGAAACTAATTTTCTCGCCGGAATCCAGACAAACTGGAAATTTGGTAGAAACGAAAGTTTGTATAGGGGGCAACAGCACTCGATGAATACATCTCTGAACTGTATTTGCTCGTCAGACAAGTAATTCTGCCGAAATTTACCAAAACCCTGTTTGGATCGAAACGTTAGTGGTTAGCGACTCTCTTTTTTCTCCGCGCCGACAAACAAGTGAGCTTTCGCCGGGCTTCGCCCGACGAAAGTACTTTCTTAAGACCTTGTGGGGGTGGGGGGGGTTCTCCCCCATAGTGACGCCCCTGAGGCTATTATGCTGCTAAGATTTGGTTTATGGTACTTGTTATTACCTTGCTAATCGAAAACGAGGTTTCAATGGTTGGACTGGCTGCAAGACATTCAGTATTGAAACTGAAACCGTTCTTGCAAGATGATCATTGGATTTCTACTTGCGGTTGGTTTTACATTAGAAACTCTTAAAACTGTCTGAAAAGTCATCGTCACCTTTCCTTCCTTGATTTCAAATTAGGTTAGTTCCATACTTGTTTGGTCATCAGGGATGTGAACTCTCTTGGTTCATATGTAAGATGTGATAAACATTTTAGTTTCACACTCCACGTTTGAGCGCTTGCGAACTTGTTTGTATTACTCTGGTTCATATTCATTCCGCAGAAAAGAGGAGAACAAAATCCCCTCATGCTAGTTGGCTTGATCTTCATTACCTTGACAGCTTTATTTTGACGCTGCAACTCTCTGCACAGAGATTCCATTCGGCTTCTTGATAGGACAGCTTTACTGTGTTCGGCTTGAAGGTTTTCCTTGTCTTTCATCAAAGCTTGTTGGGTCTTCTCGGCAGCCTTCAGCTTGGTCTGGAACAATTGGTCAACATTTATAAATTTTAAAGCCGAAGCTTACAAGATCCTCATCACCAATATTTGCAGAAAAGACTTCCCAAAATAGAACCACCACTTCAACAGGCAGTTGCAACTCTGTCTCCTCCGGTACGCAATTTTTACAATAACTGCCTTTAATCAATCAATCCGTTTACTACGACGTAATATTATAAAAATAAAACAGCATTGGCAATGTCAACATCAAATTAAGGCACTAAAGACAATTAACTATGTACAACTGAAGGATTCGACGAAATAGGGTGTGAATGATGACAGGTAACGCTGGCTTGAATCCGGTGCTGGTTGTTTCAGGACAACTTTCCTTACAGCTTTGCTCCTTGTCGCAGGCTTGCCAATTCTTGGCACTACGAAATTAGGTAAGATACTTCTGTGTCGTTGTGAAAGAAGGCATAGGTGTCCGAGCCTCTTGACTGCTTCGTGTCAGCGTTGGGATAGGGTTTTGAGGCCGAGTTTCTGGAGACTCTCGTACGAACCGTAGGCTTGCCCAAGAATGACAGCCCGTTTCTGAATCTTTTCTATCCGCTTGTCCTGCTCTTTTGTTAAGCCCGGATGCCAGACTTGACAACAGTATTCCAGGGCGGGTAAAATATATGTTTTCAGGATCTTTGTTAGGGCCTGTGTGGAAAAACCGAAGCGTTTCAGGTTCGCGAACGATCTTAGCAGTCCTGCTCCTTTACTTACAATCTTGTAAAGGAGACATTGCAATATAGAATGTTCCCTGCTCAGATGTTCTGAAACAGTTGACCACTTTACAACTAGGCTATGCTTACAGAAAAATACACAAGGCTTCGGCTGTTTTTAACCTCTTTCCATGTCCCTTGCCTTGAATGACAATCTTGGCAAAATTCGAATAACCGGTCTTCGGACGAATAACCTCCTCGGATACAATGATCGGGCGCTTGTAAAGAGATCAAACGTGGCAAGGGTGATTATCAGCGTATTGCCAATAGAGGAGATACGATACACCTATGAAGTGAAAATCTCGGGAACGAGAATGGATGGAAATACTAATGAAGTAGAGAAAATTACTATCATAAGTACGATGTGTCCTTTAAGGCTTCTTCCCGATAAAACCTCAGCAACTGCTGTTCTGTTAGCTTTCCCCGAATTTATACATAAACATAACAGCTTATATGTCAAGTTCTCCCTTACCCAAACAGACTCTTAGATGTAATGCCAATAGCAAAACGTCCAATCTCTTCAGCAACATGGTTGTTCCTTTACTAGGCAAGCTTGGATGGATATCAACAAAACTTGGCGGCACAGAAGCAAGTTAGCCTAGAGTATTTGACAAGTTCGTTTTAAAGGCCCTGGTTTTCTGTGCAAGGGCTGTGCAAGAGACAGCTCTATTTAAACAACAACTCTTGCTATGAATGACCTTTTCACGATAAAACGGTTTTTGAAATCACAGAGTTCTTCGGCGAAGTTTGCGCTGATTGACTGGCAAGCTCGGCTCGGCCGAAAAAGCGCTAATAAGCTGTAGATGCAAAACGAAGTAATGGAGACGTACGAGTATTTCTGAAGCTAACATTTGAAAACTAATGATAGTTTAAAATGCAGATTAAGTAAAAGGGATCCTTTAATGATAGTAGAAGGTTCTTAACCCAAATCGAAACATAATACAAAGTTCAAGAAAGGTCTCGTGACTTACTTGTGCTGCTTTGTTTTCCTCTAGGACCTGAGCTAGTTTGCTGGCGAGTACGTCAATCTTTTTTTCAGCAGAAACATCTCCAAGTCCTTTCAAGAGTTGTTCTACACTTTTAACATCCTTCCTTCTGGGACGAGTCTTCCCAGAATTGTTCTGAAAATATAAATAATTATTCTGAGCTTTTCTTTCATGCCAGCTAAACGAAGCAACCGTTCAAAAACGATGGGTAGTAGGCTCACCTTGGCTAGAATACTAATAAAATATATATAAAAGGTTTTTATAGGTCAGGTCAGCATCACATCAAGGCCTCAAGGGTACTTTAGATGCAATGATGGAGTAATCTGTAAGTGCACCAAATCCTAGAAGACCCATACAAGACAAATCAAATAGTGCTACAATAAGCATCTGAAAACAGTCTAGAAAAAGGAACATAAGCCAGTCTACCCCAAACAACCAGATTATGGTTCAAGATTGATGAAAGATGGGTATACTAGATACAGGCTACCCAGAGTTTGGCGTAGCCCATGTCAAACAGTAGGAGGTCCTAACTATATGCTACAAAATAAATAAATAAAAAGAACAATATGGTGAAAAGTTTGGATAATGACCCCTTGTCCAGGGGCGTCGCTATGGGGGGGGGGGGGGTACCACCCCCCCTCGAAGAAAGAAAAAAGCTAAAACGGGCGCTCACAGAGCGCCCGATCACAAAAGTTTAGCTAAAACGGGCACTCGCAGAGCGACCGATCACACAAATTCTCTCTCTCTCTCTTAGCTCGCAGAGCGCCCCACCATGAAAACTCAGCACAACTGGTCGCTCACCCAGAAAAGCTAAACGGGGGGCCAGCAGTGCGCCCGGAAAAGTCAGTAAGGCTAGTTACTAAGGCGTCTGCTGTTCTGGGTTCTCGAGCGTTTGAAATTTAAGGAATTGCATTTTCAGTCGCATGTTTCGAGAGGCAGGCTATTTGCAGTCGTTCAGAGGCTTTTAATTGTATTTCGTCAGAATGAGAAGTATGATTGTTAGATGTAAGCTTCCATGACCGACAGTTTCATGCAAAGATCCTTTGTATTTTAGTAGAAAACCATTTTCTCCAGTCCGACGTTTAAAACTAAATCGGTTTCGTGATCAATGAGAGAAGATTTAATGACGGGTCTGATTATTGCAACACGTCAATTGATTTTCATTTTGTGTTTCAACTCCAAATTCAGAACAAGTCAACCCCATTTCAATTTTTTTTCGAGATGATCATTAGCCTACTCTTTTTTTGAAAGGCTCGAACTGAAGCACATTATCCAACTACCAGCTAAATGTCTCACATTTTTCTTTATTCGTCGTGAACAAAGACAGACGGGCAGATCCTGCTAAGTGGCCCTTGCCTGCATTTGCGATCCGAAAAGGCGTTCTGATCATTCAGGATTCCGCAGAATTTGCCTGCGGCGCCTTTCGTAGTAGGCTTTATTTACTGGAGAGTCGCGTCATTTCATTCGGATTTTAGGCTTGGAATTTCGGGGCTTGGGCCGCATTAAAAGCTATATAGATTTTGTTGCGGGGAAGTAGCGTTTTGCCCGAAAAAAGTCATGGCCTACTTCAAAAATTTCGCCTGCGGCGCTCATTTTCATTCTGGCTGATATACAGTTTTCCGGATATAGTGCTGTGTTTCTTGGCTATTGTTTCTAACTGGTATGACTCTTGGGCCTTCTGTCTGCCAGTCGTATATTTTAAGATATTCACCTCCCACGCCCAAACCCTTCAAACCGCTTCTGAGCTCGGAGTTACAACTAGGCTTCTAATCTTCAGTCTTCAACGCTGCAGTTATCACGAGTTGTATTATCACATATGAGGCGAAAAGCTGAAAGGGGCGGCAGGGCGCCGGTAGGCGCCATGCCCCCCCCCCCCTCGAGTTTTGGCTAGCGACGCCCCTGCCCTTGTCGATACTGAATCTAACCACAAGTTAGAGACAGCAAATTGATTATTTTCTAGGAGTCAGTTTGTTGCTCAGCCATCATATATTCAATGTTCATAGTGTACTAAAATTTAGTTCTGAATGCTGATTTTGCAAATCCTGCACGAACAGCCCAAAAACTGACCTATTGTATGCATAGTGTACCACCTGTTCTCACCCTTCATAGTTCAACTTCAATAACTCACCTAGGGAGAAAAAATGAAAAACCATGTTTTGGGTTATTTACATTGTAGTCTCTGTTTTCAGAATCAAAATTTCAAAACAAGAAACCTAACAGCAATACTCAGAAGAATCCCTTTAAGATGTTAGCTATGTCTTAGAATTGTGTTAGATACTTTCCACTAGGGGCAAACACATCAGGTCAGTTTGATTTTTTTTTTTTTTTTTTTTTTTTAGACAAAGTGATTTTGTAGTTACCGTATTGTAGATTGAATCAGGACCAGGGCCTTGTGGTAGACTGGGACTTGTAGTAGACTGGTCACATACCACAGCATTTGACATACCCAGAATACAAACTAACTAGCATTTAGGTGGGTATGAAAACTGAACATTGTGTTAGGTTGGAAATTAATGATCCCTAATGATCACAGACATGTCTGAAGAGCACAGCTTGCCCTTAAAAACTGAAGATGGCTTGAAAAAGTGAGGACAGCTCTGCACAGCCAAGTTTTCCGAAGTCAGATGATACTGTATGAAGATAATGCTGCCTCATGAAAAACAACAACTTTTTCATCAAAGACAGTTTTTCACCAGTCTCGGATTCCTTTGAAATGAATATCAACTCCCAAGAGGTTAATATTCTAGATTATCATCATCATCCATTACTTTTGTAAAGGCAATGTTGTTATCATCCAACATAATCTGCTTAAGAGTGAACAAACTCCAGTGACATAACCAACACTTGGTGGTGGTCCTAGCAAACGTTGGGGCAGCTTAAGGATTTTTAAATAATGAACTAATTCAGACTAACTTTAGACTAAATCTTTCAACATTAACTGTAAGGAGATGTTTAAAGAAGCATACATCTCTACTGCACGAATGATTGTATTTATTGCACACTGCCCTGAGGCACAAGTGCAGTAGGCTACAACAGTAAAATGAAACATAAGAAAACACTAAGTAAAAATACACACAATTTCAGAGAAATTTAATCACAAATAAGAACTAAGCTAATGGAGTGGTGAACAGGTAAATTGCCAATCAGAGGAGATGATTTCTAGGACAGATTTTTCACTGCCAGTAATGGGTCCCGAATCGAAAAACTAAACTATATGTACTGCTACAGTATACAGAGGCGTTACTAGCCAAAATGTTTGGGGGGGGGACAAGGAATTTACCGACTGGCTGGTAATTTTTACCGACTGTTTTTTGCATAAAAAACAACTGTTTTCAAGGAAAAAATTACAGTTTTTGGAAAAATCGATTGATTTTCAGAAAAAAACGACTGTTTTGACGAAAAATCGACTGATTTTCAGAAAAATCGACTGATTTTCAGAAAAATCGACTGTTTTAATGAAAAAAACAGCTGTTTTGGCCAAAAATCGCGGCGCTTCGCGCCGACTCGGTTATTTTTTACCGACTGGCAGACAACATTGGGGGTGGGCGTCCCCCCCCTACCCCCCCCCCGGTCGTGATGCCCCTGACAGTATATAGCTCTGACTATGGCAGTCTACCACAAATCCATGATTTTTGGATAAGCTAGCCAAACACTGGATGCATTTTTTTAAACCTATCTACCAATGCCTCAGTTCATTTCCCTGCCTTGCACCAAGCACTTACTCCTCAACGTTCTTTTGGCCATTTTTTTGTACCAAGCCCTTTGTCCTTTCTGCCCAGGCCTGCAAAGAAAGGAGATTGGCAACTATGACGTGAGTTGACCAATCTGCTCAGGAGAATGGTGCCTGCATGGCACCAGACTTTCTCTACCAAAAACAATCAAATTAGCAGAAGCTGAAAGAACAGAGGACTTGGAAGAGAGATCTGTTATCTATTTAGGCCAAATCATGAATACTGTGTATACCCACAGTCTGGCCCACATTTTCCTTCCCTCGCAAGGGGAGTAGCCAAGTAGAGCGACCATACTCCATCAAAAAGGATTTTGATAGCCAGAGGCTCTTTATCGCAAAGGATTTGCCTTACTGGAGAATCTCTCAGTAAATGCAGCCCACTGGTTCTGCATTTGCTGGTCAGCTTGGCTACCCTCCTTGCCATACAATTGCCATAGGAGGAGAATGTGGTCCAGACTGTCTGGAACAGCCTATGCCAAAGCAGCAAAGCCTTAGGCCCTTTGCACTTTCTTTGGCAAAGACTGACTATATAGTTTTAAGCCAAATGCAGCAGTCTATGAAAAATCACTGATGTTTGGATACCCTGCACTATACCAAACACTGGGTATATCTAGCATTTTGGCATACCTTATGCCTAGCGCTGGATACATTATGCCAAATGCTGAAAACTATAACCCAGTACAATACTGATGATTTGACTGAAGCTCAGAAATCAACCAATCAGAATTCATCTGTAGTGGTATAGGCTGGGTATAGCCAGTATGGGTCAGGGTTAGATTGACAACAGGTATCCAGCGCTTGGTTTAGGGTATCCAGCATTAGACATAAGATATGCCAAACTCAAGCTATACCATGCGTTTGGCATAGGGTATCCAAAAATCAGGGCAGGGGTTTGTGTGTGGTTTACTGAAATGCAGGGATTAAAAACGTATGCCTGGCTAAACTACCATCAATTAAAACAATAGATAGAAATAAGTATATGATATTTGATGGTACAAAACGGATACGTCAGCTGAATTCTATTGGAGCTATATTTCGAATGCCCGTGTCTAACTCCCATACATTCAAGGAGTCACTGAAAAGCTGTCCAAAAACTTAAAAAAGCACAACATTGAAGCATTTCACCGGACTCAAAACACTCTACTGTCCTACCTTAACACCAGCAAAGATCAAGTCCCAAACCAGAACCAACGAGATATTTACTTGATACCCTGCAACTGCGAAAAGCGCTATGTTGGCAGGACAGAGAGGACTTTCGAAAAGAGGCTCACAGAACATGAACAGGAGATCGACCACCCCCTTTCCAATGGACACCGTCCAAATTACATCTTCAAATCAGCCCTGGCAGAACACATTTTCGAAAACCCATACCCCGTTGTACATTTTGGAAAAGCCCAGATTCTTGCAACATGCACCGGACTTCATCAAACTATCAGAGAAGCTGTTGAAATTATGAAAAAACCCTTCGGAGATCAACAGAGACACAGGCGAATACTCAGTACCAGAAACATAGAAAGGCATCATCAGTGAAAGGAAATTCAGACCCCAAGCTCTTCTCTACAACAAAACGAAACTCAACCCAAATGCAGAAATATCTCTACCCGACCAACGACCCAATCGAGCAGCAAAAACAGCAGCCGTGTCCAAAATGAAATCACAGCAACCTTTTTAACTCCAAGCAAGACTCACGAAGGAATTTACGAAGTTAAATATTTAACGCTAGGCTAGAATCTTTAGTTTTGTGTTTCCCACAAGTGAGCCTGAAGAGGACCCTTGCCAAGAAGGGCCGAAATATTGCTCCAATAAAATTCAGCTGACGTATCCGTTTTGCACCATCAAATATGATTTGCAGTCAGCTTGGGCCTGGCTTGGGCTGAAGGACTAATATGTATATGGCAAGCCCACAGCTGAAGGAACTGTACCTCATCAGAAATAGGAACATTTTCCTGGTTGGATAGTGCTGCAGTATTCACAGAATGATCGCTACCACTCCTTTGTAACGTAACTTCTTCCATATTTTAGTTCTCTACGAGATGTCTAGCTACAAGGGTTCAAACAGACTGGGAGGATGTAAGTTCGCCTGGACTATTGTAGCAAGAACCAAAATATAAATTCCTATGAAATTTGAGAACCGGTGTTTTCGTCTTCTTCTTCAGCTGTTTCGTATGCTACCTATCGACGACAAATACCAATGAATTCTTCTAAAGTGGCTGCTAGATGCTACTGTAGTAAGATTAGAAGATGGACCAATTAGCGAGTGAAAAAATAAACGCTTTTTTTAATACGGTTTCACACCAACTGGCTCGAAACCTGAACGCACCGCCACCGCCATTACCTCTTGACCATTAAGTATGGAGGGGTATATCTGTTCAATAGAAAATTCCGTGTTGATTTTTTTTTTTCAGTTTTAATTTCAATTTCTTAATTTCCGTAATTTCCTTTAATTCCGTGTTGTTGTTTTTTTTAATTTTAATTTTAATTTTCAATTTAATTTCTTAATTTTCATTTTAATTTATTAATTTTCAATTTAATTTCTTACTTTTCATTTTAATTTTTGCATTTTCAGTTTTTAATTTTAAGTTTTTAATTTTAACTATTGAACAGATACACCTCTTCATATTGAAGAATGCACGGAACAAGTTCGATCGCCGATTGCAATTTTCGATTTCGACGGCACATTCTTCGACGGCAACAGTTTCTCTGAATATTTTAGTCACCCAGAGCCAGTGACCACAGAAACGTTTCGTAACGGACGAAATCAAGGACTGCAAGCTGTCGGGGCCGTAGAAGAGACATGTGGACAAGCAAGAAATCGGTGTTTCAAAGCAAAAGTTGCGTTTTTGCTGATGCCACGGTATCTGTTACCACGGTAACTGGATCTGCGATTAGTCGTTTTTGCAGTTATCGTGGTATCTGATATACGGTGCTCTGCAAAAACGACTATTGACGAAATTACACTTTTCGAAGTCATCCCAAAAGAAAAACAGATATCCAGTTACATCACTAAGTGCTAAACTTCTTTCTCACCAATCTGACAAAATTTGATGAAAGTGAGATGACTTTTCAGATACCACGACCAGTTACCACGGTCGGACCGTCGTATCTGAATATCTGATACCACGATAACTGGCCAGATACCACGATAACTGCAAAAACGCCTTATGACCTTGGTATCAGATACCACGATAACTGCAAAAACTACTTTAGACCGTGGTAACAGATACCATGGTATCAGCAAAAACGCAACTAATTAGTGTTTCCTATCGGGAAAGTAATTACTCCGTTGGCTACCCTATCAAGTTGCCTGGAGAAGAAACAATGGTCGGGCATCATTATTGGCAACGATTAAATTTGTTATATAAATATTCTTGCAGATATTTGTCCTAGACGATAATTACCCCTAAAAGATGACTAAGGTTTCCAGCTGTGTAAGACGAACAGCTCAAATCGAAGATAAGAAAAATCACGTTGACGATAAGATAAAAGCATGGAGCGAAACGTGAAGGTCTCGAACAACATTCACGTTGAATCTATCAAGTGAACGATAGTGTGCTGGCTGTCCAGTCCTTTCTTCGTTGAATCTTTTCTCGCAACAATAGCCGAATACTCTTTGATGACTAACTTCGCGCCGACGGAAGAGCCGGAAGCGTTACAACAGCTGTCCCCAACTTACACCGTTGATTGGTTGACACAGAATTTGAGCCATCGTTCGAGGCGACGTTTCTCGTTCTTCCGGAGGTTCATTGTCGTGTTTTGGACTTCGTCACATAGAGTATAACCGGAGATAACCTTTTGTTCTCGCAAGAGTGGGTTTCCGTCGCTGCGCGGCTGGAGGCGTAGTAGACCCATCCACAGAAGCTATGATTTGTCCTAAGTTGTGACACTCCTGAGAGTCTTGTAAATATGCCCTTCATATTTAGTTGGCTTCAGATTGGGGGAGGGGGCAGGGACCCATAAATTTCCACTTAACAGGAAATTTAGGGGTCCCTGGAGGGGGGCAGAAACAACAGTTTTAATTTTTCAGTTTTCTTGTAATCCACGCCCTTTGGCCAATATGTATTAAGTCAATACAAGATAAAATACATTGATTGTGACGCAATAACAGACGTTACGAAGGAGGGGTTGCCCACTCTAAATTTTGCTGCACACCAAGTGCCTGGCACCAGCCAGCCGGAAACGGTTGCCACGTGTTAAAATATTAAAATCAGCGTACTTAGTAGAGCTGGAAGACGAGTATCCTAATTAATGGCCGGCAAAGCTAGTTTCGGCTGGAGCCGGGTCGCTGGCGGACGGTGCCGGACCAGGCAGGGAAAGGGTGGACACCAAGTGCCGGGGACTGGATAACCCCTCGATTACGAAAGTCGGAAAGTCATTGCGTAATAGGCTACGTGCGCTTTGGCCATATTATCAATTGCAAGACGTCCTTATCGGAACTATAAAATAAGTCGACTAATGAATCAACCGCAGCAGATTAATTTTAGGATGTTCCGAACGATTTTACTAGCCGGTTTCTTGGGGGTGGCCTTCGGCGCCTGTCCTGACATCTTCACAAAGCCAGATTTCGATGCCTCACAGGTAAATTATTTTTTACTGCATTTGTTTGGATAGGGTGGACATGTTTGGGAATACTACTTGCCTAATCGCTTGATTTATTCTTATTCCGGAACTTCTAACTTCGTATAATACTTATCGTCGAACCTATGGTCATGTCAGTGATTTTTTTTGTTTTTCTACCGATCTCAAAGAAAAAATGACAAAAAAGTTTGAAAACAACATGTTAATAACAACATGTTATTCTGTTCAAAACAGAATAAATCTGAGATCGGTGTCAAATATAGAAGTCGGGTTCTGAGATATGAACAACGGGATCGAAATCTGATTGTACTCATAAATGCGGTAGTATTTAAGCACTGTATAACAGCACTGCAGATGTTTTCTCCTTAACTTTTAAGGAAGAACTTCTCAAAAACACTGCCTAACTAAGAAACAACTCTTTATCCGCTAATCAAGATAGTCTGCTTCGAATCAGTGTTGTATAGAATTTCGAAATTATCAATGCTGACTCGGGATTCCTTGAGCGTGTTCCACCCTCGTACCAATAGTAACTATTAGTTACTAAATCCGTTCCAACCTCACGAAAAGTTACTACGCTGACCGTTCCAGCCTTCTCGAAATAGTAACTAATAGTAACTATTTGCTTACCACGCTCGTTAGTAACCACGAATCTCTGTCACGTGATTGGTCGGATTCACCCGTGGCATGAGATTCCGCTGGAAAATAGAAAAATCGTTCCAGCCCTGACGACAAAAAGGCAGAATTTGTGACGTCATGCGGGGTAACTACGGTAAGTAGGATGGAACATGCTCCTTCTTCATTGGAATTGTTTGTGCCCCACTTCCTCGCCTGAAATCTTTCTTGATGGACAGTTGCTCAGGATGTCCTGAAATAGTTGACCGCTTTACAAGTAAGCTTGCATGACCGGTCTTTGGACGAATAAGATACGTCACGCAAAGAGAACAAACGTGGCAACAAGTGGAAATAATCAGTGTATTTGTAATAAAGGACACAATGATGATGTGACGAATCTCGGGAACGAGAAAGGATGGAAATGCTACTGAAGTAGAATGAATTACTATCATAATCATATCAATTTTTACGTGGTTTCATCTCATCGTTTATTTCTGGTCATATCTTGTAAGTGTCTTAGTTAATTTGTTTCATGTCTTTGTATTTCGTAACTATGTATTCCTATTCTAGCTTTAAGCCATTTGAAGATTAAACTTGATTGATCGAAAAAAAGAAAAATAAGTACGACATGTCCTTAAGCAGTGGACGAAAAGAAATTCCTGTCACTGCATCTTGATACCAAATGAATTATCTCGCACTTTTTGCTTACTTTTTGGGATCCCAAAACGTAGGTGGAAGGATACCTATGACATCGCAAAATTTGTCCGTCTGTCCGTCCGTCCGTCTGTCCGTCTGTCCGTCCGTCCGTCCGTCTGTTAGCACGATAACTCTCGAAGGGGTTGAGATATGTTGATCAAACTTGGTATGAGGACTCTTTAGGTCAAAGTATAGGTCAAGTTCGAAGATGGGCAATGTAGCTCTATATTTAGGGGTGGAGGAGGGGTTTAAAATTAAGGGGAACAAAAAATATTTTTTTAAAGCTAACGAAATAGTCGAGTTAGAGGTAAGGAGACATGCTGAATCCGAACATGAAATTTATTTTCTCGCTGGACAAATAGTTCACCCGGAATCCGGCGAAAACCGGAAAATTTGTGAAAAGTAAAAGTTTAATATGAAGTTGATTGGAGGTTCGATTGAGGGACAAAGAGACGTGGTGAGTCCGAATATGAACATTATTTTCTCGCCGGACAATTAGTTCGGCCAGAATCCGGCCAAAACCGGAGAATTTGTTTAAAGTAAAAGTTTTCTTTAAATTTGATAAGATGTTCGATTTGCGGGTAAGAAGACATGCTGAATCGGTATATGACAATAATTTTCTCACCGGACGTATAGATCGCTCGGAATCCGGCTGAAACCGGAAAATTTTTTTAAAGTAAAAGTTTAATCTGAAGTTGATTAGATTCGAGGTGGAATGTAGGGGTAAGGAGACATGGTGAATTCGTTTTTGAGCTTTACTTTTTTGCCGGACAAGTAGTTCCGGAATTCCACCGAAGTAAGGCAGGAAGTTTCGATCTGCTTCGTCAAAATTGATTTGACTTAAAGGGGTAAACACACATGCTGAATCCATATCTGAACTTGGTTTTCTCATACGATTAACTATTTGGCCTTAATCTGTTTGTAAATTTTAATAGTAAAAGTTTTCAAGTAGTCTGGCGAAGACTGGATCTGGCGAAGACGAGACCCAATTGTCTGGATCAAATTTGAACTTTTGGGATCCCATCCAAACCTTTGGTCTTGTTTTTACCACGACCTAAATTATTTAAAACTGCCGAGACAGTAGGCTTCACGTGGTCGGTTTCAATGTTTTCATGTCCCAGCTTAAATGTAGCCTAGCTGACGGGCAGGCCCGTATCCAGGAATTTATTTCGGGGGGAGGGGGGGTCACCTTTCGGGGGGGGGTGCCTGCGGGTCAGTCAAAAAAGTAAAAAAAAGACATAGGTCAGAGGGAAAAGCATATAAAAATGATTATTTTTGTATATTTTTGGGGGGGGGGGTCCTCTAATCCTCTGATTTATGTCTTTTTGTACTTTTTGGTCCAACCCGCAGGCAACCCCCCCCCCCCCCCCCCGAAAGGCGACCCCCCCCCCCCCCCCCCCCCCTCCGAAATAAATTCCTGGATACGGGCCTGGTGCGAAAGGTCTGCAAAGGTACGATTATGTAGTCGACAGGGTTTACGATTTTATGTTTATTCTTTTTGGCAGTACGTCGGCGACTGGTACGAAATTCAGAGAATCGAGACTATCTTCCAGTACCAGTTCTACTGCGTTCGTGCTAGATACGAGGCACTCGGTAAGTACTTGCTGGTCGAATGTGCTACTCAACTCCTTTAAGACCTTGAAATGGTGTGAGGTCATCGAGCGACGCATACACCAACTACATCTGACGTCTCAGCCACTGAGCGGCAGAAAACCAGGACTTCTTCCTTTAAGTACTGCACTGTTGTCACTACGTCTGGAAAAAATCGAAAGAAAGCTCGAATACGTGCTTTCAGAAATGCATGCCAGTTTCCGTTAAGCCGTATTGTCTATGATAATTTCTTCACCATTTAGACAACACGGGTAAATGCTCTGTTGTGATTTTGTGCGTGTTTCTTTTTTTGTGTTACGTTCACTCTGTGTTTTCATGGCACTTGGCCGGAAGGTCGATCACTTTTCCGTCGGCGAGATGTGCTAGGACGATGAAACTTGGCGGACACATTAGGGACCCGACCAAACTTATTTGGAAATACTAATTTTCCCGATCCGACCATTTTGGGGCGAGTGGAGGGAGGGTTCAGGTATGTACAACTTTGGAACGGGTGATCGGATCTTAATGGAACTTGATACTTGGAACGATCTCGTGTCTCAGACGTCCCATTTCAAGTCCGGTTCGGAACCGATCAGTATGGGGGGGGGGGGGGGTCCGAGGGGGGGGGAGGGGACCAGAAATCTTGTGACACGCTTAAAGTGGAGCTATCAGGACGAAACTTGGTGGGACGAACAAGCACAAGCCCTATATATGTCATTGAGAGAAATTTCAAGTCCGGACCGGATCCGATTAAAGTGATGTGGGGGGGGGGGGGAGAACCGGAAATCTCGTGACACGTTTAGACTGGAGCGGTCGGGAAGAAACTTGGTGGGAAGAACAAGCACAAGAACAAGGTACCGTACATCAGTGACAGAGCCGGATGGATTCGGGCACTGTTGGGGGAGTTTGAGGGGGGATCGGAACTCCGGTTATCGCGAGCTAACGTACTTCCAGATGTGTTAGGACGATGAAACTTGGCTGTAACGTTAGACACTTGACAAGATTGGCTTAGAAATTGTCACTTCCCAGATCCGATCATCCCTTAAAGTGCGCATATTAACCTAAAAGCGAAAAAGAATGCTTTTGACCAAAGGATGCATACTCATGGTCTTCAAGGGCCCATGATCATTCTAGCCTCAAGGATTTTTCTTGCAAGTGAATTCCTTAAAGCAGAAAAAAAATACTTTTTGAGCAAAATATACATATATAATTTATGACCCCATGAGCCCATCAGAGGTATTTGCTTGCAGATAAATTTCTGGTGCCCTTAAAGTGCGCGTCATCACAGCCCAAGTTAAAAAATAAAATACTTTGTACCAAACGGTACAAGGCCCATGATAATTTTCATCTCAAGCGTTTTGCTTAGAAATGATCAGAACAAACCCACGAATTGGTAAACTCCAGCTTTCATCCACTGACCCAGCCTTGCAAGTGCCAGATGAGCTTCAAGCTCTTGTTATCTTTTCTATTTCTCATCCATTCCGTGATTTTAATATTTTGTTCACGGATAAAAAAATAAAAAAATAGAGAAATAAAGTTTAACCGAATAGGGCTGAGATCCGAAGTCTGGATACACTTCCCTTCTTTACTTCAATAGGCAAAAAAAAAACCGGAAAAATGCGTTACTTCGTCTGTCTGCTATCCACAGATGATCTATTTCATCGAATGAACTTATTCTTTTGGATTTGTGGTACCTCTGTGTGCTTGTCCCTCTGTGCTTGAAATATGCAGCAACTACAAAGGTAAGACATTGCCACAAACAACTTCTGGTCATCCCTTTTCTACTCTCTTCAGAGAGGTTGCTTCATCTAATTTCCCGAGCTGAGCGTCCGTAACACATGGACATTCAGGCTTTGTTGGAATTTAAATTCTCCACGTCTGGGTGAATTTTGGGTTGCCGTGCAAGCAGCGCACATTCAGAACGTTCTTACTAGAGCCCCTGGGTGAAAAATACAAAATCCCTTGGATGAGTCTAATTAATTCAGTTTACTCAACTATCAGATATAAAAATAAGCTGCATTTTTAGATAAACTTTAAACATTAAGGAATGATACGCTGTGTTTGAAAACTAATAATACTTTTCTTCTAGCCCCCGGAGTGATTGGTGTCCTGAACACAGCTACCAGGCCCAGTGGTGAATTCACAGGCATTACTGGGACGGCTACGCAGTTCAATGCTTCTGCACCTGGCGAGTTCGTCCTTACCTTCCCAGGGCGTAAGTACAGTCTCTTTTTTGTAATTCTTATTAAGCAGACCTGCTCATCAGCGTTTTTGCTAAACTAGTCACTTTCAAAGCAGGGTATCGGGCCTGTGTTTGACTTCGGGTGCTTCAACTGGACTGGTCACCCTGACACAATGACCTTGAAGTAAGAAAACCTAAATGGTCTTGGTCCTCTTCTAATCAGCAATCGAAACTGCAGCGCTGCTATCTAACGCGCTATTTCGGAATTCTCTACGCTGGAAGTATTTAAAGTCCAATCATATCCACGTTCCCTAGCGCATTTCTTCCTTGATATTTGGAAGCTTTCAACCTTATATAAGGTTGAAAGCAAAGCTGAATACTATGGTTGCACTTCCGGCAACCGTATTTGTTCTTCGAAGACAGTTGACGGAAGTGCAAACAAAATATCCAAAATTTTACACTCGCTTAACATCATAGAGCTTCAATAAAACCCCTGAAAGTCTCGCTTTTTGTTTTTGCAATTTCACTACTTTTGTCGGGAACTTTTGTTTAGTGAAATGGATACCCTAGCCGTACTGTCGACATGTGAAAATGACAATGTTGTGACCATCTAGCGGCGGGCTTTTCGAGAGATATAACTAATCAGCTTAAATCGGCGTTGCCGTCGCAGAATTCTGCGATTTGTCTTACATTTTCGTTTCGTAGACATAGCAAGACAGAATTCTGCGACCGGTTCCTTGCCAGAATATACAAAAATGAAGCATTGAAGTTGATGCTGATCATTATGATGATGATATAGTGAGATTTCTCGTTAACAGTTGGTGAAAAGGACCTTTTAAGGCTCATATCATTCATAAGTTTCATAGGCGCCAATCTGGCCAAAAGTCACAGGCTCCGTCGGAACACACGTGGACTGTTGAAAATTAGAGCAAAATCAAGAAAAAACAGTGACAATTGCTCAATAACTACCTTTCGGAAAGTAGAAGAAACCAAACTGAAGTAATTTGAACGTAATATTGTTTCAGTCGACAAATTGTATTTTCAGTTTATTTGACAATGATGTACTAACAGTAAGTTCGATGACTGCTAACTGTTTTCCTTATTCGTATTTTCCAAAGCTGTTAGCTTTGGTGCTGGCCGTTGAACAGTGCACCATTCTCCCAGCATACCTTACGATAAACCGAAATGATCTCTATAATTTACAGTCCTACGCTTCTATTGCAGAGCCCGATGGTAAATATCTAGTGCTCGACACTGACTACACCACCTTTGCTGCCGTCTACTCATGCGACGATTATGGCAGCATCACCGCCCAGTTCGGTTGGCTTCTGTCTCGCACCAACACTCTTCCCCAGGAAACCATCGATAGCGCCATGGAGAGTTTTGGAAAGTTCGGCGTCGACACAACAGTCTTCCAGAAATTCTACCAGGGAGATGACTGCATTTACGATGAACCAACGACGGATGCCCCAGCCCAGTAGATCTGAAGTGTCTTTGGTATTTACTCGAATACCGGACGATTACTGTTTCCTTCTCTTAAGAAAATACACGTTTTTCACACAACAACTGTGAAAGAGATGAGCAGAGGGTATTGATTAAATTTTTCGGCAGGCCCACCACGAAGGTTTTAGATGAGAAGGTAGTCTCCGCTTTTAGGTTTGATTCCCCATTTCAACATGGGAAAGTCATCTTTTTTTCAGAAGCCTGCTCTTCTTAATCCATTCTTCAACATTTGCTTCGTATCAAGACGACCTTTGTTAGTTGGGGAGACACGGTTTTCAGGGGTAAAGTATTCCCCGGCAAAATGGCAACTACTTTCGGGAAAGAAAGATTACTAAAAGAGATGGAGGAATTCAAAATATTCGTAAAGGTGAACCGCTGATGCGTATGCATCGACGCAACGCAACAATAGAACGTGGTTCTATCCTTGCGTTGCATTTTATTTGTCTGTGGAAGCTCTGTGTTGCGTCGCTGCAAGCACGACGCAGAGGTCGCGTAGCCAAGTGTGAAAGGCTCAACGCGTGAATGTGAAAGCGGCTTTAGGTTCCACTCTTGCTTTTGCTGATATCGCGGCTCTTGTATTTGACGTTGTTATCTTCTGGCCATCAAGCCTGGGGATCGACTAAAACCAGGAAGGGAAGGGAACGCGAGAAAAGCAGGAAGGCATACTAAAACCAGGAAGGGCATACTAAAACGAGGAAGGCTGTCGCCAGAATCCGCCGCACCGTTCCCTTCCTCTATTTAGTATTCTTTGAGGGGACGGCAGCTTTTCAAATTCAAAGTTCACCATCCCTTCCTCGTTTTAGTATCCTGACATAGGAGGGCATTAAGTTCAGCGAGGGGTCGGCTGGACTCTCGCTGGACTCGGAGGATTTTAGTCGCCTACCGTCAGAACGAGAAATGAAAAGGTGAATTACAATTTTTATAGTTGCCGACCTCTCGCTGAACTTAATGCCTACCCATGTAAGGTTACTAAAACGAGGAAGGGATGGTGAACTTTGAATTTGAAAAGTTGCCGACCCCTCAAAGAATACTAAATAGAGCTAGGGAACGGTGCGGCGAATTCTGGCGACAGCCTTCCTCGTTTTAGTATGCCTTCCTGCTCTTCTCGCGTTCCCTTCCCTTCCTGGTTTTAGTCGATCCCTCAAGCCTGCTCTCCACCATGAAGCGACTCGAGACTATTTGTTTCTACCACACAAGCCGTGGCTTGAGAGTTACTTGCACTCATCACTCTCTACACGAATGGAAAAGTCCTAAACCGTTGAAAAATTTATCTCAAAATAGTAGTACGACGTTGTACGAAAAAGTAGCATGCAGTACTAACTGATGCTACTACATGCTTCTACTTCAAGGCTATCGTGTTACTGCATACTACTGCATGCTACTATTAGCAAGACGGGATGCTACTATGGCAAGACAGGATACTACTGGATACTACTACATAAGATTGGACCAGTCTGAGGCACATTAAGTGATAGTATTCTTTGCTACTACATGCAGCTTTTTCGTACAACTACCATACAACTACGCAGGCTACAAATTTTTCATCGGGAAGACGTAACTACCAGTGAAGATGAACAGTTGCCTTACCAAGCTATTCAGAATCTCCATTGAGTGAAACATGGAAAATGATCGGCACTGACCCACATCTCTAAGAAATTAATTTGGAATGCGAGTACACTCTTGCGTAAGTCCATGGCACAGCTGAGATTTAAAATTATTTTATTGGTTCCCTTATCTTAACTATATAAGATGTCGGCTAGCCTGAACTTCAGACTCAGTCGGTGTTATTTCAACATGGTCCGATCGATATTACTTTTCAGTTTTTTGGGGATTGCCTTTGGCGCCTGTCCTAATACGACCACAAAGACAGACTTTGATGCCACAAAGGTAATTAGTTTTTCAGCTTTTTCTGAAGTGTAATTAAGTGAAGTGTAATTACAGTGGTGAACTGAAAAATCCCCAAACCAGCTCTAACAGCGAGGTCGTATAGGTAGATTTTTATTTTATAGATTAGATTTCTAGAAACTATTTTCTTGACATTAACCTTGCGTTGCGCAAGAAACGATGATTGTTGGTTCAAATCCAGTCAGGCGACAGCAGTTAACTCTGTGGATACCCCTTGGCAGCAGAAATTTCGATGGTCAATCCCTTAAGTCGGTCCTCCACTGGCAGTAAGCAGTCGGAAGCGATCGTAACGCGTCGTAAGTGGCCATTCTGCCGGTTTTTAAACCATTGAGAGCAGGCCAGGTCCGGACGAGCAGTGGAGAACCCGCTTTACTGTTTTGCTAAATATGTATTGTGGGGAAACCCAGAGCAAAATAACACTAGGTAGTAGCGCCCAGACCTATGCTTTCCATGAATAGGAAAGGGGCCTTACTCGTAGCGCCGCCCGCTAGGCTCGTGACATTCAAAGCGACACACACTTACGGGTTTAGAACATTTCTTGTACTGCTAAGATGCTGTCTGCACAGATCGAGGAAACAGGGGAATTCGTATCTTTTTTCTGTGTTCAGAATACAGAGTTATCGGAGCCAGCGCTGTTGCGTGACTGAGTTTCATTAGGGACGTTATGTGGTGCCACTGCCAGTATCACTGCTATCCGAGTGTGTGTCACTTTTTTAAGTCTTGGCGCTACTCCCTAGTGTTAGTTTGCTCTGCGAAAGTCCCTGGACGACAAACAAAAGATTTCCAGTTATCAGTTCAGTGGGATCCACTAGTAGTATCGAAGAGTCAAATAGATGCGTACAGCCAAAACGTTTATCGAGACCGGAAAATCCTTTCGATTTAGTGAAGTACTACGTTTTAGGTTGGATGTTTTTTGTGTATTTTGTAAGATACTTCTCTTTCGTGCTCTTCTTTCTTTTCTCCTTATTTTTACTATGTTTTTGGGCCTTGTGCTTACTCTGGCGGGTTAAAAACAAATTTATCACGGTCATTATAACTTGTAGCTCGATTCGTAGTTGACACTCAATATTACCCTAGAAGCCGGACTTGTGGCTCTTTGTATCAAGTTCGATAATCTGAATTCTCATTGCAAACCCGTCTTCAACACCTATTCTCAGCCCCAAATTGCCCACCAAAACCTCGATTAACTCGAGCTAAAGCCCAAAAAATCCAGAGTCTAAATCCCCTCAGCGCAAGAACCGAACACTATAGAAAGAGCTAAAAAAGTTCGAGCGTTTGTTAAAATCTGGAGTAAGCAACGAATATATTCCCTATAATGTTTTAGTTTTTTATTGTTTTATTTTTTAAAGATACCGACAAGTTCGGCAGTGAATGTTGTGACAGTCTGTTCCGTCACAAAGTATCTATCTATTTATCTAGCCAAACAATTTTTGAGAAAGCTTGATTGTAACTTTTATAACCGTTGTCACGGGACCACTAAGGGGAGCAATGGGGCTCATAGATAGCTGCCTCCTCTGCCTATTTGTTAACCGGCAATGGGTGAAAACTTTCAATCTACAGCTGAGGTTACAGACCTCGAGCAGCCAAGAAATAGAGGAAAAATAAGGTTGACGCCGCAACCAGAAACGCCATTTAAAGAAAATTGTCATCAGAACCGAAAGTGAAATGCGAGAAGATACGTTCTGGCAACATAGACTAACGCGAAATACGACACAGGCTATTAGTGTTGCAACAAAGCGGAAGACTGAAGTACTTCGAAAACCATCGCAGTAATATACCTCTAACCGAGGAGACCAGCTTTATCAAAGTGTTTTACGACTTAACCTTTCAAAAATCTTAAAAATCCTATTCACGAATAACCACAACATGAAAAGACAAATAAACTTGGCCAACAATGAGATATTAGACTTCATTTAGGTGAGGCATGCTTAACTTCAGACTCTGTTTCTGTTACAGACTCGGTCTCGGCAGCCACCGAAGGCTCGGCAACTATCAACTTCAGGCAGCTTTTCCTGGCCGTCCAGATCAGCGTTTGATAAAAAAAAAAACTCTGATACTTTCCCAATACTATATACAATCAAGTCCTCAAAATTGACTAAAATCCGATGTCAACCCATCAACAACGTTTGTTGAAGTGACGTTTCTGGCTCTTTGCTGGGCATCCGGCGATTCTTCTTCGGCGCGAAGAGTTAACCGTCAAGAGTATTATTCTTTCTCACTGCGTGCAGGAAGCAGCGTAATTGTCGTTCACAAGAGCTTCCATTTTTTTCTCAACAGTATATTGGTGATTGGTACGAAATTCAGAGAATTGACACAGCCTTCCAGTCAAACTACTACTGCGTTCGCGCCAGATACGAAGCGCTTGGTGAGTATTTAATAAAAAAAAACTTGGTCAGTAGTACGCCGGAAGCTTCTAGTGGCCTTCTGGTGCCATAAACCGATTTTTCCTTGATCTTTTGCAGAAGCCATAGATCGGGTCAACGCGTAACATTCCCTTTGAACTGAAGGTCCCCTCTTGCTTATTCTGCCTTTTGTACTATCCTTAGCTCACTTATGGGATTAGAAGCTTCTTAAATCAAGGTCTTTCGCCACTGTTTCGTTTTTGTACCCCTTAATGCCTTCTGCAAATCGCGGGAAAGGTCGTGAGGGGGAACAAGAGTTACCACTGACAGACATGGACGCGTGGTAGATCTGTGACTGTCCCATTCTAGTTGGTTTGGAGTCAAATCGGTTTGGGTATTAAACGAAATTTAGAGCCCCATAAATATGAAGTCTTTTTCTCCCAATCCTAGCCAAACGAAAAGCGAATGTTACCATGTATCAGACGAAGAGGTTTCCTTCGTTAGCTGGTTCCAGCCGTTCAACCCCGTCGCTGAGAAGACAGCCGGTAGCTTAAGTTATAATATAGATGGCACTTTCGACAAGGGACTTGTACCGTGACCAATACCATAAACAATTTTTCGAATATAATTTAGAAATCTAGGACTCCTTTGTCGGAGCCACGTAGACAAACCAGGACCCACAAGGCGGGGTCTCATGGTGAAAACCAAATATATAATTTTAATGGGGAAGACGCCCTTGAGATGGAAACATTTATAAGTAGAGAACTGATAAACAAAAATGCTCCTCAGCCGGTATTTGAACCCAGAACCCTCTGCTTACAAGGACCCTCGGTAGCTCAGTGGTAGAGTGAATGCCTTGTAAGCAGAGGGTCCTGGGTTCAAATCCCGGCTGAGGAGCATTTTTGTCTATCAGTTCACTACTTATTAAAGCTTAAGTTCTCCCCATTTAAACCACAATCTGTACCCGTACCTATAAAACAACCCAAACGTGTCATAACGGATTGGCGTTTGAATCCCCCCCCCCCTACAAAAAATAAATAAATAACATAGCATTGTACCTTACAGAGAACGGGAAGGTTGGAGTCCTGAATACGGCTACGATGCCCAATGGCACATTTACTAGCATTACTGGAGCTGCTCAACAACCGAACGCTTCCGCACCCGGGGATCTCGTCGTCAGTTTCCCAGGGCGTAAGTTCACTCTCGCTTAGTCCTTCCCGTCGACTTTTTGTCTGTCTTTGTCTGATTTTATTTTTGCGGCCATAAGTTATTTTTTCTTGTTTGAAGCAAATGTATTGGCACCTGACATGTTGCATATATGTAACACCCAAAGCCATCATAAAAAGAAGAGAAACTTCGAAGATTTTGCTTCGGTATAGTGGTTATGAATTTTCGCTGCGTAGAGTTGAGTGGGCCAAGCGATAAAACTTCGCTTCGTTTGGGGCAGAATTGAGGCGTCAAAGCCATTCTTGTAACATCTGAAGAAGCGCTGCCTCATCACATGGTACGCTCAACTCTACGCACTGAAAGTTCATAAATCCTAATTATTATACCGAAGCAAAATTTTAAGAATTTCTCTTCGTTACATGTTTTTTAATTTCTAGATTCAAGGGATTATTTTCGCAATATGTCAGGTGCTAACACGTACATGTACCGGAAAAAAAGGAACAATGAGTAAAATCAAGTGTCGCTGGCCTTCAAAGGCTTCTTCGACGATCGTAAAGACTTCGACAACTCAGAGATGGTCAGCTAATCAAGATCCTGGTGTCTCTAGTTCCAGGTTTAGCAACAACCCCTCCCATCTTTCCTAATTCTCCTTCTCAAATTCCTCCAATACCTGTCACTCGAAAACTTCTAATCCGATTCATTCTATTTTTGCAAAACTGCTGGCTAGATTTTGTTTGTGAGTCTGCACAGAGAGTTACAGTATAATGGGCTGGCAATCCCAACGGCTTGAAATCCCACCAAGGATTCTTGTGTGCAATCTTGTCGGTCTGAAGAAAAACCAATAACAATAAGTATAAGTATAAAAATAAGTAGTGACAAGTCAATTGACTTGCAACTTTTGGTAATAAGAAGTTAATGCATATAAAAGAAACAGTACTCGGGTTATGATTTCAGCAAGTATTCGACGTTACAAAATTCTAATCAACATCCATAATTACAAATTCCGAAGAGAAAGTGTTTGTCGTTGAGGGCAAAAGTGCTGGTCTAAGTCGCTATTCTTCCTACACTATAAGACTAAGCGTTTCGGCTGTTTAAGATAAATAGCCGAAATCGAGGATTATAAAATGCATGCCACTGACAAGATAAAGGCATGGAGCGAAACGTGAACGTTCAACTTTTAACCAAAGTTTCCGATGAAGAGTACACTGTAAATTTTTTTTGCAGTATTTGCTATTGGGATTAATCTTGTCTCGAAAAAGATAATCTTATCTCTAATTCGAGTTAATCCTATCACCGTAGAGATAAGATTAATCCAAGTAGCAAATAATCAGTTAACTTTAATCCTTATTCGGAGAAACTTTTCACAGTGTATCCTGTGAACAAAGTTCTGCCTATACGTGTGATGAGTGTCATTGGTTTAAGTTTCCGGCCTTGAACATGTCAAGAGCAAGTCGTAGCACTGTTAACAAAGCTTCTAGAGAAATGCCTAATTTCTATGTCTTTACTGTCGATCTTTCCAGTTGCATGAATAGGTCTCTTTACAAGACAGCGCAATTTCGAAAACAGATGTTACGGCCAAAGTTGTTACTAGCCGGAATATTTTTTTTAGGCAAAAAAGGTATTTTTCCCCACTTGATGGTCATTTTCACCGACTGTTTTTCAGAAAAATCGAATGCTTCGAAAAATAAAATATACTACTTTTACCTCACCATATGTGACGCCTCCGAACCCGGCTACTTAACGGATCGGCTTGGATTGGATCTGATCCGAGGGTGCATCATCTCCCCGTCCACAAAGAGTAAACTACCCGGTCCGATCGTACAGGGAAGTACTGTCCACGATTCACGACAACACGATTCATGACAACACCGATAACTGGGAACCGACAAGTTGCCACACAGACACGTCGCCACACTGACGACTTGCCACACCGATACCTTGCCACAGCGTCTTTCGCCACAGAGACGACTTGCCACACGGCTAACTCGCCACATTGACAACTCGCCACAAAAACAATGTTTTAGGTAAAAAAAGAAAAAAATATGACAGACATTTAGCTTCAGTTGACCCAAGGGAATCTGGGTCCTCTAACTAGTTAATCCTTTTAGTTTTTAATCCGCAATAATAATCCTATGTCGCAGTTGAATATAAACACATAGCGGTCAGGAATTCAGTGTGGTATTAAGATGTCCCGAAACGCACCGATCGAGTAGCTGGGCATCTTCCACGAACCAACAACAGTATAGAAGGTTGGCGTCTCAGCTTCAACCAGCTGATAGGATCAAGCCACCCAAGTCTTTGGCATTGCCTGAAATGTTTCAAGGTCAAAGAAAATTTGCGAAAGGCCGACGTGGACCGGATCAAGGCAGGTGTTCTCCTCCTCGGCAAAAGAAACAATACTTGAAGACTAACCAGAGAATTGTTAGTAGGTATAAACGTAGCAGTGGTCTTGATTTATTGAGAGGAATTGCTCATAATTATCTGCTCCGTTAAAAGTTTTGTTCGAATAAATTGTAACTGAATCGAGTATTTTCTGCTATAAATGTGGCGAGATGTCGCACTGTGGCAATATGTCTGTGTGTCGGCTTGTCGCTGTGGCAAGTTGTCGCTGCGGCGAGCTATCTGTGTTGCAGGTTGTCGCTGTGACAAGATGTCACTGTGGCGAGATGTCAGTGTGGCGAGATGTCGGTTCCCAGCTGTCGCTGTGGCGAGACGTCCCGACACGCTGTCCAGTCCTGGTTCAGACTCAGGGTCCCGGCTTGGCGGGCCTAGGACAATACTTATTAACAACCAGACCGGTGAGGCTCTAACGACCTATAAAACTGCCCGTGACTGTCCAAACAGGTCTCGACTAATGGGCATCAAAGGTTGTGCTCTAAAAATTCTCTTATCTTTTTGCAGAGCCCGACGGGAAATATCTAGTACTCGACACGGATTACACCAGCTTTGCCGCCGTCTATTCCTGCGCCAGTGCAGGCAGCTTCACCTTTCAATTCGGTTGGCTTCTCTCTCGCACCAAGACCCTTCCAGACCAAGCAATCGTCAGTGCCATGGAGAGCTATAAAAGGTTCGGCATCGACACGACATTATTCAAGAAATTCCACCAGGGTGACGACTGCATCTATGACGACCGTAGTTCTTCAATTCGTCTAATCGGCCCCTCCCTCCCTTTCCTCTCTCTGTCTATACTTTTTGCTCGCTTCCTAATACTTTCTCGGTAGTCCACGGGTAGCCTGCTACACTGTAAAAAGTATCTCCGAGTAAGGATTAAAGTCAACTGCAGTATTTGCTACTCGGATTGTTCTTATAACTATTTCGTATCAGTCTAACCTCAGTATAGATATAAGAATAATCCGAGTAGCAAAGACAGCAGTTAACTTTAATCTTTACTCGGAGATACTTTTTACAGTGTATTTCAAGCATCAATTTGACAAGTGACTAGCCCTAGGCAGATCTTGATTCCGTAATAAGACTTTATTTTCTATTAGTTTTTAATATACCAAACATACGATTTTCATTAAAAAAATGTGAATAAAACGATTGCAAACAGCAAAGCCAGAGACACTAGTCCTATCGATAAGGACGACAATTACACATTCAAAAGTGTCGACTTCTTTCGCACAATTTGCTTAAGATACTCGTATCTTTGGGTATTAGAGCCCATTCAGACCTGAGGAACCTCAGAAATATCTTCCTATCTGCATTACTGCACTGCCAGAACCTCATAAAAGATAACACAAGGATGCGCAGTTACTATTGGTAACACTTGGTACGTTATCTGTTATGATTTTGCAAAAGTTAAGAGTTGAACTTATGCACAATACGCATTACCAGGAAAACCCGGAAAACCGCCGAAAAAGCATCTGCTGACTTTAATACGTGACGTGAAAAAAACGTAACAGCTAACATAAATATTCCTTTAGCCCAACCTGACTGCGAATCATATTTGATAGTGCAAAACGGATACGTCAGCTGAGTTATATTCGATTTTTTTTTCCAACTTGAGCGCCTTTGAGCCTAAAGAGGACCCTTGCAAAGAAGGGTGGAGATATAGCTCTACTAAATTCAGCTGACGTATCCGTTTTGCACTATCAAATATAAACAGCTAACATCCTAAGTGTTATCCACTGAAAGCACACATCCTTGAGTTATCTGCTATGAAACTTCTGACAGGTTTTTCCGACCGGGTTTAGCGAGCTCTCAAAAAGCTACGTGCACACCGGTCCGATAAGAATTCCCATGCAGAATTCGCATGACTATGGGGAAACTTGCATGCGATGCGTCAACATTTCAGAGCAAAGGACGAAATTCGCATCCGAATGCGAAAATTGAACTGTATGTGCACGTACCTTAAAGGAGACATCGTACTTATGATAGCTCTTCGTTCTACTTTAATAGTATTTCCATCCATGCTCGTTCCCGAGATTCTTCACTTCATGAGCGTATCCTATCTCATGTAGTAGCAAAACACTGGTGCTCACGCTTCTTCTCTTGACGTGACGTATTATGCCCCAATCACTGTTTCCGAGGAGCTTATTCATCCGGAGACCGGGATATGAAAACTTTACCAAGATTGTCACCCAAGGCCAGGGACGTGGAAAGAGGCTAAAAACAGCCGAAGCCGTGTGTGATTTTCTGTACGCATAGCTTACAGTGTAAACAAAAAATCTTGCAGTATTTGCTACTTCTTGTCTCTGAAAAGATGATCTTATCTCTAATTCGGATTAATCTTATCTCAGTACATTAATCCCAGTAGCAAATACTGCAGTTAACTTTAATGCTCCGATTATCATCACCATCACAAAAAAGGACTCCCTTTCAGATTCGGAGGGGAATTAATTTGTGCTGGTGTTGGTGCAATGTAAAACTAATTAAAAACAATCAGAATAAACAAAACCAAAAATTAAGTGGATCCAAGCTAATTTCGTCAACTGCATATTTTTTTGCACAAAATCCATTTTGGAAGCATTCTATTCTCGCCGTTCCCCGAGGACTCCTCGGGGATTCGAAGAGAATACGCCTTACGTCTCGTAAGGCATCTTCAGACTAATGATAGTAGACTGTCAAAATGGAAAACTATTCAGCGACGAGCACACATTTCCGAAGTAAATTTTCGCTCACCTTTAATATTCGCCTCGAAGATATTTTCTACACATCGGTCCGAAGCATGCATGTGATACGTCCAAAAGCGAAGAAGGAAAATCGCATCCGACCGCGAAAATCGGACTGTATGAACGTTATTTCAGAATGTTAGGATAGTCCGTTTTTCAGGACGTTGTGTGACACCGCAGGGCCTGCCGCAATAAAAAAAGCTGCGCAAGGAAGAAAATAAAATAAATAGCACAGACATGAGCAACCCCATCAAAGGACTAGCATAACTCTGGGAATAACAATAAACCTCGCACCGTAAACCCCTTAAACTTCAACAAATGAATGGCAACAAATTTATTGAACGTTGCATTTCATGTCCAAACGGCAGTTCAGTCGAAGCGCAAGTATGCGACCCCCATGTCCAACGCGACCGAAAGCCCGAAAGTTTTCAAAGGATGCGAACGTGAAACTGGGCTTCATCCGCTTCGTCCGAATTCTATCTGTGAAATTCAACCTACCATACGCCACTCCCGGCCCATAGTATTTAAGATAAATATTCCTTCAGCCCAAGCTGACTGCGAATCATATTTGATAGTGCAAAACGGATACGTCAGCTGACTTTTATTGGAGCTATTTCGGCCTTTCTTGGCAAGGGTCCTCCCCAGGCTCAAGGCTGCTCAAGTTGGTAATACGAACTTGTGGGAAAACTATAATATGGAAAAACATAGCTCGAATAAAATTCAGCTGACGTATCCGATTTGCACCATCAAGATGCCTGAGGTTATAATAAATATTATTATTATATAGTATTTTGCATGCCTGAGGAGGACTTGTAACCAAGAGTGGTCGAGAGGTGGACTGGCAGTTTCAACTCAGTCCAATTTCAGTTTTTGTTTTTTTGGCAAGACAGGTTGAGCTGAATTCGTTTGTTTGTTATTTTGCCATTCGCCATCTTTATTGGCGCTTGGAACTTTTTTTTAGTAGTCATCAAAACCTCGTCGCCTTGTCGTCAAAAACTTATTAGTCCCAAATCTTCTTAATGAAAGCAATATCCCCGATGAAAAATTCTTTGACTGTGTAGCTGTATGGTAGTTGTACGAAAAAGTTGCATGTATTGATATGTAGTAGTATGAAATACTTTGATTCAACATGCCTCCGACTGGGTTAATCTTAATCAGTAGTATCCGATAGCATCCAATCTTGCTGTAGTAGCCTCCAGTTCGCTAGTAGTAGCATGCAGTGGCAACAGTTACTACTGCATACTACTTTTTCGTACAGCTCCACACGACAAATTCTCGAAAATTTTTCATCGGGTCAGTTCCAACACAAACGTAACAAATCGAAAGTTCTATTCTGGTCAATGTTCCACAAGAAACGCATTACCTAGGAATTCGCGGGATCCTACTGTTTCCACTCAATCGTAGTGAAAACACACTGTCAGAAGTTTCACAACAAGGAGAAAGTAAATGGGATAAAAGAGGAAAGGTCAGGTCCTCACTTCTGCCCTATGTGCTGAAAAAATAATGAGGATGTATACCACTTTTTGTGTGAATGCAGACAGCTAGGCTAAGGAGGTAGATTTTTGGGATAGGGGGAATGGATAATAGAGCCTTTGGCTTTAATATACAAGCACATCATTCCTTAATTCACTATAGGATGCGCAGCTTCAACAGACAAGTGATAACATACTATTTGTTGATTTAAAATCAAATTGTGTTGCGAGCCTGTAAGTGTTACGTGTCTGTAAAAAAAACTATTGTAAACACTGTTTGCAATGTAACTTCAAGCGAAAAATTACTACTTATGTTATGATACTTCCGACAGTGTCTTCCTATTCTACGATGGAGTCTGGGAAACTTTTTTCTCGTCAAGACATTCTATTCGGAGCAACCGGTGAACATCTGCCATAATTTCCGATTCGGAAAACTGTTTGGACATTGGGAACCGGTCTTTAGGAAATATGTTAAACACTACGGGCCCCGGTTCTACACTACAAGCACCCATTCGTTACCAACTCCGTTTAGTAATATATCACAGACCACGAACGGCAACTCACGAAGGCAGATTCGCATCATTCCCTCTCATGACAGTTTTGTAAGATGATCGATCTGAAAGGTTAAAGTTCGTATAAATGAAGTAGAGTTTGTATGAGAGTATATGGTCTAGTTATTAGTCTGTAGACTAATTGTGTGAATTTTATTATATTTTTTTTACTCGCCAGCTTTGGCGGATACAAATAAATGAATTGAATTGAATTGAATTAAAACCTGGGAATACTAGTCCTAACCCAATTCTCAGCTTCTCCTTCACATAGACTCCCGAGTCCAATCCTCAACTTCTTCTACTATCAACATCCGCCAAGGTTTCAAGCGTGGAAAATTCTTGTCCTACATACCAATCAATGTCCCACACAGATTGCATCGCTCGATCGAGAGCTACGCGTTGCAAACTGCCCCCCCCCTTCAGTGGTTGGATCCGTTTTGGAACTGTAAGTAGAACGTGTAGAACATGTCTGCTTGCCAATTACCAAGTTCTATCCCGATCGGTTGAATTGTTCGAGAGTTAATGCATGCCACAAGATTTCCGGGAATCACCTTCCTCCAACTCCCCACTATATTATTTATTTGACTAAATCAACGGCCAACAAGGACCATATACATCTTCAAACAACAACAAAAAACAAAATCAACAACAACACACTATAAAACATTGCTCAAAACCGGTGAAAATTAGCAAAACAGTAACTTCCGCCACGAAAACCATATTGGGAGCGACAGCCTCATACGCGAGTTTCATCACTAATGATTAGGTTAACACGCTCCTCCTGTAAGTGTCTGTAAATATTATTTAAGTGCCAATTCACATAAAAGGGAATAATACTGTATTAGTGCCATGTTTATTTATTATGCCGTATATGTGAGATTTAGTATAATTCTTGGATTCATTCCTGATCTACAGATGGTAAGAGCATATGACAGTCTTCACACCAAAGTTCCGAGCCTATCTCTAAACGTGTCACAGGAAACCGAAATCCGTCCGGAATTGTAAACAGAACATCTATGTGCTATAGGACATGTGTAATATTGCCAAAAAGTATTCGTCTTAATGGCACCACTCGTTCGAGAGTTAAGCATGCCACAGTCTTCTGGGATGGTCGAATCCTGAAGTGGACCAGGCCAGGTCCCTAATACGCCTGACAAGTTTCATCGTCCCAGCCCATCTTGAAGTACCCTAACTCGCGATCAGCGGACCAACCGAGGGACCGACGGAAAAAGATCGCTATATGGCACTGGTTCCTAAGAGGAGGGTTTTGTTGTGTTTCCGAGGTCTCGGAAACAGATTCCGACGAGCGAAGCGCGTCGCGAAAACTGTGCGAAAGTGATTCCTGGAATTGCTTTCCACTTTCCCGCTGGACTGATCGCGAAAACGCATGGAAAGCTGATATCGCCGAGAAAATGTTGAACTACAAATTTCTTCGAAAAAATATGGTTCACTTAACGGTTATTTGATTCTCATATTCCATCGAAGTCACCTTAATTACGATTGCCATTTTTTTAATTTATTAGTGACACTTGCACTGTTTTTTCTCCACACCTTTGTAATTTCCGCCAAAAGATTCAACTTTCCGCGGAGCTTTCCAATAACCTCGTGGAATCACTTTCCAGGAAAGCTGCTTCTGTTTCCAAAGCGCGAAAACCATTGGAAGGCGATTCCGACTTTGCTTTCCAGCTCGCGAAAGCCCTCCTAAGGCTGCAATTGCCGTACAAACTGTGCACAGCGTAGGACGGGGAGAGTCCCAGTCCATATAATCAGCTGAACGTCATTTCCGTCAAACACCTACTGGCAAGGATACGAGACTAGGCTCGTGTCCCGATGACAACTGCGTCTCCTAGATGGCGTAGCTACCACCACACATGAGTCTGAAATTCCTCCACACCAAAAAGAAGTAATTACTCACCTGAGCTTTATATGCTTCTTTGACGTCAAGAAGGTCCATTCGAAGCTCTTCCGCTTCCTCCACCTTCTCCCCGTACATCTAAAATGGAAACCAATTATCATCGCAATCAAGTGCGTAGAAACCGTTCAGCAGAAGCCTCAGTTTCATTCTCTTACTCATGGTGATAAGAAGTTCTGTCGTAGATAAACGTGGAAAACGTGGAACGGGGTTATTAAGGGAAGAAAATTTAAGCCTCAGTCCCTTATTTTCAACAAAACCGAAGTCGATCAAAATGCAGAAAAAAATGTTTCCTGTCGTCGCCCCAATGGTGCAGCAAAAACAGCAGCCGTGTCAAAAATTAAATCTCAGTACTAGTTTTACCGTGCAGTCATTATTCAAAGTAATAGATACAGGCTAGTACTCGATAATAGAAACATAGAACGAGGTTATTAATAAAATAATTTTTAAGTTTTCAGCCCCTCATTGATAAACAAGAGCTGTAAGCTCATATGGCACTTGCATGGGTCAAGATGATTTGATTGATCAAAAGTAAGTTTCGACTTTGCGGTTGAGATGCGCACTCTAAGGGAGCTGGAACTTCATTTGTAAGCAAAACCCTTGAGGAAAAACCGCTAATGGGCTGATGGGCATGACGAAAATGCATATATTGCTTAAAAGTATTTTTTTTACTTTGCGGTCAAGATTGGTACTTTAAGGAATAATCGGATTTTGGAAGTAGCAATTTCTAAGCAAATGTTGTTGAGGCTCCAATATTCCAGCGAAGTTTCATCGTCCTAGCACATCTGGAAGTACCTTAAAGCGCGATCACCGGAATCCCAGACCCCCCCCCCCCTCCAACTCCACCCACAATAACCGGAGCTAATCCGGTTCTGTAAATGATTAATCCAGAGCATCTGTTTGTCATTCCCAAGAAGTTCGATCCAGATCACACCAGTCTAAGCGGGTCAAGTATTTTCCGCCCTCCCCCCAATAATTGCCGGATTCGGTCCGGAAATGAAAAAGGTCACCAGAAAAAAATGTCCTCTGTTTAATTATTAAATTTCACTCGAATCCGATCACCCGTTCCAAAGTTACGCATGACTCAATATTCCGGATTCCCCTCCCTCAACTCCCCCCCCCAAGATTATCATATCGAGGATTTTTTTTTTATTCCAAGTCAGTTTGACCGGGTCCCTGATATGCCTTCCAAGTTTCGTCGTGAAAATCCCCCAAGAAACGGAATTCCGGGAAACCCCCTCCTCCCCCCCTCAAGTGTCCGGATCCAGTCAAATTATGTAAAAGATTTACATGGACCAGATGTTTGTTCTTCCCAGCAAGTTTCACTCCGATACCATCATTCTAACCGTTTCTCGAGATTTCCGGTCCACCCCCCCACCCCACCCCCAGCTCCCCCGCGGTGCACGTAGCCAATCCGATTCAGCAAATGACTTACCTAGAGCATCTGTTTGTTCTTCCCACAAAGTTCCATCCCGATCCCTCCATTCTAAACGGGTCACGTATTCCCCCCCCCCCCCCAATAGTTGCCGGATCCGGTCCGGATATGCAAAGAATCATCGGAGAAATGTCCTCTGTTGAATTCTTAAATTTCACTCGAATCCGATCACCCATTCCAAAATTACGCATGACTGAAAATTTCGAATTCCCCTCCCTCCACTCCCCCCACCATTATGCCTGCCAAGTTTCATCGTGAAAATCCCCAAAACCACCATCACCGGAATTCCGGGACCCCCCCCCCCCCCCATAAGTGTCCGGATCCAGTACAATGGTCTAAAGGACTTATCTAGAGCAGATGCTTGTTATTCCCAGCAAGTTTCACTCCGATCCCTCCATTCTAACCGTTTCTTGAAATTTCCGGTCTCCCCCCCCCAAACTCCCCCCTGGCTACCGAATCCGGTCAAGACTTTAAACGGGACATTACAGATATATATTCTGTTCAGTTATGAAGTTTCATTACAATCCGATCATCCGTTCGAAAGTTACACACTTCTCAATTTCCCGGATTCCCCTGCGGATTCCCCTCCCTCCACTCCCCCACCATTATCTGATCGACAAAATTTTTATTTTGAAGTCAGTTTGATTGGGTCCCTGATATGCCTGCCAAGTTTCATCGTGAAAATCCCCAAAACCACCATCAACGGAATTCCGGGACCCCCCCCCCCCCCCCATAAGTGTCCGGATCCAGTACAATGGTCTAAAGGACTTATCTAGAGCAGATGCTTGTTCTTCCCAGCAAGTTTCACTCCGATCCCTCCATTCTAACCGTTTCTTGAAATTTCCGGTCTCCCCCCCCCCAACTCCCCCCTGGCTACCGAATCCGGTCAAGACTTTAAACGGGACATTACAGATATATATTCTCTTCAGTTATGAAGTTTCATTACAATCCGATCATCCGTTCGAAAGTTACACACTTCTCAGTTTCCCGGATTCCCCTGCACTCCACCCCCCCCCCAAAATGGTCGGATCAGAAAACTGATTATTCCTAATTTTGTTTGGTCGGGTCTCTAATATGCCCGCCAAGTTTCATGGTCCTAGCACAACTGGAAGTACCCTAACTCGAAAAAGTGTGACAAAATGCCCTAACTTTTCAAGTTTCCAGCGCCCCCACTTCCCCGCATATGGTCGGATCAGGAAACTGATTATTTCCAGGTTAGTTTGGTCGGGTCCCTGATATTCCTGCCAAGTTTCATTGTCCTAGCTCATCTAGAAGTACCCTAACTCAGAAAAAAGTGACAAAATGCCCTAAATTTTCAAGTTTCCAGCGCCCCGCACTCCCCCCCATATGGTCGGATCGGGAAATTGATTATTTCCAGGTTAGTTTGATCGGGTCCCTGATATGCCTGCCAAGTTTCATTGTCCTAGCACATCTGGAAGTACCCTAACTCGGATATATGGGACAAAAAACTCGGACCGACCGACAGACCGACAGACGGAATTGTGATCGGTATATGGCACTTGAGCCAGAGGCTGCAAGTGTCATAAAAATGACGGTTGGAAAGCTCGGCGAATTAGAAAAATTTACCGTTAGGAAAGCATGGCCGATCCTTGCAGAGGTGTATGTAAGAGGCAAGAGGCTGTAGTAATGCATTCTTATTATATGCGGAGGTCGTAAGAGAAGTCTAAATTATATTCGAAGTTACCGTCAACGACTCAATTGCCGGCTGTATTCTCAGGATTCCGGCTACCCTCCCCGGACATACCCCTCCTGGCAAAGCTCTACCGGTACTAAAACCCGCCGGTGCCAAGCCCCACGGGTACCAAAACCCCCCGACACAGTGTTAATAAAAAGCAGTAAACATAGAGGCGAGCGGGAAGCGAGCCGCCGTCACGCGTTGTGACGGCGGCGTGTATCCAAACTGAAATATTTACAAAGATTTTCTAACTTCCAGTATATTTGCATACAGGGGGGGGGGGGGGGGGGGGGGGACCGGGTGGTGATGGCACCCGGGGTATTTGGCGGAAGGGGGGTAATAAAATATATATGTATTATATATGTATATAGTATATGTACACAAGGCACTTGTTCCGTGAAAAATAAACCAGAAACAGTTTTTTCGAATATAATTTAGAAGTCTAGGACTCTATTGAAAACCAAATAAAACCAAATATGTAATTTTTATATTTGGAAGGGGGGTTATGTCCGGGGGAGGGGGGGGGGGAGTCGCCAGGGGGGGGGGGGTTAGCCTAGACCCGTTTTCTCCTTCCCCAACCCTTCGGACCGATATAAGAAAAGTGTAGATGCTTACGGTCAACAAAGCGTCATATTTTACTTGAAGTTCATCAAATTCCGGTCGAAGTCTCTCAATTCGCTGAAGGCGCTCATGTAGATTTTCATTCTCGGTTGAAATTCGGACAATCTCGTTCGCTAACGCTGAGCGCTTCCGCTCTTGATTCGCCAGCTCGAACTGCAGCTGCACGATCTCGCCTGCGAAGAAAATGAGCGCTAAGTAAGATTCATGTGCAAGGTGACTTCGTTCCAGCAAGAATAAATAAGGGAAGAATTGAGAAGACCTGAATCATGGGACGTTGTTTTCTGCCCGATCCTCAAGTACCGGGGGTGGAGCCTATTCGGCGCCTGTCCAGACCACAGAGTTAATATTGGCGCTATTTGTTCTGATCGTCGTGCTTCGCGTCAAGGAAGTGCGCCGAATTCAAATTAAACAGAAAGAGGCCGACATTTTGCCCTTCTCTCTCCAACAAATCGCTGACCACTAGTTTAAAATACGAGACAAGGGGCTAAAGTAAAGTGAGATGATAGAAGTCGTGCAATCCTACATTCAAGGATGACGAAAATAAAGGCAGAAAAGGACCGATTTGGACTGAACACTATACGTTTAAAGAAGGAAGGGACACGCTTCCAAACATTCATGCAATCTCTATGGCAGATTCTTAGTGATGAAAAAAAAGACTGTCAATAGGATAGATAGTGAAAAATTTAGTCAACTACCCGAGATAATGATTACATTTTGACCAAAAATAATAAATGGTTATCTCAAATGTAGACGTTTTGAATGGTACCGTGCAATTATCATTTTCAGTAATCAATTAAAATTTAAAATTAGGAAATACTTCAAGCCAACTGTTTTTCGCAACTAACCGAGAAATGTTATCAACTGAATTTTGTGTACAGAGTACAACTTAAAAACAAAACATAACAACTCTTTGAGTACAGTTCGCCAGCTATGCCCAAATTCCAACTTGAATGATGTAAAAACATGACAATGAAAAAAAAAAAAACGATTACGAAAAGGCAAAGACAATGACAAATTTGGACAGATGTAAAGTGCAACTATCCGAGATAATGATATACCTTTTTGACCAAGAATAATAAGTTGTTGTCACAAACTGATACGTCTTGAAATATATCCTACACTCAGCAATCTTTAATTTAAAATTAGGACTTTATACTGTTTTTCGCAACTACACGAGAAAATGATATGAACTAAATTCCGTGTAGAGTACAACTTAAAAACAAAACATAGTAACTCATTGAGTACATTTCGACAGCTAAATACCTTAAACTGTCCAAGCTTAATACCTTTTCTAGAAGCGATTCTGTACAGTCCTGAGAAGACCAAAATAAAATTACTAATGTTCACACCAGTCCTATTGAATCTGAACTAAATACATACGTGTTAGATCTATGCTTCAGCGCTCAAGTTGCTTAATTGTTCCCCTGAGTCATCAAATGCCGCATTCCCTTGGGCTTCACCGTCTTTGTGAAGGGTGGTGACAACATAAGCTTCATGTTGCAAATCTGACCCGGGATTGAAAAGAAGTTTCCATTTATATAATCCTCAGAATCTGCACTGTTTGAACTTCCGGCCTTTTCTGACTGCTTCATCACTTTTGCTCTGGAGGTAACATTTAATACTGCAAGAGGCAACACGCGAAGCTCCACCCAGGCTCCACCCCCGGTAAATAAGATCGGACGAAAAGAGATCTAGGATGCTGACATCGGGGTTATGTGAGTTCTCAATTCTTCCCTTATTTATTCTTGGTTCCAGCCTCCTTGACAACGGCTCCGTCTCCCTGTATTTCCGTCGTACTGGGGGGGGGGGGGGGGGGGAGGTGATCAAGTAGGTGCAAAGGCAACCACCTCCTCCTTAATCACACTTTAAACTACAATATGACAAACTTGAGTACAATAGATAGATAGATAGATAGATATTTATTAACACTGAAAGCCCTCAAGGGCAATGGTTAATACAAATACAAATACAACTAACTTCAATGACGAAAAAAAAAAAAAAAAAAATTAACCCAACAAATAAATTTCAATAATATAATCCAATACACACCCCTTTCCTCCTAACTCACCTTACAAAAGAAGCCATGCCCAAACTAACCAACCTTCCCAAATTCTTTATCCCCACAAAATTTCTATCCTTCAAAATAATCTCCACCCATTCCTCCCTTTCAAAATACCCCGCATAAACTTCCTGCCTCAACTCTTTTAACTCTTTACAAAAACACAGAAAATGCAGTAACCACATTTCTATCTCCACACATGGGACACAAATAGGAACCAACATTCGACCTCACCCCCCCTAAATCCCGACATATAGCAGATGGAGCAAAAAAAATGTATAAGAGTACTTTCCATTCAATTCCCCCAATAGTACTACCCCTCCCGATGCCAGATTTTGGTTCTCGTAAAACATATCTTTTCAGACTAAACATTATAGGAGAACTTCGGGTGAGAACTTTTTAGTACAAAACACCTTTTGATAAAAATTCTATTGCGGAAAACTTGAATTTTCTACCAGAGGTTTCCTCTTCAATGGTCTGTAAACTAACCAAAAATAGGTGTTGGAAAAAGCTAGCACCGAGACAGGAAAAAAAAACATGGCTGTCAAAACCGCGAACGTCATTAGCTGCGTTCGTTTTCGTCGTTCGGTTCGCCGTTTCAACCGTCGTTTTTGTGGAGGATATTCACGTGTCGCGGATTCAGCTGTCGTTCGCTGGTCTAGTCGAAATTACGAATTTCGGCCTGGAAATGATTCCGGAGGCATTCGAGGACGAATGAAAGATGACAAAAACTGATTACTGAGGTCTTTAGAAATATCGATTTACTAGGCTACTTCAGAAAGCGCCCTTGCAAAGCACATGGCTGCTGATGTTATCTCATTGGCCATAAATGTGCGCTAGATCTTTCCGCAAATTACAAGGAAATTCGTGGGAAATGTTGTTATCTCGGGCTTGAAGAAAGGCAGCCTAAAATTAATATGGTTAAGGGGTAGATTGGAAGTTTTTATGTTAAATTAAAGTTTACAGTAAGAGATTAAATTAAATACTCTAGTTTGTAATTATGGATTTGTAATTGTAATTTTAATTTTGTGTATTTGTAGTAAAAAAAAAAATAACCATAGCCTACTATAATGAAGAAAAGGCCATGACAACCTCTTTTGTAGACACACGGGGGAAGACGAATATGCTATGGAACTTTTGATACTGACCTTCTTTCAGTTTCAGCTGAGCTTCAAGAGTTTCCAGAAGTGTGGCAGCACCGAAGCCTGACTTGGCGATATCGTACACAGAGGTCTGGCGAGCTACAGGTGTAGCCATTCCGCTTTCGAAGATATCATCCTAAAAAGAAGAAAATGAATATGAAAGTAAAAAAATGCTGTGAAGATCCGACTAGATCATTCATTCATTTATTCTTACTAGATTAACTACATAATATAAATATCAGGCAAGAAACAAGACCCCCTGAAGCTATCTTGTTGGGGATGATACAATACACCACAGTACATTTACGATCTGAGGATCACCGATTAGCAGAAAGCGAAACTCGGAAGCTCCTGAGAAGCAATAAGCGAAGCCTGATCCGCCTCGAAAAGAGCGAAACACGACAAACGTATGAATCAGCGTATTGCCTTTAGGGTGGAAACAAATTATTAAATTAAAATTAGTTCGAAATTTAGGTAATGAGAATGGATAGAACGACTAGGGACGTAGAAAGAGCAACAATTTAGTCAAGACGGGTCCTTTAAAAGAGAGCTGAAAATCTAGTGTCATAATTTTATTGCTCAGTAACCCGCGCCGTAACCAGCAGAACTAATTCTGATCTTTTTATATCACCCGTCCCAGAAGCATTGCATTTTCAATTTTCAATCCGCTCAGTTTTCAAATCCGCTTGGCTGTTTGTGAGTGCTTAATCAATAGTTGCGATTTTTGCCGTCATCCAGTTAACCGACCTGCGAGATTTCTCTCTATAAGCCGTTTTCTTTCTTCGGTTAACCGACCTAAATCCTTATAAGCTGATTTTCCGTCGCCGTTCGTCGGTCGGTTAACCGACCTGTGGACTGAGGTCTGAGCTCCATCCAACCGACCTACGCTCTTGGCAAGGCGCGAAATTCAAAATTCTCATTGGAGAGATAGGCGCCTGCGACTGGAAGACGCCATTTTTTCTTATAAGCCGTTTTTTAGAGCTTAGTCGAACCGACCGGCGAGACGAAAAAACGGTAAATAGTGGCAAGTAGGTAGGTTAACCGACCTACGGAGGAAAGGCAAAAAACGCAAGTAATGATAGTCAATCTCGCAACAGACTCAATTATCTAATTTTGGGAATATTTGTCTACACCTGATCTCAGGCCCGCAAATGAGACGACTTGAAGAGCCTCTATTACTTTAGAAATTTCGAAGCTCTTTCCCCAACTTCCTCCATTAAGGTAAGGTAAAGTAAGGTACCATTTTATTTACAAACATGAATAAACCTCATGTTGCTTAAAAGCGTCAGACATGCCAGTGGCATAAAAAAGCGACGCTTAACTAATTTTGATTTGTTTGTAGAAATTATTAATAAAATCCTAGCCTAGGCGCTATAAAGAAAAAACAAACAAACAACTAACACACATCAACACCAGAATTTTTGGACAAGATGATTAATAACTAAAACAAACACAAGTACCAACACGAGAATTTGCGACACCAGACATACAACGAAAGAAAAAAGAAAAAAAAAGGGCTTGCGGCAATGGTCTGATCTTCCTCCGAGCACACAAAAATGAATAGAATAAAATAAATCAGACAGAAGACATATAATTGCTAAACAACATATACCTTTCGAGAGCCCTTTTAAAAACTTTTCTATCTTCGGAAGCTCTAACAGTTTCGGGCCATTATGAACCTGACAGATCACATTCTATCAAAGTAGTACAGGCAAATGGAGGTTTGACCCGAAACAAATTGCAACAGAAATGACAGAAATTACACCATCTTGTAGAGAAAAAAAAAGCTGAACAACATATCCAAAGTTGCATATCCTGGCTCGATGCAAAATGAGCAAATTTTGGCTTTTAATGCCATTTCTTTTACGTATTTCGAAAAAAAATATAACATTTTCGTGGTTGTCTGTTATTCTTGAACTGAATTACGATTATAATGCAAAATGACAAGCTTAAACCGAAAATGAAGTCAGATTTAGCGTATAAACCATCAGAAAAAAGTTAATGTCATTTTTTCAACCTATTTTATAGAAAAGTACTAATTTTCGTACTAGTCCGATTTTCTGGAACGAAAGTGCGACCCTGTTATAGAATCCCGAGCTGAGACCGAAAATGTAATCAGACTGGGTGTCCAGTGTACAAGAAAAAAGTTTCATAATCATCAACATACGATCTCTACGAATTCTAGTAAAGAAAATTACTAAGAAAAGTCAATTACGAACCATACTGGTTTTCAAGGTCAATATTTGAAATCGTGCTTAACACCCTTCGTAAACTTTATAATTTGTTTTCAAAAGAAATAATATTGCAACTAGTGTTCGCAGCTTCGTCCTTTGGAATGGATTAGGCTACCGACTAAGATTTTGGGTTTTCTGCATCATAGTTAATTTTTTAGAGCTGAAACACATTGTCCCCCTTGCAGGTTCTGCATGCTGGAGTAGAAATCAAATCGTTTTTAAGGCGGCTCTCTGAATTACACTATTGCAGTCGACGCGAGCACTTAACGATTTTTAAGAGCATGCACAGAGCTTGTGGAAGGTCATTTGCTAACGGGTGCAAGAAGTTCTTCGACCCCCATTTCCACGATTTTCAATTGAGGATCAAGCTCCCCGGTTCATACATAAAAGTCTTGACTTCCCATGATCCAGATCGTTCACTTCTTATGAAGTTTCATAGTGTCGAAGCAGCTCCAAATACTGGAACCCTGGAGCTTTGACATCCGATACTGGAGCAGTCCCGATCAGTTCCTGTATTTTTTCTAATGAATGATTACCTTATACATCCTCAACATTTAATTCCTTGTTCATCAGCTTCGTGTACAAGCTTTTAAGTTCCATGATTTCTTCAGACTGTAGTCTTGGAAAGCAGAATAGCGCGAAGCGCAGCGTCAATCAGTACATAGCCACGTAGGCTATGGTTATGGCGATCGCTTTTCCGCTGACTTTGACAGATTTCATGTTTTATTTTTTCCGGAAACGTAGCGCGATTTGACAATGCTGAAACACAAGGATGCTGCACAACATCTGTCAGTGTAGTGTATGTATCTGTACAGTGTATCTCCGAACATTTCCGAGTCCTGTCTCCCAGTCGAGTCCGGACTGACTCCATCTCCGAGTCCTGACTCCTCCAGAATGTAGCTCAATGCTCCGAATAAGCTCATCGTGGTATGGAATCCTCCAAGTTTCAGGACGAACTCTGAAAGCCCACTTCCTTGTGAAGCTGCTTCGGCGATTTTCATGACTTTCCACCACAGGAGTTGGTCGAAGGTTACATCGAGAGTAAATACATGTCGGCTCGCCTAGTATGGGAGCTGGAAGATCAATCATTGAGAGGAAAAGGGTAAACTATTTCCCTGGGTGATTCCCAACCATAAGTGATTGCTGTGTTCCATTCTAACCCAGGCTTGGGTATCGAAGGAAAGCCAGAGGATGTCAAGACTAGAGTAAAGAGTCGAAGACTTGTTGAAATTCTCCGAGACTTTCGGATCGAAGGATTTCCGATTTCGGATCGCAGGATATCCAATCATCTGGTTTGTGGTGCACGGGGCGTAAAATTTTTGTGAAAAAATTATGTCAAATAGGCAGTGGATTAATCATGGGAATACATTTGCTCGCATAAGTTTGAAATATCGAATATAATTCAGTGTAGGGTAGATCCGGTAAATGGTATATGACGAAGAAAAAAAATTCTTCTACTTTGATCGATCAGAACTGTTTTCTTATCCGACGGCATGGTTTGGCTATTAATGACCAGCTCAGGTATATAAATTTTTTTTTCTAACAGTCGATCGTTTATGGATAATAAATGCTGACTAAACTATTTTTACAAAAATAATAACGGCGCAAATTAATGATATTGAATCTTTTTTCTGGTGCACGATACACCAAATCTGACCGATTTTTAAGTCTCAGCTTGTCATTCTGTATTAGCATCGTACTTCAGCCCCCCCCCCCAAAAAAAAATGAACGACCACGAAAATTGCAATTTTTGTTCTTTAAACGTAAAAATGGCACTAAGAGCCGAAAAGGGCTTATTTTGTGTCGACTCAGGATTTACAACTTTGGATATGTTGGATTTTTTTTGTAAATATTGAGCATTGAAAAGCAGTTTGATTCGTACTTTACTTTTCTTAATAATTTTCGTGTTTTTACTAAAAATTCGTAAAGATTACATATTTATGGTACGAGACTTCTTTCAAGCACAGTAGACACCGAATTTGATTCCATTTGCGGTCTCAGCTCGTGATTCTGTGTCAGGATCGCACTTTCATTCAAGAAAATCAAGCCACATAGAATTGCACTTCTTTTGCGAAATAGGCTGGAAAAATGACATTAACTTTTTTCTGGTGATTGGTATGCCAAATCGAACCTCATTTTCGGTTTCAGCTTGTCATTTTGCATCAGAAACATACTTCAGTTCAAGAATAACGGACGAGTGCGGAAATTACAATTTTTTTTCGAAAAACGGAAAAAAAGGTACTAAAATCGAAAAAAAAAGCTCATTTTGCGTCTAGCCAGGATATGCAACTTTGGATATGTTGTTCAGCTTTTTTTTTCTCTACAAGATGGTGTAAAAATCATTTCTGTTGCAATTTGTTTCGGGTCGACCACTTTTTTGTAGCTCATTTTCCTATACTAAAGCCCAGAAACCGGAATGTATTCGCAGAGCCGCCAACTTTACCACATTGATGTCAGTGTGCGCTTGTTGACCATCTCTAGTTTCGGGACTATTGCGCGGCACAGGTTTTGGCTTTCCCTAGTAGACGGTGCCGCTAACGGGGCTAATGAGCAGTCATTTTTAACTGAAGACCCTATAGGAACGTAGGCCTAAAACATATTACTTTGCCGAAATCGAAAGAGCCCTTACCTCATTGCCCCACGGATCCTTAGTATGAGCCTCTTGACTATCTTCGGACATGGATATTCTTCCGAGACTTGGTGTGGGACTACTAGTCCGGGAATGAAACGAAGTGCTATGATACAACTCGGTAGGTCGGTAAACTGTATGGCCGTGCGAGAGCAAGGTTGTGATTGTTTTTTCTCGGTCCGAAAGCTGCTCCTATAAGAAAAGGTGATTGGAGTCGGCTACTTTCTGGGATTTCAAGACGTCAAGTGGAGGGATACCTTTGACTTCGTAAAAGTTGTCCGTCTGTCTGTCTGTAAGCACGATGACTCTCGAAGGGAATGAGACATTTTGTCCAAACTTGGTACGAAGGTTCTTTGGTCAAATGACAGGTCAAGTTCGTAGATGGGCTCCGTATTTGGGGGTCGGGGATGGGGTTCAAGTTAAGGGTCCAACAAAATAGTTTAAAAGCTAACGAGATGGCCGATTTTGAGGTAAGCATAAATGCTGAATCCTGAATCCGGCCAAACCCGCAAGATTTGTTAAAAGCAAAGGTTTTACTTGAAGTTGATTTGAGGTTCGATACAGGGGTAAGGAGGCATGCTGATTCCGTATATGCTAATTATATTCTCCCGGACATACAGTTTGCCGGGAACCCGGCCAAAAACGGAAATTTGTTAAAAGTAAAGGTTTTACTTGAAGTTTATTAGAGGTTCAGTCTCCGGGTCCGAATTTCGGGGTCCGGATTTCGGGTAAGGAGACATGCTGAATCCATGTACACAAAGTATCCTTACATCCGGACATACAGTTCGCTCGGAATCCGGACAAAACCAGAACGTTTGTTGAAAGTTAAAGTTCTCTCCAAAGTTGATCAGAGGTCCATTGTAGGGGTAAAAAGACATTCCGAATCCGTCTATGAAAATTATTTTCTTGCAGATCAAATTTTAATTTATTTATTCATTTATTTCCATCAAAACTGAGGAGTATAAAATATATTATATAAACCAAAACTATGCCTAAATCAACTGATCCATTCAATGGCATTAAATCAATATAACAAAAAAATACACATGGTTTCGACAACTAAATTACAAGTGTTTACAAACTATATAATTCACTTGTTAAAAATGGGTGCAGGTTGTGGGTTTGGACGGCTTCCGATACTTTTTTGTAGGAATTTGTCAACTTTTTCTTCAAATTAAAACTGTGTCTTTAACTTTAAAGTCAGAAACTAACTGCGAATTACTGAAAGAAATGTAGAACTCAAGGAGAATTCTGGAAAATTTTAAATATTTTAATAGCAGATACGTCGCAAAATCTGAAAGTTTCCCCCGACTGTTGCAGCAAAAACAAGTGCGCAAGCGCTCAGACGTGGAATGTAAAAGTATTTTTTTTTATCAAATTGTATATACAAACAGCTTTAGAACCAAGACATTTCTCATCCCCAATAACCAAACAAGGATTGATATAACCTAATCTGTAGTGATCCCACTTTAAAAGCTTTAAATGTAAACAAACCGCCTGTATAAATCCAAAGAATTGTTGAAACGAATAGCGTTAGCTCGGACACTGAATGGTCTGCCAGCCAGTCCCACCCTTTAAACCTCTTTTCCATTAGCAAGGTAATAACAAGTGCAATAAGCCAAATCGTAGCGGCCTAATGCCCCCTTTGTCACAATTCATTAAGAACGGCATATCGTCGATCATATGACAAAACAGTCAAATTTCCACCTGTTCATTAAAGACTGAAGTACGGTACCTCGCGTCGTCTTATTTGTTGCTGTTACACCAAATCCTCATCCATAGATATATCTCCCCAAATATACAAGAGTTGGACTTGAGATCTGTCATTGACGAACTGAACTCATGGGCAATCTGGGCCCAGCTGCCCATGAACGGGAGGGGTGGGGGTCAGGACCCATCAAAACGCGTATTTACACCGTTTTTTCCTCAAGTATACCAGCTTAAGAGTTTGATTCCAATCACGGGTCAAAAACTTTTTTTCAGTGGCAATTTGGGCCCACTTGCCCATGGACGGGGAGGGTGGGGGTGGTTCAACCGTCCCCAACCCCTATGATCCAAAAGCCCAAAGGAATTTCATCGCCTCATCTCCAGTTTATGTCAAGTTAAAAACATTAAAAAATGGCAATCTGGGCCCAATTGCTCCTGAACCAAGTGGGGGTGGGGATTGGGACCCACAAAAAGTAACAAGAGCTGTAAGCTCATATGGCACTTGCATGTGTCAAGATGATTTGATTGATCAAGAGTAAGTTTCGACTTTGCGGTTGAGATGCGCGCTATAAGGGAGCTGGAACTTCATTTGTAAGCAAAACCCTTGAGGCAAAACTGCTAATGGGCTGATGGGCATCACGAAAATGCATATATTGCTTAAAAGTATTTTTTTTACTTTGCGGTCAAGATTGGTACTTTAAGGAATAATCGGATTTGGGAAGTAGCAATTTCTAAGCAAATGTTGTTGAGTCTCCAATATTCCAGCGAAGTTTCATCGTCCTAGCACATCTGGAAGTACCTTAACGCGCGATCACCGGAATCCCTGACCCCCCTCCCCCTCCTCCAACTCCACCCACAATAACCGGAGCCAATCCTGTTCTGTAAATGATTAATCCAGAGCATCTGTTTGTCATTCCCACGAAGTTCGATCCAGATCACACCAGTCTAAGCGGGTCAAGTATTTTCCGCCCTCCCCCCGATAATTGCCGGATTCGGTCCGAAAATGAAAAAGGTCACAAGAGAAAAATGTCCTCTGTTTAATTATTAAATTTCACTCGAATCCGATCACCCGTTCCAAAGTTACGCATGACTCAATATTCCGGATTCCCCTCCCTCAACTCCCCCCCCCAAGATTATCATATCGAGGATTTTTTTTTATTCCAAGACAGTTTGACCGGGTCCCTGATATGCCTTCCAAGTTACGTCGTGAAAATCCCCCAAAAACGGAATTCCGGGATACCCCTCCTCCCCCCCCCCCCCCTCAAGTGTCCGGATCCAGTCAAATTATGTAAAAGATTTATATGGACCAGATGTTTGTTCTTCCCAGCAAGTTTCACTCCGATACCATCATTCTAACCGTTTCTCGAGATTTCCGGTCCACCACCCCCCACCCCACCCCACCCAGCTCCCCCGCGGTGCACGTAGCCAATCCGATTCAGCAAATGACTTACCTAGAGCATCTGTTTGTTCTTCCCACAAAGTTCCATCCCGATCCCTCCATTCTAAACGGGGCACGTATTTCCCCCCCCCCCAATAGTTGCCGGATCCGGTCCGGATATGAAAAAAATCATCGGAGAAATGTCCTCTGTTGAATTCTTAAATTTCACTCGAATCCGATCAACCATTCTAAAATTACGCATGACTGAAGATTTCGGATTCCCCTCCCTCCACTCCCCCCACCATTATCTGATCGACAAAATTTTTATTTTGAAGTCAGTTTGATTGGGTCCCTGATATGCCTGCCAAGTTTCATCGTGAAAGTCCCCAAATCCACCATCACCGGAATTCCGGGACCCCCCCCCCATAAGTGTCCGGATCAAGTACAATGGCCTAAAGGACTTATCTAGAGCAGATGCTTGTTCTTCCCAGCAAGTTTCACTCCGATCCCTCCATTCTAACCGTTTCTTGAAATTTCCGGTCTCCCCCCCCAACTCCCCCCTGGCTACCGAATCCGGTCAAGACTTTAAACGGGACATTACAGATATATATTCTGTTCAGTTATGAAGTTTCATTACAATCCGATCATCCGTTCGAAAGTTACACACTTCTCAATTTCCCGGATTCCCCTGCGGATTCCCCTCCCTCCACTCCCCCACCATTATCTGATCAACAATATTTTTATTTTGAAGTCAGTTTGATTGGGTCCCTGATATGCCTGCCAAGTTTCATCGTGAAAATCCAAAAAACCACCATCACCGGAATTCCGCCCCCCCCCCATAAGTGTCCGGATCCAGTACAATGGTCTAAAGGACTTATCTAGAGCAGATGCTTGTTTTTCCCAGCAAGTTTCACTTCGATCCCTCCATTCTAACCGTTTCTTGAAATTTCCGGTCTCCCCCCCCCAACTCCCCCCTGGCTACCGAATCCGGTCAAGACTTTAAACGGGACATTACAGATATATATTCTCTTCAGTTATGAAGTTTCATTACAATCCGATCATCCGTTCGAAAGTTACACACTTCTCAGTTTCCCGGATTCCCCTGCCCTCCACCCCCCCCCCCCAAATGGTCGGATCAGAAAACTGATTATTCCTAATTTTGTTTGGTCGGGTCTCTGATATGCCTGCCAAGTTTCATGGTCCTAGCACAACTGGAAGTACCCTAACTCGAAAAAGTGTGACAAAATGCCCTAAATTTTCAAGTTTCCAGCGCCCCGCACTCCCCCCCATATGGTCGGATCGGGAAACTGATTATTTCCAGGTTAGTTTGGTCGGGTCCGTGATATTCCTGCCAAGTTTCATTGTCCTAGCTCATCTGGAAGTACCCTCACTCGAAAAAGTGTGACAAAATGCCCTAAATTTACAAGTTTCCAGCGCCCCAACTCCCCCGCATATGGTCGGATCGGGAAACTTATTATTTCCAGGTTACTTTGGTCAGGTCCCTGATATTCCTGCCAAGTTTCATTGTCCTAGCTCATCTGGAAGTACCCTAACTCGAAAAAGTGTGACAAAATGCCCTAAATTTTCAAGTTTCGAGCGCCCCCACTCCCCCGCATATGGTCGGATCGGGAAACTGATTATTTCCAGGTTCGTTTGGTCGGGTCCCTGATATTCCTGCCAAGTTTCATTGTCCTAGCTCATCTAGAAGTACCCTAACTCAGAAAAAAGTGACAAAATGCCCTAAATTTGCAAGTTTCCAGCGCCCCGCACTCCCCCCCATATGGTCGGATCGGGAAACTGATTATTTCCAGGTTAGTTTGGTCGGGTCCCTGATATGCCTGCCAAGTTTCATTGTCCTAGCACATCTGGAAGTACCCTAACTCGGATATGTCGGACAAAAAAACTCGGACCGACCGACAGACCGACAGACGGAATTGTGATCGGTATATGGCACTTGAGCCAGAGGCTGCAAGTGCCATAAAAAGAGACCCCAATGCTCCCAATCCTACCAAGTTTCAACTTGATACCTTTTGATTCCTGCCACGGGTAACGAACTTTACTCCTGGGCAATCTGGGCCCAGTTGCCCATGAACGGGGGGGGGGGGAGGTGCAACTTTAAAAGCAATTTCCCAGCCCTAGGATCTAGAAGTCCAAGAAATTTCATCGTCCTATGTCCAGTTCTGGTCAAGTTATGAACAGTATTCACTGGGCAATCTGGGCCCATTTGCCCCTGACCCGGGAGGGTGTGGGGGGTGGGACCCCAAAAAAGGCACAACTAAACCCCAATACCCACAAGTGTACCAAGTTTGAACTTGATACTTGCACTTGTTCACGAGTTATGAGCTCCACAAAATATGGTGAAAATTGAAAACCGAAAGCTGAAAGCTGCTACAGCGCTCGCAATAGTGGATTGTTCCAAGGAACACTCACTAATAACATGAGATAAAAACGGCGGTGAACAATGACCCGAGGATATCTTTTCTGTATTGCCCACGAAAACGAATTAGGAGGCCAAGTGCCTTGCGAATTCTATCCTGAACATGATTGACAGTTATGGACTGAGAAGCCTTGGCGGACGATGCGTATGTGATCCCTAAGTACGTCGCTATACCACATGCTGAAAATTAATCCTACTACCACAATCAAGACATTCGTTTCCAGCTATGGTACTATTTAGAACAAAAAACTGGCATTTCGTTCGCCCGGAATCCGGCCAAAACCAGAATTTCTGCTAAAACTGACAGTTTTGTCTGAAGTTCAGCCGTTTGGCCGTAATTTTTCAAGAAAACACCACTACCGTGTCATTTATGTTTATATTCAAACGGCTGATTAGTGACAAATACTAAAATGTTCAAGGAGTCTAACGAAGACCAGATCTCTAAAAGCCCCGATTGTCTGGATAAAATAGTCCAAGAAATAATAAAATTCTTGGGATCTTATCGAAACCTTTGGTCTTGTTAGGTATGTCGTCGCGGTAAGCAGCATTTTTCAAAATGTTCAGGAGAAGAAAAAACGTTTCAAAAATCTATTTTTCAACCGATCTCGATGATTTTTAAGTCGAATAACAGCTCCCACAGCGGAGAGAAGAAAGAAACAAAAGATTTGTTGTACCGATATACTAATGATTCTTATGTTGCTTAGCGTTGTCGCCTAATTTTATTTGACAGTTCGCGTGGCGTTTAGATCGTTTGAGCAACTCATGTATCTCGGGAACGGCTTGTCGTAGGGGGCTCTGAAAAATTTACAACAGATGCACGATCTAAGACCAATGGCCTTAGTATCAATAACTCATTTTCACAAAAACTGTCGCCTGACCCCTTAATGCGTGACAACAACGATATGTAAGCACAACCGAAGAGGCATTGTACAGAAACACCCGCTGAAGCATGGGTAGTTTCTCTCAACCCTTGGTATCCACTGGTAAACCTCTGCCTGGCAAACTAGGACCCCAGCCACCGAAGGGGCCACCGGCATCTTATAATTAAAAGTAATAGATATTCCTTCCGCTCAAGCTGACTGCGAATCATACTTGACGGTGCAAAACGGATAAGGCAGTTCTGACTTATCCGTTTTGCACCGTCAAGTATAACTAAAAGTAAATGTAAAAAAAGCCTAATGTGTAAAACTGGTAGTCATCTATTTCGTTTGTAAGTCTGCTTTTCCATTTTTTAAAGCTAAAGTACGATAAATAAAAAAGTAAAAGTAAAGTCGTTTTTTCTTAAATTACCAAAAAGAGGTTTTGTTACAATACTCTGTTAACTCCCTAGAGGCCCTGGATCTCTATGTTCAGGCTGCCGGTACCTCACTGGGTCTGATCGGACCGGCGTTGCTGTAGCCAGGTGACAGTTTAGCCATTGTTTCCACCAAGCCGACAACCACAAAACGACAAACAGAATTCTGCGGTACTTGCTGGGATCACTTTTATTATAGCTAGGATTTTTTATGAGTTCTAGAAAGGCAAACCTAGAGCTCAAACTTCTTGAAACCTTGCAAATTTTCTTGGTTTACCTTGCGAAACAGACCACCAAAAGAACAGTGGTATGAAACTATGAAACCTAAACATCCATTGGTTAAACCCGACGATTTCTCAAAACTGTAGTAAGAAGTTTTACGAAAAAGTAGCATGCAGTACCAACTGATGCTACTACATGCTACTATAGCAATACTAGATGCTACTGGAGCAAGGCAGGATGTTACTGAATACTACTGCTTAAGATTAGCCAGTGTGAGTCACATTAAATTAAAGTATTCCGTACTACTGCATATCAATCCATGCAACTTTTTCGTACAACTACCATACAACTACACAGGCTACAAATTTTTCATCGGGAAGTCAGTATCAATACATGGACGTCTCCTCATCCAATCTTCGCCCCCTACTTCTTACTAGCCCACCCTCTGTTGTGATCCATGCTCACGACCACGCAACATTTCAGTTTCAATGTTTCAAGCAAGAAAGATAGCAAGAAAGATAACAAAAATGAAAGAAGACATTCAAAATATTCGTAAGGATAAAATGTTCACAACATCGAACACTCAATTTATATGGCATTAGTAATAATTCATTGATGCTTCATTACCCTTAGTGAAAGGAGTTTCATAATCCTGTCCTCGCCGAGATATGTAATATAGCGACTTGTGGCGAGCAAACAATTTAGGGACTCTGCAATTATTAAAGCACACCTCGCACTATTTACTATTTATGTTCCAATATTCAAGGTTATCTAAATACTGTAAAGCTAGGCTCTGCTTTAAAAAAAAAATATACACGGCCTTGCCTGTTTTAACCCTTTTCCCAGGCCCAGCGACTTCTAGCAAGATCTCGGCCAAATTCAGAAAACCAGTTTTATGCATCAATAGCATGATATGCGAACACTCGTCAGGAGCCTAGTGCGCATGGAAACTAGTGGATCGCGGCAAGTGCAAAGAAGGTGAGGTGTTAGCAAGTTCAGAATGTAAAATAAGAAATTTGGATCTCCGGGTTTAAGAACTAATGAATGATGTTACGGAAGTAGGTTGGATCGGCATTATCCGTACGGAAGGTCCATTAAGAATCTGAAGGAAGTTGTGCAGTTGTGTTCCAACCCATCGTTTATGACACTTTGACGGATGATAAAACTTTGTACGCAGAGCAAGAATCTGCTGAGCTGGCTCCCTAGCCGGTCAGTTACACCGGAACAACTTCCGATCCGAAACAGGGGGAGTATTTTTTTAAAGGAAAATCCACACTGTTACCATCAGCCAACATTACTTCCCTAACAAATTCATCCACTTTCACTCTGGATTTTTTTTCTTTGCTCGGCACTTCGACCCAATCAACTGTTTTCGATATCCAGTGAGCTCGTAATCACGAGCCGGCTCGAAGACGGTTTCCGCGACAATCTGGTACCCATTAACGCTAACGCGAACACTACTACTGACTGGTGCAGACCATATCGCCAAGGTTGCTTTTACTCCGGTCGATGGATACTCGGTTCTCATACTTACATGATTTACGACTTACAATCGACATTTCGAAGATTATCCGGTACTAGACCGCAAACCGAATGAACGTACGATTACATCTTCCGGTGACATCGTCGAATATTTTCCGAGACGCAAACATTAAAGTTTAACTGAAAAGGCAGCTTATTTTTACATTTGATTTTGAAATACACTTAGTTATTTTGACCCATCTAAGGGATTTTATGTTTTTTTCACCCGAGGCTCTAGTAATGACGTTCAGAATGTGCGCTGCTTTCAGACAACCCAAAATTCATCCAGATGCAGAGAATTTGAATTTCAGCAAAAGGCTACATATCCATGGTTAAAGACGCTAAGCTAGGAAAGTCACAGCTGAAGAAAGTAGGAACATGATATAAAGATACTGAATGCCAAGAATGTGACCTTTTTAGTATCTTTTCTCGGCAATGGCTTATCCTTTTTATTTGATAAATTATTCAAGCATAGAAGTACAAGCACATGGAGGTACCACAAGTCCGAAAAAAAGTATATTCTATGAAATCGATTATCTGTGGATAGCAGACAACGAAGCATTTTTATCGGGTTTTCAGGCCTATTGAAGTGAACAAATGACGCATAAAGAGACTGTCGGATCTCAGCCCTTTTCCCTTAAACTTTAAGCATATTATTCTACTTTTGCATTAAAGCCAGGGCAGTCGACACCTGTGATGATGAAGGCAGATGACCCTATCTGTGGATAGCAGAAAAACAAAGTAACGCATATTTATCGGGTTTTCAGGCTTATTTAAGTGATCAAATGATGCGTAAGTAGACTTTGGGATCTCGGCCCTTTTCGGTTAATTTATAAGCATATTAGTCTTCTTTCGCATTAAAGCCATGACAGTCGACACCTGGGATGATAAAGGCAGAAACCCTGTTTAGTTTCCAAAAAGTAGGATGGCCTGGGAGTTACCTTTGCCAATGGAACATAATGTTAATATTGTGTTCTATTTTAAACTCCGTACACAAACATGGACTTCTAAGTTCCCATCTAGTCCCCAACCTCTAATTCAGTCAATCCACCATTCTTGGGCAACACGATCGTACCGAGACAAGATTTCAGGTATTAATCATTCCAGTCCTCAATAATAACTTTTTTCGAAGAAGATAGAGCACAAAAATGAAAGAACACATTCCAAATTTTAGAAAGCACTACCTGTTTACAAGTTCATGTTAAACAAGACCAAAGGTTTCGATGAGATCCCAAAAACTTAATATTTGATCCAGACAATTGCGTCTTGTGGATATCCGGTCTTCACCAGACTCCTTGAACATTTTTACTATTAAAATTTAGAAACAGATTTATGCCAATGGCTACTCATCTGAGAAAACCAAGTTCCGGTATGGACTCAGCACGTGTGTTTAACCTATACGTCATACATACTTTTACGAAATTGATCGAAACTTCCTGCCTTACTTCTGCCAAATATCCGGTCTCGGCCGGATTCCGGCTGAACTACTTGTCCGGCCAAAAAAATTAAAGCTCGAAACGAAGCATATCCTTACCATTATATCGAACCTCTAATCAACTTCACAAAACTTTAACTTGTAACAAATTTTCAGGTTTTGGCCGGGTTCCGCGTGAACAATTTGTCCGGCGAGAAAATAATTTTCATATACGGATTCAGCATGTCTCCTTACCACTAGATCGAACCTCTAATCAACTTCAGATTAAACTTTAGCGAAAAAACAAGTTTCAGATATGGATTCAGCATGTCTTCTTACCCCTAGATCGACTTTCTCATTGGCTTTTTAAAACATTTTTTTCGTCCCTTAAACTGAAATCCCTCCCCCACCTCTAAGTACGGAGCTACAGGGACCCTCATGCCAAGTTTGAAGAAAATATCTCTACCTCTTCGAGAGTTATCGCGCTGACAGATGGACAGACGGAAAACTTTTACGAAGTCATAGGTATCCCTCCACTTACGTTTTGGGCTCCCAAAAACACAAATATACTTTGTTAATTATACACCGACGATTTGTAATCCTCATGAAGGTAATTTAGGAATCCTTTCGAGAGACTGTCGAGTGTCGAGCGCTTAGCAAGGGGTTAAAGATGAATGAAGTGAATGTACTCGCAGTTAGTCATAATACTGTGCTACTTTACTTGAAGGAAAAGTGTGTCAGGAATGGAGATTAAAGCTGGTTTGAAGCAGAAGCGGCGTTTTTAGACCTTCTTCAACCTGAAGCTCTGAAGAAAATTTCCTAGAAATCGCATCACTGAACTCTCAGGCAACGGCCAGCGAGTGGGCAGGCGATCTAATATCAACACCTGTACGATTTTCAAAAGTCACTGTTATTGTATTCGGATACGATTTCCAAGAGAAGTTCAGAGAACCCTAAATTTCGTCACTTCTCATTAGTAGGCCTAGCAACACGACTCGATTAGGTCGAATTCTATAACAACGAACCTGGAGGGCTTTTGATTTGTCCCTTTCTTCTTCAAGGGCTAATTTCTCCGCCTCAAGAGCTTCACTTAGGCTGGTGAACTGGGTCCGCAATTGCTCAAGTTCATCCACGATTAGTTTCCTAGAGACTTCAACCGCCACAGTTCCCCTAGAAGATGAAACAGTGTTCCGCATGAGGTCATCTAGGAATGACTGAAGCAGAGCAAAATAACACTTGGGAGTAGCGCCAAGACTTATGCTTTCCACGCTTTTCAAACTACTTGTAGCGCCGCCCACTACACTTGCTGCATTTAAAGCGAGACAAACTTGCGGGTTTATAAATTTCTAGTAAAGTAAAGGTGCAGCGTTATTTTGCTCTGACTAGGGAGTACCGCCAAGACTTGAAATTGAAACACATTCAAATAGCAACGATACTAGCACCACTAACGATAGCAAACGTCCCTAATGAAACTCATTCAGTCGTTCACCAGCACTGGCTCCGATAACTTAATGTCCTGAACATAGCAAAAAAATTATACAGTCTCCAATGTTTCCTTGGTGCATGCAGACCGCATCTTTTCTTTACCAGAAATTTCTAGACCCGCAAGATTAGCTGCGTTTTTGCATGCCTTACAGCACGCCTGTGAGTAGCAGCTGTGCTTATTAGGTGTTTTTACTCCTCAGTTCAACGGCAAAAGAACGAAATCCACAGGCTACGACCAAAGGCCTTCTTGATGCCGTTGTTTCTTGGCCTTAGCCTGTGGTTCCTTTCAAAAATGGAGGATGCCGAGTATCTGGAAATCCCGGAATACAAAAATGAATTTTTCAAAGTTAAATGCAAGTATTGTGAATGACTGCTGTTTGCCTGTCAACTCTCTGTATTCGTGGAATTTTTTTTTGTATAGTGGGTCCAGAACTTTTTGTAGCTGTTGGTTGTGGTGTGTCCAGAAGAACACACTGGGTTAGTTAGCGCACTAGTTTAAAACCAGGAAGTAAGCTGTTTTTTAGATTGCCAGAGTAGTCCCCAGACCGTTCACCAAAGTACTGATTTGCCACTTTTAGTTAGCCAAACGGAAATAGCCCGCTTCTTGTAATACAGTAGAGTATGTTGAAATTTCCCAACACTGTACGTTTGAGCAACTTATAAGGCGTTTTTGCTGTTCGAACCCACAGGCCAAAGTCTACGGCAAAAAGCGTGCAAAAACGTCTATTAGCACACAGGCCAACTGCTACGGCTACAGTCCACAGGAATGCAAAAACGCAGCTATTAGTCGCGTTTTTTACAGTTCGACTGGCGATTGGAACTTGTTCCCGGGTTCATCCAGTTGACCGTTTTTTGTCGCTTGATAGGGGAGCGATAACAAGCCTTCGAAAAACGGTCTAAGAAAACTTCTCCCCTTCCATCCCCACAACTCTTCCCACGGCAGTCTCTGAAACTGCTGCAGTACTGGCGCTTCCTGAGGTGTAAATCGTACTTTTTCGGGTCCACATGTTCAGTTTTTCAAATGTTTCAGTTTTCAAAATTTGGCACAAAGTTTGACTGGACCTCCAAGAGAAAGGTGCATCGGATCGACTGTTGACTTTGTTCCCAGTCGATGTCCAGTCAAGCGACAAAAAACGGATCGACAGGACCTCCAGTCGACAGTCGATCGCAAAAAACGGCAACTTTCGTTCCAAGCGATCGCAAAAAACGCGACTATCGTCTCGGTTTAAATGCGGCAAGCGTAGTGGGCGGCGCTACGAGTATGGCAAGTTTGTAAAGCACGGAAAGCATAGGTCTTGGCGGTACTCCCTAGTGTTATTTTGCTCTGGACTGAAGCAAGCCTCATTAGTTCCTGCTGATTAGTCAAGTGACTATGAATGAGGGTCTTTCCCTTCCACCTCACCAATCCACTGGGCATTTGATGAAAAAGCATCTATGCATCATTAACCTTTTACCTTTGTTGGGACGTACAATTTTGCCGACAGGACTTGAAAATGTGCCGATAAAAAACCGCGTTGCTGCAAAGCGTCAACGTCAACGGCGAAATTTTTGTAATCCGCTTTTTTCTGGCAACATCTCATTACTTTCCATTCAAATTCTAAGTTTTAATGTGGTTCAAGCCCCCCAAATTCCAAGCCTCAAGCGCCAACTAAATGACGCACCCTTCTTCTAAATAGTGAAGACTTTTGTGGAAACGCTGATGATCAAAGTGCCTTTTTGCGATCCCAGGACTACCGACCTATTGAACCACAGAGCTGTAAAAGGGGCCATGCAGGGTAAAGTAGATATAAAGTACATTTGTTCTGAATTTACATCAAACAAAAGTAGGCAAGTTTTCACGTCAAGAGACGTGCTCATTCCTGAAGTACTGCAGTCATTAGAAGTAAAAGTCAAGTCACGACCGGCAACCAGCTGAAGCTACCGTTAAATGGTAAGGAACAAGAAATAGAAAAATGCCGCTTAAATTGCCGTACTCTGGGGTGAACTGGGGTGAACCAAATAATGAATTCGTACTACCGAAAAACTAACTAAAAAAATAAGGAACAGATCGGGAGCGGTATAAGAATCAAATTTCGTAACTGGATAAAACTCTTGTTAGAACCACCTAAAACAACTGAATGTGGCAAGTCTGGTAAATAGATACGGACTAAACAAAAATCCGGAGAATTCGGTAAAAAGTCAGAACCTAATGAATCTGATCAATCATCGAATTTGCGAAGGCACGGACCGAATGCGGTGAAATCGATGCTGACTGAACAAAAGCTGGATTAATTACCAAATTCTAAAAGAATGGGAACTTTAAACACGTGAACTCTGGAAAATCTTGGGACGAAAGATTTTATAAAACAGTTTCGACCGGAATTTTCGCCTTCGGCGAAAACTGGACAAAACGTGGGTGCGGTAGGGGGTGGGGGTGGGGGGAAATTAAGCTAAAACTATGGTTTAAAACTGATTTTGAGAAAAAGACATCTTTTTCATTGTGTTTAAAATTTTTGTTTGTAAGTAATAACAGTGTAAAATTAAGTAAAAGCATCCAAAATAATCAAAACCAAAATAAAAGCCAACCTAGACAATACCGCAACCTAACAATATTTTTTTTTGAACAAAATCCATTTTGGATGCTTCCCCGTGTTCTCGTTTTATCCGTTAGCGGAATCTGCGTTGGTGACTCCCTCTATTCTCGCCGTTCCCCTTGATTTCCCGGGGAACGGCGAGAATGTGTCTTATAGACGCGCGGTACACCTATTTAGTTACCACTGTATCCCCCCCGTCTCTGCAGCAAAACGTATCTGCAGGAGTAAAAGAAAACGATTAATGTAATATGGAAATTTATGTACTGTTTGGATTTTATTTGCATTTCAGGGAAAGAAACCGGGGCCTCAGATACCAGCAAAGACTATTCGCATCCCGGCGGCGGGCCAAGGAATCAGGTCATCTATGCCAGCCAAACGAAAGTTCGGTTTCCATTCGCATTTCCATTGTACGTCTCGCAATCGAACATTACGAAAAGAGCTTTTACAGAAAAAGAGAGCATTCAGATGTTCAAACTAAAAACGAAATAATAATACGAGTTAAGATTCGCGCGACCACCCTTGGACGTCTTCCCTGCGACATCAGATCCCCCCCCCCCCCCGTCACCAAGCTGTCATCTTAAAAGTTACTTCCGGATCTCTTAAAGATCTGATCAGTCGGTAGAAGTTTAATAAGCATTTTATGGGGGGCGGTTCGGTAAGATCGAAGCAATATATTCGGCAAGGGCCGAAATATAGCTCGAATAAAATGTAGCTGACTTATCCGTTTTGCACCGTCAAATAAGATCGAATCAGTCGGTATAAGTGTAATAAGCATTTTACGGGGTGGAGTTTGGCAATCGCTTACCTTTCAGTCTTCCTTCTCTCTTCGCCCAGATTCAATTCTAGCCTTGCTCTTTCTTCAGTGACTAGTCGCAACTCGCTCGCTAACCTCTCAACATCAGCCCTCAGCTGCTCCACCTCCACGATCATCCGTTTCTCATTTTGAACTTTACTACTGAAGTCGCCTTCCAGTATTCTCTGCTTCTCTAGTAAGGCCTTTTCCGTCCGTTCTGCCCGCTCTCTAACGGTGGAGACAGACTGACGGAGAGATTCAATCTGACGAAGAAGGGGGCGCGTGGCTTCCGTTATGGAACGGCTGCTGTCCTCCTGTGAGGCTTCGAGGTCAGACAAACGCTCCATGAGGTTGTTGACTTCGGCCCTGTGTTGCTCAGTTCGCCTAGAACATCGGGAATTACGACACATGGCTGGACAGGTATACAAGGGGGTACAGTCCGGTGACATACTTACCCACTGCCGGTTTAACACCTCTGGAAGCTCGTAAGCAGTCGCAATTTTGAGACCCCCATCGCCAAATCTCGGAATACACTTTGTAATTTAGCAACCAGTGTTGTCGCGGGGACCTTAAAAGTGGGTCCCTAGGTGCCTTCTCTGCCTACTTGGTGATTCGGTCCCGTCTCTACCCGTCATCAACACAAACTGGTGAGGGTCGTTGGAGACTTGAAAATCTGGTTGGTAGGTTTTCGGAAACATGCGACTTGGAATCTGTCGCAGGATTTTTTTTCCCGAACTGGTTAGGTGGTCGGACCCAAATGTATACTCTAATATGGCGAACACTTTTCGATTCGTAATGTCGTCTCCTTTTTTTTTCGGATTGGTTTTGTGGTCGAACCCGAATTTTATACTCTCATGGCGGGAACACACTTCAATTCGCAAAAAAACAATTGTCCTCAAATTTTTATCTTTTCCCGGATTGGTTTTGTAGTCGGACCCGAATTTTAGAGTCTATGGCAGAGAAAGGAATTCCAACTGACGGCGCAGTAGAAGATTCCAGAAATATAATTCCTCTGTATAGTACGCACACTTTGTTCCTCCTTGGCCTGCAAGGTAAACTTGACAAATATCCTGACTATAGATCCCATCTTTTTTTCAAAACGCCCATGCTCCAAAGGCCCCAAGAGTTCCACCAGTTTACGCTCGGCAAACCCTCACGGAGATCCTTACCCAATATTTGCGCAACCACTTACACGAGACGAACACGGATAACCCTATTGGCTCCTCGTTTACAAATCACCCTAACTGGATATCACAGGTTACTCGAGCGAACTTTTTGTTCACCTGGAAAATCCGATCAGTCTCTTTCTCAGCCCCAGGGATATAAGCGTCAGCGCGAACGAAATAAGATGAGCGAATCACAGCCGCATAAAAAAGACCTAATGGTGTGAATGTTGGCTTAGAAATGGACACTTCCTGGGTCCATAAAAACCACACGGAGCGGAGGTAGGGGCGTCACGACTAGGTTGGGAGACGCCAGTCGGTAAAAAATAGACGAGTCGGCGCGAAGCACCGCGATTTTTCGTCAAAACAGTCGATTTTTTTCTTGGAAACAGTCGATTTTTTTTAAAAAAACCAGTCGGTTTCTCGTCAAAATAGTTTTTCTTAAAAATAGTAGTTTTTCTTAAAATCAGCCAATTTTTCGTCAACACAGTCGTTACACAGACTCTACCCTTCAATTTCCTAGCGATTAAAGAGTAACAACCTTTTCAGCTGAGCTTCCACTTCTTCCAGGGATGACGTCAAATCTTGAACTCGAGCGAAGAGCATGGACTTCTCTTCCAACGCAGTTTTCTGAGAGTTTTCTAGTGCTAATTGCAATTCTTGACGAACGGACATCTCCTTGCTAAGGGTGATTTTCGCCGTTTCGGATTCGAGTTCCACGTTCCTGTGTTCCAGCCGTTCCAGTTCCCTGAAAAAAGCCCTGAAGCTAAAAAAAGAGAAAGAAAGGCGATTGACACTAAAAAATTGGTGTACGGGGAGAACGTAAGAATCATGTAACACTTCTTGTAGAAAATCAAACAGGGGTCGTCCAGTAAGGCTCAGTTTGTAAACCTGGTTTTGTAGGCTGAGCGTTATAAAGTATGCAAGTTCAGGTTTGACAAGGTAAAGTAGACTCAATATTTGGTATTTTTGATAACTGACTGAACTGGAAACTTCAAAATAAGTGTTTGTGTTCCAGTGTAAATGTTAATTGCGTTTTTGCTGATACCACGGTAACTGGATCTGGAATTACTCGTTTTTGCAGTTATCGTAGTATCTGATATACGGTGCTCTGCAAAAACGACTATTGCCGAAATTGCACTTTTCGAAGTCATCCAAAAAGAAAAACAGATATCCAGTTACATCACTAAATGCTAAACTTCTTTCTCACCAATCTGACAAAATTGATGAAAGTGAGATGACTCTTCAGATACCACGACCAGTTACCACGGTCGGACCGTAGTATCTGAATATCTGATACCACGATAACTGGCCAGACACAACGATAACTGCAAAAACGCCTTTTGACCGTGGTATCAGATACCACGATAACTGCAAAAACGACATTAGACCGTGGTAACAGATACCATGGTATCAGCAAAAACGCAACTGTTATTTCTCGATTAGTTAGCATATTAGATCTAGATGTCTCAACATATTATGTTTGTTTGTTATTATTATAATTAATAATTTATGCCCGTAGACAGTTACCAGAAGAGAGAACGAGTTGAAAGCTCATATGGCACTTGCAAGGAGAGTTAGCATGAACATCAGCTAAGGGCCGTGACCTTGAGACAGCCAACTTTAGCTGAGCACTTCAAGCGGCACTTCAGCTTTCACTTCTTGTCTATAATGTTATATAGGCCGGAGGAAAGGCTATTTTCCTTGACTGCTACTTAACTTCCTTCATTGTTTATTTCTTACCAAAATAATGAGGTTGCAAGCAAGCACGCATAGAAGCCAATCTTGTTGTCACACCATTTTAAATGTAAAAGTAAAAAAGGTAAATACAAAATCATACACAAAAAGGCACAAACTCGCAAAGGACTTCATAATTTTGGCATCTAAAATACTAATCAAAACAAGCAAATGGATACGAAAAAGTTCGAAAGGTCCCTAAATAATTACCTTAGTTTATATGATGCATTTACAAGTTGTACAAGTTTTGCTAGATTGTGGACTATTTTCTTTTCTTTTATTCCATCTAGGCGAATTTTGGCGAGCAATAAAACTTTTAGTTCGTTCATAGCATTAAGGGGCAGCAGCGGGGAAGAGTGTGGAATGCTTTGAATATTGAATGAGATGATGTTCAATAACTAAACTATTACTTTCGTTATTAACTCACAGCAAAGGCGATTTAGCAGCTTATGAAGAACATTTCGCGGAGATATCGGTGATGCCCCCCCGCAAAACAAAAAAATGCCAGGAATCCAGAAGAGAAAAACAAATTTACTCGAGTCTTCGTCACGAATCCTCCGACTAGGACGCTCATACTAATGTTGAAAACTGGTGATTTGATGCACTAAATTATGATTTTAGTTCTAGCTGCTTTTAATTGTTGTCTTATGTGATATGATACGTGTTACGGGAAAAACCGGACTCGTCCGTGAGTAGAGCAAAGTAACACTAGGGAGTAGCGCCAAAACTTGAAAGAAGTGACACATACTCGACGAGCAGCAACACTACCACCACTAGCGATACAGAACGTCCCTACGGAAACAGTCGTGCACCAGCTAGTTTCGGGCGATATTTCGATTTTTCGATATATCGATATTTTCACTTTCGATATCGATATTTTCTTTACCAAGTTTCGCTATAGGACACGTGGCGTTTCGCAAAAATTTAAGAACAAAATTGAATCATCCCAAACTCCGTAAAAATAAGAACTGAATTACGAAAAACATATTGCTCCAATTTCGGATTTATAAATGTAGGTTATGTTGGGTTATTTATAATAATTATGAATGAACAAACATCGTTTTCGATATCGATATTTACGTTTCAATATTCGATATCGATATTTGGTGCGATATATCGATACATCGTTATCGATATCGAATATCGCCCAACACTATCACCAACGCTGGCTCCAACAACTTCATATTCCGAATACAGCAAAATAGAGAAACAACCTCCCATGATTGCTCGATGCGTGCAGACCGCATCTTAGTTTTACCGAAAATTTTAAGCCCGCAAGTTCTTCTCGCTTTAAATGCCGCAAGCGTAGTGGGAGACACTATGAGTATGGCCCGTTTGTGAAGCATGGAAAGCATGGGTCTTGGCACTGCTCGCTAGTGATATTTTGCTCTGTCCGTGTGAATATTTTGGAAATAAACTGAATCTGAGAAATCAGCAGAAATCCGCCGCAACCTACACTGCCAGAGGTTTCATAACATTCAAAAATAGGTTGCGCATCCTTGTGTTGATGTTATCATAAATGTGCTAATAATCTATGTTATGACCATTGCTATGTCTTGTTTCTTTCTTAACGGTAACAGAAGTTTGCACACAAGGATGCAGAACTTGTGTTGTGTAATCAGAGTACTGGCAGTATACGACTGTGCTCCACCGTTCGAGTCGACGATTCATCAAAACGCAAAAAGAGCTTTTACGCTTTTCCCATTCAGTCAACGGTAACGACGTCAGCTGAAATGACCGTGGTCAGGTCTTCAAGGGGCCTTAGCGCCTTCCTACGGCAAGGGATGAACTACATACGAACAAATTCGGTAGAAAAAGTAATGACCTCCAAAACCGTCATAATCTTGAACAACCTTTTCGACGAGTCTCTTCTAGGAGCAAAAACCATGCAAAGAATTGTGCTGAAGTGCGTTAGAAGGGTCACCCAGTCTGGAAAAGACCTTCTTATCACAAGAAAACAAGGAGCTATGGGGGTTACTAGGAGGAATTTTCCTTATTTTTGTTCCTTTAGCTCTGGACCCTCAATGCGGCACACAATTACAAGGACTAAAAAAACGCAAAAGAACAGATGTGATAGTGGATATGAGCAGTGCCGTCTTTTACTGTTGGTGGACCCTAGGCCATCCAATTCAATTCAATTCAACTTTATTTCAACACCAATTACGGACTAGCCGAATAGCAGGTGCGGTAACGTCAAACATGCATTAAAAGCTAACCAAAATTGCCAACACACTAGAAAGTGGTCAAATCAAAAATAAAATACTGAGAACAAACATTATAAACAAGAGCTATAAGCTCATATGGCACTTGCATGGGTTAAGATGTTTTGATTGATCACAAGTAAGTTTCGACTTTGCGGTTGAGATGCGCATTCTAAAGGCGGCTTCACACTGCCACTTAAGAACTAAAGTTAAGTAGCAAAAGTTACGTTAAGTTAAGTAAGCCTTTCACACTGTACTTAGGCCTTTCAAACCAAGGAGCTGAAGCTAAGTAAATTTTCTTCATTTCTTCCTAGATTTTCACCCTTTCATCATCAGCGAATATTCTCCTCTCTTCCTTAAGTCAGCCTTAAGTGCACTTAACTTTGAGTGTAGAAAGTTGAAAAATTTTCAACTTTGAAAAATACTTAAGTTATGTGAGATTTCTTACGTTAAGTGCAACTTTAGACGCATAAAGTACACTTAAGAGGCCTAAGTACTCCAGTGTGAAAGGGGTCTTAAGTCAGTGTGAAGCCGGCTTAAGGGAGCTAGAACTTCATTTGTAAGGAAAACCCTTGAGGCAAGAATGATAATGGGCAACAGGAAATGCATATATTGCTTAAAAGTATTTTTCTTACTTTGCGGTCAAGATTGGTATAATCGGATTTGGGAAGTAGCAATTTCTAAGCAAATGTTGTTGAATCTCTAATATTCCAGCGAAGTTTCATCGTCCTAGCACATCTGAAAGTACCTTAACTCGCGATCACTGGAATCCCAGACCCCCCCCCCCCCCCTCCAACTCCACCCACAATACCCGGAGCCGATCCGGTTCTGTAAATGATTAATCCAGAGCATCTGTTTGTGATTCCCACAAAGTTCATTCCGATCACACCAGTCTAAGCGGGTCAAGTATTCCCCCCCCCCCAATAATTGTCGGATTCGGTCCGGAAATGAAAAGGATCACCAGAGAGAAATGTCCTCTGTTCAATTATTAAATTTCACTCGAATCCGATCACCCGTTCCAAAGTTACGCATGATTCAATATTCCGGACTCCCCTCCCTCAACTCCCCCCCCCAAGATTATCATATCGAGGATTTTTTTTATTCCAAGTCAGATTGACCGGGTCCCTGATATGCCTGCCAAGTTTCGTCGTGAAAATCCCAAATACCGGAATTCTGGGAACCCCCCCCCCCCTCAAGTGTCCGGATCCAGTCAAATTGTGTAAAAGATTTACATGGACCAGATGTTTGTTCTTCCCAGCAAGTTTCGCTCCGATCCCTCTATTGTAACCATTTCTTGAGATTTCCGCCCCCCCCCCCCCCAGCTCCCCCACGGTGGCCGTAGCCAATCCGATTCAGTAAATGATTTACCTAGAGCATCTGTTTGTTCTTCCCACAAATTTCCATCCCGATCTCCCCATTCTAAGCGGGTCACGTATTTTCCAGACCGCCCCCCCCCCAATAGTTGCCGGTTCCGGTCCGGATATGAAAAAGATCACCAGAGAAATATCCGATCACCCGTTCCGAAGTTACGCGTGACCGAATATTCCGGATTCCCCTCCCTCAACTTCCACCACCATTATCAGATCGACAAAATTTTTATTTTAAGTCAGTTTGATCGGGTCCCTGATATACCTGCTAAGTTTCATCGTGAAAATCCCCAAAACCGCCATCACCGGAATTCCGGGACCCCCCCCCCCTAAGTGTCCGGATCCAGTACAATTGTCTAAACGATTTATCTAGAGCAGATGCATGTTCTTCCCAGCAAGTCTAACTCCGATCCCTCCATTCTAACCGTTTCTTGAAATTTCCGGTCTCCCCCCCCCCAAACTCCCCCCTGGCTACCGAATGCGGTCAAGATTTTAAACGGGGCATCACAGATATATAATCAATTCAGTTATTAAGTTTCATTACAATCCGATCACCCGTTCGAAAGTTAAATTCCACTCAATTTCCCGGATTCCCCTGCTCTCCACTCCCCCCCCAAAATGGTCGGATCTGAAAACTGATTATTTCTAAGTATATCTGGTCGGGTCTCTGATATGCCTGCTGGTCCTAGCACATCTGGAAGTACCCTAACTCGAAAAAGTGTGACAAAATGCTCTAAATTTTCAAGTTTCCAGCGCCCTCCACTCCCCCGCATATGGTCGGATCGGGAAACTGTTTATTTCCAGGTTAGTTTGGTCGGGTCCCTAATATGCCTGCCAAGTTTCATTGTCCTAGCACATCTGGAAGTACCCTAACTCGAAAAAGTGTGACGAAAAACTCGGACAGACCGTCAGACGGAATTGTGATCGGTATATGGCACTTGAGCCAGAGGCTGCAAGTGCCATACAAATAACGATTGGGGTAATAGACAACGGGGGTAAAATACTAACCTACTAATTTATGTTACGTAGGGAAACAAAGGAGGGGACAAAACTATTCTTGTATCTCACGTGTCGGGAAAACACTGGTTGAAGGGTAGGGACTGGTTCGGAAGCTTGTCGATGAGGCCTCTCCCTTTCTGTTGTAAAGTGGGGGGGGGGGCAGGATGTCGCGAAGGACGAAGAGTCTGGACACCAAAGTTTAAGCACAAATTTTCACGACGATGAGACAGGGTTGTCAGATTATATTTTTCGAGGAAATGGATATAAGGGACTTTCAGAGATTTATCCGTTATTAGGAGAGCTCGGTATTGTACCCTCTCTAGGGAATCCGATTGCTCGCGAGTCACGCCAAAATGCCATACAGGACAGCAGTATTATAGGACTGGGCGAATGAACGAAAAATAAATGCGCAGTAGATGTTCGGAAGGGACACCATGACGGGAAAGAAGTTTGAGTCCCCGAAGGCCCATATTGGGCTTCTTTAAAATGGAATCTACGTGCTTTTCCCACTTCCTATCATTCGTGATGTGTACACCCAGCAGTTTTATTTCTTTAACGTGTTGCGCACTGGGGATTGGAGGACAAAATTTGGGTACGCTTTTCTGAAAAGAGATTGTTAGGACCACTAATTTTTCCGTGTTTACAACCATCGGGTCTGCAGATACTTCATCACAAATATCATCTATGATATGTTGTGCTTTGCTTTTTACGTTTCTAGAGCAGACTTCCAACAGGGAGAGGTCATCTACGTATTTCCAACGATCATCCATCAATGTCGCAATCTCATTTACCATAACTAGAAACAGCAGCGGACCCAAAAGCGTAGCTCGAGGAACTACACAGAAAATTGGAAGGGGGCCAGAGTATGAATTCTTTTATTTAGTCTGCCGAGTCCTATTAGATAGAAAATTTGCGAATATTTTGACCAGAAATGATGGCAGATCAAACTTTACTTTCAATTTCTCTAGTAGTATGCTATGGTTTATTAGGTCGAACGCTTTACGTAGATCAATGGCAATCAGATTGACCCAATGGTCGGGGTTCTCTAAATTTTTAAAATGGTATCCACCAAACTAACCAAGTAATAGGGGGAGATTACCAAATTGTTTTGCATCTATTAACTTTAGAATATTTTCTTTTAACCACGAAGAAAGGAACCCCTCATAAATTTTGATGAAAATGGGTGTCGTAGTTAGTGGACGGATTCCAGAGAAATCATTGGGAGAACCTTTCTTAGGGATAGGAGTAATGTAGCCATTTTTCCAGATTGAAGGGTACTCCCCAGTTTTTGTTATAGAATTAAAATATCACACAATGGACCAGACAGTTCGTCCGGGAAAGCTTTAATAATTTCCATCGGAATGTCAACGGGCGTAATACTAGTCCTTTTAAGTCTTTTAATTTTCATGGAAATTTCGGCTTTTTTAATTTCAGGATAATCATTAAAACCTTCCGGCGACTCTGGGATTTCTTCTTTGGGCGAAGGCGGAAGGGGTTGAACAATTTCAGCAAGGTGCGCATTGAGCCCGTTTGCTGCCTCTAACTCACTTTCCTCCAGATTGAAATCAACCCCTTGTTCATTTTTCCCCAACATCTGCTTTACGTTCGCGTACCAGCGGCTTGGCTTTGAATTAAACAAGTGATTTACTCTATTGTTGTGATGATCTTTTGCTGCAGTCCTTGTCATTTTACGAATTTTATATTTCATTTTTAAAGCCTGTTCTCTTTTTCCTTCTTGAAACAGGTGCCTTTTTCACGAATTAGGTCTTTTATCTGCTTGGAAATATATGGGCGATCAGAAGAACAACGTTTTGACTTTTTTCCGGGAAACAGGATTTATATTTCTTCAACAAAATATCTTGAAATAAAGCTGCTTTCTTAGAAACAGCTTTCTCTGCATGAAATCGGTCCATCGGTTTATGGCCCCTTTTCATGAATCAAAATCGTAAAAACGCCAGCACATTAGCACACACGAGTCATGGTCAAGCCACACTGGTCACGTCTGAGCATAATTTCGGTAACGTAAATTACGGTGCAACGTAGTTGGTCACACCAGGGACCCATAAATTTCCTGTAGTAACTCCATTCAGGGGCTTGTCAATAAGAGGTTTCTGATGCGCTCTTGACCGAGCGTCAGATAGTTCGAGAAATACCCACGGGGATAAAATACCCGACTATCCAGATAGACAAAATTTTTCGCAGCTGTTCTGCTGAACTAGGAATGTTTCTCTGTAATGGAGGAGTATCCTGGATCTTTTGTCCTAGCTTAGGTACCTGGTGGCATGCTGAATAGTCCCAACAAATTTTGTCTATCTGAGCAAGAACGCCGATTCGACCCAAGCGGAATTTTTGGAAACTAGGTGAGGCTCGGGCAACATAGCAACATTGAAGCATAGGAAATGACAAGCCCCCTGAATGGCGAGTCATTAAAGGAAATTTATGGGTCCCTGGTCACACCTAGATCCTGGATCGTAATGAACAAGGCAACACGGCTAGCAACCGTAGCCTGATTTTTCAACAAGTTACACCGGCCGCTTGGCCTCTCGTTTCCCCTGGCCCCCCAGCACAGGCCTAACCGGCCTAAGGGTAAAGGCGGCACTGCATCATATGAGTAATTTTCATTTGTGTTTCACATTTGCTACTAGCCTTGCGCTACTTCGTATTAAATCTAGAAAAAGGCGTTATTAGGCCAGAGGGCGATTTGTTTAAAGTTTAACCGAAAAGGGCTGGGATAGGACATTATAGTTACCCATCACTTATTCACTTAAATTGGCTTGAAGACCCACTGAAAATGCGTTACTTCGTAGTTCCGCTGCCACGAACAATCGATTTTCAAATAGTTGAATTTCCGTGTGATTTGTGGTACTTCTATGCGCCTGTATTTTTTGTTGTATGCTTTACAAGAAAGATATATGATATTTTTTTTTGTTCAGGCACTAAGTAATCTTCACCAGTCTCACCACTGCCCACTGAAAAGCCGGGTTTGTGTTGAGATTAAAATTTCCCGCGTCATAGTAGAATTTACGTTGTGGGGACCGCTGCAGATATTCTGAACGTCGTAACTACAGTAAATAGTGGAAAATAAAAAATAGCGATTTCAGGCACTAAGCAATCTTCACTAATCTCACCACTGCCCACTGAAAAGCCGCGTTTGTGTTGAGATTCAAATTTCTACTGTCATAGTAGAATTTACGCTGTGGGGACGGTCGCAGATATTCTGAACGTCACAACTCAGTGGTAAAAAAATCCTTTGCAGAATCCAAATAATTCAGTATATTCAATTAAACGACATAAAAATCAGTTGGCTTTTCAGTTAAACTTGAAGGATTCTGTTTTCGTGTTTGTCATGCTCTTCGGGCTGCTTTTTTCTATCTATCTATTTCTGATACGAAGTAAATATGCAGAAAAGAATAATCACAACCGGTCACGCAAAAGTTTATGAGATCCCTCATTCCAGAGCAAACAGGTTTTTGGGATCCCAAAACGTGAGTGACGGGATACCTATGATCTCGTAAAGTTGTCATCCGTCTATCTGCATGTTAGCACGATAATAACTCTCGAAAGGATTGAGATGTTTTGTTCAAACTTGGTGTGAGGATCCTTTGGGTTAAAGTACAGGTCAAGTTCGCAGAGGGGCCCCATAGGTATTTATGTAGGGGTGGGGAAGGGTTCCAAATTAAGGGGCCAAACAAATAATTTTAAAAGCTAATGAGATAGGAGACATGCTGAATCCGAATTCGATATATTTTTCTCGCCGGACAAGTAGTTAATCTGGAATCTGGCAAAAACTGGAAAATATGTTAAAAGTAAAAGTTCATTGGTTAGAGGTTCGATTTAGGAGTAACGAGACATGCTGAATCCGAATATGACAAGTAGTTCGCCCGGAATCCGGCCAAACCGGAAATTTAGCACGAAGTTTAAAAACCCAATGATATAGTCGATATAGGATGAGGAAACAGGCTGTTGCAGTTTTCGAACATAATCAAGATAAGTAAAAGTGCATGCGATCAGTTTAGTGATCTCCAAAGTCCCGACCAGTATTTACTGGGTCAAAAAGGCAGAATGCATTCGACAACTTGGACAAATTTGCCGACAAATTTTCGTTCAAAACAGGTACCCTACCGTACCCCCTTATCGATGCAAGGCGAAACCTTATCGCGCTTTGGTGAGGAAATTCACATAATTTAATTGAGGAAAACCTGGAAATGAAAAATTTGGTGCTGAATCCAAAGAAAACCGAGGTAGTAATTTTTACGCGGAGAAAAATTAAGGGGCAGTTAGGAGAAAACTTTTATTGCAAAAAGGAAGAATCGAGTAAAAGGACTAGTTTTAAATATTTGGGATTTGTTTTGGATTCAAACGGAAGTTGAAAATCACATATTAAAGAAATGGTGAAAAGGGGAAAAGAAGCGTCGTCAGCTATATTTAGAAATGCTAATCTGATGGGATTAAAAACTCTAAGAATTCATAAACATATTTTGAATTAAAATGCAATGCTAACGGTCCATATGACGCTGAGCTATGAGGATATGAAGATCCTACGTCCAGCTACAATACTTTAAACGATGTTTGGACTACAATCGACATTACATTCGCAACCACTGAAAGGGGATTTAGGCCTATTTGCTCTGAAGAAACATAGGGTATTCCAGATCCTAAGATTTTGGTTAAAGGTAATTAAGTTAGATACCACTAGGTTGGTAAGAGCGTCATATAATGAACTTCAGATTATGGATAAAGGAATACGTGGCCATTTCCAGTTAAAGCCCTCCTTGATGATCTAGGGCTATCATATGTTTGGAATAGTGGCTGTGGCTCTGTATGTGACGATAATTTATTGCGTAGTCACTAGGATTTTGGATGATCAAGAGATTCAAAAATGGGAGCTTTAATAAGTCAGTCCGAAACTTTGGGGTTTTACCGTGAGACTAAGGAGGTCTTTGGCCTGAATTTTATTTTAAAATGAATCTACCTCAAAATTTTTTGAAGTTATGGATCCAGGCGGGAGCTAACTCCCTTCTCCTGTTAAGTATATTTAGAGTTTTTGATAGGGATAGGACTGGTCCAAATGTCAGATATAATTGCCAACTTTGCAAATCTGTTGAAGAGGAAAACATGTACCACTTTCTCAGTCGATGCCAGGAGCTTTCGGAGTTCAGGGGATCATTTTCTAAGGGGAAAGTTTTGCTTCTTCCGGATATCCTGATTCCTGAATAGCATGTCGGAAAGGATTATAACAAAGGTATGTGAATATATAGTCAGAGCGCTGAGCCTAAGAGCCACTAAGCTTCGTAGTGAGGCTCCATAGCCGCATGAAAATATCGTTGTTGTTGTTTTGTAATGTGTCTTTTTGTTTTGTATATGGCCCCTGGGCTTTGAAATGCTTTGTTTAGTCTACCGATATGCTGGAGGGAGAGCGGGGGTCGGTTGCAAATGCAAACTGTGCAATGTCTCTTAGGTCTTAGTCTTGGCAGTTGGCAGACGTCTCGTGGGCTAGAACCCTAGGTTGTTAAGCTGCGGCTCGGAGGGCGAAGCGGGGAAGGGGTAGAGGGAGTGGGGGCCGGTTTCGTGTGCAATGTCTCTTAGGTCTTGGCAGTCGTCTCGTGGACTCGAAGGCGTTAAGATATTTGTTCAAACTTGGTATGAGGATCAACTTGATCAAAGTACGGGCCAAGTTCGTAGATGGGCCCTGTATCCCTACATTTAGAGGTGGGGAAGGGGTTTCAATTTAATGGTAAAAAATATGTCTTTTTAATTTAGTGCGATTGACGTCTAAGGGATAAGGAGGCAGATATTCCTTCAGCCCAAGCTGACTGCGAATCATATTTGACTGTGCAAAACGAATAAGTCAGCTACATTTTATTTGAGCTATATTTTGGCCATTGGCCCTTCTTGGCAACGGTGCTCTTCCGGCTCAAGCCGTTCAAGCAGGAGGTTGAACTCGTGGAAAAACAATTAAAGATTCTTCCTTAAATATCTGATTTTTTTTAACTTCTTTTCTGAAAATTGGTTGGAGTTAAAGCTGGTGCTGTGATTTCTTTTGGACACGGCTGCTGTTTTTGCTGTTCGATTGGGTCGTCGAAAGGGTAGAGGTTCTTCTTCATTTTGATTTAAAAAAATACAGGAAGGTCTCTTTGCCCCTAAATCCAACCTCTAATCAACCTCAGATTAAACTTTTACTTTTCACAAATTTTACGTTTTTTGCCGGATTCCGGGTGAACTACTAGTCCGGCGAGAAAATAATAGTCAAATTCGGGCTCAACACGTTCTCCTTACCTCAAAATCAAACCTCTAATTAACTTCAGTTTAAACTTCTACTTTTCAAAAATTTTCCGCTATTTGCCGGATTTCGGGTGAACTACATGTCCGGCGAGAAAATAATTTTTATATTCGGATTCAGCATGTTTCCCTACCTCCAAACTGACTATTGCATTAGCTTTTAAAAATATTGTTTGTTTCCCGTAATTTCAAACGCCTCCCCAGTCCCTAAATATAGGGACAGAGAAACCATCTTCGAACTTGACCTGTACTTTGACTCAAAGAGTGCTAATGCTAAGTTTGATCAAAATATCTCAACCCCTTCAAGAGTTATCGTGCTAACAGACGGACAACTTTTACGAAGTCCTCCACTCAATATTCCTCCACTTACGTTTTGGGATCCCAAGAAGAAAGTCGGACTCGTGCCCTATACCGATCCGTTGGTCCTTGTTATAGCTACTATTAACATTTTAACTTTTAATAGCAAATTTTAATGGAGACTGAAATTTTCATTATTAAGATTAATGTTACTATTAATAGTAAAAAAACAGGCGCAAGCCTCTACAAAGCTCCTCTAAAAATGTCAGCATTGTCTTTGTCGTTTCTAAAATGTTCTAACTCAACATGTGTTTTTTTCGGCGGATAGGCGAAGGATCGGGACTGATCGGGCTTGGCGAGATTGGAAATGATTATGAGTGATGTAATGACCACGTTATGCAAGTTTTTTTTTGTTTTTTTTTTACAGACTGCCAGGTTAGCACAAAGAACAGCCAAGTCTACCGAACGTGGTACCAAAAAACAATATTTCATTTGCAAGACCCCTCTTGTCTCTGAATAACGATAATGTTTATTCATTCCAAAGGACTGATAGTCTGCAAAGTTCCACCAAGAAACTGCTCGACTACCTTTTCAATCCCCTTAGTAGTTTATTTTGCTAAATTACCATAAGCTCCAGCATCTTTTTTTCTCACGAACATATCATTTGCTAAAGGAAAGTGCTTTTCGTCAGGTTTTTGCTCACCGCTTAACAAAAGCCGTACTTATGATAATCCCGGGACAAAAAAGGGTTTTCGATACAAAGCGCCTCTTAAATGTGCTTTGCTACTTTCCTTTCCAAAAATGCTCGACGGAAACTACGGACCTGGAGAACATTCAACTTTTTTTGTACATGGGGGAGGGGGGGGGGGACAAAACGAAAGTCACATCATTCCCTTCCGGGCGATATTGAGTTGGTTTAGGTGTTAACTTCTTCCTTTTTCGCTAAGAAAAAGTATATGAGGTCCGGAAAATAGATGAGGATGAGGGCCTTGAGCTCTTGTTCTTTCATAACACAGGCTTCATTTAGCCTGATCTTTTACGGGCGCAAACATCGACGGTATTCACACTATCCATTCAAAAGCTCCCTGCCTCGCCCCCTCCGCTTCCAACGCAAGCGTGGGCGTCTCCAGGAGAGAGCTTGTGCCAAGACCGAACACGAAGAGAAGAGTAGCTAACACTGACAAGTAGTGGCAAGCCACGGCTTCTTCGACCTCCCATAAACTCAACCGAAAGGTAATTATCTTGGTTTGTGCCTTATTTCGTTCGTAATTTTAACTGTCTGTGAATAACAACGATCCGTGATTTGTAATTTGTTGTGTCGACTATCCGCAGCTCGCTGTTGCAAATACTATTAAGAAAATAAATGAGAGTTTGAGTGGGGATGATTCATCCCCCCCCCCCCCCCTCCTGCCTTTTCTAAGTCGTGTCAGTCGTTTATTTTGGCCTCATCGAGGTCCCGGGCGCTCATTAACGTCAAATAAAATCAGAGTCGTTAAATTTTTTTCGATTGGCACTATCCAGATTCAGTGGTAAATCCCAGTCAAAGGCAAGCCGAGCCGTTTAAACACAGGTTTCAAAAGGTGCGCAAGCGCTCAAACGTGGTGTGTGAAAGTAAAATGTTTATTACGTCTTATTTACAAACAGCGTTAGAATCAAGACATTTCACATCCACAGTAACCAAACAAGTAGCCTACAGCAAATCACCTAAATTGGAATCAATGTAAACAAACCTCATGTATAAATCCAAGAGATCTTGAAGATCTTGCAAGAACAGTTTTTCAACACTTAATGTCTTGCCAGCCAGTCCGACCCTTTATTCCTCTTTTCCATTCGCAAGGTAATAACAAGTGCAATAACCCAAATCGTAGCAACCTAATACCCCCTTCGGCACAACTTCATTGAGAATGGCATATCATCGATCATGTGACAAAACCGTCTAGTTTCCAACTTTTCAATAGGGACTGAAGAAAGTGAAAACAATCGAAATCTATACATACTGCTCAAGTATACAAGAGTTGAACATGAGACCGGTCACAGAGAAGCTTAACTCATGGGAAATCTGGGCCCAGCTGCCCATGAAAGGGGGGGGGGTCGGGACCCATCAAAATGCGTGTCTACACCTATATATCCTCAAGTATACCAGGTCAGGGTTTGATTCCAGTCAAGGGTCAAAAACTTAAATCATGGGCAATTCGGGCCCACTTGCCCATGAGCGTGGAGGATAGGAGGGTTTAAACTCCACATACATATTTCCAAACCTGAGATGTAAAAGCACAAGAGCTTCCATCGCCCTATCTCCAGTTATTGACAAGTTAAAAACATTAAGAAATGGGCAATCTGGGCCCGATTGCCGCAGAAGCAAGTGGGAGTGGGATTTGGGACCCCCGAAAAGAAAAAAGAGTTCCCAATGCTCACAAGCCAACGAAATTTCAACTTGATACATGTTGATCCCTGTCACGGGTCACGAACTTTACTCTTGGGCAATCTCGGCCCAGTTGCCCATGAACTGGGTGGGTGGGGGAGCGCAATTTTAAAACTAATTTCCCAGTCGCAGGATCTACAAGTACAAGGAATTTCATCGTCCTATGTCAGGTCTGGTCAAGTTACGAACATTATTCACTGGGCAATCTGGTCCCGTTTGCCCCTGGAACGGGTGGGTGTGGGGTTTGGAAACCACGGACGGACGGACGGACAACTTTTACGAAGTCAGAGGTATCCCTCCACTTACGTTTTGGGATCCCAAAAACCCATTAGGTTAGACACATGATTATAGTCCAGTAAAAGTACGGTTTGACCGGGACAAAATTGCAACAAAAGGTTTTTCTTGCACTAAAATGTTCAGAAAAAATCGCTGAACAACATATCCAAAATCCGCTAAAATCGCCCCACGGAAAAATCTCCTGGGGCTGCTTAAAGGGGGTGGAATGGGTGAAAAGAACTTTTTTCGACTTTTTGTGTTTCGATACGTTCAGAGACTCGATTCTGATATAAATCAACTCGCTGGAACCGAAAATGATATTAATTTTCTTGTAACATGTCTCTAACTCAAATAAACCGTAAAAAAGAAGAGCTAGTTACGATTTTAAAGAATTCCTATAAAGGACGTAGTTTTTCTTCCGAAATGTTACCAAAAGATCAGATCAATGTAGCCTACACCTGAAATACTCCAAACAGCAAAATAAGAAAATTTGGCCCGGTAGTTTAAAGGAGTAGAGAAGTACCTCACTCTTTTTGGTTCCACTAATTGTCAGGAACTCGGTGATCTGATCGGAATTAACTCTGTGAAGACCAGACTGAAGAAAAAGGGTGACTAGGTTTTAGACACATAGAAACTTGAAAAATCATTCTTATTATCGACTTCTTCTACAGTTGGACAACAAAAATACTAACACATGCATATATAAATCACATTTTGAGAATCATCATTTCTAGATCACATAATATCGAGAATCATCATTTCATTAAAGAGCACAACCAGCATTATTACAGGACACTAAAATTCCTCTTCTTCCGGAAAGGTTGGTTCGGAGTTGCTACAGTTTGTTCCCAAGCACTCTCCGCAAACATGTGCGCAGGGCATGCCATTCTTACGTCAGGCGCACCTGGCTGTATCACAATCTGATTTGCAGTTGCAGCGGATTATCTGAAGAAGACTTTGAGGAGCTGGCTTCTTCTCCGTCATTACTGTGATGTAATTATCAGCAGAGAGCCGCCATCCCCAGTTCTCTGGATTCATCTCAGAAGACTCACTTTTCCTCTCCATTATCTGCAAATACACGCGAAAAGAATGGAACCTCGCGGCTGAAGGTGTAGGAGGCATCCGATCATGGCGAAGAAATACAGGAAGCGAGGTTGGCCAAGAACAGACGATATCTTAAGGACACGAGAGTTTCTCCAGGCTTTCCTTTATAAAATCTCAGAAGAGCTTGGTCACCAGCTGCAAGGAGCTCGTCTTTGGTATTCTTCGAGTCCATAAAGACCTTAGCTGCCTCGTGGAAAGACGGATCGGACCGGTATAGTGACAGTCCGACAGATTTACCAATTCCTTGCAGTCTCGAAGTGGTGTCACTGCCTAGGAATGCGTGCAGAAATAGAATTGCACCACATATGTCCCTTAAGTTTTCCTTGACCGAGCAAATATTCCATAGCTTATGCTCGTTTGCTGCTTTTGCTTCCGAACTGAAATATAGGCCTTTGTGGGTGGTAGAGGCTTGATTGAGAAGAAGGACAAGGAGATCGGTGTCGCTGCCGATGAGACATGTCAACTGAGTTCTTTGCGCTATGGATGGCTGTTGTTACAATCAGGACATCCGCGTCAGCAGAGGCATGTTGCACCGAACAACCTGCTAAAGACAGTTTTTCTCCTACTGCTAGAATCATCCGCTGCTTGTTTGTGCAGTTTCGAAGGAATTCTTCCTTCTTTCTTGTTAACCTTTGTGTGCCAGTGAATTCTACTACTGGGCATTGTATACCCCTGGAACGTTTGAGGTGAACCATACTTTTCGTCGATGGACCACTGTCATATCCGTCAAAAACTACAGAAGCTTTTCCGAATCTGCTGGTGACATACTTGGCGTAGCTGTCGCAAATGCAGTCAAATGTAGAATTGGGTTGCCAAGTCAATTTCTGGAGCCGCCAACCACCGTCAATGACATAGTGGCATGAGTCTAAGCGCTCGTAGGAATGGTCACCCGACGCCTTTCGAATAGCGTTTGACAGCGATGCTTTGTCGGCAGGACGTAAAACTTCATAGGATCCAAAAAGGGATGGGGGATACGTGCAAAGCTCATGCGACAAAATGTCTTGAAGGTCGAATTCTTCACGGTTCGCCACCGTAGCTAAGCGCTGGAACAGAAGCCCTTGATCTATATGAACTGGTTCGCCATTGATGTTAACAGCTGATTTGATTGCCATTGTAACAGCCTTATCTTTCTTCCAGAAGTACAATGAATTAGCTGTTTTCCCAGTCATCTCGCCTAAAATTCGGGCTCAACTCTTCTGCGGTGTCAGCGTCTACATTAGCTGCTGCAGTTGCACCGGTAATGATGTTGAGTAGCCCTCCGTGTTCTCTGAATGGAATTAGGGGTTCCAAAAAGTCTAGGACCACCTTCGTGTCATCAGTGTCTCTTTTTACCCGACACTGGGACGGGGAAAAAATTGAGATGGAGGCCCCCCCCCCCCCCCGCAAACAAGTTCCAACTTCTTTTTTGCTATTAACTGAGCTAGGCTACGATTTACCTTACTACAGATAGGCAACATGAAATCGAGTTTACTTACTCATTATAATGCTTCTGTCAAAACTAGGTTAGCCGACATAATAGTCAGGTACAACTTCTGAAGATAGATGGCGCTACTGTTGTGCGCGCCTGCGCTTTCGCAAGTTAAATGTACCTGGTCTTTAATGGTCCATATAAACTAGAATACATTCTCGTGTGCGACGTCCTCATGATTTAGTCGAGCAAAAATTAGTGCATACTGAACTGTTTAATTTCTACCCCTTGCAACCCATTTTTTTCGTTTACGGCAGGTTCCTGATAAGATAAGAAAAAACTAACGTTTTTTCCGAATCCCCCGAGCAAGTTTCTACCGGAATCGAGTCCTCAAACCTTCAAAAAAAAAAAAATAAATAAAAAAATCACCCCTTCCAACCCCATTAAGGAGCCGTAGAAGATTTTCCCATGGGGCGATTTTAGCGGATTTTGGATATGTTGTTCAGCGATTTTTTCTGAACATTTTAGTGTAAAAAAACCTTTTGTTGCTATTTTGTCCGGGTCGACCCACTTTTCTCCCTACTTTTACTGGATTATTATTTCTCGGACGACTGGTGCCGTTGCTGCTGAACTGGCAAAAAACAGACAGGACAGACCGACAGACGGACAACTTTTACGAAGTCATAGGTATCCCTCCACTTACGTTTGGGATCCCAAAAACAAATTAGGTTAGACACATGATTATTTCTCGAACGACTGGTGCCGTTGCTGCTGAACTGGCAAAAATTAGCCTTGTTTTAAAACCTGTTTTACTCGCACATAATTTGTATCTGTCTCACTCAGGCCGTTCAGGTTTTACCCTGTCAAATACTACAGAGCACAGGTTAGTTGTTAAAGTGAAGTCCGACTGGATAACATGAACAAAACTTATAAGCCAAAAGCGTGAGACAAGGTTACGTGCACGGACTGGGGGTCAAACTTTGACTACAAAGGGAAAAGAAAACGTGACATTTTTAAACGCAATGAAAAAGCCATAAGAATTCAAATGTCAGGAGCCCCGCGAACCCTTCCTGGACAGTGAAACAAAATCGATTACAAAGCGAGGTTGAGGTGGGTGGGTACAACGCTTCAAAAGGGCAAGGAAGATTTTGATGTACACCCGAAATTCGTTTCCAAGGGCAGGAGTGGTACTGCAGATGCTGGAACAGCTCGTTCAAGTCGGGAGGTAAATTTTTGGCTACAATGCTAGTCTTAAAGCACATCTGCAAAGCCTTCATGAACTTCCACAATCTCTCATTTGAAATTGTCAGGAAACCCCTATAACTATCTATTCTGACCGTAAGTTATACTGACTGTAAGCGACCTTTCCTGCTGTGTTTAGAACATCATCCGTCGCGTACTGAGGCTCGGACTTAAGTTGGGGGTAGGGTCCCAGATGAAGACTGAGGAAGATACAAACCTTTCAGATTTGCTTTAATGTAGTTTCACTGTGGTCTCACGTACTTGTATTTTAGTTATGAAACTACAGAATGTCGAATGGACAAATAAGACGGGACACGGTACATTCATAACTAAACAAAAATACGTCAAAACTACAGCGAAACTACGCCCCAAAAAACGCAACTAAAGTCTGTCGGCGAATCGGGATCTTTTTCACCCATAAATTAAGATCATAATTTGTAAACTCCTTTCGGGCGGGCGAAGACCAACAGTTTGTTACTTCCGAAAATCGGGATGTTATTTTTTAAATGCTTTTAAATGTTTCTGAGTAAGCACGTTCTGCCACTTTTTCGATGGACAGATTTGTGATTTCGTAGATATACATTTTCATTGGGATCGCAAAAAGACGCTCAGCTCCTCGGCGTTTCAAAAAATTTCGCCTGTGGCGCATTTCGCAGTATTCTCTATTTAGAACGTGTGCCATTTGTTAGCGATGAGGCTTGGAAATTTTTTTGGAAGCACATTAAAGGCTAGAATTTGTATAGTAAGTAAATTTAATTGTGCCCGAAAAAGGCAGATTAAAAAAAAATCGCCTGCTGCGCTTACTTTCATTTGTCCTGGGTACAGGCGCTGGAAGCTTTCCTCTTTCGCGTAAGTTGAAAATGGGAAATGTGCTCCGTTGCCGCAATTTTGTTGGTGCTTTCGAGTCGGATATTGTGATTCAGAAGTCGTTGAAACTAGGGGTCTCCCCCTTGGCCTGAGTGCTTCGGGCCACCCCAGACAAAGCAAACGCTATAACTCTCGAATGCCTTATCCAACGTTCTGCGTAAGGATTCCCGCAAACGGATTAACTTGGACCAGTAACCGGGGTTGCCACATCAAAACATTTAGAGAGTGACTTTTGGCCCGAAACAGAGAGTAAACTGGGAGTGAAATTTATTTTCACGAAATGTCCACTTTTGGTCGGAATCGCCTCTATAAAAATGACACATCTAAATTTTACTTTCAGAAAAAAATTTAAATAGTCACATATGGTCGGAAACCCTGCTGCAAAAAGAGTGATTACGTAGGACAAGAGTGACAACTCAAACTATCGTGCGACATGTGGCAACGCTGCGAGTGACCGGGAGCCTACAATTTGCCCCAGCCGCGAAGAAACAATAGGGAAAATCAAACGCAGACTGTTTCCGTACCTCTGTGTGAACTCGACCGCGTCTCGCAGTGAACTGACTTGACTCTCAGCTTCTGCACAGCGTGTCCGCAGGGCTGTGAGATCTTTCTCTGCTGTCTTATTGGCTTCCGTCAGCTGTCGCACGGCATCTATCTGAGATCTCTCGATGTCTTCCTTGGCACTAAGGGACTTCTTCAGTCTATCCGTCTCTTTCTGCAGTTCTTCCAACTTCTCCCTGAAAAAATTATAAATAGTACTTCGAGAATAAGGAACCTGAAAAAATAATCACTTTAGCAAGATCGGGATCAATCGCAATAAACTTAAAAGCTTAAAATGGTTTCTTGTTTTTTTCTAATCCGTTTCCTTGTCTCGAGTCTATCTAGTCTTTTAGTAGACTTTCGAGTTGTTTTCTGTGTAATTACATTGTCCGTCCACTCAGCTGTTTGCAAAGGATAAGTTAAATGAGCCAATCCATGTGAGGTTATCCCGTGAGCCAGTTGTGGCGTTTGTCTTTGTGGTACGGTGAGTGCAGACAAGAATGAGCGCTGCGGTGTAACTCGCGACAACAAACGGATCTTTGTTTTCTTAATCCCCGCTGTGGATTTTTGGGTTTCGGACTAGTGGTTCTTGCCTTGTGATTATCATAAGATTATCTACTCTTTGTCAGAGTACCAGAGCTTTAAGAACTTCAAAAAAAGAAAATCCCCAAAGAAAGCTGCTTCTAATGGATGATTGGGTACTAAGCACCAAAAGGAAAACGTCACGGTGGTCACCGAAACTTTAGTAATAGTTGGGTTTTTGCAGATACCATGGTATCCGTTACCACGGTAACTGAATCTGCAATTAGTCGTTTTTACAGTTACCGTGGTATCTGGTTGCTCTGCAAAAACGACGATTGCCAAAACTGCACTTTTCAAAGTCATCCCCCCTAAAAAACTGATATCCAGGTACACCACTAAGTGCTAAACTTCATTCTAACCAATTTGACAAAATTTGATGAAAGTGAGATGACTTTTCAGATACCACGATCAGTTACCAAGGTCGGACCGTGGTATCTGAATATCGGATACCACGATAACTGCAAAAACGCATTTTGACCGTGGTATCAGGTACCACTATAACTGCGAAAACGACTTTAGATCGTAGTATCAGATACCATGGTATCTTCAAAATGCAACTTATATATTGAGTGTGTGGCAATCTTATACTCGAGAGTCGGCTAATGGCTTCTACATTCTTCAGAAACCCTTCATCCACACGATGGGCCATTCAGTCCATGCACAGAAACTAACGCAAGAAACTCCTTATCGTTTGGAGCTGATCTTCTACCCATCTGATGCTAGCGATTCCGGGAGTGAGTTAAACGCAAGACAAAGGTTAGCCGATTTCTATTTAATCTTAAACCGGTTCTAGCTGGGAGCATCTCGTTCGGCTTAGAGTGAACCAACATGAAAATGTCTCACCTTTCTTGTAAAGCGAAGAAAACTAAAAACAAACTGTCCATTTTACATAATTACCGTTGAAATACGACAGACAGCAACTAGACTTTTGTTATATTCCGATACAATTCAGAGACTAACTGTCATATGTATGAAAGAGCGTGCTAAAACATTTGGCAAGTGGTCCAGTTTTCCAGTATTTTCTATAAGTTTTATCTGATACTTTGAGAGATTTCAACGCCGAGATGTATTACAAAGGCTGTTGCTAGACTTGCAGGATGTCAACCCCTCGATACATCGTGAAGTGCACCAGCGCGATCTGGTAGGCTATAGTTAGGCCAGACAAGGTCGGTATGGCACTGTTACGCTCTCGTAGAAACCCGACAAAAAGTCATGTCGCGATAATAACGGAAAAGGTAAAAAATAATTCACCAGGCGAAGGATAAACAGTAGTTATAGTTTAGTGTAAGCTCCCGGTTTATACCAGGGTTTATACAAAAAAAAAATAAAAAAAATACTAGGGGCGTCACTAGCCTTTTACCTTGGGGGGGGGGGGGGGGGACGTCCGGTTTGTGCCGACAAAACACACCGTTCCGCCAGCACAGAATAGAGCCGGGTAAAACTAACTGTAATGCATCAGTCGAGATTATTCCTTTGATGTAATTTCGTACATTAAAGTTCACATATTTGGCTTTTCATTTTAGCTTTCGCTAAAAAGCGAAGTACCGAAACTGTACCAAGAACAAGTTAAACTAAGCGCCGCAGGCGAAATTTTTTAAATCTGCCTTTTTTCCGGAAAAATTCAGCCATACCTACCATACAAGTTCTAGCTTTTAACGTGTTTCAGACCCCAGCGAATATCGATCCTAAAACGCCAACTAAATGAACGTTCTTCCAAATAAAGAATACTACAAAACGCGCCGCAGGCGAAATTTTATGTAAACTAACTGTGATGCATCTGTTGAGATTATTCCTTTGGTATAATTTCGTATATTAATATTCACATATTCGGCTTTTGATTTTACCTTTCGCTAAAAAGCGAAGCTTCCAACGAATGTACCATGAGAGGTTACACCAAGCGCTGAGGGCGAAATTTTTTAAATCTGCCTTTTTCCCTGAAAAATTTAGCTATAGTACCATACAATTTCCAGCTATTAACGTGTTTCAAATTCCAAAACGAAAAGTAAACGATACACCGTTCTTCCAAATAAAGAATACTGCAAAATGCGAAACAGGCGAAATTTTCTGTAAAACTAACTGTAATGCATCAGTTGAGATTGTTCCTTCGATGTAAATTCATATATTTAAATTCACATATTCGGTTTTTCGTTTCAACTTTCGCCAAAAAGCGAAGCTTCCAACGACTGTACCCAGAACAAGTTGAACTAAGCAACGCCGGCGAAATTTTTTTAAATCTGTATTTTTTCCGGAAAAATTTGCGCCCGACAAATGTTTGCAGAATTTGATTTCTTACGTATAAAAAGACCCGTGTGCCGACAAGAGTACAGACGTCCGACAAAAGCATTCAGAACTCGATTTCTTCTGTGTTTTGCCCGGCAAGTGTTTGCAGGATCTCATTTCTTGCGTATCAAAAGAACCCGATGTGCCGACGAGTCGACCGACGCCCGACAAAAACATAAAAAATTCGTTTCTCTGTCCTGTAAGGATCAGTGAATAAAATATAATGTCTCCAAATCGGTCTTGTTTCTTCGCACCCGCACCGTTGTTCGATTCCAAATTTTCCAAGTTTCGTTTTCCAAGTTTCACCCCGATTACCGTTGGCCTTAATCTGTTTCTAAGTTTTAACAGTAAAAATGTTTAAGAAGTCTGTCGAAGACCGAATATCTACAAGACCCAATTGCCTGGATCAGATATTACATTTTTGGGCTCCCATCGATACCTTTGGTCTTGTTCTCTGTTGACCCCGTCCTTGGTCAAACGCAGGTTCATCAATAGTGGCACGTGGAACGAAGGGAAAGGTCGTAGTGTAAATCCAGTGAATAAGTGGTAAGTTTAGCAGAAAGTTTGTAGGTGTACTAAGGTAAGAATGTGAGAAAAAGTGAGGATGTTTTGGTATGTTCTTGCGATTTAAGAATGTACTGGATATGGCTTAACACCTTTCAAATACAGATATATGTATATATATATATATATATATAGAGAGAGAGAGAGAGATCCTGCGATAATGTCGACATTTGGATCACCCTTCCCCCTGAGAATTCCGGATAAGTTGTCCTTCCCTAAAGAAATGACGACCCTTTGTTGAACTTTCGACTGGAACATCTGAACATCCTCACTGCATTGCCAGAGCACAATGGCGTATCTCATTCAAAGACAGAAAGGAAATTTCAAACGCTCCATGACCTAACAACTAGAAATCCAAGCAATCCTTAGAATAAACCAGCTTCGTGACAGGATGCACTTCTTGATAAGCAATTCTGTAAATAGGAAAATTACAAGGATCACGATTTCAAAATTTCAGGGATCATGGATTCTTTTGCTTGGTTCACGTATTGTTGGGAAATACATGTTTTCTCAAATCACAAATTTTTTTCACGGTTGGTTTTTTATGGACATGATGCCAGTTCAAAGCATGAAAGGTCTGTATTTTATAGGTCAAAGGACCAGGTGCGTCACGACTGGGGAGGGGGGGGGGGACGCCCCCCCCCCAATGTTGTCGGCCAGTCGGTAAAAACACAACCGAGTCGGCGCGAAGCGCCGCGATTTTTCATTAAAAAACAGTCGTTTTTTTCTGAAAATCAGCCGATTTTTCGTCAAAACAGTCGGTTTTTCTGAAAATCAGTCGATTTTTTTTCAACTGTGGTTTTTTTCTTGAAAATAATCGTTGCCAGCCATTAATCATAGATATAAAAATTACCAGCCAGTCGGTAAATGCCTACCCCCCCAAAAAAAAACATTTTGGCTAGTAATTCGCCTCTGCAAAGAACATCCACCCCCCAAAAGACATTAATCCCTGGGATGGATATATTGGCGAAATCCAGTCAAACCGGAAATTTGACAACGGACTTGATAGTCTGATGGTACTGAACAGGACTGAAGAAGGGTTTAAACGAATGCTCAAAAGGAAAGAGACCGTTCTCGTTTTGTATAGTCCGGCAAATAAACGATTATCCGGTCAAAATCCACTAAACCTGTTCAAAATAATGCATTTGTATTTGTTTCGTAATGTTGCATTCCTGAAATTATTTGAAAGCGCAAACTAAGGATGATTTTTTTCATAGTGACAAATACATTTATATATTCAACCTGGCTGGAGGCCATCATTGGTCAAAAAGGTTAAAACAATGCTTTCAAGAAAAAGTCAAAACGCAATGATCGCCATAATTTTATATGGAACTGCTTAATGGGCTAAAACTTAAAGGACACCTTAATGAAGAGTACCAAGTATCATCCCTATCTGTACGAAATACTGCTTCCAAGCTATGATTTTTGCTCCATTTTGCATCTGTCCTTATTTCAGTACCGAAAAACTTTAGAAATGAACAAAGGTCTCCAATCAACCTTTCTTCTGGAATATTATTTAACCAGTTAAGCCCAAACGTATATCTAGAAGAAATTCCAATACGATCCGGCCAGCGCTGTACAAGATTTGAATGAATTGCGCTTTTTCTCTTGGAGTCTGCATGTGCAAACCTCCAGAAACAAACATTCCTATTTTGAAAACGTCACGCTCAGGAGAAGAATGCTCTTCGTGGCCATGTATGTAAATGCATTCTCCATGGTGTGTTCAAGTATGGTTTCATTGTTCAGGTGTCCTTTAAGTACGACGATGCAAACTTATGTTGCTGTTGTTCTATTCAGGAGGTCCAGAATGGCTTTTTCTTTGCGTTTTGGTGTCGAGGTTTTAATGACTTGGAAGAGGCAGGGTCCCAAAAGCTTTTCAGCTTTTTTTTTGGCGGGGGAGGGGGGTCAACTGAATTGGTAAATATACATATTTATTTTTGTATACCCTTCATTTCAACAAAGAAAAAGGACGGAGACAAGGGCAAAAAAAGCAAAAACCCTTACACATGAAAAATCAACAATTATCTACTGAAAATCTCTGATCATCAGCTCAACATTTACAAGGAAACACTCCGCTTACAAAGAAAAATATCAGGACTACTGCACGCCAGCAAAAACGTAGGTTTTTCCATTAGTGCCGTAGATGTAAATACAAAAGAGCTAAATTGTGTTTATTAATAAAATAAGTTTCAAGTAAGTATCAAGGACTGGACACCTTGCGTATCAAACTTCTGTCTCAGGCCCATCAGGTAAGAGTTCATCATAACTTAAGGTAACCCTGCTCTTGCCAAGATCAGGCATAGACTGATTTCCGTGTATGTAAGGTTTACACGGACAATAATTCATGTCGGGTATTAAGGAATCTGGTCCATTTGAAAGGATTCCGCACGCGAAGACGAACAGGAGTCTAGCGAGATAAGAATTTTCTTCCAAATTCTCTTAGTCATTTATTCTTGTTCTTGCGTCAGGCATAACTTTTGTCTTAAAGGACACCTCTTACAAGAAATGATCTTTTCCCTACGAAACGGATCAGGAAAAAGTTTTTCGAGAATACCATTGCTTTCCACCTGAAACTAGCGATTTTCTCATTAGCGCTTGTCCACTCCATCCAGCCTTCCTGCTCTCAGACGCGGCGGCTGGGCGCAAAACGTTTGAAAAGTGAACGCGACGTGGTTAAAAGAAGACAACTGAGCAACTAAAGGAAGCAAAAAACAGAAGATTTTCATATCCTTATATGTGAAAGAGTTGTCAGCGGACACTGAAGATCACGGCAAACTTTGCGTTGTGCGACGGGCAAGACTCGGCACAGCCATAAAAGCGCTAAGAATTCGTAGGCACAAAACGAAACAATGGAGAAAGGTGGGGATTTCAGAAGCTAATAATCCAACAAGGGACCTAGGTATGTTGTAAAAAGCAGAATAAGCAGGAGGGGTTCTTAAACGGGCTTAAAATATTCTGTTTTTGTTTAAAACCAATTGTGGGCTACTCTCTATTTCCTTGCAGGAGTAAAACTTCTTCCCTTCCACACGTTTCATTAAAAATAAAACAAGAGCTGTAAGCTCATATGGCACTTGCATGTGTCAAGATGATTTGATTGATCAAGAGTAAGTTTCGACTTTGCGGTTGAGATGTGCGCTATAAGGGAGCTGGAACTTCATTTGTAAGCAAAACCCTTGAGGCAAAACTGCTAATGGGCTGATGGGCATCACGAAAATGCATATATTGCTTAAAAGTATTTTTTTTACTTTGCGGTCAAGATTGGTACTTTAAGGAATAATCGGATTTGGGAAGTAGCAATTTCTAAGCAAATGTTGTTGAGTCTCCAATATTCCAGCGAAGTTTCATCGTCCTAGCACATCAGGAAGTACCTTAACGCGCGATCACCGGAATCCCAGACCCCCCTCCCCCTCCTCCAACTCCACCCACAATAACCGGAGCCAATCCTGTTCTGTAAATGATTAATCCAGAGCATCTGTTTGTCATTCCCACGAAGTTCGATCCAGATCACACCAGTCTAAGCGGGTCAAGTATTTTCCGCCCTCCCCCCGATAATTGCCGGATTCGGTCCGGAAATGAAAAAGGTCACAAGAGAAAAATGTCCTCTGTTTAATTATTAAATTTCACTCGAATCCGATCACCCGTTCCAAAGTTACGCATGACTCAATATTCCGGATTCCCCTCCCTCAACTCCCCCCCCCCAAGATTTTCATATCGAGGATTTTTTTTTTATTCCAAGTCAGTTTGACCGGGTCCCTGATATGCCTTCCAAGTTTCGTCGTGAAAATCCCCCAAAAACGGAATTCCGGGATACCCCTCCCCCCCCCTAAAGTGTCCGGATCCAGTCAAATTATGTAAAAGATTTATATGGACCAGATGTTTGTTCTTCCCAGCAAGTTTCACTCCGATACCATCATTCTAACCGTTTCTCCAGATTTCCGGTCCACCCCCCCCCCCCCCCCACCCCACCCAGCTCCCCCACGGTGCACGTAGCCAATCCGATTCAGCAAATGACTTACCTAGAGCATCTGTTTGTTCTTCCCAAAAAGTTCCATCCCGATCCCTCCATTCTAAACGGGGCACGTATTTCCCCCCCCCCCCCAATAGTTGCCGGATCCGGTCCGGATATGAAAAAAATCATCGGAGAAATGTCCTCTGTTGAATTCTTAAATTTCACTCGAATCCGATCAACCATTCTAAAATTACGCATGACTGAAAATTTCGGATTCCCCTCCCTCCACTCCCCCCACCATTATCTGATCGACAAAATTTTTATTTTGAAGTCAGTTTGATTGGGTCCCTGATATGCCTGCCAAGTTTCATCGTGAAAGTCCCCAAAACCACCATCACCGGAATTTCGGGACCCCCCCCCCCCCATAAGTGTCCGGATCAAGTACAATGGCCTAAAGGACTTATCTAGAGCAGATGCTTGTTCTTCCCAGCAAGTTTCACTCCGATCCCTCCATTCTAACCGTTTCTTGAAATTTCCGGTCTCCCCCCCCCAACTCCCCCCTGGCTACCGAATCCGGTCAAGACTTTAAACGGGACATTACAGATATATATTCTGTTCAGTTATGAAGTTTCATTACAATCCGATCATCCGTTCGAAAGTTACACACTTCTCAATTTCCCGGATTCCCCTGCGGATTCCCCTCCCTCCACTCCCCCACCATTATCTGATCAACAATATTTTTATTTTGAAGTCAGTTTGATTGGGTCCCTGATATGCCTGCCAAGTTTCATCGTGAAAATCCAAAAAACCACCATCACCGGAATTCCGGCCCCCCCCCCCCATAAGTGTCCGGATCCAGTACAATGGTCTAAAGGACTTATCTAGAGCAGATGCTTGTTCTTCCCAGCAAGTTTCACTCCGATCCCTCCATTCTAACCGTTTCTTGAAATTTCCGGTCTCCCCCCCCCCAACTCCCCCCTGGCTACCGAATCCGGTCAAGACTTTAAACGGGACATTACAGATATATATTCTCTTCAGTTATGAAGTTTCATTACAATCCGATCATCCGTTCGAAAGTTACACACTTCTCAGTGTCCCGGATTCCCCTGCCCTCCACCCCCCCCCCCAAAATGGTCGGATCAGAAAACTGATTATTCCTAATTTTGTTTGGTCGGGTCTCTGATATGCCTGCCAAGTTTCATGGTCCTAGCACAACTGGAAGTACCCTAACTCGAAAAAGTGTGACAAAATGCCCTAAATTTTCAAGTTTCCAGCGCCCCGCACTCCCCCCCATATGGTCGGATCGGGAAACTGATTATTTCCAGGTTAGTTTGGTCGGGTCCGTGATATTCCTGCCAAGTTTCATTGTCCTAGCTCATCTGGAAGTACCCTCACTCGAAAAAGTGTGACAAAATGCCCTAAATTTTCAAGTTTCCAGCGCCCCAACTCCCCCGCATATGGTCGGATCGGGAAACTTATTATTTCCAGGTTACTTTGGTCAGGTCCCTGATATTCCTGCCAAGTTTCATTGTCCTAGCTCATCTGGAAGTACCCTAACTCGAAAAAGTGTGACAAAATGCCCTAAATTTTCAAGTTTCGAGCGCCCCCACTCCCCCGCATATTGTCGGATCGGGAAACTGATTATTTCCAGGTTCGTTTGGTCGGGTCCCTGATATTCCTGCCAAGTTTCATTGTCCTAGCTCATCTAGAAGTACCCTAACTCAGAAAAAAAGTGACAAAATGCCCTAAATTTGCAAGTTTCCAGCGCCCCGCACTCCCCCCCATATGGTCGGATCGGGAAACTGATTATTTCCAGGTTAGTTTGGTCGGGTCCCTGATATGCCTGCCAAGTTTCATTGTCCTAGCACATCTGGAAGTACCCTAACTCGGATATGTGGGACAAAAAAACTCGGACCGACCGACAGACCGACAGACCGACAGACGGAATTGTGATCGGTATATGGCACTTGAGCCAGAGGCTGCAAGTGCCATAAAAAAGCACATGCATCCCCTTCCTTTCAGTTATTAATTACATAATCTTTAACCCATTTTCTCATGACCTTCATTTTTTTCCCACAGTTTCGCGACGCCAGAACTCCTAAATCCTTTCCATTAGCTCAATTAAGTATCTATAAATAATAGTAATAGCACATTCATGAGTTTCAACTATCAACTTGCAAACAGTTGATCCTTGCGAATATTTTGAATATAAATATTCCTTCAGCCATAGCTGACTGCGAATCATATTTGATAGTGCAAAACGGATACGTCAGTGAATTTTATTAGAGCTATGTTTCGGACCTTCTGGGCAAGGGCCCTCTTCAGGCTCAAAACCGCTCAAGTTGGAAATATGAACTTGTGGGAAAACAAAACTAAAGATTTTAGCTTAGCGTTAAATATTTGACTTCGTGAATTCCTTTGTGAGAATTGCTTGGAGTTAAAAAGGTTGCTGTGATTTCATTTTGGACACAGCTGCTGTCTTTCCTGCTCGATTGGGTCGTTGGTCGGGTAGAGATTTTTCTGCATTCGGGTTGACTTTCGTTTTGTTGTAGAGAAGAGCTTGGGGTCTCAAGCCCCAAATTTCAGACCCCAAGCTCTTCTCTATTGTAATATACAGACTCAGCGTCTCTTCTTACACCTAAATATTTCATCAAATCAACTTCAGATACAACTTTTGCTTTTAACAATTTTTCCGGTTTTGGCCGAATTCCGGGCGAATTAGTTGTCCGGGTAGAAAATGCTTTTCACACAAGTGTTCAGCATGTCTTCTTACCCCTGAACCAAACGTCTAATCAACTTCGAATAAAACTTTTGCTTTTAACAAACTTTATGATTTTTGCCGGATTCCGGACGAACTACTTGCCCGGCGAGAAAGTGGTTTTCATCATCGTGTTCAGCATGTCTTCTTACCCCATAATCGACTATTATATTAGCTGTTTATAAATATTTTCTTTGCCCCTTAATTTGACCCCCCTCCCCCACCCCTAAATGTAGGGCTACAGAGCCCGTCTTGACCAGATTTGACCAGATTTGACTTAAAGAACCCTCACACCCAGTTTCATCAAAATATCTCATTCCGCTCGAGAGTTATCGTTCTGATAGACGGACAGTCGGACAGATGGAAAATTTTTGCCATGTCATAGGTATCCCTCCACTTACGTTTTGGGATCCCAAAAAACACAGGTAATTCATAATAATAGAGAGAATACGGGAATCAGAAAGCCTCACTGTCAGATATCCCGCCCCCAACACCACTCAGTCACGCGTCCAGAGAAACTGTCAGTAAAACATTTATAAGATAGAACAAGAGCTACGAGCTCATATGACACTTGTTGCGAGTACGTGGTACAAGAAAGTAGATGAGAACGTTATCAAATACACCCTCAACCCCCCTAGTATCGGAGCTGGAAATATGATATCTAGTTTCACGCGAGTCTGATCATTTCCGGCATCGCCTCCGATCGTCTAGGGCAAATGTTTCATCACACAAGTTTGATCCACGGGAGTGCCATACTATTTCCGGTACCCCTCCCCCTCAAACTCCCCCTACAACGTCCGAATCAGGTTCAGCCACATAAACAGATTATACAAAGCATCTATTCTTACCGGTTATCAAGTTTCACTCAAGTCTAAGCTTTTTTCGGGGACCTCCGGTGCCCCTCCTCCCACCGTGCTGAGATCCGGCCAGGACCCTAAAATATGTCATCTCGGGCAGATGGTCTCTCTACTTTCCAAGTTTCATTCAAATAACTCCACTCGTTTGACCCCTATGCCAGCCAGAAATTTTTCGCGACTCCCCCTCCAACTCCCCCCACTGTGGCCGAATACGAGTAGAACACACAAGTTTCGCGTCTCTGACATCTTCTCTTCTCATCCTTCTCGCCTGACTCGAATCAGAGCATATCTGCAATTTCCGGTTTCCACTTCATCCTCCACCTACCGTGTCCAGACCGGTCCGGACACCAAATAACAAACTAGGCCGCATAAAATCGATACCATAGTGATGCACCCCTCCCCCTCCAGATAACTTCCCGTTGAATAAACACGGAGACAAGTAAAGCGGAAGAAACATAGGAATAGATGTTCCTTCAGCCCAAGCTGACTGCGAATCATATTTGACGGTGCAAAACGGATAAGTCAGCTACATTTTATTCGAGCTATATTTCGGCCCTTCTTGGCAAGGGTCCTCTTCAGGCTCAAGCCGCTCAATCTGGAAAATTAATATAGGAATGATAACATAGGAATGTTATCTGGAGGGGGAGGGGTGGATCACTATAGTACTATCCAAATGCATCCTATTCGGCCCATTCGTCTGGTTTTTGTGCATGTCACAAAGTTTCCGGACCATCCCCCCCCCCCCCCCTCCGGCTGCCCCAGCCATTGGCGCATGTGGTTCGGAGACGTGTTTTACATATCTAGGTGATTAGTTATCTTATCACCCATAGAGTTTCATTCGATTCGGATCACCCAGTTCGCAAAAACTACCCAAGTCCGTAATTTCCAGATTCCCCTTCAAAACTCCCCCCAAAATGGTCAAATCCAGGAACATAAATTTTTCTGGGGCACTGTGTCAGGTCCTTAGTCTGTTTGGTCAGGTCTCTAATATGCCTTCCAAGTTTTATCTTCCTTAGCACATCGGGAAGTATCCTAACCCGCCATCAACGAAATTCCGGGAAAACCCTTCCGACTCGCCCCAAAGATCGAGTCCCGATATGATCTGGTTCTGTCAAGAACGTTTCTAGGGCTTATGCCCGTTCCTCCCATCAAATTCGATCCCGATCCTATACGCTAAGTGTTTCAGGAAAATTCCATTCAACTCTCATGCCCTCCCCCCCTCAAGTACCGGATCCCGTCCGATCACGTCAATGATGTATCTCGGACTTAGGCTTGCTCTTCCCACCAAGTTTCATCCCGATCCCTCCGTTCTAAGTGTTTCCCAAGATTTACGGTTCCCACCTCCAACTCCCCTTGAAGTCACCGGATCCAGTCCGGATTTTAAGTGGGTCGTCTGAGACATGAGATCTTGCTAATGTGAAGTTTCTTAAGATCCGATCACCCGTTCAAAAATAACTCAAGATTCCGAATTGCCACTCCCCCCCACGATGGTCGGATCGAGGAAGGGACTATTTCCAACTTAATCTTTTGAGGTACCTGATACGCCTGCCAAGTTTCATTGTCCTAGCTTATGTGGAAGTGCCCGAAAACTCGGACCGACAGACAGACGGACGGATGGACAGAAACTGCGAACGATATAACAGAGGAAAAAGGGTATCAGTATTTCATATAAGGATACCATCGAATAAACTCAACCCCTCAGGTCCAGTAAAGTAGTGTCTACCCTCCTCTGCTTGTTGGACCATTAATTTTTCGTGGAATGAGCTAGGAGTTAAACATTCGGTAATAAGGGTTCTCATAAGTCTCCAGGGACCTACTAATTGGCACCCCTTTCCCTTCTTCAAAGTTATGGTTGTAAACAGCAGACTATCGGGTGAAGCAACGTCATTAACATAGGAGAAACTTTCAATTACCCTTGTTGAGAGACATGACTTCTCTAGTTTGAGGTCTTTACCAGCTCTGAACTTCGCAATTATGTTTTTAGGGGAAGACCGAGAGACCATTTTTGGGATCCCAAAACGTAAGTGGAGGGATACCTATGACATCGCAAAAGTTGTCTGTCTGTCTGTCCGTCTGTCCGCACGATAAGTCTCGAAGGGATTGAGATATTTTGATGAAACTTGGTGGGAGTATTCTTTGGGTCAAAGTACAGGTCAAGTTCGAGGCTGTTGTAGCCCTATATTTAAGGGTGGGGGAGGGGGTTCAAATTAAGGGACAAACAAAATATTTTTAAACAGCTAATGTGATAGTCGATTATGGGGTAAGAAGACATGCTGAGCACAATGGTGAAAACCATATGACAATCATTTTTTAACCGTACATATAGTTAGTCTGTTAGTTTTTGTAACAAGTAATTCGTCCGGAATCCGGCAAAAACCGGAAAGTTGGTTAAAAGTAAAAGTTTCATTTGAAGTTGATTAAATGTTCGATTTAGAGGTAAGGAGACATGCTGAACACGATGGTGAAAACCATTTTCTTGCCGGACAAGTAGTTCGGCCGGAATCCGGCGATAACCGGAAAGTTGGTTAAAAGTAAAAGTTTCATTTGAAGTTGATTAAATGTTCTTTAAGGGTAAAAAGACATGCTGAACACGATGATGAAAACCATTTTCTCACCGGACAACTAGTTCGCCAGGAATCCGGCCAAAACCGGAAAGTTTGTTTAAAGCGAAAGTTTTATCTGAAGTTGATTAGATGACAGATTTAGGGTAAGAAGAGATGCTGAGTCTATATATGACAATCATTTTTTACGCGTAAATACAGTTAGTCCGGAATCCGGTTGTAACCGAAACTTTTTTTTAAGTCAAAGTTTTATTTAAAGTTGATTAGATGTTCTTTATAGGGATAAAGAGATCCGCTGGATTCGTTTCTGTATTTCCTTTTTTTTTTGCTGGACTAGTAGTTCGCTCGGAATTCGGGCGAAACCGGAAATTTGGCAGAAGTAAAGCAGGAAGTTTCGGTCAGTATCGTCAAAACTGATATGGCTTATAGAGGTATATCTGAACAGGGTTTTCTCTGATGAGTAGTCTGGCGAAGACTGGATCCGGCGAAGACAAGACCCAATTGTCTGGATCAATTATTAAATTTTTGGGATCCCATCGAAACCTTTGGTCTTGTTTTCTGTGCGACACGGGGGGTCAAAGGAAAGATAAAAAGAAGTAAGTTTGAAAGCATCCTCCCCTCCCATTCCGGCATTCAAGTCGCCAGTCCGAAAGAGGACTCGGTATGATCGAGCATAATATGATTTAGATAAATATTCCTTCAGCCCAAGCTGACTGTGAATCATCTTTGACACAGCAAAACGGATACGTCAGCTAAATTTTAATAGAGCTATATTTCGGCCCTTCTTGGCAAGGGTTTTCCTCCAGCTCAAGCCACTCAAGCTGGAATGAATTTGCGGAAAAACAACTAAAGATTCTTGTTAAGTATCCGGTTTTTTTTTAGATTTCTTCTTGAAAATTGATTGGAGTTATAGTTGGTGCTGCGATTTTATTTTGGACAAGGCTGCTGTTTTTGCTGTTCGATTGGGTCGTTGAGAGGGTAGAGACTTTTCCGCATGTTCGACGTATCCGTTTTGCAGTTTAGCTCCCAGCAGAACAAAACGAAAAGAAAGAAAAATATTTAAAATTAGACAGTGTATGCGAAAAAAAGATGAAAGTCATCCCTTGGGCAGTGACAGTTTCTTTCCCATTTTTTGGGATCCCAAAACGTAAGTGCAGGAATACCTATCACATCGCAAAAGTTGTCCGTCTGTCCGCACGATAACTCTACAAGGGATTGAGATATTTTGATGAAACTTGGTGGGAGGATCCTTTGGGTCAAAGTACAGGTCAAGTTCGAAGATGGACTCTATATTTGAGGGTGGGGGTATGTATTATTTCAAATTAAGGGGCAAAAAAATATTTTTTTAAAGCTATTTAGATAGTTGATTTAGGGGTAAGGAGACATGCTGAATTCGAATATGAAATTTATTTTCTCGCCGGACAAATAGTTAACCCGGAATCCGGCAAAAACCCGGAAAAATTGTGAAAAGTAGAAGTTTAATATGAAGTGGATTAGAGGTTGAGTCCGAATATGAAAATTATTTTCTCGTCGGACAATTAGTTCGGCCGGAATCGGGCCAAAACAGGAGAATTTGTTAAAAGTAAAAGTTTTATTTAAATTTGATAAGATGTTCGATTTTCGGGTACGAAGATATGCTGAATTCGTGTATGACAATCATTTTCTGACCGGACGTATAAATCGCTCGGAATCCGGCTGAAACCGGAAAATTTGTTAAAAGTAAAAGTTTAATCTGAAGTTGATTAGAGGTTGGATGTAGGGGTAAGGAGACATGTTGAATTCGTTTTTAAACTTTAGTTTTTTGTCAGACAAGTAGTTTGTCCGGAATCCGGTCGAAACCGGAAGTTGGGCAGAAGTAAGGAAGGAAGGAAATACGACGTAGGCTAGAGGGTAAACCATATGCTGAATCCATATCTGAATATTTGACAGCGCAAAACGGATATCTGAATAGATCTGAACTAAATTTTGGGATCCCATCGAAACATACCACTAAATAGCTAGCGGGAAAAATTAACGAATATTTGCGATAAAAGAGAATGCTTTTTATGGCCCAAGCCTTCCGGCCAAGGGCCAAAATACCGATCAGTTTTCCGTCGGTCGGTCTGTCGGTAAGTCCGGTGAACGCGAGTTAGAGTACTTCCAGATGTGCTAGGACGAATGGAATGGACGAATTGATTCGTCATCTTAACCGCAAAGTGCAGAAAATACTTTTAAGCAAAACATATATTTCCATGATCCCCATGAGCCCATGATAGTTTTTGCTTCAAGGGTTTTGATTAGAAATGAATTTCTAGCACCCCTATAGTGCGCATCTTAACCGAAAAGTCAAAAAAATACTTTTGACCAAATCATATATCTTCATGATTCTAAAGCACCCAGGATCACTTTTGGCTCAAGGGTTTTGATTAGAGATGAATTTCTAGCGCCGTTAAAGTGCGCACCATCACAGACCAAGTGCAAAAACAAAACACTTTTCACCAAACGATGCATTCTCGTGATTTCCATATTCCATGATCATTCTTATCTCAAGGGTTTTGCTTACAAATGATGGCCGCAAATTCCCAGATTCCTAGATCCGACCATATCTTAAAGTGCTCATCTTACCGCAAAGTGCAAAAAATACTTTTAAGCAAAATATATATTTTCTTGATCCCCCTGAGCCCATGCAAATCTTTGCATCAAGGGTTTTGCTTAGAAATGAATTTCAAGCACCCATATAATGCGCATCTTCACCGAAAAGCCGAAAAAATACTTTTGACCAAATCATTTATCTTCATGATTCTAAAGCGCCCAGGGTCATTTTTGCCTCAAGGTTTTGATTAGAGATGAATTTCTAGCGCCCTTAAAGTGCGCGCCGTCACAGACCAAGTGCAAAAATAAAATACTTTTCACCAAACGATGCATTCTCGTGATTTCCTTGTTCCATGATCATTCTTATCTCAAGGGTTTTGCTTACAAATGATCACAGCAAAATCCCGAGTTGGCAAATTCCGACTTTCATCCTCTTACCCAGCCTTGCAAGTGCCATATGAGCTTCTAGCTCCTGGCTTTTATGTCGTATTTCGACTGTCTAGCTTGAACAAAATATTTGTTCACGGCTTAAGTTGAAACTTCCTCCTCTACTCTCTTTTCTGTAAAGTGATAGATTTTCGGTTAAAAAATTGGCTAGAAAAAAGTGATTAAATCCAGCGCAGGCTGGTTTAAGGGAAGGGCTCAGTACGCTTGACCATATTTTATACTAAACGTCCTAATTAGAAATACCCGAGAGGCAATGATGGTAAGCTGTATATAGCACTTGTAGACTTGAAGGGAACATTCGATAATGTGAACAGGAAGTTGTTGATTGAAGTATTGTTAGACCTGGGTCTTCCGAATTTATGGTAGTTTTGATTGTAGAAATGTCCACGAGTATTAAGGTGGTGGTGCGAGTGGCGAAGAAGTTTTCAAGAATTGTGAAATCTAAGATGGGTGTGAAACAAGGTTGCATAGTTCATGATCGATAGTTCGGCTCCAACGTTGACGGTTGATATCATGTCCCTTTGTACCTTGCTATTTGCTGACGACCTAACACTGGTGGCGGATTCTAGTAGCAAGCTTCAGAAACTTATAAATTTGCTAGAGCTTTATTTTTAAATTTTGACAGCTTTATTATTTTAAAACATTTAAAAAGAAAGAGTTAACATTGAATGTTAGCAAAACAGCTGTGATGGTGTTTAGAAAAGTTGGTAGATTGAAAGAATATGATAATTTTCAATGGGAGGGGAAGGGGGGCACCTAGAAGTAAAAAAAGAATGGGTGTAAATTGCGAGCAAAAGGAGGGATATTTAGAAAGCATGTGGAAAACGCGGAGATTAAGGGGGGGCGGTGTGTTAATCTAGTTCTAAGAAGCCATTTGAAAGATGTTAATAACATTAAGATACATAAGTATCTTAATGTTTTTACACGAAGGCATTGCCGGCTATGCATTACACGTCAGAAGTTCGGGGATTTCATAAGGCAGGTAAGTTGGAGCAGACACAGTTGAATTATTTTAAAAGATCATTAGGACTGTAGTACGACAAAAAGCTTAGTAGTTAGGTGGGGACTTAGGTTTAGGAAGCTCAAGATGTAGGCGTTTAGTGAGTATAGTTAATTTTTGAGAGTAGATAATTCGTCCTCCACGTGTTAGAATGTTGAAAGCGGCGTATCTTGAGTCCCTTAGGGACACAAGTAAGGAGTCATGGGCTTAGCAGGTTAAGAAACTTTAGATCAGTATGGGCTGGGATAGGTGGAATGAGGGTAGTGGTCATGAGTTGGAGCTAGGGATAGTAGCTAGAGAAGTAAAAGGTATACTTAGGGACCAGGAAATTCAGAGGTGGCAGGTTCTCAGAGATAGTTCTAAATATCTGAGGTTTTATACACAGGCGAAAGAGACATGGGGTCATGGGGTGAATGTGTTTATTTTAAAGCGGGTTTAGATAGGGGGGAATGAAATTATTAATTAGTATGCGTGCTGATATTTTACCTCTGGAGGATAGGAGATACATGGGAGGCCGATTGGGATAATTGGTCATTACTTCTGCCCGATGTGTGGAGAGATGAAGTGTGTGTGCGACATCTTAATCATCTTATGTGTGAATGTAGGGAACTAAATGATTTGAGAAGAGAAATATTTGGAGTAAATGAGTGTGGCCAAGGAATGGATGGAGCAAATGTTGAAGAGTGAGTGTTATGTTACTATAAAGAAAGTGGGTAGATTCCGCAAGTTGTCAATGGTTCACTGAGAGATTTTTTTGTAGTTTTGAGTGGTTGCTAGAGATAAGTTCATCATTTTGTTTATTTTTTGCTGATTTGCCATGCGACCCTTGGGCTTTTAGTGTAATAAACATCATATCATATAGGACTATGGGGCGCGAACTTGACCTATTCCTTGACGCAAAGGCTCCTCACCAAGTCTGAACAAAGTATTTAAACCCCTTCGGGATGTTATCGTGCTACTGTCTACACTCGTGTTGTGGTTGGAAATTAAGGCCAAGTGCGTCAGCTTGGGTTAAAGTTTAGGCTAGTTTTCATGTATAAAGTTATGATTGTAAGTTAAATTTCGGTTGTTTTTCAGTATTTACTGAAGTTGTCCGCTTTTGTCCAATTGAAAGAAAAAATGAGTGTGTTCTGCTATCTTACTTCTTTGAAAAATGTAGAAAAGGGTCAAGGTTCAACAGAAGTCCTGGCAATTTCAATTTGTTCTAGTGCACTTTAGTAAGTAAGTAAGTAAGTAATTTATTTATGACCCGCCATTTTGAAAAGGCGGAGTAAATGACAAAAGTAAAGAAAATAAACAAAACACATATATACACACAGAAAAAGACACTTAATTTTGAATCTTCGGTCAGGAAGCAGTGGACGGCATCGTGTGCTGGTTGGGCCTTGTTGTCCATGAGTTTTGAAAGTGATGACGAAACATCCAAAAGGGTAACACTTGCGTCTTGAATTTTGAATTTCTCCGTCAATGTATGGTTATGACATAATTTCGACAAGTGGAGGAGGTGCTTTGCATATTTAAAATTACATGATCTCATCTTTTTAATCTCCTTCTTTCGCAGAACATGAGTGACGCCAGAACGAAATAGTATAGAAGGAGCGCAGAAGGTGCTGTACAAATTTCCCAAAGCTTTACGATTATAGCGCCCCCGGTTGGGGACGATGCGCCCATAGGCGCTACGGATCGACTTATAAACTTCTTGAACAACCGATGAGCAAAATTTTGACAATGAAGATTTGAATGTTATGCCGAGCCACCGTAGAGAGTCTGTTGATTTGACGATGAACGATCCAAGAGATATAGAAGCTTTAGATGCACTTGAACAATTTGACGAAGGGTTGAAATGCAGGTACTCACATTTTGAAAGGTTAACTTCAAGGCCAATTTTCAGAAGTTCTGACGACAGCTTACTTAAATTTTTTGTGAGTGTGGATCGGCTACGGCTTACTAAGAGCAAGTCGTCCGCATAGGCTATGTAGCTGAAGGCATAGTCTTTATAGAAGTAAGCAGGAAGCAAAGAATCGAGACAAGAAGATATGGCCGATTTGAAGATGTAGGGAGATAAGACTCCCCCTTGGCGAACACCAGTTCGGACAGAAATAATCTCTGACAAGCTACCTTGCCATTTGAACCTTACTGAAGAATGACCATACCAAAATTTTAACAGATATACGACAGACAGATTCACGCCAGAAGTAATGAGAGAAAATAGGGCCTGAGAATGCGTTATATTGTCAAAAGCACCAGCTATATCTATAGAACATATATGTATAGAAGACTTGTCGGGGGTAGCCTGTTTCATCATTTTTGTCAATATGTGATGAGCATGCGCACAACTGGCGCTCGAACGGAATCCAAACTGCATTGAACCAAAGCTACATTTTTCAACTAGTTCTGGAAGAAGGACGTATTCCAGGATTTTGCTTATGGTACAAGAAACTGTAATTGACCGATAGCTTTTGCAAAGGTCCGCGTCTTTCCCTCGCTTAATCACCGATGTTATAGTACCCAGGAGGAAACTATTCGGAACCAAACCCTGGCATAAACCTGGCATAAACCCTGGCTTTTTGATGCACTTTTCGATTTCAGGCAGTGTAAGTCCGTTAAATTGCTTGGGGTAATAATCGATGACGATCTGAAATGGAATTCTCGTGTTGACAATATTATCCGTAAAACCAACTTTTTAATTAAATCCCTCTCCACCCTTAAATATTTCGGTTTGGATACTAAATGCCTCCTCTGTTATTTTAAAACTTATATCCGTCCTCATTTAGAATATGCTTCGACGGTTTAGCATTCTTCTCTCTCTGCAGGCCTCTCTGATCGCCTGGAAAATGTCCAAAAGAGAGCAGTGAGAATCATTCTGGGTGATCATAATAGCTGCGTTTATGCATGCCTTACAGCACGCCTGTGAGTGGCAGCTGTGCTTATTAGGTGTTTTGGCAAACCTTTCCCTGTAGCCTGTCTGCCTATAAGGCGTTTTTGCTCCTCAGTCCAACGGCCAAAGAACGAAATCCACAGGCTACGGCCAAAGGCCTTCTTGATGCCGTTGTCCTTAGCCTTAGCCTGTGGTTCCTTTCAAAAACGGAGCATGCAAAAACGACTTATAAGCACACAGGCCAACTGCTACGGCTACAGTCCACAGGAATGCAAAAACGCAGCTAATATTTATTAAGAAGAAGCTCTCATTAAACTTGAAATCTCAAATTAACTGAACGTAGAAATACTTTTCAAACAAATTTGGAGGTAAGATAATGTGTTGTCCCCAGATGGCCCATCTATTCCCCCCTCCCCTCCCGTCTTCGGTGCGTCGGTCCGAGAGGAATACTGGCAATCAGTTTTCTCCATATCCTGCTAGCTCTTCTGCCCAATTTTTACGTAGTTTCATCCCACCATTTATTTCTGGTCATATCTTGTAAGTGTATTAGTTAATTTATTTCGTGTTTGTGTATTTCGTAAATTTGTAATCCTCTTCAAGCTTTTAGCTATTTGGATTAAACTTGATTGATTGAAAAAAAAATAAAAATAAAAAATACCGGCGTTACTGCTGCCTGCTGCTATTTACGACTAAGTTGGGGTCCGATTGCCTGCCGCCATCATGAGGTGAGATCTTTCCATACTTGATTTATTTTGGTTAGTCGTGTTTTGGGTGGGTAGGTGACTGATAATCATTTCCCTACCGGACATATAGCTCGCCCGGAGTCCGGCTGAAACCAGAAAATTTGTCATAAGTAAAAGCTTTATCTGAAGTTGATTAGAGGTTGGACTTAGTCGTAAGGAGGCATGGTGATTCCGTATGTGTAAATTACGCCGGACAAATAGTTCACCCGGAAAAAATTCGTTAAAAGTTAAAGTTTTATCTACAGTTGATTAGAGGTTCTATATAGGGGTAAGGAGAAATGCTGAAATTCATTCTTGAGCTTTTTTAACGGACAAGCAATTCACCCAGAATCCTGGAAGTTTGGCAAAAGTAAGGCAGCTGGAGGTTTTGATCAATTTCTTCAAAGTATATATGAAGTATAGGGGTAAACACACACGCTGAATCCATATCTGAACTTGGTTTTTTCAGATGATTAGCCACTGGCCTTAATCTGTTTCTAAATTCTAACAGTACAAATTTTCAAGGAGTTTGGCGAAGACCGGATATCTGCAAGATCCAGTTATCTGGATCAGATATGATATTTTTGGGATCCAATCGAAACCTTTGGTCTTGTTCTCCATCTTATTCTGTTTTGAATTCATGATAACTTCTGATTCAACAAAATCCCTTCAAATATAAGAAAACAGCTTTCCAAAATCCTCATTAATAAGTTTGAGAATAATTAACTAACAGTAACAGATTGGTCGTATTTCATGTTTATTTATTATATATATGTGTTTTTCTCTGGTGATGCTGGTTTTCTGTTACCCTACCCGGACTGATTTCGCTTTGTGTTGGCGGTTTCGTGCGGTGGTCGTTATATTCAGCGTTGGGTCAATTTTGTTTTATTGATTTTTTTTTATGTATGAGTTTGAACCATTCGATGTCTTTCTTTTTCCGGTTCAAACCCTGAAATAATTTTGTAAGTGCAGAGTATTGTGTTATTAATGTTTGTGTATTAGTTACGAGTTGAGAATAAAGAAACCTTGAACCTTGAACTAGATGAACTATGCTGCATATCGCAAGTAGTCAGAGAACTCGTACTCGATTCATACAGATTAACAGCTTGAGGAGTAGTTTTACTTTAAAGTTCACACTTTCGAACCCTGTCAAGTCTGAGTAGTTTCAATCACGGTGCTCCAGGAGCCTCTAGTACACACTGCACATTCTCAGGAGTAATATTCATTCGAGAACATTCTCTCGCGTATCCGTCTGCATCTGACTACATAAAAAACGTACCCAAGACCTGACTGAATCTTACTTTTGAATTTTCAGGACTTTCTCATCATCTTTCTCCTTAGCCCGCAATTTCTTGATGGCAGATGAATGCTGTAAATGCTGCTTGGACAGCTTGTCGCCTTCTACCCGCAACTCGGCAATGAGTTCGTCTTTTTCGGCTAACAAAGCATCAACTTCACTGCCTGCAACTCGCGACGATAAACCCTGATGCAAGCTCTGAAAGGAAAGCACAGCTGTCATAAATTTGCGAAAAGTGTGGCTCCGGGAACTGGATTAAACTAAACGAGGAAACTGATGAATTTAATCTAAAAGACGAAGGGAGCCATGGCAACACGAAATGTTGCTAAAACACGAGAAGGAAGGATTCTTGTAATTATCAACTAGCAAGTTTTCAAGCAGTAATGGCGTAAGCTGATTATTTTTTTTACGACAAGCTTTGAATAGAAGATAGCTTTTGGGGATGATTCGAGCAGAGGATAGCGCATTTCGGGATCCCAAACAAAAGTTACAAACTTAATCATATGTCCGTTAGTTTTATCATCTATGACTCGAGAACATAGGAGTGGATATTTGAGAGATATTTGGACGGAAATTCCTGTACAGATTCTTCAAATCAAGTATATCGACTTTTCAAGTTTTTATCGAGTTTTGAGATGACCTTAAACACCATACATTTAGCGTTGAAGGGGAGGGGGGGGGGAGGACAAATCTGCGGACGTAGAAAGTTATCATAGGTGGATTCGCACTTCTGTCTCCTGTCTCCAGCCTAATAAGAATCTAAGTAATGTCTGAATAAGAACTCAACTTTGCTACACTGTACACTGTATTTAAATACACTTTACATCTTCTTGCTGCTTTCTTGGCGACTTGGCTGATGCAGTTATTGGAACGCCTCACCTCGTGTTTTACAGGAAAAGAGTTCAGGCGAACTCTAACAGGGCCGGTGAAATATCTGCAGGATCTGGATAAGCGGTTACTTTTTGGATGGAGGGTGGGGGTATAATCCGGCCGGAAACCGGGAAAAAACGGAAATCAGGACTTTCTCTTATGTGAATGGTGGCCGGTCTTTAGGTAGTACTAAAACTATCTAGCAGTTGAGCGTTACAATGGTTCCGTCGGAGCACGTCACTTCAGCTTCTCTGACTTTCCATTCTAACTGAAAATCCTTGATTTTGAAAGTATTCCGTACGTATGTATTCTCCATCCATCTAGTCTGCTTTTCACACAGCAACGTTTTAGAACAAGACCGAACTAGGCAGGATCCCACACTGACGTTTGTTTTCAATTTCTTGATCCAGTCTTATCGGTTTCACCAACACCGAGAAAAGACATGGAGATTTACTGCATAAAAGATTTCTGCGTTTAGTCTGCAGCCGCTTTTCTGAGCTCCTGCTGATTCATCGATCCGCTGAGGAAAACAATTCAAGAAATGAAAATTCCTGATTTTGAAAGCAATAGATATAATACTGTGTCCTGCTCCTCTGAGTTCAACAAATTCTTGTCATTCGGAGAAAAGATTTCCTAGTTTAGAAGAAAACTCCTACAACTAAGATTTTTTTTAAATCGCGATATAACGTTTCTGGTCTCTGCTTTGGGATCGACTAAAAACGGGAACGGAACGGAACGACACGGTGCAGGAGGAACGCGTACTAAAAAGGAACGCGTACTAAAATCTGGAACACTGCACCAGGAGGAACACTACTAAAAGGGGGAACGCTGCGCCGTCCTTCCTTTTTTTAGTATGAAGTACTAAAGAACAGGGGTCCTGCATTCCCGTTTTTACTAACTGTTTCTCATGGAAATAAGTGCCAAAAAACAGGGTTCATGTCGTCAGGGGCGTCGCAAGTGCATTTTCGGTGGGGGGGGGGCAGAGCCAAAATTTTACCGAATCTTTCAAAAATTTTACCGAATCCTAGAACTAAGAATTCGAGCTTTAAATTATGGAACAGGAACAAATACGTAGGAAGAGTGACAATAAAGGGCAGCATGAAAGACGATAAGCCAACTATTAGGCGTCGTTTTGGCGAAGCCCACATGGAGACTATATTGCCGGGAATGATTGCAGTAACAGCTTCTATCTATTATAGCCAATAGAAAATTAAATCGAGCGCTGCAGGCGAAAATTTTCGAAATCCATATTTTTCCTTGGGCTAAAATTTAACTGCTTCTCTTACAAGTTCTATCATTCACCGTTGGTTAAATACCGAGACTCTGAGAAGTTCCCAAACCCGAATGGAGCGTCCCGGCAGCAGCAGCAACTGTAGTCTTGTCAATATACTACCCATAATCATTTTGCTTCTTCCTGCCAAATTTAATTTCCATCCAAATTCTAGCTTTAACGTTTCGAAATCTTAATCCTAAAACTGGCCGAAAACCCCGTCAAATGACGCGCCCTTCCACAAAATAGAGAATATTACGAAAAGTGCTGCAGGCGGAATTTTCGAAATCTTTATGATTAGATATTCTTTTTGGAATCCAAAATAAATTAAGGACCATCGATGATATCATAGATCATCCCTTTTGTCTGCGACCAGTGCTTCACTCGTCCTCTTCCGAGTTTCGAGGTTCGTGGTAACTTTCGAATCCTGGCAATTATAACGAATAAATTACCGAATCTCAGTTGATTTACCGAATAAGTTTAGACCGATAGCACGTTCAGGATTCTGTATAACTACCGTACCCCGGTTATTATACCGGATTGTTTTGGTATCGAAAGACTACCAAACAATATTCATATTCGGCATACTTTCGTAGAAACTTCCTAATCCTGGAAATTATACTGAATAAATTACCGAATCCCAATGATGATACCGAATAATTTAGAACCAATAGCTTAGTCGTGATTCTGTTTAACTACGGAATCTCCATAAATATTCCGAATAGTTCCGGCATCGAAAAATTACCAAAGGATTTTAGTAAATTCTCTCACCAAATTCGTGATGACTACCGAATACTGACAATTATACCGAATCACGATCATTATACCGAAGAGATTTGTACAGATAGCAAATTTAGGATTCTGTATAACAACCGAATCCTCGTAAATATATCTAACAGTTCTGCTATCGAAAAAAGACCGAACAATTTAGTAAGATTTTGGGCCTCCGGCCCAAAATTTTACCGAATCTCAAAAAGGTGGGGGGTGCTGCAACCCCCCCCCCCTTGCGACGCCCCTGCCTGTCGTTCCCGTTTTTAGTGCTTGTTCCTCCTGCAACAATGGCGCTGCGTGCTGGCGGCTAAGCGAAGAAATACGACCACTAGAACAGGGATCGTGAACCGGAACAAAAGAGCAGGGGCCCTGCCCCTCGTGCGAATGTGCACGGGAATGATCTGGAACTCGTAAAAAAGCAGACTACTAAAAAAAAAGGAAGGACGGTGCAGCGTTCTCCCCTTTAGTAGTGTTCCTGCTGGTGCAGTGTTCCAGATTTTAGTACGTTGTTCCCGTTTTTAAGTACGCGTTCCGGTTTTTAGTACGCTTTTCCTCCTGCACCGTGTCGTTCCATCTCGTTCCCGTTTTTAGTCGATCCCCTCTGCTTTGTCTGCAAATCCGTGGATTTGACTAAGGCAAACAAAAAAAAATGTGTAACTAGCCCTAGCAAATCACCAGTTTTCGCCATTTATCGTACGAAGTATAACTCGAAATTTCCATCCCCTCCCCCACCGCGGTTCGGCACCGTAGTCAGGTTTCTGGGCTATTTTTTTCTTCTTTTATTCTGTTTTCATCCGAACGAAAACTAATCATACATTCAGATTCAGCGCGTCGTTTGACTCTTACACTCAGAGGGGTTACTAGCCAAAATGTTTGGGGGGGGGGCAAGGTATTTGCTGACTGGCTGGTAATTACCGACTGTTTTTGCAGAAAGAACGACCTTTTCTAAGAAACAAGAACTGTAAGCTCATATGGCACTTGCAAGGGTCAAGATGATTTGATTGATCAAAAGTAAGTTTCGACTTTGCGGTCGAGATGCGCACTCTAAGGGAGCTGGAACTTCATTTGTAAGCAAAACCCTTGAGGCAAAACTGCTAATGGGCTGATGGGCATCACGAAAATGCATATATTGCTTAAAAGTATTTTTTTTACTTTGCGGTCAAGATTGGTACTTTAAGGAATAATCGGATTTGGGAAGTAGCAATTTCTAAGCAAACGTTGTTGAGTCTCCAATATTCCAGCGAAGTTTCATCGTCCTAGCACATCTGGAAGTACCGTAACGCGCGATCACCGGAATCCCAGATCCCCCCCCCCCCTCCACCCACAATAACCGGAGCCAATCCGGTTCTGTAAATGATTAATCCAGAGCATCTGTTTGTCATTCCCACGAAGTTCGATCCAGATCACACTAGTCTAAGCGGGTCAAGTATTTTCAGCCCTCCCCCCAATAATTGCCGGATTCGGTCCGGAAATGAAAAAGTTCACCAGAGAAAAATGTCCTCTGTTTAATTATTAAATTTCACTCGAATCCGATCACCCGTTCCAAAGTTACGCATGACTCAATATTCCGGATTCCCCCCCTGGCTACCGAATCCGGTCAAGACTTTAAACGGGACATTACAGATACATATTCTATTCAGTTATGAAGTTTCATTACAAACCGATCATCCGTTCGAAAGTTACACACGTCTCAATTTCCCGGATTCCCCTGCCCTCCACCCCCCCCCCCCAAAATGGTCGGATCAGAAAACTGATTATTTATAAGTTTGTTTGGTCGGTTCTCTGATATGCCTGCCAAGTTTCATGGTCCTAGCACAACTGGAAGTACCCTAACTCGAAAAAGTGTGACAATTGCCCTAAATTTTCAAGTTTCCAGCGCCCCCACTTCCCCGCATATGGTCGGATCGGGAAACTGATTATTTCCAGGTTAGTTTGGTCGGGTCCCTGATATTCCTGCCAAGCTTCATTGTCCTAGCTCATCTGGAAGTACCTTCACTCGAAAAAGTGTGACAAAATGCCCTAAATTTTCAAGTTTCCAGCGCCCCAACTCCCCGCATATGGTCGGATCGGGAAAATTATCATTTCCAGGTTACTTTGTTCAGGTCCCTGATATTCCTGCCAAGTTTCATTGTCCTAGCTCATCTGGAAGTACCCTAACTCGAAAAAGTGTGACAAAATGCCCTAAATTTTCAAGTTTCGAGCGCCCCCACTCCCCCGCATATGGTCGGATCTGGAAACTGATTATTTCCAGGTTCGTTTGGTCGGGTCCCTGATATTCCTGCCAAGTTGCATTGTCTAGCTCATCTAGAAGTACCCTAACTCGGAAAAAAGTGACAAAATGCCCAAAATTTTCAAGTTTCCAGCGCCCCGCACTCCCCCGCATATGGTCGGATCGGGAAACTGATTATTTCCAGGTTAGTTTGGTCGGGTCCCTGCTATGCCTGCCAAGTTTCATTGTCCTAGCACATCTGGAAGTACCCTAACTCGGATAAGTGGGACAAAAAACTCGGACCGACCGACAGACGGAATTGTGATCGGTATATGGCACTTGAGCCAGAGGCTGCAAGTGCCATAAAAATCAGAAACGAATCCAGCGGATCTCTTTATCCCTATAAAGAACATCTAATCAACTTCAAATGAAACTTTTACTTTTAACCAACTTTCCGTTTTTTGCCGGATTCCGGACGAACTACTTGTCCGATAAGAAAATGGTTTTCACCATCGTGTCCAGCATGTCTCCTTGCCCCTAAATCGAACATTTAATCAACTTCAAATGAAACTTTTACTTTTACCCAACTTTCCGGTTTTTGCTGGATTCCGGACGAACTACTTGTCCGACAAGAAAATGGTTTTCACCATCGTGCTCAGCATGTCTTCTTACCCCATAACCGACTATCATGTTAGCTATTTAAAAAATTTTGTTTGTCCCTTAAATTTGACCCCCCCCCCCCCACCACCCTCAAATATAGGGCTACAGAGCCCATCTTCGAACTTGACCTGTATTTTGACCCAAAGGATCCTCCCACCAAGTTTCATCAAAATATCTCATTCCATTCGAGATTTATCGTGCGGACAGACGGACAGACAGACGGACAACTTTTGCGATGTCATAGGTATCCCTCCACTTACGTTTTGGGATCCCAAAAAAATTTAAGAAAAAATCTAATATTTTTAAGAAAAACCGACTGCTTCTAAGAAAAATTGACTGTTTCCAAGAAAAGAATCGACTGTTTTTACGGGAAATCGCGAAGCTTCGCGCCGACTCGGTTATTTTTTACCGACTGGCCGACAACATTGCCTGATTCCAGCCAAGTAAAATAATGAAACTTTTACTCCTCACAAATTTCCGGTTTTCACTAGATTCCGGAAAAAAACTTCACATACAGGTTCAGCACGTATCCTTCCATACATATCTATCGTACATTTATCTTGAAAAATATATCCGCCCCCCCCCCCCCCAAATGTACGACTACGCCGGGACGATCTCGGAACCTGGCATGTATTTTGACCCAAGGACACTCACACCAAGTTTCAACAAAACACCTCAACTCCTTTCTCCTTTCTCTTAGTATCATGAGAAAGTCTCCTCCCCCCCCCCCCCCCCCCCGCCGGTCAGATTAAACTCGATTGCCAATAGCCTTTAGGAAATTCAAGTGTCTGCGTGGTCCGCTTTCTAAGTGGGGAGTAAATCGTTGAGGAAAATAACCACAGTGACACTTTCTATACAGAGAGACTATTTACTGAAGCGTGAACTGAACAGTGAATAAGGAGATATCGTCTGCACGAGGTTCCAAGAAAGGACTGTTACCACAGCCATGGAAGCGCTATTCTCAGTCTATGCTATACCAAAGAGACAAAGGGTTCGCAAACCATTTCTAATTCTCTGTGGGAGCTAATGACGATAGTTAATCCCAACGCCGACGTCATTTTCACGCGAAGGAGCCATCCAGCTTAACAGGTAAAAGATCATAAACCTTAGAAAGATCATTTTCTCCGGTGGTACATGGTCTCAGCCGGTCCACAGTTCCACAAATATTTATGGCTTATCCATATTTGAGCCATTACCATCTACCATTCTGAATCACCTGACTGGGAGGTGAGCCTGCCGCAAGGATCCGGGTTCCCCTCACTCGATACTCGGCAAATTGTAAGGTTCAAGTTCGCGTCCCCGACACACCTGCAAGACCGTCCATCTTTGTATTTGTCGGTCTACGTTTTTCTCGATCTTCAAGGGGCCCTCTGCGTCCGCTCACTCGGGAGTCGGACTCTGTTGTATCCCAAAAACGGTACCGTTTTGAGTACCGAGTACGGTACCTTACCCAAAGTACCGTTTTAAGGGCATACATAGTTTTAAAGGGGGTGCAATGTCCATTGCCCCCAAAACTTAAGGCATTAGCCCAGAATCGAAATTTGTTATGTCTCAGACTTAAGACGAACAATACAACAAACACAACATTTACAGCATTCACCTGCCATCAAGAAATTGCGGGCTAAGGAGAAAGATGATGAGAAAGTCCTGAAAATTCAAAAGTAAGATTCAGTTAGCTCTTGCGTAGGTTTTTGGAACCCCAAAACGTAAGTGGAGGGATACCTATGACATCGAAAAAGTTGTCCGTCCGTCCGTCTGAGAGCACGGTTACTCTCGAAGGGAATGAGGTATTTTGATGATAGTGTGACGAATCTTTAGGTCACGGGAGAGGTCGATTTCGGAGATGGTCTCTGTAGCTCAACATTTAGGGGTGGGGGAGGGGGTTCAAATTAAGGGGCGAACAATTTTTTTTTAACAACTACTGAGACAGTCCATTTAGGGTAAGAAGACACGTTGAACACAAATATGAAAATCATTTTCTCGCCGGTTAAGTAGTTCGCCCGGAATCCGGCCAAAACCGGAAAGTTTGTTAAAAGTAATAGTTTTATATAAAGTTGATTAGATGTTCGATTTAGGGGTAAGAAGACATGCTGAACATTTATATGAAAATCATTTTCTTTTCGGACAAGTATTTCGCCCGGAATCCGTAAGAAACCGGAAAATTTGTTAAGAGTAAAAGCTTTATCGGAAGTTGATGGATCCTCGATTTAGGGGTAGGAAGACATAGTACAGGAAAATGAGCTCTAAAAATAGGTCGACCCGAAACAAATTGCAACAGAAATGATTTTTACACCATCTTGTAGAGAAAAAGAAATGAACAACATATCCAAAGTTGCATATCTTAGCTCGGCGCAAAATAAGTGTTTTTTTGCTTTTAGTTCCTTTTTATTTCGTTTAAAAAAAAAAATGGAATTCCCGTGGTCGTCCGTTATTCTTGAATTAAAGTACGGTTCTGACGCAAAATGCCAAGCTGAAACCGAAAATGAGCTCTGATTTGGCATACCAAGCACCAGAAAAAAGTTAATGTCATTTTTCAACCTATTTCTCGAAAAAGTGCAATTTCTGTGTGGCCCAATTTTCTTGAATGAAAGTGCGATCCTGACATAGAATCACGAGCTGAGACCGAAAATGGAATCAAATTGGGTGTCTGCTGTGCCTGAAAGAAGTTTCGTAACCATAAATATGTGATCAAAACAAGAAAATTATTAAGAAAAGTAAAGTACGAATCAAACTACTTTTCAGTGCTCAATATTTAAAAAAAAATACAACATATCCAAAGCTGTAGATCCTCAGTCGACGCAGCCCTTTTCGGTTTTTAGTGCCATTTTTTACATTTTAATAAAAAAATTACAATTTTCGTGGTCGTCCTTTTTTGGACTGAAATACGATGCTGATGCAGAATGACAAGCTGAGACTTAAAAAGTGGTCAGATTTGGTGTATCTTGCACCAGCAAGAAAAATTCAATATCATTGTTTCATATAAATTCATATATGAGCCTTTATTATTTTGTAAAGATAGTTTAGTCAGCATTTCTTATCCATCAAACTGATCGATTGTTAGAAATAAAAATATTTATCTGAACTTTAACATAGCAGAACCTTCTTGAAGGCCAAATAACATATCCTTAGCAGAAGACCCCAAGTAAGACACTGCAGTCGGATAGAAAATTAGTACTGATCAATCAAAATTATAATATTTTTTTTGTTCGCCATCTACCCTGAGACCTATCTACCCTACATTGAGGTTTATTCGATATTTCTGCCTTATCGGAATCTACTAAGCTATGCGAGCAAACGTATTCCCGTGATTAATCCACTGCCTATAACATATTTTTTCTACAAATTTGTGTATGCATTGTGCACCACAAATCAGATCCGAAATCGGAAATCCTTCGATCCGAAAGTCTCGGAGAATTTCAAAAAGTCATCGAACCTTTACTTTAGTCTTGACATCGACTGGCTTTCCTTCTGATACCCAAGCCTGGTTAAGAATGGAACACAGGAATCACTTATAGTCGGGAATCACCCAGGGAAATAGTTTACTCTTTTCCTCTCAGTAATTGATCTTCCAGCTATTGACGACACATCTATTTACTCGGTTTTGCTTTTTATCGCAGACCAGGCGAGCCGACATGTATTTACTCTCGATGTAACCTTTGACCAACCCGTGTGGTGGAAAGTCATGAAAATGATCGAAGTAGCTTCACCAGGAAGTGGGCTTTCATAGTTCGTCCTGAAACTTCTAGATTCCATACCACGATGAGCTTATTCGGAGCATTGGGCTACATACTGGAGGAGTCAGGACTCGGAGTCGGGACTCGGAGATGTCCGGACTTGGAGTCAGGCTCGGAGATGTCCGGACTTGGAGTCAGGACTCGGCGATGTCCGTACTTGGAGTCAGGACTTGGCGATGTCCGGACTTGGATTCAGGACTCGGAGATGTCCGGACTTGGAGTCAGGACTCGGAGATGTCCGGACTTGGGAGTCGGGACTCGGAGATGTACGGAGATGGAGTCACTCCGGAGATGTTCGGACTCGGAGTCACGACTGGGAGATGTAGTCAGGACTCGGAGATGTCTGTCACCTCTCAACGGAAAAGCGATCGCCAGAACCGTAGCCTACGCGGCCATGTACTGATTGACGCTGCGCTACATGCTATTCTGCTTTCCAAGATTACAATCTGAGGAAACCCTGGAGCTTGAAAGCTTGTAAACGAAGCTGATGAACAAGGAAGTAAATGTTGAGGACGTGGAAGGTAATCATTCCTTAGAAAAATACAGGAATTGATCAGGACTGCTCCAAAATCGGATGTCAATGCTCCAGTATTTCAGATGCTTCCATACTGCGAACTTCATAAAAAGTGAACGATCTGGATGATTGGAAGTCAAGACTTCTGGTGAAGACGCCATGTTCATGATCTGTGGTGCGTCGAAAGGAGTAGACCTGAATAAGCTCCAAAGACAAGATTAAAAAAAAGTGACAAAGACAAGATCGTTTGTTCACCCAGAACAGTCACCGCCAACGATTGATGTAGCAAATAGCACAGCTACCGATTTTTTTTCAAGTTTATGTATGAAGTGGAGATGAAAATCGAGGAAATGGGGATGGAAGAATCAAGGTGATTCTTGTGCCTGTTAGCAAATGACCTTCTACAAGCTCCTCACATGCTCTTAAAATTCGTTAAGTGCTCGTGTCACTGCAGTAGTGTAATTCAGAGAGATATAGCCGCCTTACGAAAAAGATTTATTTTCTACTCCAGTATGTAGAGCCTGCAAGGGGAACAATGTGTTCCAACTCTACAAAATACTACTATGATGCAGCAAACCCAAACGCTTAGTTGGTAGCCTAATCTATTCCAAAGGACGAAGCTGTGAACATGAGTCAACACTAGATACAATTTGGTTATCTCTTTTGAAAGCAATTTATAAGGTGTAGACTACGAAGGGTGTTAAGCAAGATTTCGAACATTGACCTTGAAAACCAGTTTGGTTCGTAATTGGCTTTTCTTAATAATTTTCTTGTTTTACTAAAATTCGTAGAGATGTTGATGATTGTGAAACTTAGTACACTAGAGACACAGTTTGATTCCATTTTCGGTCTTGGCTCGGGACTCTATGTCAAAATCGCACCTTTGTTTAAGAAAATCGGACCAGTACGAAAATTTGAATTTTTGCAAAATGGGTTGAAAAAATTACATGAACTTTTTGTGGTGCTTTATACGCCAAATCTGGCTTGTCATTTTGCATTAGAATCGTACTTCAGTTCAAGAAAAACGGACAACCACGAAAATTTTATATTTTTTTTTGAAATACTAAAAAATGGCATTAAAAGCCAAAAAACGCTTATTTTGCGTCAAGCCAGGATATGCAACTTTAGATATGTTGTTCAGCTTTTTTCTCTCTACAATATGGTGTAAAAATCATTTCTGTTGCAATTTGTTTCGGGTCAAACCTCCATTTGCGTGTACTAACAGGCTGAATCCGCTTTTGACAATCATTTCCTACCCGGACATATGGTTTGCCGGAATCCAGTTGAAACCAGAAAATTTGTTAAAATTTAAAGTTTTATCTGAAGTTGAGTAGATGTTCGATATAGGGTAAGGTGATACGCTGAATTTGTTTTTGAGCTTTAGTTTTCCGGACAAGTAGTTCGCCCAGAATCCGGTCAAAACCGGATATTTGGCAGAAGTAAGGCAGGAAGGATTTGATCAATTTCTTCAAAGTAGATATTAAGTATAGCCGCGGAGTAAATACACATATTCTGAATCCATTTCTGAACTTGGTTTTCTCAGATGATTCGCCATTGACCTTCTTCTGTTTCTAAATCTTAATAGTAAAGATGTTAAAGGAGTCTAGCGAATACCGGATATAAACAAGACCATTATTGTCTGGATTAAATATTAAATTTTTGGGATCCCATCGAAACCTTTGGTCTTCTAGTCCTCTATAAATATTTGTTCTCACAACTCGTCCTGTCGTCGTCCTGTAAATAAACTGCCAATGCTTTTGTGACAGGAATCTCAACCCTTAGTGTCCTACCTAGGCCATCGCCCACGTGGGAGTGTTCCTCAACGTTCTACCTTACGAGCAATTTCACTCACAAGTTGCAACCTACTCTAATGCTCTCATTATACTTTACGTCACACGCCGTGTCGGCCCTGACAAGTTTTCCCGATCGGACCAATACGAAGCCTTGCCCTAACTTAACGAATCCTCCTAACAGCCGAGAGAGCGTTTATTGCTGAGAACAGAACCGCCTATTTCCATTTCTGCACTTCAGCTCGGGGTTATAAAACTTTTTAGCACGCTTTTAAGAGCCGAAATAAATAAAAATGGATGGCTTCTCATGTCATTTGTACTTGAATAACCATCACTACTGGTCACCTCATGAACCATAACTGGCCGAAAAAAACACTTGACGATTTTATTATGCGGTGGGGTCGTGCACCCTAAATCGCAGACGGAGCTCCACTTCAAAGACAATCCACTTCAGTGGAGCTGTAATGCAATCTTTGACGCCCACATAAAGGAGGTCTCCGTATATCCACTTTATGCTTTCAGCACCAGCTCCAAAGTAATTACTGGCATATGGAGAACTTTTTGCTTTCAGTTGCGTTTTCATCATTGCTACAGGTATGTTCTACTTGGACATTCGCGACTTATATCCGAGCTGGACTCGACAACCGCCATTCGACATGCCAAACCGACCAACTGGCAATCACAAACACTGTACAGTCGTATGCCCGGGCCACATTCAGTCACATCTGTACGTAATTTGGTTCGTTAATTTGGTTATTACCCACTCCTACGTTTCATCCTGGTCACACTTGGAACGAAGAAATCCAAGACACATTACCACCATCATCACTCAAAGGTAAACGAACTGGCTAAAGTCAGTGCCTCTGGTCTTTGATTGGTCCAAACACTCCAAAGATACATTTCAAAATGGCGGAGATGGATTTTTCCATCTCGACTACCTTACGTTTTCAGCGTCTTTTCTTCCCAATTTCGACCGTAAGACGGTCTTATTACCGGCGTTATTACCAGGTGTGACTATAGTGGGGCCCGGGCAGTACCAGTCTGGTAATAATTAAGTCGTTTTCAACTGTTTATATCTTTTATCTTCTGGGTCTTCTGCGACTCGGATTTCCCTCTTTGTTGTGACCTTTATACGAATCGCGGGATTTTTTCCAGCGGTGCGGACAAGAAAGATTTCCAAATTTACATACATAGCATGCACGGGCTGGTAGTGTCAAATACGTAGTCAGCCTTAATTAATTGAGGGTCTGCAGTGATTTCTTTGTTATTTGGCTAGTTTAACAAAACAAACGTGTGACTACACTGAAAAAAAAAATCTTGCGGTATTTCCTACCCGGGACAAATTGTAAACCCCCTCCCCCTACCCCCGTTCGCAGTTCACCACCAACTACGATTAAGAACGAGGCAGAGAAGCGCTGTCGCAGTTGCACAGGTTAATGGTCTGCAGCAGTCAAAGACCAAAAACTTTTCTGTCATAAAACTTACTTCTACTTTACGGATGAGAGACTCCTTGTCGGAGACAGCCTGCTGGCATTTTTGTTCCATTTGCGAAAGTCGCCTGGTAAGGTCCTCGAGAAGTCTTGCCGCCGATTCATTCTCCGTTCTATGTGACTTCTCCGACTCTTGCAACTTGCTGAAAGAAAGCGCAATAGAGGTATTCCGCTTTCCAATTTAATTTAACCTGTCGGTCACCCTACAAACATACGCATCGGTCCTAGGACAGGATTAAGAGGTCGGTCCTCCACCCATAACCTGCCGCACGAACCTACTCAACTCAGGTAACACCAATATTGACACAGGCCTATTATCTATGGATAACTGTCCTTTGCCTCCTGTCAGTCGCCTCATTTTTGGTTTCCCAAATATTCCGAAAACTGGCAGTTGGTTGCACAAACATAAAATGAAAGGGGGGTCTTCAATGTATTAAAGAGTGTAAGACAGGAGGTTTAACTTCCCCTGCTCTTTTTAACAACTCGTCGGTTCTTCCTGCTCAAAATTGTGTCGAGTGCACGTGTATTTATGGCGGCATCGATGTGTCTCTGTTTACTTACGCCGATGATATTTTGAATTTAAGTCGCAGTTTTTTGGGAAGTGAGAGTACGTTTTCGAAACTAAAACATGAATATCAGCAGATTGGTCTGAGTTTTAATGTTGACAAAACTGTTGCAAATTGCTTTCAATTTTAAGGGTAATCCAGACAAGTGACTTGAACTTTCCGAAACATCTGTTCCGCTTTCTGACAGTCTTGTTTACCTTGGCATGCCCATCGGAAAAACCATTAAAGAAACCATCAAGCTTGTCATTCAAAACCTCGCTAAAAAGATGCGGATCGCTTATGCTTCACTTGCTTCTAATATCACACATCGTAGTCGGTTTCATCTTTCTAAACTTTACAACAGTCTAACTGTGCCCCATCTATGTCCCCCATTTGGCAATTTTTGTCTGCTTCTAATAAGAAAAATGTTCACCGGATCTATTTTAAGTTTGCCAAGTATCTGCTGCATTTGCCCCCTTGGGCCAGTAATTCTTTCTTGGCGCAGAAATTCCATACTTCTGCCTGCTAAGATTATTGATAAAAGAGTGGAAGATTTCAAATCTTCCGCTAGTAAACTGAACCACCAGTGTAATGCCTCTTCGTGTAATCTGTAGTTATATTTGTGCTCTGTTTAGTGTAAAGTTTTGCTACGTACGTTGTCTTTTTTCTTGCTGTTGTTGTTTTTGTTGTTTTCTTTTTTTGTATACTCCGTTACTAGGGCTACACGCCCTCCCTCTTGGCGGGTAATAAATTGATTGATTGATAAAAAATCTTGAAAGAAAATTAAAATAAACGAAAACATCTACCCTGTACTTTACCGTCGCTGGCTTGTAATATTGCAGTGCATACCTGATTTAAGATCCTGCATGACCCAACTGGTCTGTACCGAACTGACCAGTTCGCACTGGTCATGGCCGGACTCAGGCTGTATTAAAGTAAATGTGGACGTCACAAAATCCCCTCCCCTTGTAACTCCCCACCGTCGCGGTTCGGAGCCAGAGAGCCTTAGAGATGTGACATCTAGAGATCTGCTCATTCCCCAATCAAGTTTTACTCGAATCTGAGCATTCCAAGGAAATATCCAGATTCACCCACGCATTGATGGTCGGATCCCGGAAAAAAAGTTTTCCTAGAGCAATGTGTCTGTGTCCTTTATATGTGAGCCAAGTTTCATGTCGTAGGTTATCTGGAACTGCTCAAATTAGCAAAATCTGGACTGAATGACAGAGCGACAGACATTACGATCGCTATTTAGTACTTTCGTCGAAGGCTGAAATTATCATAAAAACTCCCCCTTCTGTACGGCGACAGGAGTATGGACACAATGAACTTCCTTGGCTCAGTTTGTTTGTTCGGCGAGGGTCTAGGATCGCCAACGATTACAGTTCCTCTTCCATATCAAACATCAACAGGCTAAGATTAGCAGAGAGTCATTGTTTTTCTCTGGCATCCTTACCGAAAACGTTTCGAGAAGAATGTGAAACAGACAGGGAACCAACGCAGTAAAGCCGCTTTCAAATTGACACGTCGTTGCGTTTATCTTGCGCCGCGTACAAGTTGCGGCGCGTATCTTTCACACCTCTGCGAGAAGCTTTCACGCTGGATTGGTATTTACGTTTTCTTTCATCAATAATAGGTTTTTCTTCATCACTAGCAGGTGTTTCAACAGTTTTTCTTCAAAAACTTCGATTTTTCACTAAACTTCGCCGCGTCGAAGCAACGCAAGAACAGAACTTGGTTCTATTCCTGCGTCGCGTTTTATTTATCCGCGTAAGCTATGCGTTGCCTCGCCGCATGCGTGATGTAGAGGTTGCCGTAGCTCAGTGTAAAAGGCTCAACGCGTCAATGCGAAAGCGGCTTAATTTCTTCATTTCTTAGTTCTGATTCTTTTTTCTTTTCGGAGAGAGCTCGACTAAGTAATTTATTTGGCTTTCTGAGCCATTAACATATCTACAGATTTATGCAATATCTACCAACCATAAAAAGGCTGAGACAAAGGATAGCTGTTTTGTTTCCATGACTTATTTCTGAGAAAAGCAAACAATGAATCATTTTAATTTCTTAGCTCATTTTTGGGGTGAGAGTTTTAGTGGGTAAGTAATTGATTTATCATTACTGTCAAGAATTTCGCTCGGGAACTCACGAGAAGAGCGGCGGAGTACAGTAAACTCTGACCTCTTTTTGCTCCCCTATATTCCTGATCATTAGCCAGAGCGACAACAATCCTTCAAGACTGACTTTATGATCCTTCTAATCTGGTGAAGGGAAATGCCCTTTAAGAGACCGGTAGACCCATACCTAGCCAATACCATGCCAATGCCTAGGCCCATTACGAACCAGTGAGGACTGACAGCCGTTCTGACGTTTTGCATCCTCCTTTCCCGGCGTGAGTGACGAAGAAACGGAGGGACCGGGCCCACAGACCTGCCAGGAAGCGAAAACTCGCGAAAGCGAAAAAATGTGAAGGATTGTGCTGTAGCCCACACTGTACACGAAACAACATATGCTTTCAAAAGGAGAGGAGTCACCGAATAGATGTGACCTGGAAAATAAGATACAAGGATCTAGAGCGTGTCTCACCCTACTTACCGTAGTTACTGAGCATGACGTCACGAATTCTGGCTTTTTGCCGTCAAGGCTGGAACGATTTTTCGGTTTTCCAGAGGAATATCACGCCACGGGCAAATCCGACCAATCACGTTACAGAGATGCCTAGTTACCACGCTTACTACGCTCCCGAGCATGGTAAGCAAATAGTTACTATTAGTTACTATTTTGAGAAGGTTGGAACGGTCAGCGTAGTAGCTTTTTACGAGGTTTGTACGAAAATAGTAACTAATAGTTACTATTGTTAGAAGGATGGAACACGCTCCTAGTGTCCACGTCCAGGTCGCAAACACCGGCAACTTTACCAGTAACATAGCCTTGTCGCTAGCAAGTGAGATTTAATGCAGTTGAAGGAGTAACGACCACAGGCGTATTCTTGCCGTCCCAGAGGACTCCTTTTGAGGAGTCCCCGCGTTTTTGTTTGTCCCAGCTTTTCAAGGCGCTCGTCGCAGGCGAGTAGCCTTCTTCGCGGCCATAAACGTTAATATTCCTAAGCACTTCCTTGGATACTAATATCTCTTTGGACCCTGTGGGAATGAGGTACATAATTAAATAGCCTTAAATGAATACTTGATTCTATTTTGCATTGGAAACCATCCGCTTATCTCCTTAATATAAATAGTTTAGTGCTGGGGCATCAAACTTCAATAAATCTCTAAGAGGACTCCGGCTTGAGAAATTAGTAATGCATGGATGCTTGCTCTAGCAGGGAGTGTGTTTCTTCAGTATAATCATTAGCGAGCATAGACACAGAAAATCACAACGGCATAGAGGCAAAAGGTTTCCGGAACCTCAGCTTCCAAAAATGTTTTCTTAAGAAAGTTTCATGCGCTATTATGGATACAATTTTTTCAACGTCCGATTTCACATTCACTGACGGAAGAGAGAGCCCGGCGGAAACTTCGCTGGAGAGACTTTTACACACAGGCTACTGGTCATTATAGCTCCACTTTATAGGTCCCTGGTATAAGCAAAAACGAATCACTCCAGTTCCCCAGACCCTCTTACAACCCATTCTTATGTAGGGTAGCCACTCGGACCCGTATGCTGCCAGAGGCCATCATAATGTGTCATATCCGCCATTTTTGACATACTCTATGTGACTAAGTCCAAAACACGCCATTGAATCTCGGGAAGAACGAGAAAACATAGGACTAACGACTCGAACTCAACAACTCAATCCTGTGCTAACCAATCACGGCGATGCTTGGGAACAGCTGTGATACCGCTTCCCACTGTTCCGCTAGGTACAGGGCGATTTTGCATCGACAAGAAGATTTAGTCATCAACTCGGTTGCCACCGGAAGTACAATTGTACTTTTTTTACTACATTTTTTTTCAAAGTAGTGAATTGGTAGTACATTTGAAAAAGTAGTACTTTTGCAGTACATTCTACAATCTACAAGAACAGACAAAAAGAGGAGATCAGAGGATGAGTTCGTTTTCTGTTGCAGGAAACGATATAATATTTCTATAGATTTTATACCTAGCCGGAATTTGTTCAAGTACGAAAAACCCTAGTTTTGACGAAGGGATTCAGGCCATATTTATAGGGACGTGCTAAAGGAACTTAAGTACGGCAGTGGAAGACAATGCGCCTGTTGCGCAAAGCGCAACACGCGAAAAAAAATTTTTTAGGTAGTACTTTTTCTCCACTGGTAGTACTTTTTTGCTACTTGGATAGTGCATTTTATTTTAGTCATGTGGCAACCCTGATCTAGAGTATTTCAGCTAACGAGAGCTCGCCCAGTCAAGCACGGTTACGAGGGCCTTACCATTGCAAGTGGAATTCCCGCTTTAATGCAGCGAGTTCTTCACACACAACGGATTGTTTATCCTTGCCCAGAATTTAAAGTTAAACTTTTGTCTGCAACCTGGTATGGCGCCAAATGGAGTCTTCTTTGGACAAATGTGTCAAAGTAACTGGTATTTCATGCAGGTCATGGATGCAAATCAGTAAGAGGTAGTTAATTCAAGAGGCAGAATAAATAGCTGGAAGACAGGCTGTTTGATTGGCCTGAGGCATCTTCTACTGCGTCATCTACCAAGAAACTAGGAAACTTTATATGGTGGAAAGAAGGCGATTAGAAAAACGATGAAAAACGTTTGAGATAAACAGAAGAGACAGCATCGTCAAAACTCATGTCAATTTATTCAAACAATGTTTACAACGGGTACGTCAGCTATGATTCTTCATCAGCGATATTTCGGCCCTTTTTGGCAAGGGTCCTCGGCAGGCTGTCAATCCTCTGGTTCAACTTCGAGGAAGGAAACAAACCTGTAATCCAGCCTGACGAGGACCCTTGCCAAAAAGGGCCGAAATATCGCCGATGAAGAATCATAGCTGACGTACCCGTTGTAAACATTGTTTGAATAAATGTTTCAAAGTCAGCTTGGGCTCAAAGAATATTTATACTCATGTCAATGTATAAAATCACGGACAACCGGGCCCAACCAGCGAACGACGTTCTCCGTTGTTACCTGGCCGAAGATTAAAAAGTTGTGTGTCTTTCTTCTGTGTATTGTTCCTTTTCTTCAACTGATCCACTTTTAAAAATGGTGGGTTATAAATAAATTATTTACCTACTATTCTGCATTCGCTGCAGGCCAACAGCGACTTCACCAGAAACAGAGGTAACGACAAAGTGGCAATTCGAAAAGAGAGTCTTTTTCATGGAAGGTTTATGAAACAGAATGCATCGATGCTGAAGACGCGGGTTGTCCGCGAAACGTCTCCAATCGAAACGCCCCTAGCAAAACGTCCCCTGCAAAACGTCCCCGGCTATAGATTTTTGTTTTCCTCGCTGAGGATAGCCATGAGATTAATGATTGCGTCATCAGTTCAGAAAAAAAAATGTTCTTGGAATATAACATTTTGAAAACCACGATGGGTTGGCAAGTTCAGCACTTAACCGATAACGAAGAAACAAACCAAAGTCTTGCTTCCGGCCACAGCCATTTCTTGAAGAAAGCGCAAAGATTTAGTAGTTTGTAAGTTTTTCGTTTTGTGCTATATTTAATTGGTTAATTTGTGTCTTAGTTTACGCTGTGATATAGCTCACTGAACTCGCTTTTGTTCGATATTTAATTTTGTGATATTTCTAAATCTCATTTTGTGAAAGGATCAAACCCGTCTTCACTAGATCACTGTGTCTCTCTACCTAACTAGCCTAATCGTTCCATCCGTTTTCGTTTCCCCGCTTCCCGTGCCATTTTTTTACACCACTACGCTTATTTTTTTATTCTCTTTTCTTGATTCTCTTTGAGGCAGAGTAGGCTTCCCCTTGCCTCTTAGGAGCTTCTAGGTCAAAAATGCCGATTGTGCATGTTGGTTCAAATGATCTAGAATTGATCAGTTACGAGCCCAGTACAAGGCAAATTACACTACCCGATAAAAAATTATCTCAAAATAGTCGTATGAAGTTGTACGAAAAAGTAGCATGCAGGACCAACTGATGCTACTACGTGCTACTATAGCATGACTGGATGCTACTGGCGCAAGGCGGGATGCTACTGAATACTACTGCTTAAGATTAGCCCAGTGTGAGGCACATTAAATTAGAGTATTCTGTACTACTGCATATCAATACATGCAACTTTTTCGTACAACTACACAGGCTATAAATGTATCATCTGGTATATATTTTAGTTGGCGATGCATTTATTAAGCAACTGGTCCAATGTCTGATCTTTCCTGCCTATAACGAATGTTCTCACATTTACAATGCACACATCAGGAAGTTCTTTTACCTCGATCATGCGTCTGAAGACCTTTTGGCCAGAAGGCGAACTTTAAAATCTCTAGCCTACTTGGGGACATTTCGCCATGGGGTGGGGACGCGTTTCGTCATGGGGACGTTTCGCCATGGGGACGTTTTGTCATGTGGACGTTTTGTCACGGGGACGCTTTTCGTCACGGGGACGTTTCGCTGGGGGCGTTTTGCCATGGGGACGTTTCGTCGGTAAGCCGAAGACGCTATGATTTGGTCACCTCCTTAATCCCCAAACAAAGATTTCCACTTGGGATTGTTCTCTTCTTTCAGAAAGAGACTGGCAAATATAAGTATGGTAAAAAATGATGGCGGTGTAGTCTCGTGGTTGCATAAGTGACGGGATCATTCATTATTGTTGCTCAGTGGCCTCGATTCGACCAGCTGAAAGCTTAACTTAGAGCACAACTCTTACTAGAAATGATCTTTTCCCAATAAAGTGGATCAGAAAAAACATTTTCGAAAATACCATTACATTCCACCTGGAACTAGCGATTCTCTTGTTAGCGCTTGTCGATTATATACAGCCTTCCTGCTCTCCGACGCGGCGGCTGGGCGCAAATGATTTGAAAACTGAACGTACCTTGGTTAAAAAGTGGGAAAACTAAGCAACTAAAAGAAGTAATAAACAGAAGATTAGCACACCCTTATGTGTGAAGGAGTTGTCAGCGTACAATGAAGATTCCTGCAAACTTTTCGTTGGGTGGCGGGAAAACTCGGCAAGGTCGAAAAAGCGCTAAAAATTCGTAGTTACGAAACGAAACAATGGAGAAAGGTGGGGATTTTAGAAGCTTATAATTCCATATGGGAGCCAAGTATATTATAAAAGGCAGAATAAGCAAGAGGGGTCCTTTAAGCTGAACTTTAAGATAAGTCTTCCTTCGGCCAAAGCTGACTCTGAATCATGAGTTGGTGGTGCTAAACGGATAATCTGAGCCGAACCAACATTAGATCAATTCCAAGCGCACAATTTTGGAGTCAAAACCCGCTCTTGAGCTTATATTAAAGGAAGAATGATAAAATTCCGGCTCGAATATTGGCTCTGACAGCTCAGACACACTGATGTTCAACACTGTCAGATTACGGCTCAAATCCGGTTCCCACATACACTGTAGGCTAAATACCGCCGTTTTTTTTCAGCCGAATTTCCTACTTTTCTAAGCTTCCGAACCTCTAACCTCAAAGCAACAAACCTCTGTGGCAGAGGATAAAACATGATGGACTGGTTTACCCGAGCGTAAATAGATTCGTAAATGAGGGGGCTACCACGGGGATCGTTTCAAAATTCGAACGTATTCCGAAAACGGATCTGACTGGGGAGAAAGAACGGAGGGATACAGGATCAAGAAAAGGAGGTACTTGGATGAAAAAGAGATTATGTTAAATGGTAATGACACGGGTATTCTATGCTCTATAGCGTTTCAACGTCACATTTTATCGAGAGATTTTGAAAACTACACACAAACTCTGTAATGCAGCAAATGCAGAAACCTACGGCCAAGAGAACATGACAAAAGGTTTTGATGCGATCCCAAAGAAGAACTGGAATCCTACATCCAAACGATCAGGTCAGACAAAAAATTAAATTTAAAAAATTTTGTTTTTAATTTTAAATTTTAAGTTGTTTTTGTCAGTGTTTGTGGTGTTTGATCTGCCTTCGCCATTTTCATGTGTTGTTGTTTATTTAAGTCGTTCCGATAGATTAGAGTTTGCTTTACTGTTGGTCTATTTTTGCGTCTTTATATAATCATTTTTCTTGTTATCATCAATTTTGGTGGACCAATAAAACATCAATCAATCAATCAATCAAATCCGGCCTTCGCCAGACCTTTAAGCATGTTATATAATAATGGCGATTCGTGAGAATGCAGAATGCAGTTCAGGCCATTTCTACCGCCTTTTCCGTCGAGTGTGCTATTGCCCCGAGCCACCGAATGGATCAATTGATTGTATACATTTAGTAAAAAATAGTCCTGTATTAGTGTAATTTGGATATGTAATGTATAATATCACGAATTAAATAAATTGATTGATTGATTATCACCAACCAACCACTCAAAAATGTATATATGGATTCAATATGTGTCTTTACCCCTATATCTAACCTTTAGTCAATTTTAGAAAGAAGTAGTTCCAAGCGAACTACTTGTTCGGCAAGGAAAATAGAGTTCCCATATAAGGGTCCAGGCTCTCTTCTCCCCCTAATTGACTACTTCATTAGCCTTAAAAACAATTGCTCTACCCTTAATTTGAATCCTTTCCCCCACCCCAAAATATAGGGCCTATCTACGAGAATGACCTGAACTTTGACCCAAAGAATCGTTCCACCGAGTTTGAACAAAATATCCCACTCCCCCCCCCCCCCCCTCTGAGAGTTTTCATGCTAAAAGACGGACAACTTTCGCGAAGTCCACCCGTGTCTATAGGCGTATTCTCGCCGTTCCCCGAGGACTCTACTTGAGGAATCCCCGCGTTTTTGTTTGTCCCGGGGACTCACTCCCCTTATTCTCGCGAGTCCCCACGGACGGGGAATGCTCCGATCATCATCAACATCATCAAAAAGGACTCCCTTTCAAATTCGGAGGGGAATCAATTTTAGCTGTTGTAGGTGCTATGTAAAGTTAATTAAAAAGAATCAGAATAAACAAAACCAAAAATAAAGTGAATCTAGACTAATTTTTGCAGCTGCATATTCATTTTTCGAACAAAATCCATTTTAGAAGCATTCCCCGTATTCTCGCTGTTTCTGTACGCGGAGTCCGCGTGGAGTGACTCCCTCTATTCCTCGCCGTTCCCTTCGATTCCCCGAGGAGTCCTCGGGGAACGGCGAGAATACGCCTTATGTGACGGTACGTCACTTATTCCAGAGGATATAAGAGCGGAAAGCGCCATAGGGTTCTTAGAGAACCAAGCTGGCGTCGGCGAAGGAGCATACGTCATAGAAGCGAAGAAAGATAAACAGCTGTTAGGAATAGCAGCAAACTACGGGAGGAGACCTAGGGACCAAGTCGCCTTCATTCGGAGGGGAGGATACATGTTCCGGCACTGGAAGGTTAGCGAGCTGCTGCTGACGATTCCGGCGAGTTTCCGGGCTGCTCTGATACACCATGGTCATCGGAGTCCACGCAGCGGGAACGCCCCTCACGCAACCGAAAAAGTCACGGTCTGTCGTCTACGAAGGCACTTCTACTGGCCGGGACTGCAAGGGGACGTGAATTCAAATATTCTTTGAGCCCAAGCTGACTTTGAAACATTTATTCCAACAATGTTTACAACGGGAACGTCAGCTACGATTCTTCATCAGCGATATTTCGGCCCTTTTTGGCAAGGGTCCTCGTCAGGCTGTCAATCCTCTGGTTCATCTTCGGGGAAGGAAACAAACCTGTAATCTGATTTTCTGACGTTCCCGTTGTAAAAATTGTTTGAATAAAAGGACGTGAATTTATTGGTGCAATCGTGTGTCCGGGGGGGGGGGGGCAATGTAAGGGGGGGGGGGGGTAGTGTGACGGTATTCCAGTGCCATTCATCGTCCTGTATATATTTATCATTCATTTTGTTGTTAAGCAGTCAATAAAACAACTTCTGAGGAGACTGTTATCAGTTACGTAGGTCACGCCTTCACAGTCTAATCTTTTGGGATCTCGCAAAAGACACTCATTTTCACCGTGCAACTGGCTAAGGAGAAGAAAATCGTGGACAGACATAGATACGAGTTGTCCTGGTGAAGGCATAGATTACTCCTTGCGATACATCGGCTGGAGCGGAAACTGACCTATAAAAGCTGTCCTGGGACCTGCCTAGGACTGCTCGACAGAACTGGCCCGGTTCCCAACAATAAACCAATCGAAATAGGTGACAGTAAAAAAATGCTCAAAAAGATTTCCATTTGATTTCTCTATATACTTCCCTTTACTGATCAATTGACCATATAAAGATTGCCGTGTCTGCAAGTGTATTTCTGCACTATATAGCCGCGGCAGTGTTGCCGGATCCAAGTCCGACGAACAATAAACCAATCGAAATAGTTGACAGTAAAAAAACGCACAAAAGATTCATTTGATTTCTCTATATACTTCCCTTTACTGATCAATTGGCCATATAAGGATTGCCGTGTCTGCAAGTGTATTTCTGCACTATATAGCCGCGGCAGTGTTGCCGGATCCAAGTCCGACGAACAATAAACCAATCGAAATAGTTGACAGTAAAAAAACGCTCAAAAGATTTACATTTGATTTCTCTATATACTTCCCTTTACTGATCAATTGACCATATAAGGATTGCCGTGTCTGCAAGTGTATTTCTGCACTATTGCCGCGGCGGTGTTGCCGGATACGAATCCGACGAGAAAACGATTGCAGATTTTGTTGGTCCAAATTGTCGCAGATTTGTCCAGCAACTTGAAAAAGTTCGCGGTTCCGCGGGGTTTGGATGCCGAGGAGAAAAAAAATGCATGAGCATATCTTCTTACACTTTATCGACAGTCCAATCAACCTGACCAAGAATTCGCCGACTCTTTACTTAGTTTCCGATTTACTCAGGAGTATGCCGTTGAACTCTCCATCTGAGGAAAACATTAATAGCATTATTTAATCCAGTTGTCCTTCTAATCCGTGATATCAAGCTTCCAATCGGGTTAATCACATACTTTGTTTCATCCTAAATGTCTAACCCTTTACATCCTGAATGACGATTTCTAACCCTTCACATCCTGACTGTTGATTTACAACATTCAGAAAGGATATTCATTTTCGGCTATCCTGATCTGAAGATCCATAGCTTACACCGAAGTTTTGGTTAAAATATTAATTCTTCACACCACCCGCACCGAGACGGGGCCGAGTAAACAATAATATTGTCTCCGGGTAACGTGGTTCAAGAAAACAGTTCTTAATTTGTCTCCGGGTAACGTGGATCAAGAAAACAGTTCTTAATTAGTGGCCTAAGTCAGGCCTAAGTACTTAAGTAAAATTAGTGTTAAATGGGGGAATCCATTAGTAAAACATTTAGTAAGTAAGTGAGTAAGTATTTATTTATAACCCTCCATTTCGAAAAAGCGGAGTAAACGAAATAAAATAAATAAAACACATAAACACACAGAAAAAGACACTTAATTTTCAATCTTCGGCCAGGAAGCAATGGATAACGTCCTGCGCTCTTTGGGCCCTACCCTACTGTCCATGATTTTGAAAGCGATGAGGAAACATCCAAAAGAATAGCACTTGCATCTTGAGTTTTGAACTTCTCCGTCAATGTATGGTTAGGACATAATTTAGTATTTGTGTTGTTTGATTAATTACAAATTATTATTATTTTATTTACTTTTAGGGTTGGGAAGTATTTGTTTCGTTCTTTGGTTGCGTTGTTTGATTCGCCTTCTTCTGGGTTCCTGCTTTCCTTATATTTTGAAGAAAATAATTGTTACTCATTTATCACTCCCATGCCATTCGTGCTGTGCTCTCTGCTGGGAGTAAATGAATATTTACACTTGGAAGTTTAAGTTGCGTTTTTGCAGATACCATGGCATCTCATACCAGGGTGATTGGATTTGCATTCTGTCGTTTTTGCAGTTACCGTGGTATCTAATACTACGGTAGCCTAACGGCAAATATCGAATTCGCACTTTTCCCAAAAGAAATACTAATATCCACTCACATTCACAAGTGCCAAACTTCTTTCTCACCAATTTGACAAAAACCCAGGCTCCTGTGTTGGTGATGATGAAGTGCGGTGAAATGTTCAAATACCACAACCGGTCAATTACCACGGTCGGTATCGTGGTATCTAAATATCAGTTACCACGGTAACTGCAAAAAACGCCTTTTGACCGTGGTACCAGATCCCACGATAACAGCGAAAAGGACTTTTGACTGTGGTATCAGATACCACGGTGTCTCCAAAACGCACCTATTGTAAGTATTAAAAGAAACTGAAACTGAGGTCCGACGGGTAAAACAAGAGTTGCGTTTTTGCAGCTACCATGGACCATGGTATCTGTTGCCACGGTACCTGTCTGCAGTGAGTCGTTTTGTAGTTACCGTGGTATCTGATATACTGTTGCTCTACAAAAATGACTATTGCCAAAACTGAAATTTTCGAACCCATTCCAAAAGAAAAAGTGATATCCACTCACAGATGAGATGATTTTTCAGATACCACGATTAGTTACCACGGTCGGATCTGAATATCATATACCACGACAACTGGCCAGATACAAGGATAAGTGCAAAAACGCCTTTGATCGTGGTATCAGATACCACGGTAACTGCAAAAACGACTTTAGACCATGGTATCTGGAAAAACTCGACTAAGCATTTGCCATCACAAGGCAAACACGGTTAGCACGAGCCTCGGAGAGCTGTAGCCTAGATCGCGACAGTGCCAGGGTTTTTTTTTTTAAGGATCACAGGAGGAACTGAAAATACAACATAACAATAAATCAAACGCAACTTCGGAGCATCTGTTCCGCTCAACGAATCAGCTTTTCTTGGGCCTACACAATATACTCTGTTCCGGGAATGTCAGGAAATGAGTTAATTCATCTTAGAAACAAGACAAAAACGGTCTCGATCATTCACGTCTCTGGCAGTCCGAAAGAATTCGAGAAACAGACGAACTGATCCATACAAACAGGACCCGAATGAACTTTTCCAAACAGTTTTTTTTTTACGGATTTTCCCACAAGATATTACTGAGCAATGACATAATATGGATTTACTCATATCCTTTATGGAAGTGATTTGTACACCATTCAGTAACGTATTGTCCCTCGAAAGAATAGAGAGGAAGCTTCGGCGCAAAAAAAGTTGCTAGCTGTGTTCTCAGAATAAGTAGACGAAGTGGAGCAGCTGTGTCCTTGTCAACTAGAGGGGCGTTTCGGACTCCAGAAAAAAAGACGACCAACAAATTAAAAAGTTAACGATTGTCACGAAAACTTATGGTCAAGAAGATTCAAACCTATGTAGTGAAGGAAAATGGAACGCTAACTAAAAACGTAAACCGAACTAATATTATTGTCAGAAGGATACTGTGAAAGCTAGCTGTCACACAAGTTTTTCCGACTCGTCCCCGTTCGGTACAGACGCATTGCAATAATTTGCAGAGAGATTAAAATTATGAGGCTTGTTACCTATGACAAATAAACATGAAATGATTATGTGTAACCTGAATTAACAATGTCGGAGCTTCATAGACAGTTGGGGGCCAACAGCTAACGTTACACTGTAAAAAAAAATCTTGCAGTATTTGCTACTGGGATTAATATTGTCTTGTCTCAACTGAGATAAGATTATTTCTAATTCGGATTAACGTTATCCCAGAAGAGGTAAGATTAATCCCAGTAGCAAATACTGCAGTTAACTTCAATCATTTCTCGGAGAAACTTTTTACAGTGTAGTCACATGGAGATATTCAAACAAAGCGAATGACCTAAAGACGGGTTGAACAACTGAGCTACTCTTGGTGGCGAAGGTCCCGGGTTTAAATCCCATCCGAGGATCATTTTTTTTTCTTTCAGTTCACTACTTACAATCGCTGCAACTATCTCGTCCGGATGCGCTAATATGAATTAGTTTCTCCTTCCAAGTTCATCCCCTATCCCAGGAACTAAACCAGCAGACAGACCGACAACCGAAACTCTGAACGCCGAACGGTCACTCGCTAGTACCGAGCGAGATCAGTCGTAAATTGTTATTCGCAGGTATTGATGAGTGGCTCGCTCTCTTCATTTTAGGCTTTCAATTCTTCCAATTTTGTTTTAATTTTCGGTTTCTTGTTGGTTTTCTGCTTTGTTTTGGCTTTCTTGGTTGTTGATCTTCATCCTCGTTTTGGCATTTTTCCTCGAAATTTTCTGTCTGCGCTGAAGAAGGGAGGCGATTGTCAGTATATTCGTTGGCCTTTACAAACCCCATTTTCGTTGGTTTCTTCGTTGATTTTTTGTGATATGTCAGGCCAATGTGGTTTACGAATTATCTTTATCTTCACCACGAGAAAAGTTTAGAATACTAAACAAGAATTCAAGAACAAGAACAAGACAACAAGAAAGTAATTCAGCCAGAAGTAGAAAGTCATTCCAAAGACATATCTCACGGGATCGCACTCTCCCTCTCATTTCATGACATCATATGGTAGTAACTCTATGCGAGGACAGCAAAAAGAAGTCACACGTCAAGGGAACAATCCATCTCAACGGCGAATGAGAAAGAGTAAGCACAAAGAAGAGCTCTCGGGTGACCTGTTTGCAAAAAATGCGCCGAAGTTTCAGGTCTCATTCTGTCTCTTGGCACGGAAATAGGAACGGGTCAGCTATTCGGTGTGAAAATAACTTTTTAGATGAAGAAGAAGATACTTCTTACAGGATAATTTTTTTGTCAACCACAGAGGCACTGCAGCTAGTGTAAACCTCTATACCTCCTATGTACCTTTTTCACATACTTTATCAAATATTACATAAAGATTGGATGTTATACCAGCCTTTCAGTTCATTAGTTAAAACATATTTTATTTTCCGCATTTTGGCTTCAACTAATCATGGGTCAAAAATAAATAACAGTAATCTCGACAATAACAGTCAGAGAATGTGGTATAACTTAATCGAAGATCCACTCGTCCGGGTGTTGACAAGAGGCGTGAACAAAACAAAGTTCAGATGGCTCTTTATTCGCGAGCTTTCTCGTAAAGCACAACTCTTACTAGAAATGATCTTTTCCCACTGAAATGGATCAGAAAAAACGTTTTCAAATGTACCATTACTTTCCACCTGAAATAAACGATTTTCTTGTTAGCGCTTGTCGATTATCTCCAGCCTTCCTGCTCTCCGACGCGGCGGCTGGGCGCAAATAATTTGAAAACTGAACGCGCCGTGGTTAAAAAGCGGGAAAACTAAGCCAATAAAAGAAGTAATATACAGATGCTTCTGAGATCCTTATGTGTGAAAGAGTTGTCAGCGGACGTTGAAGATTCCGGCAAAAGTTTCGTTGTGTGACGGGAAAAACTCGCTAAAAGTTCATAGGCACAAAACGAGACAATGGAGAAAGGTGGGGATTTTAGAAGCTTATAGTGCTGTATGGGAGCTAGGTATATTATAAAAAGCATAATAAGCAAGAGGGGTCCTTTAAGCACTGTTCACATCAGTGTAAGACGGCGTAATCCCGGATTTGCGACCTTTTATACCTTATCAGTTTAAGAACAACCTTATATTCATGGATAGCTGAGGGCCCCTTTGAAATTCAGCTGGGGGCACCACCCCGAAGAGCCCAAAATATAAGAGTAGGAAGGGGAGAGGGTCAGCGAACACTCAGTGCCTTTTCCACTTAACTCCTTGTTCATTTTGTAAAATGGTGAGAAAAATTTGAAGCCAATGTTTAACGAGGGGTGAAGCAAAGGCTACTACTCTGTTTCAGTTTTGTTTCGGATGTTCACTTTATTTGGAAAGAGTCGAGCTGAAGCGCCGTGATGTACCAGTTTTCAGTCAAATGTCACACTGTTTGAAAAGTATCGTTACCAAACAGTATGAGATGATCTATTATAGGTGGCCCCTTACTATCATTTGTGATCCAAAACTGGTCATAATCAGACTACTAGTAGTAGCCTACGCTCTGTTTATTTTGAGGTTTGGGCTCACATTTCGGGCACGGGCCATTTTGAAACCTAAAACTTATTCGGGAAGTAGTTAAATTTTTTTAGAAAACATACAGATAAAAAAAAAAACGCAGCTTAAAAAACCCTTGGTTTCAAGCGAAATTACGCCTCTGTTTTCTTGTATTGACGATAAATTCTTTGACGAATTCATTGGACAATTTCGACGCACAAAAGAATGTGCAAATCTAGACGGAAAAATGCTATTCGTCTCAAACAATGGGAATTAAGGATCCCCGGCTTCGTCGAGCCGCATCAGGTGTGTAGCAAAAGGGTTAGCTGCTTCAGAGTGCAGGAAGTGAGTGTATGGGCAGATTCTCTGGGTTATGTCACTTTCAAAGAAGAAAAAGGTTGCTGGTATCATACTGCTACACAAAGATATGTTGGTTTCATGTTCGGTTAGACTAAATCTCAGCCAAATCCTAGGACCACGCGGTCAATGTGACGTCGTGAAAAAAGTGGGGAAACCCGATTAGATATATATTCTTGAATATGTATTCGGGTCTAGTGATTAGTTTAGTGGAAAGTCGGTAGGTGATATTCAGTTAAGAATGAGAGATAAAGTGAGGCTGTTTGTGATTTGAGATTGTTCTCTATGGGGCTTAATAGCTTTTAAACAGATATATATATATATATACAGACCCGAGAGGCCAGCGAGGCGCCGGACGCGTTTACACTTATAAACCGGTATAGGGACAATCTTTTAGGTTTGCAAATGGAAAATATGAATTCTCATGCAACTAGATATGACGTCACGATTCTTGGATAATGGGCTGAGATTTAGACGACACCAGTTAGGCTCTCTTGAACAAGTATTTAACGAAACAATTACTTCCACGTTCTGCTAATTCAATCAGTCTTACTGGCGCATTAGGCCCTGCGGAAAAGGACCCATCCATTTTACATCAGAGTTTATCGCCTGGAGCTTGAGGACTCTTCTTTGGTGGCGCTTTGTACCATTAATTCACTCTGAGTGGGAACATTCCGGCCTTCAAAGAATGGTAAGCCCGTGGTAGTATCTGATAAAGCCGTTTGCGATGATGGACGTGAAGAATTTCAGGGAAAGCTCGAGAATCGAAAGAGGAAAAGCGACCTTTCATAAACTTCAATGCGAGTTGGGGATGAAAGGGAAGTTAACGGGAAGTAAAGTAATACGCAGTATTTAGAACAAAGGGACAAAAGCGCCAACAACAAAGATAGACCAAGAGCTGCAAACTTTGGCGACGGGAAAACATGTCCGAAAGCTCTACTGAAAGCCTAACACTTTGAAAGTTTCCGACTCTTACTTTTGACAGTACGTTTGGTGAAAACGTCTGCTGAAACCAGTAGAAACAGAAGCAACGGGAGGTAATTAAACTCGATTGCGAGGTGGGGAAGGCAAACAAAACGCGCATTTAAGCATGCAAGCAAACAAAGGCTTCCTTAAGAGCCGACGCCCTTGGTTGTGAGTGATGCTTGGTTTAGGCAGTCCTTTCGACACGTCTTCTACGACATTATAATTTTTACATTACCTTAAAGGACCTGTCTTACCTATAATACTAATGCAACCTACTTCCATAATTACTCCATATATTTTAAACCCGGAGACCCCAATTTCGTACGGTACATTCTAACCCATCTAAAAAAAACACGGTGATTATAAGGTTTGAAGCCAAGCTGACCATTCATTTCAAATACAATAGAAAAAACGGGATTTTCGTTTTTTTCTTTTTTTTTCTTGATCAGCTAGTTACCACTCCAAGATGATATGCGAGGGAGTTCTGTGGAAGTTTTTATTCAAAGTGGTCAAACGTATTATGGATTTTTGGAGTGGGCCGTTTTCTGGGTGAAAGCTTCTGCGCTTTCCCAGACGGATGGTAAATTGTAAATATACACAGAACTCAGAGTTGTAAATAATCACAGATTTGTACATATACACTTTTAACACGCACATTTTATCTTTCGTTATTTTATTTTTATCTGCATGTCGTTCAGTCGCATGTCGTTCTTCTGGTTTTTAGTTACATGCCGTCTTGTTGTCTATTGGTTCCGCATCGTTTTCCTGTTGTGATGTTGTGGAGTTTATGATTTAGTTTTGTTTTTTTCGCTGAGGAGGGTTTGCCGGAAGTGTAACCGAAATATCCGAAATTTATTATCCCTCGCACATCATCTTGGAGGGGTAACTAGCTGATCAAGAAAAAACCCCAAAAATCTCGTTTTTTTTCTATTGTAACTTCGATGTATCACGCTGTCGACGGTTGTCTGCGAGAAGTTTTTTCATCAGGAAACCGGTTATGTAAATTGTTTCCCTGTTTTCGCTACAAGTCAACGGGTCTGGGAAAGGCTAAAAATAGCCAAAACCGTGGGTTCTTTGTTGAAGGCATAGCCTAGATTTAAAGCAGTCAAATATTTAGAAATACTGTAAGCTGAAGAGTAAATAGTGCGAGTGGTCCTTTAAGTAGCACTCCGGAGCAGATAAGGTCCATGGTGGATTTGTTATGCTCCGTTTTTTTTGTTGGTTTTCTTGCTGTATGGTATTCTATTGTCTGGTTCGTATTTATTGTTGATTGTCGTGAGTAGTTCAATGGGATTTATAATCCCATTGGTAATTGAATAGGTTTTTCCCAGAGCAGATTTGAATGTAGCCATGGATTCGGACAAAGCGGTTCCCCCGTTAGGAGGTTTCGGTTTCAGTAGTTCATCACCCTAGGATGAGAAGAAGCTTTCTCGCGCACGTGTCCGCGTTGATGATTTCTTCAGTTCTCAAGGATGTCTTCTTGTATTGTAGGTACAAAATTTACAGTAGGATCTTTTCCGCTAGTTTTGCAGAACCACGACATTGCACTGACAGGGCCAATGCACAGGGGCCCAAGGTCACCAGGATTCAGTTCTAGACGTCTAAGCTCCTCGGAGACTTAAGCTGAAGTTGGGTTTCTTCTTTTTTTATATCTACGAATCCTCACCTCTGCACATCAAGAACTCTAACCCCAACCAACACGACCACTACGAAATAAAAACAGACACCCCCTGACAGGAGCCCCTAAGAACTACAGACAAACTCCAAATCCATTATTACGAACTATAACATTTTCTTTAATCTATACTAACAAATTCAATATAAACATGTAAACTTTCAATCCACCCCTTAACAATATTTATTTTATTTTCCACATTTTCTAAACAAATAACTTTCAATTTCATGGGTCCTTTCTATTTTATTTAACAATAAATTTATTCTCTGAATCCTCTTTATTTTCCCTTCTAGTTTAACACCAATATTATTTAAAATGTAATTATGACAGCGAAAAAGCAGACTCTCAAATCAGGCAACCTACAATAACAAACCATCAAAATATACAAAACAAAAGCAAACTCCCGCAGGAAGGGTGCCCTTCCGTCCTAGGGAACCCCTCCTTGCGGTGGCACTTATTTAAAAAATTAATTAGACGACCTTTTAACCTAACTTTCGAGTCCACCTAAAAAAAAACACTAAAAAAATAAAAAATAGGATTTACGCTCAAAAGATCCCTACTTTTACAACAAGAAGGAGGATTTTTTGAGCACCCAACTACTAAAAACCTTTAAAAAAAAAAAAAAATTAACCTCAAATTATGACTACCTTAAATTTAAACTTAACAAAACTAATTTCGCTGCTATAACAAATATAACCCAATAAAAAATCAAAACTATTACATAAACACAAATTAAATGCTAATTTTAAAATTTCTTTTAAAAACTTAACTTTTAAACTACGAATACTAATTTTTTACAATTTTTCAACATTTTATCCATAAAAACAAATTAAACAACCATTCCACATCCATTTTTCCCTGCCATTTCATACTACTACTCGTCATTTTCACATACAAAACAATTTCACAAACTTTTTCTTTTCTTCCAACATCTTTGTCGTCTTTTTTTTTTTTTCGCGCAGACACACATACCCACAACCAACTCAGTATCTCATCATACTCACATTCCAATCAACTCATCAACAACAGACTCCATCCACTCAGTATCCACTCGCTCTTCCCACCTTCCACTCTCACATAACCGCACTATCTTTCTCCTACAATCAAAACCAAACCTTCTCAACTCAATCCCTTTTCTCTTTTTCCTTCTTTTCTAAACATATTCACATAATTTCATCACAATCAACACCACAGCTCGCTCTCTCGTCTCATTTCCGGGGATCTCTACGTTGGCTTTTGGTCAGACTACTTTTTTCTAATTCCACAGTCGTGATGATTCGCAGCTGGAGCACCAGCCTCTTGGAAAAATATTGCTATTGTATTGAGATTGTTTAGAAACATATAATTAATTTTATATTAACATAATATAATACATTAATACTGTGTTTCCACTGCTGTGTTTCAGCATTTTCTTTTACGGTATACAACAAAATTGCAAGCCTCAGTATATCTTTAAAGAGCCTCTGCCAGTCTTCTAATTTACTGGGAGATAAACTAATCAGTGAGAGTTTAGCTGATCCAATCAAAAACCCTCCTTACCACGTGCCCCGACCCACAGGCGCCGGGATAGTTAACAAGCGCCAAAAAAAAATCACAAGAGACAAGACTGGTTTGCGTTTTTGTCGAGAATCCTGATGCTTTTATTCTGTATGTATTAGCTACCAAATCTTGTCTTATCTTGTACTAAGTAATACACATAATATTTAACTACACTAATCGGATACGTCGGCCCTTCTTGGCAAGGGTCCTCTTCAGGTCTGTGACCAAATGTTGTTTCCTAGCTTGAGTATGAAGAGAATCCTTGCTACGAAGGGCCGAAATATTACCAGAAGAAGTCCGAGCTGGCGTATCCGAGTGGCGCAGTTAAATATGATTCGCAGACAGCTTTAGTTGAAGGGATGAATATAAGTCACATCTTACATTAGTAACTTCGAAAATACGCCTGAAAGTTTCTCTCTAGTTAAACCTTTGAGCCAAACAATTCTCCAACAGTCTGAAAGGATTAATATGTCAAACCCCGACAATTTTCCACCCCGAGATACAAATTTCCCTTCGAGAACCAGGAGTTACAAATTATACCGTGCTTGCGGCTTACGCCTGACTTGTGGATCAGAGAAAGAGAATAATCGCACCGTTTTATCCCAGAAAATGAGCTAGAAAACTCCTTGTCCGTCGACTACGTCATATATTTTCGACATTCCGTGGAATCTGGGGGAACCAGTCAACCGTAAAATGAAAACTCCCCTCGAAGGAAAACTAAATTAAAAAGTAAACATGAATATCTGGACAATAAAGCTTGAAAGAACAGCTTGAAAGAAACAGCTCTAAACGAGTCGGAGGGGTCAAAAGATCAATATGCTAGTGGCAACACACAAATGTTTAACCTCATTTACTCCGCTTTTCCAAAATGGCGGTTTATAAATAAATTGTTTACTTACTTACTTACACACAAATGTGGTGAAAGAAACCTATGCTCGCTCAAATAACCGCAAGTGACACAACTCTATCCCCTATAAACGCCCATAGTCTCGTCTTCTTGAAGAAAATAGTACACGCTGCCTCTGCGGGCCTGAAGGACTGAGCCTTAGTGAGTAAGCATGTATCACACCTTAGAGGTTGCATACCATGGACTCACTTGAATTTCGAAAATAGAATAGCATAATGAAGAGAAAATTTGCCTTGGTATAGGCTAGTAGTTGCAACTTTCCACTGCGTAGCCTCCGCGTGTCCGCAAGAAGTAGGCGTCCAAGCATATCTGACACAAATGATGCGGTGAAATACTCTTGCGACGACTAACTCTACGTGCGGATGAAGAATCGCCGTGTACCTAGCGGAAGAACCGGAAGCGTCACCGCAGCTGTCCTCAACGAACGCCGTTTACTGGTTGACACAAGATTTGAGTCATCGTTCGGGCGACGTTTATCGCTTTTCCCGAGGTGGCGTGGTCATTTAGTACCTTTGCTTTTAATTCCCCGCGTGTGACGTGAAGCTCGGCTGCCCTCTTTGCCACGTGGAGTCTACGTGGTGGAAAGTTGCAATTATTATTTTGGGGGGAAAAAATCATCCTCACATGTATTCTATTTTCTTGCCTCAGTTAAGTACAAATTATGCAACCTGTAGGGAGTACATAGGCTACGTGCCTTAAGAAAGCAATAAAGCTTTAAAAAAAAACTGGGACGAGGCTGACTTTTGGGGGCCATAAATCTATACTTCACTGGTAGTTGAATGTTCTTATGCAAATACATTTCATAGATGAAAAAAAAAATAATTAAAACAAATAGTCGAAAAGTGAAAAAAGCCGCCATAATCCTGTATAAAAATCGGCATAAATGAAGGAAACGGTCACCGTCCTTTGAGATCACCATCACCTGAGCTTTGTGACAGGGCCAACAAGGATTGGAGGACAAGGACAGTCGGGCTTGAAGAGCACAATCAATACGGGTAATTTTAGTGAAGCTGTGACATGGGTCTACATTTGACTTATCTTGGCTCCATGCCTACCCAAGACCGGTAAGCCGAACACGAAAAGCGAGAAACGGGATGGCGGGCACTACTACGGTTGGCACATGACTCAGCAGATGAAAATCAAGAAGCAGACGAAGCAGGAGAATCGAGATAAAGATTTATAATATCAAAAAATGTGTTTAACACCCTCGACAGGTACGAGACCTGAGACAGCAATAGCGACCTAGCTGAACAAATTGTTCAGCTTTTGATCCTTGGAATTTTTCAGAATTGTTGATCCTTGGAACACCCTTACCGAAGATGCGGTTAATTCCGAATCGATCAATAGTTTCAAGTGCACTGCTGATGGGATTTTTAACTCTGTTCAGTTCGACTACTCAAAATTTCTCGAGTTATCTAGAGGTTAAAGCCTTTTCTCTTGCTTTGTATTAACAATCAATAACTTTGTGGCCTCTCTGAAGCTGAATACCGTCTTTCAAAGAATTACGCAGCACATTGTACAGACGCATCGTGAGAACGGGCCCTACAACGACGACGCTTATTGCCTGCGACAGAATAACCCTCCCCCCCCCCAAAAAAAAAAAATACCCCGAAGCCTTAGAAAAGACCAGTCTTCTCCGGCTCTTGGTATCTCCCCAACCAAATACACACCAAGACTGGCTTCAGAGCACCATAGTGGGAAGCTAACGGTGGCAATCTCTCTATCCCAGCTTAACTCGGTCGGTAGTCAAACTGAGGCCACAGAGGTATTACGCATCCCATCCCAAGAGAAGCATCAACAAGCGGTTGGGGGAACAACTTTGAACTGAACAAAACTTATCTCAACACGCAGCAGAGTGAGCAGGAACGTTCAAGGGGATGGTAAGAAGAGCAGTTGAAGTCACCAGTCTAATTTAAGTCCCCCACCCAGAGCTATAAAGCTCCAATGGCAAGTCACAAAAAATCAACGAAGAAAACAACGAAAATGGGGTTTGTAAAGGCCAACGAAAATACTGAGATAAAAGTATATTCGTTGGCCTTTATAAACCCCATTTTCGTTATTTTCTTCGTTGATTTTTTGTCAGGCCAGTGTGGTTTACGAAATTATCTCCAATGGCAAGGTTGAGCACCAGTAAGCCCCCCCCCCCAACGGAACCTTGAAGCTTTTCCATCATAAAACGAAGACCCCCCCCCCCCCTCCTCTAGCTGTGAGTCGCACAGCTGAGTTTCCCAGGAAACAAAGACCCAACGAATAACTCAAGTATTGCCTCTGGGAAATAAATCGTCATTAATTATGCCTAATCACTCCATCTATCAGTATGTAAATTGACCAGAGATTCTTACCTTGTAATCCTCAAATTTTCCTCCTGTAGATTGGCATTAATCCTACTTAATTCCAGCAATTTGGTTTCACGCGCTTCCAAAATTCGATTCTTCTCTGATATACGCTGGAAAAATCAGCAAGCTTGAGGAAAAGCGAATGAAAGCTAGAAGGGATGCAGGCTACCATGCGATTTGTGCATTTCGATTTGTCGAGCTGGACACAAATACAAGTCCCGCTTAATAGAACAACATAAGGCACGGCAATTTGGATTGAATTTCCAACTGGGACTAAAAGATCCATGAAAAATATTATGTAGAAGATGAGCTGGATGAATGGACGTTTTTAGTAGAGACGCCGTCGTCCTCTCCAATAAACTTGGCTTCTTTGACAACAAGACATAAGGTTTCGATGGGATCCCAAAAATTCACTAATATTTGATCCATGGTTGTTACCTTTCAGCTTGTCATGTTGTCTTCTTCTTGCTCTTCTACATGTTGTTCTCCGCTTGAAGATGAAACAAAGGGGAGTTTCTTTTGGGGGAAGAAATCGAACAGGAACTAGTGAAAGGCCCATGTGAAATTTGAGGATTACATCAGATCGATTTTAACAGTAAATTTCGCTAAATACTCGTAATCCAAAGTGTTGTTGTGAAACGTGCTCTAACCTTTTAAGATTTAACCAAATAGGATTGAGACACGACAGTGACAATTGGGTCTTGTCTTAGCAAGATCCAGTTTTCGCCAGACTCCTTGAACATTTTTACTATAAAAATTTAGAAACAGATTAAGGCCAAATAGTTAATCATCTGAGAAAACTAAGTTCAATTATGGATTCAGCATGTGTGTTTACCCCTATAAGTCATATATATTTTGACGAAATAGATCGAAACTTCCTGCCTTACTTCTTCCAATTTTCCGGTTCGGCAGAGTTCCGGAACTACTTGTCCGGCGAAAAAATAAAGCTGAAAAACTGATTCAGCGTATTTCAAATAAAAATGTAACTACTTATTACAAAATTCCCGGTTTCGGTCGGATTCCAGGCGAACTATGTGTCCGGGTAAAAAATGATAGTCATATACGGATTCAGCATCTCTCCTTACCCCTAAATCGGACATCTAATCAACTACAAATAAAACTTTTGCTTTTAACAAATTTTCCGGTTTTGGCTGGATTCCGGGCAAACTACTTTGTCCGGCGGGAAAATGGTTTCCATAATCGTGTTCAGCATGTCTTCTTACCCCTTAATTGGCTTTATCAATAGCTGTTTAAAAATATTTTGTCTTAGATTAGATTATTTTATTGCTAAATTACATAATAACCAATCATAATAGGTAACCGCCCATGAGAAGGCATAAATAGACTGGCACTGGGCGGTTACCACAAACTACTACAACTTAACTTAAACAATAATTTAATTTTATGTCAACACTAATTAATCAATTTTTTTCCCGTAAACCACACAAAAGAAAAAAGAAAAAAAGAAGAAAGAAAAATAAATAAATAAAGGAAATAAAAAAAGAAATAATAACTTCTACCTTTATTCTCTGAATCCTGACTCATCACCCCGCCAACAAAAATTTCTTTACTCTTTTTTAAACAATTGTTGGTGTTCAACCGCCTTAACACTATCTGGGGAAGTCCATGAAGTGAATTCTGCTCATTAATCTGAACCCCCCCACCCCTAAATGTAGGGCTACATAGCCCATCTACGAGCTCGACCTTTCCCTTTACCCAAAGAATCCTCACACCGAGTTTCATCAAAATATCTCATTCCGTTCGAGAGTTATCGTGCTCACTGACGGACGAGCGGACCGACAGACGGACAACTTTCGCGATGTCATAGGTATCCCTCCACTTACGCTTTGGGATCTCAAAAACCACAGTAATTTGTCATTGCCACAGCCTTTCCTTTTTTCAACCAATAATTATTTTAACATGTGCATTTTCTTAAATTGTTTGGCTGCATCTTTCAAGTTGTTATGACGCCATGTGCATTTTCTCCGTTCAAAGTTATGTGACGTCCCAGGTGAAGGTTCCAAAGTTGACACCTGTTTTTGCTAAAACAGACCGTTATAAGAAGAGTTTTGTGCCTAGTTTTGTGGCCCTTTTTAACTCAAATTGACTTAAAGTGTGTCGTCCTTTTGTCGATTGTGTAATGTGTTTATTTGCTAACAATGTACCTGACGAAAAAATATCAAATTTGGCAGTTTGCTATGATAAGCCATAATTTTGAATTAAAGTTTTATTCTATTCTATTCTATAACAGAACCTACCTCTACTGTACTTACTCTTCATTCACCTATGTCTGTTTTATCGTCTGCTACATTCTGTCTATCTTTTTTCCATCTAGCGGGTACCTGGGAAACTTAAGTGGGCGGGGGGGGGGGGGGGGGGAGACCGCCAAGAAATCATTCTAGTGAACAACGCACCAAGTGCCCTCGACGAAATTGACTTTGTGAATCAATGGTGTCTTTCCGACTGCCTGAAGCGGAAAAGGACACTGGCTTCCAGCTCTAAGGAAATCTAAGGGCGTACAAAACGAAGTTTGACTTCCAATTGTTGTCAGATTTTCTTTGAGTCCCGAGGAAAGATGGGCGACAGAGTGGGAACATCTTGATTAAATTATGGGGAAAAGGAATTCTATGGATTCTCATAATTTTTTCTTATCCCTTCAAGGGAAGTCTAGCCTGCCCAGATTTTTTTCCAGACAGAAATAAAATTTTGCTAGAAAGATTTTTGCCAAATTTTGCTAGAAAATCTAAGTGAGAAAACAAATAGGGTCTTCAGGTTTATTATATTTTTCTTTCGGGGAAAACGGATCAACGGATAATCTTAATCTAGCGACATTTCGGCCCTTCATTGCAAGCGTCCTCTTCAGGCTCAAGCTAAAAATAACTAAGTGATGTGGGTAGTAAGAACCACTTATAGCCACGAGGGCCATCAGTGGAGAGGAGGAGGTGACTCCCCCCCCAAAGGTCTTGAGAAAGTACTTTCGTCGCGCGAAGACCGGCGAAAGTTCTAGTTTGTCGGCGCGGAGCGACGGCAAACACACAATCAAATTCTGCAAACATTTGTCGGACAAAACACAGAAGAAAAGGAATTCTGTATGCTTTTGTCGGGACTCGCTTTTCTCGTAAGCACATCAAGTTCTTTTTGGGATCCCAAAACGTAAGTGGAGGGATACCTATGACATCGCAAAAATGTCCGTCTGTCCGTCTGTCTGTGAGCACGGTAACTCTCGAAGGGAATGAGATATTTTGATGAAACTTGGTGTGAGGATTCTTTGGGTCAAGGGTAAGGTCAAGTTTGTAGATGGGCTTGTAGCTCTACATTTAGGGGTGGGAGAGGAGGTTTCAAATTAAGGGGCAAAACAAAATGTTTGTTAAAAGCTACTGAGATAGTTGATTTAGGGGTAAGGAGACATGCTGAATCCGCATATGAAAGTTATTTTCTTGCCGGAGAAGTGGTTCACCCGGAATCCGGTGAAAACCGGACACAAAACTTGTCGACCAATTTTCGGCTATAGCGGTCCTACCCCTTTATTCTCAAATGATCATAGCTCTGCGCACGTGGATGCCGACAATCATTTGTTTATTCTGTGGACGTCGGAGAAAATTGTGAAATCGAAGGTCGAAGGGGTTCTCTAAGGTTTTACACAGAGGCGAAAGGAACATGGGGTGAACGTGTTTATTTAAAGCGGTTTTCGATAGGGAGGAATTGAAATTATTAGTTAGTATACGTGCTGATATTTTACCGCTGGGAGACAGGAGGAGTTACACGGGTAGGCCGATTGGGAGAATTGGTCCTTACTTCTGCCCGATGTGTGGAGATACGAATGAGTGTGTGCGACATCTTATGTGTGATTGTAGGGAATTGAATGATTTCAGAAGTGAAATATTTGGAGTAAATAAGTGTGATCAGGAATGGATGGAGCAAATGTTTCAGAGCGAGTGTTATGGTACTATAAAGAAAGTGGGTAGATTCCTCAACCTGTCAACGATTCATAGAGATCATTTTTTGTAGTTTTAGTGGTAATTAGAATTAAGTTTGTCATTGTGTTTCCGTTTGTTTGTATTGCCATGGCCCTTGGGCTTTTAAGGTAATAAATATCATATCTTATCTTATATAATGTCCAAACGAGGAAACAATGTTGTTCTAGCGAGGATGCTGTTCAATGGGGATTCACCGGTAAAGTACAGGTCAAGTTCTTATCTTTAGAGGCAGAGGAGGGGTTTCGAATTTACGGTAAAACATGTATGTTTTATAAGCTAATAAAAAATTCATTGAGGGGGTAAGGAGATCCGCTGAATCCATATGTGAACTTAGTTTTCTTGCTGGACAAATGGTGCATCACTAATTCGGCTGAAACTGGAAATTTGGTTGAAGCTCAAAGTTCTTTCTGAAACCGATCAGAGATTCGGTATCGGACAAGGAGACATGCGGAATCCATTTTTGAACTTTATTTTAACAGTAAAAATATTCAAGGAATCTGACGAAGACTGAATGGCGAAGACATGACCCAATTGTTTGAATCAAATGTTAGATTTTTGGGATCCCATCGAAAACTTTGGTCTTGTTATACACAGGAAATGCAAAAGAAATACAAATCATAAGCGTTTGTCGGGCGTCGGTCGACTCGTCGGCACATCGGGTTCTATATAGGTAAGAAATCAAATTCTGCAAACATTTCTCCGTCACAGCCGGGAAGTTCAAGTCTCGTAGACAAATCAGGTTGCTTGAGGATCCCCATTCGCAAAAGTTGTCCGTTTGTCTGTGAGCACGATAACTCATGAAGGGAATGAGATATTTTGGTTATACATGGTGTAAGGGTTCTTTGGGTCAAGGGTAAGGTCAAGTTCGTAGATGGGCTGTGTAGCCCTACATTTAGAGGTGGGGGAGGGGGTTCAAATTAAGGGGCAACCAAATATTTTTAAACAGGTAATGTGATAGCCAATTATGGGTAAAAAGACATGCTGAGCACTTTTTTGAAAAGCATTTTCTACCGGGACGACTAGTTCGCCCGGAATCCGGCCAAAACCGGAATTTGTTAAAAGCAAAAGTTTTATTTGAACTTGATTAGGTGACAGATTTAGAGGTAAGAAGAGACGCTGAGTATGTATCTGACAATCATTTTCTACCCGGACAATTTGAAGTTGATTAGATGTTCTTTATAGATAAGAATATACGCTGACAATTAGTTCGCCCGGAATTCGGCCGAAACTGGAAATTTGGCAGAAGTAAAGCAGGAATAAGCCCTATCTGAACTTGGTTTTCTTTGATGATTTGCCTGGCCAAGACTGGGTCTAGCGAAGACAAGACCGAATTGTATGGATCAAATATTAGATTTTTGGGATCCCATCGAAACCTTGGTCTCGTTACACGTAAAAAATCAAGTTCTGCAAAAGTTTTTCGTCGGCATATCGGTCTGTCGCCACAAACTGGACGTCCCCCCCAAAGGTAAAAGGCTAGTGGCGCCCCTGATAGCTACTAGGCAATGAGGATTTAACACTAAGCTTGTTCTCACTGTCCAGGTTTCTTCAAAACTTAGCTGTTGCAAGTTCTCCACGATGTTCCAGTATTTTGGTCGGATTTTTTGTTTCGATCTGAGCAGTGGAACCTAAGCTTATTAAGAAATTAGGTGACAGGTATTGTTTGAGCTCCCAAAAAGGCGCCTGATTATAAATGGTTCGAAAATTTTCGCCTGCAGCGCCTTTCGTGGTAATCTCTAATCAGTGAAAGAGAATAAATAGAAGCGGAAGTGGAAGGGTGCTCATTTAAGCCTTAGGCTTGGATTTTTAGTGGTAATCTTTCAATCTTAGTGGTAACCTTTCGTGGTAATCTCTAATTAGTGAAAGAGATAAATAGAAGTGGAAGGGTGCTCATTTAGACCTTAGGCTTGGATTTTTAGCCATAAAAAAATAGAATTAACGAGGGAAGAAGTTGAGTTCTGCATGAGGCGAATACAAAAAAAAGGTTTCTTGACGGTTTCAGGGGTTTCAAGCTGATATCGGAGCAAGCTGAAATGACGGACCTTCTCGCACTGTTTTTCCTGAGCTACCTGCTTGCTTCATCCTGTAAGAATCGGCGTTAAAACGTGTCGTGAAATTGGTGTAATTTCCCGCCTGTGGTTCAGGTTGTTTAATTTCAAAAATACTTCATAACAATATATGTCGATCCCTGGGGGCCGGCAGGGGATGCGAGCTCGTTAGCTCGGCCCCATTTTAAACACTGACTATATGTAGACATTATAAATTAGTAGTTCTTCTGTAATACGCACACATAAGAAAGAAAGACTACTTACACACGCCTACTTACCAAACTCTCCATATACCAACAAAAAAAATAATAATATTAACACTAGGCTGTGGCCTAAGCTGAAGGAACGCTAAGTGCTAATATGCTATCCTTTGTTATTGACATTCTTTGTTACTGATCCTGGTTAGTTTGTTCATGTTGTTTTGTTAGATTGTTTGTTGTAGTTGTTGTTGTTTTTTCGTTATTTATCGTTTTGCTTCTTTCATAATACTCCGTATATTGTGTTTTGCACTTTACAGGTAATAAAGTTCATTCATTCAAAATAATAATAATAATTCAAATAACTAATAATAATAATAATTCTCGGGCCTTAGCTGGGCCAGTCGTATGTTCTGAGCCCCAGCCCCGAGTATTTATGGATGGCCCTGCCTTGACCGTTAAACTGTTGATTGGAGAATTACAGCTGGAGGACTTAAACTATTGATCTCTACAAACTCCTGGAATTCATGCGGTAACTCCGGAATCTTCTCAACTACTAGTACTGTCAGGGTTTGGACTATGTTGACAAGGTCCGGATTTAGCTTATTTGCTGTTGTAGCTACTGGTTCCTCCAGCTTAAAATCCCATCCCAGGCTTCCGTTTCCATCTGGCGCTTTACATTACCATACCACTGGCTGGGATTTGCATTTACTATCTTGTAATTATAATTATTAGCCGTCCCTTTCCTCGTCTCTTATCTAATCTTGTTTCCAAGTTTTTTCACTCCTCCTTTTCACGTTCCTTAAATCGTCTATCATTTTAAGCAATCGTTTGTTTGCATTCTCTGACCGGTACGGTCATTCTTTCCAGTATGCTCTTATTTTTGGGATCCCAAAACGTAAGTGCAGGGATACCTATGACTTCGTAAAAGTTGTCCGTCTGTCCGTCTGTTAGCACAATAGCTCTCGAAAGGGTTGATATATTTTGATCAAACTTGGCATGAGGACCCTCTGGGTCAAAGTACAGGTCAAGTTCGAAGATGGGTTCTCTAGTCCTACATATAGGAGTGGGGGAGGGGTTAGAAATTACGGGAAACAAAAAATATTTTTTAAAAGCTAATGAAATAGTCGATTTGGGGGTAAGCAGACATGCTGGTTCAGAATATGAAAATTATTTTCTCGACGAACATGTAGTACACACGGAATCCGGCAAAAACCTGAAAATTTGTGAAAAGTAAAAGTTTAATCTGAAGTTGATTAGAGGTTCGATTTACAGGTAAGGAGACGTGCTGAGTTCAAATACGAAAATTATTTTCTCCGCGGACAAAGATGTTCACCCGGAACCCGACAAAAATCGGAAAATTTGTGAAAAGTAAAAGATTAATCTGAGGTTGATTAGAGGTTCGATTTAGGGGCAAAGAGACGTGCTGAGTCCGAATATAGTAATTATTTTCTCGCCAGACAACTAGTACGGCCAGAACTCAGCCAAAACCGGAAAATTTGTTTAAAGTAAAACTTTTATTTGTATACGAGAAGATGTTCGTATTTGCGGGTAAGAAGACATGTACATGCTGAATACATATATGACAATCAACTTTTCACCGGACGTATAGATCTCTCGGAGTCGAATCGGAAATCGGAAAATTTGTTAAAAGTAGAAGTTTTATCTGAACTTGATTAGAGGTTCGATGTAGGGGTAAGAAGACATGCTGAATTCATTTTTTAGCTTTACTTTTTGTCAGAAAAGTAGTCTGTCCGGAATCGGGCTGAAAGCGAAAATTTGGCAGAAGTAACGAAGGAAGTTTTGATCAATTTCGTCAAACTAGATACGACGTAGGCTTTAGAGTAAATACACATGCTGAATCCATATATACAATTGGTCTTCTCAGATGATTACCATTGGCCTTAATCAGTTTCTAAATGTTTAAGAAGTCCGTCGAGGACCGAATCCACACGACCCAATCGTCTGGATCAAATCTTAAATTTTTGGGATCCCATCGATACCTTTGGTCTTGTTTTCCCAAGGAAACAGGAATGGTACTTATTGGTGAGCTTCTCCTGTGTACTTGAGACTCTTCGGTCACTCCTGAGAATCCAATCAAGTTGGACCAGGTTTCTGACGTTACCCAAGAGCTTGGTGATAGGTCTGCTGGTTATCTCTGTTATTGTGTGTGGAATAGCCTCCTTACTTTCTCCTTAAGCGATATCAAGGAAAAATGGAAGCTTCTACCAAAGGAAGGTCGTGAAGTCGGCTCTTGCTAAAAATGCAGCGAGGTCCGTACAAGCAATGCCAAGTTAAGTGTCGTCAATAGTCGTTGGGATTTTAACAATCAGCCCGCGATTAAAACAAAAAAAAGTTATTCAAATTCCGTCCAGGTTAATCCATATGCGTCACCCATAATGATGAAACCGTGATCAGGGTACTTATCAGACATAAAATCAATGCTTTATGAAAGCTTTTCTAAAAGAGATTCTTAGACTCTGTCAGGGGGCAAAATAAATATTGCATAGAAAGATCCCATTCATTTTTTTAGGGAGCCATCGTGTCTTTAGTCTAAGCAAAGCAACATAATTTCATCCCACTCACCTAATACAGGGTCTCACTCTTTGATGAGTATATGCAGCTGGAACACCACCACCTCTCTTACAGCGAGGATGATCTGATGATTGGTATCCAAATCGTGGACAAACCAGATAGTGGCACTCGTCAAAATCAATGTCATTGCACACACTGGCTTCCGAGACACGGCTGGCAAGGCCAGATGGGAAAGTCAAGTAAACATAGTTCAACTCGTTCCCGAAAATTTCCTAGGGCACGGCTTAACGTAGGGGCAATCATTCCCTTATGCTAATCTGGTAATTTTGCAAAGCGCTCCTTAGTCTGTTTACTATCCCAGCACAAGAATAAAGCAGCTATACAGCTCGCTGCGATTGTATGACTGGCGTGCTTGCTCACGCAGGCGATGTTTCTTAAATTGGTCGAGGTAGAGGATGTTTCTAGTCAGCTCCAATTCTTTCCGGGGATTTAGTCCAGGAAAAGATCGGCCGCTGGTGATAATGATCAGAATGCGGTCCATTTGCTTCGTGGCTGGGAGGAAGTGATTGCGAAGAGAGGTCATAGAAGATAGGTATATGGGAAAGTGTAGGCTATTATCCAACAAACTGCGGATGGTAAAGACGATGAAAGGAATATTCAGTGATTACGAGCTTGGGGCATTTCTTGAGATTTTCAGCAGAGGATAGAACAACATTCACTGGTAATTTTGTTCTGATGATTGTTTATTTATTTTTGTTGCACAGTTCAAGAGATGTTTGTGGAATCAAGCCCTTATTTTCTTCTTGATGTGCGGAAGTTGGGATGAGGGTGGTGTGAACATGTTTTGTGCGCTCAGAAAGCTGAGTGGGTGGATGAAAGCGAGTATTAAGAGCTGGAGCGTTTCTAGATTAGCGATGGGGCATGGAGTCAGACTTTCAGATTAGATTTCTAACAATTTCTTTTCTTTTCATTGGCCCTCGGGCGGCTGAGCCCGATAAATGAATCTAATTCGGCTATTCTTAGATTCAGGTCTCTTAGTTAACCAGAATGGATACCAAAACATTCCAGTTTGTTGACAGGAGCAAAAACACGAAATATGTGAGTCGCGAGACACATATTAGTTGCGTTCTTGCAGATACCATGGTATCTGTTACTACGGTAACTGGATCTGCAATTTGTCATTTTTGCAGTTATGGTGGTATCTGATACGGTTGCTCTGCAAAAAAGACTATTGCAATTGCACTTTTCGAAGTCATCCCAAAAGGAAAACTGATTTCCAGTTACATAAGTGTTAAACCACTTTCTCACTAATTTGACAAAATTTGATGAAAGTGAGATCACTTTTCGGATACCGCACGATCAGTTACCACGGTCGGACCGTGGTATCTGGACATCAGATACCACGACGACTGGCCAGATACCACGATAAATGCAGAAACACCTTTTGAAAGTGGTATCAGGTACCACGATAACTGCGAAAACGACTTTAGACCGTGGTATCAGATACCATGGTAACTGCAAAAACGCAACTATTTAAAGAGTAACCCAGGGCTAGCGATCAACATGTGGCCAGTTCGCGACTAAAAAGAACGGAATCAATTATACTGACATGTCTATTCGACCGTGACATAAGAGTGTGAGCCACTGCCCGATGAAAAACTTGAAGCCTGCGTAGTTGTATGATAGTTGTGCGAAAAGTTGCATGTATTGACATATAATAGTAAATAATACTATCATTAATGTGCCTCAGACTGGGCCAATCTTAAGCAGTAGTATCTAGTAGCATCCAGTCTTGCTATAGTACCATCCAGTCTTACTAACAGTAGCATGCAGTAGAATGCAGTAACACGGTAGCCTTAACATAGAAGCATGTAGTAGTACTGCATGCTACTTTTTCGTACAACTTCATACTACTATTAACAGATAAATTTTTCATCGGGTGTGAAGGGTGAGAGGGGGCAATGTATGGTTTCTGTCGGTCACATGAGAACCAATATGTTGCTGGAGCACAATACTTACCGATGAAAAGTTTATCTCAAAATAGTAGTATGAAGTTGTACGAAAAAGTAAAATGCAGTGCGAGCTGATGCTACTACATGCTTCTATGTAAAGGCTACCCTGTTACTGCATTCTACTGCATTTACTATTAGCAAGACAGGATGCTGCTGGATACTACTGCTTAAGATTAGCCGAGTCTGAAACTCATATTCTTTACTATTACATATCAATACATGCAACTTTTTCGTACAACTATCATACAACTACGCAGGCTAGAAATTTTTCATCGGGTTATTTATGTTGATATAGCTTACCTTCATCAGCTTTTCCACTTCCGACGCCAAACTGTCATCAGAGCCACCACTTGAGCCTTCGGAAAGTTGCCGCCTGTGTCCCTTTGCTTTCGGGTGGGACGACATGACTGTTAAATGAGTAGGTCCGTCGTGTAGGCCATGGTCTGCCAAGTACCGATTCGGACTCATGGTTGGTCGGCTACCGGGGCTAAAACGATAGAGCAACACGTCAGAAATATATAATCCTATGTGCATAACCTTTAGGCTATCCAGAATGCATGATCCTAAGAATTTCCAACTCCTGCGGCAGTGATGTGACTATCATTTACTCCACGGTGGTCAGAGGAGTAACAGTCTCGGGGAGAAAATGCTTTGTTTTGTTTTTTTGCTAACGGTTAAATGCTGAAGTTGTCGACCCATCAAGGTTTTCAGAATGGTATGTTCTAGTCCAAGAAGAATTTGTTTCTGAACTGATGACACAACCTGTAATCACATGGCTATCCCTTTAGGGTATCCAGAATGCATGATCCTAGGATTTTCCAACTCCTGCGGCAGTGATGTGACTATCATTTACTCCACGGTGGTCAGAGGAATAACAGTCTCATGGGGAAAATACAACTTCACGACAAGACGAATGATTAATTGTGTCTGTTGGTTCAGTGAACCCGTCAAGGATATCGCTTTTGGATCCTAGTTGTTTCTGAGATCTGACTGCATGTGACAAGGATTTGGTCAAGCGTATCGTCCGCTATCTGGCCAATTATTGGTGAACTTGGTATTTTTCCGTCTGGCTTCGGTTGTTTCAAGCCTAGTGGTTTCACTGGTAGCTTCGATTGTTCGTGTTTGCTCGGATTCTGTGGAACCTTTCTTCCTTTCTTTGGACAGAAATAGCTTTTGACCGCTTTGCGTGGGTCTTTCAAATGGCAGAAGTAAGAGGCTGCACCTACTCCACTTTCTGATTTCCAGCCATCTACTTCACAGGGAACTAGCAGTTGTAGGACAGCTGCAGTATTTCCTTGAATCCCGACATCACCAGGTAGAAGTAAGAGGCTGCAACCACTCCACTTTCTGATTTCCAGCCATCTACTTCACAGGGAACTAGCAGTTGTAGGACAGCTGCAGTATTTCCTTGAATCCCGACATCACCAGGTAGAAGTAAGAGGCTGCAACCACTCCACTTTCTGATATCCAGCCATCTACTTCACAGGGAACTAGCAGTTGTAGGACAGCTGTAGTATTTACTTGAATCCTGACATCACTAGGTAAAAGTAAGAGGCTGCACCTACTCCACTTTCTGATTTCCAGCCATCTACTTCACAAGAAAGTAGCAGCTGGCAGTATTTCCGTGAATCCTGACATCACTAGGTAGAAGTAAGAGGCTGCACCTACTCCGCTTTCTGATTTCCAGCCATCTACTTCACAAGAAAGTAGCAGCTGGCAGTATTTCCGTGAATCCTGACATCACTAGGTAGAAGTAAGAGGCTGCACCTACTCCACTTTCTGATTTCCAGCCATCTACTTCACAAGAAAGTAGCAGCTGGCAGTACTTCCGTGAATCCTGACATCACTAGGTAGAAGTAAGAGGCTGCACCTACTCCACTTTCTGATTTCCAGCCATCTACTTCACAAGAAAGTAGCAGCTGGCAGTATTTCCGTGAATCCTGACATCACTAGGTAGAAGTAAGAGGCTGCACCTACTCCACTTTCTGATTTCCAGCCATCTACTTCACAAGAAAGTAGCAGCTGGCAGTATTTCCGTGAATCCTGACATCACTAGGTAGAAGTAAGAGGCTGCACCTACTCCACTTTCTGATTTCCAGCCATCTACTTCACAAGAAAGTAGCAGCTGGCAGTATTTCCGTGAATCCTGACATCACTAGGGAGAAGTAAGAGGCTGCACCTACTCCACTTTCTGATTTCCAGCCATCTACTACACAAGAAAGTAGCAGCTGGTAGTATTTCCGTGAATCCTGACATCACTAGGTAGAAGTAAGAGGCTGCACCTACTCCACTTTCTGATTTCCAGCCATCTACTTCACAGGAAAGTAGCAGCTGGCAGTATTTCCGTGTATCCTGACATCACTAGGTTTGACGTGAGTTCCACTTTTTTTCTGCCATGTAATGTGTAGATTTACTGTTCGTCTCGTTGCTGTCTACGAAGGGTGGGGTGGGTGATTCTGGCGGATAGAGAAGAGACAAAAATAAATTTCTGGGTGGTCCGGAATTCTGTCGATGCTCCTTGACGGCGATCCGAAAGGGGGTGTGCAGTATGTAGTGTGGGATCGACTCTATGCAGGTGAAGTATCTGGTGAGGAGTTACTTCCTCCACTACACTAGCTCTCTGCTTTGTGTAGGAGTATCTGAATCGTAGTTGTTCGACGCAGCCACAAGTGTTTTCTGGCATGTAGTTTGAGCTTTTCGAGCACGCTCCATAAATGGTAAAACCCTAATTCGGTCTTCGGTCTGATGCTTGCAAAACTGCAGTAGTGACAATACATTTTTTAGATTGTGTACAACAGTGTACATCATAGTGTACAAATGTACAAAAAACGGAGTAATTAAATATAAAACTGATTTGAAAACGCCAAAGAACAAAACTACTGTCCTAAGAAAAGTTACAAGATTGTAAGATTTGGGCAGAACTACTTAATAATTTTCACTATAATTCAAGTACAAAAATGTACCAAAAAGTTAGGGAAGCGTCGAAGCACAAGCTTGTCGTCATCGCAGATATGGCAGCGATCGGCGCGCCGCAGTTACGTAGGCGTGTTTTGGTGTGCGTAATCTCAGCATCATCGATGACATTCGTCGCGGCGTGGCTTATACAAATGAAAACAACCTTCAATCTCGTGTCCGATTTGTAATAAGAAGCTTATTTTACCACGACCTTTCACAAAGGCAATGAAGCGCAAAAGAATCTGGCATTTGATGAACTGGATCTCGTGATGAACATCAGATGCAATAGGATCGATGTGAACTTGTGAACGGTGTGAACCAAAGGAATGTTGAAGATTTTGCACAAATAGCTTGAGCTCCAACAATGGTCTGCCAGTCAGTCCGAACCTTTAAACCTCTTTTCCATTAGCAAGGTAATAACAAGTGTAACAAACCAAATCGTAGCAGCCTAATACCCTCTTTGTCGCAATTTATTAAGAATGGCATATCATCGATCATATGACAAAACAGTCCAGTTTCCAACTGTTCATTAAAGTACGTCACGTCGTCTTATTTGTTGCTGTTACATTAAAATCCTCATCCATAGATATATCTCCCCCAATATACAAGTGTTGGACTTGAGACCTGTCATAGACGAACTTAACTCATGGGAAATCTGGCCTCAGCTGCCCATGAACGGGAGGGGGACGGGACCTATCAAAATGCGTATTTACATCTCTTTTTCCTGAAGTATACCAGCTTAGAGTTTGATTCCAGTCACTGGTTAAAAAACATTTTCATGGGCAATTTGGGCCCACTTCCCCATGAACGGGGAGGGTGGGTTCAACTCCACACATATATCCCCAACCCATATGATCCAAAAGCACAAAGGAATTTCATAGCCTTATTTCCAGATATTATCAAGTTAAAAACATTAAAAAAAAAAGGCAATCTGGGCCCAATTGCCCCTGAACCAAGTGGAGGTGGGGTTTGGGACCCACAAAAAGTAAAAAGAGACCCCAATGCTCACCAACCTACCAAGTTTCCACTTGATACCTGTTGGTTCGTGTCACGGCTAACGAACTTTACTCCTGGACAATCTGGGCCCAGTTGCCCATGAACGGGTGGGTGGGGGAGGTGCAACTTTAAAAGCAATGTCCCAGCCCTAGGATCTATACGTACAAGGAATTTCATAGTCCTATGTCCAGTTATGGTCAAGTTTACATTATTCACTGGGCAGTGGGCAATCTGGGCCCATTTGCCCAGGATGTGGGGAGTGGGACCCCCAAAAGGCATAACTAGATCCAATACCCACAAGTGTACCAACTTTGAACTTGATACTTACACTGATCCACGAGTTAAGAGCTCCACAAAATACGGTGAAAACCAAAAACCGAAAGCCGAAAGCTGCTACCGCGCTCGCAATAGTGGATTGTTAAAAGGAACACTCCACCAAAAACGAGTCAAAACACGAAAACAAACAAAAAACAACACAAAGGAGCACAACCCACACAGGGATGTGCCATGGGGTACCTCTACCATGGTTGCAAAAACAACTACACCAAATAAAGACTCTGCTTCTAAACTGTGCTTCCGTCGCTTTTTACAGCTGGTCTGTTGGAGGATCTCTGAATCGCCTCTCGTTGACTTTGACTGGGAAATCTCGTTAAGTTTTTAGAAGAAAATACGGTCTTCTGTATGTGTGAATGCGCAGCATCAAATGGAGGAAACAGGAAATCATTTGGAGTAAGTTTCTGAAGTAAGACTGGAACAGAGGGACTAAAGGGTAATGAAAAGTTTTGAGTAAGTTCTGAATAGGGGGACTATAGCGGTTAACAAAAGTTAAACACTTTAGTAAAAGTTAAGAGTTTGGAGAGATTTGTCAGGGCAGTTCTATGTCACCGCAAGAAATGCATCAGAGCTGATAAGTTATCACAATATATATTAAAAATATTGCATTATATATTATATGATGTTATCGTATATACCAGTTGCTTATGGTATACAGAAAAGTAAAGCAACGACAATGCATGTCGGTCGGTTCAACTTTTGCGAGTTAAAGCACTTCCACATTAGCTCGGAGAATCACACTTGCCAAATTTTAGCACTGTCAAACTTTTTGCTAGGATTGATGCAGAGACTGAAACCTAGACACAGAGTAGGAATACCTATGACTATGTTTTTGTGAGATCAGCTGCGCCTATATTCAGGTTACGGTAGCGTTCCAGCGACTTATTATTAGTTACTACAATTTACTTCTCATGGTACCGAGCATCATGAGTGATAATAACTATCGGTTCTGCAGGAACTCCCGTAAGAGTGATGGAGTGATGACGTATGTCCGCGTTGTTATTAGTTTCGTTCCAGAGCGCGTTATAACTATCAAAATACGGCGCTCGCTCCTCTTACCATCATATCATCGACCAAAGGCAGTTAATAAAATCATGAAGTACACCTTGCAGCGCACAGGTTTAACACGGTCCGCGATTAACACGCCCAAGTTTTACCAATATCTCTCGGTTTTAGCAAAAATCAGGCTGATATTGCTTGTGGCGCAAAATTTCAAGAATTTAGTCTCATTGAAGTTTATAAATAAATCGGCTTCTCGAGCAATGAGGGAAGATGTATGACGGGCCTGATGATTGGATCACGTCATTTGCTGTCGTCTTTTTTTTAACTTTAAATTCCGAACCTGTAATAACTAACTGGAACGCTACCTACATAAAGAACTCATACCTTGATATCACTTCAATGTCGGAGGACGCAGCCGTCTCCAACTCATCACCAGAAGTGTGTCCGCTGTTGAAGGCTGACCTATGCTTCGTAGCCTCCGACCTGGGAACAGGAAATCGAAATTTTAATATCCCGATTTCCACCAAATAACATTCGAAGAAGTTCCTCGCAATCTCCGTTCTGAGCAGCGGCTAATACAATTACTAGATTCGGAGGAAAAGCCGTAGTAAACACGAAGTCTGATCTGACAGGACTTGTTCTAGGAAGTAATCGCCTCGACTTCCACTAGACAGGGTTGCCACATGTCGCACGATAGTGGGTATTGTCACTCTATTTTGTTTTTGTCACTCTTGTCCTACGTAGGACATAAAAATTACTCTATTTTAGAAAATGACCAAATGTCTCATTTTTGCAGCAGGGATTCCGACCAGAAGTAACTATTTCAAGTTTTTTTTTCATGAAATTAAAATTAAGATGCGTCATATTTACAGAGGTGATTCCGACCAAAAGTGAACATTTCATGAAAATAGATTTCACTCCCAATTCACTCTCTGTTTCGGGCCAAAAATCACTCTCTAAATACTTTGATGTGACAACCCTGCCACTAGAGGGCAGTTCAGCTGAAGCACCCAATCACGGATGAGAGTAAACAATGATAGGTTGAAAAAACCTAAGCGAATTCTGTCTGACAGAGACATGTTATGGGAAGTCTACTCAATTCATAGTGATAGAAGACAGCCACAACGTCCGTAAGACTGCACAAAGCTGAAACATCTAACGACGGATGGTGAAAGCTTTCAACTAGAAGCGGCAATAATTTAAGTCTATATAAGGGCCTATATTTATTCAAGTCTATATAATTAAGCCTATATTTTCGTGAAATCAAGGGTATATTTTTATACCGGTGGGGTAGGAAATTCATCATGTCTAATTAACAGCCCAGCTTTTGTATAGATGTATCTGTATTGATAAGCCCATACCGTAATATAAGTACGATGATAACATTAACAAATGGATAAGACTATCCATGTGTTAAAGTTTAACTGAAAAGGGCAGAGATGGGACAGTCTTGTTACCCTCACTTATTCACTTAAAGAGGCCTGAAGATCCGATGAAAATGCGTTACTTCGTTGCTTCGCTATTCACGAATAATCAGTTTTCAAATAGTGGAATTTCCCTGTCAGATTTGTAGTACTACCGGTGTCATATGCTTGACGAAAAAGATTTATGATTTTTTTTTGTTCAGGCACTAAGCAGCCTTCACCAAGCTTATCACCGCACACTGAAATGCCGCGTTTGTGTTCAGATTCAAATATTCCGCGTCATAGTAGAATTTGCGCTGTGGGGACAGCCATAGACATTCTGAACCTCACTACTAGAGCAGATAGTGGAAAATAAAAATTTCTCTTAGAACAACCCAAATAGCTCAGTATATTCAACTAAATGATACAAAAATAAGTTTGCTTTTCAGTTAAACTTTAAGTATTATGACAAATGCCGAGAATATCTATTGTATGGCCTCTTGTGGAAAGTGTCCTACCTTCAGATAGGCCAGGGAGACGGAACTTGGAGGGAATACTTAGAAAGTTACCCAGTTATCATTTGGAAATGACTATTTCCCGCATCCGATCATCCGTAGGGGAGGGGGGTAAGGAAGGGAAATCTTGAACCATGCTACGGAGTCAAGAGATAGAACGAAAACGAGGAGAAAAGGAAGCCAGAAATGAAAAACAATACAACCGTGTGTAACCACTTACGCAAAGAAAAGAGGTAACGGGTACCTTTCAAATGATAGGGGTGAGGAGTCGCGAAGTTCCGTCTCTCCCTCTTTGGAGGGATCTTCACACTTGACGAAGGAATCGGTAGAGCTAACAGTTCGACTGTCCCCGCCAACCATCGAACGCGATTCTTGGAATGTTTCAGGATTTGGAGACAAAGTCCTTACGGCGGCGATTTGCACCTGAAAGAAGCAAGAATCAGCTATGATACACGCTTCGTTCGCCAGGCAAGACGTGTGTCAATTAGGACGGCCCGAGGAGACCACGAAATCAGACTGCAGCTTTTTCCCGGGCATTCAACAAGACAAATTTCGGGATCAAGTATTTTGTTAATTTGTATAACAAGAGCTACGAGGACATCTGGCACTTGTTACGAGTAGGCGGTTCAAGAAAGTAGAGGAGAACGTCACAAAATACACCCGTCATCCGAAAATGCGGTTCGGACCTAGAAATAGGATATGTAGTTTCACTCAAGTCTGAGTATTCCCGGCATCGCCTCGGATCATCTGGAGCAAATGCCTGTTCTAACCAGGGGCGTTTTCTTGAAAACAGGTGTTTTTTCTGCAAAAACAGTCGGTAAAAAATCGGGTTCTCAAGTCGAAAATTAGGTCAGGTCACTAATATGCCTGCAAATTTTCTAACTCGCGATCATCGGAATTCCGGGAAACCCCTAAACCCCCCCCCCCCCCACCACCACCACCACAGAGCTCCGATACGATCTGGCTCCATCAATTACGTATCTAGGCCTAATGCTTGTTCTCCCCACCCTGGGCTCTAAGCGTTTCACAAGTTTTCTGCCCCCCCCACCACCACCCCACAAGTATCGAATCCGATCCGGACTTGACATGGAACTTCTGAGACGATAGCTCGTTCGAACTGTCAAGTTTCATTCATATTCCATCACCCGTTCAAACGTTGTCCATACCACTAGATTCCGGATTCCCCATCCACTCCTCCACGATGGTCGGATCGAGTAAATGACTATTCTCAAGTCAATCTGTTCAGGTCCCTGACAGGCCTGCCAAGTTTCATCGTCCTAGCACATCAGGAAGTACCGGAGCCGCGCGATCACTAGAAATCAATACCACCCCCCCCAACTCTCCCACAGTGCCCGAATCCGGTCCGATTATGTCAATGACGTATCTATGGCTTGTGCTTGTGCTTGTTCTTCCCACCAACATTCATCCCGATCCCTCCCACTCTAAGCGTTTCCTAAGATTTCCGGTTCCCCCTCCAACTCCCCCCAATGTCACGGGATCCGGTCCGGACTTAAATTGGGACGTCTGAGATACGGGCTCTTCCTAAATGTCCAGTTCCATTTAAATCCGATGATTCGTTCGCAAGTTAAAAATACCTCAATTTTCCGGATTCCTCACTCTCCCCCCCCCCACCCCCACCCCAGATGGTCGGATCGGGGAAGTGAATATTTCCAATTTAATCTGGACGGGTCCCTGATACGCCTGCCAAGTTTCTTCGTCTTAGATTACGTGGAAGTGCCAAAACTAGCAAAACTCGAACCGACAGACCGACGCACGGACAGAAAGTGCGATCGCTATATGGCACTTGGCCCAAGGGCAAGTGGCGTAAAAACAAAGGCGAAGGCATCCGCGAAAAAAAAGAGCTGCGAGCTCATTTGGCACTTGTTACGAGTAGGTGGTTTTCGCCAGGGGCTTTTGGAACCGAGGGTTTCGCCCGGGGAGAGGGTTTGGCGGGGGTTACGTCCGGGGCCGGGGTCGCCAGGGGGTCACCTAGACCCCGCCAATATAGCTATCTATATATGTGTGTGTTAGTCAGCGATACAGAACGATATTTCACGGATAAATAGGCAGAGGAGCAGATACAGACAAAATCAACACTGCCTTAGGGATCCTTCACTTTCATTTGAAATCCTGAAAACGCTTAATAATGAAGTAACTTAGCATTTTAATCGTAAATATGAGGTGGATTTACAGAAACCATGTCATGTTACAGATCTTGAAAAGGGAAAAAAATATGAAGTATGAGCTATCTTGATTTGTTCTAGGAATCTAACTCCAGCCTAAACTAGCCAAATCTTTTATTTCAAGATCCGTGCAATGACCCTGCGTATGTCATCTCCGAGGTCACGGCGAAGTTCCCCGAAGCCAGACCAATCTCTTCCAATCAAGGAAATGAAACCTTTCATTGCATTCTTGGTTGGGATTTCCTTTCATTGCTTATCCTACCCAATCCGTAAAAACTTCAGAATTAGCTAATGCACCGACCTAAGGAGGCATCATCTTTCTAGCTAACGGGCAATTCGCAGAACATTCTGACGTTTACGTAGTAAGTATAGGTGTAAACGACCAGTAAAAGGTCTTTCAAATTGTTACTGCGGCATTGGATCCAGACGAAAGCCGGACAGAATAAATAACAAGAGCTAAGATCTCCTATGGCACTTCTTCCGAGTAGGTGGTACAAGAAAGTAGATGAGAATGTTACAAAATCCCCCCTTCAACCCCCCTAGGATTGGACCTAGAAATAAGGTAACTAATTTCACGCGAGCCTGAGCATTTCCGGCATCGCCTCGGATAATCTAGGGCAAATGTTTCACCATACTAGTTTGATTCCTAGGAGTGCCGTACTATTGCCGGTACGCCTCGCCCTCAAACTTCCGTACCAGGGCCAAATCTGGTTCAGCCACATATACAGATTATCTAAGGCATCTTCTCGTACCGCAAGTTTCAATCAGGTCGAAGCTTTTTTTGTGGAAACGTCGGAATTCCCGATATGGTTCTGTCGAGAATCTATTTACGGCTTGTGCTTGTTCTTCCCACCAAGTTCCATCCCAATAATTTCCGGATTCCCCTTCCCTTAACTCCCACCAAAACTGCCGGACCCAGGAACAGAAATTTTCCTAGGGCATTGTGTCAGTTCTTCAAGTCTATTCAGTCGGGTCGCTAAAATGCCTTCCTAGTTTCATCGTCCTTAGCAGATCTAGAAATACCGTAGCTTGCGATCACCGGAATTCCCGTAAATCCCCTCCGGCTCCCCCTAAAAAGACCCGATATGATATGGTTCTGTCAAGAATCTATTTACGGCTTATGCTTGTTCTTCCCACCTAATTCCATCCCAATCCCTCGGCACTAGGCGTTTCACGAATATTCCGGTGCCCCCTTCAACCCCCCCCCCACAAGTATCGGATTCGGTCCGGGCTTGACATGGAATATCTGAAACGACACCTCTTTCCAGTTGCCAAGTTTCTTTCAAATCCGATCGCCTGTTCGACAGTTATGAATGCCACAAGATTCCGGATTCCCCATCCCTCCATTCCCCCACGACCATCGGATCATGCAAACGACTATTGTCAAGTCAGTTTGAGTCCCTAATACGCCGCACCAGTTGCTTCGTCCTAGTACATCAAGAAGTACCGAGCTCACGGATAATCAGAAATCCGCCCCCCCCCCCCCCAACTCCCCCATACTGCCCGAATCCGGTCCCGTTATGTCAATGATGTATCTAGGACTTATACTTGCTCTTCCCACCAAGTTTAATCCTGATCCCTCCACTCTAAGCGTTTCCCATGATTTCCGGTTCCCCTCTCTAACACCCCCCGAAGTCACCGGATCAGGTCCGGATCTTAGGTGGATCGTCTGAGACGAGGTCTTTCCAAATACCAAGTTTCATTGAGATCCGATCACCCGTTCAAGGGTTATAAATACCTCAAGATTCCGGATTCCGCCTCCCCACACTCCCCCATGATGATCGGATCATGCAAACGACTATTGTCAAGTCAGTTTGTTCAAGTCCCTGATATGCCAGCCCAGTTGCATCGTCCTAGTACATCAGGAAGTATTTAACTCACGGATAGCCTAATCACAAATCCGGACCCCCAACTCCCCCTATAGTGCCGAATCCGGTCCGATTATGTCAATGATGTATCTAGGACATGTGCTTGCTCTTCCCACCAAGTTTCATCCTGATCCCTCCACTCTAGGCGTTTCCCAAGATTTCCGGTTCCCCTCTCCAACTCCCGGTCCGGATTTTATGTGGATCGTCTGAGATGCGAGGTCTTTCCAAATATCAAGTTTCGTTAAGATCTGATCGCCCGTTCAAGAGTTATAAATACCTCAAGATTCCGGATCCCCCCTCCCTCCACTCCCCCCCCCCCCCCCGCGATGCTCGGATCGGGAAAGTGACTATTTCCAACTTAATCATTTCGCGTCCCTGATGCGCCTGCCAAGTTTCATCGTCCCAGCTTATGTGGAAGTGCCCGGACTACCAAAACCTAGACCGACAGACGGACAGAAATTGAGATCGCTATATGGCAGTTGGCCGAAGGGCAAGTGCCATAAAAACCTTAAGCGACGGAAGAAGGTAGAAGATGCTGAAGACGAACTTTAGATCTAGCGTGGTTGCATTATGGCGTATGGAGACTAGGCCAGCAACCAGGCGGCAACAACTCTCCCAGACGTTCTTGTCCCTTCACATATCAATATTGTAGTCAGAAAATCTTTAAAAGCGGTGTATTTTAAATATTGTAAAGTTCGCCTTGATTCCTCGTCAGTTTTAGTAAATAACTAGTGTGTAATTATTAGTTACTTAGTTAGGAGCAAGTAGAGATTAATTCGTTAGTCTAGACTAGACTAACGAATTCTATAGGTCAAGACCCGATGACAACACTTCGGAAAAGAACTGTGTTCCTTTACAAAACAAGAGCTAGAACCTGATATGGCACTTGCAAGGCTGGGAAAGAAGATGAAAGTAGGAATTTGCCAATTTGTGGGTTTGTTGTGATCATTTGTAAGCAAAACCCTTGAGATAAGAATGACCATGGAACCTTGGAAATCACGAGAATGTATCGTTCGGTAAAAAGTACTTCATTTTTGGGATCCCAGAACGTAAGTGGAGGGATACCTATGACTTCGTAAAAGTTGTCTGTCTGTCTGTCTGTCCATCCGTCTGTCACATGATAACTCTCGAAGAGAATGAGATATTTTGATGAAGCTTGTTGTTAGGACTCTTTAGGTCAAGGGAGAGGTCGAGTTCCTGGATGGGCTCTGTAGCTCAACATTTAGGAGGGGCGTCATTCGAACGTTATGCATGCCCCTATTCTCTGGATTCCGCCACCTCCCCCTCCCCCCACGATGGTCGGGTCGGTCAAGTGACTATTTCCAAGTTAGTTTGGTCGGGTCCCTAATATGCCTGCCAAGTTTCATCGTCCTAGCACTTCTGGAAGTACCCTAACTCGAGATGAGTGGACCGACAGACCGACCGACCGAAAAGTGTACGGTATATGGCACTTGAGCGGAGCTGCAAGTGCCATAAAAACACCAGTCGCCAACTTTAATACTGTGCTGCAAGCTAACCGCTACTGAATCGTTCCTGCGAAAGGCCAAATCACCGGCTTGCCGAGCAGAAATCATCACACGTCTTAGTCGGTCACTACTGAGTTTGGAAGTATTTTCACGCAGAAGCCAAACCAGCGTACTTTTTCTTATAGGTACGGGCGAATCGTTCTCGGATTTGCGAACTAGGCAGAAGTCGCTACGTTTCAACAGTTCGATGTTACTCGCGCTCAAATATGCAAATTTACTAATATAATTTGCGATAATAGGGATATCTTCAGAAACTTCCGGTAACTTGTCATTTTCACAAACATCAGCTAGCATCAGCATCTCTCTTCATTTGTGTCGGAAACGGCATCCGCATCACTTTTGTCATCTGAAGTTACTTTTTCTATTATTTTACATGTTTTTTAGGAGTTCAAGAGGTAGGGTGGGGAGGGTGGTGGTGGAAGTCATGTAGATAGTTCCTAGGGTCTACAGAAATGAAATATGCCAAGATTTTTTTCCTAGGTGTTCATATCACTGTACCCCAAACTTCTCCTGCATAGGGGATTCTTTTTCTTCTATGTAGGAGATTCCCCTGGGCAGGAGAATTCTTCAAAAATTTTGGTGCCCAGCTGTTCAATAGAAGAAGTGTTGTTGTTTTGACTAGTACTGTTTTGACAATATGGAACTAGTTGCATAGTAGTGGATCTGTTGTTTATAAATTGAATAAAATCCTTGAATGCTATTACTTCCATTACCTATATTTAGCTCAGCTCTTGTACTTCTGTAGTACGGTGCAAAAACTATATCAAACACAAGAGGAGGCTAACAGCCCTTAAATTCTACCACTCCCGATCAACAATGGTTTACCAAAAATTGTAGGGCTAGCCAAGACAAATATTTTGCTATTAAATTAAAGATTCTTGGAATAGCTGTAGCTAAGGCTACACCATATATTGTATATGATGTCTACAGAAATACAAATAAAAAAAGAAGAGTTAAAAGGATAATTAAAGATCGAAAATAGCTATTTTTGAGCAAGAGGCGGGTGGGTGGCGCGCGTGGCGGATGATTGGCGCGCGTGGCGGATGGGTGGCGGATGAGTGGCGCACGTGGCGGATGGGTGGCGGATGAGTGGCGCGCGTGGCGGATGGGTGGCGCATGGGTTGCACAACAAGGTGTACACGAAGTGGCGGAGAGCGGGCAGCCCCTTGGGTTCAAATTAAGGGGCGAGTAATTTTTTTAACAGATAGTGATAGTGAGATAGCCGATTTAGAGGTAAGAAGACATGCTGAACAAGAATACGAAAATCATTTTCTCGTCGGACAAGTAGTTCGCGCGGAATCCGGCCGAAACCGGAAAATTTGTTAAAAGTAAAAGTATTATCTGAAGTTGATTAGATGTCCGATATAGGGGTAAGAAGCAATGGTAAATCCGCTTTTGACAATCATTTTCTACCCAGACATATAGTTCGCCCGGAATCCGGCTGAAACCCGGAAAATTTGTCAAAAGTTTAAGTTTTATCTGAAAATATAGGGGTAAGGAGATACGCTGAATTCGTTTTCGAGCTTTCGTTTCTGCCGGACAAGTAGTTCGCCCGGTTCTGTCACTGATGTATCTAGGACTTATGCTTGTTCTTCCCACCAAGTGTCATCCGATCGCTAGACTCTATGCGTGTCACAAAACTTCCGGTTCCCACCCCCCGAGTACCCCCAAAGTGATCGGATCATGGCCGCGCATGAAATGGGACATCTGAGACATAAGTTCTTTCGAATACCAAGCTACATTAAGATTCGATCACCCGTTCAAAAGTTGGACATACCTGAAGATTCCGGATTCCCCCCCTCCTCCACTCCCCCTTCGATGGTCAGATCGGAGAAACGACTGTTCTTACCTTAAAATGGTCGAGTCCCTGACATGCCTGCCAAGTTTCATAGTCCTAGCACATGCGGAAGCATCTTAACTCGGGATCACCGGAATTAGAGAACACTCCCTCCAACTCCCCCACTGATCCCGAATCCGGTCCGTTCTTGCCAACTTTGTATCTACGTCTTGTTCTTATTCTTCCTACCAAGTTTCATCCCGATCCGTTCACTCGGAACATGTCACACGATTTTTCGGTAACGAATCAGAACCAAACGAATCTCACCGAATTATGAAATGGACTGACCGAATGCGACCGAATTACCGAATTCGGTAAAGAACGAGACCAAATAAACAGGTCAAATCACCGAATTCACGCAGGGACGGACCGAATGCGGCGAAGCCGATGCGGACTGACCACAATTTGGATGAATAACTCGCGATCACCGGACTGACCGACCGACAGACAGACCGCGCTAAACTATGTTGATCGGTTTCAACTAAAAAAAATTCAACTGCTAAAAATCAACGGTTGTTTCTAATCGTTTGCGATTGGGATTCAGATTCGCCGTTTCAGTTAAATTATTTTGATCGTTTACAACTAAAAACATTCACCTGCCCTCCTAAAACCAGGTCTTGTTTCAGGACTTCGAACCGAACCAACGGTTTCCGATCGAAAAGCAACTAAAAACGATCGTAAACAGTTGTTGAATAACACCTGAAAAAAACGATGGTAAACAGTTCTAAAATTACGATTGGAAACAGTTGTTCCCAATCGTTTACGGTTGGGATTTCGATTCACCGTTTCACTTGAACTATTTCATTCTGTAAAACTAAAAAAATAAACTTCCCTATTACCGTTGTTAAAAATCAGGATCCGATCGAAACAACTTAAAACGATTGGAAACAATTGAAAACGATCGTTTTGAATCGGTACGAAAAAAAAAAGATCGTAAATTACGATCGGAAACAACTGTTTCCAATCGTTTACGATTGGGATTTCAGATTCACAGTTTCACTTAAACTATTTCCATTGTGTAAAACTAAAAAAAAATAAACTTCCATATTACCGTTGTTAAAATCAGGTCTGTATTTCATGATTTGAAAACAAAACCAAGTGCTTCCGATCCAAACAACTGAAAACGATTGGAAACAACTGAAAACGATTGGAAACAACTGAAAACGATTGGAAACAATTGAAAATCGGTACGAGAAAAGCGATCGTAGAATTACGATCGGAAACAACTGTTTCCAATCGTTTACGATTGGGATTTCAGATTCACAGTTTCACTTGTAACTATTTTCATTGTGTAAACTAAAAAAATATACTTCCCTATTACCGTTGTTAAAAATCAGGTCTGTATTTCATGATTTGAAAACAAAACCGAGTATTTCCGATCGAAACAACTGAAAACGACTGAAAACAATTGAAAACGATCGTTTTGAATCGGTACGAAAGCAGGAGCTACGAGCTCATTTGGCACTTCACAAAACAGCCCGCCATCCAAAAATGCGGTTCGGACATAGAATTAGGATATCTAGTTTCCCTCAAGTTAGAAAATTTCCGACATCACCTCCGAGCCATCGCCAACCTTCCGAGTTTCAACCCAAGAAATCCACTCGCTATGTGCGAGACGTGCCCAAGATTTTCGGTACCCCCTTCCAACTCCCGCCGACCGTAGCTGAATATGACTCGAAAACATGAATGTCGCATCTCTGACTTATCCTCTTCCCGTCCTTCAAGTTTGACAGGAATCGGAGCAGAGCATATCTGCAAATATCCGAGTCCCGCTCCCCCCACCCCACCTTGGCCAGATCAAGGTCGCATAAACTCGGCACTTTCCAACTTGCATCTTATTTTGTCGATCCGTTTGGATTTTGTGCATGTCAAAAGCTTTTAACAAACCCCTATAATGGTCGGATCGGGGAAACCCCTATTCTCAAGTTAGTCTGCTCGGGTCCTTGATAAGTCTTCCAAGTTTCGTCCTAGAACATTAGGAAGTTCCGAACTTGCGGGATCGTCAGAATTAAGCCCCCCCCCCCCAACTCCCCCAAAGTGTCCGAAACTGGTCTGCTTATGTTGATGATGTATCTAGGACTTACGCTTGTTCTTCCCACCAAGTTTCATCCCGATCCCTCCACTCCAAGCGTTTCCCAAGATTTCGGGTTCACCCCTCAGGCTCCCGCCAAAGTCACCGGATCCGATCTGGATTTGAACTGGGTCGTCTGAGACTTGGCGTCTTTCCAAATATCAAGTTTCATTAAGATCCGGAGTCCCCCTTCCTCCATTCCTCCCCGGACCTGACATGGAACACCTGAGACGATAGCTCTTTCCACTTGCCAAGTTTCATTCAAATCCGATCACCCGTTCAAAAACTGCCCGTGCCACTAGATTGCATATTCCCAATTCCTCCGCTCCTCCCACGATGGTCGGATCGAGGAAACGACTATTCTCAAGTCAATCTGTTCGGGTCCCTGACACGCCTACCAAGTTTCATCAGCCTAGCACATTAGGTAGTACCGAACTCGCGCGCTTACTAGAAATCCAGACCCCCCCCCCCCCCAGTGACTGAATCCCGTCCTGTTATGTCAATGACGTATCTAGAACTTGTGCTTGTTCTTCCCACCAAGTTTCATCTCGGCCCTTCACTCGAAGCGTTTCCAAAGATTTCCGGTTCCCCCCTCGAACTCCTTCCAATGTTACCCGAGTCGGTCCGGATTTAAAATGGGGCATCTGAGGCACCAGGTTTTTCTAATTATCAAGTTTTATGTAGCTCCGATAACCCGTTCAATAGCTAAGCTTGCCACCAGATTCCAGATTCCCCATCCCTACAATCCTCATCGATGGTCGGGTCGGGGAAACGACATTCTCAAGTCAATCTGTTCGGGCACCTGACAAGCCTGCCAAGTTTCATCGTCCTAGCACATTAGGAAGTACGGAAGAGTGATCGGTAAATGGCACTTGGCCGGAAGGCAAGTGCCATAAAAAGTGGCAGTTATTTTCCCTTGACACAATCTTTCCCCCTACTTTGAACAAAAATACATTTTAACCAACTGTAGCTTTCGGCTCAAGCCCCCATCGCAAGTGCGAACTTTCTGCCCGTCAGTCAGTCTGTCGGTCAAGCTTTTGCTAGTTCGGACACTTTCACACCACCAAGGACGACAAAACTTGTCACACGTATAAAAGACCCGACCAAATACTTTCGGAAACTTTCCTTTCTCGGATTCGACCATCGGTTGGAGTTGGCGGAGCAAGGGGGAATGCGGGAATGGTAAGCGAAGATGCCTTAGTTGACCCATTCACGTGTCATCGTCAGCCACGGTGGTGCGGCCGGAGGGGGGGGGGGCAAAAACATGTGTCTCGTTTAAGGGTTAAACGATCTGAATGAAACTTGGAACATAGATCATATGCCCTAGATGATCCAGTTTGGGGTCTAGAGATCAAACAAGTGAGCGACTGGGATGTTGATTTTGATATCCATTTTTAGGAATCGGTCGGAGCGACGCCGATGGGTTAGGTTGGAACGGGGGGGGGGGGCGGACATTCCCAGGAAATGCCCAAATTCGAGTGAGACTTGATGTGTGGTATTTTCAGATGCCGCATATGTGCCATTCATTTGTCGGAACCGAATCCAGTCAAAGTTGGGAGACTCGACGTCTTGCAAATTCACCAATGAGCTAAGTTGTCTGCCCTGGCGAGTGATGAAAACGAGTCCCCCGAGCAAATGCTAACCATAGAGGAGTTTCACCGAACCCAACGAAAAGGGATCTGAGCAAACACTGGCAGTAATGACCAATTGGAAAGAGGCTTCACTTGAAGGTGCAAAAAACGACCTATAGTATTCTTTTCGAGTACCCTGATTCAACAATCAAGAAATTTTCGGAGAACGTTTCCAATAATTTCAGGTTCAGGGTGGTTATCAAACGCCGATTGTCTCAAATTCGATGAGAAAAATTCAATCCTCTAACTCACTTCCTTTCTGTTCTTTTCCGATGATGGTGGAGAAATATCCGTCTTCATTTGGGTAGGCTGCGATCGTTCTAAACGGCCATCAGAAGTTGCATTTTTGATCGAAGTTTTGTTCGCCGTTAGCGTAGCCGGTTGTTTAATTGCAGTTTTCAAACGCCGTCGAAGTTCATCGGTTTGCTTAATTAAGTCTTTTTACGACTCCGGCGATCCTTGTCCGGTTGACGTTTCTTCGACGATTCAAGCAAACTTCCAACTTGCTAGCTCACGAAGTTCGACGGTCAGATTTTGAAGGACGAAGAGACTGTGACCGGCGACCAAAAACGGTAATTAAACAAAGACTTCTGAGGCTGAAGGTAACTTCAAACTTCGATCAAAAACGCAACTAGAGACAGGTGGCGTGCTTGAGTATATTTTGAGAACCCGTTTCTATCGTCGGAACTTTTGAGGAAGGGGCTTTCAAGACACTGTTAATTTTTACTGTCATCACTGTCAAAACCCCCGCTCGGGAATCAACAGAGCTTGGCAGAGTTCAGTTCCTTGAAACTCAGAAACCCATAACAAGGAAATCGCGTAAAGCAAAAATATTCCCGACAATTGGAAAGCAGCAGTAATTAATCCAGTGACAAAACCGTGGAAACCAAAAGAGGATCCGCGATTATACAGGCCCATTTATTTGCTAGCAACAATGGGTAAGATAAATCTACAGACGAATCGAGTGGTTCGTAACGAACACAACCAGATAATCTAGGATTTTCAGACTGGCTTCAGGAAACGGAGTCCCACCATCGACACCCTCATACGTCTCGACGAAGCCGTCAAAACAGAGTGGGAAGAAGGGAAATTACTCCTTGCAGTCCTGATTGAACAAACCGCTTAATACGGAGTAAGCTAGAGGATATCGACAATCCAAGACTTCCCAGCAGAAGTAACGGAGTTTATAGGAAACTAATTACGAGGCAGAGTGTATAAAGTCCGAGCTATCGGAGGCGGTTTCCGTTCAAAACAGCAAACACAATAATGGCGACTTCAAACACAGGGAAAGCAAAAACATCTCGATGCAGACAAAAACAGTGACGGTCAAAACAGCAGGAGAAAAAACAGAAAGAGCAAAAACAGCGCCAAACAAAAATAGCGACGGTCAGAACTGTGAAAGCAAAAACGACACCACACAAAAACAGCGACACGCCAAAAAAACAGCGACTGGACAAAACGAGCCCGACAAATGAGCTATACAGTTGTCTAGTGCCATGAGACGCAGGAATGTTGATTGCAGTGGCCTACAGCAGTAAAACGTAGGCTACTGCAGGTTTTGCCTTCTTACATGTTTATCCTTTGTTCGACTCACTGTTGCAAGCCAGCAATTTTGTCGGTATTTTGCAATGAAGCAGAGAAAAGGATCAAGTTATCAAAGCTTAACGAAGACGCTAGTAAAACTTAAAACCGAACAACGCTTCGAAAAATTAGTGGTGGCAAGTTCTCTCAGGCGGAGGTCTCGGCAGAGGTGCCACGAAAGATAGTTCTACATTATTTGCGAGGTCAGGAAACGCACGTCTTCTCAAAGTGGATCGCGATTTCTACAGGAAAGAAAAGGTGAAACCCTATGTAGTGTATTGGTGTGCCGTCAGTACGATTTCCGACGGCAGACTTATCTTGATGTCACAACAAGGGTTCGGGACACCACAGAACTGAATGTCAGTCGTCAAGGTACTGACTTCCGCGGTTTGTGCCTGCCACTGTTTGCATGGCGCTGCTTTTACTTTCATTGTTTTGACAGTCGCTGATTTGTTTTGGTCTTGACGAGTAACTAACAGAGCCACCTCGGATAAGCGGGACATCCTAACTGCACTCCCTCACGGTTTTATCATCCTCAGTTCCCTCTTATTTCTGATTTACAAAATGTGACGCTTCCCAACGACGCTTGGTGCTTAAACCTTCTGGCCTGCGTGCAAAGGGTAGGCAGCGCTCCACACTCGGCAGAAACTTCGAGAAGGAAGTCAAGTCAGGTCGGACCACGATGACCGAACTGTGGAATACTGGACAAGATAGAGTCACCTGGAGGTCAGAAGTTGTCGCCTTATCCGCCACCAGGCGCGGGAAGACCTAAGTAAGTAAGTAAATACAAAATGCGAATTAACGACAGAGAGACAGAACTAGAAAGTGTATCTTCGCAGAAAAGTTAGAAGCATGGGAAGACGGACAAAATGCCAACCAACTACCAGAAACATATGCAAGCCACATTATGACACTTGCTTCGATATTCGGAGTATTTGGGTGGGACAACCAGAAACAAGTATACAAAAAAACAATAATCTTCCACAAGCAAACAGCCTCAAACATAAAATCTTTAATACATGTGGTTTGAAGTCCCGTGTGTTCAGGATCTTAGGAATCATCGTGGACAAAAAGACTGAATGGAACAGATAGATAGAACCCACGCGGTCATCGTGCATGAGCAAGACCAAAGGTTTCGACGGAATCGCAAATATTGAATATGTATCGGACTACTTGATCCAGACAAGCGAATCTTGTAGATTTTCGATCTTCGCCAAACCCCTTTAACATTTTCCTATAGCCTATAACCAAGTTCAGATGTGGATCCAGCATGCATGTTTACTCCCCAACATCTCATCTCTAATCGACTTCAGACCAACTTTACCACTTGACCAAATTCCTCCTTTTAGCATTAGGCTACTTTCGGCAAACTGCATGCAGAGCAAAAGAGCTGGTGACACTGAGAGGCGAACCTTTCGATTCAAATCTCCGGGTTTTGGCAAATTTTGCCAGCTTATCCGTCCAGGAAATAAAGTTCAAAATTGGATCCAGCACGTCTCCTTACGATATCGAAAGCTGCAATAGCATGTTTCCTCGCCCTATGTCGACAATGTCATTCGGTTTTAAAACTTCATGCTAAATTTCCGGTTGTGTTATATTTGACGGTGCAAAACGGATAAGTCAGCTACATTTTATTAGGGCTATATTTCGGCCCTTCTTGGCAAGGGTCCTCTTCAGGCTCAAGCCGCTCAAGCTGGAAAAAACTTGTGAAAAAAAACAATTAAAGACAGTTAAAGAAGACCGGTTGTGGCCGGAATCCGGGCCAACTACTTGACTGGCAAGAAAATAGTTTTCATATTCGGATTCAGCATGTCTCCTTACCTCTAAACCAAACCTCTAATCAACTTCAGATTAGACTTCAACTTTTCACACATTTTCCGGTTTTACCGGATTCCTGGTGAACCACTTGTACGGCAAGAAAATAAATTTCATATTCGGACTTAAAAGAATTCGGACAATGTAGCGGAGTACCACCCCACCTTTGGGTATTTAGGAATTTTAACAATGCACAGCGACCGATACAAAACGTATAGGATCGATTCTATTTCACCTATGAAAAGTTTTCACTAGCATTAGGCTCCATATTTCGCCATGTCCGTCTTTCATACCCCTCTTCTGCTAGCCCGGCCGCAAGATCAGCTGGACGACTTTGCAGGCATACTTTCGCTGTTTTGTAGCCTCATACTGAATCACAAACCCCTTAAGAAAAGACAAGTCCGTTTCTTGACAAGTTCCGGATGCCTTCCGACCAAAGCCAAACTGGTTCTCGGGGATTCACTCATACTGCGTACCCGCATCATGGTCAGTCAGGGTCTGATATGCTACTGAGTAGTTACTAAAGCCGCTAAACTGCCTGGCGACTAAGCAAGTACTGGCAAGCAGCAGCTTGCCAGCTTACTTAGCAAGTAAATATTATCCTTGCTAATGGGTTCCATGTGTGGAAAGTAAATCCCGAATGGAAGGAGCTAGCGCTCCTTGCTAATGGGTTCCATGTGTGGAAAGTAAATCCCGAATGGAAGGAGCAAGTAAGCTAAGGAAGTATTTTACTAAAAATTGCAGTTTAGGCGTTCAGCCCTACTTAGCAAGTAAGCTTAGGAAGTATTTCATCAAAAATGACAGTATTCTTTGAGCCCAAGCTGACTTTGAAAAATTTATTCAAACAATGTTTACAACGGGTACGTCAGCTACGATTCTTCATCAGCGATATTTCGGCCCTTTTTGGCAAGGGTCCTCGTCAGGCTGACAATCTTCTGGTTCAACTTCGGGGAAGGAAACAAACCTGTAATAAATAACTGAAGCTTCTACCGACTATAAATATCTTATTAAAGTAAGTTATCTTCAAATACTACTATAATGAAAAAACTAGTCCTGTGATTTTATTTGTGTGGGCCTTATATCTCCACTGTAAAAAGTCCCTCCGTAAAAAGATTAAGGTTAACTGCAGTATTCGCTACTCGGATTCATCTTATCTCTATTTGGTATTAATCTTATATGCGTAGAGATAGGAGTAATCCGAGTAGCAAATACTGCAGTTAACTTTAATCTTTATACGGAAAAACTTTTTACAGTGTCGCTGGTAAGTCAGAGAAAGAAACACCAATACGTACTTCGTCCTCTTTGCAGTCCGCTACGGCGCACACTGGTTCGGTTTCTGGGCTAATTACCGTTAACGAGCTTGAGTTGGAGCTTAGGACACTCAATTCCCGATGATCCGAGGAATCACACACTTCACTCTGTGACGGTGTCCGTGAGCCAATTAGCTCAACAGAGGGGGAATCGGGAGAGGAGACTTCACTTCCCAAAGTCAAAATTGAACACGGCGTATCTATTTCGTTCCCCAACCGCTCCGTTGTCTTTAATTCTAAGCTGAATTCTGGCTTCTCTGTATTGTCCTTTCTACTCTCAGCTCTTTCCACCTTTTCATTTTCTTCGTCAAGTTTTACATCACTCCACTCAGCGACACTCTTCTCTGGAGGCTGAAGAACACTGGTTTGTAATTGGCTCTCCCAGCCCCAACCCCAGTCGGGTTTAGGAGTGGTTTTCGTTTCCAACGACGGAGGTTTAGAAACGACTTGCACCGGGGAAGGCTGTGACGAAACAGTCGATGGTTTGGTTGGAGGCGCAGGATCCGCTGCAAAATAATTATCAAGTTAACACAGGTCAGGTTCGCATTTTTTATGTAGACTAAACTGTAAAAAAAATCTTGCAGTATTTGCTACTGGGATTTATCTTGTCTCTACTGATATAAGGTTATCTCTAATTCGAATTAATCTTATCCCAGTAAAGATAAGATTAATCCCAGTAGCAAATACTACAGTTAACTTTAATCCTTACTCGGAGAAACTTTTTACAGTGTACAGTGGTCTTTTCTTCAGGCGTTAGGGTCAGATAGTAAGTAAAGTCTAATATTCATTGGTTGCGTTTTTGCTGATACCATGGTATCTGTTACCACGGTCTAAAGTCGTTTTGCAGTTATCGTGGTATCTGGCCAGTTATCGTGGTATCAGATATTCAGATACCACGGTCCGACCATGGTAACTGGCCGTGGTATCTGAAAAGTCATCTCACTTTCATCAAATTTTGTCAGATTGGTGAGAAAGAAGTTTAGCACTTAGTGATGTAACTGGATATCTGTTTTTCTTTTGAGATGACTTCGAGAAGTGCAATTTCGGCAATAGTCGTTTTTGCAGGGCACCGTGTATCCGATACCACGATAACTCCAAAAACGACTAATTGCAGATCCAGTTACCGTGGTAACAGATACAATGGTATCAGCAAAAACGCAACTATTACTCATACTTATACAGCTATCGGAAGCTTGGGCGCGCACTTTTTTCAAAGCATTGTTCCGTTTTGTAGGGTTTGTCGTAAGTAATTGGTGGGGCACGGTTTCACGGTCGTGACGAGCTTTAGCTTTCTTTACTAAAGATACTATGTGATCACACAATTTCTTACCGCTGAGCTAGAATAGCTCACTCTACTCATAGTAGAGTCGAGACCACTCTTTTATTAGTGACTTTAATAGGAAAACAAACCTGTAATAAATAACTGAAGCTTCTATCGACTATAAATACCTTATTCGGGCAAATTAATTTCAAATACCACCGTAGGGGAAAAAAAATAGTCCTGAAATTTTATTTTTGACACGGCCGCTGTTTTTGCTGCACGATTGGGGCGATGACAGGAAAGGTTTTTTTTCTGTATTTTGATCAACTTCGATTTTGTTATTAATAAGAGACTGAAAGCTTAAATTTTATTCCATTAATAGCCTCGGTCCACGTTTCTGTTAGGGAGTACTCGCCTGTGTCTATTAGCCTACTTTTAATAATCACTGTACAGAAAAACCAGTGTTAGTGTTGAGATTTAATTTTTGACACGGCTGCTGTTTTTGCTGCACGATTGGGGCGACGACAGGAAAGGTTTTTTTCTGCATTTCGGTCGACTTCGGTTTTATTGTTAATAAGAGGCTGAGCCTTAAATTTGCCCGAATTATAGTCGGTAGAAGTTTCAGTTATTTATTACAAGTTTGTTTCCTTCCCTGACATTGACCCTGAAGATTGACAGCCTGACGAGGACCCTTGCCAAGAAGGGCCGAAATATAGCTGATGAAGCATCGTAGCTCAGGTATCCGTTGTATACATTATTTGAATATAAGCCATTGGTCTTCTTCTGTTTCTAAATCTTAACAGTAAAAATGTTCAAGGAGTCTGGCGAAGACCGGATATCTACAAGACCCATTTCTGGATCAGATTTTGTATCTTTGGGATCCCATCGAAACCTTTGGTCTTGTTCACTGAACGATTCAAACAATTTTGCGAAAGCTTAAGTATTAATTTTTCGTATAATGGGGATACTATTGTGTTTAAAGGAGGTAAATGGAAAGCATGCTAATATTTGCAATGTTCGGATCACCCCATCCACGTTCGCCAGTTCAAACTAGGGTGCGAGGGTACCAGTTTCAAAGTAGGTAAAACTATGTGGTCATCACGTACGGCGCGATCACAAAAAAAAAGAAAACCAGCTGCTCAGGGCAGATCTCATCAAAATTATTGTAATATTTGTTTGTGTGATCAACTGGTTGTTAGTGTACGTATTCTCGCTTACTCATGTCGTGTTCATTTAATTAAACTTTGTGATAAGAGAAGTGGTACTTGGCAGTTGTTACCTTGAATTTAATTTTCAAGGAAGTGGACATTATATTTGTGCATACATTATTGTAAAACTGTTAGACAAGCACTGCCTGTACGAAGTTTGTTTCTCTGTATAATGTATGTGATAATTATATCATTAACATAAAAAATTTAACCCTTGAACTGGGGAAAATGGCAAGTTTACGTGCTAGGTCCAACTACATGAATTTGGCGTGGCTCCCTATTGTTGGTATCCGGTGCAGGGAAGAGGAGCTCATCGTCGAAGTATGAAAAACATACGCAAACATACGGAAAAGCATCAGAAACAAACATGTGGTCAGCAGCTATTCCATTCATGTCTGTAGGTTGCTTGGCAAGCTCGTATGACGTCGTTACTTAGGAAAGTTGGCTAACGGAATCGTATGGAAACAACAGTTCTATCGAAAAATCTTTTTCAAAACCTGGATTCTAGGAAACACAAGGCGACAAGTCAAGTGTAGTGCGTCAGGGGAAGAAGACCTTTAACCTTGCAATTGCAATTTATCCTGTCACGCTTTATGGTCTACTTGGAATCAAGACATGCACTTCTTTGTCAGAAGTGTGAGAGCATTTCTCAGATTTTTCGCAGGTGCCGAAAATATTTATATTCTCACCCTTACTAGTGTCATCTTTTGGTAAAACACAACGGATGCGCATCCATGTAACTAACGTATCAAACTTCTGACAAAAACAGCACCCAACTTGATTAACTGTCGAACTGGGTATAAAAAGTATCTCCAATATCAACCGTACCCCCCTCCCCAAAAAACATTTTCTATTCGAAAATATGCGGACATTACTGCTAAGGGTACTATAAAACCAGTAATGGAGCAGCTCTTTCGTTTGTTTCTATCTGTGTTGGAAAGCTCTGTATAGTAATAACGGCTAAAAGAAGCTGGCCCAAGGGAGGAATAATGGATGCTAATGTTCCTAACGCTCATAAACGGCATAACAGTGGCAGTATTTCGGAGGATTGTCTCTAGTATCTTGTTTTTCTTTCCGTCAGAGCAGGAGTATTAAATATTTAGGGACTGTGTTTTTGGTCGGAAAATATGGATAGATGTTGCGGCAGGTTTATCAGGTCGTCTACTACTAAAATACAGTCAAACCAACTTGGAAGAGTTTGTTTACTTGACCGAATTTCCGGCTTTAAGGCATAACTCTTACAAGAACGATCTTTTCACGAATAAATGACAGCCATGAATTTGATTTACGAAATACCATTATTTCAATGCTAGTTTTCTTGTTAGCGCTACGCGACTCTACACAGACAATTCACGGCCTCCAACGCGGCTGCTGAATGCTGACCAAATCAACGCGCCGTCCTTTAGAGTGGGGAAACCAAGCAAAATAAAAGAAGTCCAAAACAGAAGATAGACATGATGGTATGTCATGTCTTCAAAACAAAAATATTACTTTGAGGCTTCTCATATTCTTATGTGTGAAAGAGGTGTAGTCAGACCTTGAAGTTTATTTGCGTTGCGTGACGGGTCAAACTCGGCTAGGCCGAACAAGCGCTAAAAAGTCGTGAGTACAAACGAAAGGACGGAGAAAAGCGGGGATTTCAGACGCTTATAATTCCATAAGAGAGCTAGGGATAATAAAGAAGGCAGAATAAGCAAGAGGGATCCTTCAACGTACTTCGACCGAACTAACCGACCAGTAAAAAAAGTAGGGCTGAAACATGTTCGGTATCCTTCTTACCCGTAAAATGACATCCACCGAAATTTGCGTCTCAAAATAAGGTCTCATTCACTACAATTCAGTGCGGAATTCCATACAAGCGTGACGTCACAACTATTTAACCTCTGAACACAAAAAAACGTAATTTATTCCTTTCGTTGAATATAGCCTAGATTTGATTCTATATATAGAGCCGAGCGGCCAGTGCGCCGGACGCGATTACATTTATAAGCCGTCCTAGGGACAATCAAATCCAAAGTTAGCTGCTTAATCACATGACGTCACAATGTGCGTCACGACTATATGGTATTCCACCAGAACCAAAACGACACCGAAAGAAAACCTTCATTCAGGTTTGTCGTTACAACTATTTAACCTGTGAACACAAAAAACTGTTATTTATTACTATCGTTGAATATATATTTGAATTTGTATACAGAGCCGACCGGCCAGTGAGGCGCCAGACGCGTTTATATTTATAAATCGTCCTAGGGACAATCAAATGTCAGCTCCTACAATCACACGACGTCACGACTCACGGCTGTATGGTATTTCAACAATTTCAAACTCTAACCTTGAACCTTTATTTAGGTTTGTTTAAAGGACCCGAACTTCCTATATTAATGAATGGAACTAATCGTCCATTCGTTTTTCATTGCCGAGACTCCTAACTTCCTATATAATGTTTATCCTCGCTAACGACCATTAAATTTCTTCTTGCACTTTTCTGTGTTCGGCGATCTTCGAGGCAGACCATGCTCTCACGTGTCGTTTCAAAGGAGCTGATTGACCAGCAATAGAAGTTATGCATGTTTCTCCGTGTTTCTCATCAAAACGAAGGGGGCTTAACGAGGCTGAAAACTCCTGAGACGGCTTTGTAATCTTTGCAAAAAAAAAGCGGAGTCACGTGTGTTCGAATACTGATATTGACAATATAACTACTGCGACTTATACTTCGCGATAACCACAAGTCTGTACTTTTTACTGCCGGGTCATTTCGGCGAAATAAAAGCCTTTATTATTATTTTTATAGTCAGGCAAGACTCTTTCATGATACTTAAAGTACTTCCAGTACTTATTCTGCCTTTTTTTTTATTATTGGCTCCCCTATGGGATATATAAGTTTCAGAATTCCCCGCCCTTCGCAATCGTTTCGTTTTGCACCTACGACTTTTATACAGCCTTTTAGGCAGAGCCATCCCCGATGAAAAATTCGTAGCCTGCGTAGTTGTATAATAGTTGTACGAAAAAGTTGCATGTATTGATATGTAATAGTAAAGAATACTATCATTTAATGTGCCTCAGACTGGGCCAATCTTAAGCAGTAGTATCCAGTAGCATCCAGTCTTGCTAATAGTAGAATGCAGTAGAATGCAATAACACGGTAGCCTTGACATAGAAGCATGTAGTAGCATGAGTTCGTACTGCATGCTACTTTTTGGTGCAACTTCATACTACTATTTTGAGATGGATTTTCATCGGGTGTTTACAAGCCAAACATAGCAAACTTCGCCAAAAGCTTGTAGATCCGCCGACAATTCTTTCAAAAATAAAGGCATGAGAAGCTTCACACTTCTGTTTTTGGTTTTGGAGACTTGGTAGGACCCCAGGTCTATTTTTGGTTTCGGGTTTCTTTTTTTAATAATCATAATACAAAGCAAAAGAAAAGGCTTTCGCCTCTAAATAACTCGGGAGAGACTTGGAGTAACCGAAACGATCAGCGTTAGAAGTCCCATCAATAATGCACTTGTAACTAATAATCGTTTCAGCGTTAATCGCATCTTCGGTAAGGCTCTTTCAAGGATCAACGATTCTGTTACGGTACCGAAAATCCCACATTTTCTCCCCCCCCCCCCGACGCGCAATTTTCAAATATTTTGCATCAAACCTCCGCTTCGAACATCGGGACGACCAGATAGCGTGGACAAGCGCCAACAAGAAAATTAAATTCATAGGGCAATTATTTGTATTTTCGGAAAACGATATTTCTGAACTATTTTATCGTGAAAAGAACATTTCTGGTAAGAGTTGTGCTTTAAATCACGATATAAACATTGGGCTGTCTCAAGGAGTTATCTTGTCAAAGCAAGACTATCCATGTCCACCTGCTTCCCTAAACGTCAGGGATAAATGTGGCCTACTAGTCTTCTTCTTCCGCAGCATAGCTCAAGCAAATCGGAGCGCCGCAACTTCTTCACTCAACGAGCTGTAGGCAACCATGTTGAAGCTAACATGACCAATACCTAACAACAACATCGATGCTTTCGTCTTAATTTGGACGGGATTGAACCTATTCTAGCCAACCCTGGCAGACCAAGAGGACACCATCTGGCAAACCCGTTCGCCTACTCCTTACAACGTGAGACCGTGAGAACCGGTAAAAAGTTTTTACATCACCAGACATATCTCGCAGGATGAGCGACCGCGGGTTCTTAAAGTTTAACTGTATAGGGAGATCCGACAGTCTAGTTGCATGCCATGGCACAAAGGGCTTTTTCTGGGAATACATTCATTCATTCATTCATCACGTATTCAATTAAATGGGCCTGGAAATCAGATAAAAATGCGTTGCTTGGTTTGTCCTTTATCCACAGAGAATGGATTTCATCAAATGAAATTATTCTTTTGGATTTGTGGCACCTCTATGTCATTGTCCCTTTACGCTTGAAATATTTACCAACTTCAAATGTAAACCATTGCGGAAAACCAAAATAAAATGTTTTAATTCCTTGCTTAACATCAATTTCCTACTTCGTAGAGGCGTAACTTCTCCGAGCTTTGCATCTGACACATTGGAAAGGCAGGCTTTTGTTGAAATTCAAATTCTCCGCGTCTGGGTGGAGTTTGAGTTGCCGTCCAAGCAGCGCACACTCTGAATGTAATTACTAAAGCCCCGGGTGAAAAAATACAAAGTCTCTTGGATGAGTCAAAACATTTCAGTGTATTCAAATATCAGATTTAAAAATAAACTGCCTTATCAATGAAACTTTGAAGCTAACATGACCAACACCTACCAGACTTGGGCATTTCTTCATCATCGGGAGGAATTCCTCTTATGGAGCCCCAGAGGACCGTCCCAACTGGCGATGACAGCAGGGACTTAACCGGTTGAAGTGTGGTGACAGCAAACGGATTGTCCAGAACTGTCGTAGCAGGACTGGCTCCATCTTCTTCTGAATCTGGGACAAAGGAAATGTCTTAGTAAAGCCTCAGTGAAGGTAGAGACGGCCAAAAGTAACAAATGTGCGAGAGATGCTTCGCAGATTAAACAACAAGAGATACGAGCTCATATGGCACTTGTTACGAGTAGATGGTTTGAGAAGCGAGAAAGTAAATCTGAGCATTTTTCCGGAAATTCCGGTACCCCTCCCCTCCTAAAATATGCCATCTAACGCATGCGATCTTTCTACTTTCCAAGTTTCATTCAAATCACTCTACTCGTTTAACCCCTATGCGAGCCACAATATTTCCGGGACTCCCCCTCCAACTCCCCCCACTGTGGTCGAATACGACTCGGACACATAAACTTCGCATCTCTTCAAATTTCCAGTTCCCGCTTAATCCTCCCCCAACTTTGGTCGGACGCCAAATGACAAATCTAGGCCGCTTAAACTTTGTACTGTCCTTGGTACCGACCCATCTGTTTGATTTTTGCGCATTTGACAAAGTTTTCGGACCCCCCCCCCCCCCCCACTTCCCTCAACCCTGGCCGCATAGGGTTCGGACATACGCTTGCACATCCAGGTCATCAGTTTTTATGACCCATAAAGTTTCATTTGAATCGGACCTTTTGTTCGCAACTTAGGAAAGTCAGTAATTTCCGGATTCCCCCTCCCTCGATTCCCCGAAAAATGGTCTGATTCAAGAATGGAAGTCTTTCTAGGGCTTTGTGCCGTGTCCTTAAGTCTATTTGGTTGCATCAATAATATGCCTTCCAAGTTTTATCGCCCTTAGCACATCTGGAAGTATCCTAACTCACGATCACCGGAATTCCGGGAAACCCCCTACAACTCCCCCACAGAGCCCCGAGACGGTCTGGTTCTGTCAATTACATATCTAGGGCTAATGCTTGTTCATCCCACCAAGTTTCATCCCGATCCCTGCACTCTAAGCGTTTCCAAAGATTTCCGGTCCCCCCTTCAACTCCCCCCCCCCCCCAATGTCACCAGATCCAGTCCCGAGTTAAAATGGGACGTCTGAGGCACGAGGTGTTTCTAAATATCAAGTTTCATTTAAATCCGATCACCCGTTGAATAGCTGAGCACTCACTATTCAATTTTTCGGATTCTCCATCCCTCCATTCCCCCCACGATGGTCGGATCGGGGAAACTACATTATCAAGTCAATCTGTTCGGGTCCCTGACAAGCCTGCTAAGTTTCATCGTCCTAGCACATAAGGAAGTACCGAACTCGCAGGATCACTAGAAATTTGCTCCCCCCCCCCCAACTCCCCCACAGTGACCGGATCCGGTCCGTTTATGTCATTCATGTATCTAGGACCCGTGCTTTTTCTTCCCACCAAGTTTCATCCCGAACCCTCCACTCTAAGCGTTTACCAAGATTTACGGTTCCCCCTCAAACTCTCCACAATGTCACCGGATCCACTCCATATTTAAAGTGGGGCGTCTGAGACACGAGGTCTTTCTATATATCAGCTTTCATTAAGGTCCGATCACCCGTTCGTAAGTTAAAAATACCTAACTTTTTCCGGATTCCCCCTTCCTCTACGCCCTCCCCCCCCCCCCCTCCCTGATGGTCGGATCGTGGAAACGACTATTCTCAAGTCAATCTGTTCGGGTCACTGACACGCCTGCCAAGTTTCATCGTCCTAGCACATCAGGAAGTACCGAACTCGCGGAATCACTAGAAATTCGAATTCCCGCCCCCCCCCCCCAACTCCCCCACAGTGAGTGGATCCGGTCCGGCTATATCAATCACGTATCTAGGACTCGTGCTTGTTCTTTCCACCAAGTTTCATCCCAATCTCTCCACTCTAAGTGTTTCCCAAAATTTCCAGTTCTGCCCCTCCAACTCCCCCCAATGTCACCGGATCCGGTACGGATTTAAAATGGGACGTCTGAGACACGAGGTCTTTCTATGTATCAAGTTTCATTAAGATGTGATCACCAGGTCGTAAGTAAAAAATACCTAATTTTTCAGGATTCCCCCTCCCTCCACTCCCCCCCCCCCCCAGATGCTCGGATCGGGGAAGTGACTATTTACTACTTAATCATTTGGGGTCCCTGCCAGACCTGCCAAGTTTCATCGCCCTAGCTTATGTGCAAGTGCCCGTACTAGCAAAACCTGGAAAGACCGACCGACCGACCGACGGACGGACAGAAACTGCGATCGCTATATGGCACTTGGCCGAAGGGCAAGTGACATAAAAACACAGCACCAGCACTTGGGTTGTTTATTAGTTGAAGAGGAAATGCCCTCAAAACTGGAGAAAAATTAAATATTAATTTATTAATTAAAAAAATATTAATTTAAAATATTAATTAAAAAAATAGGGTACGCGCTGGTCCTAGCTTCTGCCCAGTGGCAAAATCAGAGTGGCCCGGGAGGGGGATTGCCCCAACAATATTTCTTATCGGTAAATTGGTAGTGCTTGTCGGTGAAGAGCCACTACAGGGCCGGCACGGCGAACCTCTATACTAGAGTAATCAGTAAAATATTCGAATCAATCGAACACTTCATATTTAGGGAAAAATAGGGTGAGCACTGGTCCTAGATTTTGCCCAGTGGGAAAACCAGGGTGGCCCAGGGGGGGGGGGGGGGGGGGGGGATTGCCCCAACAAAATTTCTTATCGGTGAATTGGTAGTGTTTGTCGGTGAAGAGCCACTGCAGAGTCGGCACGGCGAACTTCTATATTAGAGTAACCCATAAAATATTCGACTAACCGAACAATCTCGAAATTCCTCTGAGACAGGCCAACTAGTCGGATAATTTACAAAACCATTCCAAGAATAGGCTAAGTGCTATTCGACTAGTTGGATATTTTTCGAAATCCTTATAAGGATCACTGTTATTCTGAATAGTTTCTGAATAGCTGAATAGTTCGTTAAATGTTTCGGAATTATCATAAGGACGAATGTTTTCCAGACAGCCTAAAACTGGACACTTTCCGAAATACCTATACGATTGATTGACTACCAGCCAACTAGTTGGATATTTTTAGAAATCTTTACATGACAGAGAGTTGTCCCGACTAGTTAGACATTTCCAGAAGTCCTTACACGATTGATTACCAGTCGACTAGTTGGATATTCTCCGAAATCCCCATAAGAGTTCTTACAATCCGACAAGTTAGATATCTTCCGAGATCCATGTACGACTACATACCGTCCTACTAGTTGGACGATTTACTGAATCCTTGGAGATTTTTTCTCGTGGCCAAATAGTCTGCAACGCCGTTTTTTTTTCAATACGAAACTTGTGATTAGATAGATATTTATATTTCGCATCTATATACGAGATTCTGATCCAGCTAGATATCCAACCATATATCCGACTAGAGTTTGTCCTAATCGGAGAGGTGTCTAAGTTAAATGGCCTGGCACTTGGGTTCCTCGACCTCAAATGAACAAAATCAGTGTTTGCATATCGGGCAACACTAGCCCCCGACACTTCGATTCCTCGATCTTAAATCATTTATTTGATTATCAGGGAACATAGTTCTGGATAGTTCAATTCCCCACCTCCAAAGCCATTATTGCTTATAGGAGGCACTTGGATTCTCCGACCTCAACTCAACAAAAGCAATATTCGCATGTCGGGGAACATTAGCCACTCACACTTCGATTCCCCGATCTCAAAATCGATTATTTGATTATGAGAGAACATTAGCTATAGACACTTCAATTCCCCGACCTCAAAAACTATTGTCGCTTATCGCGTAACATTAGCCCCTGGCACTTGGATTCCTCGACCTCAACCCAACAAAATCAATATTTGCATGTCGGTTAACATAAGCCCCTGACACTTCGATTCCCCGATCTCAAAATCGATTTCTTGATTATGAGGGAACATTACCTCTGGACACTTCGATTCCCCGATCTCAAAATCGATTTCTTGATTATGAGGGAACATTAACTCTGGACACTTCGATTCCGCGAGTTCTCGGAGAATGTTAGCCCAGGGCACATCGATCCCCCGACTTCGCGGGGAAGATTAGCCCTTGGCAAGTAGATTCCCCGATCTGTCGGGTAACGTTAGCTCCTGACACATCGAATCCACGAAAAACGGGGAACAATAGCGTGTGAAGTACCGATTCCCAGATTGGGGAACGATGGACACTGCCTGTAACCATCTGCGGCCTGAATTTCGGCCAACCGGATAGTATACTTTTTTCTTTTTTTTAGATTGAATTTTATTTTACACATGTGTACAAAACACTTCGCAGCATATGCTAAGAAAGCCCCAAAGGGCTTCTTGGCCGCAGGCGGCAGTCTTCTCGATTCTACATATTCTAGTAACACTATTTTTACATTACTCTACCTGCCATTTATACACGGTTCATACATACTCATAATAATAATAATGTATTTAAGCCTTAGGGCCATATACAAACAACTACATATAAAACTTCATAATAAATACTGTTATCACACTACACAAACTAAACTGCATTGGCCGATCAACTTTTCTTTACAAACTTTTTAATTAAATCTCTCTCTACCCTTAAATCTTTCAGTTTGGATACTAAATGCCTCCTCTGCTATTTTTAAACTTATAGCCACCCTCATTTAGAATCAGCTTCCCCGGTTTGGCATTCTTCTCTTTCTGCAGAGCTCTCTGATTGCCTGGAAAATGTCCAATAGAGAGCAGTGAGAATCATTCTGGGTGATCATAATATTTCTTAAGAAGAGGCTCTCATTTAACTGGCATTCCTAAATTAACTGACCACAGAAATACTCTTTCAAAAATTTTGGAGAAAGATAATGTGTTGTCCCCAGATGGGCAATCTATTCCCCCCTCGCCTCCCATTTTCTGTGCGTCGGTCTGAGAGGAACAATGGCAATCAGTTTTCTCCATATGCTGCTAATTATAGTTTCATCCCATCATTTATTTCTGGCCATATCTTGTAAGTGTATTAGTTAATGTATTTCATAACATTTTAATCCTCTTCTAGCTTTAACGGTTTAAGCTATTTGGAAAATAAACTTGATTGATTGATCGAATCTGAACTTTCTCAACATAAAGTACATGAGAATATCCTTTGTTCGTCTAGTGCAGTCCAACAAAATATGAAGGAAGAACTTTTTTTTCAAATAATGTTTACAACGGATACATCAGCTACGGATTTTCATCACATGATGAAGCTGATGAAGCATCATAGCTGACATATCCGTTGTATCCATTGTATTAAAAAATGTTTCAAAGTCACCTTGGGCTCAAGGAATATTCATCTAAGGAAGAATAATCACTTTGTTGCAAATATTCAACTGTCAAGGTTTATGCCATGTTTACCATTCCTAGAGTGGTGAATACCAGGGCTGGTTTTTGCTGGCAAACATGGGCTTTTTCCCTCTTTTGATCAAAAACAGTCCTGCTCAGCTATTACCATAGATGGGGTAAATGTGCATCCCATCAGAGTTGCTAAGTTGCAGACAACCATGTCAATATAAAGAGTTCTCTTGGATCTTTACGTTAGGAATTGACTTTTCCATTTTCCTCTGCGACAAAGTCTGGTTTTAAAGCACCAAAAAACAGCTTACCCCATAAAATCTATAAAACATGTTCTAACATCTTTCTATATCTATTAAAATTATGGGATTTTTCCATTGGCAGGCTGTTAGTAAAACACAAATGTCAAGCCCAGGCTGTGGTGGGCTGTGGCAAAGGTAAGCCAGTCTTCCCTATACCATGATTTCACGACTGAGCTCTTCTTGCCAAAAAGAAGGAAGAATCCTGACCTTGGCCTCGCATTATATTGCTACAGTAGAGACTAGAGGTATGCTTATGTGAACAGTGCAGTTTTGAGCTACATGGTAAAATGAAGATCCAAAATACTTATACAGGTGTTTTCAGATGCCCTTAATTACCTACTTTGGCTAACTGGTAGTTAGCTTTAGGCAAAGCAAGTGCATGAAAATGGCTAAGTCCACTGTCAAAAAAGGTTCACATATTAGCGTACCTACACTGTACTGTCACTGTCACACAGCTGTAACATAGACTAAAAGCTATGGCTGGGTCACAGCTGCTTTTAGCCCTACTTCAATCTGACTCCAGTTTAGGATATGTGTACCTTATTTAGCATACCTGTGATTTTTTCTCCAGCATTTCCTGCTTCCTTGATGTCAAGGGCCCTGTCGATGGTTTTCTGTGCCTCTCGCAATGCTGTTTTGGCAATACTTGTCAAATTGGTGGTATCAAACCAATTCATTTTAAATGAAGACAATTAACTTGTTTCCTGAGACTCTCAGGAGACTCTCACAGAGAACAAACCAATTTTAACTTCAAATCTTCATTCCATCTTGATCCCGATTTATTCTATCTGAGTAGGAATAGCTGCCGGCTTCGACAATTTTTAAGAAAGATGGCTCTGCCTTTGGAAGAAATTTAAATTAGAGGTAGAAAATCATCAGAATGCTTGAAGAAAACCAGCAAATCAGGTGCGTAATTTCGTCAAAATCCTGGGGGGGGGGGGGGGGAAGTTGGAGCCGATTTTCCCAAGTCAAGTGAAAATGAGCAGTTTTATTTCAAGAAGAAAAACGGAAAACAAAAAAACAAAGAGATATTTTACTAATCGACCAAGGCGAAACGACGCTTCTTCAAATTCGCGAAACTGCCAACTGCGCGATTGACGTTAAGCTTCTTCGCTTTTTCAGGTTGGGTACCAATGACCAAAAGATCACTTAGTCGGTCGTCTGACCAGGGGCGTCACGACCGGGGGGGAGGGGAGGAGGGGGGAAGCCCTCCCCCCCCCCCCCAATGTTGTAGGCCAGTCGGTAAAAAAATAACGCGCCGCGATTTTTCGCCAAAACAATTGATTTTTTCATTAAAACAGTCGATTTTTCTGTAAATCAGTAGATTTTTCGTCAAAATAGTCGTTATTTTCTGAAAATCAGTCGATTTTTCCGAAACTGTCGTTTTTTTCTTGAAAACAGTCGGTAGAAATTACCAGCCGGTCGGTAAATTCCTTGCCCCCCTCCCCCCCAAACATTTTGGCTAGTAACGCCTTTGCGTCTGACATAGACGTGTTTAACTCTGCATAGCTCATGCATATCGCTATAAAAGTTTTCAAGGCTTCCGTGTTCCAATCTTACCATAAAGACAAAGGTATACCAAAGAAAACCGATCTGTTTCTGTGGATGCTTGAATTCTGTAGGCCTATCTTAGTTTCGACAGGGACCCATAAATTTCCTGTTAAGTTTCTTAAAATAAATTTCATAAACTTCCTGTTAAGTTTCTGTAAGAAACTTAACAGGAAATTTATGGGTCCCTGGTTTCGACGAGAGTTTCAAAGACGCTAAATTTCAGCTGGGGGGGGGGCAAACATCAAGCTGGGGGGGGGGGGGCGAACTGAGGTCTGGGAGGGGGGAGCAGTTGCCCCCCCCCCCCCTGCCCCATAGCAAATTACGTCCTGCAGCAAACCGTACATACAGGCTTGACTATACCACTTTAGCTCAACTGAAAATTGGAATAAAAGTTCCACTCACCACCAAGCACAGTTTTGAGTATCGTGACTGACGTTAAGCATTTTTTGTCTACTTCTTTCAATGCCTGCAACATATTGACTGCGAAACAACACAATATATATAGCAATTTAATCTCGTGACTTTTCAATATCAGCATGTCATAAGTTCATCCTTACGAATATATGCAATGTTTCATTTCATTTTTATCTCTGTCCTTGTTAAAATTGGTTGCCATGAACAAAACAGTTTCGTGCCTGAAATCTTGGCTGTAATGATGGTATGAGTCTCACATAAGGCGTTTTTCCGTGCTCCCACAAACAGTTTGTGGGTGGATTGTGGCTCGAAAAGAGTGTTTCCGCGATGTTTTGTGCGGCCCGCAACTGTGTTTCCGCGACCAACAAGACTTTCGTGGCTCGCTTTGTGGCTCAAATTCGACAAACAACTGGCGAGGTGATTGTCGATTTTGTGGCTCGATTCTGGCGGGAAATTCAAATAAAGCAGCAAAATAGTGTCTAAACAATAAAGTTAACTACTTTTTCAAGCATATAGACTTAAAACTGAGGATCCCTTTTGCACATTATGGTAAGGAAATAAGCCTAGAGTTCTATTTATTGAGACCTTACATGAATTTTATTTTTATTTTCAGATATTTCAGATTTCCGCCCAAAAAATAGACAAAACGGCGTTTCCGCGAGTTCCAGCTCGTGGCTCGACTGTGTGGCACACAACCGTGTTTCCGCGACAAAACACCCAGAAGTGTGTGGCCCATAATTGTGTCGCGGAAAAAGGCCTATAGTGGATAGGTTTGTGTCAAGCAGAAGCTGAAGACTATTTGTGTATAGTGGGTGAAAAGATATTTTACAGCATAGACTGAAAAGTAGATGTAGTAGTCTGACATTTGCAAGTTCAAATATATTTGTAGTGGTTGGTTATAAAGTTGATATATTTGTAAATTTTGCAATTTTTAATGTTGTTTTTCAGTTGTAGTGATTTAGTTAAGGTTTGAATATGAACTTGCGGTTTTGCTTAACTGCGTATGGGGAGTAGCCTACACTATTTTTTTTATTTTTTTTATTCTCATATGCAGGGGCGTCACAAGTGCATTTTTGGTGGGGGGGTGCAGAGCCAAAATTTTACCGAATCTTTCAAAAAAATTTATCGAATCCTAGAACTAGGAATTCGAGCTTTAAAATATGGAGCAGAAACGATTACGTAGGAAGAGTAACAATAAAGGGCAGCATGAAAGACGATAAGCCAACTATTAGGCGGCGTTATGGCGAAGCCCACATGGAGAATATATTGCCTGGCATGATTGCAGTAACAGCTTCTATCTATTATAGCCAATAGAAAATTAAATCAAGCGCCGCAGGCGAAAACTTTCGAAATCTATTTTTTTCTGTAGGCTAAAATTTAACTGCTTCTCTTACAAATTCTATCATTTACAGTTGATGAAATGCCGAGAGTCTAAGAAGTTCCAAAACCCGGATGGAGCGACGTTCCGGTAGCAGCAGCAACTGTAGTCTAGTCAATATACTACACATAATCACATAAAGTGAGCGCCGCAGGGGAAATTTTATTTTGCTTCTTCCTGCCAAATTTAATTTCCATCCAAATTCTAGCTTTAATGTTTCGAAATCTTAATCCTAAAACTGGCCAAAAACCCCCGTCAAATGACGCGCCCTTCCACAGAATAGAGAATATTACGAAAAGTGCTGCAGGCGGAATTTTCGAAATATTTATGATTAGATATTCTTTTTGGAATCCAAAATAAAATTAAGGACCATCGATGATATCATAGATCATCCCTTTTGTTTGCGACTCGACCTCTTCTGAGTTTCGAGGTTCGTGGTAACTTTCGAATCCTGGCAATAATAACGAATAAATTACCGAATCCCAGTTAATACACCGAATAAGTTTGGACCGATAGCATGTTCAGGATTCCGTATCACTACCGTACCCCGGTTATTATACCGGATTGTTTTGGTATCGAAAGACTACCGAACAATATTCATATTCGGTATACTTTCGTCGAAACTTCCTAATCCTGGAAATTATACTGAATAAATTACCGAATCCCAATGATGATACCGAATAATTTTGAACCAGTAGCTTAGTCGGGATTCTGTTTAACTACGGAAACTCCATAAATATACCGAATAGTTCCGGCATCGAAAAATTACCAAAGGATTTCAGTAAATTCTCTCACCAAATTCGTGATAACTACCGAATACTGGCAATTATACCGAATCACGATCATTATACCGAAGAGATTTGTACAGATAGCCGATTTAGGATTCTGTATAACAACCGAATCCCCGTAAATATATCGAACAGTTCTGCTATCGAAAAAATACCGAACAATTTTAGTAATATTTTGGGCCTGCGGCCCAAAATTTAACCGAATCTCAAAAAGGTTTGGGGGTGCCGCACCCACCACCCCCCCTTGCGAAGCCCCTGCTCAAATAAAAATTATAAAGTAATATTAGTTGCTGTTTTGCAGATACCGTGGTTTCTGATACCACGATCAAAAGGCGTTTTAACAGTTATTGTGGTACCTGGCCAGTTACCGTAGTGTCTGATTTTTAGATACCACGGTCTGACCATGGTAACTGCAGATCGTAATATCTGAAAAGTCATCTTACTTCCATCATCACCTACAATGGAGTCTAGGATCTTCTCAAATTGGTGGGAAAGAAGTTTGGCACTTAGTGATCTGACTGAATATCAGTTTTTCTTTTGGGATGACTCCGGAAAGCGCAATTTCGGCAATTGTCGTTTTTGCCGATTCAGTTACCGGGGTAACAGATACCATGGTATCTGCAAAAACGCAACTATTGATGAATATAAGGTTTGAAGCCAAGCTGACCATTCATTGCAAACAAAAACAAAAACTAAACTATAGAAACAAAATTTGAAACCGTCCTCACAGGTTTGCCGGAATCTCTTTTTTTCTAAAAACAACTTCTATTTCTGTTTGTGAACTACCGATTTAGAAAAAAACAAAAAATGTGTTACTTTGGTCACTTGTTGTACACGTCGTGTACATCAAACGTATAATTTAAAAAGGATTTAAAATGGAATTTTGTAAGTTATATATTTTTTATAGAATAACGATTTAAGTAAGTTTGTTTTTTTGCGGAAAAAGTAGGTGACTTTCGAAATTATAAAGAAATAAGGGTATCACCGAGCAATTTAAGAAAGAAAATTCGAGTCTACGTCTAAACCGACGTAGCTATAACAAAAAAAAAAAAAAATTAAAGCATTGAAAACGTCCTACATCATCATATTTTTTTTTATGTAGGCTACCTTCCTCGTTCTGTCACAATCACAGGTATCCAAGATGTCATCCGATCGCTAGAAAAACGTCACAGTCTCTACTACACTGTAAAGAAAAATCTTGCAGTATTTACTACTGGGATTAATATTGTCTCTACTGAGATAAGATTATTTCTAATTCGGATTAATCTTATCACAGTAGAGATAAGATTAGTCCCAGTAGCAAATACTGCAGGTAACCTTAATCCTTTCTCGGACAAGCTTTTTACAGTGTATGGACATCACGTCATCAAGCTCATCGTCTACATGATGTTTTTTATGAATTTTGTTAACCGAAATGGAAATAATGTCGAAATTCGCTGTGGACTTGAGCATATTGCGACATACATAGGCCTGTTCGAAAAGAAGCAAAGCGGGACAGAAAACAAAACCAAAGGTTTTGATGGGATCCCAAGGTGAATATTTATTGATCTGACTAGTACCCGATGAAAAATTCATCTCAAAATAGTAGTATGAAGCTGCATGAAAAAGTAGCATGCAGTAAGAACTGATGCTACTACATGCTTCCATGTCAAGGCTACCGTGTTACTGCATTCTACTGCAGGCTACTATTAGCAAGACTGGATGCTACTGGATACTACTGCTTAAGATTGGCCCAGTCTGAGGCACATTAAATGATAGTATTTTTTACTATTACAATACATGCAACTTTTTCGTACAGCTATCATACGACTACGTAGGCCACACATTTTTCATCGGGTACTGACAATCGCGTCTTGCGGAAGTTCGGTCTTTGCTAAGCCCCGTAAACATTTCATATCTTCCTAATACACCCTAACCAGACACGTTAGGTAATACTTTCCAGCAAAAAAACTATCAGACAACCAGGTTCATCGTCAACATCCGTTTTTTACCAGATTTCAACCGGTCTATCCACCGAAGGCGAAAACAAATCTTATTTCCGGATTAACAGCATGTCCTTGTCGGATTTTCAAGCAAATTCTATCGGAGAATTTGTACGCTGACACATTTCTAAGCCCCTTCTCCTTCGCGAAATGTCAAGGTGGAAATCCCATCGACAACTCAGTCTCATTCATAAGCCGATGAAAAATTTGTAGCCTGTGTAGTTGTATGGTATGTGTACGAAAAAGTTGCATATAATACTATGTAATAGCAAAGAATACTATCATTTAATGTGCCTCAGACTGGTCCAGTCTTATGTAGTAGTATCCAGTAGCATCCTGTCTTGCCATACTAGCATCCAGTCTTGCTAATAGTAGCATGCAGTAGTATGCAGTAACACGGTAGCCTTGAAGTGGAAGCATGTAGTAGCATCAGTTAGTACTGCATGCTACTTTTTCGTACAACTTCGTTCTACTATTTTGAGATTAACTTTTCATCGGGAAGCTGTCCAGGCGCGACTCTTTAAGCTCCGCTCCCGATCTTATGATATTACACTCGGACTAGATTATTATAATCCAAACGACCGAGGAAACTAAGGACAGATACGGATTATACACAAATTCTTACTTCCATATCTAATGTACTTGTCGACTTCATAATTAACTTTGAGTTCAATCAAATTTCCGATGTTGCCGGATTCCGGGAGAACTAATTGAAGCGAGAAAAGAAAGTTGAGATGTGGCCATTGCATCGGTTCTCCGATCGTCTAAGAATTTTTAATTCCGTTTTCTGGCTGAGCTACTTGTCTGGCGAGAAAACCGACGTCAGAAAACTTTTCCTTCTACCGAATTTCCGGATTTTTGCCGGATTCTGGGCAACCACCTTCCGGTGAGAAAATGAAGTTCAGATCTAGATTCAGCATGTTTCATTACCCTTAGATCGGCTATCACATTAGCTTGAAAAAAAAAAAGGTATTTGTTGATCCTCTAACTTGAACCCCCCCCCCCTCTCCCAGCCCTAGATTTAGGGCGCCGGAACCCAATCTACGAACTTGACCTGTACTTTGACCCAAAAGATCCTCCTACCAAGTTTGAGCCAAATATCTCAATCCCTTTCAGAAGTTATCGTGAGACCAGAGCAAAATAACACTAGGGAGTAGCGCCAAGATTTGACAAAATTGACACACACTCTAATAGCAGGAGTACTAGCACTAATAGCGATAGATAACGTCCCTACTGAAACTCATGCAATCGTTCACCATCGCTGGCTTTGATAACTTCATATTCTGAACATTGCAAGCGCCATGACCTATGCTTTCCATGCTATGCATGTGGGTCATACTTGTAGCGCTGCCCACTACGCTTGCGGCATTTAAAGCGAGACAAACTTGCGGGTTTAGAAATTTCTAGTAGAGCAAAAAATTGGTACTGTCTCCATTGTTTCCTTGGTGTGGGCAGACCGCACATTTGCTTTACTAGAAACTTCTAAGCCCGCAAGTTTGTCTCGCTTTAAATGCCGCAAGCGTAGTGGGCAGCGCTACGAGTATTACCCGCTTGCAAAGCATTGAAAGCATAGGTCTTGGCGCTACTCCCTAGTGTTATTTTGCTCTGCGTGAGACAGACAGATTTTACGAAGCCATCGGTATTCCGTCACTAACGCTTTGGGATCCCAAAAAATTACTAGTAGGCTTATTACTAGTAGGGTTATTTTGCTCAGAGCAAAATAACACTAGAGAATAGCGCTAAGACTTGACAAAATTGTCTAGCGACAGTGAACGTCCCTACTGAAACTCAATCAGTCTTTCACCAGCGCTGGCTCCGACAACTTCATATCCTGAACATAGCAAAAAAATGATACAGCGACCATTGTTACCTTGGTGTGTAGAGGCCGCACCTTTGCCTTACTAGAAATTTCTGAATCCGAAATTTTGTCTCGCTTTTAAATGCCGCAAGCGTAGTGGACGGCGCTATGAGTATGGCCCGTTTGCAAAGCATGGAAAGCATAGGTATTGGCTCTACTTCCTAGTGTTATTTTGCTCTGAGTTTGATCTGCGTGAGACAGACAGATTTTATGAAGCCATAGGTATTCCGTCACTAACATTTGAGATCCCAAATTACTAGTAGGCTATGTCCAAATATAAATACAGAATTTACTGGTCTACCACAGCCTTCGCAGAGAGGCGGACGAGCGGATATAACTGAAGTGAATTTTTGAACGTTGAAAAAGAAACAGAAATCACAGAAGGACTCTTCCAGAAACCGCGCCTCTTGCTACAAGGCTGAAATGCGCGAAGCAATGCATTCTCTTACAGTGTCCTAACTTCCAGAAACTGGTCTATCTCCGCTTAGTTCAGTTCCGAACTGCTTACAAGAGCGAGTCAAGCTAGGGAGTTCGAAGATGTGATAATCATTCGACGAGAAGTTGATGGGGTCGAGTATTAACACTAGGTAAAAGCAGGACAAAGTGAATCCAAACCGAGTTCGAACGTTCTTTCTTGGATATGATAGTATGTGAGCTTATATTCGGTAAGTGAAAGAACTTTTTTTCGTTTTAATTTCAGCACACGGCCAGATGCGACCAGTGTTTTTTAGGGCCGTATTTAAGCTTCGTTCACCCTCGGATTCGCCATTGGACTATGCGCCATATTCATAAGATTAAAGGACCCCTCTTTCCTATAATGCCAATGCAACGTACTTCCGTAACTGCATTCATTAATTCTTAATTCTTTAATTTCAAGTTAGATTCTAAGCCTGCTAACGATTCCTCACTAATGTTTTCACTTGCCACGCTTCACTATTTTCTATACGCATTATGCTCCCGACGGGTGTTCGCGTTTCATGCAACTGATGCGTAAAATCGGTGTTCTGAATTTTGCCAAGTTTTTGCTAGAAGTCAGCGGGCCTGAAAAAGGCTTGAAACAGTCAAAGCCGTGGATAACTTGTTAAAAGCAGAGCCAAGTTTTACAATATTCAAATTGTTTTGAATATTGGAACATAAACAGTAAATTGTGGGAGGTGTCTTTAACAATTCAATTTGAGTTCAATTCATTTCGTTTTTAACATTAATCCAACAAAACAAAATACATAACGCTCCTATGCAGGTCCTGTGTGGGAGTGCAAAACGTTTATTAACTGAAAACCCAAAATAACACACATTTCTCACCTTAGCCTTTCCCCTAATGGGGAATATGTTGTGCTGGAAAAGTTTGTGCTGTGAAGCCTCGTGGCCGTCAAGTACCACGTCAGCTAGTAATGCAACGATACCATGGTAATACTTAGTTTCCAAGCCCTTTACATGCGCTAACGGTCAGAGCAATATTTAAGAACAACTATTTCATTACATGTATCCATGGTAAAAATCTGATCGTGGAAGGATGCACTGTAAAAAGTTTCTCCGAGTAAGGATCTAAGTTAACTGCTGTATTTGCTACTGGGATTAATCTTATCTCTACTGGGATAAGATTAATCCAAATTAGAGATAACTGTATCTCATTAGAGACAAGATTAATCCCTGTAGCAAATACTGCAAGTTTTTTTTTTTTTACAGTGTACACAATAACAGACCAAGAAAACACCACGCGCAACAACTACAGCGGCTCCAGATGCCAAGCCTATGACGGGCGTACTGACTACTAAACGTTCCAAATCCCACTTTAACCAGCTCATACTCATGAAACATTAAATGAAAACAATTCAACGGAAAATAAAGAAAGAACAACACAAAAACACAAAAAAGGAAAAATATAAATATCTACTTCAACCCGAGAAGTGCATTAGAATTACTGAAAGATATCTGGAAAAGAATTTAAGATGCTACATAAGATGGAAGAGAATTCCAAAGTTTCATGGCTATATTAATTGGCTGCATAAATAGCGTAAGAATTTGTGCTGTCGCAGCAACCATGGTCATAGATTGTTCTTTCGTATGATATGTAAGAATAATAATCATAATTTATTTGTGACCCACTATACAAGGAAAGAAGCGGAGTAACTTAAGAAAAAAGAAAAGGAACGTAAATTACAAAACAACAAGAACGCATAATCAAACAACTCAAAACTCAGTGCGCTGTAAAGCATTGTCCTAATAGGTGTAATAAGGTGCATTACCGCGTATAAGACTTATTACAGATTCCTCTTTTCCTCGGAGCGCGCTGCAATAACGTGAATAAGGAGAATAGACTAGCGTTCCATTCTGGCTTATGCAGGGCCAATCAGATCGCTTGGTTGGTTCCGCCAGCGGGCCGAGGAAAGGAGCAGCGTCGTCAGGGTTGCCACGGGAAGCAGCAAAGTTCTACTTTGTTGGAAGCTGAAGAAACAACTTTTCTTCAAAATAACACGTTTTGTTCTGCTGCGAATGCTTAATGCTACTTCGAAGACCAATGCTGGCCATCCGCATATTTAACTTATTTTTACAATGTATTGGGCGTCAAATTGTACTGGTGTACTTCAAGTAACACTAAGAACACTTTTCTGATCTTCAGAAACTCGAAACACTGTATGACCTTGGCAACACTGCTCGCTGCATTGACAAGAGCCTCTCGGGTTCGTATTTGAACGGGCGTGTGTATTAAGATGTAAAACACCGCGTATAGCGTTATTCAGCTTATTACACCTATTAGGACAATGCTTAATGAGCGGATGGTTAACACCCAACGTGGCAAAATGTTCTCCTGAAGGCGGCTAGTTTGTTTTATAAAACAACTAATAATATCAGGAGCACCAAAACCTCTCATGATCTTTCTGTTGCTGTATCTGCAAGGTAGATACAGTAAAAACTTACAGTACCGAAAATACATAACTCGTATATCACTGATATCACCTGGGCCTAACAGAATATAAAGGCCGGCTGCAAACAACACAGAATGATCGCAAAAACAAGAATATAGCTTCGCCAAAACCTATCTGTTGTACCTTCCACTGTTAGCAACAATTTTCACATACCCTAATTTTAGCTTCTCTTTAGCATCGCCTCTTTTATTTCAAGCGATTTTTAACAACGATCGCAATTTAATGTTCTGCCTGAAACAATCTTTCAGAAGGAGTCGGAGCAACTAGAATCCCTTTCGGATAAAAAGTCTGTAGCTTGTTAAGCGATTCTATGTGAACCAAGTGCACCGGAGGACAATACAAAAAAAGGAATTTATTCCAGATGAGTAAGACCTATTATTTCCGAGAAAATTCGACCTTGGCACTTGATTGGTGAAATGTTGAACTGAAGCATCTTTGTAAGCCTTACAGCAAAGCAGTGTAACTGCTACAGTTCTCTGACATAGCCGTACCATATCGTGCTCAACGAAACAAAGAGCCAAAGAAATAAGACGTGCTGAGTGGTATCATATATGACATATGTAACTCTCTTCAAATTCTACATATTTGCAAGCTTCGTCCATTTGTTTTTAGCCCACGTAGCATCTTTTGTTATCTCTTTCGATGTTTGGGATCCCAAAACGTAAGTGGAAGGAAACTTCTGACACCGCAAAAGTTGTCCGTCTGTGAGCACGATGACTCTCGAAGGGAATGAGATATTTGGATTAAACTTGGTATGAGGATTCTTTGGGTCAAGGGAAAGGTCGAGTTCGTAGATGGGCTATGTAGCCCTATATTTAGTGGTGCGGGAGGGGGTTCAAATTCAGGGGCAAACAATATATTTTTAAACAGCTAATGATTACGGGGTAAGAAGACATGCTGAACACCATTATGAAAACCATTTTCATGCCTGGCAGGTAGTTCGCCCGGAATCCGGCTAATGATTACGAAGACATGCTGAACACCATTATGAAAACCATTTTCCTGCCAGGCAGGTAGTTCGCCCGGAATCCGGCTAAAACCGGAAAGTGTGTTACAAAGTAAAAGTTTTATTTGATGTTAATTAGATGTTCGATTTATGGTTAAAAAGACACGCTGAACACTTTGTGAAAATCATTTCCTAACCGGACAAGTATTTCGCCTGGAATCCGGCCAAAACCGGAAAATTTGGTAAAAGCGAAACTTTTATTTGTATTTGGTTAAATGACCGATTTAGGGGTAAGAAGAGATGCTGAATCCGTATATGACAATCTTCCCGGACATGTAGTGCGCCCGGAATCCGGCTGAAACCGGAAAATTTGTTGTAAGGTAAATTTTTATTTGGAGTTGATCAGAGGTTCGATATTCGTAAGGAGAATTGCTGAATTCGTTTCTGAGGTTTACTTTTTCGCCGGACAAGTAGTTCCAGCATTCGGCCGAAACCGGAAAATTGGTAGAAGTAAGGCAGGAAGTTTCGATCGGTTTCGTCAAAATAGATATGCCTTAAAGCGGTAAACTCACAACTGTGTCTAAACTTGTTTTTTTTCAGATGATTAGCTATTTGGCCTTAATTTATTTTATTTATTTATTAATAGAAAAAGACGTTAAGCCGAAGCTTCTCTCTCTACAAGCATATAAACTTTTACTACATTTTTCAACACTGCACTATACACTTACAAAATCACAACAAATATAAACTAAAAAGGGTTCACATCGCGCTATTGCTGAAGTTTGTCCCAGCAAGATGTTGTTTGAATGAAAGTAAATTTGATTGGGAAACTGTCTCCTCAGATAAACTATTCCATGCCTGGCATGCACGGTAACAGAATGAACGTTGACCAATTTTCGGTTTATTTTTGGTAGGTATAACCTCAAAGAATGCTGACGGGTTGACTGATATGAACTAAACTCAAAAACTGTTTTTTGTCCAAATTATCTGCCGAGTGGAGAATTCTGCAAGTGTTCAGAATGTCGTTACGATCCCGACGGAACTCCAATGAAGGTAGATTAAGATGTCTCATTCTGTAATCGTAGGTAGAGTACCGTTGGTATGGAATTATTTCTGTGGCCCGGCGCTAAACCCTCTCTACTCGGGACCTGTTTCGGAATCTGTTTCTAATTTTAATAGTAAAAATATTCAAGGAGTCTGGTGAAGATTGGATCTGGCGAGGACAAGACCCAATTGTCTGGATCAAATATAGAATTTTTGGGATCCCATCGAAACCATTGGTCTTGTTCTACCTGTGGGCAAGTAGAATCCTCTTCCTTCCGGTGACGTTGATTTTTTCGTTGATCACTTTAGATAAATACTCCTTTGAGCACAAGCTGACTGGGCACATATATTCAAACAATGCATAAAACGGATACGTCAGCTACGATGCCTTGGCAGCGATATTTCGGCCCTTCTTGGCAAGGGTCCTCGTCAGGCTGTTGAAGATCAGGGATAAGGTTGGGGACTAAACGATCTTGCAATCAGCTTCAGTTATTTATTTGCAGATCGCTTCTTCCTCAACGTTGTCCCTGACGTTCAACAGCCTGACGAGAACCCTTGCCAAGAAGGGCCGATATATCACTGCCAAAGCATCCTAGCTGACCTTTTCGAGTAATTCAGCGCGACTGATGAGTTTACTTGCAGCGGCTAAGGAACGATCCGAGTCTGCGGAATTGCCTCTCCATTTGATTCCTCGAAACAGAGCGGGATATACTTCTCTATCTATTATAAATGTTAGCCATGAATCGCCGCGGTTTTACTTCGTGTAAGAAAAGCATGCTACCATTCATCTGTATCTACTTTTATGTCTCATTTTACTTGTACCCATCCAGCACGGCAATCTCGCCCTATTTGTCATTAGAGGGATCACACAGTTAAGACAGACTGTTCTATTTCATACTTAGAGCAAGACATTATGTGATGGTTCGCATTCAGACCAAAATATATTCTCTCATTTCTAGCTTTTACGATGGAACTGATGTTTCTAATGGCAATACTGTGCAATTTCGTTACGGCACTGGACGGTGAGCTGACCTCGTCCCGACACAAGAGTGGCGGACGTAAAAAACAACTTCTAACTTCATCAGGTAAGTCTGACTTCACTGTAAAATAAAAATCTTGTAGTCTTTACTACTGGGATTAATATTGTCTCTACACTGTCAGAAGTTTCATAACAGATTGCGCATAACACTTTCAAGAATAACTCCTTTTCACTTAGAAATAAAGTGTTATGACCAATTAAATTTATACTATTTCGTGCCTAGATCTCCAACAACACCTTCAATAGGTAAAAATACTACACTCTCAGAAGTTACATAACGACAACAGAAGGATGCGCGGTTTCAACAGATAACACTTTGGGATGTTATCTGTTATGTTTCTTTCGTTCCCGTTAGTATTTTTTACCAATTGAAGGTGTTGTTGGAGATCTAGGCACGAAATAGTGTAAACTTAATTGGTCATAACACTTTATTTCTAAGTGAAAAGGTGTTATTCTTGAAAGTGTTATACGCTATCGGTTATGAAACTTCTGACAGTGTACTGAGATAATATTATGTCTAATTCGGATTACTTTTATCCCAGTAGAGACAAGATTAATCCCAGTAGCAAAATACTGCAGTTAACTTTAATCCTTTCTCGGAGAAACTTTTGACAGTGTTAACTTAAATCCAATCAGACCTTGGTGGCCGTCACGGGGTCCCTCTCCTCGCCAGAGCATGTGTTCTGCCTATACTGTTGTCTGTCCTCAGCCACTATAAGAAGACTAGAGATTGGAAAAGTCAAATGAGACGTAGTACTGCACATATAAATGATCTCCGCGTGGCATACAATGATAGCTTCCGTTTCCTTCACGGGCTGCCACGGTTCGCCAGCGCCTCCGAAGTCTTCAAAGATTTGCAGAGTGAAAAATTTCGCACAGATCCAACACTCTTGCAATGTATCATTAGGCGAGCGACTCGTTTCATCGGAAAATGCAAATGTTCGCGTTCTTTCTTGTGCGGTACTCCGTTTGTCTCTACCTATCTGGCTGCAGCTATTTGAACCTGAAGCTGGTTAAATGTTTGTCTGTTCAATGTTATGCTTGTTTAAGTTTGTACTGTAGCAGAGGCGTCACTAGCCAAAATGTTTGGGGGGAGGGACGAGGAATTTACCGACTGGCTGGTAATTTTTACCGACTGTTTCTTCAGAAAAAACGACTGTTTTCAACACAAAAAATTACAGTTTTGAAAAAAATTGACTGATTTTCAGAAAAATCCACTGATTTTCAGAAAAACCGACTGTTTTGACGAAAAATCGACCAATTTTCAGAAAAACCGACTGTTTTTGTGAAAAAAATCAACTGTTTTGACGAAAAATCGCGGCGCTTCGCGCCGACTCGGTTATTTTTTACCGACTGGCCGACAGCATTGGGGGGGGGGGCGTCCCCCCCCCCCAGTCGTGACGCCCCTGCTGTAGAGTGTAGATCATGGTCTTTGGCCGGAATAAAGCTATTACGATTCCGACGGATCGACTAAAACCAGGAAGGGAAGGGAACGCGAGAAAAGCAGGAAGGCATACTAAAACGAGGAAGGGCATACTAAAACGAGGAAGGCTGCCGCCAGAATTCACTGCAACGTTCCCTTCCTCTATTTAGTATTCTTTGAGGGGTCGGCAACTTCTCAAATTCAAAGTTCACCATCCCTTCCTCGTTTTAGTATCCTGACATGGGTAGGCATTAAGTTCGGTGCGGGGTCAGCAACTATAAAAATTGTAATTCACCTTTTCATTCCTCGTTCTTACGGTAGGCGACTAAAATCCTCCGAGGCATGCGAGGGGTCGGCAACTAAGATATCTCAAATCCACCATTTCCTTCTTCGTTTTAGTACTACGGTAATTTGAAAGTAATAAAACGAGGAAGGAAATTGTGGACTTGAAATATCTTAGTTGCCAACCCCTCGCTGGCCTAGGAGGATTTAGTCACTTACCGTCAGAACGAGAGATGAAAAGGTGAATTACAATTTTCATACTTGCCGACCCCTCGCTGGACTCGGAGGATTTTACTTGCAAAGAAGAATAATTTAAAACGTCCAGTTTCCTTTCTCGTTTGATTACTTTCAAAGGTACTAAAACGAGGAAGGAAATGGTGGACTCGAAATATCTTCGTTGCCGACCCCTCTCTGGCCTCGGAGGATTCTAGTCGCCTATCGTCAGAACGAGAAATGAAAAGGTGAATTACAATTTTATAGTTGCTGGCCCCTCACTGAACTTGAATGCCTACCAATGTCAGGATACTAAAACGAGGACTTCCGTCGGAGGAAGGGATGGTGAACTTTGACTTTGAGAAGTTGCCGACCCCTTAAAGAATACTAAATAGAGGAAGGGAACGGTTCGGTGAATTCTGGCGACAGCCTTCCTCGTTTTAGTATGCCCTTCCTCGTTTTAGTATGCCCTTCCTGGCCTTAGTATGCCTTCCTGATTTTCTCGCGTTCCCTTCCCTTCCTGGTTTTAGTCGATCCCCTTAACCAGGAAGGTCATACTAAAACGAGGAAGGGCATACTAAAACGAGGAAGGAATTCAAGGCTGCAAAAAAATGGACAGCTGCACCGTTCCCTTCCTCTGTTTAGTATTCTTCGAGGGGTCGACAACTTTACAAACTCAAAGTTCACCATCCCTTCCTCGGTTTAGTATCCTGACATGGGTAGGCATTAAGTTCAGTGAGGGGTCAGCAACTATCAAAATTGTTATTCACCTTTTCATTTCTAGTTCAGACGGAGACTAAAACGACGGATACTACAGGATACTAAAATGAGGAAGGGATGGTGAACTTTGAATTTGGAAAGTTTCCGACCCCTCAAAGAATACTAAACAGAGGAAGGGAACGGTGCGGCTTTCCAGTTTTGAATTCTGGTGACAGCCTTCCTCGTTTTAGTATGTCCTTCCTCGTTTTAGTATGCCTTTCCTGGTTTTAGTATGCCTTCCTGCTTTTCTCGCGTTCCCTTCCCTTCCTGGTTTTAGTCGATCCCGAACTTAACCATAGGAGGGTTTTTGCGAGATCTCGGAATCACTTTCCGGCGAGCGAAGCGCATCGCGAAAACTGTGGGAAAGTGATTCCTGGAATCACTTTCCACTTTCCCGCTGGACTGATCGCGAAAACACATGGAAAGCTGATATCGCAGAGAAAATGTTGAATTACAAACTTTTTCGAATAAATACGGTTCAGTGAACGGTTCTTTGACTCTCATATATTCCATCGAAGTCACCTTAATTACGATTGCCATTTTTTAATTCATTAGGGACAGTTGCACTGTTTTTTCTCCGCACCTTTGAAATTCCCGCCGAAAGATTCAACTTTCCCCGGAGCTTTCCACTAACCTCGTGGAATCACTTCCCGGGAAAGCTGCTTCGGTTTCCAAAGCGCGAAAACCGGGTTGGAAAGTTCGGCAACTTTCCGAAGTAGCGCGAAAACCATTGGAAAGTAATTCCGACTTTGCTTTCCAGACCGCGAAAACCCTCCTCATGTCTTTCTTCTTTAGTTTGCAACCGCACGTTCCAAGGAAGTGTCGATAGCGTCTATTCCCTCCGTATTACGAAATCATTGAACCATAAAACTTACGGAACAAGCTGTTTATTGAATATCACTGCTGGAGGAGGCCAGCTAGGGGACATAATTCAGGTAAGAAGAGGTACTTTTATTCATAGTCGCTTGATTGCTTTTTTTTCTTTGTTCCTGAGCTTACTCGCCGCTATTTACCTTTGTTGTTATTAGTGGGTAAGAAAGTAAATACTAATATTAATATATAGTTTAGAAGTAGTTGAATACTGTAGTTGTAGTAGTAGTTGGTAGTAAGTAGTTGAATACGGGAGACACGCCTCACTACCAGTCTATCATTGTCTTTCTTTTACTTTACTATTTCCCTTTTCGTATCCAGCGCGTAATAAAATGCCATCATCATCGCTGTCAAAAGTTTTAAAAAAATGAGCATACGGATGCACATTCTTGTTTTAAATGTTCATCAACGCTGTCAGAAGTCTTATAACAATGAACATACGGATGCTCATTCTTGTTTTAAATGTTAAAATAATAATAAGAACACATGCAGCTAATGCTTTCATCTCTACAATTATCAAAGTCAACATTTCTACGCATGACTATCTCCACGATATCGTTATTCTGACTATCTCTACGTTAAGCTATGGCGGATGCACTAAAATGTTATGATATACTCAATTATTTTAAGTGTTATTTTTCGTGACACGATAACACTTTAAAATAGTCACACAGTACACTGTCGGAAGTTTCGTAGCATATAACACGAGGATGGGCGGTTTCAACAGATAATGCGTAACAGATAACACTTCTGATGTTATCTGTGGTGTTTGAAAACGTTATGCATGAAATGTTTTGCAGAACAAGCTTTGTTAGGAAGAGCCAAAAAAGCATCTACTGGCTTTATTCCTCATCGTCATGACGTCGGAAAACTCAGCAGTTACTTTTTGGCGTTTTTTTGGTTCTTCCTGATGGTGCTGAACATGCATAACATTCTGTTAGTAGGTCCCGTTTTCGTTTGTAAGGGGTCCTGTTTTGGTTAGCCAGATGGGTCCCGTTTTCGTTTTCAAGGGGTCCTGTTTTCGTTTGCCAGAAGGGTCCCGTGGCAAGGGGTCCGGGATCCCGTTTTTGAGAGAACCCTGATGGACACAAAAATTTTAAAAAGTGCGAAAACCCAGCAAAAGAAAAGAAGTCCAAAACAGAAGATAGACCTGATGGCCTACCATGTCTTCCAAATCACAACCAACCCCTCGAAGCCTTTCATGTCCTAAAGTGTGAAAGAGTAAGTAGTTGCATTTTTTATCGAAGTTCGAAGTTTGAAGTTGCCTTCGAAGATCTCTGTTTAAATACCATTTTTAGTCGCCAGTCATAGTTTCTTTGTCCCACAGCTTAAGGATCTAGGTCCTACATCCTTAAAGTCTTTGATTCATGTGGGCCGAGAAGGTGGGAGACACCATCATTTTTCGATGGGTCGGATTTTTACGAACACAATGTTACCTATGTTTTCCCCCAAATCCTCACGGTAAAGAAAACCGTTAAATCCACAAAAACGTTATCCACAGATTACTTGAACACAATTTACTCCTGAACGCCAATCCGCCATTGCTAATTAACTATTCATTGATCTCCTGGCGCTGGTCAAAATATTACTAAAGCCGAAGATCGAGTGGCGTGTAAGAGGATTAAAACAACGAAGTATACCCCCATGTGGACGTTTAAATATGTCGGAAAAAGAAATCATCTGCCAGTTTGACATTTTTTGGTCTCGGAAGCTGAATATTATTTAGCTCAGTTTCAGAATCTTCATGAAATCACTAAAACGAATTTAGTATAATTTATGGCGTTTGTTTATTGTGATCTAGTTTGCATCCTTAATTCTTTGGACTTACGGGAACTAACAAGAAAAAACAGAAAACAATATACTTAAGGAAATCGATAATCCAGATAATTAGTTTGATTTTTATACACGCTTTCCATATGCCTGCTATAATAAAAGATTTTGTCAGATCCATAGTCAAACTATGATTCCATCCTACCCATGTCGGGCGCTTCCGACCCGCACCGCTAGATGACCCAGCGGTCGGATCGACTCGTGGCTTCATCTTGGGTCTTGGGTGAGGGGGTTCCAGACGTTGCAAGTGCTAGAATGCTTATGATGTACTCCTTTAAGCTGTGCTTTGTCCTTCACACTCTGACGGTCGAACTTCGTGAGCGAGCAAGTTCGAAGTTTGCTTGAATCGTCGAAGAAACGTCGACCGGGCAAGGATCGCCGGAGTCGTAAAAACACTAATTAAGCAAACGATGAACTTCGACGGCGTTGAAACCGGAAATTAACAACCGGTTAAGAAAAAACATCTCATTGAGGGTAGTTGGTGAGTGGAAGGTTTGGAAGACGTAAGAGGACAAATTGGCAAATTAATTCATTAATTTTTAGTTTATTTTAGTGAAGGTTTGATTATAATATGGTAGTGAATGTGTACTGGTTGCGTTTTTCGTCAAGCCGGAATGACTTTTTTTTTTAGTAAAGTTGTTGAATCCTAATCCTAAACCCTACGCTAACGGCGAATAAAACTTCGATAAAAAACGCAACTATTGGCGGACGTCGAAGCTTTTGGCGAGGTTTGCGTTGCCTGACCAAACTCGACTTTGCCGAAAAAGCGCAGAAAATTCGTATATGCAAAACGAAATAATGCCGAAAGGCGGGGATTGCAGAAGCTTACAATCCCATAGGGGAGCCAGGGATAATATAAAAGGCAGAATAACCATGAGAGGTCTTTTAAACAGTATTGTTCGTTCTAGCTCCAAGTCATATGCAACAAAGCTGTCTCCGGTAATTCATCCGAAAATATTCTTGATGAAGAAGAGTAAGAAAGGAATTTCAATGAAAATTTTCATAAACTTGCTCGACTCCAGAGAAGTAAACAAGATCCCATTCCCTTCCGGTCTTTCAAATTTGAAAGAACTTTTATTCCAACTCAACCGGAACAAATATTTGCATCAAAGCGCGGAGACAAGTAGATGCAGTCGCTGTTTTAATGCACTGTGGTAGACATTATTTCCGAGAAAAGTTCCGATTTCTCGGGAGTTTCCGCTTTTAGTAAGTTCAGTCTGAAAGTGTTTGGTCCTTTGGTCACACATGGCTGAGTACATTCCGAGAACTGTTAAGTCGTATTTAGGATATTTAGTGTTCATTTCCGAGCCAGTAACGACAGTAACTGGTTTCTCAGCGCCGAAGTACTCACTAAGGGTCTCTGATTTTTTTTCCTTCCATAAATTGTTCATTAATGAAAAATCCACTCTTGCGGCCGATGTTGTCGATTCTAGGTTTCCAGGTTTTCAGTTTTTTTGGGATTTGTCTGTTGGGGGTCAAGGGAAACTGGGCCGGTCTGCCCAGTGACTTAAGTTCGAAACTTGGCCCGGTTGGAGTTGGGACGAGGATTCTTCACTGCTGCCCAGTATGGCACCCAGGGCTGAACGAGGAGCAAACCGATCGGCTCGAAACCATTCAAAAAAGGGTATTAAAAATTATTTTGGCGGATAATTACAAATCTTATGAACAAGCACTCGAAGAATTAGGGATGAAAACCCTTGCGTCGCGTCGGCACGATCTCACAATTAAATTCGGACTAAAGTGCCTTGCCTCGGAAATGCACCGTGAGATCCTGCCACCCGAAGAGGAAAAAAGAATGGATACACTGTCAGAAGTTTCATAACAGATTGCACATAACACTTTCAAGAATAACACCTTTTCACTTAGAAATAAAGTGTTATGAACAATTAAGCTTACACTGTTTCGTGCCTAGATCTCCAACAACACCTTCAATTGGTAAAAATACTAACGGGAACGAAAGAAACATAACATATAACATCCCAAAGTGTTATCTGCTGAAACCGCGCATCCTGCTGTTGTCGTTATGTAACTTCTGTTGTAGTATTTTTACCTATTGAAGGTGTTGTTGGAGATCTGGGCACGAAATAGTACAAGCTTAATTGGTCATAACACTTTTTTTCTAAGTGAAAAGGTGTTATCCTTGAAAGTGTTATGCGCAATCTGTTATGAAACTTCTGACAGTGTACTCGCCCAACAAGAAGTATCTCAAGGGCAGCTAAGAAAGCTCAGCTAATGAACCCGCCCGCTCATAGCACTTAACACTATTTGAACTCATTTGTGCCTTATTTTATCCGCAATTTAAATTTGAATGAACCAAATTCTAATTTGACAATCCCGTGCATTTTGTATTATCAGAATTTTGGGAATAAATGAACTTTGCACTTACGGCTCCTACTTTCTGCCCCGAACAATCTCGGTTTTACCTTAATACTCCACGTTTGAGCGCTTGCGCATTTGTCTGGTTCACTGGTGACTGCCCTGACTGTCATAGCCCGTTTCCGGTCAGCCCATTGCTGGGTTTACCTCTCCAGAGCGGACTCATCAGTGCGGACAGCGGAGGCAGATTGTAGAGAGAAGTCGACGGAAATTGTGAGAAAAAAATCTTTTTAATGATGAATCACCAAATGCGCTAGTGAGTAAAGAAACAGAAACTACTAGAGGCGTATTCTCGCCGTCCCCCGAGGACTCCACTTGAGAAGTCGCCGCGTTTTTGTTTGTTCCGGGGACCCCCGTATTCTCGAGAGTCCCTACGGATTATTAGTCCCTTCCGATTATTATCACCATCATCAAAAAGGGCTCCCTTTCAGATTCGGAGGGGAATCAATTTTTGCTGGTGTTGGTGCAATGTGAAATTACTTAAATAAAATAAGAATAAATAAAACCAAAAATAAAGTGGATCCAGACTAATTTCGTCAGCTGCATATTTATTTTCGAATAAAATCCATTTTGGAAGCATTCCCCGTGTTCTCGCTGTTTCTGTAAGCGGAGTCCGCTTGGAGTGACTCCCTCTATTCTCGCCGTTCCCTTCGATTCTCCGAGGAGTCCTCGGGGAACGGCCGAACGGCGAGTAAACGCCTTAGGAGTGCGACAAACCCAATTAATGTCAAAAGAGATGTAAATGGCGATTGCAGATTTTTTCCAAGACAATTTTACTTTTTGGATACTTTTTTTCTCATAGAAAGCTCGGTGCAGTTCTGGTATAGTTTTTTTTTTTCTTTTTAGTACTATTTCAATTGCTATTGAGTGCGTGATGAAACTAATTATCACCATCACTATTGGTGGTAGGCTATGGTATTTGAAAATTCACGAACCAAGCCATTTCATCTAGGAGTGCATGTCAGTAGCACGTTATAATGCGATAGCAGATCAGCAGATGCAATATCAAACTTGAACGAGATTCCGCAGTGCATACGGCCTTTAGAAAAAACTTTTGATATGCTCAACTCAAAGGATTGAGGGACTAGACACTAATGCTTTCCCAATACCCAAGTTGTTCTATTATCATGTACTAACTTCGAAAGATCAGCTCATGGCTTTGAAGAGACACAGCACGCCACAGGAGACTCAGAGCGTGTTCCATCCTACTTCCCGTAGTTACTACGCATGACATCACGAATTCTGGCTCTCTGCCGTCAAGACTGGAACGATTTTTTTATTTTCCAGCAGAATATCATGCCACGGGCGAATACGACCAATCACGTTGCAGAGATGCGTAGTTACTACGCTTACCACGCTCCCGAGCATGGTAAGCAAATAGTAACTATTAGTCACTATTTGGAGAAGGTTGGAACGGTCAGTGTAGTAACTTTTTGTGAGGATGTAACGGAAATAGTAACTATTAGTAACTATTGTTAGAAGGGTGGAACACGCTCTGAAGGTCTAGGGACCAATCGATCGTTGTACATGTGAACTTATGCCAAATACAGTAAGGGTAGGTCTAAAATTAAAAATTTACTGGAAGAAACGAAGCAGTCACACGGTCAAGACGAATTAAAACCAAAATCCGAGTAAAACAGAAATTGAAGCTTCTAAAGATTAATACTTTTTTCCACTAGACCCAACTCACCTGCGTGAACGCAAATCCACAGTTTTTAGGATCAAGGCTTTATATTGCAAGGCCGAAAGTTCAACATTTTTTTTTTACAAAATTATCTCAAAAATTATACAAGCACTGCTGAGAAACAGACTTCGCACGGGTGCAGTGCCTATCTATTTTTTAATTTAATTTATTCACACCCACAGAGAAAAGAACTAAAAGAGAAAAAAAACTAGTAAAAGCAGATTTGTTGAAAGCAGATTTGTCTTATAATTTTAAAATATATATAACCTACCCACTCCCAATATTTAATAACTCAAACACATGCAAGTGAGAAATGAGAATGCATCTACTCATAACTCATAACTCATAACTCATAACAAAAAAAAATTCGGCTGAAGTATCAGTTTTGCACTGTTAATATGCTTTTCTCCTCTAAAAAGATGCTGCCAAAAACACCAACAATCATATTTTATGGCGTTACGGTCCTTCTTGGCAAGTGCCCCCTGCATGATCAAGCTATAACATTCACAAATAAAGAAAAGAAAATACAAATAAAACAGATTTTTTTTAGGTAATTAGGAGTCACAAAATAGAACGGAAGAAGCTTAGCGCTACGATTTTCCTGGTCCAAGATTTGGCGGAAAAGAGACTGTATGCTTGCTTTTTCAGGTATCAGTATTCGCCCTGGACGTTGGTCCCCACTCATCTGAAGGATGCCAACAGGGATTTCTGCGAATCTGGGAACCACAACTGCAAAATCATTCCACTGGAGGGTGGTGTGGCGGGTCCATCAGCGAACATGATCCATTAGAATATTACAGTACGACCTCAACCATCTCCATCTGCATATATTCTAATGTGTCATTCTCACCTGACGACAAACATCAGTTGCTGAGTTTGAACTACAGATTCTTGAAAAAAGAATCAATTGATTGGTCGAAGCTTCTTGATGACGGAAAACAAGACACTCTGGATCCAGTAAAGAAGGAGGGCGCTCTTTGTCAGGCTGGGCGTCATGACAAGTGTGAGTCGACAGAAACAGAAAGGTAAGAGCTGAGTTGTGCTCACGGTCTGATTTGTAACCAACAAAAAACAGAGCATAACAGTCCATCATGGACCTGATTCGCTCCCAACATCCGGCATGGTCTTTTGTAAAGTAGTTGCTTGATTTGGCGGAAGATGGGGGAGAAACCATAACCAATCGACGGAAATGGTAATTATTACTACATAGTTCATGAAAGCAGAAAATCAAATTTCAAAATCAAATCTCACGCTCACTGATTATTCAGTAGGTCAAATTGCACTGATTAGCTCAGGAGACACCGTCCGTCTTGGAAATGTGATGAATTTTAGACGGAAATTACAGAAAAATCTCTAAACAAATTACTGAAATAAATAACTAATACCAAATACTTTTCTTTTTAACTTTTTATTCAAATGCCAGCTAAATATTTTTCATTCTTGTCAAAATATATTTTGAACTTGCCAATCTGGGCGCTTCCGTATCGCGTTACTAAATGACCCGAGGGTCTTACCGAATCCTTCTTTGAATTGGCGATTTGGATGGGGGTGATCTGGATGTTGCATGTATGAAATGACTTCCGATTTAACTCCTTTAAGCTAAGACCGTTTTCCACCCTTCTAGCAATAGTAACTATTAGTTACTATTTTGGTTCCTACCCCGTGAAAATTTACTACGCTAACAGTTCCTTGTCAAAATAGAAACTAATAGCTAACAGTTCCTATTTGCTTAACACGCTCGAGAGCGTAGTAAGTGTGGTAACTATGAGCGTTTTCCACCGTTCTAACAATAGTAAATAATAGTTCCTATTTCCGTTCCATCCTCACGAAAAGTTACTACGCTGACCGTTCCGACCTTCTCGAAATAGTAACTAATAAGTAATAGTTACTATTTGCTTACCAGGCTCGGGAGCGTAGTAAGGGTTGTAACTACGCATCTCTGTCACGTGATTGGTCGGATTCGCATGTGGCATGATAATCTGCTGGAAATAGAAAAATCGTTCCAGCCTTGATGGCAAACAGTCAGAATTCGTGACGTCATGCGTGGTAACGACGGTAAGTAGGGTGGAACACGCTCCATGAATCTCTGTGATGTGACTGGCCGGTTTAGCCCGTGGCACGACATTTTACTGAAAATAATAAATACGTTCGAGCCTTGACGCCAAAAGGCCAGAATTCGTGGCGTCATGTGTAGTAACTACGGTAAGTAGGGTGGAACACGCTGTCGACCGATTAGGAGGGGGAGTTCACGAAAAACAGGATACTTTAAGCGTCACCATTAAAGTGGTTTCCTACTCTCGAAGTCATCGTAAATAAAGATGATGTGAGCGAGTTTGGACTCTCCATAGGCACTATTAGTTTCCTGAGCAGATGACTTTACGTCATCGGACCATGGACTGACGGACTCTAAATCGCACATATTATTGAGAAAATGTTCATGACAAAGGACTTTCTCGGTTTGGCAATTTGCCCGATGAACTCAATGATCCTCGCAGACTTGACAATGGCACCTGGAGTCCTGTCCAAGTAAAGTCGGAATACAAATGCGACCGCGCCCACTGACAGGATCTAGACTGGACAGCTTTATCCATTCCTTTTCCTTTATCTTTCCTTCTTCTTTCTAATCCATTTCTTTCCTTTCGGCTTTTACTATTCAACCTTGCAACACCTTTGACCCTATAATAGTTTTATGTTGCGATAAGAACCTTGAACCTTGAAATCTTTTGACAACCATCTTCACTGAAATCTGTAGTTTGAAACCCCGCCCCTTAGTTCCTTTGACTAATGGTGACAAACATCGCATCGCGAAGAACATCTGCGGGTCCAAGGTTCAGGAACTGGCGCGGTGTCCTCCCACTCAGGAACGTCTGAGGTTCAGAAGTCCGAAGGCTTTGCTCATGGTCGAAAGAAATACTTATCCTTTTCAAAGCGCTCCATGCTCGTCCTGCGTGACGGTGTGATTACGATGCCTTACGGGCTCCTTCATAGCTGCATTCTTCAGAATTAAGTGGGTCCATCCTTTGGATTCCACGAAATGTCAGATGGTTGGCTGAGTTCGTTATCAAAGTTTCGACACAGGATCAACAATCCTGCCATCAGGTGATTCTAGCGCAAAAACTTGTCTACAGGAAAATCTAAGTCTAACTCCTCTTCTAGGGAGACATTCACTGGAGACCACGTGCCCGGTACCGTCTGCGACAGAACCATTTACGACTGTCACACAAGAAGATGCTTCGTTGTCTCCCCCAACTGGCCCGGTACACCCCCTCGTAACGTGACCTGTCGATATTTTATTTCAAAAACTACCTTAAAGACACAGCCAAACGGGGAGTCGACGAAATCATCTGGTGCAGCAAATGGAAGTCTTATCCAATTAGGGCCCTCACAATCAATCCGGCTTAAGAACCCGGCAAGAATACTGCTGGATTGGAACGGAAATTACGTCAAAAGCTGGGATGAATGCAACAAGTCAAGGTAAGCTTTCGATGGACATTTTCCCAAAGTGACGTATGGTAAATATATACCCGAAAGTCGGGTGTAGAGAAAATGGTGGATGTAGATTATAAGGGAAAGACAGATTGGGACAAAAAGAACAGGCTTCTAAACAAAGAGGAGAAATCTGGGATGGGGGCAGGAAGTGAATACGAAAGCACCAGGATGGTTTCCCCCCAAAAAACGCATAGTACTCCCAGTCAAGGGCAGTGAAACAGGAGATGACCCTACGTAGACCTACGCGACACGAACCTTCATCCTTGATTCACGCTACTGCGTACTCTGCAACGCGGTTTTTCTTTGGTTTTCCGACGTACGAGAGAATTGCATGACTCTTCCCAAGGTAATGGTGAAACAAAAAGAAATTGAACGCGTCTGTTAAGACGATCGGGGACAAAGAATACCTCGGGAGATGACCTCGGAACTAGGCTACTCTGAAGACCCTGGGGACAATCTTATTGCGGTAGTCCTAGTCAAACTTCATATTTCGTCTAATTCAAACGGATTTGAAATGAGTTTGAAATTTTGCTCAGAAGGTATTTTGTGTTCAACCGTCCGAGGATTACGATATTTTCTTTCATAAAAAAAGCAGAGCAACTTCTGCTTAAAAAATCAACAAATCTTTGTTTTTTCTTTCTTCCCTCCCAACAATCGTATGCGTTTTTTCGGACGAGTTCATATTTTTCAACGCATCCGACACTACGTAAACACGCATATCGCAAAAAGAGATAAACTAGAAAAAATACAGAAGCGGACTCTTCTTATTATTGATAGTGGACTGAAGCTTCCATACTCATACCTTTTAAAACACTTTAACCTAAAAACAATGCAGGAGCGCAGAAAGGGGCTAAGCGCTGACTTCGGTTCAGCCATGGTATCTCATCCTCTCCACTCCCAAATCCTCCCTCCCCCCTATCAAAATGTTAGAAGTCGACCAGGACGAGTGGTAAGTTCTAGGGTTCCCAAGCTCTGTCCCGTACCTACAAAACACGCTAGATCCGCAAAAAGTTTTATTCCCGAGTTCGTGAAATATTTTAACGAAGCGTGAATTCTTTTAAGCGCACTGACATTAGATACATATATTGAAATTTATTCTGATTTTTGGCAACACTCGCAAATTTGGTTTATAACCACGATAGTCGATTTTTACAATAAACTCTCTATCTTTCTATCAAAACGCAGAATTTTGCGCGAAAGTGCAGAGTGTAAACCAATAGTCAATGGCTTGCATGCGAATGTACTGTTTACTTCTTTGCTTCTGGTGGCTAACGACGTCGCAGAAGTGTTTCCAGGGAAGTCTCATACTATCACTGTAATGTAATTCTGGTAACAAGTTTAGCGGTGCTTTTTCTTGCTTCCGCGAAAGTTCCCGGTTCCATCGAATGGCCATGAAGAAACTTGTCTAGCTCGCCATACTTCTCCAGTAATTTGTTCAAAGTTCTTGCATTTTTTTTTCTTTATCCCAGTGGAAGTTGAAACGTCTGGAACGCGGGATTATCAACTAAGTTATGCCCATCACGACATTTTTCAATTTGCTTGCCGTACTACTTCTTTTTCAGTGGACATCGTAAATTCGTTTCATAGGCAAACAGCCAGGCTTCTATCTCCCACAGGAATACTTCTCACCTTGAATAGGCTTGGAAGCAGAGAGCGTCATGAGATTTTTTTTTATCGGTGGCTGTCTTCAGTGATGAGGTCATGCTGTTTCTTGACGGTTTATCTGGAAGGCCTACATGCACCGGACATGCACAAGATGGGATTAAAAAGATCTGACGGGGAGGTATGATTGCACTAGAATAATAATGATTTCCAGGATCCCACACTGTCAGAACTTTCATAACAGATAACAGATAACTTTCATAGAGTATGCGCGGTTTCAACAGGTAATGCGTAACAGATAACACTTCGGATGCTCTATCTTATGTTTGAAAACGCTATGCAGGAAATGATATGCGTAACAAGCTTTGTTAAGGAAGGGCCAAAAAAGCATCTACTGACTTTATTCCTTATCGTCATGATGTCGAGAACTCAGCAGATACTTTTGGCGGTTTTTCAGTTCTTCCTGATGGTAACGGTTATTATGCATAACATCCTGAAACACAAGAGATAACATCCGAAGTGTTATCTGTTACGCATTATCTGTTGAAACCGCGCATCCTCGTGTTATCTGTTATGAAACTTCTGACAGTGCAGAAAAAGGATTCCAAGGATTTCCAGGATTCTGGCCTCGAATCAGGCCTGTCAGAAATCTCATATTTTTTCCAAACCGCATTGAAAAACCATCAAGTGCTAGTTAGTGGTGGTAGTTAGTTGGTGGTTACCAGTGGTAGACACAATGTTGAAGCTCGGCTGAAGAGACAAACGGTTTAGAAACAAAAACAAGAAACGTACTGCACCACATCCGGAAAACTAAACGAATTTCAAGAAACTAATTTTTGAAAAGTAAAGATCATTTCTTCCAAAGTGTCTTTTTGGATCACAAATCAAAGCAGGGGCCACCTATCATAGATCAGCTCACAGTGTTTCGTCACGTCACATTTCAAACAGAGTGTAACATTTAACTGGAAACTGGTACATGACGGTGCTTCAACTCGACCCTTTCGAAACAAAATGACCATCCGAAACAAAACTGAAACAGAGCAGCCTTTGCTGTAACCCACAAAGGTTTAAAAGTTTTCTTACCATTTTACAAAATAAAAAAAATGGGGTTGTGTCGAAAAAAAGCAAACACTGGGTGTTTGCTAACCCTCTCCCCTTCCTACTCTTATGTTTTGTGCTTCTCCGGGGCGGTGCCCCCACTTGAATTTTCAAGGGGGCCTCACTGTCAGAAGTTTCATAACAGATTGCGCATAACACTTTCAAGAATAACACCTTTTCACTTAGAAATAAAGTGTTATGACCAATTAAGTTTACACTATTTCGTGCTTAGATCTCCAACAACACCTTCAATTGGTAAAAATACTAACGGGAACGAAAGAAACATAACATACAACATCCCAAAGTGTTATCTGTTGAAACCGCGCATCCTGCTATTGTCGTTATGTAACTTCTGACAGTGTAGTATTTTTACCTATTGAAGGTGCTGTTGGAGACCTGGGCAGGAAATAGTATAAACTTAATTGGTCATAACACTTTTTTTCTAAGTGAAAAGGTGTTATTCTTGAAAGTGTTATGCGCAATCTGTTATGAAACAAAATCGTAAAGTGACGCCTGGACTCGACGCCATGTTACAAAGATATGTATCTCGCCTTGAAGACATTCGATCCTCGAACAATGGGTCATTATCTCGAATTTAGAAAGTTCAATTTTCATGAGTGACCTTGGTCAACTGATAAGGCGCAACAAGATTCTGATGAGAAACTGATTTTTAGGGCTATTTTTCTGTTTTTCCTGGGTTGCTCTGGGCCCCTTGTAAGGCCAGGGGTACAGCCGCCCCCCTCCCCCCCCCCCCGCTCCCCAAATGACGCCTCTAGCTAGATCTCGTTTACGCCTCTGATTCAGGCTCTCTGAATCAATAAAGATTATTTACCCAGGCTGTATGGACTTCATAGAAACCATTATCCTCGCAAGTCTCCTTTCCTGCGAAAACATCTAGACCCAACTCCAAAAACTTATCGAATTACGGTAACAGAAATGAAACTTTCTATTCGGGGATTTATCTAATCTCATGTTTTCATCGATTTTCTTTATTAGATTTCTTTTCTGAGAGACTAATATCTTCTGCGACTCGGATGTCCCTCTTTGTTCGGACCCTTTATACGAATCTCGGGATTTCCTTCGGTGGGGCCGATAAGAAAGCTTTGCAAACGTCAGAAGTTTCGGCCAGTCTGACAAAGTATGTTAGGAAATAGGCTTTTGATGACGGTCATCGATTTGATTTCCTGACAGCAAGAATTGATTCGGTAATGTTGCTTACAGACTCGACGTGCTGACGACAAAGGATAGGGTGACATCAGTCAGGAGACCGCCGGAGCCTTCTTCAGAATAAAATTCGTAACGAATCGTCTTTTTTGGCGAAAACTTGCTACGTACACTGTCAGAAGTTTCAGAACATCTGTTGTGTTCGAAAACGTTACGCATGAAATGTTCTGCATAACAAGCTTTGTTAGGAAGAGCCAAAAAAGCATCTACTGACTTTATAACAAGCTTTGTTAGGAAGAGCCAAAAAAGCATCTACTGACTTTAATCCTTATCGTCATGATGTCGGAAAACTCAGCTGATACTTTTTGGTGGTTTTTCTGTTCTTCCTGATGGTAACGCTTATTATGCATAATATTTTGAAACATAACAGATAAGATCCGAAGTGTTATCTGTTACGCATTATCTGTTGAAACCGCACATCCTCGTGTTATTTGTTATGAAACTTCTGACAGTATAAGATCAATGCTCCTACGGTATACAAGAACAAGGGAGGAAGAGACTTAGAGTTATGTAGTGCATTTTGGTTATTTCTGAACGAGTGCAGGGCAAGTTGGGTCAGAAATTGAGCAAAGCCTGAAACGGGTTAATCAGAGACGTATATGGGTAGAGTTATATAGGCTATACATTATATAACTACATGATATAGCGACATCCTTAGCTGAAAGGTTTCAGAAGCTGTGTCCATTCAACCATTATCTGTATTCCAGCGAAGGAGTCTTTCCGTTGGCCTTTTGCATCGAAATCTTCTCTCTTTTCATGGCCTGGGAACTGGACAGAGCTTAAGTTGCTTCGATCCATTCCAGTTTCCAGCGACTAAGAGCTATTGCTTCCTCGATTCCTCTTGACTTCCTTGCCAGTGGTTAAACACGATTTTGCATTTCAAGTGTTTGAATTCCTCTGGCGTTGTTTAGTTCGAAATTGGACAAGGTGCTTAGCCGCAACATTTTCTTATGTCAAAAGGAAAACTGGTGTCGTATGAGACGTCATACGACATGTCGACGTAAACAGTTTTGATCACCCTCTAAAATGAAATAAATTTACACTTTTCCATTCTAACATATTGGCATATTGGCGTTTGGCGTTTGAGATTTTCTTTGACTTAACAGTCAGATTATTGTGCTCTGCGTCGTACTTCTCCGGCAAAAGTAACAGAACACAAGCGTCATAAGGTTTCTGGCAGTTTCTCAGCCAGGAGGAGAAATTACATAAAGAAATGATTATCAGAAACTCCAATAGATGGCTGAAATTTACTGATCGGAAACCGTGGAAAGAAAGGCTATTGTTCTGGCAGTTAGACACAGAAAAAAATGGGAACACACACAGATGTCATAAACCACGAAAGGGTGAAGAACCTTAAAGTTTAACCGAAAAGGGCTGAGATACGCCAATCTTGTTACCCGCCACTTACTCACTTAAATAGGCTTGAAGACCCGGTGGAAATGCGTTGCTTCGTTGCTCCGCTACTCACCAATAACCGATTTTCGTTGTGGACTTTCCCTGTCGGACTCGTGGTACTTCTATGCGGTGTATCTGTTCCGTATTCTTGACGAAAAGGAGTTTCGAAAAAATTTGTATACAGGCACTAAGCAGTCTTCACCACGCTCACGAAAAGCCGCGTTTATGTCGAGTTACAGTTTTCCGCGTTATAGTGGAATTTGCGTAGTGGGGACGGCAGTGAGCAGATAGTGGAAAATCAAAGTGTCTCTTTGCAGAATCCAGATAATTCAGTGTATTCCATCAAATGATGCAAAATAAGTTGGCTTTTCAGTTAAACTTTAAGACAGCTGGAATTTTGTAACACCAACACAAAAATATTTATTTGTCAGATAAAAAATTAGTATCCAGGCGCGCAGAAGCAGTTCACACTTCATAGAAATAGACAGATATCGGGAATCATGAGAGGATGGCATTTTCGCAACTGTGTCGATTGGCTACGATACAGACAGCTCTTGTAATGTATACATTTTATAAAAAGAAGAAATATGGATGCCAGGAACTTTCCCACAGTGCTTCAGTTTATACAAATTCGATTATTTTTTTCATGGTTTCCTCATTTCTACTAATAACTTTTTCTAACATTATCTTTAAAGTGAAAAATCCTTTGGAGATTTTGAAGAATAAGAAGCAAAACTGTTCACGAAATGCTGATAATCACCTGATGCACCATAAGCTGTTCCCATTTTTCGGAAAAAAAAACTGCCATGAAAACCTTTATTTTCTATTTGTTCCCTTGTTTTTAAACGTAGGTAGAAACGTTTATATTTCTGTAGCGTTTATCAGTTATTTTGCACTTCTGAAATTGTTTAACATGGTTACTCGTGAAGTGATTCATTTTAACCACACAAAAATAATAAAAACAATAACTATAAAATTAAATTATTTATCAAGGAACATAAATTAAAGGCATTAGGTGACAATCAATAAATTACATCGCAATTAGTTGCATGGCAAGAAAACGTTAACGGCAACTGAAAATTTTCCCGCCAAACTTTTTTCCTCCAAATTTATCTCTCGTCCTCCAGCAGGAAGAGAACGACTTCCAGTAGGCCATAGTAAACTTGAAGGGTGTGATTTTCTTTCAGGGACATCGATTGGATGGAAATACGTCACGGATTCACAGAAGACTCAACTCCATTGTTTCATACCTGCGAGAGCAATTACTTCGAGAAGCTTCTCGTGAACGCTGAGTCTTTGCTTCTGACCTATCGCACAATCGAGCACGACAGCCCTGTTCCGACTCGAAAGTACTTGAACGGCTTTAGAATTCCAGTTAAAATAACCGAGAGCGAATTTCTTTCACTCAAACCTGAGTTTGACAAGGAACGCAATTATATGGCTATACGCGTCAATAGCAGCGTACACGGGAGATCTGGCATTCTGAAGAATCCGGATTTTACGAATCGCCACACCTCAGAAATATCATTTCTGTTCGAAGGCAGGAGTAAAGAGCGAGTTCTCTTGTATTTTTCCAGTTACTCCCTCCCCATTAAATTTGACCATTCTGTTCAAGAAGAAAGCGTGGTGCTTCAGGTTTGGGACGGTTTAATCGCAAGCCACGAACCCAGGGAGACCTCCCTTATCGGAGACTATAGAAACGAGGCGTATCCTCCACTTTGCGAGCGTATCTCATACAAATTGCTCACAATGACTCCCTTCAAAAGGAATAAAATGAGCGAGAAGAGAGACACTGATGCCCCCGAAAGAAAAAATAACAATAAACTGGGCAAATATCCTCTAGAAGGATTAAGTGAAAGATACAAAGCCGAGGAGGGGCAAGATAACGACGACCCCCGCTTGGCATACAGCGGCGTCAGACCTTGTCACTCGTCGCAGACATTTCTAAGCAGCGGTCCAGGGCTCACAATGAAATTTCTCTTGGGACCGCGGTTTACTGTTAACCGTCTCGTTTATACACTCCATTACGAGTTCATCAGCTCAGAAATGGACGGGGAGGCCTTCGATGCAAAAAAGGATCCCAAGACGAGCATGATTCTGCTAGAGCTCGACCTCAACCGAGAAGTAATCTTCATAAACAGGTCAAAAGGGATACACCCGCCTGTTCATTCTTATTTCAGCAAATCCTCACGAGTGGGAGGGTTCGATTCTTGTGATCGAGAGCTCCGTCCCCACGGATTTGGAACCGTTAAATCCCCGGGAGCCACGCTATTTTACGGCAGGGGTGGGATGAAGGCTTTACTCTGCCATTACCAGTTCCGCGTAGAACCCAAGAAATCGCTAACTTTATCTCTTGAGAGATTCGCATCGCGGTTTCAGTGTCGAAATTACGTGGATCGTTTCGGGCGATGGATCTGTGATTCCGAAAGCAATTCTTATGCGCGAGTTCATATCTACGAAGTTTTCGGGGATTCTCTCATCATCCGGAGACACTGTATTTGCTCCCCTGGGGCGAATTTTACATTCAGTTCGATTTCCGAATGGGTAATAATACGATATGAGATATCAGGAATGAGTTGGCGTGATGGTCCGGAAGAGTTTCAGTTTCAAATATCTTACGACTACGCGCCCGACTCAGATGAGGTTGAGACAGGGCTGTCCGTGCTGACAACGGAAAGTGGCGTTGCTAATATCGTCAACTGCAACAAGAAATCAAGGAAGCGACATTGTTGTCGTAGCAAAATGTGGGCCATCGCTTCTCTAAATCACCCAATCTACATTCGCGTGAACGGAAGAGAAATTTCCGACAGATTTCCTTCTTGCCTCGGCGACGATCGGATTTTTATTTTCTCATCGGAGGCACTGAATCGAATTATTTGCCACTCTGGAGAGGCTAACGAAACAGTGGAGATATTTTCCGATCTTTTCTCAGGAAAGCGTGGCAAGGACGCCATGTTCATTGAAACGAGGGGCACCACATGGGAGCTGCAGTTAATCCAAATTCACCGGACAGAGAGTGAGCAAACAAAAAATGCGGAGTTGAGTTTTTACGGTTCTACCACTGGCCGGTATTCTCAGAATGACTCAAGAACTTTGGATGAGGGCTGCAAGCCTTTCTGTCCGGAATTCAACGGTTGCATTGATCGCAGCCTGTGGTGCGACGGTGTTGTGCACTGTCTCAGTAGCGGCACGGATGAACTAAATTGCAGTGAAACGAACGAAGGGACTGCGAAGCAGCCTACCCTTTTTGAAGGACTCTGGAGGATTGTTGTCTATACATCCGCCGGGATCGCAATGCTTTTGGTTTGTTCCATTTCGCTTTGTTTTGTTTTTCATGCTCGAAAGTGTAACGAAAATCCGACACAGTCTGAAAAGCCCGGGAGTCCGCGTCCTTTTGCTGAAAATTATATCTGACAAGATCCTAAATTATGTGTTGGGCAAAGTTAAACTGGGGCCGAGTCTTTGCCAAGAATTGGAAACCTGGAGTGAGCAAAAACCAAAGATGGCGGAGCTGAAAGAGACCATGGCGCAGGGATCCGCGTGTCCGGGCTTTTCTACAGGTTTTCCGGCCGGCGGAACTGTCATTGTCCTGACGACGTAAACTACTTCCCATTGTTATACAAATAGCCTTTTGGTCCTTGTCCGTATTCAAGTTTGAAAGGCACTGAAAGTCATTAGACGGTATTTTCGTGTTTCGAATAGTCGATTCTGTGGGACGCACAAATTAGTTTTCTCGTCCTTTCCCAGTATTCTGCAAAAAATTTTGGTTTCTAAGAAGAGAAAAGACGGAGGGAGCATTTACCTACCAGTCTACCACAAAGGAAGATTTTGGGATAGCCTAGATTATGCTAAATGCTAGTTATTAATATTGACGTTGAGTGAAGTTCCGATTACAGTGGAGTGGTTCAGGGTTAGGGTACCCACAGGCAGGCCTACCTAGCATTTTGCATGGGATATCCCACCGTTTACCGTTTATTTTTTAGTTGCGAAGGTCAACGCTTTAAGCCGAGTGCATTTGCAGTCCGATAATATTTTGCATGCGAAAATCACATGCGAATTCCGCGTCACTAGGGGAAACCTGCATGCGACGTGTCAAGTCTTCAAAGCGAATGATGAAATTGGTATGAAATTCGCGTCCGATTGCGAACATCAGACTGTGAGTGCCGGTACCTTTACACAACTTGGCACACAACGAAATACTGAAGGGTCGCAAAGCCTGCCGCTTTTCACGAAAAAAGTTTAAATCGCTCTCTTGTTCGTCAAGCGGACGAATGGTAATTTTAGACTTGAAGATATTACTTGTTTTGACTATCTTTACTGTGCCTTAATCCGATGAAAATATTATTAGTAACTATTTTTCGCACCATAGTACGTCAAGTTTTAAATAAAGTTTGTCTCCCAATTTTCTACATTACAACCCCTGATGTAGGCTCTTTCTTGACTATGCTCTCTTGTCTGTGCTACTAATTCGCGATTTCCCAATTAAGCGCTCCTAGCGATTTAAATATGATAAGAAACGCTACTCCGAATTGCTGTTTAAAACTCTTTGCCAAAGCAAGGGTTTCTAATTCAGATGTTACGGTCATTGTTATTTATTATCGGTTATTACTGTTGCTTGCCATCTTTCTTTTGATTAGTTTTTCACCCATCAGCGAGGCTGAGCTTTACCGATTCGCCATATCCCAGTTCAGCGCTTACAGGCGGACTAGTTTCAATTAATCCCCATCAGGGGCGTCGCCAGGGGGGGGGAGGCGGGGGTGCAGCACCCCCCCACCTTTTGGAGATTCGGTAAAATATTGGGCCGGAGGCCCAAAATTTTACTAAAATTGTTCGGTATTTTTCCGATAGCAGAACTGTTCGATATATTTACGGGGATTCGGTAGTTATAAGGAATCCTAAATAGGCTATCTGTACAAATCTTTCGGTATAATGACTGGGATTCGGTATAATTGCCAGTATTCGGTAGTTATCACAAAGTTAGTGAGAGAATTTACTGAAATCATTTGGTGATTTTTCGATGCCGGAACTATTCGGTATATTTATGGAGATTCGGTAGTTACACAGAATCCCGAATAAGCTATTGGTTCAAAATTCTTTGGTATCATGATTGGGATTCGGTAATTTCTTCAGTATAATTTCCAGGATTAGGAAGTTAACCAGGAATCCTGACTTTGTTCCAGTTTCGACGAAAGTATACCGAATATGAACATTGTTCGGTAGTCTTTAGATACCAAAACAATTCGGTTTAATGACAGGGAAACGGTAGTTATACAGAATCGCAAACATGCTATCGGTCTAAACTTATTCGGTATAATAACTGGGATTCGCTAATTTATTCGTTATAATTGCCAGGATTCGGAAGTTACCACGAACCTCGAAACTCAGAAGAGGTCGAGTGAAACACTGGTCGCAAACAAAAGGGATGATCTATGATATCATCGATGGTCCTTACTTTTATTTTGGATCCCAAAAAGAATATCTAATCATAAGTATTTCGAAAATTCCGCCTGCAGCACTTTTCGTAATATTCTCTATTTTGTGGAAGGGTGCGTCATTTGACGGGGGTTTTAAGCCAGTTTTAGGATTGAGATTTCGAAACATCAAAAGCTAGAGTTTGGATGGAAATTAAATTTGGCAGGAAAAGCAAAAAATTTCGCCTGCGGCGCTCACCTTATGTGATTATGGGTAGTATATTGACTAGACTACAGTTGCTGCTGCTGCTGCTGCCGGAACGTCGCTCCATCGGGTTTCTGGACTTCTTAGAGTCTCGATAAAAAATCAAAGGTTAATGAGAGAATTTGTAAGAGAAGCAGTTAAATTTTAGCCTACAGAAAAAAAAATATTTTAAAAATTTTCGTCTGCGGCGCTCGACTTAATTTTCTATCGGCTATAATAGAGAGAAGCTGTTACTCCAATCATGCCCGGCAGTAACTACTCCATGTGGGCTTCGCCAGAACGCCGCCTAATAGTTGGCTTATCGTCTTTCATGCTGCCCTTTATTGTTACTCTTCCTACGTAATCGTTTCTGTTCCATAATTTAAAGCTCAAATTCTTAGTTCTAGGATTCGGTAAAATTTTGAAAGATTCGGTAAAATTTTGGCTCTGCACCCCCCCCCCCCCCACCGAAAATGCAGTTGCGACGCCCCTGATCCCCATCACCACTTATTGACAGAAATAGTAAAATAGATCCACAGGTAAATGAGTAGAGAAGGCAATGGGAGTTTTGCGTGAAAGGTACCCACTCCCTTATGGATCCGGCTTTTACTATAGTTGCGTTTTTGTAGATACCATGGTATCTGATACCACGGTCTAAAGTCGTTTTTGCAGTTATCGTGGTATCTGATGCCACGGTCAAAAAGCGTTTTAGCAGTTATCGTGGTATCTAATATTCAGATACCACGGTCCGACCGTGGTAACTGATCATAGTATCTGAAAAAGTCATCTCACTTTCATCAGTTTTTGTCAAATTGGTGGGAAAGAAGTTATGCACTTAGTAATGTGACTGAATATCAGTTTTTCTTTTGGGATGACTTCGAAAAGCGCGGCAATTGTCGTTTTTGCACAGTAACCGTATACGAGATACCACGATAACTGCAAAAACGACTAATTGCAGATCCAGTTACCGTGGTAACAGATAACATGGGATCTTCAAAAACGCAACTTATGTCTGCACGAGTGCTGATTATGAGATAATGGGGACTACGAAAACTAGTCCACTTGGGGTCCTGAACTGGATAAGGCGAATACTCTATATGACACGCCAGTAAACCTCGGGAAGAACGAGAAACATCGCCCGAACGATGACTCAAATCCTCTGTCAACCAATAACGGCTTTCATTGGGGACGGCTGTGGTGCCGCTTCCGGCTGTTCAGCTAGGTGCACTGCCATTCTTCATCAGCACAAAGAGTTCGTCATCAGGAGTATTCTTGAATTTGAGTTTCTGTGCGTCCACTCGGAGTAACGTTTCCAATCGTACTTCAAACCGCTGAGATTGCTTTGAGTTTGACCTACTGGCTGACCCGTTTCTTCATAGCATCTAGCGGTCGTTTGACATGGAAGTCTCTGCTTGGCCAGATAGAGATAAGTTAAAGCATAGATAGATCAAAGTTAAATTGTTCAAAAGGCTATAATGAAAAAATCAAGATTCTCATTTCGCAAACTCAGTTAGAAACAGGGATATTTGGGATGCTTTAAAGTGGACCTAGAGATGTGTTACATGTAATCCCTGCTTAGAAGGAAACAATGAGTGACCTGACTTGGGAAATTATTGGTCTTGGGATTGATGTCTTGGTGTGTGGTCTTGTCTATCAAGTTTACAAGAGTACAAGAGATACAATTGCTGCACTAAAGGTTAGCATTGACTAGACGGGTTTGTGTCCTAGGCTAATTTGCAGTATAGGCTACTGACACTGTAGGCTGTTTGATAGTGCAAAATGGATATATCCCGATGAAAAATTATCTCAAAATAGGAGTATGTAGTAGTACAAAAAAGGAGCATGCAGTATCACTGATTCTACCACATGCTTCTTGGTCAAGACTACAGTGTTACTGCATGCTACTACATGCTTCTCGGCTAAGACTACCGTGTTACAGCCAGTTACAGCATGCTAGTACTTAAGCTTATCCGACGCTGAATTTAAATGTGTAAAAGCATTGATACTACTACATAATACATACTACTTGTTGAAGCATTTGCATAGAGTAGCACTGATAGTCTTTGATACTCTTGATAAAGTCGCTGCAGAGTTGCTACATAGCACTACGTTTTTCGGAGCTATAGTAGTATGAGTGATATTCCGTGGTATTGCATATGATTCATAAAACTATATACACCTACATACTCCTTTATATGACTATCTCAGTTTGAATCGATTTCGCATGGAAGTAGTCTGAGTCGATCGTTCCGTGGTACCGATAAGAGTTACATGTTATGGGTGATACTTCGTAATATTACGAATATTCCATAGAATTGAAATCAGAAATTGTAATAGACCTGGAGTTGATAGAAATTTATCACTGTATTCCACTGTTTTGCAAGTGCCGTTTTTCTGTAGAGTGCAAAATATTTTGTAAACCGTTTCCGCAGTTAAACTGTAATATCTAATACTAAAGCATTACCACACAAATTTTGAGAGTGCCTACCCTTAACCAAGTTTTCAAGAAATCAGTCAAGTTTCTACATCAAGAATATTGTAATACAATAGTTATACAAAGCCAGTTATGCGACCTCACATTGGGTGGAACAGAAGATGAAGGTAGTAAAAAAGTAAGTCAGATAAAACCGGTGAATGCAGGTGTGATTTTAAAACAATATACCTGGTTCCAGGAGTAATGCGACGATAGTTATGCTACCGAGCTTACGACAGTTCCTGAACTGCCTCCCCCAATTCACACGGAACTGACCTGACCCGATCTGGAATTATGATTACTGATTAGTATGATTGCCCTGCCGGCAAAAATCTGCCTGGTAACCTGTTAATTATTTTATTAAGGACTACTATATTTAGCACCTTTAAGTAGTTGCATGGAATCCTATGCAGGGGTATGGAGTACAGGCGTAGCGATACCATGGAATCGTATGCAGTGGTATGGAGTATAGATGCAGCGAGTTTGGGACAGATTTTCCACGCACCACGTAGTAGCATGAAATACTACATTCGGACTCAGTAGTATCCGAATACTATGAAGTACTATAATAGCATAGAAGTCTACGAAAAAGTTGCATTACTACTACATACAATTCATGGGGGTATTAGTATCATACTACTACAGGCCCCTGAAATTTTTCATCGGGATGCCAGCTGAATTTTATTAGAGCTATGTTTCGGCCCTTCTTGTAGCGTCTTTGAGCCTGAAGAGGACCCTTGCCAAGAAGGGCTGAAATATAGCTCTAATAAAATTCAGCTGATGTATCCGTATTGCACTATCAAATGTGATTCACAGTCAGCTTGGGCTGAAGGAATATTTATCCTAGGCTACTGTAGGCTAGACATGCATGGCTAAGCTAAGGGAACTGGAGACCCAAAATGTTCTGGTAGTGCCAAAAATTAAAATTTAGAACTCACAGACGAAGTCGCATGTCAGTTGCATGTCAGTGTAGACTAGGAATTAATATTTTTTACTTTGGAACCCAATTCCCATGGGCTAGGCTAGGAGTAGGGTCCCAGCAGTGCCAAAAGCAAAATTACAAACTCATGGACAGGTGTCAATGTTGACTTGGACTCCAGTAGCAAATATTATTAAGGAAATATTATTTTGCTAATAAAATTAGCAAACATTATCAACTCACGGTTTAAAAGTTACTAATAAATATAATCACGAACTACCACTACTCTAGCCCATAGAAATTGGGTTCTGTGAGTTGATAATATTTGCTACCAGTCTCCAAGTCCATATTGACTCTTGTCTGTGAGTTCATATTTTTTTTGCACTACTGGAACCCTAGCATACGGGAGTTGGATTGGAGTTGGATTAAAAATTATTCACTCCTGGACTCCTAGTCTTCTCTGAAATAGTTTAGTGAGCTGTAAGCTTTTCATTTTTATGGCACTTGCAGCCTCTGGCTCAAGTGCCATATACCGATCACAATTCCGTCTGTCGGTCTGTCGGTCTGTCGGTCTGTCGGTCGGTCCGAGTTTTTTTGTCCCACATATCCGAGTTAGGGTACTTCCAGATGTGCTAGGACAATGAAACTTGGCAGGCATATCAGGGACCCGACCAAACTAACCTGGAAATAATCAGTTTCCCGATCCGACCATATGGGGGGGAGTGCGGGGCGCTGGAAACTTGCAAATTTAGGGCATTTTGTCACTTTTTTTCTGAGTTGGGGTATTTCTAGATGAGCTAGGACAATGAAACTTGGCAGGAATATCAGGGACCCGACCAAACGAACCCGGAAATAATCAGTTTCCCGATCCGACCATATGCGGGGGAGTGGGGGCGCTCGAAACTTGAAAATTTAGGGCATTTTTTCACACTTTTTCGAGTTAGGGTACTTCCAGATGAGCTAGGACAATGAAACTTGGCAGGAATATCAGGGACCTGACCAAAGTAACCTGTAAATAATAAGTTTCCCGATCCGACCATATGCGGGGGAGCTGGGGCGCTGGAAACTTGAAAATTTAGGGCATTTTGTCACACTTTTTCGAGTGAGGGTACTTCCAGATGAGCTAGGACAATGAAACTTGGCAGGAATATCACGGACCCGACCAAACTAACCTGGAAATAATCAGTTTCCCGATCCGACCATATGGGGGGGAGTGCGGGGCGCTGGAAACTTGAAAATTTAGGGCATTTTGTCACACTTTTTCGAGTTAGGGTACTTCCAGTTGTGCTAGGACCATGAAACTTGGCAGGCATATCAGAGACCCGACCAAACAAAATTAGGAATAATCAGTTTTCTGATCCGACCATTTTTGGGGGGGGGGGGGCTGGAGGGCAGGGGAATCCGGGAAACTGAGAAGTGTGTAACTTTCGAACGGATGATCGGATTGTAATGAAACTTCATAACTGAAGAGAATATATATCTGTAATGTCCCGTTTAAAGTCTTGACCGGATTCGGTAGCCAGGGGGGAGTTGGGGGGGGGAGACCGGAAATTTCAAGAAACGGTTAGAATGGAGGGATCGGAGTGAAACTTGCTGGGAAGAACAAGCATCTGCTCTAGATAAGTCCTTTAGACCATTGTACTGGATCCGGACACTTATGGGGGGGGGGGCCGGAATTCCGGTGATGGTGGTTTTTTGGATTTTCACGATGAAACTTGGCAGGCATATCAGGGACCCAATTAAACTGACTTCAAAATAAAAATATTGTCGATCAGATAATGGTGGGGGAGTGGAGGGAGGGGAATCCGCAGGGGAATCCGGGAAATTGAGAAGTGTGTAACTTTCGAACGGATGATCGGATTGTAATGAAACTTCATAACTGAACAGAATATATATCTGTAATGTCCCGTTTAAAGTCTTGACCGGATTCGGTAGCCAGGGGGGAGTTGGGGGGGGGGAGACCGGAAATTTCAAGAAACGGTTAGAATGGAGGGATCGGAGTGAAACTTGCTGGGAAGAACAAGCATCTGCTCTAGATAAGTTCTTTAGGCCATTGTACTTGATCCGGACACTTATGGGGGGGGGGGGGGTCCCGGAATTCCGGTGATGGTGGTTTTGGGGATTTTCACGATGAAACTTGGCAGGCATATCAGGGACCCAATCAAACTGACTTCAAAATAAAAATTTTGTCGATCAGATAATGGTGGGGGGAGTGGAGGGAGGGGAATCCGAAATTTTCAGTCATGCGTAATTTTGGAATGGTTGATCGGATTCGAGTGAAATTTAAGAATTCAACAGAGGACATTTCTCCGATGATTTTTTTCATATCCGGACCGGATCCGGCAACTATTGGGGGGGGGGGGGAAATACGTGCCCCGTTTAGAATGGAGGGATCGGGATGGAACTTTGTGGGAAGAACAAACAGATGCTCTAGGTAAGTCATTTGCTGAATCGGATTGGCTACGTGCACCGCGGGGGAGCTGGGTGGGGGGGGGGGGTGGACCGGAAATCTCGAGAAACGGTTAGAATGATGGTATCGGAGTGAAACTTGCTGGGAAGAACAAACATCTGGATAAATCTTTTACATAATTTGACTGGATCCGGACACTTGAAGGGGGGGGAGGGGTCTCCCGGAATTCCGTTTTTGGGGGATTTTCACGACGAAACTTGGAAGGCATATCAGGGACCCGGTCAAACTGACTTGGAATAAAAAAAAAATCCTCGATATGATAATCTTGGGGGGGGGGGAGTTGAGGGAGGGGAATCCGGAATATTGAGTCATGCGTAACTTTGGAACGGGTGATCGGATTCGAGTGAAATTTAATAATTAAACAGAGGACATTTTTCTCTTGTGACATTTTTCATTTCCGGACCGAATCCGGCAATTATCGGGGGGAGGGCGGAAAATACTTGACCCGCTTATACTGGTGTGATCTGGATCGAACTTCCTGGGAATGACAAACAGATGCTCTGGATTAATCATTTACAGAACAGGATTGGCTCCGGTTATTATGGGTGGAGTTGGAGGAGGGGGAGGGGGGTCTGGGATTCCGGTGATCGCGCGTTAAGGTACTTCCTGATGTGCTAGGACGATGAAACTTCGCTGGAATATTGGAGACTCAACAACATTTGCTTAGAAATTGCTACTTCCCAAATCCGATTATTCCTTAAAGTACCAATCTTGACCGCAAAGTAAAAAAAATACTTTTAAGCAATATATGATTTCGTGATGCCCATCAGCCCATTAGCAGTTTTGCCTCAAGGGTTTTGCTTACAAATGAAGTTCCAGCTCCCTTATAGCGCGCATCTCAACCGCAAAGTCGAAACTTACTCTTGATCAATCAAATCATCTTGACACATGCAAGTGCCATATGAGCTTACAGCTCTTGTTCGTACTACCTAGCCTGTGGGAGTTGGATTCTGTGAGCAGGGGCGTCACTAGCCTTTTACCTTTGGGGGGGACGTCCGCTTTGTGCCGATGGACTCAATGTGCCGGCAAAAACATTACATTTCCCGCCAGCACAGAGTAGAACGGGGGTAAAACTAACTGTAATGCATCAGTTGAGATTATTCGTAATTTCGTATATTAAAGTTCATATATTTGGCTTTTGATTTTAGCTGTCACTAAAAAGTGAAGCTTTAAAAGACTGTATCAAGAACAAGTTATTTTTTTAAGTTATTGTTTAATTTTTTAAATCTGCCTTTTTCCGGAAAAATTTAGCTATACCTACCCTACCATACAAGTTCTAGCTTTTAACGTGTTTCAGACCCCCACGAATTTCAATCCTAAAACGTCAAGTAAATGAAAAATCGTTCTTCCAAATAAAGAATACTACAAAATGCGCCGCAGGCGAAATTTTGTGTAAACTAACTGTAATGCATCAGTTGAGATTGTTCCTTTGGTATATTTTGTATATCAAAGTTCACATATTCGGCTTTTCATTTTAGCTAAAAAGCGAAGCTTCCAACAACTGTACCAAGACAAGCTAAACCAAGCGCCGCATGCGAAATTTTTTAAATCTTCCTTTTTTCCGGAAAAATTACCATGCAGTTCCCGGATTTTAATTTAAACCCAAAGAATTTCTATCCTAAAACGAAAACTAAATGATACACCGTTCTTCCAAATAGTAAACCCAAAGAATTTCTGTCCTAAAACGAAAACTAAATGATACACCGTTCTTCCAAATAGAGAATACTACAAAATGCACCGCTGGCGAAATTTTTTGTAAAACTAAGTGTAATTCTTCAGTTGAGATTGTTCCTTTGATGTAAATTCATATATTTAAATTCCCATATTCGGCTTTTCGTTTCAGCTTTCGCTAAAAAGCGAAGCTTCCAACGACTGTACCCAGAACCAGTTGAACTAAGCAGCGACGGCGAAATGTTTTTAAATCTCTATTTTTTCCGGAAAAATTTGCGCCCGACAAATGTTTGCAGAATTTGACTTCTTACGTGTAAAAAGACCCGATGTGCCGACAAGAATACCGACGCCAGGCAAAAGCATTCAGAATTCGATTTCTTCTGTGTTTTGCCCAACAAGACTGTAAAGAACTTTATTTTTTACGTTGTAAATAGAAGCCGATGGACCGACGAGACTTGAACTTTCGGCATGCGCCCGATCAAATCTATAGAATTTGATTTTTTTGTGTGTAAAAAGAACCCGATGTGCCGGCAAGAATACCGACGCCCGATAAATCCATCAAGCATTTGATTTTTTCTGTGTTTTGCTCGACTAGACTGTACACAACTTGATTTCTTACGTGTAAAAATAACCCCATGTGCAGATGAAACTTGAACTTCCCGGGTGCGCCCGACAAAGTTTGTAGAATTTGATTTCTTACGTATAAGTAGAACCCGATGTGCCGACGAGTCGACCGATGCCCGACGAAAGCATAAAAATTTATTTCTTCTGGATTCCTTAGTTTTAAAAAGAACCCGCTGTGCCGACGAGAGTACTGAGGCACAACAAAAGCATGCAGAATTCGATTTCTTCAGTGTTTTGCCCGACAAATGTTTGTAGGATTTCATTTCTTGCGTATAAAAAGAACCCGATGTGCCGACGAGTCAACCGACGCCCGACAAAAACATAAAAAAATTATTTCTTCTGGATTCCTTATGAATAAATAGAACCCGCTGGGCCGACGAGAATACTGAGGCACAACAAAAGCATGCAGAATTCGATTTCTTCAGTGTTTTGCCCGACAAATGTCTGCACGATTCCATTTCTTGCGTATAAAAAGGACCCGATGTGCCGACGAGTCGACCGACGCCTGACAAAAGCAGACAAAATTGGCCGGAGCTTCGCGCCGACAAACAAGTGAACTTTCGCTTTCTCAACTTTCTCAACTCTCTCACTTTCTCAAGACCTTTGAACGGCGAAGCCGTGATGCCTGTTTTTATAAAATCTATTGTGCCCACATTTCCAAATTAGGCGATTTAACGTGTTTATTGGTTCCCATTCTTTATCGAATTTGGTAATTAATCCAACTCTTATTCAGTCCGAGTCGATTTCACCGCATTCACTATATCCCTACGTAAATTCGCTGATTTAATGTATTTATTTGGTCACATTCGTTAACGAATTCGATTGTTCACCGGACTAAGTCCGTATCTGTTCTGTCGCATTCGGTCAGTTCACTTCATAATTCGTTCATTAATCAGATTCATTTGGTTCTGATTTGTGACCGAATTCGACAATTCATCCAACTTTTGTTCAGTCCGAGTCCATTTCACCGCATTCGGTACGTCCCCACGTAAATTCGGTGATTTAACGTATTTATTTGGTCTCATTCGTTCGCGAATTCAGTTGTTCACCCGACTTTTCTCAAGTCCGTATCTGTTCTGTCGCATTCGGTCAGTCCACTTCATAATTCGGTCATTAATCAGATTCATTTGGTTATGATTTGTGACCGAATTCGACGATTCATCCAACTTTTGTTCAGTCCGAGTCGATTTCACCGCATTCGGTACGTCCCCACGTAAATTCGGTGATTTAACGTATTTATTTGGTCCCATTCGTTAGCAAATTGGGTTGTTCACCGGACTTTTCTCAAGTCCGTATCTGTTCTATCGCATTCGGTCATTCCATTTCATAATTCGGTCATTAATCAGTTTCATTTGGTTCGTTACCGAATTCGGTAATTCACCTGATTTTTGTTTGGTCCGCATCTGTTACTAGACTTACCACATTCGGTTGTTCTAGGTGGTTCTCCCAAGACTTCTATTCCATTCCCAAATTCGGTCGTTATACCGCTCCCGATCTGCTTCTTATTTTTTTATGGCACTTGCAGCCTCTGGCTCAAGTGCCATATACCGATCACAATTCCGTCTGTCGGTCTGTCGGTCGGTCCGAGTTTTTTGTCCCACATATCCGAGTTAGGGCACTTCCAGATGTGCTAGGACAATGAAACTTGGCAGGCATACCAGGGACCCAACCAAACTAACCTGGAAATAATCAGTTTCCCGATCCGACCATATGCGGGGGAGTGCGAGGCGCTGGAAACTTGAAAATTTAGGGCATTTTGTCACTTTTTTCCGAGTTAGGGTACTTCTAGATGAGCTAGGACAATGAAACTTGGCAGGAATATCAGGGACCCGACCAAACGAACCTGGAAATAATCAGTTTCCCGATCCGACCATATGCGGGGGAATGGGGGCGCTCAAAACTTGAAAATTTAGGGCATTTTGTCACACTTTCGAGTTAGGGTACTTCCAGATGAGCTAGGACAATGAAACTTGGCAGGAATATCAGGGACCTGACCAAAGTAACCTGGAAATAATAAGTTTCCCGATCCGACCATATGCGGGGGAGTTGGGGCGCTGGAAACTTGAAAATTTAGGGCATTTTGTCACAATTTTTCGAGTTAGGGTACTTCCAGTTGTGCTAGGACCATGAAACTTGGCAGGCATATCAGAGACCCGACCAAACAAACTTAGAAATAATCAGTTTTCTGATCCGACCATTTTTTTTTGGGCTGGGGGGGGGGGGGTGGAGGGCAGGGGAATCCGGGAAATTGAGAAGTGTGTAACTTTCGAACGGATCTGTAATGTCCCGTTTAAAGTCTTGACCGGATTCGGTGGCCAGAGGGGAGTTGGGGGGGAGGGGTACCGGAAATTTCAAGAAACGGTTAGAATGGAGGGATCGGAGTGAAACTTGCTGGGAAGAACAAGCATCTGCTCTAGATAAGTCCTTTAGACCATTGTACTGGATCCGGACACTTATGGGGGGGGGGGGGGGGTCCCGGAATTCCGGTGATGGTGGTTTTGGGGATTTTCACGATGAAACTTGGCAGGCATATCGGGGACCCAATCAAACTGAATTCAAAATAAAAATTTTGTCGATCAGATAATGGTGGGGGGAGTGGAGGGAGGGGAATCCGAAATTTTCAGTCATGCGTAATTTTGGAATGGGTGATCGGATTCGAGTGAAATTTAAGAATTGAACAGAGGACATTTCTCCGATGATTTTTTTCATATCCGGACCGGATCCGGCAACTATTGGGGGGGGGGGGGAAATACGTGACCCTTTTAGAATGGAGGGATCGGGATGGAACTTTGTGGGAAGAACCAGCAGATGCTCTCGGTAAAGTCATTTGCTGAATCGGATTGGCTACGTGCACCGCGGGGGAGCTGGGGGGGGGGGGGGGTGGACCGGAAATCTCGAGAAACGGTTAGAATGATGGTACCGGAGTGAAACTTGCTGGGAAGAACAAACATCTGGTCCATGTAAATCTTTTACATAATTTGACTGGATCCGGACACTTGAGGTGGGGGGGGGGAGGAGGGGGTTTCCAGGAATTCCGTTTTTTGGGGGATTTTCACGACGAAACTTGGAAGGCATATCAGGGACCCGGTCAAACTGACTTGGAATAAAAAAAAATCCTCGATATGATAATCTTGGGGGGGGGGGATTTGAGGGAGGGGAATCCGGAATATTGAGTCATGCGTAACTTTGGAACGGGTGATCGGATTCGAGTGAAATTTAATAATTAAACAGAGGACATTTTTCTCTGGTGACCTTTTTCATTCCCGGACCGAATCCGGCAATTATTGGGGGGAGGGCCGAAAATACTTGACCCGCTTAGACTGGTGTTATCTGGATCGAACTTCGTGGGAATGACAAACAGATGCTCTGGATTAATCATTTACAGAACCGGATTGGCTCCGGTTATTGTGGGTGGAGTTGGAGGAGGGGGGGGGGTCTGGGATTCCGGTGATCGCGCGTTAAGGTACTTCCAGATGTGCTAGGACGATGAAACTTCGCTGGAATATTGGAGACTCAACAACATTTGCTTAGAAATTGCTACTTCCAAAATCTGATTATTCCTTAAAGTACCAATCTTGACCGCAAAGTAAAAAAAAATACTTTTAAGCAATATATGCATTTTCGTGATGCCCATCAGCCCATTAGCAGTTTTGCCTCAAGGGTTTTGCTTACAAATGAAGTTCCAGCTCCCTTAGAGTGCGCATCTCAACCGCAAAGTCGAAACTTACTTTTGATCAATCAGATCATCTTGACCCATGCAAGTGCCATATGAGCTTACAGCTCTTGTTAGTTAATTTTTCGGTAGTACGCTGGTAGTACGAATTCATTATTTGGTTCCCCCCAGTTACTGTAAATGTGCCCAGTTATTATGCTAAGTGGCATTTATTTAGCTATTGTTCTTTACCATTTAACGATAGCTTCAGCTGGTTTCCATCCATTACTTAACTTACACTTCTAATGATTGCAGAACTTTAGGAGTAAGCACATCTCCTGACGTGAAAACTAGCCTATTTTTGTTTGAGGTAAATTCAGAATAAACGTACTTTACACCTATTTAACAGTAAATGGACCCTTTTTTCGCCAGGCAGCTCTGTGGTTTAATAGGTAGCCTTGGGATCGCAAAAAAGCACTTTGATCATGAGTGTTTCCAAAAAATTTCGCCTGCGGCACATTTAACAGTCATCACTATTTAGAAGAAGGGTACGTCATTTTGTTGGCGTTTTTGGAATTTTGAGGTGCTTGAACCACGTTAAAAGCTAGAATTTTCCAGAAAAAAGGTAGATTCAAAAAATTTTGCCTTCGGCGCTTTAATTTTCCGGGGGTACAGCCGTTCACGACGTTGTCGCTTGGCAGCAACTGCATTTTTTATCTGCACATTTTCAGGTCCTGTTGGCAAAACCGGACGTCCCCAAAAGGTAAAAGGCTAGTGACGGCGTATCCCTGAAAAACAAAGAAGTGGGAGAGCGTGAAAACACGCCAAATTTTCTCTTTAGACTTGATTTTGTACATACTATGCAACTTTTTACATTATAGCTTCTTGAAGGCAACTCGCGGTGTTTTAGAAAAAAATATAAATTCGGTCAATATCAGGTACCGATTCGGTCAATTTTTACCAGGTTCACCCCCCCCCCCCCCCCCCCAATGAAGAAAGGCTCGGGACGCCCCTGGGAGTCCCCCCCTCCCCCCCAATAGTGACGCCCCTGTCTGTGAGTTGATAATATTTGCTACGAAACTCCCAAGTCCATATTGAAATGTGTCTGTGAGTTTGTAATTTGAGTTTTTGGCACTACAATCCTAGCTCATGGGTGTTGGGTTCCGTGAGTTAAAATATTCACTCTCGGACTCCTAGTCATGGCTCTGTGAGTTCAATTTTTTTAGTTTTGGCACTACCGAGCCCTAGCCCTTGGTCATTTGTGTGTATGAGATGGTCAGTTTCAACCAAATAATGATTGCTACCGGAACCTTAGCTCTCTGCACAGGAGTTCCAGTAGCGGTAGTTAATTCTTTCCCATGTTATATCCTCTAAGTCATTGGAAATTCCGGAATCCTAGCTCTCATCCAAACTGTTCCATGAGTTTTATATTAGGTCTTTAAATTACTGGAATATTAGCTCCAATAATATAGTTTTAAGTAACACCTACCGGTGCCCCAGCGTCTGAGTACATAATTCTGTAAGACTACTGGACCGCGAGCTGGTACGATGAAGTTTCTGTGAGCTATTTGCATATACTGCCGCAACAGGAGCCAGCACATACAAGTTTCTGTTAGTCAGTGACGTCAAATCTCGGAACCGTAGCTCGTATGCTTTGATTTCCACGAGAACTACCGGTCCCGCAGTCCGTACGACGTAAAGTACGGCTCGCAGTGCTCTAGAAAGTACCAAATCCCTCACATTTGCCATTGACAGATAAATATTTCCTATAACGTTTAAGATAAAAAAGTAAAACCTTTTTGAGATCCCAGATGAAAGTAAGGACTAGCTTTGGCTACCGATCAAAATACATACCTAACAGATATGTTTTCCCATCTTAGAGTGCTGTCCCGCTTGACATAAGTCATGAGCTTTATTCTGTTGCCTCCACAACTCCATCCTCAACCATACCATATGGAGTGGTCAAAGGCACTGTGAAAGCAATTGGGGAGCCCATCCGGAGTCTCAACTCAACTGTAACAGGAGTGATCCAGAAAGTCAGCAAAATAGAGCACAAAACAGCATACTACCATCCAAGTGGTTTCTGGTAAGAATAAAATACAGAACTGAATATTGTAGACTGAAAAAAAGAAGATAGTCGCAAGCATATGAAAGAACCCAATAAATGAAGTCTGGAAACCTAGGAATCCAGCCCTGATGCAGCATGTTCAGAAAAATTGTACTTCTGGGTTGAGAATCCAGACCCTGGTATTATGATTGTGATGCCCAGCAATTGCATTAACGTGAACGGTCCAAACATCTTGTGGAACAAAAACTAGTCACCCGACCAGCGACATCTAAAAGAGCAACACCCATGTTGTCCCTGGACATTCCGATTTAAGGTAATTCCGTGCAACCCAAGAAGTGAATTTAATTATAAGTTGTGTTCCACAGAAGTTATGACCACTTATGATGATTAAAGGAGGAGCGAGCCCTTTATTGTGATAGTTAGTATCATCGCTAGAAAAAAAGAATAGTAGTGCGACAATAACAATAATAATAGCCTAGTGGACAAACATCGCCATCCTGACGAGAATTCCTGGTGAATAGATAGTTATTATAACTTGTGATTTTATCGTAAGTAACTTGTAACGATCTCAACCAATTGGAACGCAAATGATAACAGGATAGTCACGATTGCAACTGGGTGGAACGCACCAAGGGCAGTTCGTGGAGTCGACAGTGGCCTGCTCCAGCCTAGAAACCGAGCCGTTGATTTTAGGTTCGACAAGGAGCATGTCATTCAGTCTTCATCCAGTTCTGTACCCTGGGTACTTGGAGGAAGAAATACAACGATAGAAGTTAAGGACAGCATGTTCGCAGATTCCATAGACCTCCAAAGTGTTGTGGACATGTTTGAGCCAACGCCTCAGAGTCTCACTGGGTTCTTAGCTGGTTGGATGTCTGGGGAGCGAGTGACGGGACTTCAGCACTTAGAAGAAATGCTTGTTGAAGGTAAATTACAGCTTGCATTTCAATCTTCGCTTTTCTGTTAGTGTCCTTTCAGACTACGCATGAGAGCGTTCAGGGGAAGCAAGAAAGAAACCGTTTTCTGTTCTGCTGTGCTGTGTTTGCCCAAGGATAGGATTTTATTGGAACTAGCTTGAAAAATAGTTAATTGCATTCCAGTATTAAAGGTTAACTTCCAACATCGAGGTTGATATCGGAGTATAACAACGAGGCGGCCGTTGAAAATAACCTGTCCGAGGCGAAAGCGGCAGATATTGTATCAGAGACGATGATAACGTATCAACCTCCAGAAAACTCATTGTCATAATATAACTTACCTGTGGGAGTAGAGAAGTTATGCATTACATAACTGCTCGAGAAAAAGTTTTGCCATTGCCTGTTCCTGTTAGGGGGGACGATGGTAACGTATTAACCTCCACAAAACTCATGGTCATAATATAACTTACCTGTGGGACATAGGAAGCTATGCATTATACCTGTTCGAGAAAAGTTATTTGCCATTGCCTGTTCCTGCTAGGGTCTTTCATGTTGTGTTAGGACGCTGACCAAGTTGAATTCTGAGACGAAAGAAAAAGGAAAATGGACGCGACGCGTGAAGGGCAGTGAGTTTGTTTTTGCGTCGCGTTCAGAGCGTCCCATGTAAGAACCTAGCTAAAAATGGCAGCCGATGATTTTGCGCCGATGCGAAGGAGCGACCCCGTTGCAACATTCATTGGAGGGAACCGCCAGGCTTTGGCAGGAGGCGAACGCCTACCTGCGGAAGGACCTTCCCAGACTTAAGGGTCTTATCCCAAGATAAGGCGGGTGGATCGCCAGGTTTACAATGCGACTTCTTTAACCGTCTTTGGCATATTGCAGCTTGGCATGAGAATGTCCTGTTACCGGAAGGACGCCTTGTCGACAAACGAGTATAGGTATGGTTGTGTTTTCGGATCGATCAGTGGTTTCAAGTGCATTATAGTAGGGTTTTCCGGTATCCCAAAACGTAAGTGGAGGGATACCTATGACTTCGTAAAAGTTGTTCGTCTGTCTGTCTGTCAGCACCATAACTCACGAAGGGCATGAGATATTTGATGAAACTTGTGTAAGAATTCTTTGGGTCAATAGGCAGGTCGTTTTCGAAGATGGGCTCTGTAGCCCTACATTTAGGGGTAGGGAATGTGGTTCAGATTTAGGAGCGAAACAGAATTTTGAACAGCTAATGAGATAGTCGATTTAGGGGTAAGAAGACATGCTGAATCCGTATATGATAATCATTTTCTATCCGGACATATAGTTCGCCCGGAATCTGGCTGAAACCGGAAAATTTGTTAAAAGTTAAGGTAGAGGTCCGATACAGGGGTATCGGACCGGGTAGAATGAGCTGAATTCATTTTTGAGCTTTATTTTTTGCCGGACAAGTAGTTCGCCCAGAATCCGGCCGAAACCGGAAATTTGGCAGAAGTTTCGATCAATTTCGTCGAAGTATATATGACGCATAGGGGTAAACTTACATGCTGAATCCATATCTGAACTTGGTTTTCGCAGATGAATAGCCATTGCCCTTAATCTGTTTCTACATTTTAGTAGTAAAAATGTCCAAGGAGTCTGGCGAAGACCGGATATCTAAAAGACCCAATTGTCTGGATTAAATATTAAATTGGGATCCCATCGAAACCTTTGGTCTTGTTTCTCAGGATGAATCTTATTTCATAGCTAACCTCAATATTAGTCTCAGAAATTCTTTTTAACCATCTTCAGTAAACAACACCAGAAATCGACTCCCCACCGAATCAGAAGGGGTGTCGCTTTTGGGATCCCAAAACGTAAGTGGAGGGATACCTATGACTTCGTAAAAGTTGTTCGTCTATCACCACGACAACTCTCAAAGGGGTAAAGATATTTTGTTCAAACTTGGTACGAGGATTCATTGGGTCAAAGTACATCATGTTCTTAGATGAGCCCTATAGCCCCATATTTAGGGGTGGGGGAGGAGTTTCAATTAAGGGACGAAGAAAATTTTAATGTTTTTAAATTAATGTTTAAATGTTTTAAAAAGCCAATTTAATGTTTTTAAATTTAATATTTAAATGTTTTAAAAGCCAAAAAGGAGACATGCTGAATCCACATCTGAAACTTATTTTCTCGTCGGACAATTAGTTCGTCAAAGTTTTATTTGAAGTTGACTAAATGTTCGATTTCGGGGTAAGAAGGCATGCTGAATCCATATAGGACAATAATGTTCTACCCGGCTATATAGTTTGCCCGGAATCCGGCCGAAACCGGAGAATTTGTTAAAAGTTTATCTGAAGTTAATTAGAGGTTCGATATAGCGGTAAGTAGATATGCTGAATTGGTTTTGAGCTTTAGTTTTTTGCCGGACAAGTAGTTCACCCGGAATCCGGCCGAAACCGGATATTTGGCAGAAGTAAGGCAGGAAGATTTGATCAGCTTCGTCAAAGTAGATATGACGTATAGCCTACGGGTAAATACACACATGGTGAATCCATATCTGAACTTGGTTTTCTCAGATGATTAGCCATTGACCTTTTTCTGTTTCTAAATCTTAATAGCAAAATATTCAAGGAGTCTGGCGAAGACCGGATATCTACAAGACGCAATTGTCTGGATTAAATATTAAATCTTTGGGATCCCATCGAAACGTTTGGTCTTGTTACTCGGCTAAGTAGGTTACTCTAGTTATTTAGTCTTAGTTAGTTACCTTGCTTTATATTTTTGAACAGACGGCGCTGTCGGGTGGTGCTTGCCCTCTAGCTTGGTACGCGGCCCATTTTTATGGCACTTGCCTTCCGGCCAAGTGCCATATACCGGTCACTTTTCCGTCGGTCTGTCAGTCAGTCAGGTGATCGCGAGTTAGGGTACTTCCGGACGTGCTAGGACGACGAAACTTGGCAGGTATATTAGGACCCGACCAAACTAACTTGGAAATAGTCCCTTCCACGATCCGACCACCGTAGAGGGAGGGGAATCCGGAAAATGTACATATTCATAACTTTTGAACGGGGAATCGGATCTTAATCACACTTGATATTTGGAAAGACCTCGTGTCTCAGACATCACACTTTGTCTCAGACATCACACTCTAAGTCCGGAACGGATCCGGTGACTTTGGGGGGAGTTGGAGGGAGGGGGGAACCAGAAATCGTGTGACATGTCCAGAGCGGACGGATCGGGAAGAAACTTGGTGGGAAGAACAAGCACAAGCCCTAGAGACATAGTTGACAAGATCAGACCGGATACGGGCACTGTGTGGGGAGTTGGAGGGAGGGTTCGGAAATTCCTAGGGATAATCTAAAAGTAGAATAAATAAAAGGGGCCTTTAAAGCCAGGCTTCGTCTTCCAGCTGTCTGGGGCTTCAGCGCAGTGAAGCCAACCCTTCCGCATTTTCATGAAATTGATGATGGAAACTTCCTAGCTGTTCGCTTCAAATTCAGATTATCTTTTGCTTTTCAATAACAACTGTTAATCACCTCTCCCTATTCTTACTAGATTCTCAAATTTATTGGAATGGTCAGTCGGCTAATTTATGCCTGATGGAGGCTTTGGAAAATATTTTTGGGAATCAGAATGACGGATAATAGGGCTTTCATATTCGTAGCCAGCTTAAAAGTTCAGAGGGACTACATCACGTTTTGGATTCAGACTCTGAAAACCGAAGTTGAAGGAGCACTAAGCTGGATGAGATAGCTTCACCTAGAGCCATCAATCTCAGCGGATAAGGGCAATCGGAAACTTAAATCCCACTCCCATCCAAAGGCTGACAGTTCTGCTTGTGCTTTGAAGACATTGATTTCGTAATCGACTTGATATCCGGTTCCAGTTAGCCTTTTTTCCCAAGAAATTGCTATGCTGAGCGGATAAGTGTAGAGGAGAACTTTGTGTTCCCACAGGAACTTTAGGAACAACTTTAAAGTAATGCTGGATTGCGACTTACCTTCAGTAGAACCTTGGTAGAACTTTGTAATGGTTTGTTGCTGGGCGGTTTCTGTGCTTTCCTGTATCATGAACGGGTAAAGTAAAGAACAGTCATATTCGGAACCGGGCTGAATGTGAGGAAGTTAAACATATATTTTTGTTTACCGGGGCGGGGGGGGGGGGGGGGCTAACCATCGCCTGTCCCGATCACAGAGTAAATCTAGTTCATCTTTTCTTCGAATCACCGTTCTTCGCATAAAGCAAATAAATAATTCAAAGGAAAAAAATGGGATAAAACTTAATTCCATTTATTTTTTACTCCCAACTTCATTCCAGATATTTTTACTTCCAGCTCAAGACAATTAAGATGCACTATGCAATGCGAAAATTAGGTCATGAGCTCTCGACCCATTTTTAGCACCGCTGCGTGGAGAAATTACCAAACCAGTATCTTGTTCAAGAATAAAAGGTGAAAGTAAGAAATAAAAACTATAAGTTTAACAACTAATAACTATTATAATCCTTACAAAGATTTTTGTAAATAGTCCTGAGAAGCTTGAAATGAAATTGTTTTCGTTCGTATGATCTGCACAGAGATTAGAGGGCTATCTGGAAAGCTTCACTAGTTTATGCACCGACTGTTCTTGCGAGTCGCTTCGCTTTCTTCATTTTCTTGCACTCCTCTAGTTTTGGAAAGTGGAGACAATATATGAGTGGAAAGTGATATCGGCAAGTGAGCGAGAAATTATAAAGCTCGCTGACACTCACTTTGCTTTTTGGAAAGCGAATGCGTGAGAACACAAGAATCGCCCTTAGCACCCTTTGAACAATCCACCCAAGGTGTACGGCGATCCTTCCTTTTTACCGCACAGGTATAGTCTAAAATAGTAGAGGCGCCAGAGTTCACGGGTGGCTAAAATACCAGCCGGTTAATACCGGCTAAAAGGTGATTTCTGCCGGTATGGTTAAAATCAAGTGGCATGGATAAAATCAAATAACTGGCTAAAATCAAATTTCTAACTGCTCCTGTGTGATTTTGGTAGCACTCAACGTTACCCGATGACTCACTGTATCGCTCACGGCTGCTTGAAAAGTGGATGCGACTCGATCGTGTCAACCCCAAACCGTTTTTCTGGACTGGAGTAGGCGAGCTAATTAGTCCGGGAATCAACCCTGGTTGAAAAATAGTCGGAAAACAACGAAGAAACAACGGTAAAGATTAATACGTAGAAAAGATCAATGCGATTTGATTTTAGCCAGTTTTAGCCGGCAAAAATCGGTTTTTATTAATAAAAGCCGATTAAAACCGCCGGTATGGTAAAAATCAATTTTAGCCGGCAAAAACGGAACCCTGAGAGGCGCGCGCTAGTTTAAGTGAGGCTACATCCCCGTAAATCAAAAGTGGAGTTTTTTGAAGAAAAATCAAGCCAGGAAATCCTGATCGCGTATTCACAGTATTAAGTCGTGACAGACAGTTGGAACGGCAAAGAATTGCTTCAATCCTTCGGAAGCTTCGACTCCCGTAACAAGAAAATACTTCCTCTGACACTACAGTATTCGAACTTCTGCCCTGAATGCAGAGTTGCAAACGAAAAGTGAACTTAAATAACTGAGATCCTGAAAGTTAGCTAACAAAGATTATAATTTTCAGGCAGTCTTGTCACAGTCTTCGGCGAGATTGTCGCCAAAAATGGCGAGCTCTACGTCCAACCGCCAACAGCCGGTCAGCCGTACATCATCACTACAATGTCCATAAGCAGCACGATAAAATCCTTCCAGGCTTTCCAATCGCGCGCAAAATTTCTACTTATTATTCCAACCGGAATTGGAATAGTACTGTTGTTCCTGATAACCAGGCGATTGTACAAAGCATATGCGGACAACTCACGTAAGAAGCGGGAAGAAATCCTGCGAGAGCAGATAAGAAGAGAAAGACGAGACCTGAGTGAACTTAGGGACAATCAGGTGTGCGTGGCGTGCCTTGAGAATCCCAGGGAAGTGATATTGTTGCCCTGTGGTCATGTGTGTACCTGTATTGACTGCGCGGAGATGTTGACTGATAGGAGATGCCCCGTGTGCAGAACAGGGATTGACAGCTTTGTACGCGCGTTCTTTAGTTAATTCAGTGTTTTGTCTAATGTTTGAATAAATAAAGTAGCTACAAACTGGGTTTACCTTTTTCATTTGGCTGCAGTGCGACTAGCAGGTACCAAAAGAACTGTTTACAAACTTTTTTGTAACATGATAACATCATCGTTTACATGCCCAATGAAAAATTCTTTGACTGTGTAGTTGTACGAAAAAGTTGCATGTATTGATATGTAGTAGTATGGAATACTTTGATTTAACATGCCTCCGACTGGGTTAATCTTAAAGGAGTTATATCATAAGCATTCTAGCACTTGCAACGTCTAGAACTCCCCCCCCCCCCCCCCCACCCCACCCAAGACCCGAGATCAAGCCACGACTCGATCCGACCGCTGGGTCATCTAGCGGCGTGGGTCGGAAGCGCCCGACATGGGGAGGCTGAGATCATAGTTTGACTATGGATCTAACAAAACGTTTTTATTGTAGCAGGCATATCGAAATTTTTTAGAAAAATCAAACTAATTATTTGTATTATCGATTTCTTTAAGTATTTTGGTTTCTGTTTTTTCTTGTTAATTCCCGTAAGTCCAAAGAATTAAGGATGTAAACTAGATCACAATAAACAAACGCCGTAAATTATACTAAATTTGTTTTAGTGATTTCTTGAAGATTCTGCAAATGAGCTAAATAATATTCAGCTTCCTATACCAAAAATGTCAAACTGGCCGATGATTTCTTAGTCCGACATATCTAAACGTCCACAGGGTGATATACTCGATCTTCTCAAAGTTTCTAATAATCTTTAACCAGCGTCAGGAGATCAATGAATATTTAATTAGCAACGGCGGATTGGCGTTCAGGAGTGTATTGTTTTCAAGTAATTGTGGATAACGTTGACTACCGTGAGGATTTTGGGGAAAACAAAGGTAAGACTGTGTTCGTAAAAATCCGACCCATCGAATAATGATGGTGTCCCACCTTCTCAGCCCACATGAATCAAAGACTTTAAGTAGTAGTATCCGATAGCATCCAATCTTGCTTTAGTAGCATCCAGTTTGCTAGTAGTAGCATGTAATGGCAACAGTTACTACTGCATGCTACGTTTTCGTACAACTCCATACGACTAACTCGCGAAAATTTTTCATCGGGTGTATCATTATTACCAGCCTTGTCTCTGATATCTCTAACTGTTGCTGGGTTCTGAGCTACTCCATGGGCCTGCAACTTACCTTGGCAAATTTGAACAGCGAGAGTAACCCGATTTAACCTTACCACATCATCAGACGGCTGAGGCTCGCGTCCGGCACCCGTCAGTTCACAACATACAGGTCCTAACACTAGCCGATGTATATAACTGCACTATCAGTAGTTTGATAACATTTAACACATGTTTGCTAGTCCTTGTATTAAACATTATAAGAATATATCTGTTATTGTCTTTCTAAATGTTACCGCGAAACAAAATGATCTTAACAGGAATATCCTTGACATCCAACATAACGTTTAAAACAAGGATGCGCAACGATATTTTATCTGTTGTCAAACTTTTGACAGTTTGCTTGTTTCAGCAAGATCCAGTCAACCTCAGGTACCGTGTTTTACTGAAACTCCGTTTCCATCAGTTCGGTTTGGCTCAAAATATTTCGTCGTCACCTGTTATTCTTGAAAATAATCATGTCAGGCAGTCGATAATTTTATTCCACTTCAAGGACTCCACGGTGTACGTACATTTGCTCCCGGCATCGCTTCAGCAGTTCGGTTGCACAAGGCCAAACAACTGCATTTATTTATCCATTACCACCACTGTTGTGTTTCTAGCTGGTTGGTTTTCAGCCGTCACGCCAAACTCTTAAGGGAGGCATTTCGCTTATAACGGCTTCAACTTCGCCCTTGACGTTGGCTAAGCTTTCTTATAACATTTGTACTTGCCAACGACTTTCTCTCACTAAAAAATTCTGTCCTTCCGAGGGCAATGTTCGATGCTTCCATGTTCAAGCTTCATGGTTTAATTCTGTCTGCTTAGCCACAGCCACCTCTTTCAAAGCACTAATCACCCCCACGATCTTTCGTCTCAACTTTCGCTCTAGTCGAGGACACGCCCGACACCTCATATAACTGCTGGACAGCTAGGCCGTATGCTAAAATACGTATCTGCACCTGACATATCGCAGCTGTGCTCAGTTCAATACGAAAGATAAAATTTCGAAAGAGAAAAGCTTCCTAGTTAGAAGTTTTCACCTCGTAAGTTTGTTGTGACACAGATTGGTCTTTTTTGATACTTCCGTTGAGGGGAAAACGAGGTTGCATCGACCGAAAGATCAACTTGTCACTGGAGAGGATTTTAATATGAGCACAAGTTTCAGGAATCGAGTCTCTCCCCCGGATTTATGCGAGTTCAAGCGCCCGGACATATAAATCGCGCCAAGTCGCAGATGGGAAAAATTAATGAAAACAATCGTCGGCATGTAATTGCATTATTTAGACTGAAGTGAGTGCACCTGCAACCTGTCAGATTCAGACACGTACTTTAAAACTCGAGCGAATGAGCAATTTCATTAACCATGGCAGGATTCAATTTGGTCCTTTCTTGTTTCTCACTGCCGCAGCCACCTCGTCCACAGCACTCTTTCTTACCACCGCATTCTTTTTCGTCTTGACTCCCGGCCTCGCCGTTGGCACTGTTCATTTCTAAAAAGTCCCAGACCTTTGAGCTCTTGCCCACGGCTAGCCTTGGCCGACCCTTGTTGAGTCCCTCAAGCATTACACAGGCTTTACACACGGCTTGACTTGAGATGTAGCCGCATCGTGAGCAAGTCCCTTGAGTAGGGAGCCTGATGCCTTCTTTAATTGAAAGCTGTTCGCCTGTGAAGAAAAGTCAATATCGATCACTATAAAAGCGGAGAGGACACAATAACTCTTGTGTTTTCGGAGGATTCTAGTTTTTACAAGTCGTGTCCGAAATATCCCACTTGGCTTTCACAAAACCTCTTGCTGGCCTCACTGAGAACAAGACCAAAGATGTCGATGGGTTCCCGAAGGTGAATATTTGTCGGACTTCCCGATACAGACGATCGGCGTACATACATACATAAATATAAATATGTAAGTGTAAGCTATCATTCTGCGAATTTTATCCCAGTGAACGTCGGTTCGTAGTCGGTTGCTTATTACCAAATCCTACCCTAGCAAATTTCTGGGTTTAATTCCGGCAGCATTTTTTGACTGATGAGACATGATAAGACATGGATTCATCATATGTTTGTTCCCTTCAGCCGAATTAATTAAGCGAAATTTCCGGCGGGGTCCGGATTCCAGGCGAACAATTAGTCCGGCAAGAAGACGAAGTTCAAAATGGATTCAGCATGTCTCCTTATCTCTGTAGGGGATAGCTCTAATCAACTTCAGACAAGTTTTTTCCTTCTGCTAAATTTTCCGGTTTTGTCCGGATTCCGAGCTAACTACTTGCCCGGCGAGAAATTAAGTTTCAGATACGGATTCAGCATGTATTTTTCCCTCAAATCGAATCTCTAATCCACTTCAGAAAATAAATTTTAAGTAAGCTTGGATTCCGGGCGAATCATTCACCCGGAAAGAAAACAAAGTTCGAAAAGGGGTTCAGCATGTCTCCTTACTTTTTCTCTGTACCAGGATTTCAGAATTCAGGATTCAACAACTTTAGTAAAAAAAATTCATCCCGGCTTGACGACCGGTTACACATAAAGCACATACGTGCTTGAAAAACGCAACCAGTACACATTTACTACCATATTCTAATCAAACCTTCACTAAAATAAACTAAAAATTAATTAATTAATTTGTCAATTTGTCCTCTCTCGTCTTCCAAACCCTCCACTCACCAACTACCCTCAAGGAGATGTTTCTTTAACCGATTTTTAAATTGCGGTACACTTTCCGCTTCTCGAATTGATTCTGGAAAAGTATTCAGACCACCGTACCTGAATGCCTTGCCACATGACTAGAACGAACCGTACTTCTTGGCTCACTTACCAGGTCTCCAGCATGCCTCGTAGCATGTCTGTGATTAACTGAGTTAAAACGAAAAAAATACCGAATATCTAATCAACTTCAGACAAACTTCTTCTGCCAAATTTCCGGTTTTGACCGGATTCCGGGCGAACTACTTGTCCCCCAAGAAAATAACTTCAGCTACGTATTCAGCATGTCTCCTTATCCCTAAACCGACTATCTTATTAACTTTTATAAATATTTATTTCGTCCCTTAACATGAAACCCCCACCCCTAAATATAGGGTTACGGGACCCATCTACGAACTTGACCTGTACTTTGACCCAAATGATCCTCAAAATAAGTTTGAACAAGATCTCAACCCCTTCAAGAGTTATCGTGCTAACAGACAGAAGACGGATGGACGGACAAACTTTACGAAGTCATAGGTACCCCGTCACTGACGTTTTTGGGTCCCAGAAACTTACGAAATGACGTAGCTCTATGCCTCCAAATGGCAGAAGTATCGTTTACGGACACCTCGTAGGCAGATGATGCCACAGAATATAGGTTTAAGACAAAGTGAAGCGGAAGAAACTCAACGCGGGAGCTGAAATGTTTATGCTTAACAGCGCCGGGTTACCACAGGACTACCTATTTTGCTCTCTTGCGTACACATGGAAATTGCGGAAGTTGATCATCGTAAAGCCAACGTAACCCCGATTGTCGGTTTTGCTCAGTTAAGCTTGATTCCCATCGGAAGCGACTTGGCTTTCGTCTTAACCATGAATCCTCTGCTAACCAAAGCAAGATTCTTTCCCAGTGGGAAATAGGCTTTAACTTCAGAAAATAAGAACCCAGTTAATAGGATGCTAGTTCGTTTCCCACGAATAAGTTTCATCGTTAAATTCGACGGGTTTGTGAGCTCGTTATAAACGGATTGCTCAAAGCTCCATCCCGTTTCTCTAACAATGCTACATTTCCTTCGCAGCGGATCGAACTTTCACTGCAATTTAGAGTACAGCCATTCAAATGTAATGCACCGTTAAAGCGAGGATCATGGATCTGCCAAGCCATCCGTTTTATTACCTGGATGGAACCGTAGACACAGAATAATTATTCTATGACGTAAATAATATATCCTTGACGACACAGAAACAGCACGCAACGTTCAAAAGCTCCCAGGAATACAAAAACATTATCGGAAGGTTATATCCAGACATTTCTTTCAGAACGGGTATTTTCAGTAGGGAGCTGCGGAAGCGGTTAATAAAAGTCCCCCCCCCCCCTGTCCCTGCGGTTACCTGCCTGTTTCAAATTGTAACACTAGTGAACTTGAAAAACACCGATTCCAGGCAAAAAAAAAATGGAAGCTACCATCAATGATTCTCTACGCCAGAAACGAGAACTCGTTTGTTGAATCAGCGGTTAAAGTCTAAAGCCTGAACCGAATTTGGTATATTTCGGGTATTTATACTATTCCCCCCCCCCCACACCTGGATACGACCGTGTACTTCCCTCCCTAGTTTCTAACAAAACGTTGATTTTTTGCTATAGTCTAGTACTGTCCCTACACGAGCGGCGATAACTCTATGGTTCGAACTGTCGCGTGGGATTTCTTAGAGATACCAAAGGATTAACCAAAATATAACGAAGAGGTCTGATTATTCTCCCGACGCTGTCATAATGAGCCACTAGAGAGGCAAACAGGGAAATCACTAAAAGGACTCCCGAGGATTAACCATCAAGCTTATTCCTCCAATCTGGCGGACTTAGAGTAGCGTAGCAAATAGGGCAATGCCTTTGACAGAAAGGGGGAAATGGGGTGATGTGTCGCCGGCCGACGAGCAACATGGAAAATCAAGACAGGCTTAAATCAAATATGTACGAAGGATAATATATGGTACCATATCTAAGGTAAAATGCCGGAAGATCTTAAAAGCATAGACGGTAGCAGTTTTTATGGCATTTGCAGGCTTCGGCTCAAATGCCAATGACTGATCGCTTTTCCGTCGGTGTGTCCGCTGATCGCGAGTTAGGGTAGTTTCTGATGGGCTAGGATGGTGGAACTCGTCAGGCATATTACTGACAGGACCATACTGACTTGAAAACTCTCACTACCTGGCTTCAATTACAGATCCGACCGCAACACGCAACACGGAGATAAAATCCTGTACCAGATGGTTCTTGAGCTATGTAATTTCAGTCAGTGGGCAATCTGGGCCTATCAGCCCCTTTCGACATAGTACATGTACCAGATCTCATCTTCTTAAATCTAACAGCGTACTGCACGTAAATTAATTAGCGATCTGGCCCAGTTTCCCCTTTACCGGGAGGTTGGGTGTGGAGGGTAGACACCCGAAACAGAGCACCAGAACCTAGTGGCCATGTCTGTGCCAGCTTCAGACAGTGTGCGAACTATCCACGCCAGTTAATGAACAACCGGACCCAGTATCCCGCCAATAGCACAGGTGGGGAAGTGGTGGTGGAGCCCTTTTACGTCACTAAATTTACAAGACATTCCCACCCATAAGGAAAAATCCCATCAACATAGGCCTACTCAATCTCACTCTTAACCGGAAGAGCCGATATTTTATAAAAATAAATCAATAAGTTCAGTAGTTCTTGTGATCCCAAACAGAAGAACTGACAGATTTTCGATTTCATCTGTATCCTGTCATTTACGGTCAGCATCTCAAAAAGTTAAATTCCGGACACGCCTGTAAGCTGCAAGTCTGTAATATCGAAAACAGACATCAGAGAATTCCAGGCACATACGACGTGTTTAACAAACACTTCCCCTCATTATTTACATAAGACAAAGCTAGGCTTCCCGAGACAGCGGACGACGTGACTTTTCTGTCTTGTTATACGTCAACAGTCGACCCATTATCGGGGAATGCCTCGGAGAGGATCAGGGTCATGTAATTAATTAATTAATTTATTTTTTAACCCGCTAAATGAACAAAAGCGGAGTATAAACAAAAAAAGAAAAAATACAACAGAGACGACTAAATACACAACAAAAACACTTGATTAATTAAGGAGGCGGACAAACCCATGATGAGCTGGGAGAGCCTTCACTGTCTGGGGGAGTTTGTCAGCAAGCGCAACTAGCTTTCCGGTTATATCTGGAAACCCGAAAACTGAAACAAGGTTACGGTTCCGGTACCACGGAGGCAAATACAGTAGAAAACGCGAGAACCGTGCTCAGGGACTGAAGTACCTGCCCACGCACCATCATCAACTCCGTATGGAAAAGTTGAGAATTTTTCAACATGATGATGAAAATGCAGCAAATCCGACAGGGAAATCGTGATCATGGGTTCACACTATTAAGGAGCAAATCCACAAAATGATGAGTAGAAAATCTGCAGCCTACTTCCCGAGCAATAGAAGTTTTCCAGTTTGGATAAGGAAGTGAAAGCTATTATTCACTGCTCATAATCTTACGGACGCATATTTTACCGGCTCTTAGTCACAAGTGATGGTAATGAGACAACGGGCTGAAAACTCCCCCCCCCCCCCCCAAACGATTTATCATTCTATTTTTCATCCCTTAGTACTAAGGTTGCACCATCAGGGGGAGGTAACTTCATTTCATGTAAGAGGAGAGTTCAAATCATCCAGAATCAGGCAACGTCATTAATACCAATTGTTCAGCACACAGATAACATTAACCTTCATTCAAATTTCCCGAGATATTTGATGTATCGAAGACGAAGACAGACTGCAACTTTTTCTTTCACTTACTTTAATAACCTCCTTCCATCTTCATTTCAGAACGTATTACACGTATTCAATTAGCGTAATTATGACACACGAAATTCTTGTGAAATCGTCCAAGAGGCGCCATAAAAATAAAAACTGTTTTAATTAGATTGTTGCATCAACTATTTGGAATTTAATCCCTTTAGAAATCCGGAACTCGAATAACCTTACCTCCCCCAAGCGAGCAGCGAAGATTACAAAAGAAAAGCTTTGTATTTCCGTTTTGAATCTTTCCTCTATGTTTTCTTGAAAGTTTTTGTTTCCTTCTTCCCTTGTTTCTTTCCATTTTTCTTTTTTATACGTACCCCACATTAATATTTTTTCTCTCCTCTCTTCTTCTTTTTTTTTTATACATTCAGTTGCTCTTTGGACTCTGGAGTCAAAGAGCACTTTCTTGTGCCTTTCTGGCAGGTTAGTTTCATTAGTCGTGTAGGCTACTTTTGTTCATATACCCGATGAAAAATTTATCTCGAAATAGTAGTATGAAGTTGTACGAAAAAGTAGCATGCAGTACGAACTGGTGCTACTACATGCTTCTATAACAAGACTACCGTGTTACTGCATTCTGCTGCATGCTACTATTAGCAAGAAAGGATGCTACTGGATACTACTGCTTAAGATTGGCCCAGTCTAAGGCACATTAAATTATAGTATTCTTTACTATTACATATCAATACATGCAATTTTTCGTACAACTATCATACAACTACGCAGGCTACAAATTTTTCATCGGGTACAGATAAATGAAATTGAAATTCTCAATAAAGGACGAGAAGGGATGATTTGTGCTCTTAATTGGGTATATCTTACCTGAATGAATGATGTCAATGATAGACGACGGCCTTATTTTCTCCAGGTCCTTCAAATACGTCCTAGCAAATCCGCGATATGCATTGGGAGAGTAGATGCACTCGGTCGAAAAGTAATCCAGCTTCTTATAATAGGCATACATGACTATTTCCTTCTCATATGTATATTTGAAAGGCTTGGATCTTGGAATGGCTCCTTCGCCGCCCTAGAAACATTTTTTTTTTTATAGAAAACTGCAAATGCTGTGACATTCGCGAGAGGATTGTCGGACCAGAGGCGTAACTAGCCAAAATGTTTTTTTTTGGGGGGGGGCAAGGTATTTACCGACTGGTTGGTCATTTTTACCGACTGTTTTTGCAGATAAAAACGACTGTGTTGACGAAAAATCGGCTGATTTTAAGAAAAACTACTATTTTTAAGAAAAAATTGACTATTTTTGGCGAGAAACCGACTGTTTCCAAGAAAGATATCGACTGTTTTTACGAAAAGTCGTGGCGCTTCGCGCCGACTCGGCTATTTTTATGGGAAGATCCAGTATAAAGGGATAATTTTCTCCTGTCACAACTGGAGATAAACGGGGGTGAAGGTAACGAGACTCGTCATGACTGTTTGGAAGGTCAGGAATGGTACGTCCCGGCATAGTCCCTCGTGCCCTGTGCAAAATCTGGCTGATTTGCAATAGCTTGCCTCCCGTAGATGCTACATAGTTCAGAAGGTCATGCGGCTGCCCAACGCCTCTCCGCTCGATCGACCGGCTTTTCAGGCTATCTAACTTTCAGGGCCCTAGGCCTAATGGGTTGATTAACTCTACCCCGACCCTTAGCTTGATTGTTTATGGCTTCGTCGTTGACACTCTATACCAGTGGTTCCCAACCTTTTCTGTACCGTGTACCCCTAATCAAGGTTCGAAAAGATTGCGTACTTCCTTATTCAGAACGTGAAAAAGACGATTTTATTATCATAAAAGACAATGCATACATGTGCAGAAGTATATACAAAATCAATGAGGCAGTCACACCCCTCCCCCCAAAGTGGTCGACCAGACGGTTAAAGAGAAAAGATTAGGCGCGAAGTGCCGCGATTTTTGGTAAAAGTAGTTATTAAAAAAAAAAAAACATGTCGGTCAAAATGACCTGTCACTCAGTAAAAATACCATGCCCCTTAAAATACATTTTGGCTGGTGATGCCTCTGCTTGTAATATGAGGCTTTCGGCAATCAAAAGTGAGCGAGGCGAGATTTTGAAGCTACAGACTAAATCATGTTTGGTTCCTTCGGTCCAACCACCGGTTGGGAACCACTGCCCTATACGGTCATTGGCTAAATTAATAAGTTGCTGTTAACGATATCATACATTGATCATCACGCTAAGCTTACCAAGTGTATGCGAAATCAGGCCCTGGACAAGTATGGAATACACGAGGAACTATAGCCGAGCTGACACTTCTTGTTGTCCCTTTCACTGGGGAAGCCAGGGATGACCATCTTCTCTCTCTCGCCATTTCGCTGACACACCCGAAGGATTTTCTGAACTTTTTTTAACAAATCTCCTAGAATCAAGTAAGAAAGTGATAGCGTTCCAGACTACTTCAGTTTTCCAAGGGTTAGAGCCAGCTTATTTCGAAACACAAAATCCCTAGAGGATTTGCCAACTCGTCACAGGTCCAATGGTTATCTCAAGCACTAGCTGCATTTTTTACCGCTGGAGTACTTGGTTGGCATTTTTGGATTCATGGGTGACTGACTGCTCCCCAGTGTTACAACCCGTTTTCGGAGTTTCCTTCCATTCTTTTAAATGTTATTTTTCTTGTGTTAGGATGCTTTGGACAGTCATGACAGTAATGCAAAAATGTCGCAATCCACAGAACGCCGTAACTTGGCCGCAAGACGGTCCAAAATACACCGAGTAGAAAACAGCAGAAGATTCAAAATAATAATAGTATGTGTGGGTTTATTTGACCTTATTTACTTAAATAACTCTGTTCAGTTCTCTTTGAATTGAGCTCAGTACTGTGCATTGATATTGGCTCGATTTGGTTTTCATCAAATTCTTCGGAAAAATTCTATTCCACTATTCCATTCCTTTCAACGTTGGGCGAACTCCGAAGTAACATATCTCGGTTGCAGGTATGACATCAGTGAAACGGGAAAATTCCTGGGAAATTGCTGAATTCCCCCAAAGTTTGGTAATAGCTCGTGATAATAGCTGAGGGTCAGAAAATAAAAAACGCTGCTATATCTCGTCCAGGGGCGTAATTTGCTATGGGGCAGGGGGGGGGCGCCCCCCCCAGACCCCAGTTTGCCCGCCCCCCCGCTGAAATTTAGCGTCTTTGAAACTCTCGTCGAAACTAAGATAGGCCTACAGAAATTCAAGCATCCACAGAAACAGATCAGTTTTCTTTAGTATACCTTTGTCTTTATGGTAAGATTGGAACACGGAAGCCTTGAAACTTTTATAGCGATATGCGTGCGCTATGCAGGGTTAAACACGTCGATGTCAGACGCAGAGGCGTTACTAGCCAAAATGTTTGGGGAGGGGGGGCAAGGAATTTACCGACCGGCTGGTAATTTTTACCGACTGTTTTTGCAAAAAAACGACTGTTTTCAATAAAAAACTACTACTTTGACGAAAAATCGACTGTTTTAATGAAAAAATCAACTGTTCTGGCGAAAAATTGAGGCGACTTCGCGCCGACTCGGTTATTTTTTTACCGACTGGCCGACAACATTGAGGGGGGGGGGGGGTCCCCCCCCAGTCGTGACACCCTAGGTCAGACGACCGACTAAGTGATCTTTTGGTCATTGGTACCCAACCTGAAAAAGCGAAGAAGCTTGACGTCAATCGCGCAGTGGACAGTTTCGCGAATTTGAAGAAGCGTCGTTTCGCCTTGGTCGATTAGTAAAATATCTCTTTTGTTTTTTTTTGTTTTTATTACGTTTTTCTTCTTGAAATAAAACTGCTCATTTTCACTTGACTTGGGAAAATCGGCTCCAACTTTGCCCCCCCCCCCCCCCCAGGATTTTGACGAAATTACGCCCCTGATCCCGTCAGTACGACAACCTACTGCGAAGTAGTTGATACTGCTATATCCCTGGGTGCAGAACAAGTTCAGAAGCTCCCCAACAGACTGGTTACTTCTTGGCCTAGTTATGCTCGACATTTTGCGAGGCAGTTTGATGTGTTGTTGCCAAAATTTGAAACAACGTGGAGCTACCATGAGTCTGACAGATCTTTCACACGAATGGACATGGACAGAAGATAAAAGATCATCTGGCACTCGCAAGGATAGTTGGCATGTATATCAGCCAAGATTAGCGCTGTCAAGACCGGATGGCTCTTCGGGGACTCCATGTCTAATATAACTTATCAAGTTTCCCTGAATTCAGAGGGAAAATTTCCGGTCCCCTCCAACTCTTTCAACCGAGATCGGGTTCCGATTCGGACACACCACAGTCAAATCTAGAGCATTTATATTTGCTCATACCGCCTATCGAGCTTCACTCGAACCGGAGCAATTCCGAAAAAAAATCCGGTAACTCCCCCGCGGAGGCCGAAAACGGTCCGGAACGGACCGGATACTTCAGAGTGATTAGCATTCTTGCGGCTGTAGAGAAACGTAACGCCTTCGTTACAGTCTACATGAAACCGGTCCCGGCTCCCAATCATGACTGTCTAGACAATTGCCCGTTCAGACTATCAAACAATGGGAATTCAACTCCGTTTACCAGCCAAGTCAATCGACGGCATATCAATCGGTCCAATCTCTGTAGCAATATCAAGTTACTAGACACAATTACTGAGCTAAACTGTCTCCCAAACTGGTCTCTCCACCCATCGAATCACCAAATCTATAAATTACACGAGGGATTCTAGCGTTTCTCGGGAGAGAAATGGTAAATCTAAGAGAGCAGAATATCATGTGACGGGGGAGGGGGTGTCACTTCCCGACCCCTTTGACGGGCATCCTGAATAATCAACAAAACATTAGGCCACAAGTACTAATAATGCATGAAAATAGGCCGTGGTCTCAATATAAAATAAAGATTTCAAAGAACAAGAGCTACGAGCTCATATGGCAATTGTTACGAGTAGGTGGTGCTAGAAAGTAGATGAGAACGTGACAAAATACCTCCTTCGACCCCCTGGGACAGGACCTAGAAACAGGATATCTAGTTTCACTCGACTCTGAGCATTTCCAGCGTCGCCTCGGATCATCTAGGGCAAATGTTTCATCCCACTAGTTCGAGCCGTAGGAGTGCCACTATTCTCGGTACTCCTCCCCCTCAAACTCCCCCTACCGCGGCCGAATCTGGTTCAGACACATACACAGATCTTCTAAAGCATCTTCTCTTACTGGCTATCAAGTTTCAGTTAAGTTTGAGCATTTTCGGGAAACTCCGGTACCCCCCCCCCCCCCCCACCGTGCTCAGATCCGGTCCGGATCCTAAATATGTCATCTACGGCAAATTGTCTCTCTGCATTCCAAGTTTCATTCAAATCACTCCACTCGTTTGATCTTTATGCGAGCCACAAAATTTTGTGGGACTCCCGCTCAAACTCTCCCCACTGTGGCAAGATACGACTAGGACTCATAGACGTCGTATCTCTGACATCCCCTCTTCTCGTCCTTCAAGTTTGACTCGAATCTGCATATCTGCAAATTTCCGGTTTCCGCTTCATCTTCCTCCTACCGTGGCGGATCCGGTCCGTACGCCAAATAACAAATTAGGCCACATACAATCGGTACTGTCCAAATTACATCCCATTCGGCCCATTCGCCTGGTTTTTGTGCATGTCACAAAGATTCCAGACACCCCCCCCCCCCAACTCCTCCAGCCATTGCTACATCTGGTTCGGAGACATGTTTTGCATATCTAGGTCATTAGTTCTAATCAGCCAAAAAGTTTCACTCGAACCGGACCACCGGTTCCCAACCTACCGAAGTTAGTAATTTCCGGATTCCCTTAACTCCTTCACTCCCCCAAAATTGTTCGGATCCAGGAACGGATTTCCTAGGGCATAGTGTAAGGTCCTTAAGTCTATTTGGTCGTGTCACTAATATGCCTGCCAAGTTTCATCGTCCTAAGCACATCTGGGAGTATCCTAACTCGCGATCACCCGATTTCTGGGAAACCCCCTCCAACTCGCCCGAGAGCCCCGATATGCTCTGGTTCTGTCAAGAACGTATCTAGGGATTATTCTTGTTCTTCCCTCCAAATTCCATCCCGGGCCCCCCTTGAACTCCCCCACAAGTATCGGATCGGGTCCCCACTTGACATGGAACATCAGAGACGACACCTCTTTCCACTTGCCAAGTTTCATTCAAATCGGATCGCCCGTTCGAAATTTATGAATGCCACTAGATTCCGAATTCCCCATTCCTCCACTCCCCCCTCGATGGTCGGATCATGCCAACGACTATTCTCAAAGTCAGTTTGTTCGAGTCCCTGATACGCCAGACCAGTTTAATCGTCCTAGCACTTCAGGAAGTACCAAACTCGAACAATCACCAAAATTCCGCCCCCCCCCCCTAACTCCCCCCACAGTGCCCGAATCCGGTTCGGTTACGTCAATGACGTATCTACGACTTGTGCTTGCTCTTCCCGCCATGTTTCATCCTGATCCCTCTACTCTAAGCGTTTCCCAAGACTTTCGGTTCCCCCCTCAAGCTCCCCCCAAAGTCACCGGATAGGGTCCGGATTTTAAGTAGTCGCCTGAGGCACGAGGTCCTTTCAAATATCAAGTTTTATTAAGATCCGATCACCCGTTCGAAAGTTATTAATACCTCAAGATTCCGGATTCCCCCTCCCTTCACTCCCCACCACGATGCACGGATCGGGGAAGTGATTATTCCCAACTTAATCATTTGGGGTCCCCGATAGACCTGCCAAGTTTCATGGTTAAGTGTTAGGTAGAATTCATTTAAGATGGCGTAGGCTAATTATTTTTGTATGATGTAGATTTTTATGAAAGTATATGGTCTAGTTATTAGTCAGTTGTAGACCGATTGTGTGTATTTTATTATATTTTTTTTACTCGCCAGCTTTGGCGGATACAAATAAATGAATTGGACTGAATTGAATTGAATTGAATCATCCTAGCTTATGTGGAAGTGCCGGCACTAGCAAAACCCGGACCGACCGACAGACCGACGGACGGACAGAAACTGCGATCGCTATACGGCACTTGGCCGAAGGCCAAAAATAGAACAGAGATATTAGAATGGAATGTCCTACCGGTGCACTGAGCTATCTGAACAAGTTCGTGAACTGTCAGCCTTTCGCACTTTTCAAATTCGTCGGAAATCTTTTTCTGCACATTTCCAAACTGGGTGACTTATCGTGCTTACTTTTGTTTAGCCCGCATCTATTTCAACGCACTCGGTCTGTCCATTTGTAAATTAGGTGATTTAACGTCTGCATTTATTTAGTACCCATGTGTTACCGATTTCGGTAATCCCCGGAAATACTACTCACTACGGTTAAATACTATCAAAAATAAAGAAGTTCACGCTCCATATGATCATGGGGAATAGTTGTTTTATAAATATTGTAATAGTTAGCGAGCTTCCTCAGGGTGGCCTTAGCTCATATATGCCCCTAGCCCCTATCCCTATATACTGTAAAAAGTTTCTCCGAGTAAGGATTAAAGTTAACTGCAGTATTTGCTACTGGGATTAATCTTATCTCTACTGAGATAACTGATAGAGAAAAGATTATCCTTTTAGAGACAAGATTAATCCCAGTAGCAAATACTGTAAGGTTTTTTTTTACAGTGTAGGGACAGGTGCTTATAGGAGGTATTATTTGTGTCTGTTTGTGTTTGTTTTGCATGTATTTGTCATAGCTTTAGGCTCTTAGTGTAAATAAATCTTTTCTTATCTTACCTTGAAAGATCATTCTAAAAAAAATAAAAAAAAATTACTTCGCCAGAGAAATGTGGACATCGTTCAAGAGTATTTAACTAGGTACTGAGAAATAAAACTGATTCATCAGACCTCAGAATCCTGCCTTAAAAAAAATAATTTGGCTTGATCTCATTGGGTACTACGCTCGTTCTTTTCGCAGTACGTCACAGACCGGAGGGAATAATCACGTTAAAGAACATCTACAATCGAGTAGCCCCCCCCCCCCTCGGACCCATATTGTGGTACCTACATCACCCAGTCAAGAGACGTGACCAACTGAATGAACGCGATTCCCAAACAAACTATTTACGCCGCTAGGCAAGTTTTTCTCACCCTCCCGGCGGGACAAACCTGATTTCCTAACCGTCTCGATCGCACTGTACATCTATGCCAACAAAGGCCCTTGCAAATCAGTGAAATCCCAATATCGAGGAAATAGCAAAACAAGAGGGAATCACGCACGATTCACGGAGAATTTGTTTTCGGACCCACTGAATGTTTGCTGCCTTTGAACCGCAGGTTCATGAATCAAACACAAGACAGATGGAGAGAGAAGCGTTACAGTTTCGCTTGCTTTATTCGTCAAAACCATGTAAAACCTTGGGAGAAAATTCTCTAGTTTCTTGTGTCCTATGTATTTACCGTGAACACATCACAAAGAAACAGATGGAGTATGTATGGAAAAAACAAATGAAAAGGGCTAAATTGTTACACACATTGCTAGTCTATACCAGTATCGAAGGCGACTTCCCTAACTGCCGATTTGACAGCCGTATAGGACAGTGGTTCCCAACCGGTGGTACGCGTACCCAGACGCGTACGCGAGACCCTGGCATGGGGCACGCAAAGGTACCAAAATCGGTTTATTCTGTAGCTTCAAAATCTCGCCTCACTCTTTTTGATTGTCGAGAGCCTAATACACCAGCAGAGGCATCACTAGCTAAAATGTTTTTTTGGGGGGCAAGGTATTTCTGGGATCCCAAAACGTAAGTGGAGGGATACCTATGACATCGCAAAAGTTCTCTGTCCGTCCGTCTGTCAGCACGACAACTGTCGAAGGGAATGAGATATTTTGACGAACTTGGTGTGAGGATTCTTTGCTTCAAGGGAAAGGTCGAGTTCGCAGATCGGCTCTGTAGCCCTATATTTAGGGGTGGGAGGTGATTCAAATTAAGGGGAAAACAAAATATTATGAAATAGCTAACGAGACAGTCGATTAAGGGGTAAGAAGACATGCTGAACACAATTATGAAAACCATTTTCTCGCCGGACAAGTACTTCTCCCGGAATCCGGCCAAAGCGGAAAGTTTGTTAAAAGTAAGTTTTATTTGAAGTTGATTAGATGTTCGATTAAGAGGTAGGAAGAGATGCTGAGTCCGTATATGACAATCATTTTCTACTCAGACATATAGTTGGCCCGGAATCCGGCTGAAACCGGAAAAATTTGTAATAAGTTATGGTTTTATTTGAAGTTGATTAGATGTTCGATATAGGAGTAAAGAGATACGCTGGATTCGTTTTTGAGCTTTATTTTTTTGCCGGACAAGCAGTTCGCCGGAATTTGGACGAAACCGGAAATTTTGCAGAAGTAAGGCAGGAAGTTTCAATCAGTTTCGTCAAGATAGATATGATTTATAGGGGTAAACACACATGCTGAATCCATATCTGAACTCGGTTTTCTCAGATGATTAGCTATAGGCCTTAATCTGTTTCTAAGTTTTGTTCAAGGTGTCTGGCGAGGACTGGATCTGGCGAAGACAAGACCCAATTGTCAGTATCAAATATTACATTTTTGGGATCCCATCAAAAACTTTGATCTTGTTACTGACTGGCTGGTCATTTTAACCGACTGTTTAAAAAAAACTGTTTCTACGAAAACTCGTAAAAAGTCGAAAAATCTACGAAAAATCGCGGAGCTTCGCGCCGACTCGCTTCTCTTTACCCGTTTGGAAGACCACTTTGGGGGGAGGGGTGTTCCCAGCCCGTGCGTGACGGCTCTGATTACAAGCCCTAGTGAAAGTCAATGAAATAATGTCGATTCCAAAACAGCTAGTCTACTGCCGTTGAATCTGTTCCTGTGTCAAACAACACTGTTTCAAGAAGAATCGAAGATATTGCAAGTGATATTGTCATTCAGGTTGCGAGAAGAGGGGGTACGCAACCTTTTCGAACCTTGATTAGGGGCATGCGGTACTGAAAAGGTTGGGAACTACTGGTATAGCGTATTCAATAGCATTCAAGCCCAGGACTTCGTTCGATGAGTTTGGTTGACCCATTTCCGTGGTATTTGTCATACTACGATTACTAAGATTATCAAGAATGTTTTCCTGCCGAAATCGACAGGCAGTAGATTTCGGCTGGGTACATGAATGTTACATTAATCCGATTGACAACATTGGTAAGAGGTGCAAAAATTTGGATTTTTTACCCACATACCCTTTATAGAACTGATCTCCGTCAAAGCCCAATTCCGGTACTATACAAAGCAGGTACAAACTGTAAGTTAAGTTCAGATGAAGTTCGGTTGTAGTGATGTGTGCGGGCGACTTCAACGCCAGAAAAAAATGGCACTAGGCGAGTTCGTCACACTCGTAGTAGTGTACTCTTTAAAAAAAAAATTCAGTTCAATTTCAGTTTCAGTTTATTCATAAAAATAAAAACACCATTAACTCTTTATGGCCCCACCATAAGGCCTAACATAAGGCCTGGCAATGGGCGGCGCTTATTCTTTGTTCATACAGTCTTAAGGGAAACAAACCACTTAAGGGGAAAAAAAAAACAAAAAAAAACAAGAGCTAAGAGCTCATATGGCACTTGATACGAGTAGGCTCTACACGAAAGAAGATGAGAACGTCACAAAATACCCTGCCATCCAAAAATGCGATTCGGACCTAGAAATGGCATAGCTAGTTTCACTCAAGTCTGGGCATTACCGGCAGCGCCTCGGGCCATCTAGGGCAAATGAGTTTTCTACCTTCCAAGTTTCCACCCAGTAGATTCACTCGTTTGGTCCCTAGACAAGCCACATGGTTTCCGGTAACCCCCCCCCCCCTCCAATTCCCCTTACCGCGGCCGAATCTGGTTCGGACTGGATCAACTGAAGCATTTTCTCTTACCGCCCATAAAGTTTCACTCAAATCTGAGCGTTTCTTGCGAACTTTCGGTAACTCTCCCCCCTTCCCCACCGTGGTCGGATCCAGTTCGAACCCTAAAATATGTCATCTAGGGCATGTGATCTCTCTACATTCCAAGTTTCATTTGAATCGCTCTACTTGTTTGACCCCTATGCGAGCCACATCATTTCATTTCCCGCTGTGGCTGAATACGACTCAGAAACATAAAAGTCACACACCCTATTCCCGTTCATCAAGTTTGACTGGAATCAGAGCATAGCATATATGCAAATTTCCGATTGCCGCATCCCCCCCCCCCCTCCCCTACACCCTGACGCGGATCAGATCCAGACTCCAAATAACAACAAGGCCGCATAAACTGTCCAACTTGCATCCTTTTCTGTCCATCCGTTTGTTTTCTGAGGATTTCAAAAAGATCTCCCCCCCCCCCCTCCAACTTTCCCAACCGTAGCCACATGTGGTTCGGACACACTTTTTTGCTTGTCTAGGTGATCAGTTCTTATCACCCATAAAGCTTCACTCGAATCGGACCCCTTGTTCGCAGCTTACGGAAAACAGTGATTTCCGGATTTCCCTTCCCTCAACTCCCCAAAGATGGTCGGATCCAGGGAAACAAGTTTTCCTAGGGCATTATGTCTCGTCTTTAAGTCACTAATACGCCTGCAAAGTTTCATCGGTCCTTAGAAGATCTGGAACTATCCTAACTGGCGATCACCGGAATTCCGGGAAACACCCTCCCTCCCCCCATAGAGCCCCGATTCGATCTTGTTTTGTCAGTTACGTATCTAGGGCTAATGCTTGTTCCTCCCACCAAGTTCCATCCTAATCCCTCGACTCTATCTGGTTTTGACAGTTATGTATCTAGGGCTAATGCTTGTTCTCCCACCAAGTTCCATCCCAATCCCTCTACTGTAAGCGTTTCACGAGATTTCCGGTGTCCCACTCCAATCCCCCCTCACAAGTACCAGGACTTGATATGGACCATCTGACACGATAGCTCTTTCAACTTGCCAAGTTTCATTCAACTCCGATAACCCGTTCAAACGTTATGCATACCACTGAATCCGGGCTCCCCATCCCTCCACTCCCCCCATGATGGTTGGGTCGGGGAAACGACTATTCTCGAGTCAGCCTGTTCAGGATCCTGATACGCTTCCCAAGTTTCATCGTCCTAGCACATACGGAAGTACCGACTCGCGGGATCACCAGATTCCGCCCCCCCCCCCAAACTCCTCCACAGCGCCCGAATCTGGTCCGGTTATGTCAACGATGTATTTAGGACTTGTGATTGTTCTTCCCATCAAGTTTCATCCCGATCCCTCCACTCTGGACGTTTCCCAAGATTTCCGGCCCCCCCTCCAGCTCCTCCCCAAAGTCACCAGATCCGGTCCGGATTTGAGATGGGTCGTCTGAGATACGGGGTCTTCCAAATATCAAGTTTGATTACGATTCGATCACCCGTTCAAAAGATATAAATACCTCAAGATACCGGGTTTCCCCTCCCTCCACTCCCCCCACGATCCTCGGATCGGGGAGATGACTATTTCCAACTTATTCTTCTGGGGTTCTTGATACGCCTGCCAATTTTCATCCTCCTAGCTTATGTGGAAGTGCCCGAACTAGCAAAACCTGGACAGACCGACAGATAAACCGACGGACCGATCGACAGAAATTGCGATCGCTATATGGCACAAATTTGGAACAAAGATAATGTGTTGTCCCCAGATGGCCCATGTATTCCCCCCTCCCCTCCCGTCTTCCGTGCGTCGGTCCGAGAGGAATATTGTCAATCAGTTTTCTCCATATCCTGCAAATTCTTCTGCCCAATTTTTACGTAGTTTCATCCCATCATTTATTTCTGATCATATCTTGTAAGTGTATCCTTTATTTTGTTTCGTGTCTGTGTATTTCGTAAATATTTTACTCCTCTTCTAGCTTTAAGCTATTTGAATCAAAACTGATCGATTGTACGGGTTTGACTGACAAACTGTAAAAAAAATCTTGCAGTATTTCCTACTGGGATTAATCTTGTCTCTAAAAAAAATCTTATCTCTAATAGGGATTAATGTTATCTCAGTAGAGATAAGGTTAATCCCAGTAGCAAATACTGCAGTTAACTTTAATCCTAACTCGGAGAAAACTTTTTACAGTGCACTAGTGCCATACGTTTCCTCTTTACGGAGTCTTTTGGGCTCACCATCTTCTGTTGACTTCTCCCTGGAACCTGGCTCCTGATCAGGTTCTAGTCAGTCCGCACTCCAGGGTTGCCAAGAGCTCGACTCATAAAAGTGTCGCAATTGCTGACAAAAAGGTACTTTTTGACACCTCTCAATTTTTCTGTGCATTCCGCTGCACAACGCGCCAAATGCGAATAATTAGTAATAACTAAATTTGTAACAGTATTTTTCAAAACATTTCTTAGCTGTTGCACCACAGTTTTATAACAAAATTTAATCAGAAATCAGCTTAGACTCTTTTTGTTTACAAAATCAAAGTAAAGTACATGTTTTGGGGGCGGTAATCCTAAAAAGTGTCAGTTGGTGTCAGTCGTAAAAAAAGGTATCACTATCAGAGAAAAAGTGTCACGGTGTCACCCAGAGACAAAAAGTGTCAAAAAGCACCAGAATTGTCACACTTGGCAACACTGCCGCACTAGTAAGGTAAATCCAGACAGTGGTGGTTCTGAAAACAAGTTATGACACTATAACACACAAACGCCATATAGGAGAAACGGATACCAATAGTGATTACTCCGACGTTAAAGAACCTCTCGCACTATTTACTATTCAACTGATAGTATTTCAAAATATTTGAATACCTTAAAGGACACCTGAATGAAGAGTAATAAGTATCATCCCTATCTGTACACTGCCTGCAGAAAACCCAATCCAAATACGAAATAGTATTCCAAGCTATAATTTTTGCTCTATTTTGTATCTGTCCTTATTTCAGTACCGAACAATTTTAGAAATGAACAAATGTCTCCAATCAACCCTTCTTCTGGAATATTTTTAACCAGTTAAGCCCAAACGTATATCTTGAAGAAATTCCAATACGATCCGGCCAGCGCTGTACAAGATTTGAATGAATTGCGCTTTTTGTCTTGAAGTCTGCATGTGCAAACCTCCAGAAACGAACATCCCTATTCTTAAAACGTCACGCTCAGGAGAGGAATGCTCTCCGTGGCCAGGTCTGTAAATGCATTCCCCATGGTGTGTTCAAGTATGGTTTCATTGTTCAGGTGTCCTTTAAATACCTTTCCGTGACCCGCTGACTTACAGCGAAAAATGGGAAAAAATTTACATAAGCGGTTTTTCTGATGGAAAAACTTCTCGCAGACAATCGTCGACGGCGTGATACACATCGGAGGTAGCAACACACGGCAACTGAGAAAATCAGCGTGGTCTTGTTAGAGGGGTTAGAATGCACCGTACGAAACTGTGGTCCCTGGGTTTAGAAATATATGGAGTGGTTATGGAAGTAGGTTGCGTTAGTATTATAGGTAAGACAGGTCCTTTAAAGAACGCGGCTAGTGTCTATTCCACTATTTCCACTTACCGTCGTAATAGCAGTGCATCGCTGGAGCCTCGCTACGTCCCCTCGCATGACGTTCATGATCACCGTCTCTGCAATATCATCAGCGTTGTGACCGGTCAGAATTTTATTCACTCCAAGCAACATGGCACCTCTATCTAGCGCCTGGCGCCGGAAAACACCACAGAAGGTGCAGTTATTCTTTTTCCCGACCTAGAATGAAAAGAAGTGTTAGCTTCAGCGCTTTCAACTCGCCTTCGCATGGAACCGGGGTTTACCTTACAAATCCCTCTCGCTTGATGCTGCATTTAACCACTGGGTCAAAACCCTAGCGCTAAAAGGAGCGTAACATATACCGTATCTAAAATACGCTCGGATTTTACGCAGTGTACAAGCCCAGCCTCTACCAAAATCATTTCCAATCAAAGTAACGAGATGGATCATTGGCGTAGTCCCCATTCTTCTGCCACAAGGAATACGGAACGCTAAACCACCTGATATTTAGATTTACAAGCAGAATTGTCACGAATCACCAATAACGCGTTAAGGGCGCTTTCTACAGCGCTCAGCTCAACAACCACCATCACAATATCAGCACTCACTGAAGACGAAGAGAGCGATATATTCTCTGCAATTATCAAACTTCTGAAAACCCTCCAAATCAGCGAAGAAGTTTAACAAAGAGAAGATGACGTAATGACTACAGCAGAAACCGACAACCAATAGAGGGACTAAAGAAGAAGATGCCGAAGTTGAGCATTTGCTGTCCGTAGCGGCTTACACTACTGAAGGAAGAAGCGTAAAATACGCAGGTATTTGAACTGCGCTCATCATTTTCAGATAATCCAAGGGTTGGCCTGACTGTACGGAAGCCCAGTTATCGTAGGATCTGGAAGGTGAAGCCTGATTTTGAGCCTACTGATGTGATGGGCGCAGCCCGCGCTTTAGGAGAATATACTGTGAAAAAGTAATACCCGTCATCTTCCGACAGAAGATTGCAATACTGGAATAAAAGGGAGTAGGCTAATATCCTCAAAATGACAAGCGACGCCCTCGAAATCATGGACCCCGGATTAAGCCAGAGCCCACAGGACAATTCACCCCAACATGATTCTACAGTTTTTTGTGCGCTCATAATCGGAAAAGTGCTTCGCGAACCCGCGGAGCAATTCGCCAACACTCGAACCGGAGCTATTCAAGAAACATGTCAGCGAACTTTCCACGAACTTTAACAGGTATAAGAAGAAAGCCGACCCAAATTAACTACCTACTTGAACTAAAACTTCCATAACATGACACTGGAAGGAAGTCCAACTTCTGTTCCTGACATCCTTCCAAGAACTGGGATGAAAATAAAATTACAACATGACGGTCACTTCAATCAGTGAGAATTAAGAATTAAGTGTCAACAAACACAAATTCTCTGAGAGATTATTACCAAAATCCTTAAGAGGATATGTCTTACCTATAATACTAACGCAGCCTACTTCTGTAATCACTCCTACCATTTCTAAGCCCAGAGGCACACATTTCGTACGGTACATTCTAACCACTCTAATAAAACTTCGTTGATTTTCTCACTTGCCGTGTTTTACTACCATCGATGCGTATCACGCTGTCGTCGTTTGTCTGCGAGAAGTTTTTCCATCAGAACAAGACCAAAGGTTTCGATGGGATCCCAAAAATTCAATATCTGATGCAAATTCAATATCTGATATCTGATGCAGTGTGTTTATGTGTTTTGTTTATTTTCTTTATTTTCTTCATTTACTCCGCCTTTTCAAATGGCGGGTCATAAATAATTACTTACTTACTTACTTACAACTAGGTCTTGTCTTCGCCAGATACAGTCTTCGCCAGACTCCTTGAAGATTTTTACTATTAAAATTCAGAAACAGATTAAGGCCAAATAGCTAATCATCTGAGAAAACCAAGTTCAGATATGGATTCAGCATGTGTGTTTACCCCTATAAGTCATATCTGTTTTGACGAAAACCACCTGCCACTTCTGCCAATCTCCCGGATTCGGCCGAAAGAAAGCTCAAAAACGAACTCACGGTATCTTCTTTCCCCAATAATGAACATCTAATCAACTTCAAATGAAAATTTAACTTATACCAAATTTTCCGGCTTCAGCCGGATTCCGGTCGAACTATATGTCCGGGTAAAAAATGATTGTCACACACGGATTCAGCATCTCTTCTTACCCCTAAAACGGATATCTAATCAACTACAAATAAAACTTTATCTTTTAACAATTTTCCGGTTTTGGCCGGATTCCGGGCGAACTACATGTCCGGGTAGAAAATCGTTTTCACAGAAAAGAAGGTTTATAGGAAAAAATAGATTAAAGAATGGCCCTTACTTTTGCCCGATGTGTGGAAAGATGGATGAGGATGTGTTCCACTTTATGTGTGAATGTGAAGGATTGAGTGATTTAAGGGTCGAATTATTTGGGGTGGGAATTACTAGGGAGGGGTGGCTACTAGAAAAAATGGGAAGCACAAATATGGGGGATATCCGTAAGGTGGCTAGATTCCTCCGAGTTAGTTTGTCTCATAGAGAACGATTTTTGTAGTTTGCTGTGTTTCCTTTTTGTTTTGTTGCCATGACCCCAAGGGTTTTTTTGTGCAATAAATTCATTCATTCATAAGAGTTCAGCCTGTCTTCCTACCCGTAAATCAAACATCTAATCAACTCCAAATAAAACTTTTACTTTTAACAAACTTTCCGGTTTTGGCCGGATTCCCGGCGAACTACTTGTCCGATGACAAAATGGTTTTCACCATCGTTTTCAGCATGTCGTCTTACCCCATAATCAACTATCACATTAGCTGTTCCAAAATATTTTGTTTGCCCCTTAATTTGAACCCCCTCCCCCACCCCTAAATGTAGGGCTTCAAAGCCCATCTACGAACTTGACTTGTCCGATGACCCAACGAATCCTCACATCAAGTTTCATCAAACTATTTCATTCCCTTCGAGAGTTATCGTGCTTACAGACGGACGGACAACTTCTGCGATGTCATAGGTATCCCTCCACTTACGTTTTAGGATCCCAAAAAACGGTTATGTAAATTTTTCCTCGTTTTCGCTACGAGTCAAAGGGTGGCAAAAAGGCTTAAAACAGCCAACGCAGTGGATAATTTGTTGAAAGCAGAGCCTAGTCTTAAAGTATGCAATTAGTTTTAAATACTGGGCGTTGAAGAGTAAATAGTGCCAGGGGTCCTTTAAAGGATCTGTCGTATCTACTATACCAATGCAACTTACTGCCGTAACAGCATTCATAGTTCTTAAACCCGGAGACCCAAATTCCATATGTTATATTCTGAACCCGCTAACAACACCTCACTAATCTTTCAACTTGCCGCGATTCACTAGTTTCCATGCGCATAATGCCCTCTGACGAGTATTAAATATCATGCAATTGATGCGTAAAACCGGTTTTCTGAATTTTGCCGAGATTTTGCTAGAAGTCAATTGTACCGTGCTCTTCAAAACGGTGCTAACTACATTTTCATAATTTTTGGGCCCAGTTTTGTGTATGCCATCTGCACGAAGAAAGTAGGAACCCAGAAAGTTAAAACTAATCTACCTGTTAGATGGTGCTCATGTCGTCATTTAATACTTAGTACAATTTAACAGAATACCTAATCAGCTTTGTTCTTCCCAATGGTATAGTTAACTCAGTTTTCAAAAAAATTTCAGTTAGCACAGTTTTGAAGAACACGGTACAATTGGCATGGGAAAAGGTTTAAAACAGACAGGGGCGTTGATAATTTATTAAAAGCAGAGCCTAGCTTTAAAGTATTTAAATAGTTTTGGATAACGGAACATAAACAGTAAATAGTGCGAGGTGTGCTTTTACACGCGACCCTCTCCAATGTCCCTAGATCGATCTTTGATCACCACGAATTATTGCAAAAGTACTAGTTTAATAATTAATTTACTATCTTACGAATCAGAAGCCCAACGCCAGATATAACGCTGTATGCTAACTGTTAACTAACGTGAGTTGTTCGCCCCTCGAACGGTTACTTTTGTCATTCTTACCCTACTTCAGTTTAATTACACTTTTAAATTCTACGCCATAATAATAAAGGTTAACTTCCGACATCGAGGTTGATATCGGTTTATAACAACGAGACGACCATGGAAAATAACCTGTCCGAGCCGACAGGTTGTGAAAAATATCTGCCGAGCGCAGCGAGGTTGATATTTTTAAATGGCCTTCGAGCTTGTTATTCGATATCAACTGAGATGGAGGTATGTTAACTATCATAACTTTTTCGAAGAGGATTTTTACCTTCTTTGGTAGTATTTATTTGCTACTTTTGTCGGGAATTTTTTTTGTGAAATAGCAACCCTAGCCTACTGCAAAAATTTGAAAATGACTACTGTTTTGACCGGGGAGTTTTGGTTTACAACAATAAAACCTTATCTAACACTATCTTTTTCATTTGTGGCGAAGCAGATCTAGCGGCGGTCTCTTAAAGACACAGAATTAATGAAGCTTAAACCGGTGTTGCCACTTGTCGCAGCATTATGCGATTTGTCATACATGTTCATTTCTTCGACAAAGCGAGCAAGAACTCAGCGACCGGTTCCTTACCAGTAAATTACAAAAAAAGCATAAAGGTTGAGGCGTATAATTATGAAGACGATGAAGCGAGATTTCTCGTTAATAGTTGGTGAAAAGGACCTAGTTTTGTAGGTGTCAAATGTCATTGTTTTTTTTTTCGGCCAAAAGTTCGCAGGTTCCATCAGAAAAACTGGAAACACTGGAGTCATTTTTATCAATGGACTGTTTAATCAGAGCAAAATCAAGGAAAAGACTCTTGTAATTGCTCAATAGCTGCCTTTTGGAGAGTAGAGGAAAACAAGTTGAAGTAAGTTGGAAGTAATGTTGTTTCAGTTGACAAGTTACATTTTCAGTGGGCATGTGATTATAACAAGATATTGACCCAGGTTGGTTGGCTAGGAAAGCAACATTTTCTTTCAGTTTTTGAACATTTTTTTTCTATAATGTTAAAAAAATCTGTATTATTTTTAGTCTTTTTTGTTTTTCTTTCTGAAGGCTATGTCTTTTATTTGTTTTTTTGGAGGTAGGTTCTACTTCTCAGCAGTTGAGGAAAAGTGCTCAAGGAACTTCTGCGGAGCTTGATACGGCTTCATATCATCCTCTCTCGAGGCTGATACGATATCTATCAACCTCCGAACAATTTATTGTCATGATATAACCACCTGTGGTACATAGGAAGATATATATTCTATACCTATTCGAAAAAAAAATGTATATTTTTTTTTATTAAAATAAACCGTATACATATTAGCCTAACTGTAAGTTATACTTGGCAAAATGACGTAACTTTTATACCTGCTAAACAAAGGCTGTCTTTTATCAACAAGCCATGAAAGCCCTGAACCAGATGAAGCTCTTGGGTGCATGGACCAAAACATACGTTCTTGGCAAAGAATGAGATGACTCGTGATTTGGTGAAGAAAACGACAAACTTTAAAACAAGAGCTGTAAGCTCATATGGCACTTGCATGTGTCAAGATAATTTGATTGATCAAAAGTAAGTTTCGACTTTGCGGTTGAGATGCGCGCTATAAGGGAGCTGGAACTTCATTTGTAAGCAAAACCCTTGAGGCAAAACTGCTAATGGGCTGATGGGCAGCACGAAAATGCATATATTGCTTAAAAGTATTTTTTTTACTTTGCGGTCAAGATTGGTACTTTAAGGAATAATCGGATTTGGGAAGTAGCAATTTCTAAGCAAATGTTGTTGAGTCTCCAATATTCCAGCGAAGTTTTATCGTCCTAGCACATCTGGAAGTACCTTAACGTGCGATCACCGGAATCCCAGACCCCCCTCCCCCTCCTTCAACTCCACCCACAATAACCGGAGCCAATCCGGTTCTGTAAATGATTAATCCAGAGCATCTGTTTGTCATTCCCACGAAGTTCGATCCAGATCACACCAGTCTAAGCGGGTCAAGTATTTTCCGCCCTCCCCCCAATAATTGCCGGATTCGGTCCGGAAACGAAAAAGGTCACAAGAGAAAAATGTCCTCTGTCTAATTATTAAATTTCACTCGAATCCGATCACCCGTTCCAAAGTTACGCATGACTCAATATTCCGGATTCCCCTCCCTCCACTCCCCCCCCCCCCCAAGATTATCATATCGAGGATTTTTTTTTATTCCAAGTCAGTTTGACCGGGTCCCTGATATGCCTTCCAAGTTTCGTTGTGAAAATCCCCCAAAAAACGGAATTCCGGGATACCCCTCCTCCCCCCCCTCAAGTGTCCGGATCCAGTCAAATTATGTAAAAGATTTACATGGACCAGATGTTTGTTCTTCCCAGCTAGTTTCACTCCGATACCATCATTCTAACCGTTTCTCGAGATTTCCGGTCCACACCCCCCCCCCACCCCACCTAGCTCCCCCGCGGTGCACGTAGCCAATCCGATTCAGCAAATGACTTACCTAGAGCATCTGTTTGTTCTTCCCACAAAGTTCCATCCCGATCCCTCCATTCTAAACGGGGCACGTATTTTCCGCCCCCCCCCCCCCAATAGTTGCCGGATCCGGTCCGGATATGAAAAAAATCATCGGAGAAATGTCCTCTGTTGAATTCTTAAATTTCACTCGAATCCGATCACCCATTCCAAAATTACGCATGACTGAAAATTTCGGATTCCCCTCCCTCCACTCCCCCCCACCATTATCTGATCGACAAAATTTTTATTTTGAAGTCAGTTTGATTGGGTCCCTGATATGCCTGCCAAGTTTCATCGTGAAAATCCCCAAAACCACCATCACCGGAATTCCGGGACCCCCCCCCCCCCATAAGTGTCCGGATCAAGTACAATGGTCTAAAGGACTTATCTAGAGCAGATGCTTGTTCTTCCCAGCAAGTTTCACTCCGATCCCTCCATTCTAACCGTTTCTTGAAATTTCCGGTCTCCCCCCCCCCAACTCCCCCCTGGCTACCGAATCCGGTCAAGACTTTAAACGGGACATTACAGATATATATTCTGTTCAGTTATGAAGTTTCATTACAATCCGATCATCCGTTCGAAAGTTACACACTTCTCAATTTCCCGGATTCCCCTGCGGATTCCCCTCCCTCCACTCCCCCACCATTATCTGATCGACAATATTTTTATTTTGAAGTAAGTTTGATTGGGTCCCTGATATGCCTGCCAAGTTTCATCGTGAAAATCCAAAAAACCACCATCACCGGAATTCCGGGACCCCCCCCCCCCCATAAGTGTCCGGATCCAGTACAATGGTCTAAAGGACTTATCTAGAGCAGATGCTTGTTCTTCCCAGCAAGTTTCACTCCGATCCCTCCATTCTAACCGTTTCTTGAAATTTCCGGTCTCCCCCCCCCCAACTCCCCCCTGGCTACCGAATCCGGTCAAGACTTTAAACGGGACATTACAGATATATATTCTCTTCATTTATGAAGTTTCATTACAATCCGATCATCCGTTCGAAAGTTACACACTTCTCAGTTTCCCGGATTCTCCTGCCCTCCACCCCCCCCCCCCCCCCCAAAAAAAATGGTCAGATCAGAAAAATGATTATTCCTAATTTTGTTTGGTCGGGTCTCTGATATGCCTGCCAAGTTTCATGGTCCTAGCACAACTGGAAGTACCCTAACTCGAAAAAGTGTGACAAAATGCCCTAAATTTTCAAGTTTCCAGCGCCCCCACTTCCCCGCACATGGTCGGATCGGGAAACTGATTATTTCCAGGTTAGTTTGGTCGGGTCCCTGATATTCCTGCCAAGTTTCATTGTCCTAGCTCATCTGGAAGTACCCTCACTCGAAAAAGTGTGACAAAATGCCCTAAATTTTCAAGTTTCCAGCGCCCCAACTCCCCCGCATATGGTCGGATCGGGAAACTTATTATTTCCAGGTTACTTTGGTCAGGTCCCTGATATTCCTGCCAAGTTTCATTGTCCTAGCTCATCTGGAAGTACCCTAACTCGAAAAAGTGTGACAAAATGCCCTAAATTTTCAAGTTTCGAGCGCCCCCACTCCCCCGCATATGGTCGGATCGGGAAACTGATTATTTCCAGGTTCGTTTGGTCGGGTCCCTGATATTCCTGCCAAGTTTCATTGTCCTAGCTCATCTAGAAGTACCCTAACTCAGAAAAAAGTGACAAAATGCCCTAAATTTGCAAGTTTCCAGCGCCCCGCACTCCCCCCCATATGGTCGGATCGGGAAACTGATTATTTCCAGGTTAGTTTGGTCGGGTCCCTGATATGCCTGCCAAGTTTCATTGTCCTAGCACATCTGGAAGTACCCTAACTCGGATATGTGGGACAAAAAACTCGGACCGACCGACAGACCGACAGACGGAATTGTGATCGGTATATGGCACTTGAGCCAGAGGCTGCAAGTGCCATAAAAACGAGCTAGGGTTCATACGTTGAAGCAAGTGGAGGGTCACTTTAGAGATCCGCTATATCAAAACCGACCAGAATCAGGCTAGACCCGGCCAAGTGATCTGGCGGGAAGGCAGGTTGGCATATAACATGCTCCAAAATAAGGCAATTCAAATTATATCACCGGTTCAACCAGGGTTCAACGCAAAGATAAAATTAATCTTCATTTCAAATGTTCCAAGATATTTGATGTATCGAAGTCTCGAGGTTTCCAGATCTCAACGTTTTGTTTTAAGTATTTCAATAACCTCCTTCCGTCTTCATTCCAAAATCTGTTCATACTAAGTCAAGACTTGCATTCTTATGAGACCCGAAGTTCTTGTGACATCGCCCAAGAAGCGCCCTCAACAAAACTTCTTTTTTAATTAGTTTTTAGGGCCAACTATTTTAAACCCACTACCGTTAGATATCCGGAGTTCGAATAAAGTTATTTCATTTAAGCGAGCAGCGAAAGGTCATTCCAGAATTTTTTTTAGTGTATTCTTCCTCCAGGCCCCTCCCCCCCCCCTCCCATTTTTGTTTTCCATCTTTGTCGTTCATTGTTTTCCTAGATTTTCTCTCTTTTTTTTCATTTAAAGTTGAAATCATAGGTTATTTATTTTCCTCTCCTCCCTTTTTTTATATAGGGTGTTCATTTAGTCGATTCTTTTTTCGTAATTAATATCGGTTATTTCCCTGCCTTAGCCAAGCACTCCTTTTGTGCTTTCCTGGCAGGAATATTACGTTAGTGGTGTTCTTGTTGTCTTTAAATATGGTCCAATGAAACTGAAAACTGGAACCTCGACCAAGTGATGGCATATTTTTTCGGTTAAGGTAAATTTCGAATATCTGAAAGAACTTTCGGGCAGAAATGAAGATCTTGTAGGATCTGGATAACAATTTGGAAGGCGGGACGGGAATCTAGGCAAACTCATCTGGCGGCCTTTGTTTTCCTCAGTTACGTTTTTTGTGGCGAACTTACAGCAAAATCATGAAAATGAGCAATGGTCCAGCCTATTCATTCGATTTTTAGCTTGAATTCAGGCAGCTTTTTCGCCACCTGCCGGCGCCACCTCTCGAGTAGGCTTGGACCCGCCACTAAACCTATCCTCGGAGTTGGGAAAGCCGGAATTAGCAAAAGGCTTCACGAAAAACTCTTAGTAAACATCTTTTCACAGAATAAGTTCAGTCTCGCGCTATCAAGCGAGGGGAAGACATCAGCGTACTGCTGACTCTCATGGAGAGTTCACAGAACATTAATTCCCAAGTCCCTTTCTTTCCCATAAATCTGAGAGTACAGTCGCCGGCATGAGATAATGAAAACTGTTAGAAGAGGAAATCGCCAGCAAAAATCAAGGAAGGGCCAGCCAAGGACATGTCGAACCTTCACCAGATTTATGACACGGCGGGAAGACCAATGATATTGCGATGATGGCCAGTCTAGCTTAAACCACGCATTTCCAGCTTTATCTCACAAGATACTGCTTTATAAGATATTTCAGAAAAAGACTGGACGAAAGGTCCCAGAACATAATTCAAGCCTATTGCGTCTGCTTTATTAAGTTTTCTGAACTAAAGATTTGTTTTTCTACATCAATGGACCAGAGGACACAAGGCGTAATGCCACCTTAAAGAATAGTTTGTTACATACCAGACCAAAATAACACTAGGGAGTAGCGCCAAGACTTACGCTTCCCATGCTTCGCAAACGGACAATACTCATAACGCTGCCCACTACGCTTGCGGCATTTAAAGCGACACAAACTTGCGTGTTTAAAAATTTCTAGTAAAGCTAAGGTGCGATCTGCACATATCAAGGAAAAAGGAGGTTTTATCTTTTTTTTTGCTGTGTTTAGAATATGAAGTTAATGGAGCCAACGCTGGTGCACGACTGATCGAGTCTCAGTAGGGACGTTCACTATCGCTAGTGGTGCTAGTATCGCTTCTGATCGAGTGTGTGTCACTTTTTCGAAGTCTTGGCGATACTCCCTAGCGTTATTTTGCTCTGTTACATACCATAACCGGCAGACCCATCACACGAGCTAGCGCCTACATGTCTGCGGTTCCTCGTCAAACTGAACGGCGCTAACTTTGGTTGGCGCGTCTCGCCAGCTAGGTTAGGTTTGCCTTGATCTACTCCAAAAGCAAATAAGCCAATAAAACCTCCGTCTTCGGTCCCATGCACCGACTATTGATACCCTGACAAAACTGAGCAGAGCTAGAGCTACTTGCTGAGCTATGAGTTGACGCCCGTCTACTTTCTTCTTAGCCGCTTAGCATTGGGAGAAAAAGAGAGCATGAGGCGTGTATGACCCCCTCTGCAGAGCGCCATGCGTGACGTCACAATGTTAAACAACCAATAGTTTGATTACTCTCAACTTTTTTCTCCGGGGCTCTACTAAGCTGTGATAAGATGTTTGTAGGGGTAATGGATTGTGATGTTCCGCGTAGAATATTGTTACTGTTACGTGGGGGGGGGACTGAAAACTATTTTTGGGGGGATTTTCCCTCAAAATTCTTTATTGCTTGATTTGCGGGATCGTCCTGCATCTTTTGGACAATGTTAATTTAAAGCAGAACTCTTACTAGAAATGATCTTTTCCCCATGAAACGGATCAGACATGTTTTACGAAAATACCATTACTTTCCACCTGAAATTAACGATTTTCTTTTTAGAGCTTGTCGACTCTATCCAGCCCTCCTGCTCTACGGCGCGGCGGCTTGACGCAAAATGTTTGAAAACTGAACGCGCCGTGGTTAAAAAGTTGGAAAACTAAGCAAATAAAAGTAGTCAAAAACAGAAGATTCTCATATCCTTGTATGTGAAAGAGTCGTCAGCGGAAATTGAAGATTCTGGAAAACTTTGCGTTGTGTGACGGCAAAACTCGGCACATCCGAAAAAGCGCTAAAAGTTCGTCGGCACAAAACGAAACAATGGAGGAAGGTAGGGATTTTAGAAGCTTATGATTGTACAAGGGAACTAGGTATATTATAAAAGGCAGAATAAGCAAGAGATGTCCTTTAAGTCATTTTTAGCCGACAGTGCCTCATTGCCTTGGATTGAAACAAGCTTGCAGGCAACTATTTCCGTTACTGATGACTTCAATTCAAGAGCTCAAGATCGTGGCAGTCAACAGCTGCGCTAGCTGCCAGCCTGGCCTCCAGCCCCTGCGGGAGGAGGGTAAGTTTAGGTTAGCGGGCTGAGGATAGAATTCATGGGCCTGAACAAAATTATACAAGGCTGCCCTGGGTCATTGGAGACGTAGCTCCTACCTCCGCTCGTTTGCATCGCGGAACTCCGCATGGTCGATCGGGAGACAGAGATTCTACTGCTTATTTGTTCTTGACCACGCTAAAATGTCACTGCCAGTTTAAACCAGTATTAAGCCAGATAGCAAAAAACAAGAAATCACATCGGAAATTTTTGGTTTACTTTTTCTCAGATAAAACACCAATAAAAAGATAGACGAGCAAGGCGTCACTACCCACTCTTGAAGCATCAATACAAATAGCTGTGTCATTCATTAATTTTTTTCATCTTTCCCTGTGTCAGTAAAATAATCCCCATTTCCACAGAATTATTTTTCTAACTGGAATCGCAGTCTATTCTTTCGTGCACGTGGTTAAGCAAAATATTTTTTACTTATCAGGATCGAACGCTGGAACAAAACGAATTTGAGTTAAATGACGTCAAAAGACCCCCTTTTTTTAATAAAGCCACTTAACTGGTGGAAAGATCATATTATGTGTTTCCAGACACTAAAACACGAAAGGAAACAAGCGAAAAATACTTCAGACCACCCAAGCAGCCATTTTAGTAAACAGTCCGTCACTGACTACCCGAACAAACTTTGTATCCAGGAAACAGAAACGGCTATCTTTCGGTCAGCTACTCATCGCGCAACGTAAGTAGTGTCAATGATCTCTCCCTTGACCGAACCAGAGCACAATAACACTAGAGAGTAACGCCAAGACTCGAAAAAAGTGACACACACTCGAACAACAGTGACACTAGCGCCACTAGCGATAGTGAACGTCCCTACTGAAACTCAATCGGTCGTGCACCAGCGCCGACTCCAATAACTTCATATTCTGAACAAAGCATACAAAAAGACACAACCTCCCCAGTTCCCTCGATGTGTGCAGACCGCATCTTAGCTTAATTAGAAATTTCTAAACCCGCAAGTTTGTCTCGCTTTAAATGTCGCAAGCGTACTGGGCGCCGCTATGAGTATGACCCGTTTGCGAAGCAAGGAAAGCATAGGTCTTGACCCTACTCCCTAGTGTTATTTTGCTCTGGACCGAACATTTCTGAATAATCCACCCCAAGCCCCATCACTGGTCCCACAGTTTTCAGAGCGATCGCCAGCCCTCTTCGTGATTTACTGGGATATGCATTTTTCGTATAAAATAGCGGCTTTCATATGCAGCTTTCCTAAAGGGAAAGTATATATCAGTTGAAAAACAAAAAATGATGATACGAGTGGTAAGCAATGTCCATTTTCAGGAATTAGATTCCGAAAGTAGCTGTCTCTAGTCTATATTTATCGTCTTTTCGGATACTGTTCTTTGAACTTTTCATGCTAGTAAACATTGTAATGCATTTTGGTAAGTAATGCGTTCGTATAGCCAAACAGCATGAGTGCTCTAAGTAAGCAATGTCCATTCTCTGGAATCAAATTCCGAAAGTAGCTGTCTCTAGTCTATTTTTATCGTCTTTTCGAATATTGTTCTTTGAACTTTTCATGCTAGTAAACATTGTAGTAAATTTTGGTAAGTAATGCGTTCGTATAGCCAAACAGCATGAGTGCTCTAAGTAAGCAATGTCCATTCTCAGGAATCAAATTCCGAAAGTAGCTGTCTCTAATCTATATTTATCGTCTTTTCGAATATTGTTCTGTGAACTTTTCATGCTAGTATATATTGTAGTAAATTTTGGTAAGTAATGCGTTCGTATAGCCAAACAGCATGGGTGCTCTAAGTAAGTAATGTCCATTCTCTGGAATCAAATTCCGAAAGTAGCTGTCTCTAGTCTACATTTATCGTCTTTTCGAACATAGTTCTTTAAACTTTTCATGCTAGTAAATATAGTAGTGAATTTTGGCAAGAACAAATAATCAGATAGAACCTATGTCTTTAGTCGCGTGCAGCGACTATGAAAATTCTCTCTCAGTTACGGTACGGCTTCGGATCAGAGTTGTCCATTTCCCCTCTTCGCGGCTGGGCAGCGTGGCCTTGGTTCTAGACTGACTAAAGCAGGTCGGTTGACCTCAGGAAGTCAATAATAGTTTTCGTGACGGAGGGGTCGGCAGCATGGGGGAGAGTGAGGGATCCAGTCGAGAGGTTGAGATGGTGCTTCTTGAACAATGATACCACTTGGGCTCTATGTTTATTCATGAGAATTTGGCGATGGGTGCACTCGAATAGTATGTGGTCCAGGGTCTCATTCAGGGATCTGCAGAATCGGCAGAGGGGGGAGGCCGGGGGTTGGCCATCAGGTGTCGGGATCTTGTAAGAGTGTACTGGGTGATTCAACCCTGTTGCTCCTGTCAGACAAAATTGAGCGGACTTAGAGGTATTTACTCTAGCTTTGAGCTGATTTTGATACCCGTTTACTCCTCTTCCGTCTTCACCGTTCCTTATCGCACAAGAAATACTGAACGAGGCTAGCAGGAGGCGTACTCCGCGCGCCGACCCGCTCTGGACCGCGTCCATAGAACCAATCAGCTTGACTGCTAGATTTCCTCTTCAGCGACTCAGCAGCGATATAGCTATTTGTAGAGGTAACGGAACGTGATGTGGCGCGAAGCTAGTAACCTCCGCTCGTTTGTGTCGGGAGTCGGCCGTATTTTACTCGACTCAGCATGTTTGTATGACCGAGATAGGGAGACAGCAGTTCTATCTCGTTATTTGTTCTTGATTTTGGTTAGTAATGCGTTCATATAGCCAAACAGAATAGTGGGCGTTTACGATGAGACATTAAAAAAAATGTTAATTTTGGTTACGACTTCCCACTGCATAGAATCGAGCACGACTTGGGCCAACAAAGATTGCAGCATCACTTCATCGGAGGCGGCAAAGTAACTGATCAAGCGGCGAAAATCGAAACCGCGTCGTAGCGTGGTCAGTCGAAGAGTTATTTGTATCGAATGTTTATTTTTTGTTTTATTTTTATGTTTTAACATAAAAATGTCTTGGAAATGTCGTCATACTCGATATTTTCTTCCGCATATAATGGTGGGTTTACACTTTGCGTAAAATCCGAGCGTATTTTACGCATGCATTTGAGCTAGAAAAGATTTTTAGAAATACGGACGTATTGCGTGATATACAAAATGATATTGCGTGATATTGCAAAACGGACCGATTTCTCGAATACGTCCGTATTGCTAGAGATCTTTTCAAGCCCAAATACGTGCGTAAGATACGCTCGGATTTAAGCAGTGTGTAAACGTAGCATAAGCAGAACAGGAGAGACTTTATCGAAGTCGTCTCATCCGATACGTCATGGAATATAAGTTACAGGAGAACCCCTACTTTCAATCGTGCGTAAAATATGCTCGGATTTACGCAGTGTGTGAACGTAACATAAGCCGAACAGGAGAGACTTAATGGAAGTCGTCTCATCCGATACGTCATAGAATATAAGTTACAGGAGAACCCCTACTTTCAATCGTGCGTAAAATACGCTCGGATTTACGCAGTGTGTAAACGTAGCATAAGCCAAACAGTAGAGACTTAATCGAAGTCGTCTCATCCGATACGTCATGGAATATAAGTTACAGGAGAACCCATACTTTCAATCGTGCGTAAAATACACTCGGATTTACGCAGTGTGTAAACGTAGCATAAGCCGAACAGTCGAGACTTAATCGAAGTCGTCTCATCCGATACGTCACAGAATATAAGTTACAGGAGAACCCCTTCTTTCAATCGAAACATTTTCCGAAACTGGAAGACACATAGCCTCTTTAATCTAAAGTTTTTCACATTTTCAGTGACTATCGGCCCGGGTAAAACAGGACAAGAGTTATTATTTCCATTACCCCGCCCTTCCCATTCCCATAAGTCAAGGTTCCCTGATAAGTGAGAAAATTAACGGAGCACTAGAAATTTCCTTAGAGCAGAGAATGACTTCTAATAGGAAGACTTCGATATAAATCCTCTTACACGACGCTGTTAAAAGCCAATTTGCATAATGCAACTAGTTATGATTTGGCCCATAGCGAAGTTTCTCCCAGACTCATTAGCCGGCGCTAAAAACGACTTTCGACAGTAATGCTGACACCTCGGGGATGGAAACACTCAAAAGAGCAGGGAGGGGGGAGGGCGGAGATCCCGGGCAAATGGATGTAATCTAACATGCAGGAAAGATATATACTCTTGACGACTAACTGTCCTTGCCGATGCAAAATTGCCGTGTACCTAGCGGAAGAGCCGGAAGCTACACCACAGGTGTCTCGAACGAGCGCCGTGATTGGTTGACACATGATTTGAGTTGTTGAGTTTGCGTCGTTAGTGAGACGTTTTCTCGTTCTTCCTGAGGAGGATCAGTGACGTGTTTTGAAGGTGGTCTAAAAATAAGCTGTTTTGCTTAAAACCAATTGTACTCTCTATTTGCTTATGCGTGTAAACCTTTCTTCCCACCAATACCATGAATAGGCTAATGACAAAACTGCATGTACTTTTGCTCCCTTCGGTTTGCAAATTGCAAAGTCTCTAACCCCTTTTTACCCTTCGCCTGCCACTATTTCTCCCACTCCGAAGCGAAAGAATTCCTAAATTCCTTCCATGTACATAATGGATAAACTGTGAATAATTAACAATGGTTTTTCACCAGTTCAGACATCAAATTACATACAGTTAAGCCTGGCAAAGATTTTGAATATTTTCTTTCATTTTTCTTTCAAAATCTGTTGGGTTTGTATGAAACTATCACCTACCACTGGATTAGGTATAACAAGACGGGTTTAAACACGGACTTTAACACTTCTTGCCATTTCCTTAGATTTTTCCAATTAAAGTATACAGCATCGACAACGATAAAAGCATTTAAACTTAGATTCATCATTCCTTCACACCCACATGTTGCCGTTAGCCAATTTACATTTTTTTTTCTTTCAATCGTTTAGGTCAATCGGTCAATTCGGTCAAATGCCGCTCGTAGAACAGTAACGTAATTGGTTCGCACATTGTGAGACCGTGAGCGTGTTCCACCCTACTTACCGTAGTTACTACGCACGATGTCACAGATCCTGGATTCTTGGCGTCAAGGCTGGAACGCTTTTTTCAATTTTCGGCAATATTTCATGATACGGGCTAATCAGGCCAATCACGTCGCAGAGATCGTAGTTACTATGCTTAATACGCTCCCAAGCGTGGTAAGCAAATATTTACTATTAGTTACTATTTTGAGAAGGTTGGGACAGTCAGCGTAGTAACTTTTCACGAGGTTGGAACGGAAATAGTAACTAATAGTAACTATTGTTAGAAGGAAAACACGCTCCGTTTTCCAGAAGGTTTGTACAAAATTCGAAACCGGAGGGAATCAGAGTCAATAAGAAATGTAAACGGATCTGTGCTTTCTCCTGGTGCTTGAGGCCGGTATATCCATGCAATCATGATTTCGGAATTTCTATCTGGCTTATTACTGTTTAGCCCTTTCCACCTCTAAAGCATAAAAGTTCACTGAGGATTTGCCCCTGTTTTCTACGAGAGTCACGTCACTCCTTCCCGATGAAAAATTTAAGTAATGAATTTAAGTAATAAATGAAGTTGTACGAAAAAGTAGCATGAAGTACGAACCAGAGGCGCTACTATCCAAAATGTTTGGGGGGGGGGTCAAGGAATTTACCGACTGGCTGGTAGTTTTTACCGACTGTTTTTGCAGAAAAAACGACTGTTTTCAATAAAAAAAACGACGGTTTGGAAAAAATCGACTGTTTTTCTGAAAATAACAACTGTTTTGACGAAAAATCGACTGTTTTAGTGACAAAAATTAACTGTTTTGGCGAAAAATCGTGGCGTTTCGCGCCGACTCGGTTATTTTTTACCGACTGGCAGACAACACTGGGGGGGGGCGTCCTCCCCCCCCCCCCGGTCGTGACGCCCCTGGTACGAACTGGTGCTACTACATGCTTCTATGTCAAGGCTACCGTGTCACTGCATTCTACTATTAGCAAGGCTGGATGCTACTATAGCAAAACAGGATGCTACTGGATCCTACTGCTTAAGACTGGCCCAGTCTGAGGCACAGTAAATGATAGTATTCTTTACTACTACATATCAATACACGCAACTTTCTCGTACAACTATCATACAACTACGCAGGCGACAAATTTTTCATTCAAACAATGTTTACAACGGATACGTCAGCTACAATTCTTCATCCGCTGATGAAGAATGATGAAGAATCGTAGCTGACGTATCCGTTGTAAACATTGTTCGAATAAATGTTTCAAAGTCAGCTTGGGCTCAAAAAATATTTTCAAATTTTTCATCGGGTAGCCCCCTCCCCACAACCCTGGCTCACGCCCCCTCTCCCACTTAAGACTACAACTTGGATAATCCAGTGCCAACAACGACTTACTAGAGAAAGATGATGAATATCCCACAGATTTTAGACTGCTCGATTATAACTTTCCGTCCCTCTTTATTTCCCGACTCTTAGAGCGTGTTCCACCCTTCTAACAATAGTAACTATTAGTTACTATTTTCATTCGAACCTCGTGAAAAGTTACTACGCTGATCTTCTCGAAATAGTAACTAATAGTAACTATTTGCTTACCATGTTCGGGAGCGTAGTAAGCGTGGTAATTACGCAGCTCTGTAACATGATTGGTCGGATTCGCCCTTGGCATGATATTCTGCTGGAAAATACAAAAATCCTTCCAGCCTTGGCGGCAAAAAGCCAGGATTCGCGACGTCATGCGTAGTAACTACGGTAAGTAGGGTGGAACACGCTCTTAATCCATGGGTCACTCCTGAAAATTGTCTCGAAATCGCAACGAACGGTAGACTGTTCAGTAAAAACTGTGGGCCTATAGACGCCATCTCTCCTTTACGATGTACTGAAACTTTCAATATTTACGGAAGCTGTAAGCCTAGATGGCGAAGTTAGATCATTCCGAACTGATGAAGACTTACCTTCTGAACGATTGCATCCATGGTCCAGCCGTATAAATCTTCGTATGACAGGATCTTCAGAGGCAGGTCATATTGAATCTGGTTACGTTTCACTGTTTCAAGACTATCGTCTCTGTATCCTAGAAAACAATAGTAATGGACGTGGGTTACAGTCTCGGCATCCACTTGGGTATTTCGTAACAATATAAACGGCGATGCAGGCAAGCATTTCGTTATTGCAAAATGCAAAGCGTAGTCCACTTCTCTTGGAAATGTACCTGAAAATCGGCGTCCGAACTTTGTAAACTGACCTTATTATGATGTCTTCTATTTAGAAATTCTACTCGCTTTTCGATCTTTTCTTCCCGCCCAAGTCCTAAGCAGTGACAAAACGGCGATTGACAATCGAGCGCGAATATATTGGTAAAGCAAATGAGAGAATTGGTCCTTACTTCAGTCCTATGTATGGTCATGAGACGAAAGCGTAGTTCATTTGATGTGTGATTGTGTGGAACTGAATGAATGGAGAAAGGAGGTATTTGGTGAGAGTGTATAATGAAGAATGGATGGTAAGGATGACGAAGGAATTTTTTGTTACTATGAAGAAACTTGGACGTTACTTGAGGCTTGCGATGGAGCATAGAACGAGATTTTTAGAATATGAACAGCGTGTTAGTTCTGTAAGCTAGTGAATTTTTTACGCAATTTTTGTTGACATGGCCCACGTGCTTTTTCCGGTAATTAAATTTTATTCTGTTCTATTCTAAACTTCTTCACTTGTTCTCGAATAGAACAGGGTTAGTTGTCTCGTTCTGTTAGACATGAATTATCTGTCTGACAACCGTGACGAGAAAAGAAAGTTTGTGCATGTTGCCGCCTTTGGGCTGTTTCTGAAAATAAGAGAACTGAATTCGAAGTCGACTCAGTTCCTTGAGGTCATGATTTCAGAATCTCTAGCCCTTTTTCTCTCTTTTTTGTTTCTGATAAAACGTAGAGACGTCATGGCAGCTTAAAGCTTGCACCATCCACAGCGACATTAAGTTAGTCTTTGTGAGATCGGTCTCGCGAAATCCTGGGCTCTCTACGCATACTTGCCCAGACCAACAAATTCCAATTTAATACGTAGGCCTACTGTATTCAAATAGTTATTAGTTCTTACTTCAAAGGTCAGAACTTGACGGGCATTTCCTCGCAGCCTATTAACCAGATCATCCCACAATATCTCCATAACCCTTAAAAATACACGAATCATTTTATAGTGGGCTGTCATGCGAGTTGCGCCGCAGCAGCTACTTCAATCTTCAATCCCTATTTTGAACGGACTGCTGTGCCGAGACCACTACAGAAATGGCCCCCTTGGTTTGCTCACGTGTTGTATTTACATCATGAAGCAACACAACTCAGCCGATTAACAATACAATAGTTGCGTTTCTGATCCAAGTTTTGTTCGCCGTTCGCTTAGCCGGTTGCTTAATTTCCGTTTTCAAACGCCGTCGAATTTCCCCTCCTTGCCCGGTCAACGTTCCTTCGACGATTCAAGCAAACTTCGAAATTGCTAGCTCACGAAGTTCGATGGTCAGAGTCTGAAGGACAAAGAAACTGTGACCGGCGACCAAAAACGGTATTTAAAAGAGACTTTTGATTCTGAAGGTACCCTTAAACTTCGATCTAAACCGCAACTAATTACAGGGTAACTAAAGCGGGAAGGTAGTTCAAATTTAAAAGAAGTTCACGGATGCGCAATTCCAACAGTCAACACCGTGTAAGTTAACGCAAGTGGTGCATGGCATTTCTGTTGTGACCTTATTATTTAGATTTGTTCGTTCAAAGTAACACTGCAAACAGTGTTTAGTATGATGTTTTACGGACACATAATACTTGCGTTAGGTACTCACAACCCGATTTTCGCAGTCGGATGCGATTTCCTCCTTTGCTCCGAAGCTTTGATGCATCGTATGCAGGTATTTCCATCGTGACGCCAATTCAGCATGTGCATTTCCGCAGGCGAAACCTTATCGGAAGTGTGTACACGTAACTTTAAAGGCACATAACACAAACTTTCTGTAACATCAAGAGCGTCTCCCACCCTACTGACCGTAGTTACTACGCATGACGTCATATTTTGACTTTGACTTTGGCTGGAACGCATTTTTCTATTTTCGATAAAATATCATGCCACGGGGTAATCCGACCAATCACGTTACAGAGATTCGTAGTTACCACGCTTTCTACGCTCCCGAGCATGGTAAGCAAATAGTTAGAAGGGTGGAACACGCTCTAAGAGATAGTATCCCAAGTGTCTCGGGTTGAAAACTGCGCGTCCTTATGCTAAACGTTATGAAACTTCTTACGTTCTGACAGAGGAGCTACAAAGCAGGTAGATAAAGGTGCAATGACAAACATAAGCCTTTAGGTAGTTTAGTCAAAAGCCTAGGGTATGCTATTTACTTTGCTCTCTAGTCACTATACGCCAAGCCTACTGCAAATCTGTCCCTACCTGTAATTCCTTCGTCAATAGAGAGCAGCACAAGTTTCAATCCATAGTTATGCCTTTCATTCAGTACTTTCATGGTGTGTGCTAGCACTGTTGAGTCCTTGCCACCAGAAGCACCAATAGCAACGAAGTCGCCAGGAGTGAACATGTTCGACTGGACGATAGTATTGTGAATCTCTTCCTCGAATACCCGAAAGAAGCATTCTTTGCAGACAGCATCACCAGTTTTGGGTCTCTGGAAACGAGAACAACAACAAATTACTTCTTTTAGATCATCGCCAAATCTTTTATTTTTGCTATATGGCAGGATTTTCGCTAGGCTATCGACGTTTTTTCCGCTCAAACCCCTTCCAACACATTTATTCATCATACAGCATATCTCTCCTAGAGATTACATTAAAAGACTTTGTCCAAGAGATATTAGGTAGAGGTAGGCGCTCTTTTTAACACTTTTCCCTCTATGGCAGTTCCTATTTTTTTTTAAACAAAATCTAGCAGCCCCACTTGTCTGAAACAAATGCCTGATTTTCGATAGACTACAGGTCATTCAAACCCTATCAGATCACATTACAGTGTCCAAATGTGTTTCACAATGGTGATACCGCTTGGTATAGCCTACCCATCATCTGACATAGCATATCCAAAAATCACGCATTTGTGGCATCGTGGTCTCAGTCTATTGGCCACAACAAATTCGTCTTTCAGTTCACTCATGTGGGCTGTGGGGTGATGTCTTCACATACTTTTCATGTGATTCTCTAAAAAAATACTGAGCTTATTTTCCATATGGACTCGGCTGCAACCTATCCAGGCGACCACGCACTTGGCAACAGCGGGCCATACATCAACAAACAGGACTTACCTTTAGCACAGCTGAATTATCACATCCTGCAGAACACTTGATAACCATACTTCTTGCGAAACTAGACTAGTTGTTAACAAATAATTCCCAGCCAAGCCAAGCCCAGTAAGACAGAAACAAGACAACTGGAATTGCAGTCGGGAACAACAGCAGGTAGTATGTAAACTCAACAAATTCCAAGTCCATGCAGCATTGTGGCCTGAAAAACGATATGAAATAATTTGAGTCAGCATTATCTTGACATTTTCTAGTCAGTCACCAGGATTATGAAAGGGTTAGGAGCAAACAGAAACATAATTATAAGCAAAAATAAAGTCACCTGCTTTTACCACATATGACTTTTACAGAAACTCTACTAAGCCAATACTGCTCTAGGGTACCCAGTAACAGGCCAAATAAAGAGCCTAGGCCCAGTCTAGTACAATAAGCTTTTTTGATACACACTGATAATAACTATTTTGAGAACCATTGTTTTCTAAACTCAAAATATGCTGTGACATGCTAATGCTGACAGGGGTGAGCATGGTACCCACATATATGTGCACCATTTATTCCCCAGAGGGATGCCAATCCAATTGTCGCAACTGCTTGTTATGATCACTCAACTGCCTGTCAAATCGCTCTGTTTCTTCCTGACTTTATGATTTTTCATGGGCAATTATGGCCTCCCAGCTACACCCCCACCCCCCACCCCAAATGATATCTCTGTAATTCACAGCATGAAAACTGCCTATGATACTCTAGCCCAGCTCGAACAGAGGAAATTCAGAGTCACACAGGGTGCAGAACAGCAGATTAACAAGATTGCGGGGTTAAAAAAGCATTATCAATTTTGTTTTGCTAATTATGTTACCACCAAAGAGGGCAAACACAGTTCTGTTGATTGTTTCCTTTTTCCATTTAAAGCAAAATTTTAAGCCTAGGTACTTTTTCTGCTCAACGAAATCTCTTCTCCACTCCTTTTCTAGCAACATTTCTTCTAATTAATTTTTCAACAAAACAAATCTCGGTCTCGTCATTTACGGAGCAGGACTCCGACTCGTCTCGAAATCCGGCAGAGTCACGAGTCCAAGTAAACGTCTTTGCCCTGCAGTTTTAAAATAAAAAGAACTCAACAGCGACCAATTAATGAGATTGGCCTCTGACATAAACGTCACATCTCAGACATCTCTTTTCCACCCATCAAGTTTGGCCCGAATCGCAGCACATCTGCCAATTTCCGGTACCCCCTTCATCCCTATCAACATTGCAGAATCCGGTCCGGACACCGATTTCTGGAACCCTAGTCGCTGCTGCAAGTGGTTCGGACACATTTTATATATCTAGGTTATCATCAGCCACAGAATTTCACTGGAACTGGACCACCCATCCGTAACTGACATGTCAGTAATTTTGCAGATTCCCTTCCGTCAACTCCCCCAAAATTGGCTGGAGAGCAAGTGCCATTAAAGTTTCATTTCTTCTGACTGAACAGGATTTCATTTAGGATGCAACATGAATGGATATCTTAAAGTTGTTGAATTAATCAGTGTTTCCATAGTGAAAATATATCAGACCAGTGAGTAACTCTCTCACAAACCCTCATTTGAACGTTTTGAACAACGAAAATTGGGACCTTCTGCCTGGAGTAAATTTAAAATACCTGTGCCAGTCATTCTGCCCATTCATTCTTTATCTCCACTCAGGTTGTGTATTTTGCAAATTTAATTTTTACATGAATAGCCTACTATTTAAAAAAATTACATTATTATTGCTAGTCTTACCGCCGTCAACCAGCCACCTTCGCAAGCCCATGATGAGGGATACCCTAAGATAGAGAGCCCCAGCACAACCAAGGAGACTATGCCCTCACCATTCAATGACAGACAGAACACCATACTGTACTGCAGACTCAGGACTGCGTATATCACCAGAATTAAACACTTTACTGTCCTACTTAACACCAGCAAATCCAAACCAGAACCAACAAGATATTTATCTATTTATTCGATACCCTGCAACTGTGAAAAGCGCTATTTTGGGAGGACAGAGAGAGCTCTCGAAAACAGGCTCACAGAACCTGAATAGGAGATTGACCACGCGCTTTCCAATGGACACCGTCCAAATTACAACTTTAAATCGGCATTGGCAAAACACGTTTTTGAAAACCCATCTGATGCACTGTAGTACATTTTGAAAAAGCCAAAACTCTAGCAACATGTACGGGACTTCACCGAACTATACGAAAAGCCTTTGAAATTAAATAAAAACATTCAGGGATCAACAGAGACATATGCAAGTGCTCACTACCACATACCAGAAACATGGAACTGCATCATCAGAGAAAGAAAATTCAGACCACAAGCTCTTCTCTACAACAAAACAAAAGACAAACCAATGAAAAAAAATCTGTACCCAACCTTTTTTAAACCTTTTTAACTTCAATCTCTCTCCCAATTCAAAGAATTAACAAAGTCAGATATTTTTTTTATTTCTTAGTTTATTTTTCCACAAGTTCATTTTTTAAAGTTAAGAGCTTTGAGCCTGAAGAGGAACCTTACCAAGAAGGGACGAAAAATAGAGCTCTAGTAAAATTTCATGTTTCAGCTGAAACAAGAGACACTTACCTTAAATCACAACTTGTAGTGAAATAAGAATTCTGGAGGCTATATATAAGCCAGTTAGTCAGAGCGACGATAAATCTGTGTACTAGAACTGAATAACAATTACAAGAAATTACATTAAAAGGCCAGTGCTGGAGATGGACTAACTTGATGGAGATCAGAGTGCAGTTGCAACTTTCTATCCGGCGAAGGAAAGGAAGAGAAGCAACAGGAAAAGATGGCGATGCTGGAGTGGCACTTAAGCGCCATCTTAACAAAATGCTTGGATCTTATTAACTCTGATGGAATAAAACAAGTGAATCACCAAAAAAAATAAAAGTCAACTCAACAAAATTAAGGTTATCACAGGGTTCAGTGCAGGTTCAGTGGCACAAGCGTGTATGAGCTGAAGCTCTAGAAACGTCCACCTACAAACAATAAGAAGCCTGAACCTAATCCAGATATAACACAAACTTGTGCTCTGTAGGCATTGAGATCAACTTTACTCTTTAGTTTTCCTTTTGATCAGTTATTTGCTCTTCTGTATACAATGACGGTTCCAACTGCCAGCTTCAAGTGGTTAGACATACTAGAAAAGGAATTTGATAAAGCAGCCATTGGAATCAGTTTCTTATTTCGTAAGTCATTTTTGTTATCATTTGAATTTATTCCTGATCAGTGAACCGTGGGATAATGTTGTTTTTCAAGAATTCAAGTAGTGTTTGAATGTTGGGCTTTATCACTTGCAATACACTCAAATTGCCACTTACAATCTAGTCAGGCCAACTACTTCTGCAAAAAACTAAATGCACAGCACTGCTAGGGTACGTTTCTGCATGGATGGCTGTAGAGTGAACGGGTGATCCCATCCATGCGAAAATGAGAAAATTGATCAGGCTTTGAATGGCTGAGGAATATGGATTCTCTGCATGTGAAAATGCCCATCATTCAGATGGATGGGAGCATACGTGTGGGAAGTTCCACACAATACCCCCATTCAGCTCAACGCTGCCCTGGGATCGGCGCTGAATGGGAGACGTCCATTGAGCTGGATGGCCCGTTCAGATGTTCATCCGTAAACTGCTAAATGCAAAAGTGACAAAAAGATCAACGGCATCCACGGCAAAAATGCCTGTCAAGGTTGACAGGACCAGAGTCATCAACGCCAAAACGTCCCCCTATACAACATCATATTTGACATTGAAAATGGATACAGCATCACATTTGACAGCGCAAAATGGATATGTCAGCAGAAATTTTGTTAGATCTATATTTCAGCCCTTCTTGGCAGGGGTCCTCTTCAGGATCAAAGCCGCTCAAGTAAAAATGAACTTGTGGAAAAACAAAGTAAAGATTCTAGCTTAGCGTTAAATATCTGACATCGTGAATTCCATTGTTATAGTTGCTTGGAATTGATGTGATTTCATTTTTTCACATCTGCGGTTTTTGCTGCTCGATTTGGGTTGTTGATCGGCTAGATATTTTTCTGCATTTGGGTTGACTTTTGTTTTGTTGTAGAGAAGGGTCTGAATTTCCTGAATTTTTGTTGTTTCACCACATTGGACATCCCGACTCAAGGAACAGAACAAAAGTAGAGCAGTGGATTTCACAGATCATCATCAAAGACAAAACTGCTGGTTTCAGATCAGAATGGCAGAAGACAACCCAAAAACTAAAACAGACTCAAGGCCCCATTCATGGCAAAACCTCAGCAATGATGACAAGCCAAAGATTGAAAATGTAGTTACAGCTAGATTTCAAAACTGGTACTGGGAACATCATGAGCAACTCCAGAAAAAGTATTCTCGACTACAGTGCAAGAATTCCACTGGCTCTCAGGCATACAAACAAGAAGTTTTACCTGGTCCATATGTATTGAATTTTAGCTCCAAAACATAATCTCTGATCGAAATCAACGCCTTATCACATGGGCGCAAATTCAACATTATTCTCGAGAGCCGCCAGTAGAATAGAATAGAATAGAAATATGGCTTATCATAGCAAACTGCCAAATTCGATATTTTTTCGTCAGGTACATTGTTAGCAAATAAACACATACACAATCAACAAAAGGAAGACACACTTAAAGTTAAGTTGAGTTAAAAAGGGTCACAAAACTAGGCACAAAGCTCTTTTTATAGCGGTCTGTTTTAGCAAAAACAGGTGTCAACTTTGGAACCTTCACAACCGCTTCTCTTGGGAGGCGGATTCGTGCGGGAGCATATGGAGGAGGCAAAAGACGGCTGTGGAGAGGATGTTTTAGAAGCTTGTGACCAAAACTTAGGGAAAGGTTTTGCCTTCTCTTAGCCAAAGTTTGAAGATTAAATTCTTTCAGGTAGTAAGAATATGGAAGCTTGGGTCCACCATAAATTATCTGAAGACATCTCTTCTGAACTCTCTTGATCTGATCTTCTTGTTCTTTTGTAAGTCCGAAGTGCCAAACTGGACAGGCATATTCTGTTATTGACCTAATCGACATGCAATAGATAAGTTTGAGTTTTTCTTTCGGCACTCCAAATTTTTTCAATGTTTTAAGCATTGAAATACTTGCATTTGTTTTCTTTAAAATTGATTTTGTGTTTTCATGCCAAGAGAGATCAGAAGAAATGACCACGCCTAGGAGAGTCATTGAGTTGCAAAGGAGTTCTTTGGGAATCAGAGGTTCAAATGGGGGTGAGGATTTTAAAAAAGAAATAGGAAGGATTGCTGACTTTTCCTTGTTTACAATCATATTAACTTCATTAGCCTCGGAAGATATTTGACGTACGCAATTTAAAGCAGAACTCTTATCCAACTTAGATACCACGTCAACCAGAGAAAGGTCATCGACGTATTTCCATCTTTCCTCTAGTGCGGCAGCTATATCGTTAATCATTAGGAGGAAACATAAGGGACCCAGCACTGTACCCTGAGGGACCCCGCAAAAAACTGGCAACTTAGAGGAAAAGGAATTTTGGTATTTTACTACTTGTTCTCTATCAGTTAAAAAGCTTCTGATAATTTTGATAAGATATTCGGGAATGTTACTATCACGCATTTTCTGGATTAGAATAGAATGATCAACTAGGTCAAATGCCTTTTTGAAATCAATAGCTATTAGGTTAATCCATTTACCAGGGTCCTCAAGATTTGTTAGTATGAAATTAATTAAACTTACGAGGTAATGGACAGTCGACGATTCGGGAATATTCCCAAATTGCTTTTTATCAATTATTTTCAAAAGTTTCTCTATTAACCAAGAAGCAACAAAGCTTTCATACATCCTACTGAAAACAGAAGTAACAGTGATAGGTCTAACCCCTGAAAGATCATTCGCACTACCTTTTTTTGGAATTGGTGTGATAAAACCGGTTTTCCACTTTTTCGGAAACTTATTTATTTTATTAAATATTTCTCTTAAAGGGAACGCTAGTTCTTTCGCGAAAGCTTATATCAGCGGCACAGGAATATCAAAGGGTGCTCTTGATGTATTTTTATGGCACTTGCAGCCTCTGGCTCAAGTGCCATATACCGATCACAATTCCGTCTGTCGGTCTGTCGGTCGGTCCGAGTTTTTTGTCCCACTTATCCGAGTTAGGGTACTTCCAGATGTGCTAGGACAATCAAACTTGGCAGGCATATCAGGGACCCGACCAAACTAACCTGGAAATAATCAGTTTCCCGATCCGACCATATGCGGGGGAGTGCGGGGCGCTGGAAACTTGAAAATTTAGGGCATTTTGTCACTTTTTTCCGAGTTAGGGTACTTCTAGATGAGCTAGGACAATGAAACTTGGCAGGAATATCAGGGACCCGACCAAACGAACCTGGAAATAATCAGTTTCCCGATCCGACCATATGCGGGGGAGTGGGGGCGCTCGAAACTTGAAAATTTAGGGCATTTTGTCACACTTTTTCGAGTTAGGGTACTTCCAGATGAGCTAGGACAATGAAACTTGGCAGGAATATCAGGGACCTGACCAAAGTAACCTGGAAATAATAAGTTTCCCGATCCGACCATATGCGGGGGAGTTGGGGCGCTGGAAACTTGAAAATTTAGGACATTTTGTCACACTTTTTCGAGTGAGGGTACTTCCAGATGAGCTAGGACAATGAAACTTGGCAGGAATATTAGGGACCCGACCAAACTAACCTGGAGATAATCAGTTTCCCGATCCGATCATATGCGGGGAAGTGGGGGCGCTGGAAACTCGAAAATTTAGGGCATTTTGTCACACTTTTTCGAGTTAGGGTACTTCCAGTTGTGCTAGGACCATGAAACTTGGCAGGCATATCAGAGACCCGACCAAACAAACTTAGAAATAATCAGTTTTCTGATCCGACCATTTTGGGGGGGGGGGGGGTGGAGGGCAGGGGAATCCGGGAAATTGAGAAGTGTGTAACTTTCGAACGGATGATCGGATTGTAATGAAACTTCATAACTGAATAGAATATATATCTGTAATATCCCGTTTAAAGTCTTGACCGGATTCGGTAGCCAGGGGGGAGTTGGGGGGGGGGACCGGAAATTTCAAGAAACGGTTAGAATGGAGGGATCGGAGTGAAACTTGCTGGGAAGAACAAGCATCTGCTCTAGATAAGTCCTTTAGACCATTGTACTGGATCCGGACACTTATGGGGGGGGGGGGTCCCGGAATCCCGGTGATGGTGGTTTTGGGGATTTTCACGATGAAACTTGGCAGGCATATCAGGGACCCAACCAAACTGACTTCAAAATAAATATTTTGTCGATCAGATAATGGTGGGGGGAGTGGAGGGAGGGGAATCTGAAATTTTCAGTCATGCGTAATTTTCGAATGGGTGATCGGATTCGAGTGAAATTTAAGAATTGAACAGAGGACGTTTCTCCGATGATTTTTTTCATATCCTGACCGGACCCGGCAACTATTGGGGGGGGGGGGTGAAAAATACGTGACCCGTTTAGAATGGAGGGATCGGGATGGAACTTTGTGGGAAGAACAAACAGATGCTCTAGGTAAGTCATTTGCTGAATCGGATTGGCTACGTGCACCGCGGGGGAGCTGGGGGGGGGGGGGGCGACCGGAAATCTCGAGAAACGGTTAGAATGATGGTATCGGAGTGAAACTTGCTGGGAAGAACAAACATCTGGTCCATGTAAATCTTTTACAGAATTTGACCGGATCCGGACACTTGAGGGGGGAGGGGGGGGGGTTCCCGGAATTCCGTTTTTGGGGGATTTTCACGACGAAACTTGGAAGGCAAATCAGGGACCCGGTCAAACTGACTTGGAATAAAAAAAAATCCTCGATATGATAATTTTGGGGGGGGGGGAGTTGAGGGGGGGGGGGAATCCGGAATATTGAGTCATGCATAACTTTGGAACGGGTGATCGGATTCGAGTGAAATTTAATAATTAAACAAAGGACATTTTTCTCTGGTGACCTTTTTCATTTCCGGACCGAATCCGGCAATTATTGGGGGGAGGGCGGAAAATACTTGACCCGCTTAGACTGGTGTGATCTGGATCGAACTTCGTGGGAATGACAAACAGATGCTCTGGATTAATCATTTACAGAACCGGATTGGCTCCGGTTATTGTGGGTGGAGTTGGAGGAGGGGGGGGGGGGGTCTGGGATTCCGGTGATCGCGCGTTAAGGTACTTCCAGATGTGCTAGGACGATGAAACTTCGCTGGAATTGTGGAGACTCAACAACATTTGCTTAGAAATTGCTACTTCCCAAATCCGATTATTCCTTAAAGGACCAATCTTGACCGCAAAGTAAAAAAATACTTTTAAGCAATATATGCATTTTCGTGATGCCCATCAGCCCATTAGCAGTTTTGCCTCAAGGGTTTTGCTTACAAATGAAGTTCCAGCTCCCTTAGAGTGCGCATCTCAACCGTAAAGTCGAAACTTACTTTTGATCAATCAAATCATCTTGACACATGCAAGTGCCATATGAGCTTACAGCTCTTGTTTAGTTTGGACAGTCTCATTTGCACTTCAGATTGAGTAATCACGGGAATTTCTCCCGCACTCGTTTCACTTTGAACATCTGAGGGGAAATTTTCAGGAGGCAAGGGTGGATAAGTTTGGACTATAGAAGCCAAGTGGGCATTTAAAGCATCAGCTGTTTGCTCTGGGGTTTCATTCCTCATAAAATTGAAGAAGTCGTAAAATCATTAAAAGAAGACTGAACATCCATTTAGCCTCCAAAATGCATGTCTAGCAGCGGCAAACCAGAAGAAAAGAACCAAGTCTCAAAGGAGAACCAGCGAGGTTATTCGATACCCTGCGACTGTAAAAAGCGCTATGTTGGCAGGACATCGAGAACTTTCGAAAAGAGGCTCACAGAACACGAACAGGAGATCGACCACGCGCTTTCCAATGGGCATCGCCCAAATTACAACCTCAAATCGGCACTGGCAGAACGCGTTTTCGAAAACCCATCCCATGTAGTACATTTGTTTAACTTTGTCAGATGTTTAACGCTAAGCTAGAATCTTTAGTTTGTTTTTCCGCAGGTTCGTTTTTCCAACTTGGGTGGCTTTGAGCCTGAAGAAGACCCTTGCCAAGAGGGACTAAATATAGCTCTAATAAAATTTCAGCTGACTTATCCGTTTTGCACTGTCAAATATGATTTGCAGTCAGCTTTGGCTGAAGGAATGTTTATACAGCGGCAAAATAAGACACCAAAATTTGTTAAAAATAATGGGAGCTTAATGTGTTTTGAGATTTTTTTTTTATGGAAAGCAATGGTGGGAATTAAGTGCATATATTTCATGCAGAGGGGGGGGGGGGGGCTAATGACAAGATATCCTGCTTATTAGGTGTGGAGACAATGGATCATTTGTGGCCTGAGTTTTGACCAGAGTTTTTGGCCTTCCCCACATAACAAGAATAACATTCCTCTGGTTATCAGGGATATGTGCAGCAGGGTACCCCCTGTGACTTGTTTAGTTTCGAGATCTGACAAAACCACTTGTTTGAAAGACCAGAAAGTTTTTTTGAAGGTTTTGAGTTTGGAGAAAGATAAGTCTGACACCAATGGATGGTTCTCATTTTCAAAATACTGTGAATCCCTCCCAGTCTTTCAAATATGATGATACAGAGTAGCAGTGGTGGTCAGATGGGCTTTTGGGGCTACAACTGTGGCTGTATGGCTATTCTGTATGCAAAGCTATGTAATGAGGTACTGATATGGAGCATAATTAGCATCTTGGACAACGTTGTAGGCCAGTGTTGGGAGTCCAATTAATGGGATTGCCAGCAAATCAACTCAAAAGATGCATGGTATTTTCTTTACAGCGTGGGAATAAATGACTAGCCTAGATTCCAAGATTTTCTTGGGATAGTAGGCTATTATTATGGCAGCTTTGGATTGGATCACCATTTTGGTGGGTGATATCACCAAACAGGTTTATTAGGCCTCCACATTGGCTGAAAAGCGAAGGACTAAGCTAGCCCCGTAAATGTGTTGCTGTTTTGCCCATCAAGCATTCTTTTTTCGTTTTCAGGTGAGATAGACAGTACCTTTGATGAAGCTGAAATCTGCAAGGAAGGTCAAGACAAACTTGGGATCATCATGTCTTGTTTCTCCCAACTCACACACAAAGCTCAGACAATTTTTCAGACAAATGCAAAATATGAAGTAAGTTGTGTTGCCACAGAAGAAAGAAAACGCAGCCTCTGCCCTAGGTTAAGAAAAGTTGGATACTGTTATCAACAGGGGCGTCATTTCGCGACAACCTAGTGGTGCAGCGGTGTCATTCCAGGTCATTAGCTAGGCTAGGCTTATGAAGGTCAGAGGTTGGTGAAAGTAAGATAAACTTTTCACAACTGCTTCTCATAATTTAGTAATCACTTTGTTTCTTGCAGATTTTATGATTTTTCATGGGTAGCTGCTATCCTCTGGGGAGGCAAATGAAGACTCTTGTGATCAACCATATAAAGTGTTTATTGGTCTGCAAGCCTGATTCTGCTTTGTAGCGTTATTTATGATACTAGACTAAATAGTTTAATTACCAAATATTTTGTTTAGAATGGAATTACTCGTGGCTTATCCTGGATAATAAATAAATGAGCGTCCGTAAGCCATTGTCGGAAGCCGCAGAAAAATAAGTATCTTACAAACCACTTCTTTCCTACATTGGAATGAACTTCCATATACTCGAATTTCACCTTAATACTTTTCCTCCTCTGTTTCAGGCTGAGTTGCTACATCTTCGAGAAGATCTTGCCCAGGCAATTGCCCTGAAGCAGTCAGCAGAACAGCAGGTTTCAGAACTTCTTGTGCAAATTCATGCTTCTCAGCTTCAGATGCATTCAAAGAGTGGATCTAGTGCCGTTTATTCGGATGCTGAATCGATCCTCAAGCGTCTGGTATGTTTCACCTTCTCTTTTCTTGTTTCACCTGTTTTCGTCTTGTTTTCATCCACAAAAATAAGCTCCGAACAAGCATTTCTAACAGGGAACATCGGCTGGACTATCCAGAAATTCTTGAACGATGGGGTTCACGAAATAGCTAGGCCTGTAGGATCCAGCTAGCCAAATGCAGACATGAATACATGGTGAAGTCGCAAGTTTTCGGACTGGAAAAGAAGCTGCCAGTGAGCGTGTTCCACTCTTACCGTAGTTACTACGCATGACGTCACTAATTCTGACTTTTTGGCATCAAGGCTCGAACGTATTTTTCTATTTTCAGCAAAATATCGTGCCACAGTCTAATCCGGCCAATCACATCACAGAGATTCGTAGTTACCACACTTACTAAGCTCCCGAGCGTGATAAGCAAATAGTTACTATTACTTACTATTTCGACAAGGTTAGAACGGTCAGCGTAGTAACTTTTCACGAGGTTGGGACGAAAATAGTAACAATAGTCACCATCTGGCTATCATGAGAATCACGAGCCTCTACAACCGAAGAACAGAACTGATACTAAACTTTGGAAAAAACTGTTGGCAAATGAGAATAACCGATCATTGCTCCCCCCCCCCCCCCCCTGATGCTCCGAAAAATAGCAGGACAAGACAGCAAAACAAACTAATGCCTGTCAGAGGACGAACTTCAAGGTTCATGAACTCGTTTGTGCCCTTTTTTTTACAGATATTTTTAGCATAAGTGAACAAATAGTGTAATATATTTGTATTTTATTACTGTATGACCTGCGTAATTTAGCATCTTCTGATGAAGAAACCTACGAAGTTGGTTTGTCAATAAACGATTTGATTGATTACTTGATTGTTAGAAGGGTGGAACACGATGTCGTCATCTTGAACCTTTAGTGCTGGTCACAAAGCAGACGCCTACGGTGAAATTAAAATCACGACGTGAATACCGTGAATGCAAAACCCCAAACTTTCAAAGACCCTAACAGGGCGGAAACTGGCACTCTGCAAGGCTTACAACCACGAAAGGCATTGCCGTGGCAGGAGAAAAATTCTAATTCCCAACATGAATCGCAAGTGGTTTGCACTTTGCAATATTCTTCGAAAGCACATTTCTTTTGCGTTTTAAACCGCGTCACCTGCTTCTTTTCAAGTCACAAGCGACTTTCTTTTGACTTTTATAATGTGCTAGCTTCTTCGGATCTTAAAAACCATTCTCCAGCCAGTGAAATTGCAAAATAAAATGTCTCCTAATCCTTAGCAGTGCTGGTAAATAAAATGCCGGAATGAATTTGCTTGTTTTTGTGATAATGCCATTGGATGTGCTATTCGAAAGCATGTGGTGATCGGTCTTCTGTGTAGATGCTAGGACTACTAGGACTGTAGATGCTACTTCTACATAACTAACAGGAGAAAACCAGAGTCATGAGGGAAGCCCCAAGGGTCTGAAGCCCCAACTGAACAGGCGCTGGCAGAAGTTTCGATTGACAAAACTTTCCGTCAGCTTTTGTATTAGCGGTGTTGGCCGTCTCGTTTTTGCAGTCGTGTTATTTTTCGAAAACCTGTTCACCGTGACACAACATCCGGGCAACAACTGCATACGTCCTTCATAAAATCCGATGACGGATTGCCGCTAGACGCGCTAGAGGAACAATAACAATCACACGTGAGATCTGGGGATAACTTATCTGACGGGTGAATAAGCGATGAGGCTTTCGCTTCATATCCAGTCGCGCATTAGCCCCGTTGAAAAGTCAGCCAGCACTCAGCATTGAAGTCGGAAGCCAGAAATGACAAACTTGATGACGCTTGACAGAACAGAGTTGGGTAAAGCAAAAAGAGGGGAATAGGCATTTTAAACAGTTCTAAACATGCTTAGGCCTAAGAGGAATTGAAAATAGCAAAACAAACCTGGATAAACGTACACTAAGAAGTAACGTGCATTGTTTTCTTTACGATAGCGTACCTAGCGGCCAAAAAAGAACTAATCTGAGAGGAATTTTATGACGGGCGTATTGAGTCCGTGGCTCAGTCGTTGTTCTGTGTACTTAATTACTAAACGAACATTAACAAGGTCAGACCTCCGAATTGGTTGTTTTTTGCCGGGTACTTTATTAATAACATCAGAAGGCAATGGTTAGGAAATTACACGTCAAAATCAAACAATAAAATCATGCGAGTCCAGTAATTTCAGACTTCCACCATCTCTGGCATTTTTAAGATTCCGGTTAGTGCGGGAGGGGTGACTTCACATAGTATGTTGGTTAATGAGAGGCGCAACAACCCTATTTGAAAACTATATTTATTCATTTTTTTTTAAACGAAACGTATGGTTGGGCTTGGTAAAGCAAAACAGCTGTGCGTGTACAAAATGGTATAAATAAGTGTTGGGTCTAAGCCTTGGAATGCCAAATTTACAAACCCTTTGATACTGTTCTGATGTTTGTAGTCAGCATTTCTACTACTACGGGCCCAAAAATATGCTTGAAATCCAATGTGTTAACATAATTTTCCATTCCAGACTTCTGACTTTGGGCAACGCCGAATCGAAGCCTCGGTGGACTTGAACTTTAAAGAGAAGTTAAAATTGTACGAAGAGGAGAACGAAAACCTGCGTGCTTACATGACAGCCCTTCATTCCGAACTATATGGAGCTCGGCTCGCAGCAAAGTATTTGGACAAGGAGCTTGCTGGAAGGTAAGAATTCAGTAGCTATTTGCTAGATTTTGTTTTAGTTTAATAATACTCTTTATTATACAGACCAACTTTTACATGCTAAACTACATGAACACACCTTTCGTAACCCTCTTAGCATTCTTTATACATGTTGCTAATACTTCTGACTGCAGGAAAGCCCGAATGGGCATGTGGGGGAAGTAAAAAAAAAAAAAAAAAAAAAAACTTCACTTTGTCAGATGTGGACTTCAGCGAGATACGGCAGGTCGGCGCTTGAACGTGGACCCGATGTCACTTTCGCTACCCCATGGCTATGTGACCTATCTTCAGGCTGCCCCTCCATCAGGACTCCAGTGGACGGTAAGTTGGTAGCAGCTGAACGAATCGACCACTTTTCTCAGCTTTGTCAGTTTTTCGTGTAGGAGCTCCTTCGAAAGTTTGCAGGTGCACGCAACACAACGGCGGACCAAAATATGTCCAGGCTGTTAAACGAAAGTTTTCGGCTGAGGAAATTCGACCGGCAAATATATGCCTTTTAATAGTTTACCATCCGGGGTCGAATGCTAGACAGTTAAAGCACCCTCTAACACCGCCATAGCGCCCTGAGCCACTGCTTTCCCAAGATGATACCTGAGATTTCGAGTACATCTATATTTTATTTGCAACCCGCCAAATACACAAGGTGGCAGCGGAGTAAAGAGAACAACGAAAAAGAATATAAGATAAATAACAGTATAAACACACAAAATTTAGACATACTTTGTAACTGGTCCTGAAAAATTCATGAAAAACATCATGTACTCGATGACCAGCATGACGAGATGTACATAATAAGTGACGCTGACGTTTTCTCTAGTGAATGAATGACATCTTGGACGCCGAAATTCTGAACTAATTTGTGATTGCGGCAGGAACGAGGAAAGTACATAAAAAATTTACAGTTATTATGATAACACGTCTTCAAAGCTTTATGTCCTTTAAAATTGTTTTTTTTACTTGTTCTTCTTCCCTTAGGATACAGCAAATGCATTTACTTGGCCGTGATGTCAGTCCGGATCTCCGTGACAAACTTTGGCACGAAATCGAGTCTGAAATACAGCTCCAGCGCCAGAAAGTTATAGTCAAAGCCTGCCAGTCCGATGGGAGGCAAATTAAAAAGCGATTTTTCCCACAACCAAGCTTAGTTCAAAACAGTGAAACTGGGTCTTCCAAGTCAGATAGTCTGGACCAGGAAGTGCCTGCAGTACTCGGGGAGGAGTCTTCGAAAGAAGATGCACTAAATGTTGGGCAGCAGGGTGAAGACAGTCCTCAGGCGACATCGCTGAGGAGAAGGAGCAGGATGGGAGCAATTAGGGAAGTGATTATTCACAGACAGGAAACCGAAGGGCTTGGTATGTCAATTACGGTAAGTTATATTATATTACATTTGAAATCATAGCGAAATTTTAGTTTGTGATCGGGCTGTTCAGAATTTTCTAACTTGTGCACGTGTACTTTGCTTACTTACTTACTTGTACTTGGATCAGCACACAAGCTATGTAGCTCTCCCTGGCGACACGATCTGGCAGACTGTTGAGTTCCACAGGTTACGGTCTTGGGTTAATGGGGCGACGATTTCGAGCCATGAAGGGTCCCACCTGCAGCCATGTCTCCGGAAACCGCCGATCGGCTCGAGGTCAGATTTAACGGTGTTGAGCCAGGTTTTGACTTGTCCTCCACGACGTTTCCTCCAATCAGGCGCTGGTTTGCAGCGTAGGCTTTGGTTTGTAAAAGACTCGGTCGGTCTTCGACAAACATGGCCGAACTTGTGCACGAGAAAGGATGAATGCTCGTAGACGTCGCGCTATCAGTTATTTCATCCGTTGGTTGCTGCGCGCGTGGTGTCGGGACCTTGTATCCCGACCTTGTATAGAACCATTAGCACTTCCGCTCTTTCACTAGACGAACAAAGTTTCGTTGAAACCGTCTAGAACTTTCGATATTTTGCCATCAGAGTATTGCAGTGCCACCTGGTTTGAAGAGGTTGAACAAACTTGAGGATTTTAGACACCGGTCGGTCGGTCGGCCCCTCTCGTTTAAATGTTCATGTATTTGTTGTTTTTCTTGTAGGGTGGTTCTGAACATGGTGTGCCCATTCTGATTTCCGAGCTGTATCCGGACACTCCCGCCGGAAGGGCAGAGGCGTTGCTGGTTGGTGACTCCATAGTTAGCGTGAACGGGATTGATATGCGTAAGGTAACTGAGATGTTTACTTTTCATTTAGTGAGTTTCTCCGTCTCACAAGGCTCAGTTTCATTTTTCTGTTCTTGGCGTTTGTGAGCCCTGAACGGAAGTGATACCCATGAGATCGTATGTTTGTCCGTCCCTCGTCTGTGAAGACGATAGTTTACGAACGGATTGAGATAATAATAGCAGTAGTGTATATTAGGGGGGGGGGTGACAGGGGCGTTCGCCCCCCCCCCCCCCGAAATCTGGCAAAGTTTGTCATAAATGCCATAAAATCGGAACTACAAATATTAAAGCGGGCCACAAAAAATGGTCTTTTTACCACACACACAATGCTAACCATCCCTACTGTCACTATGAATGTTCAAAACCACTACAAACACCGTAAAACAATGAGCAAATTAAAAAAAAACCCACCAAATTTGCTAGGTTTGAAATAACTCTGTCTGGACTAAATCTCAGCCGATTATCCCGGACAGTTGTTATTGCACGTAGGGAGCCAAGGGTCAAAATAATAATTTCCATCTAATGCTCCAACTGTTTATTACAAATACAAATAAATTATAAAACCAAGACCAGTGTGGTACCTCTGAAGACATACAAAAATTATCAGTCTTATAATTCTTTGCTAATCAATCCTGGAAAATTCCGCCATCTAGAAAAGAAGACGTTGTGCGTGGGTTTTTTCTCGAGCCAAAACAGCAACTCGGCAATCGAGTTCAAATCTAAACAAACCCGTGGCATGCGATCACTGAGAGAAGGTAAACAGAATGTTTGGATTAGGTCTTTAATCAGCTCCTGCCAAATATCGCGTCCCACGAAGCAAAGCTCCTGTACCCGATCAAAATACTGCGTTACAGACAGACTGGCTCCTCCCACAGGGTTGAAACTAATCTGATTGCCGGCTCGGATGTAGTCAAGTTTACAGATGTACTTGAAAAAGTAGTCGAAGCTGCAGAGAACCTAGTCGTTGAAGTGAATGTGCCCAGAAACACCCGCAAGGGCCTTGATGGGACTGACCCCGGTGCCGTTCCTTCTTATTACGAAAACAAGATTTTCATTCTCGATACGCAGTACCTTGTCAAGGAGCTTGATTCGCGTTTCACTGCGCACAAGTCACCTGCTTTCAAAGTCCAGTATCCTATTCCGGGATCGTCTGGATTCGGTTACTGACTTTATGGGGTATGTTTCCAAGTATCTGGCATTCGCGATAGCGATTCTGTCGTTCAGGCAGAAATTGAAATCTGGACCAAAAATTGGACTGGCATAGTGAATACAGAAGCTCCTAGGTCTGTCATGGGAGCTCTGAATGTCTGTGATAAGCGTTTTTTCCCGAATATTCACAAACTTCTAGTGATTTTCGTAACCCTTCCTGTCACGAACGCTAGTGCTGAAAGAGCATTCAGAAACCTGTAGCGCATCAAAACGTATTTGCGGGCTACGATGACCCAAGACAGGCTGAATGGGTTAGCTCACACGTCGTTCAACATAGATGTTGAAGTAGAAACCGACGAAGTTCTTGACATTTTTAAGTCGAGAAAGTCTCGCCGTCTGAAAATGTGAACTGTTTTCCTCTATACTTAATTTGCCCGGCTAGCGCGTAGTGTTTTAATCATTTGTCTAAAACTAAGTGGTAACTGTCCTCTTGTTTGTTGTTCAGTCTTTACGAAGTTTCCTGATGTCTGTATCGTATAATATTCCATATATTATGCACATTTAATTGAAAGAAGTATTAGTTCGAATAAAAAATTAATCTCTTAAAATTTACGCATTTTAACGTGTAGCATACAAAGCGCTTGCCGCTTTATGCCCTGGACTTATCATACTTCGGTTTCTAGAGAAAGGTCGAGATCCCCCCTCCCCCCCCCCCCCCGAAACAAAATGGAATATACGCTACTGGATAATAGCAATATTAATAACGTTTCTTTATTCAGCCGAAAGGCTGTTAATTAATGACGTATCACCAGACCCTCAAATTTATGAAATTTGGTGTGAAGGCCAGAGGCCTTACTAACCGAAATGTCTGGGGGGGGGGGCAAGGTATTTACCGACTGGCTGGTCATTTTTATGGCACTTGGTCAAGTGCCATATAGCGATTGTAAATTCTGTCGGTCTGTCGGTCCCGGTTTTGCTAGTTCGGGCACTTCCAGATAAGCTAGGACGATGAAACTTGACAGGCGTATCAGGGACCGGACCAGATTAAATTAGAAATAGTCGCTTCCCTGATCCGACCATCTGGAGGGGAGTGGAGGGAGTTGGAATTCGGAAAAATTAGGAAAAATGAGATATTTTTAGCTTACGAACGGGTGATCGGATGTTAATGAAACTTGATATGTGGAAGGACCTCGTGTCTCAGACGTTCCATTTTAAATCCAGACCGGATCCGGTGACATTGGGGGAGTTGGAGGGGGAAACCGGAAATCTAGGAAAACGCTTAAGAGTGGAGAGATCCGGATGAAATTAGTGGAAAGAACAAGCGCAAATCCTAGATACGTGACTGACATGACTGGAACGGATCTGCTCATTCTGGGGGATTTGGGGGGGGGGGGGTCCGAATTTCTAGTGATCCCGCGAGTTCGGTGCTTCCTGATGTGCTCAGGACGACAAAAATTGGCAGGCATGCCAGGGACCCGACCAGATTAAATAGGAAATAGTCATTTCCCCAATCCGACCATCTAGGGGGGGGGGAGTGGAGGGAGAGGGGAACCAAAAATTTAGGTATTTTTAACTTGCGAACGGGTGATCGGATCTTGATAAAAGTTGATATTTAGGATGACATCGTGTCTCAGACGTCCCACTTTGAATCCGGACCGGATCCGATGACACTGGGGGGAGTTGGAGGAGGAAATTCTTAATTCACCCCGCTTAAGACCCGCTTTAAACATTATACTCTCACCCCATGTCTCCCTTACCGCGGCATAAAGCCTCAGGGATTCGGATTGATCCTTTTGGACGTGCCAAACCTGTATTTCCTGGCTCTTAAGTATTTCCTGCACTAGCTTGCTAACTCCTTCCTCATTTCCTACTCCATTATTCCACATTTCACCAACTCCGCAATCTTCCAATATCTTTTTTACCAAATATGGCCACCAATTAGACGAATTATCTTTCAACGCTTCTAAGTATGCTGATTTTATTATTCTAACACGTGGCAGACTAACAATCTTTGTTGGCCATCGGCGATCGCCACCCCCCCCCCCCCCCCCCCCCCCCTCTTGAAAAAAGGGTTTTTAATTTGAAAAACGTGTGCGAATATGTGCGACAGGGGCGATCTTCATCCGAAATTCTCGGAAAGGAGTTTTTTTTACGGGAAAAACGTACGCGAAAATACAAATTGAGAAGCTAAATCGAAATTATTTACAGTATGGTTCAGTAACTGATCTTAGAAACAGGTTTTGAGTCGTAGTGTGCATGATTACAAGATTAAAAGGTGTTTTTTGCACCTAGAGGTATTTTTAGTGTTAAAAACGGTCAAAATATGCAAAAAAGACTGAAAAATTTTCTGCCTTCCGGCCGATAAGAGGGTAGCCTTCGGCCGCATATTTTCACTGAGCTGTTGCCCCTCCCGAAACGAATCGGAATATACGCACTGGTTCGGTGAAATGGCTAGCGAGGAATACCAAAGACGCTGCTTTATTCCTATATTAGTGATTCATAAGTGAATTTAGTAAACCCAAAGTTTGCTAACGAATTTGTTATCTTCTTTTCGCTAGGCACATCATTCGGAGGCTGTGCAAGTTCTCTGCTCTCAACCTCCTGGAAAAACAGTCTTGGAGGTTCAGTATGTCAACCCTGGTGATGAGCTGAGTGATGACGAGGATATCCTTCCGGAAACATTTAAGTGAGTAATTTTCGAGAATACATGGTGTTACTTTAGATATGCATTCAGCCCAAGCTGACTGCGCATATTTGACAGTGCAAACGGATACGTCAGCTGAGTTTTATTAAGCTATATTTCTACCCTTCATGGCAAGGGTCCTCTTCAGGCTTAAGCCGCTCAAACTGGAAAATGAAATTGTGGAAAAAAATACACAGGAGTTCACAACTTTTTGTTTCTTCTCAAGTTCATTTTCCGGTCTAACGGCTTGAGCCTGAAGAGGACTCTTGCCAAGAAGGGCCGAAATATAGCTCTAATAAAATTCAGCTGACGTGTCCGTTTTGCACTGTCAAATATGGTGTCACTTTGGGTTTGCCATTCTAGAGATGTACGAGTTCCCGGGGTCCAAAATCTTTGCTGGTCAGTACTCCAACCATCTGTGATATAAGACAGTCTTGACATCAGATTGGTACAAACAGCACTAGCACACTAGGGCTAACAGGTCAAAGTCTGGTCGAACCAGTAAGGAAAATTTCCCGCCGCAATTCCGGTTGATCCGAGGAAGATACTAACCTGAAATCGGGTCGAAATCTGTTTCACTTTCTCGGGGTCGATTTCAGGCGGGAAGTTACCGTACGGGAGTCGTTCAAAGAAATGCAGAACTCAGTACTTGTGTTACTGATCCATGCTTTTCCCTAGTTGATCGTTGTTTTCATTTCCGGAGCTTCAAATTATATGATACGTCCTATTATCCTTGTCCTATTAGATTCATTCACTGCCATCGATCCTGCTCGAGAGGTCTAATCTCTTACAAAAGTAATAAATGCGGCGTAGTGACCGACACTCTTCTTGCCAAAAGGGAGTGAGGTGCGAAGATACTTAAAGGGCCTGACGCACCTATGTTACTGATTACCTTTGGGTCCCTTATTCCATCATTTCTCATTGCCGAATATTTTGAACTTCTCATTGGACACATCTCATTTTTATCGAGCCTAACGGCACTGCCGTTATTTCTCCTTTTGCCGGCTCTTTCCGTGGCGTTCCAGGGTCCTGTTTACGGTTTCCGTATAGCTAATGCAACTTAGTTCGCATTTCGCATCAAAGCCAATGCGAGTCGGAACGGCGTTGTAATCTTTCAGAAACAAGACGGATTTGCGTTCCTTAAGTACTTTGCCTTAAATGTTTAACACTTCTGTGAAATTTGAATGTGAAGTAAATATTGATTTTCTTATTTAAACGTGTAACAAGTTCATAGAATGCTCCGACGCGCTGTATTCGTGGTGTCGGACAGTCCTGTCATTATACTAAATTGTGATAAAAACGCTACCAGAACGCGAGTTTTATCGGAATTTGATTTTCGTATATATTTATTTGAGTCAAAGTCGTGTAAAGGAAAATAATAACCTGTACGAAGGCGTTTGTGCTAATAAGTCTCGGTTTCCGGTGTCGGATTGCGGCCACGCAGCCCGTACCTGGATGTTACCTTGTGTTCAGTGCATGTCCAAGGAGCGTATTTCCGTGTTTATCCCGCTTATGCCGGTTTTAACGGAGTTAGTCTCCCTTCAATGTTGCCGTGCGCGAAGTCTTTTCATGTTTAGTTTTAACATTGCACTCCGCCGCAAGAAAGGGCTGTTTGCATTGTGGGCAAAACTAGCCAATCCGAAGCGAGAATCAATCCTTCATAAGACCCTTTCATGTCCGCCTTTTTCTTGCAATCGCCCGCGACGCCGATCCATCATCTTCTTCTGCAAAACCAATCTTTCCAGTGTGCAGTTTTATTTGCCGATTTTTAACGCCATCTATTTTGAAGGTGTTCTGGTCGGGGGATTTCCCGACGGAAAACATCAGCAGTGTCAATGAGCAAAAAGTTGCTAATGCTTTCATCGTTCTGCCGCTGTGGTAAATTGGAAAGCGCGTGGAAAAACGTGGGGATTGTTTTTTCGGAAGCCTGGTTCTTTTGCCATCCGGCAATCTATTTGCTTTCAGCGTGTCGTGTCGCGTTAGAGATTTTGTACTGTGGAAGGATGAATCTGTGCGATTTTCTGCGGAATGGAGGCGGGTCTGCGTCTTGATGCCAAAAAGGGTGCTCTTTGTCTCCAAGGTTGATGACCAGTACATGCTCGGTAGTCTGTAGGTTCAGATGAGGACTTTCTTAAGAAGCATCTCTAACATTCAAGCAAATTGGATTTGAAACAAAAATGAATTTCCATCAAAATTAAAGGACCCCTCTTGCTTATTCTGCCTTTTATAATATACCTAGCTCCCTTATGGAATTATAAGCTTCTAAAATCCCCACCTTTCTCCATTGTTTCGTTTTGCGCCGACGAATTTTTAGCGCTTTTCGGTCGTGCCGAGTTTTGGCCGTAACACAACCTAAAGTTTGCCGGAATCTTCAACGTCCGCTGACAACTCTTTCACATATAAGGTTATTAGAATCTTCTGTTCTAGACTTTATTCATTTGCTTAGTTTTCCCACTTTTTAACCACGGCGCATTCAGTTTTCAAACGTTTTGCGCCCAGCCGCCGCGTCGGAGCGCAGGAAAGCTCGATAGAGTCGACAGGCGCTAACAAGAAAATCTCTAAATTCAGGTGGAAAGTAATGTTATTTTCGAGAAACGTTTTTTCTGATCCATTTTGTAATGGCCAGATCATTTCTAGTAAGAGTTGTGCTTTAAGACTTGGAGAATGCATAGAGGCGTATACTCGCCGTTCCCCGAGGACTCCACTTGAGGAGTCCCCGTGTTTTTGTTTGTCCCGGGGACTCACTCCCCGTATTCTCGCGAGTCCCCACGGACGGGGAATGCTCCGATTATCGTCAACATCATCAAGAAGGACTCCCTTTCAGATTCGGAGGGGAATCAATTTTTGCTGGTGTTGGTGCAATTTAATGTTAATTAAAAACAATCAGAATAAACAAAACCAAAAATAAAGTGGAATCAGACTTTTTTCGTCAATTGCATATTTTTTTTTAACATTTTTTTTTTTTTTGAAAGCATTCCCCGTGTTCTCGCTGTTTCTGTGCGCGGACCGCGTGGATTGACTCCCTCTATTCTCGCCGTTCCCTTCGATTCCCCGAGGACTCCTCGGGGAATGGCGAGAATACGCCTTAGGTCCTCAATTGAGATTTACACTTTAGAACATTTCATGACACCGTCATAATTATTTTATTTAAGAAGAGGCATACGCGTAGCCTATCTATGTTTATTAATGAGTGGGGAAAGCTTATTTTTTTGAAGAAATAATAGTAATATACGGTACTGTTACAGATATGGATTCTTTGTCGACGATGAAGAGAGCCAGTCAAATGTTACTGCTCCCTTTTCTGCAGCCGCCGACACAACGCCGACAGCACCGCGTACGCGAGAGTCCTCTGAGAGTGAAAGTGAGGATCCGAAAGGCGAACAAGCATAGATGGCGCGCATAGCGCTCATGGGCTAGCTCCAGCTTAGAGTAGGATAAATTACCAAGGGGTGAGGCTTGCTCTGACATTTTTCTGATACTGATGGAGTTGCTCTGTAGCAACACCTCCGTAGAAGACCTACTTTCGTAGGCCTACGAGACACATATTTATTGGTCGTCTTTGTGCTCAGATAGTATCCCTAAGGGCTGTGCTTTAGCTTTAGCATACAGGTGATATGGAGTCCTTTGGAAGCTGCTCTTCGCCGTTAGCAGATTTGCTTGAAAATTTTGTACTGTATTTTGTTTTTATCTTGGGGGGGGGGGGGGGGGCGGTAAGCAGAGCGCCTTGTATCAGCTAAAGACTTCTGCTTATCTTCGTAGGTTCCAGTTAAAGCTTCCAGTATAGTAGATATGCTCTTGGTCTCAATTTGCTGGACTTGTCCCAGACTTGTCCATCTAATCTTACGACTCCTCTCGATTGATTCTGACTTCTCGCGGAATTCGTACAACTTTCCTTGGTATTCAACGGCATACCTAGTGGCTACACGTATCGAAACCTGCTCTTATCCATACCCTTTGGCTTCTTTGTCAAAAATCAGCGTTGCGGCTTCGTCGAAAAATCGATTGCGTAAAGCTTGGTGCCCACAGAGCACGAATCTTTTCCGCGACGCGAAGAAAATTTGAATTGAAAATGGCGCGCGAAAATGTTTTCCGCTAGTGACCGTGAATCCGCCTAGGCGAATGCAAATCCGCGTTTTCTGGGCACCGAGTTTAATATCAGATGTTGGCTGCGTATCGGGCGGGAAAACTGGCTGCGTCACTGTCAAGCCAGAGATGGGTGGATCCGAATCCGGATTCGAATCCAGGATTCGTCCTTTTGGCCGGATTCGAATCTTCTGCTTGTCAGGCTGGATTCGGAATCGGGACTCGGTTTCCAAACCCTCAATCTTACGAATCCGCTCAAATTTCTAGTCTACATCGTTCCAGTTTGCGTTTCCCAATTTTTACACAGGGGGCAAGCCAACTTTTTTTTTATCTCCGCCACCAACCATCCTCAGTAATTCATCACGTTATCTTAGATATCAGTGCTTTTTATCACCTCTGATTTTTAAACTACAACCTATGTATTATTATTATTATGATGATATGATTTTTGTTAAGGTTTTTGTTAAGGTTCGGATTCGGATTCCTACAAAGCCCTGGGTTCGGATTCGAATCCTTTCATGGTCGGATTCGCCCGTCTCTGTGTCAAGGTTCTCTGATAGAAAGATAGGAGACAGGGAAATAAAGACGGGCTGAAATGTTTATTGTGAATTTGGATAATAATTGCAAAAGGGGAGTATATCTTAAAGTTGACATAGCGAAAAAAGTGTCAATTGCTTTGAGCATTGGCATGCTGGAGTAATCAGTTCGACGCTGCAGCTCCAACGCACTTTGGATCACCCAAGTTTGTCCATTCTACCGTAGCTTTATAAAGCCGTGAAAAGACCAGGGGTTATAATGAATTGTTCATAATTTTATTATTCGAGAAGGCCTTACACAATGGTTTAACAGAGGGGTCTTTTCGCCCATGATTTCGGGTTACTTCAGGGCATTGCCCAGTATGGTACGGAAGGGCGAACATTTTGTCAGGGAGGAAATAATTCGGTCATGGTATTTCATTCGTTTGGTTTTCAGAAAGAGCAAATCCGCTTTGTAATTATCCAAAGTAGAGCGCGCAGCCAGCTACTTGTTTTTCGTAGCTGCGCGCGATCCAGCGCAACTTAAATCAACAGACCAGGTGAAAGAAGGCCGCCAAGAAGTCATAAGTTGCGTTTTTGCTGATACCATGGTATCTGTTACCACGGTCTAAAGTCGTTTTTGCAGTTATCGTGGTATCTGATACCACGGTCAAAAGGCGTTTTTGCAGTTATCGTGGCATCTGGCCAGTTTTCGTGGTATCAGATATTCAGATACTACGGTCCGACCGTGGTAACTGGTCGTGGTATCTGAAAAGTTATCTCACTTTCATCAAATTTTGTCAGATTGGTGAGAAAGAAGTTTAGCACTTAGTGATGTAACTGGATATCTGTTTTTCTTTTGGGATGACTTCGGAAAGTGCAATTTCGGCCATAGTCGTTTTTGCAGAGCACCGTGTATCAGATACCACGATACCTGCAAAAACGACTAATTGCAGTTTCAGTTACCGTGGTAGCAGTTACCATGGTATCAGCAAAAACGCAACTATAGCCTTGTACTCAGCAGTGAACGTCAAGTTGGGGGCTGTTTGACCCATCATTATCAGATAGACTTCTGTGCATTGTTTATAAGAAGTTCGGTCCAGCTTTTTCTCTTCTTTCATCATGAGCGTCAGCATTAGGTCGTTAAGAGAGTATCGCTCCGTATTTTTTCCGGCGCGGCACCGGAGCGGCAAGAGACTTGCACGGTTTTTATAGCTCATCAAATACCTGTTATGGCCTAGAAAGGCATAAAGCAGGGAATGAATTATTAGCTCTTTGGTGTCCCCCGAGTTAGGTCGTATAAACTAGCGAGTGAACGTCTTTGTTCGCCGGATAAGGGCAAGAAGCAGGGACGGTTGACTGTTTTCGAGACAAATACTTGGGCTCACCTTATAAAGATAAGTTTAAAAAAAGTTAGTTTTATGGTTTGTCAGGGGCAAAGAGACGGGGATGTTAGCGTAAAAAATGTGTCACTTCAGTCTTCGGTGATCATTGAATGATTGTAGCAATAGGTATATAATGTGGCATGATATTTATTTGCATTAAAAGCCCAAGGGTCATAGCAAACAGACAAAAATAAAAGAATGTAAATACATAAAGAAGCTACTACATCACACTAAGCACTACTCAAACACTTGAAAACTCCCCAAACTCCCTGTGTAGACTAGCCACTCTCAGGAACCTCGCCAGGTTTCTCAAACTAAGTAAAGACCTAATCCGCATAATTTTTACCATCCAGTCCCTCCCTTAAACTCCCCCCTCAGATCCTCCAATTCATCACAACAACACATAAAATAAACAAGACCCTCATCTCCCTTACCGCACATTAGACAAACGTAGGGCCCAGAACACTGCCCCCTTTAACAGTGTAAAACGGAGACGTCAGCTGAATTTTTACAAGAGCTATATTTCGGCCCTTCTTGGCAAGGTCAAGCTAAGTTTTTGCACAATGTAACTTTCCAGCTTGGTAGGAAGATATCCAAGAATCAACATATTAGTTGCGTTTTTGCAGATACGGTGATGTCTGATACCACGGTCCCAATCGTAGTAACGGACCATGGTATCTGAAAAAGTAGTCTCATTTTCGTCGTCGCCGACTCAAGAGCCTAGGATTTTGTCAAATTCGCGTGGAAGAAGTATTGCACTAGTCATGGGTGGGTATAAGTATTTCTTTTGGGACGACCCCTAAAAGCACAAATTCGGTAACTGCCGTTTTTGCAAAGCAACCATAGTATCAGAAGTTACGGTAACTACAAATGAGCAACTACTAATCAATACAACTCTTGCGCCAAATAGTACGGTAACTGCAACTATTAGTTAATACAACTCTTGCGCCAAATAGTATGGGGAATCAACATATTAGTTGCGTTTTTGCAGATACGGTGATGTCTGATACCACGGTCCCAATCGTGGTAACTGACCATGGTATCTGAAAAAGTCGTCGCATTTTCGTCGTCGCCGACACAAGAGCCTAGGATTTTGTCGAATTCGCGTGGAAGAAGTTTTGCACTATTTCTTTTGGGACGACCTCTAAAAGCACAAATCGGTAACTGTCGTTTTTGCAAAGCAAGCGCATAGTATCAGGTATTACGGTTACTACAAATGCGCAACTACTAATTAATACAACTCTTGCGCCAAATAGTATGGTGAAACCGTTGTTGACTTTTCGAAATTGGTTACCGTTAATCAGATCATTAATTTCGGAACAAGAGATCATTTCACAAATTTATTTGTTGTCTTTGCCAGCTTCTTCCCCTCATCTAGTCCCCATCTTGTTTTGTTAGTCTTGTCCGCAGGTGTTCGAGAACCCGAGGGACCGGCGACTCGAAAAGTTGCGGTTAGATTTTTTAATTAACTTGTTCTTCGAGAAAGTGGCATATCTGAGATTTTGTAGAATCACAAGCATTGCCAGGAAAAGTCGAAAGACCGCCAAAAAAGTATCTGCTGGCTATTTTGCTTGTCGTTGTGATATCGGAAAATTCAGCAGATGGCTTTTGGGCCTTCAGGCAATGCTTTTTATGCTAACATTTCATGCATAACGTTTGTCGTGACAACAGAAAACATGCCAAGTGTTGTCTTTTAAAACCGCGCATCCGTGTGTTGTTATGAAACTTCTGACAGAGTCAGTCTAAAACTGAGCAGATATTGTCTGTTTTGATGTGTAGTTTCAGGTTAGTTACATAAATCATATAAATTATTGAGCTAACTGATTGGGTGAGGGCTGCTGTGAGCAAACAGAAATTATTGTTTGCTGTTTGAGTCGGTTATTCAAAAGGAGACTATATTTTGCGGCTCTGTTGCAAGCTTTCTGCTGCACTGAAGCTAACTTTGAAAAAAAATGCCAAAGGCTTTTGTACTTACAGTGCATTCCGTCCTCGTATTTTTCGACACGTTTCCGCGTCTCCTGTTTTGGTGGTTGTGCTTTATATTTGTTCAAAAATCTTTTACCGGTGGCTGTGTCGTGTTAAGTTACTGTTTGTAATAATTTCGGGCTGGTGGCGGCTTGTTTTAGATGGAGATGGGAGGTACAACATGTATGGACCGCGAATGTCTCTCTTTGGTTTGTGTAAAGTAACTTTCTGCATTTTGGATGGTTCCGTCTATGACTAAGTATGTTGTGCCTTGGATACATTTTTATTCCTGTATAAATTGTGCAAAGGGGCAGGCTATTCGACATCGCATGTTCCCATGCAGAACTTCAGTTGCTGCTCTTACACACGTTAGGCTATTCTGTTCTATTCATGTTACGCTAACCTAAAATCTTGTTAACTATTATTATCGGTTGGCTATTTCTTGAATCCAGTGCATAATTAATATAATAGTGATTGCTTTAACGGTTCTAAAATGTCTACTCCCAGTTTTGTTTGGTCTCGATGTTGTGCGCACTGCTGCCGTTTTTGCCTTTTTCCTGTAAATACGTTTTGTTTTGTTTGTTTCGTATAAATAATGCATTTTTGGACAAATCATTCCAGCACCTGACACTCATCCCTCCCAGATGCCACTCAAGTCGATCACCCAAAATAAGGCCATTTATATTTTCCCCCATCTGTTTGAATAGTGCGTCCTGGCTTGCGGTGATCCGCGTGGTTAGTGTGTATTCTATTATTCCAAGCCACATGTGGTGGTGACATCTGAAAGCTGGTCATTTTTTCTTTTCCCCTCAAAAAAGTGAGCGTACAATGTTCACTACATTAGCTGGCTCGGCCCCCGGACCATTCATCGACACTTGCCGCGTGCTAAATGGCCTATTCAACTAAGAAAGGAGAACCTATTTTCAGGATTACTTCAAAGGAGCCAGCATTTGTTGGACAGTAATGCCTAAACCCACTTTGGCCCCATCGCAAATCACGTTGGGAACTAGCCCAGCGTTGATGTGGTGACGGGTGCTGGCTAATATAATGACCTCCTTGCTTATGTTTCTGAGTAGATTTTTTGGGGTGTGGCGACCTGGGCCGAGAGAGGCACTGCATTACCAAGTGGGCCTCGCGAGCTTGCTAATTAGGGAGGCGAATAGGCAAGTAACAGAATAGGGGTGAAGTTAAGATGACAGTGTAAAAGTCTTGATCAGACCAACCAGATTTTGTTGTTTATTCAGCACAACTCTTACTATATGGTTTACTAAAATGGTTCGGAAATGCCGTTTTCAAAAATACCAGTACTTACCCCGTGGAATTAGCGATTTTCTTATCTCTTGACGACTAACTCTCCTTGCCGATGCAAAATCGCCGTGTACCTACCGGAAGAGCCAGAAGCGGTATCACCTCAGGTATCTCAGCTGCTCGTGAAAACCGCCGTGATTGTTTGACATAGGATTTGAGTTGTTGAGTTTGAGTCATTACGGAGACGTTCACTCCTTCTTCCTGAGAGCACTAGCGTGTGGACTTAGTCATATAGAGTATTGGCGCTAGTCGACTGTGTCCGGACTAGCACATACTGACACAAATCTGAGGATAGAAGCTCCTCAAAAGTTACTCGCGGCGCTGAGGACAAAATACCTCCAGTGTTATGTATTTTAGTAAATTTTGTTACGTCACAGGAGACTCTGCGGCCTAGGCCTTTAGCTATGTCTTATGCTGAGCTAGAATTAGCTAAACTGAGCTATGCTAACCTAAAACAAGCTAAAACTTCAAGAATATGCGGTGTCATACAAATTATGTCGGATTTCTAGACTGTCGTGACGTAAATGGTATCATCATGATGAAGACCTAACATAGGATTTGATTGTCCCTAGGACAGTGTATATACGAGACAGGCTATATATATATAGACTCAAACATATTCACCGATAAGCGTAAACTACAATTTTTCGAGTTCCTTCAATCTTCAGTGATACGATCAAACTCAAAAGATTTTTGTCCTTGGATGGTACGTATCTTTTTACCCCTAGATATATATTTTTTAAGGAACTCGCTGTGTCAGACATTCGTGTTCGGATTTCACGCCCTCCAAAGCGGCGGTTAGACGCAAACCAATTTGAAACTGTAAACGAAAGATAGACGTGTTGGCCTACAAAGCTTTCCAAAATGAAAAAACAAAATCTTATAGCTTCTCATGCCACTGGCGAACTCGGTTTGACCGAAAATGCACTAAAAGTTGTGGATGCAAAACAAAACTATGGAGAAGGGGATTTCTGAAGCTAATATTTACATGGGGAAGCTAATAGTTTTAAATAAAAATTTAGTAAGATATGTTTTTTAATAGAACTGTGAACCATCACTTGAAGTAAAAAATCCTGGTGCCCGTTTGCTTGTAAAAATAAACAAGCTGTGGTCTCCAATCAAATGCAGTACCGAAACCGAGTTGCCCAGTTGCAATCCCTTATCACTTGGCTGGTCCAGACAGAATGTTAAGTACATACTGCAAGATTCAATATTGAATTTATGTTCTTCCATTTTTTTTCCTAAAACAAGACATCCATTTCGCTACAAGAAACTTGACCACCTTGACCATCGTCTCTACAATCACTTGCCTGCCGGGCCCCTGCATCTCAATCAGAAGCTAGTTGGTCTTTGTGTTACCATTTTCATTATCATCGGCCATTACATCTGGAAGAGTCGCCATCATTTCCTATTGATAGCGATCGACACTCGCCTCCTCCTCTTGTCAATTTTCGAGAATGACCATCGAGGATATGCACACTAATAATTCGTCATACAGTCGGAAGCCCCATATGCCATTGTTTGCTAAGTAAATGGGAATGGGGGAATCCCTTATCCCTCTATCCGGTCAAGCGATGGCAGAACAATTATGAAAACGAGAGAATGATTTAATGGAAGTTGCAATGATACTTGTTATAATCGTGCGGTCAGTGTTGATGGTGGGTCTAATTAAGTAGCAGTAACTTGGTGATTAAAGGTAGTATGGTGTTTATGCGGGATCTTATTGGTCATGGGCCAGGCACTTCTTCACTACGCATTTTTCGCTCGTCCTGGAATACTTATGGCTGTGTTTATGCAAGAGAGTTTCAGAGAAGCTGAAGTAAATAATGTAATTTCTATGAAAAGAGAGCAGTCGCACTGCAATTTTCTCAAATTCTGGTTGCAGTCCATCAAGCTACAAAGTTAACATCAAATGTAATGATAAATAACTAAATAAATCACTTAATGTTTCTTTGAAAAAAAAAGTTCGACTGGTCGTAGAGATAGCCTACTTTGTATTTGATCTGATATACAGTCCGTGAGGTGAGCATTAGAGACAATTTCTATGCGTAACTGCGTTCAGTCCCCTCTCGTCCTTCAATCCTTGCTAAACAAAAACAAGTGCGCAAGCGCTCAGACGTCGATTGTGAAAATAAAATCTTTATGATATCTTATAAACAAACAGCGTTAGAACCAAGACATAATTAACATCCCCAATACCAACAAATACTGAAATAATATATTTGAATCATCCCAGTTTAAGAGCTTCTAATGTAAATAAACCGCATTTAGAAATCCAAAGAAGATCTTCAAGATCTTGCAAGAACCGTTTCAGTTTCAACACTGAATGTCTTGCTAGCCAGTCCGAACCTTTAAACCTCTTTTCCATTAGCAAGGTAAAAGCAATTGCAGTAAACAAAATCGTAGCAGCCTAATAGCCTACCCCCTTTGTCACTAACTTACATTAAGAACGTCTTATCATCGATCATATGACACAAAACTACCAAGTTTCAACTTGATACCTATTGATTCCTGTCACGGGCAACGAACTTTACTCCTGGGCAATCTGTGCCCAGTTGCCCATGAACGGGTGGGTGGGAGAGACGCAACTTTAAAATCAATTTCCCAGCCCTAGGATCTACAAGTACAAGGAATTTCATCGTTCTATGTCCAGGTCTGGTCAAGTTATGAATATTATTCACTGGGCATTCTGGGCCCATTTGCCCCTGAACCGGTGGGGGGGGGGGGGGGGGGGCTCGAAGATACTTGCACTGGTTCAGGAGTTAAAATTATGAGCTCCGCAAAATACGGTGAAAATCGAAAGCTGCTACAGCAGCGCTCGCAATAGTGGAATGTTCCAAGGAACACTCCACTAAAAACCTAGCTTGTCAGGCGAAGTAGCTGGGAGTAATGGCGATATAATAATAATAATAATGTATTTGCAAATTGAATGACAGGCCGTTAAGCCTCTACAAAATTCTTAATTTGCATTTCTTCTAAATTTGCACAAGGAAAAAAAATGTCACTTGAATGATATTCATCAACTTCCTTCTTGAATGTCAGTAGGTTTGTGGAGCAGATTACTCTCTCTGGTAAGTTGTTCCAGTGCTGGACCACTCGGTTGCCGAAAGTCCAGCGGCCAATGTCCTTATAAAAGCGTTCCATCCTCACTTTGTGCTGATGTCCTCGAAGATGATTACTATTAAACTGCACGACTCTCTGGGCTGGTACGTTGTCATAGGCTCCATTGCAGAGGTTGTACATTTCAATAAGATCACCACGATGGAATCTATAGGCGAGGGTTGGGATTCCAAGCTTGCGATTTCTTACATAGTGAGAGGGAGAGCGACACAAAATCCTTTCTACAACGATTATCCGTCCTTCGAATGTGCGCATGAGACCCACTGAAAACCAATAAGGAACATTAAGGCCCCCCCCCCCGTTTGTTCGCTATCTTGGCTCGACCCTTAAACTGTAACCTAATATCCAGCCACTTTCCCGTCACTGACATGGACAGGCTGCATTTTCAAATGGAGTAATGCCAAGGCCGTTTCCAGGAATTTTTTTCGGGGGGGTTCTCCCGTGGGTCGGACCTAATCCAAACCTTACTCCCAAATAAGAACATAGATTAGGTATATTAAGTCTAGACCAGAAGCGTCACGTATGGGGGGATGGGGGACGTCTTCCCAATGTTGTCGGACACTCGGTAAAGTAAAAAATTTCGCGCCTAAATTTTTTTTTAAAAACGGTCAATTTTCTGAAAAACTTTCGACTTTCATGAGAATAGTCGGTAAAAGTAACCAACCAGAAGGTTAAATACCTTGGTCCTCTCTCCACCTAACATTCTGGCTAGTAATGACTCAAGTTATGGAAAAGTTTGTCTAGAAAACCAAATCAGTTTCACCTGTTTTGAGTGGCAAACACATTAACAGCAAAGCAATGCTGGAAGAACTCAAAGAATCGGGAAACATTCAAAGACTCCCTCCCCCCACATGAATCATGTTTGGAGCCTAAAAAGGCAAAACTAGGCCTGGCTGTAACTTCCAACATGTTTGGTGGAGATCCCGAAACTGCTTCTGGTAGATGGAAGTTAACAAGATTCCAGTTGTTTTACAGTTTTTAACTGACCTGTATTGCATCAACTAAGAAGACTGCCAAATTCAAGCGGGCATAAGATGATTTACTAATCCTAACGAGTCTGTTGCTCTCAGTTCAAGGCAATCAATAAGCCGTCAGATGTTTACGTGAAGACACAGTTCTTTATTCGAGAAGGGTAACGAGAAACTAAATACAAATTGGGAAAGACGACTCCATGATCCGGGTCTAGATACACCCATTTTCTAGACGTAGCACATAACTTTAAGGGCTGACCGTACACATAAGTTCCTGTAGACAGATTTATGTCAAACCTCGAGTCCAGCGTTGGAAGACCTTTTCCAAAAACCTGCCTTTATTCGCCTTATTCGAGGTTCTTTTCTAGTGTGTGAGTTTCTTGAAGAGGTTAAAGTGTATAAAAACGATATTTCGGGGGGGAGGGGTCAAACCCCCTAGCCCCCCCCCCCCCTGAATACGGTCTTGAGTAATGCAGTCCTTTCATTCTACTTGATCACTTGACATGCTCCTGTCTTTAAGGACCTGCCTTACTTATACTGTTGTTCCATTTTACATTCCTAATTTATTCTATCCGTTATCATTCAAGAGATTTCGAACTCGTCATGTCAGTTCTGTCGATTCCTTGTTTTTCATGTCAATTCCTTGTTTTTGTGTATAGCTGAATTCCAAAATCGGTATTTTTATCGTCCGCCATTATTTATATTTCTCTTCTATCAACTTTTAAACGTCAAACTTTAAACTTCAAAAACTTTCAAAATTCAAAAAACTTAAAATACCAGCAAGTTCGAAGTTTACCTGCAAGGTGGATGAAACGGCGACAGAGCAAAGATCTCCGGAGGCGAAAAAATGCTAATTAACGGAAATTAAGCAACCGGCCAAGCAGATGACCGACGGAGCTCCTATCAAAATCGCAACTATTCGTACAATGTAGTAACCAACAGGACGGAGGGGGGGGGGGGTACCCAATTAAAGCTGCTTCAGTTATTGCAAGCTAACTGAACCTGATAAGTATTATTGTAAACTGAAAATATTTGTTGCATATGGTCCCTTTTTATACAGTTGTTCGTTAGTGGGCCTTGACTGCATCCCAGCGGGGGTTTACTCGTTTTCCATGGCTTTGAAAGCCTACCTAGTTATTTTCTGAAAAATATCATTACGATTGACTCGCGGTCGGACGGGGATTAATTACCTTTCGATTCGCTACTTGATTTTATTTGTTGCAGTAGTGAAAATGAAGTATCTTGGCACTCGTTTCCAGGTCTTTTGTATTTCCTCACAAAAGACCGCTCCAATCCGGGGAAATTGATTGTATCTTTTTGTCGAGTGTCTTTCATTTAGCCTTCTGTTGATAGATGACACAAAAGCAAGTAGTGACAGCTTATCTCTGTATCCGCTGTAGAATCCTGGGGGTAATCTTCGGTGGTCACCGACTCCCCCTTTTTTACGATTTGTCACTTTCAGCGCGCGGACATTGGTAGAGTCGTGAAAACTGTCGGTGGCCATTTTTTAGGAAGGAGATTATTGGAAGAACCATTATTGAGAGTGTCACCCTCGTAAGAAACAAGATTGGGGCGTTTTCAATTCAGTTGATTTGTCGACATTTCTCGCCTTTCGTGGTCTGGCAAGTAATGGTTCTCTCCGGATCATTAATGTCTTCAAACCCGGTGAAGTTGTTGACCAACCAATCAGGAGAGCTATATTCTTATTTATTAAAGTTTCACCGAAAAGGGCTAGTAGGGCAATATATTTACCCGTCACTTATTCACTTAAAGGCTTGAAGACCCGATGAAAATGCGTTCCTTCGTTACTCCGCCATCACGAATAATCGATTTCGATATAGTGGAATTTCCCTTTCGGATTCGTGGTACCACTATGCTCTTGTACCGGTGTTTATGCTTGACGAAAGCGATTTCGAAAAATAAGCGTCCACGGAGTGAGCAGTGATCACCTAGCTCACCATTGGCCACTGAAAAGCCGCGTTGTACCCGATGAAAAATTTATCTCAAAATAGTACTATGTAGTAGTACGAAAAAGTTGCATGCAGTACTAACGATGCTACTACATGCTTCTACTTCAAGGCTAACGTGTTACTGCATACTACTATATGGTACTATTAGCAAGACTGGATGTTACTATGGCAAGACAGGATGCTACTGGATACTACTATATAAGATTGGACCAGTCTGAGGCACATTAAATGATAGTATTTTTTGCTATTACATAGTATTACATGCAACATTTTCGTACTACTACCATACTACTACGCAGGCTGCAAATTTTTCATCGGGTATTGCGATTCACAGTAGATATTCTGAACATCATACTAGAGCAATTAGTGGAAAATAAAAAAAAAACCGTTCACATAATCCAAATAATGCAGTGTATTCAGTTGAATGATACAAAATAAGTTGGATTTTCAGTTAAACTGTAAGTTACGCCATGTTTATGCTCCAGAACTAAGTGGCCGATTGCTCACCATTCAGAACGTTGCCCACTTTGTCAAGCCTGAATATCATTGACAATCCATATAATCTTCATCTCCGGATCATCTACGTCTAGTACCTTCTCCTTTCTTTCCGTTTTCCCTCGTGCACTCTCTGATCTAGGCAAGAAGTGTGTAGAAAATATGAACTTGGTTTTTGACGACTAGCAAAGCAAAACAAGCCCAAATAATGATTCATCGTATAGCAAATGAGATGGTATGATTCAATGCAAATGTTTGTAGCGTCTGATCCGCCTGGTCGGCAGGCATACTACGCGACAGGAAACTTAGCGTTAAATCAGAATGTTTATACTGATTTACCCCCAAATCGACCCATTAGGCTATTAAAGCAAAATTCGCAGTGGATACAGTTTATAGCCTCGAACTTAACTGACACATATGAAATTCTGTTAGATTTCTTTAAAGTTCAGTGAGCAGATCAAACAATAATGATGCCACATTATCACCCCCTAAAATACAATGTTCCCAGAAATCAGCAGACTCTTCGACAACTTATTTTCGCTAATATATTGTTACGTCCTTTTTTGCTGACTGCCATACTCCGGGTACTAGCTTCGACAAATATAAGCGGAGTTTCTTTTTTCGTATCTATTCGTTGTTATTATATACTCCGGGTTACTTGTATTGTTGACAAATATTTATATTAATGGTGAGAAGTGAGGATTTCTTGTAAGCTCTGGAATCAGCTGCAAGTAGGTCGGTCATATTTGTACATTTTTGCAGTGTTGTAACTTTACACCCAGAAAACTAAACTTTTCTTCGGTATTACAAACAACTGAAAATTTCATCAGAAAACACTAGAACGATCTGCCATCGACAGAGACGGTTTATTTTAGCAGCCATGGCGCCATCGTCACTCAGCTCTACAAAACGATTGATTTTCGTACAAGGCCGAGAGTTTTTGAATTTCCGCGCCTTGCAATACCATGCTCTGAAATCGTCTCCGCCGATACGCCGAAGAGTCAATGACAAGCGATAACAAGAAAACGGCTTATTTTTGAAGCGCTATCTAGTGGAAGTCAGAAATGTAAATGTGTGAAGCATGTTATAAAAATTAAAGCATAACTAGTGCCCATTGTGCTTTAAAGATTATGGACCCGTCCCGGGACCCTAATCCGCCACGAAAAAAAAAACCTAACATGGATATACTTAGCACCATTACGGCGGATAAAAATGACATAGGAAGTTCGATATCGTGGAAATGATAACGAATGGAGCTATTAGGGATGCAGAGGGAAGCAGTATTGTAGGTAAGACGGAGGGGGGGGGGGAGGGCGGACTGGAAATAGATAACTGGTTTAGCATGCTGAAGTCCGTTATCTCAAGGCTTCCTCTTCCACTTCCTTTTGATGGAGCCGAGGAAATCAACTGAGGACAGAAAGGTGACACAGGGGTATCCAGACGACCAATTTCATCTCTGCTCTGGACTTCTTTTTAGGTAGTTGAGGAAATTGTTTACCCATAAGCACCAATTGTGTCGAATCAAGAAAAAATAAGCCAACAGAACCTCCGTCTTTGGTCCCACGCACCGACTATGGATACCCCGACAAAACTGAGCAGGGATAGAGCTATTTGCGAGCTTTGAGTTGACGCCCGTCTACTTTCCTTTTAGCCGCTGAACATCGAGAGGAAAAGACCGCAGCATGCGCATATGTTAGTAGCATACTCAGTAGTGACGTTACAGTGTTAAACAACCAATAGTCGCCTTCTCTCGACTTTTCTTTTCCGGGGCTCTACTGAGATGAGGTGTTTGTAGAGGTAACCAACTGTGATGTTCCGCGTTGCTCCTAACCTCCGCTCGTTTGCATCGGGCAGGGCATCTGGAATCTATTTGACTCCGCATGGTCGTATCATAGAGATTCTTTTGCTTATTTTGTCTTGGTCGGACCAGCGTATTGCTGTCTTCCTTTTCTTACGCTGTCGTAAGAGGGAGGAGAGACAAAATAAAGAGAGAACCTGTCTATTCAAGAATTGACTTCGTGTCCGACTTTTTCAGTTTTCTTTATCGCATTAATACCCTCGGTGTACAGGGAAAAGAAACCCTGTGAAGCCGCTAAACGCATACTTATGGATTAAGTTTAGATATGGATTCAGTGGGCCTCCTTACCCCTAAAACGAATATCTCATTAGCTAACAATGTTTTTGTTTACCCTTATTTCGAAACCTCCTTCTCTGCCTCTAAAAATAGGGCTAAAAGACCCATCTACGAACTTGGCCTGTAATTTGCCAGTGAACCATCATACAAAAAACATACATCAGCTCCTTCGACCCCCAACTACTCAAAACCCAAAGAATACGTACGCTAGGTTTAAAAGTCTTTGATTAGACCCAAGAAACTTTGCGCGTTTTACACACGAACAGAAGTCACCATCCCTCCTGCGTCCATAGATTAAACAAAGAGTGACGTCACCCACGTGCAGAGCTTTCACCTGTTTGAATAAAGGGGTAGGGTAGTGACTAGTATAGCCGTCTGTTTTTTTTCCGAAAACTGGTAAACAAAATTTATTAACTGTTAACCAGACAGTTTTCAGATTCGTTCTGATTTTTCGACCCAGTAAATGCCGGTTAGGACTTTGGAGATAACTAAACTGATCGCATACATTTTTTGTTTATCAGTAGTATATTTGATAGTTACAACAGCATGTCTCCTCACCCTATATCATTGGGTTTTACAACTTCATGCTAAATTTCCGGATTCAAGGCAAACTAATTGTCCGGCGTGAAAATAATTTTCATATTCGGATTCAGCATGTCTCCCTACACCTGAATCGAACATCTAATCAACTTCAGATACAACTTTTACTTTTTTAAAATTTTCCGGTTTTTGCCGGATTCCGGGCGAACTACTTGCCCTTCGAAAAAGTAATTTTCATTATACAGGTTCACTATGTCTCCTTACCCCTAGATCGACTATATCATTAGCTTTTAAAAAATATTATTTTCGCTCCTTAATTTGAAACCTCCCCCACCCCTGAATATACAGCTTTTGGGGCCCATCTACGAACTTGACCTGTCCCTTGACCCAAAGAATCCTCACACCATGTTTCATCAAAAATCTCATCGCCTTCGAAAGTTCTCGTTCTCACAGACGGACGGACAGACGGACAGACGGACAACTTTTACGAAGTCATAGGTATCCCTCCACTGACGTTTTGGGATCCCAAAAACGAACACGCGATCGATCTGAACGCACATTCCTTTCCATCAAATTATCATCACTATCGGTCAGCTTGGTCTGAAGGGATACCTACAAAAAGAGCGATGACCTATTGAACTACGAACGGAATTACCGAGGAGTAGCCAACGTTTTGTTCCAGTTTGCATCTTATTAGAACATATGACCCATTACTATTCTAGGCCGCGGCTGTCAAGTCGGCCTCTGTACCACCGAAGAAAATTTCCCAACTTCACAACTCCACGACTTTTTGTACTGATATGCCGTCTTCAACTAAAGTTTCCAGAAACTTCCTTGTTCTCTCTGAGTTATTGGGCTAATATTTTCAGATCTCATTTACCTCGTCCCAGTTAATGAGATTGCACGAAAGTCCGTACATGCGAAGTTCGGGAAAACCTAAGATACTGAGACCACAAAGTAAGTTCTTGAAGGGCTGAATTTCGTGCCTGAAATGCACAAGCCAAAATCCAGATTGGTTGAATAAAATGTCTAGATATCACTGGCCATTGAAACTGAAAAAAGAAGAAGCACACTACGGCAGCTTACTGGCTTTTCACAAAACTTAACACGTTATTTTTCGCTGAAAGATATCCTTACGGATTACAATGATAAGCTGTGTCTAACTGGATGGTGTTTCTGGATCTACTGACAGCATATGATTGTATATTTTTACGCCAGCAATATATTTGTAGACGTTTCCGACTGTGTCAGTATATGAATTACAAGATTCGATGGAATCACAAAAATTTAATATTTGATCCCCGACAAATGCGGCTTGTAGGTATCCGGTCTTCACCAGACTCCTTGAACGTTTTTACGATTAAAACTTAGAAACACATTAAGGCCAATGGCTAATCGTCCTGCATTACTTCTGCCAAATTTTCGGTTTCAGTCGGATTCCGGGTGAACTACATGTCCGGCAAAAAACTAAAGCTCAAAACGAATTCAGCATATCTCCTTACCTCTATATCGAACCTCTAATCAACTTCAGATAAACTTTAAATTTTAACAAATTTTCAAATTTTGGCCGAATTCCGGGCGAACGATCCCCGAACTGGAGATCCTCACACCAAGACAGTTACCGTGCTAACAGACAGACGGACAGACGGACGGACAATTTTACGAAGTGAGATTTTACGGTATACCGTCACTTATCTTTTGGGGTCCTAAAAAGACTCTTCCCATGTCATTAGTCGAGTATTCCTTGGAACAAATCCACTATTGTGGGCGCTGTAGCAGCTTTCGGTTTTCACCGTATTTTGTGGAGCTCATAACTCGTGAACCCGTGCAAGTATCAAGTTCAGACTTGGTACACTTGTGGGTATTGGGTTCTACTTGTGCCTTTCTGGTGTCCCACCCCCAACCCCAACCGGATTCAGGGGCAAATGGGCCCAGATTGCCCAGTGAATGATGTTCATAACTTGAACAGACCTGTACATAGGACGATGAAATTCCTTGTACTTATACATCCTGGGGCTGTTTTTTTTCTTAGGTTTGCACCTCCCCCACCCACCCGTTCATGGGCAACTGGGCCCAGATTGCCCAGGAGTAAATCTCGTTACCCGTGACAGGAATCAAGAGGTATCAACTTGGTGGGTTTGTGAACACTGGGGGTCTCTTTTTCCTTTTTGCGTGTCCCAAAACCACCCCCAATTGGCTCAGGGGTAATTGGGCCCAGCTTGCCCATATTGAAATGTTTTTTACCTTGACAGTAACTGGAGATAAGGCGATGAAATTCCTTTGTACCTTTTGGATCATAGGGGTTGGGGACAGAGGCGTTACTAGCCAAAATGTTTGGGGGGGGGGGGCAAGGAATCTATCGACTGGCTGGTAATTTTTACCGACTGTTTTTGCAGAAAAAACGACTGTTTTTCAAGAAAAAGATGACAGTTTCGAAAAAATTGACTGTTTTCAGAAATAAACGACTCTTTTGACGAAAAATCGACTGATTTTCAGAAAAATCGACTATTTTAGTGAAAAAAATCAACTATTTTGTCGAAAAATAGCGGCGCTTCGCGCCGACTCGGTTATTTTTTACCGACCGGCCGACAACATTGTCTCAATTTTATTCAATCCGTTTTGAGTCATTGTTTATTATTGTTTATGTCCGAGTCATAGTCTGGTTGGAGTCCAGGAGTATTTATACTTAATTATAAAGAAAAGACTGGTGGAATGGAATCAACTAGTGGCTGTTTCTAATTGATTAGTCGCATTTTTTTCGCCTTTTCACTAGCAAACTCTTTTTCGCGTCTTTCTAAAGACGTCCTAGGGACTGTTTGCCACTCGTGTTAAATAGCTTCGCTTTTCCTTGCTGTCATGCACATTCGCTAAGTTCCGCTCTCCGTTTGGCTTTATTTTATTAGAGGTCTAATCTAGGGGTGACGAGACAAGCTGAACATTCATCCAAAAATTATTTTCTAACCGGACAGATATTTCGCCCAGAATCCGGCCAAAGCCTAACAAAAATTTTAAGTAAAAGTTTATTTGAACTTCATTAGATGTTCGATTCAGGAGTAAGAAGACATGCTGAATCCTTATATGACAAGCATTTCTACAGTTCGCCCGGAATCCGGCTGAAACCGGAAAATTTGTTATGAAACGAAAAATTTCTCAAGAGAGTTTGGAGAATTTAGAGAATTAAGAAAATTTGTGAAGAAAATGGTTAAAGGACCCCTCTTGCTTATTCTGGGTTTTATAATATACTTAGCTCCCATACGGAACTGTAAGCTTCTAAAATCCCCACCTTTCTCCGTTGTTGCGTTTCGTCACTACACATTTTTAGCGCTTTTTCGGCCTTGCCGAGTTTTCCCGTCACCCAACGAAAACTTTGCCGGAGTCTTCAACGTCCGCTGACACTCTTTCACACATAACGATGTGATAATCTTTTGTTTATTACTTCTTTTATTTGCTTGCTTTTCCCACTTTTTAACCAAGGCACGCACAGTTTTCAAATGTTTTGCGCCCAGCAGCCGCGTCGGAGAGCAGGATGGCTGGATATAGTCGACGAAGGGCTAACAAGAGAATCGCTCGTTTCAGGTGGAAAGTAATGGTATTTTCGAAAATGTTTTGTCTCATCCATTTCATAGGGAAAATATCATTTCTAGTAATAGCTGTGATTTCAGAACCTACGCGGAAAAAAACATTGGGTCTCTCTAAGCTAAAAGCTTAATGCCAAATGTAATAATAAAGAAATGTAATAATAAAGAAAAAGAAAAGACAAGAAAAAAATGGACTGGATGCTTGATCTTGCTGCCGGACAAGGTATTTGTACATCCACCAAAATCCCAATTTGCCAGGATTCGGGTTGACTAACGTGTCCTGGCACCTGGCACCTGGTCCCCGGCACATGGTGTAGTCCTTTTCTCGGCACCGGCTCACTGACGGGGTGGCGTCGGACACATGAAATACGGTGACATTGAGTACATTTTACGGTGATATATGCGACAAACCAGATCTGTAAAATCCCCGTCTGTTTGGATTAAATTGTCCAACAAATATAAATCTTTGGGATTTCATCGAAACCATCGATATAACGTTACCTCAAGTGTTTTGCTTACGAATGAATTTCTAGCGCCCTTGAAATGCGAATCGCCCTGTGCTAGAATCTTTAATAAAACAGTACTGGCACGGGTAATTTTTTTCGACAAAGTCTCCCAACAGCCATTTTTTCAGGAAAGCTTCAAACACTTTGGATATTACAGGCACCAGTGAGATATAGGTCTCAAGAATTTCTTGAAAAAAGGGTTTTTAATTGGAAAAACGTGTGCGAAATACGGGCGACAGGGGCGATCTTCATCCGAAATTCTCGGAAAAGGAGTTTTTTTACGGGAAAAACGTACGCGAAAATACAAATTGAGAAGCTAAATCGAAATTATTTACAGTCTGGTTCAGTAAATGATCTTAGAAACAGTTTTTGAGTCGTAGTGTGCATGATTACAAGATTAAAAAGTGTTTTTGCACCTAGAGGTATTTTTAGTGTTAAAAACGGTCAAATAAGATAAGGGGGTGGCCTTCGGCACCATATTTTCACTGAGCTGTCGCCCCTCCCGAAACGAATCGGAATATACGCTACCGTGTGCCGACGAGAATACCGAACCCGACAAAACCATACAGCGTTTGATTTCTTCTGGTTTTGCCTAACAAGACTGTCCAGAACTTGATTTCTTTCGTGTAAGAAAAACCGGCTTTTGTCGCGCCTCGGGTAAAAAGAACCAGATGTTCCGACGAGAACACCCGAGGCCCGACAAAAGCATACAGAATTCGATTTCTTCTGTGTTATGTCCGACAACTGTTTGCACTATTTGACCTCTTGAGTGTAAAAAGAACCCGATGTGCCGACGAGTCGACCGACGCCCGACTAAAGCATAAGAAATGTTACTTCTTCTATATAAACGAACCCGATGTTCCTGCGAGAACACCCGAGCACCAACAAAAGCATACAGAATTCCATTTCTTCTGTGTTTTGCCCGACAAATGTTTGCAGAATTTGATTTCTTGCGTGTAAAAAGAACCCAATTTGCCGACGAGTCGACCGACTCCCCACAAAAACATACAAAATTTAATTTCTTCTGTATTTGGCCGGATTTCGCCCGACGAAAGTACTTTATCAAGACGTTCGAGGGATTCTCCCATGTATGTCAGTAAAGGATCTAACTAATAGTAATAGTACAAACCCTAGAACTATATGCAGGATTGGTGCATTTCTGGACCATTTAAGTAAGACTACTAAAAGTATGTGAGGTTAGTTTAAGGTTGTTTATTCAGTTGATTACAAGTTCGCCCGTCTACTGAATGTAGAGGTTGTACAGTTTTTGTTATGTTTTTGTTCATGGCCCAAGGGCTTCATTAAACATCTATCTATCTATCATAATAGCTTTATTTACTAAAAGGACGAAACTGAATATAGTGAAATAAGACAGCACTGCAGATCAGTGGGAAAGAAAACATTCACTGTAAAAAGTTTTTCCGTATAAAGATTAAAGTTTACAGCAGTATTTGCTACACGGATTATTCTTATTTCTACGAAGATAAGATTAATACCAAATAGAGATAAGATGAATCTGAGTAGCAAATACTGCAGTTAACTTTAATCTTTATACGGACAAACTATTTTGGTTCATTCGGAGATTTCGAGGAGAGATCTAGCTCCCAGGGCTTCGGCAGTTGCAGTTTTTATAACTTTAAAGACATTTACGTATTTCACAATGTTCGGACTGTTAGCAGTTTAGACCTTTGCGTGGATTCCTTCTTTGGACAGCGATACACGGCAAAAGCGACATCAGTCATTGTCACTTGAGATCACTTAATTATCTTCTTGATCGCTTGACAGTCCGGTAGTGACCATTCACTTGTCAGTAGGGCAGGGTGAAAAATTTAACGGAAACCGAGATGGAAAATCCGGAACTGAGTCAATGGGGACAATTCGGGGAGCGTGTGCCTCCAACAATGGATCTCAGATGGCCATTCTTTGAGAGAATAGGGGAAACAACGTCAAAGTTTTGGACCAGGATTAATCATAGTAATTACTCTTATCTCTTCTCTAATGCGCGTGCCGCAATGCTTGACCCAAAGAATGGAAATGAGAAAAGGAAAAGAGTGGTAGGACCACGGAAACCATTCAGTATTTCCTTGTCTGAAAAGCACAACTCCATTTTTTTCTTTCATATTCCATTAGCCGAAGCTGACTGTGAATCAGATTTGATGGCATTTCATGAGTTGAGGTAGGCTCATTTCTCGATTTAAAGAAAACATGTTTGTATATAAATAGTTTTTGGTAGTTTGTTGTTCGTCTTGCAGAGGTGACCTGGTGGCCTGCCACTGGGGGAGAGAAGACGGTATATTGGGGGGACAGAGGGTCGGTCCGGTCCTTATTCGTGTCCGATGCGTTTTCATGTCCGATGGTAGCATGGATGAGAATTAAAACATTTATGGTGTAAATGGTGTGAATGCGAAAGTTTGAGTGAACTTGGATTAGAAATTTTGGAGTGAATGGAAAGGGAACGGATGAAGTTTGGATGTGTGGTGTAATGGGGAATAACTGTTTTGGAAATACAAAACAGCTGGTGAGGTTCCTCAGGGTAGCCTTAGCCCATAGGGATAAGTGCCTATAAAAGTTCAATATTTTTTGTGTGTGGTGTTGTTTTTTGTTCTATATATATTTGCCATGGCCCTTGGCTCTTAGCGCAAATGAAATTATCTTATCTTATTAAGACGGACTCTTGCTGTGTGGATAGGTTGAATGTTTGATAGGTTGAAGAATAACAATTAAACTGAAAGAAAACAGGAAAGTCAGCTAAGCTTTATTATAGCTACTTGTACAGACATCCCTGCGGCAGGTGCGTGTTTCTAGGTTTTACCTGAAGAGGATCCTCGCCAGAAAGGGCCAACATTATGCTAGAATAAATCCCAGCTGACTTTTGCGTTTAGTGCCATTCAGTATAATTTCTTCATACCTCTATGTTAAATCACAGGTACGTTGCAAACTCTTGGTGCACCTGATTTGTTTTTTTGACTGCCGAGTTCTTTGGATGGAATTTCAGAAGTTCCTTGTTGACAAGAGTAACTTTTATGGAGACGAGTTCGCATTTTTATGCGAAACTTTAAATCGAGTTGATCCTGGTCTTCCCGGTGGGAATAATCTTGGCTGGATGAAATTCCCGAACTTCCTGACAGGAGTCAAATATGGATCATTCCCATGCTTATCTTAATCAGCCCCAAGCAATTACTCGCTCCAAACTTTTTGAGTTCATTTGCCTTTTCGTCGCCTTTCCAGTTTTAATTTTCACCTGAAGTGTCCGTAGAGAACCGCTGGAATACGAAGACTTACGACTTAATGTTGTCGTTCGTATGCAGATGCAAATATGCGGCTGATTTTGTGCCACGGCTTTCCTGGTAGTAATTTGGGATTCTTATCAGAGACGAACCAACAACAGTACATTAACAAGACTAAAGGTTTCAATGGGATCCAGACAATTGGGTCTTGTCTTCGCCAGATCCAGTCTTCGCCAGGCTAATCATCAGAGAAAACCAAGTTCAGATATACCTCTATAAGCCGTATTTGACGATACTGACCGAAACTTCCTGCTTTACTTCTGCCAAATTTCCGGTTTCGCCCGAATTCCGAGCGAGCTACTAGTCCAGCAAAAAAAGAAGAAAATTCAGAAACGAATCCAGCGGATCTCTTTATCCCTATAAAAAACATCTAATCAACTTTAAATAAAACTTTGACTTTTCTTACCCCTAATCCTGTCATCTAATCAACTTCAGATAAAACTTTCGAATTTAACAAACTTTCCGGTTTTGGCCGGATTCCTGGCGAACAAGTTGTCCGGTGAGAAAATGGTTTTCACCATCGTGTTCAGCATGTCCTTAAATCGAACATTTAATCAACTTCAAATGAAACTTTTATTTTTAACCAACTTTCCGGTCTTTGCCAGATTCTGGACGAACTAACTACTTGTCCGGCAAGAGAATGGTTTTCACCTTCGTGTTCATCATGTCTGCTTGCCCCTAAATCGAACATTTAATCAACCTCAAATGAAACTTTTACTTTTAACCAATTTTCCGATTTTTGCCGGATTCCGGACGAACTACTTGTCGAACCATCGTACTCAGCATGTCTTCTTACCCCATAATTGACTATCACATTAGCTGTTTAAAAATATTTTGTTTGTCCCTTAATTTGAAACCCCTTCCCCACCCTCAAATATAGGGCTACAGAGCCCATCTTCGAACTTGACCTGTACTTTGACCCAAAGGATCCTCCACCAAGTTTCATCAAAATATCTCAATTCCCTCGAGAGTTATCGTGCGGACAGACGGACAGACCGACGGACAACTTTTGCGATGTCATAGGCATAGGTATCCCTCCACTTACGTTTTGGGATCCCAGAAAGTACTGGATTAGTATTATGTTTTCTAAATTTGTACCGTTGTTGAATAAAAAGCAAGGAGTGAAACCGAATCTATTCTCGATGTCGAAAATTTTTGCTCCGGATTCCGGAAACCAGAACCTGCAGCTCACTATGTTAGGCTACCCCATGTGGCAGCTGTTACAGCTTTAGTTCCTTGAAGATGAAAAGTAAGCAGTTTCACCTGGATTACCTGGACTCGTAATTAAGCTCAACAATGAAATACAATCAGTCAGCACCAGTACAGGAGCGGGTTCCTAACTTTGACTTCCTGGTCATAGGTTAGATAGTATGCCCTCTAATCGCAACTCCTAATTTCGATTTCTGGACGCCTATATAAAGTCCTATACAAGCGATATTCCCAATCCAATCGCGCCTACTATCTGTCAATCGCAAGATCCCCCATTTGTCACCGCCCTTGCTTTAAACTCCAATGGGTGCATCAAGCTGGAAGTTAGACAGTACTATGATTTTGATAAAAAGAGAAATTCCCCCTTTTCCCAAAAAATCCAGAACATATGTCAGTAATGTGATCGCTGATATTTCACGGATCACGAAACACGGGCTGATCCAGTTAGGCGGGCTTTGTTAGCTAAATCGCTGTCACTGAATATATTGCACCTGTGAAGGGTTTCCATTCTGCAGTATTGACAACCATTTCAACCTACCGCTTTTTTTAAGCACAGTTGACAGTGGTGTCAATTTTGGCGGATAATTGCTGTTTTCGAGGGAGTTATATTAAGTCCTATTTCTCAATTTTCCTCGTTTAATTCCATATCAAAACAAGGACATGCTAGTCGCAACCCAATCTTCAGCTTCTGCTCGATCCATAAACCTGCTCTTTCTTCTGGGTCACCGCGAAGATTTCAAGCATGAAACATTCATGTCCTACATATATTTACCTTAATTAATTCGCGATTTCTAGCAAGAATAAAAATAAAAGGAGACACTGAACATTGGCAAGGATAAACTTCTTAGATGCTGATATTTAAAATCATCGATTTAACATTGATAATTATTCAATAATGATTCATTATTCTTGCGAAAGGAAACTGAGAATCCTGGCGACGCCGAGCCGCAAGCCGGTGGTGAGCAAAGAGATTAGAGAGTCTGCGCTTAGCATCCTGAAAGAAGTGAATGTCTCTGCGTTGTTTGATCAATCTCCACAGCACTTCCATGGTAGGAAAAGGTTGCTATTTATTTATTTGTATTTATTTATTTGTGACCCGCTTTTTGGATAACAGCGGAGTATGAGTAAAATATACAAAATAAAATACACATATTAAAACACTAAACAAAACAATGTACATAAACATGACTAGGTTACAAACCTTGATAACATAATATTATATTATCACGATGTACAGAGAGGAATTGGTTTTAAACGAAACAGCATATTTTTTAGGCCCTCTTTAATCTCCACGTTCGAAGAGGTTGAGAAGTTGTGTTAGCGCAGGCGAATCTGCCAGGATTTTCTTTGAATATGATTTCTTGAAATATGAATTTCTTTGAATTTTCTACGAATTTGAATTCGTATTCCCGGTTCCAATGCTGGTATGGCCATTGCTGACAAGTTCTAGTTCTACATCAGCAGGTTTGTTGGATCGTTCAAACTGCACTTTACTGTTTTCTTGTTTATGAAGATTGTCTCATTTTAACCAATTAAAATGTGAATTACGGTATCCCTCCGTCCAGTCCCTCACATGGGTCATGGTGAATAGACGATATCAGAACCATCAATTTAATCTGTGTCTATTCTTACAAGCTCAGAGAATCAATATAAAGGGACACTATTAGCCACCTCCATCCCCCTACCAGAAACACCTGCAGAGCTACACCTGTACACTGGTCCCTCGGTGATCTGTTAGTAAATAAATGCACGTGTGCGTGATTTTCCACAAGGAGTTGACGCATTTATTGTTGTCACTTTTACCAAGAAACATATGGAACAGTGAAGCAGAAAAACAAGTATTAAACAGCTTACTTTGTTGGACTTGACCAAAGACGAGAAGCAATAATATCGTCCGGGTTCGCCGAAGTCCAGAAGTTGCAATATGATTTTGGCTGGAAGATCTTAGTTGGAGTGGTTAGCTCCTCGACAAGCAGCATGAGGTGGGCGCCAAAAACGGGTCTTAAAATCCGTATCGTCGCTGATCCAGAGATTTATCAAACCAATAAGTGGTTACGCCTCCTCCATGGTAATTAGCTCTTGTGAGCAGTGTCTGTTTTGGTTACTGGCGGATTAGCACGGCTTGTGGGTGACGGATACTCGCGAACATGGAAGTATGGCTTTTACCTCCGGTGGGACTACAGAAAAGATAGTTGGTCAAGCGAGTATCAAATGATCTTCCATGCGAGCCTCGTCGTCGGAGCAGTGAGGATTGGGGACAGGCTTCCACTTTTGGGGGGGACTCCCCTATTTTATGGTAAAATGGACTGTTTCAGGGATCCTTATTTTCAATCCCGGGATTCAGGGTTTCTTAAAATCAATTTAGCACTAAGGCACTTAACAGTGGAGCTCCGTGAAAAAGGCAAACTCCCCACTGATATGGAGTGGCCACTGCTGGGAATAAAACCATACAAGAATGTAGGAAGGGGTTACATTTTGAACAAAATAACGCTGTTAGCAGTGGTTGGATTTGTGATCGATCCTAAGATCAGCTTTGCCTCTGAGCAGTTTTTTACTTATATATTTTAAAACACAACAGTTGAGATACCTATGAGATTGAGATACCTAATAAATCAACAATTTTTAGAATCCCACAGCCTTTCATTTCATTTCTTCGCTCTCCACAGGTAGCGACTATAGTAGAGAATTCCTCATTTTGCGGAGTGCTGCGCTATAAAACATTAATCAATTTCTGAAGTTTACTGCTTCTTTGAGCCCGCAACAGTTCTATTCTCTCGATTCCCAATTTGTTGGTATACATAAAGAAATAAATATCTAGCTTTCGCTGGATCCCGGTAACAATATTGTTCTGAGGAAAAGAGATGCATGTGTAGATTTAGCGTCAGTTCTTTCTTACCTACAACTACCCACTCATGTCGACTTTGACCTTAATCCTCATTTTTGTAACCTCACACCAATAGAATTTCATCCGGAGAGTTAACCTCGGAGTTCATATCTATCGACCACGTACTACAGGTATGTTGACCCCCCCCCCCCCTCCAGTCTCATGTGAGGGAAAGGGAGCAAGCATTAGTGAGACGACAGAAAACAGACCGGCTGTCTTTATTTTGAATGACTTCAGGTAAACGAAGCCAGAGATCCTTGCTTCAACGATACCTCTGTTTATCTCGTCTCCTTGATTTCGGCCATTATGTCAGATTGCCCTGAGTATGGATAAGGTTGATGACGATCATTATTGTGTGATTACCTATTAGGTGCCGCAAGGCGACAGGATCGCCCGAAGTCCGACAGTAATAGCTCGTGTCGCGTTAGTTGAACCAAAGCCTTGCGTTGTAAATAAAGATGAGATGATGGGTGTCTGAGGGGTAAAGGACTCCCAGGAGGCGCTGGCAAAACTCGTGACTAGGAGGACTTATTAATCTGTTTCTCAAATCTGTGTGTCCACCATTGTCTCAACTGTCTCTGAGAGCGTGTTCCATCTTTTATTCAAACAATGTTTACAACGGGTACGTCAGCTACGATTCTTCATCAGCGATATTTCGGCCCTTTTTGGCAAGGGTCCTCGTCAGGCTGTCAATCCTCTGGTTCAACTTCGGGGAAGGAAACAAACCTGTAATCAGGTTTACTTGCCAAAAAGGGCCGAAATATCGCTGATGAAGAATCGCAGCTGACGTACCCGTTGTAAACATTGTTTGAATAAATGTTTCAAAGTCAGCTTGGGCTCAAAGAATATTTATCTACGAAGTGTTCCATCCTCGTACCAATAGTAACTATTAGTTACCAAATCCGTTCCAACCTCCCGAAAAGCTACTACGCTGACTTTTCCAGCCTTCTCTAAACAGTAACTAATAGTAACTATTTGCTTACCACGCTCGGGAGCGTAGTAAGTGTAGTAACCACGGATCTCTGTCACGTGATTGGTCGGATTCGCCCGTGGCATGATAGCTGGAAAATAGAAATATCGTTCCAGCCTTGACGACAAAAAGGCAGATGTGACGTAATGCGTAGTAACTACGGTAAGTAGGATGGAACACGCTCTGAAAGTACTGAACAAAAAACAAATTCGCTTGTCATGGGCGGTTTGAAGTTCCGTACAGGTGATAGGTAAAGGTACGGAATCGCCCATACATGCCGCCGACAAGCACCCGTCTTAGCTGGAAAGAAGAAGAAGAGACAGGTGACTCCAAAACCAAAATGCAGACGAATCTCTAGCTTTTCGACGACCCAATCGAACAACAAAAAAAGCAGCCGTGTCCAGAATGAAATCCCAGCACCAGCTTTCAACCAACTATCAGAGAAGAAGTTCACAAGATCAGATATTTAAGGAAGAATCTTTAACTGTTTTTCCAAAAATTTATTTTCCAGCTTGAGCGGCCTGAGCCTGAAGCGGACCCTTGCCAAAAATGACCGAAATATAGCTCTAATAAAATATAGCTGACTGTCCGTTTTGCACCGTCAAATATGATTCGCAGTCAGCTTGGGCTGAAGGAATATCGAACAATTTTGCGGTTTCAGCAGGATTCCGGGCGAACTATATGTCCGTATAGAAAATGATTGTCAAATGCAGATCAGCGTGTCTTCTTACCCCTAAATCAAACTTCTAATCAACTTCGGATAAAGCTTTTACTCTTAACAGATTTTCCCGCTTCGGCCGGATTCCGGGCGAACTACTTCTCCGACGAAAAAATGATTTTCATATCAATAGTCAGCATTCCTTTTTACCCTAAATCGAACATCTAATCGACTTTAAATAAAACTTTTACTTTTAACAAACTTTCCGGTTTTGGCCGGATTCCGGAGAAGTACTTGTCTGGTGAGAAAATGGTTTTCATATTTGTGTTCAGCATGTCTTTTACCCTAAGCCGACTATCTCATTAGCAGTGAAAAAAATACCCCCTCTCCCAGCCCCTAAATGTTGGGCTACAGAGGCCATCTACGAACTGACCGCTCCCTTGACCCACAGAGTTCTCACACAAAGTTTCATCAACATATCTCATTCCGTTCGAGAGTTATCGTGCTTACAGACGGACGGACAGACAACTTTTGCGACGTCATAGGTATCCCTCCATTTAAGTTTTTGGATCCCAAAAATCTACAGATCCGGTTGTTCTGACTACCGAATCCGGTTGTTTTGGCAGAGTGACACGCCAATATTAATTTGAGGAGGTAACGAGGGAGGTGAAACTACACAAAAGGCAAAATATAAATAGGAAAGTTGCAAAACAAAATAAAACATGTCTGTATATTCTTCGTGTTTACTAGTTTGTAAGGTGGTCTTGAGCACACTTACGTCGGCAGGGATGAAGAAATCAACAATTAGTGTAAATTTTATTGTCATTTCGAAACGAGAGCATAATAAACATGCCAACACTGACGGGGTTCCAACGCAGTCCGCCGCGGCTTGCGAAATGATCGACGGTGGGCTGCAGCTCCTTGTTTTCTTTTGGGAACCGCCAATGTTCGCTTCAGACGGCACGGAACTCGGGACTGTAAGTGTCGGTCCAGAGGAAAATTTGACGTCATCTGGCTGATATTCAACTGAAATATAAAAATCCCTATCATAATTACAGAAACGTACAACTGTGAAACAACATAACAGACCTGCGGCGGTTATGACTGGTGCTGAGTGACCTTACTACAAGTCGCGGAATACAACTGGTCGCTACAAAACCACCACTAGGATTGAAATCCGTAGAATAGTGTTGACTCAGACGGTACAGTAGAGGTATGTTTATTTGAACAGTTACTAAAATTTGAACAGTGTAGTTTTGTGCTAAATGATATAACGAAGATCCACAATACATGTTCAATTGTTCCAGGGGCCTTAATTGGCTTCCCCGGCTAAATAATAGTTAACTTTTGTCACAGCAACTGCATTAGAATGGAACTGTTCAAAGCCAATAAACGTTCAAATAAACATACCTCTACTGTTCTACAAGGCGATGTTTATGTAACTTGTTTCCGTTGTTTTTTTCTCTTACTCACCACATTCATTCGCAAATGTGGGTGATGAACAAATTATTACTGTTACCATAGCCCTGTTACGAGGTAACATAAAATTTCAAGAGAGCCTGCTTTCAGAGGTAAATAAGCTCATTATTCTGTAATTGCTTTGTTGAAGGATTTCGCTCGTGCTGCAGCAAGGTCAGGTTTCAATAATGAGTGGAAGATAAACTGAATCTTTAGCTGGGAGCCGGTCTAATAATCAGTAAACACCAGGAATAAGCTCATCTGACGATTCTCCCATCAACGATGACCACAGGCAATTCAAAGGCACACTTCATCTAGCGCCTACGCCATGCAGAGTTAATTTGTTCTGATTGCCGCTATGGGCGTTGCGCGTGGTCCCCGCAGGTTTCGAGTACTAATTCAACAAGGTACTGGAGTAATTACTTTGCATTAGCATGTTGCTGAACTAAGTTGAGATAATGATGGATTTGTGTGATTCAAGTCAGTTGATTTTATGCTCACGCATGCTGTTGGAAAGCAGACAGTGTTTTTTAGTTTGGGAATCCCTAATACTGTCGTACAATTTTAATCTCGTCATACTCTCCCACTATGGCCAGATGTAGTTCGAACACATAGATGCCATATCTAGGGCATCTACTGCTACCAGCAATCAAGTTCCACAATCAGTAGATACAAGTGCGCAAACGCTCAAACGTGGAGTGTGAAATAAAATGTTTTGTCACATCTTCATCTACAAACAGCCTTAGAACCAAGACATCCCAAACCCTCAATAACCAAACAAGTTCAAAAATAACATAGTTTGAAATCATCCCACTTATGTCCTGCAAGCCAGTCCGACCATTTAAACAATTCAGTTTATTTCAATTTAGTTTATTCATTAAAAATCTTGAAACGGCGGTAAGCCGACTAGTTGATTTTACGTCAACAATGTATACACTAAAGTTATAATATTTAAACTGAATTATATATATAGAGCTAAATCGCATATCACACTATGGCCCATAACGGGCCATTTGTCTGTCAGGTCACGTAACTTGTCAATAAATTACAATGATTAATATCACTTAATCTTAGTGTCCAAATTCATAATATTTACAATTAACAACAATTGCGCTAAAATAACTAAATTAACAACAATTACGCCTATTTTTACGCCTACAATTAACAACAATTGCGCTAAAATAACTAAATTAACAACAATTACGCCTATTTTCAGTTAGCAAGGTATTAACAAGTGCAAAAAACCAAATCACATCAGCCTAATACCCCCTTCGTCACAACTTCATTAAGAAGTTCATGTCATTGATCACATGACAAACCGTCCAGTTTCCAACTTTTCATCAAGGATTGAAGTAAGCCTACGTCGCGTGGTCTTATTTGTAGTTGTTACACCAAAATCCACATCTATACACAGGCCCGTATCCAGGAATTTATTTCGGGGGGGGGGGGGGGGTTGCCTTCGGGTCGGACAAAAAGTACAAGAAAGACATAGATCAGAGGGAAAAGCCTATAAAAGCGGTTATTTGTGTATGTTTCGAGGGGGGGGGGTTCAACCCCCTACCCCCCCCCCCCCTGGATACGGCCTTGTCTATACATATATATCCACAAGTATGCAAGATATGAACTTGAGACATGTCATAGACGAGCTTAACTCAAGGGAAATCACGGGGAAAGCTGCCCGTGAACGGCAATGTGGGTTGAGGGTCGGGACCCATCAGAATGCGTATCTAGACCTATATATCCCCAAGTCTGCCAACTTAGACTTTGATTCCAGTCACAGGTCAAAACTTAACTCATGGGCAATTTGGACCCACTTGCCCATAAACGTGGAGGATGGGAGTGGTGGTTCAACTTCAAACATATATTCCAAACCCTAAGATCTTAAAGCACAAGGAATCTCATCGTCCCATCTCCAGTGATTGTCAAGTTAAAAGCATTAACAAAAGCTGGAAGCTCATATGGCACTTGCAAGGCTGGGTCGGAGGATGAAAGTAATATTTTGCTCAAATTATTGTTTGTACTTTAAGATATTCACTTGTAAGCAAAACCCTTGGGTCAGAAATGATCATGGGCCCTTTGAATCATGAATATATGTCGTTTGGCTAAAGTACTTTTTTTTTAATTTTCGGTTAAGAAACGCACTTTAAGGGTGCTAAAATTAATTTTTGAGCAAAACCCTTGAGTTAAAATGTATAATTTTCTTAAAAGCAATTTTTGTACTTTGTGGTTAGTATTAGTACTTTAAGTTTAGGATTAGTACTTTAAGGGATGGTCAGATCTGAGCAGTGACAATTTCTAAGCCAATCTTGTCAAGTTTCTAATGTTCAAGCCAAGTTTCATCGCCCTAGCACATCTGGAAGTACGACACCTTAATTCGCGATCACCGGAATTCCGCCCCCCCCCCCCCAGTGCTCACAGTGCCCGAACCCGGTCCGGTTTTGTCACTGATGTATCTATCTCTTGTGCTTGTTCTCCCCACCAAGTTTCATCCCAATCGCTCCACTCTAAGCGCGTCACAAGATTTCAGCCCCCCCCCCCCCCCACATTCGCCGGATCCGGTCCGGACTTAAAATGGGACATCCGAGACACGTGGTCTTTCCAAATATCAAGTTTCGTTAAGATCCGATCACCCGTTCCAAAGTTATCTGTTCCTCAAGATTCCGGATTCCCCCTCCCTCCACTCCCCCACGGTGGTCGGATCGGGAAGTTGACTATTTCCAGGTTGATCTGGTCGGATCCTTGACTGCCTACCAAGCTTCATTGTCCTAGCCCACCTTGAAGTAACTTAACTCCTTATCACCGAAATCCCGGACCCCCCTCCAACTCCCCCCACAGTGCACGAATCCGGTCCGTTCTGTCAATGATGTACTTAGGGCTTGTTCTTGTTCCTCCCACCAAGTTTCTTCCCGATCGCTCCACTCTAAGCGTGTCACATGATTTACGGTTACCCCCTCCGAGCCCCACCCCCCCACACATTCATCGGATTCGGTCCGGACTTGAAACGGGACAGCTGAGACATGCCGTCTTTCCAAATATCAAATTTCATTAAGATCCGATCACCCGTTCGAAAGTAATGCATGTCACTAAATTCCGGCTCCCGGCTCCCCTCCCTCCCCCCACGATGGTCGGATCGGGCAAGTGACTATTTCCAAGTTAGTTTCGTCGGGTCCCTAATATGCCAGCCAAATTTCATCGTCCTACCACATCTGGAAGTACCCTAACTCGCGACCACTGGACTTACCGACCGACCGACGGAAAAGTGATCGGTATATGGCACTTGGCCGGAAGGCAAGTGCCATAAAAAATGGACAATCTGGACCCAATTGCCCCTGAATCAAGTGGGAGTGGGGTTTGGGACCCTCAAAAGGAACAAACCAAAGGCTTCGATCAAAAATGTAATATTTGATCAAAAATTTAACAGATTAAAGCCAATTTTAATCATTTGAGAAGGCCAAGTTCAGATATGGACTCAGCATGTGCATATCCACGTCGTATCTACTTCGTCAAGACTAATCAGAACTTCCTGCCTTACTTCTGCCAAATTTCCGGTTTCGGCCGGATTCCTGGCGAACTACTTGTTTGGCAAACACTACAGCTCAAAACGAATTCAGCATGTCTTCTTACCCCTAAACCGAACATCTACCCAAATTCAAATACAACTTTTACATTTTACGAATTTTCCGGTTTCACCAGGATTCCGGGCGAACTACTTGTCCAGTGAGCTTTTTTTATCTCCTTTTATCTTATCTTTCGTGTTAAACCATAATCGTGTTCAAACATAGGCGAATTTGTTTTATTATCAATTCTTATACAATAGATTCGGATGCGTTGAAAAATGTCAAGTCGTCCGAAAAAATGCAAGATATTTCGGAAAAAAACCCCACAAAATTCGTTGATTTTCGAAGGCTAAATACTGCTTTACCTTTTACTGACAGAAAACATTGTAATCCTAGGATGACTGAATACAGAACATCTTCTGAGTAAACCTTCATTTACTCGATCAAAAAAGGATTTGACTGAAAATTTCCCATGTAGGGGATTTGCCCTAAGGTCTTTGTTTCTTTGTACTTTTGTACCCTTGCAGAATGATCTGAAAAATTCTCAGTCTCGTTTTGCGTTTGCGTTGCGGTGTGGACGTTCATGCGATTATGTCGTATGCCCGAAAACACTGCATGTTCGAATTTTTGTTCTCCACAGTGCTTGTATAATGTATTTGTATTTTTTGTGTAAAATTAAAAAACCTGAACTTGAAACAAAAAAGAATCGTATCGCTTACGGACACAGCAGTGTGAACCAGGGATGACACATCGAGCCACAAGTTGAAACTCTTGGTAAAACCGCTTTGTCGGTATTTTTTACTGTACTTTGTAATGTCTGAAAACTACTATTATTCGCTTGAAGCTGGAGTAAAATTTTGTCTGGCTCGGATAGTTTTGTACAGATCGTGAAAATTCATCGCGGACACGAATAGTCTTCAACTTTTTGCCTGGCGTGAAAAATGTCTCCGTTAAATGCGAAGATCGGCAAAAGTTTGTCATGAAGCTCAGGATAAGGCTTTGAAATTTTGTTTTACAACTGTCAATAAGGTTGGACCCTTACCTTTGCCGTGATCCTACGCATTCTCGTTTGTATCCTTTTTGGGATCCCAAAACGTAAGTGGAGGGATACCTATGACATCGCAAAAGTTGTCCGTCCGTCTGTAAGCACGATAACTCTCGAAGGGAATGAGATATTTTGATGAAACTTGGCGTGAGGATTGTTTGGGTCAAGAGTAAGGTCGAGTTGGTAGGTGGGCTTTGTAGCCCTATATTTAGGGGTGGGGGAGGGGGTTTAAATTAAGGGGTAAGCAAAATATTTTTAAACAGCTAATGAGACAGTCGATTATGGGGTAAGAAGACATGCTTAACACGAGGATGGAAACCATTTTTCTCACCGTACAAGTAGTTCGCCCGGAATCCGGCCAAAGCCGGAAAGTTTGTTAAAAGTAAGTTTTATTTTAAGTTGATTGGATGTTCGATTTAGGTGTAAGAAGACATGCTGAACACGACGGTGAAAGACATTTTCTCGCCGGACAAGTAGTTAGCCCGGAATCCGGCCAAAACCGGAAAACCTGTTAAAAGTAAAAGTTTTATTTGAAGTTAATTATATGTTCGGTTTAGAGGTAGTAAGACATGCTGAACACGATGGTGAAAATCATTTTCTCGCCGGGCAAGTAATTCGCCCGGAATCCGGCCAAAACCGGAAAATTGTTAAAAGTCTTGGTAGTTGATTAGATATCCGATTTAGGGGTAAGAAGAGATGCTGAATCCGTGTATGACAGTCATTTTGTACCCGGACATATAGTTCGCCAGGAATCCGGCTGGAACCGGAAAATGTGTTTTAAGTTAAATTTTAATTTGAAGTTGAATATATGTTCGATACAGGGAAAAGAAGATACGCTGAGTTCGATTTTAGCTTTTTTTTTGCCGGACAGGTAGTTCCGGAATTCGACTGAAACTGGGAAATTTGCAGAAGTAAGGCAGGAAGTTTTCGTCCAAACAGATATGACTTATAGGGGTAAACACAAACATGCTGAATCCATATCTGAACTTGGTTTTCCCAGATGATTAGCTTTTTGGCCTTAATCTGTTTCTGAATTTTAACAGTAAAAATGTTCAAGGAGTCTGGCGAATACTGGAACTGGCGGAGACAAGACCCAATTGTCTGGATCAAATATTGACTTTTTGGGATCCCATCGACACCTTTGTTCTTGTTTATATCAGTATTTTTATTTTAACATAACTTTCGTCTACTGGAAAAGATTCCGCCGCCACTTCGTTGCTTAGCGTCTGTATCAGAGTTAGCAGTTCTGTGGTCTATTCATCGACTGAGACTCTTGACAGAAATGTGCCAGAATTTCACCATGGATGTAAGTGGGAAAGTCACTTATTCCTTCTTACCCGTGGACTCTAATACCACATCTTATACTATTAAGGTAGGGTACTTTCCAATAGGTTGTTTTTCTTTTTGAACTATTCCCCCCCCCCCATTAATTCTATCATTTAAATTTTTTTAATCATTTTTTTAACAATAGTATCTTTAAACAACCAAATCTAAACTGTTAAAAAATTTAGACACTTAAAATAAAAATCTCAATTAGACACACCTTCATACACAAAGTCATCAACCCCAGATATTTTACTGGCACAAAAACTAGGACAAAAGACAGCTTCCATTCCGGCTACTCAAATACACATGATAACTCTTCAATTTTAACTACTTTACTGGAAAAGGTAACACAAAATATAGAAAAAACGCCCACGACTACAAGGGGCTGCTCCCAGTTTTAATGAATTCTAGTAAAAAACTTCACTGACAAATAAATAATCATGTAACTAATATATAACGTTATTACTGTTATTGTTATATAGAAGGAACCAAGTGTAAAAATCGTTCAGACAAGCTTTTAATTAGTTATGCTAAACCATACAAGCCAGTGGCAACAACAACAATATGTATATGGATAACGATGGTACTTAAGATCTCTGGTGTGGATGTTAATGAGTTAATGAGAGCCCATAGTGTTGGTTCTGCATCTGCGCAGAAATTGTCTAGATTAGGAATAACTGTTGACAAAATTTTAAATAATGTGGGATGGCGCTCAGCCGCTACGTATGCTATATTTTATACTAAGCCAGTAGAAAACGTGTATATTTTAAGTAATGTTGTTTATCTTCAAGATGATTTTCGATAGAATTTGTTTTAGTAAATGGTTTTTATTCAGTGGAAAACCGTGAAACAAATTTTTTGGACATCAGCTTTAAAATCTTAGCTGAACTATCCGGACCCAGTGCTCTGGTGAGGGATACTAGTGGGATTAAACAAGCCTAACTAAGGTGAAATTTGATACTTGTTATCCCGAACAAGGAGAGCACTGGAGAAGTGAGAGTCCAGCTCCCATCCTCAGGGGGTTTGTTTGGGTTAAGTTTAGTAGGCCTCCAAAAAACTTGTATCACGGGCTCTAAATCCTGATCAGCCTAGCACACTACCCCCTCGTAAGCCGGACGCGGATCTCAGCTAAAGTCTCACGTCGCCAGTTATCTGGTGATGGATAATGATTATCATGTGTTAAATGACATTCGAATAAGAGCTTATGTCTAGTTTTATCTACCACTGGTAGACTAATGCTCAGATTTGAAAAGCACTTCCCACTCGATTGCTCTTAGCTAGCTGTCTCTGTTTTAACCCTATCTATTTATTGTTACTTTTTGTTGACCATTTGTTAGTCACAATAGAAATACAACCTGAAGAGATTAGGGCGTCACAGCGGTCTCCGGCCATTTACCGTTGGACCAGAGAACAAAGATTGAGGCGGAGCAACAGATAGCACGGAGAAGAGCCGTCATGGCATGGAGGAGAACCAGAATGAAACGGTCAGGAGCAATCAACAGTGTTTCAATTGCCCCCGTGACTCTGTGGCGAAAGGTGTGAAGAGAAAGGATGTATTCTTTGCTGATGAACACTTGTGCCGTGCCGATTTGGCCGATGAGCAATCCAGATCTGCTTGAAGGTAAGAGTGATTCTAGTTTTCAGTATTAGTGAGCGGTAAGCTCGATCTTATTGCTTGAAATAAGAACATCTTATAGCGATGGCAACTATATAAGCTTTACGAACCACTGGAATGTAAGTTCAAAAAGTGAAAAAAAACGATGCTGAAAGACAGTACATCTGAACAAGAGACAGCTAAACTGATTATCCGATTGAAATATTCTGACTTCGGTGTCTGAAAAGGTGCGATACTGGGGCAGACTGACGGACGATAACAAATTCAGGCGAATGTACTGTTTTTCGTGTAAGGGTGTTTGAGTGTGTAACTATAGTCCGACCAACGGCAACAACCGAGGCGTCTGCTTTCGGTGTTACTTGACCAGTTCTCATCTTTCTTCTCAGGGTTCAACCTCGGTCAAAGACAATACATCGGTTCCGTTCGTCGCGAGTGATTTTTTTTATTATTACATATTGGCTGATATTTTACGGTTGAACTTAACTCGGTTGTCTTTTTTGTCCCTTAACTCAATGTTTTCATATACACATTTTGGGAAGTTGTTGTCTGTTTTTATTAAAGCCTTCATGCGTTTCATTCGTTTTTGCATGAGAGTAGATCGGTGTCACCTGTTACCAGTCTGTCGTGTGTATTAGATCTCAGATTCACCTGGTTGTAACGTTATCTGTGAAATAGTAGACGATCGTTCCGCACGTGGGTGACTTGACAAACAGATCTGAGGACATGATCAACGCGATGACCCCTGAAAGGGGTGTGTCGTCTCGTGTTTCCAAGCTAGGTCGTAACCAGCGAAGCGATGAAATCAGTTTTGCACACGTTGGTGCAGCTTTCAAGCACGAACGGATTTGGCGTTTGCGGTTCTTCAATTATCTGTCACGTTGAGCAAATGCGGTTTGAAGAGATTATCTTCATGGTTGCATGATACTAACCAATGCGTGTGGTCGCTCAGTTAAGTCACTAAGTTTATGATGCCAACGATAATCACAGATAATAATTGGCAAATTTGTGCGTATGACCGCCATCAAATAGTCTTGAACTTTGGAGATGAGAACTAATGAGATGCGATCTCGCCTCACGGTACTACTTACTAATAACCTCTGCCCTCTCCCAGAGTTTATTTTACATCTGCGTAAGAAGTCCATCTGATGAAGCTGCTATTTAATTATGTCCTGAACAGTAATTTTACCATTTCAGTGCACTCTGATCCCTATTTGTCCTTCGGGCTAACAAGAAATTAGCTCATGTAATCACCATCTTCACATAACAAAAAATAGTTAAATGGCGTACTACTCAGATTATGATAAAAACAATAATAAGTCCATATACTACTTCGGGTCATTTCTTGCACTACATTTTTCTGGGTGGCCTTTAGGAGGCGACCCCGAAACTTTTATGTCGTCTGCTCACTTGGAGCCTTACTGTTCGACCAGCTTTCCGCCATTTACTTTTGATGCTCGAGAGACAGAATCACATTTCTGACTTAGCTCAACCGATTGTTCCCGAATTATGCACTTAGTGCTTATTTTATTTGGTTTGCTAACAGATTTAGCGTTAAGCTTCGCTTGTCGCTTTAGATTACGCACGAGGGCATAACAGCTTATTAGCTGCAAAGATCACTCTATGTCGAGTGGAGTGAATGGAAGCGTTTGGAGTACGTGAGTTCGGGATAGGGGATTACAGATATAAACGGAATGTATTTTTTTTCTTAAAAAAAAAGAAAGATTAAGCAGGGTCGCTCTATTCCACTGAGAGGCATGCCTTATAGTTTGGAGCGGTCTTATTATTTTGCTAGTGTATTTTTCCGGTTAGGCCATACATGTACAAACAAAAATCTATAACAAGTAACCTACAAGACTTTCATCCGCATTCGCCTGAGAAGCAGTAAATTCAAATTGTCAGTCCAGTTCTCTTGTGTAGCCTGACAAGTATGACACCAAGAGCTCTTGTAACTGACAACACTCTTTAGTCGCTTATCGGAGTTTATTACTACTAAGTCATGGAACGTTTCTTTCTTCTCCTTAATGGATTTTCGTCATTTCCCCGTCCGACTTTATTGTTTTTGTCTTTCGCCCTACGATGTGCTGGTTTTATAGAAGGATTAAGTGTTTTCCGGGATCTAACCTCATTAATTCTGTGCACGCAGACACTTACGGTATTAGAAAAGCCATTAAGGACTCTGTCAATAGAAAGTCAAATTAGCTGCTATGGTCTTTTCTTCTGGCAAAAAAAACTAATACCGAAGGCACCATAGACAAGCAGTCGGAATGGGCGAAAGTAGATTCTTATATGTTGTTCGTAATCAAGATATCCAATTTACATTCCCATCAAATTTGTAGCTCGTTGATTCTTCTAGTACGGTTGGTTTTGTGTTTTATGTCAAGACGATTGACATTGCCAGTCGATAGAAATTACTATTGTGGACACTTCTGTCCTTATCTTTCTCTAAAATTCTCCTGATGTTTAATGTCAGGACTCGGTGCTGTGAAATCTAGCTTGGTTCATCTCTGCCCTCGTATTATTTAAAACTAGTCAAAGCCATTAATGATTCAGAAGAAAAGGTTTTAAGCTCGCTCAGTCAGAAGGGTCGTCCACTATCAACCTTTCAACTGAGCTATAATTATAATAGGCTAATGTATTGAAAAAGCTAAATACGGCCGCACATCAGAAGCCTTGCCAACAAATTCTAAGTACTAAACAAAAACGCAAACCATTTTTTTTTCTTTTTAAAAAAAAATTAACTATTTTCAAACCATATTCTTCTCATTTAACTTAGTGTCGTCACACTATCCATTCTCTTCTCCCTTTAAAGTATAGGTCAGCACTATCGTCGTACCAGCAGAAGGGCCTTGTGAATAAATCTAAGCAACACGGATCGGGCCCTAAATATTATCGAGGTCTCAAGATAATTTATTTTAAAATCCTGTCGTCGGTTGGCGATCCTCAAAGACTATTTCTCAGATTATAATTGTCTGATGGGCTCATTTTGTTTTGTTCGTTAAAGCTGTCTCTTATGATGCATTTCTTTCGCTTCCTCCAAGAGGGGACAGATGGTTATTGTCAGTATTCTTTCGGTGTCATTCCATCGTTAATGACTTACTCTTAATCTCTGTCTACACAGGCCATTATTACATCGGTCCTTAGAAATGGGCCGTAAAACCATGGAGATCGAGGAGTATTTTGATTGGCTAAGTGACCATTAGCTTGCCTCTGAATTAATCGACAATAGAGCGACAGATGTGGGTATTTGTATCACACGGATCATCACGTCGATTCTACATTAGGGTGGGCTTTACATGTATGCGGATGTTAAGGTACCTTGTCAGAACACGGTTAAATATACAGTGGGTCAGTCTTCGATTTTATAAATCAGGGAATAGTTCATCTATAACATCCTGCGGTTCTCCTTCTCTACATAAAATTAATAACTGTATGGCCTATTTTTTTTATTTTTTTTTTAATTTTCTCTTGTGCTCGGATGGTTCTTGCAAATTGATGTCTGGTCTTTGTTTATCACGTCACATTATCGCATGATCTGTTTTCAATTGCCATAGCTAGCCGTCAGCAAAATGACTCGAGCTTCTGCGTGCTCAGAACACGTGCAATAAGCTTGCGTGTTGAAATAATTGTACTACAGTAATCGAAAGAGGGCCATTATAGGTCTGTTAAAGACAGTAGTATTAGTGCTTTTGTCAGTCTGGATGAACCCTGGTTACTGGAATCGACCCAGGATTGGTCACCAAAAGTAACTTCGTATACCCTGGAAAGTAACCCAAAAGTATCTCAAAGTAACCCAATGTAACCCAATGCAATGTAGCCCAAAGTAACCCAATGTAACCAAAAGTAACCCAAAGTAACCCTGAGTAACCCAAAGGATCCTGAAGTAACTCGTCACCCTGGTTGTTGGTGACCAACCCCGGGAATCGACAGTTAGCTTTTTTCCGCGTGTTATAACTGTTTTGACGGAACTGTGTTTTTCCAATTTTTATCCAGAAAATGGGTCCGTGTGCGGTTATCTAAAAACTGGACTACTCATTGTTGACAGTTAGCGAACCATCCTCTTTGTGTATGTTTGTTTTCTTTTACCGCACACTTTCATAGCTTTTTCTTAGCCTTTTGAAAGAAGTTGGCAGTAACTGTGTTGCCAATCGCGTGCTGCCACACACCCAGTCGAAAAAGTGTAACGACAATCACCCATGCAATTTTCCACCATTAATTTAGTGTCTATCGCTCTTTTTCCACGCATTAATCAAACCACTCACGCTTGTTTCTTTGCAGATCTATACGGTGTCCGCATTACGTCACCTCAAGCTCTAGCCGAAGGAATAAAACAGAGCCATGCAGGTGCACCTCAGCTGCAATCACTGGCTTCGGGTCAAAACACAAATTATCGTCTTGCTGTTGATGATGACAACGATAGCGATGACATACCGCCTGTTCAAGAGAATGAGCTGTTTGATGACGACCTGTCAGAGATTGATGATGAGATAGTCGAGGATGATATGGACGAGAACGCGTGTCCTTGCTTCTGTCATTGCCACTCGATGTGGGGAGTCATATCAAGACGCATTCAACAGTCAACTTCTGCAGAGCGTTGTCGCATTTACTTGCTCATTGCATTCCATCGGCTGCAATGGCTTCGCGCAAACCTCTAGAAAGCCTTTTGGCCATTGTCACAGAGACCTTTGCGCTACCCGTGCAGTCTTTCGTTGTACATATTAACTGATTTTTTATACAAAAAGGGAAAATTGCTAGATGGGAAATCTATGCATCTCAGCTGTAATGAACAGCCTCCATTGTACCCAGTTACGTCTTTCAATAACAGTAGTGCTTTGCTAGTTTTTTTTTACTTTTGTACTGGTCGTGTCAAGAGCCCATCATATTTCTTCATTCGCTACTCTCTTTAGGAAGGTGACACACTGTATTATTTTCTTGAACCTTTTACTTTGCGTAGCGCCGTTGAGAGCTTAACCGAGTAGGAAATAAATGAGCCAGAATCCGTATAAAGCCTAAAGTCAAAAGCCCACATTTGATGTACACCGATGTACATCAGTTTAAGTATACCTGTACACCAACTTAAGAAAGAACAGTGGCGAATGAGGGTGGGCACTTGGTAATTTGTTGTATTTCTGTGATCTCTGATCCCTTCCCTGTTTCAGGATGATTTTGTTAGTCAACTTCTAGCGTTTGATCTCTGTTTCTGTGTTTTCTTTTCTTGCTTAGATCATGTTGTGTAAGATGCAGTTGTGACTTTCCACACAAAGGAAGTTAATAAATCACTTGAATGGCAAGTGTTTGTCTTTGTGCAAGGTCCTGTCGTCTCCCATCTGGACTCAAAACTTTGTTCAAGTTTTTCAGCTTTTGTATTAAACTTCATTTATCTCACTTTATTTACCAGAGCTTAAGAATTCCTTCACCACGTTAACTTGTTCTTTTTGCGATCCCAAACATAACTGAGGCCTGAGGGGTACCAACGACATCAAGTTTGGCAGTCGGTCTGTGATCGCTGTAACTATTTCGACGAAACTTCCTACATGGTATTTAGAAGGTTAAATCAGCGGTCAGCGTCCACAGACTGCTTCCGTATTCCAACACTGATAGCGCTGAACGGCTTAAAATATAAGGATGGAATACCTTAGAGTGTAGGTTCAGTCTACGCTCAAACAGATTGGAAGGTCGATGTTGAGGTATTCAGATACTCTACATCGGAAAATACTTTTAGCTTTTACATCGGATGGAATTCGGCCTGGACCAAAACCGGAATTTGAGAAAAAACCTAACTGAAGTGATCAGGGGTTTCATCAAGGGGTAATAGAACAAGCTCAAATGCTACACAATTAATTTTGCCGAGGGGCTGCTCGCTCCCAGAAGCTATATACACCACGTGGCGTGTTTGTGGTGTACCGGTGTCGCGCCGAGGTATACATCGGTGGCGAAGAGTCAGCAACCCTCGATTTTTGTCCGTATCCAGGAATTTATTTCGGTGGTGGTAAGACCTCGGGTAAGACATAGATCAGAGGGCTAAAGGCTATAAAAACAATTAATTTTGTATGTTTCGGGGGGGGGGGGTCGAACCCCCTAGCCTCCCCCCCCCTCCCTGGATACGGACCTGGTCCGATCGGAACCAGTTAAAATCCGGCAGTTCAAGAACAAAGTCAATTACTGGCGGTAAAAAATAAAAGCTAGGTTCTATGCCGTTAGCTTTTGGATAACGTTAACTGTTCGTGGCCAGTGAAAATTGGAAGTCTGGGATGTATCACAAACACTGAATTCCAACGAATATTAAAACAAGCTACACAATAAAATTAGTCGGAACGGGAAAGATCGAAATTTTTTGTCGGGCCTGCAGAATCCAGAATCTACTGTCTGTTTCGTGATAAATGTGAGCTCTTAATTCCACCAAAGTATAATAATAGCGACAAAAAAAACGTGCATCCCCTTACTTTAGTTCGCTTGCATAGTAGTAACCCTTTTGCGCATTGCCTGCCTCCCACGACACCTGGATTCTCATATTTCTTGGGAAGCATAGCAAATCTTTCACGAATAGTTAGTGATGGCATTTTTCAGTTTCGGATATCAACATGCGAAAACATAATCCTTCCGAATATTTCAAAAGCCTTCTTTCATTTTTATTATCCTTCTTGGTCGAAAGTGAATGCTATTTAGGATTCAAATATTTAATCCCTGAAATCTTTTGTGGCCTTGACCGTGGACCCGGATAGAGGGTGGTTTGTAGGAACCATAGCCTGAAGATTTGGTTAAGACTTCATGGTAGCCCCAATTGTGTGATGAGCTGACCGAGGGGCTGTAATACTTTTGTGACAAAATGTGTGATCCTTTTTTTCATCTTTATCAAAATGAAAGGCTCTGATAAAAATTTAGCGGCGGAATAAACCCTCTACAGGAATCAGAAAACCTCCTTTCACTGAAGCATCCATGCTAGTAACTATGCCCGTGCATTCATTTTCTCGTCTCCTTTCGGAATTGCTTTTCTGCCCGGAGTAGTAAAATAATTCTGACCACTTGAGTCGCCATTTTTGATACACGGGTTATCAATGAATTCACGAGCAATCTTTTAAGTCAGGAAAAGGGGACGGCCATCTTTCGGTCAGCTGCTTATCGCCTAAGAATCTCTTCCTTGACCGAACATTTTCGAGTAATTCACCACAAGAGAAACCCACAGTTGTCAGAGAGATCGCTAGCCCTAATCTCAGTTATCCAAAGCCTAATTTACTGGGATATATTCTATGTGGACTCGAGCCTTTCATATGCAGATTGTTCAAAGGGCAAGTATACATCAGCTCAAAAAACAAAAACACTGTCTTTGGTACTTTCAACTTTACCTTGAAATATCTTCCTGCATCCAAGAGTTATTTACAGAAGTTCATTGGGTTTCCGATATAGAAAACAAAAGTCAGGGGACCTTAAGGTAATATTTGATGGTGCAAAACGGATACGTCAGCTGAATTTTATTGGAGCTATATGTTTCGGCACTTCTTGGCAAGGGTCCTCTTCAGGCTCAAAACCGCTCAAGTTGGAAAAAGGGTTTCCCACAAGTTCGTTTTTCCAACTTAAGCGGTTCTGAGCCTGAAGGCGACCCTTGCCAAGAAGGGCCGAAATATAGCTCCAATAAAATTCAGCTGACGCATCCGTTTTGCACCATCAAATATGATTCGCAGTCAGCTTGGGCTGAAGGAATACTTAAGGTAAGTTCTCAGTTTTTCCGGCCAGGCTGTTTTTTCTGTTCTGGATGTTCTCACTAGAATCGGTTGTTTGGCATTCACACTCGCATTTGGTCGGTTATGACTGAGGATGCAAAAACTGACAAATAAGGTATTGTTTTGCGGTAAAACTTTAAAATAATTTCATTAAATATTAGACTTAAACAAAATTTGTAATTACAAGAAAACATTTTAAATAAGTAACAGTCTGATAATAGCTAGCAGACGCCGACATTTCAGTCTCAAAGTCGAAAAATCCTATACTTCGCAATGTTAAATTATTTGACTATCCTTTTTCCGTCGTATAAACTTATTTTAATTTAGCTATGGTGACGTGATTGCAAGACGGATTGTCACATGCTTTAAGATATACTAAAACTAACTTTACTTACTATCTACTAAGTCTGGATATAACTAATACCCAAAAATAAAACTTACATTTAATTTACATAGCCTGTTTACGAACTCCCCAAAACTAATTAAATATTTACACTGCCCCTTTTGAACTTGAATTTACTAGCCCTATTAAACTTGAATATATTATAAACTTTATTTAAAACTGAACATTTATAACTCATTCATTTATGAAAAGACGGATATCTAGTCAGATTTTTCACTTCTCACCAAAAACTATGAAAACACCGAAATCTGAGGAAACAAGACCAAAGGTTTCGATGGGATTCCAACAACTGAATATCTGATGCCGACAATTTGTTAAGGTCGCTTGATTTGCAAGCTAGGCATAGTAGATGAATGAACAGTAACTAAGTATAAAAACATTGTGCTTAAACAAAATCCTAACTCTGTTGATTGGAATGACGTCAAATGTTGACGTCACGAACAACTAACTAACATGGCCAAGTTGTTCATCTTGGGTTGGCTGTACCATTGTCTCGTCGATGAATCCGATTTTCACATAATTGTTCAGCATGCCTTCTTACCCATAAATCAACCACAAGTAAAACTTTTACTTTTAACAAACTTTCCAGTTTGGGCCGGATTCTGGGCGAACTACTTGTCCGGCAACAAAATAAAGCTCAAAATGAATTCACCGTATACCGTATATCCAACATCTAATCAACTTCAAATATAAATTTTACTTACAAGAAATTTTCCGGTTTCAGCCGGATTCCGGACGAACTATATGTCCGGCTAAAAAATACATATACGAATTCAGCACCTGTTCTTGCCCCTAAGTCGGACATCTAATCAACTACAAATACAACTTTTGCTTTTAACAAATTTTCCGGTTTGGGCCAGATTCCGACCTAACTACTTGTCCGAGTACACAATGGCTTTCATGCTTTCAGCATGAAATTCTCACGCTTTCTGACTCCCGAATCGAACACCTAATCAACCTCAAATAAAAATGGTACTTTTAACAGACTTTCCGGTTTCGACCGGATTCCGAGCCAACTACTTGTCGGCCAAAAAAATAGTTTTCATATTCGTGTTCAGCATGTCTTCTTACCCCTTAATCGACTATCTCATTAGCACTTTACAAATATTTTGATTCTCCCTTAATTTAAACCCCCTCCCCCACCCGTAAATTTAGGACTACAAAGCCCATCTACGAACTCACCTTTCCCTTGACCAAAACGATCCTCCCACCAAGTTTCATCAAAATATCTCATTCCCTTCGAAATTTGTCGTGCTTACAGACGGACGGACAGCCGGACAAATTTTGCGATGTCACAGGTATCCCTCTACTTACGTTTTGGGATCCCAAAAATATATCTGGACACAAAAATCTGGCCAGGTTCCTTGTTGATGAACCGCAGTCTGAGCAGTGAGAACTTACCTTTAGAGATCGTAAGATGTTTGCATCCCAACGGATAGTTCGGTCGGTATCCGTTGAAAATCGAGAATCTCAGAACAAAGAATTAATGGTAAGCATACTGTCGAAATTCTTAAACAGAGACCTTGAAACTGAGAAAACTTCCTTCCAGTCCTGATATTTGAGGGGTCAACCTAATTGCCTACTGCAATTAAATGTAATTAAGCTGTTGGAGACTCAATAAAAAAAAACTCTCGCCGTAATAAAGTAAACGACAGCCTCGACGAAAGCTGACCCGAGAGCCTATGTAAAAGCAGTAATCTGAGTACCCAACGTATCTCCAATATTGTAAGAAGAAGCGTGGCAGATAATTACTACTTGTTCTTCCGTTGGAGCCGGTGGCGTGAAGTCATCACGGAACGTGTCACAGTTCAAATCATATTTCCTAGTTTCCGAGGGGAAGTATATTGTTCTAGAGTCGTCAGAGATGGAAATACAGAGGGATTCAGATTTCGGAGAGCAAGGCTGTGTAATTCAGTTACGAAGAATCAAACGCACACCTTGCCAATTATGAATAAACTAACAGTTGGTTCAATAGGGTCTGCCGCTATTGTCACCCTAGCCTGAAACACGAAAAGTGCCAAATAGCCGACGGTGCGGTTAAAAATCAAACCTAATTTCCGTCATGAATTTCCCGTTAAAAAAAAAATCTGTCCTCCAAAAACTTATGAGGCTGATGATCTGCCGACCGGGTACAAACAAAATGTATCTCCATCCACAGCCGTTCCAGGCTAAACCAGTTGCTCACACCCTTCATTCGAACTCGTTCGTGGGAAGCACCCTATTTACAACATTTATCTCAATTAGCTCTGGTGGTCCGTCCATTTTACTGTTCCTCACCCTCCACTGACGGGCTACCTCTGACGTGGTAAACAAGTAAGTGACATCGCATGACAACTTTCCATCTAATTTTAATTAACAGTACTGTACATGCCCCGCCATTCCCACGGTATCCCCCTAGCCTGACCTCGTTTCCCACCTTTTCCCTATGTGCCGAACGAGTTTGTAAATACTCCTTTCTTGCACCTGTTTGGACCTGGAACAACGAAAGTTCCTAGGAATTATTTTCGCTGAGTTGGAATGGGGAAAAGCGTGGGAATGTTTTCCGAAAGGCGAGCCACGCGTGTCCCGCGCTCTTTCGAAGAATTCCCGCCAAACGTGGGATTATTTTTGAATAGTCCGCCAAACAGGCCGTCAGAAGATGGCGGTCGTAAACACACTTGTTTCGAAACAGACAGGAGGGCGGATGGAAATTGCCTTTAGTGGTCTTAAATGAAGACGACTAGGATATTAATCCCTTTCGTTTACTCAGCAAATAGTCGAAGGATGTTTGAACAGACTTTAATCAAATGATCCACAAATGCACAAGCTAAGTTCGTCAGTGTGCTTTTGCGGGCTATTAAGTATTCATGTCATATGAGTTCCTGCCAGTTCTGCAAAGTGAGAGTTTGCTAAGTGGCTGAGAACTGAAAGTCTGCCAGTTTGCCAATTTAATGCGAACGCCGGCCGAAGCATACGTAGACGGGCCTGAATGCAAAACGTACCCAAATAACTGCGGCAGTTGAACCGTAATCACTACTCTGTGCCTAGACATCTGCGATATGTGATCCACAAGACAGTCGGGTTACTAAAATACGAACATAAATATTTGCTAAGCTTCTCACAATTTTCTCTTCGCCACCGATAGATGCCCCAGCAATGGCAGGATTTTCAAAAAGCATTAGCGTGACTCTCCAGACGGATTAATTGACGAGATCCATTAGCTCCCCATTCCCCCATGTTTGATAGCTTATTGTCACAAAGTGCCAGATGTTGCGCGGGCTTTTCAAAAGGTCCCGAGCGTGGAAAACGATTTACAATGGTACAGGATCATTTGAAGGATAAATCAATCGAGGAGGTGTGGCCTGGTGGTTAGTTTCTGGTCCGTGGGGACTTCTTAAGACCCAACTCTTCTCAGTCCCTCTTTAACCGGTCATGATAAAATGGCAAAGTTCGTCGGTCATAACAGCGACCGTATGAGCAACATATTCGAATTGGGAGAAGCTTTAGCAGTAGTCGCTGTGCCATTTTCGGTCCATGCAAGTCTTCTTACGAAACTTTCTTGGGATCGCCTTTTTTTCTAGGCTGCCCTTGATGCTGGTGATGAAAAACTTCTTATACTATGTTACACAAAATGAAGTCTATCGAGGGGGAGGAGGGATTTGACCCCTCCAATTTCACGCTTCTTTTGTGTCTTCGGTCACCCACAGTCAACAAACCGACCTCATCGCACTTGCGAATGGATGTCAGGGAACCCTTTTGGATCGATTTGCTTCTCACAACCAAAGTTTAGGGATATGAGCAGTGTATTGTCACGCATATCAATAGGTAAATCTAAAATCCATAATGTCCCTGTTACCATCATTTTCGGGTTTGCGCGAGTAAGCCTGTTTACAAAATCAGTTATTGTCAAGACCGATTGTGAATAAAGGTTGACGCGGCTTTGTCCTGTTGAGTTGGCACAGTAGGACGGATCAACCTATCACTTTGTTCCTTCGGATAGTGGTTGGGGGTGTTTAACGTCTATTTTGAATGTCAATGTGGTCATTGTGGTCGTCCTTCAGATCTGTAGTAAAATATCGATGAAATTTAGTCTGCTAACTGGGGTACAATACCCTATGTCAGCCTCGTTTAACGATCAGTTAAAGAAAAATCATCATTCACTTTTAAAAAAGAACAAGAGCTAGTAGCTCATATGGCACTTGCAAGGCTGGTTCAGAAAATGAAATATAGAATTTGCCTTTTCGTGGGTTTGTTCTGACCATTTGAAAGCAAAACCCTTGAGATAAGAATGGTCGTGAACTTGGAAATCACGAGAGTGTATCGTTTAGTAAAAAGAGTTTTTTTTTTACCTGGCTGTAATGATGTGCACTTTAAAGGCGGTAGAAATTCATCTGTAAGCAAAACCCTTGAGGCACAAACGATAACAGGCCCTTGAATCATTGATATATATCGTTTGGTCAAAATTATTTTTTTTTCACTTTTCGGTTCGGCAAAACCCTTGTGGCATATATGATCATTGGTTGAGGTGTATCGTTTGATCAAACGTACTTTTCGACCTTGCGACTATAAGATGCGCACTTTAAGGGAACTAGAACTTCATTTGTAAGCAAAACCCTTGATAAAAAAATGATAATGAGCTCATGGGGCTCATGCAAATGTGTATATTGCTTAAACACATTTGTCTTACTTTGCCGTCAAGATTGGTACTTTAAGGAATAGTCGGATTTGGAAAGTGGCGATTTCTATGCCAACCTTGTCGAATCTCTAATATTCCAGTCAAGTTTCATCGTCCCCGCACATGTGGAAGTACCTTAACTCGCAATCACCGGAATTCCGGACCTCCCCCCCCTAACTCCCCCCACAGTGCCCGGAGACAATCCGGTTCTGTAAATGATTTATCCAGAACATCTGTCTGTTATTCCCACAAGGTTCCATCCCGATCTCTCCAGTCTAAACCGGTCATGTGTTTTCCGACCCCCCCCCCCCCTCAATAGTTGTCGGATCCAGACCGGGCATGAACAAGATCACCAGAGACATGACCTCTGTTCAATTACTGAGTTTCACTCGAAACCGATCACCCGTTCAAAAGTTACGCATGACTCAATATTTCGGATTCCCCCTCCCTCCACGACTATTTGATCGAGTAAGTTTTTATTTACAAGCCAGTTTGATCAGGTCCCTGATATGCCTGCCAAGTTTCGTCGTGAAAATGCCCAAAACCGCCATGACCGGAATTCCGGGAAACTCCCCTCCACCTCCCCCCCTAAATGTCCGGATCCAGTCCAATTGTGTAAACAATTTATCTAAAGCAGATGCTTGTTCTTCCCAGCAAGTTTCACTCGGATCCCTCCATTCTAACCGATTTTCGAGATTTCCACCCCCCCCCCCAACTCCCCCGTAGCTGTCGAATCCGTATGGAACATCAGAGATATATCATTTATTCAGTTATTAAGTTTCACTCCAATTTGATCACCCGTTTGAAAGTTACACGCTACTCAATTTTCCGGATTCCCCCGCCCTCCACTCCCCCCTCAGATTGTCGGATCGGGAAACTAATTATTTCCAGGTTAGTTTGGTCGGTTCCCTGATATGCCTGCCAAGTTTCATCGTTCTAGCACATATGGAAGTACCTTAACTCGAAAAAGTGTGACAGACAAACGGACCGACCATTCCCCCGCCCTCCACTCCCCTCCAGATGGTCGGATCGGGAAACTGATTATTTCCAGGTTAGTTTGGTCGGGTCCCTGATATGCCTGCCAAGTTTCAACGTCCTAGCACATCTGGAAGTACCCTAACTAGAAAAAGTGTGACAGACAAACGGACAGACCGACCGACCGACAGACGAAATTGCGATCGTTATATGGCACTTGAGCCAGAGGCTACAAATGCCATAAAAAGGAAAGAAGAATCATGCGTGCGCTAATTCGGCAAGAATCTGAACTAGAGAGCCCACTTGAGCCTCACCCATGTGCCCTGCCCGCTTGAGCACCAAGAACGGAAAGGGATAGGAACAATTTCTTGAACACTGAAATATTTACTTTTCCTACTCTCAAACATATCAGTATTCATGGGTGAAACCAGGTTCTTCTTTGACCTCATGTACCCAAGGTATTGCCATCTTTTGGAAATCACTATACAATGGAGAGGATTGTTAAGTAATTATGTGTTTCTCTCTACGTCGATATTCGTTAAAGATTTTCCCAAATACGTTGTTTTTGCTTAAAAAAAAACTCTACTCTCAGTTCCTGACATCTGTAACTTTCCCTTTTACATATGCCATAACAGTATGACAAAACTGCACATGCATTCACTTCCTTCAGTTGTTACTTACAGTGTCTCTAGCCCCTTTGCTCATCTCCTGCCTCTCTGTTTGTCCAAATCGACGGTGCCGGGATTCCTAAATTCTTCACGTGAGCAGAATGATTAATCTATGGATAAGTAGTGATGGCATATTTGTAAGATTTAGACACCACCCTGTAAACAGTTAACCCTTATGAATATTGTGGATGTCTCTTTTATTTCGTTTTCTCTCTTCATCTGAACGTATAGCTACTGAATACAGGAATTTTGATGCCTGAAATCGATGACAGGCAACAGAGGATGGATTTCTTTGTACCTGAAGATTAGAAGTCCATATTTGGACACGGACTTCGCCTCAAACATGGTTGGAACAATCTAGTTACCCTTCACTTCTTCACTTAAAAGAGGCTTGAAGACCCGATGAAAATGCGTTACGTCGTTGCTCCGCTATTCACTAACAATCAATTCTAATATAGTAGAATTTCACTGTCGGATTTGTGGTATCTCAATTAGCTTCTAAGATTTACGAAAAGTAAGTGGTCGCGCAGTGAGCTGCCTTCCACGAGCTGATCACTGGCCACTGAAAAGCAGCGTTTGTATTAAGACTCAAATTTTCCAAGTCATAGTAGAATTTTGCGTTGTGAGGCCGGCCGTAGATATTCTGAACGTTGTGCTAGAGTAAATAGAGAAAAATAATACAATCCCTTAACACAGTCCAAACAATGCAATACGTTAAGTTAAATGATACAAAGATAATTTTGCTTTTCAGTTAAATTATAAATAATTTTTCTTACTGTTATTTACGAGATTTAAATGTGAAACGGCTAGTTTACTGTATACGAAAGGGTCCGATCTTTCATCATTAATTCCGCATTCAAGTCCATTTGTAAGGATCCACCTGACCCCAAACGTTGCCCTCCATACAATAGCAGTTTATGACCACTGACTAATCCTCAACAGGTGCAGCGCCGTAACCGACAGTGAGTCACCAGGAGTTGAAAGATTTTGGAGTAATAGATGTTCACGATGCAAGCTCATTACCAGCGCAAATCTGGTCCACCCTGTGGGAGAGTCCCGACAGTCCAGCCGATGTAGGAAAGCCCACAAACAGTGAATTAGTAAAATGAAGGGATATTAGTAGGCTATTGCATTAAAAAAACAAGGCACAAACACAAAAATGGACCATGGGCAGGGGAATGGATTTTCGAGAATTATGGCTACGAAGATGAACCTAGGGGTTGTCCACTCTCAATTTGAGTGTACAGTCGGCACCGGCTGACACCAGCTGGTACCGGCCGCCAAGTGTTGGAACATTAAACTAAGCACGTTTCGAAGCATTTGAAAGATGCATCGCCTAATTTCTGGACGGCATCGGTGCTGGCACCACTGATTTCGGTCGGTGCCGGGAAAGGACGTACAGCAGGTGCCGGTGAGTGGGTAACCCCTCGAGATGAACATGCCACATAAAAATATATGGTCTCAATTCTCAAAGCTAGCTAAATCGTCGCACAAGGTGATATTAGACAAATGACGTTTGAACGGATTACAGCCATATAGTTTATTTCCTATACCCCGCTTTCCAAAAAGTGTGTTTAAAAATAAATTAAATACTTACTTACTATACAGGGAATGCAATTAAAACCTTGGACAAGACGTGGGAGTCCAGCCAGGGAAGGTAAGTCAAAAAGTTCTATAGTTATCTCGAATACCCCTTGATTCCCCCTCCAGATCCCCCTTGTTGTTGTCAAAAAGCGAAACCTGGTGCTTTCAAGGGTAAACTATTACGTGACCTGATGGCTGAGCTACGCCGTTTGCCGGAAAACTTCCCTCATTTGAGCCAATTAGCTGGCTTCCCTCGTTTCTTGATTCCGGTAGCTTATCCCCTGAGTTGGAAACAAAGTAACAGTTATGAACTTTCTTGCTACAACTCTTGTTGTTTCAGATGGGTAATTTTAGCTGGCGCAAAATTGACTTCTGTCCCCTTTCTAAACACTTCAGTAAATCACAAGTTTTGGGGCAAACTTTCCCGGTCTGAAAATACATTGTTTGCGACGCTGGATTCTGTTAGAAAACGCGACATCGAATCAGAACGACTTTTCTCATAGTTTGCTATTTGGCTGTTTACAACAATGTATTGAGACAACTCGGAGCTAACTTTGAGAAGGGTCACCCAGAAAGTTCCCCTATATGACAATCCAAACAGGGAGCTAGAGCTGATACGCGGAGGAAAAAGGTAATTTACCTTCTTCAAATTCTTTGTGTGAAGAATACGCAAATTAGTCCGTTGCACTAATTTGCTTTCTTATTTACGATTTGACTTTTCCAATTCTAATTTCCTACGGGAATCTTGCCTTGACTGACGCTAGTCGCTAGGGCTAATTACGTTCCAGGATACACCGGAAGACAAATATGGGAAAAAAGGATTGACAAGCGAAAGAATCCAATAAATGAACTTTTTGATTCGTACAAGGAATAACTTGGATTTCAACTATACGACAGCTTGCATTTCAGATGAGAGCGTCTGTTCCTTAATCATCGCCAGGAAATAGTATTCATTGTTTCTTTCCGGGCGGAAATCCTAAGGCCTCGGAAAACCCGAGTTTTTTTGTTCTTTCAAATCACCACCCGGAACCAATCTTGAATGCGAAACTTCAGTATGAAGATGAAGCGAAATTCTAACTTACCACTGGTCCAACCGCAAGTCCAATCTCCATCATTAGTAACCAAGGCCGTATCCGGGGGGGGGGGGGAGGGTTAGGGGGTTGAACCCCCCCCCCGCCCCCGAAACATACAAAAATTCCCTATTGACTCTAACTGTTTCTCCCGATTATCTGTCAGGAGAACGAGAGTGCAAAACCATCCCAACTTTCGAACACAAATAATAGCGCTTGTTTATTGAGCAAAAAGGCCTAACAAGATTTAATACACTTCACAAAGAAACTATTACAGCTCTAGAAATACTATGCTACATAAACTAAGCTAAACTTTCATTCCTGAGACTAAATCCTTTAGTCACATATTTACAAACATCTACGATACATTTGGGGTTCGTAGACTTCAGGATCCGGGGAAGCGATATCAAGAATGGGTAATACGAGAAGAAGCCGTAATATTGGAAACAAAGTAACAAAATAACGTAGGAAAACTAAATACCTAAAAATACTAGGACAGGCTAAAGCAACAATATTTTTCCGGACATTTCCTTAAACACCTCGACCATACCTCTTTGCTTTTAAAAGAGGGTCTGGCAATACACTGCGTGTGCTTAAAACCACCTCCTGACCGTATTGCGTGATACCTATAATCTTATCCTTCCACGAAATACCATAAACAATGACACAACTGCACATTCGTCCACTTCCTGATACATGCAAGTGTCTAACCCCTGTTGCTTATACCCCCTCAATGCACTCAGCGACGCCGGGATTCTTGAATTCCTCGCATGGGCATTACGAATCTTCATCGAATAATTAGAAATACTATAATCCAAGATATTTAAATATCAGCATGCAATAAGTTCATCCTTCCTAATATTTTGAATGTTTCTGTTCATTATATTTCTATTCTTGCTCGAAACGTGTTGCTCTGTAGTAGGGAATCTTTCTTGCCTGAAATATTAGCGGGTAATGAATAGAATATAGAATGTTTGATAGTGCAAAACGGATACGTCAGCTGAATTTTATTTATGTGGGATAAAAAGTTTTTTTCCACAAGTTCGTATTTTCAACTTGAGCGGCTCTAAGCTTGAGGAGGACCCTTGCCAAGAAGGGCCGAAATATAGCTCCAATAAAATCAGGTGACGTATCCGTTTTGCACTATCAAACAGGATTCGCAGTCAGCTTGGGCTGAAGGAATAGAATATAGAATATAATATACTACCAAAGTAAGCCCGAGGGCCATGGCGAAAAACTGTACTAATACACTACCCTTAAAAAACAAAAAAAAATGTCGATAAATAGGTCTGGTGATTTGTCTTCCGTCTTTCACAGGGGACCTGTTGTCACATATTAAGACTGGCTATTGGTATAGGAATATGTTGAATGTTGGATACAGCTAAAGAACAAAATTGAACTGAACTGAACTAAATTATATAAATTACAAAAACTCCTTCTGTTCCAAAAATCTCGTTCTATGCTCCATCGCAAGCCGCAAGTAAAGCCCATGTTTTTTTTACAGTAAGAAAAAAATCACCCTTCATCATCCTTACATCCTTACATTCTTCATCATATTCTGTCTCACCAAATACCAGACCCACAGGAGAGGGTAGGTTTGTATCAGGCAGAAGGATTGGAAAAGTATTAACACTTGGCAAAAGGTCTGTTTCAATTGAAGGGATAGTCGACAGAGCGCTAACAATTTATTTCATGCATGCTTTTTGAAGCACATTCGTTGCCAGAACAAATTCACCGCCTTTCGAGTAAAGTCTGATTTTTGGATACGCTTGGAAAAGGTCTGAACTCCGAAGTAATTTGCAGGATTAAAATGATACCAGTAATATGCAAATCCATCTACAACAGTATATCTGTCTTTAAGTGGAACCGATACCTTTAATCTGATTTCCCAGTGCAGCAATTACCACCGTCTAATGACTTGTACATTAATTATAAAGGATCCCCGAAGAGCGGAAATAATACTGATTATTCATTTTCCGATTTACGGATTTAGCTGTATTAGGAAATGTCGTAGCACTCTCAGTAAAGGGTATCTAATATCTGTCAAGACAGCCATGCTGGCTATCACCTCTTCACGTACTGCGCCTAGCTTTGTCATTGCAATAAAGTCTGTCAATGTCAAACTGGTACGAAAACTATGTCGTTAAGTTTACCGAGGGTTTTCTACACTGGATAACCGACCCAAATTAGGGAGTGCCAGGAGAGGGGGAGTGTAACAAGGTGTTTTTCCTTCTTGTTCATGTTCAGCCCACGGCTTTGTTTGTCCACACGTAAAGCCTTCCCAAGGGGGACATGATGTCCATTTTCTGCTTGAATGTGTCAGCGTTTTGTTTCATGGAAAGGCAGACTCAATAAATGGATTACGCTTATAATTTGACAGACTCCTGTGCATAAAGAGCTCACGTTTGATTCATTAATTAATTTTCTTTATTAAATGACTGCAGCTGCTCACGTTTTGTCACTGCTCAGTCTGGCATCGAAAATGAAGTGAGAATTTAGTCGTACTCGCATTATCTCTGCAGTCAAACGCGGTAGGGGAGCTACGCATTTCCTTTGGTTAGTGACGGAAGAAATCACCAAGGTTGACAGTTGTTGATTCTATAAAATGAGGATCAGACTGCTAGTCGTAAGGTAACAAACTGGTCTCCCATCCTAGCCTGTCGACTCCAACCTGCCCAAGTAAAGACTGCTCTTTAAAGAGCAGATTTACCTACAGATTCTTGTCCGGTCGTCACTCATCAATACGGCAAACTAATTTATGACTCCAGTTTTGCACTGTTCCTCAACAAAGTCCAACGTCTGTTCCACCTGTGCGAACGTTGCTATTAGCAATCATCACTTGGAAAAAAACACAATCAAGCCAATATGATTATATCGGCATTTTAGAGGAAATTTGTGGTGCTTAAAATCTCTCCCTCTTCGGCTCCTATTTTTTTCGATCATATCAAGATTTCACAACAAAATATCATGCGGGCCTCATTTAAGCTGTCCAAATGTGTCATCCTTACTTCCCAGCTCGTCCACTCCCATTTTTTTCCACCAAGAAAAGGGTCCAGGACAATACTGCAACAGTAAATGCTTTTTCCCATCATTCGCATACGTCGAACAGAAAGAAAGCGCAGGTGGCAGGTGTTTTCTCCATAGTCTACACGCTACGGGGAGCCCAGGTGGATTTGATCGATATGAGTACGAGAAGATTTGTCAATTTACGCACAAAACAGAAAAGGTGCCACCATAATGTCCATAATATCAAAGATATATTTATTTATGCTGTGGGGAGGGCCAACAAGTCTGGCCGAAACTCAGGCCACAAATGGCCCATTGTCTCGATCCCAAAAATAAGAATTGATGGCAAGTCTCCACTCTGTACACAAATGTTAAAAACACCACTCACTATAACACCTGTTATCGCATTCTTCACCATTAAGGCCTCTTAAGTCCCCGTCAGCAAGCTTTGATGGTCGCACCCCCAATACACAAAAATACACGTAGGCTAATAAGCAAAGCGTAGCATAGATAACGCAAGTGGAGGTTTCGGTAAACACGAACTTCACCAACTACGTATTTGACTAGCCTGCTAGTCACTAGATCTTCCATCTCTTTAGCGACTCCATATGCTTCGCTTCTTCGTTATTAGACAGCCTAGTTCTAATGATGATTTATTCATTCCACCATAAATTTGCATACTCAAGAAGTTTTCTTTATTGCTGAGCAGATTCAGATAAACGTGCCATCCATCAGGGAAGTGTGAGGCGATTATGCTCTGTTTTAATGTTGGTATACGATCGCCCTAAATGATATTAATCATTGTCTTGAATGTCTCCACAGCGCAATATTGCAAGCTCAATTTAGATGGAGCAGAGGGCATGCATTATGGATGAAAACAGTGTTATCAAATCAAAGCCACTGTCATTTAATTTCCAGAGCACCGACTCACTTGAAACAAAGAGAAAGAGGAGTTGGGTGCTACCATTCGCGGTGTGAAATGTGGAACCAGACGCCATCGTTTGTCAAAAGGGCAATACTCTAACAGTCAATTCAAGGCGGCCTGCATGTTGCATGTAATTCATGAGCAACAATCCTTAGAGTTAGGTGTGAATAAAATCGGGATTGTCTGATGGCTGGACCAAAATTTGATCTACATGAACATGAACTACCATCCATCACTGAACTGAAAATGGGGTAGAAACTATTAGAGGCTGTCAGTCGACTGGAATGATTACCGTCAACATTACAATATTTTTTCTGCAAAATCTGAATATGAGCCAAGATTTAAAGAAGCTGAATAAATGCTTTGTTATAACAAGCCAATGAATTCCGGCCGCTCATAAATCATTCACTGGTCCTGACTGTATTAACTAGATCTCCGTACACGCCATTCAAATATGGCTGAGTGTTAGGAAGGAATTAGCCATTTTCACTGAAAATAAGATATTGCCAATAATAATGTCTCTTTAGACGAAAGGGCAAATAATGGCATTGGCCTGTCGCAAATAACAAAACCAAATAATTCGTTGCACCTTATCCAATAGGTGTGAGAGCTTATTGGCCCTCTTGTAAAAAAAAGACCAAGGGTATCGATGGGATCCCAAAAATTCAATATTTGATCCAGACAATTTGGTCTTGTCTACGCCAGATCCAGTCTTCGCCAGACTCCTTGAACATTTTTACTATTAAAATTCAGAAACAGATTAAGGCCAAAATGCTAATCATCTGAGAAAACCAAGTTCAGATATGGATTCAGCATGTTTGTGTTTACCCCTATAAGTCATATTTGTTTGGACAAAAACTTCCTGCCTTAATTCTGCGAATTTCCCAGTTTCGGCCGAAAAAAAAGAAGCTAAAATCGAACTCAGCGTATCTTCTTTCCCCTATATCGAACATCTAATCAACTTCAAATTAAAATTTAACTTAAAACAAATTTTCCGGTTCCAGCCGGATTCCGGGCGAAATATATGTCCGGGTACAAAATGTCTGTCATACAATGATTCAGCATCTCTTCTTACCCCTAAATCGCATATCTAATCAACTACGAAGACTTTTAACAATTTTCCGGTTTTGGCCGGATTCCGGGCGAACTACTTGCCCGACGAGAAAATGATTTTCACCATCGTGTTCAGCATGTCTTACTACCCGTAAACCGAACATTTCCATCCCTGGGGCGCCCCTCCCCCAATTCTGTCGGCCAGTCAGTTAAAAATAACCGAGTCGGCGCGAAGCACCGCGATTTTTCGTCAAAACAGTTGATTTTTTTTTATGAAAACAGTAGATTTTTCTGAAAATTGGTCGATTTTTCGTCAAAATAGACGGTCTCTGAGAACCAGTGGATTTTTCTGAAAACCAGTGGATTTTTCTGAAAATCAGTTGATTTTTTTCAACACTGTCATTTTTTGTTGTTGAAAACAGTCGGTAAAAATTACCGGCCAGTCGGTAAATGCCTCGTCCCCCCCCAAACATTTTGGCTAGTAACGCCACTGACCCAAACAATCCTCACACCAAGTTTCATCAAAATATCTCATTCCCTTCGATCGTGCTTACAGACGGACGGACGGACTGACAACTTTTGCGATGTCATAGGTATCCGTCCACTTACGTTTTGGGATCCCAAAAACAGATCTAAGAACTTCCACGATGGGCGGACGAGGTTGGAGTTCGTGGAATTCAGGATATGCTACCGAGAAGAGCAAGACCAATGGTTTCGATGGGATCCCAAAAATTTACTATCTGATCCAGACAATTGGGTCTTGTATACGTCAGATCCAGTCTTCGCCAGACTCCTTGAACATTTTTGCTATTAAAATTCAGAAACAGATTAAGGCCAAAAAGCTAATCATCTGAGAAACCAAGTTCAGATATAGATTCAGCATGTTTGTGTTTACCCCTATAAGTCATATCTGTTTGGACGAAAACTTCCTGCCTTACTTCTTCGAATTTCCCAGGTTCGGCCGAATTCCAGAAGTACCTGTCCGGCAAAAAAAAGAAGCTAAAATCGAATTCAGCGTATCTTCTTTGCCCTATATCCAACACAAATAAAAAAATAAATTCTGATATGGATTCAGCATGTGTGTTTACCCCTATAAGTCATCTATTTTGACGAAAACGATCGAAACTTTCTGCCTTACTTCTGCCAATTTTCCGGTCCGGCGGAATTCCGGAACTACGTGTCTGGCGAAAAATAAAGCCAAAAACGAATTCAGCGTATCTCCTTAACCCTATATCCAACACAAATAAAAATTTATCTTAAAAGAAATGTTCCGGTTTCAGCCGGCTTCTAGGCAAACTATATATCCGGGTAAAAAATTATTGCCATGGACTGATTCAGCATCTCATTTTACCCCTAAATCGGACGTCTTATCAGCTACAAATATAACTTTTACTTTTAACCGACTTTCCGGTTTTGGCCGGATTGCGGCGAACTACTTGTCCGGCGAGGAAACGGTTTTCATAATCGTATTCAGCATGTCTTTATTCTCATTATCTCATAATCTGTTTAAAAATATTTTGTTTTCCCCTTAATCTGAACCCCCTCCCCCACCCTAAATGTAGAGCTACAGAGCCCATCTACGAACTCGACCTTTCCATTGACCCAAAAGGATCCTCCCACCAAGTTTCATCAAAATACCTCATTCCCTTCGAGATTTATCTTGCTCACAGACGGACAGACAGACGAACAACTTTCGTGATGTCATAGGTATCCCTCCACTTACGTTTTGGGATCCCAAAAACCAAACCACCAAAAAATGCAACCCTGAAATGCAAAAGGATCTTCCATAGAGAAGGTAGTGAACCAAAATATATTTAGCTATTTGTTTTTAGTTTTTATTCATATATCAACCAAATATTTTCCTTTCTTTCTGGTGTTCTTGTTAAATTGCATTTTGAGCTTGCCCATTTGCGTGCTTCCGAATCGGGACAGCATGGCCACGTAGAGTCCCAGTTGAGACTAGCGACTTGGATCTAGACATCGCAAATGCAAAATCAAATGATCAAAGAAGGACGTAAATCTGCTCGGCCTATGGTAGTAATGATCCGTCACCATCGACTACCTGCCACTTTCAAGTCAACAACAACTTTTCAATTAACCAGATAATCTTTCTTCAGTGAGGTGTTTTTGTTCATCCTGTACCTGTCAAAGACGCCAGGGTTCATGCTCTAGCTACCCTTTTGACAACCAACTCAACAGAACTCGTGACGCATAAGTGTTTACTGAAACTACCTTTTGTCAACTCCCCCTAGCTCAACAATGATCAGCTTAAGAGATTGAGCATTATGTTGTGAGCCTACGAATTAACCAGAGGGACAAATCAAAGTGCGACAAGTGATTTTACCCACCTGCCTACTACTGTGAAAGGCTGTATTCGTCTGACTTGTCGTAGAACCTGAAATCACTGACGACACTGTGAGAGAGAAGTAAGCAGCGCTAACTTCTACCAACTACTAAGGTTGAGAACATTGACGCTAGAAGTATTAGCTTCACGCCTTTTGGGTTCGAGACATTTCGTTTCCTTTCTTTCTCCTTCTTAAAAAGTGTATTAGATCCATCAAAAAATGAAATGAATGGTCAGACGAAATAGCATATGGTCGAATCTACCCGTTTGATAGCAAAAGTGATACTTTAAGTGCGAGTGCGAGAGTCCTGAGTGCGCTACACGAATATGTCAAAAATTCGTTAGCGCAGTCAAATATGACTCGCAATCAGTTGGGATGATGGAGTACTTAGTATCTTTTCATTTAAAGGACACCTTGCACTCTGCTCAAATATTCTGAGATAGTCTGTTGACCACTTTATAACCAAGCTATGGTTACAGAAAGTTACACACGGCTTCCGCTGTTTTTAGCCTCTTCTGTGTCCTTTTCCGGGATGACAGTCTTGGCAAAATCTGCATAACCTGTCTCCCGTCGAATAAGTAGAATGAATTACTATCATAAGTACGATGCATACTTTAACTTTTATTTTGATACAGATTGTAAAGCTTCTCTTCCACCCAACATGCTCGTACGAATCTTTTTATTCCCTGTTGATTAGCACGCAAGTCGCCGTCACGTCGCTTCATGAAGAGTCGGATATCCTCATAGCTGATTTTGACCAAATGAACAGTTCCAGGTGTCATGTCACCACTATTGAAAACGGAGAAACGTAAGATCCGCTACCTTGCAAGCGTTGGGGGGGGGGGGGTCTTGCAATCAAGAGGCTCCGTTCAAACTGAACTCTGTGACAGACTTCACTGATGGTGTGGGAACAGCTCATTCTTTTGTTTGTCTTTCCGCTGTATTTATTTTTGCGTCACACTGAAACTGAACGAAGTTTGACTGATCCATTATCTGGCGTCCAACTAAACACCACACAGCCTATTTTACTACAGAAATGGTCATCGTAACATCTGCATGTGGAGTCTGATGATGATTGATTGCTACAGTATTCAGCTCCGACCGCTTCAGTCTGGCGGGAAATTCAATCTTTCCCTCTCCGCGCTGGTCATCGCTCATGGAGGGAAAATCGTCGAAACTCGGGAGCGGCACGTGCAACAGTCGACAGATTTAGAACTTAGCACAAAGCTTTAAATGCACTTTTTGATTAATCCGTTTTAGGAGACAGGCGACTTGCGCAAAGGGTCAGTAATCAAATCCAGTGTCGACAAAACGCAAACGGAAGGCAGGCTAATGAACTGCTCCAAGTGAAATTACTATGTTAGACAAACGAGAAAATGAAGTATGTCGTGAAATGAATAGCGGAAATAGGGTGCAAAATCATCGAACTGAATAACCGTACTCCAGGGATTCCATTTACACAGTCCTGTTTATAAAACGGACAGTCAAGCAAGGAGGCACCATGCCCTTCCCCACTACTCAAAAAGACCAAAGGTTTCGATGGGATCCCAATATTCTAATATTTATTGTACTTCTTGATACAGACAATCGGGTCTTGTAGATTTCCCATCTTCGCCAGGCCCTTTAAATATGTTACTATTTACCCCTAATTAACCAACTGAAAATGTACAAAACATGATACGTAGTGATGCCTATTTGACAAATTACGGCCAACTGACTAATCAGCTGAGAAACCAACCGTACAAACTATTTGTCCGGCGAAAATTAGTTTCACATCTGCATTCAGCATGTCTCCTCGCCCTACATCTAATCCGAGTTTCAACACCTCCGGCCTGACTAGCCTATGCTAAATTTTTGGTTTCGGCCAGGTTCCGAGCAAACTACTTGTCCAGCAAGAAAATAAAGCTCAAAAACGAATTTCAGCATGTCTCCTTACCCCTTCACCAAACCTCTAACAGCTTCAGATAAAACTTTTACTTAAACAAAAATTAGGTTTTGGACGGATTCCGGGCGAACTATCTGCCCGGCGAGAAAATAATTATCATAAACGGATTCAACATGTCCCTTTACCCCTGAATCGACTGTCTCATTATCTCCAAAAAATAATTGTTGGCCCCCTAATTTGAACTCCATCCTAAATACAGAGCAGTCAGAGCTACGGAGCCCATCTACGAACTCGACTTTGACCCTAAGAATCCTCAAACCAAATGTGAACAAAATATCTTAATTCCCTCGAGACTTACCGTGCTTATAGACGGACCTACGGACAACTTTTACGTAGTCATAGGTATCCCTCCAACACATGGGCAATCTGGGACCCGTTGCAAACGAACGGGAAGGGTGGGGGAGGTGAAACTCCAAAAGTATATTCAATAGCCTAGAAGCGGTAGGGAAAAGGAATTTCTTTGTCGTCCCTCTAATTGTAGTCTGTTACGCAAGTTAGTCACTGGGGAATCTGTGCCTAGTAGTGTCCGAAAAGCCCGGATGTTGGAGGCAGGACCCCCTCCTCCTAAAAAAAAAACGTACACATCTAGGCCCGAATGACAACAATCGTTCCAAGTTTCTACTTGATATCGGCCATGGCTTGCAAGCTATGAACTGGGCACAGTTGCCCCTGAAACCGAGGAATGGTGAAGGTGTGTGTGTGGGGGGGGGGGGGAGGAATAACTTTAAACTAGACCCCAATTTCTTCAAGTATACCAATTTTAAATTTTGATACCTGTAACGGTTCACAAAATCTCAAATGATGGGCAATCCGGGCCCAGTTGCCGATGAACGGGGATGGTGGGGTAGATGTAGTCTCAAGATTTCTTCGTAGCCAGAGGATATAGGGAAAAGAAAGTTCGTCATTCTTGTTCCAGCTTTGGTAAAGTTAAGATCTTAGCCACGGGGCAATTTGGGCCCGATTGCCCCAGAACCGGTTGGGTGTGGAGATTTGGGACCACAAAAAGTACAACTAGATCTCAGTCCCAACAATAATACCAAGTTTTAAATTGATGCCTGTCATGGTTCACACGAGCTATGAACTCCATTATATGAGCAATCTGGGCCCAATTGCCCAGACTAGGTGGGTGGTGGTGGTGGGGGGGGAGGCTAAAAAGAACAACTAGACCCCAGCGCCAACACTTGTACCAAGTTTCAACTTGATCTCTGTCATTGTTCATGGGTTATGATCTCCACTCAATGGGCAATCTGGGCCCGATTGCCCCTGAACCTGGTGGATGGGGGACCCCTCCTAAGTATAACTAGACTCCAGCGCGAACAGTTGTACCAACTTTCAACTTGATATCTGTCATTGTCCACTGTTTATGATCTCTATTCAATGGGCAATCTTTGCCAAATTGCCCCTGAACCGGGTGGGTGGGGGAGCTGGGACCCCCTAAAGGCACAACTAGACCACAATTCCAACAAGAGTACCAAGTTTGAACTTGATACATGCACTGGTTCACCAGTTACGAGCTCCACACAAAATGGTGAAAACCGGAAACCGAAAGCCGAAAGCTGCTACAGCACTCGCAATAGTGGATTGTTCCAAGGAACACTCCTCTAAAAATGAGAAGAACAAGAACAAAGGTTTCGGTGGGATAACAAAGGGGATTATTTGTCGACCATTTTTATACAGATAATCAGGTCTAGCAGATGTTCGGTCTTTGTCGAACCCAGATACATTTGATATCATTTTAACAGACCATTGAACAACAGCAACTAAGTCATATTTTTCAGCTAAAAACATATCAAACAAACAGGCGCATTCGAAAAAATCGCGTTTTGACTAGATTCCAACAAAACCATCCATCCGAGGCGAGAATAAACAGTATATCCTGGTTCACCGTGTCTTTTTCGGGTACACCTACCTCCAACCAAATTTTATCGACATCAGAATTTTATCTTACTTCCTCGAAATTTTCCGGTTTTAGCCGGACTCCGGTCAACTGTCCGGTGAGAAAATAAAGCTTATATTTGTACTCAACACATACTGTTAGCCAAGTATCGATTCCCCGATTGACTTAAATAATTTGTTTTAGTTCTATAAAATTTCCGGTTTCTGCTGGATTCCGGATGAATTAATTATCCAGCGAGAAGATTCAGGTTCACACATGGATTCAGGTCGTATTCTTGCTAAAGTTTATTCTTAAATCGATTGGAACATCCTTATAGGAATAAGGATGGAATAAGGATGAGAGGAATAGGAATAAGGATGTTCCAATCGACTTAAGAATAAACCTTACTCAATTCCGGTCAGTCTACTTGTCCGGCGGGAACATAAAATTCAAATATAGATTCACTATGTATTTTTACCTCTAAACCGAAGCTATAATCGACTAACGCTTAACCTCTAATCAACTTCAGATAAGACTTTCACTCTTACCAATTTTCCAGTTTCACCGGATTCCGAGCAAACTACTTGTCCAACGAAAAAGTAGAAATTTAAAAACAGATGCAGCATATACCTCTGTACCCCCGGTATCGAACTTTTATTCAACTTTCCATAGAACTTTTAATTTTACGAAATTTTCGTTTTTCCATGTTCCGTGCGAACTATTTGCCCGGTGAGAAAATGAAGTTCAGTTCTGGATTCAGCATGTCTCCTTACCCTAACTCGACTCTCCCATCACCTTGAAAAATATATATTTTCATCCCTTAATTTATAACCCCCTCTTCCCCCCCTAAATATTGGACTACAGGGCCAATCTACGAACTTGACCTATACTACGACCCAATGAATCCTCACACCAAGTTTGAACAAATTATCTCAACCCGTCCGAGAGTTATCGTGCTGACAGACGGACAAACACGACAGAGGGACAAGTGTTACGAATTCAGAGGTCCCAAAAAGGATCATCCTGTCGACCATAGGTTTCGAGATGTATGAGAAGATTTGATGGCCCAGCGCCCCACCAAAGTGGACCTCTGGCTCTGTAGTAAACAGGCACGGTGTCGGGGCCTACACCAGGAGATGCTAGTGCCCATCCCGTCGTCCGCTCCAAGGTAAGCCGTTTTGTAAGGCAAGTGTCAACTTTCAAGCATTAACTATAGAACGAGCTCGATGGGTTCACACGCGTTAAGTTTATCTTCAACCAAATCACTTAAATCGGACTGTAGCAGAACGGTCCGTTTTCACTCAAGCGTTTCGCATTATTCGTGGGATCGATAATACAGGCGTAGGAAGTTTCTTGCGAGGTCAAGAAGTACAAATCTTCAAGGTAGAAACCTCTCTGAGTCGCGCACCAAACGCCGATTAAGGTGAGAAAGTCTTGTGTAGACTCCAGCAATCAGATTCAAGAAGTAGCTGTCCAGACGCTTCGCTTCAAATCGAGCATCGCTGTTTCACCTTTTGTTATTAATTGATCACAGATCGTTATTGAGACAGCATTTCAGTAAACCATAAGGGTGAGACCTGACATAATCCTAGGTTTATCACACAGACTGAAAATCTGAATGCCTTTGGGGATAATTTAATTAGTTATCGAATGTACCTTAAGGTCACTGCTTTGCATTTTGCCTGTTTAAACCTATTTAGCGGCCAAAGTATATTGCAAAGAAAGAAGATTTTCTTCTGATAAACTGACAAGATTTTCTTTGTTAAGGGCAAAGCCCAAGCTCCACAAAGCCAACAAATACGACCAAGACAAAGGAGGAAGATTTTCGCCTGATATACTGATAAGATGTTCTTTGTGTACCACTTTTTGTGTCAAGTTGTTACATATTAAATACTATACCTCGACAAACATGTGCTCTAACAAATTCCGTGGACGTTCTTCCTTCACCAATGCCACGAACGGGTAAGCACATAGGCGGAGCCTTTCATTGACTGACACGAGCATAACTAGCAGAGCCGTGTCCAGGACTTAATTTTGTCTGCGGGGGAGGTCTCCCTGCGGGTCAGATTTAATGAATAGCTAAGAGTAAACAAACACCCTAGCCCCCCCCCCCTCTGGATACGACCTTGCTAACGAGCAAAAAGTCGGCCGCCTTAAACCGAAGACTTCATAACTACTTTTCGACAGTCTAGTCCAATATCTGGAGATACCCCTTGCGTTATGACCCTCTCCCATCTTATCGCTTCTTTCCGCTTTGGAAACAGTGTACAAACAACGCCAAGCACAAGTGCCAGTTTATTGAGGCAGTGAGAACAATGGATGTCAGTTTCCTATTAGAGCCCCAGCTAATGTTCCGTCAATCAATCTTCTGTTGACATGACTACTGGCAAAAGCACGTGCGCTCATTTAGCTCTCCAGCAGTCAGCTTTTCATGTCCAGCTCATTGCACTAATTGCCAGAAGGCGAAAGACAATTGGCAAGAGATGGATCTGAGCTCGATCTCAAGAACAGATCCCACGTATTGGTTTTCTTTCGGCGGAAACGATAGGGGTCGCGTGTCGGCTGTGGTTGACCGTAGGCGGTACTTACAAGCTAATCAACTAATTGGTCAACTGTTCACACCAGGGAATCTGAAGGCCACTATTTGGACAAGAGAACATTGTCAGTAAAAGGGAAACGAGGTGGCTCTCTAAGAATGCGGTACTTTTTTCGAAAAAAAAAATACAAATGGTAAGATGACGTTGTTCATGGCCCAAATAAATTAACGAATACCTCTGACATCTGTCTGTCTGTCAATGGTCATGGTAACTCAAAAAGGGTTATGAAAGTTGGTGTACGGACTCCTCAGGTCAAGAGTGAGGTCGAGTTTGCAGATGGGCTTTGTAAACACTGGACTAGGGGAGAGGCGCAGAGTGCTTAGAAATTTAGGTTTTGAACAGTTCTTCGATCAAACTGACAACAGGTTGACAGAAAATTTAAAATAGATGCTGAGTCAGGAAATACTATTTGTTCTTGCTGACGATGTTCATTTCGGCGGGAATCGAATCCGGGAGAAAGCGGGAATTGACGAATAAGCGCGATTATCCGACGAATTTGTTCGGACAGCTTGCTGAACCTGAGGATGGACATCTCTTTCAAAACATAAATTTAAGGACGGACCAAACTCATCTAGGAAACTGGTACAGAATTGGGGTAATAAAACGTTTACAATTGGAATGTTTTTATCACTTTTTAGCTAAGGTTTAAACTTAGTCCCTAATTTGGCTAGAGCCGGCAATTGGGCAGAGAAGGAAAAAGTTACTGAATGAACGAAGCACTTTAATAAAACATAGGCCATACACAGTCTAAAAAAAGAAAAGAAAAGAGAGCAACGACTAACGTTTGGCCAGTAAATAAATTTAAAAGGCGAAGGACTGTTCCGTCTAAATTATCACGTTAGTTACAACACGTACACTACTTAGCCAGTTTGCTAGGAAGACTTAGCGAGTTTGCGCGTTGACCTAATCATTTGCAAGCAAAACCCTTGAGGCACAAATGATCATTAATCTTGAGATAATGATAATGTATCTTCCGGTCAAAATTATTTCTTTCACTTTGCGGGTAGGATGCGCACTGTAAGGGCGTAACAAAATGATTTGTGACCAAAACCTTTGAGGCAGGATCGAGGTCGGATCGGGGAACTGACTATTTCCAAGTTAATCTGGTTAGGTCCCTGATCGTCCTAGCCCACCTGGAAGTATGTTAACTTCGGATAACCGGAATTACAGCCCCCCCCCCCCATAATGCCCGGGCTCAGTCTGGTTCTGTAAATATTCTGTCTAGGACTTTATCTTGTTATTCACAAGAAGTTTCGTCTCAATTCCTCCACTCTAAGCGTATCACAAGATCTCCGGCCCCCCCCCCTTCCACCCCCATATTCATCGGGTCTTGTCCGGACTTGAAATGGGACATCCGAGACACGAGGTCTTTCCAAATACTAAGTTTCATTAAAATCCGACCATACCTCAAGATTCCGGATCCCCCCCCACGATGGTTGCATCGGGAACTGACTACTTCCAAGTTAATCTGGTCGGCTTCCTGATTTGCAAGGCCGTATCCAGGGGGGGGGGTTAGGGGGTGGAAACCACACACACCCCGAAACATACAAAAATAGTCATTTTTATAGGCTTTTCCCTCTGATCTATGTCTTTTTTGTACTTTTTTGTCCGACCCGCAGGCAACCCCTCCCCCCCCCCCCCCCCCGAAAAAAATTCCTGGATACGGGCCTGCTCATATGCCTGCCAAGTTTAATCATCCTAGCCCACCTGGAAGTACCTTGACTCCGGATCACCGCAATTCCGGAAACCCTTCGAACTCACCCCACAGGGACCGAATCGGGTCCGGTTTTGTCACTCGCGTACCAAGGGCTTGTGCTTGATCTTCCCATCAAGTTTCATTCCGATCGCTCCCCTCTAAGCGTGTTACAAGGTTTCCGGTAACCCCTTCCAGCAACATTCATCAGTCCAGTCCGGATTTGAAATGGGACATCCGAGATACGAGGTCTTTACAAATATTAAGTTTCATTAAGATCCGACCACCCGTTCGAAGTAATACACAAATCAAGATTACGGATTCCGTAATTTCCCCTCCCTCCACTCCCCCCATAATGGTCCGATCGGGGTACTGACTATTTCCAAGTCGATCTGGTCGTGGTCGTGTCTCTTCTGATTTGCCTGCCAAGTTCCATCGTCCCCGCCAGCCTGTAAGTACCTTAGCCCCGGATCACCGGAATTTCGGAACTCCCCTCCGACTCCGCCCACAGCAACCAAACCCGGTCCATTTCTGTCATTGATGTACCTAGGGCTTGTGCTTGTTTTTCCCACCAACTTTCATCCCGATCGCTCCACTCTAAGCGTGTCACACGGTTTCCGGTTACCCCCATTCCGCCCCCCCCAAAATCATCTGATTCGGTCTGGACATGAAATGGGACATCTGAGATAAGTCTTTCCGAATATCAAGATTCATTATAATCCGATCATTTGTTCAAAAGTTATGAATGCCCCTAAATTCCGGATTCCACCTTCCCCCCTCCCCCCCCCCCCCCCCACGATGGTTGGATCGGGCAAGTGACTATTTTCAAGTTAATCTCGTCGGGTTCCTGATATGCCAACCAAGTTTCGTCGTCCTAGCGTATCTGGAAGTACCCTGACTCGCAAACGTGGGACTGACCGACGGAATTGCCATCGGTATAGGAGCAGAGGTGTATGCGATTTCAATCAATATTTTTGTAAGTTCTATTTAGTATACTGAACCACTCGTACACAAACTGGAAATACCCTAACTCGCAAACGTGTGGTGGCACCAACCGACCGATCGAATTGCGATTATACATGGCACTTCGGCACCGAAGGACTCGTACAAACGTGCAGAGGTGAACGTGATGTAAATTTAATATATTTGTAAGATCCAATTATTATTTTTGTTATTGGTGTAGAAATGCTGAACCACTCGTACACAAAATCCTAAATTTTTGGGCCCGGTACCATGCCCTTGCTGCACGGCAGGCCCTGACGTTGGAGCACCATGCCAAAAAAAAAAAGGATTTGTGTATGACGGTAGTGAACAGTCGATATAATGGGAGTGAAGCCCAGCAATCTTCGTTCTTCCTTATTCCAAGAAAGTTCATAAATGTCACCCTTGTGGCACCCTAATGACAATTCCCGATATCGGAGTATTCACCTCTTAATAAGGTTGTCCATGTCTCCTCTGAGCCCTTCCACTTCCTTTGTTTGCATACATACTGGCTATATCGGATTTCTAGTCCAAAGAGACGTTCGTTTTAATATTGAAACCATTAATCCTCTGCACAAGTTACGGTTGGCTCGTAAAGAGTTATGGCTTGGAGCAATATGGGCAAAGACTCGTATATCATGATCCAGAGGTAGTGTAAAATGCGAATTGCAAAAGCTCGCTTTGTTTATACCCCCACTTGTGATTGACACATATGCTTCCTCTGAGACCATCAAGCACGGGGAGAAAGACGGACATCAAATTTTATTTCCGCACCTATCTTTTAGATTTCCCATTACGAAGCCCGCGACGCCAGGCAATGACTTTCCAAACGACGGTTGTTGCACAAAGGATGGATTAGCTATAAGAAGATAAAACTGGCTTCATCTGCCTTTCTAATAGAATACGATTATTCCATCTGCTTTTCCTCTACTAGATTCCGGTTTAAAAACCATGCAACGAATATTCAGGAAGCCTGAAAACGCGCTCATAAAACTGGAAGATACATGATGGTCAGTGTCAAACTAATGCTAAAAATAAACAAGTTGGCTGTAAGCTGCTCATAAACGCTGCATCTCTGAAATCACCTCCCGTTCATCAAGTTTGACTGGAATCCCGATGAAAAATTTGTGTCCTGCGTAGTAGTATGGTAGTAGTACGAAAACGTAGCATGTGATACTATGTAATAGCAAAGAATACTATCATTTAATGTGCCTCAGACTGGTCCAGTCTTATGTAGTAGTATCAAGTAGCATCCTGTCTTGCCATAGTAACATCCAGTCTTGCTAATAGTACAATATAGTAGTAGGCAGTAACACGGTAGCCTTGAAGTAGAAGCATGTAGTAGCATCGTTAGTACTGCATGAAACATTTTCTATTTTGAGATAAATTTTTCATCGGGATCGGAGCATAATTTTTGGTTCCCGCTTCACCCCCCCCCCTACCTTGGCCGGACGCCAAATAAAAAATCAAGACCGCATAAGCTCGGTGCTGTCCAACTTGCATCCCATTCTGTCCATCTGTTTGGTTTCTGTGCATGTCGAAAAGTTTGCGGCCCCCCACCCCACCGTGGCCAGATGTGGTTCGGACGCATATTTTGCTTGTCTAGGTCATAAGTTTCTATTGCCTGTGAAGTTTCGCTCGAATCGGACAACCCGTTCGCAACTTAGTGATTTTCGAGTTCCCCTTCCCTCAACTCCCCAAAGACGGTATCCAGGAACACAAGTTTTTCTAGGGCACTGTGTCGGGTCCTCAAGTCACTAACAAGAAAGTTGAACAAGAAACAACAAAGTTGCATCGTGCTTAGAACATCTTTAACTATCCTAACTGGCGATCATTGGAATCCGGGAAACACCCTCCAACTCCCCCCACAGAGCCCAATACGATCTGGTTCTGTCAATTACTAGGGATAATGCTTGTTCTTCCACCAAGTTCCATCCCAATCCCTCGACTCTAAGCGTTTCAAGAGATTTCCGATGCCCACCTTCAATCCCCCCCCCCCCCGCAAGTATCGGATCCGATTAGGACTATATAGATATGGAACATCTGAGACGATAGCTCTTTTTACTTGCCAAGTTTCATTCAATTCCGATCATCCGTTCTAAAGTTATGCATGCCACTAGATTCCGGATTCCCCATCCCTACACTACCCCAAAGATGGTCGAATCGGGGAAACGACTATTCTCAAGTCAGTCTGTTTGGGTTCCTGATATGCCTTCCAAGTTTGCACGTGATCAACAGAATTCCACCCCCCCCCCCTGCAACTCCCCCACATAAATATTCCTTCAGCCCAAGCCGACTGCGAATCATGTTTGATATGTTTGCAAAACTGATACGTCAGCTGAATTTTATAAGAGCTATATTTCGGCCCTACTTGGCAAGGGTCCGACACCACAAGTGTGTTGGTTTCGTATTTCCAACTTGAGCGGCTTTGAGCCTGAAGAGGACCCTTGCCAAGAAGGGTCGAAATATAGCTCTAATAAAACTCAGCTGACGTATCCCTTTTGCACCATCAAACATAACTCCCCCACAGTGCCCGAATCCGGTCCGGTTATGTCAAAGATGTATCTACGACTTTCGCTTGTTTTTCCCCCCAAGTTTCATCCAGATCCCTCCACTCTAAGCGTTTCCCAAGATTTTCGGTTCCCTTCCAGCTCCCCCTAAAGTCACCGGATCCGGTCCAGATTTGAAGTGGGTCGTCTGAGACACGCGGTGTTTCCAACTATCAAGTTTTATCAAGATTCCATGTTAAAAATACCTCAAGATGCCGGATTCCCCCTCCCTCCACTCCCCCACAATGCTCGGATCGGAGAGGTGACAAATTCCAACTTAATCTTTTGGGGTCCCTGATATACCATCATATACCTGCCAAGTTTCATCGTCCTAGCTTATGTGGAAGTTATGTGCTTAGTGCTCGAAAAAAAAAAAAAAATCATAAATCTTTCAGGTAGGGCATACAACACAGATAGAAGCGCACAGAGGCACCACAAATCACGCGGAAACTCCACTATTTGAAAATCGATTATTCGTGAAAAGCGGTACAACGAAGTAGCGCATTTTCAGCGGGTCTTCAAGTCAATTTTAGAGAAGAAGCGATGGGTAACTAAACTGTCCTATCCCAGCCCTTTTCAGTTAAACTTTAAAGGAGGACTCGTACTCATTCTGCATTTTACATTGAACTCAATTGAATTATTTGTAACCCGTCTAGGTAGAGCGGAGTATGGTAAAAAATTAAAAAAGTTATTACTTTAAAAAAAAAAAAAAATACCCTTCGCCCTGCTGCACAACTGTTAGTTCCAGAATATCCGACCTTCGCCATTGTTTTGTCTTGTACCGACGAATTGTTCGGGCAAGCCAGTCCAGAACCGCAAGCTTTGCCATAAGCTTCGAGATCCACCGACAACTCATTAAAAAATTAGGGCACTAGAAGATTAAAAATTTTCCTTTTAGTTTGGAACCCTTCTGCAAGTTAATGCTATTTTCCAACTATAATATTTCTCAACCATTTTATCGTGAACAGATAATTTCTAGTAAGAGCTTAGCTTTAAGGGAAATAATTTTGTCACCTTTAATATTGGTACAAGAGCTTTAAGCAAGGTTTAATGAGGTTTAAGGGTTCAAAATAAGGATCAGAGATTGAAGGAAAACCATCATACGTATCGTTTTAAAAATATTTGTGTGGGTTACAATGCACACTTTTGGCGGCTAGGAATTAGTTTGTAAACAAAACAATCGAGGCACAAATGATCATGGGCCTTTGGCGATCACAGAAATGTGTCGCTTGATCAAAAGTATTTCAAGCACTTTGCAGTAATGGTGCACACTTTAAGGGGCTAGGAACTAGATCTACTAAACCTACGAATACAGTTTGCTTTTGCTTACTCTTACCCTTCATCCCTCGTATCGTCAACAAAGCATCGCTTTTCTTGCTTATTTCATATCACTGCATTGCTTCGTTATCTTCTCTCAAAGCTTCAGCAAACAAACAAAAAATCCAGTAATTCTTTTGTGATTCCATTATCTCTACTCAAGCGCTTTCTATTAGAATTAACCGGTTGTAGCAATCATTGAGTCTCCGGAGAAATCCAGCGTGATTCCTGCCATATTACTCCCAGATAATCTCATTCCCTCAGCTGAGTAAAGAGCATTTTGTCCCGTCTTTAGGAGATTAGCCCTCGCTTGCCCAAATTTAAGGAGCTCCCCATTCAACTCGATTTCTACAGAGGAGATGAAATCCAATATCAAATTTCCAGATTAGATTTCTAAGGATAAAGGAGTTGACTTACGCTGAGGGGACAATGTGATATGGATACACGGATGGAAACAAAAGCAGATCGTTGGTCCTAGTTAAATGGAACTGAACTCGGTGTGGTGATAAGAGATTGTCTATGAGTAACGAGCAATAGGACAACTTGAAAATAGGGAAAATAAGAGCAGAGAACCATGGCAGAGAATTGCAAAATTTGGTATTTTATAAGTCCCACACACATTACCGGCTCTTTAAAGTTTAACTGAAAAGGTAACTTGTTATCATTTAACTGAACACACTGCATTTTGGCTTGTTTTAAGGATTTTTACTATTTAATCTAGTATGATGTTCAGAATATCTACGGCCGTCATCATAGCACAAAATTCTACTATGACGTGGAAAATTTAACTCCCAATACACACGCGGCTTATCCAGTGATCAGCTCGCGAAAGGTAGCTCACTGCGTCGACTTATTTTTCGTAAATCGTTTTCGTCAAGCACAAAACACAGGCACAAGCGCCTAGAGGTACAACAAATACGACAGGGACATTCCAGAATATGAAAATTGATTATTCGTGAACAGATATTCTTTCCGTCCAAGCTGACAGAAAATCATATTTGAAGATGCAATTATTATTATTATTATTCGCATATTAATCGTGAATAGCGGAGCAATGAATTAACACATTTTCATCGGGTCTTCAAGCCTCTTAAGTGAATTAAGTGATAGGTAACTAGATTGTCCTATCTCAGCCCTTTTCGGTTAAGCTTTAAGGAATACGTTGTCTAACTGCAGTAGTCCTTTAAATGACCGATATGTCAATAAACCCACTGAGAAACCTTACAAGAGCAGTGCGAGGTTAGCATAAGGCTACGTATTTATTCCTTTAAGCCTGTAAAGCCTATTCACCCCTTTGGCTTCCTCTATGCTTTGTTAGTAAAACGGGTAACAAAACCTACGAACTCATTTTGCAATTTTTACGAATAGGTGATACAAGAATGTACGTTTGGACGTCACAAACTGCAAAAAGAAGGGCCATTTCAGTAAACTTTAGCCGGAGGGGGGGGGGGGTTCAGGACCCATTTATTCAAACAATGTTTACAACAGGTACGTCAGCTACGATTCTTCATCAGCGATATTTCGGCCCTTTTTGGCAAGGGTCCTCGTCAGGCTGTCAATCCTCTGGTCCAACTCCGGGGAAGGAAACAAACCCGTAATCTGTAATTTCAAACCTGTAATTTGTTTCCTTCCCCGAAGTTGGACCAGAGGATTGACAGCCTGACGAGGACCCTTGCCAAAAAGGGCCGAAATATCGCTGATGAAGAATCGTAGCTGACGTACCCGTTGTAAACATTGTTTGAATAAATGTTTCAAAGTCAGCTTGGGCTCAAAGAATATTTATTTCAGGACCTAGCCCAGGTTTACTAGCAAGACTCGATATTTTTTTGTTTTGATTTTTCCTATTTGGAGTAAATTCAAAGCAGTTAATGCCCGGCACCCTCACTCCAACCCTGGACCGTTGCCGAAAGAAGCTCGAACACACAAATGGGCCATCTAGAGTATCTTTCAATCATGTCTCACGTTTTCGGGAGAACTTCCGGTAAATCCCCTCCAAATCCGCCGCCGAGGCCAATTAAATAAGGCCGCGAACCCCAAAATGGCCACTTGTTTCATCCAAGTCGGTCCGCCCCCTTGATCACCAGGCATACCACAAAATCCCTCCCCTCAACTCACACCAGAGATGTAGTCTTGAATTTTGATCTTGGTTTTAAGACCAGTCTCAAGACCGATGCCGACAATCTTGGTCTTGGTCCTAAGACCAGTGGCAAATTCTTGGTCTTGGAGTTGTTCTTGCGCTTCCGACCATAAAGACCTATCCTGTTCTCCAAGACCCTAATTTAGTTTTGGAACTTTTCAAAACGGCACAAAAGAGGAAAAGGTTAATAACGGATTGCATCATCAAGACCAAATTTTGGATTCAACAACATTAGCTCCTGACACATCGATTCCCCGACAAACGGGGAACAATAGCGTGTGGAGTACCGATTCTCAGATAGGGGAACGATAGACACTGCCCCATCCCGCCCCACTTCCAATTTCCATTTACCTTATTTCATATTTTTGTTATACTGAGAGAAAATTAACGTCACGGGAGAGGTTGATTTGCAAACAGCGACAAAACTCCGGAGAATTTGAGTTGCTACATTGCCGGGAGCTTTGACACCAAACAGCGCGTAAATGGAGACTCGTACCTTTCACCCTAACTGAAAGTCTCACAGCTAGCCTTTACCCCCCATCAACCTTTAGCGAGTTTCGTCCTTCATGGCATATCGCCTAAACAGAGGTGTTGTATCGAAGCGTATGCACCTGCCAGTGCTTACGGTTTGTATCACCCCCAAGGAGAGGAGACTGGTGGTTGTTACAAAACAACAAGTAGATGATGATAAGCTGTCATGAAATACAGAACAGTTAACAATTAGGCTTAACTGTGGTGGGTGAAGATTCGGACTTCAGTCAATTAACTACCACTCCGAGTAAATTCTCCCTCTGAGTGAGACGCAGGCGTATCAGGCATGCTACATACGAAGTATGGCACGCTGGACTCACTCAGGACCAAGAAACGAAGATTGAAAGCGTGCTTGTAAAATAATACTCAGCAGTGCTATAATGAAAGTCTTTCATTTTTAAAACTGGAAACTTTAACCGAACGACGACATAATTCGCTGATGAAATTCGGGTACGAATGCCTCCATTCTGAAATGCATAGGCATATTCTCCCAGAATACGAAGAATCCACCGAGAATCGTCAGAGGACACGCTCAAATCTAGAAGCTGGGAAGCAAAAGCTAAAACAACCACCCGTCAAGGCACCAACAAGATATCTCCACTCGTTTGTACCTTATTTTATTGAACACTATAACGACGCTACAAAAACATAAAGAAATAACCGAGAGGCCTACAGACAATTATTAAAGTTCGACAATGTATTTTAGTGTTTTACCGTATATCTATTGTTGTATTTTAATTAATTTGACAAATCAATTGTATATACGTATTCTAATTGTCTCTTTTGTCATGTAGTTACGATAACTTTGTCGTCGGCCTATGCTATCCAATGGATATTTTGGTACTAATAAATGATTTATTGATTGACAGCAAGACATTCGGAAAAGGACCAGTAATGGTGTGTCGACACAGTGTGTCAACACGACCTTATTATTTTACGAACGTATTTGAGCCTGAACAGATCTCTGACAAAACGGATGAATTTGAGACAAAATATTTTAAACAAAAAAAGTAGGGAAACAACCATCCAGCTTATGACTTAGGTGCAAGGATTACAAAACAAAAGCTAGAAGCTCACATGTCACTTGTATTGCTGGGGCAGAGGATGAAAGTAGGAATTTGCCAATTCGTGGGTTTGTTCCGATCATTTCTATGCAAAACCCTTGAGATAAGAATGATCATGGGCCCTTGGAAATCAAGAGAATGTATCGTTTGGTACGAAGTGTGTTATTTTTGCATTTGGTGGGGATGCTGCGCATTTTAACGGCAAAGATAAAGATCTGTAAAAATGATAATGGCCTCATCGGGATCAACATGCATATTTTGCTCAAAAGTAAGTATTCTGTACTCTGAGGAATTCACTTGTAAGCAAAACCCCTGATGAAAAACATTATCATGGCCTTGGAGATCATGAATATGAATAGTTTGGTCAAAAGTATTTTCTTTCACTTTGCAGTTAAGATGCGCACTTTAAGGGAGCACGACGTTCATTTCTGAGCAAAACCTTTGAGGCAAAAATGATCATGGACTGATGGGGACCATGAAAATGCATATTTTAATTAAAAGTATTTTTTGTACTTTGCGGTTAAACTGAGTACTTTAACGGATGGTGGGATTAGGTATACATTAGCCTACATTAACTCGCGATCACCATAATTCCGAACCCCCTCCAACTCCCCCGACCTTGCGCGAATCTCTGATGTACTTAGTTCTTGTGCTTGTTCTTCCCACAAAGTCTCTTCCCGATCACTCCGCTCTAAGCGTGTCAGAAGATTTCTGGTTCCCCCCCCCATCCATCAAATCCGATTCGGACTTGAAATGGGATATCTGAGACACGAAGTCTTTCCCAATATCAAGTTTCATTAAGACACGATCACCCGCTCGAAAGTTACACATACCTCAACATTGCCCTCCCTCCACTCCCCCCAAGATGGTCGGATTGGGGAACTGACCATTTCCAAGTTAATCTGGTCGGGGAGCTGTAAAAGGGGCCATGCAGGGTAAAGTAGATATAAAGTACATTTGTTCTGAATTTACATCAAACAAAAGTAGGCAAATTTTCACTTCAAGAGACGTGCTCATTCCTGAAGTACTGCAGTCATTAGAAGTAAAAGTTAAGTCACGACCGGCAACCAGCTGAAGCTACCGTTAAATGGTAAGGAACAAGAAATAGAAAAATGCCGCTTAAATTGCCGTACTCAGTAACTGGGGTGAACCAAATAATGAATTCGTACTACCGAAAAACTAACTAAAAAAATAAGGAACAGATCGGGAGCGGTATAAGAATCAAATTTCGTAACTGGATAAAACTCTTGTTAGAACCACCTAAACCAACTGAATGTGGCAAGTCTGGTAAATAGATACGGACTAAACAAAAATCCGGAGAATTCGGTAACAAGTCAGAACCAAATGAATCTGATCAATCATCGAATTTGCGAAGGCACGGACCGAATGCGGTGAAATCGATGCGGACTGAACAAAAGTTGGATTAATTACCAAATTCTAAAAGAATGGGAACTTTAAACACGTGAACTCCGGAAAATCTTGGGACGAAAGATTTTATAAAACAGTTTCGACCGGAATTTTCGCCTTCGGCGAAAACTGGACAAAACGTGGGTGCGGTAGGGGGGTGGGGGTGGGGGGAAATTAAGCTAAAACTATGGTTTAAAACTGATTTTGAGAAAAAGACATCTTTTTCATTGTGTTTAAAATTTTTGTTTGTAAGTAATAACAGTGTAAAATTAAGTAAAAGCATCCAAAATAATCAAAACCAAAATAAAAGCCAACCTAGACAATACCGCAACCTAACAATATTTTTTTTGAACAAAATTCATTTTGGCTGCTTCCCCGTGTTCTCGTTTTTTCCGTTAGCGGAATCTGCGTTGGTGACTCCCTCTATTCTCGCCGTGCCTGCCAAGTTTAATCGTCTTAGCCCACCTGGAAGTATCTTGACTCCGGATCACCGGAATTCCGGCCCCCCCCCCCGAATTCCCCCAGTGCCCAAATCCGGTCCAGTTATGTCAATTATCATCTAGGGCTTGTGCTTGTTCTTCCCACTAAGTATTATCGTGATCGCTCCACTCTACGCGTGTCACAAGATTTCCGATTCCCCCTCCGACCCCCCCCCCCCCCCTAAATTCACCGGATCCGGTCCAGACGTGAAGTGGGACATCTGAGACACGAGATCGTTCAAAATATCAAGTCTCATAGAGATCCTATCACCCATTCCAAAGTTATACATACCTTGAGATTCCAGATACCCCCTCCCTCCACTCCCACAACGACGGTCGGATCGGGGAAGTGGCTTTTTCCAAGTTATTTTGGGCGGGTATGCCTGCCAAGTTTCATCGTCCTAGCCCAGCACATCTGGAAGTGCCCTAACTCGCGATCACCGGACTGACTGACCGACCGACGAAAACGTGACCAGAATATGGCACTTGGCCGGAGAAAAAGTGCCATCAAAAACAAAAACGCAAGGACCTTGGAAGGCTATTTCAGAGAAATTTCAGGCTATTTTTCTGGTTATTTCCGATTGTTTCACGACTATTTCAGAGCGTTTAGTGAAGAGAAAGATACAAGAAAAGGCTTATGATCCTAACGAAGACTCTGCCTGTCCGTCTGTAAGCACGATAACTCTCGAAGGGAATGCGGTATTATAAAGAAACTTGGTGTGTGAGGACTCTTTGGGTTAAGTTTGAGGTCAAGTTCGTAGGTGGGCTCTGTAGCTTAACATTTAGGGGTGGGGGGGGGGGGAAACCTGTAATCATTAAAATCACAGATTACAATCATGTCATTGTAATCATAGCTTACAACCAATCATTGTAATCATAGATTACAAACCATGTAATCATAGATTTCAGGTTTGTTTCCTTCCCCGACGTTGACCCAGAGGATTGACAGCCTGACGAGGACCCTTGCCAAGAAGGGCCGAACTATCGCTGATGAAGAATCGTAGCTGATGTATCCGTTATAAACACTGTTTGAGTAAAGGGGGAGGGGTTTTCTAACTAAGGGGCGAACGAAATTTTTAAACAGCTAATGAGATAGTCGATTTAGGGGTAAGGAGACATGCTGAACACGAATATGGAAACCATTGTCTCGCCGGACAAGTAGTTCACCCGGAATCCGGCAAAAAACGGAAAGGTTGTTAAAAGTTAAAGTCTTGTATAAAGTTTATTAGATGTTCGATTTAGGGCTACGAAGATATACCGAACAATTATATGAAAATCTTTTTCTTGTCGGACAAGTAGTTCGCCCGGAATCCGTCCGAAACCGAAAAATTTGTTAAAAGTAAAACTTGTATCTGAAGTTGAATAGATGTTCGATTTAGGGGTAAGAAGACATGCTGAATCCGCTTTTGACAATCATTTTCTACCCGGATAGTTCGCCAAGAATCCGGATGAAACCGGATATTTTTTAAAAGGTTTAACTGAAGTTGATTAGATGATCAATTTAGGGGTATGAAGACATGCTGAACCCGCTTTTGACAATCCTTTTCCACCCGGACATATGGTTCGCCCGGAATCCGGCTGAAACCGGATTTTTTTAAAAAAGGTTTATCTGAAGTTGATTAGATGATCGATTTAGGGGTAGGGTGATAAGCTGAATTCTTTAGTTTTTGCCGGACAAGTAGTTCACCCGGAATCCGGTTGAAACGGGAGATTTGGCAGAAGTAAGGCAGGAAGATTTGATCAGTTTCGTCAAAGTAGATATGACGTATAGACTAGGGGTAAATACAAACATGGTGAATCCATATCTGAACTTGGTTTTCTCAGATGATTAGCCAATGAATTTCTTCTGTTTCTAAATCATAATAGAAAAAATGTTCAAGGAGTCTGGCGAAGACCGGATATCTACAAGGCCGAAAAGTCTGGATCAAATATTAATTTTTTGGGATCCCATCGAAACCATTGGTCTTGTTTCGTATGCGGCTGAACGGAAAATCTGTTATTTATGTTAGTATTAGAAAAAAGACGTGAAAAGATGGTAGTGCTGAAATTTGATAACTGAAACTCTCAAATTTCCTCGGAAATAATTAACAGTTATACTGGGAAACTTGTAACAAAATCATAGGAGTTTGCAGTGGTCTGACAGACCAAGTTTGATTCAACTACTCAAAATTCAGTTATTTGACTGTCCCCAGATTCTTCAAAAGTCCTATTCCGAAAGGATTAGAGTTATCCAAAGTCACAATCATCAGGTGCTATCACGTCACCGTGTCAAAAGAGCCTTCACTTACAACGGGAATTTTTTTTTACTAATTTTCAGACGGGAAATCCAACGACAGTGTTATTTTCCTCCGCACCTGTTGTTTAATTATGCAATGCTTTTAATTTTTCGGTTTTTGTAACCGCATTTTCTAAAACAGCTACTGTTTTTAAATGTCACTAAATTTCTCATGACGAAATTTCAAACATGATAGCGTTTTATCAGTGCGTTTCCACGATAGTCTTTCGAACGAATACGAGACGATTTTCACTCGGCTATGGCACTGTGTAAATGCACCATAACACCATGGAGTCAAACTAATAACGTTACTTTCCGGCGCTGCAAGAGAACATTTGTTAGCCGCAATAACCGCCATCTCTGGGATAGTTTTCAGACATACGCTCCTGGAGACATTCCCAGTGCCGTACCGCCTAGGAGAAAGTTTGTCCGGCAAAAAATTTGAAGTTCATGCTGAGTGACATACGACGAATCGACATTCACGCACCTTGATTCCTTTCAGTGTCTGAAAGTATCCGCAGATATGCTAACAGAATATATGTACCTAGGAGTCATCAGGGAGGACGAAGAACAATTATTTGCGCTAACGCCAGAAGTATTTGCTTGCCTGCGTTAGACAAGAGACAAGAGGTCGTTTAGGTTGAAAAGAGCCAATCAAATTTGAAGATTAGAATTATCATATTTCTTATTTACTGATTAATACAAACAAGCACCAACCTTCCGCGTTCTTAAGCTTCCGTGTTCTTAAGATTCATCCCTCATTTCTCGTTTTCCCGGCGATCCATTGATGTCTCAAATTATACTAGCTGCAAAATCAAAGCCGACTAGGGGACCTAACTTCTTACTAGTAAGCTAAGATGAACAGATAACCAACATTGTTACCTACAGTTCAGTCAGCTGACCATGCCGTCAAAATGAACGTCGTGTGTCGTGAACGTCGTAAGGATTGGCTATGACACGGACAACTCTGTTTTATTCTGTTAAAGAGTAGCAGTGGAAATTTAAGTTCCCTTTTAAACCACTCCAACCACCCTCAAAGATCATCCAATTTCAAATCCACAGAAATGGAAACTGGGTGATTTACTTGTCATTAATCATACTGTCTTTGATCAATGAGAAACGACAATTTCGGTTTTCCAAACATAATTACAAGGTAAAGGGGAGAGCGAAATGACAATCTCGCTTCAAAGTGGGATTACAGCCCCATTAACGACCTCGGAGTACATATTCCATCACGGATTTTTGCATACGGAATTGGTTTTATTAGTGGGATTCCCGGGCAGCCGTGTCTATATGCATTCGAGAAGGCGCCATTACACCATCCCCCTATCGGCTTCCTCAATTTAGGGAAGCTTTTAAAATGGAAACGAGAAGTTCTGGCTGCGGAACAAAAGATGCCAGTTTCCAAAGGGCTTAAATTAAAAAGTATTTTTGAAATGTGCTCCCTTTTTACGGGCCTCTAAGTGGATTCGACAATTTCAGAGTCAAATGTCAGAGTGAAATCATGGGCGATGTCAGACTCCCCCTCAAGTTTTTCTGATGGGAAATCCTACGGGAATCCGAAAACAAATGAAAGACAAATAAGGTTTTGTTAAGAACTAACGCAAACAAAGAGAGGAAAGATAGCGCTTTCGGAAACAGACGGTGAAGAGACAACAGAGGAACGGCGACGGAACATCAAACAAATCAGACACAAAAGACAGCTATACCGGAATCCGAACTAAAAGAAACCTGTAAATATTTTGAGTGAAACAAAGCAGCATTAAGGGAAGATAAAAAAAGAAGGTTTATTTCATGTCTCTTAAAACAGTCGGGGCCGTCGGCACTATCACTATCAGGCCCACTTGATGATGGTGAAATGATCGACTCATAGAAAAAGTAGCTCGGGAAATTCCAAAAGCTGAAGAGGTTCACTCGTGACTGCTGCGCCTAGCAATATAGCAATTAAGATGAAAACCTGAAAGTAGTCCCAAATATTCTTAAGGTGTCTTGATTGGCGGTCTGACGCCGCTTAGAAAGTAGACTGGAAGTCGTTTAACACAAAAACTGGCTGGATCAGTCGGGCCAAGGTCGAGCCATTTCGACGATATGGCTTATTTCAATCAGTGCAGACTCTTTCCAAGTCTCTTTCAAGACACGACACCACTAAAGCAACGTCAGTGTTGTCGCGTCCGTGTTCGCTAAAGCTCGGCAAGTCCATATCGGCAGTTTATTTCTAACCACGTGAAGAATCCGTTACTCATACAAAACCGACTGCAGAATTTCCCAAATAAACTTCCGACGAGGCATAAAATGCCACCATTAGCGCGTCCACCCTTTCCCTTAAAGCCTACGCCAACATGAAATAGTTCGAAATCAAACTGTGAAAAAATTTAACTGGGGCAGATGGCCGGAATGACCAAACAGAGGAACAACTGAGGGTGTCAATTGGAGATTTACTGGCCATTACACACAATGCCCGAGTGAGATGATATGATTTAGTCCGCAGGCGGTAAAATTTCGGAATGACCTATGGCATTGTTAAAGTGCGAAATGGGCAAAGTGGTGTGTTTACAACTGAAAGGGCACCGATAAGTACACAGAGAATAGGGAAGGGCTCGGTTGTTAACTTTTGTGATTTTAACAAAGGATTGAAACTGAAAGTGGGACTGACGGTACAGGGTCAGGGCTAATTGAAGTCATTCTTGATATAAATCAAGCGGCAATAGTTTCGACAAACAGTGGTGAGCTTTCAATTATCCACTGATGAGTTCCAGCTGCTCCCGGACGCAATGGTGGGATGCTGTGTTTGGGTGTTGCAAAACATAAAGGTTTCCAAGATCCAGCAATACCTAGAGGTTCTCTATTAATTTACTTTATAACTATTTGACTTTTCATCCTTAAAGCACAACTCTTACTTTAAATGATCTTTTCCCTATGAAAGGGATCAGAAAAACATTTTCGAAAATACCATTACTTTCCACCTGAAACTAGCGATTCTCTTGTTAGCGCTTGTCGACTGTGTCCAGCCTTCCTGCTCTCCGACGCGGCGGCTGGGCGCAAAACATTTGAAAACGCATCGTGCCTTGGTTAAAAAGTGGGGAAACTAAGCAAATAAAAGAAGTACTAAATAGAAGACTATCACATCCTTATGTGCGAAAGATTTGTCAGCAGACATTGAAGATTCCAGCAAACTTTTCGTTGGGTGACGGGAAAATTCGGCAAGGCCGAAAGAGCGCTAAGAATTCATAGTTATGAAAAGAAACAGTGGTGAAAGGTGGAGATTTAAGAAGCTTATAATTCCATATGGGAGCTAAGTATATTATAAAAGGCAGAATAAGCAAGAGGGATCCTTTAAAGTTTAATTGAAAAGGGCTGAGACAGGACTATCTAGTTACCCATCACTTATGCACTTAAAGAGGCTTGAAGACAGATGAAAATATCTTACTTCGTTCCTCCGCTAATCACGAGCATTCGATTTTCAAATAGTGGTATTCCGTGTCAGATTTGTGGTACCTGTATGCGCTTGTACCTGTGTTGAATGCTTGACAAAAACGACTTACGACAAATAAGTGTTCACGAAGTGAGCTACCTTCCGCAAGATTATCACTGGCCACTGAAAAGCCGCGTTTCGACCGAGATTCAAATTTTCCGCGTCATAGTAGAATTTTGCGTTGTGAGGACGGCCGTAGATATTCTGAATACCATTCAAATATAGCAATAGTAAATAGTGAAAAAAAAAGAAATCTCTTTCTTTAAACAATTCAAATAATGTAATGTATTCAGTTAAATGATACAAAAAAAAATTTGGCTTTTCAGTTAAACTTTAAGAAGTAATCAAAACGCCTAATGTCTCTCCAATTTAGCCCCTCTTCATTTTATATAGCGCTTTACAGTATTGTCCGTTCGTTATCCCCTCGATTTATTTTCGAAAGGGCCCTTTTCGGTAAACTATACCAAACTGAGGGGCACCTATGAGATCATACATTTACCTGTCTGTCTTTCCGTCTGCATGAGAGCAAGAGTAACTACCGAGTGCAATTGGATATTTTACGAAATTCAATATGTAGGGTGGGGGAAGGGATTTAGAACAGTGATGGGAACAAAATCCATCAAATATACGCTGAATCAGGAAACTCTGTCAGTCCTTGCCTTGAGTGGTAATCAGGTACAAGCCGGCCATTTTAAACTGAACTAACCGTCTTGGCATCTGCTCAGGGGGATAAAAGTACATCATAGATCGCGTACGTTATTACGTCCCTGCTTCGAATCTGACATATCCTAGAATTTCGAGAAGGAACTAAATACACTTGAGGTACCTGGGTGGGCGTTGAACCGTTGACACAGAGGGGATTTTTTTTTTACATCGATTTCAATTTACAATCAGGCTAAGGGTAGATTGTTTACCGCTAGGATTGAGAAGGAAATACTGGGTAAGGTTAGAGTGTTATAAGGTCCTTACTTCTGTCGGATCTACAGTAAAATAAATAAATGTATTCACTATTTAATAGTGAATGTCAGGAATTAAAGGAAGAAATATTTGGGGAAATGGTGTGGGGGGAGGAGCGGTTCAAACAAATACTGAAAAGTAAAATTTTAGAGACGTAAGAAATTGGGAAAGATTCCGTACGGTGGTCATGAGTCACAGGGAAAGTTTTTTGTAAATAGTTTTGAGGTTATTATTTTGTTTCAAATTTCCAGCTCGGATCGGATAAACAATTTGGCTGGAATCAAGTGCAAGGTGGACGTTTAGGAACACCAAAATCAAGAAAAAGACGATAAAGGGGTCGATCTAGGGGTAAGACAGCGTGCCAAATCAGGACACGGTGTCAGTTTCGCCTCAGGTGTGTGAGCATTCAAGAGCACTAACTTGTAACTTTTTTTTTGGGATCCCAAAACGTAAGTGGACGGATACCTATGACATCGCAAAAGTTGTCCGTCTGTTAGCACGATAACTCTCGAGGGAAATGAGATATTTTGATGAAACTTGGTGTGGGGATTCTTTGGGTCAAGGGTTAGGTGAAGTTCGTAGATCGGCACTATAGGGGGTTTCAAATTAAGGGCTGAATCCGAATATGAAAGTTATTTTCTTGCCGGACAAGTAGTTCATCCGGAATTCGGCGAAAACCGGATACAAAATCTGTCGACCAATTTTCGGCTCTAGCTGTCTCTACTCCTTTATTCTCAAACTAGTCTAGCTCTGCGCGTGGATGCGGACATTTCATTTGTTTATTCTGTGTGACGTCGGAGAGATCTAGTGTAATCGAAGGTCGAAGTGGTTGATATACAATGTTGTTCAATAAGGGATTCACTGGTAAAGTACAGATCAAGTTCGTAGATGGGTCCTTTAGTCCTATCTTTAGAGGCAGAGGAGGGACTTCAAATTTACGGTCAAAACATGTATGTTTTATAAGCTAATAATATATTCACTGAGGGGATAAGGAGGTCCGCTGAATCCATATGTGAACTTAGTTTTCTTGCTGGACAAATGGTTCATCAGGAATTCGGCTGAAACTGGAAATTTGGTTGAAGCTCAAAGTTGTTTGTGAAATCGATTAGAGATTCGGTAGCGGGGCAAGGAGACATGAATCCATTTTTGAACTTTATTTCAACAGTAAAAATAATCACGGAATCTGACGAAGACTGAATGGCGAAGAAATGACCCAATCGTTTGAATCAAATGTTAGATTTTTGTGATCCCATCGAAACCTTTGGTCTTGTTTCTTTTGAAATAATGGAGATTTAATTTTTTTTTCTGAAAACTGGTAAGAAAAGAATCTTTCCTGAAGGCGAAAAGGATAATTTCAGTCACCGAAAAACATATAAAATATAAGCCATTGATAAGTAAAACTTGCTGATCCAGTAACGACCTACCATTATAACAAAAGAATCGAGTCAATCTTGAATACGTTGAAACGGGGTATTTTCTAGTTGACTTCACAACTCCCGACGTGTCACATTACCTACAGATCACAACCCAGATTCCATGTCTAAACCGTCCGTGCATCGACAAAACTAAACAGTACCATCCGGGATCCAACCGAAACCTTAAGTATTGTTTCCTATTATTTCCGAGGGGTTGTGCACTGGTGCATCATGGTGTACAAGGTCCCTGCCTCATGCCTGCATCACGTGCCTCATCGCCCGTTCTGGTGACACGTTTAGGGATTTTTGAAGTGCCTCATGGTGTACAAGGTCCCTGCCTCATGCCTGCCTCATTTGCCTCATGGTGTACACGAAATCGGCCAGTGCGCAACTCCTCGATTATTCTACCCTCCTCTCAACCCCCTGATTAATTAGTTCGAAACAGCAGGTACAGCCCTTTCATGAGAAACAATAACGTCCCAAGTAATTCACACGGCTCTCTTTTGAATTTTCTGAGGGAGAACTGACTTCAGAAGCAATGTATTTATTTTCTATTCCTCTAACACTTCAAATCTAACCTAATTTAGACATCTCGGACGGAACAATCGGCCACTAAATCCGGACAGCAAATCCTTTTCCAATCAAGTCGCCCCAAACTCCGAGTTAACGCGGTCAGATACGCTGATCTCCCGGGAATGGAAATCAAGCGTCTATTGAAATACGTTAAATTCAAGCTTCTGGTTATGATGGCTTCATTCTAGCGTGTGACAGAGCCAGAAACGGTTGATTCAAATGCTTTCAAGTGTATAACCATTTCCAACATCGAGGATTTAGGGACAGAAAAGCGCTTCTAAACCAATAGGCTACTCAACGGTTGGATGAGTGGATTTCGGCTGACTGACGGTCGCTCCAGCTACACCGGGGACGAGTTAGACTAAATGACACGTGTCGTCTACAGGATTGGCACAAAATAAGCCGGTGATACTATTTGCTCCTGAAATTACAGTGTACGAGTGGGAACTTCGGGTTTCAAAAGGACGTGAAGCCCTCTCAACGCCCCCAATCACACGAAGAAAGCAAGAACATGTGCCTAAGTACGTCCTCACGAGGATTAAAGGTACATTAATTTATTTACAAAACTGAGAAAAGTAACAACACTAGAAATGCCTGAAGTTGGGCTGACTAATATCATGTTAACTGCCAGGAATATAAGCCTGGATCAGTGAGGGGGAAGAGAAGCAGGCACCACAACAAGAAGCCACTTACATAAATAGCAGCAAAAAATGTCCTTTTACCATCACTTCGAGATAGCACTCCGCCGAAGTCGGGGAATCCCATCAAGTTGCAAAAGACATGCGCAATAAACGGTGCGACGAAATGACCTGAAAACATTTTTCTCTAAAGGATTTTCATCATCCGAAGTATCTTAGGTAAGGACGACAAGGTTTTTAGCCCCACCTTTCTCCGATACTTCTAAATCAGGAAGAATACAAAAAAAATACGAACATAAAACATGATCAATACAATAGTTGCGAAGCTGGAGGAAGGTATAGGGGACAGAAGAAGGCAAAGCAGGTGGACTAGGACTCTTCTGAAGAACGTCTCGAGACGCCTTTTTTACGCACTAGTCTCGATCACATCGCTTACGCAGGCAGGGCCGTATCCAGGGTATCCCCGCGGGTCGGACCTACTCTATACCTAACACTGAAACAAGAACATAGATCAAAGATTAAAGCCTACAAAACGATTAATTTCTTATGATTCTCGGGAGGAGGGGGGGGGGGGGGGGTGAACCCCATAACCACACTAGATACGGCCTTGGGAGCAGGACTCGGGCTCTGCCGTCTCGAAATCCGCCCGAGTCCGGAGTACGTCCCGGCCCGGGAAACTTAAAACCATGCAAACGTCTTAAGCGACCATGTAAAGAGATGAGCTAAGCGATATAATTTAAAAGTATATACTAATTCAAACAAAATGAGTCTTGACTCGTGAGCGTGACTTTTGTTCTTGGACTCGATAGCAGCACCTGGTTTTGAGGGTTTCTAGGAAGCCTAGCTAGCAAGCTAGGAAATGATCAATTCCCCATCGATCAAATAACAGTCAAACCTAATTAAGCTCGTTTAAATATTGGCCCTTATCCGGTAGTTCTGTGTCCGACAACAGAAAGCAAACAAACCAAGAGAACATAAGCAAATTTCAAGCTGGGTTCTGAAAAACAATTACGTTACACCAGAAAGTCAACAAACCAAAGGAACGCATGCAGATTACAAGCAGAACTGCTGAAAACAATTACTACATAACGACCGCACATTACACTACGTGCAATAACTCTTAACTTGCAACGACGAAATGAAACAAAGCATGTGCACTACCAAAAGCAATACAGAATGGACTAAAACTTCCAATGATTTACCAAACGATTTGGCATTCTCCCCACCACTCGTAAAGTAGCATTTGCTTTATTTCCGATTAACTCTCCGGTTTACATCCGAATCCAGAGAATATATTTGCTAGGACGCTACGTTTTACGACCCACTGCGGAGTAATTACGTCCTATTCACAACAGGATTATCGTTTCGGACATTGGTTATGCAGAGCGGCCTCTGAGACAAACCACGCTAAATTTCCTCCAACCCCTTCTGACCCTCGGAATATCCGCTCAATGTCACCCTCGGGCATTATTTCCGGAATTTCCTATATTTTCACCAAAAAAGGAACGACGGGTCATTCCATGAATTTGTTATGCATCGTCGGGCTGGATCTCTATCATTCCGACTCAGGACTGATCAGATTACGAGTCGGCGAAGCGTGGACAAAATAGCCCCAATGGCTACTTCGAGTCCGTACGCCCTTATACAAATTCAAAAACCTGAGCCACTGTATCATAAGTGGTCAATAAATTCTGAATGGAACCACGGAGCTGAACAGCCATCAAAAGAGACAGATAAAAGGAACTGCCTGATCAATAAAACACATTCAAATGACAAAAAATCTTGTCAAACAGAACAGCGTCAGTCAAAAGCAACCCTTCTCACAAAATGATGTCCAAGAAGGGATGCACTTGTCACGGGAAAATCGCTGACTGAACTTCAAATAGAGGGAATTTTTCACGCTGGTAATAACGAGGGGTAAATAAAAGATTACCATTCTTTTTCATAGCTTGTTTTTATTACGAAAAATAAAGATAAGAATACAAATGAGATATAATGAAAATCCTGCCATGGGAAACTTCTGGGAGAGTTCGAACTTGAAAAATATCGCTTTGATAACGTATTTATCTTTTAACCCGGCCAACTCGCCCCAAAACGACTGCGGAGTACAAGGACGAATAACATCAAGAAAAAATCACACAAAACACTAAGTTACTAAAAAAAGAACTACGAGACCATTTGGCACTTGTTACGAGTAGGCGGTACAAGAAGGTAGATGAGAACGTCACAAAATATACCCGCCATCCAAAAATGAGCATTTCCGGCATCGCCTCGGATCATCTAGGGCAAATGACTGTTCTAACTTCCAAGTTTCAGCCCAATAAATCCACTCGTTTGATCCCTAAACGTGCCACACGATTTCTGGTACCTCTCTCCAACTCCCCCACCGCGGCCGAATCTGGTTCGACTCGTGAATGGATCATCCAAAATATTTTCTCTTACGACCTATCAAGTTTCAATCGAATCTGATCATTTTTGAAAAATTCCGGTACCCCCCCCCCCCCCCACAGTGGTCGGATCCGGTTCGGACCCTAAAATATGTCATCTAGAGCAGTGGTTCCCAACCTTTTTCGTACCGCGTACCCCTAATCAAGGTTCGAAAAGGTTGCGTGCCCCCATTTTCAGAACGTGAAAAAGACGGTATTTATAATCCGAAATGATAAGGCATAAATGTGTAGAGATGTATACAAAATCATATTTGAGGCTGCTTTATAGCTAAAATTTTGCAGTCCTCGGCTCGACGTCATTAACGGCATTTTTTGTTGACAGTCTGTTTCTGTGTTTGGTTTGATATTCTTCGTGCTTCCAACAAGCTAAATTGCAAACATTTTCGTTAGCTTATTTCGCAATGACAATGTCGTCGATTCTTCTTGAAACAATATTGTTTGAAACAGGAACAGATTTTACAGCAGTAGGCTAGCTGTTTTACGAATCAACATTATCTTATTATCTTTCACCACGGCTTGTAATCAGAGGCTTCGCACACCGGTTGGCAAAACCTCTCCCCAAAGTAGTCGGCCAGACTGTTAAAAGAAACGAGTCGGCACGAAGCGCCACGATTTTTCGTAAAAACAGTCGGTAAAAATGACCATCCAGTCAGTAAAAATACCTTACCCCCCCCCCCCCAATTTTTTTTTGCTAGTGGTAATATTCTGCCTCTGCTGGTAATATTAGGCTTTCGGCAGTCAAAGTGGGGCGAGATTTTGAAGCTACAGACTAAACCGATTTTGGTACCTTCGCGTACCCCTTGCAAGGGCCTCGCGTACCCCTTTGGGTACGCGTGCCACCGGTTGGGAATCACTGATCTAGAGAATATGCACTCTCTAAATTCCATGTTTCGTTTGACACATATGCAAGCAACAACATTTCCGAGAATCCTCCTCAGACTTCCGCCCACCCCCCCCCCCCCCCCTAACCGTGGCTGGATCCGGCACGGACGCCAAATAACAAATCTAGGCCACATAAACTCAGTACTGTCCAACTTGCATCCCATTCGGTACATCCGCTTGGTTTGTGTGCATGTCAAAAGTCCCCCCCCCCCCTCCTCCAACTCTACCAACCGTGGCCGCATGTTATTCGGAAGTATGTTTTGCATGTCTACACCATCAATTCTTATCACCCATTAAGTTTCACTCGAATCGGACCACCTGTTCGCAACTTACTCACTTTCCGTACTCCCCTTCCCTCACTCCTCCCAAAATGGTCGGAACCAGGGACCGGAAGTCCTCCTAGGGCATTGTGTCGGGTTCTTAAGTCAGTTTAATTCGGTCACTAATGTTTCTGCAAAGTTCTATCGTCCTTAGCGCATCTGAAACAAAGTCACGATAACCGGAATTCCGGGAAATCACCTCCAACTCCCCCCACAGAGATACGATCTGGCTCCGTCAATTACGTATCTAGGCCTAATGCTTGTTCCCCGCAGCAAGTTCCGTCTTAATCCCTCGACTCTAAGCGTTTCTCAAGTTTTCCGGTGCCCCCTCCAATCCCCCCCCCAAAAGAATCGGATCCGATCCGGACTTGACATGGAACATCTGAGACGTTAGCTCTTTCCACTTTCCACTTGCGTTTCATTCCAATCCGATCACCCGTTCAAAAGCTATGCATGTCATTAGATTCCGGATTCCCCCTCCCCCACGATGTCCGGATCGGGGAAACGCCTATTCTCACGTCAGTATGTTCGGTTCCCTTCCATACCTGTCAAGTTTCAACGTCGTAGCACATCAGGAAGTACCTAACTCGCTGGATCAGCAGACATCCAGACCCCCCCCTCCCAACTTCACCACAATGCCCGAATCCGGTTCGGTTAGGTCAATGACGTATCGAGGCCAAGTTTCATCCCGATCCCTCAACTCTAAGTGTTTCCCAAGATTTCCGATTCCCCCCTCCAACTCCCCCCAAAGTTTATTCAAACAATGTTTCAGAGTCAGCTTGGGCTCAAAGAATATTTATCCCCCCAAAGTCACCGGATCCGGTCCGGATTTAAGAGGAATGTTGAGACACGAGACATTTCTAAATAACAAGTTTCATTAGGATCCGATCACCTATTCGTAAGTTAAGAAGAGCTGTGAGCTCATTTGACACTTGCAGAGGTTAAGATGTTTTGATTGATCAAAAGTAAGTTTCGACTTTGCGGTTGAGATGCGCACTCTAAGGGAGCTAGAACTTCATTCGTAAGCAAACCCTTGAGGCAAAAATGATAATGGGCTGATGGGCATCATGAAAGGCATATATTGCTTAAAAGTATTTTTCTTACTTTGCGGTCAATAATCGGATTTGGGAAGTAGCAATGTCTAAGCATATGTTGTTAATCTCTAATATTCCAGCGAAGTTTCATCGTCCTAGCACATCTGCAAGTACCTAAACTCGCGATCACCGGAACCCCAGACCCTCCCCTCCAACTCGACCCACAATACCCGGAGCCAATCCGGTTCTGTAAATAATTATCCAGACCATCTGTTTATTATTCCCACAAAGTTCGATCCGGATCACACCAGTCTAAGCGGGTCAATTATTTTTCGCCCCCCCCCCCCCAATAATTGTCGGATTCGGTCCGGAAATGAAAAAGATCACCAGAGAGAAATGGCCTCTGTCCAATTATTAAATTTCACTCGAATCCGATCACCCGTTCCAAAGATACGCATGACTCAATATTCCGGATTCCCCTCCCTCAACTCCCCCCCCCCCAAGATTATCATATCGAGGATTTTTTTTTTATTTCTAAGTCAGTTTGACCGATCAAAACAGTTGATTTTTTCATGAAAACAGTCGTTTTTTCTGAAAATCAGTAAATTTTTCGTCAAAACAGTCGGTTTTCTGAAAATCAGTAAATTTTTAAAAAAAACTGAAAAAAAAACGGAATTTCGGGACCCTCCCCCCCCCCCCATGTGTCCCGATCCAGTCAAATGGCGTAAAAGATTTACATGGAGCAGATGTATGTTTTTCCAAGCAAGTTTCACTCCGATCCCTCCATTCTAACCGTTTCTCGAGATTTCAGGCCCCCCCCAACTTCCCCACGGTGCCCGGAGCCAATCCGACTCAGTAAATGATTTACCTAGAGCATCTGTTCGTTCTTCCCACAAACTTCCATCCCGATCTGTCCATTCTAAGCGGGTCACGTATCCCCCCCCCAATAGTTGTCGGATCCGGTCCGGATATGAAAAAGATCACCAGAGAAATGTACTCTGTTCAATTCTTAAATTTCACTGGAATCCGATCACCCGTTCTAAAGTTACGCATGACTGAATATTCCGGATTCCCCTCCCTCCACTCCCCCCACGATTATCAGATCGACAACATTATTATTTTGAAGTCAGTTTGATCGGGTCCCTGATCTACCTGCCAAGTTTCATCGTGAAAATCCCCAAAACCGCCATCGCCGGAACTCCGGGACACCCCCTCCCCCCCCCTAAGTGTCCGGATCCAGTACAATTGTCTAAAAGATTTATCTAGAGTAGTTGCTTCTTCTTCCCGGCAAGTTTGACTCCAATCCCTCCATTCTAACCGTTTCTTGAAATTTCCGGTTCCCCCCCCAACTCCCCCCTGGCTAACGAATCCGGTCAAGACTTTAAACGGGACATCACATTTATATAATCTATCCAGTTATTAAGTTTCATTACAATCCGATCGCCCGTTCGAAAGTTACATATTACACACTACTAAATTTCCCGGGTTCCCCCGCCCTCCACTCCCCCCCCCCCGAGATGGTCGGATCGGAAAACTGATTATTTCTAAGTTTGTTTGGTCGGGTCTCTGATATGCCTGCCAAGTTTCATGGTCCTAGCACATCTGGAAGTACCCTAACTCGAAAAAGTGTGACAAACTGCCCTCAATTTTCAAGTTTCCAGTGCCCTCCACTCCCCCGCATATGGTCGGACCGGGAAACTGATGATTTCCAGGTTAGTTAATAAAAAAAAAAAAAAAATACCTCTATTTTTCCAGATTAGCCCTCCCCAGGTCCCCCCCCCCCCCCAGATGGTCGGATTGGGGAAGTGACTATTTCGAATTTAATCTGGTCAGGTCCCTGGCATACCTGCCAAGTTCCATCGTCCTAGCTAATATGGAAGTGCCTCAACTAGCAAAATCCGGACCGACAGATTGACCGACCGACGGAAAGAAATTTCGATCGTTATATGGCACTTGTCCGAAGGGCAGGTGCCGTAAAAACAATAGAAAGAACGTGAAATATGGGGAAGCTGAACTGGGTTTCTATAGATATTTAAGCGGTATAGGAGAATCAATAATTGACAAATATTAAAGAAGGTCCCTAATTGTCTCAACATACAGGAACACTTCATAATCGGCGTAGCATTGCATTTTTGTCTGACAATCACAGACAACTTGGACATGTGTCGCCAAATAGTGCGAAACTCACGGTTCTCGACTGTTACAATCAACTCAGACACAACAAACCGAAACAGCTAATCATACTACTGGAAGAAGCGAAAAGTTTTCAGTTCCTAAGATATCGCTAGATAGTAGATAACTCCAGTTGTTAGTATAGCCGTTGCTAAATCTCCTCTGGTAGCATACTGTTAAACACGGTTTCATGAAACAGATCAGCTCAATAAGGAGATGAATGGCCAGTCGAGAAGCTTCAACTATTTTGATCTAATGTCCTCATTCGAAAGCAAAACACACAAGATTAAGATGGATGTCGCTCAAGGCATTCGTAAGCTCCCTAGGAAAGAAATGAAAGATACTAATAACCCATGCAATCAAACCACCAAACAGAAGCAACCCCTTCGATTAATTATTGCTTTCACATCCAGGACAGTCTTCCGCACGAGTGAAATTGCTCAAATGATAAGATAAATCCACGCCATTAAGTAATCTGCATATCCGTTGATGCGCAAATGAAGAGCTATCTAAAGAGGGACCTTTCAGCTCCCCGGAGAACGAAATCACTCATTTCCCTGAACCAAGACGTTCCCAGTCGTCAAACACAAAGACAGTCATTATTCAAACCACCGTCACACTTAGGGTGTACTTTGACGCCATGTTCTCCGCGACACAATACGAAGAGTGGTTACATGCATTAAGACTCCCTAGCAGGGACTCCTACTTCAAAGCGATTCCCAAGCTGATTCCCATCTTGGTTAGGATGAATCATTTAGCACTGGCAAACCTATTCAAAACCTTTGAATAAACTTGTGGTTTCAATGCCATTGTTTCACCCCTTGAGTGAAGTGATAAATAAGAGCATTTCGAAGCCGCGACAAAAAGCTCAGTTGCATTTTGCCCCTCCTAAAAAAGGTCGAGGGGCTTAAGAGCGTCCGAAAGAGACTTTTTTGTATGGGAAGAGAGACGTGCCTGAGCCGATATAATACCCCAAGTCAATAGTCTCAGTATGCAGAGAATGGACGGTATGTAAATTTTATATTAGAAAGATAATAGATTTAGATCATAAAAAGGTACCTAAACCTTTCACAATACACGGAAAGCAGTAGGTGGTAACCTAGACAGAAAAAGAGACAAAAGTGTGGGTCCTGCTAGCGACAATCCAACTGTGCATATAAATACGCAAATTCCAAACAGTCTGGTGGGGAAAAAGTATAACACTATTTTAATGGTCATTCGTTTTGCTTCAACGAAGCTCAAATACACACTCTTCTGAGAAGAGAGTTTGAAAAAAAAATTCAGTTAGAACTATGTACTAACTACATCAGTAGAACTAAAAAAAACTACTGTTATTACGTATAACGTATACAGATTCGTCGTTTCCACGTTGGGCGCTGTAACAAGATATATAAGGAGAGTAAACCCTGGTTTGGTTCTACTTTGTCTGAAACAGAGCCGATCAGATCGCTTGGTAGGGCCCCACCAGCGGGCCAAGTGAAGAGCAGCTCCGCCAGGGTTGCCAAGGGGAGTACAAAAGTTCACTTTGTCGGAAGTTGGAGTTACAACTTTTCTTCAATATAACACGATTGCTCTGTTAGTCTGTTACGACTCTGTTCCGTCCATACGTTAATTTAGTAGTTTTTTAGAACATGATGGTCGTCAAACTGTGCTTGTGTACTTCGAGTAGTCACAAGAACACTTTTTCTGAGCTTTAGAAGCTCGAAAACTGTATCAGTGTGGCAGCACAGAAATTCCCAAGGATAAAAACCTTTTACTTTCAGTTTGAACAAGACCAAAGGTTTCGATTGGATCCCAAAAGTTCAAGTTTGATCCCGACAATTGGGTCTTGTCTTCGCCAGATCCAGTCTTCGCCAGACTCCTTGAACACTTTTACTATTAAAATTTAGAAACAGATTAAGGCAAATAGCTAATCATATGAGAAAACCAAGTTGAGATATGGATTCAGCATGTGTGTTTACCCCTTTAAGTCATATCAATTTGGACGAAGCAGATCGAAACTTCCTGCCTTACTTCTGCCAATTTTCCGGTTTCGGCGAAATTCCGGACTACTTGTCCGGCAAAAAATAAAGCTCAAAAGCGAATTCAGCATGTCTCCTTACCCCTACATCCAACCTCTAATCAACCAATTAAACCATTCCTTTTAACAAATTTTCTGGTTTCAGCCGGATTCCGAGCGATCTATACGTCAGGTGAGGAAATGGTTGTCATACGCGGATTCAGCATGTCTACTTACCCGCAAATCGAACATATTATCAAATTTAAATAAAACTTTTACTTTAAACAAATTCTCCGGTTTTGGAACTAATTGTCCGGCGAGAAATAATTTTCATATTCGGACTCAGCACGTTTCCTCACCCCTAAACCGAACCTCCAATCAACTTCATTTTACTTTTCACAAATATTCCAGTTTTCGACGGATTCCGGGTGTATTTGTCGGGCGAGAAAATAAATTTCATGTTCGGATTCAGCATGTCTCCTTACCCCTAATTCGACTATTTCATTAGTTTAAAAAAAAAAAAAAAAAAATTACCCCTTAATTTTAAACCCCTCCCCACCCCTAAATATAGAGCTACATAGCCCATCTTCGAACTTGATATGTTACTTTGACCTAAACAGTCCTAATGCCAAGTTTGATCAAAATATCTCAAACCCTTCGAGAGTTATCGTGCTAATAGACGGACGGACAGACGGACAACTTTACGATGTCATAGGTATCCCTCCACTTACGTTTTGGGATCCCAAAAAGAGTGTCTAATAGGACGTAAACATCACATATGTAGCTTATTACACCTATTTGAACAATGGTTAAGAGAAGGCAACGACGTCGTCCCGGGCCCCCTTCACGTTCTATAACGTAAAGAGACGTAGTGAGACCGAAAATACTTAAGTGATTAACAATATATGAACGAAAAGTAAACAATATAATCACGGAGTGACACGGAGAGTGATATGAAAAGGTATTTTGCATAAAGAGTATAATATATACATTCGGTTTTGCGCCTGGTCAACAAGGTTTTAGTGTGCGTTTTTTTTCATGAGTAGGATAAGGACCCCCTTGGAAAGCCAAGGTAGACTTTTGCCCCCCACCCTTATGACGCCCCTGCCTAAGAGGACACCACTGTTCTTTTTGTAAAAGGCACAAATTACTGACAGAAAAAAACATATTTAAGGTTTTTTAATTTATCCATACACCAGATGAATATTTCTCTTTCTACTTGATTGTCTCCCTGGGGGCTACTTTGCGAGATCCAGCCATGTACTTCCTAAAGGCGCCACAAGATCATCCCACGGTATTAGCGCCTGGTTTGAACTAACGTATTGAAATTGTGTGATCTCGAAACAATCTGAACATTAGCTTCAATTCCGCACGAAATTTAGTCCAGTTTCAAGGTTTCATGTCGAAGTTTCATGAAGGTCTACGTTTCCAACGAAAGTCAGTAACTTCTACTGTCGGATCTTTAATGATACCTGGGAAATGTCAAAGACTTGTTAAAAAATACAGCGAAAGATCAGTCAACTGTACCAAGACATCAACAAGGAGGGCAAGAGTATTTTTGGCCCCAAAAGGCCGCCATAATGGTCTGCCTGCCAGTCCCACCCTTTCCATTAACCTTTTAACTCCCAAACCTTTTCCATTAGCAGGTAATAACAAGTGCAATAAACCAATTCGTAGCAGACTAATGACCCCTTTGTCACACTTCATTAAGAACGGCATATCATCGATCATATGACAAAACAGTCCAGTTTCCAACTCTTCATTAAAGGTTAAAGTACGTCGCGTCGTCGTATTTGTTGATGTTACACCAAATCCTCATCCCTAGACATATATATAAGAGTTGGACTTGAGACCTGTCATAGACGAACTTAGTTCATGGGAAATCTGGGCCCAGCTGTCCATGAACGGGAGGGGGGGGGGGGAACCCATCGAAATGCGTATTGACACCTCTTTTTTCCCAAGTATAGGCCTACAGATTAGAGTTTGATTCCAGTAACGGGTCAAAAACTATTTTCATGGGCAATTTTGGGCCCACTTGCCCATGAACGGGGAAGTTGGGGGTGGTTCAACCGTCCCCGGTCCCTATGAACCAAAAGCACAAAGGAATTTCATCGCCTTATCTCCAGTTATTGTCTAATTAAAAACATTAAAAAATGGGCAATCTAGGCCCAATTGCCCCTGAACCAAGTGGGGGTGGGGCCTGGGACCCGCAAAAAGTAAAAAGAGACCCCAATGCTCACAATCCTACCAAGTTTCAACTTGATACCTGTTGATTCCTGGCAAGGTTAACTAACTTTACTCCAGGGCAATCTGGGCCCAGTTGCCCATGAACGGGGTGGGTGGGAGAGGTGCAACTTTAAAAGCGATTTTCCAGCCCTAGGGTCTACACGCAGGGGCGTCCCGAGCCTTTCTTCATTAGGGGGGGGGGGCGAACCTGGTAAAAATTGACCGAATTGGTACCTGATATTGACCGAATTTATATTTTTTTTCTAAAACACCGCGAGTTGCCTTCAAGAAGCTATAATGTAAAAACTTGCATAGTATGTACAAAATCAAGTATAAAGTGAAAATTTGGCGTGTTTTCACGCTCTCCCATTTCTTTGTTTTTCAGGGATACGCCGTCACTAGCCTTTTACCTTTGGGGGACGTCCGGTTTTGCCAACAGGACCTGAAAATGTGCTGACAAAAAATGCAGTTGCTGCCAAGCGACAACGTCGTGAACGATATTTGATGGTGGAAAACGGATACGTCGTGAACGGCTGTACCCCCGGAAAATTAAGGCGCCGCAGGAAAATTTTTTTGAATCTGCCTTTTTCCGGCAAATTCTAGCTTTTAACGTGGTTCAAGCACCTCAAAATTCCAAGCCTCAAACGCCAACAAAATGACGTACCCTTCTTCTAAATAGTGATGACTGCTAAATGTGCCGCAGGCGAAATTTTTTGGAAACACTCATGATCAAAGTGCCTTTTTGCGATCCCAAGGCTACCTATTAAACCACAGAGCTGCCTGGCGAAAAAGGGTCCATTCATTGTTAAATAGGTGTAAAGTACGTGTATTCTGAATTTACCTCAAACAAAAATAGGCTAGTTTTCACGTCAGGAGACGTGCTTGTTCCTAAAGTTCTGCAATCACTAGAAGTGTAAGTTAAGTAAGGGATGGAAACCAGCTGAAGCTATCGTTAAATGGTAAAGAAGAAGAGCTAAATAAATGCCACTTAGCATAATAACTGGGCACATTTACAGTAACTGGGGTGAACTAAATAATGAATTCGTACTACCAGCGTACTACCGAAAAATTAACTAAAAGGAGCAGATCGGGAGCGGTATAACGACCGAATTTGGGAATGGAGTAAAACTCTTGGGAGAACCACCTAGAACAACCGAATGTGGTAAGTCTGGTAACAGATGCGTAAATGAAACTGATTAATGACCGAATTATGAAATGGATTGACCAAATGCGATAGAACAGATGCGGACTTGAGAAAAGTCCGGTGAACAACCGAATTCGCTAACAAATGAGACCAAATAAATAGGTCAAATCACCGAATTTACGTTGGGACGTACCGAATGCGGTGAAGTCGACTCGGACTGAACAAAAGTTGGATGAATTGTCGAATTCGGTCACAAATCAGAACCAAATGAATCTGATTAATGACCGAATTATGAAGTGGACTGACCGAATGCGACAGAACAGATACGGACTTGAGAAAAGTCGGGTGAACAACTGAATTCGCGAACGAATGACACCAAATAAATACGTTAAATCACCGAATTTACGTGGGGAAGTACCGAATGCGGTGAAATGGACTCGGACTGAACAGAAGTTGGATGAATTGTCGAATTCGGTCACAAATCCGAACCAAATGAATCTGATTAGTGACCGAATTATGAAGTGGACTGACCGAATGCGATAGAACAGATACGGACTTGAGAAAAGTCCGGTGAACAACCGAATTCGCTAACAAATGAGACCAAATAAATACGTTAAATCACCGAATTTACGTGGGGACGTACCGAATGCGGTGAATGGACTCGGACTGAACAAAAGTGGGATGAATTGTCGAATTCGGTCACAAATCAGAACCAAATGAATCTGATTAAGGACCGAATTATGAAGTGGACTGACCGAATGCGATAGAACAGATACGGACTTAGTCTGGTGAACAACCGAATTCGCTAACGAATGTGACCAAATAAATACATTAAATCAGCGAATTTTCGTAGGGATATACTGAATGCGGTGAAATCGACTCGGACTGAACAAAAGTTGGGTTAATTACCAAATTCGATAAAGAATGGGAACCAATAAACACGTTAAATCGCCTAATTTGGAAATGCGGGCACAAGAGATTTTATAAAACAGGCATCAAGGCTTCGCCGCGAACCCGTTTTAACCGGAATTTCGCCTTCGGCGAAAATTTGACCGAATGCCCAAAACGTAGGGGAGGCGCTGCCCCCCCCCCTCGGGACGCCCCTGTCTACACGTCCTAGGAATTTCATCGTCCTATGTCCAGTTCTGGTCAAGTTATGAACTTTACTCACTGGGCAATCTGGGCCCAGTTGCCCCTGAACCGGGTTGGGGTGGGGGGTGGGACCCCAAAAGGCACAACTAGACCCCAATACCCCACTAGTATACCAAGTGTGAACTTGATACCTGTTGATTCCTGTCACGGGTAACACACTTTACTCCTGGGCAATCTGGGCCCAGTTGCCCATGAACGTGGGGGGTGGGGGAGGTGCAACTTTAAAGCAATTTCCCAGCCCCAGGATCTACATGTACAAGGAAGTTCATCGTCCTGTGTCCAGTTCTAGTCAATTTATGAACATTATTCACTGGGCAATCTGGGCCCATTTGCCCCTGAACCGGGTTGGGGTGGGACCCCAAAAGGCACAACTAAACCCCAATACCCCACTAGTATACCAAGTGTGAACTTGATACCTGTTGATTCCTGCACGGGTAACAAACTTTACTCCTGGGCAATCTGGGCCCAGTTGCCCATGAAAGTGGGGGGTGGAGGAGGTGCAACTTTCAATTTCCCAGCCCTAGGACCTACATATACAAGGAATTTCATCGTCCTGTGTCCAGTCCTAGTCAAGTTATGAACGTTATTCACTGGGCAATCTGGGCCCATTTGCCCCTGAACCGGGTGGGGGTGGGGGTTGGGACCCCCAAAAGGCACAACTAGACCCCGCTACCCACTAGTATACCAAGTTTGAACTTGATACTTGCACTGGTTCACGAGTTATGAGCTCCACAAAATACGGTGAAAACCGGAAACCGAAAACCGAAAGCTGCTACAGCGCTCGCAATAGTGGATTGTTCCAAGGAACACTCTACTAAAAACTGATAAATCTTTCTGGTAAGGCATACAACACAGATACAAGCACACAGAGGTGCCACAAATCACACGGAAATTCTACTATTTGAAAATCCATTATTCGTGAATAGCGGAACAACGAAGTAACGCATTTTCAGCGGGTCTTCGAGCCAATTTAAGTGAATAAGTGATGGATAACTAAATGGTCCTATCCTATCCCAGCCCTATTCCGTTAATCTTTAAAACTGGCAAGGCCGTGGAGAATTTTTTTAAAAAGTAGAGCCTAGCTTTATAGTATTCATATAGTTCTGAAAACCCTTTATGACAATGAATATCAATTCCTTCCGCTCCTGAATTATTCAATGGGTCAAACAATTTACCGGAGGTGCCTTTCTTCGTGAAAACTTTACTGATTGTTTGACTAAAGTGACATAAAAAACAAAAAAAAAACTCAAATTAAAAAAGAATGACAATTATTTATAAGCATTTTTTGTACTCATATACTAGCTACATTACTTCCTTTTGTCTGATATCGTTGTTATAATCCACTTTGAGCTTGCACATGACGGGTGCTTACGGATCGCGCAACTGGATGATCCCACGGTGGACACCTAGATGGGGTGATCTCGACGTTGCAATTACTAGGATGCTTCCGATTTAACTCTTTTAGCGACCGCAAAACTATATTTGCTAGGTTTGCTTGCGAACCTTTTTTTGGGATCCCAAAACGTAAGTGGAGGGATACCTATGACATCGCAAAAGTTGTCCGTCCGTCCGTCTGTAAGCACGATAACTCTCGAAAAGAATGAGATATTTTGATGAAACTTGGTGTGAGGATTGTTTGGGTCATGGGTAAGGTCGATTTCGTAGATGAACTCTGTAGCCCTATATTTGGGGGTGGGGGAGACATGCTGAGCATGATGGTGACAATCATTTTCTCGCTGGACGAGTAGCTCGTCCGGAATCCGGCAAAAACCGGAAAGTTGAATAAAAGTAAAAGTTTCATCTGAAGTTGATTAAATGTTTGATTTAGGGGTAAGAAGACATGCTGAGCATGATGGTGAAAATCATTTTGTAGCCGGACCAGCAGTTCGTCCGGAATCCGGCCAAAACCGGAAAGTTGGTTAAAAGTAATAGTTTCATTTGAAGTTGATCAAATGTTTAGGGGTAAGAAGACATGCTGAACCCGATGGTGAAAACCATTTTCTCGCCGGACAACTAGTTCGCCTGTAATCCGGCCAAAACCGGAAGATATATTAAAAGCAAAAGCTTTTCTGAAGTTGATTAGATGATAGATTTAGGGGAAAGAAGAGACGCTGAGTCTGTATATGATAATCATTTTTTACCCGGACATATAATTAGTCCGGAACCCGGTTGTACCCGCATATTTTTTTTAGTCAAAATTTTATTTAAAGCTGATTAGATTTCTTTACAGGGATAAGGAGATACGCCGGTTTCGTTTCTGAATTTTCTTTTTTTTGCTGGACTAGTAGTTCGCTCGGAATTCGGGCGAAACCGCAAATTTGGCAGTAGTAAAGCAGGAAGTTTCGGTCAGTATCGCCAAAATAGATATGGCTTATAGAGGTATAGATAGATAGGTAGATAGAATATCTGAACTAGGTTTTCTCTGATGATTAGCCTGGCGAAGACAAGACCGAATTGTCTGGATCAAATCTTAGATTTTTGGGATCCCATTGACACCTTTGGTCTTGTTTTTACAGACTGGCTGGAATGAAGAAGCATATAGATAACGGTATCACATAATACTCTCGTATAGATCTAACCAGCCTCGAAAGTCTCATGCATTATCCTCACTGTGATGAACATTTGCTGGCGATCTACTATCTGTGTGTTAACTGCAAATACTGTTTTTAAACAGTTCCCATATTCAGGGCACAACATAACTGAACACGTACAATAAGTTTAATAACCTAGGGTTTCTAAGGATGACGATTCTAAGTACACCTACTTCCTCATTCCTTTTAGTGTTGCAACATGAAACTACCAAACATAGACGTTCTTCAAAACTTCTAGCTCTTGAGTCGTAGGCTGATTTCCAACAAGCAAAAAAGTGCACGGGACTGCACGTACTGATGACGGAGCTATAAGCACTCGTACAAGCCAAAGCGTACAGGTTTTTGAAAAAGAAATTTACTAGAAATGCAGAACCTAGGACACTTCAGCCCGATTCGAAGCCAACACGTAGTTCCACGAATCCAGAAGATGTTTATTTTATTTTTCAAACCGACCGTTTAACATATTCGGAAGCTGCGCTTGCAGTTTCAACCACAATCCCGTTTCCGGTCCCAACTCTTTTCATATCCAAGGGTCTAAGGTATTTTCATAAATAGGCCTACCCTTCAACGGAGGAATAGTGTCCTACACGGAAGGTTGCAATTCCTTGCCAGAATTGCTGGAGACTGGCAAAATGCACAGGCCCTGAACAACGAGGTTAACTGAAAATTCAGCTTATTTCTACATCTTCGATTTCGATACACTGAATAATTTTAACTCTGCTAAGGGATTTGTTCTTCCTTCAGCTTGGGCTCTAGTTGTAACGTTCAGAAGAGGTACTGCTAGCTCGACAAGAAAAAGGTTCGAACCGACGCGAGAATTTGAATGAAGAATTTGGATTTCAACAAAAGCGTGCATTTCAATGCCTAACGAAGTGAAGCTCAGGAAATGTTATTCCAGATTGTAAGGTTAGTCATGAAGAAAGACCGCTATTGCGTGTGACCAAAAAATACTTATTTTTCAGCATTGGTTTATCGCTTTAGAGGTACAAGCGCATAGAGGTATGACAGATCTGTCAGAAAAAGTTAAGTCGTTGCAAATCGATTATATGAACAGCGGAGAAATGAAGTAGCCCATTCTCATCGTGTCTTCAAGCCTACTGAAGTACATAACTGACAGGTAACTAGACATCCGTACCAAAGTCCTATTCGGTTTGGAACGACAGACAACAGTCAAATAGAAATCAAGCACATAATTACTCGAGTAAATACTATCTGCATGCTAACATAACGAGATAAGCTAGTGTAGAAAAAGAAACGGATTGTTCACTGGTTTTGGGTACTTTTTGGCAGAAGCAAAGTAGTACGAAGTCAGCTGCAGATTTGAGGAGAGACTTAAATTCTTGAGGTCGGATTGCCACTATCTATTCTGGCCCACATATAAGGTACGATTGATTTTTATGTCATGTCGTCAATGGACAAGAGTCTTCCCTCACCACTTGACGACTGGAGACGAAACAATTTATTGCCTTCAGCTGTAGCTGCATGTTCCGGAATCGACCAGCAAGGAGTCGATTTGTTGCCCAAGATCAGCAGTGTAGTTGGTAACTAAATTTATTGACTATAGTTCGTAAGGAGCTTTGCAAATAAACGTTATTTATCCACGGGGCCCATGGAACGTTGCCAAAGGTCAGGAAAGTTCAGGAAATTTATCTGAATGACAATCAGTGCTTAGAGATCTTGGGACATTCCACTAGAAAAGTATCTGGATATCCTGCCACCAGAGATGGATGCAACCCGTAACAATATCTCTGTTTGGGCAATTTAGTACTCATCTGTCTCTGTCACCGAGTGATTGCTTCAATTCCAGCGTCTCACCCCTCATTAGAGCCAATCTCCAAAGATACACAGCCTGGAGACTTCTGTGTGTCTAGCAGAAGATTAATTCTTCAATCGCATAGCAAGACTCTTCGGGGGTAATTTGAAGTTGAAAAGTGGGATAAAAGGACACGGTGATCAACTATCCCGGCATGAAAACATTTTTATGATAGTGTTTTCGTTTGAAACATCTGCATGAGTGCGGAGGGCGACAGAGAAAAAAGAGCCAATTTGAGATCCACAGACGCAACCATTGACGAACTTGAAATTGCCAGCCGTCCAACCTAACAAACGATGGGTGAGGAGTGACAAAGTAACTGCTTTCAAAACAGGAGCTACTTGACACTGGAACGATGGCAATAAGGGGTAATTTTCGGCATCGTAAAAGAGCAGGAACTAGGAAGCGCTATGAGGAAAAAAAAGATCAAAAGCGTTTAACCAGACTAAAGGCGAGTAAATAGCACCATACAAAACAGCAGTATTGGGAAATACGTAAGCAGAAAGTACTTAAGTAATGACTTGAGTTAAAATCGTAGTACCTAAATTTTCTTAAGTACAAAATAATTACTCATGATTACGTAAAAAACAGAAGAAATTGAGGGTAATTAAGTAGTCAAGTAGTTCGTAATAGTAAAACGTTCGATTAGCCAGACGTTCAGTAGTATGTTAATCATCTTTGCTGAATGTGAACGGACATCCACTGAAACGGGATCTACTGATCTTTCTGCACTAAATATAGCCCTACACAAAGCGAACAATTGGACAAATACAATACTAGAACTAACGAAAGTTCCCATTTCCGGTGAATCCAAAACTCACAACACCAGATAAAGACCCAACACCAGGCCTGCTGAATATATGGTTTTATCTGACTTCGTCCATGGTATCGACCAAGCACAGTAAAGTGTTAACCAATAGATTGGTTCAGCATCTCAGCTTACTCGGAACCACTTGATCAAATAAGCACTACTGAATGTCGTTTTTTTGCCAGATTCCGTGTGAACTAAGTGTCCGAGACAAAAACAACCTTAAGATGTAGGATTCAATATGTCTCTCACCCGTAATTCAAACCCTGGCACGAGACCCCCTCCCCCACCTCTAAATAGATGGCTACGGGACCAACCTGCGAATGGCCTGTACTTTGACCTTCCCATCCTAAATAGAGGGCTCGGTGCCCACCCGCGAACGACCTATACTTTGACCCAGAGGACCCTCACAACAAGTTTGAACAAGACAGCTTACTTAACCCCCCCATGGGGTACCGTGCTTACAGAGGTTTTCTTTCCCTACTTCAGGGATCCTGAAAACTTGATTTGACGTATGCCCTCACATGCTGCTCACACGGGACTACTAATGCCCGTCGTTTTTCTGTGTTGATCTTTTGATCAGGCATTTTTTTTTGCTAGCCTACTATAGTAAGACTACCCAAGTAGCCTACTTGAGCACCGTTTCGGACCGTCAAAAAAAACTACTTGAGTACTTAAGTACATTTAGTACTTATTACTTAAGCAGATTTTTGGAAAAGTACTTTATACTTATTCTGAATTAAAAATATCCTGGAATACTTGGTACTTGTACTTGGTAAGCACAACACTGCAAAACAGCCATTTAGTGGTGACAAAGGATACCTATAGATGGTAATGTTTATGGTCTGACGGCACACAATCTTTTCTTTAAAAAAAATCGAGTGTATTCTGAACAAGTAAAAGGTTCGATTCGAACCTTTTGCGGTTCGATGTATCCAGATTATGTGTCGAGAGTTAGCTCAGGTGCCAGCAACAGGCTTATTATATAACAGGACATTTCCAGTCGTACAAACATCTTCAACTTTGGCAAGACCTCAAGACAGCACCGGTGCTCATACATTGGGCAACAATGCCCTGGAGCGGCTGGAGCAAGGGCACAATATCCCCACGATATATATTAAACAAGGTTAAAAATGGAAAGTCATCTACGACGTTCGTCAGCGATATTTCAGCCCTTCTTGGCAAGTCCTCGTCAGGCTGTAGCTGGAAGAAGCGAACCTGCAAATGACGAACATCGTAGCTGGCTTTTCCTTTTAGTATGTTTCCCAGCCAGAACAGTCAATCTAGCGTCAAATATGACTTGACCGCAAATAAATTGCAACAGAAATGATTTTTACACCATCTTCTAGAGAGAAACAAGAGCTGTAAGCTCATATGAAACTTGCATGGGTCAAGATGATTTGATTGATCAAAAGTAAGTTTCGACTTTGCGGTTGAGATGCGCACTCTAAGGGAGCTGGAACTTCATTTGTAAGCAAAACCCTTGAGGCAAAACTGCTAATGGGCTGATGGGCATCACGAAAATGCATATATTGCTTAAAAGTATTTATTTAGTTTTCGGTCAAGATTGGTACTTTAAGGAATAATCGGATTTGGGAAGTAGCAATTTCTAAGCAAATGTTGTTGAGTCTCCAATATTCCAGCGAAGTTTCATCGTCCTAGCACATCTGGAAGTACCTTAACGCGCGATCACCGGAATCCGAGACCCCCCCCCCTCCTCCAACTCCACCCACAATAACCAGAGCCAATCCGGTTCTGTAAATGATTAATCCAGAGCATCTGTTTGTCATTCCCACGAAGTTCGATCCAGATCACACCAGTCTAAGCGGGTCAAGTATTTTCCGCCCTCCCCCCAATAATTGCCGGATTCGGTCCGGAAATGAAAAAGGTCACCAAAGAAAAATGTCCTCTGTTTAATTATTAAATTTCACTCGAATCCGATCACCCGTTCCAAAGTTACGCATGACTCAATATTCCGGATTTCCCTCCCTCAACTCCCCCCCCCCAAGATTATCATATCGAGGATTTTTTTTATTCCCAGTCAGTTTGACCGGGTCCCTGATATACCTTCCAAGTTTCGTCGTGAAAATCCCCCAAAAAACGGAATTCCGGGAAACCCCCTCCTCCCCCCCCCCTCAAGTGTCCGGATCCAGTCAAATTATGTAAAAGATTTACATGGACCAGATGTTTGTTCTTCCCAGCAAGTTTCACTCCGATACCATCATTCTAACCGTTTCTCGAGATTTCCGGCCCCCCCCCCCAGCTCCCCCGCGGTGTACGTAGCCAATCCGATTCAGAAAATGACTTACCTAGAGCATCTGTTTGTTCTTCCCACAAAGTTCCATCCCGATCCCTCCATTTTAAACGGATCACGTATTCCCCCCCCCCCAATAGTTGCCGGATCCGGTCCGGATATGAAAAAAATCATCGGAGAAATGTCCTCTGTTCAATTCTTAAATTTCACTCGAATCCGATCACCCATTCCAAAATTACGCATGACTGAAAATTTCGGATTCCCCTCCCTCCACTCCCCCCACCATTATCTGACCGACAAAATTTTTATTTTGAAGTCAGTTTGATTGGGTCCCTGATATGCCTGCCAAGTTTCATCGTGAAAATCCCCAAAACCACCATCACCGGAATTCCGGGACCCTCCCCCCCCCCCATAAGTGTCCGGATCCAGTACAATGGTCTAAAGGACTTATCTAGAGCAGATGCTTGTTCTTCCCAGCAAGTTTCACTCCGTTCCCTCCATTCTAACCGTTTCTTGAAATTTCCGGTCTCCCCCCCCCAACTTCCCCCTGTCTACCGAATCCGGCCAAGACTTTAAACGGGACATTACAGATATATATTCTATTCAGTTATGAAGTTTCATTACAATCCGATCATCCGTTCGAAAGTTACACACTTCTCAATTTCCCGGATTCCCCTGCCCTCCACCCCCCCCCCCAAATGGTCGGATCAGAAAACTGATTATTTCTAAGTTTGTTTGGTCGGGTCTCTGATATGCCTGCCAAGTTTCATGGTCCTAGCACAACTGGAAGTACCCTAACTCGAAAAAGTGTGACAAAATGCCCTAAATTTTCAAGTTTCCAGCGCCCCCACTTCCCCGCATATCGTCGGATGGGGAAACTGATTATTTCCAGGTTAGTTTGGTCGGGTCCCTGATATTCCTGCCAACTTTCATTGTCCTAGCTCATCTGGAAGTACCCTCACTCGAAAAAGTGCGACAAAATGCCCTAAATTTTCAAGTTTCCAGCACCCCAACTCCCCCGCATATGGTCGGATCGGGAAACTTATTATTTCCAGGTTACTTTGGTCAAGTCCCTGATATTCCTGCCAAGTTTCACTGTCCTGGCTCATCTAAAAGTACCCTAACTCGGAAAAAAGTGACAAAATGCCCTAAATTTTCAAGTTTCCAGCGCCCCGCACTCCCCCGCATATGGTCGGATCGGGAAACTGATTATTTCCAGGTTAGTTTGGTCGGGTCCCTGATATGCCTGATAAGTTTCATTGTCCTAGCACATCTGGAAGTACCCTAACTCGGATAAGTGGGACAAAAAACTCGGCCCGACCGACAGACCGACAGACGGAATTGTGATCGGTATATGGCACTTGAGCCAGAGGCTGCAAGTGCCATAAAAACTGTACAGCATATCAAAAGTTGAGAAACCTAGCGGGGTTGCAAAATTCGTGTTTTTTAGCGTTTTCTATTTTATTTATTTTTTCCAGCTGAAATTTTCTATTTTATTTCTTAGTGTTTACTTCATGGGAAATATGTTTCTGGTTTGGTTTTTTGTGCTGAATTGGAATATTACATCAGATCTAAGATACGGTCAATCGAAAGTGTTTCACATTCATCATCTTACAAGAAATTCGCGATTCTGTCATAGCACAATCGTTTGACCGCATATAAATCGCAACCGAAATGATTAAACCATTTTGTAGAGACAAGGTAACTGTTCGATGTGTCGAATGTTGGAGACCTATCTCAAGGATATGCTCGTGTTTCATAGCATTTTCTATTTTTTTAGAACTGGTATTTTCGATTTTCTAAAAGCTTCCCGTTTTAAATATTCTTTGAGCCCAAGCTAACTTTGAAACATTTATTCAAACAATGTTTACAACGGGTACGTCAGCTACGATTCTTCATCAGCGATATTTCGGCCCTTTTTGGCAAGGGTCCTCGTCAGGCTGTCAATCCTCTGGTTCAACTTCGGGGAAGGAAACAAACCTGTAAGCCTGACGAGGACCCTTGCCAAAAAGGGCCGAAATATCGCTGATGAAGAATCGTAGCTGACGTACCCGTTGTAAACATTGTTTGAATAAATCTTACCGTTTTCTCCGTAGGATACATGTTTTAATGTAATTTTCTGTGCTAAATTCGAAAATCGCATCAGATTCACGGTATGTTCAAAATAAAAGTGTTTCGCATTCATCACCGCACAAGACTTTTTTTGGAACTCTTATTATTTATCGAATGGATAGTACCATGTCAAGTAGGATTCTTCAAAATAATCCTGTACGTCATTTTTCAACTGTAATTAAACTCGAATCACAGGTAACAAAATAACATTGTTAAAAGACTCAAAAAGTTAATCCCTTCCAGTCCGATGCAATGGATGTGCACATTTGTTCCACACTTTACTTACACATCATCTAGAGCGCCATAAGAGGGTTTTCGCGAGATTCCGGAATCCCTTCCAGCGAGCGAAGCGCATCTCCAAAACTATGGGAAAGCAATTCCTGGAATCACTTTCCTCTGGACCGATCGCGAAAGCGCATGGAAAGCTGAAATCGCCGGGAAACTGCTGAATCCTCAACCTTTCAGAATAAATGGGTTCACTGGACGTTTCTTCCACTAACACATGTCGAACGACGTCATCCTCAATGACGCTTACCATTTTTTTTTTCATTTGTTAGTGAGACTGTTTTTTCATCAGTTTGAAGATTCCCGCTGAAGCATTCAGTTTCCCGCGGAGCTTTCCACTAACTTCCTGGAATCACTATCCGAGAAAGCTACTTCGATTTCCAAGCAGCCCGAAAACTACTGGAAAGAGATTCCGACTTCGCTTCCCGCTCGCAAATGCCCTCTTTATATTTAGTCTCATTCGAGCCGAGAGTCTGGTTTTCGACGCCTACAAATATTTACGATAGAGGGTCTCAAACCTAGGCTCATAACCTTAGAATCCCAGACGAAGAACACAACCGAAAATCGCCCTACACCAAGAAGCCAAGGTGAAAATGTTCGTGATGTAGCGAAGTGGAGGACGGAGCAACGACGGAGAAGCAAGCGCTGACTAAGAAGTACCGAGGTCAACGTAGCGACATGAGGGAATCTGTTTCAGTTCCAAATTTCCCGCGAAGGTACCGCACAGTACCAGCAAGTACTACAGCACCCTTCCCCTAAAAGATAAGGTCCACCAACAAATGGAAACTGATGGTGCTAGTGCCCTGCACAAAGCACCCCAAGGCCCCAAACAACAACGCAAGCCAGTCACCTCGAAGTCTCCGTAACGACTAAATTCCAGGACAACCCACGACCTGTCCCCAAGAAGAACTTTAAGCCCCTTGAGACTATGAACGGTATGGAAATAATTTTTGAACCTAGTAAATATGAAAAAGCTCATTAAGAGCGTAATAATCAGAGACACCACATACACTCCTGCCACCTAAGGGGACCAAGAAACGCAGGCTTTGAGCCTGAGAGAACTAGAAGCCCTAAACTGAAAAATCGAAAGGGAAGCTGAGACTAAGATGGACGCAGCTTTCGTAAAGCTCATAGATGTGCGAATGATCCTGACAGCGGAGGCAGCCATCCTAAAGTTCACAAAAGACGACATAAGGTTGCTCAACCTACTTGTTAGAGGCAACCGTCGACGCAATTTGTCGCTAGAAGAGACGCCTCGAAGGTAACATCAGCCAAAACGGGGCGACGACGATTTTAATAATTACATATGTGTGGGATTTATATATATTCTATATATATATAAGCCAAATATATATATTTAAAGATTATTAAATGGTATGTATATAGAACGATTAATAATTAGTGCTAACGTAAAACTTGGTATCAAGTTTATATTCCTGGGTAACTACGACTATTGGGTAAGCCAGTCTTAGACCTGATCAGGCTAAGCTTTATTGGCTATACGCTTGAGTTTTCAATTAAGGACAGCCCGTATTGTCTTAGGGTCGAAGACGGTTCGACATGAAAAGGACACATTACTGCAATTAAAATTCACCCCAATTTTATACACAGTATCAGCCTACTCATGAGCCTAACTAGGAGGGACAAATGATGACTCTAAAATTAGTGACGTAAACCACATGTAGAATAATAAACTAATTATTAATTAAAATAATAAGTAATTATTAATAATGAATACAGTACAGTTAATAATTGGCCATTCAGCACATCCATTTGGGTCTCTATTCGGTCCCAAGTGCGAATAACGGATAATGTAATAGAAATATGGATTTCTGGAATAGTGATGAAAGTGAAACACTTTCGGTTGACCGTATCTTTAACCTGATGTGATATTCAAGTTCAGCACATAAAACTACACCAGGAATGTGTTCCCCATGAAGTAAACACTAAGGCTTAAGAAAACAAAAAAATTCAGCTGAAAAATAAAAAAATAAATAGAAACTGCTAAAAAACACGAATTTTGCACCCCGCTAGGTTTCTCAACTTTTGATATGTTGTGCAGTCTTTTTTTGATGGCGTAAAAATTATATCTGTTGCAATTTGTTTGCGGTCAAACCTTATATTGACTGTCCTATAGGGCTGAAGGAGAATTTACCTCCATGATAAAGGATTGAAGTAAAAATCCGGAATGAAAATATGTTTTTGCTGTGCGCTTGCTCAAGGGCATGAGCACCGGTGCTCATACGTTGGGGCCAGGCCCGTATCCAAGAATTTATTTCAACTCCCCCCCCCCCCCCCTGGATATGGCCCTGGTTAGGGGATACCCTAAAGCTGGAGCATTCTGAACAAAACTTAAGGAATTATGTCTGATTGGACATTTTTAGTGACGGACTCGTCAAGTCAAAGACTTGAAATACAACTGAAAGAGTTCAAAATGTTTTCTTCATTCAATTTTCTCTTCTGAAATGCCCTGCGCCGAAAGACAACACGAAAGGTCCACTTCCTGGAATCGTTGATCGGCCTTGTTGTTTTCACATACCCAGCATCTATTAATAGCCAACTGCAGTTCGACAAGAGACTTTCTACTGTTGAACAACTGCATGTCGACTTTGCCTTGGTTTTATACCCTTCCGAAGAGAAAAGCGAGCTACGAAGGTATTACGGAACATTGACTGCAGCCTGCTCTAACCACTTCCTGTCTAATCCCGCAGACCTACAACTTCGCTACCGAACTGCCGCGAATGCTGTACCTTATTATCCCACTTCGGCCAAGCCATGAGTCGACATTCCTGAAAAAATGACTAATACTTCCCGACGCACCGTCCCTGACTATCTATGCATCATATCCTCTTAACAGCCCTCGAAAAAAAGCAATGCTCGACAACGATATCAAATTTCACTAAAAAAAAAAAATCGAAATCAAAATTGTTCCTTCTCCCGAATTCCCCGCGATTGAGATCGTATCAACAGATGGTCAGGAAAGAGGAGCCACAATCTGAGCAACAGCTTAATTCCATAAAGAGTCACAAGAACAATGAGCCACAGTGGAAACAATCGACTTACGGAACACGGTTCTAAAGGTATTCATTCGCCACTACTTGGAGAGAATACAAATTAAAGCTTCAATTCAGGGCGACCGACAAAAACTCCCCTCTACTAGTCGCCATCTGCGGTGTATTTGCAAAAGCCAAGGTGACTTCCAAGCAAATTCGGAATTTTTACAAAAATTCGGAGGGGAGACTGTAGATAATAAAGGGTTTTGACGACAAATCACAGAGGTGACGACGGCATTAACAACGTTTTCCGTGAGACTGATCCCGGATAGAAAGAAGACAAGAGCAAGTGAACCGCCAAAAAAATGACTTTAGAAACGGGGAACGAGGGGTTATAATGAAGGGGATCCGCACAGTAATAAAATTGTCAAATGACTTGACATGAAAGGTACCGAGCTTGCATATCTGGAATACTAACACGGCGACGAAAAAGAGACGTAATATATGGTTTAACTGAAATATTCTGCATGAGAATAGCCAACTGACATTCACGGCGTCATGAAAAATGATACATGTGCAATACGCAGGAAAAAGGGCATTATTGTTTAAATAATGTTGGGACTACTGCAAAAAGCGTGAAAGCTGAAACTTAGAGCTGCAACTAGCAGCTGGGAATACTGTGCAGAATAAGACCGCAAAAAGTATTGCTGGGACAAATAGATAAATGCTAATATCAATGGTGGCTTAACATTTTTGCATATTTAGTACTAGTGCCGGGAATCAACGGGCAACCTTAAGGTACACAGGTGTAAGATGTACCTTAAAGTCGGTCTTAAAATAACCTATTTCAGCGAGAACCAGCTAAATCCTCCTATTTTATGACAAATACGTACTTTGCCTTCCATAAAAGTGTCATAAACGGTGACAGAAATGCAAAGACATTCAACTCTTCGGTCTGCCCGCCAATCTATAGTATCGTGGCGCGACTCAAGGATTCAGAAATTCCTCACATAAACATCACGAATCAACAGTGAATAAATGGCAGTGGCATATTCACGAGATTTGATGGTCATCGTACTTGCAAATATCTTGAATGCCTTTCTCGTTTCTTATTTGTTTCCCAACTCGTTAAAATGTTGCTACTCAGAAAAGAAAAGTCTTGAGACCTGAAATCTTGTTTCGTTTTCCGAAGCGGTAAAGAGAATTCATGGACAATAAGCTGAATAATCATTAATATATCCAGGTAAGAACAGAGACCTCAAATAAATGAGCCGTCGGTAAAAATAAATAAAAATAAACTAGGTGTTTCAGGAACGGCGCAAGCATATATACTCTTGGACCTTAGCCCTTTGGAAATCACTGTTTCTCAGCCGAAACTTATTTTTACCAATTGTCTGGCTCCAGAAGAGTCGGTTTTACAACGAGTATAGGCTAAGAGCCAATCGAACTCCGTCCGGACTCAACCACAAACAAGCCCAGTCCATTTCTCAGCAGTGATCAATGTAGCTCTAAGTTCCAGAGCCTACCTTATACCAAGCTTTCACTCATCACAAGGTGTACTCGAATATTCCAAAGTCACTTGTAACTTGGTCATTTTGTCTATGAAAGCTAGACACTCCGGCGAAGCAACAAGTGATTTGCTTACGAGCCAGAAAGCACGAAATCTTGCACACATTATGGCAGTTCATTCTTAAGCGTTAATATCCAAGACAATTTTCAAATTACATGCTTGATGCGAACTTTGTCCCTGAGTAGTCTGGAGTATCTAAGAACGTGCTCATAACACTAGCACAAAACATGCAACAAAGGTTCCGTACGCCATTAACTTGAAGGGGCTTCTCCTTGCTCATTCCCTAACTGAACCCATCATTTGCAACTAAGGCGTGCATGTAAAACGTGTAACCAACCCAAGCTAGATATTCTCGCGTTTTCCAAAGGCAACTTGTAACTTGGTCGTTTTCACGTAGGAATCCCCTAAACTTAAGACTACAGAACGCGCTTCAACGAACCGGTGCACCAAGTAAGGCACGAACCTAAAACCTAGTAACTTAAGGCATAAACTTCTCAGCATACCTCATATCGACCCCTAGGTAAAGCTCTTAGAGCCGCTTAAATATGGAGATGCCTTCGCCTCGGCATCCCCTGGAATGAATACAGAACGGCTGAATACACGTAGGTTAAACCTTGTGGGGACACATTCGTCGTTATAAATTTAATCGTTTTCACACGACATCCCCTAAACTTAAGACTACATAACGCGCTTCAAGGAACCAGTGCAACAAAGTAAGCCGTGAATCTAGAATGGCAAATTTTTTCGTCAGACATCTTTAACCTAGGCCCGAGAAATGCAATTTAACAAACCCATGCAACTAGAACGGATGGCTATACCTAGCAACACTTTTAAATGCAACCTTCAACCCTATATATCACCGGATACACTGCTCGCTTAAAAACGCTACTAAAACGTGCACCGAAACTGGCTGACAGATCCTAGCTAAATATCCCCCAGACACCTTAATCTGGAGCCGTCAGTCCGTATGCATTCCTCAGCCTAGACCTCACAACCTTAATTCGACAAGACCTGCACCCCTTGGAGTATACTTACATCAGCTGCTTCCTGAAACCCGTTGACGGTAGGGCTAAGCAGTGCACGTTTAAAGGCTAATGATACCAACCTACAGGGTCCAAAGTCCAATCTAGAGATGTGAACCTCTCATCGTTCCCCAGACCAGACCTAAATCTACAGCCCTAGACAAATGTTCTACTGTAATCTGGTCCAACTTCTCGGCATTCCCCAAACTAGACATAAGGATCTTTCTAAAAAATAAAACGTTGCAGCTTGTACATGCTGATAATAGTGCTAGAACTCCGACTCACTTCCAGAGATACCATCAAGTGGAAACGTTAAGCCCTTTAAATCACCCACCCTAGAGCAACCTACAGCGCTAACTAGGAGTCCTAGAGCAACCTAAGGCTGAGCCGACTTCCCGGTTCCCCTCGGCATCCTCCAAATTATTCCTACTTCATACTTCCAAGGAACACATTTTGTAGCTAAGGCTCCCTTCTACAGCTGATATTTTCTAAAAAATGATTTAGTTACTTACTTGCGGTATTGCTTCAAATCCTGATATAATGCAACGGCTGAATATGCGTAGCTAAAGCTTTCAGAGGCAACTTCAACATACAGTCGTCTTCCCCTTGCCATCCCGAAACCGCCAACACCACGTGATTCAAGGAACTAGTGGAGCTAAGGCGCGGATCTACGAAGACTTACAACGAAGGCTTTTCCCAACCTAACGCTGAGCCGACTTCCCGGTTCCCCTCGGCATCCTCCAAATTATTCCTACTTTATACTTCCAAGGAACACATTTTGTAGCTAAGGCTCCCTTCTACAGCTGATATTTTCTAAAAAATGATTTAGTTACTTACTTGCGGTATTGCTTCAAATCCTGATATAATGCAACGGCTGAATATGCGTAGCTAAAGCTTTCAGAGGCAACTTCAACATACAGTCGTCTTCCCCTTGCCATCCCGAAACCGCCAACACCACGTGATTCAAGGAACTAGTGGAGCTAAGGCGCGGATCTACGAAGACTTACAACACCCAGCAAATTCTCTCAAAGCAACCTCTAAGCTAGGCTCGTCAGCCCGTCGGCATGCCCCCGGACTAGCCAAATCTGTCCAAACAAATCTGTCTCCAGAAGTGCTGAATATGCCAGACATTGTCCTACACACTTGAGCCAGCCTATGCCCAGTTCTAGCTCCACAACTGTAAAAACCCCAAAAGGTTCCAAAAGTCAAAAAATATACTTACCGGTTCGGGCAAAAAGAAGAGCTGAGTAGAGACCGAACAACGAAGTATACGTAAACTGGAAACCTGAAAAAAAAGAAGCAATGAAAGCCTATGTAGTTCCTGGGAGACGGGGCAGAGAGCATGGCTTAAACGAGGGCAGATGCTCTGCCTCTTGGTGTAGGAGGTAGAGTGAATCAGGTCTGCCTACAGTGGCTCTTGATGTACGCAAAGCCGGACTGTGAGCGACATCCTCTATGATTAAACAGCCAAATAGGTCTGGTGAGACAACAACCATACCGGCAGGATGCGACAGGCTAGACCCAGACAACATGCATGCACATGGTGAGGCGCCCGCACTAGTCAGAAAGTTGGAATCCTTAAACTTCGAATGCAGGCAAGCAAGCAATTCATTTCACAATGAATGAATGAATGAATGAACAAATTTATTTCCCATCAAAATTGGCCCGAGGGGACCTAGACGAAGTAAACAAAATAGAAAAGAAGAGAAAAAACAACAACAACACGCAATACAACATTTTAACATAACAACAATCTAAGAGGATACGAACATTAGCACGTAAATGAGTTGTATAAACCAATCCACAAAAGTTATAACGGATAGCAGATCCAATGCAAAAACCATCCAATTAAATCATTTTTTTAATAATAAATTATAAATGGTTTAACAGGTAATATCTTTAAATGTATAAAAATAGCTTTGGATGTGTCAGTATTCAAATAAAGGCACTACAAGCACTCAGTTCACAAGTAAAATATTTCAATCAAAAACTGCCCATCACATAAACCCATCCCCACCCACCCAACCCGCTATTTCGTAACACATTCAAGTTCCATTTAGCCTCTTGAAGAAGAAATGACCCTCCCCCGATCGCATAATGGGGTGATACACCTGAGATTTCGCCTTGTTCCCGGTGCATACAAGGAATCTAAGGACATATTAAAGTTTAACTGAAAAGACGACTTGTATATACTAGATTTTGAATACACAATTATTTTGACTGCTAAGTTATTTTGTATTTTTTCCACCTTGAACTTTATTAGTAACGTTCAAAATTTGCACTGCTGAGCCGACAAGACAAAGTTCACCCGAGAGTTCACACGGGCGCGGAGAATTTAAATTTCAAAAGCGCCAGTTTCATTGGCTATCGAAATGTTCAATTCTAGACTGTAAGGTCACTTCTGAAGAAACGTCACTATTGGCGTGTTCATTTCCTCACTAGACAACTGACAGTCTGATTTTTATTTAATTTCATTTACCGTTGTAGTTTCTAAATATTACGAGCATAGAGGTACAAGAACATGGAAATATCACAAATATAAAAGAAAAAGTTAATTCAACGAACATCGACTATTCGTGAATGGCGCAGCAACGAGGTAACGCCTTTTCATCGGGTCTTCAAACCTATATTAGTAGTAGACTGACGCATGTCAGCCCTACTATGTTATACTTTAAAAGGACTATTCCGTAAGTAAAATAACCCTTACACACAGCTGGATCCTTTCAATCTTAATCAAACAATCGGTCATTATACCAGATCGTCTCTTCGCTCCACTCTTGGCCTGCTGCCTATCCAGCTACGCCCATAATCCCTCCGACAATCGCCGTCACCACACCATACTAGATGTCTCTCCCTGTTTCCCGCGCAAACAAAGCATGACTCACTGACCCGGTGGGTGGTGAGTCACCCTCGACAATTACTCGATCGATTATCCTTCGCTTCACGCATGATTACACCGAGCGAAAAACCATCATCAGACAAACAAAACGCGGGGAGAGAGGGAAACAATTATTTAGTCAGGACCGAACGCGTTTTGCCTTTGCCGCGGTAAGGTGCGCACGTCGTTAACAAAGTTGCCGCTCCAGCAAAGAATTCATGTAACAAATGAAAAGCACTGTGATATAGGTAACAAGACCAAAGGTTTCGATGGGATCCCAAAAGTGTAAGATTTGATACAGACAATTGGGTACTATTATAATTTACAAATAGATTACGCCAAAATAGCTACGAAAAAAAAAACTTCAGATATGGATTCAGCATGTGTGTTTACCTGACGAAACTGATCGAAGCTTCCTGCCTACTTCTGACAAATATCCGGTTTGATCCGAATTCCGGGCAAACTGCTTGTCCGGAAAAAAATAAAGCTCAAAATAAGAATTCAGCGTATCTCCTTGCCCCTCTATCGAACATCTAACAACTCCAATGAAACTTTAACTTGTAACAAATTTTCCAGTTTCGGCCGGATTCCGGGCGAACTACATGTCTGGGTAAAAAAATGATTGTCATATACGGATTCAGCATCTCTTCTTACCCCAAAATCGAACATCTAATCAACTTCAAATAGAACTTTTGCTCTTAAAGCACAACTCTTACTAGAAATGATCTTTTCCCTACAAAATGGATCAGAAAAAAAGTTTTCGAAAATACCATTACTTTTCACCTGAAACAAGCGATTCTCTTGTTAGCGCTTGTCGATTATATCCAGCCTTCCTGCTCTCCGACTCGGCGGCTGGACGCAAAAGATTTGAAAACTGAACGCGCCCTAGTTTAAAAAGTGGGAAAACTAAGCAAATAAAAGAAGTAATAAACAGAAGATTGTCACATCCTTATGTGTGAAAGAGTTGTCAGGGGAAAATAAAGATTCCGGCAAACTTTTCGTTGGGTAACGGGAAAACTCGGCAAGGCCAAAACAGGCGATAAAAATCCATAGTGACGAAACGAAACAATGGAGAAAGGTGGGGATTTTAGAAGCTTATAATTTCATATGAGTGCTAAGTATATTATTAAAGGCAGAATAAGCAAGAGGGGTCCTTTAACAAATGTTCTGGTTTTGACCGGATTCCGGCCGAAGTGCTTGTCCGGGTAGAAAATGATTCTGACGCAACTGTCCAGCATGTCTTCTTGCCCATAAATCGAACATCTAATCAAGTTTATATAAAACTTTTTCTTTTAATAAACTTTCCGGTTTTGGCCCGATTCCGGGCGAGAAAATGGTTTTATAAGCATGTCTTCTTACCCCTAAATTTCTCCCCCCCCCCCCCCCACCCCTAAATCTTGAGCTACAGAGCCCATCTACGAACTCAACCTCTTCCTTGAGCCCAAAGAGTCATCACACCACATTAAGGGGCGAAGAAATTTATTTTTAACAGCTAATGAGATAGTCAACTTAGGGGTAAGAAGACATGCTGAACACGAATATGAAAACTATTTTCTCGCCGGACAATTATTTCCCCCGGAATCCGGAAAAAACCGGAAAGTTTGTTAAAAGTAAAAGTTTTATATAAAGTTGATTAGTTGTTAGATTCAGGGGTAAGAAGACATGCTGAACATTCATACGAAAACCATTTTCTTGTCGGACAAGTAGTTCGCCCGGAATCCGTCCGAAACCGGAAAATTTGATAAAGGTAAAAGTTTTATGTGAAGTTGATTTGATGTTCGATTTACGGGTAAGAAGACATGCTGAATCCGCTTTTGACAATAATTTTCTACCCGGACATACAGTTCGCCCGGAATCCGGCTGAAACCGGAAAATTTGTTAAAAGTTAAAGTTTAATCTGAAGTTGATGAGATGTTCGATAAAGGGGTAAGGTGATACGCTGAATTTGATTTTGACCTTTAGGTTTTGCCGAATAAGTAGTTGGTCCGGAATCCGGTCGAAACCGAAGATTTGGTAGAAGTAAGGCAAGAAGAATTGATCAATTTCGTCAAAGTAGATTTGACGCCTAGGGGTAAATACATAAATGCTGATCCATATCTGAACTTGGTTTTCTCAGATGATTAGCCATTGACCTTCTTCTGTTTCTAAATCGTAACAGCAAAAATGTTCAAGGAGTCCGTCGAGGACCGAATATCTATAAGACCAAATTGTCTCGATCGAATATTAAATTTTTGGGATCCCATCGAAACCTTTGGTCTTGTTTTTCTCTACAAGATGGTGTGAAAATATTTCTGTTGCAATTTGTTTGCGGTCAAGTCATATGTGACGCTTTATTGACTGCACTACCAGTAGATAGCCAGCTTGACGTCCTGGTTGCTGCTGGCGGCACAGGAGGATTTGAGGTCTAAGGTGAATGACGAGATGGTAGAGGCTGCGGTGTACCCGGCATTGGTGAGTCTGAGTTTGAACCGTCTCGTCCACAGCGACATAAAGCGGTATTAGCGAAAGTGAATACCGGAGTGGAGCTCTAGGGTCAGAAAAGGAGCAAAAAGAGTAGGAAGCATCGAAGAATTACGAACGGCCACCCAACACTTACTGTATCTTGGTAATAAACTAGATGTTGGCAAATACTGTTAACCCACTGTATCATGCTAATAAGCCAGAAGTTGACATACTAATATAGTTACTATCAGTAACGATTAACCAAATCTAGAGTGTGTTCCACCCTTCCAACAATAGTAACTATTGGTTACTATTTTCGTTCCTGAGTCGTGAAAAGTTACTACGCTAACCGTTCTAACCTTCTCAAAATAGTAACTATTAGTAACTATTATCTTACCACTCGAGAGCGTAGTAAGCGTGGTAACTACGAATTTCTGGGACGTGATTGGTCCGATTAGCCCGTGGCACGATATTTTGCTGAAAATAGATCAGTCCTTTCCAGCCTCGACGTCAAGAAGCCAGAATCCGTGACGTCATGCAATAGTAACTACGGTAAGGATAGTGGAACACGCTTCTAATGTTTACACTTGTTCCTTCAGTCCACTATTTGTATGTCAATGGCGCTAATCGATAAGCAGCTAAGATTTATCCTAGCCGAGGAACTAGCGATATTTCGGCCAGTGTAGGCAAGGCCGTATCCAGGGGGAGGGGGGGGGGGGGGGTTAGGGGGTTGAACCCCCCTCCCCCCCCGAAACATACAAAAATAGTCATTTTTATAGGCTTTTCCCTCTGATCTATGTCTTTTTTGTACTTTTTTGTCCGACCCGCAGGCAAAAACCCGCCCCGAAAGGCAACCCCCCCCCCCCCCGAAAAAAATTCCTGGATACGGGCCTGAGTGTAGGTAAAGGTCCTCTTCCGCCTCAACCTAGATAAACAAACCTAAGATAAACTGTTAAACGGGATCGCATATTCATTTTTCTACCTGAAGAGGAATCGTGCCTAGAATGGCCGTAATATCGTTAGAAGATGATTTGATTTGCTCATTTAGCGCCATCTAATACGATTAGCAGTCGGATTTGGCTGAACTCGAGGGAATACATACATTTCTATTTGATAGAAGTGGTCAATAAAAATAATCATTCATTCTTTCATTCTTGGTGGATGCCAAGCAGGCCCGTATCCAGGGGGGGGGGGGGGTAGGGGGTTCAGCCCCTATCAATTTTTTTATTTATTAATACATTAGGCGCTAGGTTTTCTAGCTTAAAATTACGTTAGCATTGTCCTAGGCTGCGTCCAAGCCGGGCTGCGACACTTGCTAACCGAAAACTGTTCTGACATTTTTCTGTCAGCCGGCAACATTGCCTTCCGCTGTTGGCACTCAGTGGAGCGTGAATTAACGCCAATGACCACAAACATGCTTTACGGGAGATGGTCGCCAATTACGCGATAATTACGTGAGATGATTTGAAACGCGATGGGATTTGTTTGATGGGCGTCAAGTCGGCAAAAGCGAGTAATTGGGAAATGAAGAGCAGCGCCCTCCGGCCATCAGTGCTAATGGAAACTGTCCAAGCCCCGCTGGACACATTTAACAAATCAGTAAAAGCATGATCATGGAAAGAAAAGCAATGCGGAGCAGAGAGGGCACTTGAAGAGGGCGTCAAGCTTCCCACTATCTCCTGGAAATAGACAAAAATATCCCGTGATAAAGCCATGGGAGAAAGTGGAGCCACCAAATGTACATGAGGACAAAGGTGACAAAGCTTACTGGACTGATACTTTTGTAAAAGAGCTTTCACAGCATTGGCCTGCTGAACTTGCCGTTTTGTGAGGTAAAATTTTATATTTGGTTTTCACCATGAGACCCCGCCTTGCGGGTTCTGGTACGTCTACGTGGCTCCGACAATGGAGTCCTAGACTTCTAAATTCTATTCGAAAAAAACTGTTTCTGGTTTATTGGTCACGGTACAAGCCCCTTATGTGCCATATATGTCTTATCAGGGACCCATAAATTTCCTGTAATGATTTGCCATTCAGGGGGCTTGTCATTTCCTATGCTTCTATGTTGCTATGTTGCCCGAGCCTCACCTAGTTTCCAAAAATTCCGCGTGGATCAAATCGGCGTTCATGCTCAGATAGACAAAATTTATTGGGACTATTCAGCATGCCACCAGGTACCTAAGCTAGGACAAAAGATCCAGGATACTCTTCCATTACAGAGAAATATTCCTAGTTCAGCACAACAGCTGCAAAAACTTTTGTCTATCTGGATAGTCGGGTATTTTATCCCCGTGGCTATTTCTCGAACTATCTGAAGCTCGGTCAAGAGCGCATCAGAAATCTGTTATTGACAAGCCCCCTGAATGGCGAGTCATTACAGGAAATTTATGGGTCCCTGGTCTTATTATTAATTTTCCGTAACATGGGGATGTGAACTGGTTAGATGAATTTGCCTTAAGTCGGGATCACTGTTCCTATGGCCGGCTTCTACCAGACTATTGTAGTGGTTTGCGAACTCTGTTCACAAGCCCCTCGGTAGTTCAAATGGTTAGAGCGCCTGCCTTGTAAGCAGAGGGTCCTGGGTTCAAACCCCGGCTGAGGAGCATTTTTGTCTTTCAGTTCACTACTTATAAAATGTAAATCGTAATAAGGTAGTCATAAATAATGAAGCAATAGTCAGAATAAGCGGCTAATCAAAATATAACATTAAATAATTAAAACACCATAGGGGATAGCTGGGTAGCTGGTTTAAAGCTGTTATCCTCCTTAAAGCACAGCTCTTACTAGAAATGATCTTTTCCCTATGAAATGACTCAGAAAAAATGTGTTTGGAAATACCATGACTTTCCACATAAAAATAGCGATTCTCTTGTTACCGCTTGTCGAATATATCCATCCTTCCTGCTCTCCGACACGGCGGCTGGGCGCAAAACATTTGAAAACTGAACGTGCCCTGGTTAAAAAGTGGGAAAATTAGCATAGAAAAGAAGTAATAAACAGAAAGAGTTGTCAGCGGACGTCGAAGATTCCGGCAGACTTTTCGTTGGGTGACGGGAAAACTCGGCAAGGCCGAAAAGCGCTAAAAATTCGTAGTTACGAAACGAAACAACGGAGAAAGGTGGGGATTTTAGAAGCTTATAATTCCATATGGGAGCTAAGTATATAATAAAAGGCAGAATAAGCAAGAGGGGTCCTTTAAACATGTAACGAAATCCCACTTCACCACTTCATGCTTCGACTGGAACCCCTGGATAAATTCAAGACGAAGTACTCGGTGAAGGAAGTTACTTACCGCCCTATTACAGATTCTGGCCTGGAAAAGTTTGGTACTTGGATATCTCAGGAATCCTGGAAGGACGTCACCTCTTGTGACGAAAGAGATGTCGATGGGCTGCGACTGCATTTCAACAACTGTTACTGTCAAACTATCACACATGCTTCCCAGAGAAAAAGAAGAAAATTTGCACGTCAGATAAGCCTTTTATGAACGAAAAGATAAAAGATCTGATTCGACAGAAACTGAAACACTTCAGGGAGGGGAGAAAAGACCAGGCAAATACATTACGAAAGCTAATAAAGAAGGAAGTCCGAAGAGCAGCTGCCCTGTACTATAGAGAACAAGTTCACGGATTAGTCAACTCAAAGCCTAAGCAATGGTACACTAAGGTCTAACAACTATGTGGAAAGACTGTCAAGAATTTGGACTTTCACCTGGATGAGCCACCACTCAAGACAGCCAATGACCTTAACCGCCACTTGGCCTCTATTGTCCAGACTATTCCTCCTCTACCCAGTGATTTCTCCATTCCTATTCCCGACAAAGAAGATACCCCCACCATTTCTCGTTCAGATGTATGTGAGAAGATCCGTAAAAAAAACTAGTATTTGCCCCAGTGATATTCCTATTGATCTTGTCAAGGCCTTTCCAGATAAATTAAAACTTCCCCTTTCTAGTATTTTTAATTCAATAACAAAACTGGCCATTACCATCTCAATGGAAACTTGGTTACATCACTCCGATCAAAAAGAAAGGAGGAAAGGATGATTTCACCGGAGTGCGCCCTATTACACTGACATCTGTATTTTCCAAGATGTACGAAAGTTTCATCGCTAATTGGCTAAAAAGTAAACTCACTGATTTAATAGATACTAGACAATTTGGTAACCTAATAGGTGTTTCCACCACCCATTATCTAGCCAGTCTACTAGATACTATTTACAAGAATTTAGAAAAGCCAGACACTTGGCTCAACTTACTGCTAATTGACCTTAAAAAGCCCTCCGACCTGATCAGCCACTCGGTTTTAATTAAAAAGTTGCTGGATGATTTTAAAGTTGACCCGTTTCTTGTAAATTTTATAGCTTCTTTCATTTCTAATCGTTTTCAAGTTGTAAAATATAATAACATTTATTCTGACCCTCTCCCCACCACCTGCGGAGTACCGCAAGGTGCTCTTTTGGGTCCCCTACTTTTCCTAGTTATGATCAACTCCCTTACTTCCGAATCACATGAGAGATGGAAATTCGTCGATGACCTCTCAGTTCTAGAAGTTTGCCGATGAAACGAAAAAAGTTCAGCAATGGAGATACTCGGAAACATCACAGAGGAAGCCGCAGAATCAATGATGACCGTCAACACTGACAAGTCAAATATTATGACCATCAGCTTTCTAAAATCTGTTCCTGATTTCTCCCAACCCATTCCCCCAGAAGTAACTCTTTCGGTGGTAAAGCTGCTGGGTGTTACCCTCTCTAACGACCTTAAATGGGACTCCCATGTCGAAACTATGACTAAACAATCTTTCCCCTCGCTATCCCTCCTAAAACACATGGTTAAATTTTCATCTCCCCCTTCAGATTTGCTCCACTTTTATACTTCGTTTATACGCCCAGTTCTCGAGTATGCTTGTCCGGTATGGCATTTTGGCCTTACTAAAGATCTTTCAGACCGGATAGAATGTATCCAAAAAAGGGCTTTGCGCATTATTGGGAGGGAAGGAAAGCTCCCTTATTTGTATCTTCTCAAAAAGTTCGGACTCACTACGCTTGAGGAAAGGAGACAAACACTGTGCTATGGTTACGGAACACTAGCGTTTTCTGACCCAAGGTTCCGTGATCTCTTCCCACCCATTCACGATCCTCCCAGAAGTAGACCTCCCCCCCGGGAAAAATCCCAAAAAGTCCCCAAATTAACACCAGTAGTTTGCACTCACGAGAGATACAGGAAAAGCTTCGTTCCATCTTTCGTGACACTTTTTAATTCTCACGAATGAAACTGAATTTGTTTTGTTCCATTTGGATTTATATAATTTGGTTGTGCATAAATTGCATATATATATATATTGACATCTGCAAATTTGCTGTAAATGTCCATTGACAACGTTTTCGTGTATGATATGTTGACGAAAAATCCAAATTCGGCATCATCGGCAAGTCATCTTTAAATTAAATTCTTCTCTACTCTACTCTACACTCTCTCTACTCTAACAAAACTGTCGTCACAAAGTCAAATCATGCAAGCGACAGGGAATTACTGGTTCATAATATAAAGGTGTTCTTTTTCTTGTTTAACAAAACCTAGCTAGAGATCAAACAAAATAAACAAAGGCAAATAGTCCATAGTTAAACCTATATTGTGTAATGCTAATCAAATCTTCGGCTTCCACTTCACACACACACACACACTCTCTGTCGTGGGTAACCATCAAAGACATACACATTTTCAGGTATCAAGTAATCGGAGGTACTGTCCAATGGAGGCACACAGCAACAAAATTCAAGCAAGAAAAAAAAATCCAAATATCCACACATGAAATTTGTAGAGGTAGACATCTATATAAATATACCAGTGCTGAAATCGACTAACGAATCATTCTGCTCATGGAAGGAATTAGGAATTAGGCATCGCGAAACTATAGCAAAGAGGTTAGGCGAATTATGAAGGGGGTAAATGCATGTCCAGCTAATCAACAGGCCTATTTCTTTGTCCATAAAACCTCACCAAGGGACCAAGGGCTATATAAAAGAGTGAAGGTCGACATATCCCATTGTCGAACAATTTGGCAAAATGGAGGAAATGACACAGTAACCTTGAACGTTTCCCACTATTTTCCTTTTATGTTCGCAAAAATAAACAAGGCGAAAAAATAGAAGATGCCTGAACAAAAACGCAGCTTTTATGGACAAAAGGTTGAATGAAGGTTGAGTACTTACATGACACTAGTATGGCTTGAGTGAGATCACAACCACTCGAGATCTTCTCGGTTAGGTGATGAAAGTGAGCTGAAAAACAAAAAACATTTCACTATTTCCCACAGCGATATCTGTTTTGTGATATCTTAAACAAATGTGAGGCATACCTATGACACCAGTTGCGTTTTTGCAGTTATCGTAGTATCTGGCCAGTTATCGTGGGATCAGATATTCAGATACTACGGTCCGACCGTGGTAACTGGCCGTGGTATCTGAAAAGTCTTCTCACTTTCATCAATTTTTGTCAGATTGGTGAGAAAGAAGTTTAGCACTTAGTGATGTAACTGGATATCTGTTTTTCTTTTGGGATGACTTCGAAAAGTGCAATTTCGGCAATAGTCGTTTTTGCAGAGCACCGTGTATCAGATACCACGATAACTGCAAAAACGACTAATTGCAGATCCAGTTACCGTGGTAACAGATACCATGGTTTCAGCATAAACGCAACTATCGTAAATCCCCTCTACTTTTTTCCTTATCGGCTAGGGTTAATAAATCGGCTGGAATCCGCGTGAAACTACACTGGGCATACAACCCAAACTTATTCAAATTGATTGGAGTGTCGATTAGTATGTCAGGCACGCTAATATACAATCTTTTCTTATTTTTCTTATCGGGGCAGTAGTCCAGCTGGGATCTACGAAAACTGGATTATACTGGCAGAACTGCAAATATATGCTGACGAAGTTGTTGGATTTGCGGAAACAGGTGGAGTAAGACATAGTAAACCCTTCTTTTACAATAATTTCTGATTGACGAGAACGAAGACAATTGGACGAGAGTACGGCTAGAAATAGACAAATAAGTATGTAACCTTTCGAAGACAAAGCCGAGTTTCATTCATTCATTCATGCATTTATTCATATACTACACAAACTACATAACATAAATATAAGGCAAGAGACAAGACCCCCTGAAGCTATCTTGTTGGGGATCCACTACCTACACACTAACCTAAACTGAAATATTCACATTACAATAGTTAGATCACATTACAAGCATAAATAAACTACACATACGGACAAATAGAAAAATACACTGAAAAGAAAGAAAAAGAAAGGGAGGGAAATAGTAGACAAAAACACGGACAAATTATTATTTTTTTTTCCTTTATTTTTTTTATCGAGCTTAGCTCTAGTTAACATCGGGTTAACTGGTTAGCTCTATAGAGGAAAATAAAGAAGAGAAAAAAAAATGAAAGAGAAAAAAACACAAAGAATTATGAGTAAATACGGATTAAAGGAGTCCATTGTCTAAAATGCTGGAAAAAAAAGCCTTGAATTGCGAGCTGTCGTTTGGGTACCAGGGCCGCTTTCTTAATCGAAGGTTTTGATAAACTCCAAGGAACAGTAAAATAAACTTACCAACTCCGAAAAACCACGGACACAACAAGACTGCCAAGGAACTCGACATGCAATGGGTCAGAATGGGCATGATACACGCTCTGAAAGTGAATTCTTCCGACAAAGGGGCTACCACGTAGTTTCTTTGCCAATGCAAACTTCGGAAACACGACTGAATATAACGCTTATCTAGAAAGAAAAGATTGACTTATGCTCACGCCCTTCACTTGACAGGTTTTCAACCGACAAGTCTATCACTTGGCAAAAAAATCGGCAAATTCCTCGTTTTCGATTGACTTGTTACAAACACGTAGTTCCAGTGAGAAATTATTCACAAGTAAATGTAGATACAAAAACTAAAACCCCGAAAACCCTGCTACATATGTAGAATTTAATGCCATCGAACGTTGTTGTCAAGAAAAAAACCTACCACTCGATATGCTCGCATAGCAGGTCTTCCTTGGTTAGCTCAAATCAATAGAAACCTATCCGACATTATGGACAGTAAATACCAAGAGCCACTACCACATGTTTCCGAATGTAATCGCATTTGTATTAGCCTAATCTTTTAAAGCCGCCGTGCCTTTGGTAGGATTGCCGAAAACGCGTTTTTTCGGTAGGAACTTGCCGTCCACTAAATTGCCCTTTGCCGGACTGTTCGACGGGGTACTGCCGAAATCGACTTGCCGACTGGCGTGCTCCCATTTCATCGCACACTACCTACCGCAATACTCTTGATGACTAACTCTCCTTGCCGATGCAAAATAGGCGGGTACCTAGCGGAAGAGCCAGAAGCGATATCACCTCCGGTATCACAGCTGCTCCCGAAGATCGCCGTGATTGTTTGACACAAGATTTGTTGTTGAGTTTGAGTCGTTAGTGAGACGTTTTCTCGTTCTTCCTGAGGATCACTGGCGTGTTTTGGAATTAGTCATATAGAGTATACACAAACAGAGACGCGTTTTTTTTTACAAAACTGGGAGCGAAGGAGATTAATTGAAGCAACAAGCGGTACCCTGCTTTGTCTCGAAAAAGTCATACGGGGTTATGCAAAAAACAACGTAGGGCCACTAGGGTGGATAAAAACATGACGCACAAAGTTCGAGATCTTGGAAATGAGAGTGTTGGAAAGGTTATGCATGAACGTGGAGAAAGACAGTAATATAGGTGAAACTGGTCCTTGAATGGTCAATTAGATATATCACAAACACGAATCAAACGGTAAGAGAACAAAAAAGAGGCCAACTGGATACAGCGCACACATAGAATATTAAGTATAAATACTACAAAATACTTAAGCTCCGAAATTTAAACAAGTTTATTCCTATTGTTTGTACTATTAGTCTGTTTTAGCCGGGGTTATTTTTTTTACGGGGCTGTTTAGGTTTGGGACAATTTGAGACGGGTTCGTCATGGGGACGATCTGTAATGGAGACGTTTTTTCATTGGGACGTTTAGGTTCGGGGCAATTTGCCATGTGGAAGTTTCGTAATGGTGACTTTTTTCATGGGGACATTTAGGTTTGGGACGTTTGCAGATCAGGTTTGATTGAAAGGTTCGTTTCTTAAAAGTCCGCGACTTTGTCCCCGAAGTTCAACAACATTACGAGGAACCTTGCGAAGAAGGGCCGAACTATCGCTGCCAAAGCATCGTAGCTGGCGTATCATTGACGTGTCATTTGAATATAATCGGGTTGACTGAATCCTCCCGTATTTTCACAACCAAATGTACACAAACCGATAAAAAATACAATATTCAACTCTACTGAAATTTGGGTCTAAAGCGCGTTTTTCGCGCCTTTCTCAAGTAGTATCACAATGAGTAAACCAGTGACATACATCAAGATTGTTGTAATAATCAAGTGATGACTAACGCTCTTTGCATGGCGCGAAGTGAATCACGATCTCATGACGAAGAGGGTTGAGCTGCTAAGGGGTTGGATGCTTAAGACACCAAACTGTCCACCTATGAGTCAACGTCCCGAAATATATAGCAGATCGATATTCCATCAGCCCAAGCTGACAGCGAATCATATTTGACGGTGCAAATCTTGACTTATCCGTTTTTGCACCGTCAAACATATATAGCAGATCACTAAACAAGAACCCAGAGTGACTACTTAATTCAAACTGTCCCAAGCCTACCATCTTGTCACACATATATATATATGAAGGCGGGGGGGGGGGGGGTATATCTTAGAGGAACGGATTAAGGATGAAAAGTACTGACAGATTTTACTGCACAGAGTTGGCAGAGCAGACAAAAATTAAGTGCTAACATTGTTTCAAAATGACAAGAGCTGGAAGCTCATATGGCACTTGCAAGGCTGGGTCAGAGGATGAAAGTAGGAATTCGTCAATTCTTGGGTTTGTTGTAATAATTTGTAAGCAAGACCCTTGAGATAAGAATGATCATTGATCCTTGGAAATCACGAGAATGTATCGTTTGCTAATACATTTGGCTGTGATGATGCGCACTTTAAGGGCGCTAGAAATTCATCTGTAATCAAAATTCTTGAAGCAAAATTATGGTGAGCTCATCGGGAGCCTGAAAGATTATATTTTAGTAAAAAGTACTGTTTGTACTTTAACGAATTCACTTGTAAGCAAAACCATTGAGGCAAAAATGATCACGGGCTTATTTCTGATCACGAAAATGTATATTTTCCTTAAAAGTATTTTTTGTACTTTGCGGTTAGGATTAGTACTTTAAGGCAGTGGTTCCCAACCGGTGGTACGCGTACCCAAAGGGGTAGGCGAAGGTACCAAAATCGTTTAAAGTCTGTAGCTGCAAATTTTGTCCCACTCATTTTTGATTGCCTAAAGCCTAATATTACCAGTAGAGGCATCAATAGCCAAAATGATTTTTGGAGGCAAGGCATGTTTACTGACTGGTTGGTCATTTTACCGACAGTTAAAAGAAAAAAAAAAAAAAATGTTTTTACGATAAATCGCGGCGCTTCGCTCCGACTCGCTTCTTCTTGACCTTCTGGCCGACCACTTTGGGGGGAGAGGTGTTGCCAACCCGTGCGTGACACCTCTGATTACAAGCCCTAGTGAAAGTCGACGAAATGATTTTGATTCTAAAACAGCTAGCCTACTGCCGTAAAATCTGTTCAAACAAACAATCAAACAATATTGTTTCAAGAAGAATCGAAGACATTGCAAGTGATATTGTCTTTCAGGTTGCGAATTTAGCTAACGAAAATGTTTGCGATGCAGCTTGATGAAAGCACGGAGAATATAAAAATCAAACACAGTAACAGGCTGACTGTAAAAAATATTGCCGTTAATGACGTCGAGCCGAGATCTGACAAAATTTTAGCTACAAAGCCACCTACAATGTCTCATTGATTTTGTATACATTTCTGCACATGTACGCCTTATCATTTATGACATACTGTCTTCACGTTCTCGAAAAGGGGGTACGCAACCTTTTCGAACCTTGATTAGGGGTACGCGGTACGGAAAAGGTTGGGGAACCACTGCTTTAAGGGTGGTCGGATAATATAATATATTCTTTATTTCCATAATAGCACAACATAATATGGCTAGCAGAGGATCGTCATGACGTAACACATGTCAAAGCAGTGACGTACAATATATACAGTATATGATAATAATGGATAGGCCTACATAATATAATACATGTCACACGACAAGAATTAAAATGGTAAATAATAAAATAAAATATCAAGTGTTAAAATGAGAAATAAAATAAGGTACGAATGATGATAAATATCGGTCAGACGAGTTTACTAGGGGCGGGGTAATTTGAAGCCGATTTTTGTTTTCAGTTCTTAGTCTAGTGATGGGCCGATTGGGGTTGGGCGATTGGTAATCAGGTAGAATGTATCTGTGATTATCTGAAGATAGACATTTCAGTCCAAAATCCACGGTGAGTTTGCGTCCACGGCACGCTAAAGTGGGAAGACTAAGTTTTGTGAGGCTATCTTCATATGTGGAATAATCTCGCCCAAGGATAATCTTGCAAGCCCGCTTCTTTATCCCCTCTAGTTTCTCCGTCTGACTTTTGGTAAGGCCAGGATGCCAAACAGGACACGAGTATTCCGTTGCAGGGCGTACATACGTGCAATATAAGGATCTCATGAGTTTCGTTGGTATTCCAAATCTCCGGAGCATCGCAAGGGATTTCAGAAGTAGAGAAGATTTGTGTAGGATAGTGTCAACATGAGAATCCCATTTTAAATTCTTGTCAATCGTGATTCCAAGGAGTTTCACCTTTTCGCGGTAAGCCAAACCGACATTTTCTTGATGTGGTAATGTTCTCTTTAAAAAAAAAAACCTTATGATCACTCTCTTCGGTAGGCTGACTGACAGCTTTACCTCCGACAACTCATTTGTTAAAGTTTCGAAAATGTCAGTCAAACTTTGTTCAGACGAATTAGAAGGTACATTCCGCAACGATAAACTTGAGAGATCGTCCGCGAATTTATACCGGTTAGGATACTCACGTAAAACTTTGTTAAAAACAATTAAAAATATCAGTGGACCTAATTTTGTTCCCTGTGGTGTACCACACAAAATTTCTAAAAATTCAGACACATCATCTTTACTAAGCACAACACATTGTGTCCGTCCCGTAAGGAAGCTTGCTATTATACGGATTAAAAACGTACGCGCACCCATTGATCTCGCTTCGACTATAGCTACCCCATGATCAATACTGTTAAACGCCTTAGTAATATCACTTAAAAGTACTTCAGCAAATGAATTTTCAGTGTCCAAGTGTCTAAGTATATCATCAACTAATTTTTACCATGTAATGAGTTGTACTGCACCCAGGCCGGAAACCATACTGCCTTGGGTCCCGGTTTGACTCTATATCTTCATACAACAATTCAAAAATGTAACTTTCTAGAACCTTAGACAATACAGGGGTTCTAGAAATCGGTCGCAGATCCTTCACTGAATTCACATTTTTGCTCTTAGGAATAGGTGGGACATAAGCTTTCTTAAAACATGTGGGAAAAATTCCCTGAATAAAACACTGGTTAAAACAATCAGCTAAAATCACACTCAACTCATCCGCGCATTCAATAAAAAGATTTGTAGGAATTTCGCCGGGACAGCAACTTTTTCGAGGATCTAGTTTAAGAAGTTTTTCAATCACGCTCGAAGGTTCAATTGCCGGAATTTCATTCAGCTCACCCAGTTCAGGCAGGTTAGACAATGGTGGGTGGAGCCGACATATAGATACAAAATGCCCATTAATCTGAGTAGCAGTAAGAGAGTTTCCTTCTTCATTATAAACACATAGAGGTTTTACTTCACGGCCCATCATCTGTTACACTTTTTTATGAAATTTGCTAGGATCGGATTTGGCTACAGCCGTGACATTTTTCGCACCATAGATTTTACGACACTTACGAATCTTCAAAATAATAGGGGTGCGAAGCTTTTTAAATTCACTGTCCCGAACCAGCTTATGCATCTTGTCTCTTTCAACAATAAGCTGCCTAACTTCACTAGTGATCCAAGGTTTGCATTGGGACCTGACAACTGATGATTTTTCTGGAAAGAATTCTTGGTATTTTGCATAGAGTTCCTCGGAAACGGATTCAATCATGGCATTCCCATCACGTAGTGATAGAACACTATGCCAGTTTTTATTTCCTAGCCACTGCTTAAATGCTATTATCTGCTCAGGGCTTTGTGGTCTGTAACTAACCGTTTTCTGTGACCTCATTGGCTGTTTCCTGTTCGGCTCCCAAAGGACGGTCAGATGGTCACTGAGCCCTATGGCTGGCATGGTATAAGGAGGTTTGTAGAAGTAATCACAGTTAGTAAATATGAGATCCAGTGTCCTGTCATTACGTGTGTGGACTTTGACAACTTGTGTCAGTGACAAGGTATCTACCAGCCAACTATGCCGCAAGTCGTTAAAATCACCCAGTATATTGATGGGTGTTTGGCGCGTATGAAGTCAGTACACTGCTGGAGATACAAGACTAGGTCTTTTCGGAAGGGCCCATTTGGAGGATAGTCCAGTGTCCAGTGTCCTGTCATTACGTGTGTGGACTTTGACAACTTGTGTCAGTGACAAGGTATCTACCAGCCAACTATGCCGCAAGTCGTTAAAATCACCCAGTATATTGTATGGGTGTTTGGCGCGTATGAAGTCAGTACACTGCTGGAGATACAAGACTAGGTCTTTTCGGAAGGGCCCATTTGGAGGATAGTATACCACAGCGAATACGATGGAGGACACTTTTTTCGGCAGTGCTACTGGTCTAGTCATCAACCATAACACTTCAAACTCAGGTTTCCGGGAAACACCGACATTTAGGATGCGGTTGGGGATATCGGAAGAACAAACTATACCAACACCCCCTCCATGGCTAGCAGGGATTCCGTTCCCATCTAATCTGGGTAGAAAGTAGACGTCATATCCACTAAAAGTTACAGTGGCTTCCGTTGCAGACCAGGTTTCGCAGAGACACGCCACATCAATTTTGTACTGTTTCAGAGTAGTTTCAAATTCCTCACATTTGTTGGATAAGGATCTTACATTAGATAATAAAACCTTTGGGAAACAGCAAGATGGTTTTCTGTTCAGATTACTGACTCCAGCAGGGGGACGAAACGGTTCTGCGTTGGGATTGAGTACGCTGGTGGTGGTTGAGGAATATCCAGTGGGTATCCGGGGGAATTTAACTGATGAGCCTTCCATCCCGGTTGAGGGAGGGTAGGCCATTGGCGGTTGACAACTTGATTGATGATAGGGAGGCAGGGGGGAGGAGGGAGCCACTGGGGCGGATCTGCTTGCACGATTCCCTCTGGGATTTCAAGGTCCAGGGGATCCACTGATTGTTGCCAGGCCGTAAGACTGTTCGGACAGGGCGGCAGGACAAATTGTGGATGGGGGGTGGAAGCTTTAGACTCGGCAGGCTCGGTGGCACCTTGGCGGCAGACCGCTTGGCCCCGTTTTTGGGCGATTTGGCCGTTCTAGGGTATTGCATTGGCAGTAGGTGGACCTTTTGCTGATGAATGTGCGGACATTCAGAGGAGAAACAAAGCCCACTACTGTATTTGCGGCATATCTGTTTGTGAGGAAGAAGGCATAGTTCATTCGCACATTTACCCCTGGCAAAGTCTTTGCAAATGTGCAGATACGGGCAGGTCAAATTTTTCCTACAGGATCTGGAAAGTGACAATTTCTAAGCCAATCTTGACAAGTCTCTGATTCAAAGCCAAGTTTTCTCGTCCTAGCACACCTGGAAGTACCTTAATTCGTGATCATCGGAGTTCCGGCCCCCCTCCCACAATGCCCGAGCCTGGTCCGGTTCTGTCACTGATGTATCTAGGGCTTGCGCTTGTTCTTCGAACCAAGTTTCATCCCAAACGCTCCACTCTAAGCGTGTAAGAAGATTTAAAGGTCTCCCCTCCACCCCCGCCCCCAAACATTCCGGAAGTCCGTAATTCCGTAAAAGTCCGGCATGTAAATAGGACGTTTGAGACACAAGGTCTTCCAAATATAAAGTTTCATTAAGATCCGATCACCCATTCAAAAGTTGTACATACCTCAAGATTCAGGATTCCCCCTCCCTCCACCCCCTCACGATGTTCGGATCAGGGAACTGGTTATTTCTAAGCCAATCACCTTAAGTCTCTAATGTTCAATCCAAGTTTCATCGTCCTAGCACATCTGGAAGTACCATAATTAGTGATCACCGGAATTCCGGACACCCCCCTCTAACTCCCCCCACAGTGCCCAAATCCGGTAAGGCTCTGTCACTGACGAATCTAGAGCTTGTGTGTATAATATAGATGGCGCTTTAGACAAGGGACTTGTACCGTGACCAATACCACAAACAATTTTGCCGATATAATTTATAAGTCTAGGACTCCCTTGTCGGAGCCACGTAGACAAACCAGGACCCACAAGACGGGGTCTCATGGTGAAAACCAAATAAAACCAATATATAATTTTAATGGGGAAGACGCCCTTGAGATAGAAACATTTATAAGTAGTGAACTGATAGACAAAAATGCTCCTCAGCCGGGATTTGAACCCAGGACCCTCTGCTTACAAGGCAGTCACTCTACCACTGAGCTACCGAGGGGCTTGTGAACAGAGTTCGCAAACCACTACAATAGTCTGGTAGAAGCCAGCCATAGGAACAGTGATCCCGCCCGAAGGCAAATTCATCTAACCAGTTCACGTCCCCATGTCACGTAAATTTATAATATAGATGGCGCTTTAGACAAGGGACTTGTACCGTGACCAATACCATAAAAAATTTTTCCTTCCCACCAAGTTTCATCCAAATCACTCCACTCTAAGCGTGTCACAAGGTTTCCACCCCCCTCCCTCCGACTCCCCCGAATTTATCGAATCCGGTCTGGACTTGAAACAGGACATCCGAGACATGAGGCCTTTCCAAATATCAAGCTTCATTAAGATCCGATCACCCGTTCCCAAGTTACACATACCTCAAGATTCCGAATTCACCCTCCTTCCACTCCCCCACGGGGTCGGATAGGGGAAGTGACTATTTCCAAGTTACTTTGATCGGGTGGCTGATACGCCTGCCAAGTTCCATCGTCCTAGCACTTCTGGAAGTACCCTAACTCGCGATCACCGGAATTCCACATACCTTAAGATTCCCCTCCCTCCGCTCACCCCACGGTTTTTCTCCGCTCAAACCCTGACATAATCGTGAAATAAGTGCAGAGTATTGTATTATTAATGTTTTGTGTATTAGTTACCGTTAGGAATTAAAAAAAAAAAACTGGAACACTGAACCAACATGGTAATAATTGAATACTTACTAAACAAAATATGGATGGCTCCGTCGTGGACTAGAACTGAGAGGGGTCCAGCAAACAAAACGGCAGTCAAAAGCAAAGGAACAATCGTGGCCTGGATGACGCCTGGTAGTCGAAGACCCATGAGACTTAAGAGACCAACCTAAAGAACAGGGTTCTTAGCTTGAGGAGACGGAGACTGCAAAAGTTTATATGCACCTTCGTCTTGTTAGGAGGATATCACAGCTTTTGGGATCCCAAAACGTAAGTAGAGGGATACTTATAACTTCGCAAAAGTTGTCCGTCTGTCCGTCCGTCGGTCAACACGATAACTCTCGAAGAGAATGAGATATTTTGATGAAACTTGATGTGAGGATTCTTTCAGTCAAGGGAAAGGTCGAGTTCGTAGATGGGCCCCAATAGCTGCATATTTAGGGGAGGGGGAGGGGTTTCAAATTAAGGTGCGAAACAAATATTTTTTAAAAGCTAATGAGATAGTCGATTAAGGGGTAAGAAGACATGCTGAACACGAATATGAAAATCCTTTCGCCCGGAGTAGTTCGCCTTGATTCCCACCAAAACCAGAAAGTTTGTTACAAGTAAAAGTTTTATCTGAAGTTTATTAGATGTCCGACTTAGGGGTAAGGAGACATGCTGAATCCGAATACGAAAATTATTTTCTCACTGGGCAGGTAGTTCACCCGGAATCCGGCAAAAATCGGAATATTTGTAAAAACTAAAAGTTTAATCTGAAGTTGATATGAAAATTATTTTCTCGCCGTACAAGTAGATCGCCCGGAATCTGGCCAAAGCCGAAAAATTTGTTAAAAGTAAAAGTTTATATGAATTTCATTAGGTGTTCGATTTATGGATAAGAAGACATGCTGAATTCGTGTATGACAATCGTTCTACCTGGACAGATATTTCGCCACAAATCCGGCTGAAATCGGAAAAAAATGTTGTTTTATCTGAAGTTGATTAGAGGTTCGACATAGGGTTAAGGAGATACGCTGTATCCGTTTTTGAACTTCAATTTTTGCGTAAGTAGTTCGTCCGGAATCCGGTCGAAGCCGGAAATTGGCAGAAGTAAGGCACACATGCTGAATCCATATTTGAACTTGGTCTTCTCAGATGATTACCATTTGCATTAATCTGTTTCTAAATTTTATTATTAAAGTGCTCAAGGAGTCTGGCGAAGACATGATCTCTACAAGACCCAATTGTCTGGACCAAATATTAAACTTTTGGGATTCCATCGAAACCTTTGGTCTTATTAGTAATGACCTAACGACGCAATTAAGCAGGAAAGGCGGACTAGGCTTAAAACAATAAAAAAAGAGCTACGAGCTCATATGGCACTTGTTACGAGTAGGTGGTACAAGAAAGTAGACGAGAGACAACGTCACAAAATACACCTGTTATGCAAAAATGCGGTTCGGACCTATAAATATGATATCTAGTTTCACTCAAGTCTGAGCATTTCCGGCATTGCCTCGGATCATCTAGGGCAAACAACTGTTCTAACTTCCAAGTATTAGCCCAATAAATCCACTAATTTGCTTCCTAGACATGCCAGACGATTTCCGGTACCTCCCTCCTACTCCCCCTACCGCGGCCGAGTCTAATTCGGACTCGTGAATGGATCATCTAAAGTATCTTCTCTTACCACCTTATTAAGTTGCATTTGGATTTCTGACATTTCCTCTTCCCATCCGTTAAGTTCGACTGGAATCGGAGCAAAGCCTATCTACAAATTCCCGGATTCCCCCCCCCCCCTCTAATGTGGCCGGATATTGTCCGGACGCCAAATAACAAATCTAGGCCGCATAAACTCGGTATTGTCCAACTTGCATCCCATTCGGTCCATCCGTTTAGTTTTTGTGCATGTCAGAAAGTTCCCGGATCCCCCCTCCACGCATGTTTTGCATGTCTATGTCATCAGTTCTTATCACGAATAAAGCTTCACTCATACCGGACCACCTTTTGCAACTTACGGAAGTTAATTTCCGTATTACGTTACCCTCACTCCCCCCAAAATGGTCGGATCCAGGAACGGAAGTTTTCCTAGGGCATTGTGTTGGCTCCTTAAGTCAATTTGGTCTGGTCACTAATATGCCTGCAAAGTTTCATCGTCCTTGGCACATATGGAACTATCCTAACTCGCGAATTCCGGGAAACAACTCCAACCCCCCCCCCCCCACACACACACACACACAGAAGAGCCCCGATACGATCTGGTTCCGCAATTACGTATTTAAGGCTTGTTCTCCCCACCAAGTTCCATCCCAATCCCGCATCCAGGGGGCGCGTGAGGGAGTGGTACCTCCCCCCCTCGAAGAAAGAAAAAAGCTAATCTGGGCGCTGGCTCGCAGAGCGCCCGCCCAAAAAATATTTAGCTAAACTGGGCGCTCGCAGAGCGCCCGAACTCAAAAGTTCAGCTAAACGGGCGCTCACCCAGGAAAGCTCAGTGGGGGCTGGCAATGCGCCCGAAAAAGCCAGTAAGGCTAGTTCAGGTTTACCAAGAAACTGAGTTGACATCCACCTCGGACCTAGGCCGTTTTGGGTTCTCGAGCGTTTGAGATTATAGGAATAGGATTCTCAGCCGCATGTTTTGAGCTTGCCAGATTGACAATTTTAACACGATCTGTTATGTACCAGTATCTCTTAATTCATGTAAAAAGCAGGCCGGTTTTGCTTGTGGCGTATAATTTTAAGAACTTGTTAGTTTCTTGTTAGCTAGTGCGACCTTTAAAATATATCGGCTTCGCGAGCAATGAGCGACGGTGTAATGTCGGGCCTGATTGTTACAACATGTCATTTGATTTATTTTTATTGATTTTTTTTTATTTGAAACTCAGAACAAGTCTGCTCTGTTTCACGTTTTTTTGGCTGGATGATCAGAACTTCTTTTTCGGAAAGGGTCAAACTGAAGCACATTACCCTTCCAGCTAAAAGTCTCACATCTTCTCACATTCTGGATTCGCCATGAACAAAGACAGACGGGCAGATCCGTGCTAAGTGGCCTTAATTTCATTTTGGATCCGAAAAGACGTATTCTGATCATACAGGATTTCACAAAATAATTTTGCCGGCGGCGCCTTTTGTAGTAGGCTCTACTTACTGGAAGCTCGCGTCATTTCATTCATGTCTTAGACTTGGAATTTCGGGACTTGGGTCACCTCAAAATCTAGATTTTATTGGTGGAAGTAATGTTTTGCCCGAAAAAAGGTAATAGCCTATTTAAAAAATTTCGCCTGCGGCGCTCAATTTTCATTCTCTCTGATATACAGTCATTAGAAACTGCTAAGGGGCGGGCTATTGCGTTAACGAATTCCTGTTATTACAAACGACGTTCACCTTAAGTTTCTGTAATTTCACACAGTTTCCAGCATGCGATGCTGTGTTTCTTGGCTATTGTTTCCAACTGGTATGACACTTGAGCCTCGCTGAAACTCTGTCGTATATTTTGAGGTAGTCACCTCCCACGCCCAAGCCCTTCAAACCACCCCTGAGCTCGTAGATACGACTAGGCTTCTTCAGACTTCAACGCTTGCAAGGTATCGCATGTTTTATTACTACATGTGCGACGAAAAGCTTGAATGGGCGGCAGGGCGCCCTGCCACCCCCCCCCTCAAGTTTTGGCTAGCGACGCCCCTGCCCGCAACTCTAAACGTTTCACGAGCTTCCCAGTGCCCCCCCCCCCCCACCCAACTCTCTCCCCACAAGTACTGGATCCGATCCAGACTTGACTGGGAACATCTGCGACGATAGCTCTTTCACTTGCCAAGCCTCATTCAAATCCGATCACCCGTTCAAAAATGATGCATGACACTAGATTCCAGATTCTCCATCCATCCACTCACCCCACGATGATCGGATCAGGGACGATGGTCCGATCATCTGTTCGGGTCCCTGACAGGCCTGCCAAGTTTCATCGTCCTAGCGCATCAGGAAGTACCGAACTCGCGGGATCACCAGAATAAAACTCCCCCACAAGGCCCGAATCCGGTCCGGTTATGTCAATGACGTTATCTAGGACATATAAACTGACTGAAATTACTCGACCTTACCCACAGTATCTCGCAAGTCTGAAAACGCTTAAGTACCACTTTTGCTCGCCTTTCGATTGTGCAACGTCTATCTACCAGTTCTGTTAAAAGGTAAGCCGCAACTGACTGAAATATTGACTGAACGGAAAAAAGATCTTATCCGGGCAAATTTCGGATCGCCTAGATTTCCGGATGAAAAATGGAGGCCAAAAGCCAAGGCATTCGAAAACGATTAACGTGCAAGGCGAGCTGACGAATGACGAAAAAAAAAGATAACAAAGATAAAGATAAAAGATAAGATAAAGATATAAAAGATAAAAAGATAAAAACTAAGCTCTCTGTTATTCTTCTAAAGGCGTATTCTTGCCGTTCCCCGAGGACTCCACTTGAGGAGTCCCCGCGTTTTTGTTTGTCCCGGGGATCAGGGGCGTCCCGAGGGGGGGGGGGGCGGCGCTGCACCCTGTCCTCAGAAGGTCTGTGGAAAAAAATCCGGTAAATTTGATGATTTTTATGGAATCTACCGGATTTTTGCCCAGGGCATCTACCGAAATCTTGCTCAAGGATTCTATCCGAACTTGTCTCGGGGAATTTACTGGAGGCTGGATCAGGGAATCTACAAGACTTTGCCCCACGGAATCTACTAGAATTTTGCTCAGGGAATCTACCGGAATTTTGCTCAAGGAATCTACCGGAATTTGCTCAGGGAATCTACCGAACTCTTTCTCAAGGAATTTATCGGGACTTGTCTCAGGGAATTTACTGGAGGCTGAATCAGGGAATCTACCTGACTTTGCTCCACGGAATTTGCTGCTTACCGGATAAGTATAGACTCACATCATTTCCAACTACAAATACTGTTCCAGGAATAATATCAATGTACCGTCTAGTCCAGTTTCGACAGCTTTCTCGGCTCCTTTCCGGTGATAAGCCGAGAAGAGTTCAAAAAACGAGTTAGGTTCGTTTCGTGACCTCGAAAGTCACCAGGAGAGACTCGAAACAAACAGAAAGTTCAAAGATATGTTCGAAGTCTTTCGTGGATTGAAAGATGTGTTTATGGAAAGCGTTCAAGCTGGCCAAATCAATCCCGTTACCTCAGGAAAAGGGGAAAGACTTTTTAGCAAGATGTGTGTTGGTTTAAGGCCAATTTGCGTTCAACAATGGCTGACAGCGTCTGTTACTAATCGCACGGGAAAACGATCTAGTTGACGAATGTGAAAATTGGATGTGTTGTGAACAGGTTAAAGAAATGCTTATGCACAGATTAAAGAAAAAATAGGCCTCTTTTAGATACATTACCAAGCATGCATCAACCATACGTTCCCGATTTACACCTACCTTATCTATCGTGTCAACAGGAACAGAGACCCACACGAACAGGGGGGCAACAAAGAGCATGACAAACGCACTCGCGAACCGTCTCCTGATAGTTGCCGGGTGGTCCCTGAAACAGACGTAGCCACTACAACATATATACAAAATATATCGGTTTATATTACAAAAACGAATACGCTGCCTTTACACTGGCAACAGCTCTCTCAAGCAGATAGAAAGTCAGGTAGCCGTAGCTAGAACGATCAATGATGTCACACAACGAAAGGGAAAAGACCAAATATAAATACAGAACCAGCATGTCTTCTTGCCCCGACACTCATATCAACTAAGAGATTTGCGTTGAACTACAATTATAGTGAATAACGAAGTGAACATGAGTCATCATCCAGCCGCCTTCCTGCCCACTGCCCAATGCGCCAGCTCATTCTAAATCGTTATCTATTCTGTGTTCTGCGTTCATGTGTCTTATTTTTTGTATGTACTACTGTGCTAATGCCTAATTATTAAATAGGTTGTGTGCAATAAAATCCTTTATTTCTGGATTTGGTCAGATTCTGGTCAAACTATTAATTGGTTGAGAAGGAAATGGCGACATGGAATCTATAGGCGTATTCTCGCCGTTCCCCGAGGACTCCTCGGGGAATCGAAGGGAACGGCGAGAATCGATGGAGTCACTCCACGCGGACTCCGCGTACAGAAACAGCGAGAATACGGGGAATGCTTCTAAAATGGATTTTGTTCGAAAAATGAACATGCAGCTGAAAAAAATAGTCTAGATCCACTTCATTCTTGGTTTTCTTTATTCTGATTCTTTTTAATTAATTTTACATAGCACCTACAACAGCAAAAACTGATTCCCCACCGAATTTGAAAGGGAGTCCTTTTTGATGATGGTGATGATAATCTGAGCATTCCCCGTCAGTGGGGACTCGCGAGAATACGGGGAGTGAGTCCCCGGGACAAACAAAAACGCGGGGACTCCTCAAGTGGAGTCCTCGGGGAACGGCGAGAATACGCCTTATGTCTTCTTATACCTTAACCTACACTCCAGCCAAGTCGATTACAACATTTTTTGTTCTAAGAAATTTCAAAGCAAGTCACTATGTCTCTTACACTGTTCGATTGGATGCCTGTTTTTACCAGATTTCGGTCAAACTAGTCTACCACAGATCCAGTGAGAAATAAGGTGCAGATGTGTATGCCTACTCAGCGTTTTTTCAAAGGGATGACCTGGACACACGTATGTTCATGCATTAACTGTAGCCCTTTCTCTCGCCCCTAAATACAGTGCTATGGAGCATATTTACAAAAGTAACCGATACTTTTTTCGATCATCGCATCAGGTTCGTCCAAAATATCTTAACCTATTCAAGAGCAATCGAGCTTACAGACTGACAAGACAGGTAGATGTGCAATTAATTACCGTAGCCTATGTCATGTCACAGATACCTGATTAGTGACGTCTGAGGTCTCGATAAGAGGCAAGCTTCACTGACCGATCTAAATCAGCTCTGAGAGAACATTATTCTGAAATGTTAGTCCTAGACCAAATGTACAAGCTATCTAGAAACGCACACAACAAGGCAAAGTTTACAACAAAACAGGTTAATAGTTGAAATGTTTATTTGTGCACTTTCAATATCCTAACTGATAAAGCTATCAGGTTGGTGTAAAAAGCTGACTAAGTTCAGAATGGTGGTCAACGAAATTAGCACTAACCTTGGCTCCCGAAATCTGACAGTCCAGACATACAAACTGGAGACATAAGTGACAGAAAGCACAAAACAGGATCCAATGCCATATATTATTCTGGCGATCATTTTGATTTCTTCAGGACTAAGTAAAAAGAGCTGAAGGCACAAGCAATCACCACGTTTTGCAGATCAAGGCTTCTACAAGTCAAATAGCCTTTTTGACATCTTGGGATATTGATGGGTGGTTCGTCTAAAAAAAAAACACTTCAAAGAATCTAAAGAATCCCAATTTACTAACGTATTACTAGCCTTGTTTAAGAGATTATTCCATGCAAAGCATCTACTTATACAACTAGCCTATTTGATAAACAATAAACTTGGTTACCAAGTTTGCTTTTTGAATGTTGGTTTGCAAAATATTTCTGTTTGAAAAATCAGTTTCATCATTTCAGATTTCAATTCATGACATTTTAAAGGGGTAGGCTACTGGGTTCTTGTTCCTGGAGTTAGTACTCCAACGTTTTAGCCCTGGTGCTCATATGCTGGGGCATGGCCTAACATAAGTTGTCTTTTTTATTTTAATTCTCCTTGCGATTCCTCCCTCAATTCTCCTATTCAGATTTTTTACTAACTTACTGAGATGAAGCCAATTCTCCTTTTCTTGCATTTTTGTCAGAAACAGTATCGGGAATGGGGATAGATTTCTAATTCTGCAGAAGCGAGAAGGTGCTTTGTTAGTCCCTTCTCGGTTCTCCTTCTTCTTCCTGACAGGTCAACAAAGGGTGGGTGCTTAGTGCGTATAAATAGGTATTAACAGTTGGCTAAATTAGTGTTTTTGTCAAAGCGAGGACTCTGAAGCAAGAAGAGCAAAAACGTTAATTTGTATGAGAGGCGAGAACTGAGAATTCACATCAAAAACCAAACTACTGGAGCACTCTGCCCAAACCAAAAATTTAGGATTTGTAAGTTAGAACAGAACGGCCTGGCATAGCCTAAGTCTGGTAGGCTACTAACAGTGTTTGTTCCGACTAAATGACTGAGCCTAGTCCAAAACAGCTAAACACTGGGTATATCTAGAATTTTCCAATCCCTATGCCTACCCTCAGGGGCATCAAATATGGGGGGAGCGCCCCCCCCCCCCCAATGTTGTCGGCCAGTCTGTAAAAAATAACTGAGTCGATGCGAAGAGCCACGATTGTCTGTATCAACAGTCTATTTTTCCATAAAAACAGTCTATTTTTCCGTATAAACAGTCTATTTTTTCTTGGAGACTGACTTTTCTGAAAATCAGTCAATTTTTCGTAAAAACAGCATTTTTTTCTTAAAAAGAGTTGTTTTTTCTACAAAAACACTAGGTAAAAATGACCAGCCAGTCGGTAAATACCTTGCTCCCCCCCCCCGAAATTTTTGGCTAGTAACGCCTATCCTAACACTGCCAAGATACCTGTTGGCACCCTAAGTTAAGCACCCTGACCAACCCCCACTAGTGATGCATTCTGAATGGATCATTTCTAATTCTGAGATCCACTCAAATCATCAATATTTTTGGGGGTTCAAGTATCCAGCATTTGGCATAGGGTACCCAAAAATCACACGAGTTCATGGTAGACTGGTCTGGTCCAGTCAACCACAAACCCCTGATTTTTGGATACCCCATGCCAAATGCTGGATATGTCTAGCATTTGCTCCAACAAACAGTTTGTGGGTGGATTGTGGCTCGAAAAGTGTGTTTCCGCAGCCCTTTGTGAGGCCCACAAGTGTGTTTCCACGACCAACAAGATTTTAGTGGCTCACTTTGTGGCTCAAATTTGACAAACCACTGACGATTTTGTGGCTCGATTCTAGCGGGAAATTCAAATTAAGCAGCAAAAATAGTGTCTAAACAATAAAGCTATCTACTTTTTCAACCATATCGACTTAAAACTGAGGATACTTTCTGTACAGAATGGTAAGGAAATAGGCCTGGAGTTCTATTTATTGATATTTTACATGAATTTGGTTTTTATTTTCAGATATTTGAAATTACCGCCCAAAAAATAGACAAAACGTCATTTCCGCGAGTTTCAACTAGTGGCTCGCAATCATGCACAAATCCTCAATTTTGGGGCATGGTACCCCTGTGAAATTTGGTTAAACTGAGACTGGCTACAAACCTAAATAGGGTCTTCTTCCTGTCCTAGATCAAAAGATACCTGATTTTACTTTCTATCCAACCTCATTTTCCAAGTTTCAAAATGTTACAGCACATCTAAGATTCACAGAGTTTTTTGGAGGCCACTTCTGTTCTAGTCGGTTTACTCTATCCTTTTTCAGAAAATTGCTGCTAGTTACCATGAATGAGGCAAGCTTTTCAATCTGTTCACTGGAGCAAATATTTCCTTTAGATTGCTTGCCTTTTATTGTATTTATTTTGAGTAATTTTTTTTTTCGATGTTAACAATTGTTACCGAAACTAACTACACTCAAAAGAAATACAATAAAAGGCAAACAATCTAAATTAATTTGGAAGGGATTCCTAAAGGAAGGAAATTTAATTCGTAAAGGAAGAAAATTTAAAAGCTTACCACATCCATTCTACCTAGCGGTGTATACCTGAGAAGGATAGAGTAACCTAGCGGTGACAACCTGGGAAAGGATTGAGTAGCCTAGTAGCAACTACCTGGAAAGGCACAGTCTAGGGAACCGGGAGCCGTACTTTATGTCCGATGGGCTACGGAACCGGTAGTTCTCACGGAAACCAAACCATATGAGCTGCGATTCCGGGATCTGACGTCATTGACTAACGGACACTTGTCTGTGCTGGCTCCCGTTCCGCTAGTAAGTGGAGATAGCTCACGGAAACTTCAGCGCACCAGCTTCTCGTCCGGTAGTCGCATGGAATTGTGTAGTCAGAAGCTAGGGAGCCGGTAGTTGATACCGGAAATTGTATAATTAGAGCTTGAGTTCCGGTAGTGTCTACGTGGAATATAGAACTCACAGAATAGTTTGGATGAGAGCTAGGATGCCGGGATTTTCACTGACTTAGAGAAAATAACATGGTAAAAAATTCACTGCCGGAACTCATATATTGAGAGCTAAGGTACCGGTAGCAACAACTATTTGATTGAAAATGACCAGCTCACGGACACAGATGGCTATGGGCTAGGGTTCCGGTAAAAACAAAAAAAAATGAACTCACGGACCCATGTCAGTGCAGACTAGGAAACCGGAAGTGAATATTTTTAACTCACGGAACCCAACTCCTGAGGGCTAGGGTTCCGGTAGTGTCAAAAATTAAAATTAAAAACTCATGGGAGTTGGGTTCCGTGAGCTCTATCGGACCCAAAGTCCATATTGACACGTGTCCGTGAGTTTGTAATTTTAATTTTTGGCACTACCGGTACCCAAGCCCACAGCAGTAGGGTTCCGTGAGTTAAAAATATTAAATTCCGGTTTCCTAGTCTGCACTGATATGAGTCCGTGAGTTCATTTTTATTTTATTTTTTGGCACTACCGGAATCCTAGCCCATAGCCGTCTATTTCCGTGAGCTGGCCATTTTCAATAAAAATAGTTGTTGCTACCGGTACCTTAGCTCTCAATATACGGGTTCCGGTAGTGAATTTTTTACCATGTTATTTTCTTCAAGTCAGTGAAAATCGCGGCATCCTAGCTCTCATCCAAACTATTCCGTGAGTCTGCCGTGAGTTCTATATTCCACATAGTCACTAGCGGAACACAAGCTCCAATTTTACAGTTTCCAGTATTATAGTATGAGCTACCGGCTCCCTAGCTTCTGACTACACAATTCCGTGGGACTACCGGACGAGAAGCTGGTGCGACGAAGTTTCCATGAGCTATTTCCACTTACTACCGGAACGGGAGCCAGCACATAAAAGTTTCTGTTAGTCAATGACGTCAGATACCGGAATCGCAGCTCATATGGTTTGGTTTCCGTGAGAACTACTGGTTCCGTAGCCCATGAGACATAAAGTACGACTCCTGGTTCCCTAGACAGTGCCACCTGGAAAAGGATAGAGTAAACCCACTAGGAAAGAAGTGGCCTCCACAAAACTCTATGTAGGTCTCTTGGAAGTGCTCTAACATTTTGAAAACTGGAAAATGAGGCTGGAAAAAGGGTTCCGAAAGTTCGGAGCCCAAGAGCCAGAAGTTTTTTGGATTGGATTGGACAGAAAGTAAACTCAGGTACCTTTTGATCTAGGACAGGAAGAAGACCCTATTTAGGTATGTAGCCAGTCTCAGCTTAACCAAATTTCACAGGGGTACCATGCCCTTGCCCTTACGTGCAGGCATGCCCAGACGTTGGGGCACCATGCCCAAAAATTGAGGATTTGTGTCCGACTGGTGGCTCGACTATGTGGCACTCAATCGTGTTTCCGCAACAAACACTCAGAAGTGTTTGGCCCACAACTGTGTTGCAGAAAAAGGCCTTATGCCAGGTGCTGAATATTGTAACCCGGTAAAATATTGATGATTTGAGTGAAGCTAAAAAATCAACCAATCAATACTCCTTTATGTTGAGGTAGGTCCAGGGGCGTCCCAAGGGGGGGGGGGGGCAGGGGGTGCAGCACCACCCCCACCTTTTTGAAATTTTTATAGCAGAACTGTTCGGTATCTCTACGGGGATTCGGTAGTTATACAGAATCCTAAATAAGCTATCTGTACAGATCTCTTCGGTATAATGATCGGGATTCGGTATAATTGCCAGTATTCGGAGTTATCACGAACTTGTTGAGAGAATTTACTGAAATCATTTGGTAATTTTTCAATGCTGGAACTATTCGGTATATTTATGGAGATTCCGTAGTTACAGAGAATCCCGAATAAGCTATTGGTTCAAAATTATTCGGTATCTTGATTGGGATTCGGTAATTTATTCAGTACAATTTCCAGGATTAGGAAGTTAACCACGAATCCTGACTTTGTTCCAGCTTTGACGAAAGTATACCGAATATGAATAGTGTTTGGTAGTCTTTCGATACCAAAACAATTCGGTATAATAACCGGGATATGGTAGTTATTCAGAATCCCGAACATGCTATGGGTCTAAACTTATTCGGTATAATAACTGGGATTCAGTAATTTATTCATTATAATTGGCAGGATTCGAAAGTTACCACGAACCTCGAAACTCAGAAGAGGTTGGAAGAGGTCGAGTATAGCACTGGCCCCAAAAGAATATCTAATGGTAAATATTTTGACAATCCCGCATGCAGCAATTTTCATAATATTCTCTATTTTATGGAAGGGCACGTCATTTGAAGGGGGTTTTAAGCCAGTTTTAGGATTGAGATTTCGAAACATTAAAAGCTAGAATTTGGATGGAAATTAAACTTGACAGGAAAAAGCAAAAAAAATTTCGCCTGCGGCACTCACTTTATGTGATTATGGGTTGTATATTGACTAGACTACAGTTGCTGCTGCTGCTGGAACGTCGCTCTATCCGGTTACCGAAACTTCTTTTAGAGTCTCTGTATTCAATCAACGGTAAATGATAGAATTTGTAAGAAACGCAGTTAAACTTTAGCCTACAGAAAAAAAACTGATTTCGAAAATTTTCGCCAGCGGTGCTCGATTTTAGTTTTCTATTGGCTATAAGAGATAGAAGCTGTTACTGCAATCATGCCCTGCAAGATATTTGCCATGTGGGCTTTGCCAAGACGCTGCCTAATAGTTGGCTATCGTCTTTCATGCTACCCTTTATTGTTACTCTTCCTACTTAATATTTGATGGTGGAAAACGGATGCGTCAGCTGAATTTTATTGGAGCTATATTTTGGCCCTTCTTGGCAAGGGTCCTCTTCAGGCTCAAAACCGCTCAAGTTGGAAAGATGAACTTGTGGGAAACACAAAACTAAAGATTCTAGCCTAGCGTTAAATATTTAACTTCGTAAATTCTTTCGTTAGTCGTGAGTAATGATTTTTGTTCCATAATTTAAAGCTCGAATTCTTAGTTTGAATCCTAGAACTAAGAATTTTAAAATTTTACAGAATCTTTCAAAAATATTACTGAATTTCAGTAATATTTTTGAATGATTCGGTAAAATTTTGGCTCTGCACCCCCACACCGAAAATGCACTTGCGAAGGCCCTGGGTAGGTTACTAACAGGTATCCACATTTGGCGTAGGGTATCCAGCATTAGGCATAGGCTGTGCCAAATGCTAGATATACCCGGCGTTTGGCATAGGGTATCCAAAAATCAGGGATTTGTGATAGACTGGTACATATCTGTCCAATATATCTGTCCAGTTCCAGTTCCTTCAAAATTTAAGCCAAATGGTTGGACTCCCTCAACGAACCACATACATTTTTTTCAAGTTGGAGTTTTGACTTTTGGCTGGTCTGAAAGATATTCTACTTTTCTTCTTCTTCCAGCAAGTCTTTGGGTTTCCGAGCAGAAGTCGGGTGTGCCATCTATGAGGCGGGGGCCTGACCTTCTCCAATCCACTAGATGGCGGAGCATAAAGCAACGAGAAAATTCGTTGAATCCAAAATCTCGCGTTCCTAAGACTGAGGGAGGACGGAGAGCGGAGAAGCATTTGTCGACATCCGACTAAATTTTCATCTACCCCCCACCCTTTACTGCTGGCCAGAACCTATCCGCAGATACACAGGACACTTTACTCCTAGACCGACGACACAAAGACCTCGAGTTTCTTATTTGAAACGTAGCTTTATTCAAAAAAAGGACAAAAAAGGGGCTTTCAAGCTAACCGGGCTAGAACATTAATACGTACTTTCTTAAACTGTTTCAGATTTTCATGGTATCATCAAAATGGATAATGAACGTCTGTGAAGTCGGGCTTGTGACATCAGAGACAGCCAATTCTGTTCCATCCGCAATGCCAAGATCTACAAGGTAAAATGCTATAGTAGCCTATAGAGGAAAATGGCGTTTACTTTTCTTTGAGAGAATTAACAGCGTGTTCCACCCTTCTAATAATGGTACCTATTGGTTACTACTTTCGTTCCAAACTCGTAAAAAGTTACTAAGCTGAACGTTCCAACCTTCTCGAAATAGTAACTAACAGTAACTATTTGCTTACCATGCTCCTGGAGCGTAGTAATGGTGGGTTTACACACTGCGTAAAATCCGAGCGTATTTTACGCACGTTTTGAGCTTGAAAAGATTTCTAGCAATACGGACGTATTTAGAAACAAAACGGACCGATTTCTCAAATACGTCCGTCCGTTTTCAAGCTCAAAACGTGCGTAAAATACGCTCGGATTTGAAAATACGCTCTGATTTTACGCATGTGTAAATGGACCATAAGCGTGGTTAACTACGCATCTCTGTGACGTGATTGGTCGATTCGCCCGTGGCATGATATTCTGCTGGAAAACAGAAAAATCGTTCCAGCCTTGACGGCAAAAAGCCAAAATTCGTGACGGCATGCGTAGTAACTACGGCAAGTAGGGTGGAACACGCTCTAAAGCAGAACTTTGGGTAAGGATTCCGCCCCATACATGTGCAAATCACAGCTCCGGTATCAGGATACAAAGTCGCCGGATCCAGACTCTCTTCGAGCTAAGAAGACTAGCAGAAGAAACTGTACCAGACTACGAGGATTCGTTTAGTAATTCCTTTAGGAACCTTGTTCGTTCCGTTGACTAAATCCATTCTTTTCTGACTCGAATCCAACTGTAATCCTTGAAAACCAGGAATTCTACTGATTTCAACCAATCAACAATGTCGGGCGAAGTTTCTACTTTTCTTCCGAGGGCTGACTTGTTAATTCGGCGAGAGACCAACTTGATAGAAGAAAGAGGCTTCCTAGGGACTATCTACCCAATGAAAAATTTATCCCAGAATAGTAGTATGAAACTATACGAAAATGTACTACTACATCCTTCTATGTGGAGGCTACCGTGTTACTGCATTCTACTCCATGCTACTATTAGCAAGACAGGATGCTACTATAGCAAGATAATAGAATACAACTGCTTAAGATTGCCCCAGTCTGAGGCATATTAGATGGTGGTATTCTTCACTATTACATATCAATACATGCAACTTTTTCGTACAACTATCATACGACTACGCAGGCTACACATTTTTCATCAGGTACTTTCCCCTTATAATTCTCCTAGGTTTCCGCTAGATAATGTATAGCAAATACAGTAAGTGGGTTGTGCTCTACAAGCTCTTCTTAGCACAGATAGAAAACCAATTTGGCCTTGCTGAAAACAAAACAAAATGTACTTTCACGACCGAAGCGCTTCATTTTATTTGAAAAAAAAAAAATGTGCCACTGAGAGCCACACCACACTGTCAGAAGCTTCATAAAAGATTGCGCATAACACTTTCAAGAATAACACCTTTTCACTTAGAAACAAAGTGTTATGACCAATTAAGTTTACACTATTTCGTGCCCAGATCTCCAACAACACCTTCAACAGGTAAAAATACTACACTGTCAGAAGTTACATAACGACAACAGCAGGATGCGCGGTTTCAACAGATAACGCTTTGGGATGTTATATGTTACGTTTCTTTCGTTCCCGTCAGTACTTTACCAACTGAAGGTGTCGTTGGAGATCTAGGCACGAAATAGTGTAAACTTAATTGGTCATAACACTTTGTTTCTAAGTGAAAAGGTGTTATTCTTGAAAGTTATGCGCAATCTGTTGTGAAACTTCTGACAGTGCAGAGAGTGGATTGAGGTGACCCCTAAACAAAAGGGGAAGATGACGGGTTTATTAAATGATCGGTGGCGGATAGCCCTTGTCAGTAACTTAGTTATGAACAACTTAGTGTGGCCTATGACCCCCGAGTTCCGACAATTCTGTCGGAGAGCAGCTAGCTTCCTTTGTCGCATTCTGGCCACAAGACGAATATGCAATTCCCAGCTCCTTTAAGCTCCAATCGTGTACCAGGATTACGTCCGCGCTAAGTCAATTCTTATCGCTACAATTTTAGTTCACATGATCTGAAATGATTGGGAGTTTTTGCATGCGACAAATGCTGAAGACAACAGGGTTGTCAGTCCTTGGTTCGACGGATATTGTACTCACCTTTCAAGGATTTCTTCAAATTTGGCTCCGTCGCAGACCGTAACGCTTCGACGTTCTGAATGTATAACGTTTTATATTTTCCTTCTTCAGTCATCATCGTGATGCTCGGACTTCTCATTTGGTAAGTCGGACTATCGGTAAGGAAGTCCATAACGTCCTGCAGAGTATCCTCATCACGGAACTGGACCTTCTGTGGCTTCTGACTGCAGACCATGCAATCTTCCTAAAATTCAAAGGTACACGCGAGGTCTAGAAGACATGGACATACACTGTAAAAAGTTTCTCCGTATAAAGATTAAAGTTAACTGCAGTATTTGCAATCGTATCTCCATTTGGTATTAATCTTATCTGCGTAGAGATAAGGATAATCCGAGTAGCAAATGCTGCAGTTAACTTTAATCTTTATACGGAAAAACTTTTTACAGTGTAGGTTGCAATCATGATCGCAGTTGGGTCGTATTTTTCCTTCATTTACGTTTTCTCTTGCATGTACGTTTGCCCGACATCTAATTTTTGCATGCCACGGAAGCTCCCCGTGTTTTTTGGGGGTTTTCTCGAAACGGATCAACTGCACGGGGAAGGACAGGCAACGGGATGTTACTTTGCGTTTGTGATGCGTGCTGAGCAATCAACGGGAACAGTGAAAAGGCGAAGGAGAACAATCAATCAATTTTATTTTCAACCCTAATAGCACTAGGCTAACACGGGCGGGAATTGGAAAATAAACATTCGCTAACAATACAAATAAAACACAAACTATCAAACAATAAATAAGAAACGAACATGAATCATGAACAGTTAAAATGTTTAGTAAAATACGGAACGAATGAATTTAGGTATCTTTCTGAAGATTTTGTAGGTGGGGGAACAAGCTTGGGTTTTTGGTCGTCCTTGCTTCGCGTGTTAGGTCCATGAGAGGGTATAACGAAGTCCGGAAGGATGGTCCTGTGGTGTTGAGAATTCAAAATTTGATGGCCAAAACGCATGAGAAGATTATGTCTTCTTTCAGACAGTTTTTCGATATCGAGGATGTGAAGGCTTTCGTTGTAAGATGTGTAATTGTGACCAAAGGCGTATTCTCGCCGTTCCCCGAGGACTCCACTTGAGGAGTCCCCGCGTTTTTGTTTGTCCCGGGGACTCACTCCCCGTATTCTCGCGAGTCCCCACGGACGGGGAATGCTCTGATTATCATCACCATCATTAAAAAGGACTCCCTTTCAAATTCGGAGGGGAATCAATTTTTGCTGTTGTAGGTGGTATGTAAAATTAATTAAAAAGAATCAGAATAAACAAAACCAAAAATAAAGTGGATCTAGACTAATTTTTTCAGCTGCATATTCATTTTTCGAACTAAATCCGTTTTAGAGGCATTCCCCGTATTCTCGCTGTTTCTGTACGCGGAGTCCGCGTGGAGTGACTCCCTCTATTCTCGCCGTTCCCTTCGATTCCCCGAGGAGTCCTCGGGGAACGGCGAGAATACGCCTCAAGTATTATTCTGCAGGCTCTCTTCTGCAGTCGTTCGATTTCGGCATCCTCAGCTTTACTTAAGCCAGGATGCCAAATTTGGCAGCCGTACTCTGAACTGGGCCTTACATAATTTTTAAAAAGTGTCCCTAGCTCATGGCGTGGAACCCCAAACCGCTTCAGTTATGAAAATGAACGAAGGGTAGCACAGCTATTTTTCACTATTTTTCCCACTTCACTTTTCCATTGGAGGTTATCATCCAGAATGATGCCAAGAATTTTTACAGAATTTCCAGTTTTCATCAACGATTCCGACTCGACTGTTTGTAATACTTGTTTAGTGAAGTTAATCCTCATGACGTGACTTTTGGAATTGCTGACTTCTAATTTGACATCCGAGCATTGCTGATGGAGATTGGCGATCATGTCATGGAGCATCCGATCTTCACTTCCTCGAATCTCACGCAGAAGAGGAAGTGTGAGGTCATCAGCAAACTTTAAATGGTTTCCTATGTTCATCATGAGTTTGTTGACTACCATCAAAAACGCCAAGGGCCCGAGACGAGTCCCTTGCGGTGCCCCACAAGTTATCCTAACAGGCGGTGAAATGGCTAACAACAACTAAAGACAAAGCTTGGAGATTCCAAAAGTGGCAGAATTGGCAGAAGCTCAACAGATCTGCAGCTACAAAATGGAGGATACATGGACGCCATCAGACCGATTGAGACGAACCTCCCTTTAGAGGTGCTGCCTTTTTGGGGAAGGCTTGGAGAAGAGGCTTGGATACCAAGTCCATACTTTGTTTCAGAACACGTAGGCTACATACGCCCTAACATGGAAAACGCTTCAGCAGCATGGTATTCTTCTCTTTCTGCAGAGCTCTCTTGAGTTCTCAAAACTTTTTTTTTGTATTTCATCTATACCTTCCTCGACGTTATAAGAACTCCAGCATTCGTTTAGAGTTTTTTACCGGTTGATCCTTGCGCGAAGTTGACATCTATTGCCCAGGACCTTCATGTCTCTGCTCTTGACTATTTCCCACTGCACATTTAGGGAGAAGATTTTTCAGGCCCAACCAGTCCATTTCTGTTTTCCATGTATTTTTGTTCTCGTTATCGAAAGCTCAGTGTATTTGTTTTATCTTGTTCTTACTGCACTGTTTCTTTAGTTTGTAATCAAATTCACAACCACCATCATCATCATCTTCTGATCGCTTAAAGGACCTGTCTTACCTATGATAATAACGCAACCTACTTCCATTATCACTCCGTATATTTCTAAACCCGGAGGCCCCAATTCCGTACGTTACATTCTAACCCCTCTAACGGAACCACGCTGATTTTCTCACTTGCCGTGTTGTCTGCGAGAAGTTTTTCCATCAGTAAAACCGGTTATGTAAATTGTTTCCCTGTTTTTCCGACAAGTCAACGGGTCTCGGAAAAGGCTTAAAACAGTCAAAACCGAGGGTTACTTGTTGAACGCACGGCATAGTTCTAAAGTATTAAATATTTTAAAATACTGTAAGTTGAAGAGTAAATATGCGAGGGGTCCTTTAAAGATCTATAACGGATCATACTGGGTATCACAACATAATATACGAACAGGCAATCAGCAAACTTGATCTTCCCAAACTAAGCGACCGACCTAATTCACTCTAGACGATATTGGTGTAAAGATGGAGCCTTGTCCCCAGATGAGCCGTTTCTTCCTGTTCCCATCCCGTCGTTCATGCATCGATCTGACGAATAATGGCAGTCAGTTTTTACCATATCCTGAACAATCTTCTGGTCAGTTTCCAAAAAGATTCATACTAGCATCTCGCGACGTTTCTTCACGAAGTGACTGGATGAATTTGAACTTGTTCTCTGCGTTAATTTCAGTTGTAGGAAAGTTTTGCTCGACTGCCTATCCCGGATGTACTAAGGCAGAAGAGAGTTTCTGGAGAGTCCAATTCAACAATTACAGCTGCACTTTGTTATTATTCTACTAATATTACTGAAAGAAATTGATGGAAGAAAATTCCTCACTGTTCCATATGGGCATGATTCGAGCAAGCGTCTTTTGAGGCAAAAGAGAAGATATACGCAGGAGGACACAGAGACAAAAAAGGGAGACGTCAACCCCCGTGGGGGTGGTCCTTTTTGAGCCCCAAAAACCCAACTGAAAAGGGTTGTCTACCTCGCAAAATTGCCAGAACCCAATTGCAATTGGGTGGTCTACCTCGAAAAATTGCCAGGGCCCAATTGCAATTGGGTGGTCTACTGCGGAAAACAGCCAAGAACCAACTGAAATTGGGTGGTCTACCTCGGAAAATCCAGTTTTTTTTAGCAAAAGGACCCGAGAAGGTCTATTTTCACTAATAATCCCAAATTTTTCCTCAAATTTAAAAAAAATGACCCAGAAAAGCCGAAACATCCACATTTTTATTTGAAAAACGAGCTAAAGTATGAATTAAAAGCCAAGTTTTTCCGATGATTAGAGCATGATACTGGTGAACGGTGACATTGTATCCGAATCATTTTGCTTTCGTTGGAGGGCAAGATAACGCATTGGCTGTCGCTGATCTGGATGTCAAGAGGTCCAATAGAGCAGATGATGACCTCAAGTATAAGAATTGATAGACTGCTTTAGACCTCTTGTCTGTTACGTCGACCGATGGTGGTAGGGGGGGGGGGGTATCCCGACTGATTGCCGCTATTTTGTCCTACCGGTTTGATTTTTAAGCCAACTCTGGCTGCTTCAGAATCGAGGATGGCCAGGGCTACTTTCAGTTCTTCAATGGTTTCGCTAATGATTGCGATGTCGTCGGAGAAGTAAAAATAGGAAGGCATTCTGCTGGCCAGCAGCTGCTGCCTATACTTGTCTAACACTACTGTTAATCTTGAAGGGATTGAATTTCTTTTGTCGGCCATTAGTAAGCTCTCTGACACAAGAGCCGAAATAGTCTCGATAGCTTCGCAGGAAGGCAGGCAGTTTCCGGGATCAGCCACAAACGCAGACTTGAAGGCAATGTGGGCCGTCTAATTGTTTTGCTTGAAGTCGCAAGGTTTTTCGAACAATTGTCAAACTATGAAGATCTGTGCAGTGGTCGAACGTCTAGGCATGGGTATACTCGAGCATGGACCATGCTGGAGACTTGCTGCAACAGTAGCATGGTAGATAATTTGTTGGGGGCTGACGGCAATGTTATTTGTTGCGGTGTAAACCGGGAAAATAATTTTATGCCTTATTTCCTTCCAAGCTCTGCTGAACCACGCTAATTAAGCACCAGAGGGAGCTTAGACGTGAACTAGTAGATAGTAGATTCTGAGCAGGATGGGATGCTAAAACTCATACTTCCAGTCTTTAGTTGCCCACTCTATGTCCAGTGCCTTTTTTAACGCTTCGAAGAGACTGTTGCTTCGGACAGTTCATTCTAGGGGTTGACAACTCCGTTGGTGTAGAAGCTTTTCCTGGCCCTGGTGCTGACAGACCGTTTGAACAGCTTCTTTGAGTGTCCTCGTGCACTGAGGGGGGCCTAGGTGGCTTGGTAGGATCTTAGCAGATGCTGAATTTAGGGCAGGGATAGCCGTCTTCATCAGCTTCGCTACTGTCGTTCATAATCTCGTCCTTGGTAAAAGGTTCTTCGTTTCTCGGTGAGGTGACGTTTGGCAAGGGGCAACAACTGCTCTGCGATATCGTCGTCGAAGTCAACATCCGAGACACTCTGCCGTAAGAGTTTTTGCGAGCGGTTGATGAGGACGTGGTCACGTCGTCAATCAAACAGTTGAACGGCTTAGGAGGTGCTGCGCATCCTTTTCTAACGCTATTATATAACTGTTGATCTTGGAGGGACATAATTTTCTTCTGTTGATCGCGAGTGAGCTGTCAGAGTCGCTATACACTTCCCGGAAGATGCTCATTAGCTTTGCTGGTCTGGAAGGCATGCAGTTTTCCGGATCAGCCACAAAGATTGGCAATCGACTGAGTCGAACGCAAATCTGGAATCGACGCCATTAAAGTATTTTGAATGAATTCGTGGGACTTTTTCGCCAACTTTCTCAGAATGGTGAAGATTTGATCAATGGTCGGTCGTCTCGGCATGGGGAGTCTTCGAGCATGGAGGATACTGGAGGCTTCTGTTACAGTAAGTATTTGTGAATGAATTCGTGGGCCTTTTTCGCTAACTGTCTGACAATGGTGAAGGTATGTTCAATTGTGATCGTCTCGACATGTGGACGTCTTCGAGCATGGAGGATGCTGGAGGCTTCTACTACAGTATTATGGCAAAATAATTTGCTGGGGACTGATAACAGTGCTATTCCACTGTATCTGTAGCAGTGGCTTTTGTTTCATGGTAGTTGTTGCGCTGTGGCTCTTGTGCCCCTTATGATTGTAAGCCAGGAGGACCAGTCAATACCTTTTTTTCTAGCATGACAGAGCCGACAGCCTTTAGTAGATCTATTCGTGTCCTTCTTCATCTCGTCCTTGGTGAAAGGTTCTTCATTGCACGATGAACTGTTGGTGGCGTCAGCCTCCAAGAACAGTTGAAGATCAGCTAAATAGCTAGATCGGAAAACAGACATTACAAAAGGGTGCTGAGTTGATCCTCTCATCCGACGAAGCAGGCTGGCTGCTCGGTGATCGTGTTTCCGGCGGGGGTTTGGCTCTGCTCCTGTACTTCATGATCTCGCCCTTGGTGAAAAGATTCTTCGTTGCTCGGTGAAGTGGCGGTGGCAAGGGGCAACAGCGGCACTGCGATATCGTCGATGAAGTCAACCGGTAAGTGTTTTGCTAGCGGTTGAAGAGGACGTGGTTAATCACACAGTTGAACAGCTCAGGAAGTACTGCACATCCTTGACTAACGCTACTGTTGATCTTGGAGGGATGTAATTTTCTTCTGTTGACCGTGAGTGTGCTCTCAGAGTCGTTATACAGTTCCCGAAAGAGGCTCATTAGCTTTGCTGGTCTGCAAGTCATGCAGTTTTAGGGATCAGAAACAAAGATTTGCAAACGACTGAGTCGAACGCAGATGCGAAATCGACGCCATTTAAGTATTCAGAATAAATTCGTGGGCTTTTTTCGCCAACTGTCTGACAATGGTGAATATATGTTCAATGGTGGTCGTTTCGGCATGGGGACGTCAAATTAATTTGCTGCATGGGACTGATAAAAGCTTGCAGTGGCTTTTGTTTCGCGGTAGTTGTTGCGCAGTGGCTCATGTGCCCCTTATGATTGTAAGCCGAGAGGACCAGTCAATGCCTTTTTCTAGCATGGCAGAGACCGACAGCCTTCGGTAGCTCTGCTCGTGTTCATTCTTGATCTCGTCCTTGGTGAAAGGTTCTTCATTGCACTGTCAACTGATCCTGTCAACCGACGAAGCAGGCTGGATGCTCGGTGATCGTGTTTCCGGCGGAGGTTCAAGAGAGCCAGTTGCTCTGTTTACTTGGCCGGACAGCTTAAGAAAGATCTTGGGGATCAAATAACTCCATAAAAGGAAATTATTTACTCTTTATAAATTCGACAACAACTTCATAGTCTGCTATTGGCCAAGTCGTTAACGTGCAATTAGATAATACGGTTTTGCAGGGAAGGCAAAAGGCTTTGCTGATACAAGACCTTTCTGGCACAGACCAGTGTGGCCAACTATTTCTAAACAGCCAAGGTGGATTATAGTGTGGATGGTTGGCATATTGGCAGCTCGTTGTGGTGCAACCTTTGAAGTCTTAGAAGTTGTTCTGCCTTTAGAACATGCCCATCCACAGCAGCAGATCGTGTCGTCCTCGAAAATGGGACGATACATAACATTTGGTTACCGGTCCATCGTCTCGGATGAAGGATTTGGTTACTTCTTCAGGCTGACCTTCACTATGGTTGCCCCTGCTGCAGATGCTCCAGAGTCACTATTTAGATGTAACAGAAGAAACTGTCCTGCGAGACAGGCTGGACGGGTGACATGGGTGATAATTTGCTTGAACTTCTGACAATGTGACCACAACCTACGACACAACCATCAGAGCTGGTAGGTGGCAAAGTGTGAGTCCCAGCCGAGAGTATTTCTCGACTGTTTTGCTGTATTCCTCTTCAACAGGTCTTCAAAATTCATTTTGTAGTGGCTGCTAAGCTCAGTGCTCAAAAGCTGGATATCTTGTCTCTCTGAAGCTCTATTTCAGTACGATGAACAACGAGCTTTTGATCTTTCGAGTTTTGGCACTTCATTTCGGGGTAGTCTTCAAAGAGGTTGCTTTCAGTTTGTTTGCAGTTCTTTTCTCGGAGCCGATCATTCGTGTGTGGGTGGAGGGAGGTGAATCCATGTATTTCTCTTGTGCGAGTTATCTGATCCTGATGAAACTGGATGGTTGGCATATATGATAAGTCCCAGATGTTGTCGCGGAGTCGGACAACATGTCGCCGAGTTCTGTCGCGGAGTTGGAGGGGTGTCGGAAATCCTGTGGCATGCGAAAACGAAGTACTTGTAGATAGACTAGGACGGTGAAACTTGTCATTAAGGGCCTTACCAGATTGAATTGCAACTTCCCGGATATCTAGGGGGGGGGGGGGGATTCAAGGAGTAGGAATCTGAGTGACACGCATAAATTTTGAACGAGTTATCCGATTTTGTTGAATCTTGATAAAGGACGAGAGCACATGTCCCACATGGTTTAGACTTTGTTTCAGTTTTGGACTTCATCCAGAAACTTTTGTGGAAGTTAGAGGGGGGGGGGGGGGGTACCGAAAATCTTGTGACACGCTTGGATTCGACGGAAAGGGACTTGGCGGGAAGGATAAGCATAAGCCCTAGATATACCATTTATAGAACAGGACCCGATCTGGATAACGCGGGGAGAACTGTAGGGAATCTTTCTTGCGAGTTAGGGTACTTCCAGATGGGCTAGGGCGATGTAACTTCTCAGGCTTATTAAGAACCTCGCAAAACTGGTTGTCAATCTGACCAACTAAGGGGAGTGGCAGGAGTAAGAATCCGGAATCATATGACAAGCATAAGTTCCCATAAGAACGAGTTGCCCAATCTCGATGGAACTTGACAATTGGCAAACGAATAGCTCTCAGATATTGCGTTTCAGTTTCGGACTGAATGCGGCAACGTGGAATAGAACAGAGGGATCAGGATAGGACTTTGCATCAAGGTCAAACAGAAGCCCTATAGTTGTACCATTGTTGTAGATCCGGACCGGAACCACGGATTGTGGGGGGAGACGAAGGGGGATATCGCGGAAGGCTTGTAAGATGCATAATATTCTCGCGCTAGTAACCTGATTCGAATGAAGCTTCAAAATTGTAGAGAAACAGGCTCTAGATTCCCTGTTTACAATTCCTTACTAGATCCGGCCGATACGGGGGGGGGGGAGGGGGCGCGGAAATTTTTTGACATGCATTACTCTCAAACAAGTGATCCGGTTCGGATAGAGCTTAGGTCAAATGTCTATGTTCAATTTGTCCAGTTACAGGTCAGAAACAGAGTCCGACACTATGTGGCGTTACGCTGCAGGTACACGATTTTGTTTTCCCGACAGGATTTTCTTCCCCTTCATGAAATGATGGAAAAATCGCAGCTTTTCGTTATGGAACTGACGATGGTGTCGCCAATCCTGGCAGGTTTTGGCAATGATCCTGATTGTCTCTCCGCAGCATAAATTTAAAACCCCCAGTAAGAGTGCAGCTAGATTGCACGCACGATTTCGAGTAAAACAAATGGTCACATGAGTATACCAAAATTCCATAAAAGGGGTGGTCTAAAGTCCTATTTTATTCGCTACCTTTTGAAAATGGGTGGTCCTATCTCAGACTTCGCCAAATCCCTTTTGCAATTGGGTGGTCCTAACTCACATTTGGCTTAATAACTTTTCGTGGGTGGTGGTGTCCTGTCCAATTTTGAAATATTCCCTTTTTTAGGCATGGCGTCTCCCTTTTGTGTCTCTGTGTCCTCCTAGATATACGGAGCCTCAGCCTAGAAAACAAGCAGGACAACATGCTAGGCTCGTGGATGCTATACGAAAGGTTGATTTCTGATGCAAATATTGTACAGCCCCCCCCCCCCCCACAAGAAAACAAGACCTGAGGTTTCGACTGAATCCCAAAAATTTAATATTTAATCAAGACAATTGGGTCTTGTAGATATCCGGTCTTCGCCGAACTACTTGTCCGACAAAAAATTAAAACTAAAAAACAAATTCAGGATATCTCCTTGCCCCTATATCGAGCCTCTAATCAACTTCAGATATAACTTTAACTTTTCCGGTTTCAGCCGGATTCCTGGCGAACTAAATGTCCGGGTATAAAATGATTGTCTAATAGGATCCAGCATGTGTTCTTGACCATAAATCGAACATTTATACAACTTCAGATAAAACTTTTACTTTTAAAAAAATTTCAAGTTTTCGCCGGATTCCTGGCGAACTATATGTCCAGGTAGAAAATGAGATCCAATGATTCAATGATTCAAATAAAACTTTACTTTCAACAAATTTTCCGGTCTGGCCGGATTGCAGGCGAACTACTTGTCCGGCGAGAAAACAATTTTCATATACGTATTCAGCATGTCTTCTTACTCCTAAATCGACTATCTCATTAGCTGTTAAAAAACATTTTGTTCCCCCTAATTTCAACACCGTCCCCCACCCCTAAATGTAGGGCTACAAAGCCCATCTATGAACTCGACCTGTCCCTTGACCCAAAGAATCCTCACACCAAGTTTAATCAAAATATCTCATTCCCTTCGAGAGATATCGTGCTGACAGACGGACAACTTTTACTAAGTCATAGGTATCCCAAAAAAAGGTCGTTACCTTTTTTTCTTGTTCAAACGTATACGAATAAATCCCATCAATGTCATTGAAGACCATGTAGTTGTTCATAACGGGAGCACACCCAGAGACGAGTTTGAAGGTCTCAGTGGCGCAGCAAGCGGCAATGACGGCGTTCGTGGATGCAACGGCAGGAATGATGTTCTTAATGACCCCCTGAGTCAGTCTATAGGTTACACCAGAGATACCTGGAAAGTTGAAGCACAATTCATAGGCTAGGTCTGTTGAAAGGTCTAACGGGATTCCCCGGAATAGGCACATAAACGTCACATTCTAACCCGAAACCCCGGGTAAAAGATATATCCAATCCCTAATCTGCAGTTATTTGCGCATCACCTTCATTTGAGAAAGCTTGATACGTTAGACTAGGTACTATGAGCAATCTTGACTCAACTCCTTAGGAAATGCTGCCTATTATCCTGTGAAAAGTTCTCGTACTCGGTATGTCACTGCACGTGATTCTTTATGTAAGGATAGCTTGAAAGCAAAGCAAGAAAACAACTGTAGAGGGAGATAGAGACTAGGCGGGCTGGTGATGGTGCTGGCTGAGAAAGAAGCCAACAGTCAAAGGTTTGAGCCAACTACAAACAACATCCGGAACCATTTTCTAATGGTTTTCGCGATGCTAGCGTGACCTACCCATGTTTCACACAGACTTTAGCGCTTTAAAATCGAAGCAGCTTTTATGGGTACGGCGGCTCGGGCCAAAGCGTTAAGCCGCTTTCACATTAACGCGTTGAGCCTTTCACACTAAGCTACGCAACCTCTGCGTCATACTTGCGTCGACGCAACGCAGAGCTTACGCAGACAAATAAAACGCAACTATTCTTGCGTTGCGTCGACGCGTACGCATCAGGTTTGTCAGTGGAAAATGGAAGTTTTTGAAGAAAAAAAAAACAAAACATGCTGATGATGAAGAAAAACTTGCTGCTAGTGAAAGAAATTTGAATTCAGCAGAAGAAACCGAGAAAGGAAAATGTAGCTAAGCTTCTCACGTAGGTGTGAAAGATACGCTACACAACCTGTACGCAACGCATACGTAACGCATCGCAACGACGCGTCAATGTGAAAGCGGCTTTCGGAACCGCGCCAGGCCCTCACTCCGCTCAGCTAGTTTTATTTTAAATTATTTGCGTATAAATATCTACAAAACGTAACTTCAATGCAGAATCGGTTTATGGTAGCAGAAAGCCAAAATACGGGGGTACAACGAAATAGTTTACCGAACTCGTTGGCTCTTTCCGAAGCTCTTTCAAAGATCCACTGAATGTGCTCAGGATTATCTCCATCAATGTCTTTCCCAAGATGTGACTCTGTTCCCCACTGAATCATTCGAACGTATTCCACACAGTGTTCTGGTAAACGCGGTGTTTGTGCGACAGTACAAAGGGGGAATGTGACCTAGAGATATACAGAACAGTAAATTCCTGGCGGCAACTGGAGACGGACGATACTGGCAGCGGCAAATAATCCCACTAAAGAACAGTTTGCGCTGGGGACGAAGTTTGCTTAGGCCAGCGAATCTCGCTTCAACGCAGGAAAAAAGTCGGACCATTTCATGCAGATTCTGGCTAGGTCAACCAACATTCGCACCAAGTTGGAGCCAGGCTTGGAGGGAACCAGGCTGGGGGGAAATTTGTAAGCTCAGTGAACAAATTCAGATACTAGGGATCGTCTACTCTACCACCACTTGCTTCTTTATAAGAATGCTGGCAGACGCTGAAATCCATGACCCCCCCCCCCCCAATTAAATGTAGCCTAAATGAAGAATAGTCTACATTTATTAGTCATTCTGAACCAAGGTGCCTAGTAATCAGATAGCCTTGCCAAGAGCTAGATTGATCATAGACACTAGATCGGTGATCATGTTCCGTAAATATTACGCGGGTGCTTCCCAGATAGCTTGTAGACGATCTATATTGCACAGGTACATACGCTACTGTGCTAAACACAGTGATAGTATTAAAATTTCTTGGTTCTACAAAGTCGTTGATTAGTGTTTCTATAAACTCCCAATAATTCTAAAAAGATTTACCTGAGGCGGGTAAAGAGAGAGTGTACATTCCACGCATGCTGATTGGCCAGGCAGAATCACTCTTGCGTTCCCCTTGAATCCCTCAGTGCCGCCATCTATTAGGGGAATTAGCTGCGGATTTGCCACGTCCAGCGCGATAGCAACTAGCATTGCATTTATCCATCTTCTGGCTACAATCGAATCAAGACCGCAGACGACTATGTTAAACTGACGGTAGAACTCTTCGTCGTAATCCTGAATTTTCTTGTAGTGACTGGTCCAAAGGAGGAAGGGTTAAGGAAACTGTACAATATGAGACAAGTTTTTAGCTTATCGACTTTTGAAAATAATAATGAATAAATACTAGGAAACTAATTCTCTCGAAATTAATATCGAAAAAATAAACTAACGTTGAAAGAACTCGCATCTTATAAAACAGTTAAGACAATCCAGGCTAAAATACAAAATACATCATCGGTCAATGAAAATGGACTGATCGTTAACTGGTGCTCACGATTTCTGTACAATTTCTTTCTAAATGTGTGCTAAATTTTCCTAGCCGGAGGAGCTAAAGTATCCTAAGTTTCTAAGCATTTCCCGAAATTTATGACAATTCCGGTGACGCATAGGAGAAATATAGGCTACATTCTTCACTCAACCTCTGTGAGGAAATTTGGAAATCCGAACAAAAGTAAGATAGTTCGCACACTGCGTTTCTTTGCATGGCGGCCTTTGAGCAAAAGTTACCGTTAGTTGCGTTTTTGCAGATACCATGGTATCTGATACCACGGTCAAAAGGCGTTTCTGCAGTTATCGTGGTAGGCCAGTTATCGTGGTATCTGATATTCAGATACCACGGTCCGACCGTGTTAACTGATCGTGGTATTTGAAAAGTCATCTCACTTTCATCAATTTTTCTCAAATTGGTGGGAAAGAAGTTTGGCACTTAGTGATGTGACTGAATATCAGTTTTTCTTTTGTGATGACTTCGAAAAGCGCAATTTCGGCAATTGCCGTTTTTGCAGACCAACAGTGTATCAGATACCACGGTTACTGCAAAAACGACTAATTGCAATTCCAGTTACCGTGGTAACAGATACCAGGGTATCTGCAAAAACGCAACTATTGTAAACACTCAGAATAAAATTAAAAAGTTTACTGATTGTTCTGAAACTGAAATAACGAATAATCAACGATGTGAATGTGTCAATGTGTCAAATCGGTAAACCTTGAACCAAGTTTGCTGCAAGTCTATAACAGCAGCTGGTGGTATTAGTGTGAACAAGGGTGTGATGGTCGCCAGCTAGCAGAAGACCGTTTTATATTCCATCATGTTTTCTGCTGTCCTTGTTTGTATGTCCGGTAAAGAAGTTAACTTCGGTTGATGATTTATGCGTGCACATTCAGATTGAGGATATGGAAAATTGTATGTTGCGTATCAGAAAGTGAAAACATTAATGAAATTACAGTTAATACTTGACAGAAATGAATTTAAATGTATAAATTTTAAATGGTTTAGATGTAGTTGTTTAAAGAAAATTCTAATAAAAAAGGGATTTTAAAAAGTTAAAATGAAAGAATTAATTTCCAATTATAAGGGGGAAGAGTAGTAAGTTAAATCTTGGTTTGTTTTTAGAAGTTACGTGACATGAATAGTTATAAGTGGCTATAAATACATTAAACTTAATGTCACTGAGGGATGGGGGAGTAGCCACAAAAAGTAGGAAGTGCGATTTCTTAGTTTTTTTTAAATAATATAAAATAAGTTAAATTACAAAATAGTTAAAACCCCTTACAGGTTAAAAAAAAGCAAGTTGCATATTTATTAAGAACTGGAATTTAGTTAGAAACAAATAAGCTTTTACAAGAGGGGGGAGGATATCGGCCTGCGGAAACTCGTCTGGAAGTACCTTCTTAGTTCCTAAGATAGAGCATATAGTTCAAAAAGTGGGGGATCCAACACAGCAGTCAAGATATGCGGATTCTCATGACAGAATAGGCGATTTGCTATAAACCCAATGCATCCTGTCATTCTATACTGGTCTTATTCCCAGGAAAGGATACGCTACAACATGGGCTCCAGGTACTCTCTTGTTCACAAAGGCAGCAGCAACTTCAGCCTTAGGCTTTCCAATGTCACTATGGCGAAACAGGAACTGTCTGTTGAGGTTTGACAAATCAATTGTGTCCATGTCAATAACATGTATGTCAATAAATCCCATCAGAGTTAGGTTCTTCAGAAGCTCACAGCCAAGACCACCAGCGCCAACAACCAATATCTGGAAAGTTAACATTTTCAAAAAGCACTAGTCTGCTCAATCATAAGGCAGACTACTTTACCGTACTGCTCATATACATCACTATTCATGATATATTTTGTACTAAACAGCAATAACTTTGAAACAGTATCAAAGCCCTGACCTAACGGACAGCTGATCAAATACCGGAACAGGTAACTCATCTCAAGAGAACATGGACTTGGAAGGATAGCCTACCAAAATGCTAGCATGCTGCATTTACAAACAAATTTGCTTTTCACATATTGGGGTTAAGAGGTTAATTGAGGCAAAGCCACATCCAAGGGTCACATTTTTCTCTGGTGTCACAGAGATGAAGCAATAACACCTAGTTTGCTTGCTATACCTAACTTCTTTCTTTATGTGGGGGGCTTAACTAAGCCAATCCAATACCGAGACCTCCCTAAACTAGCCTCCCAAAATGGTAACAAACCTAAAATAATCAGCACAAGCAAACATATAACCAATCAGCAAATTAAAAATCACATCCTAGAAAGACAGGTAAAGCAACAAGAAGGTACATAGACCAAAGGACAGCTGTCAAAATAACCTGTCTGTCTATGATTAGTTGGAGATATCGATTACAAGAAACTCCCCCTGTTACAAATGGTGTTTCAGGACTGTTTGTTTTTGCTGCTCCATACGTCTAAAAATGGGTTCATGAGCAAATTATTTGCCTAATAAGTGCAATTACTATTAGATATGGACAGATAATGAGAGGTATGAACAAAACTTCTGATCGATTACTAAAATAAATAAGAAAAAGACCAAAACTGATTTTCATTCAATTTTTATTTTAATTTACAAAAAAAAAATATCTTTAATGCTGTAACTCAGACCAAGTAGCCTATGAAAAGGAGTTTTTTTTTTTAGATTTTATGGAGTTGGAATACAAACATAGTATATGTTTAGAACTAACAAAGAGTTCAAACTAAAGAACCATAGACAGAGGCTAAAGCTGGACCGACCTATGTTTCTCATATTGTCAGTCATGCCACTGTCACTGACCTTACAAATGTAGGACTCATGATGTGAGACACCCATGACACAGCACAAAATAAAGACTAAGCCAAGGCCAGGCTAAGGCACGTTATACTATATGTCATTATATCATTTACTCCTTTTTTTCGGATTGGCGGGTTACAAATAAATAATTTAGGCTACTTACTTCCTAGGCCAGGTTTAATGTGGTTGGCTCAGGGTTGGCATACACGGACCATACGTTTAAGATTAACATGAGACATTGGATATACCCAGTGTTGTCCTCCCAGCGTTTGGCATAGGGTATCCAAAAATCAGGGGTTTGTGTCAGTTGACTGGGGTAGTCACCATCACGAAACTGAGTGAAACTGAACAAAACCGTGAGCTCAGTAGTCTTCAGGAGGATTCCAACCTCGAATTTATATGAACTCGAACTTAGCCTGAAAATCTTACAAGGAAAATTCTGGGCAGTCTGAAACAGGTCCTAGGTCATTGAAGGTTTCCACCTTGACAGTTAGAACCTTGTTAGCTGAAATTTCCTTTTAACCTTTTTAGGCCAGGTTCGAGGTTACAGGAGAGGTATCCAACCTCAGACAAGATTTCAAATTTCCAGAGAAGTCTTCCTTCAGAATAATCTATCTGGCTTAGAAAGAAACCAACAAATATGACAAACATGCTAGACTGAAGCTAATTGAATGGTTTGCATATTGGATAAATAGATATTGCTTCAATATTTCTAGTTAAACATATTTTTCTTTTCAAACAAGATCACTACATTCTAACCTTACCTCAATTGACTTACAAAATGATGAAAAAGGTAGAGTTACCAAAAGGGGCGTCGCAGGTATTTTACCGAATCCTAGAACTAAGAATTCGAGCTTTAAATTATGGAACAGAAACGATTACGTAGGAAGAGTAACAATAAAGGGCAGCATGAAAGACGATAAGCCAACTATTAGGCGGCGTTTTGGCGAAGCACACATGGAAAATATATTGCCGGGCATGATTGCAGTAACTATTATAGCCACTAGAAAATTAAATCGAGCACGGCAGGCGAAAATTTTCGAAATCCATTTTTTTCTGTAGGGTAAAACTTAACTGCTTCTCTTAAAAACTCTATCATTTACCGTTGATTAAATACCGAGACTCTAAGAAGTTCCAAAAACCGGATGGAGCGACGTTCTGCAGCAGCAGCAACTGCCAAAATTAATTTCCATCCAAATTCTAGCTTTTAATGTTTCGAAATCTCAATCCTAAAACTGGCATAAAACCCCCGTCAAATGACTCGCCCTTCCACAAAATAGTGAATATTACGAAAAGTGCAGCAAGCGGAATTTTCGAAAAATTTGCGATTATGGATCCAAAGTAAAAGTAAGGACTATCGATAGTATCATAGATCATCCCTTTTTTCTGCGACCAGTGCTTCACTCGACCTCTTCTGAGTTTCGAGGTTCGTGGTAACTTCCGAATCCTGGCAATTATGACGAATAAATTACCGAATCCCAGTTATTATGCTGAATCAGTTTAGACCGATAGCATGTTCGGGATACTGTATAACTACCGTATCCCAGTTATTATACCGATTTTTTGGGTATCGAAAGACTCCCCCCAAGAATATTTGTATTCGGTATACTTTTGTCGAAACTGGAACAAAGTCAGGATTTGTGGTTAACTTGCTAATCCTGGAAATTATACTGAATAAATTACCGAATCCCAATCATGATAACAAATAATTTTGAACCAATAGCTTATTTGGGATTCTGTGTAACTACGGAATCTCCATAAATATACCGAATAGTTCCAGCATTGAAAAAATACCGAATGATTTCAGTAAATTCTGTCACCAAATTCGTGATAACTACCGAATACTGGCAATAACACCGAATCCCGATCATTATACCGAAGAGATTTGTACAGATAGCCTATTTAGGATTCTGTATAACTATTGAATCCCGTAAATATATCTAACAGTTCTGCTATAAAAAAAATACCGAACAATTTTAGTAAAATTTTAATGCCCAAAATTTTACCGAATCTCAAAAAGGTGGGGGGGGGGGCAGGGGCATCATGACTGGGGGAGGGGGGAATGCCCCGCCCCCCAATGCTGTCAGCCAGTCGGTAAAAATAACCGAGTTAGCGCGAAGCGCCAGGATTTTTCGTCAAAACAATTGATTTTTTTTCAGGAGAACAGTCAGTGGATTTTTCTGAAAATCAGTCAATTTTTTTTCAAAACTGTCATTTTTTGTTGTTGAAACCAGTTGTTTTTTCTGCAGAAACAGTCGGTAAAAATGACCAGCCAGTCGGTAAATTCCTCGTTCCCCCCCCCCCAAACATTTTGGGTAGTGACGCCTCTGGGAGGGGAGCTGCACGTCCCCCTTGCAACGCCCCAGGTACCAAAGTCATTAGCAATAAAATTCCTTTTCGAAGCAGCTTCAAAACAAAGAAAAGGCACAGAATTCGAATATTTTTGGACACATGACTGTTGAAAAAAGTCATATTTTGCCTCTTGACTATAAGGACAGCATGTACATTTCATTTTAACATTTTTTGGTGGCAACAACCAAGGAAGTGTAAAAACGAGGTCAGGTACCCCTCCTGTATATAAATTTGAGGGGGGGAGAGGGGGGACCCCCCCCCCAATGTTGTTGGCCAGTCGGTAAAAAAATAACCAAATCAACACGAAAACATGATTTTTGTAAGAACAGTTGATTTTTTAATGAAAACAGCAGATTTTTCATCAAAAAGTAGTTTTTTTTCTAAAAACAGTCGGTTTTTCTGAAAATCAGTCGATCTTTCTTCAAAACTGTTGTTTTTTCTTGGAAACAGACATTTTTTCTGCAAAAACAGCGAGAAATGACCAGGTAGTCGTTAAAAACCTTGCCCCCAAAAAACATTTTCGCTAGTAACGCCTCTGCCCTAAATCCCTAATGTATAGTACTAGTAAGACCTAGTACTGTAATAGTAGCTACAGTAAGATAAATTCAAGGCCAGGCCAAGTTCTGAACAGAATACAAGATTCAACCTAAAATTGTTTAGCATTTAACTTCACACACCTTACAATTTTCTTGAATAAGTGACAGTAGATCCTCAGAGGGCTCGAACGATCCATCTGCACAAGGGCCTGAGCGCAACAATAGTTTGTTGATATGATCCCAACGTCCTTTCCAGTCTCTCACTGATATTGCCATTTTCGGAAGCTGAAGTGCTGAAGAAAAGTCAAATTGTTTCCATTTGTCCCTTCTTTTTATCGCAAGCCACGTTTTTCCGCTAGTTTGAATTTTCGCCTGGCTTATGTGAACTTAGAGCGCCGTGTTGCCACACGCCCAAAATTTATTTTTTCTTTTAGGGTTAATACAGTTCGCCGCGAAAGCTACTAAATAGTTACTTTTCAGTGGGACACCTCTAGTTCGATAATATAAGAAATTGTCGTATAAATATACAAAACCTATATATCCAATCATACATATACACCTCGCGGTCACTCGTCACCTTTCCTATAGGAATTTTTTACAATAGCCAACTAGTTGGCTAGTGACCGCAAGGTGTATATAGGCGTATTCTCGCTGTTCCCCGAGGACTCCACTTGAGGAGCCCCCGCGTTTTTGTTTGTCCCGGGGACTCACTCCCAGTGTTCTCGCGAGTCCCAACGGGCGGGGAATGCTCCGATTATCATCACCATCATCAAAAAGGACTCCCTTTCCGATTCGGAGGGGAATCAATTTTCGCTGGTGTTGGTGCAATGTAAAATTAATTAAAAACAATCAGATTAAACAAAACCAAAAATAAAGTGGATCCAGACTAATTTCGTCAACTGCATATTTTTTTTCGGACAAAATCTATTTTGGAAGCATTCCCCGTATTCTTGCTGTTTCTGTACGCGGAGTCCGCGAGGAATGACTCCCTCTATTCTCGCCGTTCCCTTCGATTCCCCGAGGAGTCCTCGCGGAACGGCGAGAATACGCCTTATGTATGATTGGATATTTAGATTTTGTAAATTTATACGACAATTTCTAATAATTTCCAACTAGAGTATGTCCGCCGTTTTAGCCCGGAAAATGCAGGACTTTTGTTCAAACTTTCCGCGTTTGGATGAATTTTGGTTTGTCCAGCAAGCAGCGCGCACTGAATGTTATTACCATAGCCCCGGGTGGGAAAATTCAAAATCCCTCAGATGTGTCAAAATATTTCAGTGTTTTAAAATATCAGATTAAAAATAAGCTGCCTTTTCAGTTAAACTTTAATGAACCTATTTTTTTGTTGTTTGTAACAAATAATCAGAGTCAGAACACAACAGTATTCTAGAGTTTCTGCAGAGATGGCCACTACGGAGAATTTCCGGTAAAACTGGAAAAATTTCGATAAAACTAAGAAAATTCTGGAGCCGCACCCCCCCCCCCCCCCCCCCTGTCAGGAAGGTGTCGGGACGCCCCTGGATGTGAGATGTTGAGTTTGAGCCGTTAGGGTGACGTTTTTTCGTTCTTCCTGAGGATCACTGCCGTGTTTTGGATTTAGTCACATGGAGTATACGTTCGGTCTTTTTCCAATATAGCAAGCATTTATATCATACTAACAGACGACTCTATGATGCCAATAACCTTACTTCCAGAACTGCATTCAGTGTTTCTTAAATCCAGAGACTTCATACTTCATATATTACATTCTGAACCCACTAGCGATACCTCACTAATCTTTGCACTCGCCACGATTCATTAGTTTGTCCGTACTTTCCATGTGCATTGTGCTCCCAACCGTGTGTTCGATTGTCATGCTATTCATCCGTAAAACCGGTTTCCTGAATTTTGCCAAGTTTTTGCTAGACGTCAATGGGTCTGGGAAAAGCTTAAAATAGCCGAAGCCGTGCACAATGTATTAAAAGCAGAGGTTGGTCTAACAGTATTCAGGTAGCTTAGAATATTGGAACATAAACAGTGCGAGGTTTGATTTAACCGTATTTACTAAGAGCGTGTTCCATCCTACTTACCGTAGTTACCATGCATGACGTCACAAATTCTGCCTTTTGTCGTCAAGGCTGGAACGATTTTTCTATTTTCCAGCGGAATATCATGACACGGGTGAATCTGACCGATCACGTGACAGAGATTCGTGGTTACTACGCTTACCACGCTCCCGCGCGTGGTAAGCAAATAGTTACTATTTCGACAAAGCTGGAACGGTCAGCGTAGTAACTTCTCGTGAGGTTGGAATGGATTTAGTAACTAATAGTTACTATTGGTACGAGGGTGGAACACGCTCTAAGTAATACTTTCTAGCCATGTGCGTATGAGACAATCAGGCTCATTCGAAAACATTCGGTTTTGATCACATACCCAAGAAGTGCGGAAAGATTGCTAGAATAAAATCAGCTGACGTATCGGCTTCGCGCAGTCAACTACGATTTGCAGTCGGCTTGTTCTGAAAGAATATCTCTCGCTGTGTCTTTTTTCGGTAGACCAACCTTTTCCAACCAACTTAATCGCCATGAGAATTCTATTTCTTTCAAATTTCCGGTTTTCACCAGATTCCTCTTCAACTAAATGTCCGCTGAGCAAAAGAAATTCATAGTTGGATTCGGCATGAATTTTTACTCCTTCATCGGTGCTCCAATCAACTTCAGAGACAAACTTTTCCTTCAGGCAAATTTCCAGTTTCTGCCGGATTCCGTGTGAACAAGTTAAGTTATCCAGCGAGAAAATAAGGTTTGCATATGGATTCAGCATATTTTGTTCTTGCTCCTATATGGATATTCCGATCGACCTCAGAATACACTTTTACTTCTACCAAGTTTCCGGTTTTCGTCGGATATCCCGTTAGTCTACTTCTGCGATGGGAAAAATAAAGTTCAGATATGGATTCACGGCGTATTCTTACCTCTATCAATGCTCTGATCGATCAGTATCAAACCTCTAAATTCTGTTCAGATAACATTTTTACTCTTTACCAACTTTCCAGTTCAGGCGGGATTCCGGGCTAACTACTTACCCAATGAGAAAAGAAAGCTCAAAACGGGCTCAGCATGCACGTACGCCTATATCGAACCTTTATTCAAATTCACGTAAAACTCTTGACTTCCGTCAAATTTCCCGTTTTCGCCGGATTTCGGGCAAACTACTTTGTCCGGTGAGAAAATGAAGCTCAGATCTTGATTCAGTATGTCTCCGATGCAATCGACTTGAAATTTTTCTTCATGCCTTAGTTTGTGGGGGATTTCATGCTGGGGGTGGGAGATAATTTCTTCTTACCCCTTCATCTATGCTCCAATCAACTTCAGAAACCAACTCTACGGACTTGATTCTTACGCCTTGTTCGAACAAAATATCGCGACACCTTGGATAATTATCGTTCTAACAATCGACGGACAGATATACTTTACGAGGTCACAGGCAGATGCCTGTCACCAACGATTTGGGATTACAAAACCGAACGAACCAGGGACAACCTGCGGTGCTCCAAATCTCTTTACGTGGAGTGACTCTGGAATAATTGAAGAGCTGAGCGCACAAAGGTGATAAGTCGCTTTTTCTTATTTTCTAGATAATCGAAGTTTGGGAAGTTGATGTATCACAGGCTAATTTCACCTTTGTCGACTCAGTATCTAAGTAGGGAGTGATCTGGCGAAAATTTCGATAGCACAGGGACAGGGAAAAATAACGTAAAATCTATCCTGGATGGTGCTCTTAACTCGATTCGTCAAACAAAGCGAGTTATCACCATAATGCGCTCAGCTCTTCAATTGACTGGGTAGTGGCTAATTCATGATTGGGAAACGGCAAAGATTTGGAGCTCTGAAAACTAATCTGGAAACCACATTAGGAATTTATTAGAAACATTACAAAATATAAAACGTTCGCCTTTGTCTGCCAACCTCGATTATCACACACCTGGCTTGTAAATCATACGTGCCGTCTAAGGACCTTCTTAGGTTTGAACCTACATTGACTAGCTAGCAGAGCTATCCTGGGACTGGAGACTCATGTAGTCGGACTCATTTGTAGCGCCCTGAAACGGAAAGAAAAATGTGGGCAGAATTCGGGAACGCTGTATAAGCGAGTTTTGCCTTCGGTCAGCTATATGACGATTTAATACCACGATCGCTTAGGGATAGTACCGATAGTTAGTACACTGTAGGTGACGTAGGCTACCTACGACTAATTTCACCCTTCTAGCAACTACTACTAGCAGCTACAACCGTCGTCTTAAAAAGTATATCCCGTCATACGGGTTGGAATGATGACGGTGTCTTTTAGTAATTATTTGTAGTATGTGGGAGTACCCGTAGTTCACCTGATCTCAGAAGACACGTCACTTTCAAACACAAATTCAGGTTCACTGGTTGATATAATTACTTCTACAAAACGAAAATTTAAACAAATCCGGCAGTGCACAAAGCACGTTAATTTTAGAATTACCTCTATTACAGTCCAGCGTCGATTTTACCGAGGTAACGATTCCCCACGCAAAATACTTGTGAAATACCTACCGCCGGATAGATATTTCGGAAGTATTTTGCATGGGGAATCGTGACCTCGCTAGAATCTACGCTGGACTGATATGAGCATTTTTGGCGGGTCCAAGTGGATTAATCTGCTATAAATCAACCAAGACACCATGTGTGTTTCCAGCCGTTTTGTACTTGCCAGCTAGTTCATACAAAAACACGTTACTTAGTAACCCACGCAGATGGCTCACAGTCACTCCGAAAACATTGGCGTTTCAAAATATTACCTGCAAGTAGGGTTCAACCCTGATCAGACCCAACTACTTTGCTTGCCCACGGCATGATGATAACAGCAATTCTGATTACGAATTAAGGTAGAAAGCAATTCCATGAAAATGACAAAGTTAGCGACTAAAAATAACAGCAACGGGAGCTGAGAAAATTAAGGAATGGGCATACTTCCTAAAGGCACGGATTCTTCCATGGTTTCAGAATCCCTTTATAAAAGTCTGAAAGGACTAGCAGCTACAACAAGACTGTGATATTTTCATCGGGCGTAGTATGCTGTAAGTAACAGTTTCATTTGAGGACTAATATTTGTCGGACAACGAGCCTGTCAGATGTAAATCTGGTTTGTCTTATTAGGTAGGAAATGTCACCCTGTAGGCCTTTCTCCATCGACTAGGCAATGGGCCCTCGCCTATGGGCTCCGGAAAAAAACGTACACAGCCCCCCCGCCAAACACCCTCCAGTACCAAAGTCTCTCCTCTCCCCTCCCCCAAGTGTTAGAAAAATGCAATAAATTTTTATGAAAAGTATATATAGAGGCGAGCGGCCAGCTAGCCGCCGTCACGAGTTTACATTTAACTCGTGTGTCTAGGGGGGGGGGGGGGGGCGCCTGGTTTTTTATGGTAGGGGACCGATGAGGGTTTCACCGGGGGGGGGGGGGTATATCCGGGGCAGGGATTTCGCCAGTTTTTTCGCTACCATATAAGCTCTCTGACCTCGGTGGACATTTACCATCGCAAAGGCATTCAAGCAACATAGCGCTTGGAAACCCAGTTAACATAACACTGTTTACTTTTTTTTTTACGGTTCCATCGCTGCAGACCCAGTCTGGATTTCAGGCACCACTGCCGGTTATGAAAGAGAAGCTGATATTTTTTTCAACTTTTGGTGGTCAGGCTAGTTCCTCCGAGCTTGGACCAAATGCCGTTAGCTACTGGAAACCCGGAATGGCTGCTTGAGTGACGACTCCTATGTTAATGACATCTCTTCCAACTTAGAAAAAAGCCTCACCTCCTTTATTCTCATTAACTGAGTCAAGGCTTGAGGAAACACTGGACGAATGCTGTTGAGTTCAATTTGGGTAAGATCGTCCAACCTCGCATGAAATCCCCCATCAGCAATGAACTGAAGAACTGACGACCGGAGTTTACTCAGACGTAAATCCCATACTGTCTAGATAGAAAGAAAAATCGGGATTCAGTATTACGTGAATGCAAATTCGCTGTATAAGTGTTCCTGTCCGACGGTATACCTGTTCCTTTAACAGCACCTTGACTATCTAGTAGGCCATCTTTTAAAAGTCATAACTTACTCGATGGCGATCAAAGCTGTTCAGAAATAGGTTGCTCCTTAATTTCATCTACGTGATATTTTTTGCATTTATTCTTAAGAGAAAAGATTGTCGATTAGCAGTTGTACTGTAGGTTATGGTCCACTTTGGATTGTCTAAGGTCCGAGGAACAAGACCAAATTAGTTACCTTTGTTGAGGTGAGGAATATCTCGATGCTGGAGCATAAGTAGTACCCTGAGTCGAATATCTTTATTAAAGAATAGATAGCACCATTTTAGACAGATTAAAAGGTTAACCGCTAAACAAATACTGTTGAAATTTAAATAAAAAACTCGAAGAAAATAATTGTGTTGTGTATGCTTTTGTCGCGCTTTGGTCGAATCGTCGGCACATCGGATTCTTTTTAACATGTAACTCAATTCAATTCAAGACTTTTATTTAAGACTTTTAACAGGTAACGAGTTCTGCAAACATTTGTCAGTCAGAACATAGAAGAAATCGAATTCTGTATGCTTTCGTCGGCACATCGGGTTCTTTTTATACGTAAGAAATACAGAAGACATAAAATTTCGTATGCTTTTGTCGGGCGTCGATCGACTCGTCGACACATCGGGTTCTTTATACGTAACGTAAAAACTAGTCCAATTAATGACCCTGGGAACCAAGATGAACCCACGTCAGAGCACTCTCATTTTCCACCTTAACTCCTACTCAAGAACTGAACGAAGAAAACCACCGATTGTGGTATAAACTAGTGCTAAATTCTACGAAAATGAGAATCAAGTGGTTGAGAATGGCCAGAAGGACTAGACAAAAAGAATGAATCGTCGTAATTTCTCACATTTCATTTAGCATAGGTGGCTTTCGTGGCTTCAGGGGTCCACGCCAAGTATTACTAGCAGCATTCACATATACCGAATTGAAAGTATTTCCATTGGCAATAAAAACAAAACAAAAACCGGGGAACAGCCTTCAAATCTAGATGTAACAGCCAATGCTTGTCCGACGACGGTGTTATGCAACAGTTCTAGCCGAACGGAAAAGAAATAGAAAAAAAACGAGAATAAAGCCATTCGACAACAACAATAAACTAACCTTTATCAAGCCTCTAATCTCATCAGCATGATCAATATCACTAAGTCCTTTTGTGAGAAGGATATGGGCTATTTCAAAATAATTCTCTGAAGGCATCTTTGTGAATCCTGTAGCAGCTACTTCGGCCTCCTTTATATCTCTTAAATTATCAACAGTCATCCAATCTGGTGGCAATAACTGGCATTTATTTCTCTGTTTCAGATTAACTGCAACCCAGAGTGGAACCTCAACTGGTATTCCTGGCCTAAATGGCCCGAAGTCCCCTTCGGCTAGCTGTATTCTTGGGCCTGGTGCTTTTGGGAGCACCATAACTAAAGCATGTTCAGCTATGAAATCCAAATCTGCAGGCTCGAGGCACATAGACATTTAAACCTGCAAAGATGAGTAGGTTCACTATCAAAGAAGCAATGTGAAATCAACACGTGCCTTGCTCTGGCATCGAGGTTAAAATTCTGGAATCCTATTAATTATATTTTCAAATTAAATATCAAATGAATTAAAAGCAAATATTATTTAAGGAAAGCTTCGTGATTGTGCAGAATCGAGAAGTTGTTTTGATAGTAATTTCCCGATTGTCGTTCTCCATAGTCCTTCCTAATTGGTGTTGATGTTCAATACGTATTAACAGGTAGGCTACTAATGGGTGGCTACATTGGTGTTTTTGTCAAAAGCGAGAACTGAGAAGCGAGAAGAGCATAAACAATAGTTATAGAGCATAAACAATAGTTTGAAACAGAAACTGAGGACCAGATAAAAAATGCAACTATGTACGCAGCGATTTATTGTAATTAAAGCCACATACAGTGATTTATTTTTACCACTATTTATTTCTTACCAGAAAACCAAAGACAGAAATATGTAGAGTAGAGTAGAGTAGATTTATAATTCTAAAAAGTAACTTTCACAGCGTGAACGCCGAATTTGACTTCTACGTCCAAACATAACTAAACACTCGAATCAATTTGTCATTTCAATAATAATTGCAACACAATTCGTAAACAAATTCATCAGTCGATACAAAACTTATCTACCACAATTTACACAATAGACTCATTCGGCGAACATTTTGCCAAAAACTTCTAAAACAAATAAAAATCGCTTTAATGAAATGATTGAATTTCTTCCAAATTCAATCAAAATCAATTTTTTAATCGTTACGTTAAAAGTAATTTCACTGAAATACATATATAAAACAAAATAAACCATACTAAAAGTGTCAAAAGCTAAAACTAACAATTCAACGAAGATAGTGACTATTTTTACTGGCTGTTGTACAATTCAACAAAACTTGAAACAAAACTCCTTCTGTACCTTTCATGTTTTGTGGGGACTGGATTTAATTTGGGTACTTTCTGAACCTTGTCGCGCTGTGGTCTGTTGCGGATGGGTGTGTAGAGTTCGGGGAGAATGGGACGCAATCTGGGAACAGACAGGGTCTTGGTGCCGAAGTTAAGGCATAGAAGGTTTCTTCTCGCGTCCAAGGTGGTGAGCTTGAACTTGCCAAGCAGATAATGGTAAGGAAGCCTCCCTTCCCCATTAATGATCCTAAGCGCTCGTTTTTGAATGTTTTCAATCTTATAAACATGCTCAGAAGTAAGCCCAAAATGCCACACTGGACAAGCATACTCCAGTATTGGCCAGATAAACGAACAGTACAGTTGGAGGAGATCCTTCGGGGGGCAAGAAAATTTGTTCATAAGTTTTAACAGGGAAACCGAAGGGGAAGCTTGTTTGAGGATGTTTTGAACATGGGCATCCCACTTCATGTCAGCTGAAACAGTTACTCCAAGTAATTTAATAAGACTAACGGAGATTTTGGGAGGAATGGGGTCTGTGAAAGTGGAACTTTTTATATTCCGTCGACATACCTCCACTGCAGACAGGTCGTCCACGTACTTCCAACGATCTGGGTGGTCAGTCAATAGGCTATTGATCATTATTAAAAATAAAATTGGTCCCATTAGAGTTCCTTGGGGGACACCACAAAAAATAGGGAGGGGATCAGAAAAGAGTTTTTTGTATTTAAGCACTTGAGAATGATTTGTTAAAAAAGAAGCAACAATTTTGACTAAAAAAGGACTCACTTGGAACTCGATTAATAGTTTGTTTACAAGGATATTATGGTCAATTAGGTCGAAAGCTTTCTGGAGATCTATTAATAAAAGATTCAACCAAGTATCAGGGTTTTCAAGATTTTTCAGAATAGTGTCAAGAAGACTAACAAGGTAGTGCAAAGTAGAGAGCTCCTTGAGGTTCCCGAATTGTTGTAAATCAACAAGATCAAGAATCTCTGCCTTTAACCAATCGGACAAGAAACCCTCGTACATTTTTGAAAAAACTGGGGTCAGGGTTATTGGTCGAACACCACTAAAATCGTTTGAACGATTTTAGTTGATCGTAACTGATGTGTTATACCACACCAGTCTTTTGGACTGGTGTGATATAACCCAGCTTCCAGCACGTCGGGTAATTTCCGGATTTACTGATATCATTGAAAATGTTTGCAAGGGGTGTTGCTAACTTATCAGGAAATGCTTTTATTAGATCCACTGGGATATCAATCGGACATATACTAGTAATCTTCAGCCGATGTATTTTTGTAATTATTTCTTTCGCTGAAATTACGGGAGTTTTTTCTTTTGGAGTTTCGGGGATGTGTTGGTTGACTGCGATAGGAGGGAATGTTTGAACAATTGTGGCAAGATGTTTGTTAAGCTCATTGGCTGTCTGAAGCGACGGTTCATCAAGTCGAAAATCTAGGTTCTTGGGCGAAAGACCCGCAATTTCTTTCACTTTCCTGAACCACTGCTGAGGTTTGGCTTTGGGATGAAAACATTGCATGAACTTGCCTCTGCCAGGCTATGTACCTGCTGGCAACTCTAGTTGTTTGCAGACTTTGTTCAAAAGCTCCTCATTAGCGCAGTGGTAGACTATTGGCCACAAATGCTGAAGGTCACTACATTTTGTACATTACATTTTGTCTTTCAGGTCACTACATTTGTTAACTCTACATAGTTTTCACAACTATCTGAAAATCCAGTAGAAGAAACAAGAAATTTAAAAAAGGAACAGCAGATGACATTAAAAGAATAAGATTTATTTATTTTTAGGTTAAAAGAAAGTTGTCTCGTAGCAAATACTGATTTTTCTCAATTTATCATTTCCATGTGACTGTTTTACAGGCAAAAAATAAGCTCATGGTAGTTCAAAATTTAGATAAGTGTACAAAGCGAGGAAGATGTATCAGCTACAGAAGAAAAGAACCTTGGTTTTCTCGTTGTCGAAGGCATTAAGTTCATCCTTCGTACAAGAGCAATTGTTGCTAAATCCTTCCAAATCCTCTTTCTGACCATGAGAACTTTCACTAGCTGGCTGTGCCCCATGCTAGTCATAACTGAACTTTACGAAGGCCTTGTAACCAAACTAGAATATGGTATGTGTGTTGCCATTCTGTACAGCGAAGGTATGTTTATTTTAACAGTTGCTTTATTGTGAGCAGTGCAGTTTCAGGCTAAATAGTACTATAGAATGGAGACCCAAAATTTCTATTCAGGTGTTTTCAGAAGCCTTTTACTACCTACTTTGGCTAACTGGTAGTTAGCTATTCATTCACAGAAGGGAATGAAAATGGCAAAGTTCAAAGTAAAAAAAAATTCAAATAAGCAACCTCTACTCTACTGTAGGCTATGCAAAGATGCCCAGCAAGTCCTTGAGCCTCTTCAATGTTGAGCCACAAAGTGTATAGGTACCATATGTTGTATATTAATGAATACTTAATATGTAAGTACTAATATTAATATCTACCTTTGATTAACCCTTCAAGTTGAAATGCCTTAACCTCCCAACCTTGTCTTACCAAAGGAGGCGGTCTCATTTGAGTCAGTGTGGAAATCTACACAACTGTGACATCACCCCTGTTCGATCTATTTAGCCTCAGAATATGAAGATCATAGTTTATTCCTATCAGTGAACATATATTTGAATCTATATTATACAGAGGTGTATAGAGGCAAGGGACAGTGAGGCACCAGTCAACACGGTTCTAGGGTATTCTGTGGCAGTCTCCCACACAACCCCTCATTCTTGGATAGCATATGCCAAACAATGGGTGTACCTAGTGTCTGGCATACTCTATGCCTAACGCCCTAACGTCCGGGAACAATAAACTGCCTTTTGGAAAAGAAGAGCTCAGCTAACCTCCAAGGAATAGTCACGTTGCGAATTTTCAAATACGATGACGTTTTCTTCAACAGTGCCATAGAGGTAAAGACTTTTTCTTGCCCTTGTTACAGAGTTGGCGTAGTTCTTAAATCTTAAAAATGTGACTATGTTTGGCCCAGTTGTCTGGTGGTTGTGATTAAAAGTTCAGTGTGAACTGTGATGTGGTCGGTGAGGCTACTGGGTGGTCCACGTCGCGTGAATCATGCGGGTGTGACATGGAAAAGTAGGGTTTATTGTTTTGGAGGCTATTGCTCAAGCGAAAGTTTTCGGACATCCCAAGAAATAGATGTTTACTGCTTAAACATTCGTAAGTTTATTTTGATATTTCTTATAAAGAAAGAAAAATAATGCTGCATTTTTCATGATGCAATCTGTGTCATATCTGTAACTAGGTTTATGCTTAAGCAAAGACACAAAGTCTTCGCTGAGAGTGAGATGTCCCGAGTCCCTAAACAACCTTCAAATAATCCTATAGATGTGACTGACTGGCATGATGCATCCGACCACGTCAGAACCAAAGTGTACCAGTTGGTGAAGGAAGAAGAAGTCGCAGAGGGTCAGTGGATCCTGCCTACTATAACCAGTAGAAGAAGAAGTTAGGGTAGGTTCAAGTGGAGTCATGCCCTGACTCCTGCCTGACTCAGGGCCAAGTCAGGGCAGGGTAGCCACTCCAGAGCAGTCTAGTACCTTACCTTAGACCTTAGTTCCCCGTACAAAAAACCTTAATTCGCCTCAGTATGAAGCGCCGTGAACGAGAGCTACTGTGTTGAGATGGCTGTTGATGACCATGCTCCTATTTGGACGATCAGCTGCCGATTTTTAGATTTTTTCAGCCGCTAATTACACACCTAATAAGTTTTTTTTTAATTTTATCATTAATCCCGAATAGTTGATCAGTCATCTGAACAGATCAGCTGCTGTTTAGGTGCATATTTTGGTCCGCTAACAAGCTTCATCCTATGTTCACATTGCTCTGCCAGAATTTGAAGTGAATTGACCAACCCCCCAAATTGCAGTCAAATCCCAGTTTCCTGTCCCCAAAGTCATCAGAGATTCCAAAGTTTTTTTTATCCTGGTCGCTGAGGGCGCCAAAAATACTCGCATATTCAGACGATTGGTAGTTGTTTTTTGGATTTTTAACCCCTAATTACTCCTGTAAATCAGCCAATGATCGGCCACTGAATCGGCCTCTGTTTTGCCCCATATGACAGGCTATAACTATTGATGTAGCAGCTCTTGTTCACAGCACTTTGTGCAACAGCCAACCACCATGTTTGATAAGTGGTCTTGTTCTGGCGGCCCTGTTTTCCTGGTTCCAAGATTCTAAAAAATCAAAAGGTATACAAAATGGTACCATACCTCTAAAGCAGATCTGTTTATTGCTGTAACTAACAGACCAGACGCAGCCATAAGTAAGTAGTATTTAATTTCGAATTAGAAAGTGTTGTATACTAGTAGACCTCTGGGGAATAAGGGGTACACATACCATGAGTAACCTTCTCACCCCTGGAGGCATGCCACACTGTTTGAGTGTGGGTATCAAAAAAGGGCTTAGTGTATTAGACTGTGCTGGAGACACTCTCTGATTAATTTCAGTCATGCATAAATTGAGGATTTGTGTATGACTGATTAATGTAGGGTAATTCAAGAGTAAGAGTTGGGGGGGGGGGGGGATCCAGGATGAAGTCTACCATGCTCAGATAATCATATTCATATATATGTTTTCAGCTTGTCCGAATGACAGTCACATGTTTTTTGAGCCTACAAGAATTGGCAGAATGATAATTGTTTGTTTTAAGCTTTTAATATGATTATGGTAGTTCTACGGTCAGAGACGTTGCAAGTGCATTTTCGTTAGGGGGGGGGGGGTGCACAGCCAAAGTTTCTACCGAATTTCTTAAAAACTGAGAATTCGAGCTTTAAATTGCTTAAAATTATTGAATAGAAAGGATTATGTAATAAGAGTAACACAGCAGCATGAAAGATAATTTGCCAGCTACTAGGCGTCGTTTTTGCAAAGCCCGTTTGGACAATATATTGCCGGCCACGATTGCGGTAACAGCTTCTATTTATTAAACCCAAGACAAAATTAAATCCGAGCCCCGCATGCGAAAATTTTCTAAATCCAATTTTCTTTTTCCTGTACGTTACAAATTCAACTGCCTCTCATACCAATTCTATCTTTTACTGTGGATCAGCAGGATCCTAAGAATTTCCAGAAACCGGATAGAGCAACGTCCCGGCAGCAGCAGCAGCTATGCCGATAAATATCACAAAAAGTGCCGCAGGCGGAATTTTCGAAACATTGTTGATTAGAGCGTATTTTTAGGATCCACAATAAAATTAAGGATCATCGATCAAATCATAGATCAGTCCTTTGTCTGCGACCAGTCCTTCATTCCCCCTCTTGGAGTTTTGAGGTCCGTGGTAATTACCGAAACCTGGCAATTATACCGAATAAGTAACCGAATCCCAGTTATTATCCCGAATAAGTTTAGACCGATAGCCTATTCAGGATTCCGTATAATTACCGAATCCCGGTTATACCGAATAGTTTTGCTGTAAAAAAACTACCGAATAATATTCATATTCGGGACGATTTCGTGGAAACAAGAACAAAAGTCGGGATTCGTGATAACTACCGAATCCTGAAAATTTCACCGAATCCCAATCACGATACCGAATAATTTTGGAACGATAGCCTATTCGGGATTCTGTATAGCCTAACTACCGAGTCTCCGACCGAACCAAATATTCCGAATCTCCTACCGAATGTACCGAACAATTCTGGCATCGAAAAATTAACAAATAATTCCAGTAAATTCGATCACCCAATCCCAATCATTATACCGGATAGATTTGTAGCGATAGCCTATTTGGGATACTGGATAACTACCGGATACCCGTAGATATACCGAATAGAAACACCGAACAATTTTAGTAAAATTGTCGGCCTCTGGCCCAAATTTTTACCGAATCTCAAAAAGTTGAGAGGGTGCTGCCCCCCCCCCCCCCCCCCTTGCGACGCCCGTCTCTACGGTTTACATCGCATTACCCAGCGAAAAGGTGCCAATGCTTGTGTAGGGTCGCTGGTGAGCGTGTCAGAATGACATAAAGCAAATTGTGAATTGTGCCAGCAAATTATTGGTTTCTTAGTGTTGGTTTACAAACAGGTTGTCTTGTCATATATGTCATATGATATTAAACTTACTTTATTTTGTGAAATGTACTAGTAAGGTGTAATACCTGAGTGGTTGGAAAACTTCTATTCTCGATCTCTGCTGAATGAATACTTTCCTTCTGAGATACTTTAGTGTTTTATGAGGCATATATCTCCAGTTTGGAACATGGTTGTATTTCCTCCCTGACAAGTTTCTTCTGATCTGGCATTCAAGTGCCTTCTTGAGGTTTTCCCAACCACCAATCTTACCTTCTATCCAAGAGGTATCTATCAATCCAGACCGGTGTCTTCTTGAGTGGGAGGTTTTGCTTGATTCTGATGTCATATGTTCTTCTAGATCTAAAGATTCTCCCAAAATGAAAGTATGTGGGCCTTCAAATGTGACGTCTGTGGGTCGCTTGTATTGCTAATGCTTGTCTTCTAATTTCTTTCGGTGCCGTTGCAATAGAAAATTCAACAGGGGATAGTGACTCCTTTTTTGTACAGCGAGATCGTTGCAAGTGGGAAGCAAATATGGAAATGAAGTTAGTAGTCTGTTTGTTCGTGAAGCATGATCGCTAGGCGTCTCTTTCGGCCAGTGAGGGTTTCCTTGAGCCTTACCGAGGGACTAACAATATTGTTTTGAGCCTCTGTGCTTTGAGAGGATAAATTGGCTAAAGTTTGTTAAAAATAAGCCAGATCCTCTCGTGTTCTCCAGCACTTCTTCAGCAACCGAGCTGTTCCTCTGTGGAACAGCCTGTCTGAATCGGCTGTTACCAGCGAAACACCTGATGGTTTGATAAAGCGACTCGACGAAGACTGGCGCGCAACCGTGGAGAGACGACTGGAGCGCCCAAGAAGCAGTAACCAGGAAAATAGCCTCCATCTTCAGCTGCAGCTACTGGTCGGACACAACATCCTTCCTTATTGCTTGCAAGTGCAATTAAAGGTGATAACCCATTGACAGGAAGTGGTTCTTCTACCTTAAATTACCTTAAATCGTACTTCCAGCGAGATAAGGTGGGGTGATCCTCGTGTAGAGTCTCTCGCTGGTTGGCGGCTTGGTTGCTAGATTGTTGTTGATACATCGGCTCACTGGCACTCCAATGTAGCCGACATTCCTTGGTTGGCAGATGTTGTCACGTCGGCTCACTGGCATCCCAGTGTGGAAGTTTTTCGATACCAAAACTAGTGAATGAAGTTAACCAGAAGCGATCATTTAGCCTACTTTAAACTGTCTTTCCCATGTTTGTATTAGGAAGTTTTTCGCCCTGCTTAGTGGGGGGTTTGGATTTCTGTTATACTGACATTTTATTACTTTTAGATGACTATAGATGGAACACCATTGTACATAGAAGCCAGTCAGAGCTGCAGCCTACACATGTCCCTTGTCGGAGGTATGGTCATACCGTTGTTGTGTATGGTGATCAAGCAATACTGTGGGGTGGCAGGAATGATATTGAAGCCAGTAAAACACTGTATATCTTTGATCTGAGTGAGTATGCTCTGTCAGAAATTCTTTTCTTTTCATGGTCAGCGAAGACCCGATCTTTTTGTCTTGGGTATAGAATTTCACATTGGAATCCTGAGTTCAGCTTGGCCCTCCATAAGCTTCACAACCATCAAAAAAAGGTGCTAATGGACTGTGAATCTGCTGATTTTAGCTCTAAATGACAAAATCGGCTTTGAATTCTAGGTATAGTGATCGAATCTGAGGGCTATTCCGTTAGGTCTAGTGTCATACTTCCAAGACTCGAGAATCTTCTAGAAGCTATAAGACGACGTAATCAGCACATCTGTGCAAAGATGCAAGTGTTGACTGTTAAGGTAGTTTACTTAGAGCGGCCATCATTGGAATTAACGTTGGTATCAAACAGGGGCGTCACGACTAGGAGGGGTGGGGGACACCCCCCCCCCCCCGAGTGTTGTCGGCCAGTCGGTAAAAAATAGCCGAGTGGCGCAAAGCGCCTCGATTTGTCTTAAAAACAATTGATTTTTTTAATTTTTTTTTTAAACAGTCGGTTTCTCGTAAAAATAGTCGATTTTTTCTTTAAAATAGTAGTTTTTCTTAAAATCAGCCGATTTTTTGTCAACACAGTCGTTTCTCAGTAATAGTTATTTTTATCTGAAAAAAACAGTCGGTAAAAATGATCAGCCAGTCGGTAAATACCTTGCCCCCCCCCCCAAACATTTTGGCTAGTAACCCATCTGGTATCAAAGATCAATCAGGATTACACACTGATCTGAGTTTTTCTCGCAAAAAAAAATTAGCATTGTTGTCGACCAGTCGGTAAAAAGATACAAAAATGAATCGCCATGAAGTCCCGAAAAGTCGACGATTTTTCTTAAAAACATTTGGTAAAAATTGCCAGCCAGTCGGTAAATTTCCCCCACCGCCCATTTCGAGGATAATTGAAGTGCTAGGAAATGATTCTCTTGTATGTAGGGACACATGTATGGAGCAGCCCTGTAACCCACGGGGAGCGTCCAGCAGCCCGTGATGGCCACACTGCTACTATCATTGGTGACCATATGTATGTCTACGGAGGTTATGATGACAATGAGAATGACTACACCACATCCCTCTACTCCCTGCATATCCCAAGTCTCACATGGACAGAGGTTAGAACTAGAGTAAGTATCTGTTCATGGGAAATTCTAGTAGTATGGAAGAAATCCAGGAGGATTTAATATATATTTTTCATAGTTTTGGAGCTTCGTCGTCTGATAAAGCCACGTAAATGTAAGCTATATTCCAATTTGGAGGCCATAGAAAAGACTGATCTTCGTTTTTGCTTTTTCCCCAAGGGCGGGTGAGTACTGGGTGCAAACTAAAGGGCGATTCTGGCGGTCTGGAAAGCTTCGCGAGCATATGCGCCGGATGTTTTTGCGACTTGGATTAAAACTCGCTTCGCTTTCCATAGCTGTTCTCGCGCTCCCGCTAGTTTCTGCCAGCACTTGGAAAGCGAATCCACGTCGCGAGTGGAGAATAAGTAAGTAATTTATTTCTGACCCGCCATTTGAAAAGCGGAGTATGGAAAATAAAGTAAAATAGTTAAATAAAACACAACAAATGCAACATACAATTTTTCATTCATCGGCCAGAAAAGAATGTAGTGTCATGTGCTGGCTGGGCCCTGTTGTCCATGATTTTTGTCAGAGCCGACGAAATTTCCAAAAGTGTGACGCTTGATTTGTGAATTGGTTTGGTTTGTTGAAGTTTGATTTCGGCAAGTCAGGGAGAAGTTGTAATGGTGCAACTGAGGCCCAACGACTTTCCGTTTGTTCTGGCGCTCGGTGGATTCTCGCTTTGCTTTTCGGAAAGCAAATCCAAGAGATCGCCATAATCGCCCTTAAATGTAGACTATGTTCTCGTAAGGACAAAAGATCTGAAGTGTGTTCTCTATGCTGTAACTCCTCCAGTTGTTGAATCTTACAGGGAGATCCACCAGTAGGCGGTTACTCCGGTTTCTCAGAACAAGTAGCCGAAAGCTTTCAACCAGACTTCAGAAAACCTCTTAACATATTGATAACACGTACCCAAACGTGCCTTGCTTAAAGACGTTCATTTCACTGAACACTGTCGAGTCACTGAAATCTGTTGCACAATGAAATAAAACCCCACTGCTGGCATGTGGAGGTGTGCTGAAATTCTCAGCGATTGAATGAGGTTTAACTTCAGAGGCCAGATTTAGTACTGAATAACATGGTACAAACAACACGAAGAAATATCATTCAATGAGAAGAGAATTCCGCTAAACTCCATCAGACCAGTGTTGCCAACAGTGATACAGTTATATCATTTTGGTACCTTTCATCGCTGCTGGTACAATCTGGCACAGTCACACATTTTTTGGTACGTTTTCCGAAGTCTGGTATTATGTGGTACAATGACATATTTTGTTAGTACTTATGTTAAGGAAAACTGGCTTATGGAGCGAGCAGAGAGATATTATATATATTACGTGTGTGCTTACGTGTTGCGATCAGAACATTTTTAGGTGAATTGCGAAAATTCCAACCCCGGTTCAGTCATTAATTCTTACAGGGAGACCCACCAGCAGGGCGTGATTTCCATACAGCAGCCTCTATCGGGGATAAGATTTACTTCTTTGGAGGACGGATAGAGCACCGAGAAAGACCCTTCGATCCGCCTGTCTATCATTATGACAACGTCATGTATGTATTCGAGACACGCCTAAAAACTTGGTCTGACCTTCCATTGGTTGACCCGGCACCCGTTGGAAGAAGAAGTCACTCCTCTTGTAAGTTAGCATGCTTCCATGGCTACTTGCTACCGATTATAAGAATGTAAACTTTATTTGTCTCCTGGATTATTACTGTATGCACAAGTTACAACTTAATGGACACCTCTTGCTTATTCTGCCTTTTGTATTATCCCTACCTTCCTTATTGACTTGTAAGCCTCTGAAATCCCCGCCTTTCCCAGTTGTTCCGTTTTGTACGTACTACTTTTTGGCGTTGTTTGGCCTAGCCGATTTCTGCCAGTCGGTCACCGCAAATTCGCCGAAAGCTTTAAAGTTTAACTGAAAAGCCAACTTATTGTTGTGTCATTTAATTGAATGCACTGAATTATTTGGATTCTGCAAAGGGATTTATTTATTTTCCAGTATCTGCTCTAGTACTGAGTTCAGAATATCAGCGGCCGTCCCCAAAGCGTAAATTGTACTATGACGCGGGAAATTTTAATTTCAACACAAACGCGGCTTTTCAGTGGGCAGTGGTGAGATTGCTTAGTGCCTGAACAATTAAAAAGTCATAAATCTTTCTCGTCAGGCGTACAACAAAAATACAAGCGCATAGAGGTACCACAAGGGAATTCCACTATTTCAAAATCGATATTCGTGAATAGCGGAACAACGAAGTAAAGCATTTTCAGCTGCGAGTCTTCTAGCCAATTTAAGTGAGTAAGTGATGGGCAAGTGATTTGTCCTATCCCAGCCCTTTTCGATTAAACTGTAAGGTCAGGCGACTGTTTTTTCACACATAAGAATGTCAGGAGCTTCAAAGTGTTTTATTTTTCATTTTGGTAGACATGGTAGATCGAAAGACATTCTGTTTTTTACTTCTTTTGTTTTGCATGGTTTTTCATTTTTTAACAACGTTGCATTCCTTTTCAAATATTTTGCGTCCAGCCGCCGCGTCGAAGAGAGCGAAGACTGGATAAAGTTGACACGCGCTAAAAAGAAAATCTCTAAGTTAACGTGGAAGGTAATGGTATTTTCGACAACGATACCTCTCAGACATTTCATCGTGGTAATATAATTTCTAGTGAGAGTTTTGCTTTAAGGATGCAAGATTACCCTTTTTAAAATCTCCTTGTCTCTGCGGACAATCATGGACAACTGGGTTGCAACCAGCACATGACCTTCTACCCCGTCTCCTGGCCGAAGGTTAATTTTTGTGTTTTCTCATTTGTTTATTTGTTTTTCTCTTCTTTTGTTTCCTATACTCCGCTTTCGGAAACGGCGGGTGAAAACTAAATTACTTATATACTAGACAAATGTCAAGGAAAACCATTTTCATATATCATTATTAAAACAAATATGTTAACCCTTTTTCTGGTTGATTTTATCATTTGACTGCTTCCAGCCACTGTAGCAAAATTCATCAGCACTCTTACGTTCTTCCAGTTTAGTAATAATAATAATAATAATTTGATAGTGCAAAATGGATACGTCAGCTGACTTTTATTATATATATGTTTCGGCCCTTCTTGGCAAGGATCCTCTTCAGGCTCAGAGCAGCTCAAGTTGGTTTTCCCACAAGTTCGTTTTTCGGAAATAGGATATCTATAGGGATCTGCTCGTACAATTCATCAAGTTTCACTTGAGCATGAGCATTTCCCGGAAATTTCCGGCATCGCCTCGGATTATCTAGGGCAAATGACTTTTATACCTTCCAAGTTTCAGCCCAATAGATCCAGTCGTTTAATCCCTAGACGCCCCACATGAAATCCCGGCACCCACCCCCTCTAACTCCCCCTACCGCGGCCTCAACTTAGAAAAAAAAACGGGAAATGCCCCCCCCCCCCTACCGTGTTCAGATCTGGTCTGGACCCTAAAATGTGTCATCTAGAGCATATGATCTCTCTACATTCCAAGTTTCACTCAAATCGCTCCACTTAGTTTGGCCCCTATGCGAGCCGGGCCCCTCCCCCAAGCTCCCCCACTGTCGCCGAATACGACTCAGACACGTAACCGTCGCATCTCTGACACCTCTTCCTCCCGTCAATCCAGTCTGACTCGAATCGGATCCCGTTTTCCTCGAATCCCGTTTCCGGATCAGGTCCGGACGCCAAACAACAAATCTAGGCCGCATAAACTCGGTAGCCTACTGTTCAACATGCATCCCATTCGTTTGGTTTTTGCATTTTTTGCATGCCACAAAGCCCCACCCCCCTCCAACCCCCCCAACCGTGGCCGCATGTTCGGACACATGTTTTGCATATCTAGGTCATCAGTTCTTATCACCAATAAAGTTTCACTCGAATCGGCCCACCCGTTTCGCAACTTACGTAAGTCAGTATTTCCAGATTCCCCTTCTGTGGTTGGATCGAGGAACGGAAGTTTTCCTACGGCATTGTGTTGGGTCCATAGCTCATTTGATCGGGTGACTAATATGGCTGCCCACTTTCGTCGTCCTGCACATCTCGATTAATCTCGAATTATCCTCACTTTCGGTCACCGCAATTCCGGGAATCCCCCTCCATCACCCCCCACAGAGCCCCTATACAATCTGGTCCTGTCGGTAACATATGCTTCTTTTTTCCCGACTCCTCAACTCTAAGCGTTTCACGAGATTTCCGGTGTCCGCAAGTTTAGTGTAGCAAGTTTAGTTGTACGAAAAAGTTGCAATGTATTGATATGCAGTATAGTACATAATACTTTAATTTAAGGTGCCTCACACTGGGCTAATCTTAAGCAGTAGTATTCGGTAGTATCCCGCCTTGCTCCGGTAGCATCCTATCTTTCTATAGTAGCGCATAGTATCATCACTTGGTACTTCATGCTACTTTTTCGTACAACTTCATATTACTATTTTGAGATATTTTTCATTGGTATGGTACCTGGTCCGGACTTGAAATGGAACATCTGAGACCATAGCTTTTCCCCCTTGCCAAGTGTCATTCAGATCCGATAACCCGTTCAGAAGTAATACATCCCAATGGATTCCGGTTTCCGCATCCGCTTCCTCCACGATGGTGGGGTCGGAGAAACGACTATTCTTTAAGTTAAGTCAGTCTGGTCGAGTCCCTAACATGCCGGCCAATCTCCTAGCACATCAAGAAGTACCGAACTCGGGATCACCAGAATTTCGGACCTCCCCCCCTCCAATTCCCCCCTCAGTGCCCGAATCTGGTATCTAGGACCTTTGTTGTTATTCCCACCAAGTTTTATTCCGATCCCTCCACTCTAAGCGTGTCCCAAGATTTTCCGGGTCCCCTTTCCAGCTCCCCCCAAAGTGACCGGATCCGGTCCGGATTTGAAGTGGGTCGTCTGAGACACGAAGTTTTCCAAAACTTAAGTTTCATTCAGATCTGATCACCCGTTCGAAAGTTATACATCCCTCAAGTTTCCGGATTGCCTTCCCCCCCCCCCCCAGATAGTCGGATCGGGGAAGTGACTATTTCCATGTCCTAGCTTACGCGGAAGTACCGGAACTAGCAAAACCCGGACCGACAGAAATATCGATCGCTATATGACACTTGGCCGAAGAGCAATACAAAATGTATCTTGTGGGCTTGGTGTGGGGTTGTTTAGAGCACATTCATTCAAGAACATAGACGTACTTTAACATAACCTTGTCGTTCTTCGTTTTAGTTGTTTACAAGAATTACATCTTTATCTTGGGTGGATACAACAGCAATATTTATGAGCATTTAAACGACCTTTGGCGGTATTGTCCAGCAACTAACCAATGGAGAAAATTGCACTGTTCGGGAGAGCCGCCTAGCGTCAGAAGGAGACATGCCTCTTGTGTCGTTGGTGACAAAGTTATAACGTTTGGTGGCACTAGGTATGTACCAACCGTCTGATTTAAAAGCTTTAGTGTGATTCGGCGAAATAGCTAGTTAGATTTCTCAAGGGCTAAATGCGAAAATATTTTTTAACCTTTCTGAAGGTATTGTTTTAAAAATACTATTCCTTCACTCTGTTTTATAAAATTGGCTGCGCTTCAGTAAAAGTTTTTCTCCTGGACAAAGCGATCCGGTCACATTATGTCCGTTGAAAAAGAGCCGACTTTTCGAACGTGGTTTTCAGTTATCTTTGTCTGCTCGTGTCTAAACTTCATGTGGTGGTTTAGTAGTGGGCATCTACTGTGATAGTGGTCTGGTTGCATCATTCGGATCAAAAGGAACTGAGATCTTGAACGTATTTGTCAATGAGTATGTCATTTGAAGCTTTGATGGAGAAGACAAAGCTGCCCAGGTACATTATGGTATCTAACTGTGCTAACCGTGCCTACCAGTGCTTTTATGACCCTGCCTTCGACCCTACAGCTTTCTCTTGCTTCTAGTCCAGACGGGCCCTTGAGTCTTCCTGAATGGAGCGCTGAGTTACGAAGCGTGGTGCAGCAGCCCCAACTTATGGATAAAGATGATCTCTGCGTGCTCGACTTCGGTAAGTAAAGATGATGGGCGTCGTTGGGGAGGGGGGGAGCAAGGAGAGTTGCCCCTCACTTTCTAAGAGGGCACAGAGCTGCTCAGGAAAGACAAAATGAGCCAGAAAATTCAGTTCTAAGTGTGGAATGTAGTTGAACTATTCCAGTTCACAGAAAGTCACTCTCGACAGTTAGACATATTTTGGCCCTTCGGCCAAGTACCATATAGCGATCGCAATTTCTGTCCGTCCGTCGGTCGGTCGGTCGGTCCAGGTTTTGCTAGTTCGGGCACTTTCACATAAGCTAGGACGATGAAACTTGGCAGGCATATCAGGGACCCCAAATGAATAAGTTGGAAATAGTTACTTCCCCGATCCGAGTATCTCGGGGGGGGGGGAGTGGAGGGAGGGGGAACCTGGAAAAATTAGGTATTTTTTACTTACGACCTGGTGAGCAGATGTTAACGAAACTTGATGCATAGAAAGAACTCGTGTCTCAGATGTCCCATTTTAAATCCGGACCGGATCCGGTGACATTGGGGGGGAGTTGCGGGGGGGGGGGGGGGCGGAAATCTTGCGAAACACTTAGAGTGGAGAGATTGGGATGCAACTTGGTGGAAAGAACAAGCACGAGTCCTAGATATGTGATCGACATAACTGGACCTGATCCACTCACTGTGGGGAGTTGGGGGGGGGGGGGGGGGGTCCGAATTTCTAGTGACCCCGCGAGTTCGGTACTTCCTGATATGCTAGGACGGTGAAACTTGGCAGGCATGTCAGGAGCCCGAACGGATTGACTTGAGAATAGTCGTTTCCCCGATCCGACCATCTGGGGGGGGGGGGGGGGCGTGGAGGAAGGGGGAATCCGGAAAATTGAGGTATTTCTAATTTATGAACGGGTGATCGGACCTTAGTGAAACATGATATATCGAGAGACCTCGTGTCTCAGACGCCCCATTTAAATGGGGAGCGGATCCGGTGACATTGGAGGGAGTTGGAGGGGCAACCGGAAATCTTGGGAAACGCTTAGAGTGGAGGGTTCGGGATGAAACTTGGCGGGAAGAACAAGCACAAGTCCTAGATACGCGAATGACATAAACGGACCGGATCCGGTCACTGTGGGGGAGTTGGGAGGGGGGTCCAAATTTCTAGTGATCGGTACTTCCTGATGTGCTAGGACGATGAAACTTGGCTGGCTTGTCATGGACCCGAACAGATTGACTTGATAATGTAGTTTCCCCGATCCGACCATCGTGGGGGGGGGGAGTGGAGGGATGTGGAATCCGGAAAATTGAGTAGTGCGTGCTCAGCTATTGAACGGGTGATCGGATTTAAATGAAACTTGATATTTAGAAACACCTCGTGCCTCAGACGTCCCATTTAACTCCGGACTTGACGGGTTGTGAACAAATGGTCTGATTCAAGTGAAGCTTTATGGGTGATAAGAACTGATGACCTAGATGTGCAAAGCATGTGTCCGAACCCTATGCGGCCATGGTTGAGGGGATTGGGGGGGGGGGGGGGGGGGTCCGAAAACTTTGTGACATTTGGAGTCCGAACTGGATCCGACCAAAGTAGGGGGAGGTTGAAGCGGGAACCGGGAAATTTGAAGATATGCTCCAGTTCGAGTTAAACTTGATGGACGGGAAGCGGAGATGTTAGAGATGCGAAGTTTATGTGTCAGGGTCGTATTCGGCCACAGTGGGGGGAGTTGGAGGGGGAGTCCCGGAAATGTTGTGGCTCGTATACGGGTTAAACGAGTGGAGCGATTTGAATGAAACTTGGAAAGTAGAGAGATCGTATGTGTTACATGGCATATTTTAGAGTCCGGACCGGGTCCTAGTACGTCGGGGAGGGGTACCGGAATTTCAGCAAATGCTCAGATTTACTTTCGCGCTGCTCACACCACCTACTCGTAACAAGTGCCATATGAGCTCGTAGCTCTTGTTAACCCACGATAATAGTTGCCTTTTTGCACATACAATGGTAACTGGATTTGTATTTTGTCGTTTTTGCAATTACCGTGTTATCTGATACTACGGTTGCTTTGCGAAAACGACAATTGCCGAATTTGCGATTTTAGAAGCCATCCCAAAAGAAATGCCAATATCCACTCACATCACAAGTGCCATACTTCTTTCCTACCAATTTGACAAAAAAAGGCTCTTGTGTTGGTGATAATAAAATTGAGAGGAATTTTCACATACCACGATAAGTTAACACGGTCCGACCGTGGTATCTGAAAATCAGTTATCAGGGTAACCTGTCAGATGCTACGGTAACTGAAAAGCGCCTTTTGACCGTGGATCAGACACCACGGTAACTGCGAAACGACTTTAGACCGTTGTATCAGATACCATGGGATCTGTAAAATCGCAACTAATGATCCATTATTTGGGGCTGTCTTAAATGTGATTGTGAGCCTAGGTATGGTTCAGTTGTGTGCCTGAACGGGCAGAGAAAGGTTATAAGATTTTTAATATGACGTCGAATATTATTTAGGATTTCCTCTTGTGTAGCTCACGGCCTCCTTGAAAACTAAGTGGAGGGCCACTGCCAATTTTCGGTATTACCTGTGTAAGATTTGCATTTATGAATTTGAATGGGGCTTGGGACTACGCCGTCTCCTCCCCTCCCCCCTAGCTACACCAAGTATCTTTTGTTCTTCTACTTCTTGAATCCTCCATTACTCTTACCGGTAAACTTGCAGTTTGATTCAATATCTGTTCTGAATGATCAACAATGGATCCCGCTCACACTTAACCGGCTATCTTGGTTCAAGAGCCAGATTTGCCATTATGGTCAACATAGAATACAAGCTTCAAGTCAGGGTCTGTGTCATCATTATAGAATGAATACGCGAAAAATTTGGAAAAGCAGGCGATAAACAAAATAACTACCATGTCTCGTTATAAATTTAAACAAAAAATCTGGACCAAAAAGTTTTGGCCCACCTCACTTGGGTTGTACTCTGAAGACAGAGTTGGGGCACCCAGCTAGTACCTTCCATTCGTTCTGATAGATTTCTGATGTTTGGTAGGGGGTAGAGGAGGATTTGAGAGTTAAGAGAGTTGAATGAACAAATTACCGAGGAACAGTTCGAAGAACGTCCGAAGGGTTTTATCTTTAATCGGGTTATATTAATTTTAGCCCCGTCGTTGGTCGCCCTCTGTCTGCGGGTCGTGCAAAGTTTCCCTTCTGAATTGCTTGAGGGATTGCCGAAGGTCCTACGGTAAGTTGCAGTTTTACTTTTTTACAGTCCACTTACACTTCCAGATCTTAAAATAAGTAACAGAAATGTGGAAGCTTCCCCGCGTAACACCACGTAAAGTGCCATTTATTTCAGTACCATCGCCTCGCGCGACGCACTTGTGTTCAGGGAACTTGTTTGCCAAATTCAAAGGATCTTCATAAGTACATTAATAACGGGGGTTTTAATACATTGCCATGAGGAAGACGTATTATCACACTAGCAGGGGTTCCATAACACCCGGTTGCGCGGTTTCAACAGATAACACTTCGGGTGTAGTGTGAAACATAACACCCGGATGCGCGGTTTCAACATATAAAACTTAGGATATAGTGCGGTTGTATTGCGAAAGATAATTTATTCTTCTGTCGTAAGCATATGATGTTAAAAGTAACGTGAAAAGAGGCAAAGATCGCTGAAACCACTGAGAACTACTTTTAATCGGCATCGTTAGCAACATCGATCACTTTTATTCAAACAATGTTTACAACGGATACGTCAGCTACGATTCTTCATCAGCGATTTTTCGGCCCTTCTTGGCAAGGTGGTGGGCCAAAAGTTTTCCTCTGGGTCCAGAGGATTGACAGCCTGACGAGGACCCTTGCCAAGAAGGGCCGAAATATCGCTGAAGAAGAATCGTAGCTGACGTATCCGTTGTAAACATTGTTTGAATAAATGTTTCAAAGTCAGCTTGGGCTCAAAGGATATTTAACATCGATCACTCCCCCCTGCATTGCATTGTACTGACCTATCAGCCTAAGCAACTTGCTGTGAGACTAAGTCCGTTGGTTGTCGCGTGCTACAAACTAACAGTTCTTTTTTTTTTCATTTTTTATTTTATATTGAGAAGGTCTATTTTTAAGTGAGGAGATTGCATCCGTTACGGTGCCCAACTCAATATCACGAAACCTTAACCATAACGGTTAAGGTATACAGTAAGTGGATGGAACACACGGTTTAAAGTATGTGAAGATTTATCTTATTTCTTATGGTTTGTTATGCGCTCGGATAGAAAAATGTGTACTTAAGTTTTTGTGAATCAGAAAGGGATGCAGAACAATTCGAAGAGGAAGACATTGATATTTAGTTAATACCTACATTAGTATCACCTCTAGTAGTTCGAGGTGAAGTCTGCTGAAGGGTTGACCAGGAAGTGCAGTAGTAAATCTTGAAGTTTCTGCTATTCTCGACTGAGCATCTTGTTAAGTGCAGTCGATTTTTTGATAGGCAGAAGCAAAATAATTTGTGTGCTTGTTATGCATGACAGTAACAATAATAAATCTGTGTTTTCGTAAGACAGGGTAGCGCCTGTTCTTATTTTCTCTCGTGACCTACTTTCTGTGCTACGACTTCTCCTTCACTTGTTGACGTTTCATATATGACGTTCGCGCTGTCGAAATAGCATTCCTAACTAAGGGGAGGAGTTCTTGGGAATTTCTGTGGTGGTGACAAAATAACGTGTAGGCCGTTCATGGGCTGAGGATAGCATTGGGAGCTTTTCAAGAAGACCACTAGCTTGAAATACCCATTTTCGAAATAGCGAGAACAAAAGCGACGGTCGAAACAGCGAATGCAAAACCTCGCCATGCAATGGAATCAAAAACAGCAACAGGACGAAAACAAGAGCTGGAAGCTCATATGGCACTTGCAAAGCTGGTTCAGATGGAAGTGATGGTCCAAAGTATTGTTTTCACTTTTCGGTTAAGATGCGCCAAACTTGTAAGGCTGGGTCAGAGGATGGAAGTGATGGTCATTTTTTTTTCTTTCACTTTTTGGTTAAGATGCGCACTTTAAGGGTGCTGAAAATTAATTTCTAAGAAAAACGCTTGTTTTTGTGTGTGTACTCATGGCGGTCGTGAAAAATTAAATTTTGCTTAAAGTATTTTTGTATTTTGCGGTTAACATGAGTTCTCTAAGGAATGGTCGGATCGGAGAAGTGACGATGTCTAACCCAATGATGTCAAGTTTCTAATGTTCCAGCAAAGTTTTATCGTCCTGGCACATCTGGAAGTACCTTAACTCACGATCGCCGTAACTCCGGACACCCCCCTACAACCCCCCTCGGCACCCGAATCCGGTCCGATTCTGTCACTGATGCACCAAGGACTTGTGCCTGTACTTCCCACCAAGTTTCATCCTGATCGCTTCACTCTATGCGTGTCACAAGATTTCCGGTTCTCCCCTCCGACCCCTCCCCAGTTCATCGGATCCGGTCCGGACGTGAAATGGGACATCTGAGACATGAGATCTTTCAAGATATCAAGTTTCATTAAGATCCGATAACCCGTTCGAAAGTTATGCATGCCACTAATTTCCGGATTCTGCCGTCTCCCCCTCCCCCCACGATGGTCGGATCGGGCGATTGACTGTTTCCAAGTTAATCTGGTCGGGTCCCTGATATGCCTGCAAAGTTTTATCGTCCTAGCCCACCTGGAAGTACATTAAATACGGATCGCCGGAATTTCGGCCCCCCCCCCCCCTCCAGGTCCCCCCACATGCCCGAATCCGGTCCAGTTCTGTCAGTTGTTTATCTAGAGCTTTTGCTTGTTCTTCGCACCAAGTTCACACGATTTCCGGTTCCCCCTCCAACTCCCCCCAAGATTAATCGGATCCGGTCAGGACTTGATACCAGACATCTGAGACACGAGGTCTTTCCAGATATCAAGTTTCATTAAGATCCGATAACCCATTCGAAAGTTATGCATGCCCCTATTTTCTGGATTCCGCCACCTCCCCCTCCCCCCACGATGGTCGGATCGGTCAAGTGACTATTTCCAAGTTAGTTTGGTCGGGTCCCTAGTATGCGTGCCAAGTTTCGTCGTCCTAGAACTTCTGGAAGTACCCTAACTCGAGAAGAGTGGACCGACAGACCGACCGAAAAGTGATCGGTATATGGCACTTGAGCGGAGCTGCAAGTGCCATAAAACAATAATTCAATCCTCGGACAGACAATACGTGGTCTCTCAAACGCTTAATTATATCACCAAGAGAAGTTTGACATCACGCACTGAACCTGCTGGAATCGTACTTCCTGGATTCAGCACTTCTCATCGAGTTAGCCATCCATTTCGAAAAGCCGTGCGTTTTTCATGGCACTTGCCTTCCAGCCAAGTGCCGTATACCGATCACTTTTCTGTCGGTCGGTCAGTCCGGTTATCCCGAGCTAGGGTACTTCCAGATGTGCTTGGACGATGACACTTGGCAGGCAAGTCAGGGACCCGACCACATTAACTTGGAAATAGTCACTTGCCCGATCAGAGCATCGTGGGGGGAGGAAGGGCAGGCGGAATCCGGAATTTAGTGGCATGCATAACTTTCGAACGGGTGATCGGATCTGAATGAAACTTGATATTTGGAAAGATCTCGTGTATCAGATGCCCCATTTTGACGTCCGGACCGAATCAAATGAATGTGGGGGGGGGGGGAGAGTCAAAGGGGGAACGACCGGGACGAAACTCGTTGGGAGGAACCAGCACATGCCCTAGGTACATTATTAACAGGACTGGACCGGATTTGGGCACCTTGAGGGGAGTTGGAGGGGGGTTCCGGAATTCCGGTGATCCGGAGTTAAGGTACTTCCAGGTGGGCTAAGACGATGAAATTTGGCAGGCGTATCAGAGACACAACCAGATTAAATCGGAAATAGTCAGTTCACGAGATCACGAATCTTGAGGCACAGTGATCGTATCTTAATGAAACTTGATGTTTGGAAAGACCGCCGTGTCTCAGATGTCCGGTTTCAAGATAGGACCGGATCCGATGAAGATGGGGGGGGGGGGGGGGGGGGGGGTGGAGAGGAGAATTGGTAATCGTGTGACACGCTTAGAGTTGATCGATCGGATGAAAATTGGTGGGAAGAACAAGCACAAGCCCTAGATGGGGGGGGGGGGTCGGAATTCCGGTGATCGCGAGTTAAGGTACTTCCAGATGTGCTAGGACGACGACAATTGGCTGGAACATTAGAGATTTTACAAGATTGGCTTAGAAATTGTCACTTCCCAGATCCTACCACCCCTTAAAGTACTCATCTTAACCGCAAAGTACAAAAATACTTTTAAGAAAATTTTGCATTTTCATGATCCCCGTGAGACTGTGATCATTTTTGCCTTTAGGGTTTTGCTTAGAAAATAATTTCTAGCTCCCTTAAAGTGCGCATCTTAGCCGCAAAGTGAAAGAAAAGCTATTGACGAAACGATACATTTTCATGATCTCCGAGGGCCCATGATCAATGTGCCACAAGGGTTTTGCTCAAAATGAATTTCTAGCACCCTTAAAGTGCGCATCTTAACCGAAAAGTTAAAAAACAATGACCAAACGGTATAAGGTGATTTTTAGCGGTTCAACATTCAACCAACGTTGGTCAGCAGCGGGATTTTTCAAACAGAGCGTTCTGGCACCTCTGTTGACCATCAACACTGTTGATAAATAGAAGAACCGCGAAAAAACGCCTACATATTCATGGTTCCCAAGAGCCCATACAATGATCATTTTTGCCTTGAGGAGTTGGCTTACAGGGGAATTCCTTAAAGTACAAAAATACTTTTTAGCAAAACATTTTCATGATCCCGATGAGCCTGTCGGATCATCATTTTTTTTCTCAAAGGCTTTGCCTACAGATGAATTTCTAGCGCCCTTAAAGTGCGCATCCTCACAGCCAAGTGCAAATAAAATACTTTTACCAAACGGTACATTCTCGTGAAGTCCAAGGGCCCATGATCAATCTTATTTCAAGGGTAGCCTATTGCTCACTAATGATCATGATAAACCCAAGAATTGGCAAATTCCTACTTTCGTCCTCTGACCCAGCCTTGCAAGTGCCATATGAGCTTGTAGCTCTAACTTTGCAAATAGTTTAGAACCATCTTTCGTGACACGTACCTGTCCGAGAGGATTAAATAAATATCACTACAAAAGCAAAAACAATACTTTTTTACTTCTGTTTTAAAACACCGGAGTCGAAAGTCCTGCTTCTCATGGCAGTAGACGGCTATAGCCCTTTTTATGCGTCATGGTTTAACCAGTCGCCTTTTTTGCATGGCGCGGTTTTGCTTTTGCTGTTTTGACTGTCCCTGCTTTTATTTTCGCTGCTTAGACCTGTTAACGAAAGGTTGATGATTTCTCCTTTAAATTGGAATCTGAGAATAATGCTGCCCGGCGATAGTGCTTTCAGAAAGAAAACTACAGCAATCATGCTTGTCGACTTGCAATGGTTTGTCCTTGGTTTCTCTCCTATTTACGCAATTTAATTCCTTCTTTCTGTAACTAAGGACTAATACCAGAGCTGCTGCGAGTCCAGCAAATCCGAGTCCGAGACAAGTCCGATTCCACAGCTGTGGCGGACGGACAGCTCCGTGAAAGACGAGTCCGAGTCCTTGAAAAAGGCGTCTCGAGACGAGTCCAGAGTCCGAGTCCACCAGCTCTGACTTATGCACTATTTTCGACAAAAGACGCCTACTAGGCTCGATGTCAAGTAAAACTGGGGACTGCTTGAACCCCCCCCCCCCCCCCGATCACTTCAGAGAAGTTTTAAGAATAGCCACTGCGTGCCTTTATAGCAGTTTTGTTCCCTCACCCCTGATGTTTTAAATCAGAGGACACTCCTCTAGGGATTGACCGTAAAGGGCTCGAACTAGCTCGAAGGTACGTAGTTATTCGCTTCTTTGCTTTACTTGGGTCATGTGAGATCGTCCTTGTCAAAACAAGGCTGTAAACGGGAGGAAAACCATAAAACTACTTTATTTTCCATTAAGCACTATCTCTTTCGTTCTGGTTAATAGACCGTCGCCTTCAAGATCTTCCTTAACTTGTCTCCTTTCGGAACAACAACTTTGTTTTCCGCTTCCCTGCCAGCTGTCAGGAGATTACTGTTCTGCAATATTTCCTCGAGTTTCCTGATCGATCAGTTGTTTATTTGATCCTTCCTTCATCCCTTTGTTAGTTAGTCTTTGATTCCCGAAGCTTTTGCAACGTCTTGGGAAGAGCCAGCAAACGCCAGAGACAAACGGAATTCTGGAGTTTCTGGAAAATTGTCCGGCGATGTCTTGCCGTGTATTTAGCGTCACAAATTACGGGAAACAGCCGTATTCTCAAAGGAGGGATTTGCTATGGCGTAACATAGAGGAGAGACAGTTGACAGGGATGATTATTGCAAACATCACTGTAGCTTTTCCTTATGAAATTAACAAGACCAAAGGTTCCGATGGGATCCCAAAAATTGAATATTTGATGCACAGTTACGATCTTTGTGCCGACCGGTTTTGTATAAAACTCAAGTTCAGATATACCTCTATAAGCCATATGTATTTTGAAGCATGTATTCATATGTATTCATGAAGCAATAACCAAAATATGACAATATTTTTGGGAGGAGGGGGGGGGGGATTTCATGATTTAGATCAGACCCGGCATTCTTTCAAAGCGGATTAATTTAAGACCAGAGCATGGAAATAAGAGATTAAAATCGCCTAGGTATCGAATTTAAATATAGTCCCAAGCAACACAAGGTTCACTGAAAAAGATTCCCATCCCATTTTTATCCGCCATAACGGCACTACGCTGATTCTTGCTTTCTTCTTGTTTGACTATATTTTTAGCCAGATCAGGCATCTGCTTGTTTCCTTTGAGGATCTTATTGGTAAAAAGAATACCGGTTACGCATGTTTCTTTAATGAAATAGAACTAGCCTCCTACTGGTCAGTTAAGAGCTCAGGGAAAGGCCCACGTCCGAGCTTTACTATAAAGAATGTTCTTACTTCTTTTAATGCAAACTCTGAAGTTGTTTTACCTCAGTCATGCGCCTGAAGACCAAGGCGAAATTAAAAATCTTGCGGACGTTTCGCCACCGGGACCTTTTGCCACGGGACGTTTTGTCGTGGGGACTTTTTTTCGTGGGGGCGTTTCGCCACGGGGACGTTTTGTCATGGGGATATTCTTCGGGGAAGTTCTGCCTCGGGGACGTTCCGCCGCTGGGGCGTTTTGCTGGGTACGTTTTGTCGGTGAGCCGATCTAATTTAACTCCTTTAAAGTGGTGTTAGATATAATATTTCCGCTTGAACCAGGTCTACTCTTCGTTTCGGGATGCATGCAATCTCTTTCTTCCACCATAACTGTCATAAAAAGAAACAGCGCAAACATCCACTTCCTTCAGTTTGCCCATGCGGAGTACCAAACCCCTGTCCTTATTGTATGCCTCTCTATTCTTCAGTATCCGTGACGCCGGGTTATTCCAGTTTCCTTTCATAACTGCGTAACGATTAAACATCAGTGAATAATTAGTAATGGAAGGCTTTTTAAATTTTGGAAATCAACCTGTAAATAGCCTACTCATCTCACTTTAGTATTTTTTCCTTCTTGAAAGTAGTTGTTTTTTATGATGAGAATATTTAAAGCGTGAAACACTGCATAGCCTTGGTGGTGGGCCATTATAGAGGGTGTGTCTGTTTGAAGCAAAAAATGAATAAAAATCCAAATTTTCAGTTGTAGTGTTAAAAAAAAATGACATAAAAAACACGGCCACTTATTGTCTATGACGCTAATCGAAGGATTTTGAGAATCCTGGCCTCGCAGAGCTTCGGAATGGAGTGACGGGCGGCGTGAAAAGGGGTTAGAGACTCTGCATTGACGACCTATGTCTATGCAGCTGTGTAATTTTTGATGATGCTTTGGTGGAAGGAAAAGCTTGCATGTATCCCAAAGCACAGAGTAGAGCTGGGTTCGAACAGCGTATTTTGAGCGTATTAATCATTTTATTGCAGGAGGCTGTTGTTCCAAAATCCCTGTCCCCAAATCCGGTCTAGACAAGGTGTCAGGAAAGGGCAAATGAGTAAATCTGTCCCGAATTGAATTTGGTTATTGAAATACTCGCTGTAGCAATGGCAAGCAGGATTTGCGATTGCCGAAGGAACGCTTCTTTGCTGTCTGGAGTAGTTGTGGGGGAAAACCTTATTGGAGCATTTCTGTTTTGAAGGTTTTCTTGGCCACCTACAGACAGTTGCAGTCTTGCTGCCAGTATCAGCAATAATTAGTAGGCTATTAATATTCCTTTCTCTCTTGCTTCCTCCCTCTTGGCGTAGTTCGACTAGCTCTATCGCTGTGTCAAAAGTTGGCATTTAGTGATGAAGTGGACACAGTGTTGAAAGACTCATTGAATGTAACTAGATAGAGTGCATCCTTTCTCTGATGCCTCGCCGACGTGGGGTTCAGCATGTGTTGTTTTTTCTTGTCATGATTCGTCTTCTCTGTCTATTTGGTAACCGGTTGTCGAGTTCGCCTGTTTGTAGGGGTTTCTGTAATGTCGGACGGTTGCGTTTCGTTTGTAATTTCAGTTGGCTTGGAAGTTGTAGGACAGTCAGCTTACCCCCATCCCCCTTTAATTGTTGTTCGATCTTGAAAGAAGGTATTTTGTTTTGGCGAAAGCAGATCTCGAACCGGCCTCGGATATTTGCTTCCATTCTTTCTCTGGTAGTCCTGGGATAGAGGTCCCGCCCCCGGAAGAGAGATCATCTGGTCTAGTCCTAAGGGTTAATCTTTACGTTTTAATGATATCTTGATCCTGGAAAGAAGTTTGTGGACCACAGATCTTGGACGTGTCGCCATACTATATTTTTCCTGTTCGTTTTCCAGTAGATTCTTCTGGGATTAAATTCCTGGACAAGAGGTCATCTGGTACCATAGCGCTTATATTATATGTACAAGAATTCGTTTCATTTCTTTAGTGCCCTGTTTGCGACATCGCCGTCATTCATCCACTGTTGATCTATCTGCGACGAGCGACGTATTTGGATTCTTGTAGGGGTTTCCAGGTTTCGCCTAAATTTCGTTGGAACATCGGACGTTGAGAGTTAAACTTGATGACTGGACTTCAGAGATCACTAGACGAGTAGATGAGAAGTGGATGTTTATATCAGCATATAAATATCATATAAATGCGATTCAGAATATTAGAAGAGCGTAGCGAATCCTTGCCGCCGCATCTCAGTAATTGTACGGCCTTCCGCGGGATCATCTGTTGGTCGGTACCACGCTTGTTGTTGATTTAGACTTAAGAGAATGTAGCTAGCGCTGCATTCGCGGGCGATCTGCCTCGTAGCTACTGCTGGAGAGTGGCGCGTTACGGGCGCTATTGGTCTGATTGATCACTGTTATCGTTTTAGTAGTCTATATGATCAAGAACAAATAAGCCAATAGAACCATTGCCTTTGGTCCCATGCAGCGACTATGGTTACCCCGACAAAACTGAGCTGAGCTAGAGGTATTTGCTGAGCTTTGAGTTGCTGTCCGTCTACTTCTCTCTTCGCCGTAGTGCTTATCAGAGGAATTAGTTCAGGAGGCGCGCTGACCCGCTGTGCAGCGCGTCTAGACAACTAATTGGCGTTTACTGTGGAAATTTCTTCTTCGGGGCTTTACTGCGATATAGCTGTTTGTAGAGGTTGCGAATTGTGATGTTCCGCGTAGCTTCCACCCTCCTCTCGTTTCCATCGGTCAGGTTACTAGGATTTATTCGACTCCGAATGATTCTATTACAAAGATAGGGAGACGGAGGTTCTGTTGCTTAGTTGTTCTTTATATGATGCAGCCTAACTCGAGTTACGAGTGTCACCTTGTTGAGGATCGCTGTTATCATTTGACTAAATATTCCTTCAGCCAAAGCTGACTGCGAATCATATTTGATAGTGCAAATGGATACGTCAGCTGAATTTTATTAGAGCTATATTTCGACCCTTCTTGGCAAGGGTCCTCTTCAGGCTCAAAGCCGCTCAAGTTGGAAAAACGAACTTGTGGAAAAAAAACAAATAAAATTCAGCTGACGTATCCGTTTTACACTATCAAATAAGATGGAATTTGGCGACGCTCTAACCATCGAAGGTTTTGCGTATCTTTTTTCCGTAACCTCTATCTCGTTTTTTGAGACAGTACGTCCATCGTCATGTCGCCTGTTATACAACTGGTTCCCCTGGAGCCCCTCGATAGACGGCATACCTAAGTTTTCTGTGCTAATCTGAAATGATGTACGGATGGTTCGGCGCAGCTTAATGTTGTACGTAAAGTTCATGAGCTTCCGGTGGCTTGCTAGAATCTTCGCAGCCAGTTCTGTTCTACCGTAGAACTTACGTTTTAGCCTCACTAAAGGCCACTTAAGCCTACCTAATCTTGTCGCATTGTTTCGTGCTAGCCCCACCATCTGCCTCTCTGTAGTGTCTAATCCCTGATCGATTTTATTCGTAGCCATATGCCGTTCTGTTTCATTCGTAACAAATGAAGGACCTTTATTCTTAGAATACAATGGACAAAAACTTTTAGAAGGTGAATAATTTAGCTGACTTTGACAGTGGTCAGAATTAAGCTGTCCGCGGTTGTCGCCGCCAGCCTACCGTAAATCGGACTAATACACTTTTGAAGCGGCTTGCCTGTGTCTTCTGTGTTTTGTCTGTCTTGAACTAGCCACTGTTCTCTCTTTCGTCGTGCTTGGTCTTCAGGATCCAAACGGAAGCAAAATTTCTGTCAGCGTCTCAGCAGGCTCATTTAATATGTTTTTTTGCAGCAGAAGGGGGGCGGAAGGTCACTAGGTTTAAAGTCCCACCGCATGAAAAAATGTTATAAACCTTGTGTGTGACCTTACTGGGTGTCAGGGGCGTCACGACTGGGGGGGTAGGAGGGGGGGGACGCCCCCCCCCAATACTGTCGGCCGGTCGGTAGAAAATAACCGAACGGCGCGAAGCGCCACGATTTCTCGTAAAAACAGTTGATTTTTTTCATGAGCAGTCGGGTTTTCTGAAAATTAGTCGATTTTTCGTCAAAATAAAGGTTTTTCTGAAAATCAGTCGATTTTTTTCAAAACTGCCTTTTTTTGGTGTTGAAAACAGTCTTTTTTTCTGCAGAAACAGTCGGTAAAAATTACCAGCCAATCGGTAAATCCCTCGTCCCCCCCCCAAACATTTTGGCTAGTAACGCCTCTGCTGGGTGTTGAAGTAAACGTACCAAGTTTAGGGTCGTATTCTTTGCAATAGGGTATTCTAGTATTTTTCAGGATATATACAACGAGACGTGAGCTTTTTTTGTAATTAAGAAAAAAAATATAGGTTAATTGGTGCTATACCTATTAGATCCCCTTCGGGCCGTGACCCAAAATTTAAAGTGTGATTATGTGATCACGACCTTGCTGCAAACAAATTTTAGTTGACTAAAAGTAAAAGAAAACAAAGTAAAAGATACAAATTAAAGCGAGTTACACACAATGAGTTTGAGCACTACCTATGAGTTTTCTACTACTTTTGAATATAAAAAGCGACAGCGTCTCGTTTCCGATCAACGACCTTGCCACAAACAAATTTTAGCTGACTAAACAGTTTGTTTACGCTGAAGAACGAATTAAAACTTTTGGTGTTTGGAATAAAAGACCCCTCCCCCCGCAAAAGTGAGGGGACTCCTTCCTAGGCTTTGGATGTCTCCGCTTATAGGTAAGTGAATTCCAGTTCTCTGTTTTCCAGTTTAGAGCGACCATGCAGTTTAGTTCAGTCAACCACAAACCCTTGATTTTTGGATACCCTATGCCAAACGCTGGATATGTCTAGCGTTTGGCATACCGTATGCCTAACGCTGGTTACACTATGCCAGGTGCTGCCCAGTAAAACATTGATGATTTGAGTGAAGCTAAAAAATCAACCAATCAGAACTCCTTTATATTGAGGTAGGTCAGGGATAGATTACCAACATGTATCCAGCGTTTGGCATAGGGCAGTGGTTCCCAACCGGTGGTACGCGGGGTACGCGAGACCCTTGCAAGGGGTACGCGAGGGAACCAAAAATGATTTAGTCTGTAGCTTCAAAATCATGCCTCACTAATTTTTGATTGCCGAAAGCCTAATATTACCAGCAGAGGCATCACCAGTCAAAATGTATCTTAAAGGGCAAGGTATTTTTACTGGCCGACTTTTTTTTTTTTTTAATTAATTGCTTTTACGAAAAATAGCGGCGCTTCGCGCCGACTCTTTTCTTTTTAATCGTCTGGCCAACCTATTTGGGGGGGATTGGTGTTGTCAACCAGTGCATGACGCCTCTGATTACAAGCCCTAGTGAAAGTCAGTGAGATACTGTTGACTCAATATCAACTAGCCTACTGGCGTAAAATCTGTTCCTGTCAAACAATGTTGTTTCAAGAAGAATGGAAGACATTGCAAGTGATACTGTCATTCAGGCTGCGAAAAAGTTTGCGATGCAGCTTGGTGAAAGAACGGAGAACATCAAAACCAAACACAGAAACAGGCTGACTGTAAAAAATATGCCGCGAAAGACGTCGAGCCGAGATTTGACAACATTTTTGGTACAAAGCAGCCTCTAGTGATTGCCTCACTGTATATATTTTTACACATGTATGCCTTATCATTTATGATAATAACTATGTCTTTTTCACGTTTTGAATAAGGGGTACGCAATCTTTTCGAACCTTGATTAGGGGAAGGCGGTACGGAAAAGGTTTGGAACCACTGGCGTAGGGTATCCAGTGTTAGGCATAGGCTATGCCAAATGCTAGATATACCCGGCGTTTGGCATAGGGTATCCAAAAATCAGGGATCTGTGATAGACTGGTTTAGTTCCTACAACATCAGTGTTTGACAAAAAATCGATCTGTAAGGACGAATGTTTGATTGTATTCCTTCAGCAGAAAACATGTGAGAATCTTCATGACAATGATTATTCATTTATTTATTTGTGACCCGCTTTTTGGTTACAGCGGAGTAAAAGAAAACAAAGTAAAAGTTACAGATTACAATGAGTTACACACAATGAGCTTGAGCACTACCTTTACGTAATGAGTTTTGCACTGCTTTTGAAAATAAAAAGCGACAGCGTCTCTTTTCTGATCAATAGCGTATGGATGTATTGTACTATTTCTGTATGATGTATGCTGATAACGATAGGAGCAAGTGCAGAGGGACTTACCCGCTCGGAATGCTGAACTGGTATAAGGGCAAGAACAATAAGCATCAGAGCGTCCGTCTCCGTATCTCTGTAATACGACCATTCGGTTTCGAATAAATGACTATTGGTGGCTTTATACACTGCGTAAAATCCGAGCGTATTTTACGCAAGTTTTGAGCTTGAAAACATTTCTAGCAATACGGACGTATTTGAGAAATTGGTCCGTTTTGTATCTAAACACGTCCGTATTGCTAGAAATCTTTTCAAGCTCAAAACGTGGGTAAAATACGCTCGGATTTCAAAATACGCTCGGATTTTACGCAATGTGTAAATGGACCATATACCCTGCCCGATGCTAACGAGAGGAGGATAGGAACTACGCGCAACATAACAATTCGTTACCCCTACAGACAGCTATATAGCCCCAGAGAAGAAATTTTAAAAGTAAACCCGATTGGTTGTCTACCGTTGAGACGTCACATGTGACGGGCTGCAGAGCGGGTCAGCACGCCTCCTGCACTTTTTCCTCTCCTTTTCCCCAGCGGCGAAGAGGGAAGTAGACGAGCATGATCTCAGCTCAGTTTTATCGGGTATCCATAGTCGCTGCATGGGACCAAAGACGGAGGTTCTATTGGCTTATTTGTCCTTGATAAGGCCAATAGGGGGAAAGGTGAATGGCGGGCCGCATGTCGAATTGCGTGAACAGGAACGTGAACGAAGGAATATTGCGAGCTGAGCCCTGTCTGCCGGTATTGCTGACCTGGAAAATTTGACGCAACTGGTCGAGCACACAATTTTCTCACAAACCTCCTTCGTCGGCTACCTAGTTTCACAGGAATTGAAGGATGCGTCTCTGATAGCGTCCCATACTCATAAATTACGGCTGTGATATGCTTTAATTGAGGCTTGTAGGAGTAGATTAGAGTGTCTATAGGACTTCCACAGAGGGCCAAGATGGAGTGGGTGTAGAGCTTGACATTAAACCATGAAGTCAGATGGAGGAGATATTCTGATTTCGACTTGGCTCGAACACCAGTTATATAGTTAGTTGGAGGTGCGGGTAGGAAATTGCATTCTTCATGCAGCAAGCTATGACCTGTAGTGGGATCGTATAATTCTTGAAATTAAAACACGGTAAGGAAAGCTCCGTTCGTATTCATCGTACTGTCTGGTAAGTATTTCCCGAGCGAAAATCAGGATTCGAGCTGTAGTGCTCATAATAACCTACCTAGAAGTATTGAACACTAATATGGACTGCTTAATTGTAATATACATAGAAAATCATCGTATTGTTCGTCTTCTATGACTGACAGAAGCTCAATAAACTTTCCGTGAAAAAAACTAATTGGGATGGAATCGTTCCCCTCAAAAACTAAAATGTTGAAAATCAACTTTTTAAAATTTTTAAACCCCTAAAATGACGGGCCTGTTCGGTTTGACTCGGTAAGTTGTCCTGCTGATTTCCTGCACTGACAGTTCTTCAGTCTTAAGGAACTTTCACGTTGAGAACTCAATAGAATTGCTCTGCGCTCGCGTAGCCTATAGTTCTCGCGGCGTACATCCTTTCTCACCATGGTCCGGTCCACATGAAAGTTGAATGGCATAATAAATAATAATTATGTTTATATATATTAACAAATATTTTAGCCCATATGTACACATCGTATACCCGAAACGTATCATATACTATTTTTACCCATATGAATATTTCTGTGGGCTCAAATTCGCTGCGGGAGGGATTCCGCTAACGCAAACGCAAAAATGAACTTGCACCCCACCCTTCGTTGCGTAGGCTATGACGTAAATCTTGCATTGTGTCTTCGCAAATGCCTATGCAATGCAAGACTTGCGTAGCCCGCTTCAGTGTGAATTGCGTTGCACCAAGGATTGGTTTGCACTCCTTTTGTGCTTTCCTGGCAGGAATGTTAATGGCGTATTTTTGTCTTTAAAGGAGTTGCATTATAAGCATTCTAGCACTTGCAAGGTCTAGACCCCCCCCCCCCCAATACCCAAGTTGAAGCCACGACTCGATCCGACCGCTGGGTCATCCAGTGGCGAGGGTCAGAAGTGCCCGACATGAGGAGGTTGGGATCATAGTTTGACTATGGATCTAACAAAATGCTTCTGTTGTAGCAGGCATACGGGAAATCTATAGAAAAATCAAACTAATTATTTGCATTATCGATTTCTAAGTATTTTGTTTTCTGTTTTTTCTTGTTAATTCCCTTAAGTCCAAAGAGTTAAGGATGTAAACTAGATCACAATAAACCCGCCGTAAATTATACTAAATTCTTTATAATGATTTCTTGAAGATTCTGAAATTGAGCTAAATAATATTCATTTTCCGAGACCAGAAAATGTTGAACTGGCCGATGATTCTTCTTCCGACATATCTAAACGTCCACATGGTGATATACCTAGTTGTTTTAATCATCTTACACGCCACTGAATCTTCTCGAAGGTTTTAGTAACTCGTTTGTCCAGCGCCGGGAAATCAATGAAAAGTTAATTAGCAATGGCGGACTTGCTCCCGGTTCAAGTAATTTGTGGATAACGTTGGCTACCGTGAGGATTTTGAGGAAAACAAAGGTAACAGTGTGTTCGTAAAAATCCGACCCATCGAAAAATTATGGTGTCTCCCACCTTCTCGGCCCACATGAGTCAAGACTTTAAGTAAAGCCCAATGAAACTGAAATATTATTTTTCTGAGAGTAGTAGTGACCAAGATACCTCTTGTCTTCTAAAATGCTTGACACTGTTTCTCCAAAGTTAGATCTCTACTGGGACTGGGCATACCGCACTCGTCTCCCTAGGATAGCTAGGGGGAAGCACTGACCTACTGAGAAACCACATTTCCGGAATTTTAATCTCATATTCCCACATTACAAGCGAGCTACTGTCCCGCCATTTACTCAGACAGAATTATTGCCTTGGACAAGGATCCCCAACTAGGTGTTATAAAGAAGGTGTCTAACAGGTATTTAATGAATAGCCCTGTCAGTCTTCATACGGGGAAAGCCCTCGCATCAAGGGTGCCTAATCCAAGCGGCGCCAGACTGTCGGCTCGGTGCAATCATTTCCGAGCGAGGACCACATGAAAGAATTATTGCTTTAGGCGAATTGACAGACAATAACCGAGTGGTGAATCAGCACCTTGGACCCTTCGTGCCACTAAGCCTGTGTTTGCGGTGAGGCTAGCCACCGGTTTGCAGTGGTACTCATGAGTCCGTTTTCCATGATAAATGGTGTCTACAGAATACTAGCAAGAACGATACTAGACTTCCAGATATCTGGGGCTTCCGCATAGTCAAGCCAAGCCTTGCGGATTTTATGGTAATAATGACAGCTAATTCTGCTGTTCTTCAACGTTTCCTAAATGTCCACCTCAAATAGCGTTTGACTCTCAATCATAACTTGTCAATCCTTTTTCGTTTACCCCATTAATTTGTATATTAATGCGTTTCCAAGTGTGTTGCTTCTACGCGACGTCCTTCCAGGTTCCGGAACCTCGGTTGTCCAGCACCTAGCCAACCTTCCGGGCTTCCAGACGTCCTAGCTTGGTTTACCCTCCGGATCCATCTCGATGAAAATGGATACCTGAAATTCGGAAAAAAAGAATCGGGAAGATAACGTCCAACCAAACTTCCAGAGTGGTTGAGTGTCTCTCGTGCGCCTGAACCTCTAGCCGGTAAATGTCGAGGTAAAACCAAGAAATTATAATACTACTGTGTAGTAGTAGAGCGTCCAGTTTCTATCGTTTATTCGTTCTTTTAAAACCTGCGTGAGCGCAACTATTTTTGCGCAACCCGTTTGCATGATGCCATTTGCAACCTAAATATTGTTTGTTTTTTCTTATTTAAGAAATATTAACTTATACAGTAGCATTCCATGTATGCACATTTGTTTAATTCTTTGGCCATACAGCTAATAGTCCAATTAATGGATATTGAAATGTCTCAAGCTCGATTTCGTAGAGTAATTAAAATTCTGCCTAGGAAATTAAAAAAACGAAAAATTTGGAAGATTCCAAATAAAAGTCGCACTGCTGGACATACAGCAAGCACAAGCCTTTGGATGAGTAGCCTACACTTTTATTTGTATGGTCTGTCATCCACCAAGTTGGTGTACTGCTGTTTTCGCACTCCCGACTACATCAGCCTTTGATCGTTCAGCGCAAAACAGCTCTAGAAACGAAAATATTTTCTGCCCATTCTGAATGAGTCTGGGGGACCCGCGTCGCGTTGTTTTGGAAAGACTGGAGCCCCTTTGTAATTAGTTTTACAGGTTCCTGGGGGGATATTGCTCATTTGTGCAGAGGATACGGAAGACAAAGCACAAGCTATTTACGCATCTGTACTCATTGTACCCAAAGAATTGACTTCCGCCTTCCGGTCTGATCGATCTGTCAGACACAGTATGGTCCTGGGGCCTGGACGACAAGGCCTCCAAGCACCTATCTCTCGACACGGTTCAGATACGTCAGGTCAAGTCAGCGCTATGTATAGTGTCGAGCTATCACAGTCAGAAGAACTACTTACATTTTCAAACTGTTGGTGGCCGCTACTAAAAAGTAGAAATTAGGGTAAAAGCTTGGATTAGGACCGTTCCCTGAAAGCCGACCACTAAATCTACCGTGCAACTAGTTCTAACTTACACTAAAGGCTCTAACATTACTCTGTAGTGGTAATGTTGACTGTCGCAGCAAGTGCCTGTCGCGGCAATGACTTTCTCGTTTTGACTGTCATGATTTTCGCCCTTTGTTCTGCCACGGTATTATCTTTCGCTGTGCAACTGTCGCGTTTTTTTAAGTTTTCGTTTCCGCGACAACGACATGTAACCAAAAAATCGGCTGGAACTGGAAAACGCTTACAGGGTATGGATGTTGTTGTCTTATACTTTGTTTACTCAGTTAACTGAGAGGCAGTTGACTGGAGGCTCCTGCAGGGGCGCGATTGGGGGGGGGGGGCTAGATTTCAAAAGCTTCTCCCTTTGAGATATTTTTTGGCCGCTTAGTAGGTTTCAAAATGCAAAGCAATGACTTTACTTTAGGTATCTTCGAAAACTGTTTCAAACTAACCCGAACAAGAGCTGGAAGCTCAAATGGCACTTGCTTGGTAAAAGGATGAAAGCAGGAATTTGCCAATTCGTGGGTTATTACTGTGATCATTTGTAAGCAAAACCAAAGCAAAGCAAAACCTAAGCAAAGGTAAATTAATTTTTGAGTCAATGTATTAAACCTGGGATTGGGGCCCACAGTTGTTCTCCTCCCCCCCCCCCACCCCCCTTAGGTTTACTGACATGGCGCCACTGGGTTCCTGGAAAGGGTGGCGTCGTGAAAGAGAGTTTAATGGCAGTCCTCAGTTGTCATCGTTTCATTTCGGTTAGTTTCGTTCCACTGAGCATGAGTGTTCCGCTTCAGAAGACTGACGTTTTCAAAGTTCCTTTCCCCTTGGCCTCTGCCACGCGACCTCTGGAGGCATCTGGTATGGGAATATCACATTGTTCCTCACGCACAACAGCTCAATCATTAGTTCCGGATGGAGTTCATTTGCTCAGGCGCCTCATAGGCCGACTGAAAATTCTAGCACTTTCTTAAGCGATAAATTAGACGAGTAGGATGTTCTCAAGTCAGTCCCCGACACTGTTGTCAACAAATCACTGGCGTATTGCAACATCCACGTATGCCAAACCCCAGCGGGAGGAAGAAGCTTCAACTTGTTACCAAAACATATAAATTTCCTGCATTTCCATATTGCTACAGATGTCAAAAGGATAGGGTGCGTCGGTTCAGGGCAAGGTCAAGATTCCTTGGGGTTTGGTGTTGGTGTCCCTAAACTTCGGGAACGCCAGGAATGCGAAGACATGCAGGAGAAATAGGTTTAAGTACATTCTGCTGGACGAGTGTACTGGCCATTTCTAGTTGAGGAGCGGTATATTCGCTTAATACTACTTTTGAGATTTCCTTGCGGCAACTCCTTTGGCTGGGGTAATCCTTGTCGAAATAACCACCGTTTCCCGAAGAAATAAGCCTTCTTCGGTGCCGTTGTCAAAGGTTCTCTGAAGATCTAATCGTTCAGTTTCCCACCACAGGTATAAAGTTGCTGCATTTCTGTTCGAATTCCCCGAAGAAAAACAAAAACGTCAGCTCATAGGTATTATCTCTTGCGATGACATTGACAATGCGGAACCACACTGCTTTGATCAGTATCGCCAGCCTTGACCAATATCGCCAACAGAATTTGTCTCTGATTTTTATTTTTTTACCGTCCGTAACTCGGACTGGGCCTCTATATCGCAAGCGACGTAAAAAGTTCCTCCGTATAAAGATTAAATTTAACTGCAATATTTACTACTCAGATTCATCTTATCCCTATTTGTTATTAATCTTAATGGTAGAGATAAGAGTAATCCGAGTAGCAAATACTGTAGTTAACTTTAATCTTTATACGGAAACTTTTTACAGTGAAACTTTTTACAGTATGAAAAGACTCTGCATGGGAAGATTTGAGTAAAGCAAAAACATGAAAACACTGTGATAGGAAAATCAAAAATAGGCGGACTGATGCCTGCGCTTATCATTGAGAAGGAAAATAAGGTTATCAGGTTTCAGTTCGGCTTTAACGTGGTCCTGTTCGAACGTTAATTTCTTTGTTTTGTTCGGACATCACATTTGTTTCATCGAACATTACCTAGGTATAGCCTACCATTATTATTATTCTCCAATATGTTAGCAGCACAGTGTTGGTGCTCCTTTAACAAAAGTCTGAAGTTACCCCCGTTGACCCCGGTGCTTGTAGCCGGCTCTGTTTTGCGTTTACGCCGAAAGGCGGCATCCCACGACTCGTGCGTTTGCGTCTTAATTCTATAATTTTGCGTTGAGAACTTAAAGGAAAATGCAACCCCTCCTGACTTGCCGTGCGCCCACCACTCTATCAGCTGTGCCCCGTTTTAGCGATTCGTTCTCTGCGACCGTCTCAGTTGGCTTTTCCTGTTCTCTACTCCTCTACTCTCTCATTTGGTACTTTGCCTATTATCATCGACATTACATCCTCTACCAACTTATACCTCGGCTTCAAGCGACCGGACGTTTGCCCAGCCGTCGGATCACTCACCCTTCCATGTTGACAATCGAACCTTTGGTTTTGTTCATTGAGCCAAGCTCGATTTTCTGAAGCAATATGTGTTACAGTGTGCGCAGCTGTACAGAGCAACCTGATGCACTCGTGCTGTTCGTTCAAATCTGGAGCAGCTGCTAGGAATCGCTGGTGTTTAAGAGCTAGGATCCCCCGCTCTGCAGTTCATGGTGTTTAACCCCATGACACACCCCACGTCCGACTGATTTAATTTCCTGTTGCAGCTGAATCTTGGACATTGTGAATGAAGCTATATAAAAATAATAGTCAGCCAGCTCGAGTCGACGCAGCAGTGTTACCCCTGGTTCACACTGCTGCGATTTCGCGCAAAATTCTGCGTCATTCGACATACGACACAAATCATGCGACAAGCAAAGCAGAACCTTGCGTTTTGTCGCATTGTCGGATGCGTTGAAATATTTCAACTGATCCGACATAACGCATGCGATTTTTGAGGGAAAAGAAAAGAAAAAACAAAGATTAGTTAATTTTCAAGGCTAAAAATTGCTCTACCTTGTCTGACTGTAATCCTAGGATGGCTGAATGCAAAACATCTTCTGAATAGAATTTTGTTAACCTGTTTTGAGCATTATGATATAAGGGTTTGACTGAAAATTTCCTAATAAGTGGGTGGGTATTTAGATGGGTAATTTCCCAGCATCTTCAGAGGTCGTTTCCTCAAGGGCTCCTTTGCCCTTTTGCAGAATAATCTCGACGAAAAATTTCATTTTCCCTTTGCATCTGCGTGGTGGTGGGAACGTGCATGCGACTCTGTCGCACGTCGGAACATCAAAGAAAAAATCGTGTCGCATACGAAGCAGCAGTGTGAACCTAGGGTTATTGTATTTCTGTATGTTCTACGGAAAGCGCTCCAAACGCCATAGCCTAGTCCGCGTTATCGGAACTAAAAGTCAGAACTATGGCGACGGTTGTTTTGTTCGTAGGGGTTTTGCAGTGGTTCGGTCTGCTTGAATCATAACAGTGACAGTTTCGAAGGTGTCCGGAGGGTATGTGCAGGCAATGTTTGAATTCCAGGTTTCACAAGTTAATTTGACACCCCAGGCAGTCCACATACATGTTTTGGCAAAAGCAGTATAAAAGAGGCAAAAAACAGAAGGAATCTGATGTTCCGTTCTAGAAATATCCGGAATGTTCGGGAACGGGTTGGCCCCTCAGCACAGACTTGCTAGAATAACTTAATCATCACAGTAACCGTTACCCCCACCTTCGTCTTTAACAGTAGCGATAAAGAGTGGTTATCTCGGCGTGAATGAGGGACTTCGAGGAAACTTTTAAAAGATGCGAAAGTAATTGCTCTTGTAACAGCGAGTTGGGGGGAATAAAATACCTTGGTTACTTTCTTCTATTAGTTAACTATGAAAACAAAAATAGCTGGCGCATCTGAGCAAAAATCTAATAACATTAAAGCGACTTACATAATGTAGCAACCCAGTTTTGGGCAACTCAGTGGAAGACCCCGGGTCTAGTTCTGAATGCTGCATGATCATTTGATTATAATTTTTTCCATTTAACACAATAGAACAGTTATGGGTCACATCAAATTTGTTAAACAAAATAGCGTAAACCAAGCAGTTGTTCATATTGGATTGGTTGTAACATATCGTGGAGTTAAAGGGCCCTGTCCTGGGCTATCAAATACTGTTTTTGACGTCCGAGATTCGAAACATTTGGGTTTACCCAGTACAGACCAGGGCCATCCCGGTCAACCACCGCTGACAAAGCTGCTGGTTGTGAATGCATCCGCCAACTATAACCGACTGACCATTATCTGCTTGATAAAAATCAAAAGAGGAGGCTAGAGGGGTGCTGTTCTTAATTTCAGTGCTTGCAAACAAGAACCCTTCAAATCACAAACAGCCTGTCAAATAACCTATAACAGTTATTCAGATAGGACTGTCATATTCTGTTGCGTAATTGTGTGAGCCTTGAACGGGGATAAAAGGTGAGGGGCCTTTAGAAAGAGAATCCGAAAATGGATGAGTCGCTTTCCCTTTGTTTGCGTCCGATTCGTGCTAAAGTGAGCTAGTTTTATATTGTAAGCCAGTTTCTGAAAAGGTTGAGAGGGAAGTCGACCGTTGACAGTCTGGTGTTCGGTATGGACAACTTCCGAGCGGAATAAATATTGGGAAGTGTTATAAGTAGTGAACTTAAAGACGAAAATATTTATCGGCTGGGATTTGAGCCCGCGACCTACGGCTTGAAAAGTTCCCAAGTAAAACTTAACAATAATAGCCCCTTTAACTTTCCGGTTGAAATCCCTTACGGAAATCGGTCTTTAAGTGAAAATTACTAAGAACATGAAATTGTGAAGTCACAGTTAATACTTTCCTAGTATGATAATGCCTTTCGGAAATAACCGGGATAGAGTCAGTGTAAGCTAACTTTTGTAAATGTCAGTGCACTTTCTCCTAATTCAGTGAAATTACTTATGAGAACTTGTTTCTACCACTCTCTTATTGTCCTTTACTTTATATCGAGATCTTGTTCAACAACAGTAGCTCCAGCGAGTAGAGCCTAAGAAAGCCATTATCGCGATGATGGGAAATCTGTTGCGGTCGTCAGATATTCTAGTACGTTTTCGAAGCATGCCCTGACATCGCCAAAAAATGTGTCACTTCCATCATGGCAGAATGTTTCCGGAAGAGATATTTTCTAAACGGTTTCCCGACCACTTTTCTGTCGTATTTGTGTACTCCGGTATTGGCCTACGTCTTTTATGTTTTCCAAGCATATTCTGACATCGCCAAAAAAATGTGTCACTGACATCATGGTAGAAAGTATGGAAGAGATAGTTTTCTGGACGCTTTCTCGACAATTTGCACGTCGTGTTCATCTACAATGGGTCCTCTGTTGTAGCTATCTGTAGCGCCTTGATAACCTTTATGAGTGAGATCACTATGGCTCACCTCATGTGAAAATGGTGGTCGAATATTACCAGAGATCCATTGCTGCTTGTTAGGACGCTATGAATATTGAGCCACAAGTCGCAGCATGTACAGTTTCTATTCCGACAGTCGTAAAGATTTAAAACTCCGCCGGGTTTTGAAAAGATTACAATTACATCCCGTCTGTTTGTAGCAACACTCGGTCCCATTGGCTGTGATGAGAAATACGGATAAACTTGCAAAACGGTATTTCTGACCAATGGGCTCGTTGGTACCCGGAGGCTGACCCCTTCCAAAGAGGCAAACTCGGAAGCTTGTTATCTCGGAAACGAGAATGGAGGGAACGGTTAAGGACAAAGAGTGAATCAGCAATGTAGGTGCGATGGACCCTTTATCAGTCGTCGAAGCGAATTTCCTTATTAGTCCTGGCGTAATGTGAAGGCCCTATGAGAAAATTATTGTCCAGGAAGAACCATGAGGTAAAAAAAAACGCCACTTGGAAGTGTCTTTGACGTTCGAGCTGCTATGTTAACTCGGATATGTTTGAAGCCTCTTCGTCCAAAGTTTGGTGAGCTCAGGTGTTTGCATTACCAACCAAAATGTTCCTTATTTCCGGTTGAACAAGGATTAAGACGTTCGAAGGGAAGGTACAGCTCTTTGACAGTTCCTCGTGCACATTGTGACCGATAGATACTTCACAAAGGTTCGGTGCCTCTTTTCTTTTGTAACCTTGTCTTAGTTGAGCATCTTGCTCAACTTTCTTTAGACACATAGCAAAAAGTATGATCTTCCGCTTGCGCTTAACTTTTTGTTGGACTCTCACCGTAGCCGCCAGAAAGTCGTATATTTATCCGGAACACTTCGTATCGCTTTTTGCTTCTCTTTTTTCCCGTTTCTGTCTGTTTCCTTTTTTGGTCATCGTGTCGACTGTAGAAAAGTGCATGGCGATGGCATGTTGCCTGTCGTAGGTGAACTCTACAATGATGACTGAGACGTAACTCGTTGTGGTGCCAAAGTACTTGATTATATTAGCTCAAACATTAGTCATGATGTCAAATTAAGGATGATACTCATTCTTAGAACATTCGTACCCATCAGGATTTCAGAGGTACTGGATTCATCATCAACTGCTTACAGCAAGGTGGTTTTGACTTGGGTGTTTTGAGACAAGAGCAAGACGAATCAGTTTTTGTGGGAGTAATTATTTTGTTAACCGACATGCAGTGCCGTCTTTTACTTGTGGTGGACCCTAGGCCATCCTTGGGTTTTTGACACCTTTTCATGAGTCGAAAACGTAAAAAGGCCAGCACATTAGCACACACGATTCTTGGTCGAGCCACACTATGGTTGTACCTGGGCACACTTTCGATAACTAAAACGACGACGGTGCAATGTTGCTGGTCAAACCTGGATCGTAATGAATAAGGCAATGCGGCTGGCGACCGTAGCCTGATTTCTCAACAATTTACACCGACCGCTTGGCCTCTTGTTTCCCCTGTCCCCCCAGCACCGGCCTTAGGGCAAAGACAGCACTACCTACATGTGTGTGCAGGTTTTAAATATGGTCTCTGATAGACCCTTTTGTTGTCCCAGGAAATGCTGTCAGCTGATTCGGACGAATTTGATGGATTGTCTGGTTACTTTCTGTATAGTGCATTTGGTCAGCATTCCCATGTCTAAGCTAATAAAATTGCCATCCCCTAACCCTCATCATACGAAGACGTTCAGCTTTTCGGGTCAGAAGTCATGTCGTATCCATTTACCACTGCAAAGGTGAGAATACTTTGATATGCATTGATCATAGGAATAGTGTAATGTTAAACATTGTGTTTACAAATATGGAGATAATCAAATCAGTACTTTAGAGGTTCGCACTGCGTGAGGTTAACTCGTGAAGTAAAATTGGGACTTGTCCACTTATCATGGATACAGATATTGTTAGATGTTGGGTCACCTTTATAGCTATGATAAGGTAGGGATGGCAGTATCCGTATTGAACTTGCTGGCTTACTTGTCATTGTCATGGGTATAAGTGTTGCCAGACGCTGTTTCAATTTTTAGTGGAATGTCCTATATTTTCCTGACGGAATTTGGACGTAACTGCTACAACATGGGTCTGCGTTTAGTTAGACTATTTATTGAGTTGCAGCGGAAGTTCTGTTATTTTAATTGCAATCCTTGATGACCTTTTTAAATTACGTTGAGCACATTATAATTTACTTCACCACAAGCTTCCTCGGTCTTTAATCCCTTTGCATGGCTTAAGTAGTGCTAGAGTGCCATTTTGATGCCCCAAGCGGAACATCGAAAATACTCGGGAACAGTTATGTTTCATCAAAGTTTACAATCAGTTCACGTTATGCATGAATAAGTGTTAGTACTAGTGGAACAACTGCGTGTTGGTGGTCCAGACTAGCGGAGTCGATCATAAGGAAGTAACCAAAGCCTTTACAGCTATGGTAAATCCCCCAAAACGATAGAAAAAAAACCTGTAGAACAAACCTTGGGCAAACCTAGAGAATACGCTATTGCCCGATTATTGTAGAATCGTCCGATTTTGAGGAATTTCGTTGAAAATGAGAAGGCGACGGTATGGTGTACAGCCATGATATTGGCCTGGCGAAGTAATGGGTATACCGTTTCGGTATGCAGGAAGTTCCGCGAAGTGCCACATTCTTCGTCTGCGAAAAGTTCAGCGTGTTAAACATATTGTGAATTTTTTTTTCATAACATTTTGTAATGTAATGTAATGTTTATTTCAACCCATCGTACAGGAAGGAGAAAATGATGGAGTATAATAAAGAAAGAAAGTAGAAAAAGTACAGAAAAAAGATTACAGAACAAAGAGAAACAAACGACAAGTCACAGAGGGAAAAAATTACACTTATAAATAAAAAAATGTAAAAAAACAGTCACTTGCCACTCATGGCCGCTCTTACTGCATTTTACTCGTTGACATAGCTCAACCAGGAAGGCTGTCGCCAGAATTCAAAACTGCAAACCCGCACCGTTCCCTTCCTCTGTTTAGTATTCTTGAGGGGTCGGCAACTTTTCAAATTCAAACTTCACCGTCCCTTCCTCGTTTTAGTATCCTGACAGGGGTAGGCATCAAGTTCAGTGAGGGGTTGGCAACTATAAAATTGTAATTCACCTTTTCATTTCTTGTGCTGACGGTAGGCGACTGAAATTCTCCGAGTCCAGCGAGGGGTCGGCAACTAAGATATTTCAAGTCCACCATTTCCTTCCTCGTTTTAGTACCTCGAAAGTACTAAACGAGGAAGGAAACTGGAAATATTAAATTAGTCTTCTTTGAGGGGTCGGCAACTTTTTAAATTCAAAGTTCACCATCTCTTCCTTGTTTTAGTATGCCCTTCCTGGTTTTAGTATGCCTTCCTGCTTTTCTCGCGTTCCCCTCCCTTTCTGGTTTTAGTCGATCCCCGAATTTTGCTTTCCATGTTCTCAACAGTCAGTGCTTTAGTTTGTTTCAGCGTCTTACCAATCGGAATGCCAAGGTACATCAGTTTATCACACGGCTTAACTGTAATACAATCTAAAGCTACATTAACAACGGATGAATCACTATTATCGTTAAAAAGCAGCACTTCACATTTTGCTGTATTCATAGACAATCCTATTCCCCGATTCGAAAGCTAAAATGTTTTGTGGCAAAAAAATGGTTTATTTTTTGCCAAGCAGATCTTATAAGTTTAAAAACTGCCAAAAATAATATTTCCTAAGAAACATGTTTTTTTGCCAAATAATGGATCTCCTGGAAGAAAAATGTTTTTTTGCGAACATTTTTTTTTGCTAGGCACATTTTTCGCCAAAAGCAGGATTTTTGCCTATATACATCATGTTCCAGCGAAAAAATAAGGCGTCATGCACAATCCGTTTGGTATCGAATAATCGGGTATGGATTATCAGGATATGTGCACATTACACACAAAGAACACCTGTTGATTGTAGGGTATGTTAGTGTTACTACAGGGAATATCAGCACTTTCCCTAGACAACCAAAGCAGTAAAAAATAAATGCTGTTTACGAACTAGGTAAACCTTCGGTTCCGCTGGTTATTCTCTATCACTGTGTCAGTAAAGCTGTCTAGTCAACTGTTTGTTTTCTAAGTTTCTGAGTTTACAACCATTTTATTTTTTCAGGATGTAACTGTTGTAAGCAGTTAATCAGAAAAAAGTAAAGAGTAGAGCCATTCGGAACTGACATTCCTTTCTCTGCAAGAGTACGGTTCTGCGGTCGCGCGTCTTCGGCGAGGCATGTTTCATTCGTTCCTGAGGAACGTCGCCGAACTATAGTGCAGTGTGTGTATTGCTCGAGTCGAGCTTGTTGGAGAATCGCTTGTGTCGCTAGCTTGAAATTTTGGATTGCATAAGTGGATGAAAACTGATCCATCGCTTTTGCAGGAACGGTAGATGGTCTAAAAAGGATTTAACAACGTCAAACATGGAGGAAGAGCTACGTTGTGCTGTGTGTAAGCAGATGTTCACTAATCCAGTATTGCTGCCCTGTTACCATGCAGTATGCTTGGGTTGTGCTATCCAGATCCAACAACCAGTGCAGAACTCTGACATGATGGAAAATATCGACAATGTCGATGCCGACAAGTTGTCTGTTCTGAGTGAAACCGACAGTGGTGTTGTATGCAATAGTCGACCATGTAGTTACATTGGTTCGCCTGGATTTCAGGTGCAGTCGCCCCCTTCGAGCACCTTGTGTTTTTCCTTGACATGCCCTACCTGCAAGAAGGCGACCTTCTTCGACGAGCAAGGCGCGAGGAATCTGCCCACATACAGTCTAATGTGCCGAATTCTTGAGAAGTACTGCGAAGCTCGAGATATCGGCTCTAACTGCGAACTATGTGAAACTGTACGAACGGATGCCACTGTCTTCTGCGATCAGTGCCAAGTGTTTTACTGTGAAGAATGCCGGGAACGCTGTCATCCCATGAGAGGACCGCTTGTCAAACATTCGCTGCTAAGTCCTCAGCAGGGAAAAATTCTTCTGAAGAACCGGCAAGCCCAGAAAACAAAATCTGCCGAGTCAGGCCGATGTTTTGACCACCCGTGTGAAGCCCTCTCTTATTATTGTCTTCTGTGCAGGATCCCAATGTGCAGTCTCTGTGTAGAAGAGCAACGGCATGGCAGTCATGACGTGCAACCCCTTCCTTCGATCTGCAAATCGTCTAAGGTAGGCTGACGAATCTCCTTGCCAATTCGGTCGTTCGACGAAGTGTCGATCCCTTGCCGCTGCTGGAAAAAAAATGTAACGCAGTACATCTTTCTTTCACGTTAATTCAGCTGAATTTTATATTCAGCAGTGTTTCGGCCTTTTTGGCTGGAACCTTTTTGGTAGTTATTAAAACTGCTACCAAACTGTAGGCTACTCGCTGTCAGCTTGGCCTGAAGTAATACTTATCCTTGGTTCTGTTTTAGTTTTTTGACTACAGATCTGGCTGAGGTTGACTACAGATTCTGGCTGAGCTGAGGTTCAGCTTCTTCGATAGAGCGAATTCGATGGTCTTTTTGAACCATCTTCAAAACTGTTTGCCTGCTCAGAAGCGATCGCTCATAGTAGCCAATTTCAATCCACTAATCTACCCCCTCCTCATGAAAATAAGCAAGGCGCCAAAATTGTGATAAATAGCAATTACGTGGTCCACGAGAACTGCCAAGTGTTTGAATTTCAATTCAGGCTTTATCACCCCTGGTGATTCCTATTTGCATAGCACCTAGACAAAGACGATTCTTCGTGGCAAAATGTCATGGAACACAATTTAGTAGTTGGAGTGGTAGCCCTTATCGCGGCGCTTAGGCTGACTACATAATTTGGGCAAATTTAATCGTATGCAATGCAATGTCGGTAATAAAATTATACGGTTCCTATAGCCGAACACCCACTTTGTATATTCTCGTGGTATGCTAGTAGACAGAAAAGTCGAGTAATTGATACAAAACAGTTTATACGGGGCTGTATCAAAGAATTTATTTGTGGGGGGAGGTCCCTGCAGGTCCGACAGAGGTCAACTATCAGTCAGTCAAAGTAGGGCTCCTGAGAACATCTGAATTAGTGTTGTGGGTCTTAATTTTACCGTGTAGCCGAACTCTGCACTGTTCTAAGCTGACTAACTGCGGGCGAAAGAAAGTTCTGCCCCTGCTGTCGGCCAGAAGGCCATACCAACAACAGTCATAGCCGGTTGGTGGGTTACAGATTGCGCGTCTGTAGCTTATTGCTACTAAGCAAGGACGATCGAAGATGCTACACTGGCGTTGGAAACACATTGTCAACAGAAAATGCGGAACGGACGCAACAAACAATATAAACCACACAGGAAATTCTTTCATGTTTTCCATGGCCTCGAAAGGCCGATAATTAATTTGTATTTCGACTTCGTTTCCAAATTGGTATTCTTGTAACCAGTACGAGCAGCGCTGAAGCTTGAAATTAAAATGTTAAGAAGAGATGAACAGCTTTGCTTTTTCTTTGTGTAACTACCTTTGTGGCCCTGGACATTATTCTCACCCACGATTTGACACTTATAGATCAACACGTTTAGATTTCGTTTCGCACTTAGTTAATAGCCATTATCGCCAGAGGTATGGAGTGGATCATTGTTCTTGTCACGCCATGGCGGTCTTAAGCCGAATTTCATACTCGACCGACTGCGGTTTTAAATTGCTCGTTTTCATAGGTGTATTTATGGACTCGCTTCATGCTAGATAAGTAAACACTGTACCGCATTATCCTATTTAAGCTTTGTCTAATAGTTGATCCTTCGTTGAATTATGGCGGCGATAAATTGAACTTTCTGGATTGGTCGGCCATGGTTCCTTGTTTTTGTTTAGTGGCTACCATGGATATTTGATTAGGGGTAATTACGTGTGGAAGCAGTTCGATACATCTAGCCTGCTTGACAGAAGCAGCGTTGTTTATGATTTAGTCCTGTTTGGCATTGTTCAAGTTGGTGTAATAAGCTGCAGGAGGATTTTCTGCTTAATTGTTTCTTGACTCGCGAGAGCAAACCATGCAGGCGACGATTTGAATCAAATCTGCCGAGTAATCTTCCGCTACTCAACGTTTTTAAAGCAGTAGATTTTGTATATGGTGGAAAATGGTGACTATGGTGACCAATCGATTGGAAGGCTTGTTGTGAATACGACCGTACCTTTTCTTGGGTAAAATCGTGGCACCAGCCAACTTTTTTCACAAAAACAGAAACCAAATCCAACCTTTAGTGCTCGCCCTCGCCGACTCATTAACTGTTTAGTGCGTTTGATAGTAGCCTATTCACGAGTTTAGCACTGTCAGAAGTTTTATAACAGATTGTTATCTGTTATAAAACTGTTATAAAACTTATCTGTTATAAAACGAGGATGTGCTGTTTCAACAGATAATGCGTAACAGATAACACTTCGATGTCGTTCACGATGTTATCTGCTGTGTTTAAAAACGTTATGCATGAAATGTTATGCATAACAAGCTTTGTTAGGAAGAGCATAAAAACCATCTACTGACTTTATTCCTTATCGTCATGATGTCGGAAAACTCAGCAGATACTTTTTGGCGGTTTTTCGGTTCTTCCTGATGGTAACGCTTATTATGCATAACATTTTGAAATACAAAAGATAACATCCGAAGTGTTATCTGTTACGCATTATCTGTTGAAACCGCGCATCCTCGTGTTATCTGTTATGAAACTTCTGACAGTGAGTCAGAAGTTGTTTATTTCAGATTTTTCAGCAGAAACTATTTGAAAACTTGACATTAAGAATGAACGAAGTAGACACTGCCAATTAACTATTGTTTTCATTTTACTTCTTATGCATGAACAGGCTAAATGTATTGATTTCTCTTTAACTTTTCGTCTAGGAGCTATTTTGACGTTGCCCACTTGATGTAGCCTACTTGCAAATCGCTGGATAATTGCACGGTTGTACCGAGTGGTGATCTAGACGAGAATGTCTGTGCGAGAATGTTTGTGAATCAGCCCCCTCAAAGGACCATACTTTTACTCTTCGAGCTCCAATGTTTTAAAAAGTTGAATACTTGAAAACTGGATTCTGCTTTCAACAAACTACATACGGCTTTGGCTGTTTTAAGCCTGTTTCCAGGCTCGTTGACTTCTGGCAAAAATACGGAAAATTTTACATAACAGTTTTTCTGATGAACAAACTTCTCATCGGCAGCATGCTACCCATTGAAGGCGGAGAAAAAATGTAGCTGAGACAATACGATTCGCATTCAGTTTGGGCTTAAAGTTTAACTGAAAAGCCAACTTATTTGTGTATTATTTAACTGAACACACTGCATTATTTGGCTTGTGTTAAGTTTTTTTTTCACTATTGGCTCTAGTATGATGTTCAGAATGTCTACGGCCGTCGTCACAATTCAGAATTCTACCATGACGCGGAAAATTTGAATATCAATACAAACGCAGCTTTTCAGTGACCAGTGATCAGCTCGCGGAAGGTAGCTAATTGTCTGAACGCTTACTTTTCGTAAATCATTTTCGTCAAGCATGCAACACAGGTACACGCGATTAGAGGTACCACAAATCAGACAGGGAAATTCCACTATATGAAAATCGATTATTCGTGAACGGCGGAGCATTTTCATTGGGTCTTCGAGCCTCTTCAAGTGAATAAGTGATGGGTGCCTAGATTTTCATGTCTCAGCCCTTTTCAGTTAAACTTTAAGGAGTACTTGAAGCTTTTTAACTTAGGCTGTAGGATCGTGTCGTCTAATAATGAGAGTTCGAGAATCTTTTCAAATGCAGATAACATTGAAAATAGATACCCGGACTATCTTTTGTGAGTATCCTACTCAGTCCTAGTGCCTGCTGTCAAACGTAGAATTTTGTATGCAAAGCAATGCAGACGAGCCGCGAAAAAAAAACGGTACGCTGCTAGTCATCTCACTTCGGCCTTCCAACCGAGGCACAAACCTGAATGTTCAAGCGCTCCGAGAATTGTCCGTCTCTCCGGCTTTAGGACCGAATGCTTGGCTTAAAATCCTACTAGAAGGAGCTTGCTACAGAACTCATGAGAAGTGGTCATCACAGCCTTTAGAAAGGTGTGTTAAAGATCTGACGGCCAGGATTATCAAGGCCTTTGTGCAAACCAGATTCCGCTAGAGTAGAGGTATGCTTATGCGAACGTCTGCTAACAGTGAACGATCGCCGAAGAAAAAACTAAAACCCAAGCCAGGCATTTTTTCCTATCAATACTAGTAGTAAATCACTCACGCTTTGTCACTTTTTGAATACTTTGCTTATTCACAGCTGAAAGTGACTCAGCTGACACCTCGTTTGCTTTTTGTAATTTGAAAAGTTTGCCACGAGGAACGCACCTTCAATGGAGAAGACGGCGGTCCGAACCTGCAGATGCCTTCAAAAGAGGAAGGACCTTTTTAATGAATTCAAAATCAAAGAAAGTTAATTGGATTTCTACTTCAAGTTTGTGCAAGGATAACTCTGAAATAGTTGGCTGTTAGCTGACATCAAGTTTATTATTTTTCTTTACCATTTTATTTTTGTATATGCAAGGAAGAAAGCCAAGGTAGTGGAACAGTTAAAAAAGTGTTCAAATAAGCATACCTCTACTGTACACGACTTGGTAGGGGTTTCTTCTCATTCGTGGTTGACTGGTTCCCTCCAGATATTGTTACGTGGGAGAGAACTAAAGAAGGACATACTCAGGATGTGGCCATTTTAACCATAATTCTTATGCAGATTCAGTTCTGAGTCGAAACAGGATTTATTCCGGAAGTTTCCCTGATTCAAAGAAATGGTTTGTAGTTGAAAGTTAGTTAGTTTAAAAACAGTAAAAGAAATAATATAGAAAATAGAATATGAGTAAATAGTACTTGTATTCCTCATTTAAATTGTGTTTATTTTCTGTCTTAAAGCCTATTTCATTATTCATTTGGGTTGAATCTAGTTCCTTCTAGTCTGAGGCTGTTCATGATGTAATTTACCTTGCGCGTTAGCTCGATTGATTTTTTTTGTTATTGTTAATTTAACATTCTGCTTTGTACGGCGTGCCCTGGAATGGGGTGGTGGATATGCGGTGAGTTTGTATTAGCCTACATTGTATATTTAATTTTAGGTCTTTTATTCAAACAGTGTACACAACGGATACGTCAGCTACTATTCTTCATCAGCGATATTTCGGCCCTTCTTGGCAAGGGTCCTTGTCAGGCTGTCAATCCTCTGGGTCAACGTCGGGGAAGGAAACAAACCTGTAATAAATAACTGAAGCTTCTACCGACTATAAATATCTTATTAAAGTAAATTACCTTCAAATACCACTGTAATGAAAAAACTAGTTCTGAGATTTTATTTTTGACACGGACCCTGTTTTTGCTGCACGATAGGGGCGATTTTAGGTCTGTTAACGACACGAGCTTGTCTCCCCGTTTCTACCCGCGTTATAACGTTTTTTGTACCATAGGCTAGACTATATTGAACTGAATGAACTGAAATGAACTGAACTCAATAAATAAAATATATATGGTAATAACCAAACGGAATACGATATAATTACACTATAATAAAGAACAAATAACGTGCTAAAAATCTTTTAAGCAAGTATTTGCAACTCGCCACTTTTGAAAGCGGAGTAAGTCAAATGTAGTAGTCGGTCATGGGGAATAGTTGTTTTATATGTATTAAACAGTTGGTGAGGTTCCTCAGGTTAGCCCTAGCCCATAAGGATACGTTCTTATAGAAGGTATTATTTTTGTTTGTTTGTGTTTATTTTTCATGCATTTGCCATGGCCTTTGGCTCTTAGTGTAAATAAAATCTTATCTTACCTTATCCTAAAAGAAATACGCATAAATTACCACCTGGCTGTCCATGTTTTTGCTTATCCACCTACATTATTTAAATATTTAAAACTCCAAAGAAGTTTATTAGCTAGTTGATGCCGACATTTGACAGCCCTTACCAGGGATAAACATGCTAACAAACTGTCATTGAAGTATTTTGTTCACTCAGGCGGGTCATCAGTTTCTTTGTTTTCTTCGTCGCATAAATTTCCAGTCTTTGGCCAGAAAATACTGGAGAACGTCGGATGCAGGTTGGACAGTGCTGCCCATATTTATTTTCTTTTTAAAGGAACAGAAAACTTGACTCGGGGAGCTAGCTGACATATCAAGAATGTAACCTGAGTCGATATTGAGAGTAAGAAAAATTCTCGTTACGACCCTTGCAGTTTCCGGGCAGTTTCCGAGAATTCGACTTTTGAGTTAGTAGAAAAAAAAGCAAAAGGTTTGTGTGCCGGGAGTAGGAATCGAACGCACGACCTCTTGACTACTATCCCGAAGTGTTAGTCAACACGGCCAAAGGCGAACTTTTACAGTGCATAAGTGCATAATTACAGTGCATAAGGGGCAAGGGCCTGCCAGCTAGCTTTGGGAACATTAAGGGGGGGGGGTCGAGATAACAAAGAAGGGGGGTCCTGTCGACAATAAGTCCCTGTATGTTTATCTAAGCCCCACAGGTCGGTTTGATGGCCGAAAGTTGCGTAGTCAAGTTTTCTGTGCCTTTATGACGTCAAAGAAGTTTATTAGCTAAATGTTGCCGGCATTTGACAGGCAAATTGTCATTTAAAGGACCGCTCTTGCTTATTCTGCCCTTTATAATATCCCTAGCTCTCTTGTGGAATTGTAAGCTTCTAAAATCCCCACCTTCCTCCATTGTTTCATTTCAGTTTTTCGGCCGTGCCGAGTTTTGCCCGTCACACAACGTAAAGTTTGCCGTAATCTTGAAGGTCCACTGACAACTCTTTCACATAGGATATGAGAGTCTTCTGTTTGTGACTTTTTATTGGCTTAGTTTTCCGTGTTTTTAACCACGGCGCGTTCAGTTTTCAAAGGTTTTGCGCCCAGCCGCCGCGTCGGAGAGCAGGAAGGCTGGACCGAGTCGACAAGCGCTAACAAGAAAATCGCTAAATTCAGGTGGAAAGTAATAGTACTTTCGAAAAAAGTTTTCTGTCTCTGATCCATTTTCAAGTCATAAGAGTTGTGCTTTAAGTATTTTGTTCAGTCAGCCCGGTCTTCAGTTTCTTTGTTTTCTTCGTCCAGTTGTTGACCCTGCGGCTATGCTGTCTGCTTTGGAAAAACATCGGACTCTCGGTCAAGTGTTTGTTTAGGTCTCTACCTTCCTCCTAGGATTCTCTTTTGTGTAAACAGTCGGGGAAAAAATTATTCAGTTGCCCGCTGACTGACGCGGCTCCAAGACGGCGGGCTCGAACCAAATTTCTAGCACTTCTTCTTTCGGCCTCGTGATACAAACGCGTCAATCAAAGCCACTATGCCCCGGCGGCACCAATGACACAGAAGTGCTGATGCTATCGTTGTGAAATAGCAGAGCAGTCTAACAGACCGTTTTTCTGTCCGCTCAAGTGGATGGCGACTCTGATTTACGTGTTTGTCACTATAGGCGTGTCTGTTAGTGAAATTAGCACGTCGTTAAGATTGTTTAAAGCATTTAATGGTCAAAGACTCAATGATTGATAAGCTGTGCTGCACTGTCAGAAGTTTCATAACAGATAACACGAGGATGCTCGGTTTCAACAGATAATGCGCAACAGATAACACTTCGGATGTTATCTGTTGTGTTTGTAAACGTTATGCATGAAATGTTATGCATAACAAGCTTTGTTAGGAAGAGCCAAACAAGCATCTACTGACTTTATTCCTTATCGTCATGATGTCGGAAAATTCAGCAGATACTTTTTGGCGGTTTTTCAGTTCTTCCTGATGGTAACGCTTATTATGCATAACATTTGAAATATAACAGATAACATCCGAAGTGTTATCTGTTACCCGTTATCTGTTGAAACCGCGCATCCTCGTGTTATCTGTTATGAAACTTCTGACAGTGTGCAAATCAGATATCCACACTGCCTCGCGATTAGCTTGCTAAGTAGGATTAGTTAAAAATTGTGAAATTGGTGAACATTCGCTGTAGTTCTATTAACCTGTATGACAGAAATTTCGTAAATAAGAAAAAAAAACCTATGGATAGGTCACTGTGCGGATTGAACTAAGAACTAGGTGGGGTCTTTACTGGCAGGCCTACAAAAGAAACGTGGAAGCAGGCAAAATTGACATGGATCTTATACCTTGCCTGTCGAAAAAAAAAAGTTAAAATGTCACAGAGAAGAAAACAAATTCAGCTCAGAAATCCTGAAACTTTTGCTAGGATGTTTTAGCCGTGTACCACAGTTCAGTTTCAGTACTGCATTTGATTCATTAGTGTTAATTAATGAAGGGGGCTGTATTGTCAGGCCGGGAAATTACATTCGTTTCGGAATTCCGGTACCTCGGCTTTCTGATAACGGATGACCTGACTGACGATACCCAGGCGAAAGCCTCGCTATCTTGTCTTATGAAAAGAGCCAACTTCCTTAAATGGAAATTTGGTGGTTGCTCTGAAAAGGTGAAGCTTCACCTGTTCAGATCATATTGCTACCAAATATTTGGCCTTGCTTTGACGACGAATCTGAAAGGTACGACGCTAGCTTCACTGACAGTGGGGTATAATCGAGCAGCACGTAGGTTTTTTCGTCTACCGCCTATATGTAGTGTGTCTGCTGAACTAGTGGGAAGGCGCTGGTGTACTCTCCGGGAAATAATGCGGAAGGCTCGGTCGAGCTTATTCCTGCGTATCCAGAAATCAGAGAATAGCCTTGTTAGACTGGCAGCTGATCCATTATTCACGTCACTACCAGTAGTTGCTAGTCTTATGGATTAATTTAGCATTAGAGTCGTATGTGTGTTGTTTTGTTTGTTTTGAGTAGTATGTGGTTTCTTTTTTTTGTTTTTGGCGTAAGCTGAAATAAAAGTGATTGATTGATAATTGACAAAGGTGCATAAATAAAAACTTCTGCTCATTTTCACCTTGGTAAGGAGGTATTGTGGGACCATAATGAAGTCTATACTGCTTTAAAGTTTAACTGAAAAGGTCTTAGATAGGACAGTCTAGTTCTCTATCACTTATTAACTTAAAGAAGCTTGAAAACCCGGCGAAAATGCATTACTTCGTTGCTCCGCTATTCACGAATAATAGATTTCCAAATAGTGGAATTTCCTCGTCTGATTTGTATTCTCTATGTGCTTGGATCTGTGCTGTATGCTCGACGAAAATGATTTACGAAAAAGAAGTGTTCACGCAGTGAGGTACCTTCCGTAAGTGATCACTAGCCACTGAAACGCCGCGTATGTACCGAGATTAAATTTTTCTGCGTCATAGTAGAAATTTGCGTTGTGAGGACGACTGTAGATATTTTGAACGTCATTCTAGAGCAAATAGTGAAATAAAATAATCTCTTAACACAAAAAAAAATGCAGTGTATTCAGGTAAATGATGCAAAAATAAGTTGGCTTTTCAGTTAAACTTTAAGTGTATACACACGCCATAGATCATGTCGGGAAGTATCAACGCGTAAGGATCCGCTTTAAGTAAGCGGTAGGAACCGTGACAGGCCTCGTTCCGCTCGGCTACTCTTTAAATCCCGTACAAAAATCGATTTATGGCCCCAGAAAGCCACCAATCCTAGGTTGCTATTAAGAGGGTTTTCGCGAGCTGGAAAGCAAAGTCGGAATCAATTTCCAATGGTTTTCGCGCTACTTCGGAAAGTTGCTGAACTTTCCAACCCGGTTTTCGCGCTTCGGAAACCGAAGCAGCTATCCCGGAAAGTGATTGCCGGAAAGTTGAATGTTTCGGCGGGAATTTCAAAGGTGTGGGAAAAAAACAGTGCAAGTATCACTAATAAATAAAGAATAATGGCAAGCGTTATTAGGGTGGCTTCGATGGAATATATGAGAATCAAAGAACCGTTAAGTGAACCATATTTATTAGAAATAGTTTTTTAATTTAACATTTTCCCGGCGATGTCAGCTTTCCATGTGTTTTCGCGATCGGTCCAGCGGGGAAGTGGAAAGTTATCCCGGGAATCGCTTTCCCACAGTTTTCGCGATGCGCTTCGCTCGCCGGAAAGTGATTCCGAGATCTCGCGAATACCCTCCTATTACGTAAGCTTCCCTGCTATGCAAACGCCTACGCAAACTGCCCGGCTTGTACGATCCTAATATGAAATCCGCTCGCTTTCCCTGTTTTCTTTCCTTTTAATTGTGTGGTTACAGAATTCTTTCTTCTCTTTCCAGACGGAGTTATCACAGTCTCTGCAGCAACTCTCGGAAAAGGCACGAGCCGTGACCGAATTCATTCAGCGGCTAAAACTAGCATCCGAGAAGCTTAACGTAAGTTCTCTTTCCTTCCGGGGAATCTGTGCATGGTTATTTGGCTTTGATTAACTGGCTTTGAATCTGTTACCTTCAGTTGATTGGTTATGTTTTTGCGCGTTTTTTTGTTGTATCCCGAACGAAAAGTAATGCTTATTTAAAGACCTAGTCCAAACATTCTGTTTACCTTCGGAAGCTACCAGTTCATTTAGATTTGAACTTGATGGCCGGATTGCTGTTTTGATTAATTATTCTTGTTACGTCTTCAGGAGTACCACACTGGTCTTAGTTTTTTAATTTATTTGTATTTGTAATAAACGGTTGGAGCATTAGATGGAAATTATTATTTTGATCCTTGGCTCCGTACGTGCCATAACGGCTGTCCCGGATAATCGGCTGAGATTCAGTCCAGACTGAATTATTTCAAATCTAATAATCTTTTAATTTTCACAAATATAAATGTTAAACTTAACGAGCTGCATAGAAAGCCTTCGGTCGCAGCGTTTTCTCCACATCACGGACTTGTCCGTTTCTTGGAAGTGTAAATTTGTATTCGAATTTAAAGACCTAATCCAAACATTCCGTTTACCTTCTCTTAGTGATCGCATACCACGGGTTTGTTTAGATTTGAACTCGATTGCCGAGTTGCTGTTTTGGCTCGTGAAGAAAACCACGTGCAACGTCTTCTTTTCTAGATGGCGGAATTTTCCAGGATTGATTAGCAAAGAATTATAAGACCTAACTGATAATTTTTGTGTGTCTTCAGAGGTACCACACTGGTCTTGGTTTTATAATTTGTTTGTATTTGTAATAAACAGTTGGAGCATTAGATGGAAATTATTATTTTGACCCTTGGCTCCCTACGTGCCATAACAGCTGTCCGGGATAATCGGCTGAGATTTAGTCCAGACAGAGTTATTTCAAACCTAGGAAATTTGGTGGGTGTTTTTTTTTTAATTTGCTCATTGTTCTACGGTGTTCTTAGTGGTTTTGAACATTCATAGTGACAGTAGGGATGGTTAGCATTGTGTGTGTGGTAGAAAGACCATTTTTTGTGGCCCGCTTTAAGTTGTGTTCTTTCTTTTTTTGATGTACTCCTATTTCTATTTTACAGGAGTGGGTAAAGGATTCTTTCATTCATTCATATTCGAAATCTGCCCGACTGCGTGTTCCTCCGTCTGTCTTTCTGGGAACCCGGTAATTAAAGAACGGATTGAAATATGGTTATGAAGCTCCGTTTGTATACCCGTCAGTTCAAGACTCAACAGTGAGGTAGACAATGTTTGGACGAAAACGGTTTCCCGGCAAAATGAGTAGTTTTTTTTAGTAATTATTCATATTAAACGCATAGAAGATTCCAGACGGAACAACTCAAAGCGTTTTTCCGCGGCATATTTTGTCTCACATATTTCTGAGTGCTTGCCGCGGAAATGGAAGTGTTTGCCACACACTCGACACTTAATTTTAAACTCGCGGAAACACCCTTTTGTCTGTTTTTGACAGTAATTTCAGACTACACTGTCACTAGATTGCGCATAACACTTTCAAGAATAATACCTTTTCACTTAGAAATAAAGTGCTATGACCAATTAAGTTTACACTATTTCGTGCCTAGATCTCCAACAACACCTTCAATTGGTAAAAATACTAACGGGAACGAAAGAAAATAACATATAACATCCCAAAGTGTTATCTGTCGAAACCGCGCATCCTGCTGTTGTCGTTATGTAACTTCTGACAGTGTAGTATTTTTACCTATTGAAGGTGTTGTTGGAGATCTAGGCACGAAATAGTATAAACTTAATTGGTCATAACACTTTTTTCTAAGTGAAAAGGTGTTATTCATGAAAGTGTTATGCGCAATCTGTTATGAAACTTCCGACAGTGTAGTGAACAAAAAATGAAATCTAAATAAGTAGAACATCCCTTACCATTCTTTACCAGAAGGATTCTCAGTTTTATGTCCATCTGCTTGATAAAGTAGCTATTTTATTATTTGGACTTTAGTTTGCAGTTGAATTTAATTTATCGCTAAGTTCGAGCTGCATCTCACGGAAACGGGTTCCAGAAAAAACAAGCCCCCCCCCCCCCGGAAATAATGCCACGCAAACAGACCTGTGGGCCACACTCCTAACACTCATAAGCGATTCACAGCCTCTAATGAGACCGCGGAAAAACGCCCGTTATAAAATACTTCAATGCTAGAGGAACAAATATTCCTTCAGCCCAAGCTGACTGCGAATCATATCTGATGGTGCAAAGGGATACGTCAGCAGAATTTTTATTGGAGCTATATTTCGGCCCTTCTTGGCAAGGGACCTCTTCAGGCTCAATACCGCTCAAGTTGGAAAAACGAACTTGTGGGAAACGGGCCGAAATATAGCTCCAGTAAAAATTCAGCTGACTTATCCGTTTGCACCATCAAATATGCTAGAGGAACTGCACAACCACAGGTCTGGCCATTGTTCAAAGAAGTTCCGGCGTGACAGTTAGGCTCATCAGTGTCTACATCAGTCAGGGTCCGAGAAAAAGTCTGCCAACCCGATTACCAACACCGTAACCGACAATGGCTGTAGAACTTTGGACCTCCCGCACTGTTACAGTTTCTTGTTAAACCTCACCTTTAGTCCCAATGAACCCGGGATTCTCATCCTCACCGTTAACGAGAGAATTCGAGAAGCGTGGAAGACAAGAGTTTGCAATATCCGTATAACGCCCGTGGAACGCGTCGAAGTCTAGCTCAATTAATGATTCTCAGACGACAGAATATTGATGAGGGAGGCTGTTGAACAAGAGAGATGCTGATTGAAATGATCAATCTCTGTGAAGCCCTAATTAGCAACCCTAATTATACCTGTGAGGCCGTGTTGGAGGCTAACCAGTAATTTGGGGAAGTCAAGTGATTAAAATCAACAAGCGATTTCTTCTGTTTGAAGCGTTGATCAAGATAGGGGTATTTAGAACGAAGTTTAGATGAGAGGTGCAGCACTCAGATCGCCAAGTTTATGCAAGGTATATAATGGTGTATCTTTTCAGGCAAGCTGCGAAGAAATTGAAAATGCCATATCAACTCAGATTTCTGCGATCATCGAGGCGTTGAAAGCACGAGAGCAGGAACTAATAATCTTTGCTCGGCAAGATAGAGATTCAAAGGTAATGTCCTTGATATGTCTGCTTTACACTTGACATCCCTGTGAGATGAATAAAAAAAGCCCCAGCGCAGGCTAGCAAGAAACACATAAAACGCGGTCATCGCGACTAATCTGACGGGCTAGAGACTTCCTAAAATGTTAAGAAGTCTCTAGCCCGTCAGATTAGTTGCGAGGAACAAATATTTGTTAGACAAAATAGTGTATTGTCGTAAATTCAATAATATTTCGGGGCATTCTTTTTCGAGAGAATTATTGATCCAGAATGTCAGAGTTTAGATATTTTTCGAAGAAATGTGTGAAATCTCAAAGCACATAGCCGTGTGCATAGGTTCGGTTTGCTGTATTAAAAGATAATTAGTGAATTAGTAGAAAATTGCGCAGATTTTCAGCCTTGCAGGGTCTGAGATCGCAGACGAAAATAATAAATTGTCCGTCCATCTGCCTGTAATAACGATAACTTCCCAAGTTTTGTAGATATTTTAATGGCTTGATGAATCGTCAACTTTTGGGCATGGTGCCCCATCCTCCGGGCATGCCCCTACGTATGGGCATGGTGCTCGTCCATTAGAGCACCATGCCCTGCAGCAAAGGCATGGTACCCCCATACAAATCAGGCGAACTGAGAATCTGAAATGGAAATTTGCTTCACAAACAGATTTTTGTGAGGGTACCATGCCCATACCCAAGTGTGACCACACCGAGAATCTACCAAAATAAGAAATAAGGATTCCAGTTTGCCGATATGTCTATCGGTGTTCAGCCAACTCAGTCAAAAAAGGCAGTTTATGGGTACGAACAGACAGACGACCTACAAACGAAACAAGGAGGACAGGTTTGCCGAATTTTGACGACAACGAACGGAATGGAACGAAAAATTGTTTGACGGTGCATTAAAACAAACAAAACAAAAAAATGGTTTAACCAACGAGCAGGGGCGTCACTAGCCTTTTACCTTGGGGGGGGGGGGGGGGGCGTCCAGTTTGTGCCCACGGACTGGTTGCATGCCCAAGCGTTGGGGCACCATGCCCAAAAATTGAGGATATGTTTATGACTGATGGACTCTTCCGATCGAGACGAGATTCATCCATTTTCATTTCATTTTGTTCAATACTAAAAATCTGATTTCTCATAAGTACACTAAAACAAAACAAAAACATTGAGGTCAAGTACAAGACTCCCGAACGGATTGTCGGATTTTGATAAGAGTTAGTGTGTGAACTCTTCAAGTAAGGTCGGATTTACAGCCCGTGTATGCTAATGCGTTTATTACCTCACTATTTTGGAGGAGGAAGTGGTAAGACGTCAAGGGACGTCATTTTTATTTCATTTAATTCAGCACTAAAAATCTGATTTCAGATAAGTATACTAAAACAAAAAAAAACATTGAGGTCAAGTGCAAAGACTTCCGAACGGTCTGTCGGATTTTGATAAGAGTTATAAGCCGGGTTGACAGCCCGTGTATGCTAATGCGTTTTTTACCTCACTATTTTGCAGGAGGAAGTGGTAAGACGTCAAGGGATCGAAAAAGGTTATCCGTTTGGGTTGCTTGGGGCGGTTGGTATATGAGTACAACGACACTTAAAAAAAAAACCTTGGCCTTGAATGGATGACTCGGCCGGAACCAGATCTATGATGGGAAATTTATTAATGAACCTAATCGACCAGTGAATCGGATCAGGATTTCGATTCAAGCGTGAACAACGGATGCTAGGTATGGATATGCTTAGTATTTCGATTGGATGTACGCTTATAATCGGCCGGGATCTGGTAAAAATCGAAAACGGACCAAGCTGTCTGTAGAAACTGAATTGGGGATTAAAGTTGGCTTAAAAGAATGTCTTGAACTGGAACACGCAACAACTCTGTGTTCTGGCTCTGGCTGATAAGCTAAGTAGTGAGCATTAGGACGAGTAGTTCGACTAGAATCCAGTAAGCAACCGTACTTTCTTCTTGTTGATTTGCAAATATGTGGTGAATATTTCTGCAAATCATACGAAGATGTGCACACACTTAATTTTTGTTGCGATCTTTTCCAGTCAACCACGAATCCCTGATTTTTGGATACCCCATGCCAAACGGTGGATATGTCTAGCGTTTGGCATACCTTATGCCTGTCGCTGGATAAACTATGCCAGGTGCTGGACACTGTAACCCAGTAAAATATTGATGATTTGAGTGAAGCTAAAAATCAACCAATCAGAACTCCTTTATATTGAGGTAGATCAGGGTTAGGTTACCAACAGGTATCCAGCGTTTGGCATAGGGTATCCAGCGTTAGGCATAAGCTATGCCAAATGCTAGATATACCCAGCGTTTGGCATAGGGTTTCCAAAAATCAGGGATTTGTTGTAGACTGATCCTTTCCTCACGGTTTGGTAATCCAAAGGGAGTTGAAAACTGCCGAAGGCTGCAGTTTTCGATTATTGGCAACTGCTATTTACGCCCAAGTGTCATGTATGCGGCCAATTTCCTTTCCTTTTCGCATCAGCCCTGACTGGATAATTTTCTCATTTGCATCTGTTACAGGTTAGAAGGCTGAAAGAGCAAGTTTCGATGTGTACCGGGAAGCTTCAGAAGACCACTGGCCTGCTCCAGTTCTGTATTGAAGCCCTAAAGGAGACGGATCCTTCTTCCTTCCTCCAGGTAATTACTTAATTGGCATACCATGTGATATCTGGTTTCCAAGTGTTCCTCTGTCCGGAAATAGGCAGCATCAGAAAATCAACCCCCTAAGGTGTAGCTATCGGAAGTCGGCAAACTTTTTTTTAATTTGCTAGACTGTTCGAAGGACAAACCACAGAGCAGAAACCACGTCTAGTCGCTTTAAAAAACTCGTATAACCGAAGGATCGCTCTCGAAGGGATATGCTCTGCCAGAAGTTGGATGACATTTATGATATAATAATATAATTGCAAAAATAAGGCTTTCGCCTCTATAAATTTCTCAGGACGCTCTACACACTAAATTGAATTTCAGTCAGGTGGTTGTCGACCGCTGCTTTGAATTGTTTGATATTTTCGACATTTAAAACACTTTCTGGGAGATTGTTCCAAAATACATGGATGTGCGGCCTTGTGTTAAAGGTTATGACGGATAATGAGTATTTATGTTATGACCCCTTTCATTGTTATGTTCCGCGAAAAGATAACACTGAACGGGTCATAATATTCCCCCGTCCGTCATAACACTTAACGCAGGGATTGTGCGTCCATGTGTTTGATATTATCAAACAGATTTGTCAGTGATGTACCGTAACATAACGATTTTATTCTATCCGACGAAAGGTGGTTCTAGCCGATAGAGGCAAGGGGGCCTGGTCCTCTAGTAAAAGAAGAATGGTAAGTGAAATAGGGTGTGTGTCCATAAAAAGCGAAAAAACTGGCTCGGGATAGGGCTTTTTTCATCGGAAGACCAATCTAACAATTAATATATATTAATATCAACTAAAAGCAATGCGTTTCAGCTTTTTTTTTACATGAAGAATTAAATCAAAACCTCTTGTTGTAATTACTTATTTTATTTTGAATGTTTTTTTTTTTGGTGGGGGGGGGGGGATTCTGCGGACGGTCCTGAGCGTAATGCTAATTGTCGCAGTAATCCGGGGCGTCGTAGCTTGGCGGTTAGACAGTACAGAAGCAACTGTGCAAAAAAGAGCGAAACATTAAAAAAATTGCATTGTGTGAGTTCAGTTTAACTTTATTTTACTTGGTTTTGTTTGCACTCAGTACTATGCGTAAACATTTGCTAGGCTTGAATTTCTGTTCTTCTGTGCCGTTCCAAGTTTATGCGAAGTCCGACGTAAAATACCTCTACTCTAGTGCCAGAACCATTTTTGTCCGCTTGGGTAGAACCATTTTTTTGTATATAAAAGTGGTACTGCTACAGTAAAAGAAAGCAGTCATATCATACTTATACTCTGGAATCCTAAAGCAATGAACCACGACTTTCTTGAAATCCTTCCAGCTTATATATCATCAATCAACTCCCCTCCTCTCGTTTATCCCTGTCTGTGTTCTCCGCCTCCACTCTTTTATATGCAAAGAGCTTACCAGTAAATCATTCCTCTTCCTTCAGGATTCTTACCCCAATGAGTTTGTCTCGATTTTTACGGGTAGCCTGTAGGCCATACAATACCGTGTATCTTCAGGTACCGCAAAAGATATGTTTAAAGATAAGAAAACAATTTTTTTTTTTTTTAAATAATTACATCTTTTAATATTTTAATTATTTTATTATATTTTTAATTTAATATTCAATATATATAAGTTTTTTTTAACTATTAATTTATTTATATTTATATTGAAACTAAAAAAAAAAGATATGTCGTCATTTGGGAGAAAAAGTTTGATTGAGACTGGAGAGAAAAAATCCGTTTCAGGTTATTGCGTAAAATTGGAATGAGGCCTTTTGTAGATGTTCGTGAGAGGTACACTTTGAGCGTGTTCCACCCTTCTAACTATAGTAATTGCACTGTCAGAACTTTCATAGCAGATAACACAAGGATGCGCGGTTTCAACAAACAATGTGTAACAGATAACTCTTGGGATGTTATCTGTTGTGTTTGAAAATTTATGCATGAAATGTTATGCATTACAAGCTTTGATAGGAAAAGCCAAAAAACAGCCAAAAAAGCAACTACTGACTTTATTCTTTATCGTCATGATGTCGGAAAACTCAGCAGATGCTTTTGGTGGTTATTCTGCTCTTCCTGATGGCAACGCTTATTGTTCATAACATTTTGAAACATCCGAAGTGTTATCTGTTACGCATTGTCTGTTCAAACCGCGCATCCTTGTGTTATCTGTTGTGAAACTTCTGACAGTGTATAGTTACCATTTCCGTTCCAACCTCACGAAAAGTTACTACGCTGAACGTTCCAACCATATCGAAATAGTAACTATTTGCTTACCATACTCAGGAGCGTAGTAAGCGTGGTCAGTACGGACCTCTGTAACGTGATTGGCTGGATCTCGGGCTGGATTACCCCGTGGAGTGATATTTTGGCGAAAATAGAAAAATGCGTTCCAGCCTTGACGCCAAGAAGCTCAAATTCGTGACGTCATGTGTAGTAACTACGGTAAGTAGGGTGGAACACGCTCTTTGATTCTCAGTTCTAGAAATGTCTCCGTATAAATTAATCCTTCCGTCTGGGTAGATATATTTACTTGTCCGCCTCGGGCGGTGCGGATCAGTGCACTCGAGCACCACCAGGGCTAAGGAGTACCGAACGAAACTTCCAAAGTAGTTTCTTTTGTTCGCGTGTTACGCTCGGTTTATTTGAAAAGGCGGTAATCCCCCCTTAAGTTGTTCTTGGTATCATTTCCCATTCGTAAGTGTTATCTAACATTTTCAGACTGCCGCTGAGATATTTTGCGGATGACCGACGCTTTTGGTTCGTCAGGGAAGGCAAGACCTTGCAGAAAGCAGCGCATTTAATATGTATTCCGTCATTTTATTCAAACAGCACAAAAAGGCTTCATTCAATAAAATGATGGTTCGCTCATTGCCGTTTCTGGTATCGCAATAGTGCTGTGGCGGGCGCTTCGATTATTCTTTTCCACCCTTTCTACTTCTAATGTATCAGCTCCGGGGAAAGATCTGGAGTAGGGCGTTTGTAACCTTGGCTCCCTTCTTTAGATAATTGGGCCTAAGGCAGTAATATCAAGATATTGCCATGGATTTCTCATTCCCTGCAAGAAATTGTATTTAGAAAGAAATCTGAAAGAGGGAGTAATAGAAATATCTGGGAAATGAAACACTTAAAAGAAATGCAGCAGTGTGTATTTTTTCTACCCCTGAATTCTAAAATGTTTTCTGCAATTATTATCGTGGCTAAATTAACAAGACCAAAGGTGTCGATGGGATCCCAAAAATCTAATATATAATGTAGATAGATAAATAATTTAATTGTAATATTTAGGAACGATACTTAACAAGAGCTGTAAGTTCATATGGCACTTGCATGGGTCAAGATGATTTGATTGATCAAAAGTAAGTTTCGACTTTGCGGTTGAGATGCGCGCTCTAAGGGAGCTGGAACTTCATTTGTAAGCAAAACCCTTGAGGCAAAACTGCTAATGGGCTGATGGGCATCACGAAAATGCATATGTTGCTTAAAAGTATTTTTTTAGAGTAAATATTGTTATCGAATTTAGTTTTGTTAATTTAATTTTATAAATAAAGAATTGAAGGAAAAAAAATAATTAAGAAATTAAAAAAATAAACGTAGAGTGTAGGTGACGCTAAATAGATAGGCCGGTCATGTGTTTAACTTAAGATAAGACCGTTGGCGTCACCGAGGGTAAGTGGAAGCGTAGTCACCTGGCCAATTCATATTGGACTGGAAGAACAGAAAAGATACTACGAGGCTCAAAAAAAAAAAAAAAAAATTACTTTGCGGTCAAGATTGGTACTTTAAAGAATAATCGGATTTGGGACGTAGCAATTTCTAAGCAAATGTTGTTGAGTCTCCAATATTCCAGCGAAGTTTCATCGTCCTAGCAAATCTGGAAGTACCTTAACGCGCGATCACCGGAATCCCAGACCCCCCCCCCCCTCCTCCAACTCCACCCACAATAACCGGAGCCAATCCGGTTCTGTAAATGTTTAATCCAGAGCATCTGTTTGTCATTCCCACGAATTTCGATCAAGATCACACCAGTCTAAGCGGGTCAAGTATTTTCCGCCCTCCCCCCAATTATTGCCGGATTCGGTCCGGAAATGAAAAAGGTCATAAGAGAAAAATGTCCTATGTTTAATTATTAAATTTCACTCGAACTCCGATCACCCGTTCCAAAGTTACGCATGACTCAATATTCCGGATTCCCCTCCCTCAACTCCCCCCCCCAAGATTATCATATCGAGGATTTTTTTTTATTCCAAGTCAGTTTGACCGGGTCCCTGATATGCCTTCCAAGTTTCGTCGGGAAAATCCCCCAAAAAACGGAATTCCGGGAAACCCCCTCCTCCCCCCTTCAAGTTTCCGGATCCAGTCAAATTATGTAAAAGATTTACATGGACCAGATGTTTGTTCTTCCCAGCAAGTTTCACTCCGATACCATCATTCTAACCGTTTCCAATTTCCCGGCTTCCCCTGCGGCTTCCCCTCCCTCCACTCCCCCCACCATTATCTGATCGACAAAATTTTTATTTTGAAGTCAGTTTGATTGGGTCCCTGATATGCCTGCCAAGTTTCATCGTGAAAATCCCCCAAAACCACCATCACCGGAATTCCGGGACCCCCCCCCCCATAAGTGTTCGGATCCAGTACAATGGTCTAAAAAACTTATCTAGAGCAGATGCTTGTTCTTCCCAGCAAGTTTCACTCCGATCCCTCCATTCTAACCGATTCTTGAAATTTCCGGTCTCCCCCCCCTCCCAAACTCCCCCCTGGCTACCGAATCCGATCAAGACTTTAAACGGGACATTACAAATATATATTCTATTCAGTTATGAAGTTTCATTACAATCCGATCATCCGTTCGAAAGTTACAAACTTCTCAATTTCCCGGATTCCCCTGCGGATTCCCCTCCCTCCACTCCCCCCACCATTATCTGATCGACAAAATTTTTATTTTGAAGTCAGTTTGATTGGGTCCCTGATATGCCTGCCAAGTTTCATCGTGAAAATCCCCAAAAACCACCATCACCGGAATTCCGGGACCCCCCCCCCCCCCATAAGTGTTCGGATCCAGTACAATGATCTAAAAAACTTATCTAGAGCAGATGCTTGTTCTTCCCAGCAAGTTTCACTCCGATCCCTCCATTCTAACCGTTTCTTGAAATTTCCGGTCTCCCCCCCAACTCCCCCCTGGCTACCGAATCCGGTCAAGACTTTAAACGGGACATTACAAATATATATTCTATTCAGTTATGAAGTTTCATTACAATCCGATCATCCGTTCGAAAGTTACAAACTTCTCAATTTCCCGGATTCCCCTGCGGATTCCCCTCCCTCCACTCCCCCCACCATTATCTGATCGACAAAATTTTTATTTTGAAGTCAGTTTGATTGGGTCCCTGATATGCCTGCCAAGTTTCATCGTGAAAATCCCCAAAAACCACCATCACCGGAATTCCGGGACCCCCCCCCCCCCCATAAGTGTTCGGATCCAGTACAATGATCTAAAAAACTTATCTAGAGCAGATGCTTGTTCTTCCCAGCAAGTTTCACTCCGATCCCTCCATTCTAACCGTTTCTTGAAATTTCCGGTCTCCCCCCCCCCAACTCCCCCCTGGCTACCGAATCCGGTCAAGACTTTAAACGGGACATTACAGATATATATTCTATTCAGTTATGAAGTTTCATTACAATCCGATCATCCGTTCGAAAGTTACACACTTATCAATTTCCCGGATTCCCCTGCCCTCCACCCCCCCCCCCCCCCCCTAAATGGTCGGATCAGAAAACTGATTATTTATAAGTTTGTTTGGTCGGGTCTCTGATTGGCCTGCCAAGTTTGATGGTCCTAGCACAACTGGAAGTACCCTAACTCGAAAAAGTGTGACAAAATGCCCTAAATTTTCAAGTTTCCAGCGCCCCCACTTCCCCGCATATGGTCGGATCGGGAAACTGATTATTTCTAGGTTAGTTTGGTCGGGTCCCTGATATTCCTGCCAAGTTTCATTGTCCTAGCTCATCTGGAAGTACCCTCACTCGAAAAAGTGTGACAAAATGCCCTAAATTTTCAAGTTTCCAGCGCCCCAACTCCCCCGCATATGGTCGGATCGAGAAACTTATTATTTTCAGGTTACTTTGGTCAGGTCCCTGATATTCCTGCCAAGTTTCATTGTCCTAGCTCATCTAGAAGTACCCTAACTCGGAAAAAAGTGACAAAATGCCCTAAATTTTCAAGTTTCCAGCGCCCCGCACTCCCCCGCGTATGGTCGGATCGGGAAACTGATTATTTCCAGGTTAGTTTGGTCGGGTCCCTGATATGCCTGCCAAGTTTCATTGTCCTAGCACATCTGGAAGTACCCTAACTCGGATATGTGGGACAAAAAACTCGGACCGACCGACAGACCGACAGACCGACAGACGGAATTGTGATCGGTATATGGCACTTGAGCCAGAGGCTACAAGTGCCATAAAAACTAATTGTCTTTTACAGACTGGTGCGCTTATCAGATGAGAAGTTTGACATTATGTTAATTTGAGGCACCGCTGGATAAGTTGTTGATTGTTTGGTGTGATTAGTCCAACATCTAATCAACTTTAAACAAAAATTTAACTTATAAAAAAAATTTCGGTTTCAGCTGGATTCCGGACGAACTACATGTCCGGCTAAAAAAAATTTGTCATAATCGAATTCAGCATCTATTTTTGCCCCTATGTCGGACACCTAATCAACTACAAATATACCCCTATAAGTCATATCTGTTTTGACGAAAACTTACTGCCACTTCTGCCAATTTCCCGGCTTCGGCCGAACTCTAGAACTACTTGTCCGGCGAAAAAAGAAAGCTCAAAAACGAACTCAGGGTATCTTCTTTCCCCAATAATGAACATCTAATCAACTTCGAATAAAAATTTGACTTATAACAAATTTTCCGACTCCAGCCGGATTCCGGTCGAACTATATGTACGGGTAAAATATGATTGTCACACACGGATTCAGCGTCTCTTCTTACCCCTAAATCGGTTATCTAATCAGCTAGAAATAAAACTTTAACTTCTAACAATTTTCCGGTTTTGGCCGGATTCCGGGCGAACTACATGTCCGGGAAGAAAATTGTTTTCACGTAAACGTTCAGCATGTCTTCTTGCCCTAAACCGGACATCTGATCAACTCCAAATAAAACTTTTAATTTTAACAAACTTTCCGGTTTGAGCCGGATTCCGGGCGAACTACTTGTCCGTCGAGAAAATGGTTTTCACCATCGTCTTCAGCATGTCTTCCTACCTCTAAATCAAACATCTAATCAACTTGAAATAAAACTTTTACTTTTAACAAACTTTCCGGTTTTGGCCGGATTCCGGGCGAACTACTTGTCCGATTACAAAATGATTTTCACCATCGTGTTCAGCATGTCTTCTTACCCCATAATCGACTATCACATTAGCTGTTTCAAAATATTTTGTTTGCCCCTTAATTTGAACCCCCTCCCCCACCCCTAAATGTAGGGCTACAAAGCCCATTTACGAACTTGACTGGTACGCCGACCCAACGAATCCTCACACCAAGTTTCATCAAAATATCTCATTCCCTTCGAGAGTTGTCGTGCTTACAGACGGACGGACGGACGGACGGACGGACAGACGGACAACTTTTGCGATGTCATAGGTATCCCTCCACTTACGTTTTGGGATCCCAAAAATAGTACACCCTTCTTAATTGTATTTCTAGCATTTAAATTTCGGTCGCCTTAAAGCGAAAGCCGAGACAAACCGGTTTCCCCGGTATACGGCAATAAAAATACAGGTATCGTAGGATTCGTAGGATGGGTACAAGCAAATATCAGTCAACTGCACTTACGAAAACTAGTTGGGAGCTGAGCAGGGTTGCCACAGCATTGAAATTTTTCGTGCTATTGAAGACTGGAAAAAGTGTTATTTTCTGGAAAAAAGTACTACTTAAAAAAAAAATTTAGCGTGTCGCGCAACACGCATCACCCAACGTGTGTCTGACTCGACCACACTACAACTAACATTTTGTTATCTTATTTTTCCCCTTCATTTTGCAATGCAGTAGGCCATATATACAGTATAGCCTACTTTATTCGCTTAAATTTTAATCTTCTACCGAAAAAGCTGTAGCTTTACTTTTGCTTCACCTCCAGAAACTACTGCACGGTGAAGGAGCCTGATAGCATAAGCAGTTTCTTCTACGAGAACTTCAATTAAAGTTTATCAGTAAGCTGTACGTATTATTTTACACCTCTAGTCTAGTTATAAACAACTGACGCTGGCAAATTGTAATTGTCACCGATTGTCACAAATCCAGGCTCGTCAAAGTGAATCTGTTTCTCCTCCAGCTGAAAGTGTATGGACAAAGCCATGGTACAAATACGTAGCAGTAGAGGATATTTGTCGTGGAATGAGACCACATTTCACTTTAATTCTACTTTAACTACTTCATGGGAGCACTATTTGTCAAACTAATTGTGTGCCTGTAAACGGAATAGTAGTTGAACGGAAGAAAAGTGTTCTTTTTAAAGAAAAAGGTGTTATTTTTGCCAAAAAGTGCTACAATAGTGCTACGTTTTCTTGATAGTGCTACTTTTAGAAAAAAGTGTTAAAAGTACCACTTTCGTGCTACCCGTGGCAACCCTGGAGCTGAGTCTACAATCGATTTTTGAAACTAAACCTTAAATCAATCCTAGTAACTTACCTAAGGACCCCCTGGTTTATTCTGCCTTTTAAAGTATACTTAGCTCCCTTACAGGATTCTAAGCTTCTAAAATCCCCACCTTTCGCCATTGTTTCATTTAGTGCCCGCGAATTTTTAGCGCTTTTTCAGCCCTGCCGAGTTGTTTTGTTGTTTTTGGGATCCCAAAACGTAAGTGGAGGGATACCTATGACATCGCAAAAGTTATCGTCCGTCCGTCTGTCCGTCCGTCCGTCTGTAAGCACGATAACTTTCGAAGGGAATGAGATATTTTGATGAAACTTGGTGGGAGGATCGTTTAAGTCAAGGGAAAGGTCGAGTTCGCAGATGGGCTCTGTAGACCTATATTTGGGAGTCGGGGAGGGGTTTCACATGGAGGGACAAACAAAATATTTTTAAACAGCTAATGAGATAGTCGATTATGGGGTAAAAATTTTAAAAGTAAAGTTTTATTTGTAGTTGATTAGATATCCGATTAAGGAGTAAGAAGAGATGCTGAATCCCTATATGACAATCATTTCTTACCCGGACATAGAGTTAGCCCGGAATCCGGCTGGAACCGGAAAATTTGTTTTAAGTTAAATTTTTATTTGAAGTTGATTAGATGTTCGGTAATGGGGGAAAAAAGATTTCTTTTTCTCGCCTGACAGGTAGTTCCGGAATTCGGCCGAAACCGGAAAATTGGCAGAAGTAAGGCAGGAAGTTTTTCGTCAAAATATATACGACTTCTGAATCCGTATCTGAACTTGATTTTCTCAGATGATTAGCTATTTGACCTTAATCTGTATCTGAATTTTGATATTAAAAATGTTCAAGGAGTCTGGCGAAGACCGGACCTGGTGAAGACAAAACCGAATTGTCTGGATCAAATATTGAATTTTTGGGATCCCATCAAAACCTTTAGTCTTGTTCATTTTGGAAGACATGGTAGACCATCAGATGTATATTCTGTTGGACTTCTTTTGTTTTACTTAGTTTTCCCACTTTTTAACCACGGTTTGTTCAGTTTTCAAATACCATCGCCTCTACTTTCTGTTTTGGATTTCTTTAATTTTGCCTGGTTTTCCCACTTTCACCACGGCCCGATCAAGTTTACAAATATTTTGCATCCAGCCACTGCGTTGGAGAGCAGGAAGGCTGGATAAAGTCGACAACAGCTAACAAGAAAATCGCTAATCTTACGTAGGTAGGCTAATAATAGTATTTTCAAATTCGATATTTCTGATCGATTTCATAGTGAAAAGATCATTTTTAGTAAGAATTGTTCTTTAAAACTTCTCATATAACCAAATATTAAATAAAGACTTCTTGAAGTTTGTGTTTGCTTTTCGTTGCCTTGGAAGTTTTCCGAATCTTGTGATGTGACGAGAAGGATCAGTAGATCCTGAGACATTATATCACTTACATTAATTGCCTTTTATCGAAATATTTTGTTCGTTATATTAACAAAGGTGGAATCTCTTGTTTCCTTGCGAGTGAACTAGCTATAGGTGCGCTACGCCTAACTAGCCACAATCCACGCTGCCGGCAAAAGCCGAAAATATCTAAAATCAAGTGCACATAATCTATAAAACCTTCGTCTCCCTGTCTATGTAATACGGACATGCGGAGTCGAATATATTCTGATACCTTACTCGGTGCAAACGAGCGGAGACGAGCTACGCAGTATATCATCAATTGTTACCTCTACAAACAGCTATATCGCAGTAGAACCACGCAGAAGAATACGAACGCCGTCGGAGTCGTCCTTAACAGCTGATTGGTTGTCTACCATTGTGACGTCATTGCTAACTCGCTTCAGACCGGGTTCTCCACCCCTGCACGCATCCTACGGTTTTTCATCTGGTATGCGCAGCGGCGAAGAGGGAAGTAGGTGGGTATCAACTCAAACCCCTCAGCAAGTACTTCTAGCTCCGCTCTGTCGGGGTATCCGTAGCCGCTGCATGGGATCAAAACGGAGGTTCTACTGTGTTATTTGTTCTTGGTCTAACTAACGGGTTACTCCACGCTGCTTTCAAAGCCGGAAATGTGAAAAAAATAACTTAGTTTTTAACTGCGAATCAGGGATGAAGTGCTGGAGGCCTTCATAGCTGGCAAGTAAAGCATTGCAGAACTAGCTGCATGTCTGGTAGTCTCAGAATTGTTATCTCCTACTGGTTGCCCTTCTAGCAGGTATTTCTCCCTTTGTTTAGGATTCTCTTATTCTGGTTATTCCGGAGACGTTGGGGCGGGGGGGGGGATGAACTTCTTAATCAAAATTTGAATAGACTCCGAAGAAACATAACTAATGAGGTGAATTAGGGTGAGGGTGCCACAGGAAATTAAGAACTTTCAAACACGGTTGAAGTTTCTAGCGGAAAACGCTCCGGAATTTTCTGGTAATGACTTTTAAAGTTTGGTTTAAAGGGCCCATGCTAGCAATTATGGATATTTATTCCTTCACTCGTCCTTATTTTACGGCTCACTCACTAGATTCTCATTTGCGCCTTCATTTCTTTCCTATCCTAAAGGAAGTTAAATCGCAAGGTTAAACTAGTATTTGCGATTTCTAGATGTGGCGCGGTTAAGAAACAACCTTGTGGGCAAGCTCGAAATAGATCGTAACAAAACAAGAGCTAGAAGCTCATATGGCACTTGTAAGGCTGGGTCAGAGGATGAAAGTTGGAATTTGCCAATTCGCGAGTTTGTTCTGATCATTTCTAAGCAAAACCCTTGAGATGAGAATGATCATGAGCCCTTGGAAATCGTGAGAATGTATCGTTTGGTACAAAGTATTTTATTTCTGCACTTGGCTGTGATAACGCGCACTTTAAGGGCAGTAGAAATTTATCTGTAAGAAAAACCCTGAGGAAAAAATTATGAAGGGGTCATTGGGTCATGAAAATGTATATTTTGCTCAGAAGTATTTATTTGTACTTTAAGGAATTCACTTGTAAGCAAAACCCTTGAAGCTAAAACGATCCTGTGCCCTTGGGGATCATAAATATGTATCGTTTGGTCAAAAGTATTCTTTTCACTTTTCGGTTAAGATGCGCACTTTAAGGGCACTAGAAATCCATTTGTAAGCAAAACCCTGGTGGCACAAATGATCATCGACCTCGGGGAACATGGAATGTAAAGTTTGGTCAAAAGTATCTTTTTCACTTTGCGAGGGAGAGTCGGGTTTGGGAAGTGACAATTTCTAAGCCAATCTCTGGAGTCTCTAATGTTCCAGCCAAGTTTCATCGTCCTGACCCACCTGGAAGTACCTTAACTCCTGATCACGGGAATTCCGGAACCCCCCTCTAACTCCCCCCACATGTCCCAAATCTGATCCAGTTCTGTCAGTAATGTATCTAGTGCGTGTGCTTGTTCTTCCCACCAAGTTTCATCCTGATAACTCCGCTCTAAGCGTGTCACAAGATTTCCGGTTCCCCTCTCCGTCTCCCCCCCCCCCCCCCATTCATCGGTTCCTGTCCGGACTTGAAATGGGACCGAATATCAATTTTCATTAAGATCCAATCACCCGTTCCAAAGTTATACATACCTCAAGATTTCGGATTCCCCCTCCCGCCCACTCCCCTACGATGGTCGGATTGAGGGACTGACTATTTCCAAGTTAATCTGTTTGGGTGCTTAATATGCCTGCCAAGTTTCATCATCCTAGTACATCTGGAACTACCTAACTCGCGATCACCGGACTGACCGACAGACGGAAAAGTGATCGGGATATGGCACTTGGCCGGAAGACAAGTGCCATAAAAATCAGAGAAAAAGAAAAGTGTTTAGCCGGTGAATCGATAAAGAAGTTAAAGATTACAGCTAAATATTGGGCAGCGCTATAATTTGTTTTGGGGCATCTATGTAATTTCTGCTTAACCATGTGCCAAGCCAAGCCATGTTTTCATGAAGGAAATTTTGTCCAGTAATCTAGTGTATGTATTTTGTCCCACTTGATAGTGTATGAGCGGGTGGGATTGACTGGCCCGTTGTCGTAAAGGATCGATCGGCGCCTTCTAGTTTTGAATAATGTAGGCTGATGTTAGAGTTATGCAGAAAGAGAAAGTATGGTAATGTTAACAGTATTCATTCCTATCGACTCGTAGGGGATCAGTTTAGTTTTGTTAAATACAAAAGTAAATGAACAAAATAAGTGTCGACCCCTACAAAGCTCCATGACCCGTTACATAGGGATGAATACCAAAATAATCAACGAATAAACGAGTATCTCCAGTATCAAAACAAAACAAAAATTACCAATTGAAGAATTGTTTATTTATTTTACTTACCGCTTCATCCTTAAAACTCATGTCCAGGTGCACACCAAGATTCCACAATAACTAAATTTTAACAAATAAAAGTAGATAAATAAATAAACAAAAATAACCCAAGTCTAGCATCCACGGATGTTTTTCCTCTATTTTCCGCCGTATTAATCAGATCCATTAGATTGCAATCAGCTTCTGCCACTTCGCCGTACTTCATCAAAATATATCAGCGCAGAAAGGCCATTAGGATCGAGCCAATGGCACGTCGTGACCAGAGCAAAAGAACACTAGGAAGTAGCGCCAAGACTTGAAAAAAGTGACACACGCTCGAGTAGCAGCGACACTGGCACCGCTAGCGACAGTGAACGTCCCCCCTACTGAAACTCAATCGGTCGTGAACCAGCGCTGGCTTTAATAACTTCATATTCTGAACAGAGCAAAAAAAGAAGATATAACCTCCCCTGTTTCCTGGATGAGTTCAGACCGCATCTTAGCTTTACTAGGATTTTCTAAACCAGCAAGTTTGTCTCTCTTTAAATGTCGCAAGCGTAGTGGGCGGCGCTATGAGTATCGCCCGTTTGCGAAGCAAGGAAAGCGTAGGTCTTGACGCTACCTACTCCCTAGTGTTATTTTACTCTGGTCGTGACACGGCTGTGTTTACAGATGAAGGCTGGGGAAAGATCTTGATCATTACGAGTCGTCCATTTCGATGTTTGCCTGGCTGGGCCGCTAATGAGGTCAATCTTACCAGTGTGGGTTTCCGTGGGGAAGCTGATTTTGCCAGATGCCTCTCCTCCCAGATGCCTCACTCATGGCTTATCCCTCTCATTGGCTGTTTCTTAAAGTTTAACTGAAAAGGGCCAAAGTAGGCAATCTAGTGACCCATCGATTCACTTTAAGAGGCTTGAAGACCTGATGAAAATGCCTTCCTTCGTTGCTCCGCTATTCAAGAATAATCAGTTTTCATACAGGGGAGTTTCCCTGTCGGATTTGTGGTATCTCTATGCGCTTGTACCTGTGCTGTATGCTTGACGAAACCGATTCACCAAAAATAAGTCCTCACCCAGTGACCTACCTTCCACGAGATGATCACTGGCCACTGAAAAGCCGTGTTTGTGTTTTGAGATTCAAATTGTTCGCGTCATAGTCGAATTTTGCGCTGTGAGGACGGCCGTGGAAATTCTGAACGTTGTACTAGAGCAAATAGTGAAACAAAAAAACTTAACACAACCCAAATGATGCAGTGTATTTCAGTTAAAAGATACAAAAATAAGTTGGCTTTTCAGTTAAACTTTGGATAAAATAAACACGGACAAAGGAGTTTCATGCATGATTGAATAATTGATTTTATTGCCCACCCAGTATACGTTGACATTTTGGATAAATAAGTAGAGTAAGTGAAAGACAAAACAAAACCAACGTGCATGAACTAAACAGAATCAGTCATGGTTATAGGGCACTTCGAAGCAAAAGGGCTCTGTGCATTTTACAGTAGGATTATGCAAGTTTCAACAGTTACCTACTTTCATGAACAATGCAGTTTTTTGCTAAATACAATAATAAAAACACGATAGCCCACATGCAGTCAGAAGTTTTAAGGAGTAGTAATGGAACTGATCTGACTGACGTGTATTTTACTTTTATTGCGGCAATTGGAAGAAATGGTTGTATTCATCTGTTCAAAGAAGCGCATCTACTAATGCCAGTCACATAAACAGTCGACTAACTCGTTCACGACAGCGGTATATGGCTCCGATAAATTATATTTATCGAAAGTAGGATCTTTCAGTACGCAATGTAGATCAAACATTTCTGGCATGTTAACAATATGATCAGAAGGAAGTCGAGTGGTTTACTGACACATGGTGCATGTTCTTGGCGTCCGAACTATTTTTTGTTTCTTATCACAGTTCATTTCATAGGTTGGTAACATGCTTGTTCACCGAGTTTCGACTCTGGATTTTACGTGGCAGAACGAGATGGCCACACTATCGTCGAGGATCACCCCGACGCTCGATTTGGAACTAGAGGGCGACTCGATGTTGCGTGCGGTCGAGATGCTCAATTTCACTCAGATGAAACGTAAGTAAAACTTTCTTTTTTGAGAGTGAGCAATCTACCCAGCAGTTAAATTTTTATTCTTCAACATATCCAACATTCAGCATATTTCTATACCAACAGCCCGTCTTAATATGTGACAACAGGTCATCTGTTCAAGACGGACAACAAATTACCAAAAACTATTTATCGAGAAATTTTTTTCGTTTTAACTTACTTCATGTCACTCCAAATCAACTTTCTTCATTCAAACCCCCAACCGACATACCTACCCAATTCCCAATCCCCTCCCCGTTCTTCCTTAAACCACCAACTCAATTACCCAACAAATATATTTAATCGCAGCTAGATCGATTACTTGCAGTGATTTTGTTTATCTGTTGTTGTTACATGTGTCGCGATTTACCATTCCTTCAATCGCTCAAAATCCAAGTTTCGTGCTTTCCCTGTTTTTTTCCCGTTCTGCGTGTTTGTGCACCAAAGAAGATCGTCTTATTGTCTACCTATTCTCCAGCCGTAGTTCAGTGAGTCCCGGTATTTCTCCTGGGTCTTGCTGATATTCCCCCCCCCCCCCCAAAAAAAAAAAAATCCAGCTTCCACTCATAGTTATACCGTGAGACGAAAAAAGTCACCACCAGAATAATCTTGAGTTGATTAACTTACTTTTTAATGAGCTTTTGTGGCGGATCATTCTTACAGTCGTAATATTGCTGACGTAGTTTGACGAAATATTTTTCTCTGACATTAATTAAGACGTTACCTCATTTATAATTAGTCTTTGAAATGGAACCATAGCTTAGAAGGCGAGTCGTTCGTCACTGAAGTTTGACCCTATAGCCTCTTGAATACTGAACAAAGGTGTCATGGGTTTAAAAAATTATTCAGTCCGAAAACAGCCAGCTAAAATTCTGCCAGATGGATATTGTGGCATGCTGAATAAATGGTAACGCTCCGAAGAATAATTAGTTAATGCCCGAATCAAAGTCGTCGCAACATGGACAAGGTGTATGAGTGCCTCTAAGGTTCTTGTCTGTAGTAAACCTCCCGACTGTCTATTCGGAAAGCCCTATTCTTCGAATTCACTGTACGGTCACGCAGGCTTTGGGAACTCGAAAAGGTGTACTAGACTGATCCTGTATCAATCCTAGAAATGTAAGCCATTGCCGACAAAAAATGAAATAAAAATATCGGATTCATTGCAAGACATATCCTAAAATCATTTCCTACTTTTCTACAGGCGTAACTAATCCGATGTCGCATCTTAAGCCCTGGAAATGGAGGCCTTTTTTATTTCCCGTTCCTTGGGTTTCAATATTTGTTTGAAACGGCCCTCAAGGCCAAGACAAATTCTCCAGGACCATACGTTCCCGTCCGGTATTAAATGATGGTTGGACTCGACTCGGAATTCAAATCTCAGAGCTTTTCACATTTTCAGAGTGGGCAGAGGAAAAAATTGGGATTCAAAGAGCTGCTGGACTAAAGCAAATCAAGGGGGAGACCAGCCCGTATTCTTCATTAAATATGAACTGGACTGTCTTATGCGGTTCTAGCTTTTCTGGAGGAAGAAAGTTTGGGACAGTCTACACTCACGGCCGGCTATTTATATGTCAGTTTCCAGGCATTGTATGTTCCTTCACCCATGAATGTAGGGAATAACTATAAATAAATAACCTCGCTTGCCCTTCCAAGCTTCATTGCCTTTCTTGGCAGGCGAAAGGCGAATAGTGTCTGTTTTTTGATAAATGTATCTCTGCTCTACTCTCTACTTCAGTTATGGGAGACACCGGGGCAGGTCCGTATCACGGAATTTATTTTGGGGGGCTTTCCCGTTGGCCAATCCATACCTAAGAACATAGATCAGATGTTACAGCCTAAAAAAATTATCGTTTTTTTTTGGGGGGGGGGGCATACCCCCCCCCCCCCCCCCCCATAAATACTCATTCAGCACAAGATGACTGCAAATCATGTTGAACGAATACGTCAGCTATAATTTATTAAAAAATCTAGCTCTAATAAAATGCCCCTAGCCCCCTCCCCCCTGGATACGCCCTTGCTGGGGTGATCCACGCTGGCCAACGGGTACAAGAGGTACGGAGGCTGGTCGGAATCAAGAGACCTCGTACACCAGCATCCCACTAGTACGCATAAAATGAACTTCTTGATTGAATTTTCTATGATCTCCAAGTAATTTTTTCTACTGCAATCTCTTCGTCATAGCTCCATGATTACGGGTGTCCAAGCAAGGCAAGAACAAAAACATTCTTTCTGCTTTTTTTACCGTAGTAATCAGCAGGACGTACAGTGAGAGCCCCTCCAGGTGGAGCATGATTAATTACTTAGTTTATTATTTTATTATTTTAACTTATTTTATTTGACTCTATAGCTACATTACTGAAAGTTTTCGAAGTGTTTTCAAAGAAAACAGCAGCTGATCCAGTCGAAATGTACCCCCAATATGACTGACGTTCTTAAGATCGTCATACATATTCAATTGTGCTAAACAATTGATCTGAGATTAATTTTAAGGAGGTTTCGGCCCTTATTGGTAAGGTTACTCCAGGCTTAATATAAGAAAACAGACCTGCAAACGAAATATGTCGATTTTGGTTTTGTCCCGTTTTTTTTGTGTCCTAGTCCAGTGATTTCTGATCGCACATTATTTTTGCCCGAAATTGCGCCTGAAGAGGACCTTTCGTGACAGACTTTCTTTCGCTTGAGATTTCCAACTAAAGTCACTGTGATGGTGAATCCGTATGAGCGTCATGTACACCCGTGCCAGCATGTCCCAGTGTTTGAGTAGGAATATAAAAAAAAGCGCTTAGATCAGAATATATTTCTGAGATCAGACAATTACTAAAAGGGCACAACATTGAAGATATCTGCAATTTGTCACTGGGCATTGTAAGAGCTTTAGGTCATTTTTTCCATATTTTTCACTATTTTTACTATTTATTTTCACGTTTTCAGTATTTTCACTATTTTTCCTTCTTTCGTTTATCACAAACGTGTTACGCTGTGTAACAGCTATATGTTTGGCCTATAAGACGCTGTATTATTCAGGCTCACTTTTGATCAATTGATTAGTTCTAAACTTCGTCTGTTGAAAATAACTGTCGCTTAGTTACTGCTCGCTTCAGATCTCTGTCAGAAGTTTCACAACAGATAACACGAGGATGCGGTTTCAACAGATAATGCGTAACAGATAACACTTCGGATGTTATCTGTTGTGTTTCAAAATGTTATGCATAAAGAAGCGTTACCATCAGGAGGAACCGAAAAACCGCCAAAAAGTATCTGCTGAGTTTTCTGACATTATGACGATAAGGAATAAAGTCAGTAGATGCTTGTATGGCTCTTCCTAACAAAGCTTGTTGTGTATAACATTTCATGCATAACGTTTTCAGACACAACAGATAACATCCGAAGTGTTATCTGTTACGCATTATCTGTTGAAACCGCGCATCCTCGTGTTATCTGTTATGAAACTTCCGACAGTGATAGGTCTCATCCTCCTGCCGAAACAGAAAAATATTTTTTACATCGACATTTTATCGGCAAATCAGCTCTAATTGAACGAACAGCGTACTAATACTTCTGGTAATTCCTGTCTGTCCCATTGCCAGCACACATAGTATGTCTGTTGCTTAATTTTTCAGAGTTAGAAACAATGTCATGCGTCTGTCGAGAAGTCAAACCCCAGCCATAGCGTTATTTGCTCCGAAAAGCTCCCTGGGTTGGAGTACGTTTAAGCACACCTCGCACTATTTATTTATTTTCGAAGCAATTAATTTACATTTGAACTTCCCTTAGGATTCACTTAGGAACTCAAGATAAAAAAAAGGTCAAGATTGTTTTGTGTCCTTAAATTGTTGTTCCTGTCAGCTTGTGATTGGTCGTGCCTGCTTGCATATATTCCTCTGCACATCCCAGCAAGAATTGTTGCCAGACAGACTGACCCAGCCCTTTATCTATTAATCTTAGGCTCCAGTCTGTAACTTCTAGGCCATATCCCGCCCACCTCGTTTTGCCCAGAACAAAAAAATGACGTTTTCATCTTGATAGTCACTCAGCGTTCCCAGATGACACGCCAAATTGCTTATTAAGTCTCAGCTTTGTGCGTCTGTACAAACACTTTTCTCGTTCGGTTTTTGGTCCTGAACTTGGCAATAACGGTCGTCTAGATTTAGATGCTACATTGCTCCTCGATTGTTGGATGTAATCTTCTTTCTGTGTCCAGTGTCTCTTGCCTGGAAATTCTCTAAGGGAAGTTCTTACTCAAAGGCTTTGACGCTGAATTTTAATACTTAATAGTCCTTATTATTCTGCCGTCAACCTGTTCTTAGCTGTTGTTGTTTTTTGCCATGGAATTGCTCGGTTCTTACGCCGTAGAAATCCTCTGCGAAACGAGGCTGAATTTTGGCTCTGGATTTTGTTTTATTTGTAGCCTTGTATCTTGACATGTCGTTTTATTACTTAACGTTCCCTATTATTCTGCAATCATCCTGTCTTCAGTTTTTTCGCGAAATTCGCAATCGAATTGCTCGGTTTACACGCCGAGTAAACTCCGTTGTTAAACAAGCGGAAAGAGGAATCAGCTCTGAATTGTCTGTTCCAGCTTAACATTCTACAAGGTATCTTTTTGTTTATTTTTCCACGAGAAAATGGTTTTATTTCAACCAGTGATTTCTTTATCGGCTGTTTCGGTTAATGTCGTTCTTAAATTAGGGGAAAAAAGTAAATTTGGCTATCATACATGTTTATACGAGCTGATGGTAGTCGGCTTGATTTCCGACTCAGTCTGTTTGTTTTCATCTCGGCGCCATACCGCTAAATCCTTGGCTCCATAACTTCTGAGAGGAATCCCTGTTAGTCAGTCGGGAAGTAAATTGCGTCCCGGTTTCCAGGGCCTCTTCATTCACTGGCTCCAAAGTTTAAAACATATCTGCTCTACACGGAGTGTGTCAGCCACCAAAGATGAGCTAGTAGCTCTCGTCAAAAGTCTCTGTCATTAAAGGACCCCCCGCATTATTTACTCTTCAACTTGCAGTATTTTAAAACATTTGAATACATTACATCTAGGCTGTGCTTTCGACAAATAACCCAAGGTTTTGTCTGTTTTAAGCCTTTTGCGAGACTCGTTGACTTATAGCGAAAACAGGGAAACAATTTACATAACCGGTTTTTCTGATGGAAAAACTCCTCGCAGACAACCGTCGAGAGCGTGATACACATCGAAGGTAGCAAAACACGGCAAGTGAGAAAATCAGCGTGGTTTTATTATAGGGGTTAGAATGTACCGTACGAAATTGGGGTCTCCAGGTTTAGAAATATATGGAGTGATTATGGAAGTAGGTTGCGTTAGTATTATAGGTAAGACAGGTCCTTCAAAGGACACGTCGTACTTCTGATAGTAATTCATTCTACTTCAATAGTATGTCTTCAGTAGTATATACTCTGTTAATGAAAGCTCAATGTAATTTTTCCTTTTCTATTTTTCGTACTGCACTATTTCCCTTTTCTAGTGCGTAAATAAAAATGCCATCATCATCATCGAAGTACCATCGTCATGAATATTCTGGTACCTTATACTGGGTTTCACAATAAACACACCAAATCTTTTCATTGATCAGGAATAAAAGTGTCTTCCCACTTATGTTGATGGTATGCGATAAAGATTTATCTTGGTTTGACAAGAAAATTGCCGTAATATTCTACATCTAGACATTTTTCTTCGACGGATTTATTGTTCAGAAAAGATTCTTTCAACGATAGAGATACTTCTTTTTGTGATGGGGAAATAAAAGAAATGTCAGTGTCAGGCGCCTTTGGGACCGGTAAAGATTTTAGAGCACGGTTTATTTCTTCAATATTGTTTCTCCCGGGGGCTCATCCCCGTATTCTCGCGAGTCCCCACTGACCGGGAACGCTCCGATTATCATAACCATCATCAAAAAGGACTCCCTTTTCAGATTCGGAAGGGAATCAATTCTTGCTGGTGTTGGTGCAATGTAAAATTAATTACAAACAATCAGAATATACAAAACCAAAAATAAAGTGGATCCAGACTAATTTCGTCAACTGCATTTTTTTTTCGGAAAAAATCCATTTTGGAAGCATTCCCCTTGTTCTCGCTGTTTCTGTACGTGGAGTCCGCGTGGAGCGACTCCCTCTATTCTCGCCGTTCCCTTCGATTCCGCGAGGAGTCCTCGGGGAACGGCGAGAATGCGCCTTATTTGACCGAACAATTATAAGCACTATCAAAGTCCGTTGTTTGCCCTATTCCGGACGAACAACTTAATTGCCCGGCGCAAAAATAAACTTAAGTTGTGGAAAACAAAATCGGTTTGGTCATGTTCCTGGCAGACTAGTCGTCTGTAAAGAGAATAAAGTTTTACAACAGATTCAGCATATTTCCTTACCCCTAGATCAAACAACTTCAGGAAAAAAACATTTGTTTACCAGTTTTTACCAATTTTCCGGCTTGGGCCGAATTCCGAGTGAACTAATTGTCCGGCGAGAAAAGAAGTTTCACATATGTATGTCTTCTTACCTCTAAATGGACTACTCTATTAGCTTCTAAAAAAAAATTGTGTTTTTTGTAATACTTTGGCCACAAGACTTTGGGGCACCTCACTGAGAAGTAGCAAGAATCAAGGCAAGATTTGGAAAATAAGATCTACTCTGTAATAAAATTACAATTAACTGTGATGTTTCATATTTGTTTCGCTTATGGTCTAACCCAAATTCCCCTGTGTTTAAATACTAAGTTTCATTCTCATTAAGAATTTGATTTGATTATTTCGCACTTTTCGAAATATTTCACGACTTTAGTCATAGCTTGCATAAGCACTGTCATCCAAAGACTGATAAATGTATGTGTAACATTCCGTTGGCTTCAAGGCACTTCCTGTTAATCTCTAAGGGCCACACTCCACAGGTTGAAGATTAAGATAAGATAAACGTAGAAACAGCTGAGCGTATGCCCAACCAAGAATTTCAAAACAGTTCGTCAAAATTGATCCATTTGAACATTACGTTTCAGGGTCTGTTCTCTCCACGTTCCTTCCATTTGTTTCACACCTGGGCAAATCTCTCCGTGATAGAATTTTACCAGAATTTTCCGATGACATGTGGCTGTATCCAAGTCGATTGGTTAAATAATATACCGTTTATAGTTACAATCTTCTTGAGCCTCGATATGGCCCAGCTTCTAATGGTGCCATCTTCGTAAGCACTTGCCGTGCGCCTCATTCACATGTGAAACAATGTCGACTCACTCTCGAATAAGTGTATCTACCAGGGACCCATAAATTTCCTGTAATGACTCGCCATTCAGGGGGCTTGTCATTTCCTATGCTATGTTGCTATATGCCCGAGCCTCACCTAGTTTCCAGAAATTCCGCTTGGGTCGAATTGGCGTTCTGCTCAGATAGACAAAATTTGTTGGGACTATTCAGCATGCCACCAGGTACCTAAGCTAGGACAAAAGACCCAGGATACTCTTCCATTACAGATAAATATTCCTAGTTAAGCACAGCAGCTGCGAAAAATTTTGTCTATCTGGATAGTCGGGTATTTTATCCCCGTGGGTATTTCTCGAACTATTTGACTCTCGGTCAAGAGCGCATCAGAAATCTCTTATTGACAAGCCCCCTGAATGGCGAGCCATTACAGGACAATTATGGGTCCCTGATCTACGTGACTGAAAGAAACTTATGAAACATACGCGAAGAGAACTGAGGGAAAGTCATTGAACCACGATACTCTTCGGACAAATATTGTCGAAAAATCTTCGTTCCTTAAGACGTAGCCAGACGTTTTTGTCCTCTTGAAGAGGAATATAATTAATTGAGCTTGAGAATTAAAATTTATAGTCTTATCTCAGCTGGACCCTGCGACAGCGATGAACCATTTTCTTGCCGTCTTTCGACCCCTAACAGATTTTGACACACTGTCAGAAGTTTCATAACAGATTGCGCATAACACTTTCAAGAATAACACCTTTTCACTTAGAAAAATAGTGTTATGAACAATTAAGTTTATACTATGTCGTGCCCAGATCTACAACAACACCTTCAATAGGTAAAAATACTACACTGTCAGAAGTTACATAACGAAAACAGCAGGATGCGCGGTTTTAACAGATAACACTTTGGGATGTTATATGTTATGTTTCTTTCGTTCTTATTAGTATTTTTTACCAATTGAAGGTGTTGTTGGAGATCTAGGCGCGAAATAGTCTAAACTTAATTGGTCACAACACTTTATTTCTAAGTGGAAAGGTGTTATTCTTGAAAGTGTTATGCGCAATCTGTTATGAAACTTCTGACAGTGCAGTGCGCTTTGTGGCCAAGTTTGAAGAAAGTTGGACTCGACCTCGATCTCGACCATTCTGACGGGTTTTTCCCTGATGGAAGCTCAATGCATGGAAAGCAACATACAGAGCCTCCAAGACTATTTGGTATTCAAAGCTTGCTCCGAAGTTTTTCTGGATAGTAGGTTCAGATCACATTCCTTGAGGAGTTCCGTCTGGTTTGCGATATCTTCTGACAACTAAGCCGAACTTTTAGATCTGGGCCATTCCTTTGAGATTTTATGAGGCATACAGTACGGAACTAGATGGATTTGTGTTGAGCATGAACTCTGAACAAGACATGTATGACCCCTCAGTATCTCGATCTACCCGGTGAACGTTCACGCTGTGTTGCCTGTCGGCACGAATCAGTCTGGGAAGTTGTGTGTCGGGTTTGCCCGGTAAGCTGTGAGTCTATACTTATCCGGTAAGCAGCAAAATTGCGGAGTCCCTGAGCCAAATTCTGGTCGATTCCATGGGGCAAAGTCCGGTAGATCCCAAGATCAAACCTCCAGTAAATTCCCTGAGACAATTTCCGATAGATTCCCTGAGTCAAGTTCTGGTATATTCCTTGAGCAAGATTTCGGTAAGTTCCCTGAGCAAGAAATAATCCGGTAGATTTTTTTTCACAGAGATCTACTGGGGTGTCCGGTAGATTCCGGTAGACTCCCTAGACATCATCAAGTTCAGGTTAATTTAACAAATTTTAAACATTTTTACCTGATTTTTTTTCCACAGGCCTTCTCGGGGGTCCCAGAAACGCATGCCCACAACCAATCCACCCTCTCGGAACGCCCCTGCATCCATTTCGTTATTTGTTTCTTAACCACTCAGAATATTTCTTTGGGGCCAGTTTGCGCACATTCCGTGTAGTCTAATCAATCAGAAGAAATTTGGGGAAACCCGTTTTTCCTGAGTTTAATCACCGCTGTCCGTCGGCATATTTGAAGACCATCCAACGGTGAGGGTCGGATGTGGCCAAGATGACCGCACTATATTTGTCACTCCGAATTCCATAGTGGCAGGGAATTGGAAAAGTTCTCCGGAATTTGACAATTTGAAATCAGACTTTCAAAATGAATTTAGACGCAAAAAGAAAAGGAAAAGGAACATTCTTGAAGAGGGGGTTAGATCGGTATTCCTCCCGTTTCTCACATGATTCTGGCAGCCTTTCAAAGATGACTATAGCTGTATTCGGCTTTTGAACAGTCTTCACTTTCTGACAAACGACAGAGACTTTTCAGTTTGTCTAGTGAATTTTAATAATACGAATTTGTATAAATAATATGAATCGGTTGAGAAATAAGAAATCGAGTGTTTATTTTTGTCAACAGGGGGGGGGGGGGTATTCTTCCGTTGGCTAGGTGGTATCTTACCATTATGAAAAGGTTGGTCTTACTTGATAGAAGCTTCTGTTTATCAGAATGACTCACAATAGAATATTCCTTAATAAACCATGTTACCAGAAAATAGAAACAATAATATCGTGCAAAAAATAGGCCATTGGCCTCTGCAGCTGATTACAAGATGGATCGGACTATCCAGGCTGTTTTTTGTTTTTTTAAACATGTTTCAGAAACCTCTACAGTCTTAACTTTAGACAAATCTGCGAATAGCTACAGGGTTATCCAATCAAATCAGTCAAATCGTTTATCGACAAATCAACTTCCTAGCTTTCTTCGTCAGAAGATGCTAAATTACGCTGGTCATACAGTAAATAAAATAAAATATTTTACACTAATTATTCACTTTGTTAAAACCTCTGTAAAAAAGGGCACAAACGAGTTCATGAACCTTGAAGTTCGTCCTCTGACAGGCACTAGTTTGTTTTTCTGTCTTTTCCTGCTATTTTTCGGAGCATCAGTGGGAGCAATGATCGATTGTTCTCATATGCCAACAGTTTTTTTTCCAAAGTTAAATATCAGTTCTGTTCTTCGGTTGTAGAGGCTCGGGATTCTCAACACAGACAGTGCTTGCTCGTAAGACTGATAGCCAGGACCCATTATAATTTTCGTTGCGCGTTTCTGTACGGATTCGAGCTCTTCCGATCGATAAACCGTGTTTTGTACTTGGGGTACCATTCCTCTTCTATGACGCTGTCTACATAAACTGTCAAACAGTTACGTCACATTGTCGTCCGACCAGACACACACCTTCCGCACTCGCACTAGACTCAGCGCTCTCAAAGTAGTCTTTATCGACATGCCTAAATTTCCTCCTATTATTCCATAAAATCGTGCCTGAGCCGGTCACTCTGCTATCAAATAAGGATATTCTCTCCTATATTGCCCCCTTTTCTGTCCTTTGGGAAAGATCGGATAAGGTCGCATAGAGATGCGGCCAATTCTTATAGAAGCGAGGGGACTGATGCAGTAAGTGAATATTGATGTATAGGCTTAAAAGCTAGGCTTAAAATTCTAAGTGGGAAGTGTTCGAAAGTGCAGATAAAGGTTTTGTTATGAATATATTATGGTACATAGATATGTAATGGAAACTGTAGAGATAGGCTACTAGTTTCTCCTAGAGCGTAACATTGGTACATTAAATATCGTGAGCCCTGTAAAGGAGACTGCACTGTCAGAAGTTTCATAACAGACAACACGAGGATGCGCGGTTTCAACAGATATTGCGTAACAGATAACACTTCGGATGTTATCTGTTGTGTTTGAAAACGCTATGCATGAAATTCTATGCATAACAAGCTTTGTTAGGAAGAGCCAAAAAAGCATCTACTGACTTTATTCCCTATCGTCATGATGTCGGAAAACTCAGCAGATAGTTTTTGGCGGTTTTTCGGTTCTTCCTGATGGTAACACTTATTATGCATAATATTTGGAACATAACAGATAACATCCGAAGTGTTATCTGTTACGCATTATCTATTGAAACCGCGCATCCTCATGTTATCTGTTATGAAACTTCTGACAGTGTGAGGTGAGTCCGGACGATTTTGACTTCAGGGTCTCTGCAAGTCACAATTTTGAAGCTTCGGCTTTTGTTTTTATCTCAATGGAAAGATAAAACATTTCAGCTGTAAAACTGTATTTTTTCAGACTCCCTCCTTCTTTAGTTTTTTAGCTAGGGTACTTAAAGCAGACCTTGGTGAAGTGTCCGAAGTCGCCCCATGTATGGGGTCTGTGGTTTCACCTACGAGCGAACTGCCTGCCAGTACGTGGTCGGAGTAATTGGGATAATAAGATCCCAAATAGTAAGCGACAATGCCCCCTGTGCTTTAATACGGAGGACGAGGGCCACTTTCTGGTTGAATGCGAGAAACTCTCAGACCCCAGGAGACATTTTCTTAATGGGTAAGTATACTCTCAAGCTCCCAGATGTTCTTGAAACAAAAAACAAAGCTAAGATACTAAAATATGCCAATTTTTAAAGAGTGTATTAGTTAAATATAATTATTGAGTGATGTAAAGTGTATTGCAACCATCATCTGTTTTGTACGGCTAATTGGCTATTAAATATATTCATTCATTCATACTGGGACGACGTCGGACGGTACATTTTATACATGGTAGACTAGTGTTTTATTATTTTCTGAGTTAAGAAAAAGCTTTAGAAACCTAAAACAAACACATAATTATCCCCACGGTAGAAACTTTAGCATGATATCTGTTTTATTAGATATTTTAGGTCACTCCGTTATCGTTGCAGTTCACTCCGTTACTGTTCTTCAGATGGAACTTCTTTTCTCATTCGGTGTGGAGAGGATTTGGGGATGGGGGCTTCTGAAACCGATATTTGCTGAAAAAAGGTGTTAGGGATGGTAAGAAGGAATTACAAGAAATTGGACCCGGAGGTTTTATTTTAGTTTTAGTTTAACCCTTTTTTAGTTCAGTTTAGTAACAAAAAGGCAGAAAAGAATGTCATCCAAACTTTTCTCTGCACATCCAATCCTCTCTAGGAATATGAATTTATTTAACAATGTGTTTGCTAAAGCGTCGTGTAGGGAGGTAACTGGTGTCGCTACCGGCAAGCTCTCTATTTCTCACCAGCTTAGACACTGACGAGCTGTTCAGATAAAAAAACTTGAGCAGAAAAAAAGCTTCATGCTCCGGATTCATCATAATTTGTACTGCCACTACACAGAGATTCGTCGCCATTGTGAGTTCGGACAGCTTTAACCGCTGTCCGAACTCGCCCCTTGAAAATCGTCCGGAGTCACCCACGTGGACCAATTCTGATAAAACATATTTTCTGAGTTAAGAAAAAGCTTTAGTAACTTAAACAAACACATAATTATCCCCACGGTAGAAACTTTAGCATGATATCTGTTTTATTAGATATTTTGGGTCACTCCGTTATCGTTGCAGTTCACTCCGTTACTGTTCTTCAGATGGAACTTCTTTTCTGATTCGGTGTGGAGAGGATTTGGGGATGGGGGCTTCTGATACCGATATTTGCTGAAAAAAGGTGTTAGAAACTTAAGTTTCTACCGTAAGTAATACCGTTAGTAACCTAAAACAAACACATAATTATCCCCACGGTAGAAACTTAAGTTTCTAACGTAAATTTCTACCATCCCAGTATGAATAAAACAGATATCATGCTAAATTTAGCATGATATCTGTTTTATTAGATATTTTGGGTCACTCCGTTATCGGTGCAGTTCACTCGGTTACCGTTCTTCCGATGGGACTTCTTTTCTGATTCGGTGTGGAGAGGATTTGGGGATGGGGGCTTCTGATACCGATATTTGCTGAAAAAAGGTGTTAGGGATGGTAAAAAGGAATTACAACAAATTGCACCCGGAGGTTGCAATAAAACGTCCGCCAAAAATAAATGGCTCAATGAAATCACTTGCGACTAGCACCAGCTCTTTTATAGACACCCTTCGAAGCACCATTGAAATCACGAACTTCTACGGAATTCTTCTCATTTATGCCTTGAACAGACGATCAGTTTCAGGTGCTCCTTGGCTGGAATTCTTGCAGATTTTCGGCACCATCATCAGTTCCATATCGAAAAGCTGAGATTTTGTCAACTTGATGATGAAAAAGCAGAAAAACCGGCCGGGAATTTCTGTCGTGTGTTCGCAAGCAAACTCTCGCATGCAAACCATTGAAGGTTCGCGTAGTGTAAGTGTCGATGTCCTGTTTCACTGCCCTCGGTCAGGAGTGCGATACGTGGTTTGAAGCAACTCATGACGCTTCGGTACTTTCCCCTACATTTCTCTTGGCACGCATTACACAGCTAGGTCGTCAACAGGAGCACTAGTTCTGTTGTCTCTCGAGCGCCTCGGCGAGAACTCAGTTGCGTTTTCAGCAATTAGCGTGTTGAACTCGAATCCTAACACGTTGCGCTGTCACCCGTTTTCAGCGCCCGTGTTTTGTATATAAGAGAACCCGGCACAGGGTTTGATACCGAGTCCGTTTGTGTTTGGATTCGGTGTTGAACTCGAAAGAAACACGGGAGCTAAAAACGCAGAAGCCACAGAACACTGGACCCGTGTTAGGCTGCGTATTGGATGCGCTCCGTAAAAACGACTTGTGACGAACACGGGTTGAGTTGAGAATCGCGAGCCTGAAAACGCAACTCTCGAAACCGAGCCTTCTTCTGTCTTAGTTCGAAGTCCAACGTCCTAACCACCCTGCCACCTGCCACCCACCACAGCCGAGTACTGTATATGGGTGGCCAAAATACGAAGCATTCCTTACAGACTCATGTTACATACCACTACTTCTAATAAAACCATGGTAACTAGTTATCAGTTGTTTTGTCGTAAAACATAGGAAAATAATTGACGACCGTTGAAATGAAATTTGATCGCCCAGGGATGGAATCTTCTCTCCGGGGTATCTTTTATAATAATATTGTTTGTCTCTTTCTTGCTTTCGATAGTGGATTGTCACGATGGTAAGTTTATTTTTATTCGGGAAGGAAGCCGTGTCTGTCTAATCGTGTGCATGGAAAAAAGGCACTCGCATTTCCCCTTCTCCCCTGAATTCAAACTCAGGCAATCAGTACTAACTAAGGAGGGTTTTCGCGAGCTGGAAAGCAAAGTCGGAATCAGTTCCCGATGGTTTTCGCCCTACTTCGGAAAGTTGCCGAACTTTCCAACCCGGTTTTCGCGGTTTGGAAACCGAAGCAGCTTTCCCGGAAAGTGATTCCACGAGGTTAGTGGAAAGCTCCGCGGAAAGTTGAATGTTTCGGTGGGAATTTCAAAAGTGTGAAGAGAAAACAGTACAAGTGTCACTAATAAAAAAAAATGGCAATCGTAATTAAGGCGACTTCGATGGGATATGTGAGAATCAAAGAACCGTTAAGTGAACATGTTTAGTCGAAAAAGTTTGTAATTCAACATTTTCTTGGCGAGATCAGCTTTCCGTGGGTTTTTGCGATCAGTCCAGCGGGAAAGTGGAAAGTGATTCCAGGAATCGCTTTCCCACAGTTTTCGCGATGCGCTTCGTTCGCCGGAAAGTGATTCCGAGATCTCGCGAAAACCCTCCTCTACTCAATCGGTACTCAACCACTAGACCTAGTTGAGTCTGTCTAAAAAGGGGCATTTCTTCCCATGTGTTAGTTAGAAGAAGATCCAGGCTAAGTTCATAGATAAGCCCGAAATCAGGAGAAATCGCTCTAGTGGTTATTTCGGAGTATTCTCCTCCACTTTCGGAAATGAAATAAAGTCGTGCCACTCCGTGATTGCCAGTCCCTTTTCTTATAGTATAGCCTGTATCCTAAATCCCAGTTGTAATAGTAGTCGAAACTAGCGACACTTGAAATTAGTGATCAAAGGATGTTTCGCCTAGTCGAATACCTTTCTTAAGTTTCCGTTTAATGTGCCTTCGCTGGTAAAGTTCCCAAAGATCATAGAAATCATAGATCATAGAAACTACTTTCTTTCAGTTACGGTTGCTGCGAGTCGTTGTTTTGCCTTTGTTCTAACTGAGCGAAGTCCTTGGTCGAACTGCGTGTGAACATCACTAAGAGATTGTGTTAAAGTTTAACCGAAAAGGGCTGGGATAGGACAATCTAGTTCCCCATCAATTATTCACCTAAATTTGCTTGAAGACCCGCTGGAAATGCGTTACTTCGTTGTTCCGCTATTCATGAATAATCGATTTTCAAATAGTGGAATTTCCGTGTGATTTGTGATACCTCTATGCGCTTGTATTTTTGTTGTATGCCTTACGGGAAAGATTGTGATTTTTTGTTTGTTCAGGCACTAAGCAATCTTCGCCAATCTCACCACTGCCCACTGAAAAGCCGCGTTTGTGTTGAAATTAAAATTTCCCGCGTCATAGTAGAATTTACGCTGTGGGGACGGGCGCAGCTATTCTGAACGTCGTAACTAGAGCAGATAATGGAATATGAAAAAATCCCTTTGCAGAATCCAAATAGTTCAGTGTATTCAGTTAAATGACACAAAAATAAGTTGGCTTTTCAGTTAAACTTTAAGTGCGGTAGTGGAGCAGAAGGCTATAGAGGGGTACGGGCGCTTCCTATGCTACTTGCTACTTCCTGTTCCTAGATAGAGATGTACAGCCGGACCTAGTTTTCCGACCCTTCCCCTATAATCCTCGCTGACTGACTAATGCACCGGTTTCAATTGGATGTATAATGCTGTGCTGTAGTGACTAAGAGGATGTTATAGAACCAACTGTAAAATCTTATGTGGTGTAGAGACTGTGGAGACTTTATGTGTTTAATATCTGGCCAGTGGTGAATGTTATGAAGGAACAACAAGATAAATGCGTAAGAAATAGCCTCAAATGAATGAATTTTATTGACCCACTGCACTAGATGAGAACCAGAATGTGTTGTTCATAGTTTAATCCTAAATTGCCCTTTTAGTTAAATTGCCCTAGCAGCAACTTATGAGGAGCCCCTGATTATAAATAGCCTCTATGAATGGCTCCACTGGTCATCATTTCTTAGCCAGAAGCGAAAAATGCTTTCTAGTTTCGACCTAATTATTATCTGAGAAGGTCGTGTGCGAGCTTGGCTCAAAAGTTTTCTATTTTCTAATGTTTCCCTTTGTTTTTTAGCCCCGAGTGCTCCCTCCCTGATTCAAGAGGAGTGTGTTGCAGAGAACAATTCTATCACGGTTGCCTGGTCGTCTCACCCCACGGCGTTTGTAGAAGGATACGTACTTGAGCTGGATGACGGCAGTGGGGGAGCTTTCAGGGTAAGTTCGAAGACTCAGCCCTTGATTATTCTCCCCCTGATTAGATTTGACTTAATGTGGCTCTGCGTAATGCAATATTAAACCCTTTGTTGACGAGGGTGTGAGCCACCCTATTGATGGCTTAGTAATGAGGTAAGGTTTTGCAATAATCGTGAGTGAACAGGATTAAGACTTTGATATAGAATAGAATTGATCACCTCCTAAAAGGCCATACACTATCTCACAAGGCAATACCCGATGAAAAATTTGTAGCCTGCGTAGTAGCATGGTAGTAGTACGAAAACGTTGCATGTAATACTATGTAATAGCAAAGAATACTATCATTTAATGTGCCTCAGACTGAGCGAATCTTATGTAGTAGTAGTATCCAGTAGCATCCTGTCTTGCCATAGTAACATCCAGTCTTGCTAATAGTACCATATGCAGTAACACGGTAGCCTTGAAGTAGAAGCATGTAGTAGCATCGTTAGTACTGCATGCAACTTTTTCGTACTACTTCATAGTACTATTTTGAGATAAATTTTTCATCGGGTAAGTGTAAACAGAGCATCAAAATAATTTTATTTTGTTTCCAATGCTTTCTAAACCAGAAGAAGTTGAAGTTCGGGCTTAAGTTGCTCTTTGAGCGATTCGAATCGAGCACTCAGACTCTGTATAATATGGCCCTTGCTAAATATATTAGTTTTTAGACTTGTCTATGCTTCACCAGATTTGGAAGATAGGCCTAACAATTGGTGAAACCATGCTGTGCCTCTCCCGAGCCTCCACCTGTTACTGCAAGTTAGGAGGCGGATTTCACGTTATCTATGCCCATAATTTCTTTACTTAATACCCATTGTCGAGTATGTTTTGCATATGCCCTTAGAGGGTACTCAATCTCATATTATGGTTACTGACGGTATCTTTTACAGATATTTTTTTTAGTTCATTGGTTTGGTTGATTATTTTGATATTTGATGGTGCAAACGGATACGTCAGCTGAATTTTTGTTGGAGCTATATTTCGGCCCTTCTTGGCAAGGGTCCTCTTCAGGCTCAATACCGCTCAAGTTGGAAAAACGAACTTGTGGGAAACACTTGGGGGAACTTGTGGGAAATATAGCTCCAGTAAAAATTCATCTGACGTATCCGTTTGCACCATCAAATATGATTCGCAGTCAGCTTGGGCTGAAGGAATAGATTATTTTAATTTTAAGGATTTCTTTTTTTCGTAATTATTCACTGGCAGTAGTTTGGGAAGTTTTTATCACAAAGGTGCGCAGTTTCAACAGGCAACACTTTGCATTTTATCTGCAAGTGTTGTGACATGTAAAGTGTTATGCTTCACAGAATCACATTTATTTCACAGAATCTACACTTAAAAGCTCGCAACACACTTTTTCTGTAACATTATATTTTTCGACAGTGTTGCCGTGACCTCAGGTTTTATCCTCTAATTTCATAGTAGCATAACTATTACCCGTTTTTGAGTTATTAATCACGAATGGCAAACGCGTAAACTCAATGACAAATCAAACCTGTAATTTAATTTACAGGAATGTTCTGCAAGTCGTTGCCTGCTAACCGGGCTACCCGATGAAAAATTATTTGACTGTGTAGTTGTATAGTAGTTGTACGAAAAAGGTTCCAGCAGTAGTGTGGAATGCTTTGATTCAACATGCCTCCGTCTGGGATAATCTTAAGTAGTAGTATCCGCGAGAGTATCCGATAACATCCAATCTTGCTATAGTAGCATCCAGTTTGCTAGTATTAGAATGCAGTGGCAACAGTTACTACTGCGTACTACTTTTTCGTACAACTCCATACGACTAATTATCGAATATTTTTCATCGGGTAAGGGCTTACACAGTCGTCAGTTCTCATAAATGGGCAGAGAGTTCTTGTCAAGCTTTGAAGTTTAGAATCACCAGTGTTCTGCAGAGAAAACTGGAGCGGTGGACTTGGGGGGGGGGGGGCATAGGAACGGGGTATGGATACTTTCTGTATTCTTTTGGTATCAAAGATTTGGTGCGAGTTTCAGCTTGCCTTTTTGTCTGCCTAGAAATAGGTAGTTTGTATTTTCTGATAGTTAAGAGAGAGTAAGTGGGATAATGTAAATAAAATTAAAGTAGTAAATAAATAAAGAACAAGCTAATTATAAATTTTAGTGATTGAGTGTTAGTAAGTGACGTTGAATAGTGTATTTGACTTTTCTTTTTTAATAGGAAATAGCAACGTCATTGAATGGAGGATGACCGTAGCTAAAAAAAGTAACAAGTTGTGAAAAAATAAGAAATGAAGCTTCATGGGATAAGAAAAAATTAATAAAACATACTCAGACCTTGGACCGTTGGTCAATAAATATCAACTTTATAAGAGTGGCTGGACAAGTGGCCAACAAAATGGACAAGTGGGAAAGGGATTGAATATGAATTTGTAATGTAGGTTATAATTCAAATATTGAAGTTTGAATTTGAGATTTTGAAAAGTAGGTTGTTTGTAGATATCGCGGTTGCGTGTTTGTTGGAGATAGTTTGTGGCAATTGAGTACGGTTGGAGTGTATATGCATAGTGGTGATGGATTACGCGTTTGTGGATAAGAGAAAAAAGAGTATAAAAATTACTGAAGAAAATAAGATTTAGTAAAAGTTATAGGAGAAACGATTAAAAGATAAAATTTGAATTTGTAATTTGAAATTTATAAAAGAGTTTAATAATAGAAATAAAGAATATAGTTTTGAAGTATAGATTTGTAGTTTTTGTTATGGAAAGAGTAGGTGACGTTAAAGAGTTTAAGAAAATGTTAACGTCACTGAGTGGAGGAGGAGTCGTAGCCCAAACATACGAAGAAAGGCTTAATTTATGGAAAAGATGCTACGCGGGATTTAAAAAAAAAAAAAAAAAAAAGAGTGGCTATGGCAAAATTTTGGCGGCAGTTGAACTTTGAAGAAAAACGAAGTTATTTTCTTTATACTTATTTATAATCTTGGCATTTTATAAGTTACAATACCCCTCATTTCCTCTATTAACTTCGATTATAGTTGTTGTGGGGGATGGCATGTCTTAAACATCAGAATAACTTTATCTAATATTAGATCCCATCACTCTTCCTGATATCCAGATTTAATGCCTTTTCAAACCAGAATTAAAGCTTTTTTCTTGGCTGTACCAAGTGGATGTGTAACTTTAAGTTCCAAAAAATCTAGACCAAATGACTAAACATTTGAGTATTGAGTAAACATTGATGTATTTGAGCAGCCTCCGTTGCCCTCCCGTAATCCGCACTTGATGAGTCAAGGTACATAAAATATGCTTGGGATTCTGCCAAGCTCACATTCAACATCCCTACCCCCTTCTAAGAGGAGTGGGTAAGTGAGGGATGCTTTGAGTTCTTACTATCGCAGCCCTCTCCCTTTACTCTTCATTTTCTTTTTATTATGAAATATGTCCCCATAAATCCCCATTTCTTCTTTCCGACTTTGCTCTTAGCTCTTCTTGGAATGACTCATTAGCTCTTCAAATTTTTTCCCACGAGAGCTCTTAGTTGTTTAGAAATTGAAGATTGCTGTCAGTAGATTTATCCCGTTAAGCCATCCTTTAAAGTGACAGTATTCGGAAGTGGCAGCGGTATGACAGAACGGCTTTTGCGATTTTGAAAAGGGCCTACTTTCCGAAAACAAGCCTTTTGATCTTGCTACTTTCGTGCCAAGTATGATCGGACACGTAGCCTAATGTCGTAATGTTGGACTGGTGATTTGTAAAGCTATCACCTATTTTTACAGTAGTCTATATAAGTTGTAAAGCAAGTTAATAAGTTAGAAGTTAGCCGCCCGAGATAAACAATAACAAATATTTCTCCCATAAATTTGTTCTTTCCGACTTTGCTCTTAGCTCTTCTTGGAACGACTCAACAGCTTTTCAGATTCTTTCCCCCGAGAGCTCTTGGTTGTTTAGAAATTGAAGATTGCTGTCAGAAGATTTATCCTTTTAAGCCGTCCCTTAAAGTGACAGTATTTGGTAGTGGCAGCGGTATGACAGAACACGGCTTTCGCGATTTTGAATAGGACCGAAAAAAAATAATTAGAAGAGCTATTAAAAACAAATAAATCAAGTTTAAGCTTATAAATGTCGCACAGAGTTGTCTTTAGATACCACATTCATATTGATTCTTTCGTTTTTCACGCATTAAGAGTTTTCGGAATTTCAGCAACCTACGTTTTGAAAAAGAACACCAGGATATCAAAGCGATCTCTGTCTTAACACAGGGCGCGAATAATACCGCTGTCATCTGCTAACTAGAATTTTCAAGGACACCTGATGCATTGGCTATTGTTATAAGGGCGTTTATGGCATTTTTGTGTGGCGTTTGTGTGTATGTTCTTCACGAAAAAGTTTGACACATTTTCAAATGCGTGGAAATCAAATGTCAATAAGAAGAACATCGAACTTACTCCTATAACATCCTTTGTCACATCAACTCTCACGTGTCTTGTCTATCTGCTAATCAGAATCGCTAATTTTGAATGTTCCGTCAAATTCTAGCCACAGTGCCAGCCACAAAGACCTTTTTGGTCGTGGACCACACGTTGTTGGCCACACAGACGATCACGGAGACACTCCTTTAGAGCTAGATCCTCTTAGCGTGATCTTATAGACAACTTATTATGGGCCCTTTGTATTTGTGGCAATGCTGAAAGAAAAATCAACGAAAAAGCTATCGCTACACTGTCAGAAGTTTCATAACAGATAACACGAGGATGCGCGGTTTCAACAGATAATGCGTAACAGATAACACTTCGGATGTTATCTGTTGTGTTTGAAAACGTTAGAGATGGAATGTTATGCATAACAAGCTTAGTTAGGAAGAGCCAAAAAAGCATCTACCGACTTTATTCCTGATCGTCATGATGTCGAAAAACTCAGCAGATACTTTTTGGCGGTTTTTCCGTTCTTCCTGATGCAATGGTAACGCTTTTTATGCATACCATTTTGAAACACAACATATAACATCCGAAGTGTTATCTGTTACGCATTATCTGTTGGAGCCGCACATCCTCGTGCTATCTGTTATGAAACTTCTGACAGTATAACGGTGCTTATAAGGAAGAATAATAAGAGCTCTGGACTCTGGATAGTTTGTTAGTTGGATATATGGCATGTCGGTCAATAATTAGTCAGGTACGAATTCCTATCATGATCCTTCTAGCTATTGCAAGCTTCTTACTCCGTCGCTTCTTTTCTTTGCTTCATCTTTCCATGACCTGAACTTGCCACTCTCGTGAAGAAGGATAAAAGAAAAAATATCCTTTTATGTTGATGTCGTGCTCTTGTGAGCGGATAATCCACTCTCTAGATTCTTCGTCGTTTCCCCGTTTGCGTCACCTTTCTTTCTACTTTATTCGAACCGTTCTTAATCTGTCCAAAGATCAATGGAAATGATGGTTTTTGCCCAAAAGCCACTGAAAAGAAATCCAGATGGTGTAACAAAGTCACGCAATGCCACGTTTTCCTTGGCCTACTTTCCGAAAAAAAGGCTTTTGATCTATCTACTTTCGTGCCCAGTATAATCGAACACGTAGCCTAATGTCGTAATGTTAGACTGGGGATTTGGTGACCTATTTTTACAGTGGTCTATATAAGTTATAAAGCAAGTAAATAAGTTAGAAGTTCGCCGCCCAGATAAACAAGAAAAGAAAGCAAAATCTGCTTAACAACAAAACAAAAGCGAAACCGGCGAAAGCCTAAAAAAAAATGTTTTCTGTGCGACATTACCAGATAAATAAACCTTCCCAGGGATCTTTTCTTACCCACGAAAGATTTTTCTCTCAACCTCCCTATCACTCCCCACCAACCCTCGCACGAATATGTGTATGATAACTTTGCATGATAGGGTTTTAGAAGTGCTGGAAGCTATGTCCCAAATCCCAATCTCATGGGCCATCACCCCTGTCTATGTAGCCTGATAAACACAGATTTGAAAATGAACAGATATAAGACCTGACATATTAGATTATACATGGGATTTATGTTTATTCGAAAAACACAAAAATAACTCCAGAAGCTGACGCTTGTTCGGAAGTACAACATACCCCCTTGAAAAATTAAAATATATAAACACTATAATAAACAAGAGCTAGAAGCTCATATGGCACTTGCAAGGCTGGGTGAATCTGAGACATGAGGTCTTTCCGAATATCAGGTTTCATTAAGATCCGGTCACCCGTGCGAAAGTTACGCATGCCACTAAATTCCGGATTCCGCCTTCCCTCCCTCCCCCACGATGGCCAGACCGGGCAAGTGACTATTTCCAAGTTAGTTTGGTCGGGTCCCTAATATGCCTGCCAAGCTTCATCGTCCCAGCACATCTGGAAATACCCTAACTCGCGATCACCGGACTGACCGACCGACAGACCGACCGACGGAAAAGTGATAGGTATATGGCACTGGGCAGGAGGGCCATTGCCCATAAAAAGGAGAGAAAAAACTGAAAATCCCGTACCAAGTCGGTTCTTGGGCGCAGCCACCAAAAAAATATTGATAAAAGAATGGGTTTCCGGTAAACATGAGATCGATCAATCTAACTACACTTTAAAATCCCTATTTATATCCATCACTTTGTCGAACGATAAACAAAAGTAGCATTTTTGCAACCAGTTCAGGAATAGCACCTTCGCTCGTTGAGAGTCGTGAAGCAACTGATTTGTTTGGGTTTTTCCCGCGTGTCTGAATAACTACACTTTAAAATCCATATTTACGAAGGCAAAGGGTCTTAAAATCTAGACAGAGCTCGCACAAATTCTCTGACCTTTTTAAATGAGTCAGGCTAATTATTCCAAACGTCGGCACATCATGACGTATTACCATGACGTAAAACCTTAACGAGTTTTCTATACGTATAGCTGACTATAAGAGTTGGCTGTATGTGCTTTCCAACATTTTTTCAAGCCTTTTCTAAATATTTGATTCGCAAAACAGGGTCACGTCGCGACTTCTGCAAGATCCGCACTGCGCTGATGATTCACCAGACACGACTAGCCGACATACAACAGTTATAGTTTAACTTCTAATACCAAAGTATATAGAGAAGCCCTTATTTGTAACCGTAAATGTGCATGTTGTCTTACATACATGGGCATGATTCGGAGAATAAAAACCACCAATAAACTACCGAATGGCTACAAAAAGTTCTACTTGCTAAGTGCTTCTGACGCTATGACAAGACGGATACGCTAGCCAGCTATAGTAATTAACTGGCAAGTCATCTTGTCTGATGTCCATTTGACTTGTGTTTTTGACCATTCGTTCTTAGTATGGTCCGAGGCATGGACGACGTGTAACTTTAAACAATAAGTTCGAAATCTCGCGGCTTTAAAAATTCTTTTGGCATCGGTCTACAAAGCTGACCCACAAATAATAATGGATTAGAATGATATACGAGATGAGCTGTAAGAATCTTTCGAAGAAATAAAATTCGTGACGCGCCAAAAACATAAAGTCAGTGAAACTGATGTAAATTCCCTTTCACAAGGGAAATATCATTCTGTGTCAGACACCTAAATCCTCCCCATATTTAAAAACTGCTGCCATTTATTCTTAGACTATCCATATTTCTTGTCTTCACGAGGCCCGAAGATATCTCCGTCAGATTGGGCCAACAGCATGGAACTTACCGACTTAAGGCGGCGTCACACTGACTTAAGACCCCTTTCACACTGGAGTACTTAGGCCTCTTAAGTGTACTTTATGCGTCTAAAGTCGCACTTAACGTAAGAAATCCCACCTTACTTTAGTATTTTTTCAAAGTTGAAAATTGTTTCAACTTTACACTCAAAGTTAAGTGCACTCAAGGAAGAGAGGAGAAAAGTTGTCAAAAAACAAAAATCAAGATGGATTTTCAGGAAACAATTATACATTTTGTACGTGAAAGAAATTTCCTCTACAATTCCTCCAAAAAGATCGCGGCAAGTGCTAAATCATCGTCTGAGGTACTGTAAACCATTTTTTTTTATTTTGAATTATTCGCTGATGATGAAAAGGGTGAAATCTAGGAAGAAATGAAGAAATTTACTTCAGCTCCTCGGTGTGAAAGGCTTACTTAACTTCACGTAACTTTTGCTACATAACTTTAGTTCTTAAGTGGCAATGTGAAGCCGCCTTTACTGTTGTGAAACCGTTGGATATGTTTACTAATTTGAAAGAGTTACGGTATAGTGTTAGTGCAGTGTCCTTTATGACTACACTATAGTGACCGCGGTAGCCGGTTTTTGTTTTTCGGTTTTACTTATTTTTGTCGACGTCATAACTCGGAAATTGTAATAGGTATCTGATGTGCCCAGCAAAGTATTTGTTTCTCCTGCGATTTGTAAAGAACCCTTCGCATACGCTGTTAGGTTTTACTGAAATATCGAACGTTCGAGCGCTTGCGCACTTCTCAGGAAGTTAATGACTTTCACGCTAAGTTTCATCATGTTGTAGAAATTAGCGACTGATAATGGAAGTGAAGGTTCAATTTTGCCGCATTTCTGTCTGCCGGTGTAGTTTCAGTTCCATGGATTCTAAATAAAAATTACTAGCTCATGTTTGTGGACGATGGTTGTTGCTTAAAGACCTAATCCAAACATTCTGTTTACCTTCTCTTAGGGATCGCATGCCACGGGTTTGTTTAGATTTGAACTCGATTGCCGAGTTGCTGTTTTGGCTCGAGAAAAAACCCACGCACAACGTCTTCTTTTCTAGATGGCGGAATTTTCCAGGATTGATTAGCAAAGAATTGTAAGACCTAACTGATAATTTTTGTATGTCTTCAGAGGTACCACACTGGTCTTGGTTTTATAATTTATTTGTATTTATGATAAACAGTCGGAGCATTAGATGGAAATTATCATTTTGACCCTTGGCTCCCTACGTGCCATAACAGCTGTCCGAATTATCGGCTGAGATTTAGTCCAGAAAGAGTTATTTCAAAGATAGGAAATTTGGTGTTTTTTTTTTAATTTGCTCATTCTTTTACGGTGTTTTTGGTGGTTTTGAACATTCATAGTGACAGTAGGGATGGTTAGCATTGTGTGTGTGGTAGAAAGACCATTTTTTGTGGCCCGCTTTAATTAGCCTTTTCCGAGTTCAGCGCTCCAACTCTCTGTATGTCCCCTCTCGCGCCAATATGAGCATCCATTACACAGCGACACTACAATAGATCCATACGCTAGTGAACATATAAGAGAGGGTTTCCCTTTTTTAGCTGGAGGGTAGTGAAAAACTCTCATCGTAAGTGAGGTTTGCATTTGCTTTTCTGCTAAAAGAATGTAAGTAAACACATACCCTAGCAGAGTTGTCATCTATGCGTAACCCGTGCATGATATTCTTAATTGTATAAATTGTTATTAACAGCAAAATGGGCGTTTGCTTCTTAGTGTTGTGTAATAGACCCTCCTGTGGTTTTCTGAATCTCATTTGCGCGCTCTTTCCGATGTCTTCTAGTTGTCATGACCAATTAAGGGTACCTTGCTTTGCTGTATTAAATGTGTCTGCAGATAAGCTTGTCGCAAAGGAACTGACGCCCACTTTTGTTTTCAATCTGCAGAACCTAGGTGTAACCTGAACCACTTTTAGTCTACTTTCTAGAAGAAAAAAAAAACTCAAATGTAAATTCCCTTCTCAGCCCGTAGTACACTGAACCTGGTCAAGTTTTCGCTAGAAATATATGCCTTGAGCTAGACGACCTGCGGGTTGAGATTTTTGGGAATGTAATTACAATAAATGATGAAGTATGAATGATTAACGTTATTGGAAGCAGAGACGTCACTAGCCAAAATGTTTGGGGGGGGGGGGAGCGAGGCATTTACCGACTGGCTGGTAATTTTTACCGACTGTTTCTGCAGAAAAAAACGACTGTTTTCAACAACAAAAAATTACAGTTTTGAAAAAAATCGACTGATTTTCAGAAAAACCGACCATTTTGACGAAAAATCTACCAGTTTTTAGAAAAAACGACTGTTTTCGTGAAAAAATCAACTGTTGAAACAAAAAATTGCGGCGCTTCGCGCCGACTCGGTTATTTTTTACCGACTGGCTGACAGCATTGGGGGGGGGGGGGGGCGTCCCCCCCCCAGTCGTGACGCCCCTGATTGGAAGTAAGTGTTTTCAAGATTTGAAGAGGCTGGTAAGGTTCCTAAAGAAAGCTTTAGCCCACAGAGAGAATTTCCTTTAGTTTAGTTCTATCATTTCGTTTAAGTGTTTTCTTTTTTGTTACCATTTTTTTGTTACCTCAGGTTTTTTGTGCAATAAACTCTATTCTATAGTAGCAATACATGGTTTTTATCCCGTCAAAATAAAAGGTAAAGGTAAAGACGAACAAAAATACAGTTCAGATCTCGACTTTCCCTTGGCTTGTCGAAACTGTATATCATTAAAAATTAAAATAACAAACTACAAACTGAAAATTAAAAAATACCTTTGCACATTTCTGGAACATTTTTCGATCCCCTTATCGATTATCCCCAGCTCTTTTGAAGAATGGGCCGGCAAGCCACTCGGATGATTTCACTGTCTAGAACATGATTTGGGAGCTCAGGATAGCATTGGAAGAGCAAAGTGTGTTCGCAACTCACGAACCTACAATGCCGTAATCCCTTTAACTACCCTCTACCCCGGTCATTACCAAGGAAGATAATAATCCTTGGAGACCAAGCTTATAACCCTGCTGTTGTGACGAAGGAAGTCCTTTAAGAGCTGAGGTCTAGCCGACATCCCATAGCTGCCAGTCAGTGGTTAGACAATAACTTAAAGTTTAACTGAAAAGCCAACTTATTTTTGTGTCATTTAGTTGAATATACTGAATTTTTTGGATTCTGCTAAGGAATTTTTTTTTTCCACTATCTGCTCTAGTTATAACGTTCAGAATATCTGCGGTCGTCCCCACAACGTAAATTCTACTATGACGCGGGAAATTTTTATCTCAACACAAACGCGGCTTTTCAGTGGGCAGTGGTGAGCTTGGTGAAGACTGCTTTGTGCCTGAAGAAAAAAAATCATACATCTGTCTCGTAAGGCATTCTACACAGATCCAAGCGCATAGAGGTACAACAATTCTCACGGAAATTCCACTATTTGAAAATCGATTATTTGTGAATAGCGGAACAACGAAGTAGCGCATTTTCAGCGGGTCTTCAAGCCAATTTAAATGAATAAGTGATGGGTAACTAGATTGTCCTATCCCAGCCATTTTCGGTTAAACTTTAAAAAGCTCAACTGAACTCAAATGGTGGCCGAATTAATCGTGCTAGGTCTTGGTTTACTTAATTTTTAACGAGAGCATCCCCTTCAGCTGTATATATTTCTAGGAGGTATATGTTGGAAAAGAAACAGTGTGCACCGTAGATGGCCTCCACTTCAACAGCCTCTATCAGGCGAGGGTCAAGGCTTTCAACAGCTGCGGAGAAGGAGCTTACAGCGAGACGATAGGACTTCATACAGCTGAGGGTGAGTTTAAAATTAGCTGCACTTTTTATGACACTTGCAGCCACCGGCCGAAGTGCCATATATCGCTTTGTCCCACATTTAAGGCGTATTCTCGCCGTTCCCCGAGGACTCCTCGGGGGATTCGAAGGTAGCGGCGAGAATAGAGGGAGTCACTCCACGCGGACTCCGCGTACAGAAACAGCGAGAACACAGGGAATGCTTCCGAAATGGATTCGGTTCGAAAAATATACAGCTGATGAAATTAGTCTGGATCCACTTTATTTTTAGTTGGCCTTACCAACACCAGCAAAAATTGATTCCCCTCCGAATCTGCAAGGGAGTCTTTTTTGATGATGGTAATGATAATCGGAGCATTCCCCGTCCGTGGGAATTCGCGAGAATACGGGGAGCGAGTCCCCTGGACGAACAAAAACGCGGGGACTCTTCAAGTGGAGTCCTCGGGCAAGGGCGAGAATACGCCTTTAGTCTTAAGATCTCTCATATAAGATCGAAGGGTGAAACTTGGCACGCAGATAGAGGACCAACCCAATGCTCCAAAAAGCCTTCGCTTTTTGGGTGCGATAATCCATAGGGGGTGGGGGGGAGGAATACACGACGTTCCGAACGGGTGATCCGACTCGAGTGGAACTTGGTGAGTAGTGTTTGGAGGAAGGTCGGGGGAGCATATTCGATAAATAATCTCCGCCGCTACAGGCGTACAATCGGATATCGCCAGGTAAAATTTGAATAATAAATGTCACGTGTCACCAGAACTGGTGCACTCGGACTCTGGACTCGTCTCGAGACGCCTTTCCGGACTCGTCTTTCATGGAGCTGTCCGTTCGCCAGAGCTGTGGACTTGGACTCCGGACTCGTCTCGAGACGCCTTCTCTTCAAGGACTCGGAATTGTCTCGGACTCGAATTTGCTGGACTCGCAGCAGCTCTGCGTGTTACCTCTGAAGGTAATCAGAGATTGGGATTTATCTGAAGTAAACGCTTGTGATTGGAAGTCCAAATTCCAGACGAATCAGAGCCACAATGCGGTCTAGTTCCTGTTAATCCCCAAATGATCAGACCCATCATCAATTTTTAACTATAACTCTGCTAGGGTATGTGTTTACTTACATTCTTTTTAGCAGAAAAGCAAATGGAAACCTCACTTACGATGAGAGTTTTGCACTACCCTCCAGCTAAAAAAGGGAAAGCCTCTCTTATGTTCACTAGCGTATGGATCATTGAAGTGTCTCTGTGTAATGGATTCTCATATTGAGGCGAGAGGTGACATACAGAGAGTTGGAGCGCTGAACTGGGAAAAGGCTAATTAAGCAACAACCATCGTCAACAAACATGTGCTCGTAATTGTTATCTGGAATCCATGGATACGTATCCTCTCAGATCCTCATATTCTGGCTTCTTCCTCCCTCAGTCACTCAAAATCCGCTCCGGAGAATGAGATTGAGTCATAATCGAATCTCCGCATTTCCCGATTTTACGGCATGAAATAGTCCCGTCCGCAGATCGGAAATCCCCCCCTCCCCTATTTCCCAGTGCCCCATTAATAATTCAGGTAATCTTGTAACGATGCCCTTCTGTGGCTTCGCGCCAGGGCTGCCAGTTTGTTTAGCATCGGTGCTGGCAACAATGCAACGAAAGGAGTATAAGTGATGGGCCCATCTGCTATGGGATTAGGATGTCCAGTTGAACCGAAGGCTCGTGTTGAATCGGGGTCCTGAACTGTTCTTTCGCAGAGCGATCTTCGTCTCCCTTTACTGAAGCAGTCAGTGCTTGTTGTGGAGCTGAAGAGGATTTTTTGGGTATGAAGTAAGGTCCTTTTTGGGGGAATAAAATACTTTATTCAGAGAATAGGATGCTAAGAGATTAGAATGTCCAGTTGAATCGAAGGCTCGTGTTGAATCGGGGTCCTGAACTGTTCTTTCGCAGAGCGATCTTCGTCTCCCTTTACTGAAGCAGTCAGTGCTTGTTGTGGAGCTGAAGAGGATTTTTTGGGTATGAAGTAAGGTCCTTTTGGGGGAATGAAATACTTTATTCAGGGAGGCATCTGTGTTATTTGTTGTCCAAAATCTTCTTTTTTTTTCACACAATTTTCTGCTCAGAGCGCGAAGAGTATCCTCTACGGAAGTGTGGGAACTATAAATAGCAGGGGATGGGAAGTATAACACCGATAATCCTTCTGGTGCACGGCCCTTGGGAATAAGGATGCACATCAGGACATAGGTCCTTGGTTGAACAACGTACTGGCGATCGTTGAAAAGCTTGTGACGCCCTTGTTTCCCGGGGAATTACGCTTGTAATTTTTCTATTTCGAAATTCGGCTATTTTACTTTTCTGGTTTGGTATTAGTTTTGCATAGGTTCATTCGGTCTGGCAGTGTATGTTTCTTGTGTGTTATAATATAGAGGTGCTCCTCGTGACTGGGCCATGTTTAAGGGGAGGACAAAAATCCAGAAGAATGAATGCGCTTAGGAGCGAACCTAAGCTAGAAAGCTGGTGTCTGTTAGGAACATCTATACTACTGTATAAATGTTAAAAATGCTAAAACACCAGATTGCGGACCCTAGTATCGCAGTGAATCGGATAATTTCAAATTTCCAGGGCAAATGGAACCAACCCTGGCTTCGACACTTTTATAGTTCTTGATTGCGTAACTGTTATGTAAAATGTCATGTGTCTGTATCAGTGTTGTGCTTTAAATTTGTCTTGTTTTTTTTCTTTATTTTCTTCTTTACTCCGTTTTCTTCTAAGTGAAAAATTTGGGTAATAAATACTTTACTTACTTACTTTACTTACTTACTGTATAGTAGATCATCGGTTTCTCTCTTCTCACAATGCATCCTTGCTCTGACTGGAAAATCATAGCTCGATTGAGCTCCATCACTTACACTCGAAACTTTTTGATTCTCATCTCTGAGCGCAGCGCTAGATACTAGTGTTGGGCGATGTTCGATATCGGTAGCGATACACCGAACCAAGTATCGATATCGAAACTGAAATATCGATATCGAAAAAGATATTTGTACATTTCCTAATTATTGCAAAAAAATCACAAGAAAACCAATTCTTATATATCTCAATATTTTTTTCGTTAATAAGTTTTTGTATTTTCGAACTTTTTAACGAAAAATGACACAAAATGCTATTTGACGATAATTTTCTGTCCCACATTTTAGCGAAACGAGACGTATATGAGAACGAAACATGGTACCGAAATATCGATATCGATATATCGGAAATCGAAAGTTGAAATATCGATATATCGAAAAATTAATATATCGCCCATCACGAGACACTAGCCATATGACACTTTACAAAACAGATGATATGAAGGGTCTCAAGCTGGTCTCATGTGTAAGCACCCGTTCAGCATTTACGGAAAAGGATAGCAGATTTTCATTGGCGCAGTGGCCAAGAAAGAGGCAGGAGTTTCCATCATTATCCGTTCTTGCTGTTATTAAGGAATCGGACTCATTCGGAAATTTCTCCCATAATATGGCCAGTTATTTGTAATGGAATTATTCTGTATTGCTCACTCCAGCTTTTGAGCTTGACTACCGCGAACAGAATATTCACTCCTTAAGCATAAGTTTTAGCCGCTAACTGTTTCTGCATATCCGAAGCTGGGTATACCTTCATTCTGTCTGACATGTCTCCGTAAAAGGTTCTCTTAACAGTCTGGGAGATGGAAACGTCCCCAGCAGGTCGTAAAGTTAAATTGCGGGAGGTAATGTCTTCCTTGAGAATTTCAAAAGTGAAATGTGTTAAGTCTCATCGTTCCCTGTTTTCACCACATCCTTCTTCGTAATTATGTTGCGGAGCAACACTTTGTTTATATCCCGTCATTTTTCATAGTCTCCCAGTGTTGCTCAGTGGTAAGAACCTCGGTGTTTGCTTAAGCTTGACAGCTTCTTCCAGGACTATCGATCAAGAAACGTGTCCATAGTTTTTTTTTTTAAACAAAAAAAAATCCTAATTGAGATATTTCATTTTAAAAGTTTCGAGTGATTCAGTGTTAAAACGAGAGCGAAGAAATGCCTCCAGTTAATAAGTACATACAATAAATTATTCTCTTAGAGGGCATTAGCGACCTGTGAGCTGCCGCTTCTCGTTCGAGAGTGGGAGAAGTACAGCTGCGTTTTTTACCGTCATCCCAGCCGACCTGCAGGATTTCCCCCTATATGCCGTTTTCTTCCTTCGTTTAAACGACCTCTAAGCTGTTTTTTCGTTCGAAAAAGATCAACCTGTGGACTGAGGTTGGAGCTCCGTCCAACCGACCTATGTTGTTCTCAGGCAGGAATCCCGAATCTTTCAGGTAGTGCTGGAGAATGTGAAGCAAGCCGTTTCTTCTGTCGCCGGGCGAACGGATGGGATGCCGAAAAATGGCTTAATAGCGGTAAATAGGTCGGTTAACTGGATGATGGAGAATTGGCAAAAAATGCAGCTTGTGTCGCAGCTATAACCCGAGTTGATAATTCGTGGTGAACTTCGCGACAAAGTAACCGCGATTTGAGGAAGATTTTACGCCAAGCCCCCCCCCCCCCCCGGATTGGCACCCTTCGCTCTGAGAATTGCATGACAGGCCTGGAAACACTGACACCTTTAGATTGCTAATGGAATTATCGATTTTTTCCTGCGATTTTGTCCCTATGACTCATCGAGTTATCCCTCAAGCACCTATCCCTTCGCGTAGGGATGTTTTGAATCGATACAATTACGGCGGTCTTTTTGAATTATGGGAACTCAAAGGCTGCGTAAGCAGATTGAGTTGCAGATTATCCACCATAACAATAACATTCATTTTAGTACTGATTACTTTGGAATATTTGTAGTTTAGTGATTAAAACATGTTCTAATCGAGGAATTACATTTTATGGCTGGTTGTCGGACTTACAAGCGCATTTTGATTAAAACTGTATAATTTGTGAAAGAATATGCTAGCGTCCTGTCTTTCCATGGAGCTTTCTGTTTTCACTTCTGTTAAAGACTGTGATGAAAACTGTTGTCCCTCTGAAATGTTTTCGAGACGATATGTTAGACGAAACTGAAAAAAATCGTCATGGGGAGAAATAAACCTTGCTTTTCAAAGGTTGTGAATAAGTAGACTAATGTATTTCTGAAATAAGATGATGACAGTGAAGAACTGGATGACAATGCTGGGTATCCTTAGAGACGGCTCCCACCCCTCTATTGTAGCTTGTGCCTGTAGGGGTCGACTAAAAAGAGGCACGACATGGCGCAGGAGGCACGAGTACTAAAAAGATAGTAGAAAGTAGTCGAAGTAGACAAGTAACTGAGAGTTCGTGACTCCAGAGTCTAAGAAAAGGCACGTTAGAAAATTGTTCATGTCCCTCACTCTGTCGCCTGAAAGGGCCCTTTTAGTTTTCGTGCCTCTTTTTAGTACTCGTGCCTCCTGCACTATAGGCGTATTCTCGCCGTTCCTCGAGGACGCCTCGGGGAATCGAAGGGAACGGCGAGAATAGAGGGAGTCAAGCTCCACGCGGACTCGGCGTACAGAAAACAGCGAGAACACGGGGAATGCTTCCAAAACGGATTTTGTTCGGAAAAAAAACATGCAGTTGACGAAATTAGTCTGGATCCACTTTATTTTTGGTTTTGTTTATTCTGATTGTTTTTAATTAATTTTATATTGCACCAGCACCGGAAAAAATTGATTCCCCTCCGAATCTGAAAGCGAGTCCTTTCTGATGATGGTGATGACAACCGGAGCATTCTGCATGCGTGGGGACTCGCGAGAATACGGGGAGTGAGTCCCCGGGACAAACAAAAACGCGGGGACTCCTCAAGTGGAGTCCTCGGGGAACGGCGAGAATACGCATTATGCCGTGCATCTTTTTAGTCGATCCCGTGCCTGTTCACGGCTTTCAAACGCGTTTTTGTTTGTTCTGAAATAACTTGAATTTAGGTCTGAGTATAGCCTCAGTAAAATCCGATCAAAGAGCTCTCATCGTTTTTAGGCTTTGCTTGATTTCCTGTAGGCTGGTTCAAAGAAAAAGAGGAGAAATCGGAAGCTATAAAGGAGATCTGATTTGTTTCCTGGGTGATGTAGGAGGCCTAGCGAAGAAAGCCTCGTAATGAATGGAACAGAAAATGTCAGTGCTTTCTAGAACTGCTCTCCTAGGCTGATCTTGCAACTTTTATTCGGTTTCCTTACTTTACTGCAGAGTTTGGTGGCAGATGAGCCGGATCTTTCTACTTTGCCAGGACGGGCCAAATGACTTATTTCAGCCGTCCATTTGTGTGATGAGTTTGTCTTCGATGGCGTCACATTGTGAATTACAAGCTTCTACTAACTGGTAAAATATAATCTTCAGGAAACATATTCTTATATAGAAGAACATTACTAAAATTTATGTTTTGCAAGCTAAAAGATTAACATGTTTTTTCTCTGTACTTCTAGGCAACTCAGCACCTTTGTGGGCACAAAAATAAAACATTGAACTTCGTTTATGGTTTGCAAGCTAAAATATTGACATGTTTTGGGGGATCCCAAAACGTAAGTGGAGGGATACCTATGACATCGCAAAAGTTGTCCGTCCGTCTTTTAAGCACGATAACTCTCGAAGGGGCTGATATATTTTGTTCAAACTCGGCACGAGAACTTTTTGGGTATAGGTCAAGTTCGAAGATGGGCTTTGTAGCCGCATATTTAAGGGACGAAAAACAATATTTTTAAAAGCTAATGAGATAGTCGATCTAGGGGTAAGAAGACATGCTGAATCCGAATATAAAAATCATTCGCCGGACAAGTAGCTCACCCAGAATCCGGCTAAAACCGGAAAATTTATGAAAAATAAAAGTTTAATCTTAAGTTGATTAGAGGTTCAATCTAGTGGTAAGGAGACATGCTAAACACAGAAATGAAAAATATTTTTTCGCCGGACAAGTAGACAAAATCGGAAAATTTGTTTAAAGGAAAAGTTTTATTTGAACTTGATTAGATGTTTGATTCAGGGGTAAAAAACATGCTGAATCAGTATATGACAATGATTTTCTACCCGGGTACTTAGTTCGCCCGGAATCCGGCTGAAACCGGAAAATTTGTTATAAGTAAAAATAACTCAGATGATAGCTATTGGCCTGAATTTTAAGAGTAAAAATTTTCAAGGAGTCTGGCGAAGACCGGATATCTAGAAGATCCAGTTGTCTGGATCAGATATGAAATTTTTGGGATCCCATCGAAAACTTTGGTCTTGTTCTTCTTCCTTATAGGCAACTCACCAGCTGTATTGGCACACAAAATAAAAGATTGAAGTGCACAATATCTGCCTTAAAAATGTGTATGCTTCCTCAGACCGTCAACAGTTACTCAAGAGCTAGCATCAAAGTTCAAGGTAGACGCCCCTCATAAAATTCCTCTCAGATTAGTTCTTTTTGCCCGCTAGGTGCGCTATCGTAAAGAAAACAATGCACGTTACTTCTTGGTGTACGTTTATCCAGGTTTGTTTTGCTGTTTTCAATTCCCCTGAGGCCTAACCATGTTTAAAACTGTTTAAAATGCCTCTTCCCCTCTTTTTGCTTTACCCAACTCTGTTTTGTCAAGCGTCATCAAGTTTGTCATTTCGGGCTTCCGACTTCAGTGCCGAGCGCTGGCTGACTTTTCAATGGGGTCAATGCTCGACTCGGTATGAAGCGAAAGCCTAATCGCTTATTCACCCATCAGATAACTTATCCTCAGATCTCACGTGTGATTGTTCTTGTTCCTCGAGCGCTTCTGGCGGCAATTCGTCATCGGACTTAATGAAGGACGTATTTCCAAGAGTTGCCTCCTGGTTTTCTTGTATCTGGTTTTCTGACTTGACTGGTTTTGTTGGAAAAAAAAAAGTAGCCAAGAATTGGTATTCTTCCTTAGTATTAAACTGTCCTTCAGTTAAAATTGTACAGCATGTTTTCTGCAAAGGCTAGGCTACTCGCTACACTGTCAGAAGTGTCAGAACAGATTGTGCATAACACTTCCAAGAATAACACCTTTTCACTTAGAAAAAAAGTGTGATGACCAATTAAGTTTATACTATTTCGTGCCCAGATCTCCAACAACACCTTCAATAGGTAAAAATACTACACTGTCAGAAGTTACATAACATCAACAGCAGGATGCGCGGTTTCACCAGATAACACTTTGGGACGTGATGTGTTATGTTTCTTTCGTTCCCTTTAGTATTTTTACCAATTGAAGGTGTTGTTGGAGATCTAGGCACGAAATAGTGTAAACTTAATTGGTCATAACACTTTATTTCCAAGTGAAAAGGTGTTATTCTTGAAAGTGTTATGCGCAATCTGTTATGAAACTTCTGACAGTGTAGCATAGTTAAATAAAAAAAAATTGCTGAACAAATTCTGCAAACAGTTACTCAGGATTAGTCTCTGAATTCAGTTTATTTTTGTCTTGCAGTTGCCTGGTTTTCTTACGAGCCCGCCGACATTTCACCTGACGTTCGACTGTCCGACGATCTGATGACGGCCACCGTTGACAGCTTTGAGCACAAAGTCATCCTCGGGTCCTTGGGATTCTCCCGGGGCGTCCACTACTGGGAGTACAAAGTCAACAAGTACGAAGGCTCTGCCGATCCAGCTTTTGGAATAGCAAGGATCGATGTTTCCCGAAACATGATGTTAGGTAAGAATATAATCGAACTTAGAGTTATTGTGCATGCCGTGGCAATAAAAATTAAAATAAACACTAATAATAACCCCTCATCCCCATTAATCTAGGAACTTTGTTCTATAATCCATCGCAATTCTATAGTCCTCTGCTCTATCTTACGCTAAGTTCGCAGAGACACTTGTTTGTTTCTCTCGCAAATTCCTTGAGTACTTGCATCGCTGGCATTGGGCCGAAGATCGGGTCTGTCGACTCTACTCACGCTTTCAAAGTGATCTCCATTTGTCAAGTTAGAAAGATCATAGTCTTCAAGGATTCTTATCGCTCTGGTGAACTTTGGGGGTAGAGGGTAGCCGACGGAGTTGCTGCATCCTAGGCTTCTGAGATTCAAAACTAGAATACTCCTTCACAAGCTTGACTGAGGAACTAAAAGGGACTCTAAACGGATAAGTCAGCTAGGATATTCTTTAGCGATAGTGGCCCTTCTCGGCAATGTATTGCAGGTTCTTTTCTCCCAGCCACGGCCTGAAGATGGCCCTTGCCAAGAATGGCCGACATTTTTCTGAGGAATATCCTCGCTGCTGCCTAGCTGACTTTTCCGTTTGATTCATTTTTGTATTCGACACTAGAATCTTCGCTGATGCTCTCCTGAGCTTCCAGGTGGGTTTCTGACAGTAAAATCACCAGAACGCCTGGACGGCTCATTGTAAATAGAATAGAAATATAATATAATATATTTTACACGAAAGCCATTGTAAAACATATAGTGTTAACGTTTGTTTGAATAAACATAAGCTACTAACAAAATACAAAAGAGAATATAATACTATTAATAAACAAATCGCGATGGCGCAAACCAATCCGGAGGGATTTTCCCAACAATCTCACGTAACAACCTCTGTAGGCCTACACTCACACATAAAATGGCTCAAATCATCATTCGCATTCCCACACATCCCTCAGCCCAAGCGAATCAAATTTGATGGTGCTGAACGGATAAGTCAGCTGTGATCTGTTCTAGCCATGTTTTGGGCCTTCTTGGCATAACTGCCCATTGCTTAAAAGAGCCAACGGGGTCGTATAGTAGGCTATTCCCGAAATCTACACCGGTGTGCCACATAGTGAACTAGAATAGTAACTCTCACCAAGGCCGTATCCAGGGGGGGGGGGGGGGGGGGTTAGGGGGTTGACCCCCCCCCCCCCCCCCGAAACATACACAAATCATCATTTTTACAGGCTTTTCCCTCTGATCTATGTCTTTTTTGTACTTTTTTGTCCGACCCGCAGGCAAACCCCCCCCCCCCGAAAAAAAATCCTGGATACGGGCCTGACTCTCACCCACAAGAACCTGGGACGACCAATATCGTAACAACTACCTGAACCTTACGCTTTCATCGAATGAAGTTTTTCTTTCGGATTTTTTGCACCTCTGTGTGCGTGTACGTCTATGCTTGAAATATTCAGCAAACGATTGACAAAATAAAACTTTTTTGGGTCATATGCACTAGAGAAGCATTCTTCAGAAGTGAACTTATGCATTCTTCAGAAGTGAACTTACAAACTGGATTAAGCATTGCCTGAGCTTCGCTTCATTAGCTATTAAAATGCACTATTTTGTTAAAGTGTAAGTTCTCCGCGTTGACATTCTTGTCTGGCCAGCAGTGCACATGTGGACGCCACTGGTAGAGGCCAAGATGAAAAATCAAAATCCCTTAGCAGGTTCAAAATAGTTCAGCTCATTCGAATCCAAGATGTAAAAACAAGCTGGCTTTTCAGTTAAACTTTAAGCTGACACAGAGATTAGCATACGCCCATCTTCCGGACTCATTGAGAGCTTGCTCGAGGAAGTTCTAACGTCAAATGGCGTTTCGATTTTCTCTGTAATTGATCGCGCAAACAATGTTGTTGGTCTGTTCTCGATGCATGTTTGTTTGTTCCATCAACAAATCTAAACATTTTATTGTTTGAGTTTGAAATCCAAACTTGCTGACTGTTCTTAATTGCGATTTGACTGGAAGCCGGAAAACAGTGATCTGAGACAGCTCCTGGGCAAAATCTATGAAGTATCTTGTGCCAACTGCTTGGGATTCGCAGACTGCTTTATAATTGCTCAGGGTTTTAATTTGATTGTTCAGGTGCTTGGCCCGCTAATCTACTTTTATCTGTAGATGATCATCCTATTCATTCCCATATTTGACAGTGCAAAACAGAATTCCGTCTTGCACCTTCAAATATGATTCGCAGTCAGCTTGGGCTGAAAGAATATTTATTAATTACCGCTCACAGAAAAATAGTAGGCTAATAATGAAAAAAGACATAGAATAGAAAGGTATAATGTACACAAGACACCAACAAAAGCTTGGACGCTAAACGTACGAGAGGAGAATGAACGGGTGGGGGAATCAAAGCCGGTGGGGAATCATGGCAAAAAAATAATAAACAAAAACAAAACTTAAATTTAATACAACTCATACTCTATTTCAGGAACTTGTTTCTGTGTTCCATTGCAAACTTTATAAAACGTCCAAGTTTCGAGAAAAGAAACAGTCCTTCCAGGGTCTTTCACTCTCCGTTCCGTACATTATATCTATATTTGCGTATCTATATTTGCATTCTTTTATAGTTCAACACATACTTCAGCACATAGGACAAAAGTAAGGACCTCCACTGTTCATCCATCTCTATGTAGTTTCTACAGGATTCTTATCATCTAGCGTAAAGTGAATTGAACAACATCAGTTGAGTTAAGCTCCAGTAGGCTGATTTATAGTATTTGAATCCCTAGAATGGTTGACAAATAAACTCAAGGAAAAGTACCTTCGGATCGAAAAATATAATAAAATGGAAACACCGAGAGAGCGGCTCGCACCAGTAGAGCTTCAGTAATAAATACCTATGGAACAGATGGAAAGGTAAGATCCCAGAATCGCAAAATACACGTTTCTTAGCAGGAATTTGAATGATAGAAAACCGCAAAAAGCGGGTCAAAAATAAATAAATAAATAAAAAAAATTAAAAAAAATAGAGTTTTGAATGATAAGTTTATGATAAGTTTATATTTGGTAAAAATAGATTAAAATTAACGTCACTGAGGGATGGAGGAGTAGCCACAAAAAGTACGAATCATTTTTTTGTTTGTTTTATTTAATAATATAAAAATAAATTAATTGGAAAAGATGCTACGGAAAAAAAATAAAAAAATACACGTTATGCCGTTTTTAAACCAAATATGAAGAGCAGGCAAGACTCGCACCAGTTGGTATCACTTTTAACTGTTTGTTGTCTTTTACTTTGGTTCACATTTTTCTTTGCTAAGAAACTGGATAGATCTGCTGTAGCTGCAACTTCTGACGCGTCGTCATATTTCTTTTATAGACAAATTTTACGAATGGCTTCACATGGTAACAAATTTTTGCGGATGTTGAATTCAGCACCAAACTGGAAAACGGGTTAACTGAAATTATGCACTGTCTAGTTTTTGTTCACACGTCGAAATTGAATTTTGGCTACTAACGACTGTAAAAACAGATTGCATCGTTGTAATAGTCCATAGGAATGCCCTTCTGTTCCTGCTTTCTTTCCAATCTATATGACAGGTAGGTAATCCTGGCATTTCTGAATGGAACAAAAAGCCAAGACATGTTATTACTTTTCTTCCAAAATGATTGATTAGCCGCGGCGGTGAAGTCTGCATTGTTTTAGTTTTACTAGATCCACACTATCAACTGTCCTTAAAGTTTAACTGAAAAGGCAGCTTACTTTTCCATCTGATATTTGGATACACTGAATTATTTTGACTCTTCTAATGGATTTTGTATTTTTTAATCCAGAGCTCTAGTAATAACGTCCAGAATGTGCGCGGCCTGCAGAACGACCCGAAATTCATTCAGACGCGGAGAATTTGAATTTCAACAAAAGTCTGCATTTCCTTGTGGTACGGACGCCAAGTTCCGAAAAGTCACGGCTCAAGAAAGTAGGAAAGTGTCGATAAGATATGTCTTTTGGTTGTACGTGCTAGTTGCTAAGTTTCAAGCATAAAGGGACACGCACAGCAGAGGTACCACAAATCCGAAAGAATAAGAAAGAATAAGAAAAAGAATATAGCGGACAAACGAATGAACGCATTTTACCGGGTTTCAGGCCTATTTAAGTAAATAAGTGAAGGGGGGTGAAGGGCAAGTTTCCTAGCCTCGGATAATAGGCTGTGTACTCGCTATTAACTGCATGAGGTTACATTTTTGTCCCCGAAATACCAAGGACGGTCTACCACCCTTGCACCGAAAATACGGTTAAATTTTTGTTAACTCAATTTGGACCTCACGTCACTAATTTTTTTTTTACACATTTTTCTTATTCCCGCGCAGCTTCTTTTTTATGCCACGTTTTCAGTCCATTTTACCTGCAAACGAATGTTAGCCTTGATTTTTGTTGGACCGAGCATCAGTGCTCATTTCGTTGAGGAAACTTCACGTAGACTAGTGAATAATTACGGTCGATTCATCGGTGGCTTGACTCAACGCTATTGACATCGTTGCTGCATATTAAGTCGAGAAAAAAAGTAGTAAAAGCCACTGAGAGCCGTCTTGTTATGAGCAGCTAACCTGTGGACGTTGTCTATGATTGGTCAGCGTGGCCGATACGTCTCTGTGTGGCGGCTTTGGGGGGTCATAAATCGATACAGCATCCAATGTATACACACGCCACAAATCATTACCGTAATTTGCACTCCAGAGCGAATAAGGTTCATGATGTATCTCTTATGGCCAAATTAATGGTTGGTTTTCTGGTTGGATGTCAAGACAGTATAAATGCCGAGTTAAACGCTTAACGTTCCACTTTAAATAAGCTTTAGAAACCCTGACAAGGCCTCGTCGACCATACGACTAGGCCTATACGACTTATTTACTTAAAGTTTAACTGAAAAGGGCAGAGGTGGGACAGTCTTGTTACCTCTCGCTTATTCACTAAAAGAGGCTTGAAGACCACATGAAAATGCGTTACTTCGTTGCTCAGCTATTCACGAATAATTTATTTTCAAATAGTGGAATTTCCCTGTCAGATTTGCGGTACTATCTGTGTCGCATACTTGACGAAAAAGGTTTATGATTTTTGTATTTGTTCAGGCACTAAGCAGTGTTCACCAAGCTTATCACCGCCCACTGAAAAACCGTATTCTGAACCTCACAACGAGAGCAGATAGTGGAAGATCAAAAAATCTTTTAGCAGAATCCAATTAACTCAGTGTATCCAACTAAATGATACAAAAATAAGTTTGCTTTTCAGTTAAACTTTAAAGGAGTCATTCGATCCACTATGCCGATTCATTCTTTGCCTACAGGAAGAGTGTTAGTAGGCGTTCGGGTCGAGGTGCTCACTATTGAAATATGAACTAAAGGACTATTTACACGGCGGGTATTTTTCCCCGGAGACAAGAGGGGAAAGTGTTCACACGGTACCAAGGGAGAGTACTGTCATGTGGCAATAAAATCCAAGGTTGTATAGCTCAGGATATCTCTCTACAATGGACACTAACATGTGTCAATTTGAATCAGTTCTTGTAGGGCATGATCAAAATTATTGCTCGAAAATCCGATTTCTTCGTCGAAGAATACCCTTCGATAAAAAAAATCCCCGGGTAAAAAGTTCGCGAAATTGAAGTCCCAAATATCTGGGGATTTGTTGCTGTTGCGGGGAAATTACCCGCGTACTATTTCTTTGTTGCTGACGTCGAAGAATAGAATCCCCGGGTAAAAAGTTCGCGAAATTGAAGTCCCAAATATCTGGGGATTTGTTGCTGTAGCGGGAAAATTACCCGCAGAGTACTGGTAAATACCATCCGTGTAAACGTAGCTTAATGGTCGCACGGTTCTTCCCGCTATCTCCGGTGCATCCCCTGGTGGAGGCCTCGTCTTCGAGAGAATTCAGTAAAATTATTTTGGGGCAATGAATTGAAGCAATCATCATTATCGCATCACCTCGCAAACGATTTGTTGAGACTATCCTCTCCTTGACGCTGGTTATCTCTTACGAATGCTCTAGTTGAAACCGGGAACCAACTTCCCAAATTTCCAGCGCTCTTAAACCGTAATTATCCGTGCGTACGTTCTCCGCAACTTCGAATCCATCAACTACGTTCTGAATATTGATCCTGTTGAATGGAAGCGACGATCTTTCTGTCCATTGGCTTTAAACTTCTCTTCTACTTTCCAACTTTCCGTATCCAAGTCGAAGTTTGAATGTTACTGGTTCGATAGAGAACATAGGCAGCGGGTCTTTAATACGAAAGCTAGTTTGGATGAAATACCTCGACTCATTCCAGAAGTTATAATGTGCGCCGGTTTGGTAATGGTGTACAGTGTCCGCACCATAGAACCGTCCTTTTTGTGTGTTAAACTCACCCTCATCATCTCAGTGACACACGTGCGGTACCTACTCTTTCATTCTGTTCTTTTTCCTCCCTTCCCGTCCTCCGTGCGTCGGTCCGAGAGGAACACTGGCAATCAGTTTTTTCCATATCCTGCTAATTCTTCTGCCCAATTTTTACATAGTTTCATCCCATCATTTATTTTTGGTCATATCTTGTAAGTATATTAGTTAATATGTTTCGTGTCTGTGTATTTCGTAAATATTTTATTCCTCTTCTAGCTTTAAGCTATTTGGAAAATAAACTTGATTGATTGATTTTATTCCAGTAAGTGTAACTTCAGTAACTGTCAAATTTCTCTTTGTTAGGTAATGAATTTTCTTCTTTGTTTTTTTTTTATTAATGGAAAGCGTTCATCTAGGCTACAGTTCTACTATTTGTATCAATAAAACTTTCCAGGCAACTACAAATCAAAACAATGAAAACTAGGGATGAAGAGCGTGTTCCATCCTACTTACCGTAGTCACTACGCATGACGTCACGAATTCTGGCTTTTTTCCGTCGAGGCTGGAACGATTTTTCTATTTTCCAGCAGGATATCATGCCACGGGCGAATCCGACCAATCACGTTGCAGAGATGCGTAGTTACTACGCTTACCACGCTCCCGAGCATGGTAAGCAAATAGTAACTATTAGTTACTATTTCGAGAAGGTTGGAACGGTCAGCGTAGTAACTTTTCGTGAGGATGGAACGGAAATAGTAACTAATAGTTACTATTGGTACGAGGGTGGAACACGCTCGAAGAGTCAGCTCCTGTCTGAAAGTGCACTTCCGTCACAGAGTACATGCGCTGCGGTGCCATGTGTTGTCCTTAAAGCAGAAACCAAGACCTGCACTACAATTTTCCATTTGTCCATTCTCAGTAACCCGTTCCATTACTGTTGGTGATTGTTTGTTGGTGAAGGTCTCCCATCTTTCTCATGAGTCCGTAGATCAGCTTGTTTTTCGCTCCAGAATAGAATTTTGGAGTCCCAGAACCCTCTGTTGGCTGTTCTCTCTGGGCCGCACATGCGGCTATCTCTTCCTATTTGGCTGAAATGAGGGGAGTTGGTATATTGTGGGTTTGACCCAACTTAGTGTGTAAAGTGTTATTTTGTTATGTATAATGGCCCTAGTTGGCCGGTATTGGATTCAAATAAATAAATAAATAAATTACTAGCCCTTCACCACCTTACTTTCTAAGTCCTTGTCATGGGTTCTCACATCAAATCTTAATGTAACGTTTTGACTTTTCGCCAGTACCGTTTCCAACCGTACTAGAATTCATCTTAGGGGCAGTGCAAGTCGTCCTCATCTCAATCTTGTTTTCTTTTATTTCTTACTTATATATTTATTTATTTTTACTTGTGACTGTGCAGCTTGGCCTTGCTTTCGGTTAGCTGTATGATTATTTAGCGGATGGATATTATTGGGTATGATTCGTCATGTTTAAGTTAATTTGGTTTTTTTTTTTTTCGTGTGCGCTCGAGCTCTGCTCTCAGCAGCGATAAGTGGTAACGATAAATTTTGTTTGTAAATAAAGATAACCTTGAATCTTAGACGTTGCAAAATATATTTTGGCAGTGGACCAATCATATCTGTATATCAATCAACTGATATTTGATTTTCAGTTCAGGTCAGTTCATAGTTGTGCGCGACGTAACTTACCACCATAGTATCTCGAAGGATTCTAAAGGTGACACATTAGAATCTGTACTCCCTTCTTTTTTATAGGCAAAGATGACAAAGGCTGGGCTATGTATGTGGATCATCAGAGATCATGGTTCATGCACTGCAACATCCATGCAGATCGAACTGAGGGCGGGATCAGATCTGGGTCAACCATAGGGATCCTCCTGGATCTGGATCGAAGACAGTTGAGCTTCTACGTTAATGACGAACCTCAGGTAAAGATATGATTTCTGGCACTGCCGCTAACATTAACGTGCAAAGAAGCCCAGATGAATCAGGCTGATCGTAGGCAAAGTTGTCTCCGACCTTTCCTCCGACTTTGTACTCCATTCTTTCAACTTCTCACCTTTTATTCCACCCCTTCTTTTTTAGTTGTCAACCTTTGTAGCTTGACAGCCGTAACCAGAGCAAAGTAACACTAGGGAGTAGCGTCAAGACCTATGCTTTCCATGCTTTGCAAACGGGCTATATTTGCAGCACTGCCGACTACGCTTGCGTTGTTTAAAGCGAGACAAACTTGCGGGTTTAGGAATTTCTAGCAAAGCAAAGGTGTGGTCTACACACACCAAGGGAGCAATGAAGGCTGTATATTTTTGGGCAATGAAGTTATCAGAGCAAGCGTTGGTGAACGAATGAATGAGTTTCAGCAGGGACGTTCTCTATCGCTAGTAGTGCTCGTATCGCTGCTATTTGACTGGGTGTCAATTTTGTCAAGTCTTGGTGCTACTCCTGAGTGTTATTTTGCTCTGGCCGTAGCTGAACTGATTAGTGGCTTGATGTCCGACTTCTTCATTGCAGGAATCAGAATGTTCGAAACAATCATCAACAGCGCCCAGAAGCAACCCTTTCAAATAATAAGATAATAGGGTAGAAAAACAGAAATAGAATACAATAATAAATATGGAATAAAAAAGAATTGGCCACACGTAGTAGGACGTACAAGGTTGGACGTACACGTTCTTATGTCTAAGAGCTACACTGGCGGTTTGAAAGGGACTATGCCTGTACTTGGCACGTTTTGTTAACATGCTATAGCCACGTTTACTTGAAGTAGTAGAAATGTGGGGGACTTCCCGCTTTGTGCCATTGACAACTAGGAAAAATGTTAATGGTAGACATTTTTTCTGATTTGACGCAAATAGAAGCCTAAGGAATTTCTGGTTTTCTTAGTAACGTTATTGAAGGGTTTCATGTTTCTCGGGATGCCTGTGAAAATACCGCGAGACGGAACATGACATAAAAGACCACCACTAACGTTTTTTTTTTGGGGGGGGGACATGTGTCCGAGCTGTCTTGCCTTCTAAACTGTATAAAATGTGAATTCCTTGTATAGCTTCGCCGTAATTCAGTTAATGTCGAGCGTCCTTTCCCCTTGTCTTATTACGGACTAAACTAACAACTCGGATTTCGGCTCAAATTCAGTTCCGGAAAGTTCATTGTACTGGGAAAACCGATCAGCGAAATTACTTCGCTCTTTTTACTGACTGTTTTAGCATAGATTCGTCATCTTCTCCATTTTCTTGAACTTAGCGAAACTACAAGCCAAATGGCTATCTTGGAATCAATCACGCGTTAGGACCTGGCATAACTTAAGCGGCTAAGCCTCGACCGAACAGCAATGCTACTGAGTTCAAGGCTTAGTTTTCAGGGGCCGAATTTTGCAACCCAACCGTAAGCTTCCTATTCGAGTCCATTGGTTGCCAATCTACATTATTTGCGTTTTTGCAGATACCATGGTATCTGACACCACGCTCAAAAGTCGTTTTCGCAGTTACCGTGGTACCTGACCAGTTATCGTGGTATCTGATATTGAGATACCACGGTCCGACCGTAGCAACTGATCGTGGTATCTCGAAAGTCATCTCACTTTCATCAAATTTTGTCAATTTGGTGAGAAACAAGTTTAGCACTTAGTCATGTAACTGAATATCAGTTTTTCTTTTGGGATGACTTCGGAAAGTGCAATTTCGGCAATAGTCCTTTTTGCAGAGCAACCGTGTATCAGATACCACGGTAACTGCAAAAAACGACTAATTGCAGGTTCAGTTACCATGGTAACAGATACCATGGTATCTGCAAAAACGCAACTTTTGAAAGCACTGAGCTCCTCTGGATAGTCGCACTTCAGTTTAGTAATTTACCAAATCGATGTGCAAATTGGTCTGCTGAGAAATAATGGAAACAAAAATTACATTTCTACTTAAAAGAATCCCCCCCCCCCCGCAAATTCCTTTGTCTTTACAATTATTAAGTAGCATATTATTAATTTTCATTTAATTTTAACGCGGTTAGGGAGACTATCAACAATCGAACCACTAACGTAGCTGAGACCCCCATTCCGATCGATTTCCAACTCTGCTTTTCTTTGAGAAAGAACCTCAAATATTTGTTGTCTAATCAGAGAGTCGCCAGCCCAGAGTAACGCTTTGATTGGAAAGAGGGAAGTGATCGACGCCTAATCATTGGAGAAATAAATTTATCCTCGGGAAGCTGAGCTCTCCGTCTTGAGAATGTGGTTTGGTAAATGGACTGCTTTGTGTCGGATGATTACCAACTCCGAGACCAACTCTGTCCACGTGTTGATGGAAATTCGGTAGTTTAAAGGATTGAGAAGCAAACCCAAGAAGGCGGAAGCTTCAAGGAGGGATTTGTGTACTAACTCCCAGGCTTTTCCTTCAGAGGCACGATTTAGTAAGTTTTTGGGATCCCAAAACATAAGTGGAGGGATACGTAGGTGGGCTCTGTAGCCCTACATTTAGGGGTGGGGGAGAGGGTTTCAAATTAAGGGGCAAAAAAAATCTTGCCGGACAAGTAGTTCACCCGGAATCCGGCGAAAACCGGACACAAAATTTGTCGACCAGTTTTCGGCTTTAGCAGTCTACCTCTTTATTCACAAACTAGTATAGCTCTGCGCGTGGATGCCGGCATTCATTGGGTGACGTCGGAGAGATCTAGTGTAATCGAAAGTCGAATGGGGTTGGTAATTATATAATGTTCAAGCGAGGATGTTGTTCAGTGAGGATTCACTGGTAAAGTACAGGTCAAGTTCGTAGATGGGTCCTTTAGTCCTATCTTTAGAGGCAGAGGATTGGTTTGGAATTTACGGTAAAAACATGCATGTTTTATAAGCTAATAAGATATTCATTGAGGGGTAAGGAGGTCCGCTGAATCCATATGTGAACTTGCTGGACGAAAGGTTCATCACGAATTCGGCTGAAACTGGAAATTTGGTTGAAGCTCAAAGTTGTTTCTTTAGAGATGCGGTATCGGGGCAAGGAGACATGCTGAATCCATTTTTGAACTTTATTTTAACAGTAAATATTCAGGAATCTGACGAAGACTAAATGGCGAAGACATGACCCAACTGTTTGACTCAAATGTTAGATTTTTGGGATCCCATCGACACCTTTGGTCTTGTTTTTGGGGGGGAGGGTGCAAAGATACATTTTTTTGCTCCGCCTCAGGTTTATTACTCAGACTGAAAATTGCTACTACTTTTGGGATAATCGATATACCTTAAAGGGAGGTCCATGCTTTACATTTTGCCTCTTGAAACCTATTTAGTAGGGGCCGAAAAGTAGGACCGAGATGGAAGATTTTGTTCCCCTCTGATATCTAAGGGGTATGCCCCCCTCCCAAAAATAGCCCCTCTGTTTTCGTTGTTGAACTTAGCTTGGTTTCAGTGTGTGAATCCATTCAGTGTGAATTCACAGTGAGATAGAAAACGATAATAGTTGAGTGCAGCTAATTAACGTACCCACACATTTGGCATACAGCCTGAAATACCCATTAGGCGCGTTTTTTTTTTATAATCTAGATGATAGAGCCTGTAAAAAGGATTTCCAACCTGGTACGATTGCAACAGCGGAATTCGTTCGGTTCGCAACAATTCCTTTGGTTTGTAAAACCTGGATGAGTACGGCACTAAAGAGTAATCTTCTCTCTTCACCCGTTACCTCTGAAAACAAGTCTTGCCGTCGGTTCGTCTGGCAAGTCGGGACCTTCCATACTGAGAGCCATCTAGTTATATAGTCTAAGTATTTCTGTCTCGTCCGCGGACGTTCAAGTTCTTTTATTGTTTGAATATACATATTTAACACTATTTACAAAACGTCCCCAGCAGGGAGACTGGCTCGAAAGCCAACACAGTCTCGGAAAAATCATGAAACTCTATTCGCAACTTTAGCGAAGCTTTGGGGGTCTTGAGTAGCTATCTCTGTTACATTTGAGAAAGCTGTTCGTCATCGCCGGAGTCTCATCGCCATAGATCTCAGCTCCCTGGACGATAATAGATAATAGCTGCTGCGATTTAAAGTGACAAGATATTTTCTTTGATTTTCCGACGTACGACAGAATCGCATGAACGTTCACAACCGCAACGCAGACGCAACGGAAACAGCGCCTTCTTATCTGTCACTGTCGTCCGGCAATGGGGCAAAAAAATCCTTTGGTAGATGACCGCTGAAGACCATAGGGGCAATCCACCACTCAAATCAGTCAGTTACCATTAGAATTGTGTTAGGTGTCGGTTCAGATCGTTTTAGTTTGCTCAGAAAATATTTCGTGTTCAGCCATCCTATAGTACTGAAGTATTTTCTTTCATAAAAGGGTAGAGCGTCATTTAGCTTTGAAAAATCTGCTAAATTTTATTTTCTTACCCCCTACCTGTAAAACGCTTGTGTTTCATCGGACCAGTTAACATTTTTCCGCGTATCCGACACTGCGACAAAACGCAGTCTTTTCGCTCCATGTCTCACGATTTGCGTCGCATCTCGTAAACTGCGGGAATTTGCGCGAATGGACGTTAGGATAGTTTAGGACGGTTGATTTCAACGCAAATATCTGTTGACTCCCATGGCTGACAGCATGATCTTAGCTGACCTTCGCCTGCCCTGGGAATGACTCTCTCGGTTTTCACCGTTGCTATTTCTGCTATCGCGGTTTCGATTTAATAATAATAATAATAATGATAATTTATTTTTAAACGGCAAATCGTACAAGACGAAAACAGTGGAGTACAAAAGAAAATCTGAAAACAATTAGGGAAAACACAACACATCCAAACAAAATCTACTTAGGAGTCAAACAGACGAATATGCCCATGAGAGGGCGACAGACGAACGCACGCCGTTTTCGGGCAGTTTTCTGTGGAGAACTCGTGGTGAAAGGAGTAAAAAAAAGTGGGCTATATCGGCTTATCTGTCAAAACTTATTCGAGCTCCAGTGAGACTGTTCCTTTTCCAATCTACACAGATTGGACTGCAGTTTTCAGTTGCCCTTTCTACATGAAGCTATTTCCTGAGCAATTAAATTGCGAATTGATCAAGGTCCTTGGAAATTGTTACTCCGGGCCGTGACAAAGACAGCTGGCGAAAACTCTGCTAGTTCCGCTCCTTAGAAAAACATCAGATAAGGGATATTTCGGGAAATTATTCCGGAAATACGGCGATAAGAGCCTGGCAGGTGCGTGTTTCCAGCACGCCCAAAAAAGTGGGGAATTTTTCTCGCGGAAACAAATATTCGCGTGTAATCATAAATCCGAGCCTTCCGGTCTAGGGAAAAAAGTGACAATGTCAGCAAATTCGTAAACGCCTTCCCAACCCTAGAAAAACGTCACCCTCCATTTCGACAAATGGGGAGGGGAATTACCAGGGGAATGCGAAGAAATGACGGAGCCAACTTTCAGAATGAGATGAACTTTGTGACCGGTAACCTCACGGACGACTATATATACGTATATATCTGTATTTAAAAGCAATTAAGCCATATACAGAAATAAAAAGTCACTTCACAAAATCATACTCCTAAGGAAGCAGAAGGCTCCTTGGAAGTCTAATGACTACTCTTGTTTAAATTATAACTGAAAAGCCGACTTATTCTTGTGTCATTTAATTGAATACACTGAGTTATTTGGATCCTGCAAACGGATTTTTTTTTTCACTATCAGCTCTGACTACGACGTTCAGAATATCTGCGGCCGTCCCCACAGCGCAAATTCTACTATGAAGCGGGAAATTTTAATCTCAACACAAACGCGGCTTTTCACCGGGCAGTGGTGAGATTGGTGACGATTGCTTAGTGCCTGAGCAAAAAAAAAATCATAAATCTTTCTCGCAAGACATACAACATACAATAGAGGTACCACAAATCACACGGAAATTCCAATATTTGAAAATCTATTACTCGTGAATTGCGGAACACCGGAGTTGCGCATCTTCAACGGGTCTTCAAGCCAATTTAAGTGAATAAATGATGGGTAACTAGATAGTCCTCTCCCAGCCCTTTTCAGTTAAACTTTAAAGCAGCCCGTCTTTTCCAGGGCCCGATCGCCTTCACCGACCTCCACGGCGTTTTCTATCCAGCCGTCAGTCTGTGTCGCAATGTGACAGTAACCCTTCAGACAGCTTTGGATCCACCTGCTTCAGACACAGAAGACAGTGGGAATGAGGAAGAAAGGAAAGAAAACAAGTTAAACTGACAGCTGGAAGAAAGAGAATGTAAAAACTGGCAGATGGAGGACACTTTCCAGCAGATAGTGACCAAACAACATTGTCCAAGAGCTGTTGAAACCTCATTAAGGAAAGATTCTACGGCGCGCGTGTAATTGAAAGCTGCGTCTGAACCCTCAGCGGTTTTTCTTCTGCTCATTTGATGGCGGTTTCAGGGGATAAAACGCACGAGAGACGGGAATCCAATGTAAATCCGGTCCGGTCTCCGGTCTAGTGTCTGTCACAGTCCGCAGTAGAGAGACACTTGAGAGCTGCAGACATTTTCCAAAGTAGAGCTGAAAAAGTACATTATTTCGACATGTTCTTTATCAGTAGACTACGCCGTCACCAGCTCGTCCAGTCTCGGATCGGCTTTATTGTGCATTTACACACTGCCTAAAATCCGAGCGTATTTGAAATCCGAGCGTATTTTACGTACGTATTTGGGCTTGAAAAGATCTCTAGCAGTACAGACGTATTTGAGAAATCGGTCCGTTTTGTATCTAAATACGTCCGTATCGCTAGAAACCTTTTTAAGCTCAAATACGTGCGTAAAATACGCTCGGATTTCAAAATAAGCTCGGATTTTACGCAGTGTGTAAACCCACCATTAATCGGTCGTTTCCGCGCTAAAGCATCGCGAAACTTCGCAATTGGTATTAGGGGATTCTCTACACTGTAAAAGAAAATCTTGCAGTAAGTTAGTAAGTAATTAATTTATTTATAGCCCGCCATTTTGAAAAAGCGGAGCGAATGAAAGAGAATAAATAAAACACATAAACACACAGAAAAAGACGCTTAATTTTCAATCTTCGGCCAGGAAGCAGTGGATAACGTCGTGCGCTGGTTGGGCCCTGTTGTCCATGATTTTTGAAAGCGGTGAGTTTTCGCTACTGGGACTAATATTGTCTCTACTGAGATAAGGTTATTTCTAATTCGGATTAATCTTATCCCAGTAGAGATAAATTAATCCCAGTACTCCGTGTTTACACCATGTGTGTATTTTGGGTAATAAATTTATTGATTGATTGATTGAGTAGCAAATGCTTCAGTCAACTTTAATCATTTCTCGGAGAAACCTTTTACGGTGTAATTAGGATGGGCCGATCCACGTTCTACGATCTATTTCATGGAAAGTTTTCCTTTTAGCATCTCAACCCTCTATTTGTGATTTAACTACTGCGACAATTTTGCATCCGGAATTGAAACAAAAACGCAGTATCTAGAATAAATGGGCAATAAACTTGATTCGAGGACAAGAAAAACATGAAAATCCGTAAGGAAGAGAGCTTGGGAAATTGAACGTCGAAACCGCTGACGTGAAATATGGAAGCTTTCTATCAGAAAATCTAGTGATTTATTCCCTCGAAGTCCTTAAGTCTCTTGGAAAAGACATGAATAATTGTATGAGGACTGTGTTCTGAACCCGATTAGTCGGTGAGAAGTCTTTTAGAGAGATCGTAAAGCGACACGATGTCAGCTTCGGAATAGAAAATGCTGTCGGTGTTCGAAGTTCCGCGGTCTCATGAAAGTAAGATAATTGACGTCTTCACGCAGATGGCAGTGGCGAACCGGAACGGATAAAACGTTTTTTTGCAATGAGCGCCACTACTGCTGGTTACCAAAAAATCGACAAAAAACCGTCGTTAGAACGATGGATAGCCGCAACGCGTTTCCTGGATATCCGCGGAATATCTGCATATTTTAGTGACTACGTGCTATAGGCGTATTCTCGCCGTTCCCCGAGGACTCCACTTGAGGAGTCCCCGCGTTTTTGTTTGTCCCGGGGACTCACTCCCCGTATTCTCGCGAGTCCCCACGGACGGGGAATGCTCAGATTATCATCACCATCATCAAAAAGGACTCCCTTTCAAATTCGGTGGGGAATCAATGTTTGCTGTTGTAGGTACTATGTAAAATTAATTAAAAAGAATCAGAATAAAGAAAACCAAAAATAAAGTGGATCTAGACTAATTTTTTCAGCTGCATATTCATTTTTCGAACAAAATCCATTTTAGAAGCATTCCCCGTATTCTCGCTGTTTCTGTACGCGGAGTCCGCGTGTAGTGACTCCCTCTATTCTCGCCGTTCCCTTCGATTCCCCGAGGAGTCCTCGGGGAACGGCGAGAATACGCCTTATGTGAGACATTTTGTGGTCAAAATCAAAGTTGCTGTCCAGTATAGAAGGTTTTTTGCCGAATAGTCCCTACTTTGCGACACTTCCGTCAAACAAAAGCGTTAGGGAAATATGCGCTTTAAAATCCAATTGGGTCTAATTGAATTCAGCCCAGTGACCGAAGAGTAAATCGCTTGTGACGTCACGTGTGACGTGTAAGTGACCTCTTAGGTTAGGCTATATGTAGTCGAGAGATGTAATAGTCAGAACGTAGCGTGCAGTTTGACTGCAAATATTACATACAGAAAACTGGAGATCGAACCCAACTTTTCCTAGTCAGTGTTGGGTTTGTAGGCTACAGTTTAAAGGTTGCTAAATATTATTCGACTGGACTAAAGTAGTAGCATGAGATTTGATTTGTAGGTTTAGGAATGAAATGGTGTGGAATGAAATACAATTAAACAAAAACAATGCGAATTCGCCATCGCCAGTCCCTCGCAGATTGGACCTCAGGTTGGAGGAATTGTCGAAAACTTGTACTTTGTTTTTCTGTTTGTGATTACTTATAGTATTCCTGATTCTGGGTAGAGCAAGATGTTTAACATGCTGTATCTTGTTTTGTTTGTTTTTTGATAATGGTCCCGGACGTGTTCAAAGCAATCGCTGTCCAACATTATTGCCAAACTTTAGCCGCTTAAGCAGCATTCGTCTTTGTTGTAGTTGAGATTACATATAACCGCAATCGTGGCAAATCGCAATTCGAATTTTGGAACCTAGAATTTCGATCAAGGTACACTGTAAAAAAAATCTTGCAGTATTTGCCACTGGGATTAATCTTGTCTCTAAAAAGATAATCGTATCTATAGTTCGGGTTAATCTTATCTTAGTAGAGATAAGATCTCAGTAGAGATTAGATTCATCCCAGTAGCAAATACTGCAGTTAACTTCAATCCTTACTCGGAGAAACTTTTTACAGTGTACCTAAAACTCGTAAGGATCACTTTCTAGAGGGAAGGTGTGCGACACCACGCTGTCTCTTCGAACAAAAACAATGCTTGCTGTGTTGCAGTTGAGCCACGGTTACGTAGTTGTGCCACATATCTGTCCACAAATCTGTCGCAAGAAGTGCGACTGACGGACTTTCGCATTGCGGTTTTAGGATAGGCGTGTTAGTTCAGCTTGTGTTTTCAGGGTCAGGACCTTATCGTATGTAAGCGTATTTTCTGTATATTTTGTACAGTAGAATGTTAGTTGTAACACAGCATATCAGCAGAATGTGCTGTATCTTGTCAGGTGTCTATATACTGCCGAAGTTTCTTACCGACTTGTAAACTTTTGTTCATTAGATTTTTTTAAGTTTAAGTTGTGTAAAGTACAGACTCTGCGAGTTTCGAAGTACACATGTATGCCAAACCGTATTCGCCGTCACTCAGTCTCCATTTCTCTTTTTTCTGAGTATAGTTTGAAAAGTTTCGGAAAATACTCCTGCCCTCGCGTCGCTGAGAGCGTGTTCCACCCTACTTACCGTAGTTACTACGCATGACGTCACGAATTCTGGCTTTTTGCCGTCAAGGCTGGAACGATTTTTCTATTTTCCAGCAGGATATCATGCCATGGGCGAATCCGACCAATCACGTTACAGAGATGCGTAGTTACTACGCTCCCGAGCATGGTAAGCAAATAGTAACTATTAGTTACTGTTTCGAGAAGGTTGGAACGGTCAGCGTAATAACTTTTTGTGAGGATGGAACGGAAATAGTAACTAATAGTAACTTTTGTTAGAAGGGTGGAACACGCTCTGAATCTTACTTGATTCGTATTCTAATGCTAAATATTCCTTGAGCCCAAGCTGACTTTGAAACATATATTCAAATAATGCTTAAAACGGATACGTCAGCTACGATGCTTTAGCAGCGATACTTCGGCCCTTCTTGGCAAGGGTCCTCGTCAGGCTGTAAATCTTCAGGGTCAACGTCGGGGAAGGAAGATTGCAGGTTTGTTTCTCTTGGTCTGGTCCGGTCTGGTCAACTACGTATCTAGGGCTTGTGATTGTTCTTCACACCAAGTCTCATTCCGATCCGTCCACTCTGAACATGTCACACGATTTCTGGTTCCCCCCTTCAACTCCTGCCAAAGTCACCGATCCGTTCCGGACTTGAAGCGTGACATCTAAGACTCGAGGTCTTTCCAGATATAAGTTGCGTTAAGATCCGATCCCCGTTCAAAAGTTATACATACATCAATATTCCGTATTCCCCCTCCCTCCACTCCCCCCACGGTGGTCGGATCGGGGAAGTGACTTTTTCCAAGTTAGTTTGGTTGGGTCACTAATATGCCTGCCAAGTTTCATCGTCCTAGCACTTCCGGAAGTACCCTAACTGGAAACAGTGGCCTGACAGACCGACCGACGAAAAAGTGACCGGTATATCGCACTTGAGCGAAGCTGCAAGTGCCATAAAAATGACGATATTAACGTATGGACAGCAGGGTTCCTCAAACCAAAAGTAAACAGTCGTGACAGAACAAAGCGTGTTCTTTCGAAGAAAAGTTGTTACTTCAGCTTCCAACAAAGTAGAACTTTTGTTCTCCCGTGGCAACCCTGGCGAAGCTCCTCGGCCCGCTGGCGGAGCCCAACCAAGCGATCTGATTGGCTCTGCGTAGGACAAAATAGAACCAGAATCTATTCTCCTTGTACAGCTTATTACATCGCGCCCCGAGGAAAAGGCGAATCTGTGTACGCCGTATTACAGCTATTTGAAAAATGTACTGTTACATCTGTGATTAAGCACGGGAAAGATACAGACCTTTGCTAAAGTTATCTCCCCATCGCAGTTTTATGATTCATCGGAAAGATCTTGAGCACTTTCTGCTCCCGTTATGCCTTGTTTGTATAGACGATCAGGGCAGGGTTCTCGCGGACCGGAGTTCCTGCCTGGGTTTCGACACCATCATCAGTTCCACACAAAAAAGTTGACACTTTTTCAGCTTGGTGATGGCAGTGCATAAACCTGGCCGGGAAATCCTGATCGTGTTTTGGCACTATTTCTAGAAAAAACTCACTTGTTCTATGCAGCTGCTTTCGTCCGGGCACTAGTTCTGCTTGTGCTCCTCATAGAATAGAATTTATTGCACAAAAAGCCTGAGGCGTCATGGCAAGATATTGTGAGACAAGAGATGAAACAGGTTAGCCGCGGTATGTCTGCTATGCTAGAAGCTAGCCTCCAAAAAAATAAATAATAAGTATTGCTTCCAGAAAAAAAAATTATAGAAAAAGAATAAATATTGGTATTATCTTACTTTCTTAGCCACCAGCCTAGGCCTTAGGTGCTATACCTTGTCACAATCCGACTTCCCCTGAAAGTAAAACTTATCAACTGAGGCAACATCGTGCTATCCCTTGCTTTCCAAAAGCTAGTTATTCAGCATTGATAACTGTCTTTTTAATCGATTTTCTCAACAGCCAACACATGCTTTTTTTTAAGGGAGCCTAGTGAATTATGGTAGCAAAAAACAGTGATATTCTGCGGCGTCAAATTTGTTGCTACATTTTTGTATTTACTGGTGAGGAACCGGTCGCAGAGTTCTGGCTCGCTTTGTCGGAGAAGCGAACATGTGTGACACATCGCAGAATTTTGCTACCAGTGGCAACGCTGGTTTTCGACTGGTTTTCCTACGATCGCCCGATGGCAAACTGGTTTCGGCTGATTTAATTCTACGACCGCTAGATGGCATCTGCATTGCCGGAAATGTGAAAGACTGTATTGATAGAAACAGAAGAGCCCCGGACCCAACAGTAGTAAATTTAGTAGGTCTATAGTAGGCTTTTGGGCAGCTTCTCACTAATAAAAGTCTCTAGCCCAGCAGCAACAAAGTAAAACAAAAGTACTACCCATCCTAAACATAAAAAAATATTTTGTTCGAAAAAGTTACAATAGTTAAAATATCTCCATCACGGTTCATATTGGAATAACAACCTCGACGGCCATTTAAAAATATCAACCTCGCCACCGGCTCGGATAGGCTATTTTCAATGGCCGTCTCAGTGTTATTTCCGATATCAACCTCGATGTCTCAAGTTAACCTTTTATTATCAGGCTCTATATTCTTTTGTTTCGTCTTATGTTAATTATTCTGTTGCCAATCTGTTGAAATTCTAGTACGGCCATTCCCCAATAAGATTTAAATGGCAAGGTCGCTTGTCAATTCGCGTCCGTTGGTTATCCCGTAACGTTTTCGAATTGGCTATATCGTCTCGTCTCGATTCTTTGCATCCCTCTTATTTTTAGAAAGACTTGGAGTTGTTAGACAGTCGCGGCAGATTCATGATCCCGAAAACGTCTGGCGTCAATCCCATTCTGCCCTCGATTCAGCCTTACCTACTTCCCCCCAACAGTTTGAAATTCATCAAGTCTTTCGAAGTAGTACATAGACATTAATGAAGTTATGTTGTCATCAATGAAGCTTTCTAAGTGCATTACAGCATTTAGCTCTGAAGGACGATTTGACACTAATCTACCAAGACTCTGGAATGTACATTATTCAATTTTAGAGACTTCGTCTTTATTGCTCCGTTCGAATGGGTTGGAGATTGCCTGATTTATGACGTTGTCCTCTCTTACTCGAAGAGCAATGTGTGACAGAGAAAATATTTGAAAACCTGTTTGGACTAGAGCTGAAAAATCCATCGCCAGTTTTTTTTTAGATCAGTTTGCAAATACAAGGATTAATAACAATAATAATGATATAGGGCAAACAAGTGCACAAGCGCCCAAACTGGAGTGTGAAAATAAAAGGTTGATCGTATTTTATGTACAGACAGGGTCAGAACCAAGACGATTCACATCCCCAATAACCAAACAAGAGCTACGAGCTCATATGGCACTTGTTACGAGTAGGCGGTACAAGAAAGTAGATGAGAACGTCACAAAATAGACCCGCCATCCAAAAATGCGATTCGGAAATAGATACATGATATTTAGTTTAACCCAATTCTCAGCAGTTCCGGCATCGTCTCGGATTATCTGTAGCAAATGCGAATGACTGTTCAAACTTCCAAGTTTCAGCCCAATAAATCCACTCGGCTGATCCCTAGACTTGCTACACGATTTCCGGTACTTGGGAACATGAACGTCGTATCTCTTAATCCCCTCTTCCCGTCCATCAAGTTTTACTGAAATCGGAGAATGGTCTATCTGCAACTTTCCGGTACCCCCCCCCCCCCCTACCTTGGCCAAATCCGGCCCGGACGCCAAATAACAAATCTAGGCCGCAGAAACCTGGCACTGTCGAACTTGCATCTCATTGGTTTCCGTTTGGTTTTTTTTCATATCAAAAGTTTTCGCCCCCCCCCCCCAATACCCCCGACCGGAACACATGTTTTACATGTCTAGGTCATCCATTCTTATCACTCGAATCAGACCACTCGTTCGCAATGTACATTCAATTTCCATATTTCCCTTCCCTCACTCCGCCAAAATGCTCGGATCTAGGAACGGAAGTTTCCGTGGGTATGTTGTGTTAGGTTCTTTTTTTTCTTTTTTTTTAATCGGATGCCAGTGTTAGGTTCGGTGTTCGGTTCTTAAATCAATAAGGTCGGTTCATTATTATGCCTGCAAAGTTTTGTCGTCTTAGTACATCTGGAACTATTCTAGCTCACGACTACTGGAATTCCAGGAAACCCCCTTCAAATCCCCCCGCAGAGCCTCGAAACCATCTGGCTCCGTCAATTTCGTATCTAGGCCTAATGCTTGTTCTCTCCATAAAGTTCCGCCCCGATCCCTCTGCTTTAAGCGTTTCTTGAGTTTTTCACCACCCCCCCCCCCCCCCCATCCCCCCACAGGTATTGGACCCGACCGAACTTGACACTGAACATCTGAGGCGATAGCTATTTCCACCTGACAAGTTTCATTCAAATCCGATCACCCGTTCAAAAGTTATGCATGCCACTAGATTCCGGACTCCCCATACATCCACTCCCCCCACGATGGTCGGATCGGGGAAACGACTATTCTCAAGCCAATCTGTTCGGATCCCTGACATACCTGCCAAGATTCTTCGTCCTAGCACATCAGGAAGTATGCCAAACTCGCGGTATCGCTAGAAATCTGCCCCCCCCCCCACAACTCCCCCACAATGCCCGGATCCGGTCCGGTTATGCCAATGACGTATCTAGGACTTGTGCTTGTTCTTCCCACCAAGATTTATCCCGATCCCTCCATTCTAAGCGTTCCTCAAGATTTCCGGTTCCCTCCTCCAACTACCCCCTGTGTCATCGGATCCGGTCCGGATTCAAAGTGGGACGTCTGAGAGACGAGGTCATCCTAAATATCAACTTTCATCAAGATCCGATCACCCGATCACCGATCAAGTTAAAAATACCTAAATTTTTAGCTTCCCCCTCCCTCCATTCCCCTCCCCCCCCCCCCAGATGGTCGGATCGGGGAAGTGACTATTTCCTATTTAATCTGGTCGGGTCCCTGACATGCCTGCCAATTTTCGTCGTCCTAGCACATCAGGAAGCACCGAACTTCACTAGAAATTCGGATCCCCCCCCCCACCCGCCAACTCCCCCAAATTGAGCGGATCCGTTCCGGTTATGTCAGTCATGTATCTAGGACTTGTGCTTGTTCTTTCCACCAAGTTTCATCCGGATCGCTCCACTCCAAGCGTTTTCCTAGATTTCCGGTTTCCCCCTCCAGCTCCCCCCAGTGTCACCGGATCCGGTCTGGATTTAAAATGGACCGTCTGAGACACGAAGTCCTTCCATGTATCAAGTTTCATTAAGATCCGATCACCCGTTCGTAAGCTAAAAATATCTCATTTTTCCTAATTTTTCCGGATTCCCCCTCCTCCACTCCCCTCCAGATGGTCGGATCGGGGAAGCGACTATTTCTAATTTAATCTGGTCCGGTCCCTGACACGCCTGCCAAGTTTCGTCGTCCTAGCTTATCTGGAAGTGCCCGAACTAGGAAAACCTGGACAGACCGACCGACAGAGCGACAGACCGACGGACGGACAGAGATTGCGATCGCTATCAATCAATCAATAAATTTATTACCCGAAAGACACAAATGGTGTAAACACGGAGTAAATATAAAGATAAAAAAAAAGAAGAAAAAGCAGATGCAAACATAGACAAAACACGTTCTCGTCACAACAACTGCAAAAAAAGAAGAAACACACTTAACAACTTCAGGTAACAATTTACAAAAAGGCACTGAACAAGCTATTCGTCGAATCTAACGACTTCTCAAACCGCAATCTCCTTTCCGCGATGGTTTTGATCGGATCTGCGATCCCATACAGAGAAACCAGGCGCCGGTTTCTGGCCCACAGAGGTTTACCAAGCAAGAACTTGGCATACCGAAAGAACAACGATCGCAGCGTCCTCTTATCAGAGATAGTGAATACATTCCAAAAAGGCGACATAGCAAGCAAATGGGGCACAGCAAATGCATTATAGATTTTAGATAGTCTACTTCTGTTATATCGAGCTTTAAACGGAACAAGCACACCGTATGTCTTACGAAGCTTTGAACCTACAAATTCTAACAAAAGCGATTGGGTATGTCTCAAATCACTCCCAATGGGAAGTCCCAGGTAATTGATGCTTGGCGATAGCGGTACCGGATGACCATCTAGACAAACATTATCCGGGGAGGGCCGATTACGTGTGTTACGAATCGCAACTACCTAACTCTTCCCAGCATTAAACTTCAATCCAATCTTCCTATACTCTACAGATAAAATACCAAAATTTTCTTCAATACCAGAAACAGTCCTGCTTAGATTCAATATATCGTCAGCATAATTCAGAAGCGACAGGTCAAGGCCTCGGTAAATAAATGTCGTGCGAACTTTCTTCTGAGCCTCCAGCACACTGTTGTTATATAATGGAGGTGAAGACACACCACCCTGCCTAATACCTTTCCAAACATGTATTACAATCTTCGATATTATAAAACCGTCCCGCGATGGCACTTTAATAAGAACATACAGTTTGCTGTACATCTGCCTATAAACACGTAAAATTGAGCGATCCAGACCACGATCCTTAGCACTGATTCGAAAGTGGGGATGTATTCAAGAGTCAAACGCACGAGATACATCGTGACCGGCCATAATCACAATATCATCTTTCTCTTCAACATCAACTAAAACATTCGCAATAACTCTGTGTACGTGTTCACGGCTGTAACCTTTTTTAAAGCCAAACTGATTTTCTGGTGTCGAACAAACTTCAGTTATCTCATCAGTACCTATCAGCTCTAGCAATTTGCACATTACTGGTGAAACCGTGATTGGCCGATATGAACTACATTTGGTTTCATCTTTTCCTTTCTTAACTACCGGGGTTACAACACCGGCACAAAACACACCTGGGACTAGCCACAATTGAATATCATTTGGAACAGTAGACTCAAATGGTGTAACAGGTTTATACTTCCGTGAATGAGGTGCATGCCACATTTGGCCGAAGGGCAAGTGCCATAAAAACGGCGAAAGCTGAAAATCGAAAACCGAAAACCGCAACCTGTTACATAGCTCGCAAGAGTGGATTGTTCATAAATGCATGCCTTGGCAATCCATGCCAAGATCGCGTCGTGGCACACACTGTACCTGCCTAGCACCATTAAAATTCTGAGATCATCATAATATTAGCGTAGAGGCTTATTATAAATCAAAATTGTGGGCTGATACTTTTGGGAAACTTTGAAACTTGCGCTGAAACTTAAGCCCCACATCTTAGAGGCTGCACCACCTACTGCGAGTTATTAAAAAGGAGCGGGAGATAGAGGTATATGAATTTGAACAGTTACTTAAATGTGAACAGCGCAGTTTTTGGATGAATGGTAGAATGAAGATCCAAAATTCCTATTCAGGTGTTTTCAGAGGCCCATAATTACTTACTTTGGCTAACTCATAGTTGACGCTAGTCACAGTGAGTGCATGAAAATGGCAAAGTCCAAAGTCAACACACGTTCACATAAGCATACCTCTACTGTACGTGCTCTGGAACACAGAAGGTCGGGTTGAGCTTGCCGACAATAAACAACTACAACAGTCGAATTAGAAGGTTCACTTTTCGAGTCTACCAAATTTCCGTGTTTTGTCAAAATAAAGTTCAGAAATGGATTCCTCGAGTGCTCTTACCCCCACGTGCTAACCCACACGATGCTAACCTCTTATCGAATTAAGAATGAACTTTTATTTTTACCCAGTTTCCGGTTTGGCCGAACTCCGGGTCAACTTTTCATCCGGCAAGAAAATTAGTTTCATATCTGGAATCAGCGTGTCTCCTTACCCTTCAATCGACTCTCCCATTAGCTTTTGAGAAACATTTTTCGCCCCTTCATTTGAAAGCCCCAGCTACACTGTAAAAAAAATCTTGCAGTGTTTGCTATACTGGGATTAATCTTGTCTCTAAAAAGATGATCTTATCTCTAATTCGGATTAATCTTATCTCAATAGAGAAAAGATTAATCCCAGTAGCAAATACTGCAGTTAACTTTAATCCTTAGTCGGAGAAACTTTTTACAGTGTAGCCGATCTACAAACTTGACCTGTACTTTGGCCCAAAGGATTCTCACAGCAAGTTTGAACAAAATATCTGAATCCCTTCGAGAGTTATCGCGCTAACAGACGGACAGACGGACGGACAAACTTTACGTTGTCATAATAGGTATCCCGTCACTGACGTTTTGGGATCCAAAAACAGGAAAACGCAAAGCGATCCTTGCACTTGGTTTCGCAAACTCGCTCACCTCATGTAATACTCGGGTTGGCGTTTTTAACGCCATCTATATCTACAGAAATAATCTTACTTTGAAACAGGACCATGACAAGTCATACTAGGCGACGCTGTAGGCGTTGTCCCTAACAGACGGACAGACGGACGGACAAACTTTACGTTGTCATAATGGGTATCCCGTCACTGACGTTTTGGGATCCAAAAACAGGAAAACGCAAAGCGATCCTTGCACTAGGTTTCGCAAACTCGCTCACCTCATGTAATACTCGGGTTGGCGTTTTTTACGCCATCTATATCTATAGAAATAATCTTACTTTGAAACAGGACCATGACAAGTCATACTAGGCGACGCTGTAGGCGTTATTGAGAAGTCGCCTCCAAACTTGCTCCTGGTTGGGCAAGTGTTGTCACTTGTCCGTTTGGAATAGTCTCCGAAGCCGCGGCGCGAAAACATCTCGGCGCTCCGCCGTTGGGGCCGGCGGTGGTGGCCCGCCGGTGTAATTATGCCGCCGGATCTATTTAGGTGAAATGTTTCAAGTTCTTTGTTGTTCTATTTTTGCCATCAGCAAGTAAGCAGAAAGAGTCATAGGTTGTGGCCTGGTTGTGGCGGCAGTGCAGGACTATTGTTTATCACCAAAAATTGCATGTTAGCTCCACGCCGCGTAAACAAAGTGACCAATAGCAACCGTACTTCCTGTCGGTCCATCCCTCTGTCCAGAGTTTGCCAGTTCACACACTTCCTGACAAGCTAGGGCGGTGAAACTTGCCATTCTTTGCGGACAGTAGCGCCATTTCAGTGAACGTCGGAGATTCTCTTGACTGCTGGACATTCGAAATTCCCTAGAAATCCCCTCGAGTACTGGGGATTCCTGATTTCACACATTTTATTTATAGTAAAGAAGCAGGTAGCTTATGAGCGTGTTCCATCCTACTTACCGTAGTTACCACGCATGACGTCACAAATTCTTCCTTTTTGTCGTCAAGGCTGGAACGATTTTTCTATTTTCCAGCGGAATATCATGCCGCGGGTGAATCCGACCAATCACGTGACAGAGATTCGTGGTTACTACGCTTACCACGCTCCCGAGCGTGGTAAGCAAATAGTTACTATTAGTTACTATTTCGAGAAGGCTGGAACGGTCAGCGTAGTAACTTTTCGTGAGGTTGGAACGGATTTAGTAACTAATAGTTACTATTGGTACGAGGGTGGAACACGCTCTATGTAGGTTAAAGGATTGCATGGCACTTGTTTTTAATTGACCCCTTTTGCCGCTTCGTATCTTGCAGCCTCTGACTCAAGACCGTACAGCGACCATTATGTCTCTCCGTCGGTTCGTCTGTCCCTTTGTCTCACTTTGCTAGTTTCGGCACTTCCATACAAGCTAGGACCTTTAATTTGGCATGCATAGAAAGTACCCGACCGATAATCAACGAATCCTTCTTTTCCAGATCCGACCATCAGTGTGGGGGGGGGGTCAATCCTTGATCTTGACCCGGGCATGTCGAGAATGGTACAAGGCCATGGGTCCCAGATATGTAACTCTGGGCCATAACGGAATCTAGCTTTGGTTGGCGAGTTTGAGCGGGGTTCCAGGAGGAACTTGCCAGCTGAAATAATGCATAAAACGGATGTGTCAGCTACGATGTTTTAGCAGCGATATTTCGGCCCTTCTTGGCAACAGTTAAGAAAAATTGTTGGCAAGAGAAATTGTCCAAAGATTTGAAAAAATACAACATCCAAGTCTTTCACAGAACCCAAAATACTTTGCTGTCTTACCTAAACTCCGGAAACGATAAAGTCCCAAAATTAGTACCAAAGAGGCATTTATTCAATGCCCTGTGACTGCGGAAAGCGTTACGTAAGAAGGACGGAGAGAACTTTCGGAAAACGACTTCCAGAGCATGAGGAAGAAATTGACCACGCCCTCTTCAACGGACACCGTCATAACTATACTTTCAAATCTGCATGCAGAACATATTTTCGAAAACCCATCCCATTCAGTATATTTTGAAAAAGCCCAGATTCTTGCAACGTGCACCGGAATCCATCAAACTATTCGAGAAGCCGTTGAGATAAAGAAAAATCGAGCAAGCATTCCGAGATACAGGCGAGTACTCCCTATCGGAACCGTGGAACCGTGGAAGGGAAGAAAATTTAAGCCTCAGTCCCTTATTAACAACAAAACTGGAGTCGATCAAAATGCAGAAGAAAACCTTTCCTGTCGTCGCCCCAATCGTGCAGCAAAAACTGCAGCCGTGTTAAAAATTAAATCTCAGCACTAGTTTTTCCGTGCAGTGTTATTTACAAGTAATAGATACAGGCGAGTACTCCCTCCCAGAAACGTGGAACGGGGTTATTAATGGAATAAAATTTAAGTTTTCAGTCTCTTATTAATAACAAACGGAAGTTGATCAAAATACAGAAAAAAACTTTTCCTGTCATTGCCCCAATCGTGCAGCAAAAACAGCGGCCGTGTCAAAAATTGAATCTCAGGACTAGTTTTTTTTTCCCTACAGTGGTATTTAAAAGTAATTTCCCCGAGTAAGATATTTATAGTCGATAGAAGCTTCAGTTATTCATTGCTGGGTTGTTTTCTTCCCCGACGCTGACTCAGAAGATTGACAGCCTGACGAGGAACCTTGACAAGAAGGGCCGAAATATCGCTGCTAAAGCATCCTAGCTGACACATCCGTTTTATGCATTGTTTGAATATAATATGTTTCAAAGTCAGCTTGGGCTCACGGAGTATTTATAGTGAGAACAAATTACGAAAATGTCCTATTTGTATGGCCTGCGATCCTGAGCTAAAATACATGCTACCTACCCTTGCAAGTGCTGTATCATCTTTCAGCTCTTCCGGTACCCCTCGTCAGAATCCTTCACTGGGTTTCTATCCGATAAAGACACAGAAATGTCACATCTAGATAGAGCATATGCATCTGAAACCCATCAAGTTTCATGAAAACTTGCGAAAAATTTCAACCAACTTATCTATACCGAAGAGGTCGGATCCGTTTATAAGCAGTCAACTGAAAGACAAAATTACTCTTCAGCCAGGATTTGAACCCAGGACTTTTGACTTTCAAGGCCACTGACGTCCAGCGGGGCTTTTGAAATCAGCTCGCAAACCACTGTAATAGTCACGAAGAAGCGGGCCATATGATGAACAGTGATCCCGACGAAGACATAACTATCTAAACACTTCACATCCCTAGGTCACAGGACTAGATAGGTATTATGTAGATGGAATTTTATACAAGGGACTAGTACTGTGACAAATAAACCAGCTTATTTGTCATTGTAAAGTCACTTGAATTGTATTCCATTTCCATCTACGGAGTGTTCGGTCGTATCCGGCCCCGCCTCAAATGGCACATCCGGCCAAATGACTTTTGTACCGTCCAAATTTCATCACTTTCTCCTTTTGGTCCCTATGCGGACCAACAAATTTCCGGAACCCCCTCCCCCTCCACCATGTCCACATGCGATTCGGACAGATAAATATCAAATCTAGTGCTTTTGCTCCTATCAACCACCGAGCACTTCCTGATCTTGGACACACGATCAAGTTTCATCACATTCCCTCCATCCGTTTGGTCCCTATGCAGGAAACCAAGCCTCCCACTCCATCCTCCATCGGATGCGATTCGGACCCGTCAATTTTGCATCTACGGCACTTACTACCGAACAAGTTTCCTTTGAACCGGAGAACATCCAGAAAACTGCTGAGGCCTACCGAGGCCGTATCCGGTGTCAGAACCTCAAAATAAAATCACTAGTACCCATGACCTTTGTACGATACGACTGGTACCTGCGCATGTGCATCGAGTACCAGGCCTCCCCCTCCACCCGGAGAGTTTCGGAAAAATTAAATGTCTCATCTAGGGCATTTCTTCATATAAGACACCAAGCTTCCCTCGAGTCGGAGTACTTCCAGAAAAATTTAACATACCCCTTCGAACTCCCCGTACCGAGGTCGGATCCGGTCTGGACTTCAAAATCAAACATCTGGTACCCGTGATCTTTGTATTGTCCAAGTTTCATCCCAATCCCCACATTACTTTGGTCCCTTGTACGTTCCAAAAGTCCACATCCCCCCCCACCCTCCCGTGGTCATCGTATCTTTTGTTCCCACAACACATAAGGTTTACTTCGACTCGGGTCACGCAGGTCGCAAGCTTCCGTGTTCCCCCTCCCTCCACCCCCACACGAATGATCGGATTAATTCGCGAAAACATGGTTTCGCTGGGCATTCAGCCGAGTCCTTTAGAAGCTTGTCAAGTTTCATCGTCTTACCTTACGTGGAAGTGCCCGAACTAGCAAAAGTGAGATAGAGGGACCACCAATACGATTGCAATACGTCACTTTCTGAAGGCTAATGCCAAAATACAAAAATACCCTGGAAAATGACTTTTCCGATGACTTTTCAGCGCCCCGGCCGACCAAAATTATCTCCACCGCCGACGAATTTAAATTCGGCGCGGCTTTGGGGACTAGTTGGGAAGCATGTTAGACACGGGAAGGAACTGTTGTCCAAGTTGCAAGTTCACACATTGTTTTAGATTTTCCGAGAGAATAATGTGGGAGTCTCAGGAATGGGTCAGAGGGCACCACTTGATAGCGAGACTCTGGTAATTAGAACACCACCCAGCAGCTAAATAACGCAAGTCAAATTGCGCGTGTCCACGTGCAATAAGCGGGTCGTTACACTGTCAGAAGTTTCATAACAGATTGCGCATAACACTTTCAAGAATAACACCTTTTCACTTAGAAAAAAAGTGTTTTGACAAATTAGATTTATACTATTTCGTGAAAAATACTACACTGTCAGAAGTTACATAACGACAACAGCAGGATGCGCGGTTTCAACAGATAACACTTTGGGATGTTGTATGTTATGTTTCTTTCTTTCCCGTTAGTATTTTTACCAATTGAAGGTGTTGTTGGATATCTAGGCACGAAATAGTGTAAACTTAATTGGTCATAACACTTTATATCTAAGTGAAAAGGTGTTATTCTTGAAAGTGTTATGCGCAATCTGTTATGAAACTTCTGACAGTGTACTGTCAGCTGTTTTCTTGCGACCGAAAACCCTCTTATCAAAGGCCTATAGTTTTGTAAAATGATTTGCGAACGATTCTGAGGGGCATCCACCTACAGTATTCTGTCCACGATCCTCCAACTAAAAGGCTCTCTTGTCCTTGTACACGACACATTTGAGACGTCTTTGTGCCCATTTCCGCCCATTAGACTTTCTTCCGTCTTTTGCAGGGCCAGAGAGCTTTCGGTGACTTCCTTGAACTTTTTATCTAGCCATTCCAGGTTTCGAAATTTGATATTATTTATCGAGGTCTCACCTACACTAATTCTTCACTCTGTCTTCACTCTATGTCCCGAATCGCTCCATCTGCTTCTCATTCCTTATTCTCATTCTCATAATTTGAAGTTCTTATATTTTTTGCCAGTTTATCTTTATCATATACCGAAAGAGAAAATCAAGTAAGTGTGAAAGAAAAATAAACGAAATACCGCGAATCACATACGCCTCTGAAAAGGTGTGAATACTCTTGATGACGAACTCTTCGTGCCGATGCAGAATCACCGCGTGCCCAGTAAAGAGCCAGAAGCGTAAAGCATTGTCCTAATAGGTGTTGTAAGGTGTATTACGGCGTATAAAGCTTATCACAGATTCCTCTTTTCCTCGGAGCGCGCTGTAATAAGGTGAATAAAGGAAAATAGACTAGCGCTCTATTCCGGCTTATGCAGGGCAAATCAGATCGCTTGGTTGGTTCCGCCAGCGGGCCGAGGAAAGAGCAGCGTCGTCAGGGTTGCCACGGGAAGCACTAAAGTTCTACTTTGGTGGAAGCTGAAGAAACAACTTTTCTAAAAAAATAACACGTTTTGTTCTGTTGCGACTGCTTACTGCTAGTTCAAGGACTTGTGCTGTCCATCCGTAGATTTACTTGCTTTTTACAATATATTGGGCGTCAAATTGTACTGGTGTACTTCAAGTAACACTAAGAGCACTTTTCTGATCTTCAGAAACTTGAAAACTGTATGAGCGTGGCAACACTGCACGCTGCATTGATAAGAACCTCTCTGGTTCGTATTTGAACGGGCGTGTGTATTAAGACGTAAATGTCGCGTATAGCGTTATTCAGCTTATTACACCTATTAGGACATTGCTTAACGACAAACGTTGTTGATTGGTTTAACCAGGATCTGAATCAATTTTGAGGGTTCGTTTGGGTGACGTTTCTTGTTCTCCCCGTGGTTTACTAGCATGGACTTGGTCATGTAGAGTATTTTCCCTTATAGGTCCGCTACCACCATCTCGGCTTCAGGCATAAATAGAGAGTAACCTCATAGTTTTATAGTCACGGTCTTTTTCTGATCATTGTAAATTTGTAGGTGTCGGGAAGAGTTCAACTGGTATTGCTTGGACATTTTATAATCAATTAGCCGTGCATGAGTGCTTATTCTTTATGTGTGCCAAACCCCGGTGCTCCAGATAAGCCGATACAGGTAAATACTCTATATGACTAAGTCCAAAACACGCCAGTGATCCTCAGGAAGAAGGAGTAAGCGTCTCCGTAACGACTCAAACTCAAGACTCAAATCCTGTGTCGAGCAATCACGGCGATCTTTGGAAGCAGCTGTGACACCACTTCTTCCTTTTTCCGCTAGGTACGGTACCCGGAGAGGCCGAGATTTTGCGTCGGCAAGGAGAGATAGTCATCAAGATTATTACCAGGGCGATACTAGCTGTACCAGGCAATACAAGTGAGAACTCCCTTCTACCGGGCCAATGCGTATCGGTAAAGCGCTTGCGAACGTTAGCAACTCATTCTCGGGCGTCAGTGGGCAGTCGAACCTACCATGAACAACCATGGACCCGATCAGCGAACTATTGACACCCTGAAACTCGGGCAAAAATGGACTCTGTGATAGTCTCAACTGCAATGCCACCTCCTAGACTTTCACAAACAAAACCTCGAGTCAAATCAATCTGCCAGCTCCATGGCTTCTGCCATGACCCACCAAAGAAATAGACTCTTGGCAAGTGTATTAGACCACCGGCGATTGATGACTTGTTACCAATTCCATAAAGCGTTTCCAGCGAACGCATCTTCAATAGCCTACACTTTCCCCGGACTTAACCAACGGTGGGAAGAATAACCGACGGCTCTCCGGCGCCTATGGAGAAACTAACGTAGCGGAAACGATTTGGGGATTTTTTGGGAGCATTCCAGAATATAGAAAATAAGTTAGGAGGATTTCCACCTATAGCTCTCCATTGTTTACTCGAGAATTAAAGATATACAAGTTTCGATGAAAGTTAAGCAAGAATTGCAAGAAGCTTTCTTCGCAGGATTGCCAGTCACATCCTAACTCTCTTTTTTTTCACCCGCATAGCATCCAGCATCTTTAGGCTACGACTCCTCCTCCACTCCTCCATCCAAACTCTCAAGAAGTAACATGATTCGTGATCGCTCCATTACGGTGCAAGAGCAACCTGCCACAAACTTTAAAGTTTAACTGAAAAGCCAACTTATTTTTCTGTCATTTAACTGAATACATTGAATTATTTGGATTCTGCAAAGGGATTTTTATTTTCTACTATCTTTACTCTAGTCATGACGTTCAGAACATCTGCGGCCGTCCCAACAACGAAAATTCTACTATGACGCGAGAGATTTTTATCTCAATACAAACGCGACTTTTCAGTGGTCAGTGGTGAGATTGGTCAAGATTGCTTAGTGCCTGAACAAAAAAAAAATCATAAATCTTTCTCGTAAGGTGCATACAACAAAAATACAAGCGCATACAGGTACCACAAATCACACGGAAATTCCCCTATTTGAAAATCAATCATTCGTGAAGAGTGGAACAACAAAGTAACGGATTTTCAGCAGGTCTTCAAGCCAATTTTAGTGAATAAGTGATGGGTAACTAGATTGTCCTATCCCAGGCCTTTTCAGTTAAATTTTAAGAAATCTCTGTGCTTCTTATATTCAAACAATGGCTAAAAACAGATAATCAGCTACGATGCTTTGGTAGCGATATTCCGGTCCTTCTTGGCAAGGGTCCTTGGCAGGCTGTAGCTGGACTGGAAGAAATGAACCTGCAATGCCAGCCAAGTCAGCATGGGTCAAAGGAGTCTCTATAGGCGTATTCTCGCCGTTCCCCGAGGACTCCTCGGGGAATCAAAGGGAACGGCGAGAATAGAGGGAGTCACTCCACGCGGACTCCGCGTACAGAAACAGCGAGAACACGGGGAATGCTTCCAAAATGGGTTTTGTTCGAAAAAAAAAAAATATGCAGTTGACGAAATTAGTCTGGATTCACTTTATTTTTGGTCTTCTTTATTCTGATTGTATTTAATTAATATTACATTGCATTAACACCAGCAAAAATTGATTCCCCTCCGAATCTGAAAGGGAGTCCATTTTTATGATGGTGATTATAATCGGAGCACTCCCCGTCCGTGGGGACTCGCGAGAATACGGGGAGTGAGTCCCCGGGACAAACAAAAACGCGGGGACTCCTCAAGTGGAGTCCTCGGGGAACGGCGAGAATACGCCTTATTATTATTATTATTATTTATTTATCACCCACAACTACAAGAAACAAGTAGTACAAGTGGAGTAAACTATAAAAAGAAAAATAACTTCAACTAAACACTATCCTCTTCAACAAAAAACTGAATAAGACCGTGATCAGGGCCTATTTTACAAAATGCGTCCACAGAAAGCTTTCTGTGTAGGTCACCGAGCTTTTGAACTACATCCGTAACATTATATTTTTTAACCAAGTACCGATTTCTAGTCCACGGTGGCAGAGAAAGCAGAAATTTGCAAAATTTGAAATACGTGACTTTCATTTTCTTCAAATCTTTTAGCTTCAGAACAGAATGAATACCCGAAAAATAAAGAACAGAATGATCAGAAAACGTTGAGAATAAACGCCCAAGCGCTCTTCTGTTATATTTTTCACGGTTTGCTACAATTTTTGAATAACTAAGTTGAATTTTTTTTACTGCATCTGCAACAATCTGTCTACGGAAGAGAGCTAAAGAATCAGAAACAGTAATCCCTAGCCACCGAAAAGAAGAAACAGAAACAACAGAAATTTCATTACATACTAGAGGAGTAGACGAAGACAGGTTGTAAGACAAGAATTCACATTTATCAAGATTCAGAGATAAGCCAATATCCAGGAAAGACTGAGAAACTAGAGAAACCATCGCAGAAAGAGCTGATTTAGTACGGCTGATCAACAGGATGTCGTCAGCATAAGCTATATAAGAAACATCAGTAGAACCAGTAAAATAAGTGCCTGAGATCTTTTCCAGAACAGTGGAACAGTTATGCTTCTCACTGAAGATAAAGCCCAACGGCTTCGGAGTTGGATAATCTTTCGGATTTTGTCGAACGTTCAGTTCTCGGTTATTAACGAAATGTTTACATGGACCATACAGTGGTACTGAAATTTTTCAACTTGTTTTGAGCGTAAATTGCCAAAATTGTAGTCCTCAGAAGGGGGGTATTTAACCGATTGGCTGGTCATTCTTACCGCGTCTAAATCGACTGTTTTTAAGAAATTATAGACTGTTTTTACGAAGAATCGTGGCACGTCGCGCCGACTCGTTTCTTTTTCAAGGACAGGCCGACAGTATTGAGGAGCGTGCCCCCCCCCCCATGCGTGACGTCCCTTGGGCAAAGCGAGGATAATAAACGTCTAGCAAAAACAAGACCACAGGTTTCGATAGGATCCCAAAAATTCCATATTTGATCCAGACAATTGGATCTTCTAGAAATCCGGTCTTCGCCTGACTCCAAAATTTTACTGTTTAAAATTAGAAACAGATTAAGTACAATGGATATCATCTGAGAAAACCTAGCTCAGATATGGATTCAGTGTTTGTGTTTACCCCTATACGTCATCTCTACTTCGACGAAATTAATCAAAACTTCAAGCTGCCTTACTTCTGCCAAATTTCCGGTTTCTGCCGGATTCTGGGCGAACTACTTGTCCGTTAAGAAAAGCTCAAAAACAAATACAGCGTATCTCCTTACCCCTACTTTGCTTTTAGCTTTGAACGAATTTTCAGGTTTTGTCCGGATCCGGGCGAAATATTGGTTTAGCGAGAAATTAATTTACATATATGGATTCAGCATGCCTCCTTGCCACTACGTCAAACCTCTAATCAACTTCAGAATTTTTTTTTACTTATAACAAATTTCCCGGTTTCAGCCGGATTCTGGGCGAACTATGTGGCCGGGTAGAAAATGATTGTCATATACTGATTCAGCATGTCTTCTTACCCCTGAAACGAACATCTAATCAAGTTCAAATAAAACTTTTATTAAGAAGGCGAACTACTTGTCCGGCGATTTTTTTTTTCTTCCATATACGTATTCAGCATGTCTAATCAAATGTTTTGAAAATGTTACAAATTCAGTTATTACGAGTATTCCTTGCCTTTGACTTTGAAAGAAGGCCTTGCCAAGAAGGGCCGAAATATCGCTGATGAAGCATCGTAGCTGACATATCCGTTGTATCCATCAGTTATTACCAATTGTTCGCAATTTGTTCGTTATACAGCGAAATGCACACAAAAAAAATTCGAGGTGTCAAAAGCACCTTTTTATCAGCAATTATGACACTTTTATAAGTCGATCTCTTGGCAACCCTGTGGGGGTACAGAACCATTTTGGCATCCTAAAACCTAAGTGGAGGGATACTTATGACATCGCAAAAGTTGTCCGTCTGTCCGTCTCTCTTTCCGTCTGTAAGCACGATAACTCTCGAAGGGAATGAGATATTTTGATGAAAATTGGTGTGAGGATCCTTTGGGCCAAGGGAAGGTCGAGTTCGTAGATGGGCTCTTTAGCCCTACATTTAGGGGTGGGGGTTCATATTTGACGGTGCAAAACGGATAAGTCAGCTACATTTTATTCGAGCAATATTTCGGCCCTTCTTGGCAAGGGTCCTCTTCAGGCTCAAGCTGGAAAATAAACTTTTTCAAATTAAGGGTTCAAATTAAGGGACAAACAAAATATTTTTAAACAGCTAATGAGATAGTCGATTAAGGGGTAAGAAGTCATGCTAAACACGATTATGAAAACCATTAGTTCGCCCGGAATCGGCCAAAACCGGAAAGTTTGTTCAAAGTAAAAGTTTTATTTGGAGTTGATTATAGATGTTCGATTTATGGGTAAGAAGACATGCTGAACATTGATGTGAAAATCATTTTCTACCCGGACAAGTGGTTGAACCGGAATCCGGCCAAAACCGGAAAATTTGTTAAAAACAAAGGTTGTATTTGTAGTTAATTAGATGTTCGATTTCGTGGTAAGAAGAGATGCTAAATCCGTATATGACAACTAATTTTCACCCGGACATATAGTTCGCCCGGAATCTGGCTGAAACCAAGAAAATTGTTACAAGCTAAGTTTTTATTTGAACTGGATTAGATGCTGGATTAAGAGGTAAGGAGATACACTGAATTCGTTTTTTAGCTTTATTTTTTCGCCGGACAAGTAGTTCCGAAATTCCGCCAAAACCGTAAAATTGGCAGAAGTAAGGCAGGAAGTTTCGATCTGTTTCGTCTAAATAGACATGACTTATAGGGGTAAACACACATGCTGAATCCATATCTGTTTGGCGAAGACTGGATCTGGCGAAGACAAGACCCAATTGTCTGGATCAAATATTGAACTTTTGGGATCCCATCGAAACCTTTGGTCTTGTTCCATCCAGACGGATATTCCCCAGTTTTTGCTGTGATATTAAAAATTTGAGTCAAAGGGGCACGTAATGAGTCTGGGGAAGCCTTCATCATCGCAGCGCAGTGGAGGAGGTCAGTCTGTATTGCCTGTTTCCCCGGAATTTGATTACACGAGTGTAGGAGTTTCGCCTTAGTTGCACGCCGGGAGCACACATCCCGCCTGTCGGCAACAGTCCAATAATATCGCGTTAACATGCAACTGAAAGTGTCACAAACTTTAATTTCGCCAGTTTAGTTGAGTGCCAAGTTTGTCCGGATAATAAGTACGAAGCGGAGGAATTGAAATTCGCAAATTCACAGTACTTCAGAAAACTCAAGGCTGATGCTTTGCAAAGAGCATGTGAGTCCTTATTCGACTGATCTTCGTCAGTCACACATTGGTATCTTGCGAGGTTGACCGATTAGGATGAAGCAAACGCTCGCGAGTTCAAGTCGGAAAGTAAATTGTAGTGCTATACGATCATCTTTATTCATTAGCTTTTCTAGACTGCACTGGCCAGTTTCCGGCCTTTTACAACGTTCAGTCCCTGCTTATCTTGAAAGAGAAGGGGCTTGGGAGATATGCGCAGGGCTGCTGGAGCCATGAACTTCTCCAGTGAAACATCAAGTAGTCCAGACAGATTGTCTGACATGGACAAGTACTGGAGATGGAAGTAGACTTTCCTTGGACACGTCTGCTGATATCGGTCGGGTTTTTGTGGCAGCTCATGATTTGTCAGGGTAAGTATTTTTATATCAGATATTTTACATTTACATATCACAGATTTTATTACATATTTTACCTGATAATAGGCTACCTGTTTAACTTAATCACGATTAGTCGTTTTTCGAAAAAGGTGGTGAAACCCTCGTGTACACGTCGCAAATTCTCGTCAAGTTTTCTAGTTGAGATGCGGCCTGTGAGTTCCCGCGGAAAGCAATGCATAAGCTACTTGCAAGTATACAGTGAAGAATCATGAGTTCGAGTGCCCGACTTAAAACAATAAGGACTTGGGACCTTTTCACTTAGAATTCACTAGCCAGCAGATAAAATGTGTTGATAACATTTATGACATCACTACTGATGACTGATGCTCTTAATTGCTATAGCTAGACATTTTTCTGTATTTTTCACCAGCGCAGTCGACGAGACTTCTTTCAGGTAGACTCGAATTCCGTTCATCTTGAAAAGAAATTGCCGCTAGACTTTTTTTTTATAGTCGTCTTCACAGACGGAAACCTTTCAAGTCAACCAGAATTCCTTTCTACCCGACGGGAATTCTTGTCCGTGTAAACGCAACACAAGAGACATTGCCAGACATGGAACTGTTCAGTTTTTTTCTTCCGTGTATTCTGAACTGGAATGCAGCAACGCTACGCCCGTGGCGGAAAACTGGACCGACAAGCTCTTCAATGAACTTCCATATCTTGTGTTTTCGCGAATCAAAACATTATTCTCGGCATCCGTCGTAGCATTTGAAAGAAGACCAAAGTTTTGAGATCCCAAAAATTTGTTAGATTTCTTGATCAAACAGTCAATCTTGTAGATTTCCAGTCTTCGCCAGGCCCCTTAAACATGCGCAATCTGTTATGAAACTTCCGACAGTGTACATTTAACACACTGACGCTCATCGTTTTTGGGATCCCAAAGCGTAAATGACGGGATACCTATGACTTCGTAAAAGTTGGCCGTCTTTCTGGTATATCAGATATTTTACCTTGTCCGTCCGTAAGCACGATAGCTCTCGAAGGGAACGAGATATTTTGTTCAAACTTGGTGGGAGGATTCTTTGGGTCAAAGGACAGGCCAAGCTCGTAGATGTGCTCCGTAGCCCTAAATTTAAGGGTGGGGGGGTGGGGGTGGGTCAAATTAAGAGCGTACAGAATATATCTTAAAAGCTGATTTAAAAAGCTAATTAGTCGGAGAAATGCTGAATCCGTTTATATAAACATCATTTTCTCACCGGACATATAATTCGCCCGGAATCCGGTCAAAACCGGGGAAAATTTGTTAACAGTAAAAGTTTTATCTGAAGCTAATTAGAGGTTTGACGGAGACCTAAGGAGGCATGCTGACTTCGTTTTTGAACTTTATTATCTTGCCGGAAAAGTAGTTCGCCGGGAATACGGCCAAAACCGGAAATTTGGTAAAGGTATAATTTAAGTTTATTCTTATTAGAGGTTTGCATCGGGTGTAAGAAAACGCTATAAAACCATTTGTGAACTTTATTAACTTGTCAGACAAGTAATTCTGCGAAATTCTCCAAAATCCGGAAATTTGGTAGACTCGACAAATTGAATTTTTAATTCTCAATTAAATAGAGAGGAGGTTAGCTTAACCGTTATAGAGTGTCAGACTGCAGATCGAGAGGTTCTTGCCGTTCTTGGCTCGCCTGTCGGTGTCGCCAGAACTTTTGGTCTGCATACATTTTATGAAGTTTTACAGCTGCCATAGTAGGCGTCGATTTAAAGATTCATTTGAGGAAAAACATGCTGGAGCAATATCTGAACTTTATTTTCCTGCCGGACAAAGAGTTTGCTCGGAATCTTGATAAAACCTCAAAGTAAACTTGGTTTTCTCAGCTGATTAGCCATTTGGTCGCGATTTGTCAAAAAACACCACTGCGGTATAATCTTTTGTACGTCTTCAAGCAGTTGGGTAGGAATAGATAGGTAGTAGGAATAGTAGGAATAGATACTACACTGTCAGAAGTTACAGAACGACAACAGCACGATGCGCGGTTTCAACAGATAACACTTTGAGATGTTATATGTTATGTTTCTTTCGTTCCCGTTAGTATTTTTACCGATTTAAGGTGTTGTTGGAGATCTAGCCACGAAATAGTGTAAACTTAATTGGTCATAACACTTTATTTCTAAGTGAATAGATGTTATTCTTGAAAGTGTTATGCGCAATCTGACAGTTGATGTCCGTTATAATTATCTTTCTTGCGAGCTTCCTCGCTTCCTCTGAGTAGTTTCTGTCTGTTCTTGCCATCTACTCCTTTTTTTAAGTTCCGCTTTAAGTTTTTCATCCCCTGAAGAGAGGGCAACAAAAGGCCTCACGGGAAAACCCGGTCGAAGGCGAAATCTAATCTTTCAACTTTTAACTTTTCTGTTTATAAAACTAGAATTGGTTGTTTCCCACAAATTTTTTGCCGGCCAACATGACAGTTCTAGATCACAGAAGGTCAGTTACCTATTTGCTGCTGGGTTGTAGCTCTCAACTGAGTAGAGATCGAGAAGGGCACTCCAAGTGCTCCCCTCACCGGATCCTGCAGGGGGATATTTTATGGCTGTATCCTTTCTTTCGAATCAATCGAGCTCACCCGTTATTAAATGGATTCGTTTTCCTGATAGTCTTCCTTCCTTCCGATGCTCTCCGTGACAGAAACGCAGTGGGGAGATGAAAGTGCTCAAGGATCGTGCTAATGATTTTTGTTTAGAAAACAGCCAATATAACCCAAAACTGGGAAACACAGCAGAACCCTGACATAGAAATGCGGGCATTTTGGAAGCATTAACATAAAATTAATAACAACCTACTCAGTTCTGCTTCTGTTAATGAACATGCTTCTAAAGAAAGCTTCAGAGTCATCCTGTATGTATGAATGTAGAGAAGTTACTAGTCCTTTTTGCTAGGTACGCTGTTCGAACGCTCTAACAGGCTGTTGCCAACTGATCTATTGGTTCCATAGACTCTTGAAGACCATATAGTACCCCGGATGTAAAAGCCATCGGAGGTGTGTATATAGGAGGCCTGGTAAGCGTGTCGGAACCCTAATCTATCAATGAAGACCGAGCGGTTTACGAAAAACAAACTGAAGTTTTATTGCAGTTAAGAGTAACGTATAGTTAAAAAGCCATTTGAATATTAGCCATAAAAACCGCGCCGGTCCTGGACACGCCTGGATATTCCTGTAGTTGCAAGGACCGAGCTAAAAAAGTTTCAGACCTTTCGGTCACTACAACCAGCTAACCTCTTCTCTTACCATTAAACCGGCTGCGAGTCTGTCCTCCTCCCACAGTATTTTTCCCCGTCCTATTCTTACGGAATGTCGGGAATTCTGCACATAGAGCAGCTTGTATTTATGGTTTCCCTTCAGTGGCATGTCTGCCAACTTTCCGCAATTGATATAAATCATTTTCAGATGGAAACAACGAGACGTTCCCCAGCGCCAGGTCCCACTTCTCGAGTTGGATGGACGGAAAAGGAAACTGGTGGATCGCAGGGGGAGTGAGCAACAACAGGGCTCTCGACGACATTTGGCACTACAGCAATGGCCGATGGAACAAGATCTACGATCTGGACTCGAAACACCATCGATCTCATCCCACCATGACTGCCGGAAGCACATTCTGTGCCTGTGGGGAGGAACTTTACTTATCAATCCCCAAGAAGGACGTAAATGAGACGGAGATCTGGGTCTATGATGGGAATGGATGGACGACGTATCTCTGCTTGTCCGATGACGCATCTTCACCCTGCCCGCACACGAAGGCGGTTTTTACTGTCTGCGATACGCCAAACTATCGCATTCTGTTGATTGACGCGATATCTGCTGTATCGATTAATCGTCGTGTGTGGAGCTTTGACTTGCGAAAGTTCACGTGGCAACAAGAGAGGGCTAGTGTCGTTGGCGTTAGTCCACAGTTCGAAAAGTGCACCGACAGATGGAGCAGTGTTGATGGTGTTGCTCTTCTTTGCTTATCCAAACTCTTTTGGCTTGACCTTGAGACGTTGCAGTGGTTTGAGTTTATAAACCTTCAATTCGAAGAAGTTTCAGTTCGACACTTTGCAAAAATTAACGATCGTTTATTAATGGTGCTCGTTCACGGCACTCAAGTCTCTCTTGCAACTGGAGTGCTCGGGTCGGGAACTTTTCAGTTTGTAAAAGGCAACAAGAGCACTGATACAGCGTTTGTGTCTGCCCTCAGTGGCAGAACTTACTTTGTGCAAGCCTTTGACATGAACAATAGCAGTTCTTTCGTCATAGAGAAAGAGCTCCGTGTGGAACAGTCAGAAACAGATTCAAGTTTTTCGTTCCACGTTCTTCCACTTATTCGTCCTCAAAAAGAAATTTCCCCCTCGGAAGACTTCAAGACTCAGGATAGTTTCACGTTTCTTTATATTCTACTAGTGGCTCTGTTTTTGCTATCCGTGGGGATTTGCATTTTTCTCTGTGGTTCGAATCGGACTGGGAAACCATCCTATCAAAAAGGTGCAGAGTCTCTATCATGCCGAGTCCCAGCTTCCCCCGTCCGCTACACGGCAATCAGGGATGAGTCATTTCTTCAATGAATGGAGCTTGCATGATTGTAGTTGTTTCAAGTTGACTCAGTAAATCCATCTTCAATCAAACTGTTTTCATCTTTTTTTTTATTACAGAAATCTCTTTAAGTTTCCTTTTCGAACCTATGCCGATAGGTTGACAAGATGATCAACACTTAAAGTTTAACTGAAAAGCCAACTTATTTTTGTATCATTTAACTGAATACACTGAATAACTTGGATTCTGCTAAGGTATTTTTTTTTTATTTTCCACTATCTGTTCTAGTTATGCCATTCAGAATATCTGCGGCCGTCCCCACAACGGAAATTTTATTATGACGCGGGAAATCTTAATCTCAGCGCAAACTCGGCTTTTCAGTGGGCGATGGTGAGCTTGGTGAAGACTGCTTACTGCCTGAACAAAAAAAAATCATAAATCTTTCTGGTAAGGCACAAAACAAAAAAAAGCGCATAGAGGTACCACAAATCACACGGAAATTCCACTATTTAAAAATCGATTATTCGCGCGAATAGCGGAATAACGAAGTAACGCATTTTCAGCGGGTCTTCAAGCCAATTTAAGTGAATAAGTGATGGGTAACTAGATCTTCCTATCCCAGCCCTTTTCAGTTAAACTTTAACTGTCTTGCTTTAGAAAGTCAAATTCCAAGAAAAGAATTACTGTTTAGCTTTTCGAGCAGATAACTAGACTTCAAGTCATTTCTTAGCCGTTTTGTAAATAGTTGTGTCTGTCGTTTCGCTTGTCGTATATTTGCGTCGTGTCGGATTCCCTTCGCATTCAAATCATCTCCTATACACGTGAGACCGAAAATACACTGTGAAGTTTAACACGAACAATACTAATAAAAAGAACTGTGTTAAGTTTTTTCTTATATAACCAATATATAAATATTCGGATTTGCGCCTCAGCTCCTGAACTGACAATTATACTGATGACAGATAGGAAGAACTGTCATCAGCCCTAGATATGCCGTTGATTGATTCGACTCCTATTGGGGGGGGGGGGATTGTAGGGTGGGTAGTTAATCTCGTGGTACGCCCAAGTACTAAACGGATAGAGGGATCAAGGGGAAACTTTGTTGGGAGGACGACCATAAGCCCTAGACATATTGGTGACCTGGACTTACTTCCCGGAAATCTTGTGTCAGACGTGAGTGATTAAGTGATGGTGGGATCAGAACGAGACCTGGACAAACAGGTGAGACCCAGTCGAAGACCTACACTGTCAGAAGTTTCATAACAGATTGCGCATAACACTTTCAAGAATAACATCTTTTCACTTAGAAAAAAAGTGTTATGACCAATTAAGTTTATACTATTTCGTTCCCAGATCTCCAACAACACCTTCAATAGGTAAAAATACTACACTGTCAGAAGTTACATAACGACAACAGCAGGATGCGCGGTTTCAACAGATAACACTTTGGGACGTTATGTGTTATGTTTCTTTCGTTCCCGTCAGTATTTTTACCAATTGAAGGTGTTGTTGGAGATCTAGGCACGAAATAGTGTAAACTTAATTGGTCATAACACTCTATTTCTAAGTGAAAAGGTGTTATTCTTGAAAGTGTTATGCGCAATCTGTTATGAAACTTCTGACAGTGTAGATGTGCAACCTGAAGATCCAAGGCACGCTAATTATCTGGGCAAATTTAGGGTGTCGCGGAATGTGGTGGCCTGCATAAGTGCCGAACGGCTGGAGGGGTGGGTAGGAAATTCGGTTGGGAGAACGGTTAAAAGAACTGAAATCTCTATTCTCTAATTACAACCGGATGACAAATTCATGATAATTAGCAGATCCGTTGGGAATGCGGTTCAATATTCCGATCTGTGTGTCGTGCAGGAAGGGGGAATCCGGAACCGAGTGGCACGTTCACTTCCCAATCGGGTGGTCTCACTCGACTTGAGCCTGGTGAGCAAACGCATGTTCCGAATAAGCCATTTAGCCGTTTGTAGGTCTGGACCCGTTCCGGATATCTGATATCTCCAGCTCTTGCTGGGCTCGACAGTAAGAACTGGCGTTAGATGTTTTTTTTTTTTTTTACCTTTATACCACAAAATCTGGCCTTGGTATTCTGGAAAAGGCACTGAGCTTTGGTTGAAACCTTTGTATCCACTTTGGTCGATGTTTCATATTGTTCATGATCGACGACGACGCCATACTACAAACGTGATGCCACTTTTCTTTATCTTCCTGCACAAATTAGCTTGGACCCCAGAACCGGCCAAAGCTGATACCTATACCTCGAAAACGATCCTCAGGCAATAGTTGCGTTTTGCAGATAGGCTACCATGGTCTAAAGTCGTTTTCACTGTATAATATATATATGTATACTTTTTTTGTGGTGGAAACAATGAAAGCTAATATACGCTGTTGCGAATTATAATCATCGCTTGAAATAATGAAAGAGATTTAATCAAGCGGATGAAAGTCACTTTAAATCAAATGAATATGAATGAAAGTGGTAGCGTGATTCCACCAATATATATCATAGGACCAAATTAAGATGCTTCCAGTTTAGCATCAAAACAAAATCTGAATTCAGGACAACTTTTATTTACATTACTGACGGACAAATTATACGTTTTCCGGACGGTTAAAATACACAGAGAGTGGAACTAAATATTGATTATTACTTTCCGTCAAAAATACTTCGCACAACCCTATCGTTTTATTTAATTTTAGCCCTGGTACTAACAGCCCGTGGTCCCGGTAACGAACAATAGACTGCTAGACCCTAGTGACCCAGTGTCCCGAAACAGACACAACGACCACTAGATTAATTCCTACGTAAAACACTCCCTACTCCACACAGACTGAGGTCCCGTAAGGATCTTTGTCTGCCGAGGAGCTAGAACCAATGAGTCCCCCCTTGAACTCCAGGTTCCCAGTTTCTGAGGTATTTAACCGAGCAAGTAAAAGCAAACTGTATTATAACTGTTATTTAATGAGTTTACAGAGTTTAAGTTTACTCAAGATGTGGGTGAGATTTTTAGATTTATTTTACCAAAGAAAGAAAGTACTTAGCAAGAATTTAGCGCAATCTACTTTGTTAAAAAGAACAAGAAATCACTCACTGAAGGAATACACAGAGGAATAATGCACAGAGTAAATGCCGGATCGAATCTGAGGAACAAACCCAGGAAACTCTCCCTTTTCAAACTTTATCCGTAATAACTTCGGGCGAAAAGGGGTTTGTCCAAGTTCACTTCTATTGGCTAACTTTCTCTGGGAAAATACACGTTTGTTCCTTAGTTCGCCCAGTAAAACAATGAACTCGTATACGTTGATAAATCGTAGTCGTACAGAACAAGGCCACGATAACCTGACAACCAAAGTTTGCTAAAAATACAACTCAACATCCTGTTTGAATAATTAGGAAAAAGATTACAACAGTTACCGTGGTATCTGGCCAGTTATCGTTGTATCTTATATTCAGATACCACGGTCCTACCGTGGCAACTTATCATGGTATCTGAAAAATTTATCTTACTTTCATCATTACCAGTAATAGAGACAAGGATTTTGAAAAATTGGTGAGAAAGAAGTTTGGAACTTATTGATGTAACTGTATAGGGGCGTCACGACTGGGGGGGGGGAGGGGGGTACGCCCCGTCCCCCAATGCTTTCGGCCAGTCGGTAAAAAATAACCGAGTCCGCGCGAAGTGCCGCGATTTTCGTAAAAATAGTTGATATTTTTCATAAAAACAGTCGGTTTTTTTGAAAATTAGTCGATTTTTTCCAAAACTGTCATTTTTATTGTTGAAAATAGTCGTCTTTTCTGCAGAAACAGTCGGTAAAAGTTACCATCCAGTCGGTAAATGCCTCGTCCCCCCCCCCCAAACATTTTGGCTAGTAACGCCTCTGTAACTGTATATCAGTTTTTTTAGGGATGACTTCGAAAAGCGCAATTCTAGCAACTGTCGTTTTTGCAGAGCAACCGTGGTATCAGCAAGAGTAAATAAGGGAAGAATTGAGAAGAGTCGAATCGTGCGACGTTGTTTTCTACCCGATTCTCAAGTAGCGGGGGTGGAGCCTATTCGGCGCCTGTCCCGACTACAGAGTAATTATTGGCGCTATTTCTTCTGATCTCCGTACTTCGCGTCAAGAATGTGCGCCGAATTCAAATTAAACGGAAAGAGGCCGACATTTTGCCCTTCTACCTCCAACAAATCGCAGCTACACTGTCAGAAGTTTCATAACAGATTGCGCATAACACTTTCAAGACTTCAAGACACACCTTTTCACTTCGAAAAAAAGTGTTATGACCAATTAAGTTTATACTATTTCGTGCCCAGATCTCCAACAACACCTTCAATAGGTAAAAATATTACACTGTCAGAAGTTACATAACGACAACAGCAGGATGCGCGGTTTCCACAGATAACACTTTGGGATGTTATATGTTATGTTTCTTTCGTTCCCGTTAGTATTTTTACCAATTGAAGGTGTTGTTGGAGATCTAGGCACGAAATAGTGTATACTTAATTGGTCATAACACTTTATTTCTAAGTGAAAAGGTGTTATTCTTGAAAGTGTTATGCGCAATCTGTTATGAAACTTCTGACAGTGTACCACTAGTTTAAAAGAGAGATAAGGGTCTAAAGTACAGTGAGATGATAGAAGTTGTGCAATCCTACATTCAAGGATGACGAAAATAAAGGCAGAAAAGGGCCCTTGGACTTAACACAAAAAAGTTTAAAGAAGGAAGGGACATGCTTCCAAATGTGTTTACTCTAGGCTTAGAAAATCAGTTAGAATATCCGTCTCTGGAGAAGTGGGAAGAAAGATTTACTATTTCTCACACAAAAACATCCGTGTAATATCCAGGGGCGTCCCGAGGGGGGGGGGGCGCAGCGCCCCCCCCCCCCCCCTACGTTTCCGGCATTCGGTCAAATTTTCTCTGAAGGCGAAAATTCGGTCAAAACGGGCATCGCGGCGAAGCCGTGATGCCCTTTTCATAAAAGTGTTTGTCCCCGCATTTCGAAGTTGGGTGATTTAACGTGCTTACTTGTTCCCCTTTCTTTATCGAGTTTGCTAATTCATCCGACTTTTGTTCACTCGGCATCGATTTCACCGCATTCGGTCTATCCCTTCGTAAATTCGGTGATTTAACCTGTTTATTTGGTCTCATTCGTTAGCGAATTCGGTAATTCACCAGACTTTTCTCAAGTCCGTATCTGCTCTATCGCATTCGGTCAGTCCATTTCATAATTCGGTCATTTAATCAGATTCATTTGGTTCTGATTCGTGACCGAATTCGATAATTCATCCAACTTTTGTTAAGTCCACATTCGGTCCGTCCTTGCGTAAATACGGTGATTTAACCTGTCTATTTGGTCTCATTCTTTACCGAATTCGGTAATTCGGTCGCATTCGGTCAGTCCGTTTCATAATTCGGTCATTAATCAGGCTCATTCGGTTCTGATTCGTGACCGAATACGATAATTCGTCCAACTTATGTTCAGTCCGCATCGGTTTCGCCGCATTCGGTCCGTCATTGCGTAAATTCGGGGATTTAGGCTAACCTGTTTATTTGGTCTCATTCTTTACCGAATTCGGTAATTCGGTCGCATTCGGTCAGTCAGTTTCATAATTAAATTCGGTGGAATTCATTTGGTTCTGATTCGATACCGAATATGGTAATTCACCGGATTTCTCTTTAGTCCGTTTCTATTACTAGACTTGCCGAATTCGGTTGTTTTAGGTGGTTCGAACAAGAGTTTTATTCCATTACGAAATTTGTTTTGATACCGCTGGTTAGTTTTTCGGTATAGTACGAATTCATTATTTGCTTCAACCCAGTTACTGAGTTCGGTAGCCTAATTCAAGTGGCATTTATTTAGCTCTCGTTCTTTACCGTTTACGGTAGCTTCCGCTGGTTGCTCTTCATTTGTTTTTACTTCTTAAGGTTACAGTACTTGAGGAATAAGCACGTCTCTTGAAGTGAAAACTAGCCTACTTTTATTTGCTGTAAATTCCGAACAAATGTAGCCAACTTTATATCCACTTTACCCTGGATCGCCCCTTTCGTTGCCATACAACTTTGGGCTGAATATATAATCTTGGGATCGCAGAAAGGCGCTTCTATCATCAGTGTTTCGAAAATTTCGCCTGCGGCATATTTCGCAGTCTTCACTAGTTAGACAAAGGTTGCCTCATTTAATCGGCGTTTGAGGCTTGGAATTTTGGGGGGCTTGAACTATAGGCGTATTCTCGCCGTTCCCCGAGGACTCCACTTGAGGAGTCCCCGCGTTTTTGTTTGTCCCGGGGACTCACTCCCCGTATTCTCGCGAGTCCCCACGGACGGTGAATGCTCCGATTATCATCACCATCATCAGAAAGGACTCCCTTTCAAATTCGGAGGGGAATCAATTTTTGCTGTTGTAGGTGCTATGTAAAATTAATTAAAAAGAATCAGAATAAACAAAACCAAAAATAAAGTGGATCTACACTAATTTTTTCAGCTGCATATTAATTTATCTAACAAAATCCATTTTAGAAGCATTCCCCGTATTCTCGCTGTTCCTGTACGCGGAGTCCGCGTGGAGTGACTCCCTCTATTCTCGCCGTTCCCTTCGATTCCCCGAGGAGTCCTCGGGGAACGGCGAGAATACGCCTTATGTTCAAAGCTAGAATTTGCATGGGAAGTAGTTGAATGTTGCCAGAAAAAAAGGCGGATTAAAAAAATTTCGCCGGCGGCGCCTTAATTAATCATGGGCACAGCCGTCAGCGACGTTGTCGCTATGCAGCAACACCATTTGTTGCGGTTGCGATTATTTCAAGTCCTGTTGGCAAAACTGGAAGAGTTTTCCAAAGGTAAAACGCTAGTGACGGCGTATCCGTGAAAAAAAAAACAGAAGCGGAAAAGCGTGAAAACGCGCCAATTTTTCTCTTTAGACTTGTATATACTCTGCAACGTTTTACGTTGCAGCTTCATGAAGGCAACTCGCTGTGTTTTTACAATTTTTTTTACTAAATTCAGTAAAAATCAGGCACCGATTCGGTCATTTTTACCAGGTGCGCCCCCCCCCCCCCAATGAAGAAAGGCTCGGGACGCCCCTGGTAATATCTATGGCAGATTGTTAGTGATGAAAAAAGACTGTTAATAGGAAAGATAGTGAAACATTTTGCCAGCTACCCGAGATAATGATATACATTTTGACCAAAATTAATAAGTTGTTCTCTCAAATGTAGACGTTTTGAATGATACCATACAATTATCTGTTTCAGTAATCAATTAAAATTTAAAATTAGGAAGTCCTTCAAGCCAACTGTTTTTCGCAGCTAACCGAGAACTGTTAGGAACTGAATACAGAGTACAACTTAAAAACAAAACATAACAACTAAATTAGGAAATCCTTCAAGCCAACTGTTTTTCGCAACTAACCGAGAACTATTCGGAAGTGAATTTTGTGTACAGAGTACTACTTAAAAACAAAACATAACAACTCTTTGAGTACCGTTCGCCAGCTATGCCCAAATTCGAATTTGAACTAATGTAAAAACATGATAATGAAAAAAAACATGACGAAAAGGCGGACTGTTAATAGCATAGACAATGACAAATTTAGGCAGATGTAAAGTGCATCTGCCGTAATGATATACATTTTAGACCAACCATAAATTGATACGTCTTGAAAGATATCTTACACTCAGCAATCACTAGTTTAAAATTAGGACTTTATAGCCTACTGTTTTTCGCAACTACACGAGAGTACAACTTAAAAACAAGACATAGTAACTCATTGAGTTCATTTCGACATCTGAATACCTTAAACTTTTTTTTTTTCTAGAAGCGATTCTGTACATTCCTGAGAAGACCAAAATAATATTACTAATGTTCACACAGATTCTATTGAATCTGAACTAAATGCATGCAGGTTAGGTCTACTCCCTCGAGTCATCAAATGCCGCATTCCCTTGGGCTTCACCGTCTTTGTGAAGGGTCGTCATAACATAAGCTTTATATTGCAAATCTGACCCAAGATTGAAAATTAGTTTCCATTCATATAACCCTCGGAATCAGCACTGTTTGAACTTCTCGCCTTTTCTGACTGCTTCATCTGATTCATTGTGGTTGCACGCGAGGGCCAAAGAGACATGGGGGGAGGAAATTTCTTTCAAGGCGGGGATTCCAGCAGATCATTTGAGGTTATTAATGAGTTTACGAGGTGATTGTTTACCTTTAGGAATGCGTAGAAGATATTTGGGTAAGGTAAGAGTGTTGTCTGGTCCTTACTTTTGCCCAATGTGTGGACATTTGGACGAAAATATTTTTCACGTAATGTGCGTATGTCCTGAGCTTTCAGATCTTCGTGGGGAAATTTTTGGTGTTAGTAATTGGGGGGAGGATTGGCTGGTAAAAGTAATGGGAAGTAAAATATTTGGTGATATTGAAAAGTTGGGAAGATTCCTTTCGGTCTCGATGAACCACAGACAAAGATTCCTGTAAAGGAAGATGTAAAATAGTTAGCATTTATTTGGTTTGTGTTTTTTTCTTTTCTTTTTTTTGTGTTTATTTTTTTCCCATGGCCTCTGTGCTTTTAGTGGAATAAATCTTATCTTATCTTATCACTTTTGCTCTTGAGGTAACACTTAATACTGCAAGAGGCAACACACGAAGCTCCACCCCCGATACATAAGATCGGACCAAAAGAGATCCAGGATGCTGACATCGAGGTTATGTGAGATCTCAATTCTTCCCTTATTTATTCTTGGTATCAGATACCAAGGTAACTGCAAAAACGACTAATTGCACATCCAGTTATCGTGGTAACAGATATCATGGTATCTTCAAAAACGCAACTAATGAATGGGTCATCATCTCTGGTTCGAAAGTGACGAATGCAGTCAAATGATTGCATCAAACTTTCTCGACCTGTGGATCCCTGCCCCCCAAAAAAGAAGACCTTGGCTTGGCTTAAAGTTTAACTGAAAAGCCAATTTTTTGTGTGTCATTTGACTGAATACACTGAATTATTTGGATTCTGCAAAGGGATTTTTTTTTTCCTCCTATCTGCTCTAGGTATGACATTCAGAATATCTGCGCAACCCAACAGCGCAAATTCTACTATGGCGCGGGAAATTTTAATCTCAACACAAACGTGGCTTTTCAGTGAACGCTGGAGAGATTACTGAAGATTCCTTAGTGCCTGAACAAAAAAAATATCATAAATCTTTCTCGTAAGGCATACAACAAAAATACAAGCGCATAGAGGTACCACAAATCACACAGAAATTCCACTATTTGAAAATCGATCATTCGTGGATAGCGGAACAACGAAGTAACTTATTTTCAGCGGGTCTTCAAGCCAATTTAAGTGAGTAAGTGATGGGTAGCTAGATTGTCCTATCCCAGCTCTTTTCGGTTGGTCGGCAGGTGTTGAACCGGTTCAATGGGAATCCTAATGTTCCAGGTTAGATGATCTCTTGGGAGAGGAGGGGGGACTCAAAACGTAGTGGCATGTTTACATCCCGAACCCTTGATCCGACTCGGGCTCGACTCGCTAGGTTGAAAGTACTGTCATGAGTCAAGACCCAGATAAGCCCGGACAGGATCTGGAAATGGGGAAGTTTTCGTCTTTTTGTACATCGGCATGGCTACTGTCTGTCAAAATGTGGCTACCTAACTGAGTTTCCTTGTCAATTTTTCTTGGTAGCCGGGGGCCACTTGGAAAGCCAGGGGTAAACCCCAACGGAAAAAGCCCTGTCCGAATTAGTTTAAGTAGTAAGAATCATCAGCGAGGAGAGGTACGATCAGCAAAAGTAAATTCTGAGGCGCAGAGGCGTTACTAGCCAAAAATGTTTCGGGGAGCGTGCCGTTTTCGCAGCCCTGCGTTTTCGGCGTTTGGTCAAATTCTCACCGAAGGCGATAATTCCGGTCGAAACGGCCCCGCATTTCCAAATTGGATGATTTAACGTGTTTATTGGTTCCCGTTCATTATAGTTTGGTCATTCATCCAACTTTTTTCAGTTCGCATCGATTTCACCGCATTCGGTCCTTCCCTTCATAAATTCAGTGATTTAACCTGTTTATTTTGTCTCATTTGCTACCTATTTCAGTCCTACACCGGACTTTTCTCAAGTCCCTATCCGTTCTGCCGCATTTGGTGAGCCCATTTCATAATTCGGAGATTAACCAGATCCATTTGGTTCTGATTCGTTACCGAATTCGGTAGTTCACCGGATTTTTGTTCAGTCCGTATCTATTACCAGACTTGCCACATTCGGTTGTTTTAGGTGGTTCTACACTGTAAAAAGTTTCTCCGAGTAAGGATTAAGGTTAACTGCAAATATTTGCTACTGGGATTAATCTTATCTCTACCGGGGATAAGATTAATCCGAATTAGAGATTATTTTACCTCAGGAGAGACAGGATTAATCCCAGTAGCAAATACTGCAAGACTCTTTTTCTCAGTGTAACAAAGAGTTTCATCCCATTACGAAATTCTGTTGTTATACTGCTCCCGATCTGTTCCTTATTTTTTTAGTTAGTTTTTCGGTAGCACGAATTCATTATTTGGTTCACCCAAGCTACTGAGCTCAGTAATTTAAGTGGCATTTATTTAGCTCTTGTTCTTTACCATTTAACGGTAGCTTCAGCTGGTTGCCATTCGTTACTTCACTTTTACTTCTAATGATTGCAGTATTTCAGGAATTAGCACGTCTCTTGACGTGAAAACTAGCCTACTTTCGTTTGCTGTAAATTAAGAATAAATGTTGGCTACTTTGTATCCACTTTTTCCTGGATGGCCCATTTTTTTCGCCAGACAGCTCTGTGGGTAGTCTTGAGATCGCAAAAAGCCACTTTGATCGTCAGTGTTTCCACAAAATTTCGCCTGCGGCGAATTTCGCGGTTTCCATTATTTAGAAGTAGGGTGCGTCATTTAATTGGCGTTTGAGGCTTGGAGTTTCGGGAGGCTTGAACCACATTAATAGCTAGAATTTGCATGGAAAGTAGTTAAATGTTGCCAGAAAAAAAAGCGGATTAAAAAAATTTCGCTTGCGGCGCTTTAATCTGTCCTGGGTACAGCCGTTAGCGACGTTGTCGCTTTGCAGCAACGGCGTTTTTTGTCGGCACATTTTCAAGTCCCGTTGACAAAACTGGACCTTTTTTCAAAGGTAAATGGCTAGTGATGGCGTATCCCCGAAAAAAAGAAGTGGAAGAGCGCGAAAAATCGTCAAATTTTCTCTTCGACTTGATTTTCTACATACTATGCAACTTTTTATATTGTAGCTTGTTGAAGGCAACGCTGTGTTTTTAGAAAGAAAATAATGAATCTGGTAAAGATCAGGTACTAATTTGGTCAATTTTACCAGGTTCACCCCTCCAAATGAAGAAAGACTCGGGACGCCCCAGAGGGAGAGGGGGCAAGGTGTTTACCAACTGGCTGGTGATGTTTACCGACTGTATTCGCAGAAAAAAAATACTTTGTCGACGTAAAATTGACTGATTTTAAGAACAAGAGCTATGAGCTCATATGGCACTTGTTACGAGTAGGTGGCACAAGAAAGTAGAAGAAAATGTCACAAAATCTGGTTCAGCCACATATACAGATTATCTAAGACATCTTCTCGTCCCGGCTATCAAGTTTCACTCAGGTCGAAGCTTTTTTCGGAGAAACTCCTGTACCCCCCTCCCACAGTGTTCAGATCCAGTCCGAACCCTAAAGCATGTCATCTACGACATATGGTCTCTATTCTTCCCAAGTCTTATTCAAACCACTCCGTCCGTTTGACCCCGACGCGAGCTACAAAATTTCCGCCCCCCCCCCCTCCAACTCCTCCCACTGTGGTCGAACACGACTAGGACACATAAACTTCGCATCTCTGACATCTTCTCTTCCCGTCCTTCAAGCTTGACTCGAATCGGAACATATCTGCAAATTTCCGGTTTCCGCCTGATCCTCCTCCCTATACCTAAACAGCATAAACTCGGTACTTTCATCCCAGTCGGCCCCATTCGTTTGGTTTTTAACCATGTCACAAAATTTACGGCCCCCCCCCCCCCCCTCCAGCTACCCCGGCCAATGCCGCGTGTGGTTCGGACACATGTTTTGCATATCTAGCTCATTAGTTCTGATCACTCAAAAAGCTCACTCGAATCGCACCACCTGTTCGCAAACTACGCAAGTCAGTTATTTCCGGATTCCCCTTCCCTTAACTCCCCCCAAAATGGCCGGATCCAGGAACAGAAACTTTCCTAGGGCATTGTGTCAGGTCGTTAAGTCTATTTAGTCGGGTCGCTAATATATGCCTACTTTCATCGTCCTTAGCACATCTAGAAGTACCCTAGCTTGCGATCACCGGAATTCCCGGAAACCACCTCCGAGTCAAGAATCTATTTACGGCTTATGCTTGTTCTGCTCAAAAATACCATCCCGATCCCTCGGCGCTAGGCGTCTCACAAATATTACGGTGTACCCCTTCACCCCCCCCCCCCCCAAAAAAAAAGTGTCGGATCCGGCCCGGGCTTTACACGGAACATCTGAGACGACACTTCTTTCCACTTCTCAAATTTTATTCAAATCCGATCACCCGTTCGACAGTTATGAAAGCCACAAGATTCCAGATTCCCCATCCCTCCACTCCCCCACGATGATCGGATCATGCCAACGACTATTGTCAAGTCAGTTTGTTTGAGTCCCTGATAGCCAGCCCAGTTGCATCGTTCTAATACATCAGGAAGTACCGAACTCACGGATAATTAGAAATCCGCCCCCCCCCCAACTCCCACATAGTGCCCGAATCCGGTCCGGTTATGTCAATGATGTATCTAGGACGTGTGCTTGCCCTGCCCACCAAGTTTCACCCCGATCCCTTCATTCTAAGCGTTTTCCATGATTTCCGGTTCCCCTCTCAAACTCCCTCCGAAGTCACCGGATCCGGTCTGAATTTTATGTGGATCGTTCTTTCAAAATACCAAGTTTCATTTAGATCCGATCAACTGTTGGAGAGTTGTAAATACCTGAAGATTCAAGACCCCCCCCCCCCTCCCTCCACTCCCCCCACGATGATCGAATCATTCAAACGACTATTGTCAGTCCCTGGTATGCCAGCCCAGTTGCATCGTCCTAGTACATCAGGAAGTACCAAACTCACGGACAGTCAGAAATCCGGTACTCCCTCCATCTTCCCCCTACCGTGGCCGAATCTGGTTCGGACTTAAAAATTGATCGTCTAAAGCACTTTCTTTTATACCATCCATCAAGTTTCACTCGAATCTCAGCATTTCCGAAAAATTCCAGTATCCTTCCCCCCCGCACCTTTGTCGGATCCGCTTTGGACCCTAAAATATGTCATCTAGGGTATATGCTCTGTACATGTGGAACTATTCTAACTCGCGATTCCCGGAATGCCAGGAAAACCCTCCAACTCACCCCACAAACCCAAAACCATCTGGCTCCGTCAATTTCGCATCTAGGCCTTACTGCTTGTTCTCTCCATAAAGTTCCGTCCCAATCCCTCTGCTTTAAGTGTTTCTGGAGTTTTCCGCCCCCCCCCCCATCCCCCCACAGGTATCGGACCCGACCCGGACTTGACGCTGAGCATCTGAGGCGATAACTCTTTCCACCTGACAAGTTTCATCAAATCCGATCACCTGTTCAAAAGTTATGCATGCCACTAGATTCCGGACTCCCCATCCATCCACTCCCCCCACGATGGTCGGATCGGGGAAACGACTATTCTCAAGTCAATCTGTTCGGATCCCTGACATACCTGCCAATTTTCATCGTCCTAGCACATCAGGAAGTATGCCGAACTCGCAGGATCGCTAGAAATCCGGAGCCCCCCCCCCCCTCCCAACAGTCCCAACTCCCCCAAAGTGAGCGGATCCGTTCCGACTGTGTCAATGACGTACCTATGACTTGTGCTTGTTCTTTCCACCAAGTTTCATCCCGATCCCTCCACTCTTAAGCGTTTCTCAATATTTCCAGTTCCCTCCCCCAACTCCCATCCAGTGTCATCGGATCCGGTCCGGATTTAAATTGGGACGTTTGAGACACGAGGTCATCCTAAATATCAAATTTCATCAAGATCCGAACACCCGTTCGCAAGTTAAAAATACCTCAATTTTTGGCTTCCCCCTCCCTCCACTCCCCCCAGATGGTGGGGTCGGGGAAGTGACTATTTCCTATTTAATCTGGTCGGGTCCCTGACATGCCTGCCAATTTTCATCGTCCTAGCACATCAGGAAGCACCGAACTCGCGGGATCACTAGAAATTCCGACCCCCCCCCCCCCCAACTCCCCCAAAGTGAGTGGATCCGTTCCGGTTATGTCAGTCACGTATCTAGCCGGATCTCTCCACTCTAAGCGTTTTCCAAGATTTCCGGTTTCCCCCTCCGACTCCCCCAATGTCACCGGATCCGGTCTAGATTTAATATGGAACGTCTGAGACATGAGGTCCTTCCATATATCAAGTTTCATTAAGATCCGATCATACTTTCGTAAGCTAAAGATATTTCATTTTTCCTAATTTTTCAGGATTCCCCCTCCCTCCACTCCTCTCCAGATGGTCGGATCTGGTCCGGTCCCTGATACGCCTGCCAAGTTTCATCGTCCTAGCTTATCTGGAAGTGCCCGAACTAGCAAAACCGGGACCGACAGACCGACAGACTGACAGACCGACAGGCCGACAGACCGACAGATCGATTGACGGACAGAAATTACAATCGCTAAAAATCGTGGCGCTTCGCACCGACTCGGCTATTTTTTACCGATTGGCCTACGACATTGGGGGACCCCCCCCCCCCCCCCCGCACATGCGACGCCCCTGCTGAGGCGCTCCAAAATGTCAGTTTTCAAAATCGGCGTCACCGATCCGAATCGACCATAATATAGTAACACTGGTCACAGAATTTGATAAAGTGTCATCTAGCGTATTTCAAACCATTTCACAAAAAAAACATCTCAACAGCGCAGGCTCTGCGCTCCGCTCTCCGCACTGCTGTCTTGCGTCCGCTTGGGGAAAAAATGCTTCCTCTTAAGAAGTAGTGTTGGGCGATATTTGGATTTTTCGATATATCGATAAACTTTTGACAACCTGAGAGACCCACAATAATTGAGTGACTCAATGCCAATTTATCAACATAAGTTCCACAACTCTCTAGACTAATGTGGACAGCACGAAATGTTTCAACACTTAAGGGCGATTCTGGCGATTTCTTGGATTCGCTTTCCGAAAAGCAAAGCGATAATACGCCGAGCGCAAGAACAAGCAAACAGTAGCTGAGCCTCAGTTGCACCTTTACAACTTCTCGCTGACTTGCCGAAATCACTTTCCACTCGCGAAGTGGATTCGCTTTCCAAGTGCTGGTGGAAACTAGCGGAGCGCGAGAACAGCTTTGAAAAGCGAAGCGACTTTTAGCCGAAGTCGCAAGAACAGCTGGCACATAAGCTCGCGGAGCTTTCCAGACCGCCAGAATCGCCCTTTAGTGTAGCGTTACACGGACAAGAAATCCCGTCCAGTAGAAAGGAATTCCGGTCGACTAGAAAGGATTCCGTTCGTGAAGACGACTTGTAAAAAATTATATCCGGACGAGAATCCTTTCATGATGAAAGAAATTCCGATCTACTTGACAGGAATCTCGTCGGCGGTCCTGGTAAAAAGACAAAAAAAAGACTAGCTAGCTTTTGAGAGCAGCAGTCATCAGTACTGATGTCATAAATGCTCTCAACATTTTTTTATTGGATAGTGAATTTATTTTTGTCAGATTTTCTGGTTTGAAGAATTTATTTTTTTCCCTCTGCGTGTAAACATAGTCTTACCAAAAGACTTGCTCTCTCCAAAAAATTATTTGATGAAAATAATTTCGGCCGTATGTCCTCGTGATACGAAATGGCTATAGGATACGTCTCGTTTCGCCAAAATTTAAGACACAAAATTGTTGTAAATAGCATCTTGTATAATCTCAAACTCCGAATAAATAAGAGCTGAATTACGGTTAACATATTGCTCCAGTTTCGAATACAGAAATGTAGGTTGTGTTGGATTTTTTTATAATAATTTATTATGAATGAACAAATATGGTTTTCGATATTTACGTCTCGATATTCGTTATCGAATATCGCGCCCAACACTATGTAGAAGAAAAAGATGAAAACAACAATCAAATTGCAAATTTGAAAAGTTTTTTATTAACAAATGAAAGTTCACTAGCCAGCAAGCCTGTCTGAAATTCAAGAATATCTTATTTTTTTAACACAGCTGGCTACTTAACTTTCTAGAATATGAGCTTCGCTTCAAGAATTAGGTCAGATTATTTTATTTTTAAGGACATTATTTTATTAATAGTTCCATTTTTGATCCCAGTTCTCCTCGAAATTCTCCTATTTTGCATTTTTGGACTATTCAGGTAAAGCAAGTTCTCCTTTGCGTGTGTTTTTATCAGAATCGAGAATGGGGAAAGCCTGGCGATTCTGCAGAACTTAGAAGTTGCTCAGATGGTGAATTCTCGATTCTCCTCTCTCCATCCTCCCTGATTGGTAATTTGTACGAGAATCGAGAATTCAGAATGGAGAATTTGGATCAAAACTGCAACTAATGTTATTATTTATTTCTGTACCCTGACTGCAGCGCTGGTACATAGTTTCACTGATAGTAGTAATAGAGGGGATTGCATCCTACCTGTCAACATCGGAAAAAGCACAATAGAAAAATTTTAAATTTAACAGATTTTCAACTTTGTAATTTTGACTAAATTGTAGGCATTTGGTTGACATTCTAGTCATTTAACTTGTATAAATATTCCTTCAGCCCAAGCTGACTGCGAATCATATTTGATGGTGGAAAACGGATACGTCAGCTGAATTTTATTGGAGCTATATTTCGGCCCTTCTTGGCAAGGGTCCTCTTCAGGCTCAAAACCGCTCAAGTTGGAAAGACGAACTTGTGGGTGTTTCCCACAAGTTCGTCTTTCGCCGAAATATAGCTCCAATAAAATTCAGCTGACGTATCCGTTTTCCACCATCAAATATCATTTAACTTGGATGTAGCCTACAGTACATGAAATAATTTTTCTGATTTATTATTGATTGATTATGTAGGCTACAGTAGCCTATAGTTTGGAAACAAATTTTAATCTAAAATTTGTTTTAGAAGGCCTCACACTTTCAGAACAAAATGAAATCTCGCGTCCTGTTGGCAGTATTGGCTGTTTTTTCATCTTTGTGTCATAGCCGACCAGTAAAGGTGTAAGCCTAGTTAGTGCGATTATTCATTAAATAATTATTATTAATAGGATGCAAGACACATTTTTTCTTGTACCAAAACTTTGCCACTTTGAAGCCCCCTAATCCTATGACAGATTTCCGATTGTACTTTGTACTAGAAATGTTTAATCAGACAAGAAAAAGTGGCAAGCACTCACAATCTTAGCATGTTTATCAAACTCATAATTAGTCTAAAAGTTGAAAGTCCTGTACCTTCCAGTGCTAGGTTCTTAGTTTTATCTTTCTTTTTCTGATGATGTTGGGTAATATCTGTTTTTGTTGGGTAGGGTGTAATTGCTCTGTAGCTTTCTTTTTGTAACCATGCTCAAATTCTGGGTATACTGGCAGGAGTGAGGATGGTACAGTAGAGCTACTCTGAACAGTGCCATTTTCATTCACTTGCTGTGACTAAAGTCAAGTACCAGTTAGCCAAAGTAGCTCCATTAAGCGCCCAAAAAAACATCCAGATAGGTATTTTAGATCTTCATTCTTCCACTTAGCCCAAAACTGCACAAATAAGCACACCTTAACTGTACTCATATGTATGTGTACCCTTATTCCCCAGAGGGGTACCAGTATACAGTACTTTGGCTTCATTATTTCTGTCACATGGAAGCTGAGAAACCTGCTCTTGGCAAATATTTAGCTCTTAACTTATCATTCCTATTTTGGTCTACCCCATCAAATAAGAATAATTACTCCTATTTGACTGTTTTAGAGGTGAATGGCAAAACTAAGGTCTAAAATTTAGAAAATGGTTCTGACAGACTTATCTCTACTCTGCTGCTCTTCTATATTTCAAAATTTGTCTGCACCAGCATTCCCGCATTTGGAATGCTGTAGCCAGTGCTATCACCAGTTAAGATATATCCTGGGTATGGTTAACGCTAGGACACTGTAAGGTCTGTAACCCAATTTGAGACAGATTTAAGGTTGACAACTTGAGCGAAATTTTCTGTGAAGACTCAGCAGTTCGTGTTCCCTAACCAATCTATACAAATGAGGCATTTGTGGTATTTTTGTCGATAAACCACTGCTAGATGTCATTGTGCAGGGTTTTTGCCAAAGAGGTTTTCTATTGCATCTGAATTCCTGAATGCCATTCAGTGTGTGAGATATACATGGTTCACAAACATTCCTTCAGCCCAAAGTGACTGTGAATCGAATTTGACAGTGCAAAACGAATATGTCAGCTGAAATTTTTTAGAACTATGTTTCTGCCCTCAGAGGCGTTACAAGCCAAAATGTTTGGGGGGGGGGGGCCAAGGAATTTACCAACTGGCTGGTAACCCCTACCGACTGTTTTTGCAGAAAAAAACGACTATTTTCAAGAAAAAAATGACAGTTTCGAAAAAATCTACTGATTTTCAGGAAAAAAACGACTGTTTTGACGAAAAATCGACAGATTTTCAGAAAAATCGACTGTTTTAATGAAAAAAATCAACTATTTTGCCGAAAAAATTGTGGCGCTTCGCGCCGACTCGGTTATTTTTTACCGACTGGCCGACAACATAGGGGGGGGGGGGCGTCCCCCCCCCCCCCGGTCGTGACTAAATATAGCTCTTAAAGTTCAGCTGACATATCCATTTTGCACTGTCAAATTTCAAATACAGGGTTTTGTCAGGGTTCAGTGGTAGTCAGTAATTCATAAAGTATGAGTGTTTTTTGAGCGATAGAGTGCTGGAATCTAGATTTCAAATTGCTTGAAGTTTCTTGATGAGCAATGTGGAGATACCTATTGTTCAAATTTCATCTGAAAAGCAAGGAAGACAAGTGAGATTGAAGTAAATAGGCTTGTTACTTTTGGGGTACAGGCATCAATAGCAGTTAGTAGCAGCTAAGCTGTTTTAAAAGTACATACTTCAGGATTAGGGATCAGGAATCAGAATACCCCAAAACCTAAAATCTCAGCCGGTAAACTTATACTGAAAATACTATACCGTACTGTAAAAGAAAGTTATTTGCTTTGAGTTGACAATCACTTTGCTTTCTTTCAGTCATGGAAAAAATGGAGACAAGTGTGATGGTAGTGATACAACATATGAAATCATAGAAGACTGTGTTGGTATTCTGAATGAGAGCCCGGATCCACTTGAAGATGATGATGGTAGGTTTTTCTTTCAGTTTCACCACAAAGATGTGCATTTCCCATCAGTTTAAGTCGAGGTTGCAGTCATAGTTTTGTGCTTTGCTAACTGGGTTTTGTTTATTAGGATTGATTGGGATGTTTGCGGTTAACTGCTCAGTTTTACCAATTGTCGTGAGTTTTCTTACAGCTTGCTAAAAAAGAATGGTAATATTAATGCAACGTCATTAGGTTCACAAAATGGGGTACCGTGCAATAGTTTTGGGGATAGCCTACTTATGACTTTGTAAAAGTCGTCTGTCTGTCCGTCCGTCTGTCAGCACGATAACTCTCGAAGGGAATGAGATATTTTGATGAAAGAAATAGAAAACCGTGATTTTCGTTTTTTTTTCCTAATCAGCTAGTTATCCCTCTAAGATGATGTGCGAGGGATAAATGATAAATATAAATTCGGATATTTCGGTTGCGCTTCCGGCAAACCGTGCTCAGCGAAAAAAAAAAACTAAATCATAAGATATTGTTTGTATGTTTTGTTGGTTCCGCATCGTTTTCCTGTTGGTATTGTGTTGGATATTATGATTTAGTTTAGTTTTTTTTTGGCTGAGGACGGTTTGCCGGAAGTGCAACCGAAATATCCGAATTTATATTTATCCCTCGCACATCATCTTAGAGGGATAACTAGCTGATCAAGAAAAAAACCCGAAAATCACGGTTTTCTATTTCTTTCGTAATGAATGGTCAGCTTGGCTTCAAACCTTATATATTTTGAAGAAAACTTGGTGTGAAGATTCTTTGGGTCAAGGGACAGGTCGAGCTCGTAGATGGGCTTTGTAGCCCTACATTTAGGGGTGGGGGTTAAATTAAGGTGCTAGCAAAATATTTCTTAACAGCTAATGAGACATGTATCTGAAAATAATTTTCTCGCCGGACAAATAGTTCGCCGGGAATCCGGCCAAAACTGGAATATAAAAAAAAGTAAAGATTTTGTTTGAAGTTGATTAGTTGTTCGATTTAGTGGTAAGAAGACATACTGAATCCGTAAATGACGATCATTTCCTACCCGGACATATAATTCGCCCAGAGTTAGGCTGAAACCGGAACAATTTTTATAAGTAAAAGTTTAATCTTAAGTTGATTAGAGGTTCGATGTGGTGGTAAGGAGACATGCTGAATCCTGATAGAAAATGATTTTCTCGACGGACAAATATGGAATCCGGCCAGAACCTGAAAATTTGTTAGAAGTTAAAGTTTTATCTGAAGCTGATTAGAGGTTCGATGCCGGACAGATATTTCGCCCGGAATACGGCCGAAACCGGAAATTTGGCAGAATTAGGCAGCAAGTTTTGATCTATTTCGTCAAAGTAGATATGACGTGTAGGGGTAAACTTACATGCTGATTCCGTCTCTGAACTTGGTTCTATGAGATGATTAGCCAATGGCCTTAAGCTAAGTGCACACACAGTCCGGTAAGATTCCGCACGCGGAAACGCGCATACGAAATTCGCGTCACGATGCCCGACAGGTTCTTCAGATAAAATGAAATTGAGATATGAAACTTGGCCCCAGGTTTGAAAAATCCACTGCTTAGCCTACAGTCAGATGATGCTGATTGATTGCCGAATGAATGAATGCAGCTGACATTAAATAGGTCGTATAAACAGTTGAAATTTCAAACACAGCTTCTAATTTTTATAGCGCTTGCAGCCTCTGGCTCAAGTGCCATATACCGATCACAATTCCGTCTGTCGGTCGGTCGGTCGGTCCGAGTTTTTTGTCCCACATATCCGAGTTAGGGTACTTCCAGATGTGCTAGGACAATGAAACTTGACAGGCATATCAGGGACCCGACCAAACTAACCTGGAAATAATCAGTTTCCCGATCCGACCATATGGGGGGGGGGGGAGTGCGGGGCGCTGGAAACTTGAAAATTTAGGGCATTTTGTCACTTTTTTCCGAGTTAGGGTACTTCTAGATGAGCTAGGACAATGAAACTTGGCAGGAATATCAGGGACCCGACCAAACGAACCTGGAAATAATCAGTTTCCCGATCCGACCGTATGCGGGGGAGTTGGGGCGCTGGAAACTTGAAAATTTAGGGCATTTTGTCACACTTTTTCGAGTGAGGGTACTTCCAGATGAGCTAGGACAATGAAACTTGGCAGGAATATCAGGGACCCGACCAAACTAACCTGGAAATAATCAGTTTTCCGATCCGACCATATGCGGGGAAGTGGGGGCGCTGGAAACTTGAAAATTTAGGGCATTTTGTCACACTTTTTCGAGTTAGGGTACTTCCAGTTGTGCTAGGACTATGAAACTTGGCAGGCATATCAGAGACCCGACAAAACAAACTTAGGAATAATCAGTTTTCTGATCCGACCATTTTGGGGGGTGGGGTGGAGGGCAGGGGAATCCGGGAAAGTGAGAAGTGTGTAACTTTCGAACGGATGATCGGATTGTAATGAAACTTCATAGCTGAATAGAATATATATCTGTAATGTCCCGTTTAAAGTCTTGACCGGATTCAGTGGCCAGGGGAGAGTTGGGGGGGGGGGGACCGGAAATTTCAAGAAACGGTTAGAATGGAGGGATCGGAGTGAAACTTGCTGGGAAGAACAAGCATCTGCTCTAGATAAGTCCTTTAGACCATTGTACTGGATCCGGACACTTATGGGGGGGGGTGGTCCCGGAATTCCGGTGATGGTTGTTTTGGGGATTTTCACGATGAAACTTGGCAGGCATGTCAGGGACCCAATCAAACGGACTTCAAAATAAAAATTTTGTCGATCAGATAATGGCGGGGGGAGTGGAGGGAGGGGAATCCGAAATTTTCAGTCATGCGTAATTTTGGAATGGGTGATCGGATTCGAGTGAAATTTAAGAATTGAACAGAGGACATTTCTCCGATGATTTTTGTCATATCCGGACCGGATCCGGCAACTATTGGGGGGGGGGGGGGCGGAAAATACGTGACCCGTTTAGAATGGAGGGATCGGGATGGAACTTTGTGGGAAGAACAAACAGATGCTCTAGGTAAGTCATTTGCTGAATCGGATTGGCTACGTGCACCGCGGGGGAGCTGGGGTGGGGGGGGCGGGTGTGGACCGGAAATCTCGAGAAACGGTTAGAATGATGGTATCGGAGTGAAACTTGCTGGGAAGAACAAACATCTGGTCCATGTAAATCTTTTACATAATTTGACTGGATCCGGACACTTGAGGGGGGGGGGGAGGAGGGGGTTTCCCGGAATTCCGTTTTTTGGGGGATTTTCACGACGAAACTTGGAAGGCATATCAGGGACCCGGTCAAACTGACTTGGAATAAAAAAAACCCTCGATATGATAATCTTGGGGGGGGGGGGAGTTGAGGGAGGGAATCCGGAATATTGAGTCATGCGTAACTTTGGAACGGGTGATCGGATTCGAGTGAAATTTAATAATTAAACAGGACATTTTTCTCTGGTGACCTTTTTCATTTCCGGACCGATTCCGGCAATTATTGGGGGGAGGGCGGAAAATACTTGACCCGCTTAGACTGGTGTGATCTGGATCGAACTTCGTGGGAATGAGAAACAGATGCTCTGGATTAATCATTTACAGAACCGGATTGGCTCCGGTTATTGTGGGTGGAGTTGGAGGAGGGGGGGGGGGGTCTGGGATTCCGGTGATCGCGCGTTAAGGTACTTCCAGATGTGCTAGGACGATGAAACTTCGCTGGAATATTGTAGACTCAACAACATTTGCTTAGAAATTGCTACTTCCAAAATCCGATTATTCCTTAAAGTACCAATCTTGACCGCAAAGTAAAAAAAATACTTTTAAGCAATATATGCATTTTCGTGATGCCCATCAGCCCATTGGCAGTTTTGCCTCAAGGGTTTTGCTTACAAATGAAGTTCCAGCTCCCTTAGAGTGCGCATCTCAACCGCAAAGTTGAAACTTACTTTTGATCAACCAAATCATCTTGACCCATGCAAGTGCCATATGAGCTTACAGCTCTTGTTCAATTCTCAGGGCACAATTTCGCATGCGTTTAAAATTCGCTCCGGTAAAAGTAGAATATTCTCTACTCAAATCGGAACGAAATTATCGGACCGAATCCGCATGACACGCGTCAAAATTCCGGAGCGGAGAAGGAAATTCGCACCGGACCGTGTGCACGCTACTTTAGTCTGTTTCTAAATTTTAATAGTAAAAATGTTCAACGAGTCTGGCGAAGACCGGATATCTACAAGACCCAGTTGTCTGGACTAAATATTAAATTTTTGGGATCTCATCGAAACCTTTGGTCTTGTTCATCTTACATTTCTTTTTAGATATACCTCACAAGTAAGCTTTGCTGCACAAAAAAAGGAACTAAAGGCGGTAGCGTAGAATACGCCTGTTCAATGTTCAACGAGTCTGGCGAAGACCGGATATCTACAAGACCCAGTTGTCTGGACTAAATATTAAATTTTTGGGATCTCATCGAAACCTTTGGTCTTGTTCATCTTACATTTCTTTTTAGATATACCTCACAAGTAAGCTTTGCTGCACAAAAAAAGGAACTAAAGGCGGTAGCGTAGAATACGCCTGTCTATGACTAGCCTATCAAATGATATTTCGCTAATGATTTTATTTTTAGATCAAATGACGTACAGAGTGGTCCAGCTAAACTGTCCAGATGATTTAGGAAGTGTTTCCAGCCAGAATGCAGCTCTTTCCTCTCTAATCAACCCCTTAAATGGTAAGGGTTTATTTAACTTTGAACAAGTAGCCTGGGATGGAAAGAGGCAAAGAAAGAAATCCCAAGTCTTTCACAGAAACAGTGGTAGGGATTTTGGAGGCAAGAATTTTTCTTTTTAATAGCCTTTTCACCCGATCCTGGTCTGAAGAGGATGCGGGAATCGGGGTTGAAGGATAGCATGCATGGCACGTACAGTCACCAGGAGACGATGACACGTTTCGATAGGAAAGGCGTGGTAAAGGGACCTTCGTGGGGAAAACTTGTTTTCGTACAACGGATTATAGACGGATTATGGCCATTTGTTTTTCTGTATCATTTGAGCCAATCAGAAGGTCCCAATCGTGCGTCCACTCTATCCACCTGAAGAGACAATATTGTACTGCAAAAAATTCGCTAGAGGAAGAAGAAGAAACAAAGTAGTGTGCTTTTGCAGGAGTTTAAGGTTTTGGTGAGTCTATCAGGGTATAGAACATTGAGAATGACTGTTGCGCACGTCAGATAAATTCTGATGAGTGATGTTAGAAACTATAAAACAAAAAACTGGCTGATTTTTTCATTTTCAGGACAAGTTTACATAATGACAGGAGACACACTAACGTCAAATCATCGTCCAATTGCTCCCAAGCCACTTCACATGGCCGCGCAAAGAAAAACAGGCGATTCAGGTGGAACCAGTGTAAGTAGCGGCGTTTATTGTGTTTTGGTCTCCCTTTCTTGGGCCAGGACGGCAAAAATCTTTGATGGGAAGTGGCGTCAAACTTAGTGAAGTAATGTCAAAACTAGTTTTGTTTTGTTGCATGTTCTTACTCGTAACACAACCCAGAGGAGGCCGTTGCCAGTCAGTCATAGATCTCCTTAGCTGACCGTCAGTACCATCAGACACATTTGCTTTGTACTCCTGGACCAGAGCAAAATAACAATAGGGAGTAGCGCCAACACTTGACTTGAGACACACTCTAATAACAGTGATACTAGCACCACTAGCGATAGCGAACGTCCCTTCTGAAACTCATTCAGCCGTTCACCAGCGCCGTCTCTGATAAAATCAAAATCTGAACATACAGCCTCCATTGTTTCCTTGGTCTGTGCAGACCTCACCTTTGCTTTACTAGAAATTTTTAAACCCCTGTTAGTGCCACAAGCGTAGTGGATGGCGCTAGGAATACGGCCCGTTTGCAATGCATGGGAAGCATAGGTCTTGGCGCTACTCCTAGTGTTATTTGCTCTGGTTAATTTGCTCTGGCTTGAAGTAAAAACTTGCAACAAAACAAATGACGTATAGCAGTGATACTAGCACCACCAGCGTGAAACTCACCAGCTCTTGCTCCGATAACTTCATATTCTGAACGTTGCAAAAAGAATGATACAGCCTGCATTGTTTCGTTGGTGTGTGAAGGCCGCACCTTTGCTTTACTAGATATTTCTAAACCGCATTTTGTCTCGCTTTAAATGCCGCAAGCTGAATGGGCGGCGCTACGAGTATGTCCCGAATGGGACTCTCATTGCTACTCTCTAGTGTTTATTTGCTCTGGCTAGAAGTAAAACTTCCAACAAAACAAGTGACGTATAAATATTCAGTTTCGGGTTCTAAGTCTTGATCATTGCTGGAAGCGAGAACTAGGTGATTAGATTTCATCTTGGATATGGCTGCTATTTCTGCAGCTCGATTGACTCTTCGACCTGGGAGAGATTTTTATGCATTTTGATTAACTTAGTTTTGTTGCAAACAAGAGCTTAGAGTTTAAATTTCCTCTCACCAGTCGTTGCTAACAGTCGTCGAGTGAATCTGAATACGATCGAAGTTGGCAAGTAACCGTTTGAAAATAAAACGTAAAGTCAAGCGAAAGAAGCCGGTGGGTATGTAGCAAAAGGTCGCATGCAGTCCGGACATACAAATGGATTAGTCTATCTAGGAATTATCGGAGTTCCATCCGAATCTGATCATACGTTCGAGAGTTATGCAGGCCACAACTTCCCCTGGAAATGTCCGATAACCTACTACAACTCTCCCACTGAGATCATCCGACTCGGGCACATTAATGTCGCATCTAGAGCATTTGCTCCTATCACCACAGAGCATATTAACACTAGGGAGTAGTGCCAAGACTTGACAATATTGACACACACTCTAATAGCAGCGATACTAGCACCACTAGCGATAGAGAACGTCCCTACTGCACTGTCAGAAGTTTCATAACAGATTGCGCATAACACTTTCAAGAATAACACCTTTTTACTTAGAAAAAAAGTGTTATGACCAATTAAGTTTATACTGTTTCGTGCCCAGATCTCCAACAACACCTTCAATAGGTAAAAATACTACACTGTTAGAAGTTACATAACGACAACAGCAGGATGCGCGGTTTCAACAGATAACACTTTGGGATGTTATATGTTATGTTTCTTTCGTTCCCGTTAGTATTTTTACCAATTGAAGGTGTTGTTGGAGATCTAGGCACGAAATAGTGTAAACTTAATTGGTCATAACACTTTATTTCTAAGTGAAAAGTTGTTATTCTTGAAAGTGTTATGCGCAATCTGTTATGAAACTTCTGACAGTGTGAGACTCATTCAGTCGTTCACGCATCAGATTTTCACGTATCAGACTTTCTGGCAAAGATTGTCGATTTTTTCTTAAAAATAGTAGTTTTTCTTAAAATCGGCCGATTTTTCGTCAACACAGTCGTTTTTATCTGCAAAAACAGTCGGTTAAAATGACCAGCCAGTCGGTGAATACCTTCTCCCCCCCCAAAAAAAACATTTTGGCTAGTAACTTCTCTGGGTCCAGATCATGGACCACATCCAGCTGCCCTAGCTGCCAGTCTGGCCTCCAGCCCCTGCCGGAGGGGGGTAAGTTTAGGGTAGCGTTCCAGCGACTTATTATTAGTTACGATCGTTACTATTCTTGTTATTATTGCCGTTCCAGAACCCGCCGTAATAAGTAAATTGGCTCCTCCCACTTATTATTTTCGTTCCACGACTGTTACGATCGTTACAATTTACTTATGATGGTCGCGAGCATCATAAGTGATAATAACTATCGGTTCTGCAGGAACTCCCGTAAGAGTGATGACGTATGTTCGCGTTGTTATTATTTTCGTTCCAGAGAGCGTGATAATTACAACAATCCGGCGCTCGCCCCTCCTCTTATCATCGTAACTTGTAATAATTCACTGGAACGCTACCTAGGTTAGCGGGCTGAGAGGACTGTTTCGTCTTATCGCTTTTTTTTTCAGAGGGAAAGCCGGCGGAAACAAACTCACAATGAAATAGAGAGAAAAAGAAGAGATAAAATAAACGAGTGGATCAACAACCTTGGGAAGATGATCCCTGAAACAAGTGCCATGGAGGGGAAAGGAAGTACGCAGGCAGGTTTTCTTGTTTTATCTTTTTCGCCAAGCGTAGGCAACATTTTACTAATTGATTTAAAAGAAAAAAATTCTGTGATATCGCCACTTCTCTCCTCCAAGGCGGGCAAGTCGTCACTTATCGCTAGTTGAATCTCACCATTCATGATGAGCCAACTCATTAGTTGCGTTTTCGCTGATACCATGGTATGTGTTACCACGGTCTAAAGTCGTTTTTGCAGTTATCGTGGTATCTGATACCACGGTCAAAAGGCGTTTTTGCAGTTACCGTGGAATTTGGCCAGTTATCGTGGTATCAGATATTCAGATACTACGGTCCGACCGTGGTAACTGGCCGTGGTATCTGAAAAGTTATCTCACTTTCATCAAATTTTGTCAGATTGGTGAGAAAGAAGTTTAGCACTTAGTGATGTAACTAGATATCTGTTTTTCTTTTGGGATGAGTTCGAAAATGCAATTTCGGCAATAGTCGTTTTTGCAGAGCACCGTGTATCAGATACCACCATAACTGCAAAAACGACTAATTGCAGATCCAGTTACCGTGGTAACAGATACCACGGTATCAGCAAAAACGCAACTATTGCAACGGCCAATCGCGGTCTTCGGAACTACCTGGGTTTTCCTTCTGTCAGTTACAGCTTGTGTTAGGGTAATCAGTTGCATACACAGCTGAATCATGATAAAAGGCGATGGTCCGGGATGCCGTGATCCCGCGAGTTCGGTACTAGAACGACGAAACTTGATAGGCATATCAGGGACCCGAACAGACTGACTTAAGAAAAGTCGTTTCCCCTATCCAACCATTGCGGGGGAGTCGAGGGATGGGGAATCCGGAATCTATTGGAATGCACAACTTTTTAACGGGTTATCGGATTTGAATGAAACTTGGCAAATGGAAAGAAATATCGCCTCAGAGAGTCAAGTCCGGACTGGATCCGGTACGTGTGTGTGGGGGGGGGGGGTAGAGGGGCACCGGAAATCGCGTGAAACGCTTAGAGTCGAAAGATTGGGATGGAATTTGGTGGGAAGAACGAGCATAAGCCCTAGATACGTTCTTGATGGAACCAGGTCGTATCACGGCTCTCTGGGGGGGAAGTTGGAGGGGGTTTCCCGGAATTCCTGTGGTCGCGAGTTAGGAAACTTCCAGGTATGCCAAGGACGATGAAACTTGGCAGGCATATTAATGACCCGACCAAATAGGCTTAAGAACCCGACAAAATGCCTTAGGAAATCTTCTGTTCCTGGATCCGACCATTTTGTAGCGAGTTTAGAGAAGGAGAATCCTGAAATTATAGACTTCCGTAGGTTGCGAACGGGTGGACCAGTTCGAATGAAACTTTATGGGAGATGAGAACAGATGACCTAGATATGCAAAACATTTGTCCGAACCACATGCAGCCATGGTTGGGGGATTAAGAGTCCGGAAACTGTTTGACGTGCACAAACACCAAACGAATGGGCCAAATCGGATGTCATTTGGACAGTACCGAGTTTACGAGGCCTAGATTTGTTATTTGGCGTCCGGACCGGATCCGGTGACGGTAGGAGGAGCATGAAGCGGGAACCGGAGATATACATATGTTCTACGATTCAAGTCAAACTTGGTGGATCGGAAGGAGGAGATGTCAGAGATGCGAAGTTTATGTGTCCGAGTCGTATTCGGCCACAGTGGGGGGAGTTGGAGAGGGAGTCCCGGTAACCCTGTGGCTCGCATAGGGGTGAAACGAGTGGAGCGGTTTTAATGAAACTTGGAAAGTAGAGAGCTCATATGCCCTGGATGACATATTTTAGGGTCCGGATTGGATCCGACCACGGTACCGGAATTCCCCGAAAAATGCTTACCGGAATTCCCCGAAAAATGCTCAGATTCGATTGAAACTTGATAGGCGGTAAAAGACTATGCTTTAGATGATCCATTTATGCGTCCGAACCAGATTCGGCCGCGGCAGGGAGACATGGTACCGGAAATAGTGTTGCATGCGTACGTCTAGGAATCAAACGAGTGGATCTGAACTTGGAACGTAGAAAAGTAATTTGCCTTAGATGAGGCGATGCCGGAAATGGTCAGACTTGAGTGAAACTAGATATCCTACTTCTAAGTCCGAACCCAGGGTGGTTGAAGGGGGTATTTTGTGACATTCTTATTTACAATCTTGCAGCACCTGCTCCTAAGTCTCGTAACAAGTGCGATATGAGCTCGTAGCTCATGTTTCTTTGAGTGAAAGATCTTTTAATGTTGTCGTAGCTCTGTGTAACTTCAACTATGAGGATTAAGAACAGCACCAAACTGTCACTGTCAGTGAAGAAACTTGCTAGGCTGCTAGTTGTTAATATTTCCTGTACTTATTTTGCAGCAAGGCATATAGCAGCGTCTTTGCCCTTTGTCCCTGATGTCCTTGTCCATGTCGTCGACGGAATTCACATTCCGGGGTCGAACTGTGAATTTGATCTTGTCGGACGCCGTCCATATTCTCAGAGCCTATTGTGAAGAAATAGAAAACCCTCAACAGAGTAAAAATAATAAATTGTGCTCAGATACAAGTTGTCTAGCAGGGTTGTCGGCGAAACGTCCCCTGGCGAAACTTCTCATGACAAAACGTCCCCATGACAAAACGTCCCCGTGGCTAAACGTTCCCGTTCGAAACGTCCCCATGTAAAACGCCCCATGACGAAACGTCCACGGCTAAAATGTACCAGTAACCAAAATATGATAAAAAAAATGGGGGGGGGGATTTCATGATTTAAATCAGACCCGGCATTCTTTCAAAGCGGATTAATTTAAGACCATGCATGGAAATAAGAGATTAAAATCGCCTAGGTGTAGAGTTCAAATATTATCCCAAGCAATTCAAGGTTCAGCGAAAAAGATCTTGAACTTCCCATCCCATTTTTATCCACCAAATGGCACTACGCTGATTTTCGCCTTCTTTGTTTGACTCATTTGAGCCAGATCAGGCTTCCGCTTGTTTCCTCCGAGGAACTTGTTGGTAAAAAATACCCGGTTATGCATGTTGCTTGAAACGAAATTGAACTAGCCTACTAATAATCAGTTACGAGCCCAGGGAAAGGCCTACGTCCGCCCTTTACTGCCAATAAGGAATATTCCTGCATCTCTAATGCAAACTCTGAAGTTGTTTTAACCTCGGTCATGCGCCTGAAGACCAAGGCGAACTTAAAAATCTTGGGGACTTTTTGTCGGGGGGACGTTTAGCCACGGGCACGTTTCGTCGGTGAGCCGTCTGGCTTTGGCTCTTTGGGAAAACTGAGACCTGAATGAGACTATATTTGAAGGATTTCTGCCCCCTCTTTTAGTTTTCAGTTTAAGTGCTGCTTATTTGTTGACGGTCTTATGTTGGCAAAAATATCGCCTTTTAGTGTAAAATATAGCATATGGTGCAAGTGTTAGGTCTTGGTTTGAAAGTCTGATCATAGCCTACAGAACGTGCTGAGATCTGTTCTTCGATGAGACCCATTCTTGGTAGTATAAAGATTGAATGAATTAATTTATTCCCAATGAAGCCCAAGGGCCATGGCGGGAAACACAACACAATAATACTACTACTGCACAGCTTCATGCGACTAACATTCGAACGGCTGGCGCCAGTCTGGCTCTTTGTAATTATCCGACGATAAATTTCCCAAGAGGGCGGTAAAAGCCGAATGCTCTTTAAATCTGATTATAATCTTATTTGTCTCGAGGGAATGCGGACGTAAGTTCATGGGAAGGCTTCTAGGCAAAGCACGACTGAGAAAAGGCCACTGTGAAGCTTTCATATTTGCGCCCTTCCCTAATGTGGGATCAGATATGGGGATTGCGTAACCTTGGCCTGGAGTGGGTTGGAAGGAGGTAGGCCCGAACACTCCAGCTAGAAGATGGTCCTAGAGATCACCCGGACATGGTTAGAGGAAAAAAAAGAAATGTATGCATCTGTCCACTGTTTGGTGGGTGTTGGTGCTGAGAGAGAGAGCGGTTTATATACAACTTTCGTAGCTCTTTGCTAATTTGCAGTTGCAAAAAGATTACGTACAAAAATTAGGCAAATATGCCTAAGGAATGATAGCCATAGGAAGTTTCTACGAAGGAAGACGGGGGTCTTTGAGAAATACAGCTTATTTTAGCAATCGTCACTTTTACTGTGGTTTCATGTAGCCCTTTCCCCCCGGCAGTCACCCAGCAACGACCTTCGACACATCAAACGAGAAGTGTTCTTGTATGATAATACTTTATCAGACTCTTTCATGCCCTTTAAAATGTTTACAGAACGTCTGATAAAGCTTTTCCTGTAGAAAAAGCGTCGACGAAACTACTAGGAAAATTTTTGCTGTGAGTGTGTTCCACCCTTCTAACAATAGTGACTATAAGTTACTATTTTCGTTGAAAGTTACTACGCTGACCGTTCGAGCCTTCTCGAAATAGTAACTAATTTGCTTACCACGCTCGGGAGCGTAGTAAGCGTGGTAACGTGATTGGTCCGATTAGCCTGTGGCACGATATTTTTCAGAAAATAGAAAAATGTGTTCCAGCCTCGACGCTTTGAAGCCAGGATCCGTGACGTCATGCATAGTAACTATGGTAACCAGGGTGGAACCCGCTCTATGCGTCATGAAGGCTTTAATACGCCCCTCATAAAATTCCTCTCAGATTAGTTATTTTTTGGCCGCTAGGTGCGCTATCGTAAAGAAAACAATGACACGTTACTTCTTGGTGTACGTTTATCCAGGTTTGTTTTGCTATTTTCAATTCCTCTTAGGCCTAACCATGTTTAAAACTGTTTAAAATGCCACTTCCCCTCTTTTTGCTTTACCCAACTCTGTTTTGTCAAGCGTCATCAAGTTTGTCATTTCTGGCTTCCGACTTCAGTGCTGAGTGCTCGCTGACTTTTCCACGGGGCTAATGCGCGACTCGATTTGAAGCGAAAGCCTAATCACTTATTCACCCGTCAGATAACTTATCCCCCGATCTCACGTGTGATTGTTATTGTTCCTCTAGCGCGTCTGGCGGCAATTCGTTATCGGATTTTATGAAAGGACGTATAGACTATTTTCTTTTTTGCAGAGTAAAGGTTTAATTTTGTCGAGAGCCTGCGATTACATCGCAGAGCTTCGCCAGGACAACGCCCAACTATTGGATGCCTTAAGAGAACACGACAATCTCAATACCGAGCTCGAAGTAATGAAACAAGAGGTAAGGTCAGATATTTAATTAGTTACCGGGAACGAGTTAACAAAGTACAGAGCGGGATGTTTTGTACCCGTCATTTGCCCTTGGCTCAGCTAGGCCCCATGATTAAATATTTTTGGGATTCCGAGGCCGCGAAGCACTTTCGGGAGAACTTATTTTAGAATTTTCCGTTTCAGTTATTCAAGCTTATTCGCCTGCAACTTGTCTGTATTTCACTTAAAAAAAAACAGGAATGTCAAGAGCCAAGCTCGGGAACAATAAAGAGTTAGAAATTGTCGACAGTTGTATTTGGAAGCGAGGGAATTCCGGAGGTGATTACATGGTCCAGAATTACCCAGGTGTGAAAAACTTGGGATTTCCAACAAGGGGTGGTAGAGATGAGAGAAGAATCTGGAAAATGTGAGGTGGGTTCCGAAATTACTGAGTGAATCAGTTGGGACACTCGTCTCTACGGGTTTCCCTGAGCCGTTACAAATGAACAGATTAGAGGACGCCATTCCGTGTTTTCCAGAATCGGAGCTTATAGATTGTTTTTAATTGTTTGTAAATTCATTTACTGTCATGTAAGTTGATTAAGATGCAAGTTGATCTGTCGTATTTTTCTTTTCATACTCATCTTGTGTAATTGGAGGAAAACAAACATTCTTCGAAGTCCTATCACTAGCCAACATTATTCAGAAATTACAGAGATCGTTCAGCCTTTACAGCTACGATTCCGTCAATATCGTCAGCTCATTAATTATTCAGTGGTCAAATAGTATTGGTAGCTTGTGGACACCTTTGAAACCGGCGATTGTGTAACAGAAATGATAGGAAAATCCGAATAATTGTTCGAAGAATTAGACACTGCTAGATATTTAGCTTTTTTTGTGCATTATTTTCGTCATGTAAAATATTTTGTTATTCTTTGTTTGTTCTACTGTGAGCTACTCTAGGCGTTTTTCCGCGATCTCACAAAGTGTTTGGGGCTCGAAAACAGTGTTTCCGCGATCGTTAGTGTTGCCCAGTGTGTTTCCGCGACCAAGAAAATTTTTGTGGTTCGAGTTTGAACAACGGTCGAGGTGATTTCGGTTTTGTGGCTCGGATTTGGCGGGAATTAAAATTTAGCAGCAAAATTCAGTCGAAATTACAAAATTAAGGACGTTATCAACCATATAGACAAACAAGTGCGCAAGCGCTCAGACGTGGAGTATAAAAGTAAAATGTTTATCACATTTGTATACAAACAGCTTTAGAACCAAGACATTTCTCTTCCCCAATAACCAAACAAGTATTGAAATAACGTTGTATCACCCCCTTTTAAAAGCTTTAAATGAAAACAGACAGCCAGTATAAATCCAAAGAAATGTTGAAGATCTTGCACGAATAGCTTTTGTTCGAACACTGAATGGTCTGCCTGCCAGTCCCACCCTTTAAACCTTTTCCATTAGCAAGGTAATAACAAGTGCAATAGACCAATTCGTAGCAGACTAATGCCCCCTTTGTCACAATTCATTAAGAACGGCATATCATGGATCATATGGCAAAACTGTCCAGTTTCCAGCTGTTCATTAAAGATTAAAGTACGTCGCGTCGTCTTATTTGTTGATTTACACATTTACCAAATTTTTCCTCAAGTATACCAGCTTAGAGTTTGATTCCAGTCACGGGTCGAAAACTTTTTTCATGGGCAATTTTGGGCCCACTTGCCCATGAACGGGGAGGATGGGGGTGGTTCAACTCTCCCCGGTCCCTATGATCCAAAAGCACAAAGGAATTTCATCGCCTTATCCCCAGTTATTGTCTAATTAAAAACAAAAAACGGGCAATCTGGGCCCAATTGCCCCTAAACCAGGTGGGGGTGGGGTTTGGGACCCGCAAAATGTAAAAAGAGACCCCAACGCTCACAATCCTACCAAGTTTCAACTTGATACCTGTTGATTCCTGGCAAGGGTAACGAACTTTACTCCTGGGCAATCTGGGCCCAGTTGCCCATGAACGGGATGGGTGGGGCAGGTACAACTTTAAAAGCAATTACCCACACCTAGGATCTACACGTCCAAGGAATTTCATCGTCCTATATCCAGTTCTGGTCAAATCGGCAATCTGGGCCCATTTGCCCCTGAACCGGGTTAGGGTGGGGGGTGGGACCCCAAAAGGCACAACTAGACCCAATACCCACAAGTGTACCAAGTTTGAACTTGATACTTGCACTGGTTCACGAGTTATGAGCTCCACAAAATACGGTGAAAACCGGAAACCGAAAGCCGAAAGCTGCTACAGCGCTCGCAATAGTGGATTGTGCCAACGAACACTCCACCAAAAACTAAGGCTCCTTTATGCACAGAATGGCAAGGACGTAAGCCTGGAATTTTATTTGTCGAGATTTTGTTTTTATTTTCTAACAATACAGAACTACTGCAAAAAAGAAGAGCTAGAAGCTCATGTGGCACTTGCAAGGCTGGGCCAGAGGATGAAAGTAGGAGTTTGCCAATTTGTGGGTTTGTCGTGATCATTTGTAAGCAAAACCCTTGAGACAAAAATGATGATAGGCTTATCGGAACCATGAAAACGTATATTTTGCTGGAAAGTATTTTTTGTACTTTAAGGAATTCCCTTGTAAGCAAAACCCTTGCGGCAAAAATGATCATGGGCCCTTAGGGATCACGAATGTATTAAGCGTCTCACAAGGTTTCCGGTTCCCTCCCCCCCCCCCCACAAACATTCAACGGATCCGGTCTGGACTTGAAACGGGGCATCTGAGACACGAGATCTTTCCAAATATCAAGTTTCGTTAAGATCCGATCACCCGTTTGAGAGTTATGCATGCCACTAAATTCCGGATTCCGCCTCCCCTCCCTCGCCCCACGATGGTCGGATTGGGCAAGTGACTATTTCCAAGTTAGTTCGGTCGGGTCCCTAATAAGCCTGCCAAGTTCCATCGTCATAGCACTTATGGAAGTACCATAACTCGCGATCACCGGGCTGACCGACAGACAGACCGACCTACCGACGGAAAAGTGATCGGTACATGGCACTTGGTCGGAAGGCAAGTGCCATAAAAACAGAGAAGCGTTTTCGCAACTTGTGGCTCAGACCATGTGGTACACAATTGCGTTTCCGCGACAAATTCGAATAAATAAACACAAGAAATAATGCGGCGTCAAATCGGGGAGAGACCATAACAAACACCGACTCAAAATTTTGCCGCGGAAAAACGCCTTTTGACATGCCCAGCCGCGAATCGCGCCACTAGATCATCCCGTGGTTGCACTGTGTCCTGGTTAGCGACTTAGCGACGTGAAGTACACATTGGGAATACGAGAATGCTTCCAAATTAACTAAATATGTGTAACCAAGTACACCTTATGTAGGCCCATATAAAGAAGATCGATCAAAAATCAAAGCGACGACATATTACTCAGACGACATACATATATTACCGTACCATCATATATTACGTTTTTGGGCAGGTTTGCCCGGTCGCCGACTTCTGGAAATTTCAGTCATTCCTTGAAGGGGCTGGGATGTGTTCTCCAAGATGCTTATGTGTGCTTGCTTGTAATGGCCCTTCTTTCGTTGCAGCTGGATAGCATAAAGCAAGAGAACGCTATCTTAAAACAGCAAATACAGCTGAACTCATGATGAAGGGAAAACGTGTCTGACGAAACAAAAGTAGCCAACGCCTTATCGATTAGTAGGCAGTGATTCATTGAGTAATGTGGAAACGCCAGAACCACTTTGGTGATCTGTGATTTGTGATGTCTTGAGTTCGTTACGGCTATTAGTGTTGACTTTGGTGGTTGATTATCGACGGTCGCAGTGATAACACCCTTTTTGCGCGCCTTGCCCTGTGCTCACCATGCTTTCATGCGCTTATGCTGCAGAGGTGTATGGCTACAGTTCTGCAGCGAGCCTGGTGGTCGCCGTTGTGCTCACTCCAGACATGTGACTTGGTCCCATGAGCGAAGAACTTCACTATCTTTTTAGTAATGGACCTAGAGTTGGTTACAAGGTACTTTGCGAGTAGTTGTTTGCTGGTGCAAATAGTTACTCGATAACAGTACAAATTACTTTCCATCTTCTTTTTTTTAGTACAGTTTCTGAATTGTATTTTCAAAGTACAAAACCCTGCTTTATTCAGAGCTGCTGCGAGTCCAGCAAATCCGAGTCCGAGTCCTTGAAAAAGGCGTCTCGAGACGAGTCCAGAGTCCGAGTCCACCAGCTCTGGCTTTGTTAAATTTGAGAGAGCCTCTGCTTTTGCTGGTTCTGGAAGACGCGAGCAAGTAAACACTGTAAAAAGTTTCCCCGAGTAAGGATTAAACTTAAAGCACAACTCTTACTAGAAACGATCTTTTCCCTATGAAATGGATCAGAAAAAATGTTTTCGAAATTACCATTACTTTCCACCTGAAACAAGCGATTATCTTATTAGCGCTTGTCGACTCTTTCCAGCCTTCCTGCTCTCCGACGCGGCGGCTGGGGGCAAAAGATTTGAAAACTGAACGTGCCTTTGTTAAAAAGAATGAAAACTAAGCAAATAAAAGAAGTAATAAACAGAAGATTATCACATCCTTATTTATGAAAGAGTTGTCAGTGGACGTTGAAGATTCCGGCAAACTTTTCGTTGGTGACGGGAAAACTCGGCAAGACCGAAAAAGCGCTAAAAATTCGTAGTTCCAAAAGGAAACAATGGAGAAAGGTGGGGATTTTAGAAGCTTATAATTCCATATGGGAGCTAAGTATATTATAAAAGGCAGAATAAGCAAGAGGGGTCCTTTAACTGCAGTATTTGCTACTGGGAGTAATCTTGTCTCAGTTGAGATCTCAGTTGACATAAGATTAATCCGGATTAGACATAAGATTATCATTTTAGAGACAAGATTAATCCCAGTTGCAAATACCGCAAGACTTTCTTTTATAGTGAAGTTCTTGTCAGTCCTTAAATTGCCGTCCAATCACATTGATAACGTGTCGGCCCTGCAACATATTTGGCTTCACGCTGGTACCGCTTATAAGTTTAACCGAAAGGGATAGGATACGACAATCTAGTTACCCATCACTTGCTCACTTGAATTATCTTGAAACCCCGATGAAAAAGCGTTAGTTTGTTGTTCTGATATTCCCAAATAATCGATTATTTTTATTAGTTTCAATGTTTGATGGTGCAAAATGGATAAGCCAGCTACATTTTATTCAAGCTATATTTCTATATTTTTATTTTTGAAATGTAGCTGACTTATCCGTTTTGCACCATCAAACATGATTCGCAGTCAGCTTGGGCTGAAGGACTGTCAAGTTTCAATGTGTTTAAATTTACCCGATGAAAACTTTGTAGCCTGCGAGTTGTATGTACGAAAAAGTTGCATGTATTGATATGTAATAGTAAAGAATACTACCATTTAATGTGCCTCAGACTGGGCCAATCTTAAGCAGTAGTATCCAGTAACATTCTGTCTTGCTATAGTAGCATTCAGTCTTGCCAATAGGAGCATGCAGTAGAATGCAGCAACACGGTAGCCTTAACATAGAAGGATGTAGTAGCATCAGTTCATACTGCATGCTACTTATTCGTACAACTTCATGCTACTATTCTGAGATAAATTTTTCATCGGGTAAGATATATATAAGTTGCCTTTCGGTTAAGCTTTAAAGGACATCTCGCACTATTTACTGTTTTTGTTCCCTTGTTCTACACTAGTTGAATACTTTAATGCAAGGCTCTCCTTTGAACAAATTACCTACGGCGTTGCTGTTTTAAGCCTTTCTGCAGTCCCGGTGACTCCAAGCAAAAACACGAAATCTTTTATTCAAACAATGTTTACAACGGATACGTCAGCTACGATTCTTCATCAGCGATATTTCGGCCCTTCTTGGCAAGGGTCCTCGTCTGGCTGTCAATCCTCTGGGTCAACGTTGCGGAAGGAAACAAACCTGTAATCTGTAATCTAAAGTCAGCTAGGGCTCAAAGAATATTTAACACGAAATCATTCAGATAATCGGTTTTCCTGTTGAGTTCTTCAATCGTCGGGAACACAGTACGCATAAGAAATAGCGAAACGCGGCAAGTGTGAAAATCAGTGAGGTGTCGCTCGGGTGGGGTAGAATGTAACGTATGAAACTCGGGTTTCCAGGTTTAAGAGTAGATGGAACGATTACGGAAGTATGCTTCATTAGCATTACGACGGGTCCTTTAAAGTCGCTCTCCACATTTTTGAGCTCTTCTGATCACTGTCGGAAGGGTTTTAACCTTCACAAAGATGCTTGATATAACGTTTGATGTGCTATTTATTAACGTTACAGAAAATTATGTTCTCATCCTAGAACACGAAACGTGGTTTGCGGTGTTTTGATGAAAACGTCACACAAAAAAGGTCATGGAGGTAATATTCTGTAACAATCCAGAGTGATGTTTGTTGAAATTATGCATCCTTATGTTAAATGTTACCAAATAGTGGGACCGCGAGAACCTTCGATTTCATAGGAAATCTGGCCGGGTGATATGTTCTGAAAATTGAGCATGGTAATACATTTTCATCGGGCGGCATCGAGCTGATTGTGTGTTCGTGTTTGTTTTGTTTTTTCTTTTCTTGTCTCATTTTATAGTTTGTAATTGGTTCGCGTGATAGAGATAAAATCATGTCGTCTTTGATCTTCTTTCCTACGGCCGGTTCCAAAGCTGGCATTGTCTGCTTACTTAATTTCCACACACCCCTTTGGACTGAAACTTTGGTAGGCCTACGCATGTAAAGGATCAGGCCCGGTGCTCTTAGGAAACCTTCCTTTCCTGGATCCGATCATCCGGGAGGCGCGTATCTTGTAACACGCCTTAGTTGTGAATGAAAAGATCCGATTCGAGTGAAGGAATATGTACTGAATATGTCAGTTATGTATCCGAACCACATTCGGTAATGGTGAGGGAGGGGAATTGAAGGGGATTCCCGGAAATACGCATCTGGGTCACACGGATTGAGGGTTGGGATGATACTTGTAGTTGGAAGGTACAAAGAGACTTTTCCTGGCAAGACCCTATACCTCGGTGGAGGTACCGGACATTTTCCGAAATGCTGCTGTTCGGGGGAAACTTTGTGGGTGGCTGGAGCAGATGATGTGCCATTACTTGTCCAAACCTCATCTGGAAACGGTGGGAGGAGTTGAGGGGGGAGACGCGGAAATTCCGTGGCCCGCCTACAGACGAAACAGATGGAGCGACTGGTATGAAGCTTGGGGCGATAAAGCTCATATGCCCAAATTGTCTATTGTAGGGTCCGAGCCGAATCCGATTCGATGGGCGGAGTTGGAGGAGAAAACCATGCATTTTGTAATTTTCAATGCCGTCGTGTTGTGTCATTCAAGTGGGATTTGTCTCGGCTGCAGTCGTTCGTCGGTCCGCAATGTTGGAATGGGAGTCCTGGTAATTGTGTAATACACGCAGGACCAAACAGGCGGAGCGATTGGAATGCAACTTGGGTGCGGGGAGTTTGGAGGACGTACAGGACATTTTCCGGAAATGCAATTTTTGGGACGAATCCGACTCGAGTGAAACTTGTGATACAATGCCCCACGTTTTTCATTTATGGGTCCGTAGTACACTCGGTGACCAGGGGTGTCACTAGCCTTTTAACTTTTTTTGGGGGGGGGATGTCCAGTTTGTGCCGCCGGACTAAATAATTTGCCAAAACACGCCATTGCCGCTTCGCGTGACGGCGTACATTTCCCGCCAGCACAAAATAGAACCGGTGTAAAACTAACTGCAATGCATCAGTTGACATTATTCCTTTAATGTAAATTCGTATGTTTGAATTCAAATTATTTGTCTTTTCATTAGAGCTTTCGTTAAAAAGGGAAGTTTCCAATGACTGTGCCTAGAACAAGTTAAACTAAGCGCCGCAGGCGAAAATTTTTAAATCTTCTTTTTTCTGGAAAATGTGGCCATACCTACCTTACAAGTTCTAGCTTTTAATGTGTTAAAACCCCCCAAGAATTTCAGTCCTAAAACGCCAACTAAATGAAACAACGTTCTTCCAAATAGAAAACACTTCGAAATGCGTCCCAGGCGAAATTTTGTGTGTAACTGTTTAATAAGACTGCACAAGTTAAATTAACTGCCGCAGGCGATATTTTTTAAATCTGGCTTTTCTCCGGGACAAATCGATCTATACCTACCATACAAGTTCTAGCTCTTAAGATGTTCCAAACCCGCAAGAATTTCAAGCCCAGGACACCAATTATATGGACACCGTTCTTCCAAATAGAGAATACTGCGAGCTTTTTTGTGGAAACGGCTGTGAAATCACAGATCTCTCCGTCAGAAAACGTGGTGGCCATCCATAAAGAGGCACAAAATAGATTTGTTCTGAATTTACAGTAAAAGAAGTAGTTTTAACGTTAAAAATACATGCTTGATACTGGAGTACTGCGATCGCCATTGCACTGCGTCCCCTCATTTACTGTTCGAGATTAGGACCACACCGAGAATCGACCAAAAATAAATAAGGATCCCAGTTTTCCGATATGTCTTTTCTCCATCATCGATGTGCCGTCAAATCAACCAAAAAGGGCAGTTTACGGGTACGAACAGACAAACGACCCACAAGTAAAACAAGAAGAACTGTTTGTCGAATTTGGACGACAAGGAACAGAATGGAACGAAAAGTTGTTTGACGGTAAAAAAAAACGGTTTAAAGACGAGACCTAAACTTTTTGTCGTCGCCCGACACAAGTTCATAGACTCTGTTTTGATTTCTTATGTATAAAAAAAGATCCTGATATGCCGACAAGAATACCGACTCGAATACCGACGCCCGACAAGGTCATTCAGAATTCGATTTGTTGTGTGTTTTGCCTGACAAGACTGTAAAGAACTTTATCACTTACGTGTAAATAGAAGCGATGTGTCGACGAAATTTAAACTTTGGGGATGCGCCCGATAAACGTTCACATAGTTAGATTTCTTACGAGTAAAAAGAACCCGGTGTGCCGACGAGAATACTGACGCCCGACAAAACCATACAGCATTTAATTTCTTCTGTTCTGTTCGCCCGACAAGACTGTCCAGAACTAGATTTCTTATATTCCAAAATAACTTGACGTGCCGACGAGACATAAACTTCCCGGGTGCAACAGACAAATGTTCGCAGATCCCGATGTGCAGACGAGAACACCCGAGGCCCGGCAAAAGCATACAGAATTCGATTTCTTCTGTGTTTTGCCCTACAAATGTTTGCAGAATTTGATTTCTTGCGTGTAAAAAGGACCCGATGTGCCGACGAGTCAACCAACGCCCAACGAATGCATACAAAATTTTCTTTCTTCTGTGTTTGCCAGCAACTAGTGTTTCGACTTCTGTGTTTGCCTAGCCGACAGACTACTGAAGTTTCACCGGGTTTCGCCTGACGAAAGTTCTTTCTCAAGACCTTTGGCCCCCCCCCCCCCCCCCCTAGTGACGCCTCTGTCGGTGTCGGTAGGGAGAGTTTGAGAGGGGAATTTGGTATTTGGTAACGTACACTTATTTCCTTTCTTGCAATCTTCCCTTTGAGAAATGTCACGTTCGAGTTGATTCGCTAGCTGAACGACATAACGGGTCTAGTGAATGAATTTCATTATTAAGCTCACGGGAAATACTGTTTTCACAGTCTGCAGAATGAATAGGTAGAGACAATTAGAATACAGTATTGGCGTCAATTGAAACCTTTCAGAGTTTCCTTCCGGACCAAGATGATTAGTTTCTGTCACCCAGCTCTGTAGTTGTTTTGAGTTGGATGCTAGGTGGGGTCGTATCCAAATGAAAACACAACAAAAAATGAGGCGGAGGGGTGACGCACCTAAAAGAAGGGATAAAAGTTAGGCTAGAAGCAACAAAAAGGATGTTTTCTTCGGAACCAAGTTTGAGTCTGATCTGCACAACACTCCGTGTAGAATTTAAAAAAGAAACAGCCGAAAATAAACCAGAATTGAACGGTAAAGCGGAAGCGGAGAATCAGATACTTGGTTTTGTAGTGTCGAGGCGTTTTTCCGCGACAATCCTGGATTTAGTCCTAGATCGCTGATGAAAGCTGATTCATCAGAGAAAGCAGCGAATCGGCTGTCTCAGATTACAAAACGACAACACTGTAAAAAAAAATCTTGCAGTGTTTGCTCCTGGGATTAATGTTGTCTTTATTGAGATAAGATTATCTCTAATTTGGATTAAGTTTATCCCATTAGAGATAAGATTAATCCCTGTAGCAAATACTGCATCCTTATTAGAACTTTTTACAGTGAATCCGACGATCTTGCTCCGTTGCAAGATTTCCGAATCGACGATCCAAGAACGAATCCGGATTGTCAGAGAAAACGATTTTTCCATAATCTGGATTGTTGGAGTCACGGAAAAGCGCCTTTGAGCTCTTGAAACATGTCGCACGATGGTGCGAATTGTCACTCTATTTTTTGTTTGTCACTCTTGTCCTACGTAGGACATAAAATTCACATTATGAAGATGTCCAGATTTGTTTGGTAATTCCAGAAAATACAATATGACAATTCCAGGAAATACAAAATAAACGCGGAATTCAACTCAATGCAAGTAATTTTTAAGGCATTCCACGATGTTTGTACTACACAAAGAGTTAAACAATTATAATTTCAGCGGGAGAGAAGAAAAGGGCTATCCCATGGGCAAGAGTCCCGAAGAGATTGAACTGAAGCATGTCAGCAGCGTAATTACACGTTTTGCATTAATCAAATGCACAGGAATCGCTGCTTTTCTCGGCTCTATTCTCCCTTATGCAGAACCAATCAGATCGCTTGGTTGGTTCCACCAAAGGGCCGAGGAGAGGAGCAGCGTCGTCAGGGTTGCCAAGGGAAGCACTAAAGTTCTACTGTGTTGGAAGCTGAAGAAACAACTTTTCTTCAAAAGAACACGTTTTGTTCTGTTACGACTGCTCACTGCTAGTTCGACGACCAGTGCTGTCCATCCGTAGATTTAATAGCTTTTTACAATATATTGGAAGTCAAATTATACTGGTGTACTTCATGTAGAACTAGAACATTTTTTCTGATCTTTCGAAACTCGAAAAATAGTATCGCGTGGCAACACCGAACGCTGCATTCGTAAGAACCTCTCGGGTTCCTAGTTGAACAGGCGTGTGTATTTAGACGTAAACATCGCGTATAGCACTATTCAGCTTATTACACCTATTTGGACAACGCTTTACAACCAGTGGCGCCATTTGGGGGGGAGGGCATGGCCCCCCCCTGAATTTGAAAGGGGCCCAAAATACGAGTTTTTTGTCTCTGTTCCTTGTTGTTTGACAGGCTGTAGTAAAGGCATTTACCAAACGGTGAATTTAACACTGCACCGCACAGTTAGTAATCTGATTTTCAACCAAAATCTTTGTATTTTAGCAGAAAAAGGCTGATTTTTTTTTTAAAAATTTGCCTGCGGCGCTCAGTTTTAATATGATTTGGTATATGTTAGATTTTTTATAATGTTAGTCCCATACCCAACTCAAAAGATTTCATGAATCCAGACCTACTTCTCGAGATCGCGACAAATCTCGATAGGGTCGCTTATTCTGTCATATGGGTAGGCTTCAAACTCGATGTCACATTGTTTTATTTGTGAAGGGTCTTTGAACAATGCGTGGTTCTTGCATATGCTCATTATGGTATATTTTAAAAGTGCTTTAATTTTACCATAAAAAGCAATTAAATTTTGCGTTTGAGTAAAAAAAAGTCTAGGATGGGGGCCCAAAAAGGATGTTTGGCCCCCCCCCCCCCCCCGCCCCCTGAGGTTTACTGAAATGGTGCCACTGTTTACAACACCTATTTGGACATTGCTTGAGGTGATTACGTGTTACCAGGGGGTCGGCAGAACCAAAATTTTACCGAATCTAAATCCATTTTTTTCTAAAGGCTAAAATTTAACTGCTTCTCTTACAAATTCTATCATTTGACGTTGATTAAATACCGAGACCCCGAGTTCCAGAAACCGGATGGAGCGACGTTCCGGCAGCAGCAGCAACTGTAGTCTAGTCAATATACTACCCATTATCACATAAAGTGAGCGCCGCAGGCGAAATTTTTCTTTTGCTTTTCCTGCCAAATTTAATTTCCATCCAAATTCTAGCTTTTAATGTTTCGAGATCTCAGTCCTAAAACTGGCTTAAAAGACCCCTTCAAATGACGCGCCCTTCTACTAAATGGAGAATATTACGAAAAGTGCTGGAGTCTGAATTTTCGAAATATTTATGATTAGATATTTTTGGGGGGATCTAAAATAAAAGTAAGAACTATCGATGATATCATAGATCATTCCTTTTGTCTGCGACCAGTGCTTCACTCGACCTCTTCTTAGTTTCGAGGTTCGTGGTAACTTCCGGATCCTGGCAATTATAACGAATAAATTACTGAATTCCAGATATTATACCGAATAAGTGTAGACCGATAGCATGTTCGGGATTCTGTATAACTACTGTATCCCGGTTATTATACCGAATTGTTTTGGTATCGAAAGACTACCGAACAATCTACATATTCGGTATACTTTCGTCGAAACTGGAACAAAGTCTAGATTCGTGGTTAACTTCCTAATCCTGGAAATCATGCTCAATAAATTACCGAATCCCAATGATGATACCGAATAATTTTGAACCAATGGCTTATTTGGGATTCTGTGTAACTACGGAATCTCCATAAATATACCGAATAGTTCCGGCATCGAAAAATTACCAAATGATTTCAGAAATTCTCTCACCAAATTCGTGAAAACTACCGAACCCGGCCCACAATTTTACCGAATCTCAAAAAGGTGGGGGTGCTGCCCCCCCCCCCCTTGCGACGCCCCTGCGTGTTACGTACTATTACGTGAACTGGAAGCACGTCGGAATAAAGTATTCGCACGCCTACTTTTCGTTTGGACACGCTTGGCCTGCCAAACTTCTCTTGTAATCTGAATCATTCTAGTTGTATGGTACTGGACTATACTGGACAGTATATTTTTCATATAATAATAATATAGTTGCAATAATAAGGCTTTCGACTGGGACACTTACACTAAATTGAATTTCAGCAAGGTGGTAGTCGAGAGCTGCTTTGAATTGGAAGATATTTTCAGCATCTGACACAGCAGTTACAAGTATGTCGAGCTCTGAACACAAAAACTGGATTTTTTTTAAATCATACTTGGAGGATTCCAAACCGACTGAGATTCCGCCAAAATACATTTTTGCAGGCAGTGTCTATCGTTCTCTTATCTGGGAATCGGTACTCCACACGCTATTGTTCCCCGTTTGTCGGGGAATCGATGCGTCAGGAGCTAGTGTTCCCCGACAGATCGGGGAATCCGCCAGGGCTAATCTTCCCCGCCAAGTCGGGGAATCGATGTGCCCTGGGCTAAGATTCCCCGAGTACTCGGGGAATCGAAGTGTCCAGAGCTAATGTTCCCTCATAATCAAACAATCGATTTAGGGATTGGGGAATTGAAGTGTGAGGGGCTAATGTTCCCCGACATGCAAATATTGATTTTGTTGAGTTGAGGTCGGGGAATCCAAATGCCAGGGGCTAATGTTCCCCGACATGCAAATAATCGATTTTGAGATCGGGGAACCGAAGTGTGAGGGGCTAATGTTCCTCGACATGCAAATATTGATTTTGTTGAGTTGAGGTCGGGGAATCCAATTGCCAGGGGCTAATATTCCCTCATAATCAAATAATCGATTTTGAGGTCGGGGAATCCAAGTGCCAGGGGCTAATGTTCCCCGATAAGCAATTATGGTTTTTGAGGTCGGGGAATCGAAGTGTCATTGGCTAATGTGCCCGACATGCAAACACTGATTGCTGAGTTGAGGTGGGGGAATCCAAGTGCCAGGCCATTTGATTATGCGGGAACATAGCAATTCCCCGACCTCAAAAACCGTCATTGCGTATCGGGGAATATTAGCCCCTGTCAATTGGATTCCCCGGCATCAACTCAACAAAATCAATATTTGCATGTGGGGGAACGTTAGCCCCTCACACTTCGATTCCCCGACCTCAAAATCGATTGTTTGATTATGAGAGAACATTAGCCCCCACATTTCGATTCCCCGACCTCAAAAACCATAATTGATTATCGGGGAACATTAGCCCCTGGCACTTGGATTCCCCGACCTCAAAATCGATTATTTGATTATGAGGGAATATTAGCCCCTGGCAATCGGATTCCCCGACCTCAACTCGACAAAATCAATATTTGCATGTCGGGGAACATTAGCCCCTCACACTTCGGTTCCCCGATCTCAAAATCGATTATTTCATTATGAGGGAACAATAGCTCTGGACACTTCGATTCCCCGAGTACTCGGGGAATCTTAGCCCAGGGTACATCGATTCCCCGACTTAGCGGGGAAGATTAGCCCTGGGCAAGTGGATTCCCCGATCTGTCGGGAAACACTAGCTCCTGACGCATCGATTCCCCGACAAACGGGGAACAATAGCGTGTGGAGTATCGATTCCCAGATAGGGGAACGACAGACACTGCCATTTTTGCATCAGTGATTCCGATCAAAAATGACCATTTCATGTTTTTTTCATGAAAATAAAATTTCACTCCCAATTCACTCTCTGTTTCAGCCAAAACACAAAAGTCACTCTCTAAGAGCGTGTTCCACCCTCGGACCAATAGTAACTATTAGTTACTAAATCCGTTCCAACCTCACGAAAAGTTACTACGCTGACCGTTCCAGCCTTCTCGAAATAGTAACTAATAGTAACTATTTGCTTACCACGCTCGGGAGCGTGGTAAGCGTAGTAACCACGAATCTCTCTCACGTGATTGGTCGGATTCACCCGTGGCATGATATTCCGCTGGAAAATAGAAAAGTCGTTCCAGCCTTGACGACAAAAAGACATAATTTGTGACGTCATGCGTGGTAACTACGGTAAGTAGGATGGAACACGCTCTAAATTTTTCTGATGTGGCAATCCTGGTTGAAATAATGGCGAAGTTTTCAAATTTGAACATAGTGGTCACACTGAACCTTAAGTCTTTTCATTTTGGCATACCATTGTCGGGATCTCGCACCGTCTTTTCAGCTACAAAGTATACAACTAGAAGAATGGGATCCTCTGTCGACATCAAAGGTATGTACGGTAGAGGTATTCTTATGTGAACAGTTACTTTAATGTAAGGTAAATGACATAGTATTGTGCAAATTTAGTATCATTCATGCTTATCGTACAGTAACTTATCGATCTGAAGCCACACTTGTAATGTGCTTTCCAAATTTTTAATTTTCTGCCCTTTTGACGGTATTACTATTAGTTAGGGATTTGAAAATCGCTTAAATGTGCGGCCAGTTCATTGTAATGGCCACTTTGCTTCCAACTTCTGTAGATTGGAATTTATTCTTAAAATTCTACACTATTTCTTGAAAATTGACAACTGTTGCAGTGTGAATCGAGAAATAATTTGAGAGGGGAGTTAAGTAAGTTTTCTCCTATCTTGAGCATCAAATCATGCAAAACTGTGCTTATTAAATTGAATTGGTAGAATCACAGATGCAAAATATTAGTGCACGATACACAAAATAGCTTACCGCTCTTGTATATAAGTAAATTCTCGGTAAGTAATTGACATATCGCGAACTCACAATGTGCCTGCACGAAAAAACTTACCTTTTCTTGATGTCTGATTGATGGCCCGTTTCTTATCGCGAGAGCACCAGTTGCATTCTGTGCAGCTTGACAATTCCAAATAAGACAAATGGTGTGCTGGAAATAAAGGGGCAAGTGGTAATTACGGTACCTTTATGTTTTAAAAGAAAGTTGCACCTTGCCGTGTGATGGTCGCTAGCAAATACCTTACTGTGTGATGCGCGAAAGCATGTACCTTTCCGTGTGGGGGCACGAAAAGCAAGTACCTTTCTGTGTGGGCGCACAATACTAAAATCACAATGTGTCTGTGATTTGTGAAACATTGAAACACACAGAAGAGAGATACAGCCAATATGTGCACATCGTTGGATAATCAAAAACTGTGCTGTAGGTTATACACAGGAAAAATTAGAAGAAGAAGCAGAATTCTTGACATATTCTGCACAATACTATGTCATTTACCTTAAACAGTGCAGTTTTTTTGGGCTAAAGGCTAGAATTCCAAATACCTATCCAGATGTTTTCGGATTACCCTTAATTACCTACTTTGGCTAACTGGTACTGGTCATTTGTGTTTTATTGGTTTTCAGTCAAGGTCTCATTTTGATTTTCTGTTGTTAAAGAGCTACTTTTTCATGAATTAGAACAATTATTCATTCATTATGATTCTTTCATCTCTTATTGCAGGCAGATCACAATAGGGGGGGTCACCGACTCCAGATTATCCTAGGCTACATACAATTACTGCACGTAATGCCCGGGCCACATTCAGTCACATCTGTATGTAATTTGATTATCACCCACTTTTTATGCTTCATCCTGGTCACACTTGGAACAAAGACATTCAAGGCATATTACCACGATCATCACTCAAAGGTAAACAAAACTATCTAAAGTCAGTGACTGGTCTGTGATTGGTCCAGAGGTATGTTTCAAAATGGCGGAGATGGATCTTTCCATCTCGACTATCTGACGTTTTCAGCGCCTTTTCTTCCCAGTTTCGACCGTAAACGGTCTTATTACCGGCGCTATTACCAGGTGTGACTATAGTGGGGCCCGGGCATAACCTAGTCTGGACACATTCCCCTCCTGCAGCAAGGAAAGTAGCAAAGTAAAGTGACCATACTCCTTCAGAAAAGATTCTGCATGAGGAGAACACGGCAGGAATGTGGTCCAGACTGACATAACCTCTGCATAACCTTGAATAGTTCTATAATAATTACCATCAACAATTTATAGTATAATACTATAAAATATTAGTAGTAACTTGCTCTGCAGTCTTGATCCTGTCCTAACCCTAACTAAATTCTAGGTCATTGAGGTTTGCTTTTGGAAATTAGGACCTAGCCTGCTTAGAAATTCACAGAAATTCTCTTTTAACATTTTCTAGGCCAATTTTGGAGTTTATGTTATTCACTGCCAGTAGGCTAATCCCTCCTGTAACTTGCTCCTAACTATTTTTGTTAGTTAAATTTCTGTAATTCCTGTTAGAAATGCCAGTATGACGGCTATTGAAGATACAGCGCCATTTTTTTTTTTTTTCTTCAATGAAGCACCAACATAACTTCTCTGTAGCACTTTGTGAAGCCATCATGAATCAGTGGAATTTAACCAAAAGGATGTATTTATTTTCTTGGACAAAGGATAGCGCTAACTGGAGTATAAGGGAAAATATGTACTGTATATGGTCTTCAAATGCCATGAAAGGTGGATTTAATGGTGGGCTATGATCAGTAGACACTGCTTTTTAATCATTGGTACCAACAAATTCATCCAGGAAAGCTCAGTTATATTTTTTTAGAGCAGTCTTTTCTTGTTATATAGAAACAGAGCTTGGCCACATCTGCATTTAATTGGACACATCTGCTTAGTATGCAAATGTGTAGCTTAAAAATTTGTGGAAGTAGTTGTTGCTCCTCGACAGCACAAAGAAGGTAAGATGTGGTGCCAACTCTTGTGTCCTCAGTGTGGCCGTCGTACTTCAATTGCATTTTTTAAGTTTAGCCAAATAACTGTAATATGCCCTTGACTGAAGACCAAGTTCTCCAGTGACATTGAGCGTGTTCCATCCTACTTACCGTAGTTACCACGCATGACGTCACAAATTCTGCCTTTTTGGCGTCAAGGCTGGAACGATTTTTCTATTTTCCAGCGGAATATCATGCCACCGGTGAATCCGACCAATCACGTGACATAGATTCGTGGTTACTACGCGTACCACGCTCCCGAGTGTGGTAAGCAAATAGTTACTATTAGTTACTATTTCGAGAAGGCTGGAACGGTCAGCGTAGTAACTTTTCGTGAGGTTGGAAGGGATTTAGTAACTAATAGTTACTATTGGTATGAGGGTGGAACACGCTCATTGTAGTCGATCTGGGCTTCTGGGGGGTATATACCGTGTGCCAGTGTGTACAGTGTAACTGATTTCAAAAATCTGTATCTGGCCACCTAAGGAAAACCTTGTAATGCTCAAGTACGAAAATCTACTATTTTATGATGTGCCAAAATGCCATAAACCAGTGTACAGCTAAAGATTAAGCCCTACTAAATGCCTAAAAGACAAATCAAAAGAAATACTGAACAATCTACTGTTGCAGAAATGGAAAATACCAACACTAATTGACAAGCAAAAGATGGGGGGATATGAAGTGGTCTTCTGGGCAATTCTTTGGGTCGTCGGCGAAACGTCCCGACGACAAAACGTCCCCGTGGTGAAACGTCCCCATGACAAAAGGTCTCCATCCGAAACGTCCCCATGGCGAAACATTCCTGGCTAAAATGGACCAATAACCAAAGTTTGACAATTGCAAAGAATTACAACATCAGACCCAGCATTCTTTCAAAGCGGATAAATTCAAGACAACAGCATAGGAATAAGAGATTAAAATCGCCTAGGTTTACAAATATTATCCGGAGAACTTCCCACACCATTTTATCCACCATAACGGTACTACGCTAATTTATGCTTTCACCTTGTTTGACTCTTTTTTAGCCAGATCAGGCCTCCACAGCTATTCCCTGTCAACAAAAAATGTTCATACATCTGTTATGCAGACTCTGAAGTTGTCGACTGATTTTCAGAAAAATCGACTGTTTTAATGAAAAAAGTCAACTGTTTTGGCGAAAAATCGCTTCGCGCCGACTCGGTTATTTTTTACCGACTGTCCGACAACATTGGGGGGGACCCCCCCCCCCCCCCGGTCGTGACGCCCTGGATATCAGAGCTAGTTTTACCATAGATAAAACTTAACTGACCTCGCTAAATATCCTATAAATGCGATTTTTGGAACTATGTCTGTGGTGCTTCTCACCTGTTTTTTTTTGCCAGATATGAGAAAGCCGTATAAGTCAGCGCAGGAAGTCTTCGTTGAGAGTCAGCTTTTGTCAAAGAACCCATTTGTACAGTTTAACGAGTGGTTTCAGTTGGCAAGAAATACCCCAGGAATAATTGAAGCGAACGCCATGTGTTTGTCTACTGCAACTAAGTGAGTCCCATCTAACAAGGTTTTGGATCCTGCACCATCGCGCTCGCCATATCCCCCTGATTGTATTCCCATAAAATTGATAGCATTTGGTCGTTTTATTTTGATATGAAGTTTTATAAGTTGAGGTGAAGCCTATTCATGGTATTTCTGGGGCCGGCATCTGTTCGACCTAGGCTCAAGCAGGCTCACACTGAAAGAATCTCTCCTAAATAATCTAACATGTCTCAGTTTAATCTCTCAAATAATATCTTAGTCCTTCCGAATAAGTATCTGTACATAAAACGGACAGACAGGTTTGCAGTTTTGTCAAGTTCTCACACAGTCGTTTTTTGGGATCCCAAAACGTAAGTGGAGGGATACCTATGACATCGCAAAAATGTCCGACTGTCCGTCTGTCTGTCTGTGAGCACGATAACTCTCGAACAGAATGAGATATTTTGACGAAACTTGGTGTGAGGATTCATTGAGTCAAGGGTAAGGTCAAGTTCGTAGATGGGCTATGTAGCTCTACATTTAGGGGTGGGAGGGGGTGCAAATTAAGGGACAAACAAAATATTTTTAAACAGCTAATGTGATAGTCGATTATGGGGTAAGAAGGCGTGCTGAGCACGATAGCGAAAACCATTTTCTCGCTGGACAAGTAGTTCGTCCGGAATCCGGCAAAAACCGGAAAGTTGGTTAGAAGTAAAAGTTTTATTTGAAGTTGATTAAATGGTCGATTTAGTGGTAAGAAGACATGCTGAACACGATGGTGAAAACCATTTTTTCGTCGGACAAGTAGTTCGTCCGGAATCCGGTGAAACCCGGAAAGTTGGTTAAAAAAAAAGTTTCATCTGATGTTGATTAAATGTTCGATTTAGTGGTAAAAAGACATGCTGAATACGATGGTGAAAACCATTTTCTCGTCGGACAACTAGTTCGCCCGGAATCCGGCCAAAACCGGAAAATTTGTTAAAAGCGAAAGCTCGATTTGATGACAGATTAAGGGGTAAGAAGAGGGGCTGAGTCCGTATATGGATGTCCGGCAATGAGATATTTTGGTATCTTGGATTTTTTTTCGCCGGACAAGTAGTTCCGGAATTCGGCTGAAACCGGGAAATTGGCAGAAGTGGCAGGAAGTTTTCTTCAAGACAGATATGACTTATGGGGTAAACACCAATGCTGAATCCATATATGAACATTGTTTTCTCAGATGATTAGCTATTTGGCCTTAATCTGTTTCTGAATTTTAATAGTAAAAATGTTCAAGGAGTCTGGCGAAGACAAGACCCAATTGTCTGGATCAAATATTGACTTTTTGGGATCCCATCGAAACCTTTGATCTTGTTTTCTAAGCTCCAATCGGTTCGTCGTGCAAGAAGATTACCCAATAACGACCCATAACTGCTAGTTGCGTTGTCATCAGTATCTACCCTTCTGCACAGCAGACATTTTGTTGGACTTCCAAGGCCGCGCGTAAAGGGAAGTCTCGTGTGTTATATTATTTTCAGGAATTGTTGTCAAAGCAGCCTTATAAGTAGCTTTTATCTTCGTAGGAATGGTAAGCCTTCATCTCGTATGGTTCTTCTGAAAGGAGTTGGAGAAGATGGCTTCAAGTTTTTCACCAACTATGGAAGTCGAAAGAGCCAAGAACTGGTGAGACCTTCCTGAATCCAGTAGGAACTGTTTCGTAGACCCCGCTTTCCTAGAAAATAGGCATATAATTTACTTTATAGCTTTCTCCATGCCACCGCATCCCTCCTCAACATCCTCCATTCAGATATAGTACCATTTTTTCTAGGATGAAAACCCCTTTGCCGCCCTGATGTTCTACTGGGAGCCACTAAATAGATCGGTAAGTTTGCTTTTCCTGCCTACTGATCCTAGATTTCTGAAGATCTGTGCGGTAAATCTTAGTAGACGACAAATAAAAAATTGCAAAATAACACGGGAAACCTAGAGGAAGTGCCGGCCTAAGGAAAATAACGTATACAACGGATACCTCAGCTACGATGCTTCATCAGCAATATTTCGGCCTTTCTTGGCAAGGGTCCTCGTCATGCTGCCAATCTTCAGGGGGAAGGAAACACACTCCCATGCCCATAAGTCACTGATCCAAATTCTAAAGCAAGCATCAGCAAAGAGAGAGACAGTTCATCTTGGTGCAATTGACATCGCTGGAGCTTTTGACAACGTTAACCACTTCCAGGCTCTACTGTCTTTGATGGAAAACGGCGTAAATAGGTCGATTATATTAGCCTTAAGATCGTGGTACTCCAAATGCAAGCTGGTAGTAAAATGGCAAGCGGTGACCCTATTGCAGTGAAAAAGGGAGTTCCACAGGGCAGGGTCCTATCGCCACAGATTTTTAAATGTGCGATTGCTCAGTGCCTAAGAAAGCTTACGCCAACTTTTAACTTCCGTGAATTGATGTTAGCTACCTGGCCTATGCCGACAACGTCCTCCTTATCAGCCGATCCAGGAAGGGCCTTGAAACAAACGTTGCTAGCCTGAACCAATCCCTTGGCAAGATTGGCCTATCAGTCAACGCTAGTAAATGTCAGTACGTTTGTTTCAATGCTCCTGCTACTCCTCGGAAACCCTCTCTGAATGTTGGAGGCAATGTTCTCATAACTGAGGAAAAAATTCGATGTCTAGGGATTACAATTGGGCAAACTATGCGAAAGGTTTGCGAGGAAGCAGTCAAACCAGCCGCTAAAGGAATCAGATTTGGTTACTGCAAAATTGTGCCGAACCGTTCCGGGTATAGCAGACCTGGGCTTGGGAAGTTATATACTGCCTTTTGCGCACCGTATGTTAACTTCCTTGCTGGATTGCATTCTATACTCAGAAGAAAGGACCTTCGACGTATAGCCTACGCTTGACACACTTCAGATATCTGAGATTTCTTCTCTACCTACCACGGCGCACGCGGAACCGCTACCTGATCCGCCGTTTGTCGATTTCCGACCCGTTGTTGACGCTCGAAGCCCTCTCCTCTAATTTGTGTTCTCCGATTGGAAACTTACCTGTCCCATCAATGTGATTCTAAATTAGTGAAAATATTTTTGAGTGTTTTGTGATTATTTTATATTCCTTTGTCCTTTTTACTGCACTTATGCCCTTGGGCAGTGCGTCATAAATCCTTCATTCATTCATTCATTCACACCTGTAATAAATAACTGAAGCTTCTACGACTATAAATATCTTGTTCGGGGAAATTACTTTCAGATACCACTGCAGAGAAAACTAGTTCTGAGATTTAAATTTTGACACGGCCGCTGTTTTTGCTGCACGGTTGGGGCGATGACAGGAAAGTTTTTTTACAGGATTTTGTTTCCTTCCCCGACGTTGACCCTGAAGATTGACAGCCTGACGAGGACCCTTGCCAAGAAGGGCCGAAATATCGCTGATGAAGCATCGTAGCTGACGCATCTGTTGTATACATTATTTGAATATATTTTTGAAAGTCAGCTTGGGCTCAAGGAATACTTAGACCTAAGGCGTACTCTCGCCGTGCCGCGGGGACTCCTTGGGGGGTCCAGGGAGTCAATTCCGGGGACTCCCGTACGCAAAATAACGAGAATACGGTCAAATGTCTCGGGATATTCAGGTGATGCAAGTACTCTGCACAGGGTACGTACCACTTTATTTTCATCTTTAGCTATTTTCACTTTATTTTCATTTGTATTATTTACAAAAAAAACAATCATGATCAGTCCAAACTAGTCCTGAATCTCCTCGAATCGACTCCCCACCGAATCTGACAGGGAGTCCTCGTTGATGATTTTGGTGATATCGGAGTGAGTCACCGGGACTAAAAAAATATCACACAAACAAAGTCCCCGGGGAACGGCAAGAAAATATGTTTAATCTCAGCCATGTGTAACTTATTAATTTCTGCCTTCCCTCCGTCGCTCATGGATTCTTTGGAGGTGTAGGACACTTACGAAGGAAATTCAAAAGCTTTGAAGTACATGATACTGCGGGACTTCAGCAGTAATCGTCGTCATGAGAGGTACTAATTTTAAGCTTGTGAACATCACCTAAGTAGAGTTTTGGAAACAGAGTTGTTGAACCTTGCAACACACATGTCGAAGATGCAGTCAATGCAGAATCATTCAACAGTTCAAGAGTGTCTTGATAAGATCCCAGTTTCTTTGCGATAAAAATTGTTCGTATTTTCGAAGCAAGAGGACGAAAAATAAAACAAGAGCTGTAAGCTCATATGGCACTTGCATGTGTCAAGATGATTTGATTGATCAAAAGTAAGTTTCGACTTTGCGGTTGAGATGCGCGCTATAAGGGAGCTGGAACTTCATTTGTAAGCAAAACCCTTGAGGCAAAACTGCTAATGGGCTGATGGGCATCACGAAAATGCATATATTGTTTAAAAGTATTTTTTTTACTTTGCGGTCAAGATTGGTCTTTAAGGAATAATCGGATTTGGGAAGTAGCAATTTCTAAGCAAATGTTGTTGAGTCTCCAATATTCCAGCGAAGTTTCATCGTCCTAGCACATCTGGAAGTACCTTAACGCGCGATCACCGGAATCCCAGACCCCCCTCCCCCTCCTCCAACTCCACCCACAATAACCGGAGCCAATCCTGTTCTGTAAATGATTAATCCAGAGCATCTGTTTGTCATTCCCACGAAGTTCGATCCAGATCACACCAGTCTAAGCGGGTCAAGTATTTTCCACCCTCCCCCCGATAATTGCCGGATTCGGTCCGGAAATGAAAAAAGGTCACAAGAGAAAAATGTCCTCTGTTTAATTATTAAATTTCACTCGAATCCGATCACCCGTTCCAAAGTTACGCATGACTCAATATTCCGGATTCCCCTCCCTCAACTCCCCCCCCCCCCAAGATTATCATATCGAGGATTTTTTTTTAAGTCAGTTTGACCGGGTCCCTGATATGCCTTCCATGTTTCGTCGTGAAAATCCCCCAAAAAACGGAATTCCGGGATACCCCTCCTCCCCCCCCCCCCTCAAGTGTCCGGATCCAGTCAAATTATGTAAAAGATTTACATGGACCAGATGTTTGTTCTTCCCAGCAAGTTTCACTCCGATACCATCATTCTAACCGTTTCTCGAGATTTCCGGTCCACCCCCCCCCCCCCACCCCACCCAGCTCCCCCGCGGTGCACGTAGCCAATCCGATTCAGCAAATGACTTACCTAGAGCATCTGTTTGTTCTTCCCACAAAGTTCCATACCGATCCCTCCATTCTAAACGGGGCACGTATTTTCCGCCCCCCCCCCCCAAATAGTTGCCGGATCCGGTCCGGATATGAAAAAAATCATCGGAGAAATGTCCTCTGTTGAATTCTTAAATTTCACTCGAATCCGATCACCCATTCCAAAATTACGCATGACTGAAAATTTCGGATTCCCCTCCCTCCACTCCCCCCACCATTATCTGATCGACAAAATTTTTATTTTGAAGTCAGTTTGATTGGGTCCCTGATATGCCTGCCAAGTTTCATCGTGAAAATCCCCAAAACTACCATCACCGGAATTCCGGGACCCCCCCCCCCCCCCCCATAAGTGTCCGGATCAAGTACAATGGTCTAAAGGACTTATCTAGAGCAGATGCTTGTTCTTCCCAGCAAGTTTCACTCCGATCCCTCCATTCTAACCGTTTCTTGAAATTTCCGGTCTCCCCCCCCCAACTCCCCCCTGGCTACCGAATCCGGTCAAGACTTTAAACGGGACATTACAGATATATATTCTGTTCAGTTATGAAGTTTCATTACAATCCGATCATCCGTTCGAAAGTTACACACTTCTCAATTTCCCGGATTCCCCTGCGGATTCCCCTCCCTCCACTCCCCCACCATTATCTGATCGACAATATTTTTATTTTGAAGTCAGTTTGATTGGGTCCCTGATATGCCTGCCAAGTTTCATCGTGAAAATCCAAAAAACCACCATCACCGGAATTCCGGGACCCCCCCCCCCCCCCCATAAGTGTCCGGATCCAGTACAATGGTCTAAAGGACTTATCTAGAGCAGATGCTTGTTCTTCCCAGCAAGTTTCACTCCGATCCCTCCATTCTAACCGTTTCTTGAAATTTCCGGTCTCCCCCCCCCCCCAAACTCCCCCCTGGCTACCGAATCCGGTCAAGACTTTAAACGGGACATTATTCATAATACATATTCTGACGGGACGGGACGGGAACGAAACGGGAACGAAACGGGACATATTCTCTTCAGTTATGAAGTTTCATTACAATCCGATCATCCGTTCGAAAGTTACACACTTCTCAGTTTCCCGGATTCCCCTGCCCTCCACCCCCCCCCCCCCAAAATGGTCGGATCAGAAAACTGATTATTCCTAATTTTGTTTGGTCGGGTCTCTGATATGCCTGCCAAGTTTCATGGTCCTAGCACAACTGGAAGTACCCTAACTCGAAAAAGTGTGACAAAATGCCCTAAATTTTCAAGTTTCCAGCGCTCCGCACTCCCCCCCATATGGTCGGATCGGGAAACTGATTATTTGCAGGTTAGTTTGGTCGGGTCCGTGATATTCCTGCCAAGTTTCATTGTCCTAGCTCATCTGGAAGTACCCTCACTCGAAAAAGTGTGACAAAATGCCCTAAATTTTCAAGTTTCCAGCGCCCCAACTCCCCCGCATATGGTCGGATCGGGAAACTTATTATTTCCAGGTTACTTTGGTCAGGTCCCTGATATTCCTGCCAAGTTTCATTGTCCTAGCTCATCTGGAAGTACCCTAACTCGAAAAAGTGTGACAAAATGCCCTAAATTTTCAAGTTTCGAGCGCCCCCACTTCCCCGCATATGGTCGGATCGGGAAACTGATTATTTCCAGGTTCGTTTGGTCGGGTCCCTGATATTCCTGCCAAGTTTCATTGTCCTAGCTCATCTAGAAGTACCCTAACTCAGAAAAAAGTGACAAAATGCCCTAAATTTTCAAGTTTCCAGCGCCCCGCACTCCCCCCCATATGGTCGGATCGGGAAACTGATTATTTCCAGGTTAATTTGGTCGGGTCCCTGATATGCCTGCCAAGTTTCATTGTCCTAGCACATCTGGAAGTACCCTAACTCGGATATGTGGGACAAAAAACTCGGACCGACCGACAGACGGAATTGTGATCGGTATATGGCACTTGAGCCAGAGGCTGCAAGTGCCATAAAAAGAAGAAATATGCTGCCTGTTACGAAGGGTCTTCATATTTTATCCATATTTATAGTTCTCATCTGGTTTGCCTTTTACGGACCTTTTACCTTTACTTTACCTTTTACCTGAACGGAAGAGCCCTTCCTTTCAGTCCACTCCGTTGGACGGCTATGGTTAATACAAAGCAAGAGAAGGCTTTCGCCTCTAAATAACTCTAAGAAATTTTGAGTAGTCAGACTGGTCAAAAATGACCAGTTCAGGCAGAAGACATGTTATGGCAGAAGCTATAACCATTAAACCCTAGCACCATGAGATAAAACCAATTGTTTTATGCCACAAAAACGGGAAACAAAAATGCATTATGCTCTCTCGCAATTTTCCTCCTGCGTCAGTATATCTAAGAAACGGATCCCAAGATATCAAGAAGCCGCGAAATCCACCCATCCAAAGACACCCGTGCCCCAGAAAGCTCATTGACACTCCAAAAGGAAAAGAAACTGCTACGTTCGGGGTTTCCTTCTTAAATGTAGATGCGAGAACCCTTTATGATGTAGTTGCCACGTAGGTTCAGTTCTCCCTATGACTGTTTTTGTATCGTAGGTCAGAATCGAAGGACGTGTGAATAAGCTATCTGCCGAGGAATCCACGGAGTATTTCCACTCACGACCAAAAAGCAGTCAGATTGGGGCATGTGTTAGTCCACAGTCTACCGTCATAGCATCCAGAGACGTTCTAGCCTTGAAGGAACAAGAGTTGCTGGTGGAGTATGCCGATAAAGAAGTGCCAAAGCCCCTGCATTGGTAGGTGCTTTCTTATCTACGAGTATATTCATTCATTTGTACACAAGTACCGGGACGATTTCCGGAATTCTAGTGGATTTTCTGGATCTCATAACTTTTTCGAAGGGAAAAGTCGAAAAAAAAACTTAACTCCAGCCAATACCGGTCAGTCATGACAAAAAGCTAGGCCATGTGCGTTTTCAGTGGACTGTGAACACTTCATTCTTGCGGCCGCTCTGGCCGGCTTTCTGTTTTCGGTTTTGAAGTTTGGTGTAGTTGCTGGCATCGGGGCACCTATAGTGGGCATTTCTTTAGGGTGCCATTCCGGTTCAGGGGCAACTGTTCCGGAACAGATGTTCCAGTAACTTGAGTTTTCAACTTGATAACTGCGAGTAGTAGGACGATGAAATTTCCTCTACTTACCGATTTTAGGGTCTTGAATTACCTTTTAGAGTTGCACCTCTTCCAGCCTCGCCGTTTGTGGGCAACTGGACCCAGATTGCCCCCCCCCCCCCTCTCCCTATTTTATGAACACATTGGCCAATAATTTAATTTAAATTTCGTAACTTGACAACGGTTTGGGTTAGACGACGAAATTTATTGTGCTGAGTTGCGGGATATCTGTAACGGGCCGACTGGGTCCCACCACCTCCCCTGCACTCGGTTTATGAGCAACTTAAGTCAAGTTGCCCTTTTACTGAGCCTAGCCACGCGCGCAAGTTAATTTGGTAATATCAAGAATAAATAAGGGAACAATTGAGAACTCATGTAACCTCGATGTCAGCATGGTGGATCTCTTTTTTTCCGATCTTATGTACCGGGGGTGGAGCCTCGGTGGAGCTTCGCGTGTTGCCTCTTGCAGTATTAAGTGTTACCTCCAGAGCAAAGGTGATGAAGCAGTCAGAAAAGGCGGGTAAACAGCGCTGATTCTGAGGATTGTACAAATGGAAACGACTTTTCAATCTCCGGTCAGATGTGCAATACGAAGGTTATGTTATCACGACCCCTCATAAAGACGGTGAAGCCCAAGGGAATGCGGTATTGGATGACTTAGGGGAGCAATTAAGCAACTTGAACGTTCAAGCATAGACCTAGCACGCATGTATTTAGTTCAGATTCAATAGGATCGGTGTGAACATTAGTAATTTTATATTGGTCTTCTCAGGACTGTAAAGAATCGCTTCTAGAAAAGGTATTAAGCTTGGACAATTTAAGGTATTTAGCTGTCGAACTGTACTCAGTGAGTTATTATGTTTTGTTTTTAAGTTGTACTCTCTACACAAAATTTAGTTCATATTATTTTCATTATTGTGTTTTACATCATTCAAATTCGAATTTTGGGCATAGCTGGCGAAATGGACACAAAGAGTTCATATGTTTTGTTTTTAATTGTAGTCTATACACAAAATTTAGTTCATAACATTTCTCGGATAGTTGCGAGAAATGTGATTCAAGCAAACAGGCTTAAAGTATTTCCTCATTTTAAATTAATAATTGATTATTGAAATTGATAATTTTACGGTATCATTCAAAAACGTCTACATTTGAGATAACAACTTATTGTTTTTGGTCAAAATGTATACCATTATCTCGGGTAGTTGGCTAAATGTTTCATTATCTATTCTGTTAACAGTCTTTTCTTTTCATCACTGAGAATCTGCCGTAGACATTACATGAATGTTTTTGTGTGAAAAGAAAGTAAATCTTTCTTCCCACTTCTCCAGCCAGAGACAGACATTTTAACTGACTTTCTAAGCCTAGAGAAAAGACATTTGGAAGCATGTCCCTTCCTTCTTTAAACTTATAGTGTTCAGTCCAAATCGGTCCTTTTCTGCCTTTATTTTCGTCATCTTTGAATGTAGAACTGCATGACTTCTATCATCTCATTGTACTTTAGCCCCTTATCTCGTCTTTTAAACTAGTGGTAGCTGCGATGGAGAAGGGCAAAATGTCGGCCTCTTTCTGTTTAATTTGAATTCGGCGCACTTTCTTGTCGCGAAGAACGGCGATCAGAAGAACAAGCGCCAATAATTCGCCATATTCCTGTTCAGCGCTTCCAAGCGGACTAGTTTCTGTTAATCCCCCTATGCCTCACCATCAGCACTTGGATCAGACATGGTAAAGTAGATCTACAGGCTAGTGAGTGGAAAACATGTCATCCGTGTCCCAGGTAATGGAGGTTTTGCATATGTTTCATCAGCAGAAAGTGAAAGTGACCCATTCCCCTATTCGATTAGACTTTTTACTATGTCTACACAGCTCATAACCAACGCTTTTGTGGACATTGTAAAAAGTCGGATCCATAGGTTAGTGGATCACTTTCACTTTCTGCTGATGAAACGTATGCAAAACCTCCATTACCTGGGACACAGATGACAGGTTTTCCACTCGCTAACCTGTAGATCTACTTGACCATGTCTGATCCAAGTGCTGATGGTGAGGTATAGGGGGATTAACAGAAACTAGTCCGCTTGGAAGCGCTGAACAGGAATATGGTCAATTACTCTGTGGTCGGGACAGGCGCCGAGTAGGCTCCACCCCCGATACTTGAGAATCGGGGAAAAAGAGACGTCGGATGATTCAAGTCTTCTCAGTTCTTCCCTTATTTATTCTTGGTAATATTAAGATGAGACCTGATACCAGTTCAAATCTTTTGTGTGATATTTGCAGAAGATCCATAACTTCCAGAAACGCCCAATCACAGCTAAGGATATAGTCCACTGGCAACTGTCGGTGGGCTTCCCTCTGTAGCCGGAAAATACGAGAGAGTTTGCATGCCAGAAAACCTGGGGAGTGAGAACAAAGCGTAAAATACATAAGCCATGAGACTTTGCATGAAAGCCTATTTTTTGGGCGGGATGAATATTGAGTGGACATTAGTAATATTAAATTCTGAATTCCTTTTATTAAAGCTGAAAAATTATCAGGTTTTCTACCTCCACAACTACTAGATAGCTCTAGTTTTTATTTTATTTTAAAGTACGACGAGATCCGCAGACGGATTCAATACCTGTGATTTAGGGCAATGTTATCTTTCTAGGGGCGGATACCGAGTTATTCCTGACTCGTTCGAGTTCTGGCAGGGACAGACAAGTCGGATTCACGATCGGATTCTATTTCGGAAACTTCAGCCGGGAGAGGATTTCGACCTAGTGGTAACGCATGAAGGAGAAAACGGCTGGGTCTACGAAAGGCTTGCGCCGTAAACGAAAATAGACCGATTTTCTTATATTTCATAAGTGCACATTTCCCGTTTCACTGCCGGTAATTGTGCTAATTCCGTGATAGTGGCCAAGTTTAATTGAATGTTGTCGAAAATTATGATAGAGTAAAGGTGAGGCTTCACCTTCCAGATTTTTCATCCGGATTCCAGACAGCCGTTTTCGTCGAGACGGATCTCGAAGGTGAAGCCAGATCAAAAACGTCTGGAAGTCCGGGGTGTTGGACACCCCAGATTCGTTGCAAGAGATATTTGAAACGTAAAGGGGACATCTAGGAAATGTTGAAGAACGGCAAATTTAGCTGTCATCATTATCATGGAGATCTGGAAGGTTTGGCTTGAAGCCTGGCTTTTACCTCTCTGCTAACTATCTCTGTGTGATAAATCCTCTATAATGAAACAAGGGGTACAAACTGGAACCATTCAGCTTGAATCGCTGAAGAAAGACAAGACGAATTAAAGCCAGGCTTCACCTTCCAGAGTCCCAGACGTCCGGGGCTTCCGCATAGTCAATCCAACCCTTGCTGTTCTTCAACGCTTCCTATATGTCCCCTTTACATTTCAAATATCTCTTGCATCCCAGTCACAACTGTCAATCACTTTCCCTTTTCTTCCTTCATTTGCATATTTGGTAGGTTTCTCGAACGGGTTGCCTCGATGGCACCTTCCAGACATCCGGAATCTGGGGTGTACACCCCAGACTTCCAGACGTTTTTGGCCTGGCTTCACCTTCGACGAAAACGGCTATCTGGAATCCGGAAGAAAAATCTGGAAGGTGAAGCCTTACCTTAAGAGTACATTGAAGGATGGTTCAGAACTTCCTTCCCAGGAGGCCTGCACCTTTTTCTACTGAAGCAATGTAATAAACAAATACTTAGCAATGCGTCAAGCAGTGATTTTTGTGATGATCAGCGTTGTAACAATTGGGAATAAGCTGCAGATAGACCCCCGACTGGATCGTTGAACTTTATGTTGGGTAAAAACTGTGACGCGACTAACCCGCTTATTAATGGGTCGCCGTCAGTACCACTACCCGTAAGTTCGCCCGCTTGTCAGTTCTTCCAGGTTCGCCTACCCGTCAGTTGACCGATTGTTGTAGGGATTAGTGCAATGCTAATAGAGAGATTGCACCCTATCCGACGAAAACGGATATTTCTACACCATCATCAGGGTAGCATAACACAATAATTTACCATTAGAAGGTATAGGACTTTCGACTTTGAAACTAAATTATCAGCGTTTGGTCATCATTCTGAGCCAGGGAATTGCTGGGGACTATTGTTTGATTGTATAATTCCATTTTTGCAAATGAATTTCCATTGAAGTGAGAGCTTGAAGGCTTCAAAGTTTGAACACAAAAACGGAGTCTCAAGTCCTATTGGTCGGTAATGACGTATCATTTAAAACCCAAACAAAAGGAAGCAGGATTCGATTTTGTAGTAAATTTGAAGCTTTCAAGCTCTCATTTCTGATGACACTTTTCTATAAATATGTGGTTATGCAAAAAAAAAGAGCCAGCAAAATGTCGTTCGATTATTGATTTGTGACGTAGCTTTACATGTCGTAGATTACATGTTGTGTCGGGTTGTTGCGTATTAAATGTTTTCTATTAGTCTTACGATCTTAGGAAATATGTGGATTACTTATTCCGTGTTCGGGCCATCGAGGGCCATTATTCGCTTGCAAAACATACAAATGAAGAGTGGGAAACTTACCCATTCTAGCTCACAAAATGTCGCCTCTAGATCTAGACAAAGAGATCCAGGGCCCCTAGGCAGTTGTCAGATTTGGTAATTTAGCAAAATTTACCACTTTGGCCCATTTAGACTAGACGAGGTTGCGGCCCTAGTCGCCTCCCACGCTTAGCCAAACATGCCGACACATACTGGCACACCGATGAGGCGAAGACAGCTGACAGTGATTTGACTTAGCAAGACAGGAATTTCGGCCGAATCTCGGAGAAAGATGGGAGCAGCCCTTGAACAGACGCAGAAGAAGAACTTGCGATCAGCGGCGTCACGTATGGGGGGAGGGGGACGCCCCCCCCCCCAAAGTTGTTGTCCAGTTGGTAAAAATAAACGAGTTGGCGCGAAGCGCCTCAGTTTTTCGTAAAAATCGATGATTTTTTCATGAAAACGGTCGGTGTTTCTAAAGGCATGAAGTTTTTTCTTAAAACCAGTCGGGTTTTTCTGAAAATCAGTCGATTTTTCGTCCTTGTAGTGTTGTTTTGTCCTTGAAAATCGTTTTTCCTGCAAAAACAGTCGGTAAAAATGACCAGCAAGTCGGTAAATAACTTGCCCCCCCCCCCCCCAAGCATTTCGGCTAGTAACGCCTATGGCTGCTATGCATGATTTCAGCTCAGCCGCGAGTTTCTTTTCACCTGCATCCTTCTGTGACCTTTTTTTTAGTTTTTTTTTCAGTTTCTCTTACCTTTATTATCTCAGCTCGAGTTGGTTTTCCCATTTCGTACATTCAGCACTTACACTCGGTCTGTGGAGAGCCGAACATAGGCATTCGGCATTCGTAAGGATCGTAAAGTATTTCAGTAAAGCTTGTCGCCGCTCAGATGAAAGTTCCATTTTGTAAGCTTTCCAACAATATTGTGTTGCAAAGATTCTATATTTGTGCTTCCACTGAAAAGCCTAATATATAGGGTTTATCTGGGGCAGACAGATTAGGCTGTCGCCAGCTTCGTGTTCCTGATTCCATATTTTCAAATCTGTTTGAAATTTTGCATTGGATCTTTTCTCTTATTCGTCGACCTTATGAAATAAACAAACTAAGTTAACTAGCTTCAACTTCTTGCCTAGTGCCGTAAAGGTGTGCAAAGAACCTGCAGACCAAGAAACAACCTTACAAACCTAGCGAACGACCTGCACATTTTTGGAGCGCCATCTGACCGAATCTACAGAAAACCTAGAAGCTTTGAAAACCGAGAGATTGCAACCAAAAATCTTGTACGAGATTTCCTCTAGAAGAAGGAGATGTACGGCGTGTAGAAACTAGAAAGTTAATTTGCATAAGTTATTAGCCTAGTGCTTGCCACATAAGCCAGGGCAAGTAAGTGATTTGTCTCTGTTCAAGCAACCCTGAAGGTAACCACGGGTTCGTTTTATATAGCTGCGTTGTTTGCCGTCATCCAGTTAACCAACCTACAAGATTTCCCACTATAAGTCGTTTTCTTCCTTCGGTTAACTGACCTAAGTTTTTATAAGCTGTTTTTTTGGCTCTGTTTGCTGGTCGGTTAACTGACCTGTGGACTGAGATGGGAGCTCCATCCGACCGACGCTCTTGACATGGAGCAAAATTTAAAATTCTCATTGGAGAGATAGCCGCCGGCAATGGGAAGATGCCATTTTTTCTTATAAGCCATTTTTTAGAGGTCAGCCAAACCAACTGTTGAGATGAAAAAATGGTCAATAGTAGCAAATAGGTTGGTTAACCGACCTATGGGAAAAAGGATAAAAATGCAACTAATGTTTAAGAAGCACCATTGGCACCATCCATGCTTATTTGAACAACTCATCCAATTTCTTAGACCTTGGGCTTGCTTTTTTGTTTTTTTTTCTTGCTTAAGTTAAATTATACAGTAGAGGTATGTTTATGTGAACAGTTCCTTTAATGTGAACTGATGTGAACAGTGCAGTTTTAAGCTAAATGGTAGAATGAAGATGGCTGTAAGCCATCTGAACCAACAGATGGCTATCCGAAGCTATTTACTTTGCTGATGATGAGTCTGAACCAGCAAAAGGAAGAAGGAGAAGTTTTTAAATTGGAAGCTTTATTTTAAAAAAAATATTTTGTTGGTCTCTAGTGCCAAAAGGATTGCTGAAATACTTAGCTGTTCACTGATATCAAGTTTGTTATTTTTCCTTTCTGTTTGACTGTTTTAGAAGGTAACACGTAACACGTAAGCATACCTCGTCGCTGTCAAGCGTAAACCACGTATCTCCACGTATTTTTCAGGAGGTGAAAAAAACATAATAACTTTTTCTCGTTAGTAGTACAGCCCCCTGTGTTAATTCGAGATATGTGATTCGAAAAATTGTTTATGGTATTGGTCACGGTACAAGTCCCTTGTCTAAAGTTCCATCTATATTATTACAGGAGGGGTATCCAACCTCGAATTTGTACAACCTCGAATTTGTACAGCCTCGAACTTGTGCATGAAACAGTTAAGAGGAAAGATCAGCGCAGTCCTAACTGTCGAGACAGACACCCTGAATGACCTAGGATAAATTTAGGACTGTACAGAAGTTTGCTTGTAGTATTTTCAGGCCAAGTGCAAGGCTATATAAATTTGAGGTTGGGTACCCCTCCTGTAACACTAAAATATTTGATAGTGCAAAACGGATACGTCAGCTGAATTTTATTAGAGCTATATTTTGGCCCTTCTTGGCCTTTTTGGTCCTGTGGGTTCAAATCTCGGCTGTATAGGACCCATGACCGTTTCAGTGTTGCAAGCCGGTTACAAGGTCCCGGATTCCCCCTCCCTCCACCCAAACACAGATGGTCGGATCCGGAAAAGAAGGTTTTGTTATCGGTCTGCCCAACATACTAAAAATGGGAATTCCTGCACTGCCGCTACAGCCGAAGACTCTTTCTGTTAGTGCACTTGCTGGTGACAGAAACAGAACAACAACCTGGAGCCTTGGGAAGGTAAAGCTCAATGGAAAGAGAATCTGATACATATCACCTAAAAAGATTCGGCGTCAGAATTTTACCAGCGGGCCACCCTTTCCGACCCCAACAGCTGCGCGACGCCGACTTTCGGCCCCGACTTTCAGTGCCCCCCTCCCCCCCTACGTTTTGGGCATTCGGTCAAATTCTCGCAGAAGGCGAAAATTCGGTCAAAACGGCCATCGCGGCGAAGCCGTGATGCCCTTTTCATAAAATCGTTTGTCCCCGCATTTTGAAATTGGGTGATTTAACGTGTTTATTGGTTCCCCTTTCTTTATCGAATTTGCTAATTCATCCGACTTTTGTTCACTCTGCATCGATTTTCACCGCATTCGGTCTGTCCCTTCGTAAATCCGGTGATTTAACCTGTTTAGTTGGTCTCATTAGTTAGCGAATTCGGTAATTCACCAGACTTTTCTTAAGTCCGTACCTGTTCTATCGCATTCGGTCAGTCCATTTCATAATTCGGTCATTAATCAGATTCATTTAGTTCCGATTCGTGACCGAATTCGATAATTCATCAACTTTTGTTCAGTCCGCATCGGTTTCGCCGCATTCGGTCAGTCCTTGCGTAAATTCGGTGATTGAACCTGTTTATTTGGTCTCATTCTTTACCGAATTTGGTCACATTCGGTCAATCTTTCATAATTCGGTCATTAATCAGATTCATCTGGTTCTGACTCGTGACCGAATACGATAATTCATCCAAATTTTCTTGAGTCCGCATCGATTTCGCCGCATTCGGTCCGTCCCTGCGTAAATTCGATGATTTAACCTGTTTATTTAGTCTCGTTCTCTACCGAATTCGGCAATTCGGTCGCATTCGGTCAGTCCATTTCATAATTAAATTCGGTGAGATTCATTTGGTTCTGATTCGTTACCGAATATGGTGATTCACCGGATTTTTCTTTAGTCCGTTTCTATTACTAGACTTGCCAAATTCGATTGTTTTAGGTGGTTCTAACAAGAGTTTCATTCCATTACGAAATTCGGTTGTAATACCGCTCTTTTTCGCAGTTTTTCAGTACACTTCGAATTCATTATTTGCTTAAACCCAGTTACTGAGTTCGGTAATTTAAGTGGCATTTATTTAGCTCTCGTTCTTTACCATTTACGGTAGCTTCAGCTGGTTGCTGTTCATTTTTTTACTTCTTAGGATTGAAGTACTTCAGGAATAAGCACGTCTCTTGACGTGAAAACTAGCCTACTTTTATTTGCTGTAAATTCCGAACACATGTACTTTGTATCCACTTTACCCTGGATCGCCCCTTTCGTTGCCATACAACTCTGGGTTGAATATATAATCTTGGGATCGCAGAAAGGCACTTTTATCATCAGTGTTTCCACAAAATTTCGCCTGCGGCGCATTTCGCAGTCTTCACTAGCTAGACAAATGTTGCCTCATTTAATTGGCGTTTGAAGCTTGGAATTTTGGGGGGCTTGAACCATATTAAAAGCAGAATTTGCATGGGAAATAGTTAAATATTGCCAGAAAAAAGGCGGATTAAAAAAAATTCGCCTGCGGCGCCTTAATTAATCATGGGCACAGCCGTTAGCGACGTTCTCGCTATGCAGCAACACCATTTGGTTGCGATTATTTCAAGTCCTGTTGGCAAAACTGTAAAGGTCTTACAAAGATAAAACGCTAGTGACGGCGTATCCGTGAAAAAAAAAAAACAGAAGCGGAAAAGCGTGAAAATGCTTCAATTTTTCTCTTTAGACTTGTTTGTATATACTCTGCAACGTCTTACGTTGTAGCTTCATGAAGGCAACTCGCAGTGTTTTTACAATTTTTGTTGATAAATTCAGTAAAAATCAGGTACCGATTCGGTCAATTTTACCAGGTGCGCCCCCCCCAATGAAGAAAGGCTTGGGACGCCCCTGCTTGGAGGAGCAATAAAGTCTTATTATTAGTGATTGGAGTTTACTAATTTGCTTGAACATTCTTAAAAAAACTCTTCTTCTTCAGAATCGTTGATTGGAACAGCAAGGTAAAGATAAGTTGAAAAGTAAAAGAGCAGTGAGGTATAAAAATTTGTCTAGAGGTGTTGATTGGTTTTGACGCTATCTAAATGGGAAAGATAAAACTCCGATGAAGCTCCTTTTGTTCAGTTAAAGGACACCTGAACAATGAAACCATACTTGAACACACCATGGAGATTGCATTTACAGATGGCCACGGAGAGCATTCTGCTCCTGAGCGTGGCGTTTTCAAAATAGGGATGTTCATTTCTGGAAGTTTGCACATGCAGTCTCCAAGACAAAAAGCGCAATTCATTCAAATCTTGTACAGCGCTGGTCGGATCGTATTGGAATTTCTTCTAGATATACATTTGGCCTTCACTGGTTAAAAAATATTCCAGAAGAAGGGTTGACGGGAGACATTTGTTCATTTCTGAAATTGTTCGGTACTGAAATAAGGACAGATGCAAAATGGAGCAAAAATTGGAAACACTACTTCGTATTCGGATCGGGTTTTCTGCAGGCAATGTTAACGGAAGTCATACAGATAGGGATGATACTTGGGACTCTTCATTCAGGTGTCCTTTAAGTGCCGTCACCTATTGACAACAGTAAGATCAGATCCCTAGGCCTAGGTGTTGTTATTTGAATGGACAGAAAAAGGAGAAACAGAAGGAAGTTTACAGCAACATTTTAGCGGTAAATAAGCTGTTGAAATAATCGTTTTTGGCACATATTCTGCAGTGTAAGTTGCCTGGTATGGGTTTGGTGTTTTTGTCTGCAACTTTTTTTGTTTCACCATAGGTATTCAAATAAGCATATCTCTACTTTAGAGGTGCTTCTTTGGATGTTAATTATGTTAGAAGAGACAGGAGAGGCATGATACTGTTGGAAAGCTTAGTTTGTGATGATCTCCAGAACCAGCTGTAAAATACACACTGTAGCCTAGGCCTGGGCTTTCTTGCTTTGCCTCTAGCCAGTATTATGACCATCTGAATAAACAGTAAACCAACGTAGTAGCGAGATTGCAGTCTGACTCAATCAATCACTCATTGATTTTCAGTAGTTTTGTTCTTGATCAGAAAAAGGCAGTAAAAATATAGAATCAGTAACGGTGTTAGGGGACTTTAGCGCGAATTCGGACTGGGGAGTCCCGACTTCAAATCTTGCATCAAATACTTGTGACTATTTTCACCATAGTTGACTGCACTAAACGGATACATCAGCTGAATTTATTTGAGCGATAATTAGGCCCTCCCGAACCTGGGGAAGATCCTTGCAGAGAAGGGTCGAAAGATCGCTCGAATAAATTCAGATGGCGTATCTGTTTAGCGCAGTCAAGTATGATTTGCAGTCAGCTTGGGCTAAAGGAATGTTTATATTTCCAACGTAAAATTTTGACTAGGTGGTATGAAACAGAGCAAGATAGCATGAGGGAATAACGCCAAGACCTAGGCTTCCCATGCTTCACAGTCGGGCCATACTTGTAGCGCCTCCCACGACGCTTGTGGCATTTAAAGTGAGACAAACTTGCGGGTTTAGAAATTTCTAGTAAAGCTAAGATGCGGTCTGCACACATAGAAGAAGCATGGGAGGTTTTATTCAGAATTTTCAGTTACTGGGACCAGTGCTGGTGCACGACTGATTGAATTCCACTAGGGACGTTCTCTATCACTAGTTGCGCTAGTGCCGCTGCTATTCGAGTGTGTGTCACTTTTTTCAGTTCTCTGGGATGAAAGTACCGCACATTCGACGGAAAGTTCTAATGTTACAATCCAAACACAGCTTCCAAAAAATTGAAAAAAAAAAATAAGTGATTTCTGGAGATAATTTGGGAGCAGAAATGGGCAGATATCTTTGCAAGAGTAATCCACTTCAGGAGTGCTTCGCAGTCTCTCTTTCAAAGAGCTGGTCCAAAATGCCAGTGATTGGTTAAGCCGTTTAGTTTTGGCTGCCATTTTGTCGGAATCGGTCCGCATGGGTGACTCCGAGAAGGATCACCCCGTCCGTGACACTTTAATCTACACGTTTTAAGAAGAAGTGTGTATTCCTAGAGGGGATTGGTTGTGTGGAAGCAAGTTTGGATTGTAATTTTTTTTTGACTAGACTACTCTGAAAATGAATTAAACCAAAAATAAAACTAAAATCTTCAGATGCAAGTCGGGGGTATTCCTTTTTACCATCCCTAATATATTTATGGCACTTGCAGCCTCTGGCTCAAGTGCCATATACCGATCACAATTCCGTCTGTCGGTCTGTCGGTCGGTCCGAGTTTGTTTGTCCCACATATCCGAGTTAGGGTACTTCCAGATGTGCTAGGACAATGAAACTTGGCAGGCATATCAGGGACCCGACCAAACTAACCTGGAAATAATCAGTTTCCCGATCCGACCATATGGGGGGGAGTGCGGGGCGCTGGAAACTTGCAAATTTAAGGCATTTTGTCACTTTTTTCTGAGTTAGGGTACTTCTAGATGAGCTAGGACAATGAAACTTGGCAGGAATATCAGGGACCCGACCAAACGAACCTGGAAATAATCAGTTTCCCGATCCGACCATATGCGGGGGAGTGGGGGCGCTCGAAACTTGAAAATTTAGGGCATTTTGTCACACTTTTTCGAGTTAGGGTACTTCCAGATGAGCTAGGACAATGAAACTTGGCAGGAATATCAGGGACCTGACCAAAGTAACCTGGAAATAATAAGTTTCCCGATCCGACCATATGCGGGGGAGTTGGGGCGCTGGAAACTTGAAAATTTAGGGCATTTTGTCACACTTTTTCGAGTGAGGGTACTTCCAGATGAGCTAGGACAATGAAACTTGGCAGGAATATCACGGACTCGACCAAACTAACCTGGAAATAATCAGTTTCCCGATCCGACCATATGGGGGGGGGGGAGTGCGGGGCGCTGGAAACTTGAAAATTTAGGGCATTTTGTCACACTTTTTCGAGTTAGGGTACTTCCAGTTGTGCTAGGACCATGAAACTTGGCAGGCATATCAGAGACCCGACCAAACAAAATTAGGAATAATCAGTTTTCTGATCCGACCATTTTGGGGGGGGGGGGGGGTGGAGGGCAGGGGAATCCGGGAAACTGAGAAGTGTGTAACTTTCGAACGGATGATCGGATTGTAATGAAACTTCATAACTGAAGAGAATATATATCTGTAATGTCCCGTTTAAAGTCTTGACCGGATTCGGTAGCCAGGGGGGAGTTGGGGGGGGGGGGAGACCGGAAATTTCAAGAAGCGGTTAGAATGGAGGGATCGGAGTGAAACTTGCTGGGAAGAACAAGCATCTGCTCTAGATAAGTCCTTTAGACCATTGTACTGGATCCGGACACTTATGGGGGGGGGGGGCCGGAATTCCGGTGATGGTGGTTTTTTGGATTTTCACGATGAAACTTGGCAGGCATATCAGGGACCCAATCAAACTGACTTCAAAATAAAAATATTGTTGATCAGATAATGGTGGGGGAGTGGAGGGAGGGGAATCCGCAGGGGAATCCGGGAAATTGAGAAGTGTGTAACTTTCGAACGGATGATCGGATTGTAATGAAACTTCATAACTGAACAGAATATATATCTGTAATGTCCCGTTTAAAGTCTTGACCGGATTCGGTAGCCAGGGGGGGAGTTGGGGGGGGGGGGAGACCGGAAATTTCAAGAAACGGTTAGAATGGAGGGATCGGAGTGAAACTTGCTGGGAAGAACAAGCATCTGCTCTAGATAAGTCCTTTAGGCCATTGTACTTGATCCGGACACTTATGGGGGGGGGGGGTCCCGGAATTCCGGTGATGGTGGTTTTGGGGACTTTCACGATGAAACTTGGCAGGCATATCAGGGACCCAATCAAACTGACTTCAAAATAAAAATTTTGTCGATCAGATAATGGTGGGGGGAGTGGAGGGAGGGGAATCCAAAATTTTCAGTCATGCGTAATTTTAGAATGGTTGATCGGATTCGAGTGAAATTTAAGAATTCAACAGAGGACATTTCTCCGATGATTTTTTTCATATCCGGACCGGATCCGGCAACTATTGGGGGGGGGGAATACGTGCCCCGTTTAGAATGGAGGGATCGGGATGGAACTTTGTGGGAAGAACAAACAGATGCCCTAGGTAAGTCATTTGCTGAATCGGATTGGCTACGTGCACCGCGGGGGAGCTGGGTGGGGTGGGGGGGGGGGGGGTGGACCGGAAATCTCGAGAAACGGTTAGAATGATGGTGTCGGAGTGAAACTTGCTGGGAAGAACAAACATCTGGTCCATATAAATCTTTTACATAATTTGACTGGATCCGGACACTTGAGGGGGGGGGAGGAGGGGTATCCCGGAATTCCGTTTTGGGGGGATTTTCACGACGAAACTTGGAAGGCATATCAGGGACCCGGTCAAACTGACTTGGAATAAAAAAAAAATCCTCGATATGATAATCTTGGGGGGGGGAGTCGAGGGAGGGGAATCCGGAATATTGAGTCATGCGTAACTTTGGAACGGGTGATCGGATTCGAGTGAAATTTAATAATTAAACAGAAGACATTTTTCTCTTGTGACCTTTTTCATTTCCGGACCGAATCCGGCAATTATCGGGGGAAGGGCGGAAAATACTTGACCCGCTTAGACTGGTGTGATCTGGATCGAACTTCGTGGGAATGACAAACAGATGCTCTGGATTAATCATTTACAGAACAGGATTGGCTCCGGTTATTGTGGGTGGAGTTGGAGGAGGGGGAGGGGGGTCTGGGATTCCGGTGATCGCGCGTTAAGGTACTTCTAGATGTGCTAGGACGATGAAACTTCGCTGGAATATTGGAGACTCAACAACATTTGCTTGGAAATTGCTACTTCCCAAATCCGATTATTCCTTAAAGTACCAATCTTGACCGCAAAGTAAAAAAAAATACTTTTAAGCAATATATGCATTTTCGTGATGCCCATCAGCCCATTAGCAGTTTTGCCTCAAGGGTTTTGCTTACAAATGAAGTTCCAGCTCCCTTATAGCGCGCATCTCAACCGCAAAGTCGAAACTTACTCTTGATCAATCAAATCATCTTGACACATGCAAGTGCCATACGAGCTTACAGCTCTTGTTTTTTTCCCCAGCTCATATAGCCTACCTCAGAATCTGAAAATAAGTTCCATTTTGGAGAACGGTGATGAGCAGTCAGAAGTAACTCGACTATTTTGCAACATAAATGTCATGTAAAAGTATCGCCGTGGGGACAATTTTATGTTTGTTTCGGGCTACCAGAAGTTGAGCTCGCTGTTTTTTGAAGCTCTTTAACTCAGAATAGAACAAACTACTATCCAGCAATTATAGCAAGACCAAAGATTTCGATGGGATCCCAATAAGTGTTATATTTGGTCCAGACAATTTGGTTAGATATGCGGTCTTCGCCAGACTCCTTGAACATTTTTACTATTGTGATTTAGAATCAGAATAAGGCCAATGGCTAATCATCTGAGAAAGCTAAGTTCAGATATGGATTCAGCATGTGTGTATTTACCCGTAGGCTATACGCGATATCTACTTTGACGAAATTGATCAAAACGTCCTGTCTTACTTCTGCCAAATCTGCGGTTTCGACTTCCGGGCGAACTACTTGTCCGGCAAAAACTGAAGCTCAAAAAACGAATTCAGCATATCTCCTTACCCCTATATCGAACATATAAGCAACTTCAGATAAAACTTTTACTTTTAAAGGAGTTATATCATAAGCATTCTAGCACTTGCAACGTCTAGAGCCCCCCACCCAAGGCCCGAGATGAAGCCACGACTCGATCCGACCGCTGGGTCATCTAGCGGCGCGGGTCGGAAGCGCCCGATATTTGGAGGCTGAGATCATAGTTTGACTATGGATCTAACAAAACGTTTTTATTGTAGCAGGCATATGGAAAATTTGTAGAAAAATCAAACTAATTATTTGTATTATCGATTTCTTTAAGTATTTTGTTTTCTGTTTTTATGGCACTTGCCCTTCGGCCAAGTGCCATATAGCGATTGTAATTTCTGTCCGTCAGTCGGTCTGTCGGTCCCGGTTTTGCTAGTGCGGGCACTTCCAGATAAGCTAGCACGATGAAACTTGGCAGGCGTATCAGGGACCGGACCAGATTAAATTAGAAATAGTCGCTTCCCGGATCCCCGGAGGGGAGTGGGGGGAGGGGGAATCCAGAAAAATTAGACATTTTTAGCTACAAACGGGTGATCGGATCTTAATGAAACTTGATATATGGAAGGACCTTGTGTCTCAGAGGTTCCATTTTAAATCCAGACCGGATCCGGTGACATTGGGGGGAGTTGAAGCGGGAAACCGGAAATCTAGGAAAACGCTTAGAGTGAAGAGATCCGGATGAAACTTGGTGGAAAGAACAAGCACAAGTCCTAGATACTTGAGTGACATAACCGGAACGGATCCGCTCATTTTGGGGGAGTTGGGGGGGAGGGGATCCAAATTGGCATGTCAGGCATGTCAGGGACCCGACCAGATTAAATAGGAAATAGTCACTTCCCCGATCCGACCATTTGAAGGGGGGGGAGTGGAGGGACGGGGAAGCCAAAAATTTAGGTATTTTTAACTTGCGAACGGGTGATCGGATCTTGATGAAAGTTGATAGTTAGGATGACCTCGCGTCTCAGACGTCCCACTTTGAATCCGGACCGGATCCGATGACACTGGGGGGAGTTGGAGGAGGGAACCGGGAATCTTGAGAAACATTTCCTAGATACGTATTTGACATAACCGGACCGGATCCGGGCATTGTGGGGGAGTTGGGGGGGGGGGTCCGGATTTCTAGCGATCCCGCGAGTTCGGTATACTCCCTGATGTGCTAGGACGATGAACCTTGGCCGGTATGTCAGGGACGAACAGATTGACTTGAGAATAGTCGTTTACCAGATCCGACCTTGGTGGGGGGAGTGGATGGATGGGGAGTCCGGAATCTAGTGGCATGCATAAGTTTTGAACAGGTGATCGGATTTGAATGAAACTTGTCATGTGGAAAGAACTATCGCCTCAGATGTTCAGTGTCAAGTCCGGGTCGGGTCCGAAACGTGTGGGGGGATGGGGGAGGAAGGGGCGGAAAACTCAAGAAGCAGAGGGATTGGGGCGGAGAGAACAAGCATTATGCCTAGATACGAAATTGACGGAGCCAGATGGTTTCGGGGCTCTGTGGGGGAGCTGGAGGGGGTTTCCTGGAATTCCAGTAGTCGCGAGTTAGAATAGTTCCAGATGTACTAAGACGATGAAACTCTGCAGGCAAATTAATGACCCGACCTTATTGACTTAAGAACCTAACACAACATACCCACGGAAACTTCCATTCCTAGATCCGAGCCTTTTTGGGGGAGCGAGGGAAGGGAAATATGGAAATTGACTTACGCAAATTGCGAACGAGCGGTCTGATTCGAGTGAGACTTATTGGGTGATAAGAATCGATGACCTAGACATGTAAAACATGCGTTCGAACTATATGCGACCACGGTTGGGGGTATTGGGGGGCGAAAACTTTTGACGGGCACAGAAACCAAACGGATGGACCGAATAAGATGCAAGTTCGACAGTGCGGAGTTTATGCGGCCTAGATTTATTATTTGGCGTCCGGGCCGGATTCGGCCAAGGTAGGGGGGGGGGGGGGATACCGGAAAGTTGCATATAGGCTATGCTCTGATTTCAGTAAAAATTGATGGACCGGAAGAGGGGATATAGAGATACGATGTTTATGTTCCCGAGTCCTCTTCGGCCACAGTGAGGGGAGTTGGAAGGAGATTGCCGGAAACTTTGAGGCTCGCGTAGGGGTCAAACGAGTGCATCAGTTTAAACGAAACTTGGAATGTAGAAAGAGCATATACCCTACATGACATATTTTAGGGTCCGAACCGAATCCGACAACGGTGGTGGTGGGGGGGGGGGGAAGTAACAGAATTTTCCAAAAATGCTCATATTCGGGCGAAACTTGTTAGATGGTACAAAAGAAGATGCTTTAGATGATCCATTTTTTAGTCCGAACCAGATTCGTCCACGGTAAGGGGGGATGTAGGGAGTACAGGAAATCGTGTAGCACGTCTAGGGATCAAACGAGTGGATTTATTGGGCTGAAACTTGGAAGTTTGAACAGCCATGTGCATTTGCTACAGATAATCCGAGACGATGCCGGAACTGCTAAGAATTGGGATAAACTAAATATCCTATTTTTATTTCCGAACCGCATTTTTGGATGGCGGGTGTTTTTTGTGACGTTCTCATCTACTTCCTTGTGTCGTCTACTCTTAACAAGTGCCATATGAGTTCGTAGCTCTTGTTTCTTGTTAGTCCCCTCGAAAGAATTAAGGATGTAAACTAGATCACAATAAACAAACGCCGTAAACTACTAAATTCGTTATAGTGATTTCTTGAAGATTCTGCAACTGAGCTAAATAATGTTCAGCTTCCTATACCAAACAAGACCAAAGGTTCCGATGGGATCCCAAAAATTGAATATTTGATGCAGACAGTTAAGATCTTTGTGCCGACCGGTTATGTATAAAACTCAAGTTCAGACATACCTGTATAAGCCATATCTATTTTGACGATACTGATCGAAACTTCCTGCTTTACTTCTGCCAAATTTCCGGCTTCGGCCGAATTCCGAACAAACTACCATACTTGTCCAGAAAAAAAAAGTTCAGAAACGAATTTAGTGTATCTCCTTATCCGTATAAAGAACATCTAATCAACTTCAAGTAAAACTTCAACTCCGGCAGAAAATTCTTTACACATAAGTGTGAAAACTAATTCATTAACATGTCTTCTTACCCCTAAATCGAACATCCATTCAACTTCAAATAAAGCTTTTACTTTTAACAAATTTTCCGGTTTTGGCCGAATTCCGGGCGAACTACTTGCCCGGCGAGAAAATGGTTTTCACCATCGGGTTCAGCATGTCTTCCTACCCCGAAATCGACCATATAATCAACTTCAAGTAAAACTTTAACTCCGGCAGAAAATTCTTTACACATAAGTGTGAAAACTAATTCATTAACATGTCTTCTTACCCCTAAATCGAACATTCAATCAACTTCAAATAAAAATTTTACTTTTAACAAACTTTCCGGTTTCGGCCGGATTCCGGGCTAACTACTTGTCCGGCGAAAAAATGGTTTTCACCATCGTGTTCAGCATGTCTTCTTACCTCTAAATGGCACATCTAATCAACTTCAAATAAAACCTTTACTTAGCAAACTTTCCGGTTTTGGCCGGATTCCGGGCGAACTACTTGTCTGATGACAAAATGGTTTCCACCATCGTGTTCAGCATGTCTTCTTACCCCATAATCAAACATCCAATCAACTTCAAATAAAACTTTTACTTTTAACAAACTTTCCGGTTTTGACCGGATTCCGAGCGAACTACTTGTCCGATGACAAAATGGTTTTCACCATCGTGTTCAGCATGTCTTCTTACACCATAATCTACTATCACATTATCTGTTTAAAAATATTTCATTTGCCCTAATTTAAACCCCCACCCCTAAAGGTAGTGCTACAGAGCCCATCTACGAACTTGACCTTACTCTTGACCCAAAGAATCCTCACACCAAGTTTCATCAAATATCTCATTCCCTTGGGGAGTTATAGCGCGCACAGACGGACGGACGGACAACTTTTGCGATGTCATAGGTATCCCGCCACTTACGTTTTGGGATCCCAAAAATGTCAAACTGGCCGATGATTTCTTCTTCCGACATCTGTAAACGTCCACAGGGTTATATACTTAGTTGTTTTAATCCTCTTACACGCCACTCGATCTTCTCGAAGGTTCTAGTAATCTTTTAACCAGCGTCAGGAGATCAATGAATAGTTAATTAGCAATGGCGGATTGGCGTTCAGGAGTGAATTGTGTTCAAGTAATTTGTGGATAACGTCGGCTACCGTGAGGATGTTGGGGAAAACAAAGGTAACACTGTGTTCGTAAAAATCCGACCCATCGAATATTGATGGTGTCTCCCACCTTCTCGGCCCACATGAATCAAAGACTTCAACAAATTTTCAGCTTTTGGCCACATTCCGGGCGAACTACTTGTCCGACGAGAAAATAATCTTCATATGCGGATTCAGTGTACCTCTTTACCACTACATTGAGTCTATAATCAGCTTCCGATAAAACTTTTACTTATAACAAATTTTCCGGTTTCAGTCGGATTCCGGGCGAACTATATGTACAGGTAGAAAATGATCGTCAAGTGCGGATTCGGCATATCTTCTTACCCCCAATCCGAACGTCTAATCAACTTCAGATAAAACTTTGACATTCAGCCAATTTTCCGGTCTCGGCCGGTTTCTCGGCGAACTACTTGTCCGACGAGAAAATGATTTTCATATAAAAATTCAGCATGTCTTCTTGCCCTTCTCGCCCCTGAATCGAACATCTAATCAACTTTAAATAAAACGTACTTTTAACAAACTTTCCGGCGTGGGCCGGAATCCGGGCGAACTACTTGTCAAGCGAGAAAACGGTTTTCATATTCGTGTTCAGCATGTCTTCTTACCCCTGAATCGACCATCTCATTAGCTGTTAAAAAGAAATTTGTTCGCCCGTTAATTTAAACCCCCAGTCTTTTGAAAAATCCACCTGCGTGGCAGGACCTGGACATAGAGAGTTTACAAATGGTCATGTATCTGCAGATACGAAGTGCATGCAGAATAGCTTGAGGAATAGGGATGAAAGCAATAAGCGTCAAGTAGTTGGGGCAATCTACCACAAATGCCTGACTTTAGTGGAACTCGCAGCCTTCGGCTCAAGTGCCATTATACCGATCGCCTTTCTGTAGGTGTGTCTGCTGATTATGAGTTAAGGTACTACCAGAGGGGCTAGGAGGATGAAACTCGTCAGGTGTACTAGGGGCCTGACTAGGTTGACCTGTAAATTGTCATTTTTAGCATCAGATCAGCCATATGAGCTTTCAGCTCTTCTTGTACCTTCAAGTGAAAACAGGCTTCCTAATTGTTCAACACTGCTATGTCAACTCAGATCCTTTTTCGTTGGCCAGGTGTAGTCTCTCTGTTCCAGTCTGCTCATGTTTGACCTGGAAACTTATCGATTCGATTCTCTCTCGGAGTTCCCTTGGCCCCTCCCTTTTCCCAAAGGGAATTTCTTGATGTGTCTGTCCACAGGGAAAAACCTGGATAGTAGAATTAGGTGAAAAGACTTCATTGAGATAAGAGATCAGTTGTTCGCCATCCTCTAAATGAAGAGGAGCTAATTGAATTAATTTCGTGTGTTTGACTTTTCAGTAAAGTATGTCAGCACGAGCGATTCGTGAGGCGACCGGGAAAGACTTGCTGAACAGATTTATCCAGGAAGGAGCTTTTGCAAAGTGCAAATTTGCCGCTGTGACAGAGACAACGTCATGGAATGACCTGCTAGACTCGGAACCTTGGCTGAAAGAGCAGGTAATTTTTTTCACTTGCCTAGTATTTCGTCTTCGTAGAATTTGCTATTGGTTAGGCTAGCCTTTTAAGGGATAAGGGTAAAAACATGCAGGTATGGATCGGTGCTGGATCTGGAAACGATTCAACTAATGTTTGCTGGATGTGGAGCCTGAGGATCTTTTTAATCTACCATGAATGAATGAATTTATTCCCAATGAAGCCCAAGGGCCATGGCGGGAAACATAACACAATAACAAAAACAAAATATCATAAACTCCAACAACAAACCAAAAATCAACTTCTATAAAAATAGTTCACGTTGGGCCAGAGCTAGCTTCAGGAATCTACCCAGCCTTCGGATCCCACCAAAACACTTACTTCCCATACTTGCAACCAAATCCCTTTCCTCCCAAGCCTCCCGACCAAACACTTCCTTTCTTAATTCTTTCAACTCCTCACAATAACATATCAAATGTACCGCATCCTCTCCTTCAATACCACACATTGGACAAAAATAAGGACCAGTACTTTTCCTATCTCTACCAATATAATTTCTCTTGTCTATCCCTGTAATCGCCGCTACGCTGTCTAGGAGATGTCGCAGCAGGTCGGCCTGTGACCTTAGCGGTAACAAGGAAACGCACTGCTTTTATCAGAGCTCTGCCATCAGTATGATAATCGATTTAATGTGTGTCCAGCCAGCACGCTGCGCAAGTTTCGTACTCTCCTTAGGAGGCATCATCTATTCCACAATGATACCATGAGTAAGTATCAAAGACAATACTCTTGATGACTAACTATTCATGTCGATGAAGGATCGCCGTGTGCCTAGCGAACATTCCGCGTATGTGTCTGAACCGCATCCGACCACGGCGGGGGAGTTTGAGGGGGGTTTTGTAACATGCGTAGGGACCAAACGGGTGGAGGATTGGGATAGCACAAAGGTCATGGGCCCCACGTGTGCTATCTTGAGGTCCGGGCCTTATCCGGCTTTTTATGGTACTTGAGCGAAGCTACCGATTACTTTTCGGTCGGTCCGTCATGCCACTATTCTCGAGTTGGGGTACTTCGAGAAGTTCTAGGACGATGAAACTTCGCAGGCGTATCAGGGAACCGACCAAACTAACTTAAAAGTAGTCACTTCCTCGATCCGACCACTGTGGTGAGTGGAGGGGAATCCGGAATTTGAGGTATGTATAACTTTGGAAGGGACAGGAAGGGGTCATCGGATCTTTATGAAACTTGATATCTGGAAAGACCTCGTGTCTCGGATGTATCATTTTAAGTCCGGACCGGATCCGATGAATCCGGATCCGATGAATGGGGAGTGGGGGAATCTTGTGACACGCTTAGAGTTGAGCGATTGGGGTGAAACTTGATGGGAAAAACAAGCACAAGTCCTAGATACATCAGTGACAGAATTGGACCGGGTTCGGGCACTGTAGGGGACTCAGAGGGGGGGGGGGTCCGGAATTCCGGTGATCGCATGTTAAGGTACTTCCAGATGTGCTAGGACGGTGAAACTTGGCGTGAACACTAGAGACTTGACATGATTAGCGTAGAACTAGTCGGTTGCGACCCGACCATCGTGGGGGATTGGAGGGAGGGGGAATCTTGATGTATACATAACTTTTGAACGGGTGATCGGATCTTAATGAAGCTTTAGATTGTGAAAGACCTCGTGTCTCAAATGTCCTATTTTAGGTCCGAACCTGATCCGAATAATGGGGGGTGGGGTGGAGGGGAGAACTGGAAAGCTTATGACACGCTTAGAGTTGAGTGATCGGGATGAAACTTGGTTGGAAGAACAAGCACAAGCCCTAGATATAGCAGTGATAGAACCTGACCGGGTTTGGGCACTGTGGGGAGAGTTGGGGGGAGGGGTCCGGAATCCCGGTGTTCGAGAACTACCTCTTGATGTTTTAGGACGATGAAACTTGGCTTGGACATTAGAGACTTGACAAGATTGATTTAGAAACTGTCACGTCTCGGATCCGATCATCACTTAAAGTACTAACCTAAAAGTACAAACTTCTTCTAAGCGAATACATTTTCAAGACCCCCATGAGCCCATGATCAGTTTTGCCTCAAGGGTTTTGCTTACAAAAGTGAATTTTAATGGTCCCGATGAGCTTACCATCATTTTTGGTTCAAGAGTTTTCATTAAAGATAAATTACTAGCGCCCTTAAAGTGTGCGTCGCCACAGCCAGCCAAATGCAAAAATAAAATAGTTTTTACGAACGATGCATTCTAGTGATTTCCAATGGCCCATGATCATTCTTATCTCAGGAGTTTTGCTCACAAATGATCACAACAAACCCACGAATTGACGAATTCTTACTTTCATCCTCTGGCCCAGCTTTGCAAATGCCATATGAGCTTCGAGCTCTTGTTTAGGGGGGGTCGCAGAAATTTTCTGGAAATGCTGCGATTTGAGTGAAACTTGGTGGGCGGGAAGAGCAAATGACCTATATTAACATTTATCTGTCCGGGGCGGAATTTTTTTGATACATCTATCGACCAAACGGATGGATAGAAACGGCTAGGAGCAAATGCCATAGATGCTACATTTGTGCATCTGAATTGGATCCGACCTTGAGGGGGTAGGCTACCGGACATTTCCGAGAATCTTGCGTAATCAGATGAGGGTGATACTTGAGTTGGCAAGATGTCCGTCTAGACCGGATCAGACAACTACTGAGGGAGTTGGATTGGGGGGGGGGGGGGCTTGTGGTTTTGTGGTTTGTGGAGGCTTGTGGTTCGCCTAGAGTTGACAGATTGGAGCGGGACCGGGCAGGCAGACAGTCGAAGCCCTACGAGTCATTTTACGAATCCAGGAGCTTTAGGGGAGTTACAGGGGTATTCATGGATATCTTGTGATTTGCATAACTCTCACATGCGCGGTCCGATCAGGATTGAACTTGATAGTTGGCGAGAGCACATTTCTTAGATCTTCCATTTGTGCGTTCGGCGGTATGAGATCCTCCTGAAATACATGCTATCTACCTTTGCAAGTGCTAAATGAGCTTTCTGCTCTTGTTATTTTCTTGTGTGGATGTCGGAAACGAACAAATCGCTAACAGTGAGCACGAACAACTTGTCCTGGTTGGAAATAAGTTAGTATTTTCTTCATTATAAAACTAACGGAGCCTATAGTGGTCAGGTAGTGAGAGTAGGATTCGTGCAAGCAGTACTTGTCGAACGAGCTTACATTAATATAAAAAACGAGCCTGATTCTCCGTCTTCGTTATCAAAGGTAATGGGATTATGCCTATCTTACGAGAATGGGAAATATACTCGATATCCTCTTTGTCTGTTCGATTAGCTGGATAAATTTTCCGCCTCGGTGGTGATTGCGATAAGATAAAGTAGTTCAGACTTCTTTGTAGGCTAAGGAGATAGTAGAGGAAATTGGCGGTTTCTTGTTGCTAATCTGTCATTTGCGCCTTATCCGAGCAAGTGAGAGTAGGCTAATCTTTCGAACCAGCGAGTAGGTCCCAGCACCAAAAGATATCAGATTATTGTTTTGTTTCTTCCTGAACTGGAAGTCAGAGACAGAGGAGGACTATAAATACTCGGTCAGCTGGCTGGGAATGATGCATGAAAATTGCCTAGGAGATTCTACATCGATATATCGGCGTTGAGGGGCAGGTTCGTTGAGGAAGAGGTTGATTGCAGGTTCGTTTCTCCATTGCCAAGAAGCGATAAATGAAGGATGTTTATGCTACCGTTCTCTTCGTTTTAATTCGTGTTGCAACCTTTTCACCTTTTTGGCTCCTCCTCTCAGAAGTGTTACTGTTATAGGCTATGTAGATCATAATTGTCTGTACGAATTGTTGCTGAATTCCATCAGGTTTCCCACCGAAATATATTGCTGTTAAAAAAAAGAAGAAAAAAACAGTTAGGCTAATCCCAGCGGCTGCGTGCAATCATGATATATCCCTGCTTAAAATTCTGATCACCTCTGGGATTACAGCTACACAAACCAACAAAGGTCAGATTGTCTGTTAGCCCATTGAAGAGATTTAGTCAGGATTGTATTGTCATTTGCATTTTATTTTGCAGAAATTAGTTGTGAAACCAGACCAGCTCATAAAGCGAAGGGGGAAATTGGGATTGATCAGGGTCAACACCGACATCGACGGCGTCAAGCAATGGGTTGGTGACCGAATAAACAAAGATGTCCAGGTTGGCAAAGCAACAGGGAAGCTGCGGAATTTCATCGTTGAGCCCTTCATTCCTCATGCCGAGGTAGGTTCCTCCCCCTCCTAGGAGCTTGTCAGTATTCCTCGGCATCGCCGCCGCAGGGAAGTCTCAATTATTGTTACAGGCGTTTGAGAGGGGTGAAAGTTGTCTTGGCTTGCAAGAAATCCGTCTTGTATATCAGGGCTAAAATAGATAGATAGATATTTTTAATGATCCAACTCGTAGCGCCGACATGGCACTAAATACGTCAACCATTACATTTAATGTGTTATGCTTAAATATGTACAATTATTGCATAAAAGAAAATAAATCGCTTGGAATTCACTTGTTTCTTGTTAATTTTCTCAGTAAAATATGGTACAATATGAATCTAGGAGGTGTTTCTACAAGTAATGAAAGCGGGGCCATATAACTATTTGGTTTAACTTTAGAGGCATGCAGGCTGATTTGAATAAACTATGAAGACCAGAGGGATATATCAGCTTTTGTTACAGGCTGTTATTGAGACATCCCGTAGCCCTTTGCTCTGCAGTAGTCTTCCTATTTTATTTCCTCCCTTTGTCACCTGTTTTTCTATTTAACTCTTTGGTCTCCATCGCCATCATTGATTTCCCGGCATCGTGACATAGGTCACTCGGTCTTTATCCCGCAGCTCCAGTTAGCTGCTGTGCTGATCCAAGGTTAGGCTTTGATGTATTTCATTCAAAGTGGCTACGGAATGAGTCCGTAGCTAAAGAGAGGTCCGAGGAGGACCTCTGTTACAATAGACTTTATGATAAGAATTAGTTATACATTTTGTTAGGAACCCAGGAGTGTTTTACCTTACATTTACATTGTGTTCACTTGTGTGAACCATCAGGGGCGTCATTAGCCTTTTACCTTTGGGGGGGAGGGCGTCCGGTTCGCGCCGACGGACTCAAAAATGTGCCGACAAAACACGCCGTTGCCGCTACGGCGTACATTTCCCGCCACAACAGAATAGAACCGGGGTAAAACTAACTGTAATGCATCAGTTGACATTATTCCTTTGATGTAATTTCGTATATTAAAGTTCACATATTTGGCTTTTCATTTTAGCTTTTATTAAAAAGCGAAGCTTCCAACGACTGTATCAAGGACAAGTTAAACTAAGCGCCGCAGGAAATTTTTTTTAGGTCTGCCTTTTAACGAAAAAAATTAGCCATACCTACCATACAAGTTCTAGCTTTTAACGTGTTTCAGACCCCCACGAATTTCAACGCCAATTAAATGAAACACCGTTCTTCCAAATAAAGAATAACTTACTACAAAATGCGCCAGCGAAATTTTGTGTAAACTAACTGTAATGCATCAGTTAAGATTATTCCTTTGAAATAATTTCGTATATTAAAGTTCACATATTCGGCTTTTCATTTTAGCTTTCGCTAAAAAGCGAAGCTTCCAACGACTGTGCCAAGACAAGCTAAACCAAGCGCCGCAAGCGAAATTTTTTAAATCTGCCTTTTTTCGGAAAAATTTAGCTATAGTGCCATACAATTTTCGGCTTTTAATGTGTTTCAAACCCCAAGAATTTCTATCCTAAAACTGAATGATACAGCGTTCTTCCAAATAGAGAATACTACAAAATGCGCCGCAGGCGAAATTTTGTGTAAAACTAACTGTAATGCTTCAGTTGAGATTGTCCCTTTGATGTAAATTCATATGTTTAAATTCATATATTCGGCTTTTCGTTCCACCTTTCGCTAAAAAGCGAAGCTTCCAACGACTGTACGCAGAACAAGTTAAACTAGGCAACGCCGGCGAAATTTTTTTTAAATCTGTATTTTTTCCGAAAAAATTTGCGCCAGATAAATGTTTGCAGAATTTAATTTCTTACGTATACCCGATGTGCTGACAAGAATACCGACCCCCGACAAAAGCATTCAGAATTCGATTTCTTCTGTGATTTGCCCGACAAGACCGTAAAGAACTTTATGTTTTACGTGTAAATAGAAGCCGATGTACCGACGGGAATATCGACGCCCGACAAAACCATCGAGCATTTGATTTTTTCTGTGTTTTGCTCGACTAGACTGTACAGAACTTGATTTCTACGTGTAAATATAACACCTTGTTGAGAGATTTGAACTTCACGGGTGCGCCCGACAAAGTTTGCATAATTTGATTTCTTACGGATAAGTAGAACCTAATGTGCCGACGAGGATTTGATACAGAATTTGATCTTTTACGTGTAAAAAGATCCCGATGTGCCGACGAGAATACCGACGCCCGACAAAACCATCGAGCATTTGATTTTTTCTGTGTACAAGAACCCGATGTGCCGACGAGTCGACCGACGCCCGACAAAAACATAGAAAATGTATTTCTTCTGGATTCCTTATGTATATAAAGAAACCGATGTGCCGACGAGAATACCGAGGCACGACAAAAGCATGCAGAATTTGATTTCTTCTGTGTTTTGCCCGACGAATGTTTGCAGGATTTCATTCGCCCGACAAAAGTACTTTCTCAAGACCTTTGGGGGGGGGGAGTCCCCCCCCTCCCCCCATAGTGACGCCCCTGGCTGTACCAAGAACAAGTTAAACTAAGCGCCGCATGCGAAATTTTTTTAATCTGCTTTTTTTCGGAAAAAATTAGCTATACCTACCATACAAGTTCTAGTTTTTAACGTGTTTCAGACCCCCATGAATTTCAATCTAAAACGCCAGCTTAATGAAACACCGTTTTCCAAATAAAGAATATTACAAAATGCGCCGCAGGCGAAATTTTGTGTAAGCTACCTGTAATGCATCAGCTCAGATTATTCCTATGGTATGATTTCGTATATTAAAAGTATTTGGCTTTTCATTTTAACTTTCGCTAAAAATCGAAGCTTCCAACGACTGTACCAATTACAAGTTAAACTAAGCGCCGCAGGGGAAATTTTTTTAATCTGCCTTTTTTCGGAAAAATTTAGCTATACCTACCATACAAGTTCTAGTTTTTATCGTGTTTCAGACCCCCATGAATTTCAATCTAAATCGCCAGCTTAATGAATCACCATTCTCCCAAATAGAGAATCATACAAAATGCGCCGCAGGCAGAAATTTTGTGTAAAACCAACTGTAATGCTAACTTTGATGTAAATTCACATATTCGGCTTTTCGTTTCAAGTTTCGCTAAAAAGCAAAGCTTCCAACGACTGTACCCAGAACAAGTTGAACTAAGCAACGCCGGCGATATTTTTTTAAATCTGTATTTTTTCCGGAAAGGTTTACGCCCGACATATGTTTCCAAAATTCGATTTCTTACATATAAAAAGACCCGATGTGCCGACAAGAATAACGACGCCCGACAAAAGAATTCAGAATTCGATTTCTTCTGTGTTTTGCCCGACAAGACTGTAAAGAACTTTATTTTTTACGTGTAAATAGAAGCCGATGTACCGACGAGACTTGAACTTCCCGGGTGCGCCCGGCAAAGTTTGCAGGATTTAATTTCTTAAGTACAACCCGATGTGACGACGAGTCGACCGACGCCCGACAAAAGCATAAAAAATGTATTTCTTCTGGATTCCTTATTTATAAAAACAACCCGATTTGCCGACGAGAATACCGAGGCGCGACAAAAGCATTCAGAATTCGATTTCTTCAAAATTTTGCCCGACAAATGTTTGCAGGATTTCATTTCTTGCGTAGAAAAAGAACCCGATGTGCCGACGAGTTGACCGACGCCCGACAAAAACATTAAAAAATTTATTTCTTTTGGATTCCTTATGTATAAAAAGAACCCGATGAGCCGACGAGGATACCGAGTCACGACAAAAGCATGCAGAATTCGATTACTTAAGTGTTTTGCCCGACAAATTTTTGCAGGATTTCATTTCTTGCGTATAAAAGAACCCGAAGTGCCGACGAGTCGACCGACGCCTGACAAAAGCATACAAAATTTTATTTCTTCTGTGTTTTTTTTTTTTTTTAATTTATTTCTTTTGGATTCCTTATGTATAAAAAGAACCCGATGAGCCGACGAGGATACCGAGTCACGACAAAAGCATGCAGAATTCGATTACTTAAGTGTTTTGCCCGACAAATTTTTGCAGGATTTCATTTCTTGCGTATAAAAGAACCCGAAGTGCCGACGAGTCGACCGACGCCTGACAAAAGCATACAAAATTTTATTTCTTCTGTGTTTGCCGGCGCTTCGCGCCGACAAACAAGTGAACTTTCGCCGGGCTTCGCCCGACGAAAGTACTTTCTCAAGACCTTTGGGGGGGGGGGGGCGGTCCCCCCCTCCCTCCCCCATAGTGACGCCCCTGTGAACCATCTATCAACGGTTCAATTAACTATTGTCGTAATGTTCCATCTAGGCTAGTAGGCCCCGGGCTTGACTTGACTGGAAAGTCTAATATAACAGAGGTATGCAGCTTCGCTAGGATGTGTGAACCAGCTTGATTAGGAATTGCTCATAGAATTCCCGAGGCTTTCCCTTGCCTCTTATGTCCTGACTGGTCTTGGGGATAGTGGGCACCTACGGGGTCTGACGAATGGTATATTAGAATAATAAGTATCAAAACTAGCTTTCTTTCGAGCTTTTGGGATCAGTATTAGTAAGAACAACCCCATCCTTTCATGATTCACCAACATCCTCTTTGTTGCTTTTCAAGACTAATATCATCTGGACTTATCTGTTTAACCTTCTAGAGCTTGGGGTTTGATATTTGAGGTTTGCTACTACGCAGTAAACAAAATAGGAAATTGATCTGAAGCCTGGAGCGAGAGGTGATTTGTAGAGGATTCTGAGATGATGTTAAGTGTTGACTGTTGCGACATATTATTTGGATCAGGTTATAGCTAAAGAAACGAATAAAGTAAGTGTGAAAGAACAGGAACCGGCCTCCCTAAACGAAAGACCACGCTTCGAAGATTGAATATGCCCCGCCGTTCGGACGCTACCTTGTAATGTTCTTAAGTCGGACGTAGACTGCCGGCCCGAGTACCAACATCGAGACAACATCAGAAATCCGAGCCAGTGAAAGTAAAGAGTAATAACCTCATCGGTTCACAGAATGTTTTCAGCCCACACCCCAGGAGCCTCCAGCAGAATATCATGCCACGGGCAAATCCGACCAATCTCGTTACAGAGATGCGTAGTTACCATGCTTACTACGCTCCCGAGCATGGTAGGCAAATAGTAACTATTAGTTACTATTTCGAGAAGGTTGGAACGGTCAGCGTAGTAACTTTCTACGAGGTTGGAACGAAAATAGTAACTAATAGTTACTATTGTTAGAAGGGTGGAACACGCTCTTGGTTTCACTAAACCTCGCCACTACCATCCTCTTGACAATGATGTTAAAAAGAGAGGCCTCAATTCTCGCCTACCACCCATACCACTCCCTCAACAAGACATTCGAGATGGGTGAAAGTTGTCTTGGCATGGTCGAAATGCACCTCGTGTATATGAGCGGAGACGAAACGTCACCGGAGGAAGAAAATGAATGAAGGAAGGAAGGATTTATAACGCACTGCCCAAGGGCATCAGTGCAGTAGAAAAGGACAAAGAAATATAAAATATTCACAAAACACGCAAAATTTTTTTCCATAAAGGTTATTCACCAAATTTAGAATCACATTGATGGAGTCATGCACAGGTAGGTTTCCAATCGCACTCTCAGAAGTTTCATAACAGATTGCGCATAACACTTTCAAGAATAACACCTTTTCACTTAGAAATAAAGTGTTATGACCAATTAAGTTTACACTATTTCGTGCCTAGATCTCCAACAACACCTTCAATTGGTAAAAATACTAACCGGAACGAAAGAAACATAACATATAACTCTCTCAACAAGACATTCGAGATGGGTGTTATCTATTGAAACCGCGCATCTTGCTGTTGTCGTTATGTAACTTCTGACAGTGTAGATTTTTACCTATTGAAGGTGTTGTTGGAGATCTGGGCACGAAATAGTATAAACTTAATTGGTCATAACACTTTTTTTCGAAGTGAAAAGGTGCTATTCTTGAAAGTGTTATGCGCAGTCTGTTATGAAACTTCTGACAGTACGGAGAACACAAATTAGAGGAGATGTTTTCAAGCGTCAACTATGGGTTGGAAATTAAAAAATGGCGAACCAGGTAGCGGTTCCGCGTGCGCCGCGGTAAGTAGAGCAGAAATCTCAGATATTTGAAGTATGCCGAGCGTATGCGTCGAAAGTCTTTTTTTCTGAGTATAGAATAGTCCAGCAAGGAAGCTTACATACGGTGCTCAAAAGGCAGTATTAACTTCCCAAGCCCAGGTCTGTTATACCTCGAACGGTTCGGAACAGTTTTGCATTAACCAATTCTATATCCTGTATTTACAAAGACTGATTTTAAGCAAATGAGGGTGGATTATTTTCGATACTGCAAATTCCTTTTGCACTTACCCAGATCGGTCCGAAGTAGACGCCTCGTAGATCGTTACGGAGCTAGTGAAATCTTGTGTTCGCTGGAAAATCTGCAGACCAATATTGGTGCTGACGCGTGTTTCCGCCTAGGTGCGCACCACGGCCTCATCCGGCTTTTTCATTGAGTGTTTTTTTGTTGTTGTGTGTTATATGTAGTATTATCTTTATTTCTTTTCTTTTCTTTGATTACTACACTATCTTAAATCTGTACAGTGGGTTACAAATAAATATTATATTATTATATTATTAATTCCATTAGCGGCCGATTTGACGGCTTCCTCGCAAATCTTTCGCATGGTTTGCGCAATCGTTATCCCAAGCCATCGAATTTTTTCATCTGTTACGGTAACATTATTTCAAACATTCAGAGAGGGTTTCCGCGGAGCAGCAGGAGCGTTGAAGCACACGTACTGACATTCACTAGCGTTGATGGAAAGGCCAATCTCGCCTAGGTATTCGTTCAGGCTAGCAACGTTTTTTTCAAGGCCCTTCCTGGATCGGCTAATAAAGAGGACATCGTCGGCATATTTCGGGTCGCTGACATTCGATGACCCGGAAGTTAAAAGTTGGCCTAAGCTTTCTTAGGCATTTAGAAATCGAACATTTAAAAATCTGTGGCGATAGAGGGGCTACATAGCTATTCCGGTTACATTCGAAAACAAGGGTGAAGTTTTAAAGATCCAGGAGTTATCCATTGGTACCATCTTCCCTCATGCTTGCAAACTCGTATTATTTCCATCAATACTGCAGGGTTCTTTTGGACAGTCTTTGAGGTTGAAATTGCGACTCTTTTCAGAGCGATGAGACCTACGTCTGCATCTATTCACATCGGCACGCCGACACAATCCTCTTTTACCATCAAGGTGGCGTCGACATCGGAGATGTGGATGAGAAGGCTGTAAAACTCGACGTGCCAGTTGGCTCAAGTGTCTCGGAGGAGGAAATAAGGAGCAAACTCCTGGGGGAGCTGGATCCTGCCAAACAAGAGTAAGTAACAAAACAAGGAAAGGTATTTGTCTTGTTTCAGTCATATCGTGATGTCCTTAAAGGACCTGTCTTACCTATAATACTAACGTTACCTACTTCCATAATCACTCCATATATTTCTAAACCCAGAGACCCCAATTTCGTACGGTACATTCTAACCCCTCTAACAGAAGCACGGTGATTTTCTCACTTGCCGTGTTTTGCTACCACCCTGTCGACGGTTGTCTGCGAGAAGTTTTTCCATCAGAAAACCGGTTATGTAAATTGTTTCAAGGCAACGGGTCTCGGAAAAGGCCTAAAACAGCCAAAACCGTGGTTTATTCGTTGAAAGCACAGCCTAGTTTTAAAGTATTGAAATATTTTAAAATACTGTAAGTTGAAGGGTAAATAGTGCTAGGGGTCCTTTAAAGGATCCGTGCCTGTCTCATCTCCCGTTCTGCATCTTCAGTCATTGGATGTTGTTCAACGAAAAGGAAACAAGTGGAAAATAATCCGACGATCCAATAATTTCAGAACGTGCTTTCGCTGACGTTCCGAACAACAACTTTGCTTAGACCGAACATTTCGAAATAAAAGGTACGCCAGAGTTTTAAGTGCGACTGTAAGCCCTCTACGTGATTTACTGGGATTTTTGCACGAACTTTCGGCTTCACGTGAAGATTGCCTATACGGCAATTATGAATCAGTTGGGCGCAAGCACCCACGTTGGCAGCTCAAAATAGATAGGCTATAAGCGAGTAAGTAATTTATTTCTGACCCGCCATTGTCAAAACCGTTGTATGTAAAAATAAAAGAAAGAAATCAAATAAAACGCAACACAAACAAATACAGTAAACAGTTTTTCATTCTTCGCCCAGAAAAGAGTGTAGATAATTTTTGGCAGAGCCGACGAAATTTCCAAAAGTGTGACGCTGGCATCTTTAACTTGGAACTGCTCCGTTGGCATGTGGCTGTGGCATAACTTTTTGCAACTCCTTCTTGTGGAAGGAGCGCAAAAAGAGCTGTCTAAATTTCATAAGGCTTTCCGATTGTAGAGCCCACGGTTCGGAACGATGGGTCCATAAGCGGTACCGGTAGGGATAGATTTACATACGTCTTGAACAACCGAAGAGCAAGTTTTGAAAGGGTAGGTCTGAAGGCCAAGCCATCGTAGAAAGTCGGTCGGGCTGATGATGAAAAAAAGAGACAACAGACAAAACCAGACAAAAGGAAAAAAAATAGCTGATAGATGAATAAGAAGTAAAAAAAATACAGTTAGATATTTTCTTTCAGTTTTTTTGTGCTATTTCTGCCTAAAAATCAGAGACTTTTTCAGGAAGGAAAGGTGGATCCGTTACACTATAATTTCTGACCCATCGTATAATTCATAACAAACTAGTTGCCGTGACGACAAGCTAAGAGCTTAACACCAAATGTAATAATAAATAAAATAAAAATAAAGTTAAGGGTTGATTGCTTTTTCTGTTGGTTTAGAATAACGATGGCTTGATTTGGGACAGAAAGAAAAGGTACCGTATTGTTTTCTGTAATTATCCCTAGTATGGCTTCTCCCTTGTTTTACGCATATGTGTTCACTCCTTCAATCTTACCACTTGCAATGCCTGTAAGCACCGTTCAGTTCCTTATGAGGATTCCTAATCACACCTTCTTTTCAGGCGTGTTGCCAAATTTATTCACTCCCTCTACGATGCCTACGTCAAGCTGTATTTCACGTACCTTGAAATCAATCCCCTGGTTGTCACCAATGATGAGATCTTCGTATTGGACTTGGCAGCGAAACTCGACGCGACTGCCGATTTCCTTTGTCGCACCAAATGGGGCGAAATTGATTACCCGCCCCCATTCGGACGGGATGCCTATCCCGAAGAGGCCTATATTGCTGACCTCGACTCCAAGAGCGGAGCCTCCCTAAAGGTTATAATCGTTTTACCTCTTGAGTAGGATTGATATTTGTTTTTTATGGCGCCTGTCCTCCGGACGAGTGCTGTATATCGATCACTTTTTCTGTCGGTCGGTCCGGTGTTCCTGATTTAGGGTACTTCCAGATGTGCTAGGACGATGAAACTTGGCAGGCGTATTAGGGACCCGACCAAACTAACTTGGAAATAGTCACTTCCCCAATCCGACCATCGTGGGGTGAGTGGAGGGAGGGGGAATTCGGAATCTTGAGGTATATATAACTTCCGTGACGCTTAGGTGAGTTAGTAAGAACCGGATTATATTGTTGAAAATGTGTTTATTCGATTCATTTGGATTATATTTAATGGAAGTTGGTTCTGCTAGGCCTCATCTTTGTATTAACCATAGCCCATTAGGCTTTTTCGTGGTAATAAGTATTATTGTCATCACCATAGCCAATCCGAGAGGCCCGTGCGGCATTCATTTCCGGGGGCAGGGACCGGTCAGTCAGATAACTGCCCGCTGCGGCGGAGTTTGCTAGCCAAAAAGGAATGAATCTGTGTTTTGTTCAGGGCGTTTCAGAGGCAGAATGTAATAGTCGTGGACCCGTGGTCTGGGAAATTTCTTGATAAGACCTTGTTGACGTCTTAACGTGGTCCTTTGGGTACATGGTAGATTATTTCGCGAGGCTTTAGCAGTGAGCTACAGTGAAATTTCCACATTGGCCAACGTTGATGACTAGAAGAAATGATGATTATTTTGTAGAGCACTCAATAGTATCATCTGTAAACGTAGGCTACCGAACTAATGACGTTTTTATTCTAGCTGACCATTTTGAACAAATCCGGACGGATTTGGACCATGGTTGCCGGTGGCGGTGCTTCTGTGATCTACAGTGACACGATCTGTGATCTTGGTGGTGCTAGTGAATTAGCCAACTATGGTGAATATTCTGGTGCACCAACGGAGCAGCAGACATATGAATATGCGAAAACGCTTCTTAGTCTAATGACACAGGAACATCACTCTGAAGGAAAGGTAGGGAGCCAAGTTAGATGATAGTCGGCGGGCGCTACACGCTATTTAGGAATTACGGTTCGAAGTCTCGATTCAAGATATTTCTAGCCGGGAATCTCGCTTCTTGCCAAGAAGGACTGAAGTGTCGCTAGAGAAAATCCTAGCTGATTTATCCGTGTTGAATCATGTTATATATAGCTGAAGGCCTAAACTGTAGCAGGACACTGCTTTGACGTCTGACGATCGTTTTATTTTCTGCCGAGAAATCGCAATGTCAATTCGCGAAGAAGACATATTTTATTTTATTTTCAATGTTTTGGTTAAAAATAAAAACCTACCTACCTACCTACCTACCTAAAGGAGGGAAGATATGTTAGGTCCAGAGTTCAGTACAATATGTAATTTTATCTACCTGTAGTTCTGGCCTGTACATGTAGTGGAGCCTCTTGTAGTCGTCCATCCATACTTCCACGATTCTCGCAGTGTTCAAGCCGTGCGTATCCTTGTTACCGGGGAAGGAGTAGGGGTGGAACGACAAAAACGAAGACAAACCTTCGTGTAAATAGTCCATTTTACTCCGGAGCATGGCTAGAAAACACTGCAAGCGCAAAAAACACAAGATGCAAAGTTGTTTCCTGTTCAAAGAGTTTCATTCGAGGGAATTTAGTCACCGGGCCGCGAGAACATTTTGTTAAAGCACAACTCTTACTAGAAATGATCTTTTCTCTATAAAATGGATCAGAACGAACGTTTTCGAAAATACCGTTGCTTTTCACCCGAAAATAGCGATTCTCTTGTTAGCGCATGTCGATTATATCCAGCCTTCCTGCTCTCCGACTCGGCAGCTGGGCGCAAAAGATTTGAAAATTGAACGTGCCTTGGTTAAAAAGTGCGAAAACTAAGCAAATAAACGAAGTAATAAACAGTAGATTATCACATCCTCATGTGTGAAAGAGTTATCAGCGGACAATGAAGATTCCGGCAAACTTTTCGTTGGGTGACGGGAAAACTCGGCAAGGCCGAAAAAGCGCTAAAAATTCGTAGTTACGAAACGAAACAACGGAGAAAGGTGGGAATTTTAGAAGCTTATAATTCCATATGGGAGCTAAGTATATTATGAAAGGCAGAATAAGCAAGAGGGTCCTTTAAGTGTTTCATTTGACCTTGAATCTCCAAATAAGAATGGATTAAACACGACCGGCATTTATGGTCATTGACGCTTGCTTGAAACTTTAATCTTTGGGATGAGAACGAGAAATTCAGACATTACATCATACCAGAATGATCCTTCTGCCATCTTCTTTCGGTATTTTCTTATTCAGTGGTTGAATATGAAACCTTTTATAAAATGAAGTAATTTCCCAAGAATGATGCTCGTTAATTTCAGCGCCTGAAGTCTTACACAGTCGCAGAAAGATGGTTCTCGGTTGGGAAATGTTGAGGAAGGGGGAATCCGGAAATTACTGACTTCTGTAGGTTGCGAACAGATGGTCCGATTCAAGTGAAACTTTGTGTCTGATAAGAACTGATGACCTAGATATGCAAAGCATGTGTCTGAACCCTTTGCGGCCATGGTTGGGGGGGGGGGGGGGGGATCAAACGGATGGGCCGAATGGGATGCAAGTTGGACAGTACCAAGTTCACTTGGCCTAGATTTGTCATTTGGCGTCCGAACCGGATCCGACCAAAGTAGGAGGAGGATGAAGCGGGAACCGGAAGTTTGAAGATATGCTCCGACTCGAGTTGAACTTGATGGACGGGAAGAGGAGATGTTAGAGATGCGAAGTTTATGTTTCCGAGTCGTATTCGGCCACAGGATCGGGAGTTAGAGGGGGAGTCCCGGAAATGTTGTGGCTCGCATAGGGGTTAAACGAGGGGAGTGATTTGAATGAAACTTGTAGTAAAGAGACCGTATGCTTTAGATGGCATATTCTAGGGTCCGGACCGGATCCGAGCACGGTGGGGAGGGGTACCGGAATTTCTGGAAAAATGCTCAGATTTAATTTCTCGTTTCTCACACCACCTACTCGGAAAACCCGTTAAAAATGCGTTACTTTTTTGTCCGTTATCCACGAATAATTGATTTCAGCGAATGAACTTATTCTTTCGGATTTGTGTTACGTCTATGTGCCGGACCCTCTAGGCTTGAAATAACAAATTTAAGATGTAAGTCATTTCCTAAAAATAAAATAAAAATGTCCGATTTCTTGCAAGACACATCCTAAAATTATTTTCTTACTTTTCTACAGGCGTAGCTTCTGGAAATGCAGACCTTTGTTGAAATTCAGATTTCTGCGTCTGGATGAATTTTTCGTTGTCATGCAAGCAGCTCATGGTCTGAACGTTATTACTAGAGCCTCAGGTGAAAAAATACAAATCCCTTCAGTGAGTCAGAATATTCCAGTATATACGAATATCAGAAGTAAAAATAAGCTGCTGTCAGTTAAGCTTTAAACCATTTTAGCTACATGTACCGACAAGGTGAGACTTGGAAGTCCCTCCCACCATAATTGGAAGACATTATTCCTAACGCACAGCCTCGTGAGGGATAGAAAGGCGTCGTGTGTGACCTGGCCCTATGCGCCTTTGATGGTGGTCTGAGATAATCACTGGGAGAAAGTCTGTAAAAAAGTGACGCATGCATTGTCAAGAATTTCGTACTTCTTAAACCAAAAACTGTGAAGGAAAACCGAGGGGTCCGATACACCTTCCATCCAGAAAATTAATATATGCTGGGTCGTGGATAATACCATCGGCTGATTTTGTCTTCCTTAGTATTATTGTCAGTTAAACGGATTTTTTTTTCATTTCACTATATTTTGGACTCTTCTCTTGCTCTTTTCTACATCTTCTCCTCAGGATAAAAGTGCAAGTTGAACTTTGAATTTTCGTTGAAGCCTGAAACCTTTTTTCCAGGTCTTGATAATTGGTGGCGGCATTGCGAACTTCACTAACGTGGCGGCCACATTCAAAGGAATCACAAAAGCTCTCATCGAGTGCCAAACGAAACTGGTTGAATACAACATTTCAGTCTTTGTTAGACGCGCTGGTCCCAACTACCAAGAAGGTCTAAGGTAAATATGAAAAAATCCTTGATGCCAGTTTTGAGTGACGCAGTCAATCCACCAGATGATGTTGCCCTGTTAGTAGCAAGTGTTGCTTCATGACGGAACTGGCAAGAGATGCCATGGGGATCGACTAAAGAGGCACGGCACGGCAACACATAGTGTAGGAGGCAAAAGTGCTAAAAGAGGCACGAAAACTAAAAGGGTCCTTTGAGGCTTCAGAGTGAGGGGCAGGAACAATGTTCTAATGTGCCTTCTTTTAGGCTCTGGATTTACGAACTTTCACTTACTTGTCTACTTGTACTACTTGCTAATCTGTTTTATTACTCGTGCCTCCTGGCGCCGCGCCGTGCCTCTTTTTAGTCGATCCCGATGCCATGTTAGCTAGGGATTTCCCTAAAAGGAACAAACATTTTCCGTGGAGTCTAGATAACTGAGTGGAAAGTCTTTTAACAACTAGAAAGCCCGTAAAACAACTAGAGCTTCTTTCATAATAAAACACTTTGCTCCGGGGGTGTGGAATTCAATACCTGAGGTAAGGGTTGCGTCTACCCTTTCAGCTTTCAAGTCACAGGCAAAGTGCTTTTTCTTATCGAAAATATAATTTCCTTTCTTCTTTTTTCCTTCCTTTTTTTGTGGGGGGGTGGGGGCAAGGGCGATGATGGAAGATCGTTCGTTAGTGGATTTTCTTGTCAGTTTGTTATGCCTTCATTCTTATTTTCTTCTTCTTCTTTTTTTCTCTCCTTCTTTTTCTTTTTTTGATTTGTTTGGTTGGTTTCCCTTAAGACTATATGAATAAAGAATAAGCCCCGCCCATTGCCAGGCCTTCTGTTAGGCCTTATGGTGGGGCCACAAAGAGTTAATGGTGTTTTTATTGTTTATGAATAAACTAAACTGAAACTGAAACTTTGTTGGAACAGCGGAACTATTTTACACGCTTCATGGAGATTTCTCGTGTGCTCTTGACTATGATACTGACTTCCGAACTGTGATTTTTGGAGAAAAGTTCTTGTAGCACCAATGGAATGTCACCATTGATGAAACGGAGAAACAAAAAATGTGCTAAGTTTCTGTTATTTTCTGACGGATATTTTTCATAGCGTTGTTCAGGCGAGCGGGGGTTTTCAAGGTTTACTTAGTCTCGTGAAACTTTAATGCATAAGCTTTCTGTACCTAGGATTATTCGCGACGTCGGTGCATCACTGGGCATTCCCTTCTTCGTCTTTGGTCCTGAGACCCACATGACCGCTGTCGTTGGAATGGCCCTTGGCAAGAGACCCATTCCCAGGAGTTGTGAGACCGAGCCAACCACAGCCAGCTTCCTCCTACCGGGAGGGCAGGCAAAGACCGTAAGCGTTAACCTTTTTTTGGGGGTGGGGGGGGGGGTGTCTTTACGGATTTGATTTCAGTCTGCATCTTTCTAGTTCAAGATCCGCAATAAACTCATGAGCTTTCGAAGCATGACGTCATGAATATTCACTTCCCCTTGAGCTGTCCTACGCGCGCTTTCGTCAAATACGGTTACTTTCCAGTCAAAGCCGAAACATTTGAACCAATTGGTTCTGTCGTCAGTCGGAAGTTCAACGGCTGCGAAAAAAATACTCTTGTATATAACGTAGCAGTGTGAACTAGGGGAATTCGCCTCTTACCAAATGGCACTGAAACCTACCGGGAACTTGCTGAGGTGCCAAGAAAACTTGTTAAATCACAAAAATTGTACTGCCAAAAATGGCCGAGCTTTCTCAGGGCTTTAACAAACGAAGCATCGATACTCAGGAACTTAAAACAAATTACTCCGCCAGTGAAATCGTCAGAGTGCCGGTATCTACGATCGTTCAGTCCATACTTTATTAGAATAGAGTTTTATTTTTCAAAAGCTGCTGTCACAGCGTTACCGCCCTTTTCGTCGTAAAAATTGATGAATAACATAACACACCATTAGTCTATAATCTTAGAAAAAAAAAAAATTCAATTTAGTGTCTAAAAATTCAATTTGGTGTCTAAAGTGTCCCGAGAAATTTATAGAGGCGAAAGCCTTATTATTGCAGTTAAATTATATTATAATCTTGTCACGAATTTTTTCAGCTCTCCCGTTTTCCATTTCACATTGTCTTGTTTTAAAGCAGTAAGTAAGTAATTCATTTATAACCCACCATTTTGAAAAAGCGGAGTAAATGAAAGAAAATAAATAAAACACAAACACTCAGAAAAGACACTTAATTTTCAATCTTCGGCAGTGATAAGTAGATTGATTGAAGTTGTGGATTTAAGGGTTCAGATTTCCAGGATTTCCAGGGTTCAGATTTCCAGTAGCCTTTTTAAGGCTAGATGAGAAAGTAATTTTGTGCTTCAAAGAGGATATGAAAATTGTGCTGTATAGCCTCCATCTTTTTTTTTTTACAGTCGAGTCTGTATTGATTTATTCTTTCTCTTAGCTGTTTGAAGCGATTGAAAGCCGGTCTCTTTGTCGTCAAACGGCAGAGTGTACGGTAAATTGCACGCGAAATGCTTGAGATCGTTTTACGTAAATAACAAGTGCGTCTAGTCTGTGCCTCTGGTCGATAGAATAGATTCTTAAACTACTAATACTTCGCTCTAGGTGACTCGATTGGCAACATCCCTCGTGAGTGAATATTTAATGTTTGAAAGGCCTTGCTATGCCCAAGAATACACAAAGCCGAGAATTTCTAGTTCACCAGAAACGGAATGATTCTTACTCTAAACGCTTCTCGATGCGTCTTGTGCAATACCCTCTAAGAGAATCAACACACACACAACACAAGTTTAGTGAGCTGGGGAGCACGCTGAAGTTCATTTTTCCTACGCGAAGAATTCTTGCAGCACTTCTGATCGTACCGGCAGTACATATCCCACCTCACAGGTTATGTCGGCTCGAGATGAGATGCGAATTATCTCTGAGGCTTGTGTATTCTTGGTATGTCTTTAGTCCGCGTTATGCACCTTTTGGGGACCCGTTTGAAAGCTGGAAAGCTGTGTGGTCCGTTCGCCTTTTGGAATTGCTTGCTAAGGGCTATTGCTGGAGTTTGCATTATTTTTCCTTTGGTCCGATTCAAACAACCGAAAGCTCAAACATCGTTCTTCTAAGGAGGTCGATTCGAGGTTAAAACAGCTAACCAGCTTTTTGGAACCTATGACTTCGTAAAAGTTGTCCGTCCGTCTGTTAGCACCATAACTCTCGAAGGGGTTGAGATATTTTGTTCAAACTTGGCATAAGGACTCTTTGGGTCAAAGAACAGGTCAAGTTCGAAAATGGGCTCTGTAGCCTTATATTTAGGAGTGGGGGATTGGTCCCAAATTAAGGAGACATGCTGAATCTGAATATGAAAATTTTTTCTTGCCGGACAAGTAGTTCACCCGGAATCCGGCAAAAACCGGAAAGTTTGTTAAAAATAAAAGTAAAATAATCTGAAGTTGATTAGAAGTTGGATTTAGGATTAAGGAGGCATGCTGAATCTAAATATGAAATTTATGTTCTTGCCGTACAAGTGTTTGACCAGAATCCGGCAAAACCGGAAAATTTTTGAAAAGTTAAAGTGTAATCTGAAGTTAATTAGAGGTTTGATCTGGAGGTAAGGAGACATGATGAATCCGGATATGAGATTTTTGCTCTTTCTGGACAAGTAGTTCGTCCGGAATCCGGCCACAATCGAAAATTTAGCATGAAGCTTTAAAACCCAATGATATAGTCGATATAGGGTGAGATGACATGCAGTTGCAGCTTTCAACATACTAAAGATCGATTAGAGAGTCGGTATCGAGGTAAGGAGACATGCTGAATCCAGTTTTGAACTTTATTTCGTTGACGGGTAAGCTGGCAAAATTTGCCAAAACCCGGAAATTTGGATCGTAAGGTTCGCCTCTCAGTGCCATCGACTCTTTTGCTCTGCATGAATGGACGCTAAAAGGAGGAATTTGGTCAAGTGGTCAAGCTGGTCTGAAGTCGATAAGAGACGAGATGTTAGAGTAAACATGAATGCTGAATCCATATCTGAACTTGGTTGTAAGTTGTAGCAAAATGTTAAAGGGGTTTGACGAAGACCGGAAATCTACAAGATTCGCTTGTCTGGATCAAGTAGCCTAGTCCAGTAAATATTCAGTATTTGGGATGTCATCGAAGCCTTTATAGTATTCTATTCCAAAAAAGTCCTCTTCATACCACTTCATGTTTACCGTCGAGCCTTGCTTACCCCACAAAACTTATTCCCGTCATGTTTTTGTTTTACTTGGGAACTGTTGTTTCGTCGTGAGCTTGACGGTACAGCATAATAGGTCGTGGTAAAGTCCTTGCGTACCGAGAATCATAAAATCGCTACAGCCCGGGAAAGTGTCGAACTGTTTTAAGCCTTTTCCCAGGTCCATTGATTTCTTGCAAAGACGCGCGTTCAGATAACCGCTTTTTCCCACCAATAGCATGATGCGCGAACACTCTCCGGTAGCACAATGCGCATGGAAAATCGAGACCCCAAAATCGTGAACCCAACGATAGTTACCAGAACATGGTACAATCCCCCGAAAAAACAAAACAAAGATAGTGACCCTGTCTACTAATTTTACGAGGCCCTTCTTTGCGCTCTTTATTGGCCATCTGCATCTCAAACATTGGCGTCGTAGTCGCTCTGGAAAAGCAATGTTCGATATTCTTCGTCTGACGATGACCTTTCTAGGCCCCACCGACACCAAAATCAGGCGCTGGCCAAACACCTCTTCACCGCAATGCATCACAGACTCCATCTACCGTTACGGATGGACCAATGACTAATGGCAAAGCCCACTCTTCGGACCTTTTTACCAGCAAGACCAAAGCCATTGTGTGGGGCATGCAAACACGAGCTGTTCAAGGCATGTTGGACTTTGACTTCGTTTGCAGAAGAAAAGAACCCAGCGTTGTTGCTATGACTTATCCACTGACCGGGGATCATAAACAGAAGTTCTACTGGGGACATAACGAGATCTTGGTTCCCTTGTATAAGAACATGGGGGATTCCATTAAGAAGCATCCGGAAGCCGATGTTTTGATCAATTTTGCCTCGCTTCGCTCGGCTTACGAGAGCACCGTGGAGGCCCTCAGTTACCCTCAGGTCAGTGAAGTTATATTTTTTTTATGGGAGTAGGCGTTTGTGACGTTGTGTACTTGTGCTGGGTTCCGGGGAGCACAATACAATGCATTCAAAATCGGAAGGATTTCCTGGTTGGCCAGAAGAAAAACACCAGTTTTTCAGCAGCTATTGATCTTTAACCTACTGGTTGCAAGGGCCCACACATTTAATTGGACATATATATCCTTTTCCAAGGAAGACGGTTCCAAGGAAGCATTACGGTTCAAATTACGTTAGTAAAGTTCTAGCAGCCTACGACTGCGAAAGATGTCGGCGCACTGACAGCTTGAAGATGGTCTGCTGATTTTAAATTATCGTGGAAGCTCCAGACCTTGGCATTAGGAAAGACAGGGAACTCCGCTGAAGTTGCGTTTTGGAAAATCAAGCTGCCCGCTACCTAGCTTTTGGTCTTTGTCCTGCTTTAAACAGTGAAAATGAGAGTAAACAGACAGAAAATCTGTAGAAAACTAAGAGGATTTGAATACACCGACATGCGACACTTGTAGTAGCAATGATTTGGCAGAACTATCGGTCGAAGTGTTAACAAAGCGGTTGTTTTCACGACAGGCCAACCGTTAGATTGCGGTAGCACTGCGAAAGATAGGGCCTGGGGAAGATTCCTGTGTTTCCACTGGTAAGGTCTTTGGCTCTAAAGAAAGTAGATGTAGAGAGTAGATTGAAATGCCAGTTTAGATGCGAAAATGTCAAGTAAATTTAGTCTGATATAAGTACTATAATAAGTAATAAGTAATAAACCCTTGTGTTCATGGAGCACTGGTTCCCCTTCACGTGTTAAATTCTTCAACGCCTAGCCCAGTGATTTGCATCGCCCCATTTTATCTCCCTGTCACGTCGCCTAGTGAATAATTTGTGCATTCTGTGTTTCATGTAGTCGAAAACTCCCGACTATTAGCTTTCCGTTCTGCTGAAAAAAAATCTTTGAAGGACGTTTGATGTGCGTCAAAGAAGGAAATTTTAAAGGCTGTCAGGCCAAACATTTCCTGGTGTTTCTAGTTTAGTATTGCATTATCTCCTCTACCAAATCAGTCATAGTTTTTGTTTTCACCGCCACGAAAGGTTCCAAAATGGGATTATGTGCCAAGGCAATTCGATTGCATCAGATCAGAACCTAGTTTAAACGTAAATGAAGTTGACAGTCGACATGGTGAATGGAAGTACTGGAAGGAGCAGTTTAGTCAGGACGAAACAAGTACTGTTTTTCCATTCAGATCCGTACCATTGCCATCATTGCTGAGGGCATACCGGAGAATCTCACTCGTCAGCTGATCAAGATGGCTGATGAACGCGGTGTGACGATCATTGGGCCCGCTACTGTTGGTGGAGTCAAGCCGGGATGTTTCAAAATCGGCAACACTGGTGGGATGATGGACAACATTCTCTATTCCAAGCTGTACCGATCCGGAAGGTATGATGTGCTAAATTGTTGACTGAAAGATAACTTAAGATAGGATTTGCGCGGTATCGGTTTTCGATACGGTATACTGAGAAGTATCGATTGTTGTCGGTACGAGACTGTCTAGGAACAATTCCTTATGCAAGTTGAGTACCTTATCACAGTTGCAGAGGATAAGCTGAATGTATTAAAGTTTTTCCTATTTGTTTGCAAATTGCACTAGCTGACAGACTTTTGCTTTTTCTCTGGACAAAAAAAAGTATATGCAACTGTATACAGATATTTCCACTAAAGCAGTGATGAGGAATCTGGGCAGTCCTAACTTTATGTGGATCAGATGTACGAATATTGTATCCATATGTCCAATGTGAGTAGCTTGGAAATTTAGGGACAATCCAAATCACATTAATCATACCGAGTTCCTTTCTAAAGGACGACCTTGTCGACAATAACCAGTTGCGTATGCATTCGGCCAGAAACATATGCGTGTTAGAATCATAACGATGGATTGTTTACTTTAAAGCAAAATACCCTTTGTCAATGGGACGAATTTTGCTTGAACAAACTGTCCGGGACAGACGTATTGTCAAAACAGACTGTTGTCCCGTAATCATAATTGTCCCATAATCATAATGCTGCGTATCCTTTAAGTTTTTTTACTAGTAAGTAGGTAAGTAAGTAATTTATTTATAACCCGCCATTTTGAAAAAGCGGAGTAAATGAAAGAAAATAAGTAAAGTAGATAACGACACTAAATTTTCGATCTTCGGCCAGGAAGCAGCGGATAACGTCGTGCGCTGGTTGGGCCCTGTTGTCAATGATTTTTTATGGCGACGAGGAAACATCCAGATTTCACTGTGAATCATCGAATTCCCTACTTTCAGCGTCGCCTACGTTTCCCGTTCCGGCGGTATGTCTAATGAGCTAAACAACATCATTTCTCACGCCACCAATGGGGTGGTCGAAGGGGTCGCCATAGGCGGAGACAGGTATCCTGGCAGCACCTTCATGGATCACCTAATTCGCTACGAAGCAGACCCTGAGGTCAAAATGCTTGTTCTCCTTGGTGAGGTCGGTGGCACGGAAGAGTATGAAGTCTGCAAAGCCATTGAAGAAAAAAGGCTTACCAAGCCTATTGTCGCGTGGTGTATAGGAACATGTGCCGGTAAGAATTTCTGTATTTCATCAACTTGGTCTATCCTGTCTTTTAGTTGAGAATATTTGCAGAGGTTTTTTGATATGCCCTGCGTAACTTCTGATTTTCCTCTGGTTTGTGCACGGCATTAGAAACTTACACTCTCGCGAATCACGGTTATTATGTCAAGGTAGGATAGGTACTGGCGGTTTTTTGGCGGGGGGGGGGGGGGCGGGTTTTTTTCCGCCTGGACCGGTCAGCGTATTGATTTAACATGGCTCATAAACTTGGAACCTTAGTTTAACTAATTCCCTTTGCGAAGATAGTTTGAAGCGTGCTTTGAATGAGAAGCAGAGCGAGGTACCTTGGCCCTCCCATCTTTCACAAGTACAGCAACTGTCAGCAACCTGTTGGCCATGTTCATAAATAACGATATTGTATTAGAGCGTGTTCCACCCTCGTATCAATAGTAACTATTAGTTACTAAATCCGTTCCAACCTCACGAAAACTTACTACGCTGACCGTTCCAGCCTTGTCGAAATAGTAACTAATAGTAACTATGTGCTTGGTAAGCGTAGTAACCACGAATCTCTGTCACGTGATTGCTCAGATTCACCCGTGTCATGATATTCCGCTCGAAAATAGAAAAGTCGTTCCAGCCTTGACGACAAAAGGGCAGAATTTGTGACGTTATGCGTGGTAACTACGGTAAGTAGGATGGAACACGCTCTTAGTTATCGACTCACACTTGAAATTTGATCGTGAGCCTGGCTATACCAGCATTCAGGACAGAAAAGGATGACCAAGTGGATCTGGGTATGGGGATGATTAGGGATAATACAACATTTAACCCGAATACGTATCCCCGTTTCGAAACCTTTGGTCATGTTGTTAATTGTTGCTGTCTCTTGAATGAGATTATGTCAAAATGATGGTTTTATTAGTCTTTTAGTAATTTTTTTTTAAGCTGCTCCGAGTAAACGTCAATTACAAGAAATTCATTCGCTCATTCAGTACCCTAACACCTATTTTTTTTTCTTTGTTCCTGTAGCAATGTTCACATCTGAAGTGCAGTTTGGGCACGCTGGTGCCTGTGCAAACGCCGACAGCGAAACGGCAGCCGCTAAAAACAAAGCGCTCGCCGCTGTTGGCGCTCACGTGCCACTGAGCTTCGATGACCTAGGAGAAGCCATAGGTCAAGTTTACACCGACCTCGTCAACCAGGGAGTGATTGAGCCACAGCCAGAGGTCCCGCCACCAACAGTGCCAATGGATTACAACTGGGCTAGGGTAGGTTTTCGTGTTGGTTTTGCTCTTTCAGGAACAGGTAGAACGAAAATATTGCGTACTCCGCATACACTGTAAAAAGTTTCTCCGAGTAAGGATTAAAGTTAACTGCAATATTTGCTACGAGAAATTACTACGAGATACGAATTAGAGATACGATTATCTGTTTAGAGACCAGATTAATCCCAGTAGCAAATACTGCAAGATTTTTTTTTTACAGTGTAATACTCAGAGTTGGTAGTAGCAGGGATAGTTTATAACTGAAGCTGTCGTCAGGCCCTGCGTTTACCAAACTGAGGTGCGTATTTACGCTACTAGACGTCGTTACCATATTTGTTGTTGATACATCTCTAGAACGTTTTTCAACGTTTCGACGACAAGTGCAGTAGTTCAGATTATCCCTTCCACGAATATAGTGTTTCGTTACTAAAATAATGCAACAGAATATGCTTTCACCTCTAAATAACTCTTAGAATTGGGAGTAATCGTACTATTCGTACTGGTCAATTAGTGCTAGCTACTCAATGATATGATATGGCATGATATATATATTGCTTAATGCCCGAGGGCCATCGCATACAAAACAAGATACAAAACAAATAAAAAAAACAGACAAAAAACTCTTCTAGTAAATCCTAGCTACAAAAACTCTTCTCTATGCTTCCAACCTATCCGCTTAGGCCCAAATAGTCTCCTTTCTTTCACAGTCGGTCTCACGCAGTCGCTCTGTTACTCTACTCAGTTGCTGCATTAAAAAAAGATCCGTTGAAGGGATCACTCGCGCTGATTAGTCACCATTCGCACGCAACAACCTTTGTTGAGAAACTTAAGGCGTATTCTCGCCGTTCCCCGAGGACTCCACTTGAGGAGTCCCCGCGTTTTTGTTTGTCCCGGGAACTCACTCTCTGTATTCTCGTGAGTCCCCACGGACGGGGAATGCTCCGATTATCATCACCATCATCGAAAAGGACTCCCTTTCAGATTCGGAGCGGAATCAATTTTTGCTGGTGTTGGTGCAATGTAAAATACTCCCTGTATTCTCGTGAGTCCCCACGGACGGGGAATGCTCCGATTATCATCACCATCATCGAAAAGGACTCCCTTTCAGATTCGGAGCGGAATCAATTTTTATGGCACTTGCAGCCTCTGGCTCAAGTGCCATATACCGATCACAATTCCGTCTGTCGGTCTGTCGGTCGGTCCGAGTTTTTTGTCCCACATATCCGAGTTAGGGTACTTCCAGATGTGCTAGGACAATGAAACTTGGCAGGCATATCAGGGACCCGACCAAACTAACCTGGAAATAATCAGTTTCCCGATCCGACCATATGGGGGGGAGTGCGGGGCGCTGGAAACTTGAAAATTTAGGGCATTTTGTCACTTTTTTCTGAGTTAGGGTACTTCCAGATGTGCTAGGACAATGAAACTTGGCAGGCATATCAGGGACCCGACCAAACTAACCTGGAAATAATCAGTTTCCCGATCCGACCATATGGGGGGGAGTGCGGGGCGCTGGAAACTTGAAAATTTAGGGCATTTTGTCACACTTTTTCGAGTTAGGGTACTTCCAGATGAGCTAGGACAATGAAACTTGGCAGGAATATCAGGGACCTGACCAAAGTAACCTGGAAATAATAAGTTTCCCGATCCGACCATATGCGGGGGAGTTGGGGCGCTGGAAACTTGAAAATTTAGGGCATTTTGTCACACTTTTTCGAGTGAGGGTACTTCCAGATGAGCTAGGACAATGAAACTTGGCAGGAATATCACGGACCCGACCAAACTAACCTGGAAATAATCAGTTTCCCGATCCGACCATATGGGGGGGAGTGCGGGGCGCTGGAAACTTGAAAATTTAGGGCATTTTGTCACACTTTTTCGAGTTAGGGTACTTCCAGTTGTGCTAGGACCATGAAACTTGGCAGGCATATCAGAGACCCGACCAAACAAAATTAGGAATAATCAGTTTTCTGATCCGACCATTTTGGGGGGGGGGTGGAGGGCAGGGGAATCCGGGAAACTGAGAAGTGTGTAACTTTCGAACGGATGATCGGATTGTAATGAAACTTCATAACTGAAGAGAATATATATCTGTAATGTCCCGTTTAAAGTCTTGACCGGATTCGGTAGCCAGGGGGGAGTTTGGGGGGGGGGAGACCGGAAATTTCAAGAAACGGTTAGAATGGAGGGATCGGAGTGAAACTTGCTGGGAAGAACAAGCATCTGCTCTAGATAAGTCCTTTAGACCATTGTACTGGATCCGGACACTTATGGGGGGGGGGGGGTCCCGGAATTCCGGTGATGGTGGTTTTTTGGATTTTCACGATGAAACTTGGCAGGCATATCAGGGACCCAATCAAACTGACTTCAAAATAAAAATATTGTCGATCAGATAATGGTGGGGGAGTGGAGGGAGGGGAATCCGCAGGGGAATCCGGGAAATTGAGAAGCGTGTAACTTTCGAACGGATGATCGGATTGTAACGAAACTTCATAACTGAACAGAATATATATCTGTAATGTCCCGTTTAAAGTCTTGACCGGATTCGGTAGCCAGGGGGGAGTTGGGGGGGGGGGGGAGACCGGAAATTTCAAGAAACGGTTAGAATGGAGGGATCGGAGTGAAACTTGCTGGGAAGAACAAGCATCTGCTCTAGATAAGTCCTTTAGACCATTGTACTTGATCCGGACACTTATGGGGGGGGGGGGGGGGGGTCCCGGAATTCCGGTGATGGTGGTTTTGGGGATTTTCACGATGAAACTTGGCAGGCATATCAGGGACCCAATCAAACTGACTTCAAAATAAAAATATTGTCGATCAGATAATGGTGGGGGAGTGGAGGGAGGGGAATCCGCAGGGGAATCCGGGAAATTGAGAAGTGTGTAACTTTCGAACGGATGATCGGATTGTAATGAAACTTCATAACTGAACAGAATATATATCTGTAATGTCCCGTTTAAAGTCTTGACCGGATTCGGTAGCCAGGGGGGAGTTGGGGGGGGGGGAGACCGGAAATTTCAAGAAACGGTTAGAATGGAGGGATCGGAGTGAAACTTGCTGGGAAGAACAAGCATCTGCTCTAGATAAGTCCTTTAGACCATTGTACTTGATCCGGACACTTATGGGGGGGGGGGGTCCCGGAATTCCGGTGATGGTGGTTTTGGGGATTTTCACGATGAAACTTGGCAGGCATATCAGGGACCCAATCAAACTGACTTCAAAATAAAAATTGTGTCGATCAGATAATGGTGGGGGGAGTGGAGGGAGGGGAATCCGAAATTTTCAGTCATGCGTAATTTTGGAATGGGTGATCGGATTCGAGTGAAATTTAAGAATTCAACAGAGGACATTTCTCCGATGATTTTTTTCATCTCCGGACCGGATCCGGCAACTATTTGGGGGGGGGGGCGGAAAATACGTGCCCCGTTTAGAATGGAGGGATCGGGATGGAACTTTGTGGGAAGAACAAACAGATGCTCTAGGTAAGTAATTTGCTGAATCGGATTGGCTACGTGCACCGCGGGGGAGCTGGGTGGGGTGGAGGGGGGGGGTGGACCGGAAATCTCGAGAAACGGTTAGAATGATGGTATCGGAGTGAAACTTGCTGGGAAGAACAAACATCTGGTCCATGTAAATCTTTTACATAATTTGACTGGATCCGGACACTTGAGGGGGGGGAGGAGGGGTATCCCGGAATTCCGTTTTTTGCGGGATTTTCACGACGAAACTTGGAAGGCATATCAGGGACCCGGTCAAACTGACTTGGAATAAAAAAAAAATCCTCGATATGATAATCTTGGGGGGGGGGAGTTGAGGGAGGGGAATCCGGAATATTGAGTCATGCGTAACTTTGGAACGGGTGATCGGATTCGAGTGAAATTTAATAAATAAACAGAGGACATTTTTCTCTTGTGACCTTTTTTCATTTTCGGACCGAATCCGGCAATTATCGGGGGGAGGGTGGAAAATACTTGACCCGCTTAGACTGGTGTGATCTGGATCGAACTTCGTGGGAATGACAAACAGATGCTCTGGATTAATCATTTACAGAACAGGATTGGCTCCGGTTATTGTGGGTGGAGTTGGAGGAGGGGGAGGGGGGTCTGGGATTCCGGTGATTGCGCGTTAAGGTACTTCCAGATGTGCTAGGACGATGAAACTTCGCTGGAATATTGGAGACTCAACAGCATTTGCTTAGAAATTGCTACTTCCCAAATCCGATTATTCCTTAAAGTACCAATCTTGACCGCAAAGTAAAAAAAATACTTTTAAGCAATATATGCATTTTCGTGATGCCCATCAGCCCATTAGCAGTTTTGCCTCAAGGGTTTTGCTTACAAATGAAGTTCCAGCTCCCTTATAGCGCGCATCTCAACCGCAAAGTCGAAACTTACTTTTGATCAATCAAATCATCTTGACACATGCAAGTGCCATATGAGCTTACAGCTCTTGTTGATGGTGTTGGTGCAATGTAAAATTAATTAAGAACAACCAGAGTAAACAAAACCAAAATTAAGTGGATCTAGACTAATTTCGTCATACACATATTTGTTTTTCGAACAAAATTCATTTTGGAAGCCTTCCCCGTGTTCTCCCTGTTCCTGTACGCGGAGTCCGCGTGGAGCGACTCCCTCTATTCTCGCCGTTCCGTTCGATTCCCCGAGGAGTCCTCGGGGATCGGCGAGAATACTGCTGTTTCCGAAATAGTTGTGTTGACAAGCTGTAAAACAAGAGCTACGAGCTCATATGGCACTTGTAACGAGTAGGTGATGCAAGAAAGTAGATGAGAGTGTCACAAAATACTACTTTCAACCCCCCTAGGTTTGAACTTAGAAATAGGATATCCAGTTTCACTCGAGTCTGAATATTCCGGTACTGCGTCAGATTACCTAGGGCATATTACTTTTCTATCTTTTAAGTTTAGATCCACTCTTTTCATTCCTAAACGTGCCACGCCATTTCCGGTACCCCCCCCCTCCAAATCCCCTTAGCTCCCTGAAAGCCCGCCAAGTTTTATCGGCCTTGGCACATCTGGAAGTGTCATAACTCGCCATCACTGGAATTCCAGGAAACCTCCTCCAACTCCCCAAAGAGCCCGGTAAGATCTCGTTCTGTCGAGAACGTGTCTACAGGGCTTATGCTTGTTTTTCCTACCAAATTCTATCCCGATCCCTCGACTCTAAGCGTTTCATAAGATTTCCGGTGGCCCCCTCCAACTCCCCCCCCCCACAAGAATCGGATACGATCCGGACTTAACGTGGAACATCTGAGAAGATAGCTCTTTCCACTTGCCGAGTTTCATTCAAATCCGTTCACCCGTTCAAAGGTTATGCATGCCACTAGATTCCGGATTCCCCATCCCTCCACGCCCCCCATGATGGTCGGATATGGGAAACAACTAATCTCAAGGCAGTCTGTTCGGATCCCTGATCTGCCTACCAAATTTCATCGTCCTAGTCCGAACTTGCGGGATCATCGAATTCCCCCCCCCCCAAATCCCCCCACTGTGTCCGAATCTGGTCCGGTTATGTCAACGATGTATCTAGGAATTTAGAAAGTTCTTCCCACCAAGTTTCGTCCCAATCCTTCCACTCTAAGCATTTCCCAAGATTTCCGGTTTCCCCCTCCAGCTCTCCCAAAGTCACCGGATCCGGTCCGGATTTTAAGTGGGTCGTCTGAGGCACGAGGTCTCTCCAAATATTCAATTTCATTGTTATCCGATCACCCGTTCGAAGGTTATAAATACCTCAAAATCTCGGATTCCCCATCCCTCTACTCCCCCCCCCCCACGATGCTCGGATCGGGGAAGTGACTATTTCCAGCTTAATCACTTAAGGTCCCTAATATGCCTGCCAAGTTTCATTGTCCCAGTACATCCAGAAGTACGAACTAGCGCGATTACCGGAATTCCGACCCCCCCCCCCCCCCCCCCCCCCCCTCAACCCCCCACAGTGCCCGAATCCATCCCGGACATGTCAACGATGTATCTAGGACTTGTGCTTGTTCTTCCCACCAAGTTTCATCCCGATCCCTCAACTCTAAGGCTTTTACAAGATTTCCGTTTCCCCCCTTCCAGCTCCCCCCAAAGTCGCCGGATCCGGTCCGGATTTTCAGCGGGTCGTCAGAAACACGGGATCTTTCTAAATATCAAGTTTCATTAAGATCCGATCACCCGTTAAAAAGTTAAAAATCCCTCTAGATTCCGGATTCCCACTCACTCCACTCCCCCCACGATGCTCAGATCGGTGAAGTGACTATTTCCAACTTAATCTTTGGGGTCCCTGATATGCCTGCCAAGTTTCATCGTCCTAGCTTATGTGGAAGTGCCCGAACTAGCAAAACCTGGACAGACCGACCGACAGACGGACAGAAATTGCGATCGCTATATGGCACTTGGCCGAAGGGCACGTGCCATAAAAACTGCTGTAAAAGCAATCTGTAAACCCGTATCCGGTTTCTCTCAGTCGTTTTCTCCCGTATCTTAGACTGGTTTGAAGTATTTCTTTTCAATTTTAGGAGCTCGGGCTCATCCGTAAGCCAGCCTCCTTTATGACGAGCGTGAGTGACGAGCGAGGCCAGGAGCTCCGCTACGCCGGAATGCCCATCTCGGAGGTTTTGAGGCAGAACTTGGGCATCGGTGGGGTTCTCTCTCTACTTTGGTTCCAACGCCAGCTACCGCCCTTCGCCTGTAAATTCCTGGAAATGTGTCTCGTTGTGACGGCCGACCACGGTCCGGCAGTTTCCGGCGCACATAACACGATTGTCTGTGCGCGTGCCGGAAAAGATTTGGTCTCCTCTCTCGTTTCCGGTCTGTTGACGATTGGGGATCGTTTTGGCGGCGCTTTGGATGCGGCAGCGCGGCAGTTTAGCGGCGCATACGACAAGGGAACGCACGCAATGGACTTCGTCAATGACATGAGAAAGAAGGGAGAGCTCATCATGGGCATTGGACATCGCGTGAAAAGCGTAAGCACCGAGTTTATACTATTTATTTATACTATTTTTTGCTGCGAAGCGTTATCCGGACACCACCAGACTGTCAGAAGTTTCATAACGGATAACACAGGGATGCGCAGTTTCAACAGATATCACTTGAGATGTTGTAATTTTGAAAACGTTCTGTGTTAAATGTTGTGAACGACAAGCATTGATGGCCGGATGGCTTTAATGTGCAAATAAATCATTCATTCATTCATTCATTGCCAGGAAGAGCCGAAAAGGCATCAGCTGACTTTTTGTTTGTCGTCGCCTCTGACCTCTCATATATCCCGATTTTTTTTACAGCTATTTCACTTTTCTGATCATCAGCTCGGCTTTCGAAAGGAATGCTACAGGACATCGAGCTTTCCGATATAATGACGACAAACAAAAAAGTCAGCTGATACTTTTTCGGCTCTTTCTGGCAATGCTTGCTATGCATAACATTTTATGTGTAACGTTTTGAAATCAGAACAGACAACATCCCAAGTGTTGTCTGTTGAAACCGCATCCTTGTGTTATCTGTTATAAACTTCTAACAGTTTACTCCATAGCCGCTCAGCCCAAAAATTAGTTTACTTCGTTGGCCTTGGGTTGGGTCAAGGCCGATTCCTCCCTTCTTATCGTATCAAACACACTCGCAGCCAGGGGCGTCACGACTGGGGGGGGGGGGGAGGGGGCGCCCCCCCCAATGCTGTCGGCCAGTCGGTAAAAAATAACCGAGTCGGCGCGAAGCGCCGCGATTTTACGTCAAAACAGTTGATTTTTTTTGATGAAAAAGTCGGTTTTTCTGAAAATTGGTCGATTTTTCGTCAAAATAGTCGGTCTTTCTGAAAATCAGCGAATTTTTCTGATAATCAGTCGATTTTTTTCAATAATGTAATTTTTGTTGTTGAAACAGTCTTTTTTCTACAGAAAAAGTCGGTAAAAATTAACAGCCAGTCGGTAAATGCCTCGTCCCCCCCCCCCCCCCCAAACATTTCGGCTAGTAACGCCTCTGCTCGCAGCTTCTTTATTTTGCCGAGTTGTTCTGGTCTGGAACTCGATGTCCTGTAGGATTCCTTTCGAAAGCCGAGCTGATGATCAGAAAACTGAAATCGCTGTAGAATGATCAGAATATATGAGAGATTCAGGGGCACGTTCCGAAAGTCAGTTTTTTTTTTTATTTCCACTGCAGAATTCGTCGGCCTTCGGGATATAGGCTATACTGAGTGAATTTGTCGGCACGACCCGGCCCGAAAGATAGCTATTGTATTTCCTGATTCCCATACACCTACCGTGAACTTTGTAAGGATACTTCCCCTTGTGGTAGCTTTGTCTGACAGTCTTGTGTAATTCATCCCTCTCCCCATGGGAAATGCTCCTGGAAATTGTGATGATTTGCTTGGTTTGGGCAGAACTGTCATGCATTATCCGTTGGAATAGATAGGTAAATGAATCTTAAAGGACCCCTCTTGCTTATTCTGCCTTTTATAATATACCTAGCTCCCTCATGGAATTATAAGCTTCTAAAATCCTCACCTTTCTCCATTGTTTCGTTTTATGCTGACGAAGTTTTAGCGCTTTTCGGCCGTGCCGAGTTTTGCCCGTGACACAACCTAAAGTTTGCCGGAATCTTCAACGTCCGCTGACAACTCTTGTAAGGATATGACAGGATACACATGTAAGGATATGAGAATCTTCTGTTCTAGACTTTTTTCATTTGCTTTGTTTTCCCACTTTTTAACCACGGCGCATTCAGTTTTCAAACATTTTGCGCCCAGCCGCCGCGTCGGAGAGCAGGAAAGCTGGATAGAGTCGACAGGCGCTAACAAGAAAATCTCTAAATTCAGGTGGAAAGTAATGTTATTTTCGAGAAACATTTTTTCTGATCCATGACAAAACATCCCCACGGCAAAACGTCCCCGAGCATAGATTTTTAAGTTCACCTCGATCTTCTGGGTCATGATATAGGTAAAATAACTTCAAAGTGTGCATTACAGATGTGGGAACATTCCTTATGAGCAGGAAAGATCGGACATAGGACCGGTTGCTTTATAAATGTATTGTTTCAGTTAAAATATATTGGTATACTATATCTTACAATTGACTCGTAACTGATCAGTTCTAGGTCATTTGAAGCAACATGCACAATCTGAAGAGCACCAATATGCTCCTCAGACAAAGCGGAAGCCGGTTGTGGCTCAAAAGAGAGTCAAACAAGGAAAATGCAAAAATAAGCGTAGTGCCGTTATGCTGGATAAAAATGACATGGGAAGCGAGGAAACGAAAGCGGATAGAACGATTAATTAGGGAGAGAGATATAGTAAATCCGTGTTAGTCCGGCTTGATCCTTTAATAAAAAAAATTTAATAATAAACATCACCAAATTAAATCTCGAACAGAAGCGAGATCAATGAGTTATATCGCAGCGTAAACTAAAACACAAAATAAACCAATTAAATAAGAGATAAACCGAAAACTGACAAACTACCAAATCTTTGCACTTTCTTTAAGAAATGGCTATAGCCGGGAGCAACATTTTGGTTTGTTTCTTGAGTATCGGTTAAATGCTGAAGTAGTCAACCAACCGTGGTTTCCAAAAGTTTATATTCCAAAAACATATTTTGTCTGAACTGATGACGTAGTCAGTAGTCTTAGGCCTAGTATCCCTCAGAGATGAAAAAAAAAAAATCTGTAGCCGGGGACGTTCCGCCAGGGTACGTTTCGCCACAGGGACGTTTTGTCGTGGGGACGTTTTTTCATGGGGACATTTTGTCACGGGGACGTTTCGAATGGGGACGTTTTGACGACAACCCGAGAGGCCTGTTGTAAAATAATAAAATAAACTTGATAGATCTTACCTTGTGTGTTGGTATAGGGGGGGGGGCATCTTAAATACGTGGAGTATTTCCACCTAAAATGGTATGGAATATTATGCTCCAAAAGCAATTTAAAATAAGATACCCTTTCATGCCGCCGACTTCAACTTTGTATGAAGTTCGGTATATCTATAATCCGAATCCCATTTCACCGCGATATCCTCCCCCCTGATATTGTCCCCTCCAGAATTCGTCTTCCTCGCCAAGCTGCCCAGCCTGTGCCTCGTTTAGAGCCAGTGGTAGCTTTGCGAACAAGGTATGCTCAGAGTTTCGTCCCCTCATTTGTTCGTTTACACAACTCGAAGCGCTTTTGAACGTTTATTTATACTTTATTAATTGTAGTCTATTATTCTATTGACCATATTTATGATAAGACGTCATTATAAATGTCGCAAAGTTGTATATACATGTTAAGAAATGTTTTGACGCAAAAACAACCCATCGGCTTGTCCGTTATGTTCTTTAGATTATACTGAATTGAAGTATCCTTGCAACTTACTGTAACCGAACGGAACGAATTAGCGACATTTAAGCCAGCCACGTGTCTACTGAATGGTTCCTTAATCTAATTGTCGTCTAGATCAACAATCCGGACATGCGCGTCACCATCATCAAAGAATTCGTCAAAGAAAACTTCCCTGCCACCCCTCTGGTGGACTACGCCCTGGAGGTGGAGAAAATTACTACCTCGAAGAAACCCAACTTGATTCTCAACGTGGACGGTATTATCGGCGTCGCTTTTGTGGACTTGCTGAGACATTGCGGATCGTTCACAATGGAAGAAGCCCAAGAGTATGTGGATATTGGAACCATCAACGGGCTCTTTGTCCTTGGCCGCAGTGCTGGATTCATTGGTGAGTATGATTAACAAGTTAACAAAACCGGTGGAGGTAAACCGACTGTCTCTGTTGCTCACAGCGCAAGGTTATATCTGAGTCGCAAAAGTTTCTCCGAGAAAGGATTCAAGTTAACTGCAGTATTTGCTACTGGGATTAATTTTATCTCTACTGGGATAAGATTAATCCGAATTAGAAATAATCTTATCTCAGTAGAGACAATATTAATCCCAGTAGCAAATACTGCAAGATCTTTTTTTTTGGTGGCGCTAAGCGGTCAGCTAAGATTTTCTCCTGCGATATTTCTACTCGACATTCTCTACTCCACCTACGTCCTCCTGGGCCAGTTTTGGTGGGCAACACATTTTTTCATTCATTTCGGCCCTTCTTCTATTTTTAGTTCGTTTTTTAGATACAGCCTGACTAGGACCCTTTCTAAGTTCTTGTCTCTGCAAGCTACAAATCCTAGCTGACTTGGCATTGATTCAGATTCAGAAGTAGCCTACTTTGTCGCAGACCCTATACTAAGTGTCGATAATCTGGTCGCGAACCTTTGTAATATGTACAACCCTAGGATAGGATTTTGTATCTAGGTTGGTTTTGGTTTTGTAGTCGTTGTTTTTTCTTCTTTTTTTTCACATACTCCATCTTTTTCCTCCTTTGTGCTGTTGATGGGCAATAAAATGTTTCGTTCATTCATTAATCCGTTTATCGCCATCAGCGCTATTCGCAGTCAGCTTGGGATCTCCTCTGTATAGCACTGTGTATTCTTACTGATAGTGTTCTTTTACCATTTACCTTGTTTACCCATTTTGCAATCCATAGGTTGACGAGAAATGCAAATTCAGCATCATTGCTGTGAAAGTAATTTTTTAACTGAATTCTGCTCTCTTTTCTCATTCCCTCTCCCATCCCCGATGCCCCACGGTTTTTTGACGATTCCCGTCATTGGGGGCGGGAGGATAGGAAATTCCATTCCCACTCCATGTGTCGCGACAGTTTATACCGTGATGGCCCGCCAGCTTTATTGCTGTTCTAGGTCGTCATGAATCACCTCTACTAGGTTCGATCTACCGTATTTTTTTTTATATCTTACCCGGAATTTTCTTGTGGGTTGTTGGTCGGTCTGCTAAAGCATATTGTTTATTTCAGGTCACTACTTGGACCAGAAACGCCTCAAGCAAGGTCTATATCGACACCCTTGGGACGATATTTCCTACGTTATGCCCGAGAAGTATTCTGAGTAACGTGCCGCGCTACTGTTTACGCTGAACAAATCATGACACAAATACGTAGGTTAAAAAAGAGATAATACTTGTTGTTAAACTCTGTGGGCTTGGTTGTTTGCCAGCCTAGCTGTTGGATGTGGAAACACTGCACTGCTCAATGTGATAGCACCAAATATCTACTATTTTGATAATTGTTAGTTGTTTTACGTCCACGCGACGACAAAAGTTTTTAAGCACCACAGTATTTTAGTCATTTCTCAAAAAATTTAAGTCAGTTTTATTGGTTCAGCTCTTAGTTTAGGTTTAAAAACCGACCACGTCCCATTGTTATGCTTGAGCGTATTCGAGTACTCTGTTAGAGCAATAAATTTTAAACTTCGTCTCCGTCCGATGACCAGTTTTATTTTTAGTTTTTACTCGTGACTTTCTAACTGCCTACTTTTCAAAGGGGTTGGTTTCTTGACGCGGCTATCCTTGGTATTTATTTGAGATGACTTTTTGACTATTAGACATTCCTTTGGCATTGCATAGTCTTTGGTTTGGAGATGGTATTATATTTTTGTTGATGGCAATTTAAAGAATAAAATCACTCAATTGTTACGGATTTCTGTACATAGTAGGTGTGACAAGCCACATCACGGATATGGCTTGTTTCAATAGGTTCTTACAGTCGGAGAGAACCGTTTTTCGACAGTCGCAAAGAAGCCTTATTGTCGCCGCCCACTGAACGTGAATCTTTTCCGCGACGCAACGAAAACAGAATACTCTTGATGACTAACTCTTCAGTACTTGGAGGATAGATATTCCTTCAGCCCAAGCTGACTACGAATCATGTTTGATAGTGCAAAACGGACACGTCAGCTAAATTTTATTATAGCTATATTTGGGCCCTTAGCACGGGTCCTCTTCAGGCTCAAAGCCGCTCAAGTTGGAAATACGAACTTGTGGGAAGAAGTTCGTATTTCCAACAAGTTCGTATTGCCAACTTGAGCTGCTTTGAGCCTGAAGAGGACCCTTGCCAAGAAGGGCCCAAATATAGCTCTAATATAAGTCAGCTGACATGTACAATTTGCACTATCAAATATGACTAAGTCTTAATGCCGATGAAGAGTCGCCGTGCGCCTGGCGAAGAGCAGGAAACGTCACTACAGCTGTTCCAAACAAAGGGTGTTAACTGGTTGACGTAGAATTTTAATCATCGTTTGAGCGACGTTTCTCGTTCTTCCCGAGGTTCACTGGCGTGTTTTGAACTTATTCACATAGAGTATTCGATCGAAATGGCGCAGCGCGTATCTTTTCCGCGACCGACGACGAATTCGCACATGCGAACGCGAATTTGCGTTCTGTGGGAATTAAGCTTTATACTATTATAGTCATGAAACGTCCATTCGGGGTTGGATAGTAGAGAGTGGAGACACCGTAAAGTTCCCACTGACCAAGTTTACTTTCTGTCTAAAAAGGACATCTGGCAAGATACTAAATCCTGTTAGAATCAAAGTGAAAACAGGAGGATCAGAAAACCCAGCCAGATATTTTGAAAAATGAAAAAACAGGAAATCTGGGCAGCGAGAACCATTTTCTATACTGGATTTATCAACGGATAAGGCTACCTAGTAGGGGAGCGGGTGGAGGTCTGGGACACGTGTACTTTCTCGCATCCATAGCTGATAGGAAAATTCTGAATATTGAACTGAATAAGCACTATCTCGTGGCCACTTTAGTCAGATCACATTCAGTACGATTGTATAACTTTCATTTCAGAAATTTATCAAAAGTAAGTTTTTCGCGGTCATTTCCTGGATCTTGTGCTGACTTCACACCCGAGGCACGTCTTTGTCTATTGAGTCTGGATTTTCGTTGTTGTTTTGTTTCATAGCTAGGTCAATGCTGCACACACTAGCCCCTTTGTTTTTAATGTACTGCTGCCATCTTCTGACATTTTGTGAAAAAACTGAAATTTGACCGTCCGAGGAGGACTGGGACATGGTACAGTGAGGAGCATTGGGACACGCGGCCCCAAAGTCAATGCGATTGGGGCACTATGTCCCATACCTCCTCAAAGCGACAAACTGATGGAAGACTCAATATTTATGTCCGTCTGCTTCTAGTTTGTACTTTCATTGACCGTAAAATAAGCTATGATTTACGGAAAATGCTTTGAAGGTGTTACAACTCTTCAGCAGCACTTGCCGCTCTAAATATCCTTAGTTTAGCCGAAGTCATTTCGTAATGTCCTAGATTACACTTCTTGTTCCTCTTAAACTGAAGTTTGTATTACACTGAATAGACTGTACTGAATTGCCAACATCACTGTCCATGCTGCATGTCCGTCTTGTCGACTAGGCTCGACATTTGCAGGTCTAGTGTCGATTATACTTCCACAGTCGTTCTCACGTATTCCCTGATAACTCAGTTCAGTATATTCATGGATAATGTCTTCGCATTGATATAGCAGTCGTGGGAACCAATCAGTGACAGTGTGTTCACTAGACCTGCATCTTAAGAGCTTGAAATAGCTTTCAGCCTCAAACAACGTGTGTCATGATATAACTGGAATCATTTGAGCTGAAAGCTACGGTTGTTGAAGCTGTCCACTCCAACTTCCAGTGGAGGGATCCAGAGTTGTGCAGAACAATACTGTTTCGTAAAAAATCTCTATATTTATAGTATTTGGTTGTGTTTTTCTATTTAATTCCTTTTCTTTACATAAGCAAAGTCCCAGTACATTGTGTCCCAATCCACCCCACCATTATCTCCCAGACCTCCACCGGTCCTCAAGCATTGGGACAAAACAGAGGGTGTCATTTTTTTCCTAATAAAAAAAAATACACAAGGAGGAAAATAATTAAAAAATTAAGAGTATTAGCCGAATCCCTAAGCTAAAGTTTGGTCTATTGCACGATGTTTTAGCTCACTTAGTTTTGACGCTGTGGTCCGAAGACTGACTTTTGTCCCAGACCTCCACCCGCTCCCCTATTGACCTTACTGGAGCAAATCTTCAAAAATCCCAAAAGGCTCAGTAGTTTCTGCGGGTCGGAGTATGATTTTTCTATTTATAAAATCGCATTCGTAAAAAAAAAAAATACGCTGCCGAAAAACGAATGAATCAACACGAAAATTATTTCATTCTAAACTTCTTGAATAGTGGATGTTTTGAGTTGAGTCCAAGTCGCTTTTCAGAATAGATCGTGTCGTCTGCGCCACTCAGGGAAGCATAGGTTCCAGTTTTCCTCTGGAATCCGCTGGGTCGCTCCCCAACGAGATGCTCCTCCTGGCCTTCGGTGTCGCTGGCAGTTAAGACTAGTTGGAGAAGCTGGACCTGTTCCTCCTTCGTTCTGAACTTGAGGTCTTCCTGCGAAGTAGGACACTACTTAACATACAAGCTAACGTGAATCAAATCTGGTTTCACTGTAACAGCCTAATCGTCGGACAATCACAGAATAAGAGAAAACGGACGGAGGTCTCTTCTGCCTGCTCCGTAACGGCAACATCGAAACGGCTATGTAACAAAGGGCTGCTGCCCCGTGAAAGAAACTTACGGCTACAGTTAGTTTGAAGAAAAAAAATCTCCTTTTTGGGATCCCAAAACGTAAGTGGAGGGATACCTATGACATCGCAAAAGTTGTCCGTCTGTCCGTCCGTCCGTCTGTAAGCACGATAACTCTCGAAGGGAATGAGATATTTTGATGAAACTTGGTGTGAGGATTCGTTGGGTCGGCGGACCAGTCGAGTTCGTAAATGGGCTTTGTAGCCCTACATTTAGGGGTGGGGGTTCAAATTAAGGGGCAAACAAAATATTTTGAAACAGCTAATGTGATAGTCGATTATGGGGTAAGAAAACATGCTGAACACGATGGTGAAAACCATTTTGTAATCGGACAGGTAGTTCGCCCGGAATCCGGCCAAAACCGGAAAGTTTGAAAAATAAAAGTTGTATTTGAAGTTGATTAGATGTTCGATTTAGAGGTAGGAAGACATGCTGAAGACGATGGTGAAAACCATTTTCTCGACGGACAAGTAGTTCGCCTGGAATCCGGCCCAGACCGGAAAGTTTGTTAAAATTAAAAGTTTTATTTGGAGTTGATCAGATGTCCGATTTAGGGCAAGAAGACATGCTGAACTTTTATCTGAAAACAATTTTCTACCCGGACATGTAGTTCGCCCGGAATCCGGCCAAAACCGGAAAATTGTTAGAAGTTGAAGTTTTATTTCTAGCTGATTAGATAACCGATTTAGGGGTAAGAAGAGACGCTGAATCCGTGTGTGATAATCAGATTTTACACAGACATATAGTTCGACCGGAATCCGGCTGGATTCGGAAAATTTGTTATAAGTTAAATTTTTATTTGAAGTTGATTAGATATTCATTATTGGGGAAAGAAGATACCCTGAGTTCGTTTTTTAGCTTTCTTTTTTCGCCGGACAAGTAGTTCTAGAGTTCGGCCGAAACCGGGAAATTGGCAGAAGTGGCAGGAACTTTTCGTCAAAACAGATATGACTTATACGGGTAAACACACATGCTGAATCCATATCTGAACTTGGTTTTCTCAGATGATTAGCTATTTGGCCTTAATCTGTCTCTGAATTTTAACTGTAAGAATGTTCAAGGATTCTGGCGATGACTGGATCTGGCTAAGACAAGACCCAGTTGTCTGGATCAGATATTGAATTTTTGGGATCCCATCGAAAACTTTGGTATTGTTTAACTTCTAATGTGGAGCAAGGGCGGGCATCTTGAGTCCTGGTCCGAATCCGTTTTAAATAAGAAATCAGGGCGTTGTGCGTTCAGCAATTGAGTCTTGTCTTCGCCAGACTCCTTGAATATTTTTATTATTAAAAATTAGAAACTATTGAGGCCAAATAGCTAATTATCTATAGCATCATTCAAGAGAATGGTTAAATCCCATTCTTTGAAAAGGAAAGAAGTGTGATAAGAGGAAAGGGTATCTATTTAGTGTTATTTATTTATTCAAACAATGTGTACAACGGGTACGTCAGCTACGATTCTTCATCAGCGATATTTCGGCCCTTTTTGGCAGGACCACTTGACAAGGACCCTTGCCAAAAAGGGCCGAAATATCGCTGATGAAGAATAGTAGCTGACGTACCCGTTACACATATTGTTTGAATTAATGTTTCAAAGTCAGCTTGGGCTCAAAGAATATTTAGTTATTTATTTATTTATTTTTTACCCCACCCCAAGGGGGGGGGGGGGGGGGTAATGAAGGAATGATATAGCGATTCATGGTGATTAGAATTGCGGCCACAATCAGGATTCTTTTGTCTTAAAAGTGGCCGTTAATGGTAAATTGTTTGTTTAATTTATGTGTTTTTTATGAAATTAAAAAAAAATGTCTGTAATATCTATCTGAGAAAACCAAGTTCCGATATGGAGTCAGCATGTTTGTGTACCCCTATTAGTCATATCTATTTTGACGAAACTGATCGAAACTTCCTGCCTTCTTTCTGCTAAATTTCCAGTTTCGGCCTAATTCTGGGCAAACTACTTGTCCGCCAAAAAAATAAAGCCCAAAACGAATTCAGCGCATCACCTTACCCCTATATCGAACATCTAATCAACTTCATATACAACTTTAACTTATAACCAATTTTCCGGTTTCAGCCGGATTCCGGCTAACTATATATCCAGGTAGATCATAATTGTTACATGTACGGATTCAGCATCTCTTCTTACCCCTAAACCGGACATCTAACCAACTTCAAATAAAACTTTTGCTTTTACAAATTTTTCGGTTCAGTCCGGATCCTGGGCGAACGACTTGTCCGGCGGGAAAATAGTTTTCATCATCGCGTTCAGCATATTTATTTACCCCTTAATCGACTATCGCATTAGCTGTTTAAAAATATTTCGTTTTTCCCTTAATTTGAATCACCACCCCTAAATGTAGCACTACAGAGCCCATCTACGAACTCGACCTTTCCCTTGACCCAAAGAACCCTTACACCAAATTCCATCAGAATATCTCATTTCCTTCGAGAGTTATCGTGCTGACAGACGGACAACTTTTGCAATGTCATAGGTATCCTTTGGGATCTCAAAAAGCAAGACTGACCTCTTCCATTCCAGCTAGTTTTGTGATGACTTTGTAACTGTAGCCCTGGTTGATAAGAAACCGTTGTCGCTTTCTAGAGTAGCCCATTTCACTGGTGTCTCTGGAGACGAGCGTGTAGAAAAACGCGTTGTACTCCTCCGCAATAGCGCCTTGAATGAAATAAGAACTCAAAATCCATAAAGAACAATTTATCAAAAGAAACCGAAGGGTTACAACCTGCTAATGCTCAAGAATTGTGTATATACAGAAGCGGTCACCGCTGCCGCGCCACGCACGCACGCGCGGCGCGTTGGGCATTCAGATAACTGGCGCTGTGAAATTTGGGAATGCAATCAGAAGAGACACAGCTTTCCTTTCGGGAAGCGGCTAGCAAGACCAAATATAGGCGAAATCACTGAACTCTGACAGTGACAGTCTTACTGGACCGAGCTGTGAATACCAGAACAAGACTGGACCGAACTGTGAATACCAGAACTTCACTGGGTCCTAGGTTATATTCGGTGAACGCACTGATGACCTGACAGTCAGAGCAAGAAGAAAAAGATTACACTGTCAGAAGTTTCATGGCACCCAGCAGATAAGAAAAGGCATGGTCGGTCAGGTAATGACATCGACGAAGATGGCTATTCAAAGAATTCCAATAAAAGTTAAACGAATACACCTCTGGCTCTCGACATGCCAAGAGACACCTATCCATCAACTTGGCAAATCCTTACCTTTCTTAGCTCTCAGGATACGACCAAGTCGCTGGGCTTCTTGTCGTCTGGAGCCGCCGTGCGCTGATATCTGAATAAGGACATTGGCGTCTGGCAAATCGAAGGATGTATCGGCGATTTTGCTGACAAAAATGGCGCTGACTTTCGGATTGTATTTGAAGTTTTGCAGGATCTGAAGTCGCTCACTCTGAAAAAAGCTATAAATTAGAAAAGACGAAAAACCTCAATAAGATTTCCTAATGAGGAATCCTGCTTTTTGAATGTTATGGTGTTATTCCTTTATTCATTTTATTGTTTCCCTAACAACTGACGAGAACTGGAATAAGGTACGAACGATAAACCACAACTCGATCACTGTGCACATTTGTAAACATTGTTCATCCAACGAGACAACACCAAAAATACAAGACTAAAACAGTTAGAAAAAAAAGAAAAATCTAGGCGACCTGAAAGAACTATGTACTTCACCTGTGAGGTTCCACCGAACAAAAAGGGTTTTCCAAGTTGCTGCGCGTAGTATTTCAGAGCAAAAACATTGTCCGAGAAGACGATGATCTTGTCGTTTCTTCGCTCATGATAGCGAATCAGGAACTGGCAGGTTCGGAACTTGTTCGGGTTCATGACGTACAGAAGCTGAAACAAAAACGAATGTGACAAGCTTCCGGAAATCCTCTACATAAGTTGATAACGTAGTGTATGATGGACGTACTAACGTTATAGAGCGTGTTCCACCCTACTTACCGTAGTTACTATGCATGACGTCACGAATTCTGGCTTTTTGCCGTCAAGGCTGGAACGATTTTTCTATTTTCCAGCAGGATATCATGCCACAGGCCAACCCGACCAATCAGGTTACAGAGATGCGTAGTTACTACGCTCCCGAGCGTGGTAAGCAAATAGTTACTATTAGTTACTATTTCGAGAGGGCTGGAACGGTCAGCGTAGTAACTTTTCGTGAGGTTGGCACGGAAATAGTAACTAATAGTAACTATTGTTAGAAGGGTGGAACACGCTCATAATTGCTATGCATTCATGTTATGGCGAATAAATTTGAACTGAACTGAGATCACTCAAAATAATTCAGCCAGGAGGAGACGCATTCTGATCGTCCTATATAGCGTATCCGGGTTATTAATTAATTAACTAATCATTTTATAAACCCACCATAAGTATAAATACACAAAAAATGGAGTAGGAAAAATAAGGAAAAGCTACACAATACACAACACTACGTAATCCAACAACAAATTATCAACTATTTCAAGAGTCTATAAATATCGCTTGTCGGATCCAGATCTTGCCTATACCGCAGTAAACGTTTCTTCACAGTAGAAACCGACCGAACCGATCGATGGACAGATGAAACTACTGCTCTATCGGTACAAAACATTTATTTGTATTCCTTATAAAGCAAAGCTAAGCCCCCCCCCCCCCTCCAACACACCAGAAAAGGGCGAAACACAATACCATCTGTTTGGCGATCTTTGCTGACAGGTACTCCTTATAAAACTCCGGCGCCATGTCGCACCACACCTCCGCGCACTGAACCTTTGCAATGAATCCCCTCTGCTGAAGTTCGAGCCAGTTGGCCTCGTAAAGTTTGGGTCCGATTAGAAAGTTCAAATCGGCGATTTTGTCGTCTTCTCGAAGCAACGTCGCGGTGAGGCCAAGCTTGCAATGAGACTGTACTAGTGTGAGAACGCGACGGAAGATCTTGGCGGGGATGGTGTGCACCTCTGAAAAGGATTTGTTTGGCTCTTAGCTCTTTGGAACCGTCTCAAGCGACTTAACACTCCAGAACGAACAGCACCGATCTGTCACACTAAAGAAAACATAAACTGGGCGTTGACTCCCATCATTCTGCCAACGTAAGGTTTATTAGACAAAAACTTGCTAGCGAGCTAATTTGATTGTAGGAAGAAATTATGCTTAGCTTGCAGGGCTAGCGCAGGTGATGCTGAAGCAGGAGAAGAGGATCCTGTTTATGTTATTTGTTTTTTATTTGTGTATTTTGTTTTTCGGTAATGCAGCCGGTAACAGAAATCGAAAAATACGCATTTCTTTCCGCCAAAACTGTCCTACTGATTATTCATACTACACTGTCAGAAGCTTCATAGCGGATAACACAAGAATGCAAAGTTTTAACACATAATACTCAGGATCTTAGCTGTTACGTTTTCCATACGTTACTCATTAGAATATTATGCAGACAAGAAGAGCCGAAACAACGCCGAAAAAATGTCTGCTGACATTTTTTTTGTCATCGTGACATTGCAAAAGTCAGCAGATGCTTTTCGGCTGGCAATGGCAAAACTTTCACAATAATAACAGATAACAATCCGGAGTATTACTTGTTTAACTGCCCATCCCTGTGTTACCTGTTATGAAACTTCTAACTGTTACGTAGGGGTAGTCCCTTCCTCAGCTGTATTATGCGGAACAAAGGACATGTATACCACTGAGAACGTATATATCGCCCCCGACATCCACTATGCAGAAACTACAAGACGGGGGGGGGGGGGGATAAGATAGCCAGGAAATGAAGCCACTGGATCGCCCTTTTGAATCGAATAACAGCAAACGCATTATGAACTCTAGAGAAGAGGAGTCCTGAAGTACAGACACAGTAAATTTCCGCGATCCGACAGAATGAAAACGTAGAAGAAGTATGTTGAATGAATGAATGAATGAATTTGTTACATGCAGCATAGTGATAAGGAATTTGCACAGTGCATACAGAAACAAGACCAAAGGTTTCGATGGGATCCCAAAAATCTAATATTTGATCCTGACAATTGGGTCTTTTCTTCGCCAGATCCAATCTTCACCAGGCTAATCATCAGAGAAAACCAAGTTCAGATATACCTCTATAAGCCATATCTATTTTGATGACACTGACCGAAACTTCCTGCTTTACTTCTGCCAAATTTCCGGTTTCGGCCGAATTCCTAGCGAATTAATTGCCAAGCAAAAAGAGAAAAGTCAGAAACGAATTCAGCGTATATCCTTATCTCTATAAAACATCTAATCAACTTCAAATAAAACTTTAAAAATTCCGGTTACCACCGGATTCCGGGTGAAAAATGATTGTCATATACGGACTCAGCGACTCTTCTTACCCCAAAATCTGCCATCTAATCAACTTTAAATAAAACTTTTGCTTTTAACAAATTTTCCGGTTTTGGCCGGATTCCGGGCGAACTAGTTGTCGGGGTAGAAAATGCTTTTCACATAAGTGTTCAGCATGTCTTCTTACCCTTAAATCCAACATTTAATCAGCTTCAAATGTAACTTTTAGTTTTAACCAACTTTCCGGTTTTTGCCGGATTCCAGACGAACTAATTGTCCGGCGAGAAAATCGTGTTCAGCATGTCTTTTTACCCCATAATCGGCTATCACATTAGCTGTTTAAAAATATTTTGTTTTCCTCTTAATTTGAACCTCCAGCCCTAAATGTAGGGCTACAAAGCCCATCTACGAACTTAACCTTACCCTTGATTCAAAGAATCCTTACACCAAGTTTCATCAAAATAACTCATTCCCTGCGAGAGTTATCGTGCTCACAGACAGACGGACACCTTTGCGATGTCACAGGTATCCCTCCACTTCTCCCTCCCTCCACGTTTTGGGATCCCAAAAAAATGGTAAATGAACGCTTAACAAGAAATATAGAGGGTACACAAAATCTACAACAAGAGCAAAAGATAAATAAAAGCTAAACAAGAAATACAAAACAAAACACGAAAAGAACAATAAATTTACTGCAATAGCTGTCTCATTGGCCAATGGGCAGGAAGACGGTTAGATGATGGCAGAAGATGTTCACATTTTTCTTTAAGCTTGACAGTTGGGTCCAAGACAGAAATCTTATCCATGATTCGGTGATTGCGCATGCGACGAGGAAGGTACAGAAGAAAACGGAGATATTTGAAAAAACATTGTTATCCTACAACTTGTCCGGCAATATTTACCGTCAAGAACCATGATTCCCCATTCTTGCTCCTGTAGCCACTTCATAGTCTGTTCTCCTTCCCAGGACCGTTTCTGACCGAACGTGATCATAGGGTAAGTCGTGATGATGATACCACATCCCATCGGCTTATCTTTTGCGTCAGATGTAAACCGGCAAATCATCTGATCCGTCGCTGTGCTCCACATTTTGAACTGAGCTTTCCACTGCTCTACAGACACACCTACGGACAAAGAAAATAATAAACAAACTGTATCAACGTGTACGTGTTTGTGAGGGCTGCCGGGGCAATCAACAATAATGCTATAGCACCCTTCCCCCCGTCATAGCAGAAAATTCTTTCCGAGGGTGAATGGTTTGCTATCTTGGGGCGGAGGGGGGGGGGGAGGATGTCTCTTAACATTTAAGCCGATACCTTTTGGGGCTGCGTCTAACTTACAGCACAAGGACTCTAGAAATGTATTACACCATGTCCAGAATGAAATTAAACTTCAATAAAGGACATACAAACTAAACCGTCTATTCAAATATTATAATACTAATTAACCCCAACAAAAGCTGTAAGCTCATATGGGACTTGCATGGGTTAAGATGTTCTGATTGATCAAAAGTAAGTTTCGACTTTTCGGTTGAGATGCCCACTCTAAGGGAGCAAGAACTTCATTTGTAAGCAAAACCCTTGAGGCAAAAATGATAATGGGCTGATGGGCATCATGAAAATGCAAATATTGCTTAAAAGTATTTTTTTTACTTTGCGGTCAAGATTGGTACTTTAAGGACTAATCGGATTTGGGAAGTAGCAATTTCTAAGCAAATTTTGTTGAATCTCTAATATTCCAGCGAAGTTTCATCTATCTGGAAGTACCTTAACTCGCGATCAATACCCCCCCCCCCCCCCCCCTCGAACTCCACCCACAATACCCGGAGCCAATCCGGTTCTATAAATGATTAACAGAGCATGTGTTTGTTATTCCCACTAAGTTCGATCCCGATCACACCAGTCTAAGCGGGTCAAGTATTCCCCCCCCCCCAATAATTGTCGGATTCGGTCCGGAAATGAAAAAGATCACCAGAGAGAAATGTCCTCTGTTCAATTATTAAATTTCACTCGAATCCGATCACCCGTTCCAAAGTTACGCATGACTCAATATTCCGGATTCCCCTCCCTCAACTCCCCCCCCCCCCCAAGATTATCATATCGAGGATGTTTTTATTCCAAGTCAGTTTGACCGGGTCCCTGATATGCCTGCCAAGTTTCGTCGTGAAAATCCCCCCAAAAACGGAATTCCGGGAAACCCCCTCACCCCCCCCCCCTCAAGTGTCCGGATACAGTCAAACTGTGTAAAAGATTTACATGGAGCAGATGTTTCTTCCCAGCAAGTTTCATTCCGATCCCTCCATTCTAACCGTTTCTCGCGATTTCCGCCCCCCCCCCCCCAACTCCCCCACGGTGCCCGTAGCCAATCCGATTCAGTTAATGATTTACCTAGAGCATCTGTTTGTTCTTCCCACAAAGCTCCATCCCGATCTCTCCATTCTAAGCGGGTCACGTATTCCCCCCCCCCAATAGTTGCCGGATCCGGTCCGGATACGAAAAAGATCACCAGAGAAATGTCCTCTGTTCAATTCTTAAATTTCATTCGAATCTGATCACCCGTTCCAAAGTTAAGCATGACTGAATATTCCGGATTCCCCTCTCTCCACTCCCCCCACGATTACCAGATCGACAATTTTTTTTATCTTCAAGTCAGTTTGATCGGGTCCCTGATATGCCTGCCAAGTTTCATCGTGAAAATCCCCAAAACCGCCATCACCGGAATTCCGGGACCCCCCCCCCCCCCTAAGTGTCCAGATCCAGACAAATTGTCTAAACGATTTATCTAGCGCAGATGCTTGTTCTTCCCAGCAAGTTTCACTCCGATCCCTCCATTCTAACCGTTTCTTGAAATTTCCGGTCTCCCCCCCCCCCCCAACTCCCCCCCCCCTTCCGGCTATCGAATCCGGTCAAGACTTTAAACGGGACATCACAGATATATAATCGATTCAGTTATTAAGTTTCATTACAATCCGATCCCCCGTTCGAAAGTAACACACTACTAAATTTCCCGGATTCCCCTGCCCTCCACTCCCCCCAAAGGTCGGATCGGAAAACTGATTATTTCCAAGTTTGTTTGGTCGGGTCTCTGATATTCCTGCCAAATTTTATGGCCCTAGCACATCTAGAAGTACCCTAACTAAACAAAGTGTGACAAATTTCCCCTTAATTTTCAAGTTTCCAGCGCCCTCCACTCCCCCGCATATGGTCAGATCGGGAAACTGATTATCTCCAGGTTAGTTTGGTCGGGTCCCTAATATTCCTGCCAAGTTTCATTGCCCTAGCACATCTTGAAGTACCCTAACTCGAAAAAGTGTGACAAAAAACTCGGACCGACCGACAGACGGAACTGTGATCGGTATATGGCACTTGAGCCAGAGGCTGCAAGTGCCATAAAAACTAACGCATGGCTTTTGCTCCTTTGTCAATCCCGTTGTTTCGTTGCTTACAATGCAAGATCCCAGACAAAGACGTAACCAGTTTCCTGTGATTGAGTAGCCAGCCCCTCGCACCATACGTCATCTGGCTCCTGATTGGTTTAGGATTCTCACTCAGACTGCATTCAAAGAACCGGAGAACTGCGTTAGGTTATGTACTTTTGTTTCAGGTGTGAGATGTTGTTAGACGATTGATGAGTAAACTTGCCACTTGTAGAATATTACACTGAGAGTTACAGGCCAAAGGCTAAGCTTTCACATTTCCCCGTCCGCGGAGGCCTAGTTTCCGTTCCAATTCTGAAGTCGCAGGTATCACGCAACACTCATGTAACCTATACTTACTAGAGTTACAAAGCACCAGGGCTTTTTTCCTCACAGTGCAGACTGAGGTGACTCCAACTAAACTCTTGCCGGCACCGCAGGGTAAAACGATAACTCCCGACCTGGCGCGGCCATTGCCGAACATTTTTCTAAGTGCTTTTTCCTGGTATGGTCGCAACACGGCGTTTGGCTTGAGATCGATAGGTATATCTGGATTCCGGGTGTCGTTCTTGAAATCGTACTCGGCTAGAAGAGGGTACTCAATCTCAATGCAGCGCTTCTGAAGTGTTTCGAGGTGCTCCTGAGGAAAAGATGACCATTAGCGTTCACGTTAATTAGTACCAGCTAATGACAAGTAATCAATGATCCGTTTAATCAGTTAACAGAAACGGAACTTCATCGGATAAAGATCTACAAGGGCTTGAAATTGGCAGCACGTCTTTTAGGTTCAAAATGATCTAATTCGTTTAGTGATAGCTGAATGGCAGGAAAACAGAGCCACGCAGTTGCTCAGGAAGTTTTCTTTCGTACGTCCGACATTTTTTGTATGTAAAATTCTTCAGACATCAGCCAAACATCGGTGAAACCTAATCAATCGATTGTTCAAAAATGAACAATTTTTGTTGTAACAGGGAAGAATAATAACAAACAAAAACAAGAGCTACGAGCTCATATGGCACTTGTTATGAGTAGTTGGTGTGAGAAACAAGAAAGTTAATATAAGAGTTTTCCGGGAAGTCCAATACCCCTCCCCATCGTGCTCGGATCCGGTCCCTACCCTAAGATATTTCCTCTAAGGCATACGATCTATTTACTTTCCATGTTTCATTCAAATCACTTCACTCGTATAACCTCTCTGCGAGACACAGCATTACTGAGACTCCCCTCCCCCCCCCCCCACTGTGGTCGAATACTACTCGGACACATAGACTTCGCAGCTTTAACACCTTCTCTTCCCGTCCATCAAGTTTAACTCGAATCGGAGCATATCTGCAAATTTCCGATTCCCGCTTCATCCTCCTCCTACCTTGATCCGATCCGGGCCAAATAACAAATCTAGGCCGCATAAAACTTGGTACTGTCCAACTTGCATCCCATTCTGCCCATCCGTTTGGTTTTTTCGCATGTCACAAAGTTCCCGGACCCCCCCCCCCTCAACTCCCCCAACCATGGCAGCGTGGGGTTCGTACACATGCTTCGCATATCTAGGCCATCAGTTCTTATCATCCATAAAGTTTCATTTGGATCGGACCATTCCATCGCAACCTACGGAAGTAAGTAATTCCCGGATTCCCCCTCCCTCAACTCCCCGAAAAATGGTCGGAGTCAGAAACGGAAGTATTCGTGGGGCATTATGTCGGGTCCTTAAGTCTATTTGGTCGGGTCACTAATATGCCTGCCAACTTTGATCGTACTGGCACATCTGGCAGTATCCTATCTCGCGATCACCGGAATTCCGGGAAACCCCCGCCAACTCCCCCCAAAGAACCCCGATATGATCTGGTTCTCTCAAGAACGTATCGAATGCTTATGCTTGTTTTTTCCCACCAAGTTCCATTTCGATCCCTCGACAATAAGCGTTTCACGAAAATTCCGATGCCCCCCGATACCCCCAAACTAGCAAAACCCGGCCCGACCGACAGACCGACTGACCGACGGACGGACAGAAATTGAGATCGCTATACGGCACTTGGCCGAAGGGCAAGTGCCATAAAAACATTTAAACGCATATTTTGTGTTCAATGGAATTGTGTACAGTGCCAAGCCGAGACGCGAGAACCGCATCAAGTCCTCAAATAGAGATTGTCCCTCCAAACAACAAACAGGATGATCAACCTGATTAATTTCAAATGAGATTGTTGCTGATGCTCCATCTTCCTCGTCGTCATCATCTTTATCCATCTTGGCGTAGAAGTTTGATATGTCTTCAGGTACGTCATCTGCTTTCTCTTGTGGCAATCCGTCGGATCCGGTTCCCGTGCCAGCGATTACAGCATCGCCACTGGGACCGGCTGTTGCAGCTTTCGCACCAAACTAAGAAATGAGAATGTCATATAGCAGCAAAGGGGTAGTGTGTGCTGAACTGCACCGAGGAAACAGTGCAAAAGTCTCGTGCACTATTATAACGCTTGTTAAAGTTTAACTGAAAAGCCAGCCTATGTTTACATCTGCTATCTCAATTCACTGAATTATTTTGGCTCATCTGAGGGATTTTATATTTTTTCACCCGGGGCTCTGTATGTGGCTCTAGTATCCAGAATGTGCATTGCTTGCACGACACATAAAATTCATCCAGACGCGGCGAATTGAATCTCAATAAAAGCCTACTTTTCCTTGGTTAAAGGTGCTAGTCTCGGTTAAAATTAATTAAACTAAATTGATTAAAACAAAAAAAAAATAAATTAAAAAAAGGAAAAAAAAAAAAAAATTTAAATCTCAACTGTGATATGTTCGTTATTAATTGTATATACATAGAAACTAATACATAGATGGCACTTTACACAAGGGACTTGTACCGTGACCGATAAACCATAAACGGTTTTTTTCGAATACAATTTAGAAGTCTAGGACTCCATTGTCGGAGCCACGTAGACATACCAGGATCCACAAGAAGGGGTCTCATGGTGAAAATCAAATAAAACCAAATATATAATTTTAATGGGGAAGACGCACTTGTGATGGAAACATTGTATAAGTAGTGGACTGATAGACAAAAATCCTCCTCATGTGATGTGAACTGGTTAGATGAATTTGCATTCGGGCGGGATCACTGTTCCTATGGCCGGCTTCTACCAGACTATTGTAGTGGTTTGCGAACTAAGCCCCTCGGTAGCTCAGTTGGTAGAGCGACTGCCTTGTAAGCAGAGGGTCCTGGGTTCAAATCCCGGCTGAGGACCATTTTTGTCTATCAGTTCACTACTTATACATAGAAATATTTTAAGGTAATTATTGAGAAGTGATTATTGTTTTTCGCCGTGTTAATAATTGTGTGACGATCAGACGCTAGCGAGTATATGAGCTAGTCAGGAAATAACGTTGTGTGACAATCAGACGCTAGCGAGTATATGAGCTATTCAGGAAATAAACGTTGTTATTATTATTATTATAGAAGTCACGGCTGAAAAAAGTAGGAAGATAATGTTGAGATGTGTCTTAAAGGTTGTGCCATTTTTAATTAAATTTTCAGCAATGGCTTACCTTTGCAGTTGCTAAATATTTCTAAGCATAGATGGACAAACACAGAGAGGTAATACAAATCGAAAGATTAAGTTCATTCGATTAACCGATTATCTACCGATAGCGGACAAACGAGATGCGTTATTAGCGTGTTCCACCTTACTTACCGTAGTGACTACGCATGACGTCTCGGATTCTGGCTTTTTGCCGTCAAGGCTGGAACGATTTTTCTATTTTTCAGCAGAATATCATGCCTCGCACGAATCCGACCAATCACGTTATAGAGATGCGTAGTTACCACGCTTACTACGCTCCCGAGCATGGTAAGCAAATAGTTACTATTTCGAGAAGGTAGGAACGGTCAGCGTAGTAACTTTTTACGAGGTTGGAACGAAAATAGTAACTAAGTTGAATAAGCGATGTGCGACTAGAATGTCTGACCTAAGCCCTAATCAGTTAAACTTTAAAGAGGTCAACTGTATAGTCGTCGCACGGTTGCACTGCGATAAAATAAGGACGAAGGTTCTACTGAAAAATTATCAATTCTTGTCAACATAATTTGATTCTCGAATAGGCGTTCGGTTCCCCGTTAATCGTGCTAAAAACCAAATAAATAGTACGAGAACTCGATTTTTTTTTTGTTTCATAGTGAAACAAGACGACGGCTTCTCGACCAAAGAATATTTTTCTGGCTTGTGTCGGTTGTACCATTAATATCGTCGTTTAACGAGGCTTTGCGCGTTTTATTCGCGGCCTTTCGGCTGACCAAATCCGATTTATCGACACCAGCAGCTTTTGCAGCCAAAATTTCATCAAATCACTGCACTGTAATGGACAGTGGCCTAGTATAGATTCTTGGCCAAATCTGCCAGGATTTCATCTATCATCGGATGTAAAATTTAGCATTTCTATCAAAATATCTAACCGAAATATTATGGCTACTGTCCAGGTTAGAGGACACTCGTGGGATCATGAGCATTCCACCAAACTCGTAGGGTTTGCATCACCCTCGTTTCTTTCCCTTTAACTGTAATGTCATACCCAGCACCATTTTTGTGTAAAAAATATTATGGATCAAAAACATAATTTTAGATGCGATATCGAATAAGGGGGCAATAGCCTACAAATATGTTTTTCTAAGCGAAGAGTATAGGGATTATGGGCAGGTAGGACGAACAACCATGGACAGCATGGCAATGCACGTATGCGCTAATGTTTACCGTAATAGCAGGTGCTTTAGTCTTTACTGATGTGATCAGACCGTCTGCAGTCGCGTCCACGCTGTGTCGTAACCGAATGCCTCGAATTACTTCATCTTTCAGTAGCTTCTGGATAACATCAGGATACTGCGACTCGACGAAATAGCGGTTTTGCTTGAGAACTAGCTTTACCTAAAAGTTAATATTTACTCTAAAGACTGCCATGTTAAAAAAAAGGCGTTACCTCACAGTAGATGGGACTGTCTTCGAATGAGGGCAGTGGGACACTAAACGGGGCGGTGGAGAGGGGGGGGGGATCGATGAGACAAAAGTTCAGCTTTTCAACCTCGATCGTAAATTTGTACGTCCTAACTGGAAATCGAAAGTAACGAAAAGCCACCTGATGACTCTAGGACAAACTAAATGGCCGTCATCATATAAAGTTGGAGACACTTTCCTAAGCAGCAGCGATGAGGAGAGGGATTCGGGTATCATAGTCAACTCCCAAGTAAGCTTCCACAGCCACTATGAATGAACAGACCATTTCCAAGGCTAACAAAGTTGGCGGCTTCCTTCAAAGATCTTTTCAGTTAAACAACCAGCATATGCTTACTACACTGTACACCTCGCTGGTAAGCCCCATTCTCGAATATGGGCACTGCTCAGTTCGACCATTTTACAATAGAGACATTGATGCCCTCGAGACTGTTCAGCGGCGGATCACGAAATTCCCGCCTAAACTGAGACATCTCCCATACCAGCAAAAGCTTGAAAGACTTAAACTCCCTACACTGGCATACCGTTTCCAGAGGGGAGACTTCATTGAGACATACAAGCTATGCCACGGTATGTATAACACGTTGAAGCTGACGACATCCTCAGTTTCAAATTAACAACTTGCGTGGCCATAGCCTCAACCTCGCCGGAGAGAGGTTGGTCGGTGGAGCTTTGGAAATCGCGTACCTCTTCACTGGAGTCAACTGCCCGAAGAAACAGAAAATTGCCCATCACTGAGACAATTCAAGAAAGAAACTGACGAGATGTTTATTACCTAAATGTATGACCCTACACTTTTTCAAAGAATTTTGTAGAGGCTTTGTTGCCTTATTTTTTTTGCATGATGTTATTATTTTTATTATTATTATAAAGTATATGTTCGAGTTAGCCAGACTTTAAGCGTGCCTTAATATACTCTGGTATCCTCAAGTTGAGCAGCAAATGATAAGCTGTGAGTCGCAATGAAGATACGAAGGAACAACGTTTATTGGCCCACTTCCTTCCATTTCAAAGATGTTCCGTTAAAAAAAACTGTAGGCTACAATGAGATATGAAATTTCTATGAAATAGCTAATCATCTCAGAAAACCAAGTTCAGATATGGATTCAGCATGTGTGTTTACCCCTATATTTTGACGAAACTGAACGAAACTTCCTGCCTTCCTTCTGCCAAATTTCCGGTGTCGGCCGAATTCGGGGCGAACTGCTTGTCCGGCAACAAAATAAAGTTCAAAAACGAGTTCAGCGTATCTCCTTACCCATACATCGGACATCTCATCAACTTCAAATAAAACTTTACTTATAACAAATTTTCCGGTTTTAGCCGGATTCCGGCGAACTACCTGTCCGGATAGAAAATAATTTTCATGTGATTTTTTAGCATGTCTTCTTACCCCTAAATCGAACATCTAATCAACTTCAAATAAAATTACTTTTAACAAACTTTTCGGTTTTGGCCGGATTCCGGGTGAACTATACTTGTCCGGCGAGAAAATGATTTTTATAATCGTGTTCAGCATCTCTTCGTACCCCTTAATCGACTATCTCATTAGCTGTTTAAAAATTTAATCTGAATCCCTCCCCCACCTACGAACTCCACCTTTCCATTGACCCAAAAAATCCTCACACCAAGTTTCATCAAAATATCTCGTTCCCTTCGAGAGTTATCGTGCTGACAGATGGACGTACAGACGGACAACTTTGAAGATGTCATAGGTATCCCTCCACTTCCCGATGAAAAATTTATCTCAAAACAGTAGTACGAAGTTGTACGAAAAAGTAGCATGCAGTACTAACTGATGCTACTACATGCTTCTACTTCAAGGCTACCATGTAACTGCATACTACTGCATGCTACTATTAGCAAGACTGGATGCTACTATGACAAGACAGGATGCTACTGGATACTACTACATATGATTGGACCAGTCTGAGGCACATCAAATGATAGTATTCTTTGCTATTACACAGTATTACATGCAACTTTTTCGTACAACTACCATACAACTACCCAGGCTACAAACTTTTCATTGGGTTACGTTTTGGGATCCCAAAAAGCAACAGCAGGTTGTAGCAGATCTTAAAAAGAAAATTTACCTTGCCGTAAGAAACGGTGCAAAGTCGGATGAACTCTTCAATTCCAGGCGGGATAGTTGTCTTGCTCAATCTTCTTAAATACTCAATAATATCTTGAGTTTCAAGCCCAACACTTACAGCTGCGTATAAAGAGTAGGCCGTAAGCTTATACTGAAAAAAGGGAGAGAACATTTATCAGATAGAGTGCAAACGTCTCCAGGAAAATTCACAAGAGAAAACAGGGCAAAGGCTGACCCACAGTGCCGTTCAGTGACGCATCCTGAGGGAGGGGCTCCGCTAGGTATAGCAGGGGCGGGGGTCGGGGAGCATGCTTACCTCTTGAATATATTTCGGACGGCAAACAGGTTCAGATATTGCGATGAGGAAGTCGTGTGCATGCTTGTACACAGGCGAGAAGGACTCCAAAAACACATGTCCATTTGGGAGCTAAAAAAAGAAGAACAAGAGATATAGGCTACTTCTTGTCCATTGGTTTTCTACTCTTTTTTTTTACCTGACGAAATCAATGAAAACTACTCAATCTTGCCGAAGAATAATAAAAGAAAAATAACATTAGTTGGCCACTATTACCTACCAATCGGAGGGGATGAAACTAAATCCAAATCAAAATGTTTGACAGGATGACAACAGGATGGAAAATCCTTCAAGCTTCGTCTAACTCATCAAATGGAAAGTGGAAAAACTAACGTCACTATTCAAATCGCTTTAGACTCCTTAACCACCTTTAGTCCATCAAGAATTACAATTTTCAAATCGCTTTTACAGTTAAGTTCTTTGGTAGACCAGTTGATTAAGCAATTGCAATATGGCAAACACCACAATATTTCGTTTCCTGGGATCCAAAAACGTAAGTGACGTAAGCCTGTGTTCCTTCTTCCGTCCGTTAACACGTATTCGAAGGAGCTGAGGCGTTTGTTCAATTTTCCTGCGAAGATCCTTTACGACAAAGTAAATGCCAAGTTCGAATACAGGCCCCGTTGCCCTAAATAAGGGTGAAGGAGGGGGTATAAACTGAACCTTGAAACAAATATAATCGAACTGGAGGTATGGAGACACGCTGGATCCATGTCTTTAGCTAATTCGCTTGCAGGACCGATACTCGTCCGGAATCCGGCAAGCTATCCATCGGGATATTATACCCTTATTGCTTGCAAATGCAATTTTAACGTAAAACACGAAATCCAGTAGTGCTAACGAACACTTAAAGGACCTGTCTTACCTATAACACTAATGCAACCTACTTCCATAATCCCTTCATATATTTCTAAACCCGGAGACCCCTATTTCGTACACCACGCTGATTTTCTCACGTGCCGTGTTTTGCTACCTTCGATGTGTATCACGCTGTCAACGGTTGTCTGCGACAGGTTTTTCCATCAGAAAACCGGTCATGTAAACTGTTTCCCTGTTTTCGCTACAAGTCAACGGGTCTCGGAAAAGGCTTAAAACAGCCAAAGCCGTGGGTTATTTGTTGAAAATACAGCCTAGGGTAAAAGTATTCAAATATTTTAAAATACTGTAAGTTGAAGGGTAAATAGTGCGAGGGGTCCTAAGAGAGTATCGATATTGGGGCAAGAAGACATGATAATTCAATTTGTCTGCTTAGTTTCTACGGAAGCAAATCGATAATTTGGTGTTGGCTCATGCTATGCGTTTCTCAAGTCAATAATTTGTCGGGCTTTGCGAAATCCAAAATTTGGGGAATGGAGAAATCTTGCGGAACGGGGAAAATCAATAATTTGTAGGGCTTTGCCGGAATCTAAAATTTGGGGAAATGGAAAATTTGGCAGTTCTAACAATGTCTCTGTCGAGTTGCTCCCATCGGTATAGGGATGACAAGTATGAATCCATCTTTCTGCCTCATTTTCCTACCGGATAAATATTATATAAATAATATAAATCCGAAAATTTTTCAAATTACAAAATACTCTGACAGGCTTACTACATACAAGAAACACATGTCGAATCAAAAACGTAATTTAACACTAATTTTTCAACACTAACTTCTCAACTCACACTGATTTATCCGGTTGCAATCCGGGCTTGACCCGAAATTCAACACACAAAAGAATTATGTAATGGATATGATCCAGGGGCTGATTAGAGACAAAATGACATGCTTATGGGATATGGCAAAGACTAGAAATTGACAACACCCGACTGACTGGATTAAGGAGCTGAATAAGCATTCTTTTTCAGAACCCGACATGAAATCTGGCGGTGTTCTATTTACCTCTTATGGAAGGGCAATGCCAATATAAGCTAGGACTGTTCAATCAGAGGATTTCCAGTTTTCCTTTCAATTTTGCAAGAATCCAAAGAAGTTGTAATCCTTGCGAAATAAGTGAACACTCAGTGGCTCCTATAGCTAGCCTACAGATCAGTTCTCAAGCAACAGGATTCTACATACCACCCAAAGTGGACGTGAAGCATTATCTGGTTTCAAATCCATTTGGGATCGGTAGTCCTTTGCACCATAGCTGTCTTCTTGGGCAACCACGTCAACCCGCTCAACATTTTCACGAGCAGCTCCAGGCAAACCCTCTAAAAAAATGCATTATTAAAATAAATTACAATAAACCTAGCTGAAGTAAGTTGATAGCATTTGGACTACTAAGACGTTCACTGATTTTGCACTGGCAGAGATGAAACAACAATAAATGAGTAGAAGACATTGTATGGTACCCAGCTACAGATGCTTACCTGATTCATCCATGTCTTGAAGAGAGTCATCATAGTCCAGGTCATATTCCTTAACTGGCTTTCCTTTCCTTTTCCTATCTGCAAAAAAAATATAGGCCAACAATCCAACATGAATAATGACTGATAAGCAAATATCTGGCTATTCCGTCAAAAATCATATATAGACACAATCTGAAGCAGCAAGGTTTTGTGTACTGTTCAGAATTGACCAAACTGAAATTATTATCAGTTCATATTTCACTGAATGAAAACTAAGTTTGCACTTAACAGAACATTTTTATTTAACACTCTACAAGATTTAATAATAATGGAACAACGAAAGATCATGCAGTTACCGATCCGGTAACTGCATGATCAGAGAAAACTGGAGAAGGAGCGGTAACTGCATGATGAGAGAAAATCTGTATGTGTTCTTCAAGTGATTACAAAGGCACATGTAACAGCATCACTGAATGCTGCTCTTCAATCCTTGGTACAAACAAAATTTTCAAGGTAAATTCAGTCACTTTTTAGAGCTAGATTTTCATTTGTGTAAAAAAAAAAAACGGACTGTCTATTTTGACTGTTTTAGACAAGCAGTTTAGTTCTGAATACAATAGCATAGCTTAGAAATTTATGCAAGCAATTGTTGCTGGTTGCTGCTCAAGACCCCAAAGAAGATAAGGCACATACAGTGTCACCTTGTCTTTTTGCAAGTAGGCTTCAGACATTCAGCCAATTCACGCTACCGGTGATGCTAATTTACAGTCTACCACAAATCCCTGAGTTTTTGACACTATGGCTAACCCTAGACACCCTATCACAAACATTGGGTAACTGTGCGTACCTATTCATTTCTTAAAAAACTTCTGATTGGTTGATTTCTGAATTTCACCCAAATTTAGGCTGGCTCTTTGTTACCCATGTGTGACTACCCCAGCATAGGTCATGCAAAGGGGCTACCATGGTTCTGCCAGGGTTTGGGCATAGGCTAACTATGGATAGGCTATACCCAGCCTTTGGTATTGCTGTCAAATATCAGGATTCTGGCAGCCTCTGTTGACCCGGTATCCTAGCTCTCATCCGAACTATTCTGTGAGTTATATTGAATTGAATTGAATTTTATTTGTAACCCGTCTAGGTAAAGACGGAGTATGGTAAAAAATAAAAAAGAGAGAAACAACATAGCATCAACAACAACCAAAATAATTAAAATTCAGTAAACCGGAACATCATGGAGCTCCATGGGTGGCTACAGCTTTCCTTCATCCTGTTGATGGATCTCAGGACAGCCGCAGACGGATCAGCTATACGGAACTTTTCGATGAGATGGCTGTTCCTTGTCCAGGGGGGGAGGCGTAGCAAATATTTAGAAAACCGAAAGAAAATGGAACGAATTTGACGAAGATTTTCGTTACTAAAGATGGTCCAGAAAGGGGAAAGATACAAAACGTGTAAGTGTAGGCAAGAATCTTTCGGTTAAACCGCAACTTTCCAGAGACGATACGGGCATAAGCTCCACTGATGCGCTTCAGCAAATGAGCGATCAGTAATTTTCGAGTGGTTTTCATTGAATCTCCGATTGGCAGTCCTAGGTATGTCAGACTGGATTTGCTTTCGACTTGGCATCCTATAAGGTCGATGATCGTTGGCTCCCTCGAATGGTTATTAAACATCAAGAATTCAGTTTTTCCCTTGTTGAATTTAAGTCCAATGCCAGCATATTCCGAAACTAGTGACTGGAAAGCACTTTCGATACCATTTGTAATACGACTAAGGTTCAGAATGTCATCTGCATATGCTATCACTGAGCAATTGAGGCCATCATCGACACAAGTGCAAGGGACTTTGGACTGGGCGTTCAGGACAGCACTGTCAAATAACGTAGGGCTAGTAATAGCTCCTTGCCTGACTCCTTAAAAAATTCTGACTTCAGGAAGCTGTAGATTGAATTTGAAACTACTGAAATTAGAACACTTCTTGTCACACTGGACGACTTTCAACTTTGCCCGAAGATTGGCATACATGTCTTTCATAACTCTGATGACACCAGGTTGCACGCCACGAGTGCGAAGCTCTAACAGTGCTTGTGGATGGACGACAGAATCAAAGGCTCTTTCGACGTCATGACCCGCCAACGCCAGTGAAGTTTTCGTCCGGTCAGCTTCCTGGAGAATAGACGCCAACGCAAAGAGAGCATGGGCGCATCCCAAGCCAGAACGAAAACCGAATTGGTAATCTGGCATGTAGCAGTTTTCTGTAACTTCTTTGATAACAAGAAGCTCCATGACTTTGCATAAAGTCGGGGAAACGGTGATAGGCCGGTATGATGAGCACCGAGTTGCAGGTTTTCCCTTTTTGCACAAAGGGGTCAACATACCAACGCAGAATGAGATCGGAACTATCCCTTGAGCAAATATCATCTGGAACAGTAGATGTATATGATCAAGGAGACTCGCACTCCCATTGAAAAGATGAAGAGCGCAGATTCCATCAGATCCTGCCGACTTCTTCTTTTTAAGCTTCAGGATAGCTTGTTTTATTGCGTCCCGAGTGACAATGTAATCTCCTTTCGCCGGGTCGAGGTCAAGATCAGTTTCAAGCTTCGTTTCGAATGCATTTTCTAAGAGAGGGTCAGGTGCATCAAATTGGCTTCCGAAGTACTGTACCCACTCAGAACTAGGGATTGTAAATTTGATTTCATCCGTGTTTTTGGAGACTGGCTTAAAAGTTTCCCAGAGTAGATTAGGATAATCAACAATTTTCGCACAGTAGTCTGCCCTGATATTAGCTCGATGTACCGTCAGCTCCCGAGCAAACTTCTTTTTGGTGGATAGCCTGATGGCGTTAAGCCACCCTTTACGAGGTCTTTCCGCCCCATTCCACATCCTCAACCAGAATTTGGCATCTTGACACGCATCTCTTAGTGATTTATTTTTTGACCAGCCAGATTCTTCAGTCCCTTTTTGTATGCGCCGGGTGGGAACAGCAGACTTCTCGCCAACGTGCATGGCATGAGCAATTTCAGAGCCGTACGTATTCAGTCTTATGCGTGCTTCTGAAGAAGGCTTGCTCAGGTTCTTTTGGAGAAGATCAAACGGAACTTTAATCTTTTCAAGAATTTCATCAGAGGCTGCCTGGTATATTACCATGTCTATCCTCTTCCAATCTTTCAAGGTGTACCGTCCATTCGAAGTTGCTTTTTCCTTTGCGACCTTTGCAGAGACCGGAAGTTCTGCACTCAAAGGTAGGTGGTCCGAAGTCAATCCGTCGGACAAAACCTTGACACACAGTGCTGGAATAGGGAAGGGTACGATGATGTGATCCAGGTCTGAGACGGAACCGCTATTATGTATGTAAGTGTAGGTACAGTCCTTTTTTGCGACTGAATATCTTTCAGGGAGGATATCAAGGAGCATTGCAGACCTTGGCGATTGAGGGTCTGTCAAATTGCAGTTGAAGTCCCCAAGGACGATACAAAATAGATTCTTCTGCTGGGCTCTAGTAATGCACTTAGCAAGTTTCGAACAAGCAAGAGAAAAGCTCCGCTCCGACTCCTCGTCCGCGTAATTTGTTGGCAAATATATATTGATAACGACAGTCGCGGCAACTTGAACTGCTAGGAAATTGCGATTTACCTCAAAGGTTTCCGAGATTATGGTAGACTGAATCAGCGTCCCAATCCCTCCTGAAGGGCGGCCACGATTCCGCGTAATTGCAGGGGAGAAGTGGAGAGTCCAGTCTCTCAGGTGTAGTAAGTTTCTTCCATTTTCGGTGAGAAAATGCTCCTGTAGACAGCACATATGATGTGTCTTAGCAAACTCCTCTATCACTGGAAGCTTCATATCAACATTTCCATTCATGTTCCAAGAGACGACCTTTACTTTTTCTAGTTGATTATTCTCCATTCCTAACGGCAGGGTTCTTCTTATTGGCAGCGGCTACAGCTTTGTTGAAAGAACAGCGAATATGGTAGCAGGTATGATCCGGTTCGTTACTGTTGATGCAGTGCATCGGCTTCGAGCACGGTTCTTCTTGGGTAGCTCCATGATCTTCGTCACCACATCGTGAGCAGCGTTTTGGCCCTAAACAGGAAGCCGCAATGTGGCCTGTGGCATGACAATTATGGCAACGGCGCGGGAGATGGACGAATGGTTCTACTCTGAGGCGTTCGTATCCTGTAATGATTCCACGTTTGATTGCTCCGTCCAAAGAAGGCTGATCGGCGAAGAACAGCTTGAAGGTGCGAGATTTTCCACAGCGAGAAACCTTCTCGCAACCAGTAAGTTGTGACTTCAGCTGATCACCATCATCCAACTCGGGAGGTACTCCTTTCACTATTCCCATTTTTATTGGCTGCTTCACTCTCGTCTCAGAACTAGGGTTCCCAGCCCTGATTCCTGCAGCTATGCGATCCGCCGTTTGTCTCTTCGCAACCTTGAGTGGTCATTCGGATTTTCCAGACGTCATTTGTACAGTTCCGCGATCGAAACTTTCACCGCAAGCTTCTTCAATAAACTTCTTCCTTTCGTCAGGCGTCTTCAGATTTGGTGGGTTCTTGAAAATGACTGCGTACGATGGCTGCGCAGTGGCTTCAGTTTGGGCAACGTTTTCAGGAACTAGATTCACAGTTGGCCATTGAATTGGTCTGGTGTTAGCTTGCTCCATCCACCCATCTAGCTTTCTACGCATGTCATTCACTGCCGTCACTACGCAGGCTCCAACCTCCTCGGCAGATACCGGAACTTCATTCGCTTCGTATATGAGGAAAGTCGGCAAAGGGAGCTTCTCGTTGCAGCATTATATCACTGGCGTTGTCTTCATCTCTGCCGTGTTTGACTAAACGATCACGAGTACCACTTTTTTCCAGATTACGTCTTTCGCGGCCAGTATAACTTCATGGGAGTAGAATTCTACAATCCTTTTGACAACAACTGAGGCTTTGATACCATTTCTGGTTGACCGGGATACAAAGTTTAGCAATGGGCACCACACCAAGTCCGTTTTGTCCATGACGTAGGAATGAGCCCGTGACTGGTCGTTAACGGTTGAATTTGACCGTTATTTTCACCGTGATGATTTTCCAACGGCTTTTTGCTTTGAGATTAAGTTGAAGGAAAATTGCGACTGCTCTCTTCAACGGTATATTCCATGTAGACAATACCGGAACTCAAGCTTCAATTACCAACAGTTTCCAGTATTACCTACAGGCTCCCTAGCTTCTGAGTAGAAAATACTGTGAGACTAGGACCGGACGAGAAGCTGGTGAAGTTTCTGTGAGCTGTTTCCATTTACTACTGGAACGCGAGCCAGCACATACAAGTTTCTGTTAGTCAATGATGTCAGATCCGGGAATCGTAGCTCATGTGGTTTGATTTCTGCAAGAACCACCGGTTCCATAGCCCGTAGGACCTGCATAGGGCAGCTATTGGTTCCCTAGACAGTGCCAAATATATATTCATCAATAGGAATTAACTACAACTTTTCATTTTCTGAGGTAAAACAGATCAAATGGGTGTGATGTAAAGGTTGTGTCAAATTCTGATACACCTTGTTTTAGACCTTGCAGTGTTATTTTTTTAATTTGATTTTTCTATTTTCATCAGCTAGGCTACTCAGCATTATCTTTGAAGGGAAAACGCCCAGCAAGTCTGCAGCAAGTGCAGAGTCAAAATTTTACCATATCTTTCAAAAATTTTACCGAATCCTAAAACTAAGAATTCGAGCTTTAAATTATGGAACAGAAACGATTACGTAGGAAGAGTAACAATAAAGGGCAGCATGAAGACAATAAGAAAACTATTAGGCGACGTTTTGGCGAAGCCCACATGGAGAATATATTGCCGGGCATGACTGCAGCAACAGTTTCTATCTACTAGCCAGTAGAAAATTAAATCGAGGGCCGCAGGCGAAAATTTTCGAAATCCATTTTTTTCTGTAGGCGAAAATTAAACTGCTTCTCTTACAAATTCTGTCATTTACTGCTGATTAAATAGAAAGACTGTAAGAAGTTCCAGAAACTGCATGGATCGACGTTCCAGCAGCAGCAGCATCTATAGTCTAGTCAATATACTACCCCTAATCACATAAAGTGAGCGACACAGGCGGATTTTTTTTTTGTTTTTTCCTGCCAAATTTAATTTCCATCCTAGGTCTAGCTTTTAATGTTTAGAAATCTCAATCCTAAAACTGGCTTAAAACCCCTGTCAAGTGGCGCCTCCTTCCACAAAACAGAGAATATTAGGAAAAGTGCTGCAGGTGGAATTTTCGAAATATTTATGATTATATTTTCTTTTTGGGATCCAAAATAAAAGTAAGGACTATCGTTTATATCACAGATCATCCCTTTTGTCTGCGACCAGTGCTTCACTCAACCTTTTCTGAGTTTCGAGGTTCGTGGCAACTTCCGAATCCTGGCAATTGTAACAAATAAATTACGAAATCCCAGTTATTATACCGAATAAGTTTAGACCGATAGCATGTTTGCGATTCTGTGTAACTACCATATCCCGGTTATTGTACCGAATTGTTTTGGTATCTAAAGACTACAGAACAATATTCATATTCGGTATACTTTCATCAAAACTGGAACAAAGTAGGATTCGTGGTTAACTTCCTGATCCTTGAAATTATACTGAATAAATTACCAAATCCCAATCATGATACCGAACAATTTTGAACCAATAGGTTATTCGGGATTCTGTGTAACTACGGAATCTCCATAATATACCGAATAGTTCTGGCATCGAAAAAAGACCAAATGATTCAGTAAATTCTCTCACCAAATTCTGGATAACTACCGAATACTGGCAATTATACCGAATCCCGATCATTATACCGAAGAGATTTGTACAGATTGCCTACCGAATCCCCATAAATATATTGAACAGTCCTGCTGTCAAAAAAACACCGAACAGTGGTGGGTGAACAGTGCACCCCCCCCCCCCTTGTAACGCCCCTGCTGGTACTTCTGGCTGATAACCATCAGCAGGGGATCCGATAACCTGCCGATAACCATCATCTGCCATCATCAGCCCCTTTGGCTTTATTGACTTTATGTTATAGCATAGTACTCCCTAAGCATAGTCCAGCATAAGTACCTTTATCTTTTCCATATCTTGAACCTCCCCCCATGTTTATTGACTAGACTGACTGATCCAGATTTCAGTTCAGGTAGAAGTCTTTATTAAACTATAGATTAAAGAAATATGTCATCGACAAGCTAACATAACCAACAAGAGAGACAAAGATCGTCACGTGGGCTTTCCAATGTAGCTCTACTAAACACAACAATAAAACTGCTGTAAAACACGAGGGCGGCTGGAGGGCGGAGAAGTCAAGAAAAAAAAAACTGGTATAATTCCTGTCTGAGAAAGGCCTGCAGTTAGAGTAAGTAGACGCCTAAAGGGTGATTTGGACGATCAGGAAAGCTACGCTAGTTTACGCGCCGCTTGTTCCTGCTTCGGCTAAAACTAGCTTCGCTTTCTAGGCCTGTTCTCGCACTCTGCTAGATTCGGCAAGTGACACGGAAAAGCATTGTCCTAATAGGTGTAATAAGGTGTATTACGCGTATAAGACTTATTACAGATTCCTCTTTTCCTCGGAGCGCGCTGTAATAACGGAGAATAGACTAGCGTGACCGAGAAAAAGAGCAGCGTCGTCAGGGTTGCCACGGGAAGCAGTAAAGTTCTACTCTGTTGGAAGCTGAAGAAACAACTTTTCTTCAAAATAACACGTTTTGCTTTGCTGCGATTGCTTAATGCTACTTCGAAGACCAATGCTGGCCATCCGCATATTTAACTGCTTTTTACAATGTATTGGGCGTCAAATTGTACTGGTGTTCTTCAAGTAACACTAAGAATACTTTTCTGATCTTCAGAAACTCGAAACACTGTATGACCTTGGCAACACTGCTCGCTGCATTAATAAGAGCCTCTCGGGTTCGTATTTGAACGGGCGTGTGTATTAAGACGTAAACATCGCGTATAGCGTTATTCAGCTTATTACACCTATTAGGACAATGCTAAAGAGTCTCAGGGAATCTATCGGAATTTTACTGCTTACCGGATAAGTATAGACTCTCAGCTTACTAGGATGATGGGGCTCACAACTTTACCAGAGCGATTCTTGCAGACAGACGACACACCGTACCAGAACATTCATCGGGTGATTCCGGTAATCTGCTCAAACTCCAAAGTCAAAGTCACCAGAACTTGATGATTTTTAGGGAATCTACCGGATTATTGCTCAGGGAACCTAACGGAATTTTGCTCAGGGAATCAACCAAAATCTTGCTTAGGGAATCTAGCGGAACTTGTCTTGGGGAATTTATTGTAGGCTTGACCAGGGAATCTAACGGAATGTGCTCCACATAATCTCCCAGAATTTGTCCTAGGGAGTCTACCGGGGTTTTACTGCTTACTGGGTAAGTACAGACTCACAGCTTACCAGAATGACCTCGTCACACAACTTTACCAGAGTGATTCATGCAGACAGACGACACAGCGTATCGGAATATTCATCGGGTGATTCCGGTAATCTCCTAAGTTTCTGGAGCTTTCAAGAATTAGACAAGATCCGGGAATTTCCATAATTTCTAACTACAAATACTGTTCCAAGAATAATATTACGGTACCGTCTACTCAAGTTTCGGCAGCTTTCTCGGCTCTTTTCCGGTGATAAGCCGAGAATAGTTCAAAAACGATTCAGCCTTGTTCGGACATGATCTCGAAAGTCGCCAGGAGAGTCTCGAAACAATCAAAAAGTTTGAAGATACATTCGAAGTCTTTCGTGAACTGAAAGATGTCTTACCACTAGTATGGAAAGCGTTCAAGCTCGCTTAGACAATCCCTCTTACTTCAGCAAAAGGGGAAAGACTTTTTAGCAAGATGAAGTTGGTTAAGACCACTTTGCCTTCAACAATGGCTGACTATGAAGGAGCAAAACTTGTCAGTGATCTCCGAAATTTTAGCATTTAAAATGCCAAATTTTAGCATTAAGGGGACAAAAAACTCCAAATTTTAGTAGTTAAACCCTAGAATTTTTGACATTTAAATCTCCAAATTTTGGCATCGCCCATTTAAATGTTAAAATCTTCGCGTTTTAAATGCTAAAAATTCGCGTTTTAAATGTTAAAATTTCCGCCGTTCTTAATGCTAATCCTTGGCATCACCAGTTTTAAATCCTAAATTTCCGCGGGACACCTCTAGTTGGAAATTATTAGAAATTGTCGTATAAATATTCAAAATCTAAATATCCAGTCATACATATACACCTCGCGGTCACTAGCCAACTAGCTGGCTACTGTAAGAAATTTCATATAGGAAAAGCCGGCGTTGCCGACTAGTTGGCTACGAGAACAATTCGTATATGATTTACGTTTGTGTTCCAACTAGTCCGCCACTGTAAGAAATTTCGTTTAGGAAATCCCGCGTTGCCGACTAGTTGGCTACGAGAAATATTCGTATAGGATTTTTGTTTGTGTTCCAACTAGTCCGCCACTGTAAGAAATTTCGTATAGGAAATCCCGCGTTGCCGACTAGTTGGCTCCGAGAAAAATTCGTATAGGATTTTTGTTTGTGTTCCAACTAGTCCGCCACTGTAAGAAATTTCGTATAGGAAATCCCGCGTTGCCGACTAGTTGGCTACGAGAAAAATCGTATAGGATTTTTGTTTGTGTTCCAACTAGTCCGCCACTGTAAGAAATTTCGTATAGGAAATCCCGCGTTGCCGACTAGTTGGCTACGATCAGAAATCATATAGGAGAAAAGTTTGTAGCCAACTAGTTCACTACCGTAAGAAATTTCCTATAGGAAATCCCACATTGCCAACTGGTTGGCTACGACGAGAAATTCGTATAGGATTTTTGTTTGTTTTCCAACTAGTTCGCCACTGTAAGAAAGTTCGTACAGGACATTCTGCGTTGCCGACTAGTTGGCTACGATCAGAAATTATATAGGAGAAATGTTTGTAGCCAACTAGTTCGCTACCGTAAGAAATTTCGTATAGGAAATCCCACATTGCCCACTATAAGTTGGCTACGACGAGAAATTCATATAGGATTTTTGTTTGTTTTCCAACTAGTTCGCGACTGTAAGAAATTTCGTATAGGAAATCCCGCGTTGCCGACTATAAGTTGGCTACGGTGAGAAATTCGTATTAGGATTTTTGTTTGTTTTCCAACTAGTTCGCCACTGTGAGAAATTTCGTATAGAAAATCGCGCGTTGCCGACTAGTTGGCTGCGATCAGAAATCATATAGGAGAAAAGTTTGTAGCCAACTAGTTCTCTACCTTTAGAAATTTGGCTACGACGAGAAATTCGTATAGGATTTTTGTTTGTTTTCCAACTAGTCCGCCACTGTAAGAAATGACGTATAGGAAATCCCGTGTTGCCGACTAGTTGGCTACGATCAGAATAGATATAGGAGAAAAGTTTGTAGCCAAATAGTTCGCTACCTTAAGAAATTTGGCTACGACGAGAAATTCGTATAGGATTTTTGTTTGTTTTCCAACTAGTCCGCCACTGTAAGAAATTTCGTATAGGAAATCCAGCGTTGCTGACTAGTTGGCTACGATCAGAAATCATAGAAGAGAAAAGTTTGTAGCCAACTAGTTCACTACCGTAAGAAATTTCGTATAGGAAATCCCACATTGCCAACTAGTTGACTACGACAAGAAATCGTATAGGAGAAAACTTTATATCCAACTAGTTGGATAAATTTCACACTCGTATAGGGATTATTAACTCGATTATTAACTCATAAACTCGTCAAGGAATACATAATTATCAATCTAATTCTCTAAAATGAGAAAATTTGTATAGAGACACATTGATTATCCAATCAGATGGCTGTTAGTTCATTGACTATTAGACAAAGTGGCGCATAGCCAACTAACGGGATCGAAACCCTTGTTGAGACTGAAAGCTGTTCCGACTAGTTGGATATTTTCCGAAATCTCTATCCAAATTCATACAATCCGACTAGTTGGATATTTTCTATAATCCCTATACGAGTGTGAAATTTATCAAACTAGTTGGATATAAAGTTTTCTCCTATACGATTTCTCGTCGTAGCCAACTAGTTGGCAATTTGGGATTTCCTATACGAAATTTCTTACGGTAGCGAACTAGTTGGCTACAAACTTTTCTCCTATATGATTTCTGATCGTAGCCAACTAGTCGGCAACGCGGGATTTCCTACACGAAATTTCTTACAGTGGCGGACTAGTTGGAACACAAACAAAAATCCTAGACGAATTTTTCTCGTAGCCAACTAGTCGGCAACGCGGGATTTCCTATACGAAATTTCTTTTAGTGGCGAACTAGTTGGAACACAAACAAAAATCCTATACGAATTTTTCTCGTAGCCAACTAGTCGGCAACGCCGGCTTTTCCTATATGAAACTTCTCACAGTAGCCAACTAGTTGGCTAGTGACCGCGAGGTGTATATGTATGATTAGATATTTAGATTTTGTATATTTATACGGCATTTTCTTATATTATCCAACTAGAGGTGTCCCAACTATTAGCATTTAAAACGAAGTTACAGTGAGTGTAAAACGGCGGAAGTACCAACTTTTAGTATTTAAAACTGGGTTAAGTTTAGGGTAAAACGGCGGAATACGGAAAAATTTAAAAAGGCGGGAAATTTAGGATTTAAAATGAGTGATGCCAAAGTTTAGCATTTAGAACGGCTCAAATTTTACATTTAAAACGTGAAACTTTACCATTTAAAACGCGAAAATTTTAGCATTTAAATGGGAGATGCCAGTATTTAGCATTTAAATAGGGTTAAATACTAAAAGTTTGATCTAAATGCAAAAAATCGTAGATTTAAATGTAAAAAATTCTCTAAAATCTGGCATTTTAAATGCTAAGATTTCGGAGATCACTGACAAGTTTTGCTCCTTCATACTACGGCCGTCCCCACAGCGTAAATTCTACTATGACGCGGGAAGTCTTAATCACAACACAAACGCGGCTTTTCAGTGGGCAGTGGTGAGATTGGTGAAGATTGCTTAGTGCCTGAACAAGAAAAAATCACAAATCTTTCTCATAAGGCATACAACAAAAATACAAGCGCATAGAGGTATCACAAATCACACGGAAATTACACTATTTGAAAATCGATTATTCGTGAACAACGGAACAACGAAGTAACGCATTTTCAGCGGGTCTTCAAGCCAACTTAAGTGAATAAGTGACGGGTAACTAGATTGTCCTATCCCAGCCCTTTTCAGTTAAACTTTAAAGTTTAATCGAATAGGGCTGAGATCAAACAGTCTAATAACATATCACTTATTCACTTAATTTTCCCCGAAAACCCGTTAAAACTGCGTTACATCGTCTCTCCGTTATCCAGGGATAATCGATTTCACAATTATTCTTCCGGATTCGTAGTACCTCTATGTACTTGTCCCTCTTAACTTGAAATATTTACCAACTAGAAATCTACGCCATTGCCGGAAAATAAAATAAAAATATCAGATTCGTTGCAAGACATATCCGGAAATCCTTTTCCAAACAGGCGTAACTTCTCCGATGTCGCATCTTTAGCCATGAAAATGCAGGATTCTGTTCAAATTCAAATTCTGCGCGTCTGGATGAATTTTGGTTTGGCGTGCAAGCAGCGCACACTAAACGTTATTACCAGATCCCCATGTGGAAAAATACAAAATCCCTTAGATGTGTCAAAATATTTCAGTGTATTTATATAATTATCAGCTTCAAAAATAAGCTGCGTTTTCAGTTAAACTTTAACCATCCTATTGTATTGTTATTTGTAGCACATAATCAAAGTCAGAACACAACAGTATTCTAGAGTTTCTGCAGAGATGGTCACTACGGAGAGTTTCCGGTAAAACATCGGAAAATTTCGGTATAACTTCGAAAATTCCGCAGCCTCCCCGCCCCCCCCCCCCCCCCATCAGGAAGGTGTCGGGACGCACCTGCCGACCAGGACCACTTCCCCGATCCGAATCGTGGTGGTGAAATGGGGAGGAATCTGGAATTTGAGGTATGTTGGCTATAACTTTTCGAAGGGGTGATCGGATCTTAGTGAAACTTTATATTTTGAAAGACGTCATGCCTCAGATATCCCACTTTAAGTCAGGACTTATATCCGATAAGTGTGTAGGGAGCTGGAGGAGAGAGCACAGGAGATCTCGTGACACACTTAGAGTGGAGGAATTGGGTCGAAACTGGTGCGAAGAACAAGCACAAGCCGTAGACAGGGGCGTCACTAGCATTTTACCTTTGTGGGGGGGGGGACGTCCGGTTTGTGCCGACGGACTAAAAGTGTGCCGACAAAACACGCAATTGCCGCTTCGCGGCAACGGTGTGCATTTCCCGCCATCGGTAACCGGGGTAAAAACTAACTGTAATGCATCAGTTGAGATTATTCCTTTGATGTAATTTCGTGTATTAAAGTTCACATATTTGGCTTTTCATTTTAGCTTTTGCTAAAAAGCGAAGCTTCCAGCGACTGTACCAAGAACAAGTTAAACTAAGCGCCGCAGGCGAAATTTTGTGTAAACTGACTGTAATGCATCAGTTGAGATTGTTCCTTTGGTATAATTTCGTATATTAAAGTTCGCAGATTCGGCTTTTCATTTTATCTTTCGCTAAAAAGCGAAGCTTCCAACGACTGTACCAAGACAAGTTAAACCAAGCGCCGCAGGCGAAATTTCTTAAATCTGCCTTTTTTCCGGAAATTTAGCTATACCTACCATAGAAGTTCTAGCTTTTAACGTGTTTCAGACCCCCACGAATTTCAATCCTAAAACGCCAACTAAATGGAACACCGTTTTCCCAAATAAAGAAAACTACAAAATGCGCCGCAGGCAAAATTTGTGTAAACTGACTGTAATGCGTCAGTTGAGATTGTTCCTCTGGTATAATTTCGTATATTAAAGTTCACATATTCGACTTTTAATTTTATCTTTCACTAAAAAGCGAAGATTCGAACGACTGTACCAAGACAAGTTAAACCAAGCGCCGCAGGCAAAATTTTTTAAATCTGCCTTTTTTCCGGAAAAAAATCAGCTATAGTGCCATACAATTTCCGGCTTTTAGCGTGTTTCAAACCCCAAGAATTCCTAAAAGGAAAACTAAATGATACATCGTTCTTCCAAATAGAGAATACTGCAAAATGCGCCGCAGGCGAAATTTTGTGTAAAACTAACTGTAATGCATCAGTTGAGATTGTTCCTTCGATGTAAATTCATATATTTAAATTCACATATTCGGCTTTTCGTTTCAACTTTCGCTAAAAAGCGAAGCTTCCAACGACTATACCCAGAACAATTTGAACTAAGCAACGTCGGCGAAATTTTTTTGAAATCTGTATTTTTACGGAAAAGTTTGCGCCAGACAAATGTTTGCAGAATTTGATTTCTTACGGATAAAAAGACCAGTGTGCCGCAAGAATACCGACACCCTACAAATTCATTCAGAATTCGGTTTCTTCTGTGTTTTGCCCGACAAGACTATAAAGAACTTTCTTACGTGTAAATAGAAGCCGATGTATCGAAGAGACTTGAACTTTCGGCATGCGCCCGATAAAAATTTACAGAATTTGATATGTTGATTTGTCAGAATTTTGATTTGACGATACATTTAAATGATCCCCAAGGGCCATGATAACAGGGATCGACTAAAACCAGGACGGGAAGGGAACGCGATGGAAGGCATACTAAAACAAGGAGGGGCATACTAAAACGAGGAAGGCTGTCACCAGAATTCAAAACTAGAAAGCCGCATCGTTCCCTTCCTCTGTTTAGTATTCTTTGAGGGGTCGGCAACTTTTCAAATTCAAAGTTCACCATCCCTTCCTCGTTTTAATGTCCTCACATGGGTAGGCAATAAGTTCAGTGAGGGGTTGACAACTATGAAAATTTTAATTCACCTTTTCCTTTCTCGTGCTGACGGTAGTTGACTAAAATCCTCCGAGTCCAGCGAGGGGTTGGCAACTCAGATATTTCAAGTCCACCTTTCAATGTACTAAATTGAACTTAATGAACTTAAATGCCTACTGAACTTAATTAATAATGAACTTAATGTGAGGATACTATAACGAGGAAGGGATGGTGATTGGTGAACTTTAAATTTGAAAAGCTGCCGACCCCTGAAAGAATACTAAACAGAGGAAGGGAACGGTGCGGCTTTCCAGCTTGGAATTCTGGCGACAGCCTTCCTCGTTTCAGTATGCCCTTCCTGGTTTTAGTATGCCTTCCTGCTTTTCTCAAGTTCCCTTCCCTTCCTGGTTTTATTTGATCCCATGATAATACTCTACATGACTAAGTCCGGAACACGCCAGAGAACCTCGCGAAGAACGAGAAACGCCACTCAAACGAATCTTCAAACTTGATTCAATCCTATGTCAACTAATCAACAAAGTTAATTGCGTGTCGCGCCAATAAAGTTTTCGGCTCTTCGCTAGGTACACCGCGATTCTTCACTGACGCGAAGAGTTCTAGTCATCAAGAGTATTTTTGTCTCACGGGTTTTGCTTACAAATGAATTCCTGGTCCCCTAGAAGTGTGCATCTTGGCCGTACGGTGCGAAATTCTTTGGCGAAATGAAACATTTTCATGTTCCCCATGGGCCCAAGATCAGCTGTTGTGTCTCAAGGTTTCGGTTACAAATGATTCGTAGCCCCCTTGCGCATCTTAACCACAAAGTACAACATTTTTGACCAAACGGTAAATTTCCATGATCTCCAAGGGTCCATAGTTATTTGTAAGTCCTTTCCTAATCCCGTTAAGATGTGCATCTTATCCGCAAAGTGCAAAAATAGCTTCTGACAAAACGGTATATTTTCGTAATGCCGAAAGGCCCGTGATCATTTGTGAGTCTTAATGGTTTGGCCCACAAATGAATCCCCCCTTAAAGTGTTCATCTTAACCAAACCGCACAAAATACTTTTTACCAAACGATACATTTTCATGATCACCAAGGGCCCATGACCATTTGTGAATCACGAGTTTTGCTTAAAAATGAGTTCCTAATGCTTAGTTCAAGTGGACTTCCTACCCCTGCAGTGCAAACATATTTATGTGCTATTCGAAGAGGACAGATTATGTAAGGGCACCTGTCGTATTGTTCAGTTACAGGTCGAGATAGGACTCGGCCACTTGGGGCAGTTAAAGTGGGGTTTTGGGAATCTTTTGTCGCAGTTAGGGTGGCGATATATTGGTGGAACTTGACGGACTATCATATGCTACGGGGGAGTTGGGGGAGGGTTCAGGATGATCCGTACGCAAACAATATTGACAGCGCGAACCTTATCTGATTTATACGCTACCTACCCGTGTAAGTGCCATATGAGCTTACAGCTCTTATTGTATGTAAATCAATACAATAAATAAAAATAAACAGAGAACGGTCAGCATTCTCGCATTTGCAGTGTTTAGACTGCAGTACAAACTAGGACTCGTTTTGGCCATTCGGAAAAATGAGAAGGTAGGGAAAGGCACCGTCGAACTACCTCCCAGGGCCAGCACAATAATCAAAGGCAAAGGTACGGAGAGGCACTGTCGAAGTAGCTTCCACGCTGTCTAGTAAAATAATCAAGAAAAATGGGGACTATTTATTTTGTACATGAATGACAAAGATTTGTATGTTTCTTCAAAAATTATTTTCGAGATTTTTACAACATTTCTACTTTAACAGGACCAAAGGTTTCGATGGGATCCAAAAATGTAATAATAACGGAGTTTTTGATCCAGACAATCGGGCCTTTTAGAGATCTGGTCCTTAAACATTTTACTATTTATCACGAACCAGCCGTTTGAACTTAAACATAAACGATACCGTAGTGTTGTTCTACTGAAAAAGTACGACCAAACAGCTCACTTCAGACAAAACTATGACTCTTAGCAAATTTCTGATTTTGGCCGGATTTCAGGCGAACTATGTGTCCGACGAGAAAATAATTTCCATACACAGCTTCAGAGTTCAGGATGTCTCTTTACCCCTACATCGAACCTTTAATCAAGTTTAGATAGAACTTTTACTTTCAACAAATCTTCCGGTTTTAACCGGATTCCGGTCAAACTGTATTTGAGAGAAAACAATTTGCATCTACGGATTCACCATGTTTAATCCTTCCTTCCATTCCCGATATTTAGAACTGTGTCATGTTTACCCACACTTACGGCACTAGGATGGTTCGTCCATTCTCCTTGTTTAGCTGTAAGTCTAGTTTCTGGGATCCCAAAACGTAGGCTAAGTGAAGGGGTACCTATGACTTCCACGATAACTCTCCAAGGTTGGTCACCAAGAACCAGGGTGTACGAGTTACTTCAGGATACTTTGGGTTAATCAGGGTTAGTTTGGGTTATTTTTGGTTACATTGGGTTACTTTGGGTTACATTGGGTTACTTTGGGTTACATTGGGTTACTTTGGGTTACACTAGGCTACACTGGGTTACTTTGAGATACTTTTGGGTTACTTTCCAGGGTGTACGAAGTTACTTTTGGTGACCAACCCTGGATAACTCTCCAAAGAGTCGTGATATTTTGTTCAAACTTGGTATAGGGATTTTTTGTTTTTGTTCATGGCCCAAGGGCTTCATTAAACATCTATTTATCTATCTATCTATCCATCTACAGGGATTATATGGACCAAAGTACAGGTCAAGTTCTTAGATGGGCTTTGTAGCCCTATGTTTAGAGGCGGGGCAGGGGTTTAGATGAAGGGGCGACAAAAAGTATTCTTTTAAAATCAAATAAACGATCGATATAGGGGTAAGGAGACCCACTGAATCCATATCCCAAATTCATTTTCCCGTCCGACAAATAGTTCGCTCGGAATCCGGCCAAAACCGGAAACTAATGAAAAGATAAAGTTTCATCTGAAGTTCATTAGAGGTTCGATATCGAATTAAAGAGACATGCTCAATCTATTTAGATCATTTTCTCGTCCGACAAATAGTTCGCCCGGAAACTGGCAAAAACTGTAAAATTGTTAAAAGTCAAAGTTTCATCTTAAGTTGATTAGAGGTTTGATAATGGGTAAAGAGACATACTGAATCCATAACTGTACATCATTTTCTTGCCCGACAAATAGTTCGCCCGGAATCCGGTCGAAACCAGAAATGTAGTAAAAGTAAAAGTTTTATCTGGAGTTGACTAGAGGTTTGATATAAGTAAGCTAAGGAGATTCTCAGTATGGAGGCATACTGAGTCCATTTTTTTTAATTTATTTTTTTCCGGGCAAGCAGTTCACCTGATCCGGCCCGAATCGGAATTTAGGTAAAAAGTATTTTTTTTTCTTCCGATGTTCGATATCGGAGTAGAAACACGTGCTGAGCTCATATCTGAAGTTTGTTTTCTCGCTGGTCAAGCAACTCGCCCGGAATCCGACAAACGTTTGGTTGAACTGGAGTTTAATTCTCATGTTTGTTAGAGTTTTGGTCTTAGGGGTAAGAACGCATGCTGAATCCATATCTATTTTTATTTTTCTCAAAGGTTCACTCTTTTTGCCATAGTTGGGGAGAAGGAGAGCCTAAAAACACAATGACATAAAAGTCATCAGTTAAACTTGATGGAAGGCTGTTAAACGGGAAATAGATACGATGAATTTGAGAACGTTTTGTTTGCACCTTGGATGGACAGTTTGGTTATAATCATTGGCGGAACTTTACGAATGGACCTAGTAATCAGATATTCTTTTCGGTGAAAAGTATTACCTCTAAGTAAGGGATCTGCAAGTTTAAATTGCAAGTTTACGGATTCTGGATATCTGTCAGACCCGATTATTGCCTGTATCAGAAAGTTTAAAATGTTTTAGTTCTGCAATCCCATCGAAACCTTTGGTCTTGTTTCAGTCAAAGATGTTGACATGCATTTTGGCCATCGCTACGATTTTAGTCTCATGATTGGGTGCTGACTGGGTGCTGACAGAAAAAAATATAGTTGTGTTGACAATTGGAAAAAAACGATCGTTTGTTTCCACTTTTGTTATGGGACATTTTTCCAATTGGAAACACCCGTTTCCAATTGGAAACAACTCTTTTCAGCTGGAAACCACTGTTTTCAGTAGGAAACAACTGTTTTCAGTTGTATACAACTGTTTACGACTTGAATTATTTCCATACGGGACCTACTGAAGTGAATAAGTGATGTGTACCTAGACTGTCGGATCTCAGCCCTATTGGGTTAAACTTTAATGGGAGTCAAGGCGGCTATGTATGTTTCTGAACGATGTAAGCAATGAACATGTAATCTGATGTCCTGACCCACAGTTCACGCGTGAGAAGGTTGTGTTGATTTCTCGACTCGGTCATGTTACAAAATATTGTAAAGTGGAAAAAGTGAGCCCCAGGTATAACTGAAAACGTAAGAGAATGACCCCCCCCCCCCCCCCTCTGGAAACTTCCACAGAACTTGCAACATCTTATGTTGCTACTTGCTGCCACCTATTAGGGTTATCTGTGGTTATCTGTGTGTGTTGGTCCCCTCCGTTAAATACACTAGATGCCCACAGTAACGAGCACGGTGTTTGACATTCGATATTTTATTCGACTTACAGAAGAAAGCGAAGAAAAGACTAACATTTTCAGAAAATTGGTCGTGAAGTCGGTACTGAAGAGTTCCGATTAAAATCCATCATAATCCTCACATTACTTGCTCTGATATCCTACTTCAGCCCAGAAATGGCAGCCAACAGAGAGCGTACTTACATCATGATCAAGCCCGATGGTGTTCAGAGGGGCCTTGTCGGTGAGATCATCAAGCGCTTCGAACAGAAAGGCTTCAGGCTTGTTGCCCTCAAGTTCGTTCAGCCAACCCAGGAGCTTCTTGAAAAACATTATGCTGACCTCTCAGCTCGTCCATTCTTTGCTGGATTGGTCAAATACATGCATTCTGGTTAGTCAATTATGATGCTTCTTTGATTGTTTCACTCAGTCTCAATGGTAGAAATTTAGAAATGGTTTTGGTCTGCTATTGGTGCACTTGTGTCGGGCCATTACTCACCAGTTGCAGTGATCGGTTTTGTCCTGTTGCATGTTTTCGTCTCACAGGTTATGTCACTAGAAGAACTTTCATCCAGAGCATGTTCTGGTTAGGAACCAGGTTACTGTCTGTGGTGCAAATCCTCCAGAAAATTGCAAATACTAACAATATTTTTCAGTTGTTCTTCATTTTTCAGTTTTGCGAAATATTTCCGTTTTTGGAAATTTCTCAATTTTCGAGAGGCCTCCTGATATTTAAATCTTGCAAATATCCGATTCAATTTTTCAATTGCAAAATGCTTTTTACGTCTATAGGTCCCAGGGAAATAAATCGATAGGCTAGAGACCTTATTGGACTCGCTTTGGAATGCTTGTTAATTTTTTAATGCATGCAGTGCGGATTGGAGGATCTTGGTGTATGGTGTGCTGAAATTTTTTAAGAGAAAATCACACTATTGACTTTTATTCGAAAGTCAAGATGTGCGAAAGTTATTGTCACTTCTTTGCAAAGTATCACCAGTAATCAATTGTAAAAGTGAAAGATGGCTTGAAAATATGATATTTTCACTTTAACACCAACTCCTCTCAGCATATCGTAATACCAGCAGCCTTTTCCTCATAAGAAATGCCCTACACAAATAAAAAAAATAGCACATACATTCACTTCCTGTAAATCATTTTCATTTCATTTTTGGGATCCCAAAATGTTAGTGACTGGATACCTATGACTTTGTAGTTTGTCCGCCTGTCAGTCCGTCTGCCTGTTAGCACGACAACTCTCAGTGGGGTCTAGATATTCTGTTTAAACTTGGTTTGAGAATTCTTTGGGTCAAATTATAGGTCAGGTTCGAAGATGGGCTTGGTAGCTGTATATTTGAATGTGGGGAGGGGTTTCAGTTTAAGGGCAAAACAGATAAGTTTTAAAGCTGATAAGATAGTCGATTTAGGTGTAATTAGATGTGTTGAACCCATATCTGAAACCTATTCTATAAGCCAGGCAAACAGTGTGTCCGGAGTCTGGCTAAAACCAGGGAACTGTTAAAAGTAAGGTTTTCTCTTAATAAGAAACATAGTAGCTCTAGGGTAAATAAATATGCTGAATCTGTGTTTAAATTTTCTTTTCTTGTCAGATTAGTATTTCTCCCGTATTCCGGTCAGCACTGGAAAATTGGTAAAACTAAAGGTTTGGATCTGAAGTTGACTAGAGATTTGGTATAGGGATAAGAAGATACGCTGAATTCATTTTTATGGTACTTGCCCTTCGGCCAAGGGCCATATAGCGATCGTGATTTCTGTCCATCCGTTGGTTGGTCTGTCTGTCCCGGTTTTGCTAGTTCGGGCACTTCCATATAAGCTAGGACGATTAAAGTTGGCAGGCATGTAAGGGACCGGACCAGATTAAATTAGAAATAGTCACTTCCCCGATCCGACCATCTGGGGGGGTGGAGGGAGGGGGAATTAGGAAAAATTGGAAAAAATGAGATATTTTTAACTTACAAACGGGTTGGAGGGGGAAACCGGAAATCTTAGAAAATGCGTAGAGTGGAGAGATCGGGATGAAACTTGGTGGAAAGAACAAGCAAAAGTCCTAGATATGTGATTGACACAACCGAACTGTATCCGCTCACTTTAGGGGTGTCAGGGGGGGGGCGAGTTTCTAGTGATCCCGCCAGTTCAGTGCTTCCTGATGTGCTAGGACGATGAAAATTGGCAGGCATGTCAGGGACCCAAACAGATTGACTTGAGAATAGTCGTTTCCCTGATCCGACTATCTGGGGGGGGGGGCTGGAGGGAGGGGGAATCCGGAAAAATGAGGTATTTTTAACTTACGAACGGATGATCGGATCTTAATGAAACTTGATATATAGAAAGACCTCGTGTCTCAGACATCCCAGTTTGAATTCGGACCGCATCCGGTGATATTGGGGGGAATCGGAAATCTTGGGAAACGCTTAAGAGTGGAGGGTCGGGATGAAACTTGGTGGGAAGAACAAGCACAGTCCTACATACGTGAATGAAATAACCGGAACGGATCCGGTCACTGTGAGGGAGTTGGGGGGGGGGGTCCGAGTTTCTAGTGATCCCACGAGTTCTGTACTTCCTGATGTGCTAGGACGATGAAACTTGGCAGGCTTGTCAGGTATCCGAACAGATTGACTTGAGAATGTTGTTTCCCCGATCCGACCACTGTGGGGGAGTGTAGGGATGGGGAATCCCGAATCTAGTGTCAAGCTCAGCTATTGAACAGGTCATCGGATTTAAATGAAACTTGATGTTTAGAAAAGACCTCGTCCCTCAGATGTCCCATTTTAAATCTGGACCGGATCCGGAGACATCGGGAGGAGCTGGAGGGGGCAACCGGAAATCTTCGGAAACGCTTCGATTGGAGGGATCGGGATGAAAAATATGTGTCCGAACAACATGTTAGGGGGGTAGGTTGGGGGAGTTCGAAGGGGGGGGGGGTCTGGAAACTTTTTGACATGACTGAAAACCAAACGAATGGGATGCAAGTTGGACAGTAGTCAGTACCGGGTTTATGCGGCTTGGGTGTGTTATTTGGCATCTGGGCCGGATCCGGCCATGGTAGGAGGAGGATGAAGCGGGAACCGGTAATTTGCAGATATCCTCCCATTCGAATCCAACTTGATGGAAGGGAAGAGGAGATGTCTGAGATGCGAAGCCTATGAGTGCACCACCTAATCGAAACAAGTGCCACACGATCTCGTAGCTCTTGTTTGTTATAAACTTCATGAGCCTATGAGCCCGAGTCGTATAAGGCCACAGTTGGGGTAGTTTGAGGCAGAGTCCCAGTAATTGTGTGGCTCAAATAGGGGTCCAACAGGTGAAGATTTTTGAATGAAACTTGGAAATGGGAGATCACATGCCCTAGATGACATGTTAGGATATAACTAGATATAATGTAGCCTATCTAGGTCCAGTATCTAAAGACACAGGGGCTTCCAGCACATGTTCGAATTTCAGCTGTCTCAGCAAGTTTTTTGTTGGCTGAGTCACCATATACCGCAACTGGGTGACCTCATCAATGGTTAGAAAAAAAAATGCAGATATGCAAACAGCTTTAATTTGACACCCTACCTTGTATGATCCATTGTGGAGTTCGAATGAGATTTTTCACTGTGTCGAGCTGCTGTTTGATTGTGTTTTTTACTGTATCAGCTTCAGAAATACCCTTACTTAAAGGTAAACAAAATCTGCATACAGTTGCAGTGAAATCCGAGCCACCATTACGCCGCTAGCCTTTTAGAGGCAGAATTTCGCTTCCGCCAAGCCATACGGGAGACCAAGGTTTAAAATAAATTTTATCCTACTGCCATGCTTTCAGATCGAATTGCAGTTTTAAACCCATTCCAGTCTGACTAGAAATGACCGATATATCTCTTAGCTACCGTTTTATGAGCAGTATTGTTAACTGTTCTTATTTTTAGGCCCTGTCGTTGCCATGGTTTGGGAGGGACTGAACGCCGTCAAGACTGGCAGACAGATGCTCGGAGAGACCAACCCTGCTGACTCCAAGCCAGGTACCATTCGTGGAGACTACTGTGTCCAAGTTGGCCGAAACATAATCCACGGATCTGATGCTGTTGAGAGTGCCGAAAAGGAGATTGCTCTTTGGTTCACCCCAGAGGAGATTGTCAGCTGGAAGCCAGCTCAGGAAGCTTGGGTCTATGAAGATTAAGCAATAAATTAGGGCTTATTCAAGTGCACTCTTTTTCACCATTTACACCAATAAAAGAGGCAATCACAACTGATACTTTCGTTTTAGCTGTTTGTATAGGAATATGTAGGATGCAGAGGTATAACCCAGTCTTCACACTACAGGGATTGCACCTCATTCAAAGAAAGAGGCCACTAAATATGATTTTAAATTAACTAAAGGTATTAGGCTTGTATTTATGCGCCGAAGCAGGACGGAAAGTTACGGTTTTAGGAATTCATAGGTTCTTTGCAAGTAAACCTGTTCAGAAGTCGCACAGTTTAATTTTTGCCAGAACGTTCAGCTTTCTAGAAGCTCAACTTAATTGCATGGAAAGCTGTAACAGAAGCGTGAGAATGGGTGCCGAAAGCTCAGTTGGTTCCCACAGCAGTACGAAAAGGGAATCCAGCTTTTCGAAAGACTCGTGTAAGGGTAAGGTTTTATAAAGCCGCTTTCACATTGACGTCTTGAGGTTTTCACACAGCGGTGGGGCAACGCAGAGCTTACGCAGACAAACAAAACGCAGCGCAAGATCAGAGCTAAGTTCTATTCTTGCGTTGCCTCGAAGTATACGCATCAGATTTTTCAGTGAGTTTCAGTTTCTGAAGACAAACTGGAGAAAACCTACTAACGACGAAGAAAAAGTTAGTAATGATGAAAGAAACGTGAATTCAGTATAAGAAACCGAGAGAGGAAAATGTAAATACACATCCAGCGTGAATGCTTGTCGCGCAGGTGTGAATGATACGCTAGGCAACCTGTACGCAGCGCAAGATTAACGCATACGGAGCGCGTTGAAACGACGCGTCAATGTGAAATTGGCTTAATGCTCGCAATTGAACTCCAAATCATGGTGGGTTTACACACTGCGTAAAATACGCTCGGATTTTGCGCAGTGTGTAAATGGACCATTACTGAGAGTAGAAGCCGCCGCTTTGGCGCGCCTTTGTCGTTTCAAAGGGGCGCGCTGTAGCAAATGCTGTTATAACAGTGGCTGCGCGCTGCCTTTTTTTTTGTCGCGATACAGGCGTCAATTACTGTAGCCAGTACAAATGTAGCTTGCTATGCGTACAAGGGACCCGACACACTACTATAAGACAGATACCTTCAAAATCCGATAATCGGCGTGGAAGTGATGAGGAAGCTGGAATTTGTGACGGGTGATCCGAATCGAGTAAAACTTGTTGGGTGGTAAAACTTGGTTCGATCCGCATTCGGCCACGGTGGGGTGGGAGGAGTACCGGAAGTGAAACTCCCATTCTAGGGGGCGTCTGATAGGGTGGACCCTCGTATATCTTTAGGTACCATCCAGAGCTCGTAGCTCTTGGATTAGTGCCGAAAGTTTTAATCGAAGTTCAGTATCATTGACCTTTTTTTTGTTTCTGATTGATAAGTAATCGACACGTTACAGCTGTCCCTTCTTGATCGTCCATTGATGTTTTTTTTCTGTTTGTTTCTAGTTACAACGCTATGGCGGTTTATCAAAGTAAACACGTCCTGTGCATTGCTGGCCGATCGGCTCTATAGTTATAGGGCAGATTCAACTTCAGACATCGAGGTTGATATCGGAAAATAACACCGAGACGGACATTAAAAATAACCTATCTGAGCCGAAGGCGAGGTAGGTTATGAAAAATATCTACCGAGCCGAAGGTAAGGTTGATATTTTTTAATGGCCATCGAGGTTGTCATTCCGATATCAACCGAGATGGTGTCTTAACTGTTCTAACTTTTTCGAACAGAAATCATCTCTGGAGGCACGTGATTTGCGTCATCCTCTCCGGAGGCTGATATGACTTATATCATCCTCTCAGGAGGCTGATATGACTTATCTCATCCTCTCTGGAGGCTGACACGACTTGTATCATCCTCTTTGGAGGCTGATGAGACTTATATCATCCTCTTTGGAGGCTGATATGACTTGTATCATCCTCTCATATCTGCTGCTAACTTTCTGTTTGAAGTTTAACATAAAATAACTGACCGTGGGTCATAGCAGGAGGATATGCATTACATACCTGTTCGAAAAAAGTTATTACAAGTTATGATGACCAAGAGGAGGGGCGAGCGCTGTATTGTGATAAGTTATAACGCTCATCTGGAATGAAAATAAAAACAACGCGGACATGCATCGTCACCCTTACGGGAGTTTCTGCGGAACCGGTCACACTCGGCTCATTTCTGCGCAGAATTAGGCTCCGAAGTAGTCACACTAAATCCAAGGAAAGGCACCTTTTTTGGTTGCAAAATTAGAAAAAAGAACAAGATACACCTAATTCTGAACGCTGTTGTTTAAATTCAGGAGATCAATTAGAAAGAAACAGCATTTCTGATTATGTTGAGAATGTTCGAATAGGTGTAATAAGCTTTATAGCATTACACGCGATGTTTACGTCTTAATACACCCTTGTTCAAATATGACGTGATTTGAACTCTTGTTCAAATATGACGTGAAAACGTTTTATGAATGCTTTGTTCGGTGTTGCCACGCGAGTACAGTTTTTCGAGCTTATAAAGATCAGAAAAAGTGTTCTTAAGGCCTATTCTCGCCGTTCCCCGAGGACTCCTTGGGGAATCGAAGGGAACGGCGAGAATAGAGGGAGTCACTCCACGCGGACTCCGCGTACAGAAACAGCGAGAATACGGGGAATGCTTTTAAAATGGATTTTGTTCGAAAAATGAAAATGCAGCTGAAAAAATTAGTCCAGATCCACTTTATTTTTGGTTTTGTTTATTCTGTTTCTTTTTAATTAATTTTACATAGCACATACAACAGCAAAAACTGATTCCCCCCCGAATTTGAAAGGGAGTCCTCTTTGATGATGGTGATGATAATCGGAGCATTCCCCGTCCGGGGGAACAAAAACGCGGGGACTCCTCAAGTGGAGTCCTCGGGGAACGGCGAGAATACGCCTTTAGTACTACTTGTAGCACACGGGTACAATTTGACGTCTACTAAATTGTAAAAAGCTACAAAATTGACAGATGGACAGCATTGGTCGTAGAACTAACAATAAGCAGTGGTAACAGAACAAAACGTGGTCTTTTGGAGAAAACACTGAAAGTTAATTGCAGTATTTGCTACTGGGGTTAATCTTATTTCTACTGAGAGAAGACGAATCCGAATTAGGTATAAGATTATCTTTATAGAGACAAGATTAATCCCAGTAGTAAATACTGCATGATTTTTTTTGTTGTACAGAGACGTTGTTTATTCAACTTCCAACAACGTAGAACTTTAGTGCTTCCCGTGGCAACCCTGGCTACGCTGCTCCTTTCCTCGGCCCGCTGGAGGAACGATCTGATTGGCTCCGCAGAAGCGAAGAGAGAACCCGGTTCTACTCTCCTTTTTCACCTTATTACAGCGCGCCCCGAGGAAAAGAGGAATCTGTAACACGCCGTAATGCATTGTTCAATAAGATGTATTACGGCGTATAAGGTTTATTAAAGTTTAACTGAAAAGGGCAGAGATGGGACAGTCGTGTTACCCCTCACTTATTCACTTAAAGAAGCTTCAAGACCCGATGAAAATGCGTTACTTCGTTGCTCCGCTATTCACGAATAATCAATTTTCAAATAGTGGAATTTCCCTGTCAGATTTGTGGTGCTACCTCTGTCATATGCCTGACGAGAAAGATTTATGAAATTTTTTTGTTCAGGCACTAAGCAGTCTTCACCAAGCTTATGACCGCCCACTGAAAAGCCGCGTTTGTGTTCAGATTCAAATATTCCGCGTCATAGTAGAATTTGCGCTGTGGGGACAGCTGTAGATATTCCGAACCTCCCTACGAGAGCAGATAGTGGAAAATCAAAAAATCTCTTAGCAGAATCCAAATAACCCGATGTATTCCACTGAATGATGCAAAAATAAGTTTGCTTTTCAGTTAAACTTTAAGGAGAATAGACTCGCGTTGTATTCTCGCTTATGCATGGCCAATCAGATCGCTTGGTTGGTTTCGCCAATGGGCCGAGGAAAGGAGCAGCGTCGTCAGGGTTGCCACGGGAAGCACTACAGTTCTACTTTGTTGGAAGCTGAAGAAACACTTTTTCTTCAAAAGAACACGTTTTGTCCTGTTACGAACTGGTTACGACTGCTTATTCTGGCTTATTGCTAGTTCGAGGACCAATGCTGTACATCCGTAGATTTAATAGCTTTCGTGACATATTGGGTGTCAAATTGTACTCGTGTACTTCAAGTAGTACGAAGAACACTTTTTCTGAAATTGAATCAGCGTGGCAACACCAAACGCTGCATTGATCAGAACCTTTTGGGCTCCTATAGAATTGTCCAAATAGGTGTTGTAAGATGTATTACGGCGTATAAGCCTTATTACAGATTCCTCTTTTCCTCGGTGCGCGCTGTAATAACGCGAATAAGGAAAATGGAGCTCGGCTCTATTCTTCCTCATGCAGAGCCAACCAGATTGCTTGGTTGCTTCTGCCAGCGGACCGAGTAAAAGGAGCAGCGCCGTCAGTGTTGCCACGAGAAGCACTAAAGTTCTACTTTGTTGGAAGCTAAAGAAACAACTTTTCTTCAAAAGAACACGTTTTGTTCTGTTACGACTGCTTACTGCTAGTTCGAGGACCAATGCTGTCCATCCATAAATTTAATAGCTTTTTACAATATATTGGGCGTCAACTTGTACTGGTGTACTTCAAGAAGTACTAAGAATACTTTTTCTGATCTTTAGAAACTCAGAAAAACTGTACCAGTGTGGCAACACCGAACGCTGCATTCATAAGAGCCTCTCGGGTTTCCTATCTGAACGGGCGCGTGTACTAAGATGTAAACATCGCGTATAGCGCTATTCATCTTACTACACCTATTTGAACAATGCTTAATACACCTTATTACACCTATAGGTGTGATAAGTTTGAACAATGCAAATAAGTTGCTGGAACGCTACCACTGGGCCAAAGATGAGACACCAGAGACACTGGGCTTGCGAAAACAGTGCGAAAAGCAAGTCAACGTGTGTACGTTTTGTAACCCCATGGAAACGCATCTAGTATGTCAATTGGACCGTTGTGTGCTTCGAAATTGGCGTGGATTTTCTCTTCTCTGATCCTGTGTTCAAGTTCAAGTTAGCTCTGTTTAAAATAGCTTTGCACCAAGTAAGTAGTACGCTTGACGGTCTTGCCTTGCAAAACCTACTAATTAAAATATTGCTCATTCAGATGATCCTGCATCATATGTACATTTCCTCATTGTGGTGGAAGGCCTATGGGGACCTTTCGACTGGACTGTTCAAGCAGACCATTCTTGCTGATTCGTTTCAACAGCAGGGAATCTTCTAGGTTAGCCCAAAATATGGAATTTTGTTTCTTTTACATTGTCTCTGTATCTGCATAGACTGTCCCAGGCTAAGGCCGTAAATGGCAATACCAGAAAATGTTGTTTGTTGTAGAAAGAAAAAGTTGAGAACCATGTGCAGAAGAAATAGGTTTTTGATCAGTTATAAGAAGTCCAAAGAGTAGCTTGAAGAAACTAGAAATCATTTATTGAACAGTTGAAATACAGTACAGTACAGGAGGGGTATCCAACCGTAAGTTTACAGAACCTCAAATAGGTAGCCACAAAAAGCCCTACCAGCAGTAGCGCTAATTTGCTGATTTTTTCGTAATGAAAATGAACTGCTGGGAATTTATCATAATTTTTTTCCAATGGTTTTCAGTCTAAAACAGCTGAAAAAATGTTTCAAATATACCACTGTACTGTATTCAGGAAAAAATCCTAGATTTAAGAAGGCCATCAGTAATATGCGCTTATATTATCATTAAATAATTGCATGTAATCTAAGGTATAAAAAATACTACCTGAACTTCCCTAGAATAATTTATTGATACCTAGGACTGAATATCCGTAACCCGCTACACCAGTAAATAGCTGGTTCTTCGAGCTTATGCATCTTATTCCCAGTTTCTCTTATAATCCACCATAATCTGCTCCTAATGAAAAAAAAACAACACCAATAAAAATTACAAAACAACATGGCAGCCAGACCAACGTTTGCTGTGTGACTTCATCATTCTCAAAATATTTTTAGCGCAAAATTACCCGATTTTTTAACATGTGTCGGCATGAGGCCGGCAAGCTCCCGTTGTAATTAGTGTTTTTCAAATCTAGAATTGGGATACTTAGCAGCAAGCTGTTGAGGTATTATTGAGCTCAAACGAAAGCTAAAGTTCAGGAGAATCATAATCCTGTGACCAAAAGATCAGAATTTGAAAGTTATTTTTTTAGTAGCTACCCTACCTCAAACCTTGCCTAAAAGGGTTGGAAGAAAATTTCAATGCAGTCCTAACAATGGAAACCCTGAGTGATCCAGGACCTGTTTTGGACTGCACAGAAATTTCCTTGTAAGGTTTTCATGCCAAGTTCGAGGTCATATATATTTGAGGTTGGATACCCCTCCTGTAATCTGCATGTACAAGTGTGTACAAGAGAGGTACCCAACCTCAAACAAGATCAGACAAATCTATCTAGCTTAAAAAGGAACTAAAAAACATGACCAAAAATAATATTAGATTGAAGCTTAGACAATGAATGGCTTGCATATGAGAAATAAGTTTTGTATTTTTCCATCTTTACAGATCTGTAGGCTACATATACACTTCTAACATGCACATTTTATCTTTCGCTATTTTACTTTTGTTTGCATGTTGCTCAGTTCACATTGTCTTCTGGTTTTTAGTTAGCCTTCATGTCATTTTATGGCTTGTTGGTTCTGCATCATTTTCTGTTGGTATTGTGGTGGATTATATGATTTAGTTTGTTTTTCACTGAAGACAGTTTGCAGGAAGTGCAACCAAAATTTGATTTATGCCTTGCACATCATCTTAGAGGGATAACTAGCTGATCTAGAAAACCCCTAAAAATCACGTTTTTCTATTTTATTTGGTTAAAAATTAAAAACTCTACTGTCAGTAGGTGATGGAGCATACACTCTAGCTCAACAATCAGTATTGGTGCATAGTTCTACTGTCAGATATCAGTTAAATCAACAGACATCTCTGTCAAAATTTCTTTATCTTTCTGCTTGATCGTTAAAATCAACATTTAGAAGAAGAAAGGTTTTAATTCATTTTTATTAATAAGCACAGGATTTTAAAATTCCGTGTGCCAAAAGATAGCTAAAACAGTTGGCTGTTAACTGTTATCAAGTTTGTTATTTTCCCTTTCGCTTGACTGTTTTGTAAGCAAGGATCAAAAGCAAGGTAGGGAAAAATTGAGAGAGGTGGTCAAATAAGCATACCTCTACTCTTTGTACACATTGGATATAGCCTACAAAGTATCAGCTTGCATTTGGAATAAATGCAAATAGAAATTCTGGATAGATAGAGTATGAAAATAGCAGGCTGTTATTCAAGCAGAGCATTGCAAATATTGTTATTAATTTCAATTTTTGAACCATCTGTTTTCCAAATTTTAATGGGCTTATTACAATCATGTTAAACATGAAGGAGGCAAAGTTCTGGAAACTTTAGTTTCCAAACCCGTATGCGTCATGAACAGTTATAGACTTTGCCATAATGTACCAAATTTTAAAACGCCAGAAAATGTACCAAATAGATTTAGCTTTAGCCTAAAGTTGTATATTGTGTCGAAGTGGCCAGATAGCTAGGAGAGTATTCATCAGTTCTCACTTCTCTCTTGGATAAACAAGAGGAAGAGAAAAATGACGAAAAACTGAGCATTAACCTGATAGATGAGTAACCATAGACTGTGGAGTGCTAGTAATGCTGTAGTTGTCTGTCCAAGATGGCAAGGGGTGTGCACTTCAGTAAGAGAAAAATGCCTTGGGGCAGCACACCTATGATAAAGTGCTGCAGTTTTAAAAGAACTCTAGCAACCTTATTGATATCTGCGGGCTGCTGATATTTGCTACGGTTCATGCCTTAAACCGAATATTAAAAAATGTAAAGAATTTTTTTTTAGAAGCAGACAATACGTGCAACACATTTGTAAACTCTTAGGTAGATGACTCGTACCATAGCGACAGAAAGACTGAAGAACATGCACAAGACCCAGAACCTGACTTGTTTAGCTTTTACAATGTAACCCTCAGCCAATGTTTTCTCTTGATTGATACAGATTTTTTAGGACTGCTGGATGAAGTCAGAATTGTATGTCTTTCTGTCAAGTGGCTAACCTTTGCAACTACCCCCGAGCTTCCATTATCTTGCATGGTTGGCTCAAAAGGAAAAATGAACATGGGAGATAATACCGGACCCCAAGGTAAGTTCTGATCCTTCAGAAGCTAGACAGATAGAATGTTTCCATGCTTCACAAACCTTGTTTCTTTTAAAGCTTGAATGTTACAAGAAGTGATTTGTGTACTTTTTCAGAGATTCGAAATTCTTCAACCATTTGGTCAAAGTTTCTGACCTACCCCAAAGAATAATAGTAAAATAATGCCCAAACCAAGAAATAACAGAAGGCTACCGTATTTCTTCAAATCCTAAGGAGTAAGCTGTCCTTCTGTTTCCAGCAAAATCTGGCGAATTTGGAAAGGGCTTTGTGCCATATCATTTGTGTGGACTTTGTCAGCATGTTAGGTAGGTAGGTTGCACAAAGCCACCTTGGATTTACTAAAGAAAATAGATTTGATGGTAGCGTAGGCTACTGATGCACATAAACACATTAACATGAACCTTTTTTTCCTAAATCATTTATTATTTGGGTCTTTGGACATAGTAGGCCTACACTACTCGTTTTATTTAGTGTTTGTGTACTCGGTGTTTTGATTTCCTGTATTGGTTTCGTAAACAGCTTTTGTAGGCTTCTGTGATTCAGCCAACTGGACTGGACCCTAGGTTTTTATGGCAGTTGCCCTTTGGCCAAGTGCCATATAGCGATCGTAATTTCTGTCTGTCCTTCGGTCTTTCGGTACAGATTTTGCTAGTTTGGGCACTTCCACGTAAGCTAGGACGATGAAACTTGGCAGCCATATCAGGGACCCGAAAAGATTTTGTTGGAAATATTCACTTCCTCGATCCGAGCATCGTGGGCGGAGGGGAGGGGGAATCCGGAATCTTGAGGTATTTATGACTTTTGAACGGGTGGAACGATCTCGTGTCTCAGACAAACCACTTAAAACCGGACCGGATCCGGTGACTTTGAGGGGAGTTGGAGGGGGGAAACTGGAAATGTTGGAAACGCTGAAAGTGGAGGGGTCGGGATGAAACTTGGTGGGAAGAGCAAGCACAAGTCCCAGAGATGTCATTGACATAACCGGATCGGATTTGGGCACTGTGGGGGGGGGGGGGTCCGAAGTTCTGGTGATCCCGCGAGTTCGGCATTCCCTGCTGTACTAGGACGACGAATCTCGGCAGGCATATCGTAACCCTAACGGACTGGCGTGATAATGGGGGGGGGGGGGGCGGAATTCTGGTGATCCCGCGAGTTTAGTATTTCCTGCTGTATTAGGACGATGAATCTCGGCAGGCGTGATAATAGTCGTTTGCACAATCCAACCATCGATGTGATGCAGGTTTGACAGACCGAGTTTATGACGCCTAGATTTGTTATTTGAAGCGTGTTCGACCCTCGTACCAATAGTAACTATTAGTTACTAAATCCGTTCCAACCTCCCGAAAAGTTACTACGCTGACCGTTCCAGCCTTCTCGAAATAGTAACTAATAGTAACTATTTGCCAACCACGCTTGGGAGTGTGGTAAGCGTAGTAACCACGAATCTCTGTCACGTGATTGGTCGGATTCACCCGTGGCATGATATTCCGCTGGAAAATAGAAAAATCGTTCCAGCCTTGACTGCAAAAAGCCAGAATTCGTGACGTCATGCGTAGTAACTACGGTAAGTAGGATGGAACACGCTCTTGGTGTCCGGACCGGATCCTACCCCGGTATGAGGAGGATGAAGCGGGAACCTTAAATTTACAGATATGCTCCGATTCAGATAATGCATACAAGGGATAAGTCAGCTACGAGGCTTCATCAGTGAACCTGACGGACGAGAAGAGGAGATGTCAGAGATGTGAATTTTACGTGTCCTAGTCGCATAGGGGTCAAACGAGTGTAGTGATCTGAATTAAACTTGGAAACTAGAGAGATCATATGCCCTATGACATATTTTAGGGTCCGGGCCCCATCCGAGGACGGTGAGGGGGGGGGGAGGGGTACCGGATTTTCCCTAAAATACTGAGATTCGAGTGAAACTTCATAGGCGATAAGAGAAGATGCTTTAGAGTTTAGATGATCCATTTATGTGTCCGAACCAGATTCGACCGCGGTAGGGGGAGTTTGAGGGGGGTACCGGAAAAGGTGTGGCACGTCTAGGGATCAAACTAGTGGATATGAACTTGGAAGGTAGACACGTCATTTGCCCTAGATGATAAATATTCCTTGATCCCAAGCTGAAATCGAAACATATATTCAAATATTGCATAAAACGGATATGTCAGCTACGATGCACTCAAATCTGAGCATTTCCGGCATCGCCTCGGGCTATAGGGCAAATTAATTTTCTACCTTCCAAGTTTCAACCTATTAGATCCACTCGTTTGGTCCCTAGACGTTCTACACGAGTTCCGGTACTCCCTTCAACTCCCCCTACCGCGGTCAAATCTGGTTCGGACTCCTAGATGGATCGTCTGAAGCATTTTCTCTTGACCACCTATCAAGTTTCACTCAAATCTAAGCGTTTTTGGGAACTTCCGGTAATTCTCCTCCCTCACCATGGTCGGATCTGGTTCGGACCCTAAAATTTGCCATCTAGAACATTTGTTCTCTCTACATTCTATGTTTCATTCAAATCGCTCCACTTGTTTGACCCCTATGCGAGCCACAACCTTTCCGGTACTCCCCTTCCAGCTCCCCTCACTGTAGCTGAATACAATTCGGAAACATAAACATCGCATCTGTGACATCTCCTGTTCCCGTCCAGAAAGTTTGACTGGGATCGAAGCCTAGCCTGTCTGCAAATTTTCGGTTCCCGCTTCACCCCCCTCGCCTACCGTGGCTGGATCCGATCCAGACACCAAATAACAAATCAAGGCCGCCAAAAATCGGTACTGTCAAACTTGCATCCCATTCTGTCCATCCGTTTGGTTATTTTGCATGTCAAATAGTTCCCCCCCCCCCCCCCCCCTCCAACTCTCCCAGCCCTGGCCGCATGTGGTTCCGACTCATGTTTTGCTTGTCTAGGATATCAGTTCTTATCACCCATAAACTTTCACTCGAATCGGACCTCCCGTTCGCAACCTACAGAAGTCAGCGATTTCCGGATTCCCCTTCCCTCAGCTCCCCTAAGATGGTTGGATCCAGGAACACGAATTTTCCTAGGGCCTTATGTCTGGTCGCCTGCAAAGTTTGATCACCCTTAGAATATCTGAAACTATCCTTAGTGGGGATCACCGGATCACTCCCCCCACAGAACCCGGATACGATCTGGTTCTGCGAATTACGTGTCTAGGGCTAATGCTTGTTTTCCCCACCAAGTTCCATCCGGATCCCTCGACTCCAAGCGTTTCATGAGATTTCCCATGCCCCCCTCCAATCCCCCCCACAAGTATCGGACCCAGTCAGGACTTAAAGCACAACTCTTACTAGAAATGATCTTTTCACCGTGAAATGGCTCAGAAAAAACTTTTTCGAAAATACCATTACTTTCCACCTGAATTTAGTGGTTTTCTTGTTAGCGCTTGTTGACTCTATCCAGCCGTCCTGCTCTCCGACGCGGCGGATGGGCGCAAAACATTTGAAAACAGAACGTGCCGTGGTTAAAAAGTGGGAAAACAAAGCAAATAAAACAGTTCAAAAACAGAAGATTTTCATATCCTTCTGTGTGAAAGAGTTGTCAACGGACGTTGAAGATTCCGGCAAACTCTGCGTTGTGTGACGGGCAAAACTCGGCACGACCGAAAAAGCGCTAAAAATTCGTAGGGACAAAACGGAACAATGGGGAAAGGTAGGGCTTTTATAAACTTATAATTTCATAAGGGAGCTAGGTATATTATAAAAGGCAGAATAAGGAAGAGTATTCCTTTAACATGGAACATCTGAGACGATAGCTCTTTCTACCTGCCAAGTTTCATTCAGTTCCGATCACTCGTTCAAAAGTAATGCAGATTCCGGGATCCCCATCCATCCACTCTCCCCATGATGGTCGGATGGGAGAAACGACAATTCTCAAGTCAGTATGTTCGGGTTCCTGATACGCCATCCAAGTTTCATCGTCCTAGCGCATCAGGAAGTACCGAACTCGGGGGATCACCAGAATTCCTGACCCCCCCCCCCCCCCCCAGCTCCCCAAAGGGCCCGAGTCCGGTACGGTTATGTCAATGATGTATCTAGGACTTGTGCTTCTTCTTCCCACCAAGTGTCATCTTGATCGCTCCACTCTAAGCGTTTCACGAGATTTCCGGTTCCCTCCTCACCTCCCCCCAAGGTCAACGGACCCGGTCCGGATTTGAATTGGGTCGTCTGAGACACGGGGACTCTCCAAATATCAAGTTTCATTAAGACCCTATCACCCGTTCAAAAGTTATAAATAGCTCTTGTTCCATCCCCCGATGATAAGGATCCAGGAATGGAAGTCTTCCTAGGGTATTGTGTCAGGTTCTTAAGTCTGTCCGGTAGGGTCACTAATAATCCTACCAAGTTTCATCGTCCTTAGTGCATCTGGAAGTATCCTAACTCGCGATCACCGGAATTCCGGGAAACCGCCCCCAACTCCCCCAAAGAGCCCCGATATGATCTGATTCTGTCAAGAACGTATCAAGTTTCATTAAGACCCGATCACCCGTTCAAAAGTTATAGGATTCCGGATTCCCCCTCCCCTCCACCCCCTCCCCTGATGCTTTGATCGGGGAAGTGACCATTTCCAACTTAATCTCTTGGGGTCCCTGATTGCCAAGTTTCATCGTCCTAGCTTATGTGGAAGGGCCCGTACTGGCAAAACCCGGACCGACGGACGGACAGATGGACTCGTAGCTCTTAACCTTTGTTGGAAAATTGTTGTTGGAATCCTTCTTCTGAATAAAGTTCTGCTGCACTGCTGTTTTAACAGTCTTGCTGCTGGTCAGCGGATGTAAACATATAATTCGAATGCTCAACCCTTCGAGTTTTGTAACCACTAAAAGGCCCACACCTTGAGCTTAGTGGGGGCTGCACATGATAGGTTCACTTTTTCTTTCTCGTTCCTGGTTTTGTGACACATTAGTAATCGATCATCATTATGGTTTTCGGCCTTTTTCACCAATTACACTCGGGAATGAGACCAAACAGAGAACCCCAGTTTGTACGACCTGTCTTGCGTAGCTTCAGTTGACACCTGCTCCGTTTATTAGTTTTCTTAAACTGACATCGGCCTATCTTCCGTGGAGATTGCCAAAACTACTCTTTCCAAGTGCCAGACAGTCCTTCCAAGGGAGTTCAGTCTCTTGGTCACAGCAATAAGAGTAGCATCGAGAAAGGCTTTCAGGTTTCAAGTGTGCTTTATTTCGTGTTGTATGGTTTTATTAGTGACGTGATGTCAGGTCAGCATACTGGTGACCCTGGGCATGGCCCACAGCGTAATGGAATACATCAGATACTCGGCCTGAAGCCGCCTCCGTCGGATTTTGGTGATCGCATGGAAGAAGGTATGCTAGTGTTTCCTGCAGAATTCAGTCAAAGGTTCGGGATCGGTTGCGAATCTGAAAATAGGGATTTCGCTTACGGCTAGCAGTGTAGTTTTCGTTTTTGATGTCCAAATGCTATTTGAACCAGGTGCCTTGTAAATAAAGACCTCCTTTTCCGATGTAGCCTACTATTGTATGTATGTATGTATTTATTGCCCATCATAATGTAGCAATACAACACTGATGGAGTAATAAAGAAAGAAAATTGTTTTGTTTCCTTCCCCCGAAATTAGCGAGGAAATTACAAGAAAATAAACACACAACTGTGCTTGTAGATACAGCGTAAACATAAGCGGGTACTAATCCAAAAACATTTTAAAAACAGTATTCTTATCTATCTTTAATGAGAATGCATGACCTTTCGAGACGAACGAATGAAAGCCATGCTGGTGCTTCACTTTCTGACGAAGTCGAGAAAGGAATGGATACTCGCCCCATTGCAGTCCCCGCTGCCTGTTCAAGGGAATTCTAGTTATCTTTGACGTAGTTTCGTTTTTTTCAGAAGTTATTACGACAAAATCGTTGCGTTTTGGGATTAGTAGGCTGTACTTTGTAAGTTGACTTGATGTTTGTTTCTGGGTTACGGAAAATCTCGACCATAGGCCCAGGTAGCATCCGTGTTTTGTACCCTGTCCTAGAAGTCGTTTGCAATCTTGTAAGATTGACCGGGCCCACCTCGCCTTATCCGCTGCAGAACTTTGAGTGTGCGTCAACCAGGGTTGCCACATCAGAAAAATTTAGAGAGTGACTTTTGGCTGAGACAGAGAGTGAATTGGGAGTGAAATTGTATTTTTATGAAAAAATGTGAAATGGTCATTTTTGGTCGGAATCACTGCTGCAAAAATGCTTTTCGGCGGAATCTCAATCGGTTCAGAATCCTCCGAGCATGACTAGCACGAAAAAATTTCCAAAAAAGTCTCCTTCTTCACTCCCACCGAAAATAAAAACTAACTCTTTATGTAGCACAGACAGAGTGGAATGCCTTAAAATTACTTGCATTGAGTTGAATTCCGCGTTTATTTTTGTATTTTCTGGAATTGTCACACTATTGTGCGACAAATCTGAAATAGAGTGAATTTTATGTCCTACGTAGGACAAGAGTGACAAAAAGAAATAGAGTGACAATTCACACTATCGTGCGACATGTGACAACCCTGGCGTCAACACGTCGTCACGAGCTTGTACCCTGTCCAGTTCATTTGCAATCGTTTTAGAAAGATGGGCTCACTTCATCGAAATTCTTCCGCCGCAGGACTTTGTCTTATTTTGCATTAACATATTCCATGGTTTTTATCCTGTCCCTGGGTCCGTTTGAAGTCTTGTCAAAGAGGTCGCCTCTCCTCGACAACCTTCTTTACCATAGAGCTTGTGTTGTCCGGAAGTTAGATCGATGATAGATATCGCTTTTATTCTTTTCGAACTATCATGGTGAAATTCAAATTTGTCGAAATCGTCATATACGGAAATACGCGTGTCCCCTTTGCGGTGGTGAAGATGAGGATATTGGTCATTTTTTAAGCCGGTGCCAAGAGCTTTCGGATCTCCGTAGGGAGATTTTCGGTGGGTATATCCCGACACTTCCTGGTATCCTGAAGTGTACATCCGCCCAGGCGATTAGTAAGATTTGTAGGTTTGTATCCGGGGCGTTAGAATATAGAAAGCTTTCCGTAGATTAGTTGTGTATATGGTATATGGCCCTCGGGCTTATTCAAATACAATTATTATTATTATTATTATTATTATATACATGTAAACACTCATATAAATTTGTCAATTTAAATATGTCAACGTCATATATAAAAGTAAACACTAAATAAGATTAAAAATTTCAACGAAAGTCGGTACAAACGTCTTTTCACACTGTACATGGTCACATTTTACGTGTTGGAGTTTTGGAATCACTACTGAGGCCGCTCTTGTAGGTCGTTCGCGAGCAGTCTCGAATGGTGGCGGAAGAATATACTTAAGGATAGGGTGCTCAAGCATTTTCTTACCAGAAGCCATGCACAGTTTCAACCTACGGGACTCAAGGGACTCGAGTTTAAACTTCTGAAGGAGCTCATTGTAAGGAATTTTGGGGGGGTCGTGAATTATTTATGTGTGTCATGACATCCCTATTTTCTACCCTGTCTTTGAATTCGCTTGCATCTGATCGAAGAGATGGGACAACAGTAGCCTACACTGTAAATCGTGAGGTTGCAAGTTGCTTCCACGCCAGTAACTGTTCCCAACCATATGCAAATACAGTAAAACTTCTTTCGAATAAGAGGTAGCTGAAGGTTAGTCACATTAGCCTACCCTTTTAACAGGGGTTAGAGTTTGAATCATTAGCTCTTCGTGATCAAGCATGGCTATTTTAGGTGGGACCACCATTTGACCTTAGTGAAGATCACGCGAATATTTTAATGGATTATGAGACTTCAGATGTTATAAAATAGTATGCTAACAATAAATCCGTATCAAACCTGGATATTCTGATCCTAATTCAGTCTTATCTTTCTGCTTGGCACAGCCAAGATTTCAGGCATGAAACGTATTTGTCCTACATAGCAACCAATTTCAAGTATGAACAAATAAAAATAGAAGGAGTTGATATTATTCGCAAGGATAAACCTAGTACATGCACATTGTATTGAAACTCACAGATACTACTGTTTTAATTACTCGGTGATGATTCATTATGCGCATGGAAGGAAATCAGGAATCCCGGCATCGCCCAACCGCGTCCAGGTAGCGAGTAGCACCTGAAGCAAGTGTATATGTATGCTGTTTTTTAGTGTACGTTTTCTGTGGCAGATTTTTAGTGATGAAAAAAACAGACTGTTACAAGCATCGATAATGAAAAATCTAAGATGTATAGTGCAACTACCCGAGATAATGATATACATTTTGACCAAGAGTAGTAAGTTGTTATCACAGATGGCAATGTTTTGAATGATGTCTTACAGTTATTAATTACACTTACCAGTTACTAATTTAAAATTAGGAAATAGCCAACTGTTTTTCACAACTACACGAGATAATGGTATGCACTAAATTTTATTTAGAGAGTACAACTTAAAAACAAAACATAATAACTCTTTGATTACATTTCGCCAGCTAAACGCTTTAAATTGTCCAAGCCTAATACCTTTTCCAGAAGCGATTCTTTACAGTTCTGAGACGACTAAAATAAAATTACTTAACGTTTACACAGATCTTGTTGAATCTGAACTAAATGCATGCGTGTTCGGTCTATGCCTCAACGTCCCGTGTTGCTTAATTGCTCCCTGAGTCATTAGATCACACATTTCCTTGGGCTTCATTGCCTTTGTGAAAGGTCGTGATAAAAGAAGTTTCCTGTTACAAATCTGACCCGAGATTGAAAGTCGTTTTTATTTGTATAATCCGTGCAGAAATCATCACTGTTTGGACTACCCGGTTTTTTTTACTGCTTTGTCACTTTTGCTCTAGAGGTAACACTTCATAATGTAAGAGGCCACACGCGAAGCTCCACCTAGGCTCCCCCCCCCCCCCCCCGGTACATCAGAATCGCAAAAAAAAGATTGGGATCACTGTGAACTTGAACCAAAAGTAGGCATAACATTTCTAATACTCCATACTTAAGATCGTAATTAGGATTGCACAATGCAGTTTTATACTGATTGGTAGGATATGTTTTATTCGCCCTAAATAACACGCAACAGAGCAACACTTGGTTTTGTCGTCTTTTTTTTTTCCTAGCACCCCGATTTCAGCTTATTGCTAGAAAGTGGTAAGGGTCTAACCTGTGCGGTTTTTACGGACGGTGTCTTAGGCCGGATTGATGAATATGACGATATGACATTATATTTTGGAAAGCTCCACAAAACTTGTAGTCGAGCCAGAGCCTATGGTGTGTGAAGTGAAGTCGAGATTGCTGACATCGAGGTTATGCGAGTTCTCAGTTCTCCCCTTATTTATTCTTTTTGGGAGACGTTTCTGGTTCGTCGCTAGGATCACTTGCGTGTTTCGGACTTTAATTGAGTATACTCTTGATGGCTATCGCCGTGTGCCTCGCAAAGAGCCAGAAGCATCCCCACAGCTATCTCCAACTAACGCCGTTGATTAGTTGACATAGGGATTCGAGTCATCGTTCGGGCGACGTCTTGTTCTTCCGAGGTTCACTGGCGTGTTTTGGACTTAGTCATTTAGAGTATCGAGTTAGTGTTACGAAGTAAAGCATAGGTTGAGAGTTAGATATTGAAAAGGGGTAGTAAGGAATGGCAGATTGTGTGCAAGATTTTTTTTTTATTCTTTCGTCATATTTTTGCGCATTGGCTATCGAGCAATAGAAAGCTTTTTACGCAGTCCGTGAAAACCTTTTTATGCCGGGTCCGTGCATTGTGATTGGATGCCGCCTTTCCACAACTGAATATCCATGGCAACATTGATAAAGTTGGTTATATTTTTAGCCTCTGAATAAATGCTCCAACGCTCTAGGGATTTTGTTGTCTCGGAGTTTAATTCGAAGTTCGCGCTATTTGTAGAACCAAAATCCATGGGAAAAGTACGGAATTAGATTGCCGTTGCAAGGAGAGACTAAAGTTATTTTGGGGTCCGTGTTTACTTGCAGGAACATTGAGGCGCTTGTGTCTGTTGAAGAAAAACACTAATAGGCTAGAACAAGACAGTCACTCGCTGTTTCAATTGATTTTTGCCCGCAGAGATGCTGGACCTTCGGCCTTTATGGTGAATGATGCCGACGATGAAAAATTTATCTGCTCAGCCAAAAGGCCGTACAAGATTGAATAGCCTACATGTATCACCACACAAATAAACTGTCATATAAACTATGCTAAGCTTTTGTCCTAAGTCTAAACGCTGAAACTACTTATTTGCATACTTCTACGCTTGAGTTGGGGTTGTAGATATTAGTATACCGGGAAGCAAAACCTACCCGCCCCGAAAAATTGTTCCCTTCAGATGCGAAAGTGGTTGGCACTCTAAGAGGAAGTGGGTCAGTTGCTCCTCCTGCAACTTGCAAAGAGGACAATGGTAAATCTCTCCCGGGCTAGATTTCTTCCTCTTATTTTGGTTTTTACTGAAGATCAGCAGACTGTTAGATCGGAGCTGGAACCAAGTTTTCAGTGTAGCACCAAGTTTTCAGCGTAGTCTTAGCTTAAAATAATATTCAAACCCTAACAGATCTTTGATTTTTCAGTACATCCTAATATCTTTCGCATCCATCGAAATATGGATAATACAGTGACAACGCAGACCACACTTTATCATTTATTCAATTTCAGCCCCCATAAATATTTATGGAGACTGCTGGGCTGTTATTCCGTCAAAATGATGAGACAGACAAAGACGTACAGAAGACATCAGAAGTGTAGGTAGAGCCTCTTGTACAAGAGGGTATGCTTACAGTTCTGATCTCGACGTTCCCACAAGTCGCAATAGATGAAGTTTATATCCCAATATTCTAAACTTGCCCTCAGCAATAAGAACCCTGATCTACCTCGAAAATAGTTAAATACGGCAATTCAAAAATCAGCAATTTGCCGTTAGGTTGATAGACGAAGTTGACGAACTGACAGACGAAGTTCAAAATATTGGAAATGAGAATATATGGAACGATTTGGAACGTAGAGTGAACCAGCAACATAGGTAAGACGGGTCCTTCAAAACAAATCTGAAGCATAAAGTAAAATAAAATATACGAACAGAAAGATCGAAAATACTAACAGTAGAAACGAAAACATATATTGTGCCTTTCCAGGACGGCCTTACATATCTTAAAGACCGCCACAAAGTGCGCTGTTTCAGTTTCAAACAACTCTACTCTCTATTGTTTGATACCTTCAGACTTTTTTCAAAGAGTTGCTACACAAGGAGACATACGACCTGTCACCGTGTTTTACTAAGAACTTATAATCCTACTGCATACCAAAACATCCATCTCCTCCCTTCTCGAAATGTTTACTTTTGCTCGGACTGAAATTCCCGACCCGAGTGATCGCGATCAGTATATACGAGACTTGCCGAGACATTCTCACGTCCAAACGTTCAGTAGACAAGGTCTTGGGTATAAGCACTAGCTCAGTATTTACGGAACTCGATCGCCAATTTTTTTTTTTCGGAGCAGGGCCGAGAGACACAAGTTCTTAGTATTATCAAGAATAAATAAGGGATTATGTATTATTTATTATTTATTCTTCCCTTATTTATTCTTGGTATTATCCATTCGTGGCTATACGGATGTAATCTTGGTAAAGAAAGAGTGAACGGGTCGCAAAAAGCTGCGAAGCTTGAACTTGATCTGGTGCGCGAAGGAGGTTTTGGTTCTCCTGTCTTGACTTGACTTGACTTGACTTACTTTATTTACTACTAAATACAAAATAAACTATAAAAACACGCAACCGCCCGGGGAAGGCTCAAGAAGCCTGATGATGGACGACTGCAATCCTCTGATTCTCAGCCTATACCAATAGTAGGATACCATTGTAGGATACCATTGACACCATCCCTAGATCCGCTGCATGTGCTCTGGTTCTTCTGAATCGAAAAAAATACTGTTGTTTTATCTCCCGGATTGAAGAGACGTTGTTTTAACTCGCCACGCAGAATGTCTGCCAATCAATTAATCATCATATGTCTAATATCGACTCTTAGTTCTCTGTGGATCTTGTGCCACTTTTGAATCGGTTCCGAACCATTTCTGCCACGCCAGCTTATGTTTTTAGATTTGTCTAATATGACCAGCAGATGACGTTAGTAGCTCTATTACATATATCCTGTTTTTTTTATGTCAAGCCCACTTGGCAAAGAAAACTCGAAACGAAATGTTGACGCTTCAGTTGTGTGGCGTAGCTTTTTCCGGTTAGGTGATAAAGTGACTAACGGTGTTTTCGGATAACTTTTTTCTTAAAATGTTTGGAGGACCGCCGCTAGTTCGTTACAGAATTGATGGTAAAGTTGGTGTTGATGTAAAGTGTTGCAGACTGGTGTGTCTTTTTTTATTTCTTCTTTTTGTTAGGGTGTCCATGTTTGCAGATTGCCCATGTGATGCCAAACTCGTAGGCCTGTCATGAGCAGTTCTAGACTTCTCTTATGTACCAAATTTAAAACGTCATAAAATTTACCGAACTTAAAGATTTCTCATTACCAGACGGAATGGATCTGAAAGGGCTAATTCATAGTAGGGATCATGAGTGACAGTGAACCCGTCCAGTCAACTGACATAGTATAACGTAATATAAAAGGCACAGTCAGTTTGAAACATAAGATTTTCGGATTTCTAAGAAATATCTGAGAATAGGTAAAAGCGAGGGTGAAAGGCCTAGCCATAGTCTGGAATGCCAATCTTCCTTGCCATCTGAAGTACGTTTTGCAGGCTGTCCTGGGAGAGTGAGGTTGTAACTGGGTTGTCCGTGCCCGGGCTTCGGGGCCCAAGGTATTGGAATTCCTAACTACACCCCCCCCCCCTGCCCTTTCGTTCCCAGTTACATCATTTGCATGCCTAGCCTGCAGACAACTTTTTGCGCTGTACTGATCTTGTCACTGGCCGCTTGTTTGTTCGTCCAACTGATAAACACGATATCTGAGAACCTCTTTTCCCGCTCCCCCCACAGTTCCTGAATGAAGTCCGGATTTTTTTTTTTTTTTTACAAAAATAGTGGCGGATAGCCATAAATAGTAACATACTCACAAATGGTCACACATATGTTGCAGTTAAAAATAAAATACGGTAACAGACATAATTGCAAAATAAATCGATTTGAATTCGGAATCGTTCATATTTATTCAAACAATGTTTACAACGGGTACGTCAGCTACGATTCTTCATCAGCGATATTTCGGCCCTTTTTGGCAAGGGTCCTCGTCAGGCTGTCAATCCTCTGGTTCAACTTCGGGGAAGGAAACAAACCTGTAATAAATAACAGAAGCTTCTACCGACTATAAATATCTTATTAAAGTAAGTTATCTTCAAATACTACTATAATGAAAAAACTAGTCCTGAGATTTAATTTTTGACACGGACGCTGTTTTTGCTGGACGATTGGGGCGATGACAGGAAAGGGTTTTTTCTGCATTTTGGTCAACTTCGGTTTTTTTATTAGTAAGGGACTGCTGCACGTGCAGCAAAAACAGCAGCCGTGTCAAAAATTAAATCTCAGCACTAGTTTTTCCGTGCAGTTATTCAAAGTAATAGATACAGACGAGTACTCGATAATAGAAACGTAGAACGAGGTTATTAATAAAATAATATTTAAGTTTTCAGTCCCGACGTACCCGTTGTAAACATTGTTTGAATAAATGTTTCAAAGTCAGCTTGGGCTCAAAGAATATTTACCGTTCATATTTGTGAGAGTGTGTGGGAGTGAGTGGATTATTGAGAGTATAAAAGATAAAAATTTCCAGGCTGTTCCACTGTTTAGAATTCATGCATTCAAATCTATCTATCTATCTGTACTTTACAAAATAGGGACAAACGTGGGTGAATATTTGCCCTCATCACCTTCCAAGTTTCATCCGGATCAGATTACTCACTCTTGATGTATGAGTGCCCCAAGGTTCGGGATTCTCCCTCGCTTTACTGGTGGTCGAATCTGGGAAACGAACCCTTAAACTGGAGACCAATTGGCTATAGAAAACCGGCATAACTGGAACTAGACTAATCGCATGGGTGAAAGGGTGGACGGTGCCGAGGGTGGGTTAAACGGCAAGATAATAAAGCGTTCTTGTCCACGACCAGTGTTGATATTCGTCTAGCCAGTGAGGCTTTGCCTAGTATTTATTCCGCTACGTTTTCTGTAAACGTCGTTATTTTTGTGCCTTCACTATGCGCCTTTTCTAACATTGTCGTTTTCGGGCCCGTAAAACGCCACCAGTTATGTCCATACAAAGCAACTAAAATAGCACGGATCTTGTTTCAAACAGTAGTATATATTTTTTTGCGACTTTTGCGTAGATTTTTATGCCGCGATGCTGCCCGGCTGTATCGCGAATCCTTCTCCGTGGTTGGTACTGGTCTTTGTTTACGAGGTCGTAAAAAAGAAATAAATTTCCCTGCATCCATCCAGAGGGCCGACGCTATGATTGTGCTCATTATTTCGGTGTCCCGTCAAAAAACCTCCTCTTGCTATAAATTACTGGGCTGAATAAATCGTAAAAGTCGTTGAAAACGAGTTCCATTTCCATTCGAGCTATCCTAATTTGCAACCTCTATGCTTTTCGTGCATGGAATGTTAAGGTTTTTCACGCAGTATGGACCCTAATTTTCGACTTTGTCACCCCTCCCCTTGTAGTAAAAGCAACGTACTTTCTATAGGCATATTCAGAAACTTGTGCACATGGAGATAATATGCTGAGTAGTTTAAAATTACCTCGTCTTCTTTGTCGACTTGTTGTATCCATTTGCGGAAGGCAATCCTTAACTTCTTTAAGTTACATTTACCGTTTTTGTCTTCTGGCCATCGAGGCCAGCCTACTTTAATATCATTTGTATGCTAATGTTTAAAATTAAGGAGGGTAGAGGAAGGTCTGGGATCAAAAGTGGGCAGCTTCCGTCTCGCGTATCGAGGTCAGAGGCGTTACTATCCAGAATATTTGGGGGGAGGGGGGCAAGGAATTTACCGACTGGCTGGTAATTTTTTCCGACTGTTTTTGCAGAAAAAAACGACCGTTTTCAAGAAAAAAACGACAGTTTCGAAAAAATCGACTGATTTTCAGAGAAAAACGACTGTTTTGACGAAAAATCGACTGATTTTCAGAAAAATTGACTGTTTTAATGGAAAAAAATCAACTGTTTTGGCGAAAAATTGCGGCGCTTCGCGCCGACTCGGTTATTTTGTACCCCGACTGGCCGACAACATTGGGGGGGGGGGGCGTCCATGCGTCCCACAGGGCGTATTGCCTGTTGACTTCGCCAGTGCTTACGGTCTGGAAGTTGCCGCCCCATCCATGTAGCTAGTTTTCCAGGTCACCTCTCTCCAGCCACGATATACTCTTCTCTTGAAAGCAGCTTTAGTTTCTGTTTTGGCGAAAAATCGCGGCACTTCGCGCCGACTCGGTTATTTTGTACCCCGACTGGCCGACAACATTGGGGGAGGGGCGCCCCCCCCCCCCGTCGTGAGGTCCCTGATCGAGGTGATTGAAGTCAGTAACCCTTGTCCGTTTATGAGGTATATAAAGCTTGTTTTTCTGCAGTCTATTATGGACAGCAATATTGCGGTAAAATCCGAAACCTTTAATTCCACTTGTAGTGACAAGGATGTATTGCCTGTTGACTTCGCCAGTGCTTACGGTCTGGAAGTTGCCGCCCCATCCCTGTAGCTAGTTTTCCAGGTCACCTCTCTCCAGCCACGATATACTCTTCTCTTGTAAGCAGCTTTAGTTTCTACCATCACTGTTACCTCGCACAGGGAGTTACACTAGGGGGCAGCCCGGTTTAATAAAAAGTTGTACCACTCCGGTTTCTTGCTGAAAGATCAATTTAGGCTCCGAGAGGGCTCGCGTCCTGTCCGAGTTGTCTTGTTCAAGCAGTTGTTCGTATACTGTCACAAGTTTTATAACAGAAAACAAGAGGATGCGCGGTTTCAACAGATAATGCGTAACAGATAACACTTCGGATGTTATCTATTGTGTTGCAACATGTTATAATAAGCGTTACCATCGGGAAGAGCCGAAAAACCGCCCAAAAGTATCTGCTGAGTTTTCTGACATATGACGATAAGGAACAAAGTCAGTAGATGCTTTTTTGTATCTTCCTAACAAAGCTTCTTACGCATAACATTTCATGCATAAAGTTTTCAAGCACAATAGATAACATCCGAAGTGTTATCTGTTACGCATTATCTGTTGAAACCACGCATCCTCGTGTTATCTGTTATGAAACTTCTGACAGTGTAGAGGTTGGTGGTGATCGGCTTATTGGCAAACATCATGACATCTTGACTCCTCCCCCATTTTTGTGGTCTTTCACAAAGACTAAGGCCTGTACGTCATAGTCTCCATTTGAATCAGTAATATAATGCGATTCATATCCAGCCTTCTAGTTAACACTACTAATTTATATATGTTATTACATGCTTTGTATTATTGCTGGAGCTGAGGAAGTTAGTGAACAAATATCAAGGTGTCCACGATATCTTCTGAGTGGATCTTGATACCAGCGGTCGATTCCACTGATACCCGAAAAGGAGTGCCAATAAGTAGTAGAAGTTGAGCTTACTATAAAGCTTCGTTATGATGCAAAGAGTCTGGCGTAGGCTTAAGTTGTGCCCTCCCCCCCTTGAACATTTTTGCCGCCAATTCTGAAACTTCTTTTTGCTCTTGAAACCCATTATTTGATTAAAAAACAATTTTTCTGCTAAAACCGTGGTTGTTTGTCAAATTTGTGGTTTCTCATTCCTGTTTTTCGTGTTTACTGGACTTGCACTTTGCATCGAAAGTATCTCTGTTTGTGGGGAAGTGTGCAGAATTTTTCCTCAATGTTCGTCACTACTGAAATTCACCTTGCACCAGAAGTCGATTTTTGTGCTTCAATCATTTCCATCTCACGGTTAACCAGCTTGCGGTTTGGGAGATAGCAATAACACGTGTTACGCCGATTATTTTGTAACAAAAGAAAATTGGTTCCTCATTGTAGCAAGGGTAGCTTTGAACCCGTTACTAAGCTTGTTGAAAAATTATCTGTACCTGATTACAGTTTGCACTGTAAGGAACTAATGCCTACTGATAAGATTTTACTTGGTGTAGATATGTAAAGAACGAACACAGAAAACAAACTTAAAACAAATTCACCCCATAGATAGGTAGCCTATACCATTTTAAAATTTTCGAGGGTTTGACTGCTTCTAAAACGACAGCGAAGAAACTAAATCAGGGTTATAATATATTATCCCTATGCACTGTAAAAAAAATCTTGCAGTATTTTCTACTGGGATTAATCTTATCTCTACTGATATATGATTATCTCTAATTCGGATTAATCTTATCCCAGTAGAGATAGGATTAATACCAGTAGCAAATACTGCAGTTAATTTTAATCCTTACCCGTAGAAACTTCTCACAGTGTGGGCCAGTGCCACCCTGAGAACCTCACGAACTGTTTAATTTTACCAAAATGATTGTTCCTTCGCGACCCTTTCATTTGTTCCAGATATATGTAAGAAGTTCACTTAATCTTTCACATTCACACATCAAATGCTTTAGGGTCTCATTCATACCACCACAGTTCGGACAAGGATCGATCGATAAACAATTTAGTCATTGCATAATACTTGAAGTAGGTATGTGATTAGTTTATTCATGAAGCATTCCAGCTTTTCTAATATTTTAACAACAGTAATGATGATACAATGCATAAAACACCTCTAGAAGTTACGTTGAAGGCAATTTAACATAAAAGAAAAAGTGCCCAGTGAATTAATTCCCGTTGCGACATCCGTTCGGTTCACTTTTTTGAAAGTTAGGTTAGAGTGACGACTAAGGAGTTCTTCCTTTCATCTTGCTTTTGAGTTGTCTCTGTTTTTAGCAGTGCTAAACCCTGGTTGATCCATTGATGTTAATGATGATGGTGATGATGCATTCGATTGCGCGTTGAACAAGGAAAGGAAAAGAAAACGGTTACACTGGGCTTTCGATCAGGATTCGAATATGCAAGTTAAAAAAACAAACATGGAGACTAAAAGGACTAATCGGACCTAAAAAATCTTGTCCCTAAATGGCAAGTGGAAAAATGGTCAAGATAAAAAGCATGACGGTCATGGGCAATAGATGGTCACATTGTGCAAGGATCAACCGGTAAAAGGTTTAAAGCAACGCGAGAGTTCGTAAAAAGGTCCTGTTATGTTTTAAATCTTTTCATCTTGGACTGTTAACAATTCCTGAAAGAAATATCTTGCTGATTTATCGTTTTGAGTATTTTTTTTCTATGATTCTCAGTCATCTTGGCTTGAAAGAGTATTCATGAAAGATTGCAAAGACTAAAGCTATTATATAAGTTACCAAGGAGAATAAATTTGTCTTTATAATTTTCTGATTGAAATCCCTTCCTTTACAGATTTGAGCAGTCGGCATTCCCCAGCATCAAGTCCTGTGGTAACCCGGCACCCCCCTGAAATAATGGGGGGTTTGGGCACGCAGGGCCCTTCTTTGTTGCTTCATGAGCAGGCCCTACAGCAGCAACTCCTTCAGGTATTAATTTTTTGTTTGTTCTCTGCTCATAACTGCCAGGAAAACAAGACCAAAGCTTCCGATGGGATACCAAAAATTTAATATTTGGGACAGACAATTGGGTCTTGTCTTCGCCAGATCCAGTCTTCGTCAGACTCCTTGAACATCCTTACTATTAAAATTTAGAAAAAGATTAAAGCCAAATAGCTAATCATCTGAGAAAGCCAAGTTCAGATATGGGTTCAGCACGAATGTTTACCCGTATAAATCGTATTTGTTTTGACGAAACTGATTGAAACTTCCTGCCTTACTTCTGCCGAATTTCCGGTTTCGGCCGAATTCCGGGCGAACTGCTTGTCCGGCACAAACAAAATAAATATCCGAGTATAAAATGATTCTCATATACGGATTCAGCATGTCTTCTTACCCCTAAATCTGACATCTAATCAATTATAAATAAAACTTTTACTCTTAGCAAACTTCCCGGCTTTGGCCGGATTTTGGGCGAAATACTTGTCCGGCGAGAAAATGGTTTTCGTAATCGCTTTCAGCATGTCTTCTTTCCTCTTAATCGACTATCTCATTAGCTGTTTAAAAATATTCTGTTTGCCCCTTAATTTGAACTCCCTCCCCCACCCCTAAATATAGAGCTACAGAGCCCGTCTACGAATCGATCTTTCCCTTGACTCAAAGAATCCTCACACCTAGTTTCATCAAAATATCTCATTCCCCTCGAGAGTTATCGTGCTGACAGACGGACTGACAGACGGTCAACTTTTGCGATGTCATAGGTATCCCTCCACTTGCGTTTTGGTACCCCAAAAAAGCGGTATTTTGACCTAGAAAAGCTGGTGCCATCTACCAAATGGGAGGAATTGTAATTGGTGTCTGACTTCACAGTGAAAAGAAGATTTGCTCCCTTGAGATCTGTTAAGTTTGTGTTTTCGTCAAGTGTTAGTCACTGTTTGTCTTCCAATATTCTAAAGATCGTTCCTGTTTTCTAATGATCGCTTAACTTCAAAAAGTAAAACACGCCTGATACCCGTATCATTCTACCACAGTCTGTTATTTTGGGATACCCGATGCCCGACGCTGGGTACGGGGGAATCGGGGGTGTGCAGTAGACTAACCCGTATGTTCCAAATTCAAGTGTGAATGGTTCCGATGCGATAAGCAATACAACAAGACTAAAGGTTTCGATGGGATCCCAGAAGTTTAATATTTGATCCAGACAATTGGGTCTTGTTGAGATCCTGTCTTCGCCAGACTCCTTGAGCACTCTACTAATAAAATTTAGAAACAGATTAAGGGAAATGGTAATCATCTGAGAAGACGAAGTTCAAATGTGGATTCAGTATGTGTGTTTATCCGTATAGCCTGCGTCATATCTACTTTGTCGAAAGTTCCTGCCTTACTTCTGCCAAATTTCCGGTTTCGACCGGATTCCGGGCGAACTACTTGTCTCGGAAAAGTTGAAGTTCAAAACGGATTCAGCTCATCTCCTTACCCCTATGTCGAACCTCTAATCAACTTCAGATAAAACTTCAGCTTTTAACAAATTTTCCGATTTCAGCCGGATTCGTGGCGAACTATATGTCCAGGCAGACAATGATTGTCATACACCTGAATGAAGAGTACCAATTATGATCCCTATCTGTATTCCGTTAACATTGCCTGCAGAAAACCGAATCCAAATACGAAATAGTGTTTCCAAGCTATGATTTTTGCTCAATTTTGCATCTGTCCTAATTTCAGTACCGAACAATTTTAGAAGAGAACTTATGTTTCCAATCAACCCTTCTTCTGGAATATTTTTTAACCAGTTAAGCCCAAACGTATATCTAGAAGAAACTCCAATACTGTCCGGCCAGCGCTGTACAAGATTTGAATGAATTGCACTTTTTGTCTTGGAGTCTGCATGTGCAAAACTGCAGAAACGAACATCCCTCTTTTGTAAACGACAGGCTCAGAAGAAGAATGCTCTCCGTGGCCATGTCTGTAAATGCATTCTCCATGTTGTGTTCAAGTATGGTTTCATTGTTCAGCTGTCCTTTAATCGAACACCTAATGAAATTCATGTACAACTTTTACTTCTAACAAAATTTCCGGTTTTGTCCGGATTCCGGGAGATCTACTTGTCCGTAGAGAAAATAATTTTCATATTTGGATTCAGCATGTTTCTCTATCCTTAAATCGGACATCTAATAAACTTCAGATAAACTTTTACTTTTAACAAACTTTCCGGTTTTGGCCGGATTCCGGGCGAACTACTTGTCCAGCGAGAAAATTGTTTTCACATTTCGTCCCTTAATTTTAAACCCTCCCCCTCCCCTAAATATGCAGGTATGTGGCCCATCTACGAACTCGACCTTTCCCTTGACCCAAAGAATCCTCACATCAAGTTTCATCAAAATATCTCATCCCCTTCGAGAGTTATCGTGCTGACAGACGGACAACTTTTGCGAAGTCATAGGTGTCCCTCCACTTACGTTTTGGAATCCCAAAAAATTGTACAACCGTTTCCGTGCCAGTTGTATACGCGTGTCATCGGAAAAATAGAACATGGCCGTATAAAATTAAAAGCTTCGGGAATAATAATTGATCCGGCTTTTAAGGAAGATGAGTAAATCACACTGTAAAAAGTATCTCCGACTAAGGATTAAAGTTAACTGCAGTATTTGCTAATCGGATTATTCTTATCACTATTTTGTATCAATCTTACCTAAGTAGAGATAGAATAATTCGAGTAGCAAATACTGCAGTTAACATTAATCCTTACTCGGAGATACTTTTTACAGTGCAGTACGGTAAGTTCTGATCCTCGCTGTATTACATAAGTAGGCTATAATTAAACAATTGTTATTATTCATTTAATTGCGGTGACGCTTATTTACGCCGGCGGAAGACAATTGAGTCGAAACTGTCTGTGCGAACTGGGCGTATGTTTCCTACCCTATCCATTTTTTTTTCCACCCGATATCTTCTAGGCGGAAAACACTCGCCCGTGAAGTTGGAAGCATGTGCGGTTCTTGCCTTCTAGCATTAAATATTCTTTCAGCCCAATCTAGCATTCAAATTCAAATTCAAATATTTTATTGACCTTCAAGATCGGAGAGTATAAAGTGAAGTAAATACATGCAAATTGGCCCAACATGTAATACTACTCAAAAACAATCTGGCCAAAGCATACTAAAAATACAAGAAAACAAAATTATACTCACGCGTAAAACTATAGTAACTCTTTAACCGCTAAATATAGGTTATGAGTAAGAGAAGACATTTTCGACAGAAATTTTTGTTGCTTTTTTCGCATAATTTGAAGTAGATCTTTCAAATGGTACAAATTTATAGCAGATGAAGTAGAATGGAATTTTGAAAGTCGACACAAAAATTTACCAAAATTAAAAAAAGTAGTTTTTATGCGCAATATTAGAATTAGAAAAATAAGGAAGCCAACTAGAAAATAAAAGGACTTGAATTCTAGATTGTTCATTCTCTCTTCTCAATCTAGCCCTTCTAGCATTGTGTTAACGGAACATTCCTTTTTCAGCTGAAACACCAACAGCAGATTCAGCAACAGATTCTGCTTCAGCAGTTTCACGCGCAGCAACAACAACTTGCTGAGCAACATGAGAAGCAGTTGCAACACCACATGCGGGTAAGAACCAAACCGGAATCTTTCTCCAAATAAGGTAGGTGGTTAGGATAGAATCCAAAAGGAGCCTTGCAATCATACCGAGTACAAACCGATCGGATGTAGGATGGAGAGGGGGGGGGGGGACTTGGGAGTGAACCCCTTAGACCCTGTAGTTGGAGGTAGGATGGGGAGGGAGTGACGTGGGAGTGAACCCCTTAAATCCTGTAGTTGGAGGTAGGATTAAGAGGGTGATTATGCTCGCCAGATTAGGATGAAGTTTGAGGAATAGAAACAGCATCTGCGAATATGTTGTTTCGAATGCGCCGACTCGATCGACCGTCGTGAGGCTCAGACAGTTCGAACGGTCAGAACCATCTAATAACCCAACAGGTTTTGATGTTCTTATAAATACCGAGGAGGCTTGCAGTTGCTTCATGCATGTGGATCTCAACGCCAGCATGTCAAGATATCAAACTTTGTGCCTTCACCGCTGCGTCGGCGCAAACGCAGTCTGCGTCAGTTGCCGTACTCGATGAAAAATTTATCTTAATATATAGTACGAAGTTCTACGAAAAAGTAGCACGCAGTACTAACTGATGCTACTACATGCTTGTACTTCAAGGCTACCGTGTTACTGCATACTACTGCATGCTACTGTTAGCAAGACGGGATGCTACTTTTTTTCGTACAACTACCATACAACTACGCAGGCTACACATTTTTCATCGGGTAAACGGTGTAAGTGGCAACTGAATTCCGAGCTCAGTCCGCTCGTTTTTCAGTTCAAGTTCGGAGGAGCGCATCAGCCGTGTGCTCTCTTAATCGGGCTAAGTTCGACATTTAAAGAATGCTAATGAGGAGGGCGTAATGCATTTTGTGTTCTTTTAGCGGCCTGTCCGTTTGCTTTCGTTTTGTTCTAAAAATGATTTTGTTGGCTCCGAGCGGACGCTGGATCCGTGTTTATCATCTTGACCTCAACAAACGCTGGGCACTCCTGAAATAGGACTGGCACAGGAGCCAGCTCGTCAAATGTGCTTCCCGCGCTCTTTTTATTCGAGCAAGAATCCGTCATTCGCAGTGAATGAATATGAGCAGAAATTTCAGACGCCGAAACTTGGAGTTGATGAATGGGGAAAGAGTGCCAATTGTCTTGGGACGAGGGAAGTAGAGTGAGAAACTCCCGGTTAATTTCGGTCCCAAAATAACGCTTTTATCCGGCCGGCAAATCTGCGTAGATAAAATGAGAAACAAAGAAATTTGTGATAATTGTAGCTTACAGACTGTAGTATTGCCAAAAGTGACAGTGCTTCACGCTCCAGGCTGCTTTCATTTGTACTTGTGGACTTCCTCCAGTTCCTCCTTCCTGCTCTCCCCCTTCGTAACATCTGTAGTTTTTACCGCCTCCCCCAAATCTACTGATCCTTCTAGACGAATGTTTTTGTTTCCGCCCACTAAAACACTCAGGTTGTAATAATAATAATAAAAATACAATGCACAAAACTAATTACAGTACTGAGTTCGTCTGAAACACTTTTCATCGTAGATTTTTCAGGGTACATACTGTCCACTTGAAAGTATCAGTTGTTTTACCGCTTCCCCAGTTCTTATAATCCTTTCGGACGAATGTTTTGTTTCCGTCCACTAAAACTACCAGGCTCTAAGAATAGTAATAAAAATATAACGCAAAAGATAGGCGCTTAGCCTCTACTAAATTCGTCTGAAACACTTTTCTTCGTGACGTTTTTTAGGTACAGATTGTCCACTTGAAAGCATCGATAAACGCTCATTACTTCTTCTGATCGAAGGGCATTCCAGCAGTACAGCACTCTGTTTGGAAAAAATAACAGTCAGTTTCTCGTAAAAATAGTCGACTTTTTCTTGAAAATAGTAGCTTTTCTTTAAATCAGTCGATTTTTCGTCAGCAGTCGTTTTTTCTCAGTAATGGTCGTTTTTATCTGCAAAAACTGTCGGTAAAAATTACCAGCCAGTCGGTAAATACCTTGCCAAACATTTTGGCTAGTAACGCCTCTGTCTGCCAGTGTTGTTTGAGAATGGGGGAGGGGGGGGGGGGGGGGGTCTAGAGCATCGCTGGAAGTATTAGAAATCTTACAGCTGGAATTGCAGAAATGACGTAATTGCCATTGACACCTTCTGCCGTGCCACCTTTGTCACTCCTCTAGGCCTAGGCTACTGAGTTTAGTTTTTCCGCTGATCACCTAAGACTCCTTCGTAGGGCTCGTGGCTTCCAAATTGTGGGCTCTATGCCTTAAAGGACCCATCTTGCTTATTCTGCCTGTTATAATACACTTAGCTCCCGTATCGAATTATAAGCTTCTAAAATCCCCACCTTTCTCCTTTGTTTCATTTCGTAACTACGAATTTTCAGCGCTTTTTCGGCCTTGCCGAGTTTTCCCATCACCCAACGAAAAGTTTGCCGGAATCTTCAGCATCTGCTGACAACTCTTTCACACATAAGGATGTGATAATCTTCTGTTTATTACTTATTTTATTTCATTAGTTTTCCCACTTTTTAACCAAGGCACGTTCAGTTTTCAAACGTTTTGCGCCCAGCCGCCGCTTCGGAGAGCAGTTAGGCTGGATACAGTCGACAAGCGCTAACAAGAGAATCGCTAGTTTTAGGTAGAAAGTAATGGTATTTTCAAAAACATTTTTTCTGATTCATTTCATACGGAAAATATCATTTTTTAGTAAGAGTTGTGCTTTAAGTACCATGTATAGCCGAATTCAGTGTAGCTTCGAATATTGCAAAATATTTGTCCCCAATAGACCACTTTATAAGTCTAAAAGCGGTTGGCCCTTGGCCAAGTGTTCAAAAGCGTTTCCGTTTTGCTCGAGTTCTGAAAAACCACTCCTGAACCCTCATCTTCTTCTCTGAGAAGTTTAGGGGGACAAATTACGTACATATGTCGGAGGCCTGGGAAGGGAGGGCCAAACAGTTATGATTTGGAAATCGCTCTTAAGTTGCGTTTTTTTGGATTCACTTCTGTTTCGTCAAAGTTTGTAGTTTGGCTCTTGTTTTGTCTTACTTGCGTTTTATTGTGTTCTTGTTTCCGAAAAGTCAAACTACACCAAACTACGTCTGCGAGGTAGTTTGTAGTTTGAGCTCCGTAGTTTCAGGTTTGAAACTAGAGCAAGTGGAATGGACAAATAAAACGGCTTTTAAGCGAAACTACGCCGAAACTACATCCAAAAAAAAACGCAACTTTAAGATGTCGGATCTTGTAGTGCGTTTTGCCCTAGGAGTATTTGGAACAACAAAAGCGCATCGAGGACGAAGTCAGACAGGATAAAGAACGGAAGGATAAGGAGAGACTGGAACAGATTAAGAAGAAAGAAAAACATGAACAGAGTGCGGTGGCATCCTCTGAAGTCAAACAGAAGTTACAGGTTAGTACATTGAATTCGTAAATGAACTCTGATCACCCTCGTTCTTGCATCAAATTATACCTCTCTTAACAGAAATGGTCGAAACTGCGCTCTTAAAGGACTCCTCTTGCTTATTCTGCCTTTAATAATATACTTAGCTCTCTTATGGAATTATAAGCTTCTAAAATCCCCACCTTTCTCCATTGTTTCGTTTTATAACTACGATTTATTTTAGCGCTTTTTCAGCCTTGCCGAGTTTTCCCTTCACCCAACGAAAAGTTTCCCGGAATCTTCAACGTCCGATGACAATTCTTTCACCCATAAGGATGTGATAATCTTCTATTTATTATTTCTTTTATTTGCTTAGTTTTGCCACTTTTTAACGAAGGCACGGTCAGTTTTCAAATGTTTTGCGCCCAGCCGCCGCGTCGGAGAGCAGGAAGGCTAACAAGCGCTAACAAGAGAATCGCTAGTTTTAGGTGGAAAGTAATGGTATTTCCAAAAACGTTTTTTCTGATTCATTTTATAGGGAAAGGATCATTTCTAGGAAGAGTTGTGCTTTAAGATCTCAGTTTTTGCCTATCTGTAGCCATAGAGAGAATTCGCTTTGCTTGCTTGTGTCGAATCCATTTAAATCACAGTGCCAGTGGCAGAGAGTTTAGAGATGGTGCCTTCCATCTAACTACAAAAAGGTAAAAATAGGTTTTCTGTAGCGGTTTTCTTGCTTGGGCTCTTGTGAGTTGCCATTCTGAGATGCTTATTGGAACAGTTCGTGGACCGAGGCAAAATAGTGTTAAAGAAGTTAAAAAACGCAAGACTGGGTTTTGACGCTCATCCCTGGTTCATGCTGTTGCGTTGCGCAACATTCTGTGTTTAGTCGCAGTGTCGGATGCGTTGATAAATTTCAGCTCGTGCGACAAAAGGCGTTTGATTTTTTTGGGGAAAGATGGAAAAATAAAGATTTGTTGATTTCTTGAGGCTAAATTTTATGGTCTTGCAGCCTTCCTTGCAGTGCCATCAACCAATCGATTTTCCGTTGGTCCCTCTGTCTGTCGGTCTTCCGGTGATCGCGAGTTAGGGTACTTCCAGATATACAAGAACGATGAAACTTGGTATTAAGGACCCGACCAGATTGAATAAATTGTCAATCAGGAATGTTTGACAAATGACAATTAGATTAATTTTCCAACTTCCGGCTTTTCCCGGATTCCGACCGGGATGCCCAACCGAGACGAGAATAGATAGTATTTTCCGATTCACCGTATTTTCTTCCAGTATACCAACCTTCCAGTCATTTGTATCGGATAACTTTTTATGCCCATCCTCCTCCCCTAAATATGAGATAAATATCCCGATTATTGCATAAGTACTACTGGCACTGACGGAAAGGGTCATCTAATATTTGCTATATCGATATTTCGAACCTGGAATCCTACGAATCTGCAGCGACTGCAGGATTATCGACTTTACGACGTCATAGGAATGCCGTCACTACCGTTTTGGGATCCCCAGAATGCGAAAGTTTCAAACAAATATTTTTTCATCCAGTAACGCTTATTCGTGGTTCATTAGTATGCAAAGATGTCGAGGTCTGCTGGAAAGTATTGTCTTCTTCGCCCGACAAGACAGCTCTTTCTTCGTCGATTCGCCGCTCTTTTGCATGTGCCGGTTATTGGTGTCGGAAAAGGGAGGATGCTATCCGTGACCTATCTCTCTATCATCGATAATTACTAAGGATGTCGCTTTTATGACGTCAGCCTTTTAATTATTTTCCCATCTGCTTGAAGTAAAACAAGTGCCCAAGCGCCAAAATTTAAAGTGTGAAACTGCGCAAGTTTGATTTTGCCTTTGGCGCAATACGTAACAAGTGTCGCGTTATTAGCATTGTCGCCGACAGTTGAGTGGTCAGCAAGTCTCCAAACACTATTCTGTATGAGTATTGTGGGTTTGCCATGTGCCAAGGGTTTTAGTCTATTCAGTCATGAACGGCCTGACAGGCATGTCGTTTGTTATATCTTGTTCAAACACACTAATGACAAAGCTATAACATTTAAAACCCCTTCACCTTACACGCGAAAACACGTGTTGAGCCAATTGAGTGCGTTTTGTAATTTGAGGCGTGAATGCTTTGCGGATAACTTTTAGCCCAAATTTCCTATAGTGCTATATTTTGGTTATGAAATGCCGTATTGAATGAATGAAGTCGAAGGATTTGTTCCGCCAGAATGACGAGACAAGAGAAGTACAAAGGTTATTCTCTTATAATACAAATAGGCTACTAATATTTTCCGATCTTACGGAACGTTGTCCGTAAAATTTTAAATAAGACAGCACACGACAAATACAAAATATAACTGTGTTGAGAGAGCAACCCCTTGGTTTTGTTTCTGTGCTATCGGTTAAATGCTGAAGTTGTCAACTCATCGAGGTTTTCAAAATGGTGTTCCAAGAAGATTTTTTTTCACAACTGATGACACAATCCATAATCATACGGCTATCCCTTAGCGTTGAAATTAACCAACAACAACAGAATATCGGAGGTAGGGACTAAATTGACTTTGCAGCCAGTTGAACTTTATCCTTTTCAGTCGATGAAAACTGATGAAAACGGGGAACATTATCTTCTATAACCTTATTGGTATTACAAAGCTATCCGGAACTTTTCAGGATCAGAATACCATAGATGCCTCTCCAATAATTGTCGGTTCCGCCTATTTTTTGTTTAAGTGTGTACCCTACCACTAAAGTTGTCACCCTCCCAAAGACGTAATTCTAAGTTACAGTGATAGACTATAGAGACGTAAGTGTCTTACCCTCAGATTATTTAGAAACCAAATAAAATGTGCACCAATTTGCACTAGTTTGTAGCCCCTCATGAACCCCTTCTAGCAAACAAGTTCACCTCCCAGTGATAGACATGGTATCAAATTGAACTGACAATCAAATACAAACTCAAATACACTCGAAACAAATAATAGGAGTACACCAACTAGCAAAAGTTGCTATTCCCTCATCGCCGAAGATGATTATGGCCTAATATCCGATTGTTGCTTACAAGTCCCCTACATGTCTCACAATTGGGATCGACCTTTTTTTGGTTTCAGTGTGTACTTCACCACTGAAGTTGTCAGCCCCTCTAAACTTTTAAACTGTTGTACCTCATGAAGGAATTATTGTACAAAAAAAACGGATTGCATCTACTCTGATCAGCTCATCAAGCTCTATCGATTGCCCTTGAAAGAAAAAATTCTATCTGTATTAGTTCAAAAGTTCACCACTTAGAAAGGAGCAAAGGATAAGCTCTAATTTCTTTAGGAATGCAGAAATCACGAACAGAATTGGGCAGAAACAACAGATAGCAGCATTTTCGCCCCGTGCGAAAATGCCACTTTTTGGTTCTATAAATTTTTATATTTAGAACAACAAAAGAATATCAGAAGAAGGGACTAAATTGGCTTTGCAGCCAGTTGAACTTTATTCTTTTCAGTCGTAGACATCGGGACGGATGAAAACTTGGAACACTATTTTTATAATCTACTTGGTATTTTAAAGCTATCCGTAACTTTTCAGGATCAAAATACCATAGATGACACTCTATTAATTATTGCGAAACTACCTCATTGTTTTACATTATCATTTGTACCCGTTGCGTAAACACTTAATTCTAGGTTACAGTGATAGACCATGCGAACCGTCTTACCCTCAGATTTATATAGATCGAATACAGTGTGCACCGATTTGCACAAATTTCAAGCCCTCATGAACCCCCTCTAGCAACCAATTCTTACTTACAAGTCCTTCGTTCACCGGAAACAAAGAAGAGGTACACCATCTAGCAAAAGTTGCAAACCCCTCATCGCTGAAGATGATTGTAGCCTAACAGCTGATTATTACTTACAATTCCCCTACATGTCTTACAATTGGGAACCAAATTGCCCTTGCCATCAGATACACCGGAGTTAAATAATAGGTACACCAACTAGCGAAAGTGTCAAACCGCCCATTGCCGAAGATGAATATGATCGAACAGCCGACTGTTGCTTTAAGTCCCCTACATATCTCACAATTGGTATCGGCCTATTTTTGGTTTCAGTGTGCACATTACTACTGAAGTTGTCAACCCCTCTGAACTGTCAAACTGTTTTATCTCATGAAGGAATTTTTGTACCAAATGGATGAGATATACTTCAATCAGCTCATCAAGGGCTATCGATTGCCGTCGAAAAAGAACTTCTACCTATTAGTTCAGAAGTTGACTTTTTTGCCGTAGGCCAACTTTCTACCAAGAAAACTTGCAAAGGAGCAAAGGATAAGCTCTAATTTCTTTAGCAATGATAGAAATTTTATTGTTTAAAGCACAGCTCTTACTAGAAATAATCTTATACCTATGGAAGGGATCAGAAAAATAGTTTTCAAAAATACCATTACTTTCCACCTGAAATTAGCGATTTTCTTGTTAGCGCTTGTCGAATATAGCCAGCCTTCCTGCTCTCCGACGCGGCGGGTGCGAGCAAAACGTTCGAAAACTGGACGCGCCGTGGCTAAAAGGTTGGAAACCTAAGCAAATAAAATAAGTAACAAAAAAAAAAGATTCTCATATCCTTATGTTTGAAAGAGCTGTCAGCGGACATTGAAGGGCTCCGGCAAACTTTGCTCTGTGTGACGGGCGAAACTCGGCATGGCCGAAAAAGCGCCAATATTCGTAGGCACAAAACGAAACAACGAAGAAAGCTGGGGATTTTAGAAGCTTCTAATTCCACAAGGGAGCTAGGTATATCATAAAACACAGAATAAGCAAGAGGGGACCTTTAAGAGGCACATCTGATACCAATTCTGTACCGCAATCTCAAGTGCAAAAAAACGAATGATAAACGCAGCTGAAATCACGAACAGAAATGGATAGAAACAATAGATGGCAACACTTTCGGACCCGTGGGAAAATGCATGCCCCTTTTTTGTTTCTGTAAATTTTTCTATTTGCCATTCGAAGAAGATACATTGGCTATGGGCCCGGGGAACTGCCGCACATGATTCTCACTTTTAGATTTTAGTCCATCTTTGATTTAAAACTAGTGCCTTCCTGTTTGTCTGCTAGAACGGAGCTTTCCACTCGAAAGCAGAAACTTGATTCAAATAAACGAATGCTTGGCGGCGCGACTTGGGACAACCCTCTCTGACATAGATAGACTATAAAACTCCAGCCGCTTCATAAACTGTAGGCTCTGGGCCACTAACAAAAAAACGCCCTTTTTGGCTCCAGGCAAGAACTCTCTGAACCTTTCCAAAACGTACATATCCATTAATTCGGTCTGAGGTCCAGACTTTCCGTGAAAACCGCAAAGGTTAAACCCTTACCAGTGTCTAGGAATAAGCTGAAATCGGAGAACCAGAAACAAAAAAATACGACAAAACCAAAGTGTTGCTCTCGCAGCATAAATATCCGTTTATACACGAATTTATACACCTAACGGGCTAGGGAAGTGTGCTGTCCCTTTTGGTTGTAAAAAGGGATACTTGTCTAAATGGAACCGGAGCAAGTAAATCTGTATACATCTCCAAAACATTCGTTCGGTTAGATTCAGTGGAATGGCAACTTCAGGCCAGTTGCCCGTGAACCAAGTGGAGGAGGGGTGGTGGGACTCGGTTGGTAAGTAATCAGCATCAGTTAACTCAACACAATGGTATTGTTGTCCTAGTTATGAAATTTAATTTACTGGCCAGTGTTGGCTCCGTTGCCCACAAACGGGGAGGAGGGGGTGGGGGGTGGGGAAGAAGGTGCTTCTAGATCCTTTGTACATAGTCGTGATCTCAACTTACTGGGCAGTTCGGACCCAGTTGCCCATGAACGGGGACGATGGAAGAGCCGCAACTCCAAATGGCATTTCTAGACCCTAGGAGCCCCTGGACCGGGAGGGTGTTGAGGGGGGTTAAACCCCAAAAGGGACATCTACACCCCAATGCCAATATGTGCACCCAATTTGAACTTGGGTCAGGTCACGAATCTGGGTCTGGTTTCCCGCGAATGGGAGGATAGGGTGTGCTGAAATTCTAGTAAACGATTCCAGACCCAAGCATCTATACGAAAATTCGTTGTCCTGACTCCAACCTTGGTCAGGTGACGAAGTTAAGTCACCGGACAATCTTTGCCCAGTTACCCCTGAACCGGTTCGGTGTTGGGGGCAGTACCCCTATACCAACAAGTCTAAGAGTGCCCGAGGGTTGCCCGACAGGTATAAGAACAAACGGAAGTAAAGAATGTAAAGCAGATAGTTGCTCTAGAATTTTTGTTCAAGCTATATCTGCCATCGGAGAATCTGCAACTGTGCTTTAGCTCCGAGCGAACTGCTTTCCAGTTCGTGGCAAAAAAAAAGAGTAGCCTACAAACTGGTATGCGACACTGCTCCCTGTGTATTGATATAGAGAAAGAAGGCCATTATCTGATCTAATTCAAGCAAGTTTCGGACCCCAGGGACGAGTATCGTAATGGGAGTAATAGGTATTATCTGAAATTCCCTGACAGGGACCAAAATGAAGTTAAATAATCAAGATAAGTACATTTTTAAGAGTGGCTTTAGGTAAATAAAATGCAAGGGATATAAAGACTTACTTAGGTTGCAGGTTTTCTTTTGTTAAAGCACAACTCTTACTAGAAATGATCTTTTCCCTATCAAATGGAAATACCATTACTTCCCACCTAAAACTAGCGATTCTCTTATTAGCGCTTGTCGACTATATCCAGCCTCCCTGCTCTCCGACGCGGCGGCTGGGCGCAAAATATTTGAAAACTGAACGTGCCTTGGTTAAAAAGTGGGAAAACTAAGCAAATGAAAGAAGTAATAAACAGAAGATTATCACATCCTTATGTGTGAAAGAGTTGTCACCGGACGTTGCAGATTCCGGCAGACTTTTCGTTGGGCGAAGGGAAAACTCGGCAAGGCTACAAAAGCGCTAAAAATTCGTAGTTACGAAACGAAACAATGGAGAAAGGTGGGGATTTTAGAAGCTTATAATTCCATATGGGAGCTAAGTATAATATAAAAGGCAGAATAAGCAAGAGGGGTGCTTTAAAGAATTCTGTCTGACCGATTGGCTAGTTCGTGTTCACAACGAGTTTTATCATAAAAGTGTTTGTGCGTAATAAACTATTTTTGTTAGGTTATCTAATTAATTTTTGTGTACTTGGAAAACCCCGGGAAACTAAAACTTGCCTCGCTGGTCTACTAAAGCACAGCTGACACAGTTTTGAACACCTGATCCTGCTCAAGTTCAAAGTCGGTTTGAAGTATACGATACAAAGGGTTTGTTTACAAACGTATTGTTGTCAAGTGGAGTTTTTTCGTACTGTATTTATGACCATCTCATTAAGCTATTGTCTGTTATCTGTGGTATTCTTGTGACGTCAGTTGTGGCTTTGCAAAAAGTCTGCAAGCTATTTACTTCTATCGTGAGATAATGGGAACCCCGGGAAATTAAAACTTGCGTCATGATCTACGAAAGGACAGCTGACATAATTTGGACACCTGTTCCAGTTCAAAGTTCGTATTACGAAGTCATTTAATGGAAATTAAGAGCGCTAAACTACAAACAGATTTTATTTACGAAAATACAACAATTAATGCGTTTCGGTGTGATAAATGGTCTGTCAAAACACGGAACAAAGTAGAACGGTTGAATTAGGTTATTTTAAGAGATTCCTAGCAGATGTGTCACATATATGTGATCATGGAACATACGAGGGATTTTTAACGTGATAAATAAACCAGAAAGCATTTTGTTTGCATTTGGCCGTGAGTATGGATCGGCTAAGGCTTACTAAGAGTAAGTCGTCCGCATCGGCCACGTAGCTGAAGGCATGGTCTTTATAAAAGTAAGCAGGATGCAAATAATCGAGACAAGAAGATATGGCCGATTTGAAGATGTAGGGAGATAAGACTCCCCCTTGGCGAACACCGGTTCGGACAGGAATAATCTCTGACAAGCTACCTTGCCATTTGAACCTTAGGCTACTGAAGAATGACCATAAAAACATTTTAACAGATAGACAACAAAATAATAACGGTGCATATTTATGATATTGAATCTTTTTTTCTGGTGCAAGGTACACAAAATATTACTTCATTTTCAGTCTCAGCTTGTTATTCTGCATCAGCCTCGGTGTTCAGTCCAAGGAAAATGGACGACCAGGAAAATTGTAATCTTTGTTTTTTAAAACGTAAAAAATGGAGAGCCGAGAAAGGCTTGTTTTGCCTCGACTAGGATATAAAACTTTGGATATTTTGTATTTTTTTTTTAATATTGAGCATTGAAAAGCAGTCTGATTCGTATTTCACTTTTCTTAACAACTTTCTTGTTTTACTAAAAAATCATAGAGATCACATAGCGATGGTTACGAAACTTCTTTCTGGCACAGTAGACACCCAATTTGATTATATTTTGTAGAAAATCTGGCCACATAGAAAATTTTACTTTGTTGCGCTTTTTTGCGAAATAGGTTGAAAATCAAATTTACAACCTTTTTTCTCGTGCATGGTATGCCAAATCTGACCTTGAATACTTCAGTTCAAGAATGACGGACGACCAAGGATTTGTTTTTGTTCGAAAAACGTAAAAAAAGGCATTAAAAGCGAAAACGCTTATTTTGCGTCGAGCCAGGATATGCAACTTTGGATAAATTGTTCAATTTTTTTTTCTCTACAGGATGTTCTAAAAACCATTTCTGTTGCAATTTGTTCCGGGTCGACCTCTTTTTGGAGCTCATTTACATGTACTACAACTGGAAAAAATATTTTGCTGTGGTGTGGTAATGGACCAAATGGATGTTTTTGTATGCACATTTTTCTTGTTTTGCAGGAGTTTGTTCTAAATAAAAAGCACAGAGAAGCGACCTGCAGCAGTTCTGCCACCTCGGCGCCCGGCTTGTCAAGAACATGGTAAGCTTTTCTTCGAAATTCGCTGTAAGAAATCGAGCATTCTTCAGATGTTGGGTTTGGCATGTCAGGCAAATTAGGTTAAGATTGAAGGGCAGCGAAGGAGTCGCGCGAACCCCAGTAATAAACGCTGACCGTGACGGAGAGTCCTGCATCATTTGTAGGAAATTATCTGTAAGAAAATCTAGAGAAAAATGTGGTATAAAGGGAGGTGATCTTAGTAAAGGAAAGTCCAGTTTGGTTCCGAGCACGTTCACTCTCCCAATCCGCGACCCTATCGCGAAATCGCGAGCATACTTTGAAACGCTGAATTTTCTAGTTTTAAATACTCGCTTCGATACTTCTTGGGGACTGGTAGTATTTTTGTTTATTCAGAAAAGGGTCAGGTAGGTCGTCTTAAATTTATTAAAAGAGCATTAATGAAAAGCATTCTAAGTGGCCTATATAGTAAGATGAAATGTGAGAAAAAATAATCGCGAAAAAAAAAAAAAAACACATGGAGGGACGCCCTTTCGCCATTTTTGGGAACGTTTGCAAAACAGCTACAACAAATAAACTAGACTCGGAATTCGGAATTCTTTTTTGCGCCTAATGTGTGATCTGGAACAGCGTACATGTTCCGCGTGCTCTGAATTGAACACAATTCATCGATTTCAGTCTTTAAGGGGTTTTGTATGCACCGAGAGGGATTTTCGCTTCTGGTTCAAACGAACGATCAGGGCCGGGCGTTAGGACCGCAAGTCCTGCCGGGACTTTTCGTCACCATCTTAAGTTCCATAGAGGAAAGTTAAACGTCTTGCAACTTTAAGATGAAACTGCAGAACATCCGATCCGAGAACCTGACCGTCTGTCCGCTATGCGAATTTCGCCAGCTGGAGCAACTAGAAAAGAAAAAGAACAAAGCGGTCCCTTGTCTTGCAGTTGCTGGTTAAGCGAAGCGGAATTGCCGGGCTAAGTTAGATTTATATCCGCCGAAATTAGACTTTGTAGACTAGCCGGTTGGCGGTTATGTTGTATGTCAGTTTTGGCCAATAAACAATTCTTACATGAAGGAGCAACACTGAGTATTTCTGTGACTCATGATGTCACAAAGAGATCGGAGCGTTTTGGCTCATTGGAGTTCCGTGTTTTGATTGTGCTTATCGGAGTCGGTTCTTGGAAAGAATGTTAGATAAAAATTATTTTTGGTGTGGAAGTCGCACGTGTTTGTTCGTTTCTTGTCAGATTCAGGACCTGTGAGTGAAAACTACGACAGCGCACGCACTGATATGTCGTATTATGTTTGTGTAAGCCCACCGCTCGTGCGGTCATGGCAATGTTTGATTAAGAAACCCGATTAAAAATTTGTAGCCTGCGTAGTTGTATGGTAGTTGTACGAAAAAGTTGCATAAATACTATGCAATAGCAAAGAATACTATCATTTAATGTGCCTCAGACTGGTCCAATCTTAAGTAGTAGTATCCAGTAGCATCCTGTCTTGCCATAGTAGCATCCAGTCTTGCTAATAGTAGCATGCACGGTAGCCTTGAAGTAGAAGCATGTAGTAGCATCAGTTAGTACTGGATGCTACTTTTTCGTACAACTTCGTACTACTATTTTGAGATAAATTTTTCTTCGGGAACCCCCGTCCCCTGCGAGTGTTAGAAGCAGGGTGCCTCCGACTAAATCCCTTTCGTGAGTGTATCTCAAATGGCGAGCATAGCAATCAGTTTGATAATGGTAACTTCCAGAGGAAGCATTTACGCATTTATAACTGGGCACTGGGCATTTACAACTGAAATAATATTTACAACCGGGTCCAACCAGCACATGACGATCTATATTGTTGTCTGTCCAGAAATTGACAAAATTTGTTTTCTTTATTTTCTTTATTTACTCCGCTTTCGAAAATGGCGGGACACAAGCTGATAAATTGAGACAGTGATGATGATGATGATGAAATTTTATTTACGCACTTAAGAAGAGGAAAATAGCCCAGTACAGACAAATAAAAGGGAAAAATACACTGAGCTTTCAGTAATGTAGTAAATGCACAAGATCAAAAAATAAACATTAAAAAAAGAAAGAAAAAGGACTAATAGGGTCTGAAAAATCTTCTTTCTAGATGGAATGCTGAGAAACAGTATGGCATTGAAGAAAAGACATTTGATTTTTTGCTTCTTACCTATCCAAGAAAAGTCTCACTTGTAGGCAAGTTGGCGAGCTGTCAGACGAATATCCTATAGAATTTGGAGTTCCACAGGGGTCGAATCTGTCCTTGGACCCACAGTGTTCCTACCTTACATTAATTACCTTCCAGAATATGTGCCTTTTGTCAAAGTCATCATGTTTGCGGAAGACACTGTGATTCTTGGTTCGCATTCAAATTTGGTTCAGTCGTTCACTGTTCTTGAATTCAGCTCTTTCAATTGCTTGTGACTGGTTTACATCTAATTTACTAGCTTCAAACGCGGAGAAATGTCGCTACATGCTTTTCTCTCGGTCTGTTTCAGTTTCAGTTTCTGGTAAACTTTTTCTTTCTGGTGCTGAGCTTTTAAGATCTTCCAGTTTTAAATATCTTAGGCTTATCCTTGATAAAAATCTTCTTTCAAGCAGCACACAGATGCTTTGGCTCTTAGGTTAAGCCGAAATGTTGGTATGCTCTCCTGCCTCAGTTATTTTCTCCCACAATTCATACTTTGATTGATTCATTTCTCCCTGGTTCGTGCTTACCTTTCATATTGTACTTCAGCTTGGGCTTCTACTTTTGCGAAACATATTAATCGGATTAAAATCCTGCAAAAAATCAATCGAGCAATTTATGGTCTTCCGTTTTCTTCGTCAGTTTCTCATGTTCTGCCTCGTCTTTTTATCTTCAATGTCCGTCAAATTAGAGACTGGAAGATTGCAACATTTGTTTACCGTTATCTTCTAGAAGATTCACTACCTGCCGAGTCTAAATATCTTTTTTATATGAGCAATTTCATGACTATAACACGAGACGGCGGTACAATCTTTCTACCAATCGATATCCTTGTACAAGGTATAGTTTTTGGGATCCCAAAACATAAGTGGAGGGATACCTATAACATCAGAAAAGTTGTCCGTCTGTCAGCACAATAACTCTCGAAGGAAATGAGATATTTGGATGAAACTTGGTGTGAGGACTCTTTATGTCAAAGGAGAGGTCGAGTTCGTAGATGGGCTCTGTAGCTCAACATTTAGGGGGGGGGGGGAGGTTCAAATTAAGGGACGAACATTTTTTTTTACAAATAATGAGATATTTGATTTAGGGGTAAGATGACATTCTGAACATGAATATGAAAACCATTGCCGGACAAGCAGTTCGCCCGGACTCTGGCCAAAACCGGAAAGTTTGTGAAAAGTTGTATTCAAAGTATTCAAAGTTGATTAGATGTTTGATTTAGGGGTAAGAAGACATGCTGAATATTTATGTGAAAATCATTTTCTTGTCGGACAAGTAGTTCGCGCGGAATCCGGCCGAAACCGGAAAATTTGTTAAAAGTAAAAGTTTTATCTGAAGTTGATTATATGTCCGATTTAGGGGTAAGAAGACACGCTGAATTTGCTTTTGACAATGATTTTCTATCCGGACATATAGTTTGCCCGGAATCCGGCAGAAACCGGAAATATTGTTAAAAGTTAAAGTTTTATCTGAAGTAGATTAGATGTTTGATATAGGGGTAAGGAGATTCGCTGAATTCGTTTTTGAGCTTTAGTTTTTGCGAGACAAGTAGTTCGCCCGGAATCCAGTCGAAATCGAAGATTTGGCAGAAGAAAGGCAGGAAGATTTGATCAGTTTCGTCGTAAGTAGATATGACGTATAGCCTACGGGTATGCGAAGTTGGTTATAGGTTCGATATAAGGGTAAGAAGATATGCTGAATTCGTTTTGTGCTTTAGTTTTTTGCCGGACAGTAGTTCAACCGGAATCCGGCCGAGACCGGATATTTGGCAGAAGTAAGGCAGGAAGTTTCGATCAGTTTCATCAAAGTAGATGTGACGTATAGGGGTAAATACACCTACTGAATCCATACCCGAACTTTGTTTTCTCAGATGACTAGCCATTGAAATAAATCTGTTTATAAATTTTAATAGTAAAAATGTTCAAGGAGTCTGGCGAAGGCCGGATAACTACAAGACGCAATTGTGTGGATCAAGTATTAAATTTTTAGGATCCCATCGAAACCTTTGGTCTTGTTTACATAGAGAAGACGATTTTATTATTTGAGAAAGTTCAGAGGGAATGGAGTTGCAAAGAGCAGTTGCTGTGTAAACTGGTGACTTCTGAGCCTCTGAGGCTGTCTTTTTAGGCAGCCGGAACTGATTTACAGAGCTCAGAAGCAAAGTTTGGTACTTAATTGTTAAATTTCGAACGAAGTAGGACATGATGTTCGGTGGAAGCGAGTAATTGAAGGCTCGTTCTGTTAGTTTAAGGTTCTAATTTTTGATGATCACGTCTATGCATCTACGATCACATCTACTCCATGGGTTTTGATTTCACTGTATTACGGGTGACAAATAAACATTACATTATTTCACATTGCAGACCGCGGATATTTTTGAATTAGTCTCCTGTCCCGTTAATTGGTGACGATTGTGGTATGCTATGAGCGTACTGGGTGTAGCCAACCTGAAAATTTTGCGACCGCGATTATCCACCTGTCAGTTTATTGGTGACAATTAATCGATCCAAAACTATACTTATTTAGAGCGTTCCTTCAAACTATATTTTAGGATGCAGTAACCTCCGCTTGTGGCCGCAAGAGCTTTGTCATTTGTGTGTGTATGTTAGCGAACTACCTCGTGGAAGTGTTGTGATATGATTACTAAGTCTGTCTGGTGTCCCTTCCTAGATCTATAAACCTTCACACAGCAGTCCAAGGTTGTTGTGTGCTAGGGGTGTTTTCTGAGCAGTTGACCGCATCGTATGACCTCGGTTCTGAAATTAAAATTAAACTAATTTCTTGAGATGAGACAGTTTGGTGGATAATCGTATCAGATGCCTAGGAGAAAAAGATGTTACCCTCCTTTAGGGTTCTCTATACATCATCCTAGCAACTACTATATCGTCTGGATATCGCGTTTTGGAATTTGTTAACCGAGACCCAAAAACGTAAGCTCCCTTGTGGACGAGGAACACTTACATGATTTAAAAACACAAGATTGCGGACCCTAGTATCGCAGTGAATCGGGTAATTTCAAATTTCCAGGGAAAATGGAACCACCCCTGGCTTAAACACTTTTATAGTGCTTGATTGCGTAACTGTTATGTAAAACGTCATGTGTCTGTATCTGTGTTGTGCCTTAAATTTCTCTTCTTTTTTCTTTTTCTTTATTTTCTTCTTTACTCCGTTTTGTTCTAAGTGAAAAATACGGGTAATAAATACTTGACTTACTTACTTACTATGCGCACAGGTTTGGAGACGCATGTTCCTTATGAATTTTTGTTTCTGTGACAGGAATGGCCCACCGTTGAGCTTGACCGGGCCGTTAGCTACTTCAGCTCCGGATTCGGGTCCCACCTCCACCTCTAGTCACACTGCATTTTCCCCCACCCACTCTTTCAGGCACCCTCTAGTGCCTGGGAAATATGAGGAAGACTTCCCACTTCGTAAAGCCGGTAAGATGAACGCTTTTTTAATCCTTTAGTTGTCAGATGCACGAAATTTATCGACATGTAGACCGTGACGATATAGATTACTTGATTGATATTAACCGCAAAGTCTGACGTGTGCCGCTGCCGAATCAAATTGCATTTCGGCCAAAGCTAGGAAACTACTAATATTCCGTAAATGTTTACGTACACTGTAAAAAGTTTCTCCGAGTAAGGATTAAAGTTAACAGCAGTATTTACTACTGGGATTAATCTTATCTCTTTTGGGATAAGATCAGTCCGAATAGAGATAATCGTATCTCAGTAGAGACAAGATTAATCCCAGTAGTAAATACTGAAAGTTTAAGTTAAGTTTCTTCAAACATTGGCGGAATATAACATGGAATATTACTGGTTTCCTAGAAGTGACCGAATCATTATTTATAGTTATTTGTAGAAACTTCACTTACAAGAACATCTCTTTTAATTGTCCACAAAATCTGTGTGAGTAGTAAATAATACAAAAAAATAATGATCATCTATCATACTTTACAATCAATTTGAAATATAACTTTAAAAAAAAAATCCTTTCACGATAAATAAGAAGGTTAATTGTAAAAAAAATCTGTATTAAGAGATCAAACTTTTGAATGAGGAACAGATGCTAAAAGGTCGTTGAGATTTTTTGAAATTTCGTGTAAAATACCGCACGCTGAAAATGAATCAATACCCGGGCAATCAATCAAATATATTGGTATTTTAAAATCGAACAGTTAAAACTTGAAGAAGGAAAGCAGAAATCAACGAAGAAATCCCAGAACAGCTTTCTCATTGGCAAAGATGTCATTGCGAATATCTGTTAGGAGCTCGTTCTGACACTTGACAGTACGTTTTTGCCACGCTCTTAGCCCGGTCTCGCGTCGTTAATGTATCCGACGGAATCGATCAGTTCCTTAAAATAGCATCGGAAAGATTACGTGAGAGTTCGGCAGTATTGGACGAGGTTCGGAGAAAACATCGCACCTTTTTCCTGGATGGGGAAAGTCGTAGCTACATCGGGTTTCAATGAAACCGTAGGAATCAAGGACTAATCCCCTATTCCAGGGAGCGTTCGTTGTTCTTGGAAAATTAGAAGAAATACTTTTGATTTCTTGGAAATGGTCGTGTTGCAACTTAGTTGTAACATAGTCAGGAAGCCGTATGACTTGTTCGAGGAAAAACTAAAATAGCAATTAAGGATTCGAAGTCCCAAATAGTAATTAAAGTAGATCCCGAATAACTGAGTGCGAACCAAACCGGTGGACGAATTTGAAGATGTGTCTGTGAGTCCAGCTTTGGCGATGAAATTGTAAATTCGGAAAATAAGCACTTAAAGACCACACTTTGCAACATCTTTGAAAATAGGCTAAAAAACTTGCTATTATTGCATTTGATTGTAATTTTATCTTTCTTTATTCCTTGATATACTCCCCCCCCCCTTTTCCTGTTTGCGCTGCGATTCAGTCAATCAATTTATTCAACCAAATAGCTAACGGCTATAAAGGGCAGTCAGAGTCATACGAAATATTTACAGTCGCTGCCAGTGGTCAATCCTAGCGCACTCGCGGGTCTTTTTGAGTGGGTTAAGCATTTCGGTGTAGAGTATTAGTCTATAACAGTTCCTTACTCTTTTTGTTCACTAATCTGCATGTTTTGTCCTTTTGCCTGCCACAGTTTCGGAGCCAAATCTGAAAATGCGCATGCGTCGAATGTTCGAAAGGCGCTCCAGTCCGCTTGTTGCACGTACTCAGCGACCACAAGGGTCTGCGAACGGAAGCAAGAGATATGGCCTTGGAAGTAAGTTTATTCACTATTTGATTTCCTGTGTCAAAGCAAGAACTTATATTTCGACGGTGTAATGGAACGTTCTTCTCCCATTGTCCCTGCGCTGTCACGTGACTTATCACTATACGCCAAGCTTCTCCAATCTCACGTCTCTGCTACGTTCAGTGCATTAGCTCTATGGCGCTATGCAAGGCACATGATGTACAAGTTGCGTTCCACCGACGTACGAGCGTAAGCATTGTTCAAATGGGTTTAATAAGCTGCGTAGCGCTATACGAAATGTTTACGTCGTATTGCACACCCTTGTTCAAATTGAAAGTACAAAGTAATTATTCATGCGGCGTTCAGTGTTGCCAAACCGATTCAATTTTTCGAGCTCTAAACCTAAAAAAAGTGTTCTTAGTACTACTTGAATTGAAGTACACAGGTACAATTTGACGACCATTATATTGTAAGAACAACTAAACTAACGTATGGAGAGCATTGTTCGTCTAACTAACATTAATCATTCATAAAAGAAATAACCTTGTTCTTTTGAAGAAAAGTTGTTACTTACGACAAAGTAGAACCTTTGTGCTCCCCGTGGCAACCCTGGCGAAGCTCCTCTTTCCTCGGCGCGCTTGCGGAGCCCAACCAAGCGATCTAATTGGCTCTGCATAAGCCAAAGTAGAACCAAGGTCTATTCTCATTATACAGCTTATTACAGCCGCCCCGAGGAAAGGAGGGATCTATATACGCCATATTACACCTATTTTTTCGAGCCAGTCTCCCTGCTGGGGACGTTATGTAAATAGTGTTAAGTATGTATATTCAAACAATAAAAGAACTTGAAATTGACAATGCTTTACAATTATGTTATTATTATTGTTCAGGAGCCCCACACGGAAAGAAACTTAGCTCTCCCTCTTATCACTTGCGTTCCCTGAGAGTTACGATCGTTACAGTTTACTTGCAATGGTCGGATGCATCATACTCTGTCTTTCCAGTGGGTTATAAAAATAAATAATTAAGTGATAATAACGATCTATTCAGCAGGAATTTCCGTCAGGACGGGCGGAATCCGTATCGTCTGTCTGCATTATTATTATTTCTGTTCCAGAGAGGATAATAACTACCACGATAAATAGTTTGCTCACTCTCTCTCTCTCTGTTTTTGGGATCCCGAAACGTAAGGGATACCTATGAATTCGTGAACATTGTCCGTCTGTTGGTACGATAACTCTCGAAGGGGTTGAGATATTTTGATCAAACTTGGCACGAGGACTATTTGGGTCAAAGTACAGGTCAAGTTCGAAGATGGATTTTGTAGCCCTATATTTAGGGGTGGGGGAGGGGTTTGAATTAAGGGGAAAAAAATATATTTTAAAAGCTAATGAAACAGTCGATTTAGGGGTAAGGAGACATACTGAATCCGAATATGAAGATTATTTCTCGCCGGACCGGAGTTCACCTGGAATCTGGCAAAAACCGGAAAATGAATGAAAAGTAAAAGTTTAATCTAAAGTTGATTAGAAGTTCGATCTACGGGTAAAGAGTCATGAGTCAGAATATGGAAATGATTCTCTCGCTGGACAATTAGTTCGGCCGGAATCCGGCCCGAACCGGAAAATTTGCTTAAAGTAAACACACATGCTGAATCCATATTTGAATTAGGCCTTCTCAGATTATTACCATTGGCCTTAATCTGTTGCTAAATTTTAATTGTAAAAATGTTTAAAAGTCTGTCGAATACCGAGTATCTACAAGACCCAATTGTCTGGGTCAAATATTACTTTTTGGAGATCCCATCGAAACCCTTAGTCTTGTTGTTCAAAGGGATCCTTTCGTGTGACACCATTCAATCAATTAATCAATCAATATTTTATTTCCGCCAAAGATAGCGAGTAAAAATAAAAAAAAAGTTCGATACTCGAACTTTCTTGTCGGAGCTGAGACAAACTATTGCAGTTTTACCGTAACTCGGTTGTACTTCAAACTAACTTGAGTTTCATTCCTGACCCGTCCAAGGAAAGGCGGAAAAGAAAGAAAAGAGAAATTACACTATAACTGCCAACAAAATAAAAATCGGGGACCTCCATGGATGGGTGCAACTATCTTTTTTATTTGTATATTTGTCTCTTTTTATTTTTCTATATTTTATTTGTCAATGTTGATACAGCCCCAAAGGATCAGCAATATCAAACTTTTCAATAACGTAACTGTTTCACAGAGCCTCTCTACCATCCTTACGTCAGTTTTTTCTGAACCTTGTATTCATCAAACAATCTCACCCGATTTTGAGGATTATCGTGCTTCTAGACCAACAGACGGAAGGAAAAAATTACATTGTCTTAGGTTACTCTCTCATTCGTTAACGATCCTACATCGTTACATTAAGAGGTACAGTTCAGCAATGAACTTATTTGCAGGTGAAGAAGACTGCCGAACGTCGGAATCCGGCCCATGCTCCCCCTCCAGCTCCACTGTCAATTCACATTCAATCGCGCAGACTCATCCAATCTCAGAGGTAAGGTTGCCGGCACACCTGTCGATCTGGTTTATCGTTATTTATTTATCTATTTTCAAAGCTGTGTTAGACAAACATGAAAATAACATTATCATCTAAAACAGTAATCAATCACGCGCGGCTTATGTTTTACGACTTACCTTACTTTAACCCTAGTTTGGGATCCCAGAAAATCTTGAGCCTTGTAGCGATTGTATGAGTAAAAGGACCTGCTTTACCTATGATACTAATGCAACCTGATCTCTCCGTCCATTCTTAAACCCAGAGACCCGAATTTGATACGGTAGCCTACATTGTAACCACCATAACTACACCTCACTGATTTTATCACTTGCATTGTTTCGCTACCTTCGATGCGTATCGGGCTGTCGTTTGCGAGAATTTTATTCGTCAGAAAAAACGGTTATGTAAATTTATCCCTGATTTTGCAAGAAGTCCAGGGGGCTGGAAAACGTTTTTAAACAGCCAAAGCTGCGGTAATTTGTTGAAAGCAGAGCTTAGTTAAAGTATTCAACTAATCCAAAATATCTGAAAATTACTCAATGGCTTTTCTTTTAAAATAAAACTGAAAAACAGCAAATAGTACGAGGTCTCCTTTAGGTTCAGGTTCAGGGTCTTTAATTTGAAAAAACACTTTATAACAATATATGTCAATCACGGGGGGCCGCCAGGGATTCGAGCTCTTACCCTTTAATAAGCAGACTGTCCAGACAAATGCTGAGCTTATCTGTATTCTCCAAAGTAAGAGATACACCCCTATCATCAGGTTCACGCTTTGTTGTCTAAAGGCGTTTTCCGTGACAATCCAGATTAACCATTCACAAATTGGATTATCCGAAATGCGTTTTCTTCGATAATCTAGATCATGAAAAATCGTTGTCTCTGAAATCTGACAATACGGATTCGTTCTTGGATCTTCGATTCGGGAATCTTACAACGGACTGAGATTCATGATCCAAGATCGTCGGATTGCCGTTTTGCGATCTGAGGTAGTGGATTTGCTGTTTCTCTGATGAATCAGTTATCTAGGATTATGATCCAGGATTTTCTCGGAAAAACTCCTTATTCTCTAATTTATAGCACAAATGGGAGATGATACACTTGTTTAGGATTTGCAAGTGATTCTGTAACGGCCATTACAGAGCTTATGAACCTGAATCAACGCTGCGTACTTATTTATTCTTTGTGTACAGGATCGAAGCGGCCAGTATAGTCACTTGCTAGGCAATCAGGGAAGTATACCAGATCTGACGTTGTATACTAGCCCCTCTCTTCCGAATATCTCTCTTGGGCGACCAGCTATACCATCAGCTCCTGGAGGAACGGTGAGTATTTTTATCTGGTCAAGAACATATCGAGTCTCTGATAAGAACAGACGTAAGCAGCCGATCCTACGTTTAGAAAATTTCTTCAATTCTTGAACCACAGATGAAAGGTCGCGTACATGCGACTGTTTAGAACAAACGCCAGCTATGAGGGTGATGATGCTGGGCCGGAATTGTAGCCCCAATAAGCTCTCACAGTAACTGCGAAAATGAAACACTATGTTTGACCATGGGCTGACAGAGTTTTGACAAACATAATTTTGTTTTTCTTTTTTTTTTGGGGGGGGGGGGGGGGTTGATCGCGTATACCCATATGGCCTAGATTTTTGCGTTCTCTTTTACCTTTCCACAGTAAATATTCCTTGAGCCCAAGCTGATCTTGAAACATATATTCAAATAATGCATAACGGATATGTCAGCTACGATGCTTTGTAGCTGACAAATCCGTTTTATGCATTATTTGAATATACTTTCCACAGTCCTTTTTGTACTTGGAATTTTTAATATTTTGAAGTTTGCTGTCGCAGCTCTATATGGGGGTTGAAATCTGTTTTTCTTCTGCAGCCTCACAAACGCGATGCCGCTCCGGGCTATAGAATGGCACTGTTCAGAGTTGACTAACGTTCAAAGAAGCATACTTCTAATGTATGTCCTTGACAAAACAATTTCAAAGGCGTAACATTGAATGTCCGGTTTGGTGATTTACTCGTGCACATTACAACGACGTGCACATTTCATGGTTCTCAAAATTTCGATGAAGGCAATAGAATAGGCTATATTTTCCTACGCTAGGTTTCTAGGGTGCTTTAAGGTGCTGATCCGGGAACTTGTCACTTTTTATAGGGCATCCTGTCTCACCGTTCATTCATTCGGTAAGTTTCATTAAAAAGGTGCCATAGGAGTGCCTGGAAAAATAACTTTATGCAGTGTGATATATTATTTGGGTTTATAGTGTTACGGTTCGCCTGAAATGGTAACAACCGATTTGTAAAGAAAACGTTCTGTATGTTTATTTATCTTGTAATGAAAAGCTCTAGTACTGGGTCGCGTTGCATTTCGTCTTTCGCTACGTAGTTAGTCTTCGTTGGAATTTTCCTGTCAAGCAACTATTAAAAATGTCTAATTTTTCAGGATTCCAGGCTCTCTGAAGCGGAGATGCGCGCTGCCTTTGCTGCTCGTTTAGCGTCCATTTCCCTTCCTGGCCAAATGTTACCCGGTTTACCCTTTTACCCTCCGCTTTCAAGTAAGCATCTCTTTGTCCTGGCTTATCATGTTCCATTTGTTTCAAGATAGCTCCAAGTATTGCCTTATTTTTTTTTTATAGATTTCATACCAGTTCGTAAGCTACATAATAGTTGGCTTCGTCGTCCCGAAACGCCGAGAGAAACTGGAGTTTCCAGGGGTTATGCTAACAGTACCCTACGCTTAAAACTAGGGCTACATTTACCAGTCTTTTCATGGTGTCGAATCGCTACTTTAGTTACAAAAACATTTCCTAATTATAGTTATTTACAGGGGTTATTTACAAGGCCTCACATTCACAAGAATACATTGAATACAACAATACATTGTTTTGCTTAGTGTTTTAATATGTGTATTTTACTTTGTGTATTTTACCCATACTCCGCTGTTATGCCAAAAGCGGGTCACAAATAAATAAATTAGCTTAATTTTGCGGCCATCTTCCCTTTCATAAGTTTCCTCAGATTCCGGTAGATGACCCCGCCCAGCCACGAGAAAAAGTGGATGGTTCTATGCCCCTTCTGTTGTGGACAGAAATGCTCTCATCGAAAACAGAACAAATGAAGGCTGCGTTCTCGGCTGATTGGTGGCTCAGGGTCAACGGGCATATACTAAATATAGAATCACACACTGAACAATTCAATTCACAATCGATCGGGCTTTCAGTACTATTTTTGTTGGAACACCTCATGAAAAGGGGTGAAGCTCTTTTCGTAACGTTCGTATGCCCAATGTGCCGTTGGTTTTGGGTGCATAAGCTGCCATTCTGACAGGCCTTTCTCCGTCGGTAAGGAAGGATGTCGCCGTCTGGGCAGCGTAGGTAATTTCTACAGGGTCTATTGAGCTGGGTTTTCACAGTTTTGTTTTGCTTATTAGATTTTCTTTTGCGTTAGTGCTGGATCCTGAATTTGCGTCCAACCCCTCGTCCCCCAGCTATATACAGAAGCAAATGGCCGCTTATGAGCAAGTGCGAAATTTCCCGCAGGCCCAAGCAGCTCTTCTCGCTTCGGGCATCTGCCCAGGAATTACAGACGCACAGGTAGGACTGTATTACCTTCATAAACGGAAAAAGTTATACGTTTAGAAACATGCAATTTTACATAAAGGCGAATTTCAATGGCATATTTATCTCCCATGCTTCTCGCACGCGTTTTTGAATATCTGTAACGTAAACAGAAGTTGCGTGCGAAACACTCGACCCACAAGTTGAAGCTAGCGGGAATACCATATTGTCTTTTTTTTTCTTTTCTTTTGGACCAAACCTCGGTAAATAGAGCATCAGGCTTACACCCTTGCCAACCTGTACTAGAACTGTGGTACAAGTGATCGCGGCCCCTTAGGGAACACGGAAAAGCTAGCTCTTCAGTGAATGAACTGAAAATCCTCGCAAGCTCCGCTTTTGTTGTGCTGTTGTTAAAAAATTGGTCGTTTTCAGTGAAACTATATTACTACATCGTTTGGTGCACTTTAAGGGGCTAGAAATTCATTTTTAACCAAATCCTGAGAGGTACAAATGATCATGGGCCCTTGCAGAACATGACCATGTATCGTCTTGGCCAAAAGTATTGTCACACCGCGCGGTAAAGATGCACACTTTAAGGGTGCTAAGAATTCACGTGTAGACAAAACCCTAAAGGCAACAGTGGCTACGGACCCTTGGAAAACAAAAATGTAGCGTGATCTAGTCTGGTCCTGAAACGGAGCATCTAGGATATCTGCTCATTTATCAAGTTTCTGCCAGATCGGATGCCTCAAGATTCCGGACTCCCGCCCCCCCCCCCCCCCCCCCGTCCACTCCCCCTATGGTGGTCGGATCCGGGTACTGACAATTTCAGTCTGCTCGGACCCTAAAAAGCTTCAGCATCCTAGCACATCTGGAAGTACCCTAACTCGCGGTCACAGGACCGAACGACAGAAAAGCGATCGTGAATGGCACCTAAGCCAAATCCTGCAAGGTCCTAAAAAACCTGCGTTCTGGATCTAAGCGGGAGAGAGTTATATGAGAGTAAATAATCAAGAGGGGTCACGATTTTTTGTCGCGATTCGACTCTGCTCGAGCAACGGTTTAACCAGCTTTGGTACTTACCAACAGATTTCTCGTCCTTGCGTCGTATAGGTAATTCAGAAAGCGTTTTTTGAGGTTGAGGTTTTGGTCCGTATTTGGAGGTTCAGAAATCATTGTTTATGCCAGCGAAGGTGGCGAATTATGAACTTACCTGCAATTGATTAAAAAGTTTATTAAGAACTTCCTACTATCGTCCGGGTGGTGCGCCTGTCATCGTTGTTGTCTTTTGTCCATGCTTTTGTCTCCTGCTTTCGGTTGTGAATTAATCAAGGATAAATTTGGAACAGCTAAGCCTCGCTGGATCTCACCCATCAGGTTTCTTGTGCGCATTTTTTGGGAAAGACATAATGCCGTGCCGCAAATGTTTTCGTTTTTGTGGCCCAATTCCTCTATTTATTTTTACTCCCGCTCGTTTTTGGCATCGTTGCCGATTGAACAGTCCATTAAGAATCGTGATTAATGGGGAAAGCGTGGGACTCTTCGGGAATTAAATTTTTTTAACAGGGGGCTTCTCGCTCCAGAAAAGCTGTCCGATCGCTGTATAACTGAGTCAGGTTTAATTGTTCTGTCTGTGTAAAAGGAGCCACGACCTTTCTGCTCCAACTAGGTACTCTCGCACCCGTAGTTTGGACGCCACAAAACATGAATTGCGTTTTTTTTTGTTTTTTTTTTAACGATTACCGTACCTTACCTCTCGATGGAACTGCCTTAGTGGGAAGTGCTTGCGGAGCCAAAAAGTTTCCCTATTACCTTGATTGCTTTGTGAGAATTGTGTACGCAGCATGTGGGGTTGTGACCCCGACAACCAGCTACATTCTACTGTCAGCTTCCAGTCCCGCGACTACTGGCGAGGTAACAGTAAACACTGCACACTATTAAGCCGGTTTCACACTGATGCGTTGAGCCTTTCGCACTGAGCTACGCATCCTCTGCGTCGCGCTTGCGGCGACGCAAAGCGCGGCTTACGCAGACAAACGGAAGAATAGAACCTTTCCGTGCTTGCCAACGTAATGTTGATTGTAGTCCAAACAGTCGTTTAAAGTATTGTAGCTGGACCGATTCGAGCTGTTTCGCATCTTCATATCCCCATAGCTCCGCCCACAATGGATTGTTGGCATACTTTTTTAATTAAGAATATGTTTACGAATTTTAAGATTTTTTTAATCCCATCAGATTAGCATTTCTGAATTTAGCTGACGCCGCTTACCTCTTCTCAACATTTCTTTAAGGTAAGGTAAGTTACAATTTTAATGGCAAATATAAATAAACCTGGTGTTTCTCAGAAGCATCAGACATGCCAGTGGCATAAAAAAACGACGCTTCACTAATTCTAATGGGTTTGTAAAAATTATTAATACAATTCTAGCCTAAGGCATTGTAAAGAAAAAAACAAACGAACAACTATCACACATCAATACTAAAATGACGACAACAGACAAATGACTAAAGAAACAATAATGTGTGATCTTTAATGTGTGATTTCCAACTTCCGTTTAGTTTAAAACAAATTCCAAATATTTAGAACTAGTCCTTTTACTCAATTCTTCATTTTTTTATAAAAATAATTGTTGACTCTTCTAGGTCGCCCATGCTCGGCTAAGCAAAGCCGGCCTTCGTCCTTTTGGACGCACGCAGTCTGCTCCTTTACCTTTGGGCCATCCTTTACTTCAAGGAGCACCTATGGCCTCTGGCCTGCCATTTTCGAGAGAACAATATGAACAGTACCTGAGGGATTGCCAACTTCATGACCAGCAGCAGCAACACTACCTTCTGAAGCAGGTAAGGTTGACTTACTTGGTTTCTTTTTTCTCACATAATAGACTACATGTCTGTTTGGAAAGGTAAGGCAAAAGCAAACAAGCTTTCGCACGCAAGCTTTCTTTTCGCGTAGCGCAGGTGCCGATCTCCTGATACTCTGCCTTGGCCGGGACTGCGGTGCGTAGTTGGGGGCAAATCATCCAACGTTTCCTGAACGGTAAGGTACGATAAGAAAGGATTTTAATATAAATAAAAATAAAAATATGAAGTGACGAACATGCCAGTGACAAACAAAAATGGCACAAAGGCATTGTTGATTCATAATAGCACTAAAATTCATCCCAGAAGAGATATATATATATATATATATATGTCTATTCTGGTGCTGAAGCAACTAGCAAGTTAAGGGCTTTGGATACTTGAGATATTAGCGGAATTTAATGTACATCGATTGCTGCTCTATCAATTACTCTTCTGCTGAATAGTCGAGTGTAGAATTAGCAGCTTGTAGATTGCGACAGTACCGATTGCTGCGTCTAATTCTGAAAGCACGACTCTTACTGAAAAAGGATTTTTTCACGATGAAATGGCTCAGGAATACCTTTTTTTGAAAATACCATTACTTTTGACCCGAAATTAGCGACTCTCTTGTTTAGCGCTTGTCGTCTTTATCCCCCCGACGCGAAGTATTTCAAAACTGAACGTGCCGTGGAAAGTGGAAAAGTTTGGAACAGAAATTAGACCTTATGGTCTAGTGTCTTCCAGAATGGAAACAACAGTTTTGAAGCCTTGAAATGACGGGTGACAAAAAAAATATATATATATTCTTCTATGCGAAAGAGTTGCCGGCAGACTTGAAGCTTTCGGCGTTGCGTGACTGGCAAAACTCGGCTAGGCCGAAAAAGCGCTAAAAGGTCGTAAATACAAAATGAAAGAATGGGGAAAGGCAGAGACCAGAAGCTTATATAGGGAGCTATATAAGCTTCCCCTATAAGGTAGCTAGGGAAAATAAAAGAGGCAGAATAAGCTAGAGGCGTTCTTGAAGAAAACCAATTTACGCAAAAAAATATATTTGCCAGACAGCGAAGTGTCGCGAATGCGAAGAACCAAGCTGTAGTACATATTTGATAGTGCAAAACGGATACTTCAGCTGAATTTTGTTAGAAAAAAATTCAGCTGATGTATCCGTTTTGCACTATCAAACATGATTCACAGTCAGCTTGGGCTGAAGGAATATTTATACTGTAGGACATAGCAGGGATTATTAGGGTGGGAGGGGAGGGCATGTTAGTGTAGTCGTCTTGAAAGGCCCATGGCTCCAGCATATAAATGGTATATTGACCAAGTCCAGTCTTTCTCATTTTTTTTTTAGCCTAAATGCTGCGTGTGCCAAGTTCTGTGCGAGCTTGTGAGTGGCGAATAAAACCATTATACAGTGAGAGGGAAGGTTTAGATATAATCGGATATTGGTTACCGTATTTATCGACACATCGACTATGACCTTCTGTGTGGCTTGTGTGTTGCCATAGCTACGTTCTATTGTTTATACTAAAACTGTCCGAATCCCATGCCAAAATCGTATAAAGAATCTGATAAGTTGACAGTTAATTTGACGAGCAGACCGACAGTACACCCAAGTGTGCTTCTATTTTTGACACCGAGCTTTATTGATGTTACTACATATCTTTCTTCTCGCCGACATTGTCGAGTAAATCACACAAAAAGAATGAAAGAAACGCAGACTACGCACTTAGGTACAAGCAACAATCATAATTACCTTACAAATAGTTCACCATAATTTACTTACGACCTAATCATCAGCAAAAACATGGAGTTGAGTATGTTCAAAAGTATCCATTAGGATCCCTCAAGACAGGAGAAAAGGGAGTTTTCTTAATTCAGTCACTTTGCTTAGGAATCTGGGATTTCTTTTTTCTCCCTCAGTGCGATGTTGACATCTCTAGTAGAAAATATTGATCGACCCAGCCCGTTTCCAGCCTTATCTGAACTCTAAAAATAAACGACTTGTTTCGAAATGAGTCAATCCTCTCCGTTTTGTCTTATCAGTTTTCGACATATATATTATGTTGATTCTTAGATCGTATTTCACGCTATTTTTAACTATTCAGGAGATATTTTACTGGTAAAAAAAGAAATAGTTATGAACTTCCTGGACTTCTTTGAAAGAAATAGTTCAATAGTTTGAACTTCTAAAGATGCAAGTACTGCTGTGAAAGATGGTGTTGTAGCTTGGAATACTGATTACGCCGGTAGCAAGGGTAGTTTTTGTTGGGGGGGGGGGGGAGGAGTTTGAAGCCCAACGCAAGTGTCAGGGTGAATCCTAGAAAAAATGTCCCAGGAAGACAAACCGATGAACCAAACCCCTGAGTATATTATGACTTTCATTAGCAGATGTAAAGGAAAATAAAGATTAGGGTCTGGCTTCAGCCAAATCATAGAATTTGTAACGAAATGACGCAACTGCCAGAAGGACTCAAAACATGCCCCCAGCGCCGTGGACTAGATTCTGATAAACTCCTTACAGGGTTTCATTAAAGATAGCTAAAGGGGCTTGCAGGTGAGAAAGTCTGTGATAACCTCTATCAACGTCTAAAAATTGACCCCTTTTATTGGGGTTTGTGTTAACGGTGTCTTCTGCTTGTCAATGATTAATGAATATTTTGCAAACAGCACGGCGACTGTTCAGGTTTGTTTTATTTAAAATTTTTAGAAAACAATTAATATTAATTCCCGTCGTGGCGGAGAGCAGCCTAGATGACCAGAAGATGACATCTATAGCTTAAAGATGGTCATTCATAAATAAAACAATCATCATCCGGTCCCAAGAACGGGGACAACTGGCAGGTAACCTCCAATTACCTAGCAAGCTATTGAAAGTCGAACTGCCTTTGAAAGTCCAGCTAGTGGCAGTGGCAAATTGCTTGTTTTCAAAAGTGCCGTTTCATTCAGTGGTCAGTCATTGCGCAGGACTAAGACTGTAGCTCTATTATAAGCCCCAAATAGTATAGACTGACAATACAGATTCGAAAGAAATGGCACAACTGCTTACAAGTTTAAACTTACTCCATCATAATTCTTGATGGAATCTGGGACATCTTGCTACTCGTAAATGGTTTTCTGTAAAATTTGATAACTTTATAAACAGAAAATTGTAGCTATTTATTCCAAACAAATAAAAATAGCGAATAGCCTACTTCGAATAAGAGTCGTTGATTGCCAATGTCTTCCTACAGGCTATTCTTGTATGTCTCACATGGGTCATTTATAGAGACAGACATACCTACATAAAAGGTGTTTGTATTTGCCCAATGTTGCTTGTTTTGGTGATGATGGTGACGCCTATGCATCTTGTGTTATGTCTTATCTGCGTTGTGACAATACCGATTGGGCCTTGTCATTCAGCGTGGTCAACGCCGGTCATTCAAACTATGACACTTGAGGTACCTCAGGGTAACAATGCTTGGTCAGCTATAGGTTTTCTGATAGATATCTTTGGACACCGCCGCGTTTGCTGTGAAATTCGTGTTTCGTCCGTTCATTTCAGTCTATTTTTCAGCACATTAGGCAGACGCTGTTGACGCGTACCGGCAGCCGATCCCACGTTGAAAACGTCGAGGAGGAAACCGAGGCAGCGCTGCAGAGAGAACTTTCAAGAGATGGTAGCACTTTAGTGACGGAAATCATGGATTTGACGCGACAAGACCGAGTGGAAGAAGAACGGCCGGCCAGTCGCGAGTCAGTCATTAAGCAGCAGCAAAGACTGTCCCTTCAACCTTATGAAGGTAAGTTTTTCGGACGGCTTTGCTTGGGCAAAGAAAAAGGCAGACATAAAAACAAAATTTTTAAAAATAATGTGTAGTGAAAGTTTTTTGAGGGAAATCAGTATAAATTTATCAGTGTAAAAACTCAAGAACAAAGAAGAAGAAGTATATATGTTCAAGAGAATCTGAACCCTAAAGAAAGAAAAAAGGGTATAAAATGATAGCAACGGGTCGAAGGCGTCTTTCAAATATTTGGTATATCTCAGAAGCTATTCAGAGGGTTACAGGTCAGAAAACAAGAACGGCGACGGGCAAAAGTGTAACAGTATGTTTTGCACATGAAAAGAACCAAAGGACAGTGGCACATTATTAAAAAAATAGACCTCCTTAGAGGCAATAGGACCTACGTGTGAGTCCCTGTCGGACGGAAGCTGCAAGGCACTTTATGAACATTAAAGGCGTGATGCTGATCAGCCGACGAAGCCATTCCCCATCACTCCTCAGTCCATTTCTTATTCCCCGGGTTTGATGGCAATTCGTCACGTACTCATCTAAAATGACACATGTGACATGAGCAGAAACAATTTGCAATGCACTCGATACCTAATTTCTTTCCTCTTATGTAACTGCGCCACTACCCAAAGCGCGGCTACGCAAAACCTCGAAAGTCATTACCAGGCCACGGCAGATAAAGCCGCTTTCACACTGACGCGTTGAGGCTTTCACACTAAGCTACGCAGCCTCTGCGTCGCGCTTGCGGTGACGCAACGCAGAGCTTACGCAGACAAATTGACGCATACGCATCAGATTTTTCAGTGAAAAATGGAAGTTTCTAAAGACAAACTGAAGAAAACCTACTAACGATGAAGAAAAACTTAGTAATGATGAAAGAAACAAGAATTCAGCATAAGAAACCGAGAAAGGAAAACGTAAAGACACATCCGGCGTGAAAGCTTGTCGCGCAGGTCTGAAAGATACGCTACGCAACCTGTACACAACGCAAGATAAACGCATACGCAGCGCATCGCAACGACGCGTCAATGTGAAAGCGGATTAAGGGTCTGCATCCTTGTGGGAATTGTTATCAAACTTCTGACGGTGTGTATCTGATCAGGTCCAACAAATGGAGGGTCTCACCATCCGATCCGCGCCCTGTCTCGAACCTACTCAAGTCCTTTGGTTACCCTCAGCCCGGTCGGCAGTCCGCAGGATTCCCATGTGCCGGTCGGAGTGAAGTCGGGCGGAAATATGACTGCCCTTGCCTATGACGCATTGATGAATAAGCATCAGGTATGTAGACACTTCAAGCCATCCCCATCTCTATCCTGTTTCCTCAGTTGCCTACACGCGCAATATATTTGTCACTGGCTTTTTTGTCATGATATCGAAAATTCAGCAGATGCTTTTTTGGCCGTTTTTCGGTTCTTCCTGGCAATGCTTGTTATGCATAACATTTCATGCATAACGTTTGTCGCGACAACAGATAACATTCCAAGTGTTGTCTCTTGCGTGTTGTCTGTTGAAACCGCGCATCCTTGTGTTGTCTGTTATGAAACTTCTGACATTGTAGAAAGCAAAAATTGCATCACAATCAATTTACATGGTAGCTTACAACTCGAAAAATCCATCCAAACGATGTAAGAGAGGCAGATAAGTCTTACTGTTTCTGAGACTACAGCTTCACTCCAAAGAGTCGTCAAGTCGGTAGTGCCCTGAGGCAAGAGTTGCGTTTTTGCAGATACCATGGTATCTGTTACCACGGTAACCGACTCTGCAATTAGTCGTTTTTCCAGTTACCGTGGTATCTGATATATGGTTGCTCTGCAAAAACGACAATTGCCGAAACTGCGCTTTTTGGATTCATCCCAAAATAAAACTGATATTCAGTCACATCACTAAGTGCCAAACTTCTTTTCCACCAATTTGACAAAAATTGATGAGTGAGATGACTTTTTCCGATACCATGATCAGTTACCACGGTCGGGCCGTGGTATCTGAATATCAGATACCACAATAACTGCAAACACGACTTTCGACCGTCGTATCAGATACCATGGTATCTGCAAAAACGCAACTAAGGTCAAGCTTTATTCAAAGGAGAAAATTGGAAGAGCTAAACAAATGCACCAGACATGCCAGTGGCATACAGTAAATGGATCTGTCTTAATGCACTGATTTGGTACTCGGATTATACAAGAACCCTAATTGGCAAATAAATAAAATAAAAGTAGATAGTTCTGACCCGGAGCGTTGTAGTCCAGTTGCGTCATGTTTATTTTTTGTTGTCAGGCGCCTGAAAAGAAATAGGAATGAGCAGTTCTTACCTTGTTGCCAGGCAGTGCCGACGATAGTGTAAACACTGTCTTTGTTTTGAAACCAATCTTGACTCGTATCTGTGTTCCTCGTCGTTATATAAAAAACCTGCCTCCATCTACAAATAACCTTTTGATAAATACTTCCCCAGCGACGAAGATTGTGACAATTTAAAAAGTGGAAAGGTAATAAAGCGTTTTGAATCGGTTGCTGAAGTTGACCAAGAAACGAAGATTGAAAGACTCCAGAAGCGTGCTTGTAAAATAATACTCAGCAGTGCATATACGTCGGATAATGAAAGTCTTTTATTTGCACCAAATGGAAACTCTAGCCGAACGACGACATAATTCGCGGATGAAATTCGGGTACGAATGCCTCCATTTTGAAATGCATAGGCATATTCTCCCAGAATACGAAGAAACCACCGAGAATCGTCCGAGGACACGCTCAAATCTAGAAGCTGGGAAGCGAAAGTCAAAACAACCACCTGTAAAGGCATCAACAAGATATCTCCACTCGTTTGTACCCTATTTCATTCAACACTATAACGACGCTACAAAAACATAAAGAAGTAACCGATAGGCCTACAGACAATATTATTAAAATTCGACAATTTATTTTAATGTTTTACCGTATATCTAGTGTTGTATTTTCATTAATTTGACAAACCAATTGTATATAAATATTCTAATTGTCTCTTTTGTCGTGTAGTGTACGATTACTTTGTCGTCAGCCTATGCTATCCAGTGGATATTTTGGTATTAACAAATGATTGATTTGATTTGATTGGCGATGGGTCCCGTAAGTTCATTCGGTCAGATTTTTTATTTAGTCCGTCGCATGTTTTTTAATAAATTGAAATAGTCCCGTCCCGCTACTGAACAAAACTTTTGTCAGGAAACTTTCAGTAGAATAAGAACCGTTGTACTTCATTTGTGCGTTGTAATCCTTGCCGCCGTGTGTCTATTATTAAGTAGTTGCACTCAAAAACATAAATCGAATCGAATCGTTCATTGACAAAGCAACTTCGGAGCTTTCTTCAACAGAAGATACTGAATCATGCTGGTCATTACATGAATGAAAAAAAAATATATTACGCTAACTGTTCTGTTTGTTAAAGATCTCCGTAAAAATGGGAACAAACGAATTCGTGAACCTTGAGGTTCTTCCTCTAGCAGGTACTAATTTATTTTGCAGTCTCGTCTTGCTATTTTTCGGGGCATCAGGGGGGGAGTAAGGATCGTTATTTCTCATTGGCTAACAGCTTTTTGCCGAAGTTTAATATCAGTTATTCTCTTCGGGGGTAAGAGACTCGGGATTCTGAACACTGACAGTAGTTGCGTTTTGCAGATACCATGGTATCTGATACCACGGTCTAAAGTCGTTTTCGAAGTTACCGTGATATCTGGAAAAGTCATCTCACTTTCATCATTACCAACAATAGAGACTAGGATTTTGTCAAATTGGTGAGAAAGAAGTTTGGAACTGAGTGATGTAACTGGATATCAGTTTTTCTTTAGGGATGACTTAGAAAAGTGCAATTTCGGCAAAGGTCGTTTTTGCAGAGCAACTAGTGCCTGATCGTATGAATGGTAGCCAGGTCCTATTCTAGTTTTCGATGCGCGTTTCTGTACGGCTGTTCCTCAGGCGGGATTTGAACCCACGAACCTTGACTTCCGAGGCTCCGACATTGGAGTCTTACACTTGTAAATTCAATTAAATATCTTCTTCTAGTTTATTTGTCACGCCAAAGCGAAAAGGATAATCAAATCTGTTAATCCTTAAATGGCGGCTCGTAAAAGAAGGTAAAAAAGAAAAGTTTTGCCAGCGGTTAGCCTTGCCGTCCATAAAAAAATAAAATAACCAGTAAAATAAATCATTTGACTAAACGATGGGTGGGACAGCCGCCAACACGAAGCGAGACCGAATAACATCCTCTAACCAATGCCTTACTTCTTCAGTGCGTGTGTGGCAGCACTAGTGCAATTCATCCTGAACACAGCGGAAGACTTCAAGGTATTTGGAATCGACTTCAGGAGTCCGGTGTAGTGCAAAAGTGTCTTCGCGTCCGATCCAGGAAGGCCACGTTGGAGGAGCTTCAGTCCTGCCATGATGAAGCTTACACACTTTTATTTGGTAAGTTTTTTTTTTTTATTTGTCGGTGAAACAGAAGAAGCAGCTTTGTCAGTGGCTCGTTCGTCTTGGACTGCAATTACCCCTTCACGCGAATCCCCCCCCCCCCCTAAAACGTGCTGTAAAATGCTATTGATCCCGCCTGGCTGTGAATATATGGAATCTAATCTAATTCAGCATTCATTATTTTTGTGTTTGATGCCGACCGATAAAGGCCATACAAAACCAGTTGAGTTTGTGAATAACAAATTTCATGACAGTATAATAGGTAAACAGAAGCAAACCAGGTACATCTGTGCGTAGACTTCGCCGAAGCCGGGAGACAGACACACAGTGAAGTCGTCAGTGTTGTCATTTGAGTGGTGCCATCCGTACACAGCATCGAACTAATTGCACTCGAACGGACCATCAGCCAATACTCTTGATGACTAACTCTCGTTGCCGATGCAAAATCGCCGTGTACCTAGCGGAAGAGCCGGAAGCGGCACCACATCTGTCCCCAGCGATCGCCGTGATTGGTTGACGCAGGATTTGAGTTGTTAAGTTTGAGTCGTTAGTGAGACGTTTTCTCGTTCTTCCTGAGGATCACTGGCGTGTTTTGGACTTGGTCATACAGAGTATTGGTGCCTAAGTAAAGGTCTCTTGGGATGTGCATGAACCGCATCGGCTCACTCATTGACCTCTTTCTCGCCTTGTTTTCTCATGTAAAGATCGAGTGGTCAGGCGCAGTCAGTGAAACATTGTTGGGCAGAATATTTTTTTGAAACCGGAAGATGTGCAGCGAATTCATATTTCTTCCGCTTGTGTCTGAGAAGGACTTTGAGTTTTTTCTCCGTCCTTTTTGTAAGCCTACTATAGACAGAACAGTATTAGAGTTATGTTTGCATGTGTGTAGTTTTATGTGTTCATGTCATATCTGCTCCTTCATTCTTAAAGGATCCCTCGCATTATTTACACTTCAACTTACATAAAATATTTGAGTACTTTAAAACTAGGCAGTGCTTTCAACAAATAACCGACGTTTTGGCTGTTTTAAGCCTTTTCCGAGACCCGTTGACTTATAGCGAAAACAGGGAAACAATTTACATAACCGGTTTTTGTGATGGAAAAAGTTCTCGCAGACAACGGTCGACAGCGTGATACACATCGAAGGTAGCAAAACACGGCAAGTGAGAAAATCAGCGTGATTTTGTTAGAGGGTTTAGAATGTACCGTACGAAATTGGGGTCTCCGGGTTTAGAAATATACGGAGTGATTATGGACGTAGGTTCCGTTAGTATTGCAGGTCAGACAGGTCCTTTAGCTTTAAGCTACGACCTGTCTACTTAATAAACGTCACTTTCATTTCAACTTTTAATCGGTTTTATGTTTCTTTTTTGTTTAGGATTGTATGTATGAGACCTGTTAAGTTTAATCTTTTGGCATCCACATCTTTTGTACGTAAGGTATTGAGGCTCACTCTATTCTTTTCTCAATCCTCCAGGCACAAATCCGCTCTATCGGCAAAAGTTGGATCCGTCGAAGCTCGCCGACTTGTCCATCAAGAGTTTCGTGATGTTGCCATGCGGGGGCGTCGGTGTGGACTCGGACACAACTTGGAATGACCTGCATACCCCTTCGGCGTCCCGAATGGCTGCTGGGTGCGTTTTGGATCTCTCTATGAAGGGTGAGTTTTTGCTGTTATTAAGCTTAGCTGTTGGTAGAGTAAAATTTTATTTAAATGACTTTCACAGCAATGATGCCGAATTTGCATTTCTCGTCATTATAGTTATGAATAATCACAAATGAAAACATTTTCAGTTCAGCATTTAGCCTTCTGCTTTCAGTGTATTTACAATTTAGACTTAAACACAATCAAACTATATATCAATGTCTATACAATTTAAACACAGCCGAACTGTATAAGTATAGATGGAAGAAAAGAAATCATTTCTAGTCTTGCGAATTAAAAAGTGTCACGAAAGATGGAACAGGGGTTTTCCTGTAGCTCGTGAGTTCAGATTACTGGTGTCAATTTTTTTGACTTTCTAGAACTTCTGGGAGGATCATGAGCTACTGGGATTAATCTCATCTCTAATGAGATAAGATTAATCCGAATTAGAGATTAGATTATCGTTTTAGAGACAAGATTAATCCCAGTAGCAAATACTGCAAGATTTTTTTTTACAGTGTGGGTGTGAAGAGATCACGGAACCTGGGGTCAGACAAAGCTCAGGTTCCGTAATTATAGCACAGTGTTAGTCTCCTTTCCTCAAGCGTTGTTCGCTCGAACTTTTTTAAAGATGTGCATATATGGAGCGTTCCTTACTGCCAAATAATACGAAAAGCCTGTATGTGGATCGCCTAAGCGTGTGATTGGAAACGTGGGAGAGCCATCCCTTAAAGGGGTATCTGTAGAAGCCTGGGGAGAAAGAAGTGTAGGATCCCTGTTCGGTAGTGGCAAAAGGAATGGCATTGCATCCATAGTAATCTGATTGTTTTTCCAGTGGGTTCGGGTGAGGCTCGAAACGGCTTCGCTGTTGTCAGGCCGCCGGGTCACCACGCCGAGAAGTCGTCAGCAATGGGATTCTGCTTCTTCAACTCTGTGGCTATAGCAGCGAAGCAATTGCGACAGCGATTGGGCTTCGAAAAAATCCTCATTGTAGATTGGGTATGCATCCTTTTTTTCCTTCCCTTCTGTCCATTCCATATGCCTTGTCCGGTTTCTGAAGTTTAACACTTCTCTTCCAATTTTGGCTTTGTTATGTAATCCGAGCTTTAGTAAACCCGCTTTTTGCACCTCGATGACAAGGAGAGATTCCAGAACTCGAAAATTAAAATAATAATGTAGAATTTTTCCATATAAGAGTAGGCTAATAATAGCAAAAATATTTAGCCTAAGCATCTCCCGATTTGGTTTCTTAGAGGCATACAGCCCAGATGCTGGTCAGGAGATGTCGGTCATGATGTTAGATCCCAGTCTTCATTTTATTGAGCATGCTTACCTTAGTACCCCCTTCCCTTTCCACCACTCTCTCTTCTCTTCACTTGCTTTGTGTGAATATTTTGAAATATTTGAAACATTGAACACATGCTTTCTTTAGGATGTTCATCATGGAAATGGGATCCAGCAGATCTTCTATGACGATCCTCACGTCCTGTATATTTCCATACATCGCCATGACGACGGAAATTTTTTTCCTGGAACTGGAAGCCCATCAGAGGTACGCCCCCCGCTTTCATTTGATACTTTCGGGTCGAATTTGTGCGATATCACAAGCCCACTTAAGCCACGAAAAGTACACATTCCTTTATGGCCTGCTACTTGGCAACGAATGCGAAGTTTGTTCATTATCCTCTAGCTTAGAGAAATGTGTTGCGGAGCAACACTTCGGTTTTGTCCCGTTTTTTTGTTCCTGTGCCGCTGATTTCTTCTCAGTGCTGTAAGATGGTACGGATTTTAACCTCTCTGGTTCTCACGGAAGGTTTGGACTTCATGCCGGATTTTGTAAATATGAATTTGTACTTTGTTAAGCTTCATAGAATTCTTGCCTGGGGCCAAAAAGGATATGTTTTGCTTCTGGACGACACAGAACCTACATTGTGTGAGGTGATGATTATCTATGGCGGTTCCCTCCTACCACACTCTTTTTGCCTCAAAGAATTTGAAAATGAATCCCTTTCTTCTTTGGTTCCTAAGGACTCGGAAGTTTCGGGTTCCTAAGGACAAGCTAAAGCTAATGTTATGCTCTTTCATTGGACCTTTAGTCGAACATGCTTGTCCGGTTTGGCACTTTGCTAAAATAGAGCGAGTTCAGAAGAGATCGCTGCAAATTATCTATGGCGGTTCCCCCCTACCAATTCAATTCAATTCAACTCAAATAATTTATTTCCTCCAGAAATCGGAGAGTAAAAAATATAGTAAACACCTACATAACTGGCCAAAAATACAAAACGACAACTATGACATAACAAGGCCGTATCGCATAAAACAAATCAACACGCAAATATCAAACAAAATAAAAAAAAACAGAAAATAAAACGTATGCGTAATAACTCAACCATACTCTTTTTACCTCAAAGAATTTAAAATCGAATCCCTTTCTTCCCGCCGCGAAAAACTTTGCGGCAACTTTGGCTCCTCCCTTCTCCAGCACCTCATGTACCGTTCATTCCTTCCGCCACCCTTTGTAAGATCTCGTCCCTCCCCCCCCCCCCCCCGAGAAGTGGCTGAAAAGGTTCCCAAACTGACCCCAATCTACTGTAACACTCTGCGCCACAGTAGAAGCTTTTTGCCGAGCTTCGTAAAGCAGTACAATGATCTTTAGCATTGTTCTGCCTTGTTATATTTTTTTTTTTAAATTATCTGTTGACAACTTATTTTATCTTTATTTATGACTACAAAAACATCGTATTTGGGCTCTGCCCACGAGAGATATGTTTTGCTTTATTATTAAATAAATTAAATTGAAAGGTGGAGCTGAGTTTCGTGTTCTGTATCAGAGAGGAATGTTCCTCTCTGCATGAGGTACCATGTGGAGTGGAGTGGAGTGTCGTGAATTAGTGTTCTCTGCTATACATGGAATCTTGCTATATCGGAACCGGGTAAGTAGGTTCGTCCGGACGGAAAGTCCCGCGTGCCAATTATGTGGAGTAGAAGTGGTGGATGGAATGGCACATGAGTTCCTAGAACGTGAGCGAAAACGATGGAGTTTTTTACCGTTTCTTTGTTTTGTTTGAGAGAGAGGGCGAGCAGAGAGTTCGGAGGAGAAAACGAGGATTTTAAAATTGGATTTTGTAGTTGAAAATGGGAGAAACCTTGAAAGAGTGATGTCTTTGCGGTTGTGTCCCTGTGTGTGCATGTTTGGAAAATGAGAAAGAAAGGGAAAAGTGTCCAAAAAGATAGGTTTGAGTGTGAATGAGGGAGTGAGTGTGTGGGAAAAGGAAATGGATTAAAAACGGTTGATAAACATGGATGGGAAAAGGAAAATAGTTAGAGAATAAAGAAAGAAAAGGAAAAAGCAGGCATTAGGTTGATACATTTGTAAAAAATAGGTTGTGTAAAAAAAAAAAAAAAGGAAGTTAGGTTTTTGTTCAAGCAGCCAAAAACTTTACTGATTTTTTTATATTGTTTGAAAGTTAAAATTTTGGAATATCCTCCCGTGTTGTTTGTAAGGGAGGTATTCCAGATGGAGGGAGGGTTTTTAACTTAAATTAAGAGTTGTTTTCCACTGTAGACAGATGCCCTGTGAAGGAAGGGCATCTCACAACAGGGATGGTGACTTTTGAAGTTTTATGGAACACAAAATTGAGTAGTGGAGTTAACCTGCTGATTAGGTTTAAATTAAGAGATTTAAATATTAAGTATGATTAGAAAAGGTTTTGTAGATAGGGTAGTATAGAGAAAAAAAAGTAAATAATTTAAGTAGCCTATATGAGAATGTTAGATGGATTTATATACAAAAAAAGAAAAAAAGAGGAATGTTCCAAGTTATGCAGCCGTTTCTTGAAACCATTTTTTTTCTTTCGAGTGGACGAGCAGGCCTGAAGTTGAAGGTAGACAGTAGACATAAAGTATGAATGTGTCGAAGATGTGCGACAGTTCCCTGGCCCCATAGCCAAAATATTTCCTTTGAGCAATAAACATAAATATTTACAAAAATAAAAAAGTTAGCATTTTTCCACGGGTTCGAATGTGATGCTATCCTCTGTAACTGGCCATTTCCGTTCGCGATCCCCGTCGAGTTAATAATTCCATTTTCGCGTTTGGGATTGAGATTGCGAAATGTTTCATAATTCATGCGCGGTACGAAAGAAGTTTTGTCCCCTCCTTTGTGAGTTTTTTCAACGCGAAATTTTAAATTCTTTTCCTGTTTTTTATGTTAATTATTGAGGTTTAGCGCTTTAATTTGTTGCAATTCTTGTTTTTGTGTAATTATTGAACATTTGACTATGTAAAAGCGCAATTGTATATTGTTATGTTTGACGAGAGAACAAATATTCGGTTTTTGGGATCCCAAAACGTAAGTTGAGGGATACCTATGACATCGCAAAAGTTGTCCGTCTGTCCGTCCGTCCGTCCGTCTGTAAGCACGATAACTCTCGAAGGGAATGAGATATTTTGATGAAACTTGGTGTGAGGATTCGTTGGGTCGGCGGACCAGTCGAGTTCGTAAATGGGCTTTGTAGCCCTACATTTAGGGGTGGGGGAGGGGGTTCAAATTAAGGGGCAAAAAAAATATTTTGAAACAGCTAATGTGATAGTCGATTATGGGGTAAGAAGACATGCTGAACACGATGGTGAAAACCATTTTGCAATCGGACAAGTAGTTCGCCCGGAATCCGGCCAAAACCGGAAAGTTTGTTAAAAGTAAAAGTTTTATTTGGAGTTGATCAGATGTCCGATTTAGGGCAAGAAGACATGCTGAACTTTTATGTGAAAACAATTTTCTTCCCGGACATGTAGTTCGCCCGGAATCCGGCCAAAACCGGAAAATTGTTAAAAGTTAAAGTTTTATTTCTAGCTGATTAGATAACCGATTTAGGGGTAAGAAGAGACGCTGAATCCGTGTGTGACAATCATATTTTACCCGGACATATAGTTCGACCGGAATCCGGCTGGAGTCGGAAAATTTGTTATAAGCTAAATTTTTATTTGAAGTTGATTAGATGTTCATTATTGGGGAAAGAAGATACCCTGAGTTCGTTTTTGAGCTTTCTTTTTTTGCCGGACAAGTGGTTCTAGAGTTCGGCCGAAACCGGGAAATTGGCAGAAGTGGCAGGAACTTTTCGTCAAAACAGATATGACTTATACGGGTAAACACACATGCTGAATCCATATCTGAACTTGATTTTCTCAGATGATTAGCTATTTGGCCTTAATCTGTTTCTGAATTTTAAATGTAAGAATGTTCAAGGATTCTGGCAATGACTGGATCTGGCTAAGACAAGACCCAGTTGTCTGGATCAGATATTGAATTTTTGGGATCCCATCGAAAAGTTTGGTCTTGTTTGTTAATACCGTTAGGAATGTTTCTCGAATAATAAAGATTGATTGATTGAAAGATTGATTGATTGATTGGTATCATGTGTACCTGCTAAACTTAAAGTTCTGTCACAGCTTAGTAAACCGGAGCTTCACCCTTGCTCCTTCCAAGTGGCGATTATCAGGAAGTTTGCCTACGGCAGCAGAAATAACTTTTGAGTTATGACAGCTATATTTTTTTCTGAACTTAAAGCGGTAGCCCTGAATGAGGCGATTAAGATATGCTTGGTCAGTTTTTTTTTGTAGAAAAACTCCTCGTTGAAAGAAAATGGAAAAAAACTTTGATACAAAATAGAGACTTGTAAGTTCACAAAAACCTTGTTGGTCGCGGAAACGGACTGGTGAGCCACACAAACGATCGTGGAAACACTCTTTTTGAGCCATAGCCAGAGCCTAAAGTCTAGATTATCTCTTTTCTTGTAGTGTGGAACCGAGGACGGCATGGGCTTCAACGTGAACATTGCCTGGTCTGGGCTGCAGCCACCTATGGGCGATGCGGAGTACTTGTCGGCCTTTAGGGCCCTGGTGATGCCAATAGCAAAGGTAAGGCTCAAACAACAGTCGCGGGGAAACGGGACAAATGGATGTCGCAAGTCTTCACTCGGTCTTGGCGGTGCCGGGGAACAGTTGCTGAGGCGGTCCCTCATGGACAAACATATTTATAGGCTCATAGCAACTGCTAATAAGAATTTGACTCGTGGACAAGCCCTGGGGGGAAAAATTAAGGAGCACGCAGAAAGAACGAAAAGATTTTGTGTAAAGTTAAAAGTCCCGTGTTTCAGTCGTGGAAGATTGACAGGCTAGTGTCAAAAACGAAGATTGAAAGACTCCAGAAGCGTGCTTGTAAAATAATACTCAGCAGTGCATATACGTCGTATAACGAAAGTCTTTCATTGTTAAAAATGGAAACTCTAACCGAACGACGACCTAATTCGCTGATGAAATTCGGGTACGAATGCCTCCATTCTGAGATGCATATGCATATTCTCCCAGAATACGAAGAAACCACCGAGAATCGTCCGAGGACACGCTCAAATCTAGAAGCTGGGAAGCGAAAGTTAAAACAACCACCCGTCAAGGCATCAACAAGATATCTCCACTCGTTTTTACCTTATTTTATTCAACACTATAACGACGCTACAAAAACATAAAGAAATAACCGATAGGCCTCCAGACAATATTATTAAAATTCGACAATGTATTTTAATGTTTTACCGTATATCTAGTGTTGTATTTTAATTAATTTGACAAACCAATTGTATATAAATATTTAATTGTCTCTTTTGTTGTGTAGTGTACGATTACTTTGACGTCAGCCTAAGCTATCCAATGGATATTTTGGTATTAATAAATGATTGATTGATTGATTGATCTCATTCGTCTTAAAGTAGAATAGATTTACAAGGTTAATTCATACTAGTTCGTCACATTCTTCATTTGTTAAACCACGTACACTTTCCTGTTTCAAACCATCTGGTGAATACACAGCGCTCGCATTTGGATCAGCTGATGGAGTTACTGGGTTGTCATATGGAAAGCTGTTATAGCCGATGCTCTGCTGCTAATCTCAGATGTTTTGATAAAGATCCGGATAAATGTAACTGACTCACCTTCTAGTTTTTACTGTCATTGATTTTTTTAATTTTTGTGGTAAAGTTTATTTCATTGGACTCGGATTTTGCTAGTTCTCGACCCTGTCTCTGGTCAACTCCTTTATTTAAAACGAGACCTATTTCTATCTGATCACATTGCGTATACAGTAATAGCTCAATTTGTGCTACTAGAAGGAACTGTCACTGTTGTTTGGTTTTCAGGACTTCGAACCAGAGATTGTACTCGTGTCGGCGGGCTTTGACGCCGCTCTCGGACACCCCACTCCACTAGGTGGCTATCGAGTCACTCCTGCCTGCTTCGCTTATATGACAAGACAGCTGATGCAGCTAGCTGGTGGAAAGGTAAGGCCGACTCACGGGAAGAAAGCTGAAGGAGTTCTTTTTATTACTAATGTCTTTTCTCTTCGCTCAGCTCTGAACTTTTCCGTAAAGCCTTTCCAGACGGAGTAACAGTAATCAAAGGCTGGGAACCATGGGCCGGATACAGCGCCTCAAATGGCTGTGGAAAACTAAATGAAAAAATTGTGAACCTCCTTCTCAAGCTAGTCATACGGTAATGCGCACTCTGTTGTATTTGTTGTACTTGTCCAAAGCTGCGCTATTTAGTGTCATTATGAGGTCGGGTGCAGGGTTGCCACCGGTAAAGTAGTGAGTTGGTAGTACATTTGAAAAAAGTAGTACTTCTGTAGTTCAATTTAAGATAGGTAGTACTATTCGAAAAAAAAATCCTTTCTGTCAATGTTCATGTGGGTCTAGTTGTATTTTGCCCATTTCATCTGAAATGTTTGATCTGACTACTTTAATTCGATACAGGTCATATTGGTAGGGTCATGCTACAGTGATTTGCATCAGCAACAGTGGGAAGCAATGCGCAAAGTTCAACACGCGCACAGTTTTTTTTTTAGGTAGTACATTTTCTCGTCTGATAGTACTTTTCCCTACTTGGGTAGTGCGTTTTATTTGAGTCAAGTCGCAAACCTGGTCGGGTGCGGACAGTCATCTATTGGAAGTATTTGACACATTTAGCGTTGTTCCATTACAAGAAGTCGACCAGAAGTAGTGCATCATCCCAATGAAAGTAATAGCTCATGACGGAAGCGGTTTAACACCACATTTTTACTTGGATGTTGGCTATATGTTTTAGGGAACAAGTGGAGTAAAGACTGATATTTATTCCACGTATATGTCGTGACCAACTCTGTAAGGTAAGGTAAGATACAATTTTATTGACAACTGTTTAAAAACTGAAATTGCATAAAAGCGACAGACATGCCAGTGGCATAAGACAATGACGCTTCGTTAGTCCAGATTGATTTGTAAAAAAATTAATAAAACCCTAGCCCAACGTGTGACAAATAAGAACAAATAAACAACTAACAACATGAATTTATGACAAAGTAATTAACAACTAAAACAAACACAAATAATGTAGTTTCGTAATCATAGATTGAGGCGGATGCTCTATATATTTTGATCAGACGTCATCGGGACAGTTGAGCGGTACTTACTTAGCGAATGACCTGACAAAGGTTTCGACTCGGCGACTTACCCTGCCGCACAGACCGGTGCATTGATAATTCTGCTTAGAGATAGAGTGCTAAGAGGCTGATTGTTCAACGTATGAGTACCGTGCCTTCCGGGTATTCAGTTTTACACCGAGTTGCTTGGGATTGTAAAGAGTTAGGGGGGGGGGATCCAGGGTGAAGCGGACTTATGACATTCTGAAATCCGTTGGAATCGATTTTGTTTATTAAACACGAATGTCAATTTGCTTTCTCTGTTTTGGACCCCGATGATTTGGTTATGTGCGATTGTCGGTGTACTCCCAGCCATCTGTACGATCCAAATCTACGATGAGACCCTTCGATTTCTAAGGTTTGCCCCGTAGAATCGGTGAAATATTTACAGGGCTGCCTCGGTCCAAATTCGTTCATTATCCCATTAATAAATTCTTTCTCTTAAACATGTATATGAATTTGGGACATTTTCAGGTTGTCATGGCTCTAGAGGGTGGGTATGACATACCATCAATCTGTGACTCAGTTGAGGCCACCATAAGGTCACTTCTTGGAGAGGAACTGCCGCACTTGAGCCCTGAAGAGATATCCCGACCACCATGCCCATCCGCGATCGAGGTCTTGACAAAGACCTTGAACATACAGGTAAGAACTCACTTATATGATTGTTTAGAGAACCCTTGCTGTTCTCATCTAGGTCTAGTTTATTTCTAATTTTGTTTCAGTCGCTTTAAGAAAATCAGTTCCCGTAGCTCTGTTTTTTTTTTTACATATCGATTATTTCGTCTGCGTCCTGTAGAAATATAAAACAAGAGTTCGAGCAACATTTGCAATAAAGAGCTCTAAAATGGGAGTTCTGGCAAGGCCGCCCGAATAGGATTATCAGTTCGTATGTCACAAGTTGCTTGATTCCCGTCCTTTGACCCTCTTTCCCCCGGGCACAAATTGTCTGGTCAAATGAATCAATATTAAGAATCGAATACATTCTTAAATATAATGCTAAGGAACCGGGATCGACTAAAAAGAGGCACGGCACGAGGTAGTGTAGGAGGCACGACTACTAAAATGAGGCACGAAAACTAAAAGGGCCCTTTCAGGCTTGAGAGTGAGAGGCATGAACAGTGTTCTAACGTGCCTTCTCTTAGGCTCTGGAGTTACGCTTGTTTACTTCTACTGCTCGCCAATTTCTTTTTGGGATCCCAAAACGTAAGTGGAGGGATACTCATGACATCGCAAAAGTTGTCCGTCTGTCCGCACGATAACTCTCGAGGGGATTGAGATATTTTGATGAAACTTGGTGGGAGGATCCTTTGGGTCAAAGTACAGGTCAAGTTCGAAGATGGGCTCAATTAAGGGACAAAAAAAATATTTTTAAACAGCTAATGTGAAGAAGACATGCTGAGTACGATGGTGAAAACCATTTTCTTGTCGGACAAGTAGTTCGTCCGGAATCCGGCAAAAACCGGAAAGTTGGGTAAAAGTAAAAGTTTCATTTGAAGTGGATTGAATGTTCGATTTAGGGGTAAGGAGACATGCTGAACACGATGGTGAAAACCATTTTCTTGCCCGACAAGTAGCTCGTTCGGAATCCGGCAAAAACGGAAAGTTAGTTAAAAGTAAAAGTTTCATTTGAAGTTGATTAAATGTTCGATTGAAGGGTAAGAAGACATGCTAAACACGATGGTGAAAACCATTTTCTCACCGGACAACTAGTTCGCCAGGAATCCGGTCAAAACCGGAAAGTTTGTTAAAAGCGAAAAGTTTTATCTGAAGTTGATTAGATGACAGATTTAGGGGTAAGAAGAGACGCTAAGTCTGTATATGAGAATAATTTTTTACTCGGACATAAATTAGTCCGGAATCCGGTTTTAACCGGAATTTTTTTTAAGTCAAAGTTTTATTTAAAGTTGATTAGATGTTCTTTATAGAGATAAAGAGATCCGCTGGATTCGTTTCTGAATTTTCTTCTTTTTTTTTGCTGGACTCGTATATAGTTCGCTCGGAATTCGGGCGAAACCGGAGATTTGGCAGAAGTAAAGCAGGAAGTTTCGGTCAGTATCGTCAAAATAGATATGGCTTATAGAGGTATATCTGAACTTGGTTTGCTCTGATGATTAGCCTGGCGAAGACTGGATTTGGCGAAGATAAGACCCAATTGTCTGGATCAAATATTAGATTTTTGGGGTCCCATCGAAACCTTTGGTCGTGTTATTACTCGTGCTCCTGCGCCATGCCGTGCCTCTTTTTAGTCGATCCCTAAGGAACCGCCACCGCACCAACTACATCGTCTGGTAGGGAGTTCCATGGGACAGCCATTCTGTTCCCAGATGCCCAACGGCCGACATCTTCGTCAAAGCAAACGATGGCCCCTTAGCTGCGTATTTTCATTCAACACAACCAAGTTCCCAGTTGGAAGGTTGTTGTAGGCGCCATGGTACAATTTGTACGTCTCGATCAGATGCTCTCTCATTCTTGTGTCAGGATATGAATGGACCTATAAATGGTACACCTGGGGTAGGCTACATGAACTTAACTACATAGGCTACAACAACAAAATTTCATCGCGATCTCTCCACCCATTTGACTGCTTCTCAGTTTCCTCTTTAGGCGCATCGAATACTGTACACCCGGAAAATTTTGTACTCTTAGTTTATCTCAATTCTCTATCTACCTCAGTTCTCAACCAGAGTTCGTGTCAGCTTTCCTTTGATTTGGTCAACCCGTCAGATAACTTCAGAGCTTCGATTCTGCCGTCATTAAGAGTAGTAAATCAACAAATCAGTTCTGTCGTTTTATCAGAAAAAAAAAAAAAAAAAACTTGTAATCGTAACGGCCCCCCCCCCCCCCCAACGAAAAGCCTTTCGCTGAGAGCAGTGCCGCCTGTACTAAGTCAGTCTCCTGTAACTGTCGTACTAGCACTAGACTAGAATGGTACTTCGTTCGTTCACACTTTCGTGGTGACAAAATCAAGATCGGTGATTATTGTCAGGTACAGTAGAGGTATGCTTATGTGAACGTCTGCTAACAGTGAACGGTCGACGAAGAAAAAAACTAAAACCCAAACCAGGCATTTTTTACTATGAATACTTGTAATAACCACTCACGCTTTCGTCGCTTTTTGAATATTTTGCTAATTCACAGCGAAAGTGACTCAACTCACACCTGGTTTACTTTTTATAATTCGAAAAGTTTGCCACGAGGAACGCACCTTCAGTGGAGGAGATGGCGGTCTGAACCTGCAGATGCCTTCGGAAGAGTAAGGACCTTTTTAGTAAAAATTCAAAATCAAAGAAAGTTAATTGAATTTGTACTTCAAGTTTGTGCCAGGATAACCCTGAAATTATTTGGCTCGTAGCTGATATCAAGTTTGTAATTTTTGTTTTCTGTTTTACTTTTTTATATGGAAGTAACAAAGCCAAGGTAGCGGAACAGTTAAAATAGTGTTCAAATAAGCATACCTCTATTGTACAAAATGTTGTAGGATCAGCTCCATTAAAGGTACTTACAAATTGTCAAGGTTGTTTAAAATACCTGTAGTTTGTCGGAATTGCAAAATCGAGATCCGTACGGGATAAACTGCTAGTGGCTCGGTTAGTTCCAGTCTCGAGGGTCCCCACAATGTTAAGATACTCGGTGTGCTACATTGTGTGTCTATGAAAATTACGTCACACGACTCGACGTCGGAAGAATGTGAGTTGCGGATCCCTCGCCTTGTTATGCAGTAACCTTCTGGGAAGAGGACTTATTGGAAATCACAGTTTTGCAAAAAAAGTACTAAACCGCCACCACGTGCGGTTGGACCAAGCTTGGTTTTACTTCCCATTGTTTCGATTGTTCTTCAGCGAGCGGCTAGTCTTTTGTTGATCCCGTCTTCAGATTAAACTCCCCTATTATAAAATGTAACATAATCTCTGCAGATTATGAAGCAGCATGTCTTTTTATATGATTGTCTACCGACCGAATTCTGTACATGGCGCTTGGACGCTTGCGGGCAACCACAGGAGGTCTCTTTACAACCGTTTTTGCTCGCTTCGGAATCGGCAAAAGTATCAGATCGCAGCGATTGTTTTTTGGGGGCATGCAGTGTAAGGATCACCGGAATCGTTTCGAATTATTTTTATTTTTTTGATAGATGCAGTTGTGCGAAGTCGCGCATAAATTCATTTCAGTTCAGTTTGTCGCGTAAACGGCAAAGTGAGCTGGCAAGATTATTTATTTACGACTTTAAGTTGTGTGCAGTAAACAGAATAAGAGATAGCATATCTGCCAAAAGCTATCGTAAAAGCTTAACTTAGCCAATACAGGTGTGGCAGATACATCTTTTATTGGTAGAATAGGATAGATTGCGGTCAGAGGGATATTCGCAGACTTGTCTGTAGACAGTATCAGTTTATAGGTTCCGAGACGGAATTTAAGGAAGGAACCCTTTGGGTCTTGTGACATCGTAAATTTGTCTTTTTGGATGTCTGTGGCCTGGACTACCGAACGGGTTGAGATATTTTGATCGGTGTTGGGTATAGGATCATCAGGAATAAGGTCGAGGGCTTACACGGGATCTGTACCTCGACATTTAGAGGCGATGGAGGTGCTTAGGAATTCGATGGAAAAGGTTCTCCAGTTGAAAATTGGACTGGCGTGTTTAGGACATGTTTTGTCACAAAATTTTATCAATTCTTGTCTTGACGGATATTTCTGCCGTTATCAGTTCAAATCGGAAATTTATAATGACGTTGTATCTGATTAGATGGTCGATATGAGCTGAAACAGCATGCCGAATCCGAATAAGCATTTAATGCACCCACAGTTCGATAAGATTTCGCATGGGAAAATATGCCTGTCACTATGGGAAAATCTGCATGCGATACGTCAAAATTTAGGAGCGAAGGAGAAAATTCGCATCCGACTGCGAGAATCGGACTGTATTTGCACGTACTTTAAGTTTTTAGTGGAGTGTTCCTTGGAACAGTCCACTATTGCCAGCGCTGTTTTTTCACCGTTTTTTGTGGTCGTGAACCAGTGCAGGTATCAAGTTCAGACTTGGTACACTTGCGGTATTGGGGTCGGGTATTGGGGTCTAGTTGTGCCTTTTGAGGGTCCCACCTCCCACACCCACCCGGTTCAGGGGCAAATGGGCCCAGATTGCCCAATGAATAATGATCATAACTTGACCAGTGCTGGACGTAGGACGATGGTTTTCCTTTTTCTTGTAAATCATGCGGCTGGGAAATTACTTTTAAAGTTGCACCTCCCCCACCCACCCCGTCATGAGCAACTGGGCCCAGATTGCCCAAGAGTGAAATTCGTGACCCGTGACAGGAATCAACAGTTATCAAATTAGAGCTTGGTAGGCTTGTGAGCATTAGGGTCTCTTTTGCTCCCCACTCCCACTTGGTTCAGGGGCAATCGGGCACATACGGCTCATTTTTTAATGTTTTTAACTTGACAATAACTGGAGGTGACGAAATTCCTTGTGCTTTTAGATCTCTGGTTCGGGTATATATCTGTGGGGTTGAACCACTGAAATCAAACTCTAAGCTGGTATACTTGAGGATATATAGGTCTAGATACGCATTTTGATGCCCCCCCCCCCCCTTCCCGTTCATGGGCAGCTGGGCCGAGATTTCCCATGAGTTAAGTTCGTCTATGACAGGTCTCAAGTCAACTCTTGTATACTTGGGGAGATATATGTATACATGTGGGTTTTGGTATGACAGCAACAAATACAACCACGCGACGTGCTTATCATTCTTTACTTTCCTCTTCTTTCTCCTTTCCCATTTTTTTTACTTCGACTTTCACTTCCTTCTCTTTGACTCCCAACTCTCAGCCATTCAACCAACGACTGAAGAAGAGTTATACCCCCGCCCGCTCACTACGGGTCCGGCCTAGTAAATTATGCCGGACTCTCCGTTCACGGTCGGGGTTTAAACTGGGGACGCCCGCAAATCCCCCTCTACCCTTCACACAACCTAATTAATTCTTTCTTACACAGACCCCCAACCCAACACCAACCAAAAAGGGGGGGGGGGGTCTTACAAATTTCCTGAACTCCAGTACCTACGCAATCTTTAATGAACAGTTGGAAATTGGACGGTTTTATCATAGGACCGATGATATGCCGTTCTTAATGAAGTTGTAACGAAGAAGGTATTAGGCTGGTACGATTTGGTTTATTGCACTTGTTTTTATCTTGCTAATGGAAAATAGGTTAAAGGGTCGGACTGGTTTGCAAGACATTCAGTATTGGAATTGAAACTATTCTTGCAAGATTTGTTCTCAGGAACATAGGTGTGAGCGTCTGGAATGACCTTCCAGAATCGGTCAGAGCGGCTGTAAGTCTGGCATCATTCAAGAGAATGGTTAAATCCCATTCTTTGAAAAGGAAAGAAGTGTGATAAGAGGAAAGGGTATTTATTTAGTTTTATTTATTTATTTATTTATTTTTTTCACCCCACCCCAAGGGGGGGGGGGGTAATGAAGGAATGATATAGCGGATTCATGGTGGTTAGAACTGCGGCCACAATCAGGATTCTTTTGTCTTAAAAGTGGCCGTTAATGGTAAATTGTTTGTTTAATTTATATGTTTTTTGATGAAATTAAAAAGAAATGTCTGTAAAAAAATGTCTGTCTGTAAGATCTTCAAGATCTCTTTTGAATTCTACATGCGATTTGTTTACATTAAAAGCTTTTAAAGTGGGATGATTTTAAATTAGGTTATTTCAGTACTTGTTTGGTTATTGGGGATGTGAAATGTCTCGGTTCCAACGCTGTTTGTAAATAAAATGTGATAAACATTTTACTTTCGCACTTCACGTTTCAGCGCTTGCGCACTTGTTGTATTCTGCCGGAACACGTCGATGTTCAAGCGCCAAGTAGAGGTTACTACTGTTCGGAATAGATGCTGAGGATTGCGCCATCTCCCTCCTCCCCTGTCATTGAGGATCCTTTGTCTTTAGACCCCAAAGTTGACCCTGGATTTTGGACTAAATCCCCCCATCCCCCCCCCCCCCCCCGTTTCTGAGGAGCCTTTGTCTTTGAGACCCCCAGGTTACTTTCAATGATTAGTGGCTAATTTGACTATTCAGAGGAAACATGAAGTAGCTTATTGAGAGGGACCCTCTTCTCTGGGAGGGGGTCTTTGTTTCGATTCGTGGGCGATGACCGCGGACAAAAACAGAAGATGCGACGGTTGAGAAGCAACCTTTGGTTTTCCATTTCGGTCATTTTGCAGTACCGAGGTAAATTATTTTCGTCCCTGTTCGATTTCAGGAAGATTGGAATTAAAAGTATTGGTATAGTCTTGGTAGAAGGGGTCAGTAAGGGATTTGCAGGCAATAGTTGGTGTTTCACCGATTCAGTTCACCATTTCAATAAGTATCAGTTCGAGTTCAGACCCGTTGTATCAGGATGAACTGTTGCTGGGACGGATTCGGCATTGAACGAACCGTTCGTAAATACCTTGTCGTGCATTAAACTATAGCAAAACCGTAGGAAGAACAGTATAAGCGGTTTCCTTATTACAGCACATTCTCTGTCATTTAGGGGAATCGATCGCTAAGAACAAAACAAATGCCCAAGCCCTGGGCATTGGAGTGAGAAAGTATGAATTAAGTTCAAGTGTCGAGAATCTTGCAACAAATGAACACTCCACTAAAGTGGAGAATCGAAGTTTGGAACAAGGTCGATTGACATACCCGGTCAAATGCAACATGTCAGCGTAGTGAATTTTGTCTATATTCACGGTCTTGCTCAATACGAAACTATTTTTCAGACGCCCCATTGGCCTGTTATCAAGCGAAACGCTCACACGATTGGTCTTTCTGCCATTGAAGCCTGTCGGATTCTCGGCGAAACTCTACCAGCCAAACACGAGGTGGAAGACAGTGAAACCGTCTCAGCGATGGCCAGCCTTCGTGTTGCTAATGCTGTGCAGTCGAACGCTGAAAATTTGTAAGTATTCAGGAACGATAAAGGAGACCCCGTAGCCTTTTTGAGGTGTCGTCCCATAGTTTATTATTTATTTCAGGCCTTAATCTTATATTTTCCATTTCACGTTTTTTTTAGTTTTCTGTTTCTCTCCTTCACGCATGGTATATCATGCTGTTAGGGCAGTAACGAATGGGTTGCTTCTTTGACTGAAAATGTCTTCAACATCACTGAAATTCTCGTCGGGTTGTAACAAGACGTTTTCTGAAAATTGCATTTTCGATCTAGCGTCGCTTTCGACAGAAAATAATGAGCGTAGTTAAAGACTACAAGCTTGCCTACGGTCCATTGGGTTCGACTTTAGGTCGGATTCCGGCGAGCGAATCCGGGCAAAATGCCAACTGAGTAGGATGTGAAGCGGGAAGAGCGATTTTGCACATCTCCTTACCCTTCCCGGTTTTTGCCCGATTCCGTATTATTAGCACTTCTGAATTTCGGACAATTATTGCTCCAGCACCAATCATACCTGTTAATTCTTCTTTCAGCCATTTCTGCAATTTAATCTACTTCGGAAATTTTTTACTTGCCGGATTCCGTGAAAAAACCCTTGTCTGGAGAGAAAGGAAAATCAGATTTGATTCAGCATGCCACTGCGAATCAGTTTTTTATTTACGCACTAATTCGTACCCTCCCCCCCCCCCCCCTCCCCCAAGCATATGACAAGGGAGCACAATCTTCGAACTCGACTTATTCTTTGACCCAAAGGGACTTCAAACCAAGTTTGACAGGTGCTCCAGCTCATCTCCATCTAAGTCATCTTGCTACCAGACGGGAGGACAGATAAACTTTACAAAGTCGTAGGCATCCCCGTTTCCGGATCCCAAAAATTTTAGCCTATAGACGGAGAAATAGGCCCAAATATTTGCTTCAGATTATTAGTCAAATCGGCTCAGATAATGCGGTGATTAGTTTTTCTTCAAAGGGTGGAGGCCTTTCATCACCCACCTCTTATGGGCATAGGAGGGTCCCATTTTAGGTAATGACGGAAATTAGCAGCCAATTTTAATTCCAGCTTTTTAATATGGCTTCCCTTTTTAGGAGCACAATGGGTTCTAGAGAACAGTCGGAGGAACCGATGGATCAGGATGAGAAGTGAACTTGTTTGATGGGAACTCGGATGGCGGAAAAGTCTGGAGAAAACGACATATTAGGCACAATGCTCTCCTCTGTTTGGACCGTGTTAGAGTCTTAACTGCACGGCGACACACGGTGTGGAATAGTGGCAGGTCACTGCGTAGCTGATGGCTGTGTAAATACTTGAATTCGGTAAATGCTCCTACTATGCCACTCTTGAAAACGCCACAAAAGGGTGGGGGAGCGAAGCTGTACACTGTAAAAAGTTTCTCCGAGTAAGGATGAAAGTTAACTGCAGTTTTGCTACTGGGATTATTCTTATCTCTGCTGAGATAAGATTAATCCGAATTAGAGATAAGATTATCTTTTTAGAGACAAGATTAATCCCAGTAGCAAATACTACAAGATTTTTTTTACAGTGTAACGGAGGAAAAGTATGTGAGGAATGGTGATGTAGTAAGCGTAGCTAAAATGTGGTCATACTGGGGAGGTATGGAAGTTCGAACGTTTTATTTTTATTTGTGTGGTTTGGGGACAAGCGAGACAGGAGAACTTAACAGCTTTTGTGTCGCTTTTGTTTCTCGCAGCGTCCCAGAGCACAAACTTCAGAGAGAAAATTCGAAAACAAAAATGTAAAACCTTCCTCAAGGTGTTGAATGTGTCTAGAAAGTTCCTGTGAACTTTAATTTAAGGGTTTTATCCTACTGTTCGAACTCTCATAGTGGTATCTAGCGATAGCTCGCCGTCTACTCCATTTTTATATTCTTACTACTAAAGCCATAAGATACGGACGGGACGCTGACTCGATTTTATTGTTTACATCTGGTGTAGTTTTGGTCGATTTGCCGACTGTAGTCCTGGTGCCCCAGAGTAAGCAACTCCTCAAACAGAACAGCTACTTCAATAGTGAATTATGCTTGCCACGAGAACCGCTTGAACCGCCTTGTCTCGGCTGCAGATCCGAATTCTGCTTCGAAAACATGGAAGACTTTAAAAACAATCCTGAGGTACTGCCAAAACTGGCAGCTGACGCACGGAATTACGAGAAAAATTGCACCAATCATTTGATTTCGTGAGTGTGGTAGGTAAAGGACCGCCACGCTTGACAGCAAGAATTTGTTCAAAATCCATCTTGCCTTGAATGCCAATTATCCAGTGAGATTTGTGATAAATTGATCACTTATTGCTTAGACATTGTTATGAACTTTTTTGTCATTGTTGTTACGTTCTACGTTATAGCCTACTTTGTGATAGTTCGGAATTGCCACTCTGTTGATATAACTGGAGCGGTAAAAAGAAATTCCTGGTGATTCCTGGTCACTGAGTTTAGTTCAGGATCCGGTGGGATTGTTTTCAGATGGATACTTGTAAGAAGGATAGTTAGGTTTTATATGCTTTCTTGTTACTTGTTTTGCCAGGTTCGGCTTTAAATTATCAGTTTGTTTATATAATTTATTCAGTCAATGTTCTCCCAATTTTGGCGTGTGCTCGTGTCTAAACATTCCAGAAATATATGTGTTATAATCGTAATTATAGATAGATTGCAGTCATAGGGACGAATAGCTGAAGACTGTAACCAGAAGTGATGTGAAAGTCAAAATTGATAATATGGCTTGTGGGCATAGTTCGTAAATTACTACAATAGTCAGATAGAAGCCAGCTCCAGGAACAGTGATCCCGCCAAAGGCAGATTCGCCTAAGAGGTTTACAACACTATGCCATGGGGTTCGATACATTACGTTATCAGGTAATAACTTTTCTCGAACAGGTATGGAATGTATACCTTCCTATGTCCAACATATTATGATAATGATTTTTTTGGAGGTTGCTACAGTATCGTGTCAGCCTCCAGAGAGGATGATACGAAGCCGTATTGACCTCCGCAAAAGTTCATCCAGCACTTTTCCTCAACTACTAAAATAGAACATGGCCTCCAAAAAATAAATAAATACACTTTTAAAAAATAAAAATAAAAAAACACTAAACAATAGTACAGAAAAAATGTTGAAAAACATTAGGAAAAAAATGTTGCTTTCGTAGCCAACCAACCTGGGCTATAGCTTGTTACAATCACATTCCCACTGAAAGTTCAACTTGTCAACTGAAACACAACTTGCTTCAGTTTATTTTCTTCTACTCTCCAAAAGGCAGCTATTGGGCACTTACAAGTCCTTTTTTAATTGATTTTGCTCTGATTAAACACTCCATCAATAAAAACTTCAGTGTTGCCACTTTTTCTGATGGAACCTGTGACGTCTGGCCGAAAAAAAACTTGATCCTTTTCACCAACTATTAACGAGAAATCTCGCTCTATATCTTCATAATTATACGCCTCAACTCTTATGCTTCATTTTGTTATTACTGGTAAGGAACCGGTAGCAGAGTTCTTGCTCGCTTTATCGAAGAAACGAAAACGTATGACAAATCACAGGATTCTGCAACCAGTGGCAAAACCGATTTAATCTTGATTAAGTCTATCTCACTAAGAGCGTGCCACTAGATGGCATATGCTTCGCCACAAATGTAAAAGATGGTGTTGGATAAGGATTGTATTTTTATAAACAAAAATGCCCGGGTCACAACAGTAGTAACTTTCACATTCCTACAGTATTTCACTAAACAAAAATTCTCCACAAAAGTAGCAAATAAGTAATACCAAAAAAGGTTGAGTAGGCTACTACCTAAACAAAAATTCTGTTCGAGAAAGTTATAATAGTTAACACACATCCATCTCAGTTGATATCGGAAAAACAAGCTCAAAGCACATTTAGAAATATCAACCTGGTTACGTTCGGCGCATTTTTTCATAACCTGCCTCGTCTTCGGCTCGGACAGGTTATTTTTAATGGCCGTCTCGTTGTTATTTTCCCATATCATCTAGATGTCGGAATTTAACCTTTAATATCGTCTCCATCCGCTTTGCTCTTGAGTGCAATATGACGGGGTGACCGTCACCAGGAGGCTGTTTTTTTCGCCCATTTGGTCCACTGTTCCCCACCGCTCCTACACATTGCTACATTGTTTTAAGATGGTCGTGTTGAAATATGTGTAAAGCGCATTTACTTAGGAGCGCTCGGTGAAGTGTCGATGTGTCGCCCTCGAAAGTCCAACAGTAAGTGAGTTGCCAAAACTCTATACGACCAAAAATTCATGACAGGAAAGGTCATGAGTTTCTGATATGACCAAGTCCAAAACACGCCAGTGATCCTCTGGAAGAAGGAGTAAACGTGTCCGTAACGACTCAAACTCAACGACTCAAATCCTGTGTCAAACAATCACGGCGATCTTTGGGAGCAATGTAACTAGTGTTGGGCGATACTCGATATCGGTAATGATATATCGATATCGAATATCGAAACTTAAATATCAATATTGAAAATGGTATTTGCCCATTCATAATTATGGTAGATAATCCAACAAAACCTACATTTATGTATCCGAAACTGGAGCAATATGTTTTCCGCAATTTAGTTCTTGTTTTTACGGAGTTTGAGATGATCCAAGGTGCTATTTAACGACAATTTTATTCTTAAATTTTTGCGAAACTAGACGTACCCTGTAGAGAAACATGGTAAAGAAATGTCGATATCGATTATCGAATATCGAAAGTGAAAATATCGATATATCGAAAAATCCAAATATCGCCCAACACTAGCTGTGACACCGCTTCTTGCTTTCTTCCGCAGGTACCCGGTGATTCTGCAACGGCAGGGAGAGATAGTCATCAAGAGTATACTCTATATGACAAAGTCCAAAACACGACAGTGATTCTCAGGAAGAAGGAGTAAGCGTGTCCGTAGCGACTCAGACTCAATGACTCGAATCCTGAGTCAGCGCAGCTGTGACACCGTTTCTTCCTTTCTTCCGCAGGTACCCGGAGATTCTGCATCGGCAGGGAGAGATAGTCATCAAGAGTATTCGAAGCTTTAATTCATTTCTAAAACGACTCCACGGAGGTGCAGGACGCACAACTTGGGAAAGCCAGTGCAACTGGGCAAATATTTTATTTTGCTGGAGAAGACTAAATGCAATGTAAACAAGTACTGTTTTGTTATCAGGAGGTCTTGCCAATTTTCTTTACTTTCGCTGATCGAACACCCAGCTAGCCATATCCTTTACTACACGCTCGACCATAAAGTAAACTTTCTGGCAGGCTACTACACTAATTAAATGTAATTAGGAAACTCATACCCGATTACAACGATAGTAGCAATGTTTTAAATACAGATATATTTACAGGCTTTAAAATGACTTATTAACAAGAAACAATAGGAAACATGACATTAACAGGCAAAGTGCACTAACAGAGATCTAAAACAAAAATAGGAGCGAGGATATGCGCGGCTACGACAGCATACGTACTACGTAAGGTTGAGATATGCGGCCAGGGTCAGGTATCTCCCAAAGGAGAGAGCGTATATCAGTTGTTTCAGGTAGCCGAAACATCGAAACTGGTCATAACCCAGCTCAGCGTTCCTGAAGCAGAGCCGCAGGACTACATTAACCGCCCTTAGGGCAATAAACGTATGGTTAATAATCGGGGACGAAATAATGCGAGCCCTCTGTCGCTTCTCACAGTCCAGTTCAGAGCTGCCATGCAGTTTAGCTCCTATTAGCCCCCCTCCCCCCCCCCCCCCCCCCCCGTGAACATTATCAAAGTTAAACTCTGCTAGGACGTGTGTGATTTGCACTTTTGCACTACCGTTCAGATAAAAAAAAGAAGAGGTGAAACCTTCTCTTTTCTGTTCATTAGCTTATGGATCTAGTGTATTACCTCTGTTTGATAGATCCTGATTATGATGATAAGGCTACAAACGGAAACGAATCTGCTTGGAGTGCGCTGAACTGGTACAAGGCCAATTACCGCTTCGATTACCCCGCTCAAGTTAGGAACGTGGAACCGGGGTTCCCGAAAGCCGGAAGTCCTCCAAAACTCGGGGAATTTATTGTTGCATTATTTGTCCCCGACACTTAAGATAGGTGCCCACAGAACGCAAATCGCGTTCGCCAAGGCAAATTTGACGTCGCAAGCGGAAAAAATTCGCTCCGCTAGGCAAAAATTTTGTGCCACGCCGTTTCAACTCCAAGTCGAATTATTTCCCCGTCGCCTCAGTTCGCGCTGAGGGAATTCAGGAAATCAACAATCAACCCGGCGAAAGTAGGGAATAAAACTAGATATTGAGTATATAACCATAACGTTGACTTTTCACCCTATTGTCGTTCTATAGTCCTATGTATCATATCCACGTATACATATCTATAGTCCTGGCGAATTCGTTCACGTATTCGCTGCCAGTGGGGTGTACGAAACAAATTCGCTGCGCGAAAAAGCAAAAGTCGTTGGCGGAAAAAATTCGCGTTCTATGGGCACATCTTTAAGCTACGTACACACACAGTCCGGTTTTCCCAGCGGATGCGAATTTCCTCCTTCGTTCCGAGACTGCGACGCATCACACTGTAGCGAACTTCGGATGCGAAATCTTATCAGACTGCATGTGCACGTAACTTCAGGTTTTCCGGTCACCAGAAAACACGAAAGCGACGCAAGGCAGTCCGCTGACGGTCACACTTGGATGCATCAAATTTTAGTCAAAACAACCTAGTCAACTCGGGGAACTGCCAAATACAGATTTGTTGTTTCCGGTTCAAGTCCGGAGAATGAATCCGGAAGAAAATATTGAGGACAGGTCAAAGGTTGCCATCCCCCAAGAAAAGGAACAAGCCCATTTTCCACCAATTAACCCACACTATCCCCGAGGGTAGGAGATTTTTTTTCTTATTTCACTCATCTTGCTCGATGGTATTTCTTCAGTGCTCGCCCAAAGACAGTAATACTATTACCGTCTAGCTCCTTATTTTCTGCAATTCATCTCTTCATAGCGTACACCGAGGAAAACAGCAATTGGCAAATAATCAAGTTATTTGTTTTGCTCAACTCCGTTCAAATGGGCGTCCTTCTTTTTAAGAGAAACATGAAGAGTGGAAACAGCGTTCGTCGCCGGTCGACACAAACTGAACAGCTCTTCAGCTGAAAATTAAATGCTGCATCGGGCTTGTTCTCACACATAGCCTACGATTTAAAAAATCTGAGCAACGGATATTAACTCATTTCCGCTACAATGACCGCCTCGCGAAATAGTTTCACAGGAATCAGCAATGTCAAACAGAACACTGACGGAAACAGGGCAGACGCGAAGTAAATATACAAATATATCGGCTCAGTGTTAAGTACGCCATAAAACTTTTCACACTATACAGCCTCAGCAATTTACACCTATGTACAAAGCTTTTTATTGGTCATTCCACTGCACTTTATCTTGTTTAGAGACAGGTGTGGACCTCTACGTCCCTTGTGCAGGTCTTACACTGTACGTGACAGCACCACTGGAATTTGCACATGCAGCGTTCAGTCCGCCGTTCGAGGGATATCCGGTATCCCCGGTTGCAACATAGCAGGTCGCACCCATCAATTGCTTTGGATGACTAGAAATGGGAAAACAAATTAAAGAGATCGCCAGTCGAGGTCCACGATGGCAACTAGCCTAGACTGAGGATTGTCTCTACCCTCTACCCCAGCTTACAAAGGGCTCACCCCTTCGTCTCATAAGAATTATGTAAAGCTGGCCTCCAAGATATTATTATAGGCGTGTTCTCGCCGTTCCCCGAGGACTCCTCGGGGAATGGATAGGAACGGCGAGAATAGAGGGAGTCAATCCACGTGGACTCAACCTAGGAAAACAACGAGAGCACAGGGAATGCTTCTAAAATGGATTTTGTTCGAAAAAAAAATATGCAGTTGACGAAATTAGTCTGGATCCACTTTATTTTTGGTTTTTATTATTCGGATTCTTTTTAATCAAATTTACATTGCACCAACACCAGCAAAAATTGATTCCCCCCCCCCCCCGAATCTGAAAGGGAGTCCTTTTTGGTGGTGGTGATGATAACCGGAGCGTTCACCGTCCGTCGAGACTTTCGAGAATACGGGGAGTGAGTCCCCGGGACAAACAAAAACGCGGGTACTCCTCAAGTGGAGCTCTCGGGGAACGGCGATAGTACGCCTTATAGCTTATATAACTATGTATTATGAGACCCTCGATTGTTTTGTTAATAAAACTATTCTACTACTAGGCCGAACAGTTCAGCCAGACGCTGACTGTGATCATATGTGTTAATATCCCAATTCCAGAATTCCCAGTCTTGTTCGTCTGTCAACTTAGTGGTGCACGAACAGGTTCGTTCAACTCAGTACTGCACGAGCAGATCACAGTTTTTCTTGCAGGCCTTTTGCTTTGATTCCCAGCATGAGGAAATTGTGTTCAATGATATTCTTACAAGCAATGACCTTGTCTTCGGCCGGTGGAAGCTTTACTAGTGAAAAACCAGGGGAGAGAACCCACAAGCATACGCTAATAATAGCCTAGTTTTTACTCGAAAACGAACACAGAAATATAATCCAAGTCTAATATATTTTACTACCTCCCACTGAAAAATTACGTCAATTACGCTATCTGTTATGACGAATCGCTTAAATCTGTCGACCAGAACTGCTAGTGATTAGTAAACGACGAACTGCGCAAAAATTATGTATGTAACGACTGAGCTTAATTACGGAGGAAATGCATGGGATCGAATGTGAAAGGAGGAGATGGGATCAATTGGCGCTGGTTACTGATAAAAGAAAGGTATAACAATAATATCTTGCGTTTTTGCAGATACCATGGTATCTGATACCACGGTCTAAAGTCCTTTTCGCAGTTGCCGTGGTATCTCATACCACGGTCTAAAGTCGGTTTCGCAGTTACCGTGGCATCTTACCCCACGGTCAAAAGGCATTTTTGCAGTTATCGTGGTATCTGGCCAGTTACTATGGTATCTGATATTATGGTCTATCTGATATTCACATACCACGATCCCGACTGTGGTAACTGATCTGGAATCTGAAAAAGTCATGTCAATTTCATCACCACCAACAGAAGAGCCTAGGATTTTGTCAAATTTGTTGGAAAGAAGTTTGACACCTGTGATCTGAGTGGATATCAGTTTTTCTTTTGATGACTTCTCAAAGCGCAAATTCGGCAATTGTCGTTTTTGCAAAGCAACCGTAGTATGAAATACCACGGTAACTACAAAAATGACAAAATGCAGATCCAGTTATCGTGGTATCAGAAACCATGGTATCTGCAAAAACGCAACTAGTAATAAAATCGCAGGCATTCAGTTCAACATTACAAACATCCTAAGGAAGAAAAACTTGCAACGGTTTCAGTCTTTCACAACTGGTATCAGATACCATGGTATCTGCAAAAACGCAACTAATAATAAAATCGCAGGCATTCAGTTCAACATTAACAAAAATCCTAAGGAAGAAAACTTCAATGGTTTCAATCTTTCACACATTCTCTTTGTTTAATTCCTTAATGAGGTCTAACCTATCTTCAAGGTCAAATAAGAAAAAATAATGCACCATTCTTGTCCCGAGAGATGGCTAATTAGTAATCAGCTAATAAATGGCATGCATTATTACCACTTAAATGAATGCGGGTTAGCGTGATTCCATCACCATCTTGGGCATTAGACATTTACGACGGTATTTGCGAAGGTAGACCCTACTCAATACCATAGGTGGCAATTGGTTGTTTAAATGCACGAGGGTTGGTAGCTCCAAAAAACAAATCATTCGCACGCAATCCAACGCGAAATTGCTCTATCAAGTCTTTTAGTGATATACTGTTCCTGAATATAAACTATTTTATGTGATAGTTCAGGAGTCTTGTCGAACAAGATATCTTAGTAATTCTAATTTTATTGGAACAAGTAAAAAGCAGTAGCGAGAAAACAACGCCAAGTGTAAATTAACGCTGGGTAGGAGATAGACAGTTAGGAATGCAAATCTAATGTTTTGAGGCAAATAATGCAATTTCCTGGCTGTCTCCAAGGAAAATCGCGGTGTTTTTTTTACTAAATTTTACCAACATAGAGCAATGGTACCATGCTAACGTTAACTTTCCTTCCCCCACTTAATTTTTTTTTAAAGTAAAACCAAGAACGGTACGTCTACCTCTCGAATCTGCGCCTCGATGTGCGCTACTACTTCTGCCACGGAAGATGGTAGTTTTCCTACGAGCTCATTCCAACAAGACCAAAGGCTTTGGCAGGATCCCAAACCTGGATATATTTGTTTACCTATCGATGCAATTTGGGTAGCGTCTTAACCCGGTGCTAGCAGTTCGTGCCGTTCGGCCGTTCCTGCCAATTTGATTAGAAAGTTGAAACTGGGTAAAAAGTCATGAATGAGCGAGGAAATGATATCAGTTCTTGTCTAGGATAAATAGTCCCGTCGGAATCCCGGCAGAACCACAAATTTACGGATGAACCTAACTGCCCGACGATTCTGAACAGGGGTCGATTTAAGGTTGAAACCGGTCTGAGAAGGGAAAAATCGGACAGGACCAAACGCGAAACATAACTGAATTTGCCATTATCAAATTATGCAAGTGTTCGGCATTTTTTGGTCCATGATTTTAAAAGATACGAGTGGAATACTGGCCACACGAGTGGAAGATACCCGTCTCACATCAAATTGTAAAACAGGCTGTAACGAACCTAGTTTTCGGCTTCTTCGTAACATTCGACTAAAATTGGTTATTTGAGGGTGAAATTGACAGTAAAAGATACGAGTGGAAATACTGGAAATACGCGTGGAACATCTCCGACCCTCATAAAACTGTAAAGCAGGCTGTAATGAACAGGTTTTCTGCTAGACAGAACAAAGGAGGATTATTGTTCATGTTCTTAAAAGATCCGAGTCGAATAATTGGAAATAGAAGTGGAAGAGATCCTTAGAACTGCAATTCATATCACTGAAACGACCAAAAATCTCTTCGTAACCATGCGACTAGAGACAGGCCATTTGCGGGAAAAATTCACCATTAGGTAACTTCCTTTATGTCCTTCTGGCAATGTCAAAACATACGACTTTCATAGACGAGATCAAAACACACGACTGAGAGTACGACTTCTGAGGCATAGGAGGTGAGTCACACCAAGGGGCGTCACGACTGGGGGGAGGGGGGACGCCTCCCCCCCCCCGAATGTTCTCGGCCAGTCGGTAAAAATAGCCGTGCGTCGCGATTTCTCGTAAAAACAGTCGGTTTCTCGTAAAAATAGTCGTTTTTTCCTTAAAAATAGTAGTATTTCTTAAAACCAGCCGATTTTCGTCAACGCAGTCGTTTTTTCTCAATAATAGTCGTTTTTATCTGCAAAAACAGTCGGTAAAAATGACCAGCCAGTCGGTAAATACCTTGCCCCCCCCACCCCCCAAAAAAAACATTTTGGCTAGTAAAGCCTCTGGTCACACCCACCATGCCCCTCGAACCGCCCCTGGTTCAGCTGTAAATTTGACCATTCGGATATTTCCGGTTTTCACCGGACTTTTGTCAGAACAAGCCATTCCAGCCAAAAACTGGCAGCCCATCACTAAATAAAATATATTGTTTTACCTCGGAGTCGACCCCCACCATCAATTTTGTCGGGTCATTTGGATAGTCCAGAAGTTCGGCCGAAGTATCCATCCGAGCGAAAACCACTTCTAGATTGACGGGTTCTAAGATTTCCCATTCTAACCGGATTCAAGTCAAACTATCCACTCGGGTAAGAAGCAACACACTTTCTCAGCGACACATGACCTATCGCTCTCTAGCCCTCTAATTAACTTTGATCGGACACCACTAACTGTTTTGGTACAAAGCATGTAAACAAACCTGATCGCACTATCTGTCTTCAAAAGAATCTCTGTCCTACCGGTCCCCAAAACAGCGTACAGCAAACAGACGAACCGGCACCATTAAGACGTCATAGTTATGCCTCAGTTTCGTTCTGGATCATAAATTTGAGAAATACCGCGTCGCTGAGCGTTTTTCTTAGTAAGTTAGGAAGGATCTTCTGATGGAAGAATTATTGAACTTGGGATTACCGTATCATTTTGTTTTGTTATTAGTATCTATGTATGAAGTAACGAAGTTTGTGGTAAGGGTGTCTGGGAAGTTTTCATGGATTATATTTTCAATTTTGGGAGTAAAACAAGGGTGTTGTCTGTCTCCGAGGCTGTTTTCCCTGTATATTAATGATTTTCATGATTATCTGGTGGATTCCGGTGCTCCTTTGTTGAGCTTAGATATTTGCCAATTGTGTGCGCTTTTGTTTGCTGATGATATAGTTCTCCGGAAAAATTGCAATTTTTTTTTATAAGACCCAAGAGTACCTTCCAAATAAGCAGTTGAGCCTTAATGTGACTAAGTCGGTGATAATGGCATTTAGGAAAGGTGGAAAAGTCAGGAGAGGGAAAATGTAGAATATAAAGGAGAAGTGTTGAAGACTTAGGAGGAATTTGTGTATTTAGGTGTGAGACTATCTTATAATGGTAAGCTGAGGAAACAAACAGATTTAAGTGGAGGAAAGGGAAACGAGGGGCGTATGCCAGTCTGGTACACTAGCCCTTTTTCAGTCACGGTGCTCAAACGTCTAGTACCATGCCTGAGTGCTAGACGCTTGAGCACTGTACCTTGAAATTCGTGCATGGTGCATGGATTTCAGCATACAGTGCACACATGAAAAAGCACAATTTCTATCGTTACACACTAAATACCGGCTAGACATACCTATGCTCATTTGTGCACTGTATGCTGAATTCCATGCACCATGCATGAATTTCAAGGTACAGTGCTCAAACGTCTAGCACCATGCCTGAAAGCACCGTGACTGAAAAAGGGCTAGCGTACTTAGACTGGCGTATGCCATAGCTGGTAGTGATTTGGCGAAAAAAAAGACATGAGAATGCACAAGCAGTTGTTTTCAACGAAAGTGATCACTGCTATGCATTAGGGCTCCAAAATTTGGGGATTCCAGCAAGGATAGAAATTGGAAGGTATCCAGTTGCAGTATTTCAAGAACAAGACACTGTCTAAGGAACCGGGATCCGTACTTTATGTCCCATGGGCTACGGAGACCAAACCACATTAGCTGCAATTCCGGGATCTGACGTCATTGACTAACGGAAACTTGTATGTACTGGTCCCGTTCCGGTAGTAAGTGGAAATAGCTCACGGAAACTTCATCGCACCAGCTTCTCTTCCGGTAGTCTCACGGAGTTGTGGACTCAGAAGCTAGGGAGCCGGTAGTGTTCCGGTAGTGTCTACGTGGAATATAGAACTCACGGAATAGTTTGGATGAGAGCTAGGATGCCGGGATTTTCACTGACTTAGAGAAAATAACACGGGAATAAATCCACTACCGGAACCATATATTGAGAGCTAAAGAAACCGGTAGCAACAATTATTTGGTTGAAAATGACCAGCTCACGGACACAGATGGCTATTGGCTAGGGTTCCGGTAGTGCCAAAAAAAAAAAAAAAATTGAACTCACGGACCCATGTCAGTGCAGACTAGAGGCGTATTCTCGCCGTTCCCCGAGGACTCCACTTGAGGAGTCCCCGCGTTTTTGTTTGTCCCGGGGACTCACTCCCCGTATTCTCGCGAGTCCCCACGGACGGGGAATGCTCAGACTATCATCACCATCATCAAAAACGACTCCCTTTCAAATTCGGTGGGGAATCAATTTTTGCTGTTGTAGGTGCTATGTAAAATTAATTAAAAAGAATCAGAATAAAGAAAACCAAGAATGAAGTGGATCTAGACTAATTTTTTCAGCTGCATATTCATTTTTCGAACAAAATCCATTTTAGAAGCATTCCCCGTATTCTCGCTGTTTCTGTACGCGGAGTCCGCGTGGAGTGACTCCATCTATTCTCGCCGTTCCCTTCGATTCCCCGAGGAGTCCTCGGGGAACGGCGAGAATACGCCTTAGGAAACCGGAAGTGAATATTTTTAACTCGCGAACCCAACCAGAACCCAACTCCTGCGGGCTAGGGTTTCGGTCAGGTTTCGGTAGTGCCAAAAATTAAAATTACAAACTCATGGAAACGTGTCAATATGGACTTTGAGTCCGGTACAGCTCAGGGAATCCAACTTCCATGAGTTTGTAACTTTAATTTTTGGCACTACCGGAACCCTAGCCCGCAGGAGTTCGGTTCTGTGATTTAAAAATATTCACTTCCGGCACTGACATGGGTTCGCGAGTTAAATTTTTCTTTTTTCTGGCACTATCGGAACCCTAGCCAATAGCCATCTGTGTCCGTGAGCTGGTCATTTTCCACCAAATAATTGTTGCTACAGGTACCTTAGCTTCAATATATGGTTTCCGGTAGTGGATTTTTTCCCATGTTATTTTTTCTAAGTCAGGGAAAATCCCGGCATCCTAGCTCTCATCCAAACTATTCCGAGAGTTCTATATTCCACGTAGACACTACCGGAACATAAGCTCCAATTAGACAGTTTCCGGTATCAACTACCGGCTCCCTAGCTTCTGAGTACACAATTCCGTGAGACTACCGGACGAGAAGCTGGTGCGATGAAGTTTCCGTGAGCTATTTCCACTTACTACCGGAACGGGAGCCAGCACATACAAGTTTCCGTTAGTCAATGACGTCAGATCCCGGAATCGCTGCTCATTTGGGTTGTTTTCCGTGAGAACTACCGGTTCCGTAGCCCGTAGGACAAAAAGTACGGCTCCCGGTTCCCTAGACATTGCCGAGGGTGTTAGGAGCAAGTATAAGAACAAATAGTTTAGTTACTAAAGGGGATTTAGGGTTATCGTCGACAATCGTCGTTCCGTAGTAAAAGATTAGTTAATATGATACATTATTGGAAGATATTTTTAAGTTTGCCTAGAGTGAGGCTCCTGAAAGCGGCATGTTTGGAAATATAGAAAGAACCTAAAACTGACGCGTGGCCGCAACAAATTAAACAAATATTTGAAGATTGTGGTTTAGGTGGCCTGTGGAATGAGGGAGCAGGGCCATCATGTTCATTAGGGGGATAGTGAAAGATAGGCGAAAAGACCAGGAGATTCAATTGTGGGGTACGGGATTCTTCTCCTCTGAAGTGGTACGTCTTGGCAAAGAGGCATGGGGGAGGAACTGTTTTTTAAAGCGGGGCTTTGATCAGAGGAACTAAAATGGATGGTAAATCTGCGGGCGTATTCCCTCCCATTGGGGGTAAGAAGAAAGTTCATAGGAAAAGTTAAGACATGTTCTGGTCCTTACTTTTGCCCTATGTGTGGTTCGCTAGGGGAGAATATTTTGCATTTGGTGGGTAGATGAATTGGGCTAAAAGATTTACGAACACAGATTTTACTGCCTGATAGGATGGGGGAAGAGGATTTCGTTAAGATTATGGGGAAGAAAAATTTTGGAGACCTTCGTCGGCTTGGGAGGTTCATCAAGCAGGCTATGGAGCATCAGGAGCGTTTTTTCGAGTAAGGGTTCCCTTCTTTTGGTGTATATATTCAGTTTTTAAGTGTTATTTTGTTTTCCCGCCATGGCCGGCCATGGGCTTTTCGGGAATAAACTCATTCATTCATTCATTCATGATCCCCATGACCCCATGCTAATTGGATGGTCCTTCAGCCCAAGCTGACTGCGAATCGTATTTGACGGTGCAAAACGGATAAGTCAGCTACATTTCATTAAAGCTATATATCATATTTCATTTCATTTTATCAGAGCTAGATTTCATATTTCATTTCATTTTATTAGAGCTAGATTTTGATAATTTCTGCCTTAAGGGTTTGCTTACAAGTGAGTTCCTTCAAATACAAACAATAATTTTGAGCCAAATATAAATTTTAATGGTCCCGATGAGCTTACCATCATTTTTGCTTCAAGAGTTTTCATTACAGATGAATTTCTAGCGACCTTAAAATGCGAATTATCGCAGCCAAATGCAAAAATAAAATAACTTTTACGTACGATACATTCTAGTGATTTCCAAGGGCCCATGGTCATTCTTATCTCAAGGGGTTTGCTTACAAATGATCACAACAAACCCACGAATTGACGAATACCTACTTCCACCCTTTGGCCCAGCCTTGCAAGTGCCATATGAGCTTCTAGCTCTTGTTTTAATAGTGTATATTATTTAGCAAATAGCCATATAACGGCTCAGAATTAGAGAAAATTTGTTTACCTTATTACAGGGTCGCCCATGAGTCCCGAGGGACCCCGTTCGTATGTCGTATTCGCAGTAGTCCGGCGATCTCTCTAAATAGATTAGATCAGAATCTGTGTGAGGCTTGTACGAAACAGAGCGTGGTACTAGTAGTTTTCGACCGGGTCCTTTGGTTCGAGGTTCCACTTCAGTCGCCCCGTCGAACTTGTCCTTCAGTAGCTCCCCGATCTGAAAAAGTATATAATTCATGTCAGAATACTCTATCTAGATGACCAAGAACAAATAATCAGATAGAACCTCCGTCTTTGGTCCCATGCAGCGAGCGATTATGGGCACTCCGACAAAACTGGACGGAGCTACCCGATGAAAAATTTATCTCAAAATAGTACTATGAAGTAGTACGAAAAAGTAGCATGCAGTACTAATGATGCTACTACATGCTTCTACTTCAAGGCTACCGTGTTACTGCATACTACTATATGCTACTATTAGCAAGACTGGATGCTACTACATAAGACTGGACCAGTCTGAGGCACATTAAATGATAGTATTGTTTGCTATTACCAGGGACCCATAAATTTCCTGCAATGACTCGCCATTCAGGGGGCTTGTCATTTCCTATGCTTCTATGTTGCTATGTTGCCCGAGCCTCACCTAGTTTCCAAAACTTCCGCTTGGGTCAAATCTGCGTTCTTGCTCAGATAAACAAAATTGCCAGCATGCCACCATGTACCTAAGCTAGGACAAAAGATCCAGGATGCTCTTCCATTACAGAGAAACATTCCTAGTTCAGCACAACAGCTGCGAAAAATTTTGTCTATCTGGATAGTCGGGTATTTTATCCCCGTGGGTATTTCTCGAACTATCTGACGCTCGGTCAAGAGCGCATCAGAAATCTCTTATTGACAAGCCCCCTGAATGGCGAGTCATTACATGATATTTATGGGTCCCTGCTATTACGTAGTATTACATGCAACTTTTTCGTACTACTACCATACTACTACGCAGGCTACAATCTTTTCATCGGGTAAAGGTACTGGCTCTAGCTTTGAGTGATATCCGTCTACTTCCGTCTTCGCCGTTGCTCATCGCAGAGCAATAAGTCCAGGAGGCACGCTGACCCGCTCTGGAGGCCTCCAGAGAACCGATCGGCTTTGACTTTGAAAGTTTTTTCTATGCGGCTTCACAGCGATATAGCTATTTGTAGAGGTAACGAAACGTGATGTGCCGCGTAGCTCCTAATCTTTGCTCGTTTGCATCGGGCAAGGTACGGGAAAATATTCGACTCCGCATGGTCATATTACAGAGATAGGGAGACGGAGGTTCTATCTGATATTTGTTTTTGATATGGCCAAATACGCCAGCGAACCTCGGGAAGAAAGAGAAACGTCACCCGGACGAACCCTTCATACTAATTCAGATCCTGCGTAAACCCTCAAACGTTTGTTGGCGAAAGCTGCGGTGACGTTTCTTGCTATTCGATAGGCACACGGCGATTCATCATCGGCACGAACAGTCATCAAGAGTATCATAGAAGCAAGGCAGGTGTAAATAGTCGTTGAGCAGAGGATACGCGAGAGTTGCTTTCCCTGCGAATGCGTGTGTAAATTTTGTGGAGGCCGATAGCCTATTTGTTGCATTATATTATTATTATTACTATATAACTTTTTTCGAACAGATATGTACTGCATATCCTCCTATGACACACGGTCAGTTATTTTACAATAATCTACACACAGAAAGTTCTATAAGTCATATCAGCCTCCAGAGATGATTTCTGTTTCGAAAAAGTTAATACACTAAATACGTAACACTAAATACGTCAACCATTAGTGTTACACTTAAAGAACTTTTTTCGAACAGACATTTACTGCATATCCTCCTATGACACACGGTCAGTTATACTACAATAATCTACACACAGAAAGTTCTATAAGTCATATCAGCCTCCAGAGATGATTTCTGTTTGGAAAAAGTTATAACAGTTAACGCACCTCCATGTCGGTAGATATCGGAATGACAACCTCGATGGCCATTAAAAAAGATCAACCTCGTCTTTGGCTGGGTAGATATTTTTCATAACCTACCTCGCCTTTGGCTCGGATAGGTTGTTTTCAATGACCGTCTCGGCGTTGTTTTCCCATATCAACCTCGATGCCTGAAGTTACCCTTTAAAGGACCCCTCGCACTATTTACTCTACAACTTACAGTATTTTAAAATATTTGAATACTTTAAAACTAGGCTGTTCGTTCAACAAATAACCCACGGTTTTGGCTGTTTCAAGCCTTTTCCGAGACCCGTTGACTTATAGCGAAAGAGGGAAACAATTTACATAACCGGTTTTTCCGATGGAAAAACTTCTCGCCGACAACCGTCGACAGCACGATACAGATCCAAGGTAGCAAAACACGGCAAGTGAGAAAATCAGCGTGGTTTTGTTAGATGGGTTACAATGTACCGTACGAAATTGGGGTCTCCGGGTTTAGAAATATATGGAGTGATTACGGAAGTACGCTGCGTTAGTATTATAGGTAAGACATGTCCTTAAAAAACCCTGTGACGAAGTGTCGATGTGATACTTCGCCTCGTAAAGAAGTATTCGTGAATCGTATGATTTGCTCGATCACTTTTTTTTTTCGACATGACCGAGTACAACTATGCCAGGAACCAATATCTGAGGGTGAGATAAGGACGGGGATGAAGGTTACGCGGGAAGACGAAAGTAAGGGTTGCAAAGGGAGAGTAGATGGAGGATAGTAGCGCGCTCCCACCGGTTGTGCCTTTGTTTGTAGAAGCCATTTTAAGATCTTGTCCCGGATGTGAGGCATTTTAGCGTTTAAAATATATGGTGTGCTATTATGCAGTATTGCAGTATTTTACAGTTAGTTCTACATTCTCATTCCTGATTTAGGCATAGGCGGAAAAAACGATGCGATTCGCCCCCAAAAATATGATTTTGGTATTTGTGGTGCTGTGATTCCTACTGAATCCACTATGAGACTAACCTGTTACTGGATATTAGTCTATTCGATAGTTCTTGCGACCAGAGAAAGCGGACGGATGGCAAGATGACTCCCACAGGTAGTGTTGGGACAAGTACTTTAAATTTGTACAGTATGAAGTACTTCCAAATGTTATACTTATGTATCAAGTATTAAATGTACCTGACAACAAATGTGCTTAAAGTACTTGAATTTTGTACTTAGGAGTGACTTGTACTTAGGAATTACTTCAAGTTCTGCACATTTTAAGTACTGCAAGTCGAGAGAACACAGTCGTTGCAGCAACAGTCTTTGGGATACTGAAACGTCTGTGATGGGATACCTATGACATCGTAAGTTTGTCCGTCCGTCCGTCTACTAGCACGATAATGCTTGAAGGGATTGAGATATTTTGTTCAAACTTGATATTTGAACATCCTTTGGGCCAAAGTACAGGTCAAGTTCGTAGATCGGTTCCGTAGGCTATATCCTCTATATAGGGGTGGGGGAGGGGTTTCAAATTAAGTGGTGAAAAAATATTTTTCAACAGTTTATGGGATAGTCGATTTAAGGGTGAGACACGAAAATTATATTCTCACCGGACAAGTAGCTCCCGCGGAACCCGGCAAAACGGAAAATTTGTTAAAAGTAAAAGTTTTATCTGAAGTTGATTAGGGATGCGATATAGGGGTAAGGAGACATGCTGAATTCGTTTTTGAACTTTATATTCTTGCGGAGTTCGCCGGAAATCGGCCGAAACCGCAGGAAGTTTTAAAACCGAATGTGATGGTTGCTGAGACATGCTGAATCCAGGTCTGAAAATAATTTTGCCAACGGACAAGAAGTGTACCCGGAATCCGGCCAAACCGGAAATTTGGTAAAAATAAAATTTCATTTTTAATTCGATTACAGGTTCGTATTGGGGTAAGAACACTCGATGAACCCATTTCTGAACTTTATTTTCTGGTTACCGAAATTTCATAGAACACGGAAATTTGGTAGACTTGAAAAGTGAAACTTTTAGGTCGTCTATTGTAATTGTTTACTGTCAGTAAGTCTCAACGTAACACAGAGCAAGTTATCCCAACCGTTAGAGCATCAGCCAGCAGATCAGAGGTTCTCGGATCGCCTCTCGTTGTTACGGGCTCTTTTACTCTGTCTGCAATTTGCCCCGAATACAGCTAAAACGAAGAATTTGGTGCAAGTAAAAGACTACAAAAGTAAAAGGTCTGATTGTCTAGATCAATAAGTCCAAAGAATATTCAGTTTTTGTGATCCTATTGGAAACCTTTGGTCTTGTTTATGAGGGCTTTTAACTTTTAGATAAGTGCTACCAAAGAAGCATTTCCACATGCAAATCGATGTAATCTAAGCAGAATGTACTTGATACATACTTGAATTTTCATCGCTACTTGACGACTTCAAGCACGTAGTTATTTTACTTAATTAATAAGTATTAAGTACTCCGAGAAAGTTTTACTTATGTAAAACCCAAGTACTTCGATTTTGTGCTTAAGTGGTACTTGAAGTACTTCCCAACACTGCATAGGTATCAACCACTTCATTGTCGCTAGAGAACCGGTAAATAGAGACTTACCTCTCTAAAAGATGGCATTGCTCTCCAGCAAGTCTTCATCTCGCAAGATCCTGACACGCCATGACACTTGCATTCAATCCGCATGCTCTTTTCAATAATCTAGAAACAAAAAAAGTCAGCGATTCTATCACCTATGTCAGGTGCGGTCCAGGGAATCAAACCTTCATAACTGGTAACAGAATATAGAGAGCCTGATTAACTTTTTTGTGGACTTTGAACTCCAGTGTTTGAACCCACTAGGTGCAAACAAAAAAGATTTTCATGATCTGTTTCAACTAAGAAAAAATCAGCCACCCTTGGCGTTTATTGGTTGTTATGCTTTCTTCCCATTTTTCTACTTTTCAATTTTCCGGAATCCGGTAGCCTAACAGATTTTGGTGAGAGAGTGGGAGCCTCAATCCGGAAACTGATGTTAGACATCACGCGACTTACAAACAGTTTGAACTGTCGGATTTAACTCCAGGGTCCATGAATGCTTACGGAGGGCAAAAGGTTTCAGAATTTTTCGTCTCAACAATCCTGACTGCCTGTTTGACCCAGGAACCAAACTTCAGAGAGGATTGTGTAAAGTTTAAAGGTGCTGGACAAGTTACTCAGCTGGAATTTTTGTCCAGCGATGTTTCTCCTTTTCTTGGCAAGGCCTTGTCAACAGATAAAACAACGACTAGAAGCATCCTACTCTTTTGAGTGTTGACGGTTTTGAGAAAGGCTTGTCTGAAGGAACTGTCCATGTAACGACACGAAGTATTTGAATCCAGACGTTGGAATTCCACGTTTAATTCCATGAAACGCTTTAATTAACAGCCGCGAAGTCCAAGTTCGCAAGAATGACGCATCAGCATTTATTCGCCAGCTGAGACACCAGTTGAGTCAGCTGGAAGATCTTAATACTGTAGCGTCAGCATTTGTTCCTCAACCAAGATATCAGTTTGGAGTCAGCTGAGACATCAGCTGACATTCGCCGGAAAGTTCAACATTGTAGTGCCGTCACTACTGTGTCAGCTGATGGGCCAGCTGACGTTGGTTAGAAGGTTCAGTATTACGGAGTTAGAATTTAGGATGTATATAAGTTAGCAGTCTGAACCATTTACAGTCGATCTTAAGCCAGTCTTAAGTAAGTAGTGATTAAGGATCGTTGGATTATGCCTCCATTATTCAAAACTCAGTTGCGCTACTTTTCCCAAGCCACCCTCGCACAATGAAGCTCCACTCTATTCAGAGATGTCTCACAAAAACTGGATACTCAACCGGTCTGAAGTGGTCTTTCGACCGCGGGCGTTATTTCGCCCTCGATTTCGCCATTTGTCAGAGTAGAGGATATGGTAGTTTTCCCATCGTAGAAGAATGTTCCCATTTCTTGTGTCTGGGAATGAATAGCACGGGTCAGCGCGTAAGGGTCAAACGACCACTGCAAGGGATACCTCGTCTGCAGCTCCAGTCCATATTTTCTGAAACGTAGCGGTAGCAGAAAGAACCAACCCTCTGATAGAGACATGAAGCAACATGACAGCTCACTGAACGGCAAAACAAAGGCGCGGTGGATTCGGCATTACCGTATTATCCGCGACTGATTTGTTCCATTACCGATGCAAGCCCATCAAAGCTAGCTAACGTTATCAGATTAGCCCGCTACGGGGTCTTATCATACCACAGTCGTTCCACGCGACTGGCTTTTCCAAAGCCATTCTTTGACTTGTCAATCACCCCCACCAGCCCGGGTTCAAATAGGGGGAAACCGCTTCCTCTACACTGACAGCCGACTCGGATTCAGATTGGAAAGAGGAAATGAAAACAGTCACAAAAGCAGAAGGACTGCAAAACAAGACATTCCACCAGAACGTCTTGATCGGATTAGGTTTGAAGGAGACCTGTCACCCAGTGACAATGGGTGGTGCGCTGAAGTCTGATCGATTACGATGAAATTAGCCTGGTTCTAAAGTCAGGAGGTTTGGGTGCCAGTTTGAAAACAATCTAGGATTAGACCTGGATTGGCTTTAGTATCAGGTCATCAGGCGCCATGATGCTAGAACAGTGAGACGCGCTTCTATATTGTTTTGCAACCGATTCCATGGTGTCTGATACCGTCGTAAGCCTGCCGATTCTCAACCAATCTTAGCTCGTTTCCCTTCTTTAAAGTGATTCCAGTTTAATTCCTTTCGTAAGGATCAAGTCACTAGCTGTTTCTGAAGTAATGTCTCGTCGGTCTGAAATATAATTTCATCTAGCAATTTAATGCGATTTAGAAACATCATGGATTCGTTTTAGCCTCATGCAGAGATTATGGCGAAGTATCGAAATGTCCATTCGAAAAACCTCATTCCAGTACGCGCATTGCTCACCGTCCAAACCGAAAAATAACCATAAGAAGAACTATGCCAGACGAAAAATGACCAAAGAGCAGGCCAAGCTATAATCCGCGAAATACTAAAATGGTATGAGGCCAGGGGCCGAAGTCTGCCGTCGCTCGGAAAGAGAATTTTAGGAGAGTTAACTTCAAATATGAAATATTGTATTTTTGCTGAGGACTTAAAGCACACCTCGCACTATTTGTTTTTTATGTTCCAATATTCAAAACTACTTGAATACTGTATGAATACTTTTAACGAATAATACTTTTAACGAATTTTTGAATACTTTTAACGAATTATCTACGGCTCTGGCTGTTTTAAGCCTTTTACCAGGCCCACTGACCTCTCGCAAAACTCAGGGAAATTCAGATAACCGGTTTTACGCATCATGAGTATGATACGCGAACACTCGTCAGAAGCACAATGAGCACGGAAAGTAGTGAATCGCGGCAAGTGCAAAGATTAGTTAGGTGTCGTTAGCGGGTTTAGAATGTAACATATGAAATTTGGGTCTCCGGGTTTTAAAATCAATGAATGCAGTTACAGAAGTAGGTTGTATTGGCAGTAGGCTACAGATGGTCTTTTGAACAAACATTTATCTCCTGGACCTGACCACCCGAGGAATCCCCTCCTTAGGGCATGCTGCCACTTGAAACTCTTTGTGGAATTTTTGCTGTCTTTTATCATGGACATTTGTCAGGTTGAAACGTCACCGAAAAATGGTCTCCAGCACGAATGGCCCCATGTGAAAACACACCCAACCAAAAATGTCCAAAAACGTCAACTACAACATCCCCTGTATAAAACGTCTACGTTCATAAATTTCGCCGGTGAAAAAGAATTTTCTTCGCCTTTTCCTGAATGAAGCCCAGTGATGTAGCATTTAATTTTCTAACTGATTAATCTATATGCTATACATTTTTATTTTTTATACATTTATATTTTTTGATATGTTTAACTGATTCATCTTTAAGCTATTCAACCTACAATACTCAATATGACTAAGTCCAAAACACGCCAGTGATTCTCAGGAAGAAGGAGTAAACCCTACAATACTCAATATGACTAAGTCCAAAACACGCCAGTGATTCTCAGGAAGAAGGAGTAAACGTGTCCGCAGCGACTCAAACTCAATGACTCAAATTGACTCAATGTCCGCGCAGCTGTGACACCGTGTCTTCCTTTCTTCCTCAGGTACACGGAGATTCTGCATCGGCAGGGAGAGATAGTCATCAAGAGTATTGCTAATGGTCAGTCAAGACCGGTCTAGGTTGCCAAGATACATTCTGGGTTGTTCTACCTCGACAATGTTACTGAAAACCAAGATTAACTACTTAATTCATGCTATGCTATGGGGCGTTTTTTATCACAAAACGTAAGTATAGGAATATCTATTACTTCGTAAAAGTTGTCCGTCTGTCCGCCTGTAAGCACGATAACTCTCGAAGAGAATGAGATAGTTTGATGAAACTTTCTGTGAGGCCTCTTTGGGTCATGGGAGAGGTCGAGTTCGTAGATGGACTCTGTAGCTCAACATTTAGGGGTGGAGGAGGGGTTTCAGATTAAGGGGCAAACAATTTTTCAAACAGCTAATGAGATAAGAAGAAGACATAAAAGAAGACGTTTTTGTCCTCTTTGTCATCTTGATGGGGATGGCCTGGATCATTTTCTTTTCAGGTGCCAGGAGCTTTCGCACTTAAGGGGTTCACTGTTTTCTCAGAATGGTGGGCAGCTTCTTGGTATCTTACGTTCTACGTCACCAAGAGTGACTGTTTCTTTGGTAATTTTGTGCAAAAAGCACTCAAGTTGGGAAGTGCTGTTTCTTAGTTTGTTATTTTGTTAAGTTTCCTACGAGTTTTTTGTTTAACCTGTATATGGCCTTTGGGTTTTTCAATACGGATATATATATGAAAACCATTTTTCGCCCGGAATTCGGCCAAAGCCGGAAAGTTTGTTAAAAGTAAAAGTTTTATATAAAGTTGATTAGATGTTTGATTTATGGGTAAGAAGACATGTTGAACATTTATATGAAAATCATTTTCTTTTCGGACAAGTAGTTCGCCCGGAATCCGTCCGAACCCGGAAAATTTGTTAAAAGTAAAATTTTTATCTGAAGTTGATAGATATTCAATTTAGGGGTAAGAAGACATGTTGAATCCGCTTTTGACAATCATTTTCTACCCGGACATATAGTTCGCCCGGAATCCGGCTGAAACGGGAAAATAGTTAAAAGTGAAAGTTTTATCTGAAATTGATTAGATGTTCGATATAGGGGTAAGGTGATACGCTGAATTAGTTTTTGAGCTTTAGCTTTTGCCGGACAAGTAGTTCGCCCCGAATCCGGTCGAAACCGGAGATTTGGCTGAAGTAAGGTGGGAAGATTTGATCTATTATCCTAGATCAATAGCCTAGGGGTAAATACACAGATGGTGAATCCATATCTGAACTTGTTTTCTCAGATGATTAGCCATTGACCTTCTTCTGTTTCTAAATCTTAACAGTAGAAATTTTCAAGGAGTCTGGCGAAGACCGGATATCTACAAGACCAAATTGTCTGGATCAAATATTAAATTTTTGGGATCCCATCGAAACCTTTGGTCTTGTTATTACGCGCAATGTCTGTCGTATATATGATTAATATGAGACATACGGTATTTTTCTCAGGAACGTTTCGCAGCTAAAACAATTTTCCGTCGTTTTATCGGGTGGTTCCCAAAATCACCACGATCTTTTTGCCCACTCTCAGAATGCCCATGATCGAAATGCCCACGGTTCGAAATGCCGACGACTCAAATGCCCACAAACTGAGGTCAAAGACCCCAAATCGAAATCGTCCGAAATTTCGACGGCTGAAGAGTTCAAAATGCCAACAGGAGAGGCTAAAATCGTGCAGGTTCAAAACGCCGACGCCTCGAACGGTCCACATGGAAAGCCAAAATGTCCTGAGACAACGGACAACGAAATTGCATGGGGCAAGATTACCACGGAAACGGTACTGAATAAATTATTTTATTGTTTACTAATCAGTTCAGAATTGTTTGCGTTAAAGTCCGGAAGAAATGTCATACAAAATTGTTCCACACAGAAAGCGAAGTAAGCCAATCCAAATCCTCCATTCAAATTTGCACCACAAAGATAAGGCTTGTTCTGAATTAAAAATAACAGGTTTAAGATCGCGGTTGGGATTCAGTTTTTCTTCAGAATTCGGCAGAGTATTTAAGTATTATCCTTTAACTGAGATTATACCAGTTCAACATGCGTCATTCTGAATCTACTCCTTCCGTTTCTCCTTCAACGCTAATTCCAGCTTACTCCGGACTGAACACCTCAAATTCAGTCCTGGTCATGCTGAACCGTGGGCATTTTGAGCCGTGAGCATCTTGAGTCGTAGGCATTTTGAGTTGTGGGCATTTATAGTGGGCATTGTGGTGTTATGAAAACTAAATTTTTGAATAATATCAAAATTTTTACTATTTAGAGAATTATGATGAGAGATGGCCTAGCGAATCATGTTTGCCACAGCATGGAAGCGTTAGCACTAGTGCGGGATTATTATCGTGCATAGACATAGCCAGAGCCAATCAAAAGAATAACACTCGGATGGTTTTTTTTTACCACATATTACCAATTTACCATGGAAAGGTAAATATACTTGTCATCTTTGTCGCCATACACCATCGACTAGAATCTGGAACGGTGCAGGAGGAACGGGTGCAGAAGGAATCAATCACGTGCATGATCCCTGTTCTATGGCTGTCGTATTCCTTCTTTTAGTCGACTTAGCCCCCGCACGGGGGCTGCGGGGGCTAAATCGACTACCGTGCTCGAATCCGATCCGGACCCTAAAATACGTCATCTAGGGCACACGGTCTCTCTACTTTCCAAGTTTCATTCACATCACTCCGCTCGTTTGACCCCTATGCGAGCCACAAAATTTCCCCCTCCAACTCCCCCACTGTGGCCGAATACGACCAGGACACATACATTTCGCATCTCTGACATCTTCTCTTCTCGTCCTTCGGGATATCAGGAAATTTCCGGTTTCCGCTTCATCCTTCTCCTATCGTGGCCGGATCCGGTCCGGTCGCCAAATAACAAACTAGGCCGCATAAACTCGATACTGTCTAGCTTGCATCCCACTAGGCCAATTCCTTTGGTTTTTGTGCATGTCACAAAGTTTCCGCCCCCCCCCACCCCTCCAACTCCCTCAACCATTGCAGCATTTGGTATGGAGACAGGTTTTGCATATCCAGGTCATTAGTTCTTGTCACCCATAACGTTTCACTCGAATCTGACCACCCGTTCGCAAACTACTGGAAGTCAGTAAGTTTATTACTACTGTGTCACAGGAGCAACCCAGAAAACTAGTACTTGCCTTTCGTGTACTCAGTTCACGACTTGATCAAATTTAGCAACCAAAAACCCCTCTGGACAATCACTCAAAAAATAAACCATGCCTTCAATCTATATTTACGTCTTCCGACCTGCGTTTTCGTAACTTTCGCTGTGAATATTTTGTCATAACTGTCCATGATTACCCTTCATCTTCCAAATGCAATTATGTAAATTACAGACGAGCAGTTGATTCCTAGCCGTAGCTCCCGGGCTAAGGATTCTGACTTCTGACCTACGGTGGATGTACAGGCGCAGATGAAACTGTTTGTAAGAAGAGGAACGAAGAGATGAAAAGGGGGAACTTTTAAAGTGTAGCAGGCAAACAAGATATCGTTTCTCAGTCTCAATCCGAGCGGCGAAGTGGAATGGTAAATCGACAGAAACTATATACTTCAAATGGCTAGTAACAAAAGACAGCAGCACTTTCAGACCCGTGGGAAAGAGGATCCTTGGAAAATGTTACTTTACGTCGGTAAATGTAGTTGTATATTGGTCGAAGGAGATATTTTGACTACAGGGCGATGCCGCACAACTTCAGCACATTTACATTTCAGTCTACTTTCAAAGTGAGTGTAGGGCCTGTCTGTTTGCCAGCTAGAACGGAACTTTCCACTCGTAAGCAGAAATGTGGTTTGAAGAAACGGAAGTTTAACTACATAACCTGGGACAGTCATCTCTGAAACAACCAAACAGACCATAGAACTCAACTCAACTTCACACATTGTACATTCTGGGTCGGAAACATGCGAAGACCAAGCTTTTTGGCCCTAGACAAGAGTTCTATGAAGCTTTCAAAAATACATCAATCCGGCCTCAAGAAATGAAAAAATATCTACAGGGCGCAGCGAGTTGATATTTCTAAATGGACGCCGAGCTTGTGATTCCGATTTCAACTGAGATGGAGGTGGAGGTTACTGTTATAACTTTTTCGAACAGAACCGTTAATGATTAACCATTAACCATGCACATCATCGTCCCACAGGTTATATTACGATGATCGTCACACACACAGTTAGAGGTGGATATGACTTGATATCAACCTCTCTAGAGGTAGGTATGACTTTCTGTGTGACGATTATCGTAATATAACAGACCATGGGTCATATCCGCCCTCCTAGGACGTTTTACTGGGGATATTTTTATCGATGATTTTTCACGGCTAAGCCGTTACTATGATCGTCACCAATTTTGCCCGCGCTCTTTTCTCTTCGCCCAGCTCTTCTCAACTGGATAAAAACCCTATGAAACAGATTCGAAAACTTCTGTCAAGTGCAATGACAGAATGAAAAAATAATATATGTCGGCGGCAGCGTCTGCTTTTTTTTTAGCGGCACCAGAAAACGGCGGCTCCTTCGCGCCACGAAGGCGCGTTCACAAACATCCATTCGACACGGAGGACTTAGCAAGCTCCACTTATGCTTGAATTACGAATACCTTTCATAAGCGGGCCTATATAATTTGAATCAATCAGATAACGCTGATCCAATTTTCTGAATCCGAGAATGGGCTCAACCTCCCCAATCTTTGATGGATAAACCCAGAGGTCGACACACCAAATCAAGGAATCGTATGAATGAATTAGCAGCACATAAACATCGTCCCATCATAAATCCAAAATGGAGACGGCAATCAAAGCCAGGGAAGAATTTGAATAAAATCCCAGAAAAACTAAAATCACAAATGGAAGCCAAATGAATGGCAGCCCATGAGTGATATATTGCCGGTTCACGCCGTGATCCTGGCGCTTTTATTGGGCAGTCAGAAGAGGGCGTAAAGTCCTATCAGGAATTTAATTTAGTCTCTATACTCGCGAGTACGAGCACACCAGGGGGCTAGGTAGCAACCAGATAAATTTGCGTCAAACTCAGCATGCGTGGCAGGGTGCAACCCTTCGGTTGCAACAGATAGCTCTTCATCATCAACTTACTACTAAGCGAAGAATATATTCATTTGACAATGCCTAATTAGAACTGAATAACCATGAGAGTAGACTCTCAGATGAACCCACTCCAAACCACCAACGTAGTTGGAGGAATCTATAACTTAAATATGCAAGAATTCGCCACTGGACGTTCAGAGGAGCGATCTGGAGGTTGTCACCATAATACAACGATATAGTTCTGGGAAACATACTATTAAAGAAAATTTCATGATCAAATTTGTGCTCTTTTCTCAGTAACTTGTGTTGCCATCCGTACATCTAGTACTGTGGTTTGCCTGTTACACACTCTGAAAACCGATAGGAAGTAGAATAGACTGGTGTTAAGGAAGAGGAAAATAGAAAAGGGGTCATGCCCTTCGTCATATTTCGATACGGTAAAAGCCACAATAGTGGTGGCTTCCGCACAGTCAAGCCAAACCTTCCATATTTCCATTCTGTAGAGGCTAATGGCCTATTTTCTGCATTAGATTATTATTATTTTATTTTCATGATAATGATTATAGGTAATATTGTTATTCTTCGACATTTCCTAAAAGTCCTCTTCAGATATCTTGTGCCTCCCAATCACAACTGTCAATCATCTTTCTTTTTATCTTACCCCAGTCATTTGCATGTTTATATATATATATCTGTATCGAAAAAAAAAGAGCACAGGATAAACAAACAAGAGCTAGTAGCTCATATAGCACTTGTAAGGCTGGGTAGGGGACAAATGCAGGAATTTGCCAATTCGTAGGTTTGTTGTGATCATTTGTAAGCAAAACCCTTGAGATAAAAAAAAATGTACACTATATGCTATATACTATACTACATAAGAAAATCTGTCAAAGAAACATCTTGCAGTAACTGGGATTAACCTTGTCTCTAAAAAGACAATCTTATCTCTAATTCGGATTAATCTTATCTCAGTGAGATCTCAGTGAGATAAGATTAATCCCAGTAGCAAATACTGCAGTTAACTTTAATCCTTACTCGGAGAAGCTTTTTACAGTGAAGAATGGTCGTGGAACCTTGGAAATCACGAGAATGTATCGTTTGATAAAAAAAAAATAGTTTATTTTTGCACTTGGCTGTGATGGTGCGCACTTTAAGGGAGCTAGAAATTCATCTCTAACCAAAACCATCGAGGCAAAAATGATCCTGGCCCTTTAGAATCATGAATATATATGGTTTGGTCAAAAGTATTTTTTTTTTACTTTTCGGTCACTTTAAGGGTGCTAAAATTAATTTCTAAGCTAAAACCCTTGAAGCAAAAATTATCATGGGCTCATGGGGATCACGAAAATGTATATTTTGCTTTAAAATTTTTTTTTGTACTTTGCGGTTAAGATGAGTACTTTAAGATATGGTCGGATTTGGGAATGACAATTTCCAAGCCAATCTTGTCGAGTCTCTATTGTTCAAGCCAATTTTCGTCGTCCTAGCACATCTGGAAGCAGGCTACCTTAAATCGCGACCAGCGGAATTCCCCCCCCCCCCCCTCCGACTCCCCCAGAGTGCCCGAATTCAGTCCGGTTCTGTCACTGATGTATCTAGGGCTTGTGCTTGTTCTTCCCAACAAGTGTCATCCGAATCGTTACACTCCAAGCGTGTCATAAACTTTCCGATCCCCCCCCCCCGACTCCTCCCACATTGATCGGATCCTGGCCGCGATTGAAATGGGACATCTGAGACACAAGGTCTTTCCGACTATTAAGTTTCATTAAGATCCCATCACCCGTCCAGAAGTTGGACATACCTGAGATTCCGGATTCCCCCTACGATGGTCAAATCTGACAAATGACTGTTCTTACACTAAAACTGTCGAGTCCCTGATATGCCTGCCAAGTTTCATCGTCCTAGCACATTACCGGGATTTCGGAACCCTCCATCTAAATCTCTCCACAGTTCCCGGATCCGGTCTGGTCTTGTCAACTATGTATCTAGGGCTTGTGCTTGTCCTTCCCACCAAGTTTCATCCCGATCCGTCCACTCTGCACATGTCACACAATTTCCGCTCCCCCTCCAACTCCAAACAAAGTCACCGGATCCGTTCCGGACTTGAAGTGTATCATCTGAGACACGAGTTCTTTCCAAATATCAAGTTTCATATATTCCGGATCCCCCCTCCCTCCCCCCACGGTGGTCGGACGAGGGAAGTGACTATTTCCAATGTAGTTTGGTCGGGCCCCGAATATGCCTGCCAAGTTTCATAGTCCTAGCACGTCCTTTGTACCCTAACTCTCGATTACCGGACTGGCCGACCGACCTACCGACAGACAGACAGACCACTTGGTCGGAAGGCAAGTGCCATAAAAACTCGTATAGAAAACTACAAACTAAGAAACAACGCTTCTCAACTAGAGTGCTTTACGCACAAAACTACCAAAGGAAATAATCATTTTTGGGGACATAGATCGTAAGATACCAACAAGCTGACCACCGTTCCCAGAAAAAATAAGCCCCTCAAATGCGAACGCTCCTGGCACTTGGAAAGAACATGATCCAGACCATCCCCATCAACATGGAAAGACCACAAATACGTACTCCATCCGGAATCTTCCGAAAATTCCATGAATTACCACCAAATAGCGGTGTTGCCTCGATGACACCTTTCAGATTCCGAAACCTGGGGTGTCCAACACCCCTGACTTCCAGACGTTTTGGCCCGGCTTCATCTTCCGGATCCATCTCGACGAAAACGGATGTCTGGAATCCAGAAAACTCTGGAAGACGAGGCCGACTTTGGTCTTCATAGAGGTATTACAAGAATGGACAGAATTTTGGACCAATGTGAATAAGGAACGAATGAATAAAGAAGAGAAAATGATTTTGCGTTTCCTTCTCGGGTTTTCAAGGTAGAATAAGAAAATCCCGTTATACGACTTTGCATGTTAACCCTTCGGGTGACCAGTTACAATCAGCACACTTACATACACAGTCACAGTCCATATTGAGATCTCGTTAAATTTTGTCCGAAAAGAAAGAATTCCACTCACAAAGACTTCGAAGCGAAACCCAATGGAGCGGGCATGCCTTTTTCTGTGGTAATTTTCACGTCAAATGAGACGGGTCTATTAAACAAAAGTGTGGGTTGCACGGTTGGCAAGATGAATAGCATCATAGCTCATGATACCCCGCCTATCAAAAAATGGAAATAGCACCAATCAAAAAAGAAATCTAATTACCAAGTGGATGGCGCGAGAATGATATGGATCTTCTAGGGTTTGTTGCAGAGACCTCAACATGGACTGCTTCAGGGAGATCCGAGATCGTGACAAAGCAAGTCAAATCTATTATCTGAAGTTCCATGCATCCGTTATTCTTGACCACATTCGGCTGGATTCCAAACAGAGTAGGATACGAAACTCGAACGCAAATCTCCAGAAGGGCTTAAAGCGGACCAAAAAAAATGGTGTTTCTACCACACACACAATGATAACCATCCCTACTGCCACTATGAATGTTCAAAACCATAAAAAACACCGTCAAACAATGAGCAAATTAAAAAAACACACCAAATTTCCTAGGTTTGAAATAATTGGGTCTGGACTAAATCTCAGCCGATTATCCGAGACAGCCATTATGGCACAAGGATCAAAATAAAATGTCCATCTAAAGCTCCGACTATTTATTACAAATACAAATAAATTGAAAAACCAAGACCAGTGTGGCACTCCTGAAGACATAAAAAAACAATCAATCAAGTCTTCTAACTCATTAATAATCAAAATGGAAAATTTCGTCATCTGGAAAAGAAGACGTTCTGCGTGGGTTTTTTCTCGAGCCAAAACAGCAACCCAGCAATCAAGTTCAAATCTAAATAAACTGGTGGCTTGCGAGCAGTAAGAGAAGGTAAACAGAATGCTTTGATTAGGTCGTTAAATTGTACTTGCGAATCCGACTACTGGATGACATGACATCCGCAGTGCAGTCTTGGGTAGCGTAGCGGAATTTGTAGTCGATGTGGTCCCGGAAGCGCAGAATTTCACTCTGTTACGGCAACCTTTTAGAAGTCCAAAAAATCGGAGTTCTGCTCGCTAACAACGTTGCTAAAACAAGGCTCCGAACATCGAAATGTTTCAACGAAGAAGGAGAATGATAATATCAGAACAGGACTGCCTTTCTATCAACTCATGAGGAAGAAGAAGAAGAGAATTATAACAGTGGTCGTGCCTTTTCGTCGTTCTTCGTCTGCATCCGTAGCCGCTGACTTCAAACCAAGTTCGATGCGAAATTAAGGAGCGACTATTCGTTAGAGTTCAGTGCTTAAAGTACACAAGAGAATCCATTTTTTTAGATGCGGCTGAGCGGTTCAAGGTCCGGTTGCAAACTTCGTGCTCGATGAGAATCAATCTTCCTGGTTTTCGTTAAAATCTAGATACTGACATCCCAACAGTCGCCGTAATGTTCACAAGATTTTAAAGAACAGGTATAGGTCAATGGATTTTAGCGGGGACAACAAAGGATAGCGGTTTCGCAGCCTGAAAGACACAAATGCTCCCGGGGCGGGATTTGATCACCCAGGGGCTTTTGAACATAGTTCGAAAACCACTACAATCGCCAGATGGAAGCGAATATTTGTTCTCCCCGTAATACCGTACGAAATGTTCTTGTAACAATAAAGATGGATTAATTGATTTGGAAGCGGGTTACAGGACCAGTGATACCGCTCGAGGCAAGTTTGTCTAAACAGTTTAATTCCCCACCGTTTAAACACTTCATAGATTTAGATCTTCATTATCTCTGCAGTCCTGTACCTGGCGTGTATTACAGCCTGCTACCAGGAGTAGCTACGGTTTGTATGTGGCTGATCGCAAAACCCGGAGTGTGGTAACTAGGGTCCTCACTTGAAAACAAAAACATTTGAAATGAATTTTATTTGCTTTTTTACTTAAATTGCCGAGTTGCCTGAAATATGTCACTATTCAATTTGTGTCTTTTTCTAGTCTTATGACTACGAAACAACTACACCAACTAACTTGACCCCCATAGCGAACATCGAATCAACTGCTGATAAAACTTTAACTTTCAACAAATTTTCCGGTTTCAGCCGGATTCCGGGCGAACTATATCCCTCTCTAGTCTTAAATCTTTCGGTTTGGATACTAAATGCCTCCTCTGTTATTTTAAAACTTATATCCGTCCTCATTTAGGATATGCTTCACGGGTTTGGCATTCTTCTCTTTTTGCAGAGCTCTCTGATCGCCTGGAAAATGTCCAAAAGAGAGCAGTGAGAATCATTCTGGGTGATCATAATAAGAGACTCTCATTAAACTGGACCTTCCGAAATTAACTCACCGCAAAAATACTCTTAAAAAAATTTTTGGAGCAAAGATAATGTGTTGTCCCCAGCTGGCCCATTTATTCCCCCCTCCCCTCCCGTCTTCTGTGCCTCGGTCCGAGAGGAATACTGGCAATCAGTTTTCTCCATATCCTGCTAATTGTTCTGCCCATTTTTTACGTAGTTTCATCCCATCATTTATTTCTGGTCATATCTTGTAAGTGTATTAGTTAATTTGTTTCGGGTCTGTGTATTTCGTAAATATTGTACGCCACTTCTAGCTGTAAGCTATTTGGATAATAAGCTTGATTGATCGATTGAAAAAAAAAATATGTCCGGTAGAAAATGATTGTCAAAAGCGGGTCCAGTATGTCTTCTTACCCCTAAATCAAATATCTAAAACTTTAAATAAAACTTTTACTCTTGACAAACTTTCCGGTTTTGGCCAGATTCCGGGCGAACTATTTGTCCGACGAGAAAATGTTTGCCAAAAGCGGGCTCAGCATGTCTTTTTACCCATAAATCGAACATCTAATCAACTTTAAATAAAACTTGTATTTTTAACAAACTTTCCGGTTTTGGCCGGATTCCAGGCGAACCACTTGTCCGGCGAGATTCGTGTTCAGCATGTCTCCTTACCTCTGAATCGACTATCTCATTAGCTGCTAAAAAAAATTGTTCGCCCCTTAATTTGAACCCCACCCCTAAATATTGAGCTACAGAGACCATCTACGAACTTGACCTCTCCCTTGATCCAAAGGGTACTCACACCAAGTTTCATCAAAATATCTCATTCCCTTCGAGAGTTATCGTGCTCACAGACTGACAGACAGACGGACAACTTTTACGAAGTCATAGGTATCCCTCCACTTACGTTTTGGGATCCCACAAATTTTATCTGTCGTCTGAAGCCGCTGTTTGCGCGCGCATTTCGGTACCGTGTGAACAAGCTATCAAATTTGAGAAACAACTGTAGAGGTGATTTTCAATTTTGTGGCTCGAAATTCAACGGGGAGTTCCTATATAGCGGTAAATTCATGTTTAGTTAATGTAGCGAGCTATTTTGCGGGAAGATCGACAACGAACCGAGGATTCTTCTGGTACAAAAGTGACGATTTGAGATTTAATTTTTATGTTCATGGGTCTGAAAATACCGCCAAAAAAAGACAAAACAGCATTTCCGCGAGTTGGAATGTTTCACACACACTTCTGTTTCCCTACGAACATTTAGAAATGTGCCGGGTACAACAATTTCTCGGAAAAATGCCTTATGTCAGTGGTAGCAGCGTCGCCAACTAAACAAAACAAAAAATGTTAGTAAAAATTGTTACAATGTTGAGCAGTAAGCTGGCTTTTTGGATTTATTGGTTTACAAACAAACCACCTTTTTCTTAGTATTTCTCTAGTATGCGTCTTTTCTCTATGAAAAAGTATCATGTTCCAGAATCTGTAATTTCGGGATTGTCCAATCTACGTTTTAGGACAAAAAATTAGATTTTTATTTTGCAGATTTACTTATATACGAACCATATTTTCCTTGACCATGTATTTGACATGATACGGTATTGTCCTAAAATCTGCAATTTAGAATTTCGAAAATGTCCAATCTAAGGTGGTGTTTCTAAAAATGGTGTAACCAAGCAGATCCAAGCAAGCATACATCTGTGTACCCCATCCCGAAGTATTATACCCTACCTTGTGTAAATTCGATCAGACCACTACGAGCTCATGTTTAAACAATACACAAATCAATCGCTATAAGGACTCCCCTATACTTTGCACTTATATAGTCTAAAAGAAAGTCACTATCCGCGTGTCAAAGAGATTTATACTGGCTTCAAACCTGACAACCGTACGCCTGCAGATCAAATCTGCTTTGCCTGTACTTTTTGTTTAGGCGATAAATTAGCTTTACAAGCAAGCAATTAACTGTCCATTCACCATAGATCTTCGTTGTACATTCAAAACCCTCCCGCCGGGCACACATAAATCTTGACACATCCTACCCCTTCAGAACTCAAGATAGGGTAGCGTGCCTTAAACGCTTCCTCTCCTTACCCAACCTTCCCAGAACCTGATCAGTTTGAGCTTGGTATCAGCAAGAACAATTAAGCCTTTGAGGAGGACAGATATCATCTGCCGAATAATCCTGCGTCTAAGAACCATCGGCGATCTGTGAGTCACAAGCGGACAGAGTAACGGGTAGTAAACCAGAGCTACTACGATTCTTGCTACTACGAGGTATAAAACCTTCGGAAGTCCGTCGAAGCAGGGACCCATAAATTTCCTGTAATGACTCGCCATTCAGGGGGCTTGTCATTTCCTATGCTTCTATGTTGCTATGTTGCCCGAGCCTCACCTAGTTTCCCAAAATTCCGCTTGGCTCGAATCGGCATTCTTGCTCAGATAGACAAAATTTGTTGGAACTATTCAGCATGCCACCAGGTACATAAGCCAGGACAAAAGATCCAGGATACTCTTCAAATTACAGAGAAATATTCCTAGTTCAGCACAACAGCTGCGAAAAATTTATTCTATTTGGATAGTCGGGTGTTTTATCCCCGTGGGTATTTCTTGAACTATCTGACGCTCGGTCAAGAGCGCATCAGAAATCTCTTATTGGCAAGCCCCCTGTATGGCGATTCATCACAGGAAATTTATGGGTCCCTGCTACTACGGGGTATAAAACCTTCGGAAGTCGGTCGAAGTGAAACCGACAACTACCAACTATCTGCTTAAGAAATACGGTGTGCTCCTTCATTTATCAAGACAGGTATTCTGATTACGCTAACCCCCGAAGAAAGCTCCTAATCTTCGTTGACCTTCTGAGGGTCTTGAAGTCTTTTCATCGTTCTAACTGACGCCACTCATCACTAGGGTTTCCAAACTTACTAAAAGGAGCAATTGTGGCCAAAGATGGTCTATAACTTAGTTCTACTCAGAAGTTAGGTACAGCCTTTTCCTCTAGCTATTTGTGTATTTATTCATTGTTTCTAGAAGGCAAATATATAATAATTGCGGTAGCTTACAGTTAAGATTATCTAGACTGGGCCTAACCCAGCCTAACTTCTGAATAAGTAAAATGAACAGTTATCATCAAGGTCTCGTCTCTGATAATAACTGCTATGGCTATTGTATTGACTGATGTGACAACGTGTACTTTCGAGTCCTAACCTCTTCGGATATTATTTTATTTCCTAGCCTAGATTGTCTTGATACTACAAGTCGCCTAGTCTAGTCTGGGCAGCACTGTCAGACCATGCACATGTTAACCTTAACGGACACGTCGTACTTATGGTACTAGATCATTTTACTTCAGATTCTATCCATTCTCGTTCCCGAGATTCCTATCTTCTCTATCGGCAGTATGCAGATTATCAAGCTTGCCACGTTTGTTCTCTTTACGTGACGGTTCAGGCTCCCGGTCACTGTTTCCGAGAGGCTTATTGGTCAGCAGACCGGCTGTGCAAATTTGCCACGGTTCTTGTCCAAAGAAAGGGACATGGAGAGAGGCTAAAAACAGCCGAAATTTTTTGTAATTTGCTGTGAGAAGAGTTAAGCTTTGAATTGTCAACTACCTCAGAACATCTTAGCAGAAACAATGTGTAGTGGGAGGTGTCCTTTAAGCTACATGAATTGTCATCCTCTTAAGGGTGGAACGGCGTTGAGTTCCACTTCGTGTAGATCTCTTTCTGCCTTCTCGGTTGTTCGTCTATGGTTACTTTCGCTGTGGTTTTGCTTAGCAGATTCCGTGCTTGCTCCACTAGCATCTCGACCAAAATCTTGATTACTTTAAGTTCTGTTTGGGTAGAGAGTTCAGCGTAAGTAAAAGTTATTTATAGCAAATTTATAGTAAGTCGGAAAAACCTGGTGACGGAGCGACGTCAATCAGGAACAGAGCTGCTGTAACACCGACCGTATCCAACACGCGATTAACCGAAAACGACTAGGAAAGAGATACAAAAAAAGTGTCTGCTATGCGGACATAGACTGCAATGGAATGAAGACCTACTGAATGAAATGACGCTGATTATAGCAGGCAAAAGGAATTCATCGTAATTGAACAAAATTAAGCACTAGCTGTTTCCTTCCTACTTCATTATCATATTATAAGTTCAAAAATAACGCTCCCCCCTTTTACTATATAGTGTGGACTTAAAACCGGTTTTCCCAGCTTATGGCTATGCAGATATGGGTGCAAAGCAACAACTGACGCTGGCTAGAGCCGTACTTGTAAGAAAATACAGCATTTGGTACCTTTTCTTCGCCAATACTATAAAATATCTTCCTTGTTTACAATCCTAAAACAAAATAAGACCAAACTTATTTGGGAGAAAAAACTGATTTAAACTAAGACTGGGGCAAAACGGCCAAGTCTGTTCTCCAAAATACGGCTCAGAAGGTAAGTGTCAGAAAAAACTAATGATGACTATATAGTGTGCATTAGGAAAGTGTCATACTTACAAGAAATGTAGCACCGGGGTGATGTTTTCCCTCATTGACAGTCATTATCCAACCCCTTTTATCTATTTTTCGAAGTGCAGATTCTAGCAAATGCATATATCTCATTTTGATGAGTTAACCATAGGAATTGCTGGGAGTTACAGCTGGTGCTGGGATTTCATTTGTAAACAACTGCTGGTTTTGCTGCTCGATAATGTCCTTGATACGGTAGGGATTTTTTCACATTTTCATTAACTTTGATTTTTACTGCGGCAAAGGGTTTGGGTTTTAAATTTCCTTTCATTGATAATGCCATTCCATGTTTCTGGTAGTGAGGACTCGCCTGTGCCTCAGTTTATTTATGCCTGTATGATTTGTGGTCGAATGTTCATTTATGAACAATCCACTCTTGCGAGCGCTGTAGCAGCTTTCAGTTTTCGATTTTCACCGTTTTTAAACGTTAGATTAAGGAAGTGGCTAGAGGATAAGGAAATTTTAGATTCCCTCCAGGCAGGGTTTAGGCCAAATTACAGTACGTTAGACCAGATTTTTATTTTAAATGTGTTAGTGCGTAAGTATAGTAGAAAAAGGGTGGTAAATTGTATGTGGCTTTCCTAGATTTGAAAGCAGCTTTCGATTCCGTTAACAGAAAACTGTTGGTGGAATATTTGTGTAATATAGGATTACCTGTTTTAACTGTACGGCTACTCCTAAAAATGTATACTTGTGTGTCACTGGTGGTGAGGGTTGGTCGCCAATGGTCGAAGGTGTTCAAGTCCAGGTTAGGACTTAAGCAGGGTTGTACACTGTCGCCAACTTTATTCTCTTTATATTTGAATGATATGAATAGTTATCTGGCAGAAAGAAAAGCACCTACTATTAGTATGGATATAGTGAAGTTGTGCATGTTATTATTTGCGGACGATGTGGTTTTGGTGGCGGACAGCGAAAGTAACTTACAGATTTTGATTGATTTGGTGGCGGAAGATCTGGAAAAGAAGGAGTTGATATTGAACAGGGAGAAAACGGTGGTGATGGTGTTTCAAAAGGGGGGACTTACGAGAAGTTCTGCCGATGTGTATTACGAAGGAATGAAGTTGTTGGTGAAGGATGAGTTTGTGTATTTGGGGGTCAAATTTTCGAGCAATGGTAAGTTTAGTAAGCAATTTGAGCATGCAGTAGGAAAAGGTGGCAGAGTTTGTAATTTGGTAACTAAAAGTCATTTGAGGCGTATAAAGAATGTGGGTTTCCAGAAAAGGATATTCAACACGAAGATATTGCCGACAATACATTATGGTAGTGAAGTATGGGGTTTTAGGGATTTTAAAAAGTTGGAAAGTATCCAGAATAGGTATTTTAAGAGGATGTTAGGTCTATCGGATAGATTTAGTAATATAGTATTGAAAGGTGATTTAGGTATTTATAGGTTAAGGATTGATAGGTGGGTAAGAATAATAAAATTTTGTGGAAAAAATAATAGATATGCCCAGGGTAAGACCACTGAAGGCAGCATACCTGGAGGCACTGAAAGATAAACGCCAAGATTCTTGGCCTTATCAAGTAAAGAAGATCCTGGAACAATGTGGCCTACCCGGATATTGGGGAGAGGGACTTGGCCCACAGTCTTCAGGTCATGGGATCCATCAAATGGTTCGAAGAGTACTTCAGGACCAGGAAGTCCAGTCATGGCACGAGGAAAAGGACCAGACAGATTCGTTGTGCTTATACGCCAAGGCAAAAGATTGTTGGGGTGAAGAAGTTTACCTCAAGTGTGGTCTGTCTCACGAGGAACTTGTGTTATTTTTGAGTATGAGAGGGGATGGTTTACCACTTGGTAAAAGAAGAAAATATTTGGGTAAAGTTAGGGTTAAAACTGGTCCTTACTCTTGCCCTATGTGTGGATGTGAGAAAGAAAGTATGAGTCGTTTTGTGGGAGAGTGTGAGGAACTGAATGGGTTGAGACAAGAGTTGTTTGGAGTGAGTGTGTGTGGGACTGATTGGATAATTGGGAGAATGAGAGAGAAAAGTTTCCCGGCTATTCGTCAGTTTGGAAGGTTCCTCCGGATAGGGTTAGCACACAGGGAAAATTGTATATCCCTGTAGTGGCTGTAGCAGAAAATATTGGTACAGAGTGCATGTATATATATATTTTTTGTTTTGTTGTTTTTGTGCGATGGGCCCTTGTTGGCTTTTATGCATTAAATATCTAAAATATGGCCATACAACGATCGCAATTTCTGTCCGTCCGTCAGTCGGCCCGGGTTTTGATAGTTTTGGCACTTCCACATAAGCTAGGTGATGAAACTTGGCAGGCATATCAAGGTCTATTATTTGTGTTTACGATACTTTATTATTTGTGTTTACGATACTTTCGTGGAAAAGGTTGCTGGGGGTCATGATCTACAGAGATAAGACGGTTTTAAGCGATCGGATGCACTGCACGAACTGAAGAGCACCAGGTTATGAATGGGATGGGCAACTATGGAAGAAGAACGGATCAATACTGAAAGTATTTCTCTGGGGCTTTCCTTCGTCTGTTCGCTTTATTTTCCTTTACAACGTGCTCTGAAAGCGCGAATTACCCGTAGCCTATCAACATGACGGAAACAAGTGGGAAATTTGTACCTTTCTACCTGCTTCGTTGTTGTGCAAGTTCATCAAAGCCCGCCACATTTGGTCAGGGTTCTTGTTCTTTGAGGTCGAAGCCCGGTGCTCCCTGGCATCCACAAAGGACCTGCGGAGGGAAGGTAGGTCAGATGTGAATACGAATAAGGAAGCTAGGTTAGATAAACGCCTGGTTTATACAAGTTCACGGGCCATGTCAGTGTTGTCGTCTAGAACCAACGAAATGGAAAATCACAATCGGGCGAACTTTCCGGTCTTGTAGGCCTCCTTTTATGTTGCTGCTTCGTGGATTCCCAGTCTAACCGTATTTTCTTTCACTTAGGTTTCATTTAGTATATTTAGCTATCTAAAGGCTACAGAAATAATATAAACCAACGGACACATTCACTAAAGTTACCATTCGAATAACAGGTGATAAATCGAATTCCCATAATGCCCAATGGTGGTAGGCAACAGCAAGAACAAATAATCAGATATAACCTCTGTCTTTGGTACCATGCAGCGACTATGAATACCCCGATAAAACTGAGCGGACCTAGAGGTATTTACTCTAGCTTTTTACCCGTTTACTGTACTTCCGTATTCGCCGTTGCTCATCGCGGAGAAAGAAAATACAGGAGGCGTACTCCACGCGCTGACCCGCTCTTGAGCGAGTCCAAAGAACCAATCAGCTTTGTCTCCTACTTTTCCTCAGGGTAGTTTCACAGCGATATAGCTAATCGTAAAGGTAACGAAATGTGATGTGGCACGAAGCTACTAACCTGCGCTCGTTTGCAGCAGAAAAGGCATGGGGAAATACTCGACTCGGCATAGTCATCGTACAGAGACAGGGAGACGGAGGTTCTATCTGATTATTTGTTCTTGGTAACAGCGATTCCCAATCTCCTTCGAAGGCGGAAGTAAGGGTTCCATTCCGGAAACGGTGGAAGCGAAAATAGTCGATAGTAGCGAAGCCTTCGTCCATACTTCCACGAACGGAAACAAAACCCAAATGCTTCTTCCAGATTCCGGAATCTCTGGTGTCAAAATTCGTTAAATTCTTAGTCCTTTTTCAAACGTGGATCCTAGCCAACGAAAACGGATTTCCAGAACCCGGGGTTGAAACCTGTATAGAGAAGAACGTCTAGTCGCAAAACATAGCAGAACGTCCCGCAAAAATGTTCCCCGTCTCAATGACAAACCGTCCCTGTGTAAAAACGTCCCACAGCTAGGCCATGGAGATTGACTTTTAGACCACTGCGTGCTTTAGACCAAAATTAAGTTGACACAATATCTCGGTGAACTTTTACTGGAATATCTGACAAGCAAAAATGCGTGTTGCCGCCTTTCCGCTGTTCAAGATATAAATTACTTACAAAAAACATAAATGAATAATGAAAATATACAATAAAAAAGACCATGATTCCTGGAAATCCGTCAGTCGAAGAGCAGGATTTATGGCTCAAAGTCGTCCGCCAACTTTCATCTCCAGGGAAAGCTGAACAAACAGCGTGCTACCTGACCAAGTAGAAGTAAGTACAGTGTAACTTTGGCTCCAGCCGTTTTTCCTGTCCGCTCCTTTGTCCGTCAGTTTCTGTCGGCATCTCTCAACTCTCAAGGGTGTGTCAATCAAGTTTCGACCATTCCCTGCAGGCCTCTCTTCGAAAATATACCATCAAGCAATTACCGGACTATCTAATAATGGTGATTCACGATTTAGTCGACACCGTATTAATAACATGATTGGAAAATACGTCGAAACATATGCTTTGCTGAGAGACACCGCCTTACTTTCGATGGATGATGGTACACCAGTCTAATGACAGTGATGGATTCAGTCATAGAAGCTAATGTTTGCGATGAGATGATCAATCTGCATTCGTACTTTTTAATATGCTTTATAATTGTTCGTGTTTGGTTCCGGCAGTTATTAATCCCATCTGTCAACTTAAATATCAATCCTTGGGTGCGGGTAGTGCAGTCGTGTGTAGTGTTGAGCGATATTCAGATTTTTCGATATATCGATATTTTCACTTTCGATATTCGATAATCGATATTTCGGTATCATGTTTCGCTATAGGCTAGTATACGTCTCGTTTCACACAAATTTAAGAGCAAAACTGTCATAAAAAAGCATCTTGCATCAACTCGAACTTCGACTAAAAACTTAATTACGATTAACACATTGCTCCAATTTCGGACATCTAAATGTAACTTATGTTGAATTATTTACAATAATTCCAAAGGAACAAATATCGTTTTCGATATCGATATTTACGTTTCAATATTCGATATCGATAGATAGATAGATAGATAGATTTATTTGCGCTAAAAAGCCACAAGGGCCATGGCAAATACAAAAAAAAAATAATAACAACAAAACAACAACAATAACAAACCTACAAAAATCCTTCCCGATATGACAGAGCGATCCGAAGGAATCTTCCAAATCTCTTTAAATCCCCAAAATGTTTACTTTTTAATTTTCTAACAAGTTCCTCCCTCGAGAAAAAACCCACCCTAAAAATTTCCTCCCTTAAATCCCTTAAACCCTCACAATCACAAATAAAATGCTCTACATCTTCATCAATCATCCCGCACAAAGGGCAGAAATAAGGACCAGACGAAACCCTAATTTTCCCAATATATTTTCTTCTTTGGCCAAAAGGCAAACAATCTCCTCTCAGACTAATTAAACATTTCAATTCTTCTGGAGATAACCCCGACTTAAAATAAATTTCTTCGCCCCAGGCCTCCTTAACCCTATTGTAGAGACTCAGGGACCCAGGAATCCAAACCTTACAACCCCACGCCTGCAACTCCTGGTCCTTTAATACTCTTTGGACTTCTTTCGCGACCTCACCTACCTCTAGCTGAACCCCCTTCCCCTCGTTCCACCTATATTTGGTCCCGATTTATAGATATATCGTTATCGATATCGAATATCGCCCAACACTAGTCGTGTGTTAGGCGCCGACCCGTCAGAACAGTACTTGCAGAATATCTGTGCTCGCTGTTCAATCCAAATTAAGGCTAACTTTGTGACAAAGACAGCCTGTCCAGTCCTAAGCAGGAAATAGGAATAGCACATTCAGTAACTTAATTCCAACTTACGAATGGAGCCATGACTAGTTTTTGCGGTAATAATTAATCAGAAATCGGTTAGAAAATCATCTCAACGTCATTGTCTGCGAAACTTCCCCGATCGAAACGTCCCCATGGCAAAACGTCCCCAAATTCTACAGGAGAGCGAAAAAAAAACGATTTCATTTACGGATGTTGTGTGTGTTTTAACCGTCACCTTTAGATTTATTGATTTGTAAGAAACACCGTTACGTCCTTTTCATTTGAGAGATTGTCCGGCATCCGGAAACTAGAGCCGTAAATATATAACTATGTTTGTGTTTTATCGTTGGATACAGTACATTTGCATCTGAGTGCTCCGAGCTCATCTCACTGAGCAGTGCGTATTAATTTGTATGCAAAACTGCAAAATTAAAAGATCTCTAACTTGAATTACAACGGACCAAGAAGACACTAAGTATTGAAAAAAAAAAATCAGGGAGAACCTTGTAGTAGAACTTAAACGTAAATGCTCATAAAAATCAATAATTCTTTTTTCCCCCATAAACCATATCCCTTTATGGAAGTCAAATACACAGCGAAGCACTAGATTTTCAGCGGCTTCCAAAATCAGACAAAGGATTCTATAGTCGCACTTATCCCTTTTTGCCTTTTCTGAAGTAAGACCTGGTTTTTGGAATAACAGGATAAATGCAAAACTCTTCTACTTCACGAACATTATAAAACATGTTGTTGTTTGATTAAGTGTTTATATCGCATTTGCTCCGTCACGCACGTATCTCATCGGTTTCTGATACATTCAATTCAGCCAAAAATACTAGACGGGATTTCTTAGGATGTCGTATTTTTCCGGTCGAGTTGAATACTCTCGAAAAGTCTCCTTCTCGTAAGATTTTATGGAGATGTTTTCGAGAACCAAGGGGTTGCCGGGCAATGACCGATAATTAACCATAATGTAAAAGGACGAGATTGTTGAATTATCTCTTTCTAAAATATCTCTCCGGGCATCATACTTTCTCTACAATATTACAACGTGCCTAATTGAGGAAGGAGATATTTGGGCGAAAACGATGGAATAGGAGAATTTGGTAAGATTTATGGGAAAGAATAATTTTGGCGACCTTCGTCGGTACGGGAGATTCCTCAAGCAGGCTCTGTGAGCATCGGTCGCGTTTTTACGGCACAAACAGCGAAGATATAGTGGTTTGTTTTTTGATGTTAACAGTATTGATTCGAATTTTGCGTGTTGTTGTTTATTATATTTCTGATGTCCCGTCATGGCCCCTCGGGTTTTTGAGAAAACAAATTCATCCATCCATTCTCATGGACTCGAAACGATTAGGACAATCTGCTACGTGTGAAGATGCCAATTTTGACATTTTGCTACTGTACTGTCAGAAGTTTCATAACAGATAACACGAGGATGCGCGGTTTCAACAGATAATGCGTCACAGATGACACTTCTGATGTTATCTGTTGTGTTTCAAAATGTTATGCATAATAACCGTTACCATCACCAAGAACCGAAAAACCGCCAAAAAGTATCTGCTGAGTTTCCCGACATCATGACGATGAGGAATAAAGTCAGTAGATGCTTTTTTGGCTTTTCCTAACAAAGCTTGTTATGCATAACATTCCTTGCATAATGTTTACAAACACAAGAGACAACATCCGAAGTGTTATCTGTTACGCATTATCTGTTGAAACCACGCATCCTGGTGTTATCTGTTATGAAACTTCTGACAGTGTGCAGCAGCTTCGTTACCAGGGATACCCGCGTGTGCCGTGACCAATGTTAGCACAACAGTCGATCCCGTATCGATCAATTCATCAAGTAATACCTTAATTCACAACCATTTCTTCAGCACATGTATGGCCAATAGCTTTAAACATTTTACGACGGATTGCAGTATGAAGATATGACAAATGTACCAATCAATTTAATAAACACGATACTGTTCAATTTAATAAACGCTTATAGACTACAGAGCTCCGTCGATGGCAGTAATCTCAGCACTAACTGATGAGATACCGATAGCACAACCTGTCCTCGAGCCGGAACCGTTAGTGTATGCATGTGTGTATGTAGCCCAGGCAGTAGTGAGTCTATACCCGTTCAGTTCTGCTTATTATCCCATATTTCTATCCCCTAAGACTAGCTTAACTACATCACTTGGACCTTGGGAAGCATGTAGGAGGCGATCTATATTCGGGGTATAGGTGGGGTTCTCTCCTGGGAGTCAGCCTCATCTGTCAGCTGAGAGAACACTGTTCATGTTATGTTTCAAAAAATTCGACAACGGTAGTGTCACCGAGCCGAGGGTGAATGGAAGCGTAGTCACCTTGCCAAATCATACTGTGCGGGACTAGTATCTATACTGTGTGGGACTAGTATCTATACTGTGCGGGACTAGTATCTATACTGTGCGGGACTAGTATCTATACTGTGCGGGACTAGTATATATGTATGAGGAAAAGATGCCACGCGACACATATAAATATAAATAAAGAGAACACTACTGGGGAGGTTTAAAAAAAAATATTGACGAAAGCGAAGCGAAGTTATCCCGTTCTGCTAGACCCTAAAATCATCATCAGATAGATAATAAAAAGGGGCTTCGCTTGGTGCTGCATTTGTCCCATTAAGGAGGGAAGAGAAATAAGCCAAAGGTGTCACGTGTCATGTTCCCTTTTGAACTTTCTTATTATAGCAGATGGGACAAATCGAATGCACCAGTGGATAGAGCTCGAAAATCTGCTCCGGAATGTGTAAAAATCTCAATCTCGATTTTTGGTTATTGTCTGAAAGTTTGAAAGTCAAGAAGTTTTAAAAGCCAATTTCTGCGAAATTCAAGCTCAGCGAACGAAAATCAAAATCGTAGGCTACACTGGGCTCTGACTCAATTATGACATATGAATTAACGGCAACAGGAGCCCCCCCCCCCCCCCCAGTCCGTGTTAGATCGCATGTCTCCGAGGTGGCTGTTCTGCCAAGAACAACGGGCGCGTCAATCTCTAATGCATACCACAACTCTTGCATTTTGAATTCAGCCATTACATTTGACATGGCACCATTCAAATAATTAGGTCTCTATTTAATCATTACTTAAGACGTTTGTATTAAGTTGTTCGTCCATGACTATATTATCTCTGCGTAGGGAGTTCATTAATCAGGGCACGAGACATACCGACAATAGCATTTGGATGTGTGGGAGGGGCCGAACAAGATCATTTGTAAATAGCAAGTCGTCATGCTAATGATGAATCGATTTCAAGACTCAGCGGCCGACGTGCTTTCACGCTGTGCAAAATACAAACAAAAGCGCTCACTGAGGTGTAATGGCCAATTAAAAGAAGGGTCATAATCAAATTATGGCATCCATTTTAGGCAATGTCACTTTTAGTCGGTCTTGTACGTAAAATAATTAAGAGGCGCAAAGTGAGCACACTGATTCCAAGACAGACACGTTCTACAAGATAGTTTAAATTATTTCGAGCGGAGAGGCCAGGATCCTTCTTAAGGTGCTCTGTAGCCGAAATTGCTGAACCAATAGCTATACGCCAAGGCCGTATCAAGGAGGGGGGTAGGGGGTTGAGACCCCCCCCCCCCCCCGAAACATAACAAAAATAACCGTTTTTATAGGCTTTTCCCTCTGATCTATGTCTTTTTTGTACTTTTTTGTCCGACCCGCAGGCAACCCCCCCCCCCCGAAATAAATTCTTGGACACAGGCCTGCTATACACAGAGGCGTTACTAGCAAAAGTTGTTTTTTTTTTTGGGGGGGGGGGCAAGGTATTTACCGACTGGCTGGTTATTTATACCGTTATATATGGTTATATATCTGTTTTGCAGATAAAAACGACGATTGTTGAGAAAAAACTACTGTGTTGACGAAAAATCGGCTGATTTCAAGAAAAACTACTATTTTTAAGGAAAAATCGACTATTTTTACGAGAAACCGACTGTTTAAAAAAAAAAAACACTGTTTCCAAGAAAAAAATCGACCATTTCTACGAAAAGTCGCGGCGCTTCGCGCCGACTAGGCTATTTTCACCGATTGGCCGACAACATTCGGGGGGGGGGGCCCCCCCTAGTCGTGACACCCCATCTATAGGTTCTCTAAGTTATAATAAATAGTTTAAACTATCGCCCAATTCGTCATTATTGTCGGCATATTTTAGTATTTTATTTGGAATGTTTCTAGACTCTTGTTGTGAGATCAATATCGGGATCTAAATCGCAAGTGAATTACCTTTACATTTGTTTCCTCGTCGTTTCCGTCGTGTTGGTGGAATAAATTCTTTTAATTCATCTAATAATCAATTTTTAATAACAGCAGAATAATAATATTAATTGTTTTGTTCGGTGCTCAAACCGGCGTTCCGCTCTTTTTTTGTTCGTACTCGACACAACATCGTGGATTCCCCGTTTACCACTTCAGTTATAAAAAAAAAAGGGCTTAGCAAAGAAGGGAATATACTGATGTAAAAAAATAACAAGTTTCTCTCTTCGTTTTCAGGTCCCTACCCCCCCCCCCCCTCCCGAAACATACAAAAATAATCGTTTTTTTATGGGCTTTACCCTGTGATCAATGTCCTTTTTTGTACTTTTTGGTCCGACCCGCGGCCCCCCCCCCAATTAATTCATGGAGACCTGGTCCGAACTAAGCACGCGGAAGACAGTAGCTAGGGCAATATTTACTTTCATGCTCCCAGACGCATCCAATCGAATCACACAGCGAAATGCTGTCTCCAAGAAAAGGCGCGCAACCCTAAGCCATATTCCACAATTAGCTCACTGTTCAAGAAAACGGGGCTAGGACAGTGAACCAGACTATGGGCGACTTACTTGGAAAAACTGGTTCCAAACTGAACATTATCGGAGCATCCGGACCACTGAAATCCATCAGGGCTTATTCCTCTAATTGTCCGGTCGCATCCGCAGTCGGCAAGCTCCCCGGACGAGCAGGCGCGGGTTAAAGCGTGAGCCACGCCCGCCGAAGAGATGGCGTGCACGAAGGCAGCTTCACGAGTTCCTGAAGACAAGGCTATGTGGAATTATAAAAGAGTAGAGCTTCTAAAATACACCCTACGCTAACTGTTGAACATGAATTAAAGAAGAGTAGGCGACTGAATTGTTGGGTTTTTAAGGTAAGTTCCTACTGGGCGCGGAGTTTCGTTTCTCTCATGAATTTCGCCTCATTGAACTGAACTGAATTGAATTGAAATTTTGGGGTTCGAGAGTTACGCATGTCACAGGTTTTCAGGACCCCTCCCGTAGTGCCCGGATCCGTTCCTGTCCTATAATGGCACATCTGTAATGAGAAGGTTAAGACGAGAAAGTGTGTGTCACCGTTTGTAATAGGTGAGTAAAAGTTGAGCACTCCCGCACAGGACACGGTTGTGCCCTTCTTGGGAGCGTTACGTTTGTTATTTTCTTTAAAGAATGTTGACATTATAATGAATTGAGTTGAACTGAATTGAAATTTTGGGGTTCGAGAGTTACGCATGTCACAAGTTTTCAGCACCCCTCCCGTAGTGCCCGGATCCGTTCCGGTTCTATAATGGAGCATCGCTTATGCTTGTCCCCGCCCATTGCCAGGCCTTATGTTAGGCCTTATGGTGGGGCCATAAACAGTTAATGGTGTTTTTTTTTTTTATGAATAAACTGAACTGTCCTTCCCGCCAAGTCCCCCCCCCCCCGCCAAATCCCTCCATTTCGTCTAAATGTTCCACAAGATTTTCTAGTATCCCCCCTTCAACTCCCTCCACAGTTGTCGCCATTCAATTCGTACGTGAAATGGAACACCTTGACACGTACTCGTGCCAAGTGCCAACTAATAAATTTCATTCAGATCGAACAATTCTCGAAGGTTAAGCATCGCACAAGAGGCGTATTCTCGCCGTTCCCCGGGGACTCCACTTGAGGAGTCCCCGCGTTTTTGTTTGTCCCGTGGACTCACTCCCCGTATTCTCTCGAGTCGCCACGGACGGGGAATGCTCCGGTTATCATCACCATCATCAAAAAGGACTCCCTTTCAGATTCGGAGGGGAATCAATTGTTGCTGGTGTTGGTGCAATGTAAAATTATTAAATACAGTCAGAATCCAGTGGATTTCGTCAACTGTACATTTTTTGGTCGAACAAAATCCATTTTGGAAGCATTCCCCGTGTTCTCGCTGTTTCTGTACGTGGAGTCCGCGTGGAGTGACTCCCTCTATTCTCGCCGTTCCCTTCGATTCCCCGAGGAGCCCTCGGCGAACGGCGGGAATACGCCTAAGGTTCCGGATTCTCTCCATGTTCATTCCTCCCTGCATGGTCGGATCCGGGAAACGACAATTTAAAAGCCAATTTCGTCAGGTCCCAAAAATGCCTGACAAGTTTCATCGTCCTAGCTTGCCTGTGGAAGTACACTAGCTCGGACACTAAATCAGTGGACCGACGGCCTGACGGAGAAGATTTCGTTATTGGATAACTGAGAGCCATAAAACTAGAGCGTTAGTAGTTACAGGAGTTCTACTCCAAACTCTAGTACTGGTTCCTGTCGTCGCTTCCTGTATCATGAAGAAATAGCATCTGATACCCGACACCCGACAAGAGTGGGTACACATTTCTTACCTGGTGGGACGACAGGGTACGGTAGGAATGACCTTGTCTTTCTCGCTGGGTTATTCTTTACCGACTTCTTCAACGGTTTGTCCGCAAGCATCTCATTATTGGGAATACTCCAAGTCGGCAGCGTTTCGTTTCCTTTCGTCTTCTTCTTCCCTAGAAGTATCCAATTCAAGCCTTGCACACACTGTCCATTACGTTGTCCCCGAGAAATGGCTGACGTTACCATCTGCGTCGTGTACAGAGTTCCGGCCCCGGATTTCGGTCACGGATGAGGAATCCGGGCCGTACGTAGACGCTAGACGGTTTACCTCTTTGGCAAGGACCTCGTACTCCTCAGCAGGGACGTCACGCACTTCAGTATCAGAATGGTCTTCGGAATGAATAAGTGAATATGTTTACGTTCAACACAATCTTGGGATGGTAGTTATTAGTACTACACACAGAAAGCAATACACAGTCAAATCATGGACAACAGGGCCCAGACAGCACTTTGTTTGCAAAGAGTAGGTGACTTTAAAGAGTTTAGGAAAAAAGAACGTCACGGAGTGAACGGGGAGTCGCAGCCCCAAAAGTAAAAAAAACGAAAAATAAAAAAAAGATGCTGAAAAAACTGTGCTCCTTAAAAACAAGACCAAAGTTTTCGATGGGATCCCAAAAATTCAATATCTGATCCAGACAACTGGGTCTTGTCTTAGCCAGATCCAGTCATCGCCAGAATCCTTGAACATTCTTACAATTAGAATTCAGAAACAGATTAAGGCCAAATAGCTAATCATCTGAGAAAACCAAGTTCAGATATGGATTCAGCATGTGTGTTTACCCGTATAAGTTCCTGCCACTTCTGCCAATTTCCCGGTTTCGGCCGAACTCTAGAAGTACTTGTCCGGCGAAAAAAGAAAGCTCAAAAACGAACTCAGGTTATCTTCTTTCCCCAATAATGAACATCTAATCAACTTCAAATAAAAATTTAACTTATAACAAATTTTCCGACTCCAGCCGGATTCCGGTCGAACTGTATGTCCGGGTAAAATATGATTGTCACACACGGATTCAGCGTATCTTATTACCCCTAAATCGGTTATCTAATCAGCTAGAAATAAAACTTTAACTTACGAACAATTTTCCGGTTTTGGCCCGATTCCGGGCGAACTACATGTCCGGGTAGAAAATTGTTTTCACATAAAAGTTCAGCATGTCTTCTTGCCCTAAATCGGACATCTGATCAACTCCAAATAAAACGTTTAATTTTAACAAACTTTCCGGTTTGGGCCGGATTCCGGGCGAACTACTTGTCCGTCGAGAAAATGGTTTTCACCATCGTCTTCAGCATGTCTTCCTACCTCTAAATCGAACATCTAATCAACTTCAAATAAAACTTTTACTTTTAACAAACTTTCCGGTTTCGGCCGGATTCCGGGCGAACTACTTGTCCGATTACAAAATGGTTTTCACCATCGTGTTCAGCATATCTTCCACCCCATAATCGACTATCACATTAGTTGTTTCAAAATATTTTGTTTGCCCCTAAATTTGAACCCCCTCCCCCACCCCTAAATGTAGGGCTACAAAGCCCATTTACGAACTCGATTGGTCCGCCAACCCAACGAATCCTCACACCAAGTTTCATCAAAATATCTCATTCCCTTCGAGGGTTATCGTGCTTACAGACGGACGGACGGACGGACAGACGGACAACTTTTGCGATGTCATAGGTATCCCTCCACTTACGTTTTGGGATCCCAACAAGTTTTGCAGTTGTGTCCAAATCCAGAAACTTGTATGGCCTGTTGCAGTGATGGGTTTCATGAAGCAATGAGGTGGGAAGCGTAACCGGTAAATTGGGCCAGGCACGGAGTTTCAGGCTCTAAAACTCGGTGCCTGGCTACGCCTGAGCACGTGTCTAGGCATCTGCAGGGGCGTCACGACTGGGGGGGGGGGGGACGGCCCTCCCCCCAATCTTGTCGTCCAGTCGGTAAAAAACAACCGAGTCGGCGCGAAGCGCAGCGATTTTTCGTCAAAACAGTTAATTTTTTTCATGAAAACAGTCGTTTTTTGTGAAAATCAATTTTTGTCAAAAGTCGGTTTTTCTGAAAATCAGTCGACTTTTTTTCAAAACTAATTTTTTCTTGAAAACAGTCAGTAAAAATTACCAGCCAGTCGGTAAATGCCTAGCCCCCCCCCCCCCAAACATTTTGGCTTGTAACGCCTCTGGGCATCTGTGCTTGGCTAGGCATGCTTGTGAACGCGGCTTAACCGTCACCGTCTCTGCGAACTAGGGGTTAACCATTCCTCCACTCCTGGTGAGTTGATTTTTGGAGCAATCCTAGAGCACCTGTTCCCGGCGAGGTAAATTTCCCGTCAATTCGACTTGAAAAGTGTGACGCAAACACGAATTCCCACCTGTTTTCTTCTTCTGCCCTGTCACCTTGCTGAACATGCTCAACTGTTGATCTTGCAGTTCCTCCAGCGACGAGCAATTCCATCTTCTGGATTTAAACTGATATTTACATTCGTCTATAGCGGCCACAGCGCCACTTCGGACAGTGGTCATGAAGCCGGGATGAGTCTTACAAATCTTCACTTGTTTCCCAACTAGGGCACCGGAAAGTTCTTCACAGGTTGGTGAGCCGCCAATTGACGCGAGGGAACTTGCTTTTGACAATGCTCTGAAAGATGAATTTCAGGAGTTACATTGGTGGAGGAAAAGTGTTTGGTCTCGAGGGGCTTAACTAATTCTGGCGAGAAAACAACAACGTTCCAGATGAAAAGAAAGACATGCCAGAAGCAGGCCTGTCAATCGATAGTTTACTCAATGGGGGCGAAACTCCAAGCACCAGCCTGGAATAACCATGCCCAGCAGAAAATTAGCAAAATAACACTAGGGAGAAGCGTCAAGACCTATGCTTTCCTTGCTTCGCAAACGGTCTGTACTCATAGCGCCGCCCACTAAGCTTGCGGCATTTTAAGCGAGACAAACTTGTGGGTTTCGAATTTTCTAGTAAAGCTAGGATGCGGCCTGCACACATCGAGGAAACAGGGGAGGTTTGTATCTTTTTTTTTTGCTGTGTTCAGAATATGAAGTCACCAGCGGTGGTGCACGACTGATTGAATTTCAGTAGAGACGTTCACTATCGCTAGTGATGCTAGTGTTGCTTCTATTCGAGTGTGTGTCACTTCAAGTCTTGGCACTACTTCCTAGTGTTATTTTGCTCTGCTAGAGCGGGGAGCGGGCCACCGAAGACTTGAAATACTGATGTGATGTAGAGTAGAGTAGAATTTATTCATAAAGTAACAATCACAAAGAGGACGCCGACTTTGAAAATAAAAATAAAAATACTCGTTAGCCTAAATATGTACCAAAACGTTTTCGTAGATTTTCGAAAATGTGTCATAAATTCAACAGAGCACTAAAGTAAAAGATCCAAGTATGACTTGGGTATGGTTGATAATTTACTGTAGAGCTCGACAAAAAGGAACAAAGCTCTGTCTGTACCTTTCACGTATTGGTGCAACTGGAGCAAACTTTTTGACTCGGTCGGAAATCCAGAGCAGCCCCGTGAGTTTGACCGCCCCAGATTTGAACTAAAAGGACTCCACCAGTAGTCGATTGACAAGTTATCGTTAGGCTTCTGTCCTTTACGGATTCACCGAAAAACATGTCTGAACATAAAGCAGGTAGTGATACCAATCTGGGAAGCCTAGTACTTCTAGTTCTAACAGAACGGCAGATCAGATAAAACTTTCCAAAAATGAAATATAGAAAATACAAAAAGCGTGTTCAATCAGAGTTTGTAAACTGACATAAAATAAAAGTCGAAAAATAAACCATGTAAAATATGAAGTCCAAATGTAATTGCGCGAGTGGTAATTGCGTATTTGATACCCTCCACAAAAACTGGACAGTATGGTAGCTTAATTATGGAATACACCTCGAAGACGTATTCGCAGGGATTAAACCAGTTTCAGAATCATGTTTGAACAAAGTGAATTGATCGGAGAGATATAAACTGCAAACACTGGATTATAATTAACAAATACAATACTTAGCACATGATTGATATGCGTATACTTGGCCCACCGACATTAGTAGCAATATTTGTATTTATTTAGTAGTATCAGTAGCTCCACAAAAACGGTGGAAACCGAAAGCTGATACTGCGTTCGCAAGAGTCAATTGTTCATAAATGAACACTCCACTAAAAACAAACAAAAGAAAATCATCATTCATCAGACTTCCAAGCACCCAAAAATCAACAATTATAAACTGAAACATCTACATCCCACATAACTTTGAACACAAAGATGCGCATCCACGTGATAAATGTTTTCACAGTACACTGACCCCCCCCCCCCCAACGATCAGAAAACTTGCAGGTGTATCTTTATTCCTTAGCAGCGCTGGTAGGCTAATAACACACAACGTTTTACTTATTCGACATTCGCGGCAAAAGTTCACGGTAGGTACCAGATTCAACAGTTACAGGGTTGACTGGAAAAATAAATATGTAGCAGCCGACTAAAGAGCTTATTCGTTTAGTGGTTAGGAATTTAAGCTTGTGAAATCAGTAAGTTTACTTCTCAACAATGACCTTCCAGTATTACGTAACATTCCTGTGTGTCATTGTGAAGTACAGTAGAGGTATGTTTATATGAACATTTACTTTAATGTGAACAGTGCAGGTTTGGGCTAAATGGTAGAAGGAAGATCCAAAATACCTATTCTGGTGTTTTCAGATGCCCTTAATTACATACTTTGGCTAACTGGTAGCCAGCTTTAGACACGGCAAGTGCACGAAAATGGCAAACTCAAAAGTCAACAAACGTTCACATAAGCATACCTCTACTGTACTATACGTCATCATAGAAGTACCATGGTGCAGGATAGGAGTGGTACGGGTATAATGTTTAGTATTTTAAATGTTTTTGTCTATTATTACATTTGCTTTTATATATAATTCGCAGGTTCGCTTTCCTAGCTTTATCCTGAAGACGGGCCCTTGTTAAGAAGAGCCGAAATATCGCTAGCAGGTGCGTCACGTATGGGGAGGGGGGGGGGGGGTCGGTTTTTCGTATAAATATTCTATTTTTTCTTAAAAACAGTCGGTTTTTCCTAAACTCAGTCAATTTTTCGTAAAAACAGTAGTTTTTTCTGCAAAAAAAGTCGGTAAAAATGACCAGTCAATCGGCAAATTCCTTGCCCCCTCCCCCCCCCAAACATTTTGGCTAGTAACGCCTCTGATCGCTATAATATATCTCAGCTGACTTATCCGTTTAAGGCTGTCAATCATTTTGGGCTGAAGTAATAGTTACAGTTCATCGTTACGCGCCCCCATATGCGGGCATTGTGGCTAAATTTCTTAAGGGTGATCTTAGATCAGGTGAAATATAATAGAAATTGTGTAGCCGTTCATATGTTCTTTTTTCGGTAATTAGGGGAGAGTCGGGTAGTATGACGCGGCCGGTAATATGACACACTCTCGGAACTATTGGTTTTATTCGTCTGTGCTCGCACCACATAAGAGACATCTACTATACTAAGGAGAAAACGAGTTTTCAATAAAAAACTTACTCACTCAGAACTTATGCTAAAAAAAAAAATATTTTTTTACCTCAAAGTAATTTTTTTTTGTCTTAATATGAACTCCCATGTGGACAAGTTGCTATAACATAGGATAACCATTTCTTGCAGGGACCTAGGTTCACCTAGGTAAGGTGTTTAACTATCATAAGTAGTTGAGAAACTGCTGGATATTCACACAATTACGGAGGAAATACAGATCCCATAGAAAATGGGGGAGTCGGGTAGTATAGTATGACACACTTTTTGTCGGCTTCTATGGCACGTGTAATAGTACCCGACTGAAGTTTTGACATGTAGGATTTCTATTGTATCTGGATGATTCTGTTATTTCTTCAGTAATATAAGTACTGAGACTCATAATATGCAATAAAAATATACGAAACCTTTGTTTTTCAGGTTCAGTCACCCGTGGAGGGTGGGGGAATCGCGTTGGAACCGTGAGGAACCATTCCTGATGGTTCCAAGTTTTTTTGTTTTCTTAATGAAAATTTTTGAGTGAAATGTATTACGAAAACGTAAAAAACAAGAGCTACGAGCTCATATGGCACTTGTTACGAACGTGCACATGCGTGAACGTTCAAATTTGTGAACACAATGAGCAGGGTTTTGCAGCTCTTTCGTATTTCGTTGGATGACTATTTCTAAAAAATTAATCTGGTCCGGTCCATCTCGAACACTCGACTATAAGCCTTCCCAAGATTTCCGGTTCCCCCCTTCAACTCCTCGCACTGCCACCGGATCCGGTCCGGATTTAAAATGGGGAATCTGAGACACGAAATCTTTCTATATATGTTTCATTAAATTCCGATCACCCGTTTGTAAGTTAAAAATATCTCACTTTTCCGGACTCCCCCTCCCTCCACCCCCCTCCGAGATGATAGGATCGAGAAACGACTATTCTCAAGTCATACTGTTTGGGTCCCTGACACGTCTGCCAAGTTTCATCGTCCTAGCACATCAGGAAGTACAAAAAATCCGACCCCCCCCCCCCCCAAATCCCAGATAGTGACCGGATGCGGTCCGGTTAAGTCTATGACTTATCTAGGACTCATGCTCATTCTTCCCACCAAGTTTCATCCCAATCCCTCCACTCCAAGCGTTTCCCAAGATTTCCGCCCCCCCCCCCCCCTCCACCTCCCCCCAGAGTCACCGGATCCGGTTCAGATTTTAATCGGACCGTCTGGGGCACGAGCTCTTTCCAAATATCAAGTTTCATTAAGATCCGATCACCCATTGGAAAATTATAAATTCCAAAATATTCCGGATTCCCACTCCCTCCGCTCCCCCCACGATGTTCGGATCGGGAAAGTGACTATTTCCAACTTAATCATTTGGGGTCCCTCATATGCATACCAAGTTTCATCGTCCTAGCTTATGTGGAAGTACCCAAACTAGCAAAACCAGGACCGACAGACCGACCGACAGACCGACGGACGGACAGAAATTGCGATCGCTATATGGCACTTGGCCGAAGGGCAAGTGACATAATAATGATTTGTCATACTGAACCCAGGGTGTGTCATATTACCCTCCACCGGCAGGTAGTATGACACACTGACCATGTCCAGAATCAAGCCTACTACTGAAAAACTGCGAGAGAGAAAAATATGAAAAAAATCCCAAAGGTTCCATAGGGAACCAATACGTGCTGCCAAAAATTTGGCAACATACATAAAATTTCAGGAATTAAAAAAAAAAAAATGTATCATACTACCCGACTCTCCCCTATCCTTCATTAACCAGCGCTATAAATGACAACGCCATCACCACCCGTGAAAATCTCTCAGATCCGAATGATACGGTCAAAATATTACGTTGTTGCTTTCGTTATTCTTAATGGCCCTAATATATTTACTAGAACAACAGGACAGGTGCTGAAAGATAGTCGACAAGTATCCTCCATTAGTTGATGCATACTGTAACCGTCGATGGGAGCTCACACAGCCAATTTGAAATCGATTCAGGATTTATTGGACACCTTAACAATCAGTTCCTACTTAATTTCGGCGCAAAAACGGGAGATATCGTCGAAGGATCAGGTATAGTTGAATCGTCGCCTATTTTGTCGTAAATTCCATACATTGGTTTAATTGAAGTCTACACGGATTGGTCAATTCGCGGCGGTACAAAGGTTTCCGAAGCTGTTTCCACTTTGATCCGTTTAACCATTCTCTTTGTGTTGGCGGGCCGCCCTTCAAACGTCAGATAATATACCAACTCATGCCATTCTCCTTGGGATCACTCAGGTGAACACCGTGCCCCATCCGAAAAAGCTAGGAAAATCACCCGACTTATCTTTTTCTCTACATTCATCCACGTTTTTATGGCACTTGCGGTGACCGGGGGACGTGCCATATAGGGATCCGTAACTTTTGTCCGTCGGTCTGTCCAGCTTTTTCTATTTCACGCACATAGTATTTGTATGGACGATCAGGGTCGGGCGGTCGCGGACTGAAATTCCTGCCACGATTTTCGGCCCCATCTTCAATTCCGTACGGAAAAGTCGGGATCTGTTACAAGTGTATAGCAAAAGTGCAGAAAATAAAGAAAAGACCAAATGGGATCCCAAAAATTTAATATTTGATCCAGACAGTTAAATATTTTTATTTTAAAATTTAGAAACAGATCAAGGCTTGTAGTGGCGGTTGAAATACCGTCAAAACTAAGAAAAATGATCGTTTTTTGTAAATTTTCAAAATACAGTACAATAACTGGTAGATCTGAGAAAACCACATTTAGATATGGATTCAGCATGTGTGTTTACCCCTCTAAGTCATATCTATTTTGACGTAACCGAAGGAAACATCCTGTCTTACTTCTGCCAATTTTCCGGTTTCGGCGGGATTCCGGAATTACTTGTCCGGCGAAAAAATAAAGCTCAATAACCAATTCAGCGTATCTCCTTACCCCTATATCCAATATCTCATCAACTTCATATAAAATTTAACTTATAACATATTGTTCGGTTTCAGCCGGATTCCGGGCGAACTATATGTCCGGGTAAAAAAGGATTATCATATATGGATTCAGCATCTCTTCTTACCCTAAATCGAACGTATAATCAGGTTCAAATAAAACTTTTGCTTTTAACAAAGTTTCCGGTTTTGGCTGGATTCCGAGCGAACTACTGTCCGGCGAGAAAATGGTTTAGATTTGTGTTCAGCATGTCTTCTTACCCCTTAATACTATCTCATTAGCTGTTTAAAAATATTTTGTTTGCCCCTTAATTTGAACCCCCTCCCCCACCCCTAAATATAGGGCTAAATAGCCCATCTACGGACTCGACCTTTCCCTTGACCCAAAGAATCCTCACACCAGGTTTCATCAAAATATCTCATTCCCTTCGAGGGTTATCGTGCTCACTGACAGACAGACAGACGGACAACTTTTGCGATGTCATAGGTATCCCTCCACTTACGTTTACCAAAAACCTTATCATCTATCCGTACTATAAGATAAGAGGAGAATGGCAGGCAGTGGCGAAACTAGCCCATTTTCGTAAAAAGTGCCGTTGCCGCGCCTTCCCCGCGAACGCATCTTACAACTGTTGTAATAATAAGTTGTAACATATCAATTCAGATGGTTTTCTAAGAATGTTAATGAATTTGCTAATTACTTCCTGGCACTAATGGTTATCACATGGAACCAGGAACATACTATGCAGTCAATAGTCTTGCACACCAGAAAGTAGTGATTGACACTGCAACACATTACTTCACTGCCTGAAGATTTACGCGGCTGTCTTTTTCGCTTGTAAACTAAGCGGCTTTTTGGGGTTCTAAAACGTTAGCACCTAGGAGTTCTTAAAGTTTATCTGTCCGTCTGTTACCATGATAACTCTCAAAGGGGTTGAGGTATTTTGTTGAAATTTGGTATGAGAATGCGTTGGATGAAAGCACAGGTGAAGTGAATGGGCAATCCAATTTTATGGAAACTTGATGCCTGAGAGGAGCAGATGCCCTAAATTTGCTGTTTATGTGTCCGAAAGAAGCGCGCCGACAAACACTGCCAATTTACCGACAGGATTTTTCAGGGGGGGGGGGAGCTGCTCGCCCTAGTTTCGTAACTGATGGCAGGCATTGTTCTCTGTATGATTGAGTGGGTTGGCCCTCAGTTCGAAACACATAATAGTAAAGATAAAGTTCCGGGTCTAATACTCTTAAAAACCCTCGCTCCTGGATCCGACCATTCGTGGGGACGAAATGTTACTACTTCGAGAGACTCGACTGCCCGTGGGAAAATTTCTAGCATTGTATTAAAAAATGTATTCAAATTGTGTCACCTCTTTTCGTTAGTATGTTTCGATGTAGTGTTTTCTTTCGTACCATTCATTTTTTCGTACTCAGCTCTTCTTCGTGAGTGGGTTTTAAGTAGATCATTAATTTTTCAACCGAGACTTATACATTACAAAAACGGGGTTTAATATGCCTTGTCTTCATATAACTCCAAAAACGGCAAACTGAAAACTTCCGTGGACACTGGAAGCACGCAGAAGAATTTTCATTCCTAATTTTTAAACATTTTGTTCGCCATTGAAAAAATATCGATTAGGTAGCCTTTAAAAAATGACTGTGATCGACTCAGCACACAGGTTCTTTCATACCGCAATCCACGCATGGCTCACTCGTCTTTCCCCAGGGACTCCACAGCCAAGTCACCGCGTTTTTGTTGTCCCAGGGATTCGCTTCCAGTTTTCGCCAATCCCCGCGGAAGAGGAGTGCTCCGATTACCACCATCATTTAAAAAAGGAACTCTTTTTCAGATTCGATGGGGCGTAAACTTGGGGAGTTGCTGGTATTTTCCAGATGCCAGGGTTCGTTAAAAGGAATGTCTGCAATCAGTCGTGAGTTTAAAGGTCGGATAGGACTGATTTTGAGGAAAATACGTCTGTTTCCTTGTGACTATGTCTTTTGGCAGAAAATGCAAGTGAAAAAAAAAAATCAAAGTAAAAAAAAAAAAACGGAAGTGGTAAAAATTAATCATTCACAGACTAACTGCTTCACTTGAATAAGCCAGGCACGGACGTAAATATCATAATATCAAATACCATCGGCAAATTTTCGAAAAAAATCAGATGGAGGCATTCCCGCGTTTTCTTTGTTGTCCGTCCGGGGAGTCACCAGCAAGTGACTCCCTCTATTCTCACGGTTCTCATCGACTCCCCGAGGAGTTCCAAGGGGACGGCATATATATTGTAGAATTTGAACAAAATGTCCGATTCTCACTTTCTTGCACGTAACTGCAAATGTTCTACACAAGAGGGTTGTACAGCAAGGTAAGTCCCGAAAATAGTTCTTGTAACATCTTTTACTGAAATAAAGAACAAGTCCTGAGAAACTCGTGCCATGTAGGCTACATATGGGCCAAAATTAAGGTTGTATCGGCGGTACCGTAGTCTTTTTGTTTTCCGCCAAAAGCCAAAATAAATTTAAGAATAACTTGCAATATATGTTTAAAGCACTATGTCCAAAGTAATCATACACATCCCACCAAGCACTCCACAACTCTCTACAGTTAAAACATCTCATGGTATTATTTCATACAAAGTTCTTGTAAAAATCATGTTCGGTATACATTAAAATTTGTGTTAAGGGGGGAAATGAACAAAAACTCGTTGGAAAATAAAAACAAGAGCTACCATCCGATACGGCATTTGTTACAAGTAGGTGATACACCCTCCCCCATCCAAGTCCTTCCACGGCGGTCAAATACGATTGAGACACAAACAGGTCATCTAGGTAATCTTCCCTTACCGACCATCCAGTTTCACTCGAATCGGAGCATTTCTGGTATCCCCATAAACTCCCCACCGAGTTCATATCCGGCCGGGATCCCAAAACATAACTTTTTACCTTCCGATCTTCATTCCAATCAACGTGTTCTTCCTAGGCGTGCAACACAATTTCCGGGACCCCCAGCAACTCCCTCACAGCAGTCGAATCTGGTTTGGGCAGATAAATATGACATAATTATCTAAGGCATCTTCTCTTATCCCACGTCAAGTTTTACTCAAATCTGAGGATTTAAGGGAAATGTACAGTACTCCCCCCGCCGAGATCGGATCCGGTCAGAACACCAAAAAGGATCCAATCGCTCCACTCGTTTGATCCATAGGCGTGACACAACATTTCCGGGTTCCCCTTCAGACTCCTCCCCGTGGCCAAATCCGGTTGGTTAACATTAACAGATCATCTAAGGCATCTGTCCGTACCACCCAGCAATTCCACTCGAATCGGATTGCCCATTCGAAAATTACGCACGTCACAATATCCCGAATTCCTCCTCCCTCCACTCTCCCATCGATGGATGGACCCGAAAAGAAGATTTCCAAGAGCGTTGTGTCGGGTTCTTAAAGGACCGCAAAGATTCGTCGCCCTAGCTTATCTGGAACTGGAAGTGTCCGAACTATTGAGGGGGCGAACGACAGACAGTGCGTGTAATAACAAGACCAAATGTTTCGACGGGATCCCAAAAATTTAATATTTGATCTAGACAAATGGGTCTTGTAGATATCCGGTCTTCACCAGACTTCTTGAACGTTGTAACTATTAAGATTTAGAAACAGAAGGTCAATGGCTAATAATCTGAGAAAACCAAGTTCAGATATGAATTCAGCATGTGTGTATTTACCCCTAGGCTATACGTCTTATCTACTTTGACGAAATTGATCAAATCTTCCTGCCTTTCTTCTGCCAAATTTCCTGTTTCGGCCGAATTCTGGTCGGACTGTTTGTCCGGCAAAAAAAAGGCTCAAAAACGAATTCAGCGTATCTCCTTTACCCCTAAATCGAACATTTAATCAACTTCAGATAAAACTTTAACCTTTAACAAATTTTCCGGTTTCAGCCGGATTCCGGGCGAACTATATGTCCCGGTAGAAAATGATTGTCAAAAGCGGATTCAGCATGTCTTCTTACCCCTAAATCCGACATCTAATCAACTTCAGATAAAACTTTTACTTTTAGCAAATTTTCCGGTTTCGACCGGATTCCACGCGAACTACTTGTCCGACGAGAAAATGATTTGCACATAAATGTTCGGCATGTTTTCTTCCCCAAAACATCTAATGAACTTTAGATAAAACTTCGACTTTTAACAAACTTTCCGGTTTTGGCCGGATTCCGGGCGAACTACTTGTCAGGCGAGAACATGGTTTTCATATTCGTGTTCAGCACGTCTTCTTACCCACAAAGTCCATTATCTTCAAAAAAAATTGTTCGCCCCATAATTTGACCCCCCCCCCCACCCCACCCCTGAATGTTGAGCTACAGAGCCCATCTACGAACTCGACCTTTCCCTTGACCTAAAGAGTCCTCATACCAAGTTTCATCAAAATATCTCATTCCCTTCGAGAGTTATCGTGCTGACAGATGGACAGACAGACGGGACAACTTTTATGAAGTTATGAAGCTATATTCTGATCTTACAGCATTTGCAGAACAGTGTCCAGATAAATTGTTCATTGCTAAAAATCTTGCAGTAAGACCGCCGGAAATGTTGGGGAAATTCGGGCAGTCCTCCTAAAGTGATAGCCTTTAGATGGCAGAAATCTTTTGTGACAGAGCTGGCTTACAGATCGTTTGCGAAGTTCTTTTTGGGTTCCTAGAACGTAACGTATGTGACCATGACATTATAAAAGTTGTCCGGCTGTCCGTCCGTCTGTCAGCACGATAACTCTTGAAGGGAATAAGATATTTTGATGAAACTTGGTGTGAGGACTCTTTGGGTCAAGGAAAAAGTCGAGTTCGCAGATGGGCTCGGTAGCCCTACATTTAGGGGTGGGGGGTTCAAATTAATGGGCAAACAAAATATTTTTAAACAGCTGATGAAATAGTCGATTAGGAGGTAAGAAGACATGCTGAAAACGATTATGAAAATCGCCGGACAAGTAGTTCTTCCGGAATCCGGCCAAAACCGGAAAGTTTGTTAAAAGTAAAAGTTTTATTTGAAGTTGATTATATGTTAGATGTAGGAGTAAGAAGACATGCTGAACATTTATGTGAAAATCATTTTCTACCCGGACAAGTAGTTCGCCCGGAATCGGGCCAAAACGGAAAATTTTTTTAAATCAAAAGTTTTGTTTGAAGTTGATTAGATGTCCAATTTAGGGTTAAGAAGAGATGCTGAATCCGTATATGACAATCATTGTTTAACCGGACATCTAGTTCGCCCGGAGTACGGCTGAAAACGGAAAATTTGTCACAAGTAAAAGTTTCATTTCAAGTTGATTAGATGTTCGATATAGGGGCAAGGAGATAACGCTGAATTCGTTTCTGAGCTTTATTTTTTTGCCGGACAAGCAGTTCGACCAGAATTCGGCCGAAAAAGGAAATTTGACAGAAGTAAGGGCAGGAAGTTTCGGTCAGTTTCGTCAGAGCAGATTTGACTTACAGGGGTAAAAACACACGCTGAATCCGTATCTGAGATGATTCGCTATTTGGCCTTAATCTGTTTCTAAATTTTAATAGTAAATATGTTCAAGGAGTCTGGCGAAGGCTGGATCTGGCGAAGGCTGGATCTGGCGAAGACAAGACCCAATTGTCTGAATCAAGTATCAAATTTTTGGGATCCTATCGAAACCTTTGGTCTTGTTAGATACTGCAACACACTTGAGACTTCATATTGGTGAGTAAAGTTAGATTCTCACTCGACATAGCTTTGTAAAATTGGTTAGAACTAAACTGTACAATTCGGCCGAAATTTACCTCAAAACTAAAGGGTATAAATGTTACAAAAATGAGCTTGTAAATGATATACAATAAATTTAAGACGGCAATGTAGAACTTCCAGTCGTCAGGCAAATTTTGGTCCAAAATAGACGACCCTGTTTTCTTTGGAGGTATAAAGTTAGAACCACTAATGATTTGCCCAACGCCAACTCAAATAACAATTACACTAAGTAGTTAATATTACTGGCCGAAGAATTTGACAACTAAAACATAAGGCTAGCAGTCGTCGATGGAATGTTTTTGTTGGTCAGATTCACGGGATTATTTTGTACTAGGGTACTTTAGGTTGCCTGGGTGATAGCAGAGAGAGGTTAACGGCCACTGTATGAAAGCAAAAAACGTCGCAAATGGGTTTTTATGTATCAGCCTGCACTTTACAGACAGTTTAATTTTTTCTCAAATTCATTTCATGTATTTTAAATGACAAAGAAAAGAAAAAAATTTCGGATTTTCCTCTTCCTCTGGTCCCACCTGAAGCGGAACCACTGACCATAAGTAAATCCTTCATACTCATAATATGGGAATCTGTATGTAATAAGCGAATCTGTCTGTGAGTACGCATATGTGTATAGAGCCTACATACATTAACGAGTTATGACAGATCAACGTTTGCCCGCCGAAGGAAGCCTCTTATATAACCTTCTACCGCGAAACCGGTGGAGAGCTAAGATTTTACCTGTGGAATTCCACCCGCCCGACTATACCTTATATTTTTGTTTGTCCCAACGAAGTCTCTCTACCCAAATCTGCCATTTCTCTATTTAGATTTCATACTTTTCCCTGATCTTCCGCTTTCACTGGAGCTTTCCTCTTTCCACGGAAATTTCCGCTATCCTATTCATTCACATTCCTAGAGAGTACGGTTTACAGGGTTCCACGGCTACCACGGAAATCTCGAGACAAAACAACGGAAAGTGACGGCTTTTGCTCTTTCGATTTTATTTTTCTACTGGAGAGTCGCAGAATTATTATTTTTTTATCTATTTAATACGTCGAATTGGGAATGGTTATTATTATTGGACCTTCGAATTGCTTGTGTCATTAAACCTTGCGTTTCTGGCTTTGATCCACTACTTTCTTAATTGGTAAAGAAGTGTTGCAATTAAACAATGAACCTCTTGTTAGTTTATTAGTTTTACGGCTCGTCTCTTCTTTTTTATTTCCTTTTCCTGTCCTTTCTCGTTCATTTTCTTTTCTATTGTTTTCTCGTTTGTTTAAATTTGTTTCCTAGAACACAGAACTTAACCAAAAATTAAGCCACATCCATTGACAGGCGGTAGCATTTTGGTCTGGCAAGTGAAATAATGTTATAATTTTTTCTTTTATTAACAAACTAAACTAAACCCTCGCGAAAACCCTTCCAAATTCGGCACTGTTAGAAAGAACGGCACAGCACGGAACAATATGCGACATTTTCTCACAACAACTAGGAACTACCAGGAAGATTACCAGATTGTTGAGGTGGAAAGACCTGAAAGTTCCTCGAAGACGATGATCAACGAAGTTCGGAAAGGAAACAAAGAAAAGGTGAAAGGACAAGGAAACTACCGAGGACGGATCCTGTAGAACAAAACCCAGTGGATGGATCCCTTTATGGATCCCCGGTGGATCGGCGGGATTTCTCATAAGGCCAACCTCAGGCCATTGCCAGCAGCAATAATGGGGGCGCACATCCAGAAGATTTAACAAACTAATATTAAAATGATCTGTAAATTTAGAAAGGCCACACGAATTACTGCTAACGCTAACGGTAAATGGATTTCATCCATGCCCCAGAACGAACCGCCGAACCGCTTCTCTTCATTGCGATTTTGCGGACCACGATCCCGCCAAGTGTTGGACCTATTTCCGAATGCTGCGCGAGAGGAATTCGTATTATGTGTTTTAGCCTATGGCGTAGAAATTTGTAAATCCGGGGTGGTCGTTTGTCCAGCCTTAGTTTTCACCCCTAATAAAACTTTACATGTTCGCCGGAACAAACGATGAATCCTCGGATGAATCTTCATGGGCAGTCTGATAGTTAAACCCGAGGTTAAATCCTGGCGGAAAAATATTTGTTTGGCGCTTGAGGTGCCTACTTTTAATACGATTGAAACTGACCCCCTTTCCGAGAAAGTTGAAATGGCAGTTCTATTGAATTGAAGATAATACTTACAACCACTGTATTCCAACAGCTGACCTTACAACAAACACCAAAAAGAACACTGCCACATTAATCAACCAATTTCGGGTTGTCGTTGCACTGCTAGATCTCCTATATCCAGTTTTAACAGAATTTAGGGTGCCACTTTCAGGGTGCCGCAACTGGCGGTTCTCAGTGCACTTTTCACATTCGGACATTTCACACAAATAGCATGCTATACCCCTGCACAGATTATGAGACTGTGCTTGACACAAATTAGCCGCCACCTGGGCGAAGAATCGTTACGATGGATCCTTACTATAAAAGAATGCCGCCGGAGGAAGTCGCTTCGGAAGAGCCAATGAGAGCAAGAGGGAAGATTTGCTCCCAGCCAATCACAGCTCGCTTTCCTTGTTCCCGAAAGTTTACTAATCTGGAAATGTGTGCTAGGAAGAGACTGGAAACAGTGTTGTCAGTGATACTAAAATTTAGCCTTGTTTATTAAAAATTAGCTCATTAGACAGGTAGGTAGGTACTTTCTTGAGAATAAACCAATAGTACGACATTTCAAAACTACACTGGTGAATACTAAACTGTATAATTAAGGCTGGAGCCACTCCACGACCGCCGGGAAGAATTAATTTTACGCTTTGGCAGGTCGAGCCTTGTCAGTGAGAAGCACATAGACATATTGCCCGAACTAGCACCGGTGACAGGACGGACGCGGCACCAGAACCTCTTGGTGCCAATGAAGGGTCGTACAAACAGGTTTTTGAATTCTTTTTCCAAGTGACATGTTTTTTTTATGATTATTTTAACTCGCCAACTGTAATGGTCGACATATTTAGTGCCAATTCAGTGCTACGAGTTGGATCAATAAAACTGTCTATCTATCTACACAATCACTACGACATAAAAGAAGAAAAAATTAAGAATCCCCCAAAAATGGTGCAAACATTCGGAGGTCTCCAAGCAGTCGAAACCCCCTAATCTCCTAATACGTTTCTAATTTTATCAGCCAACAATTTTAATTATTACCGAAACCTAAACATGTAACGATTACTACTATCTTGAAACAAAAATGTTCTTATTGATTCAATCTTTGAATTAATAACACTTTGATCGAAATTTCTTTCAAGATCAAAGTTAGTTGCGTTTCTGCTGATACCATGGCATCTGATACCATGGTCTAAAGTCATTGATGCAGTTCGAGATGCAGTTACCGTGGTATCTGGAAGAGTCATCTTTTTCATCGTCACCTACAAGAGCAGTCGTTTTGTCAAATTGGTGGGAAAGAAGCTTGGTACTTGTAGTGTGAGTGGATGCAAGCAGGGATGCAACGAGATGCAAGTATTTCTTTTGGGAAATAAAAAAAAACACGATTTCGGCAATTTGTAATTTTGCAAGGCATCCAGGATATCAGATATCATCGTATCATGATATCAGATATCATCGTATCATGATGTCAGATTGCCTACTGAATATTCTGTCTATTACGAGAATCAAGATCTCAAGCTTTTTTAAAACATAAAACTCAACCTTAAGACATCCTTGCGTTCGCCGGAATTTCATCCGAGTTGCACGTCTGAAAATTACTGAATACGAAAATATGGGACGAACGTGCAAAGAAATGGTAGCTGATCTGTTTAATGCAAATAGTAGATCTTATTTTAGTATCGAGTCTTGCACCGAGTTTGAACCTCGCTAATGATCGGAACTATGTGTCAAACAAACAGTAAAAATCCAGAAGCACACCTGGAAGCTTAGGTGGTCCTTGCTGGCCGTTGATCAAATACAAATAAAAACATTTTTTTTTAATTATGTCTAAATCACCAAGGTAGTCAAAAGCCGCAAGATCAATCAAGTCTCAGTAGAGTGTAAGCATTTCTTACGGATGTCTTCCCCAAACCTCCCATGCGAACGAGCTCAGTTTCTTCTCAATTCATATCGTACAAAACAATGCAGAACACATGCATAATAATGACTGAATAATTACGTTTCGTATTCAGTACATACCCAACATTTGCAAAATCATAACAGATAATGTCCAAAGTGTAGCGAAGTGTTATTTGTTATTATGGAACTAAATCAGCTCTTACGATCCATCAAGTCTCATTAGAGCCAAGCATTTTCCGGAAATGTCTTCCCCACTGGAACACATCCCGCAAATGAGCTTTTCATCAATTCCACACTCAATCCGGCGATCTACTTGTGATACATTTCGCACTTATGTGAAACCGGATATTGACAGTCACAATATGAATAACCCGATATATCACTCCAGTTTTTATGGCACTTGCAGCCTCTGGCTCAAGTGCCATATACCGATCGCAATTCCGTCTGTCGATCTGTCGGTCGGTCCGGTTTTTTTGTCACACTTTTTCTAGTTAGGGTACTTCCAGATGTGCTAGGACGATGAAACTTGGCAGACGTGTCAGGGACCCGACCAAACAAATCTGGATGTAATCAGCTTCCCGATCCGACCATCTGCGGGGGAGTGGAGGGCGGAGGAATCTGGGAAATTCAGGGCAGTTTGTCACACTTTTTCGAGTTAGGGTACTTCCAGATGTGCTAGGACGATAAAATGGCAGGCATAAAAGGGACCCGACCAAACTAACTTGGAAATAATCATTTTCCTGATCCGACCATCTGGGGGGAGTGGAGGGCGGGGGAATCTGGAAAATTGTGTAGTGCGTAACTTGTGAACGGGTGATCGGATTGAAATGAAACTTGATAACTAGATAAAGCATATCTCTGATGTCCCATTTGAAGTCCGGACCGGATTCGGTAGTTATGGGGGAGTTGGGGGGGGGGGGAGACCGGAAATCTCGAGAAACGGTTGGAATGGAGGGATCGGAGTGAAACTTGCTGGGAAGAACAAGCATCTGCCCTAGATAAATCGTTTACACAATTGGACTGGATCCGGGCCCTTGGGGTGGGGTTGGAGGGAAGATTCCCGGAATTCCGGTGATGTCAGTTTTGGTGATTTTCGCGACGAAGCTTGGGAGACACATCAGGAACCCGACCAAACTGGAAACAATTAGTTTTTCGATCCGACCATCTGGGAAGGGGGGGGGAGTGGAGGGCGGGGGAATCTGGAAAATCGAGTAGTGTGTAACTTTCGAACGGGTGATCGTATTGGAATGAAAGTTGATAAGTAAATCAAGGACATATCTTTGATGTCCCGTTTGAAGTCCGGACCGGGTTCGGTAGCTATGGGGGAGTGGGGGGGGGGGGGCGGAAATCTCGAGAAACGGTTAGAATGGAGGGATCAGAATGAAACTTGCTGGGAAGAACAAGCATCTGCCCCAGATAAATCGTTTACACAATTGGACTGGATCCAGATCCTTGGGGGGTGGAGGGGAGTTTCCCTGAATTCCGGTGATGTCAGTTTGGTGACTTTCGACCAAACTTGGGAGGCATGTCAGGGATCCGATCTCAGGGAAGGCTACAATCGTCCTGGTTCAAAGTCCGACGACTAACTGTCGGTAGAGGAGGTCAGAATGACCCGGGACAACGAACAGCGAGATTACAAGGGACAGGATTACTACGGAAAGTTGTGAAAGCATTATTTTATAGTTCATCAAACTAGAATGATTCGCGCGAAGGTACGAAGAAATGCCTTTTAAAATTGTTTTCAGCACATAAAGTGCAACTAGGCGATCTAAACCTTGCACCCTGAAGGTAAGAATTGTTAAAAATAACAGTTTTGAGATCGCTTTTGGTGTTCCATTTTTGGGATCCCAAAATGTAAGTGGAGGGATACGTATGACATCGCAAAAGTTCTCTACAAATCTCGAAGGAAATGAGATATTTTGACTGCACCAACCCATAGATGGGCTTAGTAGCGCTACATTTAGGGGTGGGTGTTCAAATTAAGGGGCAGACAAAATATTTTTAAACAGCTAATGTGATAGTCGATTATGGGGTAAGAAGACACGCTGAACACGACGGTGAAAATCATTTTCTCGCCGGACAAGTATTTCGTCCGGAATAAATGTTCGATTTAGGGGTAAGAAGACATGCTGAACACTTATGTGAAAAGCATTTTCTACCCGGCCAACTAGTTCGCCCGGAATCCAGCCAAAACCGGTAAATTTGTTAAAAGCAAAAGTTTTATCTGAAGTTGATTAGATGACAGATTAAGTGAATCGGAAAATGATTTTCGGAAATTTGATTATGGGTAAATTCGATATGGACATTTACGTTTTGATATCGATATTTGGCCCGATATAGCGGTCTATCGATATCCGATGCATCGCGGTAATGAATTACGGAAAACATATGCTCCAATTTGGTATATGTAAGTGTAGGTTAGGTTGGATTATTAGAATAATTACGAATGAGCAAATATCGTTTTCGATATCGATCTTTACGTTTCGATATCGATATTTGGTCCGATATATCGATATATCGTTATCGATATCGAATATCGCCCAACACTAGAGTCAGCTTCAGTATATTTTGCTTCTGGTGAAGGTAATTCAGTGTCAACCAAACTTTTTTTCGTATCTGTAGGATATGCTAAGAATGAAACTTGGCAGACATGCCTAACTTGGAAAAAGTCAGTTTCCCCATCAGACCCTCTGGGAGTGCAATAGAGGTATGCTTATTTGAACGTTCGTTGACTTCGAACTTTGCCATTTTCATGCACTTGCTGTGGCTAAATATATGTACCAGTTAGCCAAAGTAGGTAATTAAGGATTGACAAGATTGGTTTATAAATTCTCATTTTAATCACATTCCTTAAAGTACTCATCTGAACCACAAAGTACAGAAAATACTTTGGAGCAAAACATATATTTTCATGATCCCCATGAGCCCATGATCATTTGTGAAACAAGGGTTTTGCTACAAAATGAACTTCCAGCTCCCTTAAAGGACCCCTCGCACTATTCACTCCTCAACTTACAGTATTTTAAAGTATTTGAATAATTTAACTATGCTGTGCTTTCAATAAATAACCAACGGTTTTGGTGGTTTTAAGCCTTTTCTGAGACCCGCTGACTTGTAGCGAAACAGGGAAACAATTTACATAACCGGTTTTCCGAAGGTACACTTCGAAGGTAGCGAAACACGGCAAGTGAGAGAATCAGCGAGGTTTTGTTAGAGGGATTAGAATCTACCGTACGAAACGTGGGTCTCCGCGTTCAGAAATATATGTAGTGGTTGCGGAAGTAGGTTGCATTAGTATTATAGGTAAGACAGGTCCTTTAAAATGCACATCTTAACGAAAAAGTGAGAAAATTTTTTTTTTGACCAAACGAAAAATATTCATGATGCCCAAGGGCCATGATAATTTTTGCTTCAAGGGTATTGCTTACAAATGAATTCCTTAAAGACCAAAAATAGTTTGAGCAAAATGTACATTGTCATGATCCCCATGAGCCCATAATCATTTTTGCCTCAAGGGTTTTACTTTCAGATGAATTTCTAGTGCCCTTTAAAGTGCAAAAATAAAATACTTTTACCAGATCATTCTCTTGATTTCCAAGGGCCCATGGTCATTCTTATTTCAAGGGTATTGCTTATAAATAAACACAAAAAAAAACAAGAATTTGCAAATTCCTAAATTTCATCCTCTGACCCAGCCTCGCAAGTACCATATGAGCTCTAGCTCTTGTATTCAACCTAAGCTCATGAACATTGTAGACTTGCTTTATTCTTGGCCAATATCTGATGAAATTTGTTTACATGTATATCAGAAATCATGATTTATCGCAATACTTAGTTTAATTTGAAAGAAAAAAACGCGGCACCGGCCAGGCACCAGCATGGCACCGGCACGGCACCGCGGCACGCGCCACTTGGTGTACATCGTTTTTGGGAGTGAGCAACCCTTCGTCGGGAGTGACAGGATGAAAGAGCCGGTGGAGTTTTCTTGACTATGTTTCTAACTGGTATGACTCTTGATCCTTGCCGGACGTCTGTCAGTCGTATATTTTGAGGCAGTCACCTCCCACGCCCAAGCCCTTCGAACCGCCCCTGAGCTGGGAGATATGAGTTCGACGCTTGCAGGTATCACGATAGGCAGGGTATCGGCAGGCGCCCCCCCCCCCCCCCTCGAATTTTGGCTAGCGACGCCCCTGCGACTCAGTGTCATTATCTTATGTACAGATTGGGATGATCTGACAGGGAACACGCAGTGATTGATAGTGCTGGTATTCTGTGTATCCGCTGAGAAAAGTTAAGAACAAATAAGGATTTGACATGCATTCTTGCCCACAAGACTTTTTATTCTATCGAATTTCCGGGTTTTGCAGGATTCCGGACGAAATCCTTGTCCGGCCAGTTGTAGGTTCAGCATGTCATTTTCCTCCTATTTCGCATTACAAAATTTGCAATCAGCAAGTGCCCAGTGCCAGTGCCCTAGCCCATTTTATGGCCAGTACTGCTGATTTCGGTCGGTGCCGGAAAAGGGTGTACAGCAGGTGCCAGGGAGTGGGTAACCCTTGCATGTTCGTTATGGAGATTCCGAGACTTGGTCACTGACTTTTGTATTTATTTTTAGTTTGTTTTTTTCAACTACCGTATAATCAAAGGAAGCAATTAGCTAAAGACAGTCATTGGTGGCATATTTATTATTTATCCTGTAATTGAGATAAAAGTCAACTATAGGTCAGTCAAGGTAGTTTTTTGTTTTCCTCTGTAAAAACTCTTTTTTTCCAAGGTTTTGAATATATATTCAAACAATGTTTACAACGGGTACGTCAGCTACGATTCTTCATCAGCGATATTTCGGCCCTTTTTGGCAAGGGTCCTCGTCAGGCTGTCAATCCTCTGGTTCAACTTCGGGGAAGGAAACAAACCTGTAAACTGTTAGAAGCTCGGAAATTTTTGTCAGTGGGGCAACCAGAGGCGTTACTATCCAAAATGTTTGGGGGGGGGGTCAAGGTATGTACCGACTGGCAGGTAAATTTTACCGACTGTTTTCGCAGATAAAAACGACTATTATTGAGAAAAAACAACTGTGAAAAAAAAATCGGCGGATTTTAAGAAAAACTACTATTTTCAAGCAAAAATCGACCCTTTTAACGAGAAACCGACTGTTTTTTTTTTTTAAATAGACTGTTTCCAAGAAAAAAATCGACTGTTTTTACAAAAAAAAATTTATTATAGGTTTGTTTCCTTCCCCGAAGTTGAACCAGAGGACTGACAGCCTGACGAGGACCCTTGCCAAAAAGGGCTGAAATATCGCTGATGAAGAATCGTAGCTGACTTACCCGTTGTAAACATTGTTTGAATAAATGTTTCAAAGTCAGCTTGGGCTCAAAGAATGTTTTGAATATACATCCCTCTATTGAACTTTCATTAACGCTAATGCTAAATATACTGACAAAACTCACTTCTTTGGAGGGTTCAAGCTCATGCTCCTGGCAGCTCATGATTCATCGAGTTAAAAACCAATACTTAAGGCATCGGCGTTGCCATCTACGTTTTGTTTTGAATGCTCTGTCTCTCTCAAGAACACTAAAAACCCTACTGCTGCGAATGGTCAGTCGCGAAAAGTCCCGTTAGCAGAAAATAAGAATAGTAAAAACAAACTTAGCATTTTTAATCCTGATTCTTCAATTGGTTGTAAACAATTAGCTACAAAGGTATTCTAAGGTAGTTATGAGAAACTGACGAATTAAGAAAATAGAAATCTTCATGGATTTAGGATTGCACAAAGAAACTGACGAATTAAGAAAATAGAAATCTTCATGGATTTAGGATTGCACAAACAGGAAGTAAGCACAAACGTCCTGTCCTTTGAGCGAGCGCAAGTTTTGAAATAGAAAGCAGGCATGGTTAAAGCCAAAGGAGTAATGTTTTCACTCCAGAGTGATTTACTACAGCAAGAGTAGGTTTACATCGTTTTCTGAAAGTTTTAAGCTCGTGCTAACGTTTTAACGACAGTTAGAAGTTCGTTACAGGATACCTTACTATTTGCACCCTGTCTGCGCCAACTCAAATATATGCATGCAGTTCCCACCGCTTCTTTCCAGCCTCTACACTCACCAAGTGTGTGAAATTGGGCCTTGATTAGAAGCACTAAGTATTCTCTACAACAATAATATTTGTTTCCATTTTCATTGAAGAAGTTGCAGCATTGCCAAATCAGTCAACCACAAACCCCTGATTTCTCGATACCCTATGCCAAACGCTGGATATGTCTAGCATTTTGCATAGCCTATGCCTAATGGTGGATACCCTATGCCAAAAGCTGGATAGCTGTTGGCACCCTAACCCTGACCTACCTCACTATAGCTGAATTCTGATTGGTTGATTTCTGATCCCAAATCATCAATATTTTGTTGGTTTCCAGTATCCGGCATTTGGCATAGTGTATCCAGCGTTAGGCATAGGGTATACCAAACGCTGGATACATCCAGCGTTTAGCGTAGGCTTTCCCAAAATCAGGGGTTTGTGATAGACTGTGCCAAATGCCTTTCTTTCCTTTAGCTTTCATCTAAACACCTGCTGACCATGGGCAGACCATGTTGGACCATGGGTCATGGCAGTCTAGTACACTAGCCCCTTTTCAGGCATGGTGCTCAAATGTCTAGCACCATGCCTGGGTGCTAGACGTTCAAGCACTGTACCTTGGGTTTCATGCATGGTGCATGGATTTCAGTGTACAGTGTAAGCATGAAAAACACAGTTTCTGTCATCACAACTGAGCACCGGCTTGGACAGGGTTGAAATTACTACCATGAATTAGAGAAATCAAAGACAATCCTTATCAAATTTTTCATAACAAAAACAACGTTGCTCGGCTGATGACAGACGTGAAAACCTCATTTCCTTTTCTACATAGTCAAGGGTTTTTGCATGCAAAGTGTCCTGTGCCTCAGCCTTTTTCTACCTAGCAGCCAACCAGAATACTGGCTCTTGGGGCACTCTACCTGGAAAATAGATAGGGTGCTGTTAGGTTTTGCATCTCCATCATCAGTCGAGCCCTTATGTTTTTGTTGTGAAAAATTCGATAAGGATTTTCTTTGATTTCTCTAATTCATGGTAGTAATTTCCGCCCTGTTCGAGCTGGTGCTCAGTTGTGATGACAGAAACTGTGTTTTTCATGCATGCACTGTATACTGAAATCCATGCACCATGCATGAAACCCAAGGTACAGTGCTTGAACGTCTAGCACCCAGGCATGGTGCTAGACATTTGAGCACCATGCCTGAAAAGGGGCTAGTGTACTAGACTGGGTCATGGCCAAATTATTTTTGAACCAGCTTCCGTTTCCAGTTTTCTTTTGTGCCTTTCATGGATTTATTTGCACTACCAGGTTAACCAAATAGCTTGAGTGCAACTATTTGCAGCAGATTTTTCTGTCGCATGTACAGCAGGGTTACCGGACCTCCTTTTTAAGCTACCTCGAATGTTGCTGCAAAAATGTTAAAATGAAATTACATGCTGTCCTGACAGGCTAAGTATTATTTGTTGTTTCCAAAAATATTCAAATTGTGTGCCTTTTCTTTGTTTTGAAGCTGCTTTGAAAATGAATTTTCTGGCTATTAGCTTTGGTAACTCTACCTTTTTCATCATTTTGTAAGCTACCTCGAATGTTGCTGCAAAAATGTTCAAATGAAATTACATGCTGTCCTGACAGGCTAAGTATTATTTGTGTTTCCAAAAATGTTCAAATTGTGTGCCTTTTCTTTGTTTTGAAGCTGCTTTGAAAATGAATTTTCTGGCTATTAGCTTTGGTAACTCTACCTTTTTCATCATTTTGTAAATCATGGCGAGGAATTCAAGCTAAGGTAGAATGAGGGAATCTTGTTTGAAAGGAAAAATATGTTTAACTAGAAATATTAAAGCAATATTTATTTATCCAATATTTATACCATTCAGTTACACTGTCCACAAAATATTTGCAGTATTTGCTACTGGGATTAATCTTGTCTCTAAAAAGATAATTTTATCTCTTATTCGGATTAATCTTATCTCAGTAAATACAAGATTAATCCCAGTAGCAACAGTTAACTTTAATCCTTACTCGGAGAAACTTTTTAAAGTGTAGCTTCAATCTAGTACGTTTGTCATATTTGTTGGTTCCTTTTTAAGCCAGATAGATTATTCTGAAAGAAAGACTTCTCTGGAAATTTAAAATCTTGTCTGAGGTTGGGTATCTCTCCTGTATTTGCGCCTTTTCGACTTTGTTTTGTGCCAGGCAGTTCTTCAGTGAAGAAATAGAAGTAAGTGGATGACATTTGATGTCAATTTGGTCAGGATGGATCAGTCTATACAAATCCCTAATTTTGGGAAAGCCTATGCCAAACGCTGGGTATACCTAACATTTAGTATACCCTATGCCTAACGCTGGATACACTATGCCAAATGCTGGATACTGGGACCCAATAAAATTTTGATGGTTTGAGTGAAGCTCAGAAATCAACCAATCAGAATTCATCTGTAATGAGGTAGGTAGGGTTAGGGTACTAACAGCTATCCAGCATTTGGCGTAGGGTGTCCAGCGTTAGGCATAGGCTATGCCAATCCAAAAATCAAGGGTTTGTGGTTGACTGGGATGGATGTATTTTAATGTTCTACATGCAATCCTTGTAATTTAGGTTCTAAACTAAGTTGTACTGGAATTCCATACAAGCATGACATCACACCCATTTGATCTATTTTACCTCAGGAAACAAAAAGTCGTAGTTTATTCCTATCTGTGAATATATATTTAATATACATATAGAGCAGAGCGCATTTACATTTATAAGAAGACATAGGGACAATCAAATCCTATGTTGGACTTGGGTCCTCAATCACGCGACATCATTATGTACATCACGACTGTATGGAATTCTAATGATTTAGTCTTCACGAGTTTACTAGGGGTGGTGCAAATATCAAGGTATCCTGTATTTGGCTGACTGGTAACAGAGGTTGGATGAAAATGGCACTGTTCAGAGCTGGCTCAGAGTTGAATAACATTCAAAGAAGCATATGTCATTTCGTAAACTTGGTACAGTTTTACAGAAATTTTGTGTATTTTCTTATGTCTTGTGTGAGGTGACAAGGAGGATTGTAGAACACCTGCTATTGGATATCTATTGGGAGGCCAATGGGAGGGAAATGTGATCGATTCATTATTATCTCCCTCAAAGGTTCACTTAAACCTCCCTGATAGATATGGTCTTGCAACAAGTCTGGTAAAGCACAGTTGCTCTATTGTGGTGGTGACTGGTGACACATCTAAAAGTCTTTTAGTCTAGGTTTCAGCATTGTTTATGTAATTGCAGAATCAGATGCCATAAAATGAGACTAACCTCAGTGTTCACTTGAGTTCAGGAATACCATAACCAGTTTTTTTTTTCCTCAGGTTAGCCCCTTTTGAAGCCAAGCGAGCTCTTGTTGTGTGCTTTTTTGGAAGAGGATGCTATGGAGATACTGATAGCAAGGAAAACCTTTTAGACCAGTTGTTGGACAAGAAAATCTTCTCCAAGTCAATTGACGAAGATGTAACTGAGAGCCAAGGCGTAAGTTTGACTGCAACTGACAATGATGATGATGAAAGTTTATTTATACAAAATACAAGAAAAGGGAAATAGTGCTGTACAGAGAAAGAAAAGAAAAAAAATGCACTAAGCTTTCAGTAACAAAGTAAATGCATAAGATCAAAAAATATTTATAAAAAAAGGAAAGGGACGAATAGGGTCTTAAAAAAAAAAATCGTATCTATGGGATGTGGAGAAATGGCCAAGAGCAGAAACGTGGAGCTCCTGGGCAGTGGAAGATAACTTACAACTTACTAACTTATAACTTGCATTTTATAACAAGGGTGAGTTGGCTGTAACTTTCTGGTCAAAGTCTCAGTGGATGTGTGACTTTGTTAGTTGGGTCGTTTTCTTCTTTTTTTGAAAAGTGTTGTAGTATGAGCAAATTTACTACTTGTTATTGTCCTTTCTCGGCTTTTATAACTGTTGTCATTTGAATACCCTCGTCTACAGAGTTTAGAAATCACTTGTACTTCAAACAGCTGGAAAAGCCAAAACTTTCAACATCGCACTTCGGGACCATTTTGCGTCAGTTTCTTAGTTTGTAAGCTCCGATTTCTGAGTAAAATAAACAAAATTCTGAGGAAATAAGTTAGGCTGATCTCGCTTTTAATCGTAAGCTAATAACAGGTTAAATTTATGGTCAAATTTGGCCGAAGGTAAAAAATCAGTATTAGGTTTAAAGAAAAGAACTGTAGAAAAGATTTTCACAAGCAACCAGGAGCGACCGCGTAACCTTGGTGATTTCTGGCAGCGCTCTCAGCGTAAAAAGGTTAATTGTTAGAGCCTTGTTACTAAAGCAAGTTATCAACGTGAAAGATATTTAGCAGGGAAAGAACATAACTTGTTCAGCCCAAACTGACTGCGCATCACGTGTGATGTTGGGAAACGGATAATTAGCTGAGTCGGTTCATATTTCTAGCCACAACCCTGCCAAAAAGGGCCGAAACATCGCTGAAATAAAACCTCTGTTGACGTTTAGTGCCACCAAACATGGCACCTGTCAATAACTGATTGCCAAGGACCGATGTCCCAGAACTTCAATAAAAAAGAGCTGGAAGCTTATATGGCACTTGCAAGCATACGCAGTAGGTAATAGTAACAGCTAAGATTCTTGCTGTGTTGAGGAACAGACGATTATGGACCTTTCGGATTCATGCAAATGTATGGTTTAGTAAAAATATGCCATGCATTACGGTTACAACGAGCAATTTAAGGGGGCTAGGAATCCGTTTTTTAAGCAAATGCACTGGTGCAGAAATGATCATGGGCCCTTGGCTCACGAAAGTTTGTCATTCGCTCGATAGTGTTATTTTTTTGTGCATTTTGGGGCTAAGATGCGCACTTTAAGGGGTTCGAACTGAGTTAGGAAGCAAAATACTTGGGGCACAGGCGGTCATGGGATCTTGGGGATCCTAAAAATGTGTAATTACTTAAAGTTTTTTTCAAATTTGCGGTAATATTGGTGCTTCAAATATGTTGGAAAATGATTTGTAAGCAAAAGCCTTGAGGGAAAAATTATCACGGGCCCTTGGGAATCAGGAAAATGGATCTTTTGGTCAAAAGTATTTTTTCACTTTGCAGTTAAGATACGCACTTTAGGGGGGCTATTTTTTCACTTTTTTGTTAAGATGCGCACTTTAAGGGAGCTAGAAATTCATCTCTTAACAAAACCCTTGAGACAAAAGTGATCACTCAGCCAATCTTGTCAAGTCCCTAATGACCAAGTCAGGTTTCATCGTCCTAGCACATCTGGAAGTACCTACCTTAACTCGCGATCACCGGAATTCGGACTCTCGCCTCCCCCCCTACAACTCCCCCACATTTCCCGACCCCGATCCGGTTCTGTCACAGATGTATATATGGCTTGTGCTTGTTCTTCCCACCAATTTCATCCCAATCGCTCCACTCCACTAAAAACACTCCACTAAAAATACAGTTGCTACTAGCCAAAATGTTTTTTTTTTTGGGAGGGGGATCAAACGATTCCGACTGCCTGGTGATTTTTACCAACTGTTTTCTGAAAAATCCACTGTGTTTAAATAAAAAATCGACTGTTTATAAGAAAAATAGGGGCCCTTTGATCCGTCTTATTTCTTCAACCGAGTGGGAGACAGCATGGGTCAGACTCGGCTCCGACCCCCCCCCCCCCCCCCCCCCCGACGAAGTCTTTGAATACAGCCTGACCTCGTAAACCAGCCCTTCAGCTAATTCACTGGAAGTGCAGCTAAAAGCTGGCCATTCCGCCGCACTACTGTCGAAAGAAAGTATTCGAGAATAGTCGGCATTACAGCAAATCTGTGAGAAGTATCTCTTACCCACAAATCTTTCTACCGCGAGGTTGTTTTTGTCTTCTAGTCATACTCTTGTCGAGTTATGTGGAACCCCTACAATTGCAAATTCTGAATACTCAACTGAGTAAGCCATATTTTGGATGCCTTGTACTACATTGGCTGGTAACGATTTATTAAAGTCTGAGTGATTTTGAAAGTTAATGCCTATGTTTCTATTGTAGGTTTGCATTGATGGCTACTACGACCCGCAGCTAAACAGTGTCTTTTTAAACATCAAAGGACCAGCCGATCCCTGTTATTTGTTGCCTCATTTGAACGCTCTAGAGAGTGAAGATCAGTCAAAGGTAGGCAATGCTGCCTTGTCTTGCTATTAAGGTGTGGGCTATTTACTAGAGCTTGATCCCTAGATTACTTATCCAGCGAGTTAAAGAGGCTATGGTAGAGATACTAAAGGCACATTACCATCATGCCCGTCTGTAATGTTTCAAAGAGGTTGAAGCGACGAGCTTTTAGTAACTATTGGAACACACCCTTGCTTCTGACCGAGACTGACTAAGAGGCTATGGTGGGGCTGGAGTCTGGACGCTCGTCTTGTAATGTCCAGCGCTCAGTGGATTAGAAAAGAGCCACGTAATTGACGAAAAAAAAATGTCAGCCAAACCACCTTCCAGTAATGCAATCATGCGTTATATCGATTAATGAATTTAAAGACAAGATCGTGCGTTTATTCGAAATTTGAAAGGCGTTCTGACAATAGACTTACACTATTGAAAAGCATTACATAAACTGATGAGGCAAGTGGACTGCACTGGAAAAAGTATCTCCGAGCAAGGTTAAAGTTAACTGCAGTATTTGCTACTCGGATTATTCTTATCACTATTTCGTATCAGTCTTACCTCAGTAGAGATAAGAATAATCCGAGTAGCAAATACTGCAGTCAACTTTAATCCTTACTCGGAGATACTTTTTACAGTGTGGCTTAGGTCTGTTTAGTATGTGGGTGCTTGAGATACTAGCACCACGGTTTGGCGAACAAAGAAAGAATTGCCATCACAATCCTGGACAAGGTTTCCAGTTATTAGACCGGTAGGATAGGCGGAGAGTATGTACTTACTTACTCGTACTTGTGCCAAGACGCAAGCAAGACCATGTCGTGCCGTGAATCGCAGTCTTTTCTTTAGTGAAGGGCGTTGAGAGTTGAAGCCAGAAGGGATCCCGCCTCCTTCCACGTCGGCAGATACCTCCGGTGGCTGGAGGTCTTCTTTGAGAACGCTCAGTCACTTTTTACGTTGAGTGAAAGTAGAAAATATTCTAGTGCCACCTTTTAAATATTTTCGGTTTGGGGAGAGAGAACTAGGCAATGCTACTAGCCTCCTTGTCAGAATTACCGGCAGTATGTTTTATTACATCTTTTCAAGGGTTTTTTGATGGTCTGGTCTGAGCTGAAAGAGAGTTACACTAGAAATGTTCTGTTTGCCTGTCTCGTCTCTCATCTACTGGTTATGATGGAGCCAACAACGAATTTCGACGTAAGCACGGTCATGTTCCTGAAAACATTGGAGAGTGTAAGGTAAGACGGTATCATGTGCTTATTGTCCGTCAAATAGAACCAGAAACACCTAAATATCTGCGTTTTCTACAGCTTACAAAGAAATACAGTTGACGTTCAGGTATTTATTACTTCTACAAATACAAATTCAAACAAATCCGGCAGAGTACGAGAAGGCTTTAGAAGTCAACTATAACTACTGATCTAACTACAGAAACAAATAAAGATTAAAGATACAACTTATGCACTCCCCCAAACCCACCAACCATAATAGACTACTAGTAGTACTGATTCACTCTTCTTCATGAACTGCGCTGTCTTTTCTTCTCGGAAGTTTTGAACTTCATGAGATGCCCTACGCATCTTATACTGCTAACAGACGATCCGGTTTTCCCGAGCGGATTTTCTGCAGTTTCGTCATCAGGTTGAAAATCTCAACTTTTCAGTATGGAATCGGTAATGGTGCCGAAAACCAGGGTAGGAATTCTAGTCCGTGAGCACCCGACTTTCCAAAGCATTAACCACATTAGTTTTCGCTGATACCATGGTATCTGTTACCACGGTAACTGGATCTGCTATTAGTCGTATCGTGGTATCTGATACACGGTGCTCTGCAAAAACGACTACTGCCGAAATTGCACTTTTCGAAGTCATCCCAAAAGAAAAACAGATATCTAGTTACATCACTAAGTGCTAAACTTCTTTCTCACCAATCCGACAAAATTTGATGAAAGTGAGATGACTTTTCAGATACCACGGTCAGTTACCACGGTCGGACCGTAGTATCTGAATATCTGATACCACGATAACTGGCCAGATACCACGATAACTGCAAAAACGCCTTTTGACCGTGGTATCAGATACCACGATAACCGCAAAAACGACTTTAGACCGTGGTAACAGATACCATAGTATCAGCAAAAACGCAACTATTTTGAATCACTTTTGTTTGCACACCCAGGCAGTTTCCGAGGCCTCTTGACTCCTGTGGCAGGCGCACCTTCATTAGTCTTCACCTGATCCAGCGTTTGTCAGTTTCTGATCCATTATTGACAATCGGAAACCTCGAATTTGCCTTCTGCGACTGGACCTGTTACTATCGTGACTTCCAACACTCCATTATTTTCATATTTCTCGTTTTAATGCACTTATGCCGTCGGGCAGTGCGTCATAAATTATTCATTTGGTGAGTAAGCACTTCCGAATAACCTTACTGTGTATTCTTTGAATGTTTTATATTTCCGTTTCGTTTTACTGCACTTGCGCCTTCGGCAGTGCGTTATAAACTGTTCGTTTATTCATTGCCATCCACTAAAAAATCCGTTTGTCTCGGTTCTCGCGGTGGGGTCTGATTCGAGAATGATTGTAAAGGTGGAAAGCATTTCAAAGTATTGTGAAAAATTGCACCTGATGCTGCATTTCCTTTAACAAAGCCCCGTTCACAAGTATTTAGCCAAGCAAGGATGCCTAGGCACGTGACTAGCGTGTCCGTTCACCCCCATGCCTAGTCACAGATTTTAGGCTAGGCGTGGAGTTAAAGGCTGTGGAACTCGATACATGGCTAAGCTTGGGCACGTGCCTAGGCATCTGTGCTTAGCTAGGCATGCTTGTGAACGCGGCTTAAAGCACCTGTAATACTAGTTACTAAACGACTCTTTTAGGACAAAAGCGGCAAGTGCGTTTTCCGATGGCATTCGCTCAGTTCCTGGTGTAGCCAAGCCTTGGGTAGCTCATGGTCGACTCTGTTCTCCAAGGCTTCTGTTTCTTTTCATGAGAGTGCCACCATCTATTGGCCGCATTCGCGCAACCTCGTTTTCCAAGTTTGAAGCGAGCATAAAGAAACTGGAGGCGTCGCTTGAGGACAAGATTTACAGATTATTTAGAAAGTCGCGTGTCATCACAAATATCAGGTTAGTTCCATCTTAAGGCATAAGGAGGTTCTCGAAAAGAAGAACCGAGTCATCTCACTTTGGAACGATCTGTCAGAAGATTCTGCTACATCCAAGACCGTAGAAGCCTTCAAACGGTCCGTGGACACTGAATGGGAAACAAAACCCTGGAAGTAGGGATCGGCACCGTTTCTGTTTTTGGCTAAAACAGAAACGGTAAAAAACGGCAACTAAAAAACGGAACAGAAACAGAAACGGTGATAAAAAAACGGAAAACCGTTTCTGTTTTTCCGTCTTTTTCCGGAAAAACAGAAACGGACCGTTTTTGCAAAAAAAAACGGCCGTTTTAACAGGTATTTCTGTTTTTTTCCTACTTCTTTAGGTTTATAAGATTACAGTACGGCGACCATTTGGAACGGTAAGGCGGTTGTTGGAACGTGAATAGCGTGAGGAGGGGACTCAGGGAGGGTCTGACAGGAGAAGGTTGTGAGAGAAGTTCGAGTATAATCGTGTAAGGTGAAAAAAAAGGACCCTGCACCTGTCTAGTAAACTAAGCCCTTTTTTATACCCATGGTCAAATGCTGGGGTATGCTGGCGGGGGTGAATATGGAAGTCATACGTATGTGTAGGCCTACGCCTTATTTCCCAGAAGGGTAACAGTACCCTTTCAAAGCAAAAAATTTCAAGGTAAAAAATTAAATACTAAATTGTTCTGGTTCCCAAAGTACTTTATAATGATACCCCTGTGTGGAAGAAGGGGTACAACTACGTGTGAGAACCATGGTCACCCCTGTCAGCATGCCCCAGCGTTTTGAGCATGGTCTTCACTCAAGTGCCATATACCGATCACTTTTCGGTAGGTCGGTCGGTCCACTGTTCTCGAGTTAGGGTACTTCCAGATGTGCTAGGACGATGAAACTTGGCAGGCATATGAGGGATCTGACAAGACTAACTTGGAAATAGCCACTTCGACGATCCAACAACCGTGAGGGGAATTCGAAATATGACGTATGTATATGTATAACTTTGGGACGGGTGACTGGATCTTAATGAAACTTGATATTTCGAACGACCTCGTGCCTCAGACGGTCCATTTCAAGTCCGGTTCGGATCCGATGATTTTTTTTTTTTTGTGGGGGGGGGGGGGGGGGGGGTCGGAAGGGGGGGACTCGAAATCTTGTGACACGCTTGAAGTTGAGCGATCAGGATTAAACTTGGTGGGAAGAACAAGCACAAGCCCTTGGTACATCATAGACAGAACTGGACCGGATTTGGGCACTGTGGAGGAAGTTGGAGGGGGTTCCGGAATTCCGGTGATCCGGAGTTAAGGTACTCCCCAAGTGGGCTAGGACGATGAAACTGGCAGTCATATCAAAGACCCGACCAAATAACTTAGAAATAGTCAGTTCCCCGATCCGGTCATCGTGGAGAGTGGAGGGAGCAGGAATCCGGAATCTTGAGGTATATAACTTTCGAACGGGTGATCGGGTCTTAATGAGCCTTGGTATTTGGATAGACTCGTTTCTCGGATGTCCCATTTCAAGTCCGAACCGGATCCGATGAATGTGAGGGGGTGGAGGGGTGGAGGAAATCTTGTGTCACGCTTAGAGTGGACTAATCGGGAAGAAACTTGGTGGGAAGAACAAGCTCAAGAACTAGTTACACCCTTGACAGAACGGATCGGATTCGTGCACTGTGGGGGGAGTTGGAGTGGGTCCGGAATTCTGGTGATCGCGAGTTAAGGTACTTCCAGATGTGCTAGAACGATGAAACTTGGCTGGAACATTAGAGACTCGACATGATTGGCTCACAAATTGTACTTTTCCAGATTCGACCATCCCTTAAAGTACAGAAATGAACTGCCAGCTCCCTTGAAGTGCGCACCTTAACCGCAAAGTGAAAAATTACTTTTGACCAAACTACACGTTTCATAATCCCCCGAAGGCCATGATCAGTTGCGCCACAAGGGTTTTGCTTAAAAATGAATTTCTAATACCCTTGTGCGCATCTTTACCGAAAAGTGAAAACAAAACTTTTTAACATTGGAAAAGTTCGCTGGCTCTTTCTTATTTATTTAATTACAGCTTTGTAGAAAATTTGCATCAGAAATGGGAGCTTGAAGGCTTCAAGCTTTCAGTACAAACCGATTCGTGCTTCCTATTGGTTAGATTTCAAAAAACGCGTCTTATCCGACCAATGGGATGCGAGACTCCGTTTCGCAAAAGTGTTATTATACCAACAAGAAATAGCCAGATTAACGTTTCCAGCAATTCACTGGCTCAGAATGGTTATCAAAGGCCGATTATTTAGTCTGTAAGTCGGAAGTCCTATACCTCCTAATGTTAATTTTGTTGTTGTGCTTCCTCTAATGATGGTGTAAAAATATCCTTTTCGTCGGGAGGGTGCAATCTCTCTATTCTGACTCACAAATCTCTCCTTCCGAAAAGCGGAAAATATCGGTAGATGGTATAAATTGCCGGGAGGATAAAAACCGCTAGATTACGCCGGGACGCCACGCGTATAAGTCGTAACAAAAAACGGAAATTTGGAAAAAACAGGTAAAATAAAAACAGAAACGACTAAAACGGTCAAATAAACAGAAACGGCATTAAAAAAACGGCTACCTGTTTTCTGTTTTTCTGTTATTTAAAAAAAAAAAGAACAGAAAACGGTAGTAAAAAAACAGAAACAGAAACGGAGCCGACCCCTACCTGGAAGCTGTACTGGGATGCGCCGTAATCCAGTACCAAGAACTAGATGAAACCGATTACCAGAATCACCACCCGTAGGAGCATCGCATCAGGATTATATCTTAGATTGCTCCGAAGTGCAATTTAAGGTTATACTTTGTTGATTTTCCCAGACCTTGAATTCAACGGACTAGCAACATAGCCCTTTTCTTAACTCTTGGAGCCATGACCTAAACCCCGCCTGAAGGCACGTGCACACACAGTGCTATTTCCAAATTTCCCCCTCCGCATCGGAAGCCTCCGCACACAGATTTCACCATAATGACGCGGATTTTGCATGCCTGTTTTCGGATGCGAAATCATATTGGACGATGTGTGCACTTAGCTTTAATGAGCCTGCGAGCTGTAAAAGGGTTGAAAATGTGCAATTACTTTGTGTGTAATGTTGGCTGGTGTTAGAATCTTGCAGAAAGAAGGTACGGATATGTTCGCAGTTACCTTTCATATCGACTGATAATGTTTTTTTTTTTTAATATTGTGCATTTACTACATTATTGAAAGCTCCTTGTATTTTTCCTTTTATTTGTCTGTACTGCGCTATTTTGCGTAAATAAAATTTCATCATCAGTTTCATCACCATCATGGTTTAAGAGCCTCACTGATTATCCACGCGTCTTGCAAGCAACGTATAAGATGTGTGAAGTGTAGATAAGGGATCGATTTTGTCAGCAAAGGAGAAGGGTACTCCCCCATCTTACTGTTGGACATTAGCGTGCGTGAGCTCGGGCAAAAACCCATTTTCTGGCAAAAGCCAATATACTGATTGTTCCAAAGTCTCTGTCAGTAGAAAAATCACGAACAGCTTGTAGAATCTTAGAATCGCTCTAAATTTGAGGGAAAATATTGACACTGAGAAACATTCCATTACAGTGCGAACTCTCTCCTGGCACTCCCATCCACCCAACCATTTGTTCACATTTATAGAGGATCACACGAGTTGAGAGACAGAACACAGTTTATGTTTGACCTGCTGTCTTCGTTTTGTCAGGAGAAGACCGTCGGTAAGTCCTATAAACCAAACGCCCTCGGGGGAGAGAGGATATAAGTGTATATGATATAAGTGTAGGCTAATTGTAAATGATCACTTGCAGTGATTCGAATTGTTTATAAGTTAATTATTTATGACAAAATTATGACAAAGATTTAGATGTTACTATATTTATGACGAAAAATCCAATGTTCGGCTTGCCCGTGAAGGAATTTTGAAAATAAATTCAAATTGAAATTGAAATTGAATTGACATGGGTGTGGGATTTTTTTACTTACAGATATTTTCCTTCTCATTTCTGATGTTCAGCCTAAGTCTTTTGCTAATCATTGGTGGTGTCGCTATATGGACAAGTCAGCTGGTTTATTCCAACGGTATTTTTGCTCTTCGTGGCAAGGGTCCTCTTCAGGCGATAGCTAGAAAAACGATCAGCAATCATTGTTGCACGTTTCAGCGCATTTTGTCAAAAAGCATTTTCGTAGCGATCAAGCAAAAAAGCGACCTAGCCACCACGTCTTCACCCCGCGTATCCTTTTGCTATTTTAGTGGTTGCGGCATGAGGCCTGGAACAGGAACGGACAGACTTAATGTACTGCTTGTCTGCGTCTTACTGCTTGAAATGAAGTATGTTGCTGAAGGGCCAGTCAATTCAGTTCATTTGTTCCCAAAATTCTGATAACATAAAATGCACGGGATTGTCAAATTACAATTTGGTTAATTCACATTAAAATTGCGGATAAAATAAGGCACAAATGAATTCAAATAGCGTTCATTGCTATGAGCGGGTTTGTTAGCTGAGCTTTCTTAGCTGCCCTTGTGATCTACGGGTGGCAGGGGTGCATTTCCGAGGCAAGACACTTTAGTCCGAATTTCATTGTGAGATCGTGCCGACGCGACGCAAGGGTTTTCATCCATAGTTCTTCCAGTGCTTGATAGGATATGTAGTTATCCGCCAAAGTAATTTTTAATGCCCTCTTTTGAATGGTTTCCAGCCGATCGGTTTGCTCCTGGCTCAGCCATGGGTGCCATACGGCGCAGCAGTATTCGAGCAGTGCCGTATGTAGACCATGAAGTACTGGGCCATGACTTTGGCACTCAGTCCAAACCTCTTAAGGTTTGCACAACTTTTAAGGGCGGCCGCTGCTTTGATGATCGTTGTGGATAAATGGCCATTCCATTTTATATCTGAGTCAACTGTAACCCCCAAAATTTTCACCGTTGTTGCAGATGGTACATCTGGGCACTCGACTGGCGGTACATCACGAAGGAGAAAGCAGACTCGAAAAACTGCACACTTCTTCAGGTTCAGTTGAAGTTTTAGGCCGGTCGTCTCGTTAATGAGGTCCCGTAAGAGCGAGGACACTGTTAAAGCTTGGTCGTGGACGTGTAGTCGGCGAAGAATGGACGTGACATATCATCCGCGAATTTTTGCACAGTGGCCAAAGACTGGTCCATTGGGTGCACCAGAAGTAATTGGGGCTGGGTCTGATATCTTAGAACCGGGCGACAGTTGCACCGATTGCGTTCTTTCTGAAAGCAAGCTGGCGAGAATTCAAAAGAGAAAAAACGATAGTAGAATGGTCCTTATTTCTGATGCCTTTGTTATTGTACTTCCTGTTCTAGAATTGACTCCCGTCGGACCATCTGCACAGTCATCTCTTCGGTCGTTCCTGGAGGAGCATATCGAAAAGGGTCTAGGTGACGGTTTCGACGACAACGTCTCGCGACATGGAACTACCAATCACTTTGAGGTACGTTCTGCTGTAGCGATACTTTATGGAAATCTCTTCTGGTTTTCGTTTCATGAGGGAGTGGGTGTACGCAATAAGGCCATTTGCTGTGGCTGGGAGAGGGGCATCCTAGAGGCGTGTTTCCGCGATCCCAGAAAGAGTTTTTGGCTCGAAAAGAGTGTTTCCGCGGTCGTTTTGTGTGGCCAACAAGTTTATTTTCGCGACCAGCAAAGTTTTCTGGCTCATATTTGCTCGTACAACTGTCGAGGTGATTTTCGATTTTGAAGCTCGAATTTAGTTGGAAATTCAAATTCTGAGGATCCTTCTGTGGTAGTAAGGACGTAAATCTATTCGTTGAGATTTTTATCTGTATTATATTTTTATGGCACTTGCCCTTCGGCCAAGGGCCAGTTATTCTGTCTTAATTTCTTATGAGTTGTTTGTTTATTCTGTATATGGCCTTTGGGTTTGTAAATACAGATACACATGCATATAATTATATAGCGATCGCAATTTCTGTCCGCCCGTCGGTCTGTCGGTCGGTCCGGGTTTTGCTAGTTCGCGCACTTCCACATAAGGTAGAACGATGAAACTTGGCAGGCATAAAAAGATTAACTTGGAAATAGTCACTTCCTCGATCCCATCTTCGTGGGGGAGTGGAGGGAGGGGGAACCCGGAATCTTGAGGCACTTATAACTTTTGAACGGGTCATCGGATCTTAACGAAACTTGATATTTGGAAAGACCTCGTGTCTCAGACGACCCAATTCAAATCCGGACCGAGTCCGGTGACCTTGGGGGGAGTTGGAGGGGGTAACCCGTGGGAAACAGATATTCCTTTAGCCCAAGCTGACTGCGAATCATATTTGACGGTCTAAAACGGATAAGTCAGCTACATTTTATTAGAGCTATATTTCGGCCCTTCTTGGCAAGGGTCCTCTTCAGGCTCAAGCCGCGTGGGAAACGCTTAGAGTGGAGGGATCAGGATGAAACTTAGCGGGAAGAACCAGCACAAGTCCTAGATATATTGCTAACATAACCGGACCGGATTCGGGCACTGTGGGGGGAGTTGGACGGGGGCCGGAATTCCGGCGATCCCGAAAATTCGGTACTTCCTGATGTACTAGGACGATGAAACTTGGCAGGCGTATCACTGACCCGAACAGACTGACTTGAGAATAGTCGTTTCTCCGATACGACCATCGTGGGGGAGTGGAGGGATGGGGAATCTAGTGGCAGGCATAACTTTTGAACGGGTGATGGGTTTGAATTTAGGTTGGCAAATGGAAAGAGCTATCGTCTCAGATGTTCCATTTCAAGTCCGGACTGGATTGGATACTTGTGTGTGTGGGGGGGGGGGGGGAGTTGGAGAGGGCGCCGGAAATATCGTGAACGCTTAAGAGTCGAGGGATAGGGATGGAATTTGGTTGAAAGAACAAGCATAAGCCCTAGATATGGTCTTGAAAAATAAACAGATCGGAACGGGGCTCTTTGGAGGGGGGGGGGAGTTGGAGGGTGTTTCCCGGAATTCCGCTGATCGCGAGTTAGGATACTTCCAGATGTGCTAAGGACGATGACACTTGGCAGGCATATTAGAGACCCGAACAAATAGACTTAAGGAGCCGATACAATACCCTATGAAAACTTCCATTCCTGGATCCGACCATCTTTGGTGAGTTGAGGGAAGGCCGGAACTACTGACGTCCGTAGGTTGTCAGCGGGTGGTCCGATGCGAGTGAAACTTTGTGGGGGATAAGAACTGATGACCTAGGCATTCAAAACGTCTTTCCCGAACCACATGCGGCCATGGTCGGGGGAGTTGTGGGAGAAGTCTGGAAACTTTCTGACCTGCACAAAACCAAACGAATGGGCCGAATGAGATGCAAGTTTGAGAGTACCGGGTTTGTGCGGCCTACATTTATAATATGGCGTCCGGACCAGGGAGGATGATGAAGCGGGAACCGGGAATTTGCAGATATGCTCTGATTCGATTCAGACTTGATGAACGGGAATAGGAGATGTCAGAGATGTGACGTTTATGTGTCCGAGTTGGATTCGGCCACAGGGGGGGGGGGGGGTCCCGGAAATTTTGTTGCTTGCATACTGGTCAAACGAGTGGAGCCATTTGAATGAAACTTGAAAAGTAGAGAGGTCATATGACGTAGATGATATATTTCGAACCGGATCCAAACACGGTTGGGGGGGGGGGACTGGAATTTTCCGAAAAATGCTCAGATTCGAGTGAAACTTGATCGGTGGTAAGAGAAGATACTTTGTATGGCCTTTCTATGTGTCTGAACCAGATTCGGCCGCGGTAGGTGGAGTTGGAGGGCGGGGGAAATAGTGTGGCACGTCTAGGAATCAGACGAGGATATCTAGTTTCACTCGAGTCTGAGCCATTCTGGCATCTCCTCGAATCATCTAGAGCAAGTGACTCTCAAAGTTTGAACAGTAGGTTAACTAAACATTAAACCTGGAACACGAGTGAATTCATTCGCACTTTTAATGGTCATAAGTCCTTGCAGTTGCCATCAAGTCAAGTTTGGTGGAAGGTTGCTGGTCGTCTTTACAAATCCATCGTCACACACGAACTGGAAGAAGGCAAAGAAACAGGAGCCTCCAGCAAACTGAATCAGGTACTGTGTAGGTTAAAGAAGGATAAGACAGCCTTTTCCAGTGTTTCCGTGTGCACCTGTCCGCACCCCATACGTAGGATTATACTATGGAGTTCATCACCAAACTAACACCTATGGTGCATGATGCTTGATGGTTCGTTCATACTAAGTTTTAGCCGTGTTAATAATTGTGTGACGATCCGACGCTCAGGTTCAGGTTTATATATTTACGTAAAAAATTTATAAAATAAATAACACTTCTTTCCCGGCAGAGAGGCATCTCGAATGCTCGGGAACAACATACAATGAAAAAAAACCAGTTTAACTTAAATAAGTAACGAGTAATCATCCGCAATACCATAAATACAAAATAAATAACAAAATACCACATTCACCAGACCAGACTTGCACCTCCAACTTTTCAATCCTGTGGACCTTTGCAAGGGAATGCAACCTTCCGGACCATTCAAGAGGAGAAACCACTCTTTATAATAAATAAATTTAATAATTCATAATCATTATTTCTTTAAATTTCTTCTTTATTAATCCTACAGAAGAACCAACCTGGATCTTACTATTATATTTATTATAACTGATTATCATACTATTCCTCAATGAAAATCGCGACCGCTCACATCTGATCAAAGGCTGCCTAACCAAATCTGTTTGCCGGGTGTTATGATTATGGGTGGATGATAGGGGTAGAAGATCAAGTATACAAAATAGCGATGGAAGCAAACCCTTCAAGTGCTTCGCTGACAGAAGCACAGACGCATAGGGCACAGTAAGTGAAACTGGAAGTATCTGTAAGAATTTGTACATGCTCTTCGTATGGGATGACTTTGGGTAGGCTGAAGGTAAAGGCAGATAGTTAACTAGGACCCTTAGTGCTTTATTCTGCAGAATCTGTAGTGGATTCGAGTGTGTCTTGAATGTATTCATGAACGACAGTGCACAGTAGTTCAGATATGATTGTACCAGGGAAAAATATATACTTCTCATTGCGTGATATGGTAGTGAGTGTCGCAAGCATCTCATAATTCCAACATTCGGGCTTAGTGTTATTCGTATTTTTTCTATGTGGTTTTTTAATGATAGCGTTGAGTCCAGCAATACACCCAGATATCTTATGTTGCTGGTTCTTTTCATCGGGATTTTGCCATCCATGGCTACAATTTTCAATTCGGGAAACGTTTGCTTGGACCGAGAGTAAATCATAAATTTGGTTTTATCCCAGTTGACGCATAAGCTGTTACTGTGAAACCAATCCATTAGCTGAAGGGCTGAATTGGCAAGCTTACTTTTCAGATTCGCTTCATCGGTGGCTTTTAAGTTAAGTGCGGTATCGTCGGCGAAGAGAACAGTGAGGCCCAGATTCTTCAACGCATCAGCAAGATCATTTATATAAATTAAAAATAGTAGAGGGCCTAATATTGATCCCTGGGGAACTCCAACAAGATTGGACTGCATCACCTCAGAAGACTCTACATCGCCTCCATCCACATATTGCGTTCGGTTGTGCAAATAAGATTCGATGAGCTGATTTGCTGGTCCTCTTATACCATATCTATCTAGCTTTTTCAGTAGAATAGAGTGCGAAAGAGTGTCGAATGCCTTTTTGAAATCTACAAAGATAGAAGCGGGGATCTCACCACTGTCGAGAACGTCATGGACGAATTGGGCTACCACATGAATCGCGTGTTCCGTTGAATGATTGCGTCTAAATCCAAATTGGGAAGGGCTGAAAAATCCTTGAGCATTTAGAAACTTTACAATTCTATTATACATGCATCTCTCGCATCTGCATCTCGCTAGCGAGTAATTATATGAGCTATTCAGGAAATGAAAGTTGTTATTATTATTATATTATTATCCATTCATTCCCTCTACAACACAACGATTTTCCCATACCAGCTATCCTTTCGAGACTGCGGAGTATTTATTTGTCCTCTACCGTTTGAAAAAATGAGAGACACAAAAACTATTCCGTGCAGTGGCCCAGTATATTTTCTCGGCCAGGTTAGTCTTTACAATATTAAAGACCTAACCCAAACATTCGGTTTACCTTCTCTTAGTGATTGCATGCCACGGGTTTGTTTAGATTTGAACTCGATTGCCGAGTTGCTGTTTTGGCTCGAGAAAAAAACACGCACAACGTCTTCTTTTCTAGATGGCGGAATTTTCCAGGATTGATTAGCAAAGAATTATAAGACCTAACTGATAATTTTTGTATGTCTTCAGAGGTACCACACTGGTCTTGATTTTATAATATATTTGTATTTGTAATTAACAGTTGGAGCATTAGATGGAAATTATTATTTTGACCCTTGGCTCCCTACGTGCCATAACAGCTGTCCGGGATAATCGGCTGATATTTCGTTCAGACAGAGTTATTTCAAACCTAGAAAATTTGGTGGTTTTTTTTTAATTTGCTCATTGTTTTACGGTGTTTTTAGTGGTTTTGAACATTCATAGTGACAGTAGGGATGGTTAGCATTGTGTGTGTGGTAGAAAGACCATTTTTTGTGGCCCGCTTTAAATTCTTACAAGCCTATAATCGGTCTTCGTGCGTGTGCTCCTTGATTCTGATGTGGGTTGGTAATAGGATGCTACGACAGTGATAAAATCGCGTGCTGCTATTTAACGCCGGTAATAGTGACTTTCATTCGTATTTTGTTCTTCTTCCAGGCCCTTCAGACGCTAAAGAACCTAAGCGGTACTGACGTCAAGTTTAGCGAGATGCGGTGCGGAAAGGTGCTTCCCCTAGCTGTGTCAGCATACCAAGAAAATTTGCCTAGCCACTACACAAGAGAACACCATGAAACTAAGGTAAGTCTGAAAGCGTGTTCCACCCTCGTACCAATAGTAACTATTAGTTACTAAACCCGTTCCAGCCTCACGAAAAGTTACTACGCTGACCGTTCCAGCCTTGTCGAAATAGTAACTGATAGTAACTATTTGCTTACCACGCTCGGGAGCGTGGTAAGCGTAGTAACTACGAATCTCTGTCACGTGATTGGTCGGATTCACCCGTGGTATGATATTCCGCTGGAAAACAGAAAAATCGTTCCAGCCTTGACGACAAAAAGGCAGAATTTGTGACGTCATGCGTGGTAACTACGGTAAGTAGGATGGAACACGCTCTGAGAGTCGTATTTGTTCTGCTGACAAATACGGCTAGGATACTGACTAGGATGCACAGCTCAGGAAAGGCCAAGGTGGGGGAAGGGAAGCGGGACTCGGATATTTGCAGATAGGCTCTGCTTTGATTCCAGTCAAACTTGATGGACGGGAAGAGGATAAGTCAGAGATGCGACATTTAAGTTTCCGAGTCGTATTCAGCCACGGTGGGCAGAGTTGGAAGGGGAGTCCCGGAAATTTTGTGGCTAGCGTAAGGTCAAACAAGTGGAGTCATTTGAATGAAACTTAGAAGGTAAAGAGATCATATGCCCTAGATGACATATTTTAAGGTTCGAACCGGATCCGACCACGGTGGGGGGGAGGAGATTTACCGGAAGTTCCCCCCAAAAATGTTCAGATTCGAGTGAAAGATAGGTGGTAAGAGAGAATACTTCAAAAGATCCAGTTAGGAGTCCGAACCAGATTCGGCCGCGGTATATGGGGAGTTGGAAGGGGGTATCGGAAATCTTGGGCACGTCTATAGGGACATAGCGAGTGGATTTTTTGGGGTTGAAGCTTGGAAGGTTGTCGATGGCTTAGAGGTGATATCGGAAATTTTCAGACTTGAGTGAAACTAGATATCCTAAGTCCAGGTCCGAATCGCTTTTTTGGATGGCGGGGTGTTTTGTGAAGTTCTCTTCTGCTTTCTTGTACCACCTATTCGTAACAAGTACCATATGAGCTCGTAGCTCTTGTTGAAAATTCTTGGTGTCCTTTCTTGGGTCTGTGCTTTCTTGGGGCTTGTGTTTGTGACGGATCAGCTAAGGCTTCTGTCTTTAGGGATCGTAACAGTTAATTTTCGTTCTAGCTTGCACACGCAGTTGCTTTGTTTTCAATGCACGCTAGAGGACCAATGGTAGAAAAGTTCCTTGCCAAACTGGAAGAAGACTGCGTAAAAATTTGGGAAAAGGGAAGACAAATGTGTGAAGTTTTGAGTTTGAACGGCAATCCATGTGTCAACCCGATACATCGTCTGCCTCAGGAGGAAGATATGACAGAACCGAAAAAGTAAGTGAGTTTCTGTATAGTTGAGACATGAAATTCTTTGCAGAAATGGTGTTCGACGTGCCTTTCTTGCATATTTAAGGTGTATGTTCTTATGGCACTTGTGCTTATACTCAAGTGCCATATAGCGATCGTAATTTCTGTTGGTCTAAGGTAAGGTAAGGTAAGGTACAATTTTAATAGCAAATATGAATAAACCTGGAGTTTCTCAAAAGCATCTGACATGCCAGTGGCATAAAAAACGACGCTTCACTAATTCTGATGAGTTTGTAAAAATTATTAATACAATTCTAGCCTAAGGCATTGTAAAGAAAAAACAAACAAACAACTATCACACATCAACACTAAAATTTAAGGATAACACGAGAATTTACGACAACAGACATATGACTAAAGAAAAAATGAAAAATAAAAAAGGTTTGCGACATAGGTCAGATCTTCCTCCGAGCACAAACGAAAATGAATCAATTAAATCAGACAGAAGAAATATAATTGCTAGATAACATAAGTCTTTTTAGAGCTGTTTTAAAAACTTTCCTATCTTCGGACACGCTAACAGTTTCAGGCAATGAATTCCATACTTTTACACCTGTATGACGAATAGAAAAGCTAGACCTTGTAGAAGGATAACAAATGGTAGAAAGATTCGACCGCCGTATTGTGTTATAGTCATGAAATTGACTGTTCAGGCAAAAAAGATTTTTAAAATCAGCAGGTAGTGAATCTTCTAGAAGATAACGGTAAACAAGTGTTGCAATATTCCAGTCTGTCCCGGTTTTGCTAGTTTGGGCACTTCTGCACAAGCTAGGGCGATGAAACTTTCATGCATATGAGGGACCCGACCAGATTAACTTATATATAATCACTTCCCGATCCGACGATCGTTGGGGGGAGCGGAGGGATGGGGAATCCGGGAACTAGTAACATGCATAACTTTGGAACAGGAAATCGGACATGCATGAAACTTGACAAGTGTCTCAGATGTTCAGTTTCAAATCTGAACCGGATCCGATAACTGGGGGGGGGAGCTGGAGGGGGAGCCGGAAATCTCGTGAAACGCTGCCACATAAGCTAGGACGATGAAAATTGCAGGCGCATCAGGACCCGACCAGATTAGCTTGAAAATAATCACTTCCCCGATCCGGCTGTCGTGGGCGGGTGGGGTGGGGGTGAAGGGATGGGGAATCCGGAAACTAAGTAACATAAATAACTTTAGAACGGCTAATCGGACATGCATGAAACTTGACAAATGCAAGAAAAAAATGTATCAGATATTCGATTTCAAATCAGGACCGGATCCCATAACTGGAGGGATGGGGAATCAGGAAACTAGTAACATGCATAACTTTGGAACCGGTAATCGGATATGCATGGAACTTGACAAGTATCAAGAACAAGTGTCTTAAATGTTCAGTTTCAAATCCGAGCTGGATCCGATAACTTGGGGGAGCTGGGGGGGGGGGGGGACCGGAAATCTTGTAAAACGCTTAGAGTCTAGGGATCCGGAACAAGCATAAATCATAGATCCATTATTGACAAAACAGGACCGGATCGTTCATAGTGGGGGGAGTTGGAGGGTTTTTTTCCGGAATACCGGTGATCACTAGTTACTGAACTTCCAGATGTGCTAGGACCATGAAACTTGGCGGGCATATTATTTACTCTACCAGATTGGCTTGAAAATAGTCCCTTCCCCGATTTGATGATCTTGGGGGGAGTGGAGGGATGGGGATTCTGGAATCTAGTGACATGCATAACTTTGGAACGGGTGATCGGACGCGCATGAGACTTGACAAGTGTCAAGAACGAGTGTCTCAGATGATCAGTTTCAAACCTAGACCGGATCCGATAACTGGGGGGGGGGGGGGGTGGAAGGGGGCAGCGGAAATCTCATGAAAGACTTAAGAGGCGAGGGAACGGAATGGGACTTGGTTGGAAGAACATCGTAAACCCTAGATACATTATTCAATCCAGTTTAAATCAGTTTATTTCTAAGACGTGAAGCGGACAAGCCGAATATTCGTTTGGTCGTCATTATTGGCAAAACAGGACCGGATCGTGTCAGAGTGGGGGGGGGGGGGGGGAATTGGAGAGGGTTTTCTGGAATTACGGTGATCTCGAGTTAGGGTACTTCCAAATGTGTTAGGACCATAAACAGAACAGGACCGGACCCGGGCATTGTGGTGGAGCTGGAGGGGGTTTCCCGTGATGCCGGAGGTCAGGACTTGGGGTACTTCCATATTATCTATGACGAGGAAACTTTGCAGTCGTATCAGGGACCGGACTACATTGACTATAGGAAATAGTCACATTCCCCGATTCGATCATCGTGGGTAATGGAGGGATATCCGGGATCTAGTGGCATGAAAACTTTCGAACCGGTTATCGGATGTGGATAGAACTTGACAAGTGGCAAGAGCTAATGTCTAAGATCTCCCGTTTCAAGTCAGGACCAATCATTTAGTGCAGACCGTCGTCTTTGAATTCCTTGATCATCTAACTAAACATGTCTTAAAACTTCGTCAAAAATCGGAAGGATCATTTATCGGACCACGGCCTCCCTTCCAAACAAAAGAAAAACCTGTCGTACTCGGTAGATGTTTAATTCGAAGGGGGCCACTGGAAATCTCGTGAAAACCCTTCCCACTACTTCGTGGTCAGATCCAGTCCGGGTACGTAATTATCACAGCTAGAGTACTTGTTCCTACCATCGATTGAGTTATAGGCGAATCGGAACCAGAGTACTTCTATTCTGAAACAGTTGTCAATGAGAGGAATGACTATTTTAGATTTACTAGATCAAGCCCGTCTTCTGATGGAAGGAATAGATTCAGCCTTGACAACTGCAAACCGTATTTGACAAACATGCTAGCTGTTCTTACAAGTGCCATATGAGCTTTCAGCTTCTTCTAAGTAGCCCCCTGAGGAAATCCTCACGATTTTTTATTTCTTATTTTACAAGCCCGTTGGGAGACTTGTTGGAGTCGAAGAACTTAAATGTTTTCTCCACGTAAGAATTTCTAATTTACTGTTCTTTAGTAGCATGGACACATTTTATTGCAGTTACTCCTTGAAAACGAACGAACGTATTCGACCTTATTATATTGAAGCATAAATTTGAAAATAATGGCAACAGAAAACTGGGCTATAGAAATATGGGTCACCAGTCCCAAGTAAGTAAGTAAGTAATTAATAGTAAGTAATTTATTTATGACCCGCCATTTTGAAAAGGCGGAGTACATGAAGAAAAAAACAAAAATAAACAAACCACACAGAAAAAGACACTTAATTTTCAGTCTTCGGTCAGGAAGCAGTGGACGACGTCGTGCGCTGGTTGGGCCCTGTTCTCCATGATTTTTGAAAGCGATGAGGAAACATCCAAAAGGGTAACACTTGCATCTTGAATTTTGAATTTCCTCGTCAATGTATGGTTATGACATAATTTCGACAAGTGGAGCAGGTGCTTTGAATATTTAAAATAACATGATCTTATCTTTTTAATCTCCTTCTTTCGCAGAACATGAGTGACGCCAGAACGAAAGAGCATAGAAGGAGCGCAGAAGGTGCTGTACAGATTTCCCAAAGCTTTACGATAATAGCGCCCCCGGTCGGGGACGATGCGCCCATAGGCGCTACGGATTGATTTATAAACTTCTTGAACAACCGAAGAGCAAAATTTTGACATTGAAGATTTGAATGTTATGCCGAGCTCTGTTGATTTGACGATGAAGGATCCAAGAGATATAGAAGCTTTGGATGCATTCGAACCGTTATTACTGCATTTTCACCTGCATTTTGGCTATATCTCGTATTTTTCTTGAAATTCCAATCGAATTAAATTCTGCAACAGCCTGTGCAGGAATCAGCCTTCTTTTCACTTCTGTGGAACCCTTTTTGCCTTCGGCAGTTTAAAATATAAATAGAAGGAATACTTATATAATTTTATACAGTTACGTTTGGAGCTAAAGACTTCCCTCATACAGACAAATTAGATTAAATTTCAGTCGACTTCAGCGATAATTCTGGATAATCTCTTGAATGAATTCCCTGATTTATTTCCTCAGGTCTGTTCCCGTTATGGAGCATGCCAGCTCTGTTCGGTTGGTTGCTGCTTGTAACTGCGGAAGGATGCAGGGACCACGCGAAGATCCCTTCGATTTGAGGTCTGCTAACTTTTCGCTGTACAGTCTAATGGAAATAGAATGCTGCTCAGAGCTAGATAGCATTGATCTTATCAGAGCTCCAGAGCTGACAGAAGGTGAGCACATGGTCATTTCCGGATATTCCTTGCCAAGATAAGCGGTTTCGATCCATTCATTTTGTGCAAACTTTGGCTTAATTTTGAGCTCTTCTGCACCATTCGCGCTATGCAATATCTTTGCACGAGTTCGTATCTTCTGGCTGGTATTTGAGGGGGGGGGGGACAGACTGTGGCTAGTATAATAGATCGTAATGGAACAGTTTGAGCCTTTTCTTCCGAGCACTCGGAATTTGCTCTCACAGTTACGTAAACACACGTTAGGACTTTCAGAGTTCATTTTTAAGTTGACCTAACTTTTTTAGTTTACCCTAGACCTTGGTCCTTCCTTTCTTCCTAAGGCAGTAAAGTCGACAAAGACTGATGCTGATTTGATCGAGCTATTATAAATGGGCAAGTGACTACCGGCTAGGGACCAGTTGCGAAATCCGTACGATGTCGGAACCAAGCCGAACACATGCAAGAGCAATCACTAATCTTCTCTCAAGGGTGGCAGGCCATTGGAGTCAAGTTCCTTTTCCTCGATGACATAATACCAGCTTTTCCCATTAGGGGTATAGTCACTTTTGCAGGGGGACCACTCTTAAAGGACACCTAGCACTGCATAGTGTTTTTGCTGAGATAGTTGACCACTTAGAAACTTAGCTATGTGTACAGAAAATTACACAAGGATTCGGCTGTTTTTATCCTCTTTCCGTGTCCCTTGCCTTGAATGGTAGTCTTAGAAAAATGTGCATAACCGGTCTTCGGACCAGTTTTCTCGGAAACAGTGATGGGGAGCCTAATACGTCACGCAAAGATAACAAACGTGGCAAGAGTAAAATCAGTGTAATGCTAATGAGGAGTCCTTCAAAAAAAAATTTCCTGGTTTATTGGTCATACAAGTCCCTTGTGTGAAGTTCCATCTGTGTATTATTATTAATTTCCGTGACATTGGAATGTGAACGGGTTAGATGAATTTGCCTTCGGGCGGGATCACTGTTCCTGTGGCCGGTTTCTACCAGACTATTTTAGTGGTTTGCGAACTCTGTTCACAAGCCCCTTGGTAGCTCAAATGGTAGGAGCGCCTGCCTTGTAAGCAGAGGGTCCTGTGTACCGGCTGAGGAGCATTTTTGTCTTTCAGTTCACTACTTATAAAATAAGGAGATAGGATACACGTATGAAGTGTAGAATGTCGGTAACGAGAATGGATGGGAATACTACTCAAGTAGGATGAAGCAGTATCATAAGTACGACTTGTCTTTAAGGGTGACGCTGCCTTAGTAGTGCGCTCATTGGTTTTTATGTCTTGCCAATGACATTGTATCATGTGTCTTCAGCGGCGGACCTTATATCATCGTCAGATACTTGATTTGACCCTAGAAAATTTGGTTTCAGGTGCGATTCTTTTTTTTACAGGAAAACACAAAGAAAATCCAACCTTCATGCCGTACATCTCTGCCCCGTCAGGCCTTCTTCCCGCTTTCCCATCCTGGTCTCTAAAATGCCTTGGACCCTCTAGCTTCTACTCCCACAGCCAAGGAGTCAGCGAGTTGATGCCTGGATTTCTGCCAAGCAGCTCCTATCTTCTACCCTGGGATGTGAATGTGAAAATTGAGCATGCGGAAAAGTGGCCTACAGTTCTCGAAAGTTCGAAACGCCATAGAGGTACTAGGAATGAAAAGCAGCCGAAGAGCCTCAAAACAGGTAAAAAAAACTGTCGTGTTATCGCCCAGATTTGCGATTTTGCATTTCATTAGATTATGCGGATTTGCTGTGAAAGTTTAAGTTTAAACATCCGGAACTTCTGTATCGTTTCTTAGCTAATTTTGTAGGCCTCCGAGTTGCGTGTCTTTGCCCTATAAGTGCTTTTCGGAAGCAGCCGAAGAGCCTAAAAGCAGCAAAGACTTTCGTGTGTTATTGCTCATGCTGCTGACTCTCTAGGTAAATACAATTCTACAGCATCCGCGACTTCGTAGATAGTTTTCTAGGCCGCCAAAATTCCTTGTTTTTGCCCTAGGAGTGCTTTTTACTTATGCCCATGGACCTCAAGTTGTCTATGGGCTTACTTTGCATTTGCTTTGCCAAGAAACCTTTCGCATGGTCTACCCTGTTGGTCGGTCCCAAAAATATGACCCGTCCACATACGAAATAAATATCTCTTTGGCAACAGGATTGAGGGTTAAAGGACCCCTCGCACTATTTGCTCTTCAACTTAAAGGAACAGAAAACTTGACTCAAACTTGACTCCGGGAGCTAGCTGACATATCAAGAATGTACCCTGAGTCGATATTGAGAGTAAGAAAAATTATCGTTACGACCATTGCAGTTTCTGGGCAGTTTCCGAGAATTCGACTTTTGAGTTAGTAGAAAAAAAGCAAAAGGTTTGTGTGCCGGGAGTAGGAATCGAACGCACGACCTCTTGACTACTCTCCCAATGTGTTAGTCAACACGGCCAAAGGCGAACTTTTACAGTGCATAAGTGTATAAATACAGTGCATAAGGGGCAAGGGCCTGCCAGCTAGCTTTGGGAACACTAAGGAGGGGGTTCGAGATAACAAAGAAGGGGGGTCCTGTCGACAATAAGTCCCTGTATCTTTATCTAAGCCCCCCAGGTCGGTTTAATGGCCGAAAGTTGCGTAGTCAAGTTTTCTGTGCCTTTAAAGTATATTGAAATATTTGAATACTTTTAAAACTAGGCTGTGCTTTCAACAAATAACCCACGGCTTTTGCTGTTTTAAGCCTTTTCTGAGACCCGTTGAATCGAAGTGAAAAGAGGGAAACAATTTACATAACCGGTTTTTCTGATGGAAAAACTTTTCGAAGACAACCATCGACTGCGTGAAGCGGAATTCACACAGAGGGCGTTTAAAAATCGCCAGGCAAAAATACACCTCGCGACGTCTAGGCAAAATCGCAGGGTGTGTCAGACGGTGAGCGAATACGCCCGAATTGTATTTCCAGAAAGAGGAACAGAAAAAAATAGCGAGGTGTATGGAGCCTGGAGGAGTAGCTTGCTCTGCTACAGCACAGTCCAAATCCAGACAGCCTGTGTACAGCTAGCATCTGGGCACAAGGTAAAAATGAAGGGCAAGAGCTTCCTGCTGACCATACGACTGTGCTATCCCACATGTCTCTACTGTACCTTCTTCCGATTCCTTGGCTAATTTCTTTCCAGGCATTTTCTCTAATTCCGTTGTCTTTGTACTCCTCGATACCAGTATCGTAGATTACTGGATAAACTCTGAAATAGGCTAATTAGCTGTTCCACATCAGTTTCAACTTATTTGCCAGGCGTTGCGATTTTTTTCGACTCGGAGCCGAAGCCCGACGGAGCGTTTTTTTTACTTGACGGTGCGTTTTTGTAACGCCCGGCGTGACGAATATCGCCAGACGTGGCGAAATTCGCCCTCTGTGTGATTGGGCTTGATACACATCGAAGGTAGCAAAACACGGCTAGTGAGAAAATCAATTTGGTTTTGTTAGAGGGGTTAGAATGTACCGTAAGAAATTGGGGTCTCCAGGTTTAGAAAATATACGGAGTGATTAAGAAAGTAGGTTGCGTTAATATTATAGGTAAGGCAGGTCCTTTAAGGATTAAATGTATTAAGATTTCTTTACGTTGGAAATGAATTCTTTCAGTTCATACTGCATGAGGTTGTGATATTAGGTTATGAACCCAAAATTAAATTTCCCTTTTCTCTAACCCTAAATTGGCTTGAATGATTTCTGATTTATGCCTGCGTCTTCTTTCCGAGTTGTATTTTCAGAATCTGAATTCACTGTGAAAATATTCATTGGTGAAGAATACGAGTGCCCAAGAGGTCACCGCTTCATTGCGTCAGGACCAGAAAAAGTCCTTAGGGTATCGGGGAGCGGTGGAGTGAAGGACACGGCAACCCGCGTCGTTGGTTCTGACATGCCACTCTACATGGCTTGCCCATGCAGGTATTTTTGTTTTGTTTTTAGTCAGTTAATCTTAATTTTCAGAAATTTGTGTCGCTTAGTCGAATATGGATGCATAGATAGATATTTTTATTGAGGCTAGCTCGTAGCGCCGACATGGTACTAAATATGTCGACCATTACATTTCATGTGTTATAATACTTGAATATGTACAATGAATTTGATATACGTAGTATTTATTTACATTTGAAGCCCAGGGGCCATAGCAAACAAAACAAATAATATTCCCCTATGTGGGCTAGCCACTCGAGGAACGTAGCCAGGTTTCTCAACTAAAAAAGAATCTACTCCGCATATTTTCCCCAATAAGTATCTCCAGTGAATTCCGGCCCCCTTAAAAATTTCCTACTTATCTTACGATCGTTCAAAGAACCCTCATACCTATTCTGTCTTTTACATTTTCCCTAGCCCCATACAAAATGCCAGTCAAGCAGCGGAAACTTCGCCCATAACGTCAAGGTTCATGAAATCTCTTTAAAAACGAAGGGCAAGATAATATCAGTCTTCAAATTAAGTTTTTCGTGTTGGCAGACTTGGTAGGCCAACAGGTCTATCTTGTCTTTTAGATAATGTGTATAACATTAATTGAGACTCCTTTCTTGTGCTTGACTTTTTTCAGTTATTGCACAGTTTTCAAATTATTGCGTCGAACTTTCGAGCCGGGATGTGTCTAGAGTAAACAAGATAATCGTTAGTTCATCGATCATTTCTTTTTACACAAGACCAAAGGTTTCGATGGGATCCCGAAAAATTAGTATTTATTGTACTTCGTGATCGAGAAAATCCGATGCAGTAGATTTCCGGTCGTCGCCAGGCCCTTTAAACATGTCACCATTTATCCCTAATCAACCGCCTGAAAATGTACGAAAATGATACCATAGTTGTGCTTTTTGACAAATTACGGACAAACAGCTAATCAGCTGAGAAACCGAGTTCAGAAATGGATTCAGCATGTATGTTTACCCCCTATATCTCATCTCTAATCGACTATAGAAAAGAATTTACTTTGACAAAATTCCGTGTTATACCTGGCGAGCTACATCTCCGATAAGAAAATAAAGTTCAAAAATGGATTCAGCATGTCTCTTTATCTCTATATCGACCCTCTGATCAACTTCAGAAAAGTTTGCCGGAATCTTTAATGTCCGATGACAACTCTTTCACACATAAGCATGTGATAATCTTCTGTTTATTACCTCTTTTATTTGCTTAGCTTTCGCACTTTTTAACCAAAGCACGTTCAGTTTTCAAATATTTTGCGCCCATCCGCCGCGTCGGAGAGCAGGAAGGCTGGATATAGTCGACAAGCGCTAACAAGAGAATAAATGTACGAAAATGATACCATAGTTGTGCTTTTTGACAAATTACGGACAAACAGCTAATCAGCTGAGAAACCGAGTTCAGAAATGGATTTAGCATGTATGTTTACCCTCTATATCTCATCTCTAATCGACTTTAGAAAAGAATTTACTTTGACAAAATTCCGTGTTATACCTGGCGAGCTACATCTCCGATAAGAAAATAAAGTTCAAAAATGGATTCAGCATGTCTCTTTATCTCTATATCGACCCTCTGATCAACTTCAGAAAAGTTTGCCGGAATCTTTAATGTCCGATGACAACTCTTTCACACATAAGCATGTGATAATCTTCTGTTTATTACCTCTTTTATTTGCTTAGCTTTCGCACTTTTTAACCAAAGCACGTTCAGTTTTCAAATGTTTTGCGCCCATCCGCCGCGTCGGAGAGCAGGAAGGCTGGATATAGTCGACAAGCGCTAACAAGAGAATCGCTATTTCTAGGTGGAAAGTAATGGTACTTGCAAAAAACGTTTTTTCTGATTCATTTCATTGGGAAAAGATTACTTCTAGTAAGAGTTATGCTTTAAGAATCACTTATTCACTTATGAAGGCCTGAAAATCCGATGCAAGTGCCTTGCTATTCCCGAACATCTATTTTTTAATTTATTTATTGATTATTATAATAGTTCTGGAGCTCTTATGAAGTTTGTTGCAGTCCGGTATTTGCACTGTCTTCTGTTTATTGTCGTTCGCGATTTTAAAGAAGGAAAAATCACATCCTCGATGAAATTCGAATTGTGCAGTCTGATTGTGAATTTGGTCATGTCGGTCCATATTCTCAGTGTCACTACGAGAGCCTGTTGTGAAAAAGAAAAATTCCTCAACAGGGTCAAATAATCCAGTTATTAAAAAAATACGCTATTAATAAAGTTATTAACAACAAATAAGCTAGCCGTTCGGTTTACCTTTAAGGATAGAGGCGGGTCACTACTCGTCAATAAAGATAAGTGGAGTCAGACACTAGCAGCAATCACGTTTATGCGAGGTTTCGCACAAAAAAGAACATATGTGAGGAACTTCCGGACAGGTTACGCGTTTCGCGCTATGCATTCGGTCGGGACTATTTTTGAGCATAGAGTAAATATCAGGGACCCATAAATTTCCTGTAATGACTCGCCATTCAGGGGGCTTGTCATTTCGTATGCTTCTATGTTGCTATGTTTCCCGAGCCTCACCTAGTTTCCAAAAATTCCGCTTGGGTCGAATCGGCGTTCTTGCTCAGACAGGTATAGATAGCCATCTTCAGTCAGGACTATTCAGCATGCCACCAGGTACCTAAGCTTGGTCAAAAGATCCAGGATACTCTTCCATTACAGAGAAATATTCCTAGTTCAGCACAACAGCTGCGTAAAATTTTGTCTATCTACAGTCGGGTATTTTATCCGAGATTCTATCCCCGTGGATACTATTTCTTGAACTATCTGACGCACGGTCAAGATCGTATCAGAAATCTCTTATTGACAAGCTCCCTGAATGGCGAGTCATTACAGGAAATTTATGGGTCCCTGTAAATATGAGGGAGCCGAATGGATCAGTGCAATATCTTCTGGCGCTGTGGTGCACCTGACGCCGACGCGTTTTTGAGTGGAGATTAGTGGAAAAGTTTCGCACGTGCAGTTCACGGACCCTTCACGTGGGCTGTTGCGGCATTAGCCTGACTTTTGTGTATTGTAAACGCTTGGGACTTCGCTCGAAGCGGATCGGTAAGGCCTCCGTTTTTACGGGAGACTAAGTGTCAAGGGGTATAAGGGTAACTTCAACACTCTAAATTTTGGAGTGCAAAATCCCTGACTTCGTTTCAGTGCGATTTTGCGACCCAAAACTTTGAACAGTCGTAGGCTATCCAAACCACGCAAAGTTGGCACAGTACATAGATCAATGGGTAAAGGCGAAGTGCAAGTGACGCCCACACTATTGAATTGTGCTAAGCCTCCAGAAGCATAACATCATAACATACGGATATGTTGCTCGTTTTGCCTGTTTTTTTTTTCTCAAAACATTCTTTGCAGGACTAACAAGCCACTGATAGCCCAGCTGATGCGGATCCATATTGTCACCCCCAAAGCACCAGTTGCTGTTACCCTGGAACCTCATGTCAGACCGGGTCCAGAACCTTGTCCCACGTTTACCTCCGGACTGGACGGACCGGCGAAGTTACATCAGAGCTCCTACTGGGTTCTACGATTGCCGTATCCTTTACGCCAGGTTTGAGAGGTCTTTGGGCATGGGAGGAGGTCTTTCGTTTGCATGGGGTAATTAGTCGAACAACACCTGAAGTTATATATCGTCCAATAGTTCTAGGCGTACTTTGGGTTAGTCCAATTTTGAATTCGAGTTCGAAGAGCGTGCTCCAGCCCTTCTAACAATAGTAATTATTTTCATTCCTGACCGTTCCAACCTTCTCGAAATAGTAACTAATAGTAAACTATTGGCTTACCACGCTCGGGAGCGTAGTAACCGTGGTAATTACGATCTCTGCGACGTGATTGACCCGATTAGCCAGTGGCACGATATTTTGCCGAAAATAGAAAAACTCTCTCCAATCCTGACGTCAAGAAGGCAAAATCCGTGGCGTCATGCGTAGTAACTATGGTAAGTAGGGTGGAACACGCTGTAATATTCGGATCAGCTCAGTGCTATTAGTACTGACCGCGAACCGAATTTCCGGATCCTAGTGCGAATATCATATCATGTATTAAACAATGGCTAAAAACGGAGAGTCAGCTATGATGTTCGTCAGCGATATATCGGCCCTTTTTGGCAAGGGTCCTCGTCAGGCTGTTGCTGGACTGGAAAGGATCCTTGCCAAGTAGGATCGAAATATCGCTGACGAACATCATAGCTGACTTTCCGTTATTAGTAGGGTGTTCATTCATGAACAATCCACTCTGCGGCCGAGGTAGCCGGTTTCATCGTTTCGGTTTTCACCGTTTTTTCTGGAGTTCATGACTCGTGAAACATGAAAGGTATCAAGTTGAAACAATGTTAACATTGGGTCTTGTTGTGCCTTTGGCGGTTCCCTTCCCCACGTTCACTTGGTTCAGGGGCAATTGGGCCCAATTTGGCCAGTGGATAATGCTCCCACCTTGACTACAGCTGGAGATAGGATGACAGAATTCCTTGTGCCTTTAGGGCTTAGGGTTGGGTACTTTTGGAGTTTCACACTCCCAGTCTCCCCGCTTATAGGCAACTGGGCCCAGATTGCCCAAAAGTAAAGTTGGCGACCCGTGACAGGTATCGATAGGTATCGAGTTGAAACTTGTCAGGCTTGTGGGCATTAGGGTCTCTGTATGCCTTTTGGGGTCCCCAGCCCCCAGATCTACTTGGTTTAGGGGCAATTGGGCCCAGATTGCCCAGTGATTCTGGTTCTTAATAAGTGACGATAGGACGATGGAATTCCTTGTGCTTTTGGATCATACGGTTGGTAAGATACTTTTGGATTTGAACTACGCTGAGCGGTTGCGCACTTGTTAGAAATGTGTTTAATATATGTATCCCAGTAAGCGTCTTGATGGGTCTAGACTGTCTATCTCCACCCTCCCCGTTCATAGGCAACTGGGCCCAGATTGCCCATGAGCCAAGTTTGTGACCGTTGACTGGTACCAAATTCGAATTTGGTACACCTGTGGAATCGGTCTAGATGTGCATCTTGACGGGCCCTGACATCCTCCTCCACCCTCACCCTCCAGAGATGAGTCGAACTTTTTGCTTTTACATTCCACTTTTGAGCGCTTGCGCACTTGTTAGAAATTTGTTTAATGTATGTATCCCAGTCAGCGTTGGTTGAAGGTGTATTTGTCATGGAGACCGTGCCGTAGCGACAATATATTGGACTGCGATAATGGAAGGGTCGGGATTTTGTTAGGGCCATCTAAATGCCGGTACACTCGAATGAGCCTAGACCCCACCGAGAGAAGACGTAGTCCATTGATTACATTGTTCCTCTCTGAATGTTATTTTCATCTGCTGCTAGAGGCTACTTCGGACGGCAATAAAAATGATGCAAAACCAGTATTGACGCCGAACCGATAGATTAGTTGGGACGGATCAGTTGACGGATCATTGCGGTTCGTCTCCATCTATAGCCCTTGCCAAAAAAAGGCCGAAATGTCGCTGGAACGCCGAAATATCCGTTTAGCGCTGTGAGTTTTCGAGATGTTATCTCCGAAAACTCGTTCGGGTGTTTAATACTGTTCCCTTTCCTCAGGTCCTTATTGGTAGCTCTGTTCTTGACTTCTTCAAACTTTTCCCAAATACGAACTTCTTTTTGTGAATGTATGAATTTGTTCCCCCAAAAAGCCCTGTGGGCCATGGCGTGACAGCAAAAAAATCATAAAAAAGCACTCCAAAACTGTTCCCAATATTCCACACTCGACTCTGAACTCGAATAACTGATTACACTCTAATAAACTAGCAACTTCCTGTCACAGCTTAAACTTACAATACAACGTTCGCGGTGCTCCATGGAAACATTCAGGAATCTACCCAGCCGACGCAAATCATGAACCATTTTACTACCCATCAAATCATTAAAAGCCCACCTTGAATAACCTCCTTACCCAAAACTTCTCTACTTACACCAGTTACACCCCCAACTCACTAGAGAGACAAACCAAGTGTTCCACATCTTCATCCATCTTTCCGCATAAGGGGAAAAAAAAGGACCAGAACCGCACTTGATTTTACCAACACCAACCGGTAGAGAATCTGCCCGAGAAACCACCACCCACTTCAACTCGTCAGATCTTAATCCAACCCTGAGATAAAGCTCCTCCCCCATAAAGCCTTAGCCTGAGCATAAACCCTCAGAGAGGGGGTCGAACTCACATCCTAGAGCCACTGTTGAATCTCCTGGTCCATTAGCTTTGCCTTCACTAGCCTAGTAACCTCACCTACCTCGAACGATGGTCCAACCCCATTATTCCATAACTCACATAACCCAAATTATCCAAAATCTTTTAATCAGCACCAGCCACGGTTCCCGGGAACCGTCTTTCAGGGCGTCTAGGTAAACATAATATTTTCTCCCAAAAATGGACCATACTACTTAACCTCCTACTACGGAGCGACAATCATCCAGATCCCCTATAATTACTAGATTACTTGTCCTACCGCTAACTCCTAATACCCTCTTAAAATACTGGGATTGAATCACTTCTAACGTATCTCCTCGGTGGAAACCCCAAATTTCGGACCCATAATGCATTGAAGCTACAACTTTAGCAAGGAACAGCGACGCATTTTAATGTCCTTAACATCACCAAGGTGACTCCCCAAAATTGAGTAGAGGCACCTCTTACCTTTTGTTATAAAGTTAATTCCGTCTGCTTTGTATACTTGCCGTTATACGATAATTTTACCCCCAAATACACAAATTCATCTTTTATGATCAACTCTTGGCCATTAAAGTTAACTTTTTCTGACTCTCTAACCCCACACTCTTTTCAATAACATGACAAAACTCTTCTTAATATTTAAAGTTAGATCCGTTGTACCAAGATGTTCTTGATACCTTCAAGTAACATACCTCTGCTGTACTCCTTTGAATGACATGGCATGTTGGCACTAGATAAAGTCGAGTATAGATTTTTATGGCGCTTGCCTTCCGGCCAAGTGCCGTATACCGATCACTTTGCCTTCGGTCTGTCTGTCAGTCCGGTGATCGCGAGTTAGGGTGCTTCCAGATGTGCTAGGACGATAAAGCTTGGCAGGCTTATTAGGGATCCGACGAAACTAACTTGGAAATTGTCACTTCTCTGATCCGACCACCGTGGGGGGGAGTGGAGGGAGGGGGGATCCGGAATATTGACGTATGTATAACTTTTGAATGGGGAATCGGATCTTAATGCTTGATATTTTGGAAAGACCTCGTGTCTCAGATGTCACACGGACACAAGTCCGGAGTTGATCCGGTGACTGGGGGGGGGGGAGTTGAAGGTGGGTGACCGGAAATCCTGTAGCGTATTCAGAGTAGACGGATCGAGATACAACTTGGTGCAAAGACTATGCACAAGCCCTAGTTACATAGTTGACAAGACCGGACCGGATCCGGTCACTGCGGGGGGAGTTGGAGGTAGGGTTCCAAAATTCCGGTGATCCCGAGTTCAGATGCTTCACATGTGCTAGAACTATGAAACTTTGCTTACCAGGTACTCGACTATTTTAACTTAAGAACAATCATTTCTCCGATTTGACCATCGTGGGGGAGTGGAGGGAGGGGAAATCCGGAATCTTGAGGTATATCCAACTTTCGAACGGGTGATCGGTTCTTAATGAAACTTGATATTCGGAAAGAACTCATGTCTCAAATGTCCCGTTTCAAGTGCGGACAGGACCGATCAATGTGGGGGAGTCGGGGGGGGGGGGGGCGTAAATTCTGTGAAACGCTTAGAGTGTAGCGATTGGGACGACACTTGGTGGGAAGAATAAGCATAAGCCACAGGAGAGAACATAGGCTACATCAGTGACAGAACCGGACCGGATTCGGGCACTCTGGGGGGAATTTGAGGGGGGGGGGCGGAATTCCGGTGATTGCGGTTTAAGGTACTTCCAGATGTGCTAGGACGAAGAAACTTGGCTTGAACATTAGAGACTTGACAAGATTGGCTTAGAAATTGTCACTTATCAGATCCGACCACCCCTTAAAGCACTCATCCTTAACCGCAAAGTACACAAAAATATTTTTAAGCAAAATATACATTTTCATGATCCTCATGAGCCCTTGATAATTTTTTTCCTCAAGGGTTTTGCTTATAAATGAATTTCTAGCACCCTCAAAGTGTGCATCTTAACCAAAAAGTCAAAAAAATACTTTTGACCAACCCACATATATTCATGATCCTAAAGAGCCCAGAATCATTTTTGCCTCAAGGGTTTTGGTTACACATGAATTTCTAGCGCCCTTACAGTGCGTATCATCACAGCCAAGTGCAAAAATAAAATACTTTTTACCAAACGATATATTATCGTGATTTCCAAGGGTCCATGATCATTCTTGTCTCAAGAAGTTTGCTTACAAATCATCACATCAAGCCCACGAATTGGCAAATTCCTACTTTCATCCTTTTACCCAGCCTTTCAAGTGCCATATGAGCTTCTAGCTCTTGTTTTTTTTCCTTCAAAAAACGGTAAAGTGCGCGAAACCTTAGAATATATATTATCACTGGGTAAGAATATAGCTCGGAGGCATAGGTATAATAATGCAACTAAACTGAATGCAAATACTGAATGTTGAATGCAACTAAACAAAATAAACACAACGTAGACAAAGTTGGCAGTCTGGCGCTGACACTATACTGCGACTTTAGATAGCGCTCATAAGGATCGTGCTCAGATAGCTCACCTCTCAAACGAGACTACTTGCACCTGAAGTGCCAAATGAGAGACCCGAGATGACCCCTGTTACTGTTCTGTTCTTCCCTTTGACCCCCGCAGCATCCTGGCACTACGTAGCATGTTATGTTACGGTCGCGCCCTTTTCGGATCGCGGAAATGCTTCCCGTGCAAAGATACCTGGATAAAAAATGAGTTGGTGATGTAATATTTGTATAATTACCCGCCAGCCGCTCTAGTTCAATGGCTTTTAACGAGCGGCTGTGTTCCAGGCAAGGCGTGCGCGCTTTTCTGTGCAGATCAGCGCTCGGTAATTTGCGGATAATTGATTTTCTTTTGTTTTTGTGGGTGGATGCCTTTTTTTCCGATCGGTTTACAAAATGCTTTTTTCTCGGGTGGGCGGCTGAAGGCTGGAAACTGCAAAGGGTTGTCCGTTCGGTACTAACGGCTCTTAACGAATGGTGCCCTTTTACAGTACAGTTAAGTCCATATTGGATAGGAAGGTGCGATTTCGAGTTCTAACCATTTGACGAAAACTATAGACGTGTAGCCTACTGTAAGTAGTTTCATAACAGATGACACAGGGATTCGGGTTTTAACAGATTAGCTGTTATGTTTTTCGAAAAGTATGCATACAGAAGAGCTGAAAGACATCGAAAAAGACTTTTTTGGTTGTCATCATAATATCGGGAAAGTCAGCAGAGCAGATGGTTTTCGGCGGTTTTCTCCTCTTCCTGGCAATGCTTGCTATGGATAACGTTTTCAAAACCATAACAGACAACATCCCTAGTGGTATCTATTGAAGCTGTGCATCCTTGTGTTCACTTCAGATTTATTAAAATACAATTATAACCGAGAATTTCGGCGGGGGTGACCCCGCCCCAATATAAAGACGTGGTACCATGGCTGTGGTTGTTTAACTTTCACATTACTTTAAAGAGAATTGTAACCGAGACTTCCAGTGGGGGTGACTCCCCCTCCCCCCGACTACACGGTACTGTCCTTGTTTTGCCGATTGCCTGTGAGTGTGGTCGGAGTCCCGAATGTTTTGGCACCGCGATTGCAAGCGAGAGCCTTCCTAGGCTTCCACAACACTTAATAATTTATGAACAACTTATTTTGAACCCTTGATGTCGTTGAAATTGTTATTAGTTCCTTAGCCTCTGCGTTTTTGACAGACGTGCCACGAATCATGTCGGGCTTCTTCACCCGCGCAAATTCACTTTTCCACCACAAAACCGCAGCCAAAGAGACAGAGAGGTCCTTGCTGTATAAATCACTTTCTGTTTAATGAATATACATTGAACCGAAAAGACCTTCCGCCATCCACACACCATGTACTTTCATTTCTCCAGTCATTGCTCCAGGTTCCGGAGTGTCCGACCGCGCCCCGAGCTGCTTCGCTATTGCATAGCTTCCGACCCGCAAAAATTCATCCTGACTCATCGAATCTGTTCCTGTGCGTAACAGCATGTACGTTGACTTTTCGTAACGTAACGCGTGGGTCAATTACCTGAGCCGCGTTGCTGGGTTGCGTTACTTGTTTAGGCTTTCATGCGAACCTGGTTCTGTCAAAGGGTTGGTGCTAAGTGGACATTCGTGCGAAGAATGATCGACAGGAAGGGTTGTGCGTGATGTCGGCCTCTGCTTTACTTATTATGGATCTGGAGCAGAAGTGGCAGGTTGGCACAGATTTTGGAATCCTTGTTGATGACCCTTGCCGTGAACTAATTTGTTTTTGGTTATCACTGTCGCATTACGTACCCTGTTACGATATGAGATTGGTTCGCACAGACGCGATTTTTTTCCGCTTACGAATTGAGACGCGACGCGACTAAAATTTGACTTGGAGTTTTGACGGTGGGTCGCGTATTTTTGTGTCCCGATGGCTTGTTTTTTTCAGCTTGCGATGCCTAGCATAGCGAACGCGTATTCGCGGTCTGTGGGTACCTAGCTTGACGCTTTTTCGAATTCGGCAGCTTGATCAGCTAATAGCCCAAACAGTCATAGGTTGGTGCCGAATTCGCATAGCAAACGTGTATTAACGGTCTGTGGGTACCTAGCTTGACGCTTTTTCGAATTCGACAGCCCGGATCAGCTGATAGCCCAAAGAGTCATAGGTTAATAACAAAGGACCATGATCTTTGTTCATCGCTTCGTCAGGCGTCTCATTGGCACAGTTTCTTGGTGTTCCTCCGCCCTTAGAATGATTCCCGGATTGTCCTTTTATGGCGCATCGTAACAAGACGTGCCTCCTTCATATCATTCCAAATACAACGATAGCTCAAAATGTTATTTGCTTTGTCTTGCATTTATTTTTCTCTTTCCGCAAGCATAGACACACCAACAGTTTGCTGTAGAAAAGATCTCGGAAGTAGAATATATAGTGTCATTGTCGTAAACTCTGAAGGTATTTCCTTTTGATAGACAGCTGAGAAAGATGCTTCGTTTTTGTCGAGTTTCTTTAATATATTTTGGAAGGCCATTCTTTATTATACTAGCGCTTGAGTGCAATGCTGACCGCGCATTTTGCTGGCTTACTTCCTGGCTTGACTGTCCACTTTTTGGATTGCACGAATTCTTTCCCAAGCCCACAGTTACTTGGAAAACAAGAACAGGCCCAACCGCGCAGATTCGCATATTTTCATGCGGCACTCTCTAAAACCCATTTTTTCAGAATCTGGATTTTTGTAGCGCGATTAGAAACAAGAAAACAAAGAAAGAAAATGGTTAAGTACACACAGGGAAAAGAAGAGAATGCGATATTAAACACACATGCTCAACCTGTTGAATCAAACATTGGATCAACATCCCAAGTTGTGGCACTGGAAGCACTTAAGTCCTACTTTATTGGAAGTTGAAGTAGCAACTTGTCTTCAAAAGAACACGTTTTCTGCTGTTATAAATAGTAAATAAATGTAAATAGTGCTGTCCTTCCGTTAATTTAGTAGTTTTTTACAGTATTATGGGCGTCAAATTGTACTCGTGTACTTCAAGTACCCGATGAAAAATTTATCTCAGAATAGTAGTATGAAGTTGTACGAAAAAGTAGCATGCAGTACTAACTGATGCTACTACATGCTTCTACTTCAAGGCTACCGTGTTACTACATAATATTGCATGCTACTATTAGCAAGACTGGATGCTATTATGGCAAGACAGGATTCTACTGGATACTACTACATAAGATTGGATCAGTCTGAGGCACATTAAATGATGGTCTTTGCTATTACATAGTATTACATGCAAATTTTTCGTACAACTACCATACTACTACGCAGGCTACAAATTTGTCATCGGGTAGTACTAAGGACACTTTCTCTGATCTTTAGAAACTCTAAAAATTGTACGAGAGTGGCAACATCGCCTGCCTTGCGTCTGTAAAGCGACAATATAAATTGTTATCATAAGGGATAAGAATTTACGTTTACTAGAGTTTCTCGTGTAAAGTATTATCGCATTTACGAAATTTATGTGAAATCCTTCAAGTCCATCATTCCCAGTTTACAAAGCATGTCATTCCCAATATTTAAGGGTTGTATCTTACATGTAAGGGCAATACACTGTAAGAAAAAATCTTGCAGTATTTGCTACTGGGATTAATCTTGTCTCTGAAAAGGTAATCTTACCTCAAATTCGGATTAATCTTAACTCATTAGAGATAAGATTAATCCCAGTAGCAAATACTGCAGTTAACTTTAATCCTTACTCGGAGGAACTTTTTACAGTGTAGCTTATTAATCTAAGAGGCGTACTGCAACAATCATATTTCAGTGATCTGTTAATGTATTTCATTCCTTAACCTACGAGGCACAGATATATGTACCAGGGTCCAGACGGACCGATTCCACCACCGAAAGACCCAGCTACCGCTGCGGCTCACGGATTTCTTCTAAAGGGTGCATTTGGAGTTATTGAGACCCCCCTGAAGTGAGCTAGGACAGCTTTTTTAATGCGCGGAATGAACGGGGAGCATGGATAGATGTTGCCTCACCAAATCCGCCTTCAAATGATGGGAAAACTGACCGCCCTCTGTCCTGAAAATTTTGTGCGGGAGTGTGATAGGGCCAGTGGACTGGACCCCTGACCAAATACTGGTTGGGTGGGGAAAATTCACCACCAGACCTTCTGGTGGGGATGAGTTTCTAATAGGGTTTCATGGCCAGAGCTGGTGGACTCGTCTCGAGATGCCTTTTTCATGGACTCGTCTCGGTCTCGTCCTTTATGGAGCAGGACTCGCCTCAACTCGAAATCCGAGTCCAGGTAAACGTCCCGGCCCGGCAATTTTAAAATAAAACGAAGTCTGCAGCGACCAATTAAAGAGGTTGGCAAGGCAATCGATGGTTATGTCGTAACCTCTTTCAGCAGGGTGAAATCAAGTACCGTAATACCTTGGAGGACTAAGTAGTCAAACTAAGAACGATAGGTAACAAGGGTGTAGAGGCTTCTCTCCCACATCTCAATCACATTTGGGAAAATGAGCAATCCTGATAGTTCAGTTGGGAAGTTCGAATTACAGAACTGTGTAAACAGTACAGTGGCAAGTGCAAATTATGTGAAAAAGTAATTACTGAAATGTGAAGTAAGTAGCCGCGCTTATGGAAGCTAGTATACTCTTAGCCTACATCAGAGGTACTTCAGTGCGTGACCCCCCCCCCCCCCCTTCCTTCTCCATAATCATTCCCCGTTCGTTACTCTAAAAAAGAGCTACGAGCACATATGGCACTTGTTACGAGTAGGTGCTACAAGAAAGTAGGGAGGAACGTCACAAAATACCCCCCCCCCCCACACTCTCTAGCCCCCCTTCGAAAAATGCGGTTCGGACCTAGAAATAGGATACATGGGGGATCCTTCAACTCCAATCATCAACTTTCACTCGAGCATGAGCATTTCCGGGAAATGTCCGGTACCCCCCCCCCCCCCCCACTCGCGTCACGAAAAGAAAAATCCTCCCGGGATCCCAAACGGATCATCTAGGGTAAATGACTTTCGTACCCTCAAAGTTCCACCTTAATCGTTCCACTCGTTTGATACCTAGACGAGTCAAACATTTCTAGAATCCATCTTACTGATCTTGATCAACATCTCTGATCTTACCACCCATCAGTTTTTAATTGAATCTGAGCATTTCTGAGAAATTTTCGGTACCCCTTCAACTCCTCATCCGCCGAGGTAAAAATAACAACAAAAAAACTCTGGGCCCCCAAAATGAGTGATCTAAAGCATAAGACCTTCGCAACTTCTAAATCTCTTCGTAATCGCTCCACTCTTTTCATCCTTAAGCATGCCACACAATTTCCGGAACCCGCCTCGAACTCCACCCACCATGGCCAGGTCATGTTCAGACACATACAAAAGTCACCCTACCCCCTTCCAACTCCCCCAGTCCTCGATGCTAGTATATTTCCGGACCCACACGTTTTGAAAGGGGGGCAGGGTCAGTCCTGCAGATACGAGCAGAAAGACACATGTCCTGTTAATTTTCATAACCGTCCTCATTTGTTTGATGAGGTACTTCTGCGAAGCAGTTAATTCAAGAGTGTTTTAGATTAAACGCAAAAGAAGCATGATTTGATTACATTTGCGACGAGCCTTGCTAATGGGCTCATGGCTAAACATCTATAGCCTTGCCTGTTAAATTCTGGTATGTCTTGATAACCTTGTTCGAAAACTACTATAATGCGACGAAAACGCGTTTTCATAGTTTCTTCGGTCGTAATCTAGTTATGATAGCGCATCTTGATGAATTAGACAACATGTTACATTTGCAATCATTAGTTTATATTGTTGGGCCGTGTCAGGATTCTCGGTTGTCTAAACTAGCGTGATACATTATATAGTGGTACGTAAACTGGCGGATTGCTTTGGCGTTTCTGTGGTTCAGTGACCCAAATCGAATAGCAAAGAGCTGTTATTAATGTTAAGTTAAAATACAATAAAAAAATGAGCTACGAGCTCATATGGCATTTGCTACGAGTAGGTGTTACAAGAAAGTCGATGAGAACGTCACAAAATACCCCGCTATCCAAAAATATGGTTCGGACCTATACATAGGATATATAGTTTCACTCAAGTCTGAACATTTCCGGCATCGCCTCGGATCGGCTAGGGCAAACTTCCGGTCCCCTCCCCCCCCCCCAACGTGGTCGGATCAAGTTCGAACCCTAAAATAAGTCATCTAGGGCATATCATCTCTCTACATTCCAAGTTTCATTTCAAATCCCTCAACTTGTTCAACCCATATGGGAGCCACAACATTTCCGAGACCCCCCTTCCAACTCCCCCGCTGTGGCTGAATACGAATATAAATGTCGCATCTGTGACATCTCCTCTTCCTGTCCGTCTGGTTTGACTGGAATCGGAGCATAGCCTATCTGCAAATTTCCGATTCCCGCTACACCCCCCTCCCCCCTTACCTTGGTTGGATTCGGTCCGGACGCAAATAACAAATCAAGGCCGCATAAGCTCGTTACTGCCCAACTTGCATCCCTTTCTGTCCATCCGTTTTGTGCATGTCAAAAAGTTTCCGGACCCCCACAGCCGTGGCCGCCTCTGATCCGGACGCATGTTTCGCTTGTCTAGGTCGTCAGTTTTTATCACCCGTCAAGTTTCGTTCGAATCGGACCACCCGTTCGCAACTTACGGAAGTCAGTAATTTCCGGATTCCCCTTCCCTCAACTCCCCTGAAGATGGTTGGATCCAGGAACACAAGTTTTCCTAAGGGCGTTGTGCCGGGTCCTTAAATCACTAATATGCCTGCAAAGTTCCATCGTCCTTAGAACATCTGGAATTGTCCTTACTGCCAATCACCGGAATTCCGGCAAAGACCCTCCAACTCCCCCCACGGAGCCCCGATACCGATCTGGTTCTGGTTCTGTCAATATCTAGGGCTAATGCTTCTTCTTCACACCAAGTTTCATCCCGGTCCCTCCACTCTAAGCGTTTCCAAAGATTTCCGGTTCCCCCCCTCCAACTTCCCCAATGTCGCCGGATCAGGTCCGGATTTAAAATGAGACGTCTGGGGTACGAGGTCTTTCTAAATATCAAGTTTTACTTAAATCCGATAACCCGTTCAATAGCTGAGCTTGCCACTCGATTCCGGATTCCTCATCCCTCCACTCCCTCTACGATGGTTGGATCGGGGAAATTACATTTGCAAGTCAATCTGTTCGGGTCCCTGACAAGCCTGCCAAGTTTCATCGTCCTGGCACATCAGGAAGTACCGAACTCGCGGGATCACTAGAAATTCGACTCCCCCACAGCGATCGGATCTGGCCCGGTTATGTCATTCACGTATCTAGATTTTGTGCTTGTTCTTCCCACCAAGTTTCATCCCGAACCCTCCACTCTAAGCGTTTCCAAAGATTTCCGGTCCCCCCCTCCAACTTCCCCAATGTCGCCGGATCAGGTCCGGATTTAAAATGGGACGTCTGAGACGCGAGGTGTTTCTATATGTCAAGTTTCATTGATCCGATCACCCGGCCGTAAGTTAAAATTACCTCATTTTTCCGGATCCCCCCCCCCCTCCCAGAGGGTCAGATCGGGAAGTGACTATTTCTAATTTAATCTGGTCGGGTCCCTGATATGCCTGCCAAGTTTCATCGTCCTAGCTTATGGGGAAGTGCCCGAACTAGCAAAACTGGGACCGACAGACCGACAGACGGACATAAATTACGATCGCTATATGGCACTTGGCCGGAGCGCAAGTGCCATAGAAAAAACAACCCGAAGGAATTAAAGCTCCTTCAGCATTGCTTCTTTTACAGAACTTTTCGGACTATTTCTGGCCGAATCCGGAAACCGACCCTCTTATTGCGTTGTATACGACAGATTTTATCTTATGTTAAAAAATTAGAACTAAGAAAAACCTGCCCGAAGGAATTAAAGCTTCTCCAGCAGTCTGCTCCTTTTCAGACATTTTTTTTTTTTACTTTCTGGGTCATTGTGTTGGCCGAATCCGAATCGATACTCTTATGGTATACTACAGATTTTATCTTCTGTTACACAATGGACATATCATATTCCGCAAAGGGAGTCTGGGCATTAACTTTCGCTTACACCCAAGATTGCAGCAATTCAGCGTTGCACTCGACTTAGAAGGTGAGGAAGTGTCCTTTCTGTTATTAGCGTTATTCTCTATTTTTCTCAGATTTCAGGCGGTGGAGACAGAGCCTTGAAAGCTTGTGCACCTTAAGTTTTCCATACAGTTATTTTGGCTTAGGCATTGGTGGGCTGGTGGCAGATCTACAGATTAGCCGTTTTCGTCCAAGGGGCTGCCAAAAGTTGAGTAGATTACGAGTGTCAATAGTTGCGTTTTTGCAGATACCATGGTCTAAAGTCGTTTTCGGAGTTATCGTGGTATCTGATACCACGGTCAAAAGGCATTTTGCAGTTATCGTGGTATCTGGCCAGTTATCGTGGTATCTGATATTCAGATACCACGGTCCGACCGTGGTAACTGGTCGTGGTATCTGAAAAGTCATCTCACTTTCATCAAATTTTGTCAAATTGGCGAGAAAGAAGTTTAGCACTTAGTCAGGTAACTAGATATCAGTTTTTCTTTTGGGATGCCTTCGTAAAGTGCAATTTCGGCAATAGTCGTTCTTGCAGAGCAACCGTGTATCAGATACCACGGTAACTACAAAAACGACTAATTGCAGATTCAGTTACCGTGGTAACAGATACCATGGTATCTGCAAAAACGCAACTAATAACTTTAGCCTATCCCTACTTTTTCTGTTCTTGGTCGGCTTAAATCCCTACCAAACGCATTCGAAACATCCTGTTAGAGCACCGCTGTGGGTTTATGTGTTATTTTCTTTAATTTACTCCGCAAATGGTGGGTTATAAATAAATTACTTACTTAGTTACTGGCGGAAAAAAGTAAGTTTCTGAGGCGAGACGAGGGCAACGCCGGCGGCATCTTTTCTGCACGCTTTCTGCGGCGGGGTCGGGGACATATTTGTCGCTTATTGTCTTCTGTTTGCAGGTTACGTGCACGGCAGTGAAATCGCAGTATCCAGTTCCGGGATTGTGAGTGGCCAAAGGTCGCCAGTTTGGAACGTGGAGACACTGGCCAAGTCCTACTTTCTTGGTAAGTTTCTTTTTTCGGAATTCCGTTTTCAAGTGACGTAACTACGGTAGTGTTGACGAATCTCCAGTTCGTCTGCCTCATTTTTTTTCGCGCTACTTGACTCTATGCAAATCGTGGGTACGACCCGGCCTTCAACCAGGCGGACCGGCGAGCGGATTCTTGCGCCGCTCCGCGCGCCGAGCCTGGAGAGCTGGAGTCAGAGATCCGTAGGAAAAGAACTCCAGTTTACATCCCGGTGTCAGAAGTGTGAAACCTTGTGAAAGTCTACGCGGGAACTTGGATCCTAGAACTGTTCCAGCTGGCAGACTTGGATTATTAAGTTCACCTAGAAAGTTTCCGTGAGTATTTCTATTTGTATCGGAGTAAACACAACCGAAAGTGGCATACTTATTTCCGCCTCGTAAGTTCCTTCCTAGTCGTGATGATTAGTTGAGTAGTCCCGTCATTCCGTAGCAGAAGGATCGGACCGATTAGATTTGTGTCAGCCATGACCGATTTGTTAAGGCGCGTGTTCGAATCTTCGCTGGGACGCTTTGTTTTCGATGGAATAGATGGCGTGGTTCTGTAAAAGTAGTCGTGGGGAACCCGGGGAAATCCTGTCCTAACAATAATTGGAGTAATCTGGGAAAGGAACCGAGGGATGGTGGGATTGCTGTCTTTGTCACGCTTTTTATTGCGGCTTCGCCCACGGGCGTGAGGTCAAATAATCGTCACATGCACTGCATTCGAGTCGCGTATGTGGTTAAATGCCCTTGTTCCTTCTCTTTCCAAGGTTTCTGTTGAGTTTGTTAAAGTGCCTGCAGTTTAGCTGATTTCTTGTGGTAGAGCTTGAGTCAGATGGGTATATATTCTAACTCGCGGTCAACCTAACCAAAGGGTTAAGTATCGTAGGTAGTCCGAGGTTGAAAGTGAACTGATTTCCTCGATTAATGCCGTTCTACGACCTCCGCCTCCCCCGTCTCGTATCGTGAAGCAACTGATTTGTTTGGGTCTCTCGCTCGTCAGAATATTTCATATGCCGTGATCCGGACTGGGGTTAACGGATCTGTATCGTTGCTTCTTGCAAGAGCTAGGTAGTGAACGTTTCAAACTGACCAGAATGCTGTCAGTGTGGGCATAAGCTGTTGTGATTGTTATTTGGCGAGTTGTAGGGGGGGGGGGGCAAATTTTGGTAAATTGTGACGTGATTTAATGGATTTAATTAATGTGGCGGAAAGCCGTTACCAGTCGAAGCGAATGACTAACTTTTCCCATCAAATCCCAATACCCGCTAGTAATTACTTACTTAAAGGAACCAGTTTCAAACCTTTAGAGCAATAAATTCGTCCCTCTGTCTCGCCGGGGGTCTGCTAGTATAGTCGCTGACCCTTGCAGACACACTAATTTTTCTTCAAACCGTGGCGCTTTTTTTTAAGCAGAATAGTTAAAAGAACCCCAAAACAATTTATTGATCGAATAAACACTGCCAAATGTTTAGTAGTGTTTTTTTTTTTTTCATTCGTAGGCTATGTCAGCTAAATAGCTTTCTTCTCTTTGATTGTTGCGTTGAAAAGCTACTTCGACAGTCCCCAGCAGTGTGCCTGCCGAATCGCGGCACTCACTAAATAATGCAGTGGTCATACCTAGTCTGAGACCGAGTTCTGGTTTGATACTTTGAACAAACGTCTTGAAAGAGGGTGACATTTTCAGTGTAAGAATGCTTCCGAAAACGCCCCCCGTTAAATCCAATGACCACTTGCCGCTAATGCGCTAGAGAAACAATAACAAACACAGGTGAGATATTAATATATAACTGCAGTAAAAAGGCTTTCGCCTCTGTTAATTTCTCGAGACACTGTGTACACTAAATTGAATTTCAGCCAGGTGACGATCCACGCCTGCTTTAAACTGGTTGATATTTTCGGCATTTACGACATTTTCGGGGAGATTATTCCAGTACTCCACTATCCGGTTTTTGAAGCTCCATTTTCCAATGTCTTTTCGGAATTTCTCACCACGAATTTTCAAGCTGTGTCCTCTGAGACCATTGTGATTGAAACTGAGGACATCATCAGGCCTTATGTTATCATAGTAACTATGACAAATCTTAAAAGTTTCAATCAAGTCGCCTCGGAGAAATCTATAAGATAAACTGGGTAATCGTAATTTTTCAAGTCGATGTTCATAAGGCAGATGGCGAATGGCTGGCACTGTTTTTGTTGCTCGTCTCTGAACTTGCTCAATGGCGATAATATCCTTGTTATAGAAGGGCCTCGTTGTTACGTGGCCATATTCAATTAGTGGACGAGCTAGGGCCTTAAATAAAATAGGAAACAGGGAATTGTATAAATATTGGTATAGGTTGTCTGAAGGGGGATACGCGATTAGGCTTTCGGTTCATACCGAGCTGATACCGAGTCGCTTATCAGCCACGTGGAAAAGTCAGCGAGGAGTCAACAGTGAAGTCGATAGCCAGAATTGATAAACTTGATGAACCTGGATATACCTACATCAAGAAGTAACGTCTCATTGTTTACTTTATGCTAGCGCATCTAGTGAACTCCTGTAATGTGGGATCGGTCACGATGTGCGAGCCTGACGTCTGCAAGAATTTGCTCAACGAACTTTGTTTCTTTGGTAATTGGATTCCGCCTGTTCTGAACATAAATGCGTGCAAAGAAAGCTCAAGGAGAAGGCTGTTTGTGAGTGGACTTTAAGAGCCTGGTCACACTGGGCTCAAAATGAGTCTACAAATCTGGGATCGACTAAAAAGAGGCACGGCACGATATAGTGAGCGTGTCCGAAAGCTCGGAAACGAACGAAAATGCTGAATTAATTCAGCATTTTATGCAGCATTTCGCTTTCGGACTTGAATTTTCGCTCAGTTAATGCAGCATTAATTCAGCATAAAATTCATCTAAAAATTCAGCGAAGATGCTAAATTTTACGCTGAATTTTCAAGAAGAAACTGGGGAGCTGGCGATTAAGGCTAAATTTCGGAATTAGAAGTGTCAGAGAAGAAATAAAGAACGTGTCCCCTAGCTTTTAGTGCCGTAAATGCTGCATTTAATGCTGCATATAAGGTAAGAGCTTTCGGACAAAAATAAAAAAAAATGCAGCATTAAATGCAGCATGTACAGTCCTGAAAGCTTTCGGACACGCTCAGTGTAGGAGACAGAACTACTAAAAAGAGGCACGAAAACTAAGAGGGCTCTTTCGGCTTCAGAGTGAGGGGCATGAACAATGTTGTAACGCGCCTTCTAGTTATGAACTCTCACTTACTCGTCTACTTCTACTACTTGCTAATCTCTTTTTATTACTCGTGCCTCCTGCGCCATGCTGTGCCGTGCCGTGCCTCTTTTTAGTCGATCCCTACAAATCTGCGCAGATAGGGTCGGTCGCTGGTGAGGTTGTGAATATCCTCAGGGGACGGTTGATGACTTTGGGGCAGCTTGGGGATAGTGAGCAAATTGCAATTAGGGGTGTAAAATCGAAACTTGGACAGTTTTGCAACAATTGAGTTTTAATTATGTTGGGCTAGCGTGAACTGATGAGTTTGTTTTCAACATCTCAGGATTAACCCAGGCTATTTGGAAAGAAAGGTAAATAGTTTCTAGATGTCAAAATGCCACCAGTCACATCTGTTTCTTTGTTTTCTGCAAAAAAAAATAACAAAAAAGCATCTGTTTGATGCCTTTTTATCAAGTGAAAAAAAATGCTCTTTTACATTATTTTTATAGTAAACAGCACTAAGAAAATACCAGTTTATTTCCTGGAACATAATCAGAAATGCTGTTTCGTTCTAAATGATCTCCTGAATTTAAAACAACATTCAGAATTAGGTGTATCTTGTACTTTTCTTTTTTTTGGGATCCCAAAACGTAAGTGGAGGGATACCTGTGACATCGCAAAAGTTGTCCGTCCGTCTGTCAGCACGATAACTCTCAAAGGGAATAGATATTTTCATGAAACTTGGTGTGAGAATTCTTTGGGTCAAGGGAAAGGTTGAGTTCGTAGATGGGCTCTGTAGCCCTACATTTAGGGGCGGGGGAGGGGGTTAAATTAAGGAGCAAACAAAATATTTTCGAACAGCTAATGAGGTAGTCGATTAAGGGGTAAGAACACATGCTGAAACCGACTATGAAAACTATTTTCTTGCCGGACGAGTAGTTCGCCTGGATTCCGGCCAAAACCGGAAAGTTTGTTAAAAGTAAAAGTTTTATTTGAAGTTGATTAGATGTTCGATTTAGGAGTAAGATGACTCGCTGAACACATGATTTTCTACCCGGACAATTAGTTCGCCCGGGATCCGGCCAAAACGGGAAAATTTGTTAAAAGCAAAAATTTTATTTGAAGTTGATGAGATGGCCGATTTAGGTGTAAGAAGAGATGCTGAATCCCTATATGACAATAATTTTTTAACCGGACACATGGTTCGCCCGGAATCCGGCTGAAACCGGGAAATCTATCATAAGTTGAAGTCTTCCTTGAAATTGATTATATTTTTGATATAGGGGTAAGGAGATGCGCTGAATTCGGTTTTGAGCTGGACAAACAGTTCGCCCGGAATTCGGCCGAAACCGAAAATTCGACAGAAGTAAGGCAGGAAGTTTCGATCAGTTTCGTCAAAATAGATATGACTTATATGGGTAGACACACATGCTGAATCCTTATCTGAATTTGGTTTTCTCAGACGATTAGTTTTGGCCTAGGAGTCTGGTGAAGACAAGACCCAATAGTCTCTACCAAATATTAAATTGTTGGGATCCCGTCGAAACCTTTGGTCTTGTTAAATTTAGCAACTCAAAAAGCCACTTTTCTTGGATTTGTGACGCCTTCGGCGCCTAATTCTGAGCAGAAATGAGCCAGGTGTGACCAAGCTCTAAGACACCGAGGGCCCGTGAAATTAGCAGCGAAAAGCCACTGTAGCCTCTAAACTTTGAAGGGAGTGAAATCGAAAGCATTGTAGCATTTGTAACGCCTAGATCATCCCCATCCAAGTATCTATCAGGACCAGCGCGGGACCATCCTGACGGGGCAAGCTCAGAATAGATGTTAATAAAGGAGGAAGAGTTGGCCCTTGATACGTAACAGACAGAACCAGACCATATCGGGCTCTGTGGTGGGAGTTGGCAGGGGCGTCACTAGCCTTTTACCTTTGGGGGGGGGGCGTCCGGTTTGTGCCGACGGAAAAATCCGGAAAATTTCCGGAAAAATTTAGCTATAGGCTACCTACCATACAAGTTCTAGCTTTTAACGTGCTTCTAGACCCCCACGAATTTCAATCCTAAAACGCCAACTAAATAAAACACCGTTCCTCCAAATAAACAAAAGTACAAAATGCGCCGCAGGCGGAATTTTGTGTCAACTAAGTGTAATGCATCAGTTGAGATTATTCCTTCGGTATAATTTCGTGTATTAAAGTTCGCGCATATTCGGCTTTTCAGTTTAGCTTTCGCTGAAAAGCGAAGCTTCCAACGATTGTACCAAGACAAGTTAAACCAAGCGCCGCAGGCGAAATTTTTCAAATCTGATTTTTTCTGGAAAAATTTAGCTATAGTACCATACAGTTTCCGGCTTTTAACGTGTTTCAAACCCCAAGAATTTCTATCCTAAAACGAAAACTAAATGATACACCGTTCTTTCAAATAGAGAATACTACAAAATGCGCCGCAGGCGAAATTTTTGTAAAACTAATTGTAATGCATCAGTTGAGATTGTTCCTTTGATATAAATTCATATATTTAAATTTCCATATTCGGCTTTTCGTTTCAACTTTCGCTAAAAAGCGAAGGTTCCAACAACTGTGCCCAGAACAAGTTGAACTAAGCAACGCCGGCGAAATTTTTTTTAAATCTGTGTTTTTTCCGAAAAAAATTGCGCCCGACAAATTTTATAGGATCTGATTTCTTACGTCTAAAAAGACCCGATGTGCAGACCGACGCCCGACAAAAGCATTCAGAATTCGATTTCTTCTGTGTTTTGCCCGACAAGACTGTAATGAAATTTATTTTTTACGTGTAAATAGAAGCCGATGTACCGACGAGACTTGAACTTTCGGCATGCGCCCGATAAAAATCTACAGAACTTGATTTTTTTTTTCGTGTAAAAAGAAACGAGAATACCGAGGCACGACAAAAGCATGCATAATTCGATTTCATAAGTGTTTTGCCCGACAAATGTTTGCAGGATTTCATTTCTTGCGTATAAAAAGAACCCGATGTACCGACGAGTGGACCGACGCCAGACAAAAACTTACAAATTTTATTCTGGATTCTTTATGTATAAAAAGAACCCGATGTGCCGACGAGAATACCGAGGCACGACAAACGCATGCATGAATTCGATTTCTTCAGGGTTTTGCCCGACAGATGTTTGCAGGATTTCATTTATTGCGTATAAAAACCCGATGTGCCGACGAGTCGACCGACGCCTAACAAAAGCATACAAAATTTTTTTTCTTCTGTGTTTGCCGGCGCCGACGACAGTACTTTCTCAAGACCTATGGAGGGGGGAGTCCCCCCTCCCCCCCATAGTGACGCCCCTGGGAGTTGGAGGGTCTTTGCCGGACTTCCGCTGATCGCCACCGTCTTCGATGAAACTTTACAGGTGACTTAAGAACCCGACACAATGCCCTAGGAAAATTTGTGTTCCTGGATCCGACCATCTTTGGGGGAGTTGACGGAAGGGGAATCCGAAATTACTGACTCCCGTAAGTTGCGAACGGGTGGGCCGATTCGAATGACACTTGATGGGTGATAAGAACTGACGAGTTGGACTGTTCCGAGTTTATGGGGCCTTGCTTTGATATTTTGCGTCCGGACCGGATCCGACCAAAGTAGGGGGGGGGGGGGGGTGTAGCGGGAACTGAAAATTTGCAGATATGTGATTCCGGTCGAACCTGACGGACAGAAGAGGAGATGTCAGAGATTTGACAAATATTCTTTGAGCCCAAGCTGACTTTGAAACATTTATTCAAACAATGTTTACAACGGGTACGTCAGCTACGATTCTTCATCAGCGATATTTCGGTCCTGACGAGGACCCTTGCCAAAAAGGGCCGAAATATCGCTGATGAAGAATCGTAGCTGACGTACCCGTTGTAAACATTGTTTGAATAAAAGAGATTTGACATTTATATTCCCGACTTTCCGAGTCGCCAGCCACACTGGGAGGGGGGGGGGCGTTCGAGGGGGAGTCTCCAAAATGTTGTGGCTTGCATAGGGACTATATATCCTGAAACTATATATCCTATTTCTTGGTCCGAAAACTATATATCCTATTTCTTGGTCCGAACCATATTTTCGGATGGCGGGGTATTGCGTGACGTTCTCATCTGCTTTCTTGTACCACTTACTCGTAACAAGTGCCATTTGAGCTCGTATCTCTTGTCAAGTCAACCCTTTATTATTGGCCGTACAGCAACCATTTAATGCTCGTGCAATGTTTAGTTGGATGTTCATATAATGGATGTAGGGCAGTAGGCCAACCTTTCGTTAGGTCATGTTTGGCAAGATCGATCGTATCATTGATCCCAGGAGAATTCAAGTATTCAGACTTAGCACCTTTGTAATGTTGAATGTCATTCAGGCAGGGTGTGGGTATGTCATGCGTGTCAAGAAGTATATCATTGCATGTATTGACATTAATATTCAGGAGCTGATTGTCTGGATACTGCCTTGTGAGGAGAGGATTGTTCGGGTTCATGTTTCAGGATTTAAAATTTTCCGAAAACGCAAAAAATGAAAATCAGGCAGACTGAATGAAGTTCTTTTCTTGTGGTCGTTGCGTAAAACGCTGGTTGTCTAAAATGGTTTTCTGAGAATTTAGGGTTTTTAGAAAACTAAAATAATACCGTATCAGACACGGAGCAGAGTTTTGGAATCAAACTTCTTTTCTTGCTGTCACGAGGTAACCATGGGATGGAGCAGCACACTTTCCGTGGTATTAGACTGAGTGTTCTTTCGATTGTTTTTTTTAAGATGTGTTGCTGATGCATAGATCTGTAAGCTTCTAAAGGTTTTTAGCGGAGTGTTTGGAACAGTCCACTATTGCGAACGTTGTAGCAGCTTTCGGTTTTCACCATATTTTGTGGAGCTCATAACTTGTGAAGTGCAAGTATCAAGTTCAAAGTTGGTACACTTGTGGGTATTGGGGTCTAGTTGTGCCTTTTGGGGGTCCCGCCCCCACACCCACCTGGATCAGGGACGAATAGGCCCAGTTTGCCCAGTGAATAATGTCCATAACTTGACCAGAGTTGGACATCGGACGATGAAATTCCTTGTACTTGTAGATCCTAGGGCTGGGAAATTACTTTCAAAGTTGCACCTCTCCCGCCCATCCCGTTCATGGGCAACTGGGCCCAGATTGCCCAGGAGTAAAGTTCGCTACCCGTGACAGGAATCAACAGGTATTAAGTTGAAACTTGGTAGGTTTGTGAGCATTGGGGTTTCTTTTTCCTTCTTGCGGGTCCCAAACCCATCTCCACGTGGCTCAGGAGCAATTGGGCCCAGATTTCCCATTTTTTAATGTTTTCAACTTGACAATAACCGGAGATAGGGCGATGAAATTCCTTTGTGCTTTTGGATCATAGGGTTGGGGATTTATATGTGGAGTTGAACCACCCCCCACCCTCACCGTTCATGGGCAAGTGGGACCAATTTGCCCATGAGTTAAGTTTTTCGCCCGTGACTGGAATCAAACTCTAAGCTGGTATGGTCGAGGATATTTAGGTCTAGATATGCAATCTAGACCCCCCCCCCAGCCTCCCGATCATGTGGACCTAGATTTTCCATCAGTTACCTTCGTCTATGACGTGTCTCGAGTTTAAGTCTTGTATACTTGTGGATATGTATGTATAGATGCGGATTTTGTTGTAACAGCTACAAATAAGACCATGCGGCCTACTTCAAAGCTCATGGGCTAGCGGGCCCAAATTGCCCATGAAAAAAGTTCTTGACTCGTGACTCGAATCAAACTCTAAGAGATATATCTATGGATGAGGATTTTGGTGTAACAGCAACAAATAAGACGACGCGACGTACTTTAATCTTTAATGAACAGTTGGAAACTTAACGGTTCTGTCATATGATCGGTGATATGCCATTCTTAATGATTTGTGACAAAGGGGGTATAAGGCTACCACGACTTGGTTTATTGCACTTGTTATTACCTTGCTAATGGAAAAGAGGTTGAAAGGGTCGGACTGGCTGGCAGACCACTCAGTGTCGGAACCTAAGCTGTTCGTGCAAGAACCTCAGCATTTCTTAGGATTTATACTTGCTATTTGTTGACATTTAAAGCTTTTAAAGTGGGATGAATACAAATTAGGTTATTTCAATCTTGTTTGGTTATTTGGGATGTGAAATGTCTTGGGTCTAAGGCTGTTTGTAAATGTGATAAACATTTAACTTTCACACTCCACGTCTGAGCGCTTGCGCACTTGTTTTAGGGTATATTTGCTTTATCGGGCTAGCGCTGGCCAGGCGCTCAGAGACACAAGCCGACTGGTTGCATGGTAGAAGGGTTGATTGGGAATTGATATACGAAAACGTTTCAGTGTTCGCCTCTTCGATCTGCTTTAACGCTTTTTCCAGTTTCTTGACGCGGTTGTTTGTGCCCTTGAATATCTTTCCCTTCAGGCCATTCATGATAGAAAACGTCGAATCAGTGACTAGATCTACTCTGATATGCAATGCTTTTGGAATTTCGAAATGTAATGGCTTTTCTCTGCTATTCAGGCTGTTGAGTATTTTTCGTAAGATTCAGCTTTGCCCCAAGTGGCTGCACATGATTTATTTTGGACAAGTTCTAAACCACTAGCTGCAATGCTGGCAGGCGATCACCGAATGATCGGTGAATAAAGAATCGATTTTTGCTTCTACTTCAAATTTCGAGGTAAAAATGTGTGCAGTCAGCCGAATCAAATCAAGTCATTCTCTTTACGCTAGGATTGATTGCAGTTCATTGTCTTGGTTTTATTCAGATTAGCTTTTGTTTATAACTTGAATGAAGACCTGTCTTAAGTCGGAGATCTAGGTCATGTCGTTGGAAGCAGCTTACTCGCATCCTCTATCAAATTTTCATCTCAAACAACTTTTCAACAACGTCTCGGACTTCTGGATAGACGGTTACACCGCTTCGTCGTCATTCCTTCGAAAGTACAGGCGCACGGCTTACATCCAGCCAGGGGTCGGTAACTCTGTATGGCACTGGTGTGTCCTCGAGTATGACAATGTATGACACTGGCAGTTCAGATACCTTATAAAAATTAGCGCGCTTTGAGGCATTTGCATGGCGCATATGTGGCACTGTATGGTATATGTATATCATGGCACTCGTACACCCTGAAGGTGAGTTGCCAACACGTCGGTACACATCCAGGGGAACCGGCAAAAAAACTGGTTAGACATTTTCACCCGCGGGAGTTTTAGAAGTTCTTCAGGCGAACCAAGCAGTGTTCTAGTCTTCTAGTTTTCGGGGTCCCAAACAGAAGTACTGGATACTTATGACATCGCGAATTTGTCCGTTCCCTTTATCCCTTAGCGTTTGGCATTGCCATTTTTGTCAGTACCTTGGTGAGTGTGACGTAATGCGAAATGTTTCCTCTTGACGTACGAAGTCCAGTGCATCCATTCTACCTGATTGTCATCGTGTACAATGGTCATTGTGTCAGTGGACGTTTGACTCATGAGAATGCATGAAGCATAGCGCTTGTTAATAATAACGAAGATGGATTTATGGTGATCCCAGTTGCGTTTTATTTGAAGTTCAGAGTACGGCGGACTGATCAGCGACAAGGAAGCCGACAGGGTCCCTTCCTGGTACCCAGGTGGTGTCGAATTCAGAGAAGAAGAAGTTTGTTGTCATTTTATTCGCCAGCGGGCCGTACGCAGGGAAGGTGCGGGGTGCCTGGTCGTTTTATTTGCCAGCGGGCCGTCCGCTGAGTGCCAGCGGACCCGCTAGTTTGTACGCTGGGTGAGGCAGGGAACTATTTAGCGTACCTTCTGACGTAGTCCGCCAGGAATAAAACGACTATTTACAGTTCGCCGTCCGCTCCCGCTGTACGATAAACTTCAAATAAAACGCAACTCTTGTCTGCGGCTTCCTAGTCCTCTTACCGAAATCGAACTGTCATTAAGTAACTACTTTTTATTATTGGATGCCTGTCGTATGGGCGAGTTTTTCCGCCTACTCTTTGAGACGTGATGTTCAAAGTGAAAGTACTATGCGTTGCTGCTTAGTGTTTTCTTCTCGTTTGGAAGCATGCTGACCCAGTTGGTGCCTCTCTGTGTTTAGTAATTAGCAAGAACAAATAATCCAATAGACCCTCCATCTTTGGTCCCATGCACCGACTATGGATACCGCGACCCGACAAAACAGAGCGGAGTTAGAGGTACTTGCTGAGCTTTGAGTTGATACCCGTGTACTTCCTTCTTCGCCGCTGCGCATATCAGAGGAATACTGTAGCAGGCATGGGGCCCGCTCTGCAGCGCGTCACACTTACCGTAACAATGGTAGCCAACCCATCGGGATCGACTAAAAGCAGGAAAGGAAAGGAAAGGCATGGTGCAAGAGAAAAGCAGGCCAAGATACTAAAACCAGGAAAGGCAAACTAAATAGGGGAAAGATGTCCAGAAATCGAGGGTTCGAAGAACTGGCAAGCTGCACCGTGCCTTTCCTCTGTTTAGTATCTTGTCAGGGGTCGGCAACTTAAATATTTAAAAGTTCATCATTTCTTTCCTCCTTTTCCTATCGGTAGGAGACTAAAATCCTCCGAGTCCAGTGGCAACTACATATTTCAAGTCCACCATTTCTTTCCTCGTTTTAGTAGCTTGTCACGTGTAGCCTAGTACCTTACAGTACTAAAACGAGGAAAGAAATTGGGAATTCTAAATTATTCTTCTTTTAGGGGTCGGCAACTGTCAAAATTCTTAGGTCACTCTTCCTTTTCCTCGTTTTAATAGCTTTTCACGGGTAGCACCTTAGAGTACTAAAACGAGGAAAGAAATTGGGAATTCTAAATTATTATCCTTTGAGGGGCACCGTGCCTCAATGAGGGGTCGGTGAACTTTAAATTTTGATAGTTTCTGACCCCTCAAAGAATAACAATTCAGAATTCACCACTTCTTTTCTCGTTTGAATACCCGTTACAAGATACTAAAACGAGGAAAGAAATGGTGAACTTTTAAATATATAAGTTGCCGACCCCTCACAAGATACTAAACAGAGGAAAGGCACGGTGCAGTTTGCCAGTTTTTCGTTTTCTTCGACTTCTGGTAAATCTTTACCCGTTTTAGTTTGCCTTTCCTGGTTTTAGTATCTTTGCCAGTCAATCCCCTCTATGTGCAAGCTTGTATTCTTCTGATTTTGAACAAGTTCTTGACTGAAGTGCGGTTGACTGCGACAGAATGTTGATGTTTGGCGGGATCGACTAAAACCAGGAAGAGAAGGGAACGCGAGAAAAGCAGGAAGGCATACTAAAACCAGGAAGGGCATACTGAAACGAGGAAGGACATACTAAAACGAGGAAGGCTGTCGCCAGAATTCAAAACTGGAAAGCCGCACCGTTCCCTTCCTCTGTGTAGTATTCTTTGAGGGATCGGCAACTTTCCAAATTCAAAGTTCACCATCCCTTCCTCGTTTTAGTATCCTGGAGTATCCGTCGTTTTAGTATCCGTCTGAACTAGGAATGAAAAGGTGGATTACAATTTTGATAGTTGCTGACCCCTCACTGACCTTAATGCCTACCCATGTCAGGATACTAAAACGAGGAAGGGATGGTGAACTTTGAGTTTGTAAAGTTGTCGACCCCTTGAAGAATACTAAACAGAGGAAGGGAACGGTGCAGCTTTCCATTTTTTCGCAGCCTTGAATTCCTTCCTCGTTTTAGTATGCCCTTCCTCGTTTTAGTATGCCCTTCCTGGTTTTAGTATGCCTTCCTGCTGTTCTCGCGTTCTCTCCCCTTCCTGGTTTTAGTCGATCCCATGTTTGGCAGCTTGTGATTTTTGGAGAAAATGCTGAAAATTGGTATTCGACGCTCCCGGGCTTTTTACCTTCCGCTCAACGATTACATCGTGAAGGTCATCCAAAGAATGCGCCTAAAATTTGTTACACATGACTTATCCTACAAGTTATAAACGATAGGTGCCATGGGCCGTTCGATGACCTGTAGGCTTTCGCGAGATCTAGCTAGACGATATTCAGAATTTTCGTGATTACGCAGCTGTGACAGTTTCAGTGATGTAAGGGTTAATGCTCCTGCCCAGGTGGGGTTTAAGCTTTAATAGCCAGTAAAAATTCGAGGCGGAGTGGGAGCCGTCCAGTCAAACATCCTTCCTTTAGAGGGATCAGTCCAGAAGTATTCTCGTATTCGCAAAGTCTACCATTTTCCAGACGACTATGGGATCATGTAGCAGCGCATCCGTCAAACAGTGGGGTATTGATTGAGTAAGCAGCAATACCTAAGATTGCCCTTGAACTGAATCTTGTGATGCATTCATGTTAACTGGAAAATGAGATATACTCTGGGGATCAGCAAAGTTATTAGTTTCGGTTTATACTAACCTGATTACTTTGGTTTAATGCTAGACCTGACCTCTTGCATGAGTTGTAACAGAATTTAGTCCAACTAGCAGGTTTTCGCTTTTTATGCCTCCCAACGCTTTTACTAGCCCGTTCGTGTTCTGTTTTGTTTAATTTTTAGCTATTTGTGGTTAAGGTGAGTCTTCACCTTCCGGAATCTGGGTTCCCAGATTTTCCGAGTTTTTTTTAAATTTCTTCTACGATACTTAAGAAATCCGGAAATCTGGAAGTTCAAACGCCCCTTTTTTCCGGATTATTTTGATCTACTTGCGGACCCGTTCATATTCCAGATGCAATTTACAGAAGACGTCAAAGAATAATCTGGAAGCCCAGATTCCGGAAGTTCCGGGAGGTGAAGACCGGACTTTACTCAGAGCATCTCTTCTTTCTTTTCCATTTGTTTAACTCCCTAACTTACCGCGAATTATTATTGCTGAAATTTTTGTTTCTACGATATTCTCCTCTTCGGACTGTAGCAGAGGACTTAAACACCACTTATTTTCCCTTTTGAACTGTAGGCTCAAATAAATGGATCAAACTGATAAATAAAACTGTTCTATATACAATATTTGACAAACATTTACTCATTTACAAACTTGCTGTACACGCATTGTACACTAGAGACACCACTTCGCATCCCCTCGCTTGTGTCTTCGATCATTTTCAGTTCTTTGACTAAGAAGATTGAGTCACGAGCAACTATCCACGTTAATGAATCATTTAATTAGTTTGGTTTGCGGATGGCATTCTTTTATGCAGCAGGTACACCAGATAAGAGATTTCGGCCATGGAACCGTGAGGGTAGGTTCTTCTTGCTTTGCTCTAGACTGACGAAGGACAGCGAGCTAGCTTATTGGTTATGTGAGGGATGCGCAGTGTACACTGGTCTCTCGGCTAATGGTGGGTTTACACACTGCGTAAAATCCGAGAGTATTTTGAAACAAAACGGGCCGATTTCTCAAATACGTCCGTATTGCTAGAAATGTTTTCAAGCTCAAAACGTGCGTAAAATACGCTCGGATTTCCAAATACGCTCGGATTTTACGCAGTGTGTAAATGGACCGTAATGGATTGGTTTGTTTTTGGGATCCCAAAACGTAAGTGGAGGGATTACTACGACATCGCAAAAGTTGTCCGTCTTTCCGTCCGTCTGTGAGCACGATAACTCACGAAGGGAATGAGATTTTTTGATGAAACTTGGTGTGAGGATTCTTTGGGTCAAGTGTAAAGTCAAGTTCGTAGATGGGCTCTGTAGCCCTACATTTAGGGGTGGGGGTTCAAGTTAAGGGGCAAACAAAATATTTTTAAACAGCTAATGTGATAGTTGATTATGGGGCAAGAAAACATGCTGAACATAATGATAAAAAACATTTTCTCGCCGGACAGGTAGTTCGGCCGGAATCCGGCAAAAACCGGAAAGTTTGTTAAACGTAACATTTTTATTTGATGTTGATAGATGTTCGATTTAGGGGAAAGAAGACCTGCGTAACATTTATGTGAAAATCATTTTCTAGCCGGACGAGTAGTTCGTCCGGAATCAAGTTAATTTTTATTTGAAGTTCATTAGATGTTCGATTTTCGGGAAAGAAGATACGCTGAATTCGTTTTCTAGCTTTCCTTTTTCGCCGGACAAGTAATTCCGGAATTTTGCCGAAACCGGAAAATTGGCAGAAGTAAGGCAGGAAGTTTTCGTCAAAATATATACGACTTATAGGGGTAAACAGTAAACACACATGCTGAATTCATATCTGAACATGGTTTTCCCAGAGGATTAGCTATTTGGCCTTAATGTGTTTCCGAGTTTTGATATTAAAAATGTCCAAGGAGTCTGGCGAAGACAAGACACAATTGTCTGGATCAAACATTGCATTTTCGGGATCCCATCGAAAGCTTTGGTCTTGTTCATTGTACCATTCCTAATCTCTTTCTGTCCTAACTTTAGAGCACTGCGCCCCAAAATTGAGGATGTGTGTATGACTGGGTCCCAAAATCTGCACATGCCCGTCACATGCGCAGAGATTTTTGTTTAGCATAATTCCGCAAGGTTTATGTCGTCCTGCGTTTTTACTTGACTATCGTATTTGATGGCATGATATTCCCAGTTCTTTGTCCTTGTTACCGACAGCATTTCCGCAGTTCTTGTTTAAAGTTCGTGCAGCTCTCCGAAGACATAATCTGATTTGTTTCCTCAGTGGGACGGAAGTAACCAGGAAGTTGAGATGTGCCGTTTGAGTCCAAACTTGTCACTTCCTGAGTAGGAAGCCCGTAGGCTTATTTTGGAATGTCACGTGGGGGCATTCGGCAGATGGTGGGCTCTGTCGTCTCTACTCCAGCTCCAAGGCCCAGAGGCGGTACTAGCCAAAAAAAGTCTTTTTTTTTGGGGGGGGGGCAAGCTATATAACGACTGGCTGGTCATTTTTACCGACTTATTTTTGCAGAAAAAACTACTGTTTTCAAGAAAAAAACGACAGTTTTGACGAAAAATCGACTAATTTCAGAAAAGCCGACTGATTTTCAGGAAAACAGACGGTTTTTCATGAAAAATCATCTGCTATACGTAAAACCGCGTCGCGCCGACTCGGTTATTTTTACCGACTGGCCGACAACATTGGGGGGGAGTCCCCCCCCCCCATACGTGACACCCCTGCTAAGGCCTTCCCCTTCGTCAGATTTCTAACTCTGACTCATGGTCTAGGGTGGAGGTAGCTAGAAAGATTAGGACATTCTAGGTTTCCGAGATTCAGGTCTAAGCCGATGATCCCCTGATATCCTAAGCTGTTGCTCTTAACAGTATGGCAGTAAATTCATCAGAATGTCTGACGGCTCATTCCCCAAAAGGGTAGGCATTAGAATTATAAGGCGGGCGTGAAACGTTCTAAAACCTGCATAGGCCTGTCACAGAACGATATTGTTAAAGACAGTAATATGAATTATTTTGGTTGTGTTTTGCTGTATTCGAGACAATTGTATGTCAAGCGGGATTCGAATTATGAGCTCCTAAATAATTTTATACTTACTTCTTTATCCGTGTCGTCATTTGACTGAGTTTGAGCCTTTTTTGTCCAGTTCTGAATCTTGAGCAGGGAGTCTTTGTATTTTTTTTTTTTTTTATAACAAAACTTGTATTCCCCTGCCTCTTCTCCCAGTAACGCTGTTCCAGATAGAAACAAGACCAAAGGTTTCGATGGGATCCCAAAAATCTAATATTTGATACAGACAATCGGGTCTTGTCAGAGAAAACCAAGTTCAGATATACCTCGATAAGCCATATCTATTTTGACGATACTGACCGAAACTTCCTGCTTTACTTCTGCCAAATTTCCTGGTTTCGCCCGAATTCCGAGCGAACTACTAGTCAAGCAAAAAAAAGAAAATTCAGAAACGAATCCAGCGGATCTCTTTATCCCTATAACGAACATCTAATCAACTTTAAATAAAACTTTGACTTAAAAAAAAAATCCGGTTACAACCGGATTCCGGACTAATTATATGTCCGGGATTGTCATATACAGACTCAGCGTCTCTTCTTACCCCTAAATCCGTCATCTAATCAACTTCAGATAAAACTTTCGTTTTTAACAAACTTTCCGGTTTTGGCCGGATTCCTGGCGAACTAGTTGTCCGGTGAGAAAATGGTTTTCACCGTCGCGTTCAGTATGTCTCCTTACCCCTAAATCGAACATTTAATCAACTTCAAATGAAACTTTTACTTTTACCGAACTTTCCGGTTTTCGCCGGATTCCGGACGAACTACTTGTCCGACAAGAAAATGGTTTTCACCATCGTATAAAAGTTTAACTTATGATTGTCATACACAGACTCAGCCTGTCTTCTTACCCTTAATCTGTCATCTAATCACACTTTTGCTGTTAACGAATCTTCCGGTTTTGGCCGTACTCCGGGCGAACTAGTTGTCCGGCGAGAAAACGATTTTCACCATCGTGTTCAGGATATCTTCTTACCCCTAAATCGACCAATTAATCAACTTCAAATAAAACTTTTACTTTTAACCAACTTTCCGGTTTTCGCCGGATTCCGGACGAACTACTTGTTGGGCGAAAAAATGGTTTTCACCATCATGTTCAGCATGTCTTCTTACACTTAAATCGACCATTTAATCAACTTCAAATAAAACTTTTACTTTTAACCAACTTTCCGGTTTTTGCCGGATTCCGGACGGACTACTTGTCCATCGAGAAAACAGTTTTCACTATCAAGTTCAAGTTTTTTAATTTTACACAAAAATACAAATGCATTAAACAGCTCAGCATTCCGTCTTACCCCATAATCGACTATCACATTGGCTGTTTAAAAATATTTTGTTTGTCCCTTAATTTGGACCCCCTCCCCCACCCTCAAATATAGGGCTACAGAGGCCGTCTTCGAACTTGACCTGTACTTTGAATCAAAGAATCCTCCCACCAAGTTTCATCAAAATATCTCAATCCGTTCGAGAGTTATCGTGCGGACAGACAGACGGACAAATTTTGCGATGTCATAGGTATCCGTCCACTTACGTTTTGGGATCCCAAAAGAATATGAACCTTAGTATCGGCTGTTCGATATAATTGTTACGGCGTTACATGGCCTAGCTCAATTTCTGAACTTGTCTTACTTTTATACTTCTGTTTTCGTTTTAAGTTATGCTTTTACAGTAAAGACTCAAAAGTGGAACTATGTACTAGGTTAGAAAGGATTAATTAGGTTGTGATGAAGGGTAGAGAGGGATTAGCGGGCGTCTCCAGTTTAAACCCCGACCGTGAACGGAGAGTCCTGCATAATTTACTGTTCCGACGCGCGGTAAAACCCAAACAAATAAGTTGCATCACGACACGAGACGGGGGAGGCAGAAAGTGATACTTTCACAGTAAAGACTCAAAAGTAGAATTAGTTGTTTCTTCGCTAGCCTATAATTCCGTATTTCTCTTTTAGGAAAGTTAGAGAATGCGTGGATGGTTTGATGCATTCCGGCATGACGGCGGACCAACCCTCTACGACGCAAGTAACAGGACTGCAGTTATTTGGGATTCATCAGTACTAATTATCTGCATTGTGGTCCTGACCGTGTTTTCCGCCTTTGTCGTCATATTCCCGGGAGTTCGTAAAGAGGTAAGCCGCCGGGTCGATGATAGACAAGCGTCGTAATCCGTGAAAAAATAGAGCAAAGAGAGTGAAGTGTGCGTCTGCCGTTTCTGTCCTACTTTTTGGGATCCCAAAACGTAAGTGAAGGGACACCTATGACATTGCAAAAGTTGTCCGTCTGTCCGTCTGTGCGCGCTATAACTCTCGAAGGGAATGAGATATTCTGATGAAACTTGGTGTGAGGATTCGTTGGATCAAGGGTAAGGTCTAGTTCTTAGATGGTCTCTGTAGCCGTATATTTAGGGGTGGGGGAGGGGTTCAAATTCAGGGACAAACAAAATGTGATAGTCGATTATGGTGTAAGAAGGAATGCTGAGCTGTTTAATGTATTTGTATTTTTGTGTAAAATTAAAAAACTTGAACTTGATAGTGAAAACCGTTTTCTGGATGGACAAGTAGTCCGTCCGGAATCCGGCAAACACCGGAAAGTTGGTTAAAAGTAAAATTTTTATTTGAAGTTGATTAAATGGTCGATTTAAGGGTAAGAAGACATGCTGAACACGATGGTGAAAACCATTTTCTCGCCGAACAAGTAGTTCGTCCGAAATCCGGCGAAAACCGGAAAGTTGGTTAAAAGTGAAAGTTTCATTTGAAGTTGATTAATTGGTCGATTTAGGGGTAAGAAGATATCCTGAACACGATGGTGAAAATCGTTTTCTCGCCGGACAACTAGTTCGCCCGGAGTACGGCCAAAACCGGAAGATTCGTTAAAAGCAAAAGTGTGATTAGATGACAGATTAAGGGTAAGAAGACAGGCTGAGTCTGTGTATGACAATCATAAGTCAAACTTTTATTCAAAGTTGATAAGATGTTCTTTATAGGGATTTGAAGCTGGATTTGTTTCTGAATTTTCTTTTTTTGCTGGACTAGTAGTTTGCTCGGAATTCGGCGAAACCGGAAACTGGGCAGAAGTAAAGCAGGAAGTCTCGGTCAGTATCGTCAAAATAGATATGGCTTATAGAGGTATATCTGAGTAGTTTGCTAGGAATTCGGCGAAACCGGAAACTGGGCAGAAGTAAAGCAGGAAGTCTCGGTCAGTATCGTCAAAATAGATATGGCTTATAGAGGTATATCTGAACTTGGTTTTCTCTGATGATTAGCCTGGCGAAGACAAGACCCTATTGTCCGAATCAAATATTAGATTTTTGGGATCCCATCGACACTTTTGGTCTTGTTCTAGTTAGGGCATTTCCACTTATCCGAACATTCTGTTACGCAAGCCACCAGTTTATTTAGATTTGAACTTGATTGCCGAGTTGCTGTTTTGGCTCGAGAGAAAGCCCACGGGGAACGTCTTCTTTTCCAGATGACTAAATTTTCCACGTTTGATTAGCATTTATTGATTATTTTTTTCATGTCTTCAAGAGTACCACACTGGTCTTGGCTTTTAATTTATTTGTATTTATAATAAAACAGTTGGAGGTAACAGTTGGAGAATTAAACGGAAACTATTATTTGGATCCTTGGCTCTCTATAACGTACCATAACGGTTGTCCCGGATAATCGGCTGAGATTTAGTCCAGACTGAACTATTTTGTTTTTACTTTGCTCATTGTTTGACGGTGTTTTTGTGGTTTTGAACATTCATAGTGACAGTAGGAATGGTTAGCATTGTGCGTGTGGTAGAAAGACCATTTGGGGGGTCCACTTTAAGCTAGGATGATGAAACTTGGCATGCAGATGACCAACTTCTCGAGGGACTTCTAGGAAACCCTCGTTTTGCCGAATCCCAGCATCCCTGGGAATGGAGGAAGGGGGAATCCTGGACCTTCTGACACGTTTAAGCTGCGAACCGATTCGAGTGAAACTCTTTGAGTGGTAGGAAGAAATGCCTGGATTTGCCATATACATTCTCGAAGGAAGGAAGAGAGGTGGTCGCAGTCCAGCCACACAAATCCTCAGTTGTGGCATGGTGCTCGAAGATCGGGCATGCACTAAGGTATGGTTCTACGGCTCACCGTTGCTCATACTTTGGGGCACCATGGCCACAGCAAGGGCATGGTACAAACCTAAGAATTTTTTTGGAATGAAATTTACTTTGCTATTCAGACAGATTTTTATGAGAGTACTTGTTATGATTGTGAGCCTGTTGTTCGGTAGCGTCGGTAACCAAGTAAGTAGAACGACCTTTATTCTTGTGTCCAAACATAGAAACCCTGAAAGAAGAACATAAACATAATATTTATACCTCTCTCAGTTTGGTCACTTCACAACATAAATAACTTATTCTATTTAAATTCGCTTATACCAATATCCGAATTCGAACTTAATAAATAGATAAACTAACCTATCTGGGTTTCTCAGTACTTATTTTTATGATTTACTTTTCTTCGTTTTCTTCTATGGATCATTCGGAGATTGATAACTGTCACTCTAACTAATTACATATAGATGGCGGGGCGTATCTCAAATAGCCATAAATGTATGTTGATACACAACATTTCTGTGCTTGCTCCATGGCATGGTGTCCCAGCGTGTGAGCACCGGTGCTCATGCATTGGGGCATGCCCTGGCATTGGCCCAGCATCCCCAAAAATTCCGGATTTGTGTATGACTGGGCGGTCCCAGAAGTTGTGTCACGCGTTTGGGGGATAAACTTGGACGGTACGAAGGTCACAAGTGCTTGCCATTTCGGTATATGACAAATCCAGAACTCACTGTAGCTACGTCCGTAACAAGTGCCATGTTTGTCAGGTCGTGCCTTGCACAATATTTGCGTATCATTTGTTCCTTTCCTTTTCGTCTAGAGCTGAGAAATGCATAGCCTCTTGAAGTTTATCCAGAAAATTGTAGAATGTAAAACAATTGAAATGGTTCAGTCAACTGCTTAATAGCAAGAAAAGTATTCAGTCGGAAAGTGTTGCTTATTTAATGTATGAGTAATCTACATCGTAAAATGACAAAATTGAAGATTGCCGCCATTGTATTTATATTTGACTTACTGATATTTTGAAAAGCGAGCTTTGTATAACAGACAGATAAGGAGGAACAATAGTATTTGTCGGGTGGTAGCTTTATAATGGTGCTGGGGTGACTTGACGATCCCCTACAGCATTCAGCATTCACAAATGAAAGCTGATCGAGTGTGTAACTGAATTCACGATCCGAATTGGTTTAGGGGTTTTGTTTAGAGAAATAAACGATTTGCTGTACATTTTGATTGCAGGTTTTATTGGTAGCACTTGAAGACGATCTTTTCTTCGGGGAATGTTTACCGGCGATGGGATTCATTATCCGTATTCAAGCTAAGAACTCCCAGTGGAAAAGCTTCAGGAAATTGTCTCTCTCATTAACGGTTGATTTTCTTTTTCAGCGATTTACAACCTTTACCAGCGTATCACTCAGCCTCTTTTCTGGTGCTGTAATTCTGCGTAAGTACGCTAACGTTTCTTGTTATCTAGAAAGGGGGAGGGGGGAGACAATGGTTAATAATGTTGGCTGTGACTAGAAACCTTCTTTGGGCTTTGGGGCGCGTGGATCTCCCAGTTGGTCTTTGGTAGTTGGTCCGTCCATTGGTTCGTCTGCCTGCTAGCATAGTAACTGTAGAAGGAGTTGAGATATTTTGTTCGAACTTGGTGTACATATCAAGTTCGATATATGGCCCAGTATCTGTATTTTATGGGTGGGGGAGGGTTTCAGTTGAAGGTGTAACCTTAATAGACTGCCGATCTGAGGGCAAAAGACCATTTTGAATCCATATTAGAACTTAGTTTTGTGCCAGACAAGTAGTTCGCTCGGAAACCGGCTAAGAACTGAAATTTGTAAGAAGTAAAAGTAAAAGTTTTGTCTGAAGTCGGTTAGGTTGTCAGAATAGTGGGACGTAAGCTCGCTGGGTTATTATACTTTACTTTATTTCCTTTCCGGACCGATCTTCTTCCGGAATCCTACAAAAAGCGATATTTCGGTACTGCCTGTCATTTCTTGATCAAGTGGTTTACAGTGTGAGTTAGAAGTGGTAGATATGAGGTGAGCTGACACGTTGTTTAGATATTACCTTAATTCGCACTTTGGAGCGAAGAAGGTCCATGACGGATCTGTTGGTGATCTTCTACTGTCTTGTTCTCTTTTAATGTTGGTTCTGATAGTTGACTCAAGCAGATATATCTCCTTTTTTTCCTGCTTGATTGATACTGAGGACGGATGCCGTGAGTACCGTAAATTCTTGTGACGAATTTAAGGAACACTCCGGACCCCGAAAACTTTATCGAGGGTCCGGTTTCTTTCAGTCTGGGGAAGAATAGACCGAAATGGGACATTTGTTAGTTCTAATAAATGTCTTTGTCCGGTTGTTCATGTCGGCTTAGCGATAATAAGAGTGAATATATCAGTATCGGGAGGGAGGTGGTATGATCAGTTGGATGAAAGTCTGAAATTTCGGACTGCATGAAATTTAGAAGATCCGATCGTCTTGATCCAGTTAATATTTCCATTCGGGTCCCATCGGGACCTTTTATATTGTTTTCTCTTGGTCTGTTTTCTGGTCGAAATGGATATCCGGTGCTCATCGTCCGGTGCTCACGAGAAATTCAAGATTCATAACGAAAACAAATGTTTCAGTAGCAGACCTAAGGCCTAAGGCTCTTCTTGCAGGAGACGTTCTGTTTGAGTCAGATAACATCTACGGAAATTAATGTTGGCTCTGATCGCCGCATTCTAGAACCGGTGATGTTGCGTACTTGCAGGAGACGTTCTGTTTGAGCCAGATAACATCTACGGAAATTAATGTAGGCTCTGATCGCCGGATTCTAGAACCGGTGATGTTGCGTACGGGCGAGATTTCTGTTCACCGTCATACTCTTAAAATAGCAGACTACAGTAGAGGTATGCTTATGTGATCGTTTGTTGACATTGGACTTGGTCATTTTCATGCAGTTGCTATGTCCAAAGCTGACTACCAGTTAGCCAGAGCCCATTTAGCCCAAAATTGCACTGTTCACATTAAAGTAACTGTTAACATAAACATGCCTCTACTGCACCTTTCTCTTCCGGGTCGGGGAAAGTCCGATTTCTACCGGACCTCTTATCATGGTTAGGAAAAGTACTATCTAAGATTTCTAACCTTTGCATCCATAAAAGTCTAGTGATTAATTGCCACTAACTAATGTAGCAGTTAAATTTACTTCTTATTGGCGATTGCACATTAAGCAGATATTATTGGTATGTATTGTTGCTTTCGGAATTTCTGTGTCGTTCTTGACAGTGGCCTTAGCTTCTTTGCCCCAGCGCTGGTAGTTTCCGCACCTTCCCGCACTTCGTTAGATGAGGAGGGGATAATGAAGGGAGGGGATAATAAGGTGGTTAAATAAGATTTGTTGATGTAGCTTGATTGCTTGTTTCACGGCACTAATAAGCTTTATTAATTTTCTATTGCCACTTGCCAGTGGGGGTTTGATTAGCTAAATGGCAGCTTTTTGATGCCTTACATCGATACTACATCGAGCATGTACGCGGTCCATAAATCATGCCCAGAAATGCGATTGTGTAACTTTCCGCCTGAATAAGCGTTAGGAACCATGAAAGGGTCTTGCTCTGCTCGGCTTCTTTCTTAAATTATTTTCCTATAAATATCTCTGAAATATATTTACTAAGAAATTATTAAAGTGTTGATCTAAGGCACCAAAAAAGCAACAATAGAGCTATTCGTGTACGTGTTTTTCCCGCCTTTTGTTTGTCTCAACATCCTCAGCTTTCTGCACAATTCCGTCTAAAAAAAAATCTACATCTTTTGCCATATTGTGCAATCTGAGAAGCAGTGGGGAAAACCCGCTCGAAAACCCGCTGCTTATGGCTGCGACGCAGCATCTACCGATGTTGTCAAGCTAAAAAAAAATAGTAATGAGACCAGTGGTTTTGCCGACAAAAAAACACGCCTCTCCGGTCTCTAATTTTCTAGGTTCGCGTACAGTCAGACATGAGTAAAAGCTTCCTATAGTTTGCATAATTTAGGAGACGGCCGTACATCAGGTGTACGTCTGGTTAGGGTGTTTGAATTGTACTGGTGCACCAGAGGTCTATGACTGGTTGCTTCGAGCCAGATTAGATTATTAGATTATATATGGGGTTTATTGGAAAAAATACTAAAAACTACAAAACCCTCCAGAAGTTTACACTTGTTAAGAGGTTTAACAAACGCCCTTTGAGAGATTAACCTAAATGACACTATAAAATAGAGACAGAAATAAGAAAAAAGAGAGGAAGAGAAAAGAAAAAATAAACAAAATTATGCACTTACTCGGTTCCTGGTCAAACACCAAACAACAAAAAAACTATACACTCCAAAATCCCGTCTCCAAAAACAAACAAAACCAAACAGATAAATAAAGTATAAATGGATAAATAAACATAACGGAATCTGGGCCAACCTGAGAACGACTCAAATCAACATAACGACAATTTAAAACTCATATTGGTGGAGACAAAGGGTTTAAGATCTCGACGGAACTCACACAGATTTTCTGACCTTCTTAATGATTCTGGCAATTTATTCCATACAATCGGTCCAGCATTACGTTCTGAAAATAGTGACCTTGTACAATAGTTTGCATAATTTAGGAGATGGCCGTACATCAGGTGCACGTCTGGTTAGGGTGTTTGAATTGTACTGGTGCACCAGAGGTCTATGACTGGGTGCTTCGAGCTACTGTTGTCCGATCCTGTGAATAGCTTACCCTAGCCTTGACGATGTGGTCTGGTGATTTATGTTTCAGTTTCTGAACGCTGAACCTTGTCCGCCTAGCTTTATTTTACAAATTAAGTCCGTGTTGTGCTTTTGGCGACTGTTCTTAGTCCTTTATGGGCGTGGAAGCTTCCCAAAGCAAAAGTTCTGATCTTGTGGTGTACACAGAGTGTGAGACTTTCATAATCTTCTTGCAGAAAATTCTGAGGGAAAAAAATATTTAGCTGGTACATGAATAAGAAGTAAAAAAGGACCAATTATTTGGCAGTGTCTATTTTTTCCAACATTTTCAGGCTTTTATATCGTTTCTGTTGAACACTGACGATTTTTTCAATCAGTCAGATACCAAATAGCTTAAAGCTAGAAGAGGTCAACATTTTTTTCAAGAAGAAAATGTTTTAAAGGGTTATTGTTTTCGGTTATTTGCGAAGAACTGTGGGTATTGTTGGGATTTCCAGAATAAAGTATACAGTTGTGTTGAAAATAATCATTCATATCGACCTATAATAGCTTCTCCCCCATCTTTCGCTATATCAGTCAATCCTTTTAAGTTTCATTGTGTCTCAAGGTGTGAACTTCACTGGGCAGTTCAGGTGCAAAGTAGGTAAGATTTTACTGCACACCTATGCACTTGGACAGCATGCCTATAGTAGATACGATTTTGCTCATGATTACGTTGTTAATAAATGGAATTTACTCTCTGTATTGTTGAGTTTTTAATGTTGCTAGGTATTTTTTCTTTTTTGTTATTTGTTTGTTGGCTACAAAGAAATGTGATTTATAGTTTATTTTAAATGTTTAAGTATTGTTCGTTTGAAGTTATGTAAAGCCTTAAGGTTAAGTCACGTAATAAATTCCTTCATTCACTCAGTAGGGTTATTCCAAATTCCATCGCGATATGCAGAAGCGAAGGTCTCTGTATGATGCGATTGTTATTGTGAAGACCGCTAAAATGGTATTTCTTGAATACCTTAATGGAGAATTTTCAACTCTGCTAGCCCTGAGAAAATAAATAATTTAAACTTAAATCCTGTTTTATTCTAGCGTTTCAGTAACTGCTTTATCAAAATGAGTTCGATTTAGTTTGTCTAGGGTAATAAAAGAAGTACGACACGCTTATGATTAGATGAATAGATCTTGAATCTCAAACGTCTTCCTTCGCTGTCCTTGGAGTTACTTGGTCTTTGCAGGGTCCCATAAATTTCCTGTAATGACTCGCCATTCAGGGGGCTTGTCATTTCCTATGCTTCAGTGTTGCTATGTTGCCCGAGCCTCACCTAGTTTCCAAAATTTCCGCTTGGGTCGAATCGGCGTTCTTGCTCAGATAGACCAAATTTGTTGGGACTATTCAGCATGCCACCAGGTACCTAAGCTAGGACAAAAGATCCAGGGTACTCTTCCATTACAGAGAAATATTCCTAGTTCAGTAGAACGGCTGCGAAAAATTTTGTCTATCCGGATAGTTGGGTATTTTATCCCCGTGGGTATTTCTCGAACTATCTGACGCTCGGTCAAGAGCGCATCAGAAACCTCTTATTGACAAGCCCCCTGAATGGCGAGTTATTACAGGAAATTTATGGGTCCCTGGTCTTTGGTTGGTTCCTTTATTACTTGGTCGAAAATGTATTAGTATGTAAAAGGCCACAGCCTTAATGATGTGGCTGTGGCAACTTAAGTGAATTCTAATGAGAACTCGGACGGTTCTGCTTTTAAACGTCGTACGTGATGGCATCTCGTGGCACTCGGCTTGAAGTCATCGTGCAAGTTACAGGTTTTGGTGGGTGGGTGGTGCCACTGCACCTTGCAAACTGTAGGAAATGATGAAGACTCTTGGGTTACCAAGGATACCAGAAGTCAATGTGCCTGTTCCATCGCGCAATTTTAAGAGCTAGTAGATAATTTAATACCGCACAAAACAAGGGTATGTGAAAAAATATGCAAAACTTAGACCTCTTTAACTGTCGTGTGTCAACTTTAGTGTCTCGCTTCGTCAGTTTCATGCAACCTGTCTTACGCGAATTAACGCATTGGCTGGCGTGGGGGTCCATAAGCTAGGTCCGGTGTCAGGTGTAAGCTTTTTCGAATAATTCGGGCTCATATGCCCGTAAGTCATCTGGTATGGTGGGTGGGGGAGGGCTCAGCAACCGATCCTATCAACCAGAAGTCGTTTCATTGTCTTAACAATGGCATATCCCAAATTATGAAGTTTATTCGCTGGAATATTTTGCCTAGTTGTCCTCGAACTGGGCGGTCGGTGGGGGAGGGGAGGATCCTAGAAGACACAACTGTATCCTGGAAAAAGATCGTGCTTAAATTTCACCTGAGTTTACGAGATATGAACTCGAAAAAATTCAGTGAAAATTTGGAAACACATGAGTAAGAGCACCAACATTGCATCCTTGATAGGAGTTAAGCGGTATCGACTTTTTTTTCCCAAAAGGTTACAAGCGACATTTTTTTTGTTTTACAGGAACAGTGAAAAACCTTCCACGTGTAAGCGATGAAGGGCTTGGAAATCCCAGAAAGAAAACTCCGGATCTCCGCAACGGTTGCTCCGGTAACCAGACATGCCCGACACAATTGCGGAGAATTTCGCACAATTTCGAGAAAATTGGCGCTTTTAACCTTTTGGAAAAACACCGTCGTTATACAAACCTGTTGTTTGCAACTTTTTCTAAACCAGTTGTATTCTTTATGGTCGTGACGTCCGAGCTCTTCGTTAGTCTGAAATGCTAGTAAATTTATTCCTATGCGCTCGAGTATTGAAATTAGCTCAGAAGTTTCTGACCAGAAGTAACTCCTTTTTTTATTAATCCTAAATTGTAACGACGGGATACCCATGATCTCGTAAAGCTCTTCCGTCCGTCTATCTGTCTGTCCGTCTGCTATCACGATAACTCTTTTGGGTCAAAGTATAGATTAAGTTTTGGAGATTGGCCTCGTAGCCTTATGTTTGGGGGTGGGGAGAAGGTTTCAAATTAAGGTGCAGTTTTTTTTTGTCCAATTAACAAACAACTAATTTAGGGATGAGGACACACGTTGAATCCTTACTTCGTGTTCGACAAGTAATCCGCCCGGATTCTGGCAAAAAACGGAAATTTGTGAGGTGTAAACGTTTTGCATGAAGTCTGTGAGAGTATCCAAATAGGAGTAATAACACAGGCTAGATCACTGTACTTCACTTTATTTTCCTGCCGGGCCGATAATCAGCCGAAATCTGTCAGAAAAGAAGTCTGTAGTGCTGATCATATTTTGTCAAGTGGTTTAAAGTGTTGATAGGGGAGGGGGGGTCGACATCTCGAATCGATATTACGTCATCTCTACTTGGACGAAATTGATCTAAACTTCCAGCTGCCTTACTTCTGCCAAATTTCCGGTTTCTGTCGGACTCGGGGCAAACTACCCTACATTGAACCTCTAATCAACTTCAGATAAAAAAAATTGACTTTTAACGAATTATCAGGTTTGGGCCGAATTCCGGGCGAACTAGTGGTTCGGCGAGAATATAATTTACACTTATGGATTCAGCATGCCTCCTTACCACTACATCAAACCTCTAATCAACTTCAGAAAAAAACTTTTACTTATAACGAATTTCCGGTCTCAGCAGGATTCCGGGCAAACTATGTGTCCGGGTAGAAAGTGATTGTCATAGACTGATTCAGCATTTCTTCTTACCCCTGAATCGGACATTTAAGCAAGTTCAAATAAAACTTTTACTTTAAACAAATTTTCTGGTTTTGGCCGTATTCCGGGCGAACTAGTTGTCCGGCGTAAAAATAATTTTCATATAAGTGTTCAGCATGTCTGCTTACCCCTAGATCGAACCTCTAATCAACATAAGATTAAACTTTTATTTTTCACAAATTTTCCGGTTTTAGCCGGATTCCGGATGAACTACTTGTCAGGCGAGAAACTGATTTTCATATTCGGATTCAGCATGTCTCCTATATTGACTATCTCAATAGCTTTTAAAAATATTTTTTTTCGTCCCTTAATTTGAACCCCCACCCTTAAATATAGGGCTACAGAGCCCATCTTCGAACTTGACCTATACTTTGACCGAAAGAGTCCTCGTGCCAAGTCTGAACAAAATATCTCAGCCCCTTCGATAGTTATCGTGCTAACAGACGGACAGACGGACAACTTTTACGAAGTCATAGCTATCCCTCCACTTACGTTTTGGGATCCTAAGAACATGAAATTTTTCACGTATCTCCCTTCAGACCTGTAGGCCTTGTGGTACGGTCATGGACACAGCCTTGTACTATTGTCCTGCGAGGTTTGTTGGCTAATTAAGTTATTGAGATGGAATAATTACTCCCGATCAAAATCGTAAAGCAATATTTGTAAAACAATGCGAGCTGATAATTAATGTGTTCGACTCGCGAGGGATATTTGATGATATAAGTTGGTTTTGTCGACTCCGCATTTACAATGAGATGATTTAACAGAAATCCTTCTGTTTTACGTGGACCTTTGTATTTGTTTCTGTATTTCGCTGAACATAAAGTCTTTCAAGTTTTGCGAAAGTCCCTATATGGACTAGTTCCTATGTGGAGATCCTACCGGCATCTCGTCTGTGTTATCTTGTTTCACGACGATTACCTGAAGTCGCAGTTCAAGCGTAGGATTGTTCATCCACCTACAGGGAAGTGATAATGTCCATGATGGATATGTTATGCTCCGGTTTTTGTTGGTTTGGTTGTTGGATGGCCTTCTATTTTTATGGCACTTGCCCTTCGGCCAAGTGCCGTATAGCGATCGCTTCTGTCCGTCGGTCGGTCGGTCCTGGTTTTGCTAGTTCGGGCACTTCCACGTAAGCTACGACGATCAAACTTGGCAGGCATATCCGGGACCCAAATGATTCAGTTGGAAATAGTCGCTTCCCCAATCCGAGCATCGCGGGGAGGGGAGGGAGGGGAAATATGTAATCTTAAGGTATTTGTTACTTTTTAACAATGATCGGAGCTTAATGGAACTTGATGTTTGGAAGGAGGTCGTGCCTCAGACGACCCGCTTAAAATCCGGACCGGATCTGTTGACTTTGGGGGGGGAGCTGGAGGGTAGAACCAAAAATAAATATTCTTTGAGCCCAAGCTGACTTTGAAACATTTATTCAAACAATGTTTACAACGGGTACGTCAGCTACGATTCTTCATCAGCGATATTTCGGCCCTTTTTGGCAAGGGTCCTCGTCAGGCTGTCAATCTTCTGGGTCAACTTCGGGGAAGGAAACGAATCGTAGCTGACGTACCCGTTGTAAACATTGTTTGAATAAAATAACCAAAAATCTTGGGAAATGCTTAGAGCGGGGGTGAAAGTCGGTGGGAAAAGCAAGCACAAGTCCTAAATACATCATTGACATAACCGAACCGAATCGGGCACTGTGGGGGGAGTTAGGGGGGTCCGGAATTCCGGTGATCCTGCGGGTTCGGTACTTGCTGATGTACTAGGACGATGAAACTGGGCTGGCGTATCAGAGACACGAACATACTGACTTGGGAATAGTCGTTTGCATGATCCAACCATCGTGGGGTGAGTGGAGGGATAGGGAATTCGGATCTAGTGGCATTCATAACTTTTGAACGGGCGATGCTTTTTGAATGAAACTTGGCAAGTGGAAAGTGGTCGTCTCAGATGCTCCGAGTCAAGTCCGGATTGGATCCGATAGTTGGGGGGACTTGAAGGGGGGCAACGGAGTTTTCGTGAAACGATTAGCGTCGAGGGATCGGGATGGAGTTTGGAGGGAAGAACAAGAATAAGCCCTAGATACGTTCTTGACAGAACCAGAGCATATCTGGGCTCTTTGGGGGGAGTTGGAGTGGGTTTCCCAGAATTCCGGTGATCGCGAGTTGGGATACTTCCAGATTTGCTAAGGACGAAGAAACTTGGCAGGCATATTAGTGACCCGACCGAATAGACTTAAGGACCTGACACTATGCCCAAGGAAAACTTCCGTTCCTGGATCCGACTATTTCGGGGGAGTTTAGGGAGGGGAGTCCGGAACTTACTGACTTCCGTAGGTTATTGTCCGATTCGAATGAAACTTTTTGGTTGATAGGAACTAATGACCTAGATGTGCAAAACATGTCTCCGAACCCCATGCGGTAATGGTTGGAGGGGGGGGGGGGTACCGGAGTTTCTTGAAAATGCTCAGACTCGAGTGAAATGTGATAGCCGGTAAGAGAAGATGCTTTAGAAGATCTGTTTATGTGTCTGAACCAGGTTCGGCCGCGGTGGGGGGTGTTAGAGGGGGAGGAGTACCGGAAATACTGTGGCACTCCTAAGAATTAGTGGGATGAAATATTTGCCCTAGATGATCGGAGGCGACGTCGGAAATGTTCAGAGTCGAGTGAAACTAGATATCCTATTTCTAGGTGTGTTAAAGGAAGTATTTTGTGACGTTCTCATCTACTTTCTAGTACAACCTACTCGTAACAAGTGCCATATGACCTCGTAGCTCTTGTTTAAGTTGGGTTTCTGTTCTTTGTTTTAAAGAGTAGTTCAGCAGTGTTTCAATACCATCGGAATGTGATTGTTTTTTCCTGTCACTTCAGTCACTTCCTACAAGCAAGATTTGGTCGCCATTGACAAAACGGTTTCCTCTGTGATTGGTTCTCATCATTCGCCACCCTCGATAAGAGGTTTTCCCGACACAAATGTCTGCTAGTAGCAACCTGAAGGACCCATATGAACAGTTTTGTCAGTGTTTAAATACTTACGTGGAAAGAAGGTTGCATGTATCACGAAATGCAGAGTAGTCGGTTTAAGGCAGAAACGGATTTTCAGTATCTCTTTGCGTCTAGAAAATATCAGTATTGCGGTATTATTAGTTGTGTTTTTGTTCGGCCTTTTCCTTTCCATTTCGCTTTATCTTTTAGCCTTTTCAGGTCTTTTTAAACATTTTCGCGTTTTTAATGTGACCGTTACTACTAAGGACTGTTCGCTTTTGTTGGATAAAACGCCATTTTGACAAATGCCATTTTACTTGTACTGTAAATTTGTCATCTTTAAAATCGAGACAGTCTCCAAATACTGGTTATTACTTTGACTCAAATCCATCTTTTATTGGGTTTGGGGGTAAACTGTCTAAAGTGACGCAAAAAGCCAAAAAGAGAGCGCAACTTGGTGAGCTCCCAAGTTTCTCTTTTTGGGATCCCAAAACGTAAGTGGAGGGATACCTGTGACAATGCAAAAGTTGTCCGTCTGTCCGTCCGTCCATCTGTCCGTCTGTTAGCACGATAACTCTCGAAGGGAATGAGATATTTCGATGAAACTTGGTGTGAGGACTCTTTGGGTCAAGGGTAAGGTCAAGTTCGTAGATGGGCTCTGTAGCCCTACATTTAGGGGTGGGGGAGGGGGTTCAAATTAATGGGCAAAACAAAATATTGTTAAACAGCTAATGTGATAGTCGATTATGGGGTAAGAAGACATGCTGAACACGAATATGCAAAATATTTTCTTGGTCGACAAGTAGTTCGCCCGGAATCCGGCCAGAACCGGAAAGTTGGTTAAAAGTAAAAGTTTCTTTTGAAGTTGATTGAATGTTCAATTGGGGGATAAGAAGACATGCTGAACACGATGGTGAAAACTATTTTCTCGCCGGACGAGCAGTTTGGCCGGAATCCGGCAAAAACCGGAAAGTTGGTTAAAAGTAAAAGTTTGATTTGAAGTTGCTTAAATGCTCGATTTAGCGGTAAGTAGACATGCTGAACACTTATTAGAAAAGCATTTTCTACCCGGACACCTAGTTCGCCCGGAATCCGACCAAAACCGGAAAATTTGTTAAAAGTAATAAGTTTTATTTGAAGTTGATTAGATGACAGATTTAGGGGTAAGAGACGCCGAGTCTGTATATGACAATCGTTTTTAACCGGACATATAATTCGTCCGGAATCCGGTTGTAACCGATTTTTTTTTTAGAAGCTAAAGTTTTATTTGAAATTGATTAGATGTTCTTTATAGGGATAAGGAGATACCGATTCTGAATTTTCTTTTTTTTGCTGGACAAGTAGTTCGCTCGGAATTCGGCTGAAACCGGAAATTTGGCAGAAGTAAAGCAGGAAGTTTTGGTCAGTATCGTCAAGATAGATATGGCTTATAGAGGTATATCTGAAATTGGTTTTCTCTAATGATTAGCCTGGCGAAGACTGGACCTGGCGAAGACAAGACCCAGTTGTCTGGATCAAATATTAGATTTTTGGGATCCCACCGAAACCTTAGGTCTTGTTGCAAAAAGGCAAGGGAAAAGGCGGAGTCGTCGTTTGCCTTTTTAACAAAAACAATTGTCAAACAGCGCTTAGGACCATTTTACAAAAAACGCAAAACAAGTAAAAAGCCATCGAAACCGCCAGTGAAAAGGCGAACAAAAAGACAACTAACACTGGTCTTTCCAGGGCTGCGTCTTAGCGTCGAGCTTAAATAGCATACGCTTTCGTGTTCTCGTTTACAGGAGCCCAGAGCACAAAGATTTTCTGAATCTCTGCCCGCACCTTGATTCGGAATCAAAGAACTGGTTTCTGACATGATGGGAGGTTTGAATGGCGTATCACTTTTTTTCATCTTCAAAGTCCAACGGGAATTTTCGTCGTCCGCTGTTTTGGTACTCCTTGAGAAAACCAGAGTATCTGAAGAGAAAGATGTGGCAGCCAGAGATAATCAGCCAAGTTGAAATTCAAGATCAAAATCTGTTCCCCTGTTCTCACGTTTAGGGCGGGTCCTTTCTCCGTTTCGGGTCGGAGGATTTGAGGTCGGAGGACTGATTATTACTTTGACTCAAATCCATCTTTTATTGGATTTCAGGGTAAATTGACTAAAGTCGCTAGGCAAAAAAAACAAAAGGAGAGCTACCAAGTTTCCCTTTTTGCAAAAAGTCAAGGGAAAAGGCGGGGTCGGCGTTTGCCTTTTTAACAAAAACAAATACCAAACAGCGCTTAGGATCATTTTACAAAAAAAAATGCAAAACAAGTAAAAAGCCATCGAAACGGCGAGTGAAAAGGCGAACAAAAACGCAACTATTCACTCAAGCTCACCTTCCTGGTCTTGCCAGGGCTGCGTCTTAGCGTCGAGCTTGTACGCTTTCGTGTTCTCGGTTACAGGCAGTGTTGCCAGATTGTGTTTGCAGAAACAGCCCACGGCCTTTGAAAACAAGCCCAAACAAGCCCGGCTTATTTTCCCCAAATTTTTGCTGTTCTAGCCAGTGGTGGGTGGTGTTTCATTAAACCTCGGGGGGGGGGGGGGCAAAGATCAATTTTGGGCCCCCATCCCAGGTTTGTTACTCAGCCCCAAAATTTAATTGCTCTCCTTGGAGTAAATTTCGAATATACCATGAGGAGCAAAACAGACACGTTTTTTTTCTAAGGTAGAAAGTAGAAAAAAAATATGAGAACTCAGAATAAGCTGTTTCATTCTTTCAACCCTTTGAGGTTTCGAAAAACATCCAAACATTTGATGGTTTCTATAGAAGCTGTGACATCTCAAGCTATCGTCGAAGTACGCCGAGATCTTGAGAAATAGATTAAATTCATAAAATCTTAGGATTTGGGTTAAAACATCTTAAAACCTCTCCAATACAATTTTAGCTTTTGTGGCTAATTCTTTAAAATCCGATGCTAAAACCCTAATAAAAAGTACGAAAGGCGCCGAAGGCGAATTTTTTTGAAAACATTAATCATCAGAGAATCTTTTTGGGATCCCAAATAAAATTAAGGGCAACCGATCTTATCATAAGTTGCTTGTCCAAGCCCTATATTTAGGGGTAGGGGAGGTAACATGAAGGGGACCTCAAACCAGATAATCATGGAAACATAAAGTTTTTACCCTCCGAAGTTTTATCTGAATTGCTCCACTCATTTGAGGCCATCGAGCTTATTATTCCGATATCAGCCGAGATGAAGACATTTAACTGTTATAAATTTTTCGAACAGAACCAAAACTATTAATCACGTGCAATTACATTATGATAATCTTCAAACAGTTATTTAGTTGATACGACTTGATACCAACCTCCAAGATTATTGTGATAAAACTAGCCGAGGGTCATTCGAACCCAGTTCGGACCCAAAGAAATATGTCAAACACGATTCCGGCCTGGAAAAAGGTCAGTAATATTAAAGTCCGCGTCTAATTTTGGAATACGATTATTACCAAAAGCTCACACAACCATAGGGAACCTGCAGCCTTGTACCGAAAAATATAAGAGAACCCGAAGAAGAATGGTCCAAGTGATATGGTTTCCAGCCTCCTCCGCGTTCAGTAGTATGCAACAGTTGTGGAGGTAGGATATTGGAAAAGTTTTGATTTTGAGTTAGGTAAAGCTTGAGGTCCCGAGAAAACGCCAAAAACAAGCCACATTTTAACAAAACAAGTCCAGTTTCCCGCCCCAAGCCCGCCGCTAAAATTGCCCTCCCCAGCCAACAGAAACAAGCCCATGGGGCGGGCAACAAGCCCATCTGGCAACACTGGTTACAGGAGCCCAGAGCACAAGGATGTTCTGAATCTCTGCCCGCACCTCGATTCGGAATCGAAGAACTGGTTTCTGACACGATGGGAGGTTTGAATGGCGTATCACGTTTTTTCATCTTTAAAGTTCAACGGGAATTATCGTCGTCCGCTGTTTCGATATTCCCTTGAGAAAACATGAGTATCTGAAGAGAAAGATGCGGCAGCTTCAGATAATTAGCCAAGTTGAAATTCAAGATCAAGATCTGTTCCCCTGTTCTCACGTTTAGGGCGGGTCCTTTCTCCGTTTCGGGTCGGAGGATTTGAGCCTCAGTTTTTTCACAGTGTTTTAGATGAAGCAGTCTGAAAAATTACGTGCGGATCGAAGATGAATTTTGGTGATTGTCCTGGAGCTTGAGCAAATCAAGGCAACTGGGAATTGTCTGTTTTGAAACTCAACAGGTCAAGCGTATCTTTGTCCGTTCAGAAGGATTGCATGCTCTCATTGTCGAGTAACATGATTGCTCACATATAACATCTTCTTGTTCAGTTTACATGGGACATGGGACTAAAAATGGCGGGTACCAAGTGGGTTGAGCTCAGCTGTCGCAAGGTCTGTAGAGTGTCGAAAGTTTTGTGGGCCTGAAATGGAAGGGGATTCAGGAAACTTGCGTACAACCGCTTTTAGAATCCTGCCGTAATCCTACCGCCGAGTAATTCCGACCTCGAGAATCCCGCAAGAATTTTAACATTGGATCAGATTATTCTATAAGTTTTCGGTTAGCATATCCTGGTCGTAACCCAATGGGACCCGCTTAGCCTAGGTTCCGAATCGGTGATCTGATCGAAACAAACTAGACGATAGAAAAGTTTACGCCAAAATCCATGGTGAACGTTGTACCGAAACTGTGATTGGATTACCAGGGTTGGTTGAAGGTTCAGTATTTTCTAGTACGGTAACTGTATGTTCGGACTATAAGTGCCATTGGAGAAGGAACTAAACGGAAATTCAGGTTCGTTTATCTGTATTTAAACAGGAACTACAACAGTATAAATAATACCTACCAGGAAAGCCCGGACAATAACGCTTGGCTATCATCAGTGATATTATGTAACAAACAAAATAGACTATCTAGATATGCCAAGAAGAAAAAAAAATATGAATTATCCTATCGACTTTGAAATTAAAATAAAAGAAGAATAGAAAAAAAACGGAAAATGACGAAACAAACCTGGAGGAGGAAAAGACCAAAATCAACTGTTATACACGTTGCCTGCTATAATGCCTCAATCTGCGTTCAGTGCTTTCTTAAAGGAGATCAGGTTATTTTGATTTCGGATTAAATGTCAGTTCACTAACCGGGAATGAGCCTATGTTAGGGACTGTCGGCATGACCCCATCCCTCAAAGCGCTTCTCACCTTCCTCACATTAGCAGGTTATAAAATTGGTATGCTAGGATTGTTATCGCTCTTGATAATGACCAGGGTAGAGGGTAGGTAAAGAGGTTACGGCGTTGGAGGTTTCGGAATTTTGAGATACTGTGCTCCGCCACTTCTCCCCTGAGTTCCCAACTGAGGTTTGTGGCAGTATTGACAGAAAAAATCATCCGGGTGGCTTGATAGATGGGTCATAAAATGCTCCCAAAGTCTGTACGGGCCTGCCACAGAGTGAGTTCCTAATCCCTCAGCTGGGCTTGGATGTTATAGGAAGGACGGCGTGACTTGAAGCGTGAAAATTATTGTTTTTTTCTGGCATAAACAATAATCATTTAGCGCATTGATCTGCTTAATTCTCTTGGAAAGTAATTGTAATATTTTCTCTAAGGCCAGGAAGCGAATCTCCTTGAGAGAACGTGATGCTTCAGATTAGGCAGGCTTGATGTTGCCTGAAATGCTATTTATGCATTGCTCCCTGTAGCTTATCTTTTACATCGCTCAAAACCTTTGAAAAGAATCGAGGAATGGAACTCCGGAAAACTCGTTGTCATGTCTAATGAGGGTAGCTTTAGATAACCACTTTTTCTGTTGATAAGTAGATATCAGTATTCAAAGAAACAACAGTTGCGTTTTCAGCGCCCTCACGATCCCAGCACCGACTCGATGACCCGATATAACAGTATCTGTTTGCTCTTTGATGTTAGTGCCTTCAGGCCAACGCGTCCAACACCGAGTTAAACTCCCACACTTCGAAGCGATGGAATCGGTGATAGTTCGCGTTCGCAAAAACGCCTTGGAGACAACACGCACAGCAAACGGTATCAAACAAGATGTTTTGGAGACGGGCGCTGCGAACCCAACTTAAGCCGAATTTATACTATCTGAGACGTAATTGGTGTCAGTCAAGTTTCTTGCGTGTGACACAGCAGACCAAAAGGCTTGTTACAAAGTGTTATTCATTGCAAATTCATAAAAAGACCGACCGACTATCACCCGCGATTCCTAACCGCTATGCTTTCTCTACGGCCTTGTTCCACATCAGTGCGTTTCTCTCACCCCCTGTAGATGACTCTTCTGATACTGCCGTTAAAGTTTACCTGAAAACCCCACTTATTTTTGTATCATTTAATTGAACACAGTGAATTATTTGGATTCTGCTAAGAGATTTTTGGATTTTCCACTATTTCCCCACAACGCAAATTCTACTATGACGCGGGAAATCTGAATCTCAACACAAACGCGGCTTTTCAACGACCAGTGGTGATCTTGGTGAAGAGCAGAACACAAATTTTCGTAAATCCTTTTCATCAAGCATACAACACAGGAAACACATAGAGGTACCACAAGTCCGACAGGGAATTTCTGCTATTCGAAAATCGGTTATTCGTGAATAGCGCAGCACCGAAGTAACGCGTTTTCATCGGGTCTTTAAGCCTATTTAAGTGAATAAGTGATTGGTAAATACATTGTCCTGTCTCAGCCCTTTTCGGTTAAACTTTAAGGCGACATCACTTCCTATATGAAAATGTGCCAACGGTCAGCGGCATCTGTGGGTAGTGTGTGCAACCGAAACCCATCAGGGTTCCGTCATTGGCGGGTTTGGTTGCCACAGTCGTTGTTGGGACAAGTAGTGGTTGAGGATTGCCAAGACCTGGACCGCTGGGTTGAGATCATCCAGGACGCCAGCGACGGGGTCTAACGTCTTTCCCCACCATAAGCAAAGTTACTAAGCGGGATAGTGGCATGTCTAACTGAATCGCGAGCCATGATCGAAACAATATGGCTCTTGGTTTGTAGTATGTGCTTGATTTATTTCTAACGGCGCTTTTCCTTTGTAGTTGGTCTGTGCGGTTCTTCGTGGCATGTTGCAGAAAGTGGCATAACCAGTTCTTACCGATCCTTTTCGTCAGAGAGAGTGGTTGCTCAGATGATCGTCAGTATTGGACTGGATCATGTCAACATCACACTGAAAAGTAAGTACGGCTGTCAAAAAGTGGTTGAATGTTTGACTTAATCTCTCATTGCCATTTAAAACAGAATAGAATAGTGTTTATTTAGCCTCAATGGGACATACACAGATTTTTATAAACACGGCATACAAGTATATTAATGCATTGAAAACGCAGTTATCCTAGGACACATACATAAATTATCTTCTATTTAAATTCCCACTCACATAATCTACCACCGTTTTAATAACGTTATCTTTAGTCGATGTCAATATACAAGGGAAGAGCAGCCCTCCCCCAAAGTGATCCGGTAGAGGAGACTCCTGGCACTGCCCTAGGAGGTGGGCAACATTGTCCTCTTCAACAAGACAAATCGGACACCTGTAATTATCAATGATTAACCCATCCCTATTTTTCCTTCTCTCAAACACCTTTTTTCTAAAACCGAGTGGTAATGAGTTTGTTCGGAGCTGGAACCAAAGTTTCAGAGTCTGTGCTGGTAGACCTAACTTAAAATAAAATTCCATATGAAAAGTCCGCTTCAGTAATTTGTAATAATTTAGAGTCTCAGACGTTTGAATTGTCCCATGCCAACTTTGTATCTCCTGGTCGCTTATAGCAAGTTCAAACTGTTTCAGTAAGTGGGAGTGGTCCTCTGGGCCTGATCCCCCGTTCCAAGCAAATGACAGCCTGGAACGGCCAGGATTTTGGTCCTCCTTTCTCTAACAATTCTTTATATGCTACTCTTGCATATGACAGTTTACTCTCATATGACACATAGGATTCCTCGGCTCATACGTCATTACTGAGTAGAGGACAAATTGTTGTGATCAATAACAAGTAAAATACGTCACCTCAGACAAAATAAAGCATCAGTTGCAGGGGCTCATGTTGGGTATATGAGCATTAGTTTATAAATAAATAATTACAAATTAAAAGTGGAAGGGCAAAAACGGGCTGCTTTTGGCGAAACCTAGCAACACGTCACTATGGTCTGGAGTACAGTGGGTTTGAAGTTTTTCAAGTACATTTATATTTTCAGAATCTCTTCCTCCCTTGCATATCTAATTCTGTATTTTGGGTTGTTTAACATGAGCGGTTGACAACCTCCGGACATCTGGGATAGGCTGACCTCATGTCTAATATAAAGAACACCCAACCCAATACCCTATAGCCAAGAACTAATATAAATTATTTTTCGACTAATCGCTGATGTGTGCTGGGAAATCCGAAAGAATCTCAGTAAACGATTTTGTTTAGAGAGAATAACTGGTTAATTTCAACCAGAAAAGCAAAACAAAAAAAATCAATGCTCAGAGACTTACCTGTGAGGGACTAAGTAACCCTAAAACATTAGCGAAAACAAATTATTTGGATAAGGAAGAAGAAAGAAAGAAAGGAGCTAGACTTACCGTTCTGGGACGCCCAAAGAACACAACAACGAAAAATATCAATAAAGCAAACTGCTAACCGTATCCCCCCCCAAGATGACTTAAATTCCATTTCTTTCACGATTCGTAGCTCGTTTTGTACACGCTTTATAGCACACAGTAAACCGCTATTCAATCACTATTTGAAGGTTGTACAAAAATACCATTCCCGCAACTCTGGGGCGTGGACAGCTTCATACAGAAGATAAAGAAAACAATAGTTGTACCGTACGGACGTTTGTAATTACTAGATATCCTTTTCTGTTATGCATCGGAAGTTTTCCAGGGATATTGAATTCGCGATAAAGCAGATCGGGAGATCCGGCTAAAAAAAAGAAAAAAGAAAATAACTTTATGCGTGTCTGATGATAATTCTTGGGTCTCAAGTTCAAGAAGAGTTTTTTTTTCGGAACGTTTGGAATTGCTAGAATTCCTGTACTATTGATATGGCCACAATGATGTGGCATCTGCTACTAGATACGGCTGTTACGAAAATCATGAATTCAGCAAAAAAGGTGTAATTCGTTTAAAAGATAAAGAAGCCGGTCTTGAAGAATTATTTGAGCTCTAAACCTGCGGCATCACTGCGTTTTGTCTATTTTCGAGTAATGGAACAAAGTAATTAAACTTGATCAGCTGTCAATAGTCTAACGTATTTAAGCCATAAACAATGGACCTGGTAGGTCCCAAGGTGGTTTCGTGTGTTAGGCTTTGTCTGGCCATGTTGCGGATGTATTAACTATTTGTCTTATGTTCATGTGGGGAATTACGAAGGTTCAGCTGTCATTAGATCAGCCAGTTTGAATCCCGACGATTGAATCCGGTACAACGGAGGTTCTCAGGCTGTTAAAGCCGAGGATATAAGGCTTTTGAAGGATGAGAAAGCGTTATCTCTAAAAAATAACCTTTATCTGCATGTGTGAAAAAACAGCAAGTCAAGCATACAGCGGAGATCTTTAGGTAGTCTAACTGAAGAGCTGAGCGCACGAAGGTGACAACTCACCTTTTTGGCAAATTGAGTTAAGAGCACCATCTGGTACACATTTTTGCGCTCTTTCTCCCTGTGCCATCAGAATCTTCTCCAGATCAGTCCCTACTAAGATACCCAGTCGACAAAGGTGATAACTAGCTTTCGATATATTAACTTCCAAACTTTAAACGCGATTATGTCGAAAATAGCAAAAAGTGGGTTATTACCTTTGTCGATCAGCTCTTCATTTTCTCGTTGGTTAATAGTGTACAAAAAAAAATTTGAAAAAATTATGAAACGGAATTGTATTTCCTTTGATTTCATTGCTATTTTCATGTGTTCGGTTAAATCTTCGTCTCAAGCGCGGTTAGCGTTCTGTCCACAGATATCGTCGGCAACAGGTCTTCTTTCTCTCAGCCCATTTCGATCCAGGGCTGTATGTACTACTGTATGTTTACTTTTACATATGACGTTGACATATTTATATACGAGTGTCTACATGTATATATGATGATTACGACAAATTTGGATTCCACCACGAGAGTTCGAAAAGAATAAAAGCGATATCTATCTATCTACACGGTGATAACTCTGTTGACCTTTTTTAGGTCACGAAAATGCCACAGACCACGAAAATATTAACTTCAACGAACGCTTTCACTGGAAGAAAGCGGATCAGCTTGCGAATGAGTATCACCATGCACTGCATAAGGGACTCCCCTTCCCTATCCTAACTGCCACCGAATACCTTAGTCTGGATGAAGAGGGCTTCAACTGGGGCAGATGCTACCGCCAAGCCGGCTATTACGCTGGCATTGTTCTTTGGTAAGTATTACTTGGAAACAGGTAACCCCTCCCCCAGAGAAACTTCAGTTATCATATCAAATATCAAGTTATCCAAGGAACGTGACTGTAACTCGGCAGGGTAAAACACTGTAAAAAGTTTTTCAGTATAAAAGATTAAAGTTAACTGCAGTATTTGCTATTCGGATTATTCTTATCTCTACGCAGAAATTGTAGAGAAAAAACAGTGCAAGTGTCACTAATAAAAAAAAAATGGCAATCGTAATTAAGGTGACTCCGACAGGAAATATGAGAATCAAAGAACCGTTAAGTGAACCATATTTAGTCGAAAAAGTTTGTAATTCAACATTTACTCGGCGAGATCAGCTTTCCATGCGTTTTCGCGATCAGTCCAGCGGGAAAGTGGAAAGTGATTCCAGGAATCGCTTTCCCACAGTTTTCGCGATGCGCTTCGCTCGCCGAAAAGTGATTCCGAGATCTCGCGAAAACCCTCCTTAGGTCTCTCAACTACGAACCGGTATGCTTATGGAGCTGAATGTTATCCTGAGTGTTAGGGGACGTTTTCGAGTGGATGGCTCTGGTCTCGTCGAGCTCGACAGACATTTTCGCGTGGACGCCGTCGATCTTTTTGTCATTTTCGCGTGTATGGATGAACAGGTGAACGGGCCATCCAGCTCGATGAGCGCCTCCCGTCCAAGTCCAGTCCGAGGCCAGCGTTGAGCTTAACGGGTATTGTGTGGACCTTCCCACTCATATGCTCCCATCCTGCTGAATGGGCATTTTCGCGTGGACGGAACCCTTCTTCCTCAGCCGTTCAACGCCCGATCGATTTTTGCGTGGACGGGATCACCTGTTCAGCTCTACAGCCATCCACGCGAAAACGCCCCCTTAGTATATCCTCGAGTATCAGCGAAAATGAATGAATGAATGAACGATTTTATTTACCCATTCTAAACACAAAATGTGACAAATGGAGTATAAGAAGGGAAAAAAAAGGAAAAACGAATCACACTGAACTATCAAATAAACAAAGAACTAGCACAACTATCCTACTTTAGAAATGCCTGGTACAGGCTGTGCTGGGGATCCAGGGACTGTAAAAACTTTTCTCTACGGATGTTGATGACATCCGTGGGATCAAGAACACCATATTTAACAATTAGTGAAATCCACCACGTGTCGCAAAAAGACCTGTGAGAACGCGTGGTGAGGGAAAATATTCCTGACGACACGAAGCGTGATTATTTTTGTTGCCCGCTCCCCATCTCCAGCTGTAAAGCTTGATCTTATTGGTTCGCTGTCTCCTTACGGCATAGTATTATACGCTATACAGACAAGAGCTGAAAGTTCAGATAGCACTTGCGAGGGTAGTTTACGATCTATTTCAGCTAAGGGTCGCATCCGGTCCGTACACATAAATGGAACTTTTACGACATGTACTGTTGCCAACTATCTAGTTTCGTCAGGGTCGGACCATTCGTTCGTGAGTTACACATGCGACAAGATTTCCGTCCCCCGTTCCAACTCCCCCCACAGTCGCCTAATCCAGTACGGACTTGTAAATGGAAGATCTGGGGCATGTACCCTTGCTAACTGTCAAGTTCAACCAGATGGGATTACTCGTTCGAGAGTTATGCATGCTGCAAGATTTCCATGACCCCCCTCTAACTTCCCGACTGTGGCCGAATCCGGTCCCTAACTATAAACGGAAAGTCGAGGACATGTGATCTTGCAAACTATCAAGTTTGGGTCCAAATCGGGTCCCTCGTTCAAGGATTATGCATGTATAGGACTCACAGGATCTCCGGCACCTCTCTCCCTCCAACTCCCCCCACAGTGCCCGAATCCGGTCCGATTCAGTAGATGGTCCATCTAGGGCCTATGATTGTCCTACCCGCCGAGCACACCCAACATTTTAGCACCAGGCTACATTTTCAGATCTGAATCGTCCATTTTGTTTTGTACCAGCTATCATTCCGATCCTAAGTTCTGCTACCACCGCCACTCTGGCGCTGTGGTTAGGTGTTCTCGCTGACCTACCGTTGTCTCTAGGTTCGTCGATCTTCTGAACCTGTCTTTTGCATGCTCAGTTACGCCCCAAAGCCTAGGCCTGGATGTTCCGGGTAGTTTGCTTTTGTGAGTGGACTCTTTTCACTGTGTGCACTAAATTTTCACTGTGATAAACGATCTGATCTTTTCCGTTTCTTTAGGTCTGCTTTTGCCTCCTGGTGCCTGGTCAATATACTCCTAGTCGTTGTGCCCCGTTATGGTGCATATGGAATGGTCTTTACCGGTTTACAGATGCTCGTTACAAATCTAGTGTATTACATTTTGCTCCCCAAGTACGACCTGGTTATTCATATTGAAGAATCAGTGCTCAAGTTTCATCTCGGATGGTGTTTCTGGCTAAACTTTGCTGCAGGTAAGATTTTAAGTTTTGAAGTCTGAATCATCCATGAAAACAGCTCCGATAAAAGAGAATAGTGCTTAATAGCCTTTTGATTATATAAAAACACAAAACAAAAAGAAATATAGCCTACACATCAAAACACCGATTATATCAATTGTGCTCTAATTTGCTAATGACCTTTTTAATTATGTTCAAACAATGAATAAAACGGTTACGTCAGCTACGATGCTTTGGCAGGATATTTCGGCCCTTATATTCAAACAGTGCATAACGAAATATCGCTGCCAAAGGGACGAACCTGCAATCTGCAATCGGTTCGTTCCTTCCCGGACGTTGGCCCTGAAGTTCGACAGCCTGACGAGGACCCTTGCCAAGAAGGGCCGAAATATTGCTGCCAAAGTATCGTAGCTGACGTATCCGTTTTATGCATTGTTTGAATATATATTTCCCGGTCAGCTTATTTTTACTTCACAATGGGTCTCAAGGATGTCCCAGAAGTTTCTTCATAGCCACTAAGAAAATTCCCACTAGAATGCCCTCATACCAGCTCAACGCCCCAAGCGGATTAGTGTATGTTTGTCCATGATTAAAGTCTTAAATTATTAGTGTCTATAAAAAACGATTACTTTTTAAAGTTTAAAGTTTAACTGAAAAGCCAACTTATTTTTGTATCATTTAACAGAATACACTGCATTTTTTGGATTGCGTTAAGGGATTTTTTTTTATTTTTCACTATTTGCTCTAGAATGACGTTCAGAATATCTACGATCGTCCTCACAACACAAATTTCTACTATGACGCAGAAAAATTGAATCTCAATACATACGCGGAGTTTCAGTGGCCAGGGATCAGCTTACGGAAGGTATCTCACTGCATGAACACTTATTTTTCGTAAATCGTTTTCGTCGAGCATACAACACGGATACAAAGCGCACAGAGCATACTAGTCAGACAAGGAAATTCCACAATCTGAAAATCGATTATTCGTGAATAGCGGAGCAACGAAGTAACGCGTTTTCGTCGGGTTTTCAAGCTTGTTTGAGTGAATAAGTGATGGGTAAGTAGATTGTCCTATCTAAGACCTTTTCAGTTAAGCTTTAACGAAAAAGTGCTGGGATAGGACAATCAAGTTATCCATCATTTATTCACTTAAATTGGCTTGAAGACCCGCTGAAAATGCGTTCATTCGTTGTTCCGCTATTCACTAATAATCGAATTTCAAATAGTGGAGTTTCCGTGTGATTTGTGGTACCTCTATGCGCTTGTATTTTTGTTGTGTGCCCTACGAGAAAGATTCGTGATTTTCAGAGAGATTCAGCAATTTTCACCAATCTCACCACTGCCCACTGAAAAGCCGCGTTTGTGTTGAGATCCAAATTTCCCGTGTCATAGTAGAATTTACGCTGTAGGGCCGCAGATATTCTGAATGTCATAACTAGAGCATACAGTGGAAGAAAAACAATCCCTTTGCAGAATTAAATAATTCAGTGTATTCAATTAAATGACACAAAAATAAGTTGGCTTTTCAGTTAAACTTTAAGATTTCGAGGGGGGGGGGGTCGAACTCCCTAACTTGGTAAAGTGCATTAAATACGAACTATTGTGTCCCAAAGTCGGTACTGTGAATGAGTATAACTTCTTGGTCGTGTTCCTAAAAAGAAGGGGAAAGATTCAACGTTCAATCTTCTCATAAATTAAAAATTCATGGAAAAATGAGACTACTTTGTTTAATTTAATTATTGTAACCCTTCTCTTTTTGTTGTAAGCTACGCCTTGATGTGATTTCTTAAATTCTTATATCGACTCTGGACAGCCAAAAGCTCGTATCTGTAGCTCTCAAAATTGTTCAGGAGAGCGAAAAAATGTTTTTATGCCAGGCAGCCTCTGGCTCAAGTGCCATATACCGATCACTATTCCGTCTGTCGGTCTGTCGGTCGGTCCGAGTTTTTCGTCACACTTTTTCGAGTTAGGGTACTCCCAGATGTGCCAGGACAATGAAACTCGGCTTTTAAGACCGTGTCACAAGTTGTGTCACGACGACTGGGCCATACTCATATATCATATTCTATGTGCCGTACAGATACGACAATTAGACAAAAAGATGCGTCTTTCCTTCGGATATACAGAAATTCAATAAAACGTATTTCCGAAAATCTGTCAGATATGACGTTTTGGCTGTATGCGATATTTTTAATTTAAGTTGTCGCTAACGGTTACTCTGTCTTTTACTTCGTGCTGACTTCGGATGCTTGGGTGGTAGTTAAACTAATCTGCCGTGACTGTTTCTGAGGATTACGGAATTACCAGAATATCACGAATTTTGATTCGCGCCCACTTCTCGGTCACGTTTAGTTTTCCAGTTATCCCAACAGTCGACAAACGGCTCATATCCTGGAGAAAGTGTCAGTGAACTTCCTCGGGGCAGAAGCACAACTATTTCAGCGTTTTTTTTTTGTTTGTTTTTTATTGACACGTGAATCTGACCCGTGACGCGATAATTTTTGTCTAGCGTCATAGTTTCCATGCAGTTATTTTTAGACTGTGGAAAAATCCATGAGCTCAATAACTGCGTCACGCAAAACCCCAGCTAATCCCATCACAAGCGTCATAGTTCCATTTACGGAGTTGGATGTTTTCGTGAACAAGTGCGCACTCAGTTTTGCAGCTTGCCAAGGAAGTTGTTTAGCCGAGGTTGTTAGAAGAATAGTTCGAGATTGCAAAACCTGTCACTGCCGCCGTTACAACGTAAACGTTCAATTCTGTTCAGTTCATTTTTATTGCAACACCAGTTACGGATTGGCCGAATAGCAGGTGGTAAAGTCAAACATAAATCAAAGATTAACCAGAACAATCAACATAGAAAAGAACATGGTCAACTTACACATAAAAATACTGAAGGCAAACTCTATAAAAACACAACGATTGGGTTAACAGACAGCGGTGGTAAAACAATAGCCTACTAAAGTCTGTTATGTCGGGAAACAAAGGAATGGACAAAACTACTCTGGTATCTTACATGTCGGCAAAAAATGAGTTTAAGGATAGAGACTGGTTCGGAAGCTTGTCCTTGAGGCATCACCCTTCCTGTAGCAAAGTCAGGGGGCAGGATGTCGCGAAGGACTGTCTTTGTTTCGTTAAATTTTCGTTCGGTCGGTCCGGATTCGAAATCGTTTCGAAATCACGTTACAGTTTAACGAATATTTCGAACGGAAACAAACGCAAGAGCTGTAAGCTCATATACTTTCAAGCATATGTAGTAAAGTATCAGCTAAGATTTGCACTGTCTTGGGGCACTGACGGCTATGGGCCTTTTTATTCATGAAAATGTATGTTGTAGTCAAAAATATGTTATGAACTTTGCGGTTACAATGCGCACTTTAAGGGGTTAGGAATCCGTTTTGTAACAATGACCATGGGCCCTTGGGGTCATGGAAGTGTATCATTTGCTGGAAACCTTTTTTTTTTGCACTTTGCGGATAAGATTCGCGCTTTAAGGGGACTAGAACTTTATTTCTAAACAAAATACTTGAGGCACAGATCGTTGGCCCTTGAGGATCCTAAAAATGTATATATTCTAAAAAAAAAAAATCCACTTTGCGGTAAGATTAGCGTTTTTTTTTTCATTTTAAGCGAAGCCCTTGAGGCAAAAATTATCATGTGCCCTTATGAATAACGAAAATGTGTCTTTTGGTCAAGAGTATTTTTTTTCACTTTGCAGTGAAGATACACACTTTAAGGGGCTAAAAACTCATTTGTAGCTTATACTTGAGGTACAAATGATAATGGGCCTTGAGGATTATGAAAGTGTATCGTTAGATCAGAAACGCGTCCTTTTGTCACTTATCAAGTTTCCTTCGCATCCAACCAACCGTTCAAAAGGTATGCATGACACAAAATTCCAGTAATCCGGATTCTAATTCCCTTCACTCCCCCTAAGATAGCCAGATCGGGGAACTGACTGCTTCCAAGTCAATCTGGTCGGGTCCGAAATAGACCTGCCGAATTTCATCGTCATAGGTCATCTCTAAGTAGCCTACCTTAACTCGCGATCACCGGAGTTCCTGGAAAACCCTCCACCCCCCCCCCCCCACAGTGCGCCAATTCGGTCCGTTTCTGTCAACGATGTATTTACAACTTGTCCTTGTTCTTCTCACCAAGCTTCATCCTGATCCCTTCACTCTAAGCCTGTCCCGGGATTTCCGGCTCCCCTCCCCGATGAAAAATTCTCCACTCTCCCCACGATGGTCGAATCGGGGAAGCGACTATTTCCAAGTGAGTTAAGGTCGGATCCCTGATATGCCTGCCAAGTTTCATCGTCTTAGAACATCTGGAAGTACCCTAACTCGCGCTCACGGGACCGGCCGACCGACAGTATATGGCACTTGGCCGGAAGGCAAGTGCCATAAGTACAAATGAAAGTGCGGCGAGGGTTGAGAGACGGAGTCATAATCTGAACAGAATCTGGAACTGGCAACCATCCTTGTTCATCCCATTCCTTATTTACCGAGGGATGAGGGGGAGACACCACCAATTGGGCATAAGCATTTGTGCGAAATTCCATATTCCTCGATCTAATATTTTGTGAGTTATGCAGTTTAGTCTCTCGGAAATTTGGGGCCCATTTGCCCCTGAACAGGCATGGCGGTGGGGAACTATGGCCAGCTCATATGCCAACTTACAACTTGAATCACCTCGTTTTAGGAAGCGTTTTTGCTAGTTTAAGCTCGGGATTTTGAGAACTGGAGGGAGGAAGGGTCGGAAATGTGTGGAACGTATAAACGCCTAACGTTTGGAACAGGTGAGATTCACCATGTACTTCGTTGGATGTCAGGACCGGATTGAACCGATGCGGTAGAAGCCGGAGTGGAGTCCCTGGATTTGTTACACGTGCTGACCGTTCAGACAAAACGGGGACGAAACCTGGTTGTATTTATAACGTTTCTCTACCTAATCCTTGCGCTGTTGGTGTGTTGGGCACCATGGTATTTGGCTTCTCAAACAGTTTGCCAGCATATGGTTTAGGTCTTGGCACGCGCACTTGCTGAACGGGTTGAGAGATAGGGGTGAAACTTGTCAGATAGAGAGAGTACAAGTTTGATGTGCAGCTGTCCGAACCAGTATAAGGGCTGTAAATATGGGGGAGTGTTTGATATAAATAGTGGCCGAATGGCTAGGGCTGTTTTTTAGAAGCCTAAAGGATAAAATCCGTATCTGAAGGGATCGTTGACTTCGAATAGCTACTGAAAGTTCTATGACCTCATTTCTTAACCGGAAATCTTGTTGCATAAGAAACGCGCCACACCCGTGATATTGGTTCAGCTGGACCTCATACTAAAAGTCCCGATTCAACGGTTAAACCATCGTGACTCGTAGAAGTTGGCATCACTGAGAGTTTTCATGATTTTTAATTATCGAACGTTGATCTTTTCAAATACTTGAAGCTGGACCACGAACTAGCTGCTCAAGACGTCAAAATAATAAATTCAGTCTTGCTTCGGTTTCACCTTGACGGGCGGACTGGCAAGAATAGCCGCAGTAAGCGATCATGCGTTGAAATCAAGCGTTTTGGGCTGCCAGTAACAAGATTAGACATCATTTCTCACTTCTCGCAAAAAAGCTGAATCATCCCAAAAAGTATACTGGCTTCCGGGTTGTCAGATCAGATACTGGAGAATATCAGAGTTTTGGATGCAAGGTCGGGTTGACGTTTTATCGGAATATGTTTTCAGAAATCTTCTCAAAGCTGCTGATATATAATATAAACGCACGTTGAGCAAGCCATTTCGCCTCAGTCTACAGTTAAAACCTGGAACTGAGTGTCCCTCATCTAGGCTGCACCCAGTTATAGGGTTCCCACCATTCGAGGGAGCTCTTTTCCCAAATTTTGTTATGTTGAATTGGGATCTTTACTTTAAGTCTTGGAAGTTTTCTCAAAAAGTTGTGTGTGACTATAAAGCACGATGCGATGTGACAGCTCTTACTAGTCTTAACTTCTTGCTCAAGTATTGAAGTAAAGTGGGCCATCTGACATTAAAAAAATGGGAAAAACAGATTTCTTCGTTCCAGCTGAATCATGTACATAGAGAATGGAATACTGATCCCCCAGAACAGAAAAACATACAGATAAACCTTACCGAATGTAGATCTCAGTGGCTAGTGCCGTACGATAGAGATGTGCTTCTTTGAACCTTACCTAACTTTGAATGCGCCTAATTGAATTCAAACCTAACAAATATTCGTGCACAACTTACTCGGTGCAAACAGTCATTTAAGTAAAATAAAGTAAAATTAAAGCCATTTTCCGTAATATTTTTAACATTTTGCCAGTGGCTTCTGCACCGTCAAACAGCAAAATTACGGCGTCGCTAGTATTGCTACAGTTATCCTAATCGTCCAAAATATCCCAACAGAAGAAACAGACGATTAAAAGGTAAACAGCAGACGCTGTCATGACCGAACGAGTTATGGCGCACGAGTTCATAAAGATGACGAAGTACTGGATTCTTAACTAGACAGACATCTGCTGTAGTGTTAAACCAAGCACAGCGGCTTGTGCTTCCGCTGTTGTATCATTTGAAAAAAAAAATTGAACAGAAGCTTTCATTTCTCCTATGAGATGTGTCGTTGACTCGGGTCGCTAATGGTTTGTTCGATTCTGGTGCGGCCGATGCCCTCATCGCTGTGTGATAAGTGTGGGACAAATGCTCAGCCTCCAAAAGTCTTGTATTTACTGTAAATTCCAGTACTCTCGCTGTTTCTTTCTTCCTAAACTGGAATCCTTCAGAAGATGGTATATACCTCGCCTGCCTTATCCTTCCCCGCGCTGCAAGTTCTCCCGGTGGTTAGTTTGCAAATCCATGTACTAAAGGTATAGAGGAAAATACAAGGGACTTGTTGACTATAAGTATGAAGAAACTTTAGAAGTTTTTTCGGAAGGAAGTTTTGTTCCTAATGTCCGGAATAAGGAGAAAGAAACTGTTAGTTAGTTTAGTTTAGACTGTTCACAAAGAAATAATGACAGCATTTATCCTCTGCCCCAACCATGAAGAGGCCGCCTGAGAATCGGGGATTAAATTCTATTTATATCTTATGGTCATCGAAAACAAATTAAAGAAAGAATGGGGAAAGAAGAGGAAAGAACATCACAAAATTTGTAAACTAACAACAGAAGATCAGTTTCATCAGATGATGCATCATCCGCATATGATAGCCTACAAATATTTCCTTTTTTGTCAGACGAATGTCCGCAATCCAGCCTTTGTATTTGATGAATTAGTTCGTTATTGGTTGTATTGAATTATTTATGATTTATGTAGGTTAAGTCATTTATTGACGCCATTGCTTACGCCTTGCCTTCCTTTTCGTATATGTTATTGTGACGTACATGCTTTTTGTACGCTGTGGTTTTGGCACTTGAATGTCTTAGTTCCAACAACAGGTATAAAACGGTTGCTAATTGCGTTTTATTTGAAGTTCATAGTACAGCGGACTGTCCGTTGTCGTTTTATTCGCCAAAGGGCCGTACGCTGGGAAGGCGCAGGGTGCCCGAAGTCGTTTTATTTGCCAGCGGGCCTCCCGCTGAGTGCCAGCGGACCCTTTGTACGCTGGGTGAGGCAGGGAACAGTTCAGCGTACCTTCTGACGTAGTCCGCCAGGAATAAAACGTCTATTTACAGTTCGCCGACCGCTCCAGCTGTGCTATGAACTTCAAATAAAACGCAACTATGGTCTGGCAGCCCCCCTCCCCCAGTAAACGGTTAAATATCCAAGGAATCAGAAATTCGGTGACACTAAAGGGTAAGTTCATAAAAGGCATCCTTCACAGCGCCGAATCTGACCTTTACGTCAAACATACTCACACTAAAATATAAGTATATATATAATCAATAAATTCGTCATTTCAGGAATATCATAGCACCATGCATACGTTATGCCATCGGCATCTGCAAAGCTCGTCTAAACCAATGTTCACTGTAGACTCTTTCGGTAAACAAGTTGCCAAGGAATTTTCGAGAACATTAGTTACGTTTTTGCAGATACCATGGTATCTGATACCACGGTCTAAAGTCGTTTTTGCAGTTATCGTGGTTTCTGATACCACGGTCAAAAGGCGTTTTTGCAGTTATCGTGGTATCTGACCAGTTATCGTGGTATCAGATATTCAGATACCACGGTCCGACCGTGGTAACTGGTCGTGATATCTGAAAAAGTCATCTTACTTTCATCAATTTTAGTCAAATTGGTGGGAAAGAAGTTTGGAACTAAGGCCGTGACTGAATATCATTCTTTCTTTTGGGATGAGTTTCGGCAATTGTCGCTTTTGCAGAGCAACCGTGTATCAGATACCACGGTTACTGCAAAAACGACTAATTGCAGATCCAGTTACCGTGGTAACAGATACCATGGTATCTGCAAAAACGCAACTATTAATAGAATCACTTACAACTAAAGTTTAAGTAAAAGGAAAGGAAGAGAAAGATTTATACTCTCACATCGTGTTCTCCGAATTTAATCTTTACGTCAAACGTAATTTCACTGGAATACATATATAAATAAATCAAAACATAGTTAAAAGGGTCAAAGACTAAAACTAAGAAATTCAGCATATCAAGATTTGTCTGTACGAAATAGGGATATCCTGCCCTTAGTATCTGTCTTGCCTTCGAGTTGTGCTCCCCGCCGAAAGATCGTAAAGTTATGTTGTGACTGTTTTCAGAAACAAAGGCCTGCGGAATCTTCAGTTCTCCCTTCTTTCCTTCCAAGAGCTAACTTCTCGTTCTGAGCATGGATTATAACATAACAGAGTTTTTGGCATTTTATAATTATTACCATCATGAATTTCTAATCTTAGCTCCTTTCCAGGAATCCTTTGCTTCTGCATTGGTTTCGTCATCGCCGTACTTGACCTGATGTATCCCCACACCTTCTCCACCATCTTGGAAGTTAACTATGATACTCCTTACGATCGTCACATGATCATCGAAGAAAGTCACGATATCCGAACTAAGAAAAATCGACCCAGGTTGGAGGAAGGGGAAGGAACTGGGTTCGGATCCCGAATGCTCAAGTATGAGACATATCAGTATGACTATTTGCTTGAAAGGGACTGAATTTTGCTTGGTTTCAGTTTTGGTGCACACGGACTGTTTGATTTCTCTATGCCTTCTGGTGATTGGTGCTGGCTTGGGTGAGATTTTCTCTGTGCATTTTTTGGTGACTGGTGGTTTTGTGAAAATATAATCCCACTATGATTGTGGTCTGCGTGTTGCTAGCTTTTGTGAGTGTAAATTGGCAGAATTCCGAACTCCTGGTAAGCAAAGCACATAGAGAGGTCTTGGTAAGCCAGTCCTGACCAACCGTTGGTGCTGCTGTATTTGATGTGTTGAATGTTCATATATCATTTGGTGCGTTATTTATTAGTTCGGATAGACGTCTCTAGGCTTGCCAGGTCTTGCAGATAAGTAGTAAATGCTGACGGCTGTGTTTGCCGTCTGGCAAAACTACATTCGGGCTTGGTGGTTTCGAGATCTTCCTTTTTCATACTGTACTCTATCGATCTGGCTGCCAGAAAAGCAAAATCCCATAACGATAAACGGAGGTAGACTTTGTCGGGATAACTAACTCCCGCCCAGACGAAGAACATAGTCACCCCACATATTTGGATCGGATAACTTGTTAGCTTCCCTGAGCAATGTCGAATCATACCAAGGGGACAATTGCGCTAATTTGATTTATTTCTATTAGTTGTTTTGCTGCTTGTTTACGAATCTTTAATCGAATCTTGTATAATATCTTAACGCGTGGAATTATTGATTCGTGAAGAAGTTCCACTGTCTCTATTTCAACCCGGTGATATATAATGGCCAGTCGTTTTTTACTATCACATTATAGTTCCCTTTTTATCGTTACTTATTCAGAGTCTTAAGCTGAAGGTCTTTGCAAGCGTGTTCTCTGTGAAACCCGGTAGCCTTATTCAACTACTATGATGTCTGAACAAAATACACATCCGTTCCGTCCATCCTTGTATGTGAATTTTCCGCGTTGTCCAGATACCTTTCCATTCTGGCTGATGCCGCTCCTGAAGAAAACCCGATAACGGGACGCTTCGGTTGGAGCATCTGCGCCATAAGCAAGTGAACCTGTTCTAACCAGCGGAGTGTCGTGACAACTGATACGCGGGAACGACTGACAGAGATGGAGACAAGGCGTAGCCTAGATCTGGTTGCTAAGAAATAAAATATTGAAAAGCTTTAGGCCTTCAGCTTTGCTTTAAGTACTTAATGCCATTTTCATGATCTCTTAGACCTATGCTGTGCTTTCATTGCCATCACTTGATAGTTGCAATTTGTGCTTTTGGTCTATTTATCAAATAAATGTTCTTTGCTTTGATTTGTCTTCTTTTCTGTCTTCCTTAATTTCACCTACTTTGTCTGTTTGTTTGGGTTTTAGAAAAATGATAAAATAGGCGTGTGCCATCTTCGTTTCTGTTTATTTATCGTATTTGGTTGTTTTAAAGGCATTGTCTTTTGGTACCGATGTCTCCTTGGAAACTCTTTTTTAGCTGATAAATCGAAAACCATCATAGTTTAGATGATGAAACTCGATATGCAGTAGTCCCTAGTCTCTATAGTCGGGCCCAGATATTTTTGTAATTTGAAACTCATAAAATGAGAACAGTCGGGGTTCGAAGGATGAAGTGATAAAGTATTTATCTGAAAGGAACTACTATGTATTTCCATATTTCCTCAGCCACCACCATGATCCATCAACCCGGTGTATGGGCAAGGCCCCACTGGCTGAAGCTAAACAACACGCTATCGCAGCAATGGGAAGATATATTCAATGGAGTGGTATATACGCTTATTATTAGTACGCGAAGTAAACTTTTAAAGTGCCTATAAAGACCCTGTGAGACCCTGCTCCATTTCTCGCTATAATAATTCCGTTCTCACTGCGCGTTCGACCGCGTGCGCCTTGATTCCATCTTCGACCGTGATGCATGTAGGCTGCCTGTGACTTCGTGCCCGAAGATGGAATGTGTTGGTTTCGCGCAATTTACCTTAGGGGGACGGTATTACCTGCAGATGGTGGTTAGATTAGTCGTTTCACCGGTAGCCAGAGGCTGATGCTACCAATTAAATTAGTTACTGCGTCGAAGTTTATGGGTTCGTCCTTCCCACTTCGACTTACTATAACTTATTTTTATAGGCGCCTTTCCCGTCGTGGCAACGCTGCCGAGCTCTACGCTTTCGACAATCCTGCAATGACCAGTGAAGGTGCCGAGCCTCCTAAATCTCCATGGAACTTAGCCCACCGTCAAATGGCTATGCAAAACCAGTTCTCTAGTGGCCGTTCTCTCAAGTCAACAAAATCAGTGAATTTCAGCCAAGCCTCCCTGAAGGAACATCCTAAGTTGGAGGCCCAAAATTCAAACACGATTATTTGGAAACCCAGTCCTCCTCCCAAGCCTGAACTTGACGTAATCGAAGCTCAGCTAGTGAAGCAAGAAGCGCACACTCAAACAGTGACGCGCGGCGTTAGTCCGCTGCGGGAGGGCAATGAGCACTTATTCCAGCTAAGGCGTTCAAACTCCAAGCTTTCTGGAGACCTGTCTTTAAAGGTTTCTGGGGAAATATCTAGTTCAGCATCGTCAGACGACGATGGCAACAGCGATATAACTAAAACCTCCAGCGGGATTGTGATCCGTGTTGGAGGCGACGACGAATACCGCCGAATGAAGCGGCAGGGGTCCGATATGAGCTCCGCGTCGGAAAGGAGCGGTTCCTCTCTTGGATTCTCGGTATTTAATGCAATCAGTCCTGGTGATGAAGAAATTCAGCTTGAGACTGTGAGCGCGCGCGTTGGCTCATGGCGCGGGAAGTCGCGGAAGCGTTCAGGGGAGAAAACGTCAATTAATGCGGAAATCGGCGGCTCCATGTCTGCTGCCGTTTCAGCTGTATCGTCGAAAGTTGCCGCTTTTGTTGATGCCATCGGAGGAAGGTAAGCCTTTGCTTTCCAATGTGATGGGACGAGGATAATCATAGTTATTCGCAAGGGTATTCCATCAAACAGTTATCTAGGACTATCTCCAGTCTGAGGATCACGAACTTCTCACTATCTTTATATGAACAACTGTGGGCAAACTCGATTTCATTCAGAACACAAGAAGGGTTGGCTGTACCGCCAGAAGCTTGCTAAAGTTTATGTTATGGCCTCTTTCAGTGTTACGTTTCGCGTAATTATAACACTTAAAAGGGTTGTAAACATGAATATTTTAGGCATCCGTAACAACATTTAACACAAGTGTGCGCATCCATGAGTCACATATTATCAAACTTCTTAGGGTGTAGAGTTTCCATTGGTCGGATTCTCAAATAGTGGAACTTTCGTGATCTGCAGGTAGGAAAATCGACAACTTTTCGCTTCTGAGTTAAATTTGATATCAGGAATAGGATAGGTAACTACCCAGTAGTGGGATAGGCATAAGCTCCTGCTACTTCTCTTTTTGGGATCCCAAAACGAAAGTGGAGGGATACGTATGACTTTGTAAAAGTTGTCCGTCTGTCCGTCTCTCAGCACGATTGCTCTCGAAGGCAATAAGATATTTGGATGAAACTTGATGTGAGGACTCTCTAGGTCAAGGGAGAGGTCTAGTTCGTAGATGGGCTCTGTAGCTCGGGTGGGGTGAACAGTTACTTAAATGTGAACACTGCAGTTTTTGGCCAAATGGTAGAATGAAGATCCAGAATACCCATTCAGGTGTTTTCAGAGGCCCTTAATTACCTACTTTGGCTGAACTCATAGTTGACTTTGGCCACAGCAAGTGTATGAAAATCAGTCCGAAGTCCGAAGTCAACAAACGTTCAAAATTTAGCATACCTCTACTGTAATTAAACGAGGCTTGTACAGAATCATCTCAATTGAATTCAGTTTATTTTCAAACCATTCACGGACTAGCCGAATTTTCGTTTTTTTTTTGTCAACAAAACCCAGTTCCAGTTCAAGGGACTTAATACACACATAAACTGCGGTACGCCATTCTGAAGATCAGTTAATGTAGAAATATTGTGGCTCTCTACTGTCGCACCCACACGTTGGGAATTTTTTTTTATCTTATTGTGAATTATGTCGGCTATAAAGTTGCGGGTCCACCCCGGGTATTGGCGGTTTGCTTTGAACTTTTCGTCTCCTCGTGAGCAGCTCGCCAGACCTGCACTAATTCTGACAACCGAACAAAGATTAATCTGTTTTGTTCTTAGGAAACTGTCCCGCGAGGAGCAAACGGAGGATGAAGATGGACCTTGGTAGATTGAGCAAATTTTCTACACCAGTGAAAATACCGGCACGGTGTCGGAAGTGGGATCCGTATGAGCGTATTTGTGTTATAAAGAATTCGTGTATTTTCGTAACTTATTAACGGCCATATGTTTTCGGTGATCTTTTAGTTGATCTGTGTTGTATAGTGCGCTGCCAGCATGTGAGATCGCGATGATGTGTCTCTATGAGCGTGTTCCACCCTACTTACCATAGTTACTACGCATGACGTCATGAATCCTGGCTTCTTGGCGTCAAGGCTGGAACGCATTTTCCTGTTTTCAGCAAAATATCGGGCCACGGACTAATCCGTCTAATCACGTTACAGATATTCTTAGTTACCACTCTTACTACGCTCCCGGGCGTGGTAAGCAAATAGTTACCATTTCGAGAAGGTTGGAACGGTCAGCGTAATAACTTTCCACGAGGCTGGAACGAAAATAGCAACCAATAGTTACTATTGTTGAAGGGTGGAACACGCTCTATAATTATACTTGTGCTTTGAGCGTGGCATTATTTTTTGTCCCCCGTATTACCAAGTGCCTGGAGAATATTTGTAAATTATATCATCCGTTAAATTAGCTTGCTTGAACTTAGATTATACACATCTATTGTGTGTATCTTCAGCGAAGGCTCGTGATTTTAAGAGCATTGCTTTCGATTTTCAAGGGGGCGTCGCTGCGACTACTTCTATGGACCTTTGAGTTTCTGTGGCTATTATAAGCATAGAACGAAGCTGTAAGCCCGGAACTTCCAACGATGATGGCACGCATCAGATCTAAAAGATGGATAAATTAAACTGTTTACGTTCCCGTAAGAAAGCCAGCCCGATCGATAAACGAGGGCCGCCTCTTCTTTGCTCAACCATCCAGACACTCTGGAAATACCAATACCGCACTTCTTCTAATGCTATACAGCGAAGCCTCCCTCGCACTAAGGGAGATTTAGGTGATCCCTTCGATTCGCTTTCCAAAAAGCTAAGCGAGAATCCGCCGAGCGCCAGAACAAACGGGAAGTCCTTGCGCCTTTACAACCTCCCGCTGGCTTTCCGAATCCACGTAAGGAGTTGATTCGCTTTCCAAAACTAGCGGAGCGCCAGAACAGCATAGAAAAGCGAAGTTAGTTTTACTCCCAAGTCGCAAGAACACACCGCGGATGCCAGTAGAGCCGCCAGAAAAACTCTTTATAGGAGTATTCTCGCCGTTCCGCGAGGACTCCTCGGGGAATCAAAAGGAACGGCGAGAATAGAGGGAGTCACTCCACGCGGACTCCGCCTAGGAAAACAATGAGAACACGGGGAATGCTTCTAAAATGGATTTGTTCGAATATGCAGTTGAAGAAATTAGTCTTGATACACTTTATTTTTGCTTTTGTTTCTTCTGATTGTTTTCAATCAACAATACACTGCAACAGCGAAAATTGATTCCCCTCCCAATCTGAAAGGGAGTCCTTTTTGATGACGCTGACGATGATCGGAGCATTCCCCGTCCGTGGGGACTCGCGAGAATACGGGGAGTGAGTTCCCGGGACAAACAAAAACGCGGGGACTCCTCAAGTGGAGTCCTCGGGGAAGGGCGAGAATACGCCTTAAGTTTCGTTGTGGGTCCAATCCGGATCCACGGGCTATAGTGATTAAACAATCTGCGTAACATCGTGAGTATGGAAGCTAAAGGCATGTAGGACAAAATGAGAGGAATAAGCTTTTTTCTAGATAAAAGCTGAGAAACCAAAGACAAGCAAAACTAGCAGGAAAACGTCACTCTGGTTGCTTTAGCCATAATGGAAATGGAAACCATGAAAGCAGCGGGGGCCCCGAGTCTTCAATAAAGGAAGAATTAGAAGACCCCAAGCACTTGATAGCTGATAATCTAAATTGACGCTTAATTTTTTGACTGGCAAACGACAAAATAGAAACTAGAGGCGTGTATTCTCGCCCTTCCCCGAGGGCTCCTTGGGGAATCGAAGGTTACGGCGAGAATAGAGGGAGCTACTCCATGCGGACTCCGCGTACAGAAACAGCGAGAACACGGGGAATGTTTCCGAAATGGATTTTGTTTGAAAAAAATATGCAGTTGACGAAAAGTCTGGATCCAATTTATATTTGGTTTTGTTTATTCTCATTGTTTTTAATTGATTTTACATTGCACCTTTTTGATGATGGTGATGATAATCGGAGCATCCCCGTCCGTGGAGACTCGCGAGAATACGGCGAGTGAGTCCCCGGGACAAACAAAAACGCGGGACTTGGATTTCTCAAGTGGAGTCGTCGGGGAACGGCGAGAATACGGTGGTTCAAAAAATTCAACGCAAACGACATTCAGCTGCTCTTATACTTTACAAGGGAATTTCAGCGATTGTGTGTAGCGGCAAGGCGCCAGATTTAAAGTTGAAGGTAAGCATGCAGCAAAGAAATTAATTAGCTGTAATTTATAAGAGATACAGTAGAGGTGTGGTGATTTTGTCTAAATTGGTTTAGTCTTCTCTCTGTAGATTATTTGGCTATATGGTCAGATAAAAACATTTGTTGTAACCACTGATATGTTTTTACAGGAACCTTCTTGCTATTTGCACCACCATCCGTGAATGAAATATATGCATGAAATTCTGGCCTTTCTTTCCAGCCTGTACATTTACCAAATGTATGGAATTGGGCCTTGATTGAAAGCTCTAAGTATTCACTACAAAGTAATATTTGTTCTGTTTTCGTTGAACAAAGTCACAGTGTTGACAGACGCCTTTCTTTTAAACACATGCTGAAAATTGCCAAATTTCTTTTGCTCCACTTCCATTTCAAGTTTTTTTTGCACGTTTGGGAATTTATTTGGGATATCGCACAAGATTAACCCATATAGCTTGTTGAGTCTGAACCATTAGCGCCATCTCTTCCGGCTTTTTTCTGCATTTATTTGAGCATTTCTGACTTAAGCAATTCTTCAAAGATGAAATAGAAGTAGGTGGATGACATTTGATATCAGTTAGATCAGGGTGGAAATATTTTGATGTTTCATTCATGGTCCTTGTGATTTAGTCTTTATTTTACAGTTTCCTAGGGTTGGGGCGAATATATGGGTGGCACAAATAGCAGGGTATCCTGTACTTAAGTCTTAAGCAGCATCCCAACCAAGAACCATGTCACTCTGCTGTCTACACTTCATAATCTAAGACAGATTCACCATAGATTCAATATCTTAAATCTCTCCACCTCTAGCTCTTGTCTCTTTTTAAGCAACATTAAAGTAAAGGAGGCGTACCTGACCTCGTTTTTACACAACCTCAGAATTTGCAGCAATAATGTTATAATGAAATTTCCAGGAAATATTCCTGCTGTCCTAGCCATCGGGAGGCAAAATTGGATTTTTTTTTAACAGCTTTAAGTCCCAAAATATTCAGACTATATGCCTTTTCTTTGTTTTGAACCTGCTTAAAAAAGGGATTTTCTGGCTATTAACTTTGTTAACTCTACCTTGTTCATCACTTTATAAATCACGGCAAGGAACTCGGGCTCAGGTAAGAATCGGATGATTCTGTTTAAAAATAAAAATAGTCTATGTTTAACTGGAAATATTGAAGTTAAACCTATTTCTTCAGTATGTAAACCATCGTATTAGCTTCAATCTAGTATTTTTGTCATGTTTTTAGTTCATATGAGCCTTATTCACTTTACAGCTGCCTTATCGGAGATGTACCCAACCTTGAATGTAGGGGAGAGTCGGGTAGTATGGCATGGCGGGTAGTATGACACAGTCTTGGAACTATTGGTTCTGTTGGTTTTATTCATCTGTGCTCGCAGCAGCTAAGAGACATCTACTATACAAAGGAGAAAACGAGTCTTTAAAAAAAAATAATAACTCACTCAGAACTTATGCTAAAAATATATTTTTTGAAACTCAAAGTAATTTTTTTTGTCTAACTACAAACTCCCATGTGGATAAGGCATTACGACATAGAATAACCATTTCTTGCAGGAGCCTAGGTAAGGTATGTAATTATCATAAGCAGTTAAGAAACTACTGGATATTCATACAATTTAGTAGGAAATGCAGATCCCGTAAAAAATGAGGGAGTCGGGTAGTATGACACACTTCTTGTCGGCTTGTATGATACGTGTCATGGTGTCCGACTGATGTTTTGACCTGTAAAATTTCTTTTGTATCTGGATGGTTCTGTTATTTCTTTAGTAGGCTATATAAGGATTGAGACTCATAATACAAAATTTCCCAAAGATGCTCAGATTCAAGTGAAACTTCATAGATGGTAAAAGAAGATGCCATAGATCATGCATCTTTGTGTCCGAACCGGATTCGGCCATGGTGGGCACCAGCACCAGAAATCTTTTGGCAGCCCTAGTGATGGAATGTGTGGGGCGACTGGGAGGAAACTTCCAAGGTGTGGAGCTCATATGCCCAGGTAGCCTAACCCATTTTATGGTCCTGGTCAGATTGAATTGGTGGTGGAGGGAGGGAGTTGGAGGGAGATAGGAAATTTCCTGGAAACTCAAAATTAAGTGAAATTTGATAGGCAGTATGAGGAGATGCCCTAGCTTAGATAATATGTCCGAACTGGATTTGGCCACTGTGCGGGGGGGGGGGGGGGAGGGGTGTTGCAAGAGCCCCGAAAATTGTCAGGCATGCTTAGCTAGGAATCAAAATGATGGGGTGACTGGGATGAAACTTGGAATGTTCTTTTTAGTTAATGTTGCTGAAAACACCATATTCTTGATTCCTCATGATTCTAAGTTTTTTAGTGAAATATAATATTAAACTAAAAAATTAAAGATGTGTCATAATACCCTCCATTGACGGGTAGTATGACACAGTGACCATCTCCAGAAATAAGCCTACTCCTGAAAAACTGGGAGAGAGAAAAATATGAAAAAAATCCCAAAGATTCTATAGGGAACCTAGCACATGCTGCCGAAATTTGGCTACATACATACAAATTTCAGGGAAATAAAAAACAGAGAAAAAAATGTGTCATACTACCCGACTCTCCCCTACATAACCTTGAAACTGGTCTAAAAGTCGTAAGAGGAAATTTCTCTGCCGACCAGGTCCTATGTTGTTAGATCTTGCTTCTTGACAGTTAGAAGCTAGTTAGGACTGCAAAGAAATTTCCTTTCAATATTTTTGAGGCCAGTTTTGAAGTTATGTACGTTTGAAGTTGGGTACCTCTAAATAATTACCTTAAATCACAGATTAGAGTGAAATAAGGGTTTTCCACACTGTCGAACAGTATGATCCACCTTTTAGCTTTGGCTGTTTGGTGTGAGGTCAAAATTAGTCCACCTCTCTACCTTGCTCCTAAGTGTTCTAATTTTTCTTTGAAAAAATGCATACAGTGTGGCACCAAAGAAGCATGGCATGATAGAGCATTTGAGGTAAATCTGGTTCTATCTGCAGAAATAATGAGAACGTCTGACATTAGTCTTATTTTGCACTAAATGGCAGTCACCTCAGTATAGTATAGTACTTTGGTAATTAGACAAACCAGGATTTTATTTTGACTTCGAAATTGTTGTACACTGGTACTCCTCTGGGGAATAAAAGGCACACATTTATATGAGTAGCCTATTATGCTCAACCTTTGTGTGTGTGTGTGTGGGGGGGGGGGGGTTCTTCAGCCAGAACCCTTTTGGATTTGTGAAAGTTAATGAAGTTCGATGTTAGATTTTTGCACAAGGTGATGGCAGCACTTGGATTATAACATAAATATGGTGTTCACATGCTAAGAAAATGGGGTTTAATGGTATCATCGACCAAAATTTTTTAGTCCTTCGGCTTTGGCACCAACAAATTTTTCAAGGCGTCAGTTCAGTTACATTCTGGTTGAATGTCCAAATCAGCGCTGTTACTTTGCTTACTTTAGTGATCTAAAAAACGATGATAAGTAGTGATGGCCTTTCTCTGACCGAGAGTAGAATCTCTGGTAATCAATTAGTTGGTCATTCTGTCATATTTATGCTTAGCCAACATGCCAGTTTACTGGTTGTAGTCGTATTTACAGAGGGGGTCATAATAGTTTTTTGGGGTTTTGGTAAACTTGGTTGTATGATGTTTTTGTGTTCTGGCGCAAAGCAAGAGAGCCAAAGCTTATAGCTGATAGCTTTACAGCTTATTTTGGAGGTTAATAAGCATGCTTTCCAATGATATCCTGGAAATGGTATGTTTTAGAAATCATAGCATCTGTCAAGGTCAGAACAACAAGAATTGCCCCAAAAGTCTATTAACCGGTCTGTTATCTTATTTCAAATTCCGGGATACCCTACCCCATTAAAAAGCGTTTCTTCTGTAAAGTCAGGACTTTAGTAAGGTGACAGGAATAAACCAAGCTTGTTTTAGTATCAGATGTTCAGCATTTAACTGAACATACTGAAACGGCCAGAAATAAATGATTATGTTAGTATCTGTGAGACTACGGCACCGCCAGCCAAGACAGAACAGAAAGAATTAATGAAGAAAAAAAGCCAGGACCTCAGTAGGGTGGGTGACAAGAACAAACCAAATGTCTTTAAGTACCTGACTTGACCTTCAGCATGCAACTAAACATGACTGATGACACTAAGAGGGGACTTAAGCTCTACTGAGTCAGACTACTGAGTCATCACTTTCAAAACTCATGGACAACAAGGCCCAACCAGCACACGATATCGTCCACTGCTTCCTGACCGAAGATTAAAAATTAAGTGTCTTTTTCTGTGTGTATATATGTTTTGTTTATTTTCTTTACTTTTGTTATTTACTCCGCCTTTTCAAAATGGCGGGTCATAAATAAATTACTTACTTACTTATTACTGAATGAGCTCAAGTCCTATGACACCCATAGGGGCCATAGCAAGCATAAATTAGACAAGCCATAAATAGGTGATCACGCCTGTATCTTACGTACAGACTGGAGCACGTGTTGCCACAAAGGTGTGAGTTTATGCCTCAAGAAGAAGAGACAGTCGCATCGTCACCATTACTTTTAGCATTGTAATGTTTAGGGTATTGGTCGAAATCATTACATCTAGGCTTAAACCTACTTCAGAGAGCATATAGGCCTAGAGTAGCTCTTCTGGTATTTAAAAACGCTTAATTTTTTTTCTTTCAGACTCGTCATCTGTTTTGCTAAATATACAGTCATGCCCAAGTTTAGCTCAAAAGGCAAAAAAGGGCAAAAACCAAAAGCAGGTGCAGCTGCCAAGAACAAGGTTGGCAAAGGAAAACCAAAGAAGCAGCAGTTTGTTGTCGAAGATGAAGACGGAGAAGGTCCCATCACCTATGATATGGAAGACCCAGACAGTGATGCTGACTTTGGTGACTCTGATGATGAGGGTGGTGAATTGAATACTGGTGGTCGTATGGCTGAGGGGGAAGATTTTGAGGGAGATGAAGGTGGGGACTTTGAGGGTGAGGACGAGGGTGAAATGGACGTTCCTGAATTTAAAGGTAAACCTGATAGAAAGAGGAAACTTGACAAAGGAGATGAGGATATGGAAGAAATGACTGAAGAAACATTGAAGAGAATGGAGAGGCAATTGCCAGATATGAAAAATAAGATCAGGCGTCAGCAGAGATATCAGAAAGTGAAACAGGAGAAAAGGAAGGTTAGTTCTTTTGTGGTACTTAGTGGCATTGCTGCGTTTATGGGTCACTGGAAAAGTTCACAAAACCCCTGAACAAACTTCCATACGTTGCCCTTTTTTCTTGTGAGTTACACGGCTGGGGGCAGTTAACTGTTGTTTCCGCAGTTGGGTCTCTGGGATATGACCACGTGACATGCGTTGCCTAGGTCGTCGTCGGTGATCAGTGAACAAAACGATTCAGCAAATTGACAATAATATCATGTCAGAGCAACTGAGTCCGTAAAACAAACTCTGGTTTTGTTGGCGGGAAAGCAGGGTAAAAAAAAAAAAAATAGACCCTTCATCTTCATTTTAGCTTAGGTCAAGAAATGATCTAGCGGTCCGTAGATGTTCTGCTGGTTAGGAGTAGCATTACCGATAGCGGGTCGACACCATAGGTCTCACTATGTTTTGTTCAAACATGCATACTTATAAGACATTGTTTTTTGCTAATAGCTGAAGCGGAAACGTCAGGAGGACCGCAAACGGCTGGCAGAAGAGATGGGCGACGACGCTCCAGAGCCCCAGAAACCCAAAACCATCGAGTCGATGAGAGAAGAAGATATAACGACGGTCAAAGAAGATGATGTCGAGGCAAAACTGGATATCGAAAATGATGAGTTCAAACATTACTTTGAGCGCTCATATGAACCGAAGGTTTTGATTACGACTTCAGATAATCCTCATGTTGTAAGTATTGACGATAAAAAGGAAGCAAGTAAAGTACATGAAGACCGGGCATTTGACGCCATGACTAACTGTGGACAGATATTGCTATATGTTGTTGACAGCACACACAGAAATACAGAGTAGTACTTTAGTTGTCCCGGGTACTCTTAAGGACAGGCTCCTTCCTCACAACGAATTGTTTTGCTTCTCTTAGTTAATGGAAAATTTGTTATTCACAACCTAAAAGCATTAGGCTTAGCGAGTAAACACATATTTTTTAAGCAGTGCCCCCAGTTTTAATCTGCTGATTATCGGCTAAGGTTTTCAGATGATGCTCCGTTTATGGAACGAAAATTATAGGAGGTAGGACCTTAGTGTCTTGTCAGTCCGGACTGTGGAACGAAAGTAATAATAGATCGTAAGTAATGATAAGTCCTTGGAACGCAACCAAAGTCTTAGAAGGATGTCGCTTTCAGTATCAAATGTGAGTGAAGTTAAGACACAAACTTTCTTGCCCTGCAGAGAACAATGAAGTTTATGAGGATGTTGGAAGAGGTCATTCCAAACAGCACTGCTCTCTGGCGAAACAGATCGAGTGTCAAGAAGATTTGCAAGAAGGCAGTTGAAAAAGGTTACACAGATGTCCTCATAGTAAACGAAGACAATCGAGTTCCAAACGGTCTTCTCGTCTGTCACTTGCCCGATGGACCGACGGCACATTTCCGAATCTCGAACGTCAAAATGCCGAGGAAGCTGGAGGTACGTACGTTCGGGAATAGATAAGTTATCGTCGGAACTTCCGAATTAGTTTGAATCGATAATTTGAGTAGAACGCATTTTTAAATTTTCGGTAATATCACTCCACGGGGTAATCCGTCCGGCCCATCACGTTGCAGGGATTCGTAGTTACCACGCTTACTACGCTCCCGAGCATGTTAAGTAAATAGTTACTATTTCGAGAAGGTTGGAACCGTCAGCGTAGTAACTTTTCGTGAGGTTGGAACGGAATTAGTAACCAATAGTTACTATAGTTAGAAGGGTGGAACATGCTCTCTATCTTATCCCGACTCTCACTAAAAATGTCCAGCGTGTGCTTTAAGCAGCAGCTCTGCAGCATTTGACAAAATACAAAAGTTTTGTCGGTGTGTACACGTTTCCCTCCTCAAAAATGCAGTATTAAGTTAGGTTCTCACTGCCAACATCTGGTCAGGAAAGAAATCTGCTAGATATTGTTGTCCCCACCCAAATCGAACCGAGACTAGCAAGAACAGGATTTTGCGTTCTGTCCTCTTCTTCTTCTGTGGAAAACATCTTTATTTCTGAAGAAATCTGGTCTGCCTTTTTTTTGTTCTGGCTTGATGATGATGATGATGATGATATATATTTACACAAAAAGCCCGAGGGCCATGGCAATACAAAACAAAATAAAAATAAATTTTCACTAAATTACTAATAAACCTAAATGAATCTTTCACGATGCTTCATCGAAAGCTTAAGGAATCTTGCCAACTGGCGAACTCCCGAAAAACATTCATCCTTCATTACTTTAACCAACCATTCCTCATCGTACACTCTTTTTCAAACACTTCATCCCTCAACCCATCCAGTTCACTACATTCACACATCAGGTGCAACACATTCTCATTCATCTCCCCACACATAGGGTAGTAGTAAGGACCAATCCGACTTAAACCCCTTCCCACATACCTCCTCCTATCCCCTAGCGGTAAACAATCACCCCTCATACTTATCACCCACGCTAACTCCTCCCTATTCAACCCTGCTTTAAAATAAATACTTTCCCCCCATGTCTCTTTAGCATCTCTGTAAAACCTCAACGAGCTAGACTTACCGACATCACACTGCCACAGCTGTATTTCCTGATCCATCAACACCTTTTTAACCACACCTGCAACATCTCCTACTTCATGACCTTGCCCCTCCCCGTTATTCCAAAGCGAGCTAACCCCACACTGGTCCAAAATTTGTTTTATTTGGGACGCCCAAGAATCACTCGACTCATCCCGTAATGATTCCATATATGCTGCTTTAAGCACCCGTACTCGCGGCATATTAATAATTCTTTCCCAAAAACTCACCATATTAACCAACCTTCTATTTCTTAACGAAACTAGACCTAGATCTCCTCTCACCACTAATCCATTAATCCTATTGCTTATCCCTAGTAACCTCTTAAAATAACCTAGTTGTACTTGTTCTATTTTTTCTGCCTTACTAAATCCCCAAATCTCTGAAGCATAATGCATTACTGGCACCACTTTCGTTGAAAATATTTCTTTATGCAGCTTCAGATTCGTTACCTCCTTTAGACTACTTCTTAAAATCAAATTACCACAATTTTTTCCCTTTCTCACATTCTGTTCCACCTGCTTACCAAACATTCCCCCAACCGCTTTAAATTTGCATCCCAAATAAACACATTCCTCCTTCACCTCCAATACAGCTTCACCGTACTTAAAAATCTCTCCTTCTTTCCGCTTTCCACCCTTTCTAAATACCACTACCACCGTTTTCTTGACATTCAAATCTAGCTCTTTCTTTTCAAGGTATAACTTCAAAATATCCAATAGTTTCTGCAATTTTGTATGGGATTCTGCCACCAGGGTTAGATCATCTGCAAAAAGCAACAAACAAAGAGACACTACGTCAAGCGTTAACAAAGGAGCATTATTGTCTACCATAAACTTTTCAACATCATTAATAAAAACAGAAAACAACTTAGGGGAAAGCGTGCAACCCTGCTTAACACCTAGAACAGACTTAATCTCTCTTGACAGTTTACCAAGTACTCTCACCACCACCCTCGTATTAACATACATCTCCACAATCAACAATACAAACAATTTTGGAAGACCAATTTCTAGTAATGTCTGCATTAACAACTTTCTATTTATATTATCAAAAGCCCCCCTCAAATCCACAAAAGCTACATAAAGTTTCTTTCCTCTACCTCGAGTATATTTTCTAATTAACACGTGCAACGCGAAAATCTGGTCTAACGTACTGTATCCTTCCTTAAAACCTGCCTGAATATAACTTAATATTTCATTTTTATTCAACCATTTTTTCAGCCTAACATCTATTACTTTACATAAAATTTTACTCAATACATTACCTAGGCTAATCCCCCTGTAATTCTCATGCTTATTCCTATCTCCTTTTTTGAAAACTGGAACCATCATTGAAATATTCCACTGCTCAGGCCATCTTGCTTTCTCGACAATACATGTAAACAAAAGTGCCAACAATGGAAGCAAATGGACTCTTCCCCATTTCCAAATTACTGCTGGGATACCATCCATACCAGGTGCCGAACCACCTTTCATCTGCTTCAATGAATGCCAAATTTCCTCCTCACAAACTGCATCTGTAAGCATGTAATCAGATTCTTTCATCGGGAATGGAACTTCTGACCTTAGCGAAGTGGCAAATTCATCCGTAAGAATCTTTCCCGGGTCGTTTTCCGACTCCAGATGTTCAGGCCATGTGTGTGCAGGCGGGACTGCGTTTCCTTGATCTCCTTCTATCTGGTGCTTAACTAATTTCCAAAATTTCTTACTATCCTTAATTTTATAACTCTTAACTATCTCCATATTAATATTATCTGCCATTGCTTTCTTTTTTGCCCTTAAAAGATTTTTATATTCTCTTCTTACCTTCCGATATTCATCTAGCCTACATCCTGATAATGGACCTCCAACTTTTACCTTTTTTAAAGCTTCAATTACCTCGCTTCTCTTAACATCACATTCCTCATCAAAAAATTCCTTATTAATCCTCTGCTGCTTTTTTTCCTTACCACTAGTTCTAGCTGCATCATACACTACCTTCGTTATCTGCAAAACAGCTTCTTCAATCACTCCTCTCTTAATGACATCAGCACAATTCTCCAACTCTAACATAATACTATCTACGCCTAGCCTATTTAAAAATACACTTTCACTAAGATTATCCGTGATCAGTGTTTTTTTCCGCACGGATGTACTTACTCCGTCTCTTCCGCTTTCTCTTCTTCCTTTGTCTGGACGAGGGTTAGAACCCTCTCTAATTCTCATCTCCAACTCAATAGGAACATGGTCAGATCCAATCACATCCATTACTCTGAAGTTCTTACAACGAGGCCAAAGAGACATGTTTACCAAAATAAAATCAATAACGCTAGGAGCCCCACTCGAAAAACACGTATAATTTCCTATCCCTTTATCCTCACCCAAACGCCCATTTAAAATTATCATATTTTCAACACCACTATAATCCAAAAGATTATTTCCCCACCTGTTCTTTTTTCTTCCCTGGTCCTTGCTACTCCTCCTACCATACATCCTCTCATGCACGCCGTCTTGTTGGGAGTTCCCGTGGGAGTCATCCTGAAGCTCTGAATCCACAATCCAATTCTCAAAATCCTCCCTCACATAAGCATTGAAGTCACCTAAAACAACACAATTATGATTAGCAAACTTTTTTCCATATTTACACGTTTCTGAAGACAGTATATCCCATGTATTTTCACGGCTGGCGTAACTGCTTGACTCAGGCGGAATATACACGCTACAAACTAGATATCTTTGCTCACCTATAACCAAGCGTAACCACACTAAATTCTCTGAATCACTTCGCAATCTTTCACAATCCTTACACATTCCTTTCCTAACTAAAACGTTCACTCCTCCATAAACCCTTCCATTCTTACTTTTCTTCCTACACGCACTATAACTAAAAAACTGTGAAATAGAAATAGGTTCTTCTCTCCATGTTTCAACTAAACTAATCAAATCTAATTCTTTATTTCGAATCAAATTATCAAACTTTTGATCGTCAAAACCTTGGATATTCCAATGTACGAACTTTATAACTTGCTCATGGCCCTCTAGTACCTAATCACGTTTTGCGTGACCATCCGACCCATATTCCGAGCACGCATCTTCGAAGTCTAGATCAAATGTTTCGTCTCTTCCCCGATCATCATTTGAAAACAACTGCCTTGGATTCATTTCACGTGCATTAGCATAATCCCTACAGCCTCTGTTACTTGCCATAGGCCTACCACCACTTCCATGTCGCATGTAACTAGCACTAGGCTGGAGTAGGGTATCACTAGGGGTCACAACCTGGTCACTGCTACGCTTTCCCTGCCTTGTCCCGGCAACTATTACCTCACCCCCTACCTCATTCACTGGGGTCGCGACCTGGTCATTTGCACCGCTCCCACTTTGCCTATTGGGAGGAACTCGTAAATTGGGTGCCGTCACAACTTGTATCTCATTAGTGCCCCTATCCTGTGCCCGTTCAAAATGATGGTGGTCTCCTTGCTGGACGCGTTGCGCACCATTAAACAATGCTGACGAAGAAGCTGCCGCTCTTTCATCCCTGTCTCTACCCATTTCTCGACTATGGTTTTGCGGCGCTTGGTTTTGTGACTGTCTCCCTTCTCGATCAGTTATTTCAATCACTTTTCCCGCCTTCTTGTCATAAACAAATACTCGACTACCTACGTGGAGTCGTGTACCCCTCAGGCTGGCACTGCGCTGTTCGTTCCTGGCTCTGACATACAACGGCTTCAGTTTATTTCTCGCGATTAGTTCATTTTCGGTGTAGTCCGGGGCAGCCGCAAGCGATACACTTTTGAGATAACGATGAGAACTTAGGATTGTGTTTCGTAGTTCGACGGTTGACAATTTAAGCAGTACAGGGCGGACCCCTTGGCCCGCTGACAGTCTGAAAACGTCTTTTAGATCCGAATTTCCCATATTCAGGTTTGGGATCACAGCGTTTAAACACACCAAAACATCATGGCGGAGGGAGGGGCCTTTCCTCGCAGGATCAAAATTGTAGAGAACTATGTTCGATCTCTTGCTTTCGGCTTCTAAACGGTCAATTTTTGCTCGATCCTGGCTTACGTTATCTCGTAAAACCACAACCTCCTGGTTCAACTCTTCCGTACGTGCCAAAACATTCGCAAGATCAGATTCAAACTTAGTCGTCACAACCGAAAATTCAATCCGTAGTTGGTCCACCTTTTTTTCCAATGGATCTAGGTGGTTCAGCTTTCGGTTCATTTCCTGGAGCATGGACATAATGTTCTTGAGACTAGGAGCAGGCTCACCATCTCCCGAAATCCCATCCATCGGTAAGCCTTCAAGACTCTCCATTCGTTAAGCCTACTAAAAATCAACGATCTACCTGGTTCTGTGCACACAATATACTCCAGCACAAGAGTTTTAGCGCTTGTCCTGATATCGCTCAGGACAGGGCGTCTTCGAAGGCGAAGGTATCAGCGTCGTTAATCCTTATCGATAAACTCGATGTTCACCCTTCGAATACTGAATGAATACTGCGTATACTATACTATCATTCTCGGTTCTGTCAAAAATCTTGCAGAATTGGGACTGGGAAACAGGGTTCTTATTATTATTATTTATGTGTAACCCATCACTGGGTTATACCACAGCCACATGCTAACGGAGCGTTTCGAAGTTAAAGATGCAAGCGTCACACTTTTGGAAATTTCAGCGGCTCTGCCAAAAATCATGGACAAAAGATACTCCGTTCTTGAAATGGCGGGTCAGAAATGAATTACTTACTTACATACATACTTACTGGTCGAAGCCAGAAAGACGGAGCACAAAAGTGACAGTAATAAATGAAAAAGTGAACTAAGTACACTTCAATGAGAAAAGTAATATCCACAAAGGAAGGGAGGAGTCATTCCACTTCACAAGAGTATAGAGTTCGTTTTCACACTGAACTGACCGGAGTCATTCTAAGATGCAGGCTTAACAATAAGCTCATAAACTTTGGGGCAAATGTCAAAATGCCGGATGTGCCGTACTGTAGCAGTTAGCACGCTTGATGCCTAGGATGCGAGGACGTTCTTTGGTGGATTCATGGGCGTCGAGAACCAATCTTAAAGGACACCTCGCACTGTCTATTGTTTATGCTATGATATTTCAAGATAATTGACTACTTTAAAATTCAGCTCTGTTTTCAGGTCGTTACAGACGGCTTTGGCTCTTTCTAGCCTCTTTCCAGTCCCTTGGGTTCCAGAACAAACGCGACAAAATTTACATCACCGGTATTTCTGATCAAGGAGCTTCCTAGAAATAATAATTGGTTAGCCTATTGTGCCGCGAAAATAGCAAAACAAGGCAAGTTTGAAAATTGGTGTAATGCCAATAGAGGGAATAGGAATCTCGGTGATGAGAATGTGTGGAGCGGCCAGGGAAGTAGAGAGGACACAGTTAAAAGGTACGATGGGTCCTTTAAGGAGTGCCTAACCGTGTGGCACGAAATGGCGCAAATGACAAACGCCCAACTGAAATCATCCACGGCGTTTTTTTATGTGTTGTTTCAGACGAGAATTTGTGTTCAGCATGTCTTCTTACCCCTTAATCGACTATCACATTAGCTGTTTAAAAATATCCACGGCGTTTTTTTATGTGTTGTTTCGGACGAGAATTCGTGTTCAGCATGTCTTCTTACCCCTTAATCGACTATCACATTAGCTGTTTAAAAATATCCACGGCGTTTTTTTATGTGTTGTTTTTGCTGCAAAGGCATGTTTTCGGGTCAAGCGGGTAGCATGTAAGCGTTGCCCAGGTAGCGGACTCTTTAAAGCGTTTTTCTTTTGTAGATGCGGACCAAACACGAGCTTACCACACACAGACCAGAAGTTATCCTCAACAGCTTCACAACTCGATTAGGTCAGGGCGTGAGTCGAATGCTCGCCGCCTTGTTTCACTATGACCCTCAGTTCAGAGGCCGGCGAGTTGTCACTTTCCACAACCAGCGAGATTACATCTTCTTCAGACACCATAGGTGAGTCTCCACGGTTTCGTCACTTGTACTTGATTAGAAGATCGCTCAAGGATTGTACCTCTTTTGCCGCGGGGTTCGACTTCCGCTATTCGTGTCCGGCGCTGTGTACGTTTCTAGGTGGCTTTTCGAGGTTCGGTCGCTGTGGCTTTCCAGAGTTCCTCCCTGATGTTGTTTCCAGTTTAATGAAGTTTCAGTGTCGGTATTCATTTATGCCAGTTCGGGGCCGCGATAAATATTGTTCCTGACTAAATTACTCACAAAGACTTCCACTTCCTAAAGTTTAACCGAAAAGGGATGTAATAGGACAATTTAGTTACCCGTGACTTATTCACTTAAAGAGGCTTGAAGACCAGATGAAAATGCGTTACTTCGTTGCTCAGCTATTCACGAATAATCAATGTCCAAATAGTGGAATTTCTCTGTCTGATTTGTGGTACCTCTATGCGCTTGTATCTGTGTTGTATGGTTGAAGAAAACGATTTACGAAAAATCAGTGTTTACGCAGTGAGCCACCTTCCTCGGGCTGATGACTGACCACTGAACAGCCGCCTGTGGAGATTCAAATTTTCTGCGTCCTAGTAGAACTTTTCGTTGTGGTGACGGCCGTCGATATTCTAAACCTCGTACTAGAGCAAATAGTGACAAATAAAAAATCCCTGAGCACAAAATAATGCAGCGTAGTCAGTTAAATGATACACAAATTAGTTGGCTTTTTAGTTAAACTTTAAATATAGTGATCTTCTTCTTCCTTTATTTGGATCCTTCATATTCACTGCCTGGTCTGGTTCTGAAGAACATCTTTTTTGGGCTGATAGTTAAAATACTTCAGTCATGAAAGTCCTTTTTGTTTCGTTTTCAGTAAGACCGGGTCAGTTTTCGATCAGTTCAAACCATAATCCATGTATTTAGAAAATATGACACAAACCGTGGCGTGCGGCCAAATTGTGTATTATTTGAGATCAGTAGTTTTCAGTCTACAACTAGTCACAAAAAGTTTAAAATGAAAATACACGGAGAACAAAATTTTCTTAAAAATGTGAAAAATTCAGTGTTGACCTAAACAAATGATACATTGTAAAACCGTATATCCGACTTTAAATAATATAAATTGAAATACGTGCACAAATTAGAAAGTGCGAAAGTAGAGTAGAGTAGAAAAAGCGTGAACTTTAGGGATAAAACTATTATTTGCACTGCACCGTGAGGGGGATACAGCTTGGGGACACAGTATTCATGCACGCACACTCTCGAGTTGGAAGGGGGTGGCCGAAAGGAGCGAAAGGTAGAATTCTACAGCGACTTTAGGCCAAATTCTCATCACAGTTCTCCCGTCTATTATATGGGTCTGAAGTTTAAAATGAAATGAAAAGTAAAAACCCGTTCGGCATTTTAGGTCCTATAGTAATGGTGAGAGGCCGTTTCTGTAAACGTTACATCGAACCTAGAGCGCGCAAAGCACCATCTGCGGTAGCTGCTCATCATCCAGTGGAAACAAGGACACTTGGTACTCCATAGTTGCGTTTTTGCAGATACCATGGTATCTGTTACCACGGTAACTGGATCTGCAACTAGTCGTTTTTGAAGTTACCGTGGTATCTGATATACGGTTGCTCTGTAAAAACGACAATTGCCGGAATTGCGCTTTTCGAAGTCATCCCAAAAGAAAAACTGAAATCCAGTCACATCACTAAGTACCAAACTTCTTTCTCACCAATTTGACAAAAATTGATGAAAGAAAGATGACTTTTCAGATACCACGATCAGTTACTACGGTCGGACCGTGGTATCAGTATGGTATCTGCAAAAACGCAACTCATGTGAACCGATGAGTTATCGCTTCGGACAGATAAAAAAGTGTCTTCTTCTTATTGCAAAACAAACAGAGCAAACTTCAGATGAAGGGGTATTTGAACAGAGAACAAAGATGATTGCGAGGTCTGCGCGACATACTCGCTCGGAAGGATTTCTTAACAAGTTAACAAACTTCTTTTAGGTATGAATTCAAGAATGAGAAGAAAGTATCTCTGCGTGAACTTGGGCCCAGATTCACCCTACGATTGAAAGCCCTGCAGAAAGGAGTATTTGATTCCATTACTGGAGAGTATGAATGGATTATTACAAATCATAGGCACGAAATGGAGACGAGCAGGCGACGATTCTATCTGTAGTCGTGAATTAAAATCTTTCTCGAACCATTGAGTACGACTGTTTTATTCTTATTATACTGTCAGAATTCAAAACAGTGATAGGGAACTTTTTGTGTTTGTTCGTAAAACATGACACTTCTAACCGTTTTATGACACACTGTTTGTGTAATCTTTAACGGAGGGATAAAGCTGAAAAGGTCGTAAAATATTGATATCTGTAGGCCTAGTGAATGCTGAAATTATTCGCTAGCCGTCCCTTAAAAAAATCAACGCGGAGTTTGTGATGTTGTGAAAGTTTTCTGCTATTATTCTGTTGGTACCAGGCCTAGCGGCAACACAGTTACATAGTTGTGGCAGTTTTCTTCGTCGTCTTTAGTGAACGTGAAAAGAAAATGGACGACATTCTTGGGCAGTGCCTATCGTCCCCTGTCTGGGAATCGGTACTCCACACGCTATTGTTCCCTGCTAGTTAGGGATCAGAGGTGCCAGGAGCTAATGTTCCCTCATAATCAAATAATCGATTTTGAGATCGGGGAATCGAACTGTCAGGGGCTAATGTTCCCCGATAAGCAATAATGATTTTTGGGGCCTGGGAATGGAAGTGTCCAGGGTTAATGCTCCCTCATTTAAGTAATCGATTTTGAGATCGGGGAATCGAAGTGTGAGGGGCTAATGTTCCCCGACATGGAAATATTGATTTGAGAGAGAGTACTCGGGGGATCGAAGTACCAGGGGCTAATGTTCCCCGACATGCAAGTATTGATTTTGTTGAACTGAGGTTGGGGAATCCAAGTGCCAGGGGATTACGTTCCCCGATAAGCAGTAATGTTTTTTGAGGTCGGGGAATCGAAGCGTCCAGAGCTAATGTTCCCTCATGATCAAATGGCCTGGTGTTTGTGTTGCATGTAGGGGAACATTAGCCGCTGACACTTCGATTCCCGATCTCAAAATCGATTATTTTATTGTGATGGAGCATTAGCTCTGGACAGTTCAATGGCCCGACTTCAAAAGCCATTATTGCTCATCGGGAACATTAGCCCCTGGCACTTGGATTCCCCGACCTCAACTCAACAAAATCAATATTTGCATGTCAGTAAACATTAGCCCCTCAGACTTCTATTCCCCGATCTCAAAATTAATTACTTGATTATGAGTGAAGATTAGCCCCTCACACTTCACACTTTGGACACTTAAATCTTCCGACCTCAAAAAAACACTATTGCTTATCGGGGAACACTAGCCCCTGGCACTTCGATTCCCCGACCTCAAAAACCATTATTGCTTATCGGGGAACATTAGCCCCTGGCCAGGGGTGTCGCAAGTGCATTTCCGTTGGGGGGGGGGGAGGGGTGCAGGATCAAATTTTTTAGCGAATCTTTTTAAAAAAAATCCGAATAGGAACTTAGAGTTTTACCTTTAAATTATTTTAAACTACTGAACAGAAAGGATTACGTACAAAAGAGTAACGTTAAAAGGCAGCATGAAAGATGATTAGCCAGCTATTAGGCGCCTTTTTTCGAAGCCCGCTTGGAGAATATATTGCTGGGCACTATTGCAGAAGCAGTTAACTGTACCCAAGACAAAATTAATTTTTCCAAATCCAATTTGTGTTTTATTTTCCTGTAGGCTAAAATTTAGCTGCTTCTCATACAAATTGTATCTTTTACCGTGGACTAAACATGGAGATCCTAAGAATTTCCGGAAACTGGGTGTAGTGACGTTCCGGCAGCAGCAGCTACTGTGGCCAGTCACTACTACCCATGATCACAGAAAAATGAGCACGGAAAACGAGACTTTTTTTAAGTTCGCTTTTGCCTCCCAAATTTAATTGTTTCCATGCAGGCTCTAGCTTTTAATGCTTCCCAAATCCCAATCCTAAACTGGCTTAAAACCTGAGTTAAATGACACGCCTTTCCACAAAATAGAGAATTTTACGAAAAGAGCCGCAGGCGGAAATTTCGAAACGCTTATGATTAGAGCGTGTTTTTGGGATCGAAAATAAAAGTAAGGACTACCGATGAAATCTTAGATCAGTCCTTTTGTCTGCGACCCATGCTTAACTCGACCTCTCCGAGGTTCATGGTAACTACCGAATCCTGACAATTACCATTACGGAGTAAATTTAGACCGAAACCGATTCGTGATTCTGTATAAATACCGAATCTCGGTTATTATACCAAATAGTTCTGGTATCGAAAAACTACCGAATAATATTCGTATTCGGCATAATTTCGTCGAAACTGGAACAAACAAGTCGGGATTCGTGGTAACACCGACTCCGGAAGATTATACAAAATAAATTACCGAATCCCATTCAAGATACCGAATAATTTTGGACCGATAGCCTATTCGGGATTCTGTGTAACTACCGAATCTCCATAAATATACCGAATAGTTCTAGCATCGAGAAATTATCAGATTATTTCAGTAAATTTGCCAACCAAATTCGTGATAACTACCGAATCCTGGCAATTATACCGAATCGCGATCATTATACCGAATAGATTTGTACCAATAGCATATTTTGGATTCTGTATAACTTACAAATCTTTGTAAATATACCGAATAGTTGTGTTATCGAACAAATACCGAACAATTTAGTAGAATTTGGGCCTCCGACCCCAAAATTTTTACCGAATCTCAAAAAGTTGGGGGGGGGGGGGGGGGCTGCACAACCCTGTCCTTGGCACTTGGATTCCCCGACCTCTACCCGACACAACTAATATTTGCATGTCGAGGAACAGTAGCCCCTGACACTTCGATTCCCCAGTATCAAATCGATTATGAGGGAACATTAGCTCTGGACACATCTGTTCCCTGGGTGCTCGGGGAATGTTAGCCCAGGCCACATAGATTCCCCGACTTCGCGTGGAAGATTAGCACTGATCAAGTAGATTCTCCGATCGGTCGGGGAACATTAGCTCCTGACACATCGAGTCCCCGACAAACGGGGAACAATAGCGTGTGGAGTACAGATTTCCAGATAGGGGAACGATAGACACTGCCTTCGAAAAGAGCTAGACTAACATACGTCTCAGACACCAAGAATGACAGGGCCGTGCTGCACCGACCAAGTCGGTCCGTGACAGCGTCTTTTCTGGACTGTCGGCCTTTTGTTGGTTGATCGGACGGATCTCGGTGGTCCATGCAGTTGACGGGAGGTCACATTGTCGGACTTGGATGGTCCGACTGACTGTTGGACGGCTTAAATCCTATCGGGACTCGATGTCTTTCTTAAGCCCCGTTCACAAACATGCTGAGCCAATTACACATGCCTAGGCACGTGCCCAGGATCACCATTCACACCCATGCCTAGGCATGGATCCTAGGCTCTAGAATTCGGTGCCTAGCTACGCCTGGGCACGTACCTAGGCATTGTGCTTGGCTAGGCATGCTTGTGAACGCGGCTTTAGAGACTTTCGTACTACGTCTGCCTTTTACGTTGACCCTAGTTCTCCTTTAAAATTATAATCTTCATAAATTCCCACTCTTCGCCATTGCTTCCTTTACGGCTTTTTAGCAATTTTTAGGCACAGCCTATTTTGCCAGTGAAGCAGCGCAAATGAAGTCCACCGACAATTCTTTCAAGAAAAATGGCAACATAAAATCGAGCTTCAGAATTTAGGTTTCATTTTGGCAGACTTACTAGGCCAACAGGTCTATCTTGTCATCTAACGGAAAGGTTGCTGATTCGCTGAAATTGCTGATTCGGGGGGCAAGTATTGGTCAGCTGTTTCCGCGATGTTTCTGAATCATCTGATCGTGAAAAGGGTCATTTCTATTAAGAGCCGTTCTCTATAGCAGGTACTATCTACAGACTCCGCGTGACATAGTATCCAGCACAGAGCGCGGCCGAGCTTCATTTGACACAACTGTATTCACTTGAATCTCGAAAATAAAATAGCATAATAAAGTGATATCAAAAATAATTGCCTCGGTATGATAGTTATAATTACTGATAGTACGCTGTGTAGACATAGGCAGTCTGAAAGAGAACGGCCGAGGTTATTTGACACAAATCACGCTGCAAAGGTTCGAACCGGCATGGTGTTCTTTGTTCAGGGGCGTTACGTTGGGGGGGGGGGGGGTATTGAGAAAGTACTTTCGTCGGGCCCGGCGATAGTTCACTAGTTTGTCGGCGCGGAGCGGCGGCAAACACAGAAGAAATTAAATTTTCCATGCTTTTGTCGGGCAGTTGACTCGTTGGCACATCCGGTTCTTTTTACACGCAAGAAATCAAGTTCTGCAAATATTTGTCGGGCAAAACACAGAAGAAATTGAATTTTGTATGCTTTTGTCGGGACTCGCTATCTCGTCGGCACATCGGGTTCTTTTTGGGATCCCAAAACGTAAGTGGAGGGATACTGATGAAATCGCAAAAGTTGTCCGTCTGTCCTTCCGTCTATCAGCACGATAACTCTTGAAGGGAAAGATATATTTCGTTGAAACTTGGTGAGAGGATTCTTTGGGTCAAGGGTAAGCTCATTTAGGGGTGGGGGAGGGGGTTCAAATTAAGGGACAAACACAATATTTCTAAACAGCTATTGTGATAGTCGATTATGGGGTAAGAAAATATGCCGAACACGATGAAGAAAACCATTTTCTCACCGGACAAGTAGTTCGTCCGGAATGCGGCAAAAACCGGAAAGTACGTTAAAAGTAAACCTCATTTGAGGTCGATTAGATGTTCGGTGTAGAGGTAAGAAGACATGCTAAACACTTATGTGAAAAGCATTATCTACCCAAACAACTAGTTCGCCCGGATTCCGGCCAAACCCGGAAAATTTGTTAAGAACAAAAGTTTTATTTGAATTCGATTAGATGATGATGATGATGATGAAATTTTATTTACGCACTTAAGGAGAGGAAAATAGTGCAGTATAGACAAATTAAAGGAAAAAATACACTGAGCTTTCAATAATGTAGTAAATGCACGAGATAAAAAAAATAAACATTTAAAAAAAATTAAGAAAAGGAACTAATTGGTTCTAAGAAATCTTCTTCCTATATGGAATGTGGAAAAATGGCCAAGGGCGGAAACGTGAAGGTCCTGGGCAATTGAAGATAACTTTGCACAAAGGTCAGAGGGCAAAAAGTTGCAGTTATACGGGAATTCCTGTAACGATGACAGATTTAGGGGTAAGAAGAGACGGTGAGTCTGTATAAGACAACCATTTTTTACCCGGACATATAATTCGTCCGGAATCCGGTTGAAACCGGAATGTTTTGTATAAGTTAAAGTCTTATTTGAAGTTGATTAGATGTTCTTAAGGAGATACGCTGAATTCGTTTCTGAATTTCCTTTTTTAGTTCGGATTGGACTTTTGGGATCCCAATCGAAACCTTTCGTCTTGTTATACAGAGGAAACGCAGAAGAAAAAAAATTCGTATGCTTTTGTCGGGCGTCGGTCGACTCCTTGGCACATCGGGGTACATAAGAAATCAAATTCTGCTAACATCATAATCAAGTAGTTCGCTCGGAATTCGGCCGAAACCGGAAATTTGGCAGAAGTAAACAGGAAGTTTCGGTCAGTATCGTCAAAATAGATGTGGCTAATAGAGTTATATCTGAACTTGGTTTTCTCAGATGATTAGCCTGGTGAAGACTGAATCTGGTGAAGACATGACCTAATGGTCTGGACCAAATATTGGATTTTTGGGATCCCATCGAAACCTTTGGTCTTGTTATACAGAGGAAACGATGAAGAAACAAAATTCGCATGCTTTTGTAGGGCGTCGGTCGACTCGTTGGCACATCGGGATACGTAAGAAATCAGATTCTGCTGACATTTTTCGGGCGGACCCGGGGACTTCAAGTCTCGTAGACACATCAGGTTATTTTTGGGATCCCAAAAAGTAAGTGGAGGGATACCCATGACATCGCAAAGGTTGTCCGTCCGTCCGTCTGTCAGCACGATAACTCACGAAGGGAATGAGAAATTATGAAACTTGGTGTGAGGACTCTCTGGGCCAAGGGAAAGGTCGAGTTCGTAGTTCGTAGCTCTGTATCCCTACATTTGGGGGTGGGGGAGGGGGTTCAGATTAGGGGAAAACAAAATATTTTAAACGGATAATGAAATAGTTGATATAGGGGTAAGAAGACACGCTGAACACGATCGTGAAAACCATTTTCTCGCCGGACAAGTAGTTCGCCCGGAATCCGGCCAAAACCGGAAAGTTTGTTAAAAGTAAAAGTTTCATTTGAAGTTGATTAAATGTTTGATTTAGGGGTAAGAAGACATGCTGAACACGATGGTGAAAATCATTTTCTCGACGGACAACTAGTTCGCCTGGAATCCGGCCAAAACCGGAAAATATGTCAAAAGCAAACGTTATATCCGTATATGAACATCGTTTTTTACCCGGATATATAGTTCGTATTTGAAGTTGATTAGATGTTCGATATAGGGGTACGGAGATATGCCGAATTCATTTTAAGCTTTATTTTTTGCCAAACATTTCTCGGGCCAATCCCGAAAGTTTTATGTCTCGTTGGCAATCGAGATTTTACTACACACACAAAATCAGAGGACTGTAAAGTTTTGTCGGACGAAGACGAGAGAAGAAGTTTCTTCGGTTCATCTGGCTCTTTTGCAACTACTTCTTTTGCAGTAAATTCAGAACAATTATACTTTGTGCCTACTTTACTGTGGATCGTCACTTCTTTTTTGAAGATCTGTGATTTCACAGGTAGCTTACTTTTATTTGGGATCACAAAAAGGCGCTCTGCTCATCAGCGTTTCCAAAAAATTTCGCCTGCGGTGCATTTCCTAGTTTTCTCTATTTGGAAGAACAGCGTTTCGTTTCGTTGGTGTTTTAGGATTGAAATTCTTGAGGGTTGAAACACATTAAAAGAGCTGGAAGCTTCGCTTGTTAGTGAAAGAGCCAAATATGTATTTAAATATACGAATTTTAAATGAATAATCTCAACTGATGCATTACAGTTAGTTTTACATCCGGCGCACTTTGTAGTATTCTCTGTTTGGAAGAACGGTGTGTCATTTAATATACATTTAGGATAGAAATTCTTGGGATTAAAAGCTAGAACTTGTATAGTAGATATAGCTAAATTTTTCCGAAAAAAAGACAAAATTTCGCCTGCGGCGCTTGTTTAACTTGTTCTGGGCACAGTCGTTGGAAGCTTAGCCTTCTAGCGAAAACTAAAATGAAATGCCGAATATGTGAATTTAAATATACGAATTTTTGCCGGCAAATTTGTGAGTCCGTCGGCACAAACTGGACGTCCCCCCAAAGGTAAAAGGCTAGTGACGGCCCTGGCTTTGTTAGTCAGTTCGTAGCGCTGTTTCTAAGGCCGCTTTCTTTCAGACTGCCTACGTCACGCAGAGTCTACACAGCGGAGAGTCATTAACTATCATACCGAGGCATTTTTTTTTGTATCAGTCAATAAAGCTAATTTAACTCTCAATAGTTAACAGTCAGAAGAGGTCAACGTGCGAAATATTCCGCCAAAAATTACGAGACAAGAAAAAGGTTAAAGCCTTTACAATGCATACATCGAAATTTTCTGATTCTAGTGCACATCTTCCGCAACACTCAAAATAAAACAACAGACATACAGATAGAAATAAAAAAATATCGACCAAATATTTTTTTTTTTTAACAGGGCAGTAACTTAGGAAGTTCTAGGCTCCGCTCAGATAGCGGCCAAGATGACTGTAACTGGCATTTATTTTATCTTCCTATTTAGACCTCACCTGAGGCGAATTCTCGCCGTTCCCCGAGGACTCCACTTGAGGAGTCCCCGCCTTTTGTTTGTCCCGGAGACTCACTCCCCGTATTCTCGCGAGTCCCCGCGTTTTTTTTGTCCCGGAGACTCACTCCCCGTATTCTCGCGAGTCCCCGTGGACGGGGAATGCTCCGATTATCATCACCATCATCAAAAAGGACTCCCTTTCAGATTCGAAGGGGAATCAGTTTTTGCTAGTGTTGATGCAATGTAAAATTAATTAAAAACAATCAGAATAAACAAAACCAAAATTAAAGTGGATCCAGACCAATTTCGTCAACTGCATATTTTTTTCGAACAAAATCCATTTGGGAAGCATTTCCGTCCGAGTGAAGTGACTCCTTCTATGCTCGCCGTTCCCTTCGATTCTCCGAGGAGTCCTCGGGGAACGGCGAGAACACGCCTCTGGATCGGATCCTTCAACCTTGATCATGTATCATCAACCGATTTCAATGATATCAGTTATGCTTGCACAGCCACTTGCCAAATTTGAAAAAAGAAGCTCTAATGTGAGAAAGGTTTGAAGAAGTCAGAAAGGGAAAGACAGAGCTACCGATAAGTACCTGAGGAAGAGCCACAGTGTTAAAAATTCTGGCGAGAGTCTTTCGAGATAAGAACTCTCTCAGGCAAATAACCGCACTATAACTGGCGCGCAACCGGTTCTCTATGCCTCTGACGACAAGACTCCTGGCAGCCTGGATCGTGGTACCATAAGACAGGCCTAGATATGTAAAGGCCTCAGTAGCCCTGATTCCCAAACCATTAATATGTACAACCAAACTACTTAACTTTGTACCTAAAACTAGGAATTTCCATTTCTCAGGGTTCAGTCTCAAACCACGGCGCTCCAGCAATCTCCCTGAACTAGAGGACGTCATCCGCGTATGCCAACCACGATAAATATAAAACCTCGAAAAATAAAAGTCATCTGAAATGAATGCTGGAAAAAAAACTGTGTAAAAATTGGGTTGACGAATTGGCACGATTCGACTAAAACCGATTGCCAGTGTTCCTCTCGGACCGACGCACGGCCGACGGAGGGGGGGGGGGGGGGGATAGACGGCTCGTCTGGAGACAAGACATCATCTTTATTCCGAAATATCTCTTCGGAATGTTATTTTATTTCGAGATTTAAGTGAATACATATGCAACCGCTGTTGCTTTCCCTCCATTCTCATTTACGTATCGTCGTCATAATGCGCCATCTGAATCACTAAGCAGAACGTGACGTCTCATATCTATTGCAGATACTGTATATTGATTCCCACGCGCTATCTTCCCGCATTAAATTATATGGCGCCCGCTCCGTCCGGATATATTGCTCTCGTCACGGCTTTTATAACAACCAAGTCTCCGCCAGGCATTTTTGTGATAACACTCGAGTATAACTTCTGCGCTTGGACGGTGTGGAATTTGTTATAGTTGAAAATATATGATGGCGGGATTTAAGAGCGAAGGACTTGGTAGGACTAGTGAAGAACCAAACGCATCGAGTGAGAGAATCGGAGTATATGCATCGAGAATATTCCGGGAGTTTCTCGCGTCAAGGAAGAGAGAAGTGCATTTTGAAGATTTTTCAAAAGCAGAGTTGGACGAGTCCCTGAGGCTTTTGTTCACAGAGCTGAGGCAGAAGGACGGAACTCCGTATCAAGTCCGAAGTCTTAATACAATCAGGTAAATTGTCACGATCTACATTGAGTTATTTAATGACACTGATCCGAGGGGTAGCCAGATCCCTGAGCAGCTGTATACCATGAGCTCGACCATGAGTCAATGATGACCAAAGTCGGAAATTTCTTGAATTAATTTTGCGATTTGCGGGCTCTGGACACTTATCATTAATGTGTCATCACTAAGGGTTTGGCGAATTTCTGAAATGTCGCCAGTTGTATTTTTATTATTTGTGTTTCGTATTCTGCGACGAAAATTTGGAGTCTCTGATTAGCTCGCCGTAGTACGTGGAAGAGTAGGCGAGAATTTGGCGAAACCTGCATTTCAGATAAGGGAAGGCGTTCCCGGTGCGGATTGTAACTAGACAGAATTTGAATATACATGAAATTTATCACGTCCAGTTACGGAAGGCTGACTTCTAGTTTACAAGTACATACAAGTACATTGCTAGAACTACCGTACAATCGTGTGGATTCATTAGACTAACGTAAGCCGCAGCATACTCAAAGGACACGTCGTACTTCTGCTAGTAATTGTTTCTACTTCTGTAGTACTACCAATGATTCTCGTTCCAAAGATTCTACACTTCATAAGTGCATCTTATCTCCTCTATCAGCATTGCACTGATTATCACGCTTGCCACGATTATTCTCTTTACGTGACATATCAGGCTCCCGATCATTGTTTCCGAGATGCTTATTGGTCAGAAGACCAGTAATACAAATTTTGCCAAGTTTGTCATCTGAGGCAAGGGACATGGACAGAGGCTAAAAACAGCCGAATCCTTGTGTAATTTTATGTAAGCATTCATTTTAAATTCTTGTCGATTTAAATTCCAAGGAGTGTCACCTTCTCACGGTAAGCCAAACCGACGTTTGATATGATATGAATGATATTTATTTGCCTTGAAAGCCCAAGGGCCATAACAAGCAAACATAAATAAGTACATGTAAATACAAAAATAAACGGTCACACTTCTATTTCACACTAAACCCCACTCAAACACTTTTCCCTGTGAAGACTGGCCGCTCTGAGGAACCTCGCCAGGTTTCTTATACTAAGAATATCCCTACTCCGCATAATATTTAACAACCACTTCCTCCCATGTAGTGCGAGGTGTCCTTTAACAAGTTGTCTTTCGGCAATCTAATGTGTCATAATAACTCTTCAGGTACGGCATATCCAGGACTCTAAAACTTCGCAGCCCTCCTATCGACATCAACAACGACCCTGCCTTCCGCAGCAGCACCAAAGCTTTCAGTGACATCTCACGGACCTTGCGCTCACAGGGATTCGACAAAGGGAGCTTGTCGAACGTGGGACATGCTGTTATATCAGCCGAGGATATCAGGGTGTTATACACGTACTACTGGGCGGACTGTAGCGATCCTGTCAAACTTCAGCAGAAAGTCTGGTTCGAGCTTGAGCTATTTTCCCTAAGTGTAGGAAAAGAAGATGCAAAACAAGTGAAAAAGACAGCATTTACTGTTGAAGTAGATACACAACGCGATCGGAAATATATTGTGCGAAACGGCAAAGCTTTCGTCAACTGTGCAGTGTTCGTGGTGTACGAACAGCCGGGAAGTCCCTACTGTCCGGTGGCGTCGTTTGAAAGATACTGCGAGAGGCTAAACCCGGCGGCGGAGGAGTTCTTCACAGTTCCAGCAATTCCGCCGGAATGGTATTCGGCAACACCGTACGGGAATAATATTTTGTCTTTGATGAAGAAAATCTCGCTGAGCGCAGGATTGTCGAAGAAGTACGCTAACTCGAGCGTGCGATCAACTGTCTCGAAGCTTTGCCCGACGGTCAGACGCGACGGGTCGCTGGAAGGAAACATCGCTTTTCAGGTAGCTTCCATTTTGTTTCTTTGAAGTGCTAGAAAGGTGAATTTCCAAAAGTTGTCCGGAATAGCCATTTTGAGATCCGGCAAGATGATGGTGAAATGAAGTGCGGAGAATCTGCAATATTTGGATTACTAGTGTTTAGAAATATGCATAAAGACTCGGTTTGAATATGAAAACAAGAGCTGTAAGCTCATATGGCACTTGCATGTGTCAAGATGATTTGATTGATCAAGAGTAAGTTTCGACTTTGCGGTTGAGATGCGCGCTATAAGGGAGCTGGAACTTCATTTGTAAGCAAAACCCTTGAGGCAAAACTGCTAATGGGCTGATGGGCATCACGAAAATGCATATATTGCTTAAAAGTATTTTTTTTACTTTGCGGTCAAGTATGGTACTTTAAGGAATAATCGGATTTGGGAAGTAGCAATTTCTAAGCAAATGTTGTTGAGTCTCCAATATTCCAGCGAAGTTTCATCGTCCTAGCACATCTGGAAGTACCTTAACGCGCGATCATCGGAATCCCAGACCCCCCTCCCCCTCCTCCAACTCCACCCACAATAACCGGAGCCAATCCTGTTCTGTAAATGATTAATCCAGAGCATCTGTTTGTCATTCCCACGAAGTTCGATCCAGATCACACCAGTCTAAGCGGGTCAAGTATTTTCCGCCCTCCCCCCGATAATTGCCGGATTCGGTCCGGAAATGAAAAAGGTCACAAGAGAAAAATGTCCTCTGTTTAATTATTAAATTTCACTCGAATCCGATCACCCGTTCCAAAGTTACGCATGACTCAATATTCCGGATTCCCCTCCCTCAACTCCCCCCCCCAAGATTATCATATCGAGGATTTTTTTTTTATTCCAAGTCAGTTTGACCGGGTCCCTGATATGCCTTCCAAGTTTCTTCGTGAAAATCCCCCAAAAACGGAATTCCGGGATACCCCTCCTCCCCCCCCCTCAAGTGTCCGGATCCAGTCAAATTATGTAAAAGATTTATATGGACCAGATGTTTTTTCTTCCCAGCAAGTTTCACTCCGATACCATCATTCTAACCGTTTCTCGAGATTTCCGGTCCACCCCCCCCCCACCCCACCCAGCTCCCCCGCGGTGCACGTAGCCAATCCGATTCAGCAAATGACTTACCTAGAGCATCTGTTTGTTCTTCCCACAAAGTTCCATCCCGATCCCTCCATTCTAAACGGGGCACGTATTCCCCCCCCCAATAGTTGCCGGATCCGGTCCGGATATGAAAAAAATCATCGGAGAAATGTCCTTTGTTGAATTCTTAAATTTCACTCGAATCCGATCAACCATTCTAAAATTACGCATGACTGAAAATTTCGGATTCCCCTCCCTCCACTACCCCCGCCATTATCTGATCGACAAAATTTTATTTTGAAGTCAGTTTGATTGGGTCCCTGATATGCCTGCCAAGTTTCATCGTGAAAGTCCCCAAAACCACCATCACCGGAATTCCGGGACCCCCCCCCCCATAAGTGTCCGGATCAAGTACAATGGCCTAAAGAACTTATCTAGAGCAGATGCTTGTTCTTCCCAGCAAGTTTCACTCCGATCCCTCCATTCTAACCGTTTCTTGAAATTTCCGGTCTCCCCCCCCAACTGCCCCCTGGCTACCGAATCCGGTCAAGACTTTAAACGGGACATTACAGATATATATTCTGTTCAGTTATGAAGTTTCATTACAATCCGATCATCCGTTCGAAAGTTGCACACTTCTCAATTTCCCGGATTCCCCTGCGGATTCCCCTCCCTCCACTCCCCCACCATTATCTGATCAACAATATTTTTATTTTGAAGTCAGTTTGATTGGGTCCCTGATATGCCTGCCAAGTTTCATCGTGAAAATCCAAAAAACCACCATCACCGGAATTCCGGCCCCCCCCCCCATAAGTGTCCGGATCCAGTACAATGGTCTAAAGGACTTATCTAGAGCAGATGCTTGTTCTTCCCAGCAAGTTTCACTCCGATCCCTCCATTCTAACCGTTTCTTGAAATTTCCGGTCTCCCCCCCCCCCCAACTCCCCCCTGGCTTCCGAATCCGGTCAAGACTTTAAACGGGACATTACAGATATATATTCTCTTCAGTTATGAAGTTTCATTACAATCCGATCATCCGTTCGAAAGTTACACACTTCTCACTTTCCCGGATTCCCCTGCCCTCCACCCCCCCCCAAAATGGTCGGATCAGAAAACTGATTATTCCTAATTTTGTTTGGTCGGGTCTCTGATATGCCTGCCAAGTTTCATGGTCCTAGCACAACTGGAAGTACCCTAACTCGAAAAAGTGTGACAAAATGCCCTAAATTTTCAAGTTTCCAGCGCCCCGCACTCCCCCCCATATGGTCGGATCGGGAAACTGATTATTTCCAGGTTAGTTTGGTCGGGTCCGTGATATTCCTGCCAAGTTTCATTGTCCTAGCTCATCTGGAAGTACCCTCACTCGAAAAAGTGTGACAAAATGCCCTAAATTTTCAAGTTTCCAGCGCCCCAGCTCCCCCGCATATGGTCGGATCGGGAAACTTATTATTTCCAGGTTACTTTGGTCAGGTCCCTGATATTCCTGCCAAGTTTCATTGTCCTAGCTCATCTGGAAGTACCCTAACTCGAAAAAGTGTGACAAAATGCCCTAAATTTTCAAGTTTCGAGCGCCCCCACTCCCCCGCATATGGTCGGATCGGGAAACTGATTATTTCCAGGTTCGTTTGGTCGGGTCCCTGATATTCCTGCCAAGTTTCATTGTCCTAGCTCATCTAGAAGTACCATAACTCAGAAAAAAGTGACAAAATGCCCTAAATTTGCAAGTTTCCAGCGCCCCGCACTCCCCCCCATATGGTCGGATCGGGAAACTGATTATTTCCAGGTTAGTTTGGTCGGGTCCCTGATATGCCTGCCAAGTTTCATTGTCCTAGCACATCTGGAAGTACCCTAACTCGGATATGTGGGACAAAAAAACTCGGACCGACCGACAGACCAACAGACCGACAGACCGACAGACCGACAGACGGAATTGTGATCGGTATATGGCACTTGAGCCAGAGGCTGCAAGTGCCATAAAAATAGAAGAAAAAGAACACAGACGGTGACAATAGAGCGTGAGTCTAAGTTGAATCATCAGGCTACTGCACAATGCACAGCATGGGCTGAGGCGAGACTGTGCTTATAAACGCTGTCATCTTTCCAATCTTCAGAGGGACAGAGAGAGAGATAGGTATATTTTGAAACCATCGTAGCATAACTAAACTTAGTTTCTTCCATATAAATATCAGACACTATGATTCTGTATTGAATACTGAGAAAGTCACAAACGACCTTCCGTATCGATGTGTTCGGACTTCAGAAGGGTTGACATTTATTTTGTTTCCGGGTTCGATGTTTGGGAGGGTCTGTTTCCGGTAACAATGCTGTAAGTACGTTGCTGTGATTGTAATATGAAACCAGGAAGATCTTCCAAATGTAATAGAAACACTCAAAGGGGGCGAGCCATGTGGGATACCAAGCATAGCTTGACAACGGTCCTATCCGGAGTTTCCTTTAGAGTGAGATCCACACAATTGAATGTTTTGTTGTTGTTTTGGTTATATTGCTGGAGCTTCCAGAATTTTTATGGCACTTGCAGCCTCTGGCTCAAGTGCCATATACCGATCACAATTCCGTCTGTCGGTCTGTCGGTCGGTCCGAGTTTTTTGTCCCACTTATCCGAGTTAGGGTACTTCCAGATGTGCTAGGACAATGAAACTTGGCAGGCATATCAGGGACCCGACCAAACTAACCTGGAAATAATCAGTTTCCCGATCCGACCATATGCGGGGGAGTGCGGGGCGCTGGAAACTTGAAAATTTAGGGCATTTTGTCACTTTTTTCCGAGTTAGGGTACTTCTAGATGAGCTAGGACAATGAAACTTGGCAGGAATATCAGGGACCCGACCAAACGAACCTGGAAATAATCAGTTTCCCGATCCGACCATATGCGGGGGAGTGGGGGTGCTCGAAACTTGAAAATTTAGGGCATTTTGTCACACTTTTTCGAGTTAAGGTACTTCCAGATGAGCTAGGACAATGAAACTTGGCAGGAATATCAGGGACCTGACCAAAGTAACCTGGAAATAATAAGTTTCCCGATCCGACCATATGCGGGGGAGTTGGGGCGCTGGAAACTTGAAAATTTAGGACATTTTGTCACACTTTTTCGAGTGAGGGTACTTCCAGTTGTGCTAGGACCATGAAACTTGGCAGGCATATCAGAGACCCGACCAAACAAACTTAGAAATAATCAGTTTTCTGATCCGACCATTTGGGGGGGGGGGGGAGGGCAGGGGAATCCGGGAAATTGAGAAGTGTGTAACTTTCGAACGGATGATCGGATTGTAATGAAACTTCATAACTGAATAGAATATATATCTGTAATGTCCCGTTTAAAGTCTTGACCGGATTCGGTAGCCAGGGGGGAGTTGGGGGGGGGGGGGGGGGTACCGGAAATTTCAAGAAACGGTTAGAATGGAGGGATCGGAGTGAAACTTGCTGGAAAGAACAAGCATCTGCTCTAGATAAGTCCTTTAGACCATTGTACTGGATCCGGACACTTATGGGGGGGGGGGGGGTCCCGGAATTCCGGTGATGGTGGTTTTGGGGATTTTCACGATGAAACTTGGCAGGTATATCAGGAACCCAATCAAACTGACTTCAAAATAAAAATTTTGTGGATCAGATAATGGTGGGGGGAGTGGAGGGAGGGGAATCCGAAATTTTCAGTCATGCGTAATTTTGGAATGGGTGATCGGATTCGAGTGAAATTTAAGAATTGAACAGAGGACATTTCTCCGATGATTTTTTTCATATCCGGACCGGATCCGGCAACTATTGGGGGGGGGGAGCGGAAAATACGTGACCCGTTTAGAACGGAGGGATCGGGATGGAACTTTGTGGGAAGAACAAACAGATGCTCTAGGTAAGTCATTTGCTGAATCGGATAGGCTACGTGCACCGCGGGGGAGCTGGGAGGGGGGGGGGGGGTGGACCGGAAATCTCGAGAAACGGTTAGAATGATGGTATCGGAGTGAAACTTGCTGGGAAGAACAAACATCTGGTCCATGTAAATCTTTTACATAATTTGACTGGATCCGGACACTTGGGGGGGGGAGGAGGGGGTTTCCCTGAATTCCGTTTTTGAGGAGATTTTCACAACGAAACTTGGAAGGCATATCAGGGACCCGGTCAAACTGACTTAGAATACAAAAAAAAATCGTCGATATGATAATCTTGGGGGGGGGGAGTTGAGGGAGGGGAATCCGGAATATTTAGTAATGCGCAACTTTGGAACGGGTGATCGGATTCGAGTGAAATTTAATAACTAAACAGAGGACATTTTTCTCTGGTGACCTTTTTCATTTCCGGACCGAATCCGGCAATTATTGGGGGGAGGGCGGAAAACACTTGACCCGCTTAGACTGGTGTGATCTGGATCGAACTTCGTGGGAGTGACAAACAGATGCTCTGGATTAATCATTTACAGAACCGGATTGGCTCCGGTTATTGTGGGTGGAGTTGGAGGAGGGAGGGGGGGCTGGGATTCCGGTGATCGCGCGTTAAGGTACTTCCAGATGTGCTAGGACGATGAAACTTCGCTGGAATATTGGAGACTCAACAGCATTTGCTTAGAAATTGCTACTTCCTAAATCCGATTATTCCTTAAAGGACCAATCTTGACCGCAAAGTAAAAAAAATACTTTTAAGCAATATATGCATTTTCGTGATGCCCATCAGCCCATTAGCAGTTTTGCCTCAAGGGTTTTGCTTACAAATGAAGTTGCAGCTCCCTTAGAGTGCGCATCTCAACCGCAAAGTCGAAACTTACTTTTGATCAATCAAATCATCTTGACCCATGCAAGTGCCATATGAGCTTACAGCTCTTTTTTTTCTTTGCCCCTGTTAGTACATAAGTGACGTTTTAATTTCAGGATTTCTACTACGGAGCGGTGGTAGGCCAGGAGGCGACAGAGGAAAACACGGTATCACCAATGACAGTTTACAGCAACCCGCCCAGCCCCATTGAACTCCCGGGGACTCTAGAGAGGTGCTATACCTTCGAGCAGGTCACACCCAAAACAGAATTCGATGAGGACTGGACACCAGAAAACGAAGGTATGTCGAATGTCAAAATTGCCGGCGTTGATAAGTTCATGCAACCCCGTCCATATGAATGTGGATGTTGAGAATCCCTGCTTTCCGCTGAAAGATTATTCCCGACAGTATTCAAATCCCAAAAGAAGTCAGGAATACTTAAAGGATTTGTCTTACCCATAATACTAATGCACCCTACTTCCATAATTATGTAGGCTATAACATATACAGGCTATCTAAACCCGGAGACCCGAATTTCGTACGGCACATTCTAACCCCTCTAACAAAACCACGCTCATTTTCTCACTTGCCATGTTTTGCTACCTTCATTGTAAAAAGTTTCTCCGAATAAGGATGCAGTATGGGATTAATCTTCTCTCTATTGAGATAAGATTCATCCGAATTAGGGGTAATCTTATCTCAATAAAGATAAGATTAATCCCAGTAGCAAATACTGCAAGATTTTTTTTACAGTGTTCGATGTGTATCACGCTGTCATCGGTTGTCTGTGAGAAGTTTTTCCATCAGGAAAACAGGTTATGTAAATTGTTTCCCTGTTTTTACAAGTCAAGGGGTCTCAAGGCTTGAAACAGCCAAAACCGTGGATTATTTGTTGAAAGCACAGCCTAGTTTTAAAGTATTCAAATACTGTAAGTTGAAGAGTAAATAGTGCGAGGGGTCCTTTAAGAGATCGCACATTTTTCGGCCCGTCTGTCTGTTACTAAGGTAATGACTCTGAAGAAAGTCGAGTGTGGGGTTAAGTTCGTAGACGCCGTACCTAGTTATTAGGTTTGCGTAGCCTCTTCGAGCATGACGATTTGGCTATGTGAGCGATTGTATTGTCAAAATAAAAAAATCGACGATATTACACAAGACAGTTTACTCCCATAGTGAGGATCTGTCTGATAGAGATATAAGGATCTTCTACGGGACGTGCTCCAATCCATGTTAAAACAGTTACCACAGTAGCTAATAGATGTTTTGTACTATTGGATAGAATGCTATACCCCGAAATTTAGGTTTAAAATTAAAAGGTACAGTTATCAAGATTAGAATAGAAGCACAAGCGAGTCATTTTTCTTTTCCAGACGACAATCACACACCACAGAGCGCCGAAATCACCGCCACAAAGACGCACGAGTGCAGTTGCAGCTCACTCAAAGATCTCCTGACAACCCTGGTCCAGAAGCAAACTGAAGACACGGAGCTTCGGAAACGCGATTTTGAGATCCGGCAACAGGAACTAACCCTATTAAGCGAATTGGTGACGGTTCAGAAGCAAAAGCTTGAAGTGAAGAGGAGAAAGACGGAGGATGAGAGGAAAAAGAGCGATTTGGAGGACAATGCCTTTTTGGAATTAGTGAAAGCCCGGTTGTCAAAATCATAGCAAACAAAGAAACCAAATTTTAAAAAATCACAGAGTTTTAGAAAATTCGCGGACAGTGACCTGTGTTATCAAGAACGTATAATACTACTTTGTAGTAGAACATCCGTCTCTCCCTTTTCGCAACTCATCGTGCACCGGCTGTGAAATATTAATTCTTCTTATTATACATTCTTGGTCACATATAGAAACTAGTTTGTGCACGGAGCGACGATTATTGCCCAAAAATAAGAAATCACTGCAACATATAAAACAGTACTTCATGTCACTTGGTCCATGCGATTGGACGGTCAGATAGAAGACTCGTAACTAGCACTGGGCATTTTTCCAATCAAGATCTGAACAATTATCTTTTCATGTTTCGATCAATCAATCAATAATTTCATTACCGAGATAAAAATGGCATAAAATGTGTCCATGTGGGGTGCTGGTGAAAAAAGGCCAAAACAAAAAAGAAAGAAACCATACTAAACTAAACAAGCTTAAAAAAAACACTATGATATGTATGGCTCCTGTCCAAAGAAGAAATAAACTCGGCTCGCCGCTGATTGACATCCAAAGATGATCAGCCACATCGTACATCGAAACTTCGTCATTGCAAGCCTGTAGTTCCCAGACCTAATAGGCAGTTTGCATATACATATATACAAAACCGCACGGTTCTTAAATCAGTTGTACTAAAAATAGCTTCCAGAAGGTCTACGATTTCTAGCTTAAGCATTTCTATTATAATTTGTTTCAGCGCTTACTATTAGTCCATAACATGTTCGAGCCTTAGCGCCAAAATGCCTAAGTAAAGCGTTGGACAGAAGAAAACGTTAGGGTACCGTTATATTATATTTTCTTCGCAGTAAAGAATCGATTCTTGTATCGGGAACTGATTCCCTCTCACTCTCTTCAGAGGGGTGGGTAATTACGGTAAAACCTCAGAACGAATGATTTGGTTAATCAAAAGAACTCCATTTGATTCTACTAGTGCAGTGAAGAATCCCAAGAACACCGGCCAGACCGAAAGTAAGTAGCACTGACATACGGCGTTTTTCCGCGATGTCACAGAGGCTGTGGCTCGAGACGCGTGTTTCCGCGATCGTTTGGGTGACCCTCAAGTTGGTTTCCGCTAGCAATAAGGATTGGGTTGAGTGGCTCAGCTTTGACAAATAACTGTAGAGGTGAATTTTGTGGGACGAAATCCAGCGACAAATTCAGGTCCAGTTATTGAAATGAGCTATTTTTTTAAGAACGTAGAAACAACACTGAGGAAAAATGGTACGGGCTAAAGCCTGTGACGCAGACACATCTATTTACGAGACGAACATTCAGAAATGTGTGCAACACAAGTATGACGCGGAAAAACGCCTATATTGAGCACCCGCATCCGAATTATAATGCAATCTGCTAGATGTTAAATTTTCTAATAGCTGCGCGAAGAAAGTTTTTTCACTGAAGGTTATTCTGACACGAACTGGCAACACTAAAGTTGCAACACTGTGGATACGGACGGGTCGCACTTAAGAATAAAAGCCTCCAGTGATACGTATCTTTTGTGATGTCACAGGATATTCTGCGGCCTAGGTCTTTAGCTAGGACTTATGCTGAGGTAGAGTTAGCTAATCTGAGCCAGTTCGGATCGGCGCATTTAGGGTATATAATTTACCACCCATCAAGTGTTTGCCGAACAGGGTCACCAGTAGGTATGTCACAAGGTTCCTGAGCCCCCCCCCCCCCCCCCCCTACACGAACGGTAGGATTCGGAGAACGAATGTTCACCAATTTATCGGGTTAGGTGGTCTATGCGTCTTCCAGGTTCCCAACTCTTACCTTATTTGGAAGTGTCCGTACTCGCAAACGCCGGAAAGACCGAAGGACGAATAGACTTCAATCACTAAATTGCATTTCAGCCCTTGGCCACACCTATTCGTAGTTCTCAGTGTGAACACCAGTTTGAACGAATACTCATATATTTTCTAAAGTTTCCTCTAAACAGCTCTGCCCGACGAAAAATTTATCTTAAAATAGTAGTATAAAGTTGTACGAAAAAGTAGCATGCAGTACTAACTGATGCTACTACATGCTTCTATGTCAAGGCTACCGTGTTACTGTATTCTACTGCATGCTACTATTAGTAAGACTGGATGCTACTATAGCAAGACAGGATGCTACTGGATACTATTGCTTAAGACTGGCCCAGTCTGAGGCACAATAATAGTATTCTTTACTATTAAGTATCAATACATGCAACTTTTTCGTACAACTATCATACAACTACGCAGGCTACAAATTTTTCATCGGGTGGGTGCGAATATGCTTACAAAGTCACCACGTTTCAGCGTTTAACTGTTTGAAAATAACTGAATTTATTGCAACTGAAAGATGTCATACAAGGCATTAATTTAACTTGAACGAGGAAACATTTATAATGTACAAAAGCAGCAGAAATGTCCATATACAATTTTTTGGGGAAGGCCGACTAAATCGGATGCACACAGTCAAGCCACATAACACGCTAAATTACAACATAAATTAAAGCATCGCGGAAAGGATGATCTTCTAGTTAATATGCGGGGAAGTGAAGTACTGCTGTGGTCTTCTGTAACTCCTAAGAAATAAAGTTTAAATTAATATACGTCCTTGTTCGTGGCTCTCATCTAAAGCCAGGTTCATTCCACGCAAAAGCTAATGATCGCGACCTTTGGGTAGCTGGTTACATGGGCGGTCGCAGAATTCACAACGCTCGTGTTCTTGAAAATATATCCTGATATTTGTTTCCTACCGTCGACCTGAACAGGGTCTTTAAATAAAAAATCACCCGGCTTCAAAATATTCTTAGAGGAACTATCTTACCTATAATACTAATGCAACCTAATTCTATAATCACTCCATGTATTTCTAAACCCGGAGACCCCAATTTCGTACGGTACATTCTAACCCCTCTAACAAAACCACGCTGATTTTCTCACTTGCCGTGTTTTGAGACATTCGATGTGTATAACACTGTCGACGGTTGTCTGCGAGAAGTTTTTCCATCAGAAAAACCGGTTATGTAGCTTGTTCGCTTTCGCTACAAGGCAACGGGTCTCGGGAAAGGCTTAAAACAGCCAAAACCATGGGTTATTACAGCCTAGTTTTAAAGCATTCAAAGATTTTAAAATACTGTCAGTAGAAGAGTAAATAGTGCGAGGGGTCCTTTAATAATTAGTACTAATATCTGGCTCTACTCCCATAAGTTGTCTGGCCAAAGAGGCTGGTCAAGAATTACACCCTTGTTGCTATCAAGGGCATTTTGGGTTACGGAGAACAACAGTTTAGAGTAGAACACCGTTTATCATTGATTCGTCGAGTCTTAAAGTCATAAGAAATCTTTCTATAGCACTAGCGTAGGTTCGGTGTGGCCATAACTGGCGGTGACCCTAAAAACTCAGTTTCGTGATTTCGTCACCCAAAATTGTTTTATCCCAAAATATGAAAAAACACTTGCTAGATTTCCGGTCGACCAACGTGGAAGGGCCGTGAACACGAAGACATAAGTTGCGTTTTTGCGGATGCCATGGTAACCGTTACCACAGTAACTGGATCTGCAATTAGTCGTTTTTGCAGTTACCGTGGTAGGCTATCTGATACCACGGTCTGAAGTCGTTTTTGCAGTTACCGTAGTATCTGAATATCATATCTGGATACCAAGGTAACTGCAAAAACAACTTTTGGCCGTGGTATCAGATACCATGATATCTGCAAAAACGCAACTACAGTTAGGCCGTCGTTCTCAAGCGGTAATGATTACTCTTGTTTCCAAAGTCCGCCCGCGGCTCACAGAAACTTGCACCTTCCGATTCGACTGTGATTTTGGTCGTTTACTTCATAAATAGTCTGTCTACAACCTGCACCTAAAGGTAGACTGGCCACCCGCTAACTTAAGGATGGCTTACCGAATACCAGCGCCGATGGGGGTGTCGCTCAGGCTGGCGATTGACCCTCTCTGCCCTCGTGTACTGTAAGCGGGAGTGGCGTGATTCGGTGTAATGAGGGTGTCACCGTTCGATTCGGCATACTGCTCCCAGTAGTCGGATGGAATAGTAAGAAGCTTCTCCATGACCTAACGAGGAAAGACCGTCAGAGGAAAAAAAAAATCCGTGATTGTCCGTGATTGTCGAAAAAAAAATCCGGTTACAACCGGATTCCGCACTAATTGTATGTCCGGGTAAAAAATGATTGTCATATACAGACTCAGCCTCTCTTCTTACCCCTTAATCTGTCATCTAATCAAACTTTTGCTTTTAAAAAAATTTCCAGTTTCGGCCGGATACCTGCCTGCCGAACTAGTTGTTCGGCAAGAAAATGGTTTTCACCATCGTGTTCAGCATGCCTTCTTACCCCTAAATCGACAATTTAATCAACTTCATAAAAAACTTTTGCTTTTAACCAACATTCGGGTTTTTGCCGGATTCCAGACGAACTACCTGTCCGGCGAGAAAATGATTTTCACTATCGTGCTCAGCATACCTTCTTACACCATAATCGACTATCACATTATTTGTTTAAAAGTATTTTGTTTGTTCCTTAATTTGAGCCCCCTCCCCCACCCCTAAACGTAGGGCTACAGAGCCCATCTACGAACTTGACCTTACCCTTGACCCAAACAATCCTCACACCAAGTTTCATCAAAATTTCTCATTCCCTTCGAGAGTTATAGTGCGCACAGACGGACAGACGGACGGGCGGACAGACGGACAGCTTTTGCGATGTCATAGGTATCCCTCCACTTACGTTTTGGGATCCCAAAAAGCCGTGACATCAGTTAGGTTTGTTGACGATCTCCCTTGTTTCGGCACCAAGGAACAACAAACTAAGTTCATACCCTGTATAGTCCGTATAGCCGCTCTTCATCGACAAACGACAGCGGGCGGGAAATTTAGTTTCCCCCAGAACTGCGATCTCGAGGCACTAGGAACAAGTTCCGGCTTTTTTCTTTTGATAAAGCCGAATCTATGTCGGAAAATGCATAAGCATGTGGAGAACAAAGTAGGTTACTACCGAAACAACCAGATAGACCTTCATTTCTGAATCAGAACGAAACTTTTATGCTATAGGCTCAATTGCTGTACAGGATAAACCTGTTGGAAACTTGGAATCAATTTGGTTACAAGACATATGCTGTAAAGGCTGATATTCAGAATCAACCGGAAAACGTAACTCAAACGCATTCAAGAGCAGCATTCGGGGGGGGGGGGGGGATCTGATTCCATCTCCGTGCTGCGTAGGTTACATTCAGATGGAGATGAGTGTGGAACATTACTTACATTCTGAAGTCGTCTGGTTTGCGACAACATCTGAGATGGATCTGGGTCTGGGCTGGAATAGCCAATCACAGTCTGACTGAAAACTTTAGCCAAATTGTCTAGTGGCATGTTGCAGGCGGGAGATTCGGCAACTCTGAAAGTAGTATGAAATCCAGAACTATGGACCAGTCCGAAGAAAGCCCGTTAGAAATGCACAGAAACGGATTCGTGTATTGTTTTAGAGTTTCCGAGATGTAGGCTATATCTAAAGATTTACATCCATAAATATATCTATAAGTATATAAATATATCTACTGATTTATGCCTGTGTCCAAGTAGTGTAATGCAAAGCAGTGTTCGTTGGTTGAAATCTTAATTAAATGACGAATATATTCCCTGCAATGTTTTAGCTTTTTATTGTATTATCTGACTGGTCATTTCCTGACCACTGCCTTATAGTGTTATTTGCAATGTACAAGACAAAAACGACAAGTCTGGTAGTCTGAAAGTTGGTTTTGCAATAAAGTATCCATGTCTTGTACAGAAGGGATTTTCCCGTAGCACATACTGCACATACCACTCTGACACATTTTTTGTATGCCACGGTCGAACATATAAAGCTGCGTTCGATTTGAGTCCTTTTTGTCTCGGTCTTGTCTTCTTGTTACTGCCTTGTCCCGGTTTTAAGTCGTTTTATGTAGCCTTGTCACGTGAATGACTCAACGGATATAACGCAGTCGAGAAATCAACCCCAGACAGGACCGAAACCTGCTCCGAGATCATGTCATCATTCGCCGCGTTCTGTCTGACAGGGCACTGACAATTGTCAGCTGACACGACAAATAAAACGGCATTAAGCGGAGAAGGCATTTAAATAAAACGGCATTTGACTGACAGGCCCGAGACGAGGGTAAATCGAACGCGGCTTTAATCAGCAAAATTCGCTTTGGTTCATTACAGACTGGACTCGGCATTACTGGTATGCTGTACCGGGCCACACACCAATCGCTAATACACCTTTTTTTAGTCCCAAGTGTGAGTGCTGACTTCGAGAGGAATAAAACACACGTGTTTTGTGACCTTATGCAAATTTTCGGAACATTCTGCGACCCACTTACTTATCGCAAACTCTCCGGGGGAATGAGCGTCCCCGACTTTCACAATTGTACCCTCATTATTGTCAATAAACACAACTGGAAGCTCAGGACGGCAGTGGCGGAGCACAGTATTTTTCATATTTTTCCAACCAGTAATACACAACATGCTGACCCTTTTGCTACTTGTCATTAGCAAGAGCGATGAGAATCCTCGAGATCAACTTTAAAACCCTGCTAATAACAAAGCTCTTTGAGACGTGGGGTCTAGCCAACACTCACGAAAAAAAGGCTCGTTGCCCGTCAGCGTTTTTATGTTTCTTTTATACGTTCGGAGCTAGAAACAGAAAAGTGCCCTACTGATTATGTCACGATCCCCCAAAATTCCTTACAATGAGCTCCTTCAGAAATTGTAACTCGAGTCCCGTAGTTGAACTGTGCATGGCTTCTGGTAAGAAAATGCCTGAGCACCCTATCCGTAAGTATATTCTTCCGCCACCATTCGATACTGCTCGCGAACGACCTGCAAGAGCGGCCTCAGCCGTGATCCCAAAACTCCAACACGTAAAATGTGACCATGTACGGTTTGAAAAGACGTTTTGTACCGTCTTTCGTTAAAATTTTCTTATTTAGTGTTTACTTTTCTATATGACACTGACACATTTATATTGACAGATTTATATATAAGTGTTTACATGTATATATGACGATTTCGACAAATTTGGATTTCACCATGATAGTTCGAAAAAAACAAAAGCGATATCTATCTATCTATATCTCACCTGTGCAAATGAAGGATCAGAAAAGAGAGGGTGTCCCGATTTGGCCTCGGCAGGTGAGCGACGCAGCTATACAGCGAGGTTTGCATATCAAGCTCATCTAGGGTTTCTGCGGCGTTCACGAATCTCTGCCAGAGCGTGAAAGTGATCAAAGGCTCCTTAAGGTCACGAAGGAAGGTCTTGATAGTTGAACAAAGAACGTGGACATCATAGCTGGACACGTTAGGGATTCCCCTACCCTTGAGGAATTTTTCCTGCAAGAGAAACACTCGATGAACCAAACAGTTAAAGCACACCTCGCACTATTTACTATTATGTTCCTCTAAGATTCTGTCAAACCGGTCTAAGTATAACCGAAAGGCTTTAGTTTCTTTGTATTCAGTTTTTTTTTGCGATCACTCTGTACTTTATCTTTCTGGCACTTTTATTCTATTGAAAAAGAGTGACATACGTAAACCACGTGCATGTTCCTATAAATACTGTAAATACCTGCTTTATTTGCCTATATCGTATCGAAACCGGAGAATTATCCGGTTTATAACGGCAAAATTTCATAAGCTTCATAATAATTTATCTAGACAAGCATATAAAGGGCTTACTCCATATCATGGGCTCATCCGTTGTTCTGTTGATTCTTGTGTTTATTTTGCTGTACTCAGTGTTTCTTTCATTTGTTTATTTGTTTCTTTCTCTTCTTTACTCCACTATCTTCACATTGTTTTTGTGCAGTGGGTTACAAAACAAATTATTATTATTATTATTAATATCCAAAACTAGCTAAATATTGTAGAACAAGGCTCTGGTTTTAAAGGACACCTGAATGAATAGTACCAAGTATCATCCCTATCTGTATGACTTCCGTTAACACTGCCTGTAGAAAACCCAATCCAAATACGAAATAGTGTTTCCGAGCTATGATTTTTGCTTCATTTTGCATCTGTCCTTATTTCAGTAGCAATTTTAGAAATGAACAAATGTCTCCAATCAACCCTTCTTCTGGAATATTTTTAACCAGTTAAGCCCAAACGTGTATCTAGAAGAAATTCCAACACGATCCTGCCAGCGCTGTACAAGATTTGAATGAATTGCGCCTTTTGTCTTGGAGTCTGCATGTGCAAACCTCCAGAAACGAACATCCCTATTTTGAAAACGTCCCGCTCAGGAGAAGAATGCTCTCCGTGGCCATGTCTGTAAATGCATTCTCCATGGTGTGTTCAAGTATGGTTTCGTGGTCTTCATTTGAAGATTATACCAGATGCTGTACTATCTAGCTCAAAGATTCAAGTCGTCCAGCATTTCAAATACTTGGGTTTCACGTTTTCATCTTCGATGACTGCTGAAGCGCATGTTTCTTCGCTTATGAGGTCTCTATCTATTAGAGCAAATATACTGATAAGGAGGTTTGGTAGCTGCGAGGCTCCGGAAAAGAGTTTTCTTTTCAGGGCTTACTGCACACCCCTTTACTGCCTTCCTCTTGCTTGTAATGTCAGTGTGAAATGTGATAATTCTTTCCGGGTTATGTACAATAATTCGTTCCGGTGGCTTCACGGTCTTCCTTGGAATTGTAGTGCATCGGGAATGTTTGTTGGTGAAGGGCTTCCATCTTTTGGTGAACTTCGGAGGCGGTCAATTCTTTCCCTTCAAACCAGGATCCTCCGATCCCCTAGCCCACTTCTTAGGATCCTTTGTGGGCCTCAGATGCGGCTTTCTCTGCCTGTATGGCTTGCGTGGACACGTGAGTTGTACGCGGGGCTTTTGACTGGAGTCACGTAAGTGACCTGGTACTTACATTTGTTTGTTTGTTGAGTGTGTTTTGTTATATTGTGGCCCATGTTGGCCTTATTTGAAATAAATTAAAAAAATGAATTAATTAAAAATTGTTCAGGTGTCCTTTAACAAATTATACACGACTTTGGCTGTTATAAACCTTTTTCCAGGCCCATTGACTTCTAACAAGAACACAGCAAAATTCAGATAACCGGTTTTATGCGTCAATAGCATGACAACCGGACACTCGTCGTGAACATGATACGCATGTGGAAATTAATGAGGTCTCGTTAGCGGGTTAGGATGTAACATGAAATTCGTATCTCCGGGCTTAAGAGTTAATAGATGCAATTACGGAAGTAGGTTGCGCCGGCATTGTAGGTAAGATGGTTCCTTTTAAAGAACAAATTCGAATACTGGAAATGTATTATTAATCATTTTCTGCAATTCGTTCCAGATTCGCAGGAGTGTTCCCTTTTTATTCCTGCATGACGAGACTTTCCATGTTCTAACGGGCAAGCGCCCACGAGCCCCTTACTGCAACAAAACGGTCGAACATGGAAAAGAAATAATAGTCAAACAAACCATCATTTACTAACATATTGTAGAGCACAGTGTCTTTGATGTCGTAAGCTCGGATGTTCCGTGGAAGTTCCAAAATCATGCGACATAGCGTGGTAGTGTTTGGTTTTGTGTTGTTGCTTATTTGTAACTTCTCATCTTCTCAATCAAGCAATTTTTCATACCTAGGCACCACCTTTAGACTCTTCTGTGCTATTTTTTTTTAACTCGATACAGGCCAGAAAAGGAACAGCTTCGTAGTATAGAAGGGGTACCACTCGAAATTTCCGAGCGCAGTTTCAGGACTACTTCCGTTAACACTGGTCTCAGGTTCCGCAAAATAAGTCTTACCAGCAGTCTGTTCTAAATTTTTAAACATAAAAAAAGACAGTAACCTTTAGCTCTCGAACTTGGGTCTCCGCGCCATTCACTCTGTAGATTCCCTGTTCGTTAAGACCTCGCTTTTCTACTTCGTTGATGCAGTGGACAATTAGTGCAGGAATCATCGGCGAGGTGTCAGGGGCGTAGTCAGCCAGAATACCCTGAGATCGAATAGGTTTGTAAGGAAGAGTTTTAACTACAGTGTAAGAAGTTCCTCCGAGTAAGGATTAAAGTTAACTGCAGTACTTGCTACTGGGATCAATCTTATCTCTACTGAGATGAGATCAATCCGAATTAAGAGTTAAGATTATCTTTTGAGAGACAAGACTAATCCCAGTAGCAAATACTGCAAGATTTTTTTACAGTGTAGTTACTCGGCAAGATCTATGTCGGCAAGAAAAGGAATTACTACATGCTACGCATAATCGTACGATAACACTGAACACTGCCCTAGCAAGGGACTTCTGCTCGACATAAACACCTCTTTTTTTCAGCCAAGCTACCTGCTTTCATTCTTCTTTACAGCATTCGGCGACGTTAATCAACAACAACAACATTCTTCGAGTATAATCCGTTGGCATACAACATTTCTAGACACGTATAGCCAATTCCCAGTCTCAAATAACCTTTCAAGCACAAGGTCATAAGAGTTTTTTTTTTCAATTTTTATATCAAGGTGTTCAAGTACTTGAAAACGTGAGAGAATTCAAGAAATCGCTACCCCGCACTTCATTTTATCATACGAAGAAATATTTGTTGGCTTGACACGGAGAAATGGGAAAACAATTTCTTGACGTCCAATCGGAGCACGACCGTTTACCCACATATGCAATCACGAGTCAGGAGATTGGTTTTCTAGCAGTAGTTTTGTGAATTATGTGAATAGTCAAACCTACCGAAAAATCTTTTTTGCATGGTGTGGTGGCTGTGGGAATGCAGGGCAGCGGTAGTTTGACTTTGCATTCGGGATGTACACTCGCCTTGCAATCACTACATTTGTACAAGTTCTTTCCAAATCCAATCCTGAAAAAAAGTCAACTCAACCGAATGTCACGAAAGACTGTGGAAAAGGATTTTCCCCTACGAACAGTCTGCTTGAATTTAAACGATCGGTGTAATAGGCCACCGCCATTTTCGGGTGCTGGAACCATGATTAAACTTCACTATCTTTGGAATTCTTAGAAGCTCACAGTATGCTACTCACAACAACAAAAAACAGAGATAATGTGCACCGCCAAAAAGGCTCGAGCCTGCCCCAAGAGCTTTAAATCTGTAAGTGTTTACAAAAGTAACTGCCGGCGTCGCAGCATTTTACGCCTCTTGTGTGAAAGAAGGTACACGAATTTACATTAATGTTATTCGACAAGGTTTTAAACACCAGCCTTCCCATGAATATATTCTTTTACTAGAGGACAGAAGGTCGATACATATATATATATATACTATTTTGTAGTTATACTGACAAATGTACACATCGCCCGTCTCCTCTAAGGCGTTTTTCCGAGCTCCCACAAACAGTTTGTGGGTCGATTCTGGCTCAAAAAGAGTGTTTCCAAGATCTTCTTCGCGGCCCACAAGTGTGTTTCCACGACCGACAAGATCTGTGTGGCTCGCTTTGTGGCTCGAATTCGACAAGTAACTGCCGAGGTGATTGTCGATTCTGTGGCTCGATTCTGGCGGGAAGTTCAAATTTTTACAATTACAATTCGGTTTATTTATCCATAGATATCTGCTGGTGCTGGACATTTCATTACAAATAAAAAGATCAACCAAGGGATATATTTACAATGGTAACCTATGATTTATATATACAATTCATGGTTTAAAATACAATTCATCAGTATACGAACGCGAATTATTTAGCAGCAAAACAATGTCAAAACAATAAATTTAACTACTTTCACAAGCTTTTAGACGCAAAACTGAGGATCCTTTTTGCACAAGATGGTAAGGACGAAAGCCTGAAAATCTATTTATTGAGGTTTTATCTCAATTTTATTTTTGTTTTCAGACAACTGAAATTACCGCCCAAAAATTAGACAAAACGGCGTTTCCGCGTTTCCGGCGTTTTCAGACGATCATGTTTACGCGAAAAACACTCGGAAGTGTGTGGCACACAATTTTGTCGCGGAAAAACGCCTCTAGGATCACAATCTAGTATCCTTGATAAACTGTACGGACACAAAGTGGTTAGAATGGCTACAGAGATAAACTCGAGAGTCAATAGATAGAAGCTACTTACTTTTTGCCACACTGTGTGCACGTTTCCGTCTTGAAAGTCGTCTTGCTGGTGAAGGAATGCAGCCTGTTGTTGAGTCTTCCTGCAGAACTCATAGTCCTCAGATAGCTCGGGGTGGTCGCTGGGAAAGAAACTTAACTTAAAACAAGTTAAAAACGTGATATCCCTTTATCTGAATCTATTTCAAGCCAACCGGGGCTGCTACGTTACAAACACAACTCAGTATAAAGACCAACAGAAAGGAAAAATATGGGGAGGGAACCCCAAGAGAAATCAGCTAAGAAAACGCTGTTTGTGCGTAGAAAACATGACATTCTGTAAAACTCAATCAGGTCGCCGCAAAACAAGGACGTGTCTTCGTAAAGTAAGAAGTTACGGAGACTGCAGAGCCTCATAAATCAGCCCATCGTGGCGACAAGCTAAAAGCTTAACGCCAAATATAATAATAAATAAATAAATTACTTTTTCAAGGCGTCAATATCAAAGTTAGAACGTGATACGATAACAAAAAGGCAAGACATGACTCTACTTACATATCGGAGTGGCAGTTGAGCTAGCTCTTCGATGGGGCTGCGGTGTGTAAGTGCGTGTGAGGGTCAAATGTGACGAGTCGGAATCGGACATATCCTCTAAAAGACAGAAAAATATGTGTAACTAGTCGGAAGGCTTCGAAGGACGACAAAAAATAATAGCCTACGTACGGCACAAAAAAAGGGGCTGAAGTACGCCCATTATCGGAGACCCTAGGTGCAAAAAACTATATAACGCAGAAAATACTCGATGATGGAAAACAAATTTCTCGCTCGGTCGCCAAGTCAGCTTCGGTGAGTTTAAAGGCACAGAAAACTTGACTACGCAACTTTCGGCCATCAAACCGACCTGGAGGGCTTAGATAAAAATACAGGGACTTATTGTCGACAGGACCCCCCTTCTTTGTTATCTCGAACCCCCTCCTTAGTGCTCCCAAAGCTAGCTGGCAGGCCCTTGCCCTTTATGCACTGTAGTAATGCACTTATACACTGCAAAAGTTCGCCTTTGGCCGTGTTGACTAAGAGATCGGGACAGTAGTCAAGAGGTCGTGCGTTCGATTACTACTTCCGGCACACAAACCTTTTGCTTTTTTTTCTACTAACTAAAAATTCGAATTCTCGGAAACTGCAATGGTCGTAACGATAATTTTTCACTCTCAATATCGACTCAGGGTACATTCTTGATATGTCAGCTAGCTCCCCGAGTCAAGTTTGAGTCAAGTTTTCTGTTCCTTTAAAACGCAATTGTCAAGTTGATTGCGAAATTGGCTATTGCAGGCAACATTTAAGGAGGGTTTTCGCGAGATCTCGGAACAATTTCCGACGAGCGAAGCGCAACGCGAAAGCTGTGGGAAAGCGGTTCCTGGAATAACTTTCCACTTTCACGCTGGAATGATCGCGAAAACGCATGGAAAGCTGGTATCGCCGGGAAAATGCTGAATTACAAACTTTTCCCAATAAATATGGTTCGCTTAACGGTTCTTTGATTCTCATGTCTTCCATCGAAGTCACCTTAATAACGCTTGCCTTTTTTATTTTATTAGTGATACTTGCACCGTTTTATCTCCATACCTTTGAAATTCCCACCGAAACATTAACTTTCCGCGGAGCTTTCAACTAACCTCGTGGAATCACTTTCCGCGAAAGTTGCTTCGGTTTCCAAAGCGCAAAAACCCGGTTGGAAAGTTCGGCAACTTTTCGAAGTAGTGCGAAAACCATTAGAAAGTGATTCCGACTTTGCTTCCAGCTCGCGAAACCCCTCCTTTAGCGGGGGAAGGAGCATCTTACCTATCAAGGGCGCTGACGGTTTCAGCGCTTCGCGCGGCTCGCTGCGACTTCTGCGGCGATTGTTTGCATTCTTGATCGCCTCAAGCTTTGCCGTAGCTGTTATGGGACCCTCCTTCGGAACTGACACAGTTGTCACACTAACAATGTGACTGGCGTCCTCATCGTCCAAGATCCTCTCCTCGGACTAATGACAAAAAAAAAGAATCATATTAGCCACACGCGTCACGCCACTAAGCGACCTTATACAACGTTGTTTTCGTCGGCCTTCGATGTTTTACGGAATATGAAGTTGCTACAATAATTAGCTGTTTCTATTTCAGTCGCATCACAACCCAAAAAACCTACCCCTCCTGGGAAGTGATCCCAGCTGAGGTGTGACGTTGACAGAACCATCCACAACAGGAAAAAAAAACAAAAAAAAAACGAAATCGCTACCTATCTGCACCGAAGCCATAACCCACTAGAAGAAGAAGCTACTTCGTCTTGGACTAAGAACTTAAAGAAAGAGGAGACGTTCAAATTCTCCCAGTGACCTTATGTCAGAAACAACACTTTTTCCTAAGTTGCACTCTATTTTATTTGATTAAGTTTGGAGAAGTTATGAGCTAACAACCTTTACGCTGTAAAAACGAAGCAGGTGCTCGTGATTATTCAAAAACGAAGGTACGTCCCCCTTGCTGTTGCACTTTCCTCGCACTGACGGAAGAGCTACCCACTTTTGTTCTCATGTAGCAAGATAGTTTAAAGATGGATCTTGAAATCACAGGAAGGGTAAAGTTTCACACGTGACAGTGTAGGGATAAGAATGCTATCGTTCAACCTTTCCACTTACCTTACGCGTTGAACTCCTACCGGAGCGCTTTCTCTTGGTATCAGGCTTTTCGTGGTCATTCTCTGTCCGTCTCTTCCACTGACGACCGTTACGAAGGCGGGATGTGTCAGCATCCAGATCCTCGTCTGTTTGATCTAAGCTCAAATCATCCAGAATGGACCCTGAAAATGGAATAGAATAGTCTCAATTTGGTAGGCAGTAGCCTACACAAGAAAGAAAGTAAAAATAATCAAGAGGTTGGATGTAAGGAAAACCCACTACAACCGTGACAACCAAATGACAACCGAGGTTTGAGAATGGACATCCATCCCCCGCAACTTGAAACAAACCAAGAACCTATGTTGAAATTTATTTCAGGAGCCTCTCACCATGACTAGTTCATTTACAAAGAAATGTCAATCTGGGGGGTAGGGGGGCTAATAGAAGAAAGTCAACGACTTGCATGAGTTTTAATAATCGACAAAATCTACTGCAAAATTAAGTGTTAGTATTCACATACATATATAGTACCTATCTTGATTTAGTACTTGCATACACATTTACGCTTTAAAGATGCTTTATGCTGTTCTGAATTAATAGTCTTGATCTTAATCTTAGAGATCAATCCTCACACTATTTTCGATAGGGTTGACAGTGACTACCAGGTGGGATCAAACAAAACTACAGCATGTTTCGTTTTTGCACCTGTAATTCTAATCATCTGGATGAATCAGAAAACTGTGATTTGCCCTGCCTCTGACTGCAACAAACACGTAAGAAAATGTTTCCAGTACAGGCGAGCGAGAACAGCCACGTTGGGTCATAGGAAGAGACGGGCACGTCTTTCTACAGTATCAACAAGATATATATCTATTAGACGAAGTACAGATAAGATCCACAAAAGCCACTGGAGGGCCAGTCCAAATCTCACATATCTCCAGCGGCTATGCAGAGTGAATCTACCAACCCTGACGTTTGAATGAAAGAGCCAAATGAAAACGCTGAATGAAAACTGCCAAAAAGTTTTCAAAAGTTCTCAGCTCAAATTACCTTCCTTTTCTATTCACAAGTGAGTAGCAGCCACTCTCGAAAGCTACAGTTTTTCTGAAGAAAGGTTAGGGGACGTTTTCGCGTCGATGGATCTGGTCCCGTCGAGCACGACGGACATTTTCGCGTGGATGCCGTCGATCTTTTTGTCATTTTCGCGTGTACGGATGAACAGGTGAACGCCATCCAGCTCGATGGACGCCTCCCGTTCAAAACCGCTCCGATGGCAGCGTTGAGTTGAACGTGGATTAAAAAAGGTGTGCACAGGCTGAAGACAGAAAAAATGTAGACCTTCCCATTCATATGCTCCCATCCAGCTGAATGGGCATTTTCGCGTGGACGGAACGCGTGGACGGAACGCATCTGCCTCAGCCGTCCAACGCCCGATCGATTTTCTCATTTTCGCGTGAATGGGGTCACCCGTTCAACTCTACAGCCATCGATGCGAAAATGTCCCATTAGACAGTTTCTCTCCAAATGAGTTATTTCCTGGCGGAATGCTTTGTCAGAACACATTGTCATCCAAACACAGAAATCACTGAAGGGCGGGAGCTGGAAATTTTGGCCCTGGAGTGATGAGTGATGATTGCTTGCAAGTGCACTTTCAGGTACTACAATAAATAGCCTAATTCGAATAAATAATATATGTATGGGCTTGGTGTTAGACGAGACTACTGAGGTGTATTCGTCAGAAGAGGTCCTTGGTGACCGGTTCATCAGATTCTGTGCTGAGATCCTGATAGACATGAATCCCAAGATCACTAGGATACACACCAGAGAAATAGCTAATCTGAACTAACAAACCTGTTGAGTTGAGTTCATTGATAACATCTAGACGATCATGCTTAGATGGCGATCCTCTTGAACGTCTTTCTCGATCCACTTGGAGAAAGGATAGTTTTTCTCTTGTTTCAGGATCAAAATGATTCTTGTCGCTAAGTAAGATCTCTGCCAGTACTTTCAGCTTTTGTTCCTATAAGAAATGTAGAGGGATTCAAGAGCATGTTCGACCCTTCTATCAACAGGAACTATTAGTTACTATTTCTAAGTTACTATTTCCGTTAGTTACTATTTCCTATTTTTTCTATTAGTTACTATTTCCGTTCCAACCGCATGGAAAGTTACTACGCTGACCGTTTCAGCCTTCTCGAAATACTAACTAATAGTAAACTATTTGCTTACCACGCTTGAGGGGTAGTTAGCGTGGTAACTACGATTTCTGTGACATGACTGGTCCGATCAGCCCGCAGCACGATATCTTGCCGAAAATATAGAATGTGTTCCTGCCTTGACGCCAATTAGCTAGGATCCGTGACGTCATGCGTAGTAACTACGGCAAGTAAGGTGGATCACACTCTAAATGAATCGGTACATATAGGCCTAAGCTTAGAAGACCTTTCCCTCCCACATAAACTTTGATTTCATTTTGTGAACAACAAACCATAACATTATATATCATCTAAGTCCTCTTTTCTTCTTACCACAGGTTTCAACTGGGCTTGTAAAGCATGCACCAATACTTATTAAGCGTTTAAACTACCTTAAATTAGATTATGCCTATCTCCAATCCAGAAAGTAAAATCGCTTGCTCAATTGTGAGACTCACCTGTTTTTCAGAAGAAATTGGTCACCTTTTTACCAGGATCTGCTAGAATTTTCTGTCTTTTCACAAAAGTGACCACCGGGACAAACAGTCACGTACTCTCTGATGAAGTCAAAGTCACCAGTGGCAGTGTCCTGGGCCCTACCCTGTTCAACATCTACATAAATGAGCTAGCCCTGATCACCAGCAACAAAACCACTCTGTATGTGGATGATTCGAAACTCATAGGTCCTGCCAACACCTCTTCTGCCCTCCTGTCCCTCCAAACTGATCTCGACTACATGTGCTCCTTGGTCCCCCCCCCCCCAGTCGTGACGCCCCTGATCACAAGGAGTGATTCAACAGGATCAAAAGTCCTTATTTCACTCCAAGCTGTGATTTAAGGTAATTTAAGGTAATGTCTACCAAATCAAAACACAACTTACAGCAAGATCTCGTTCTTGTTCGAATTTCTTCTTTTTGTATATTTCTCTATCAAGCAGCTGTCGAGCTTGCTCATTTTTTAACCTCAGTGTTTCCAGCTTACTTTGAGCTTCAGCCAGTTCTCTTAGGAGCCTTCGATTCTCATTGTCACTTCTGGCGTTTTTTCTTAACAAAGCCTGATAGCTCTCAACAAACTTGAGGTACTCTGAAAAGTAAAACAGTAATGTAGAGCCAAGTAAATGATTCTGAAATCTCACACCAGGCTGCATAGGCTCTGAAACAGGAGTTGCTAGTGTGTTGCTAAGCACATTTCTAGTGCTTAGCAACACACAACACATGCTAGCATTAACTGCAAAGGGTTCCTGTCAAAAGCTAAGAAATAAACTTGTCACCTGGAGAGCAGCTATTCTTTAGACTGAATGGATTTGACTGAGCAGCTGTTCTAAGTAGGCTACCATATTACAGCCTGTTAGTATAATTATAAACACTATACCCTATTCCTATGAGATATGAGAATTGATCAGAAGCTTATTCTTCCTTTGAAAACAGTGCAAGTTTGCCTGTCTTTCATGAAACAATTATAAAACATTAATTATATGATAAAGGTACGGGTTTTGGGACGCTTCTCTTACTTTTAAAAACACCTTCTACTTTGTTCTCCTTGCCTCTAAAATGTTCCAAGTGGATATATTAACTTGAGGGAACCCTCTTGCTTATTCTGCCTTGTACATTATCCTTGGAGGCTACCATATCACAGCCTGTATTTTTAGTATAATTTTAAACACTACACCCTATTCTTGTGAGATATGAGAATTGAACAGAAGCTTATTCTTCCTTTGAAAACAGTGCAAGTTTGCCTGTCTTTCATGAAACAATTATAAAACATTTATTTTCTGATAAAGGTATGGGTTTTGGGACGCTTCTCTTACTTTTAAAAACACCTTCTATTTTGTTCTCCTTGCCTCTAAAACATTCCAAGTGGATATATTAACTTGATGGACCCCTCTTGCTTATTCTGCCTTATACATTATCCTTGGCTCCATGGGATTATGTGCTCTGAAATCCCCGCCTTTCTCCACTGTTTTCCTTTGTACCTACAACTTTTTAGAGCTTTTTTGGCCTAGCCGAGTTTTCACCATCACACACAACAAACTTCAATGAAAGCTTCAAGGTTTGCTAACAACTCTTTCACACATCACAACATGGGAAACTTCACAATATTGTTTTTCATTTTGCAAGACATGGTAGACCATCAGGTCCACCTTCAGTTTTGGATTTCTTTTATTTTGCTTGCTTTTCCCACTTTTTAACCACAGCGCATTTGGCTTTCAAATATTTTGCTTCCAGCTGCCGCATTGGATAGAGTTAACAAGCCATAAAAAGAACATCGTCAATTTACGGTGGCAAGTTATGGTATTTTTGAAAACCGATATTTGTGAGCTATTTCATCAAAAAAAGATCATTTTTAGTAAGAGTTGTGCTTAAAGAGCTGAACTTCAACCAACAGCCAAGTAGTTCAGCTTTAGACTATATTAAAATAAAGAATAATATCATATTTCACTGATTTTATTGAAATTACATTTTTTATCTTTTTTTTCTTGATAGGCTACTCTGGATCATTATGAAAGTAATGCTTACAATTCTTGGACTAATTTAACTGGTGGGAAGATGGTCCAGAAACAACTGAGCAAGTGCTCCAAAAGATGGCAATTCACAACACTCGTTCAGAAAGGCTGAACCAGTCTCAGAGAAAACTAAGACAAGGTTATCTAACCTGTATCAAACATTCTCAGGCTGTCCTGTGAATCCCAGAATCCAGAAACCTTGGTTGAGATATCCTGCAAGTTTCAAGTTGGGGTTTTAAAAAGTTAAAGGCTTGCTACAGCAGTGCTTAGGTTGCTAACAATAAGATGGCTCCTTGAGGCTCATTTGAAAGGGAAGAAGAAAACTAAAGACAAAGTCCAAACCACAACAAAGCTTTCATCAATAAAAATGGCTTGACAAAGGAAAAATAAAGAAACAAACTTGACAATAAAAATGCCTCCTTCAGGCTCATTCAAAAGGAAACAATAAAAACAAACCACAACAAACCTTTGATCGGGATCAGTCACCTACTTTTTTTTTCTACTAACCCTGGTTGCAGATAGTTCAAGAAGAATGTGCTGAGGTTGCAACTAGACTTCTACAGCTAGGACCAGGCTAGGACAAACACAACTAGACTTTCTGCAGCTAGCCTAGCCCTAATTAAAAAAACAACAACAGATCTACAGTCAAGGTATGCTCAGGCTATTTGAATGTTTGTTGACTTTGGACTTGCCAATTTTCATCCACTTGAAAATGCCTGAATAGGATATTTTGGATCTTGTCTACCATTTAGCCCAAAACTGCACTGTTCACAAGTAAGTAACTGTTCAAATAAACATACCTCTGGCTCTACCAGTCATCTTTTGAATGTATCCCCTAGCCTACACAATTTAAAATGCGCTAGTCTAGACAAAAAACCTATACCTTTTTCTGAACCATCATACAAAATATCACAGCCTCTTCCAATGTCGTCAAACTCTGCTAATAAAGAAAGTTTTGATAAAGCCATTCTGGTTCCGAGTACTCAACATACAACGGAAAAGCATGGAATTTCAAATTTGAACTGCTCGAGTCAAGAACATAAGAGCAGCGGGCCAAAAAATGAAATATACTAAATGTGTACAGATGCAAAAATTTGGAAAACAAAATAAAGCGTATTCTCGCGGTTCCCCGAGGACTCCCCGGGGAATCGAAGGGAACGGGAACACTTTGACGAAAGTTCCTGCCTAGCTTCTGCCAAATTTCCAGTTTCGGCCGGATTCCGGACGAACTACTTGTCTTTCACAAAATTGAAGTTTTATTTATTATTATATCTCTTTACCCCTATAGGCGTATTCTCGCCGTCCCGAGGACTCCACTTGGGGAGTCCCCGCGTTTTTGTTTGTCCCGGGGACTCACTCCCCGTAATCCCCACGGACGGGGAATGCTCCGATTATCATCACCATCATCAAAAAGGACTCCCTTTCAGATTCGGAGGGGAATCAATTTTTGCTGGTGTTGGTGCAATGTAAAATTAATTAAAAACGATCAGAATAAACAAAACCAAAAATAAAGTGGATCCAGACTAATTTCGTCAACTGCATATTTTTTTTCGAGCAAAACCCATTTTGGAAGCATTCTCCGTGTTCTCGCTGTTTATGTGGAGCGTGGAGCGACTCCCTCTATTCTCGCCGTTCCCTTCGATTCCCCGAGGAGTCCTCGGGGAACGGCGGGAATACGTCTTATATCGCACCTCTAATCAACTTCAGATAAAACTTCAACTTTTAACAAATTTTCCGATTTCAGTCGGATTCGTGGCGAACTGTGTGTCCGGGTAGAAAAGGATTGTCATTCACGAATTCAGCATGTCTTCTTACCCGTAAATCGAACGCCTAATGAAATTCATATAGAACTTTTACTATTAATAAATTTTCCGGACAGACGGACAACATTTGCGAATTCATAGGTATCCCTCCACTTACGTTTTGGGATCCCAAAAATTAGTAAGTACAAAGAGTTAACACTAAATGGCAGTAGACATAGCTGCTAGGCGTTACTTTTGCGAAGCCCACGTGGACACAATAGGCGTATTCTCGCCGTTCCCCTAGGACCCCACTTGAGGAGTCCCCGCGTTTTCATTTGTCCCGGGGACTCATCAAAAAGGACTCGCTTTCAGATGCGGAGGGGGATCAGTTTTTGCTGGTGTTGGTGCAATGTAAAATTAATTAAAAACAATCAGAATAAACAAAACCAAAAATAAAGTGGATCCAGACTGATTTCGTTAACTGCATATTTTTGTTTTCGAGCAAAACACATTTCGGAAGCATTCCCCGTGTTCTCGCTGTTAATGCACGCGGAGTCCGGGTGGAGTGACTCCCTCTACTCTCGCCATTCCCTTCGATTCCCCAAGGAGTCCTCGAGGAACGGCAAGAATACGCTTTATATGACAGGGAACAGCTCCAGAACAACTTGTAACTACTGTACTCAAGACAAAACTATACTGAGCACAACAGGCAAAATTTTCAAATTCTCTTTTTTCCTGCACAATTCGATGATTCCAATCCAAACTCTAACTTTTACTGCGGATCAAACACCAAGATTTCATGGATTTCCAGATACATGACCACCGGAGACAGCAAACCCCTGCAGAAGCTTTTAGCTACTGAAGGTTACTCAAAACCATGAGTGTGTTATAGTTGTACCGATAGTTACACCGTTCCAACCTTCTCGAAATGGTAATTAACAATAGCTCTTAGCTGACCACGCTCGGGTATGACGGGGAAAATAATTGGTTCTAAAAATAGTAATTGGTTTAAAAAGAAATAATTAGGCTCAAAAGGAAATAATAAGGTTTAAAAAAAAATAGTTTTCTTTTCATAAAATATTGATTTTTTTCCGATAGAAACATGTTGATACAAAACCCGACTGTGAGATTCAATGCTAGGCAACTACCTTTATGTCGTTCTTGCAAGCTCTGGAGATACGACTGATATTCTGAGAAGCTGAAAATGTACGGCTGAGAAAAAGATTCTCTGAGGCATGGGGGTGGAGGGGGGGGGGGTTGAGTAACTGGATTTTGTCGAAAGTGGACCAAAGCTCGGGATAATTATAATTATAGATATATATAATTTTTGCTCTATTTAAGCAAATAGTAATGAACTGATATTCGGGATTCGGTGTGATTATCGAACCCCACGACGATACTGAATAAGCTATGGACTACTAACTACTGCATATACGGTATACAGACGGAATACCGCTTATTCTACCGAATAATTATAAACTAATATTCAATCTTGTCAAATCCTGGTGACGATAAAAAAACTGTATCGAAAAGGCATATTTCCTTCTTTGCGTTCTTCTCTTTTTCCTTTAACACGATAATTACCGAATCGTGGCAATTATACCGAATAAATTACCGAATCCCAATTTTAATATCAAGTAATCCTGGACCAATAGTCTTTTCGTCTTTTCATAAATTCGTGCAATTTTAGCGAAAATTAACTGAAGTTTGGAATACGTGACAACTACCGAATCCTCGCAATTATTGCGATGAAACTGCTGAACCCAGATCATTTTTCCGAATTAAGTTTGGACAAGATAGCCTATTCGGGATTCTGTAAAAACTAACGAATCGAAGGTCATTATACCAAATGTTTGTGGGATCGAAAAGTTACCCATTACTTTTGGTCAAATTCAAAAAGTTCGAGGGGTGCTGCCCATCCCCTTGCGACCTCGGGAACGGCGAGAATACGCCTTAATGTCGTAGTTCCCTGTTGTCCATGTGCGTATTATCGCCATTCCCCGAGGACTCCACTTAAGGAGTCCTGGGGACTCACTCCCCGTATTCCCGCGATTCCCCACGGACGGAGAATCCTCCGATTATCATCACCAGCATTAACAAGGACTCCCTTTCAGATTCGGAGAGGAATCAATTTTGCTGGTATGGGTGCAATATAAAGTTAATTAAAAACAATCAGAATAAAAAAAACAACAAAAATAAAGTAGATCCAGACAAATTTCGTTAGCTGCAAATTTTTTTTCATCCAAAATCCATTTTGGAAGCATTGCCCGTGTGCTCGCTGTTTCTGGACGTGGAGTACGCGTGGAGTGACTCACTCTGAACGTGTTCCATCCTACTTACCGTAGTTACTACGCATGACGTCACGAATTCTGGCTTTTTGCCGTCAAGGTTGGAACGATTTTTCGATTTTCCAGCAGAATATCATGCCACGGGTGAATCTGACCAATCACGTTACAGAGATCCGTAGTTACGCTTACTACGCTCCCGAGCGTGGTAAGCAAATAGTTACTATAGGCGTATTCTCGCCGTTCCCCGAGGACTCCTCGGGGAATCGAAGGGAACGGCGAGAACAGAGGGAGTCACTCCACGCGGACTCCGCGTACAGAAACAACGAGAATACGGGGAATGCTTCTAAAATGGATTTTGTTCGAAAAATGAATATGCAGCTGAAAAAATGAGTCTAGATCCACTTTATTTTTGGTTTTGTTTATTCTGATTCTTTTTAATTATTTTACATAGCACCTACAACAGCAAAAATTGATTCCCCTCCGAATTTGAAAGGGAGTCCTTTTTGATGATGGTGATGATAATCGGAGCATTCACCGTCCGTGGGGACTCGCGAGAATACGAGGAGTGAGTCCCCGGGACAAACAAAAACGCGGTGGAGTGGTCAAGTGGAGTCCTCGGGGAACGGCGAGAGTAACTTTTGGTGAGGTTGGAACGGAAATAGTAACTATTGTTAGAAGGGTGGAAGACCCTCTCTATTTCAACTCTATTCTCGCCGTTCCCTTCAATTCCCCGAGGAGTCCTCGGGGTAGGGGAACGTCGAGAAGACGCAGCAGGCCTTGCGCTTTAGTAACTTCAGTCAGTACACCCTTTAGTACGACGCTTCACCTCTATCAAAGAAGTTGACACAAGCTGACTGTTCAACTGAATTCTGTTGTTTGTTTTTTATTTAGGTCTAATTTAAATTGTTTCAGGAATTTTGTACAAACCCGAGGTCACACCCATTTGATCTATTTTAACTCAGATCACGACGACAAGTTGTAGTTTGTTCCTATCGGTGAATACACATTTTAATATCTACATGTAGAGCCGAGCTGGTTTACATTGATAAACTGACCTAGGCAGGCAGGAGTGGCACTATGGGGCCCCCCCCCCAAAGGTCTTGAAAAGGTGCTTTCGTTGGGAAAAGCGTGGCACACTAGTTTGTCGTCAGGAGCACCTGCAAACACCGAAAAATTGAATTTTTTTATGCTTTTGTCAGGTATCCGTCTACTCGTTGGCATATCTGGTTTGTTTTACACATAAGAAATCAAGTTCAGTACAGTCAAGACATGCAGGAACAATCAAATGCTGTTTGGTTTGTTGGGCGTCAGTATTGGTGTCAGCACATCAGGTTCTTTTTACACACAACTGCAAGAATTCTGTAGATGTTTATTGGATGTCTTTCGAAATTTGAAGTTTAGTCGGCACATGGCTTCTATTTAAACGTAAGAAATAAAGTTCCTTACTGTTTTGCCGGGTAAAATACAGAAGAAATCCAATTCTGAATGCTTTTGTTGGGCATCTGTACATTCTTGTTGTCACACTAGCCTACCGGGTTATTTTTGTAAGCAAGAAATCAAATTCTGGAGACATTTGTCGGGCACCGGGAAAGCTTATGTCTTATTGGCACATCAGGATCTTATTACACATAATAAATCGAATTCTGTAAACTGTTGGACCAATCCCAAAAGTTTATGTCTAGTTGTCAAATCAAGATTTTTCTACACACAAGGAATCAAATGACTTCAAAGTTTTGTTGAACAAAGATAGAAAATTAAAGTTTGGTTGGTTCATCGGGCTCTTTTGCAACTACTTCTTTTGCAACAAATTCAGAGCAAATATACTTTGTGCCTACTTTGCTGGGGATGGCCACTACTTTTTTGGCTGAGTTTCTGTGATTTCACGGGCAGCTTACTTTTTTGCACCTGCAGCACATTTCGTTGTATTCTCTGTTTTGGATAATGGTGTTTCATTTCATTGGCGTTTTAGTCTTGAAATTTGTGGGGGTTTGGAACACATTAAAAGCTAGAACTTATATGGTAGGTGTAGTTTAAATTTTTCCAGAAGAAAAGGCAGATTGAAAAAATTTTGCCGGCGGTGCTTAATTAACTTGTTCTGGGTATAGTTGCTGGATGTTTCGCCTTTTATTGAAAGAGCTGAATATGGTTCAGTTCAGTTCAGTTTATTTCTTACGACCAAAATACATTTAACTATGATGCCAGTACCCGCCCCAAGAAAGGTACAAAAAAGCACTTGCAATTGGGCGGGTACATAAAACTCATTTCCTAACTAATAATTAACTAAAAAATAAACATAACATAGAAGAGCACTAAAATAAGAAATAATAACCAATCTCTCATCAACTCATTTAATAATAAGTATGAGAAAAAAGAAAATAATAAGAAAAATAGGAAAAATAGAAAAAAAAACTATGAACCTTGGCCTAACAAATACTTTTTCAATTATGGCAGTTTAATTATACAGATTTAAAGGTATAGTCTCAACTGATGCATTACAGTTGGTTTCAAAACAAATTGCACCTGCAGCGCATTTCATATTATTCTGTATTTGGAAGAACAGTATTTCATTTAGTTGACGTTTTAGGATTGAAATTCTTGGTGGTTGAAACACATTAAAAGCTAGAATTTGTTTATTAGATTTATGTAAATTTTCTGGACGAAACACAGATTTAAAAATTTTGCCTGCACTACTTAGTTTCACATCATCTGGGTACAGTCCTTGGAAGCTTAGCTTTCTAGTGAATGCTGAAATAAAAAGCCAAGTATGTGAATTTAAATATACAAATTTACATTAGCCTGAAGGAATAATCTGAACTGATGCGTTACAGTTAGTTTTACACAGGATCTATTCTGTGCTGGCAGGAAATGTTTTTTGTCTGCAAAGTTTTGAGTCCGTCTGCACAAACTGGACGTCCCCCCCCCCCCCAAATGTAAAAGGCTATTGACGCCCCTGTACCTAGGGACAGTAAAATCCTATGTTGGGTCCTCAATCACTTGACGTACACCATGACTGTATCTTATTCTGGAACAATTTACAGGACACATTTTTTTTAGGGCAGCCTGATGTCTGGCTAGGCCTATACTCCCATAGAGCCGGTCTGTAGAAGAAATCAGACGTACACCATGACTGTATCTTATTCTGGAACAATTTACAGGACACATTTTTTTTAGGGCAGCCTGATGTCTGGCTAGGCCTATACTCCCATATAGTCTGTAGAAGAAAGCAATGTGAGTTTTCTTGGATGAGATGGATCTGAAGCATAAGATCTCAGACATTTTTCATGGCACATCACTTAGCATTGTGAGTTAATATTGCTGTTGGAAGTTCCTTGTGTTATCTGTGTAGCCCAGGCCTAGCATACAAGCAGGGCTGTCATGTATGGGGGGAAGGAAGAGGACCCCCCCCCCTAATGTTGTTGGCCAATCTGCAAAAAATAACAGAATCTGCGTGAAGTGCCACATTTATTTTTGTAAAAATTGTTGACTTTTTCATGACAACAGTTTGTTTTTTCTGAAAATCAGTATATTTTTCATCAAAACTGTGTGTTTTTTCATAAAAACAGCAGTTTTTTTCTGAAAATCAGCTGATTTTTTGTTAAAACTGTAGTTTTTTTCTTGTAAACAGTTGAATTTTCTGCAAAACAGTCTGTAAACATGACCAGCCAGCCGGTCAATACCTTGCCCTCCACTAAACATTGTGGCTAGTAATGACTGCCTAGGAGTTCACTATTTTATGTACGAGTGTACTATTTAATGACCTGCTACTGCTTTCTGTGTCCTGTTGTACAGGACATAGAATGTGAGCCAGAGGTATGTTTATTTGAACAGTTACTTAAATGTGAACAGTGCAGTTTTGGCTAAATGGTAGAATGACAATCCAAAATACCTATTCAAGTGTTCTCAGAGGCCCTTAATTACCTACTGTGGCTAACTCATAGTTGACCTTAGTGACATCAATCACATCAAGTGCATGAAAAGGGCAAAGTCTGAATGGTGGTGGACCAGTAGCCTATTCGGGATTCGGTGTAGCTATCGAATCCCAGTTATACCTAATAAATTCGTAGAAATCGAACCGAAATTCGTGATAACTACCGAATCCTGGCAGTTATGCAGTATACCGAATAAAATACCGAATCCCGATCATTATACCAAACAAGTTTGGACCGATACTATTCAGGATTCTGCATAGCTGCCGAATATCGGTAATTATACCGGATAGGTTCGGCATCGAAAAATTACCGAATAGCTTTAGTGTCTACCTAATTTCAACAAGAGGTGGAAGCGAATTTGGCACTTGCAAGACTTGGTAAATAAGAATGACGATGGACCCTTGGAAATCATGAGATTGTATCGTTTGGTATTTTTTTTTTTCTGTAATCATCATAATCAAAAGCCTTGAGGCAAAAATGATCATGGGCTCAAGGGGATCATGAAAATGTAGGTTTTGCTTAAAAGTATTTTTGTACTTTGTGGTTAAGATGAGTACTTTAAGGGATGGTTGGATCTGGGAAAGTGACAATTTCTAAGCCAATCTTGTCAAGTCTCTAATTTTCAAGCCAAGTTTCATCGTCCTAGCACATCTGGAAGTAGGCTACCTTAAACTGCGATCACCGGAATTCAAGACCCCCCTCCAACTCCCCCAGAGTGACCGAATCCGGTCTGGTTCTATCACTTGTGTATCCTTACGCTTGTTCTTCCCACCAAGTCTTATCCCAATCGTTATATTCCAAGCGTGTCACAAAATTTCCGCTCCCCCCCCCGACTCCCCCAGATTGATCGGATCCTGTCCGCCGTCAACTATGTGTCTAGGGCTTGTGCTTGTTCTTCCCACCAAGTTTCATCCCGATTCGTCCACTCTGAACATGTCACACGATTTCCAGTCCCCCCTTCAGCTCCCCCCAAAGTCACCGGATCCATTCCGGACTTGAAGTGTAACATCTGAGACACGAGGTCTTTCCAAATATCAAGTTTCATCAGGGTCCGATTCCCAGCTCAAAAGCTACAAATACTTCAGTATTCTGGATTTCCCCTCCCTCCACTCCCCCACGGTGGTCGGATCGGGGAAGTGACTGTTTTCAAGTTAGTTTGGCCGGGTCCCTAATATGCCTGCCAAGTTTCACCGTCCTAGCACATGTGTAAGCATCTTAAGTCGGGATCATCGGAATTCCGGTACCCTCCCTCCAACTCACCCCACAGTGCTCGGATCCGATCCGGTCTTGTCAACTACGTATCTGGGGCTTGTGCTTGTTCTTCCACCAAGTTTCATCCCGATCCGTCCACTCTGAATATGACACACGATATCCGGTTCCCCCCTCCAACTCCCCCCAAAGTCACCGGATCCATTCAGGACTTGAAGTGTGACATCTGAGACATCAGACAGGAGGTCTTTCCAAATATCAAGTTTCATTAAGATCCGATTCCCCGTTCTAAAGTTAAAAATACGTCAATATTGCGGATTCCCCCTCCTTCCATTCCCCCCCCCCCATGGTGGTTGAATCGGGGAAGTGAGTGACTATTTCCAAGTTAGTAAGTTTCATCGTCCTAGCACATCTGGAAGTACCCTAACTCGAGATGAGTGGCCTGACAGACAGCCGACCGCCCGACCGACCGACAGACGGAAAAGTAATCGGTATATGGCACTTGAGCGGAGCTGCAAGTGCCATAAAAAGTTAGGGGGTTGCTGCATCCCCCCCCCCCCCCCACCCTCCCTTGAAGGTAGAGTATGGGTTGTGTGATCCTTTAGTTTTTGGGATTTCAAAACGTAAGTGGACTCCGCAAACGTAAACTCCTCGAAACGTAAGTGTGGACTATGACTCCGCAAGGTTGTCCGTCTGACCGTCTGTCCGTCCGTCCGTCTGTTAGCACGATAACCTCTCGAAGCAGTTGTGATGTACTGTTCAGTTTGGACAGGGATTCGCTGGACCAAAGTACAGGCCAAGGTCGTAGATGAGCTTCGTAGTCCTATATTTAGGGGTGGAGGAGGGGGTCCAGATTAGGGTCGACATTTTTTTTTAAAGCAAATAAGATAGTCCATTTAGGGGTAAAAAGACATGCTGAATCCATATATCAAACTTACTTTCTTGTCCGACAAATAGTTTGAGCGGAATCCGGTTGAAACCGGAAAATTGTTAAAAGTCAAAGTTCATCTGAAATTGATTAGAGGTTCGATATTGGGTTAAGGAGAAATGCTGATTCTGTTCCTGAACTTTATTTTCTTAGCGGGCAAGTAGTTCGCCCGGAATCCGGCAGAAGCAGGAAAAGGAGCAAAAGTGAAAGTTTATCTGACGTTGATTAGAGGTTCGACATAGGGATAAGGAGACAAGCTGAAATCAATGATCCGATAACGGGGTAAATATACATGCTGAAATTCATATCTGAAGCTTATTTTCTCACTGGCCAAGCAATTCGACCGGATTCCGGCAAAGACAGGAAGTTTGGTTGAGCTGAATTGTAATTCTCTAGTAAATTAGAGCTTTGTTTGGAGGTAAGAACGCATGCTGAATCCACATTTGTGCTTAGTTTTCTAAGCGAATCAGTCTTTTGCCATGTTTGGGGAAAAGGAGAGTTGCGGGGACATACAAAGTCATCAGTAAAACATGGTGGATGTTGTTCAACCAGAAACAGAGACGATGAGTCGGTAAACACTTTATTTCTCGCCTTGGATGGACAGTCTGGTTAGAATATTCGACGGAAGTTTACGGATCAACCTAATTATCAGATATACTTTTAGGTGGAAAGTGTTAGGTGGAAAATGGTGGAAATAGGTCTCAGTAAGGGGTCTGCAAGGTTACATTGCGAGCTTACGGATTCTGGAAATTTGTCAGACCCACTTGTCTCTATCAGGAGGTTGAAATATTAGCTTTTGCGATCCCATCGAAACCTTTGGTCTTGTTGGATAAGAAAATTACGAGCTTAGTGGTCTGTGATACGGCAACAACAGGTCGCTGTGCCAAAGTCATTGCGACACTGCTAGCCAACTGAGTATGACTGTAGACGTCGAGTCTCATTCACTTCAGACTGACTCTTTGGTTGATGAAGAGATATTCAGCTCTGTTGAGTTCAGCCTTTTCGAAGAGGGAATTTTTCATGAATCGCAGGTTTGTGATGTCACTTTGATTGGTTCATTGTAAGCATGTTGACTATGTGTTTACTGTAAAAAAATAACTGCAAAACAAATACTAAATAATTAACACACTTTAAAGGAAAATAATAATTGCTCGTTAGATTTAGATGGATGGTTTGGATTTCGATGGTTGCTTCATTTATTATTTTGGGCATTATATTGTATGCTCGACCAAACCTTCGGCCATGAACCAAACGGTCGGCCAAATCGCCGACATATCGGTCGACGTGTCGGCCATGAACTAAACCGTCATGCGACGTCGGGAACTTGGTTAGGGAGCTTGGTTACTTTGTCCTTAGTATTTTTCTTCTTCTTCTTCCAGAGCACCCAGAAGTCAGATGGAAAGAAACACTTGGAAAATCCGACAATCAGTGTGGATAGCACCATAACAAGACCAGTAGAAATCGAGTCTCATTCACTACAGACTGACCCCTTGGTTGATGAAGAGATATTCAGTTCTGTTGAGTCTAGCTTTTTTGAAGAGGGTTTTAATGCCTCATTTCATGAATTGCAGGTTTGTGATGTCCTTTGATTGGATCATTGTAGTGTATGTAGGACGTGTATTAATATATGGACAGCCGAAGGGACCATGGTAAAAGAAATTAACTGCAAAACAAATACTTACTAAATAATTAACACACTTTGAAGGAAAATAGTAATTGCTCGTTAAATTTAGATGGTAATATAGGGGTTGTTTCATTTATTATTTTTATGCATTATATTTTATGCTCAGCTAAGTTTTGGAAAAAGTTTAACTTTTATCCTGTGCTTTTGAAGCAAAAACAGAAGAAAAACTTAGACTTGCTGTTTAGTCCTGCTCTGTTAGTTCTTTTTTTTATGTCGTCTTTATTTGTGCCTGTGTTCGAATTTTTTTTTCTGTAGTCTGTAGGCTATATCAATAGCCTTTCTGTTTTCCAGAAATTGGGAGACATTCGGCTTAAAGAACTAATACAAGCAGAAAAGCAGAAGCTCGTTCGCCAGCTGACTGTTGTTTCAAAGAAAGTCTTCTCTGTGATTTTGGAGAAGCGTGCTGCTTATCTTCAGGAATTCAACAGGTAACAGCCTACTTGCCAGTGATTTATAGTTATGTCAATTGTACTGCAATCCCTATTCTATAGCTTAATGAAGATTGTCGATCAGAGAATTGATGCTTAGTTGCCGTGCAGACATGAGGAGTATATTCGTTGCGTTTTGCTCTGAGTTCTCCGTTCTCGCTTCTGAATTCTCGATTCTCGTACAGATTACCGTTTTTGCTCCTCTGGCTTCTCTATTCTCGCTTTTGACAAAACACTAATTTGGTAGCTCGTCTGCAACCCGGTATACATGTTTATGCATATTGAACACGCGCACTCTGTTGACCAATCTGGGAGGAGAACGGGGAGAGGAGAATCGAGTATTCACCATCGGAACAACTTCTCGATTCTGCAGAATCGCGAGGCTTTCCCCGTTCTCGATTCTGACAAAGACGCAAGAAAAGGAGAATTCGCTTCATATAAATAGTCCAAAAACGAGAAATATGGGAATTGCGAGGAGAATCGAAAAAAACGCAACTATTGTTTTTGAAAAAGCCCATGAATAAAAGACAATAGGATACAGTTTATTGTCTATAGAGCACCATAAAGCTATGGCAGTTGTACGACGAAAACGTAACCAAAGAAACATCAAGACACCAAACAAAAATAGTGGTGCTTCATGTACAGCTTTAGGTACCGCCCCGTTCCTCTTCTTCTTCTTTTTTTTGGGATAGGCCTCTTGGACGGCTGGTGCTTCTCGTAGGCCTCTTTTTAAATGGTCAGTTAGACGATGCGTTGTCGGCTTAGATGAGATGATCTAGGTCTTCGTAGGAAGTTATAGATGTCTTATGTAAGGAGTTTCTCCACATCTCGTGGTGTTTTCAGTTTGGCTACCGAAATTTTTGCCATCAGACAAACCTTTGTTCTTCGTCATCTGACTCACATCTGTCTGTCGGTGATTACACTGTAAAAAAAAAAATCTTGTAGTATTTCCTACTGGGATTAATCTTGTCTCTAAAAAAATAATCTTATATGTAATTGGATTAATCTTATCTCAACAGAGATAAGATTAATCCCAGTAGCAAAGAGTACAGTTAACTTTAATCCTTACTCGGAGAAACTTATACAGTGTATAGCTTAAACTGGCAATATGCACGTCGTTTGCCGTGAACTAGCGAGCAGTGGCATTTAGGATCTATGGAATAGTTGTAGCTCCTACAGTTGCTGTGAGACTCTTTTCTAAATCTGCCCGTTGGATTTTAGGATGTTGGAACTACAGGATGAGCTTGACAATGCCCTGGGGTTCTGTACAAGCAGTCGCCTGCAGATGGCGAGTGCCAAAGAAACACTATCCTTCAGTGCCCTGACCTTGATACATAAGTATAGACGGAAGCAGCAGCTTACGAAACTTCTTGAGGCGCTTGAAATGATAAAGATGCTGGTATGTATGCTACTCTAATAGAGAGGTTTATATCAAAAGCTTGGCATTCCGTTATTTGGCACCACAAACAGCGCTGGTCTCTTGTTCGGTTCTTTCATAGGCTTAAAGCAGGGTGATTCGGTTCGAGGGAAAAAATGATCGGTCTTAGGACAGATGTTTCAGTAATGTGTGTCCGGATCGCCTTCGGACAAGATGTGGTGGGTTAGAGGGAAGGTCCTGGGAATTTCGTGGCACGCGTAGGGACCAAACGGGCGGATGGTTTGATAAAACTTGGATGGGACAAATTTCGTAAGTCCTACATTTGCGTTTTGGAGTCCGGGCCAGATCCAGTATCGGTAGCCGGAGTTGGGGGTGGGGCGGACGTATTGCTGAAATGAAGTTTTCAATACAAACGGGTGATCTGATTCGAGTGAAACTTGATTTGTTGTACAAATAGATGCCGTATGCTCAGTTGATAGGTCCGAGCCACATCGGGCGACGATAGAATGAGTTGGATTGGGGCGCGGAAATTCAGTGACGTCCTCATGTACATTCTTGTACAGTCTCCTCGTACCAAATGTCATGTGTTCGTATCTCTTTGTCTAGGATCGAAAGCTATGAAGAGCTACTTGGCAAGTTTGGGTTTCAAACAAAGACAGAACTGCGGTGCTGAGGATTGTGGAGTGGATGAAGTGGACATATTGGCCGAGATTCTTGTTGCATAGCTTATATTTGTTCTTCTTTTTCCAGCAAGAGACAGAAGCCCATATACACAACTTAATCGGAAACGGTGATTTCGCGAAGGCAATCCACCTCCTGTCCGAATGTCAGATGGTCATCCGATCCTTCAGTCATTTTAGCTGCATTGTGCAGTTGAATCTGAAGCTGCAGGATACACTGGTAATGGCAGAGGAGCACTTAGACACGGCCCTGTCGAAGGTATTAATTTATGTGTTAACAGTTCTGCGATATAAAAGGGCTATTCGATAAAAACGGAAAAGAAAGAACAGACTTGGATTGCCATGAGTTTGTGATTTAACACATTCCAAATACCGTTCTAAGCTTCCCCCACCCATGCTGCTTGCGCCAAAGGAGTATTTGTAGGACTGAAAACACCAGAAACTGTTTATTTACCGATATTCTGATATTTGTTCCTCTTTTCTAACCTTCTTCCCTCATCATCTAACTTCAAAACTACTTGTCATTCCAGTTTCAGTGAATTGAATGTTATAGAATTTAGGTTTATTTCGCTCAAGGAGTCAAAGGGCTTGCCACTCTTGAAGACTCTAAAAGATGGCCCTCTGACGACATAAATATAACATTCATAGGGGTAATAGAATTTTTTTTATTATTATGGTTTACTAGAAAAAATAAACAGACGGTAGCCTTTACAAAATGCGGGCGATTGACACGCCCAAACGTCAACCTTCAAACAACAACAACAACCTCTACAAAAATTCATTAACTGTTAATATCCAACACTTTGGTCAAGTGGCTTCTTGAAAGAACACGAAGGCTTACAACAACTTGGGCTGGCTCAAGGGCTCCATAGATTTAGATAGATTCATTAATTGCTAAGCAGCCCGAGGGCCATGGCAACAAAAAATCACATAAAAGTTTCACATACTAGAAGAAGACACACAAAACAAAATAACAACACAAAAAAGAGAAAAAGCTCCTCCTCAATCTTTCTCTTCTCTAATAATCATTTTTAATATTTCTTTGTTATTTCCCTAATCCAAAAATCTACTTGTTCCATCGCTGTTCTCAGGAATCGCCCCAATCTCTTAAACGTAGTAAAACGTTCATTCCTAACAACTCTAATTAACCATTCTTCATCAAACTCACTCACACCGTACTGTTCGTTCCTCCATTCACTCAGCTCCATGCACTCGCAAACCACGTGAACCAAACTCTCATTCTCGCATCCACACATCGGACAGAAGTAAGGACCGGATTTCTGCCTAAAATTCCCAATATAACGTCTTCTAGCATTTGGTTTTGGTTCTCTATTTGGTTTAACACGTTTACTGGCGATGGTGGTACTCATGCTATATAATAATAATAATCTGCCCACAAATCGTACAAGACGAAAACAGTGGAGTACAAAAGAAAATATGAAAACAATTAGGGAAAACACGACACATACAAAAAAAAAATCTACTTAGGAGCCAAACAGACGATTAAGCCCATGCGAGGGCGACAGACGCGCGTACGCCGTTTCGGACAGTTTTCTGTGGAGAACAGACAATTTCTCCGTGATATCCGGTAGCGAGTACTTACTAATAATTTTAGAATTTCTTTACCAAGGAGGGAGAAAAAGAAGAAATATACAAAAACGAAAGTAACCTGCTCTTCGAATGTACCAACCTACCCAGAAGAAACGAGAGACAACAGATCGAAAGAATACTTGCATCCCTCCGACTTCAGAAAACCCCCGTCTCCCTCATCAGACAACCACCACCACCAAAAGACGCAGAAAAGCCTACCATAGCCTACTAGCAATCCATTCATTCCTCCGATGCATGGAACTCGACCACCTAGTATGACCAAAATTAAAAGCTAATTAAGACTACTACAATTACTCCACCAATCACCACAACGGAAGAAGAAAACTATTGCAGTCCTGAGCAGTCATACTGCGAGGCCGCAAAAGGGAAGAGGCCTAAATCGAGCGTCACGCCGTCCAAAGAGACCTAATATAAAGAAGAAGAAGAAGAGGATCGCATAGCTTTAATATCCTTTTTCTTTAAAACAGGATAAACACCAGATAAAAAAAAGAATATGTGATCATGAATAAGTCTTATATAGGTCGTCAGAGCAGCGGCCAAAACTATTTTTGTTACAGATGTGTCAAAGCTTCAATCGCCAGCAGTACGGAAGACTTCATGAAGCCTACCAGTCTCTTGGGAAGAGTCAAGTGGCAATGGACCAGCTTCTCATGTATATTTCTGCAGCCGTTCACACAAGCGCCTTTACGGTTGTCCGAGGCTACGCAGCCCTACATGGTGCAAGCAGTGAGACGGAGAAACTAACTTTTAAGGAGCTCTGTACAGTAAGCCTGATCAAGAACCGATAACCGTGAAGGGTAGGGTAGAGAGAGTGGAGTAGAATTTTTTTTTTAAATTGTCTTTCACAGCAATGATTGAATATATATTGTAATTTATTATTTTTTTTGACAATAATCGCAAATTTGGTTTATAACCACGAAAGTCGATTTGTACAATAAAGTTTCTTTCTTCTTTCTTTCTTTCTTGTCAATGATGCAAAATTTGCGTTTTACGTTTGCAACAGATATACAAATGTGAAATATATGTACAATTTGAACACAACCAAGTTATCAAATTCAAATGAGAAAACAACATTATTTTTGGGATCCCAAAACGTAAGTGGAGGGATACCTATGACCCCGTAAAAGATGTTCATCTGTAACCACAATAACTCTCGAACGGGTTGAGATATTTTGTTCAAACTTGGTGTGAGGATTCTTTGGGTCAAAGGACAGGTCAAGTTCGTAGATGGGCCCCGTAGCTCTGTATTTAGGGATTGATTGGGGAGGGGGTTCAGATTAAGGGACCAACAGAATATTTTTTGAAAGCTGACGAGAAGTCGATTTAAGGGTAAGCAGACATGCTGAATCCGTATATGATAATTATTTTCTCACCGGTGTTAACTGTAAAAGTTTTACTTGAAGTCGATGAGAGGTTCGACACAGGAGTAAGGAGACATGCTGGATCCGTATATGGAAATTATTTCCCCCCGAACACACAGTTCGCCCGGAATCCGGCCATAACTGGAATTTGTTAAAAGTAAAGGTTTTTCTTGAAGTTGATTAGAGGTTTGATACATGGGTATGGAGACATGCTGAATCTGTATACGCAAATGATTTTCTCCCCCAACATACATTTCGCCCGGAATCCGGCCTAAACCGGGAATTTTTAAAGTAGAAGTTTTACTTAAAGTTCATTAGAGGTTTGATACAAAAGTAAGAAGACATGCTGAATCTGTATATGCGAATTATCGTCTCCCCGAACATTCAGTTCGCCCGCAATCCATCCAAAACCGGAAATTTGTCAGAAGTAAAGGTTTTACAAGTTGATTAGATGTTCGTACAGGGGTAAGGAGACATGCTGAATCCGTATGTAGAAATTGTTTTCTCTCTAGACATAGACTACAGTTCGCCCGGAATCCGGCCAAAATCGGAAAATTTGTTAAAAGTAAAAGTTCCGTCTAAAGTTGATTCGAGGTTCGATGTTGGGGTAAAGAGACATCTTGAATCCGTGTATGAAAATTATATTTTCGCCGGACAAATAGTTCGCCCGGAATCTGGCCAAAACCAGAAAATTTGCTAAAAGTAACTGTTTTGTCTGAACTTGAGCCGTTTGGCTGTAGTTTTTCAGTAAAACACCACTACAGTATCATTTATGTTTATTTTCAAACGGCTGTTTAGTGAGAAATAGCAAAATGTTTAAGGAGTCTGACGAAGACCATGTCTCGAAAAGCCCCCATTGTCTGGATAAAGTCCAATAAATATTAAAATTTTTGGGATCTCATCGAAACCTTTGGTCTTGTTAGTCTTGAGAATTAAACAGTGTCGTGAAAGACGGATCGAAGCTTTTCCTGTACCTTTCATGTATCCGATTTACTGATGTTAATTTTGGAACTTTCTGGTTTTTTTCCCGGAGGGGTCTACTTCTAGGAGGTTGATGAGTTAGTGGAAAAAGATCACGGAACCTGGGGCCAGAGAAAGTATAACACAGTGTTTGTCTCCTTTCCTCAAGGGTTGTGGGGAACTGCCGTCGTCCTTTTGTCGCAGTGCAATCAAGCTGAGACTATTTAGATAGATATGATAGATAGATAAATCTTTTTATTCGCCAAAAACTGATCATGGCTCACGCCAAATTTGTTTGGTATAGTCATGGAATATTTGCCCCGACTTATCTGAGTGCAGTGCCATAACCGAAACCACGACCCTCTTTGGTCCTTGCAATGACCATACGCGACTGGTATGCCAGCTTCTGCTATCATTGCGCATCGTATTAGACCTGGCTTAAGCCCAATACATCACCGAAATACATCTTCTGAATCACATTCAGCGGCACTTGGACGAATCGGAATGTTATGTGTAGGGGACCAAATTTGCCGTGTAACGGCGTAGAGACTATCTATATGTTTTGTAGAATAACTTTTAATGAGACCTATTTATTGGTTTTCCTTCCTATTCGTTTCGACGAAAGAGAGAAGAAGCCTCCCATGCAAACACGTAAAGGAGAAAAAGTCGGACCACAGCTTAGATTTACTGCTTATGAAAGTACCATTTTCAGGGAGTCGTGCCCGAGTTCTTTGTTCCATGCCTCATCGACTTGTGCCGTGCAATGTGGACACTCATGGTGAATTTTACTCACATCGTCAAGTGGCATACAGATAAAATCGCGGCAGAGCAGAAGGATAAAGAGGTGTTGGACACCCTTTCAACAAGTGAAGGTAATTTTCTGTAAAAATGGTTTACATAACGGTGTTTACTTTGCCAGTATCAGTCATCTAACTGTTTTTCTTTCTTTCTTTCATTTTCTTTATACTCCGCTTTCCAAATTGGCGGGTGAAAAATAAATTACTTACTTAGTTATTGTGCTCAGTTTGTCTTCACAGTCCTCTCCGTTGTTCCCACCTGTTTCCGTCGTGCCCTGAGAAAGGATGGTTTCTTCAAGTCTCGACCGTCGTGAGTCCTCTGCCAGTATTAGTCCCCTGATTGTCCTCGACGTGTCTTTACTGTCCTCCCCCTATTATAATTTGCAGTTCTTGTTAAAATCGGGTTAAAAAAAAATACCGTCTTCTCCTCTGAAAACAGTGCTTGAGCTTGAAGATGCGGTTTCTGGGGATTTTTTTTTTTAAATAAAAAGCCAACCCTAGAGGTAAAAAGTAAAAACAATCAGAATAAACAAAACCAAATTTAAAGTTGGTCCCGACAGTTCCGTCACCTGAAAATATTTGTTTCGAACAAAATCAGTTTTGGAAGCATCCCCCTTGTTCTCGTTGCTTTCCATCCGCTGAGTCCGCGTGGATTGACCTGTATTCTCGCCGTATCCCCTTGATTCCCTGAGGAGTCCCCGGGGAACGGCGAGAATACTTGATTCCCTGAGGAGTCCCCGGGGAACGGCGAGAATACGCCTTAGATCCTTTAGAGTCTCAGAATCTGTTTCCTGTAGAATCTGAAAATCTGTCTAGCATTTCAAAATATGCTTTAGCTTTCGATATTTTTATGGCACTTGAGCAGACTCAAGTGCCATATAGCTATCGTAATGTCTGTTGGTCTGTCCCAGTTTTGCTAGTTTGGGCACTTCCACATAAGCTAGGACGATGAAACTTGGCAGGCATATCGGGGACTCGACCAGATTAACTTAGAAATAATCACTTCCCCGATCCGGCCTTCGTGGGGGGGGGGTGGGTGGGGGGGGGGAATCCGGAAACCAGTAATATGTATGACTTTGGAACGGGTAATCGGACATGCATGACACTTCAGAAGTGTCAAGAACAAGCGTCTCAGATGTTCATTTTCAAATCCAGACGGGATCCGATAACGGGGGGGGGGGGGGGGGCACCGGCAATCCCGTGAAACGCTTCCGCATAATCTGGGATGATGGAACTTGGCAGGCATATCAGGGAGCCGAACAGAATAACTTAAAAATATTCACTTCCCCGATCCGGCCATCGTGGGGGGACTGGAGGGATGAGAAATCCGGAAACTAGTAACACGCATAACTTTGGGACGCGGTAATCGGACATGTATGAAACTTGACAAGTGTCAAGAACAAGTTTCTCAAATGTTAAATTTCAAATCCGGACCAGATCCGATAACTGGGGGGGGGGGGGAGCTGGAGGGGGGCGCTTGAAATCTCTTGAACACTTGGTAGAGTCGAGGGATGGGGATGGAACTTGGAGGGGCGAACAAGCGTAAATCCTAGATACAGTATTGATCGGATATTGATCAGACACATTACTGACAAAACAGGACCGGATCGTGTCACAGTAGGGGGGTTGGAGGGGTTTTCCGGAATTCGTGCACACTTCCAGGTGTGCCAGGACCATGCAACTTGGCAGGCATGTTAGGTACTCTACCAGATTGACTTGAAAATATCCCTCCCCGACCCGATGATCGTGGGGTAAGTGTGACATGCATAACTTTGGAACGGGTGATCGGGCATTCATGAGACTTGACAACTGTCAAGAACATGCGTCTCAGATGTTCAGTTTTAAGTCTGAACCGGCTCCGATAACTGGAGGGGGGGGGGGGGGGGCACTGAAAATCTCATGAAACGCTTAGAGTCGAGGGATGGGAATGGGGCTTGGCTGGAAGAACATGCTTAAACCCTAGATACATTATTGACAAAACAGAAGCGGATCGTGTCACAGTGGGGGAATTGGAGAGGGTTTCCCGGATCGCGAGTTAAGGTACTTCCAGATGTGGACGACGAAACCTGACACGCATATTAGGGACCCGATCAGATTGACTAGGAAATAGTCCCTTCACCGACTCGTTCACCATGGAGGAAGTGGAGGGATGGAGAATCCGGAATCTAGGGAAATTCATAACTTTGGAACGGGTGATCGTATGTGGATGAAACTTGACAAGACTCGAGAACAATTGTCTCGGATTTTCAGTTTCAAGTCTGGACCGGATCCAGCAACTGGTGAGTGAACCTGCAGGAGGGTACCGGAAATCTTGTGAAACATTTAGAGCCGGTGAATCGGGATGGAACTTGGTGGGGACAGTAAGCATAAACCCTAGATACGTTATTGACAGAACAGGACCGGACCGAGGCATTTTGGGTGGAGCTGGAGGGGGTATCCCGGAATGCCGTTGATCACGGCTTGGGTTACTTCCAGATTATCTATGACGAGGAAACTTTGCAGTCGTATCAGGGACAGGGCCACATTGACTTGGAAATAGTCACATTCCTCGATTCGATCATCATGGGGGATGTAGGGAACTTTCGAATGGGTTATCGGATGTGAATAGAACTTGACAAGTGGCAAGAGCTAATGTCTCAGATCTCCCGTTTCAAGTCCGGACCAGTTTCGATAACGATGTGCGGAGCTCGAAGGAGGCCGCTGGAAATCTCGTGAAAACCCCTCATACTTTTGTCAGATTTCGGGCACATAATTATCACAGCTAGAGTATTTGCTTCTACCTTCGATTGGGTTATACCTGAGTCGGAACCAGAGTACGACAAAACTTCTATTCTGAAACAGTTGTCAATGAGTGCTTTAACCATTTCAGATTTAGTAGATCAATCCCGTCTTTTGATGAAAGGAATATCGGGAGAGAGATCCAGCCTTGACAACTGCAAACCGTATTTGACAAACATGGTAGCTGTTCTTGCAAGTGCCATATGACCTTTCAGCTCTTGTTTTTATGGCACTTGCAGCCTCTGGCTCAAGTGCCATATACCGATCACAATTCCGTCTGTCGGTCTGTCGGTCGGTCCGAGTTTTTTGTCCCACTTATCCGAGTTAGGGTACTTCCAGATGTGCTAGGACAATGAAACTTGGCAGGCATATCAGGGACCCGACCAAACGAACCTGGAAATAATCAGTTTCCCGATGCGACCATATGCGGGGGAGTGGGGGCGCTCGAAACTTGAAAATTTAGGGCATTTTGTCACACTTTTTCGAGTTAGGGTACTTCCAGATGAGCTAGGACAATGGAACTTGGCAGGAATATCAGGGACCTGACCAAAGTAACCTGGAAATAATAAGTTTCCTGATCCGACCATATGCGGGGGAGTTGGGGCACTGGAAACTTGAAAATTTAGGGCATTTTGTCACACTTTTTCGAGTGAGGGTACTTCCAGATGAGCTAGGACAATGAAACTTGGCAGGAATATCAGGGACCCGACCAAACTAACCTGGAAATAATCAGTTTCCCGATCCGACCATATGCGGGGAAGTGGGGGCGCTGGAAACTTGAAAATTTACGGCATTTTGTCACACTTTTTCGAGTTAGGGTACTTCCAGTTGTGCTAGGACCATGAAACTTGGCAGGCATATCAGAGACCTGACCAAACAAACTTAGAAATAATCAGTTTATTAAATACCCTTAGATATGGGTATTTAAAGCCTTTAAAGGACCTCTCTTGCTTATTCTGTTTTTTATAATATACTTAGCTCCCATACAGAATTATAAGCTTCTAGAAACCCCACCTTTCTCCACTGTCTCGTTTTGTGCCTATGAATTTTAGCGCTCTTTTGGCCTTGCCGAGTTTCGCCCGTCACACAACGAAACTTTTGCCAGAATCTTCCACGTCCGTTGACAACTCTTTCACACATAAGGATCTCAGAAGCATCTGTTTATTACTTATTTTATTTGCTTAGTTTTCCCACTTTTTATCCACGGCGCGTTTAGTTTTCAAATGTTTTGCGCCCAGCTGCCGCGTCGGAGAGCAGGAAGGCTGGAGATAACCGACAAGCGCTAACAAGAAAATCGCTAATTTCACGTTGAAAGTAATGGTATATTCGAAAACTTTTTTTCTGATCCGTTTCATTGGGAAAAGATCATTTCTAGTAAGAATTGTGCTTTAAGCCCTAAGTACATTTTCTTCCAGAAGAACCGTCTTTGAGCAAGGATGCGGAGTATATAAAGCAAAAACTCAGTTATGGGCGATCCAGAATCTGGCATGACATTCAGACAAAATTGACTGACTTCATGCTCTCCCTCGATGTGTCTTCTTTCCGAATAGAAGAGCTTCTACAGACGCTGGACATCGTTCGAAGGTCAGTTTTATGGATTTTTTTCTTTAAAAAAATTACTATTTGTCGAAAAGACGATCTAAGCATCAAGAAACCAGTAAATATGATGTAATTGTTATTAGGTCCTATCCGGCTTCCCGAACCACTCCTTATAATGAGAGACGGTGCAAACTGAATATGTCAGCTGAATTCTATTAGAGCCATATTTCGACCGTTCTTGGCAAGGGTCCTCTTCCTATTAGGTCCGATCCTGCTCCCCCAACCACTCCATATAATATTAAGACAGTGCAAAAGGGATACGTCAGCTGAATTTTACTAGAGCTTATCTCACCCTTCTTGGCAAGGGTCCTCTTCAGGCTCTAGCCGCTCAAACTGGAAAAAGCCAGGAAGCGCCGAAATATAGCTCTAATATTTTCAGCTGACGCATCCGTTTTGCACTGTCAACTATGATTCGCAGTCAGCCTGGGCTGAAGGAATACGTATATTATTATCTCCCGCACCTCGTATGGATCTCACCTTTCAAAAACAAAACAAGAGCTACGAGCTCTTATGGCACTTGATACGAGTAGGTGGTACAAGAAAATAGAAGACGACGTCACAAAATACTCCACCATCCAAAAATGCCGTTCGGACCTAGAAATAGGATCTATAGTAGTTTCACTCAAGTCTGAGCATTTCCGGCATCGCGTCGGATCATCTAGGGTAAATGACTTTTCTACCTTGCAAGTTTCAACCCAATAGATCCACTCGTTTGGTCCAGACTTGCCACACCATTTCCCGTACCGCCCTCTGCTCGCCCTACCGCGGCCGAATCTGGTTCGGACTCCTAAATGGATCATCTGAAGCATTTCTTTTACCACCTGTCAAGTTTCACTCAAATCTGAGCGTTTTTGGGGAATTTCCGGTAGCCCCCCCCCCCTCCTCCACCGTGGTCGGATCCGGTTCGAACCCTAAAATATGTCATCTAGGGCATGTGATCTCTCTACATTCCAAGTTTCATTCAAACCGCTCCACTTGTTTGACTCCTACGCGAGCGACAACATTCCCGGAGCTCCCCTTCCAACTCCCCCCACTGTGGCTGAATACGACTCGGAAACATAAACGTCGCATCTCTCAAATCATCAAATCAAATATCAAATCAAATCATTTAATGTAAACAAGATACAGTCTCTCATAGGCATAGCCCAAATATGGTATCTTTTAGTCAAACAGTTAATACAAGAAAGATTTGTCAACGAGAAACACAAAAAGAATAGGATAAAACGCACAAGTTACGAATTGTTAAATGTACGAACAAAACTCTCCACAAAGCTTCGAGAATAACGCTGTGACCTGGAGTAAACCGGTGTCAGTTTTGGAACTTTCGCAGCCGCCTCTCTGGGGAGTCGGGATCTGAGGGGGACAAAGGGAGGCGGGAGGAAGTTCTTGTAGATGGGGTGGAGGAGGAGGGTTGAGCCAAATTTTAGGCACAGTTTCTCTCGACGGACAAAAAGGGGGTCAAGTTTGTATTCTTTTAGATAAAAAGAGTAAGGCAGTGGGGAACCTCCGTAGATGATTTGTAGAGACCTCTTCTGAACCCGTTCAATTTTATCACTTTCTTCTTTTGTAAGAGCGAAATGCCAAACAGGACATGCATATTCTACTAGTGGGCGGATGAACATGCAGAAAATTAATTTTAGTTTATCCTTAGGAACCCGGAATTTCTTTAGAGTCTTCAGCATTTGGATAGCACCATTTGCCTTTTTTACAATCAATCTTGTGTTTTCATGCCAAGTTAGATCAGAAGAGATCACTACCCCAAGCAGGGTAGTGCTGTTACTGAGGAGGTTTGGGTCTATAGGTGGTTCGAATTCAGGTAGGCTTTTCTTGAGAAATGAAAATGTCATTACTGAAGATTTATCTTTATTTACGACCATATTTAATTTTGCTGCTTCAGAGGTAACTTGTTCAATATAATTGAAAGTTTGACTTTTACACGCTCCAGATACTACCTCTGCATTGATCATGAGGAGGAAGCATAAAGGACCGATCACTGTTCCTTGCGGGACACCGCAAAAAACCGGTAAAGAAGAAGAAAAATTATTTTTATATTTTACGATTTGTTCTCTGTTTGTTAGAAAGCTTTTTACGATATTAATAAGATATTCAGGAATATTTTTCTCTGCCATTTTTTCTAGCAAAATCTTGTGATCTACAAGATCGAAAGCTTTTTTAAAATCTATTGCAATTAGATTTATCCATTTCCCGGGTTCATCTAAATTTTTAAAAATAAAATCTAGTAAACTAACGAGATAGTGAACAGTTGAACACTTCGGGATGTTACCAAATTGCCTCTTATCGATGACTTCCGAGAGATATTTTTTTAGCCAAGAAGCAACAAAGCTCTCGTAAATTCGGCTAAAAATTGATGTAACAGTGATCGGCCTCACACCAGAGAAATCATTAGCTGCTCCCTTTTTCGGAATGGGAGTGATGAAGCCAATTTTCCACTTTTTGGGGAAATATCCAGTTTTGGTGATATTATTGTAAATAATATGAAGAGGAAACGCCAATTCTTTCGCAAAAGCTTTAGCAATGGCTACTGGAACATCAAAGGGTGCCACTGATGTTTTCTTTAACGAGGAGAGTTTCTTTCTAATTTCTGATATTGAAATTTCAGGCATTAAATTAGAATTTACATTTGAATCTTCTTGTGAATTTTGGGATGGTGCTTCAGCTGAAAACGAAGGTGGCTTTTCAGGAGGCAGTGGTGGGTACGACTGTACAATAGAAGCAAAATGAGAGTTTAGGTCGTTCGCTGTTTTCTCTGATGGCTCCTCCTTCATGAAATCAACTGGTTGCGGGCCTCTACCAGTCAGATGTTTAACTTTACCGAAGAACTGTGAAGGCTTGGATTCGAGGAGGTTATCTACTTCCTTTTTATAAAAATTTTCCTGCGCCTGTTTAATTTTCCATTTAATTTTGTTACTTAATTTCTTTGCTTCTTCTTCCTTTCCTTTTCCAATTAAGTGCAGTTTATGTTTAATCATTTGTTTAATCTCTGAATTTACGTATGGTTTATCAGTTGAACACACTTTAGTCTTTTTTTCTGGAAAACATTCAACAAACTTTTCATTTAGTTTGCTGTGAAAATTCTGCACCTGTGAATCCAAGTCTTCAGCAGTTGAGACTCCGGCCCAATTTTCTTTCGTTACCCAGTCCCCAAACTGCAAAAGTCCCCGATCAGTGATTGGTCTTGAGGTTATTTCGGTTACTGAGTAATTGACAAAGGGGGTCCACTGCAACATAAAATGATAGCTACCACCAAGCGGTGCGATTTTACTTGGGTTTTGATAGTAAGAGCAGAAATTCGTCATTATTACATCCAGAGACGTACCACCTTTGGTTGTTGGAAAATCAACAACATTCTTGAGGTTAAGTGACCTGGCCAGAGATTTACAACTTAGTTCATTGGCATCTCCTAGCATGGCTATGCCAAAAAAAGGATGTGTTTTCTGGATATAATCTGCCGATTCCTGCAGCTTTTCCCAAAAAGCCTTTCTTGCAGCAGCGGGTTGGCCAGGTGAATAATAGAAAACACACATCGCTACCGCAGAGAAAGGTCTAGGGAGTCGCTTTGGTTGTATTTTAACCCATATAATTTCATCATATTCATTAAGAGACGGAATATTCAAAAGTTGAGGTCGTAAACTATCATGAACAAAAGTCATGACCCCTCCCCCCTTTTTTCCTAAAGAATGATCATCAGGCCTTAATTTAACAAAAGAAAGGAAGTTGGACATTTTCAGTAAATTTAGATCTTGCCTTTGAACTTCAGTTATACAAATAACGGAAGAATTGAGCATTGAGCCTCTCTGACATCTCCTGTTCCGTCCATCAAGTTCGACTGGAATACGGAGCATGGAATGGATTCAGCCTATCTGCGAATTTCCGGTTCCCGCTTCGCTCCCCTCCCCTCCCCTACCGTGGCCGGGACCGATCCAGACGCCAAATAACAAATCAAGGCCGAATAAACTCGGTACTGTCCAAACTTTCATCCCATTCAGTCCATCCGTTTCCGGACCCCAGCACCGTCCAACTTTCCCAACCGTGGCCGCATGTGGTTCGGACGCATGTTTTCTTGTCTAGGTCATCAGTTCTTATCCCCATAAAGCTTCACTCGAATCGGATCACCCTCTCGAAACTCATGGAAGCCAGTGATTTCCGGATTCCCCTTCCCTCAACTCCCCAAAGATGCTCGGATCCAGGAACATTTCCTAGGGCATTATGTCGGGTCCTTGAGTCACTAATATCCCTGCAGAATTTCATCGTCCTTAGAATATGTGGAACTATCATAACTGGCGATCACCGGAATTCCGGGAAACACCCTCCAACTCGCCCCACAGAGCCCCGATACGATCTGGTTCTGTCCATTACGTATCTAGGGCTAATGCTTGTTCTCCCACCAAGTTCCATCCTAATCCCTCGACTCTAAGCGTTTCACGAAATTTCCGGCGCCTCCCTCAACCCCCCCCCCCCCCCCCCCACACGCACAAGTATCGGATCCGATCAGGACTTGACATGGAACATTTGAGACGATAGCTCTTTCCACTTGCCAAGTTTCATTCAGTTCTGATCACCCGACCCGTTCAAACCATGATGGTTGGGTCGGGGAGAAGACTATTCTTAAGTCAGTCTGCTCGGGTCCCTAATCTGCCTCTCAAGTTTCATCGTCCTAGCACATCAGGAAGTACAGAATTGGCGGGATCACCAGAATTCCGGACCCCCCCCCCCCCAACTTCCCCGAAGTGCCCGAATCAGGTCCAGTTATGTCAACGATGTATCTAGAACTTGTGCTTGTTCTTCCCCTTAAGTTTCATCCGGTCCCTCCACTCTAAGCGTTTCCCAAGATTTCCGGTTCCCCCCTCCAGCTCCCCCCCCCCCAAAGTCACCGGATCGGGTCTGGATTTGAAGCGGGTCGTCTGAGACACGGTGTCTTTGCAAATTTCAAGTTTCGTTAAGATCCGATCACGCGTTGAAAAGTTAAAAATGCCTCAAGATTCCGGATTCCAACTTAATCTTTTGAGGTTCCTGATATGCCTGCCAAGTTTCATCGTCTCAGTTATGTGGAAGTGCCCGAACTAGCAAAACCCGGACAGACCTACCGACCGACGGACGGACAGCAATTGCGATCGCTATATGGCACCTAGCCGACAAGTGCCATGAAAACAGCACTTCCTTTCTAGCATTTGTCAGAATGGCGAGTGGTCAGATTATTTTACGAATAGATTCTGAATTTTGTTTTGTTTCTTCATAGGCTTATGGAAGTAGGTAAGGAGTTCGCCGGAAGCACGTCTGAAGGCTTGCAGAATTCTTTGAGACAGCAGACGATCAGCTACTTCAGGTCTTATCACGCCAGTCGACTAGAGGAGCTGAAGGTGTTCCTTGACAACGAATCCTGGGAGCCCTGCCCTGTGAGGGAGAACTTCAGCTGCAGACACTTAGCGGTAGGTTTTTGCATAAGTAAAGGCATGCCATTACCAAATTACTGTCTTGTCAACCTACCGTGTGAGGTTGGCTTGCCCAGCCCATCTCAATTGTAACCTTCAAAAGAAGACCAAAACAAATCGAGCGCTGGAACTAATGCGTACGGGCAGTGTTGATCTAATCAGGAGCTAACATGCCCGTTAGAAACCTAAGTCCGTGACTTCAGAGCGCTGTTCGTCCGCCAGAGCTGTGGTATCGGACTCTGGACTCGTCTCGAGACGCCTTCTTCAAGGACTCGGACTTGTCTCGGACTCGGGATTTGCTAGACTCGCAGCAGCTCTGCATGACGTATTAGCCCGCCGTAAGGTTTTTGCATAAGTTACACATCTGTTTGGCGAGCAAGCTTTGCTATTCTTCGAATGGAAGAAGACAATGGTGGTAGGCTTTTGTCCCCGATAGAGCTTAGCAGGGAGTGAAAGCTTAAAGGACTCGTCTTACCTATATTACTGCATCACTCCGCAAGTCTCTTACCGTTCCGTTCATTCTAATTTCCGAGATCGAACTTGCTATGTCATTTTTGTCCACCCTAATGGTACGACGCTGACTTTTGCGTGTGCCATGATAAGCTTTTTTCGGTGCAGATTAGGCTCCCTCTTCCGAGGAGCTTATTAGTCAGAAACATCGATGGTGCACGTTTTTTTTTTTTTTTTATAACAGCTGGGACCGGTTTTTGTAATCATTCAGAAACCCAACCGAGACTCAGGGAGTAAAAACTGTACAACTGTATCTACTACGACTTGTGCTTTAAGTCTTTAACTTGCCTGTTTTTCCAGGAGTTCCAGTTTCTTGACGACGACTTTTATGCACGTAACAACTCAGCGTTGTCAGAGGCGGAGAGCAAAAGCTTCTTTGGGGAATTCACTGAAGAACGATCGCCTTTTGGAGTCCAGCATTCCGCCGAAGACATGAGCTTCTATGGAAGAAATGTACGTTTCTAGGAGGTTAATCATCCATCGACATGTCTAAGAAGAGATGGGGCCGTATCCCTAGTATGGCGACTGTAGGCGAGGTTCTAGTACGAAACCCATGATGTACACGAACAGTGTTCTAAGGGAGTGGTTCCCGACCTTTTCCGTACCGCATACCCCTTATCAAGTTCAAAAGGGGACCGTACCCTTTTTTTGACGAGTTCTTGTTTTCACTATCACAACGTCAAAATGACGATATTTATTGTCATCAACGATAAGGCACGTAAATCTGAAATGTCAACCTGCCATTCAGAAAGCGTCGCCAGTTTCCATGTGTGCGAACATGTCGCCAGTATCCATATGTGGGAACACGTCGCCAGTTTCCATGTGTGGGAACATGTCGCCAGTTTCCATGTGTGGGATGGGAACAGTTGCCAGTTTCCATGTGTGGGAACACGTCGCCAGTTTCCATGCGTGGGAACACGTCAGTTTCCATGCGTGGGAACACGTCGCCAGTTTCCATGCGTGGGAACGCGTCGCCAATTTCCATGTGTGGGAACACGATCTTATTTTCAAGAACCACATTTTAAAGAAGTTCCCTAGAAGAGGTGAATGGATGACCCGTCGATTCGCTTTTTGTTCAATGAAAAATAGTCAGTTCTATGATGAACCCGAATTTACCGAGATCTTGAGCTCCTTGTGCAATATTTCGGAGCCCTTTGTCCAGCACCCCCTCTGCCTCTTAGGAGTTGAAGTCGTATATTCCATGCATCTATTCATACTGTTTATTGCAGGTCTGCAACTCAGTCAGTAACATCGAGGACCCTGTGGAAACCGAAAATGATAACCCATTCGCAGTTTCAGCAAAGCTATCTCTGCCCATCCTTTGTAATACGACCCTCTCACTATTACGGCTAATTGGTCGATACCTCCAAATGATGCGATTTCTCCAGACAATTGCATATGACGTGGCTATTTGCTTGAATCAGCTGATAGACTACTATTTGTTTGCCGTGGCGAAGTTCTTCGCTGCAGAAGTGGTGAGTGGATCCTGAAACTCAAATTTGACAAGAACTTCTATTTCGTTTCTTTGCTCGATATTGTTCTGTAGTCATCTGTTCGTCTAGTAATTGTTTTCGGTTCATCGCTTTCATTTCATGGTTTATAGTTTATTTTCTGTAGGTCGAATTGTCCAGTCTTTTGCCGAACTCCAAACTACCGTCAGTCCTGCGGAAGATTGAGGAAAATCTTATCTTAAAAAATACTAGTGAGGTGGTACCACTTGGGAAGTGCAAAGTAAGTCTCTGTTGTAAGGAAGTATATGTCATACCTTGTCACGATGCCAGTAGGTTGAATAGTCCAGTCTTCGTAGGCTTATGAAAGCGGGGAGAGCTTATTAGAATAACAGACGAAACTTATCAATAACAGCATGGTCAGAAAAGAGGAATCTCACAAGACCTTCTTCCAGGGTAAAATTGTCTATATCACTTAGTAGTCAGTACCCAAAACCGAAGCGACAATATGCAATAGCTCACTCAGCCTCTTAATAGGGAGACATATTGGTTAGTCAGTACACCAATTCATCATTATTTTGGAGCTTTGTGAGGCTTGGTCGCCGCAAAGTCTTGATGTGTGACGACTGGTCGCATAGTTCGCAAATTAACTTCTGCTTTGACCGGTGCCCTTTTAGGTCCTTGGCTGGTTAGCATTTCTGTTCTTTGTTTTCCACTTTTTCACCATCACAGTCAGTCTCATCTGCACATGAAGCATGGCAACTGCGATTTAGGCCATGTAGAATAGAATAGAATTTTATTTTTAAAAAGCAGTTTCACAGCGTTACCGCCGAATTTGACCTTTTCGGTATAAAAAAATGATGAACAACATAACACTCTATCACTCTATAGTCTTGTCACGAAAGAAAAAAAAAACACTAAAAAGAACTAACTTATCGGTTATTGTATGATCGTTATCTGTAGGTGTTTGCTCCCTGCTTGACCAACACGGTTAACCTCACCCGTCCAGAAAGCATGGTAGCCCGCATCACTGCCGTCGAGTCGGTTGTTTTCCTTGCCGATCAGCTGCTTTCGTTCAAGGACGAGCTGAAAGTAGCCCTGCCGGAGTCGAGGCATTCAGCTTTGGAGCAGTTTTGTCTGCAGGTATGTGTTTCCAGAGCTGTGAGATCAGAGTGGTCAAGGAAGGTGTCAAGGTCCGTCTCGCTTTAAATGAGGAACAGATGGCCGCGAGCGCCTATACCGCCTTAGTAAAATATCACGCTCTAAAGCAAAGACATTGACACCCTGGACGCTCTAAAGCAAAGACCTTGACACCCTGGATTACTTCCGAGGTTTGGACTGATGTGTTACATATTGAAGACGTTGATGCCAAAACTGAGTGCATGCACAAAAAACTGATAACACAGTTTGAATCTTCTTTTCCTGAACGGAAAAGAAAGGTTTGTTCTTCTGACAAACCTTACCTAAATTCAGAAACAAAAAAACTTATAAAGAAGAAATTAAAACTTTTTAAAGAAGGAAAGCGTGAAGAAGCCAACAAGCTGAGAAATGAAATAAAGAAAAAAATTAAGAAAGCCCAAGCTGATTTTTATTCGAACGAAGTTGATCACCTTTTAGCTTCTAAACCGGCGAAGTTCTTTCAAGAAATAAAAAAGCTGGCAGGTAAAAATCCTTCACCTGTTGATTTTAAGAAAGACGAACTGCCTGTCAAAACAGCCAATGATTTAAATGCCCATTTTGCCGCAATTGTTCAGTCTTACCCACCACTTTCTCCAAAGACCCCTTCTGCTAATGGGCCCGTTATATCCCAAGTACACAGTATTCCTCCTCAAGACCTCCCTGAAATAATGATATCCGAGGTGAAACTTAAGCTGTCCAAGCTAAAAAGAACTGCAGTTACGCCTTTTGATATCCCAGTGACGTTAATTAAGGCCTTTGCAGCTGAATTGGCCCTTCCGCTGACCAACATTTATAATAAAATATCACGAAGTGGCCAGTACCCTAAGAAGTGGAAAGTGGGGTTTATTACACCAATACCAAAGAAGGGTGGTGCCAATGATTTTACTGGGGTAAGGCCCATTTCTGTGACTTCAGTTTTTAGCCGCGTGTATGAAGGTTTTGTAGCTGAATGGTTGAAAAAATATTTAGCATCAGTCATTGACCAGCATCAATATGGAAACGTCCCGAAGGCTTCTACAACACATTATTTAGTAAGTCTTATAGATTTTATCCTGAAGAATCTGGACACCCCAGATAAATGGATTAACCTTATAGCTATTGATTTTAAGAAGGCTTTTGATCTTGTAGACCACCAAATACTGTTAAATAAGTTAATTGAGAATAATGTACCTGAATTTATTGTAAATATAGTACGGGGATTTTTAACGGATAGATTACAAATTGTAAAGTATAAACAGTGCATGTCAGACGCGCTTCCAGTTTTTTGTGGGGTGCCCCAGGGAACTGTGCTTGGTCCTCTGTGTTTTCTTATTATGATAAATGATGTTGCTCAGGACATCGATGAGCGATGGAAATTCGTAGACAATTTATCACTGGCAGAAGTTGTGGGAAAGAATTCAAAAAGTCAATCTTTGGGTATAATCCAGGATATTGCTACAGAAGCTTCTCGGTCGAATATGGTAGTGAACAGCGACAAATCTACAATACTAACAATTTCATTTCTTAAAACTCTCCCACAGTTCCACCCTCCCATTCCTGATAACCTTACTTCTGACCAAATTACACTCCTTGGCGTTATTATATCTTCTGATATGTCTTGGGAGGAAAATACCAAGTATATTTTAAAGAAAGCTAACTCTTCCATGAGTATGTTAAAAATCCTAAAGAAATTCAAAGTCCCTAAAGAAAGAATGAAAGATTTGTATTGTATGTTTGTCCGTTCACTACTTGAATATGCCTGTCCAGCATGGCATTATGGACTTACAAAGAGTGACTCAGATAAGTTGGAAAGAATCCAAAAACGCGCTGTTCAAATTTTAATTGGTGGCCATAAAATGCCGTACTCGTATCTCCTAAAGGAGTGTAAGCTGGAACCCCTTTCTGTTCGTAGAGAACAGCTGTGCCAACGTTTCGGAACAAATTTGTTATCCCACCCTTTCTACCGAAATATGCTTCCTCCACCCTTTAAACCGGAAAGAAACAGACCTCCAAGAGAAGCAGCTATGAAAGGACCAAAACTCACACCTGTCGCTTGTAAAACTGAAAGGTACCGGAATAGTTTTGTGCCTCAGTTTACCTTGTATCATAACAACCTTACTTGAATTGCTGTATTTATTTTATGACAATTGTATATATGTTTTAGTTGTAGGTTAATGACAAGTGCCAATTAATTTGCTCGCGCATGAAATGTTGTGCCGCATTTATTTTGAAATTAAATTAAATGAAAAAAATTAAACAAAGCTACAGCAAACAACGTGATTGTTTATAGTTCTGACGACCAAGCCGAACAGTCCGTATAGTTAAGTGGGGTTTGTAAAGAGCAGAGTTATTATTATTCAGGTGGAAGATTTCAGATCTTCCGCTAGTAAACGAAACCACCATGTGTTCTTCCCTCTTCGTGTAATCTATAGCTATGTTTTTGCTCTGTTTACTGTAAAGTTTTGCTATGTGCGTTGTCTTTTTTCTTATTGTTGTTTTTCTTTTTTTGTACACGCTCTCTATTGTTTCTCTTGACGGGTTATAAACAAATTCATTGATTGATTGATTAATTATATTGATAAATGTGTGTCATTGCAAGGCGGAGAAGGAAATAACAATATAAGAAAAGATAACCTAGAGGAACTTAAAGGTATAAAATTAGGCGAGTTAGTGGACAGCTTTGCGGATCACGATTTGGCGACTTTTTTGACCTCCTCGACTTTATTCTCAGGTCGATTATTTTAAAATCACATGTGTGCCACGTTTTTGTCCTAGGAGATATTTCGCTTATTTATTAGTAATCAGTCCTCTCCGTAACATTGGTGATAAAATGAAAAATATCGGGGATACAATTCTTTTTTTTTTTTACCTTTGGTGGGTGGGGTGTGGCTTATCTTGACTCGGGCCATGGGGTAGTTAGGTACGTTTGATGGCGGCACATGGGTAAATCGGCTCAGATTCACTATAGAGACATTTCATACTTCTTGGCAGGTTCCTTATAAAGGCCAAGCATACTCCGTCCTAGCAAATTCTTGTCATTAGTTGCGTTTTTGCAGATATCATGTTATCTGATACCACGGTCTAAAGTTGTTTTCGCAGTTTGCCGTGGTATCTGATACCATGGCCAAAAGGCGTTTTTGTACTTATCGTGGTATCTGGGCAATTATTGTGGCATCTGATATTCAGACACCACGGTCCGACCGTGGTAACTGATCGTGGTATCTGAAAAAGTCATCTCACTTTCATCATTACCAACAATAGAGACTAGGATTTTGTCAAATTGACGAGAAGAAGTTTGGAACTTAGTGATGCAGTTGGATATCAATTTATTTTAGGGATGAGATCCGGCAATTGTCGTATTTGCAGAGCAACCGTGGTGTCAGATACCGCGGTAACTGCAAACGACTAATCACAGATCCAGTTACTGTAGTAACAGAAACCGTGGTATCTGCAAAAACGCAACTATTGCCTTTAGTCAGGACAGGATCCTTGACATAAGAGCCGAAGGATCGCGGACTAAATCTCAGCTGACTTGTCCATTTGGCGGCGTGAGACCATGATTCGCAGTCAGCTTGCGCTGCACGACGGCTTAGGAGCGGATAGGGTCGTTCCTTTTCTGTTTCCTGTATACTGTAACCGTTAGCAGAGTTCGTGTGAAACTCATTTGAAAATTAACTGACCTGAACCTTTTTTTATATGGCCCATTTTTGTTCGACAAAGTTGAGGAATTGATGTACTGCCGTGCAGTCTTGGTTTAGTTGCCTAACTTGTTGTTGATTTCAGGTCAAAAGCAACGCCACTGATCTAAGGCATCCAGTTTTTGCTAGCATCGCTCGAATTGTGGTAAATAGAGATCTGATTCTTGCCCAGATGAACAGAGTGTCATTCGACATCAAAGAAGTCATGAGCCAGCATAGCCCGTACGTGGACGAGCTTCTGATGGTAAGCTCAACTTACTTAGCAATGCGCTTTCGTTAGGGAAATATCGTTTCTGTCTTGTGACCAGAATATGAATCCGAAAATTTGTTCATGGCCTTTTGGTGCATATTGGCAAATTTGGGTCAGAATTACCAAGAAACAGCAAGCAACCTGTGTTGACCGTTATCAGGCGGTGGATAAATACGGCATAAATCCCTAGGCCAAACTCGTAGCCAATATTACGCGCTTTATGCTCATAGTACCGGATATAGGTCAGGTTGCGTCATTTTGACTCGACCCGAACCAAGGTTGAGTTGTATGTAGTCATGTGACAGTGTTTTCTGATACTGTGCGTTTTTTCCTCTGCCCGACCAGCAATATCTCCGGAAAACCTGTAAATGGGGATTCTAGGCCACACTTCATTGAAGTGCTTGTTACATATGCAGGCCCGACATATAATCCTTATTAGGGAAAGGAACTTCTTAGTTTCAGGCTGAAAGTTACGCTGCGATAGTAGAGCCGCTAAACTTGTAGAATTCCGTCTTACCGGATTGAGTGAGTTATTTTAGACATCTTTTTTATTTGTTCTTTCACATTCTTCAGGCGTTTCTTGTATTTACAAAGAGATACAGCTTCATAAAACAATTGGTACTATAAACTATCGACTTTCTCTTTCTCTTGGCTCGCGGACACGACTAAGTTCGCCATTTTACCATCTTGGGGATTGGGTGGAATTGGCTGTAAAGCGGGCTTCCAGTCATTGTACTGGATTTGGACGAAAGGAACGTTTTCCTTGACATCCAGGGATAGTCCGCTCTCTGACTCGGATCCGAATGGGAACACCATTGGGTTATCGTCAAAGGCATGCCGGGATCCATAAAACTCCGTGCCCAGCCACTCCGCATCATCTTTAGGATTGTAGTCAAGGCTCTGCTCTGTTTGAAATTCGATTTGGTCGTCGCTAGCTCTGCTGTCCGCTACGTCGAGAGGAACCAAGGTTGTCGCTAACGTCTGCAGAAGTGTGATGTTGACTGTGGAGAAGTAGGAGGTCAACATATCTATCGTGTCAGTGCTGGAGTCGACGAAAATGGGCGTGAGCGTAGACGCGTCTGGCGTGACCTCCTGTTTGGTGTCACACGTTGCATCCTTGACGTTCTCCATATCCCAGGTGCTGAGGCCTTGAAGCTCGAGGGAAAAGTGGAGACGGGAGATAGTCTGCAGGTCGAGGGTGGCACCACTGCGTATTAGGAGCAGAGGAAGGGAGGCATGTTCGAGGAGGAGGCTGTGGCAGAAGTGGAGGACAGCATAGGTGGTATAATCAGTCGCGATGATGGTCAGTGAGCCAAATCCGAAGAGGTCTAGAAAAATAAATTGTAAATTACGCCGTCCTTCCCTCCTACAGTCGGTCGTGTGGGAAAATCTCTAGCAATCGCACTCATTGGAATAGTCCTATCGTCGATCACCTAATCTCCAAAAGCTGATGTTATCTGAGTTTGTACAAAATCTGCACCCCCCAGTAAGCTAAGGAGGGTTTTCGCGAGATCTCGGAATCACTTTCCGGCGAGCGAAGCGCATCGCGAAAACTGTGGGAAAGTGATTCCTGGAATCACTTTCCGCTTTCCCGCTGGCCTGATCCCGAAATCGCATGGAAAGCTGACATAGCCGAGAAAATATTGAATTACAAACTTTTTCGAGCAAATATGGTTCACTGAACGGTTCTTTGATCATTCCATGGAAGTCACCTTAATAACGATTACCATTTTTTTAATTTATTAGTGACACTTGCACTGTTTTCTCTCCACACTTTTGAAATTCCCGCCGAAAGATTCAACTTTCCGCGGAGCTTTCCACTAACCTCGTGGAATCACTTTCCGGGAAAGCTGCTTCGGTTTCAAAAGCGCAAAAACCGGGTTGGAAAGTTCGGCAACTTTCCGAAGTAGCGCGAAAACCATTGGAAAGTGATTCCGACTTTGCTTTCCAGCTCGCGAAAACCCTCCTCTAATTTTTCAGTGGCTATTAGCGCATGTCAGTGCAAATTGCCCTCAAACCTTTACTATTGCGTTAGTTCAAGCACTTCGGCGCATGTGGTCTTAGCTCCATCATTCTTTTCTAAAGCGGGTCGTACCTCGAATTGATCGCTGCCTTGCATTCTGACAAAACTAAGAAAGAACAAACACCCTGTTCAGTCAGACCTCTTAAATCCTGGATCTCCTGCGAGTCCTTACGCGACTTCAGCCTCCGTGAAACTGACGTGTCGACCTTATAATTGCCTCATCATAAACCACTTAATTTTTTCTGTAAACACAGCTGGAATAAGACGTTCCGACTTCGGACCCGCTGGGTTGAGCCCACTCAGCACTTACCCCACGGGTATGGTGGCCGCACTACAGCAATTCCTGCTCTGGCTGGGTTTTGTAGTATATCTAACTCCCAGTGTAGTGATCGGCCATGTTTTTCCGGATTGCGGCAGACTGGCGCGGACACTGTCATTCGGGTCCAGCTTGGGGACAAGCTCCGTGAAGCTGGACTTGTGTCATTAATGACCTCTTTTGGTTCTTGGGTTATTTTGTCAATGAATATGTGAATGTCACCGTTGCATGGGCAGGAGACACTTTTTGGCAGCTCTAGGACTTTCCAATCGCCAGTGATCTGAAAGAAACTATAAATCAAACATCCCCTAGGATTCATCTTATTTGTTTGAGGTACATCGGGATCTTGTATAGTTGGATGAAACACTCCTTCGAAATGGGAGAAACATCTGGAGAAGGGGAAAGCATAAAATACAACGAAATTTGCTGGATGCTGGCTAATACAGAGGCTTAATTTTGTGTGTGTGTGTGTGTGGGGGGGGGGGACATTTATTTTTGACAACACTGAAAAAGTTGAAGCCTCACTGCTAGGTAGGCCTAGCCGCCTAGTATAAAAGAAAATGATGTGTTACACTGGACTGCTGGAGTAGACCCCATCCTCAGGTTTGTTTGGACTGTTTAATACTTTCTGCAATTCCTGCGTTGACGATATTGTAAGCGGGGGCGTCCCTATGGGGGGGGGGAGGGGGGCGCAAAAAATAGCCGAGTCGGCACGAAGCTCCGCGGTGTTTCGTAAAACGGTCGATTTTTCGATCCCAAAACGTAGGTGGAGGGATGCCTATGACATCGCAAAAGTTGTAGGTCTGTCCGTCCGTCCATCCGTCTGTCAGCACGATAACTCTCGAAGGGAATGAGATATTTTGACGAAACTTTGTGTGAGGATTCTTTGGGTCAAGGGAAAGGTCGAGTTTGTAGATGGGCACTGTAGCCCTACATTTAGGGGTGCGGGTTCAAATAAAGGGGCAGAAATATTAGTAAACAGCTAATGAGATAGTCGATCATGGGTAAGAAGACATGCTGAACACGATTATGAAAACCGTTTTCTCGCCGGACAAGTAGTTCACCTGGGATCCGGCCAGAACCGGAAAGTTTGTTAAAAGTAAAAGTATTATTTGAAGTTAATCAGATGTTTGATATTGGGGTAAAGAGATACGCTGAATTCGTTTTTGAGCTTTGTTTTTTGGCCCGACAAGCAGTTCGCCTAATCCGGCTGAAACCGGAAATTTGGCATAAGTAAGGCAGGAAGTTAGATATGAAATAGATATGTCTTATAGAGGTAAACACACATGCTGAATCCATATCTGGACTTGGTTTTCTCAGATGATTAGCTATTTGGCCTTAATCTGTTTCTAAATTTTAATAGTCAAAATATTCAAGGAGTCTGGCGAAGACAAAACCCAATTGTCTCGATCGAATATTGAATTTTTTGGATCCCACGAAACCTTTGGTCTTGTTTCCTTGGAAACAGTCGTTTTTTCGTAATTTTCGTTTTTTTCTTAAAACAGTCGAGTTTTAATCAAAACGGTCGTTTTTTTTCTTAGAAACAGTTGGTAAAAATCACCATCCATAGTCGGTAATTACGTCCCCCCCCCCAACATTTTGGCTAGTAACGCCTCTGATTGTAACACCCTATAGTTATGGCCAGGGGCGTCGCAAGTGCATTTTCGGTGAAGGGGGGTGTGGGTGCAGAGCCTAAATTTTACCGAATCTTTCAGAAATTTTACCGAATCATAGAACTAAGAATTCGAGCTTTAAATTATGGAACAGAAACGATTACGTAGGAAGAGTAAGAAAAAGAGCATCATGAAAGACGATAAGCCAACTATTAGGCGGCGTTCTGGCGAAGCCCACATGGAGAATATATTGCCGGGCATGATTGCAGTTACAGCTTCTATCCATTATATCCAATAGAAAATTAAATTGAGCGCCGCAGGCGAAAATTTTCGAAATCCATATTTTTTTTCTGTAGGCTAAAATTTAACTGCCTCTCTTAAAAATTCTATCATTTACCGTTGATTAAATATCGAGTCTCTAAGAAGTTCCAGAAACCGGATGGAGTGACGTTCCGGCAGCAGCGGCAACTGTAGTCTAGTCAATATACTACCCATAATCACATAAAGTGAGCGCCGCAGGCGAAATTTTTGTTTGCTTTTCCTGCAAATTTTAGCTGTTGATGTTTCGAAATCTCAATCCTAAAACTGGATTAAACCCCCCCTCAAATGACGCACCCTTTTACAGTACAGAGAATATTACGAAAAGTGCTGTAGGCGGAATTTTTGAAATATTTATGACTAGATATTCTTTTTGGGATCCGAAATAAAAGTAAGGACAATCGATGATACCATAGATCATCTCTTTCGTCTGCGACCAGTGCTTCACTCGATCTCTTCTAAGTTTCGAGGTTCGTGGTAACTTCCGAATCCTGGCAATTATAACGAACAAATTACCGAATACCAGTTATTATACCGAATAAGTTTAGACCGTTATCATGTTTGGGATTCTGTATAACTACCGTATCCCGGTTATTGTACCGAATTGTTCTGGTATCGAAAGACTACGGAACAGTATTCATATTCGGTATACTTTCGTCGAAACTGGAACAAAGTCAGGATTCATGGTTAACTTCCTAATCCTTGAAATTATACTGAATAAATTACCGAATCCCAATCATGATACCGAATAATTTCGAACCAATAACTTATTCGGGATTCTGTATAACTACGGAATCTCCATAAATCTACCGAATAGTTCCGGCATGGAAAAATTACCAAATGATTTCAGTAAATTCTCTCACCAAATCGTGATTACTACCGAATACTACATAACCCCGTAAATATATCGAACAGTTCTGCTATCGAAAAAATACCGAACAATTTTAGTAAAATTTTGGACCTCTCGCCCAAAATTGTACCGAATCTCAAAAAGTTGGGGGAGGGGGGGTTGCTCCCACCCATCCTTTGTTTCCTCGGACAACTTGGTTTATTCTGAAATTTCCGGTTTTGGCAAGATTCAAACTCTAAGTGGCCATATGAGTCGAAAACTAAACGGGACTAGAATCTTGAATAAGTTCGCTGAAGACAGTAATGATGTGATATTTGTTACATTAAAGCCCAGGGGCGTCACTATGGGGGGGGACTCCCCCCCCCCCAAAGGTCTTGAAAATGTACTTTCGTCGGGCGAAGCCCGGCGAAAAATCACTTGTGCCGGCAAACACAGAAGAAAAAATTTTTTTTATGCTTTTGTCAGCCGTTGGTCGACTCGTCGGCACATCGGGGCCTTTTTATACGCAAGAAATGAAGTCCTGCAGACATTTGTCGGGCAAAACTCTGAAGAAATCGAATTCTGCATGTTTTTGTTGTGCCTCAGCATTCTCGTCGGCACAGCGGGTTCTTGTTATACGTAAGCAATAAAATTCTACAAACTTTGTCGGGCGCACCCGGGAAGTTCAAGTCTCATCGGCACATGGGGTTATTTAGATTGTGTACAGTCTAGTCGAGCAAAACACAGAAAAATCAAATGCATGATGGTTTTGTCAGGCGTCGGTATTTTCGTCGGCAGATCGGGTTCTTTTTACACACAAAAAAAATAATCAAATTCTGTAAATTTGATCGGGCGCATGCCGAAAGTTCAAGTCTCGTCGGTACATCGGCTTCTATTTACAACGTAAAAAAATAAAGTTCTTTGCAGTCTTGTGGGGCAAAACACAGAAGAAAAGAAGAAAGAAGACTGCTTTTGTCTGGCGTCGGTATTCTTCTCGGCACACCGGGTCTTTTCATACATAAGAAATCGAATTCTGCAAAGATTTGCCGGGCGCAAATATTTCCGGAAAAAATATCGCCGTCGTTGCTTAGTTCAACTTGTTCTGTGTACAGTCGTTGGAAGCTTCGCTTCTTAGCGAAAGTTGAAATGAAAAGCCGAATATGGGAATTTATATATATGAATTTACATCAAAGGAGCAGTCTCAACTGATGAATTACAGTTAGTTTTACACAAATTTTGCCTGCGGCGCATTTTGTACTATTCTCTATTTGGAAGAACGGTATATCATTTAGTTTTCGTTTTAGGATAGAAATTCTTTGGGTTTAAGTAAAAGCCGGGAATTGCATGGTAGTTTTTCCGGATAAAGGAAGACTTAAAAAATTTCGTCTGCGGCGCTTGGTTTAGCTTGTATTGGTACAGTTGTTGGAAGCTTCGCTTTTTAGCAAAAGCTAAAGTGAAAAGCCGAATATGTGAACTGTAATATACGAAATTATACCAAAGGAACAATCTCAACTGATGCATTACAGTTAGTTTACACAAATTTCGCCTGCGGCGCAATTGGTAGTATTCATTATTTGGAAGAACGGTGTTTCATTTAGTAGGCGTTTTAGGGTTGAAATTCGTGGGGGTCTGAAACACGTTAAAAGCTAGAATTTGTATGGTAGGGTAAGAAATCGAAACTGAAGAAATCGAATTCTTTAGCTTTTGTCGTGCGTCGTTATTCTCGTCGGCACAATTAGGAATCCAGAAGAAATACATTTTTTATGTTTTTGTCGGGCGTCGGTTGACTCGTCGGCACATCGGGTTCTTTTTATACGCAAGAAATGAAATCGTGCAAGCATTTGTCGGGCAAAACACTGAAGAAATGCAATTCTGCATGTTTTTGTTGTGCCTCAGTATTCTGGTCGGCACAGCGGGTTCTTTTATACATAAGGAATCCAGAAGAAATAAATTTTTTATGCTTTCGTCGGGCATCGGTCGACTCGTCGGCACATCGCGTTCTGGTTATACGTAAGCAATAAAATTCTACAAACTTTGTCGGGCGCACCCGGGAAGTTCAAGTCTCATCGGCACATGGGGTTATTTAGATTGTGTACAGTCTAGTCGAGCAACACAGAAAAATCAAATGCATGATGGTTTTGTCGGGCGTCGGTATTTTCGTCGGCACATCGGGTTCTTTTTACACACAAACAAAGATTCTGTAAATTTGATCGGGCGCATGCCGAAAGTTCAAGTCTCGTCGGTACATCGGCTTCTATTTACAACGTAAAAAAATAAAGTTCTTTGCAGTCTTGTCGGGCAAAACATAGAAGAAATCGAATTCTGACTGCTTTTGTCTGGCGTCGGTATTCTTCTCGGCACATCGGGTCTTTTTATACGTAAGAAATCGAATTCTGCAAACATTTGCCGGGCGCAAATATTTCCGGAAAAAATATCGCCGTCGTTGCTTAGTTCAACTTGTTCTGTGGACAGTCGTTGGAAGCTTCGCTTAATAGCGAAAGTTGAAACGAAAAGCCGAATATGGGAATTTAAATATATGAATTTACATCAAAGGAGGAGTCTCAACTGATGAATTACAGTTAGTTTTACACAAAATTTTGCCTGCGGCGCATTTTGTAGTATTCTCTATTTGGAAGAACGGTATATCATTTGGTTTTCGTTTTAGGATAGAAATTCTTTGGGTTTAAATTAAAAGCCGGGAATTGCATGGTAGTTTTTTCGGAAAAAGGAAGACTTAAAAAATTTCGCCTGCTTGCGCTTGATTTAGCTTGTCTTGGTACAGTTGTTGGAAGCTTCGCTTTTTAGCAAAAGCTAAAGTGAAAAGCCGAATATGTGAACATATAATATACGAAATTATACCAAAGGAACAATCTCAACTGATGCATTACAGTTAGTTTACAGAAAATTTCGCCTGCGGCGCAATTGGTAGTATTCATTATTTGAAAGAACGGTGTTTCATTTAGTAGGCGTTTTAGGGTTGAAATTCGTGGGGGTCTGAAACACGTTAAAAGCTAGAATTTGTATGGTAGGGTATGTACAGCTAAATTTTCGGCAAAAAAGGCAGGTTTAAAAATTTGTTTTTGGTTAACTTGTTTTTGGTACAGTCGTTGGTAGCTTCGCTTTTTAGTGAAAGCTAAAATGAAAAGCCAAATTTGTGAACTTTAAAATACGAAATTACGTCAAAGGAATAATTTCAACTGGTGCATTACAGTTAGTTTTACGCCGGTTCTATTCTGTACTGGCGGGAAATGTTCGCCGCGGCAATGGCGTTTTTTGTCGGCACATTTTTTAGTCCGTCGGCACAAACCGGAAATCCCCCCCCCCCCCCCCCCCCAAGGTAAAAGGCTAGTGACGCCCCTGTAAAAGCCTAAGGGCCAATACAACATGTTGATCTCGGCATTGGAATCAAAGGTGGAAAGCACTGCAAAGCTTAAAGGACCCGTCTTATCTGTATTGCTGCTTCACATTACGTCCTTAATCGTTTTGTCCATTCTCGTTTCAAAGATTTCGAAGCTAGATTTATCGCTGATTGGCTCTCGCTGGAGGCGGATAAAGTTCATTCGTGTGAAATACCGGTTATGCAAGTTTTTCCGTGTCTTTCAGCAGAACTAGGGTGGCAAAGCGAGCCGAAAACAGCCGGGATGAGGTTTGCAATCTTTGGGAAACCCGTTTCAGAGGATTGATTCATGTATGTTGGAGTATTAGGATAGAAGCTGTATCTACCGCGACGTGTGGTTTAATCGATTAGCAGAAGCGTTAAGTCCACTTGCCAAGAAGGGTCGAAATGTCGGCTAAAGAAGCCCCTAGGACGCCCGAATCTCGAACAGGCTTACTCGTTTCGCGTAGTAATATGATTCGAGGGCCGAAGAAATCCCTATTTCGGATGACATTTTGAGCTTTTATTTCGATCGTCTTTATCAGACATTTCTTTGAACGTTCGTTTACATGTAGGCCTACCTCTTCAGTAATTTCCCTTCCTATCTATTGGGAACAGACATGGAAGTAGACGCTTCAGTTTCAGTTAGTTTATTCATAAACAATAAAAACACCATTAACTCTTTGTGGCCCCACCATAAGGCCTTACATAATGCCTGGCAATGGGCGGGGCTTATTCTTTATTCATATAGTCTTAAGGGAAACATACCAAAAAAATCAAAAAAAGAAAAAGAAGGATAGAAAAAAAGAAGAAGAAGAAAATAAGAATGAAGGCATAACGAACTGACAAGAAAATCCACTAACGAACGCGAGTGTCGAATAGGTCAGAAGCGGGTGTCTACACTGTAAAGAAAATCTTGCAGTACTTGCTACTGGCATTAATCTTATCTTTATTGAGATAAGAATACCCCTAATGCGGATTAATCTTATCCCAATAGAGATAAGATTAATCCCAGTAGCAAATACCTTGGTGATCGTAAGAATCTGTGGTCGACTTTTCGAACCGTCAATAGTGTCCCGAATGCGCTAGCGTCCACTTTGGATGGACAGGCTGGAGAGTCCAACATAGTGGTAAGATGGCGTTCCCACTTCAGTGACTTGCTCAATTCAGTCCCCAGTGATTCGCATTCGTCTAGTTGTGCTAATGACTGCGATTGCGAATTTAATAGAATTAGTTTTACGAGTAACGAAATTGATGAAGTGATTACGAAAGAACTGAAAGCGAACAAAGCAGCAGGCGATGACGGCCTGTCTGCCGAGCATGTGAAGTATACTAACCGGCAGCGCCTGTGTGCTTTACTTTCAGTATACTTCACCTGCGCATTCGCTCACAGTTGTCTTTCGCCAGACCTGATGAAGGTTACGATCATACCTCTGTTAAAGAACAAGTGCGGGGACCTCACAAGTATAGATAATTACCGCCATTGCTATTACAACAGTTTTTTCGAAGCTGCTAGAGCATTTGTTGTTGAAACATTCTATTGATTTTTTAAAGACATCTTTTAATCAGTTTGGTTTTAAACAGAAGCATGGCACCGATTTTTGTATTTTTTCATTTAAGCAAACTGTGTGCTATTATCTGGGTCTTGGAAGTCCTGTTTTCACTTGTTTTTTAGATATACGAAAAGCTTTTGACCGTGTTAACCACGAATTGTTGTTTGAAAAGTTACGAACAAGGGGTATGCCAAAGCTGCTGGTTGATTTTCTTTAAAAATGGTATGTTCAACAGGAGTTTCGTGTGAAGTGGGGGTCAAAACTGTCCGCTCCTTTTCATGCTGCTAACGGAATTAAACAAGGGGGAATAATTTCTCCTCTTTCATTTAATGTTTTTATAGATGACCTTTGTAAACAATTAATGGAGAGCCGTGTAGGCTGTAACATCTCTGGTGTGTTTTTGAACTCGATCGCTTACGCTGACGACATGGTTCTAATGGCGCCGTCGGCGAACGCATTAAATCTCCTGTTGAAGATTTGCGCAAATTATGCAGCGACGCATGACATTATTTTCAATTCTGCGAAGTGCAATTACATGATTTTTATCCCGAAACATTTTAAATCCCTGATATTTCCGGCTATTCGACTTGGTGATTTTGTTTTAAGAGAGTGCACAATGTGAAGTACTTAGGTTATTTTTTAGATGATGACCTGTATGACGATTCAGCAGTTTCGAGTCAGTATCGGGGTCTTTGCGCGCGTGCGAACCACTTAATTCGTAATTTTAAATTTTGTACTGTGTCGGTTAGAATTCTTTTATTTAAGACGTATTGCACACAACTATACTGTCTCCCACTTTTTGATAACTATCTTGAGACGACGATGCGTAAACTAAAAGTTTGTTTTAACAATGCATTCCGTCATCTCCTTTCATATAATCGACGTTACTCTGCTAGTCAAATGTTTTTAGAAAATGAAACTGAATCTTTTGATGTTATGAGGCGGAAAGTGATAGTTAGTTTTGTTGCAAGGTTAGAAGTTTCCGATAATCCACTTTTAAAGGCAATTCGTGAGAATGCAGAATGCCGTTCTGGACTTTTTTACCGACTTTTCCGTCGACTGTGCTATTGCCCCGAGCCACCGAATGGTTAAAATGTTTTTATATATTTAGTAAGAAAATTCATGTGTTAGTGTAATCTTATTATGTGATGTGTAATATCACGAATTAAATAAATTGATTGATTGATTGAAATACTGCATCCTTATTTGGAGAAACTTTTTACAGTGTAGGTGTAGGTGTAAAGGCTATGGTGTGAAATGTTCGAAAAATAACGTACCTTGCTCCAGTCAAGTTCAGGATGGGCCCCTAAAGTCGGACACGGTCCTGGCTTCAAAATAGTCACCCCCGCGAACCCGTAGGTGGCACAGAAACACAGCATAAATAGTACCAAAACATTCAGGGCCATGTCTTTGATTTGCGTTTGAATTCTGCTCTGCTTTTGGGATTTCTGGACTGAGATGCGTTCATGCATCAGCGCACCTGTTGCACCGCGCCCTGAGCCCGCATTGTTTTCATCATTCGAACTAGTCATTGTCTTAAAAATTGTTTGATATAGCGGATAGAGAAATCAATCCGAGGATGCGCCGATTTCGAGTCAATTATTGTACTCTTTCTGATCTGAAGGATGCCACGCATTCGATTTCCCCGACTGCGTGGGAATTCTTTGGTTGAGTGGCCAACCTGGTAAAAGGATACCCTTGTACCATTTAAAATCAGAACGACTTTTGTTGTTATTTGTTTTAAATTAAGCTTAATTAATTTATTTGGGCTTTCAAGGAGTTGCAGTCATTCAGTACCAGATTGGGAGAAGCGCTGTCAAAGGTTTCCGTCACGCCAGAAGTGCATTCGCTAATTTGGGAACATGTGGTTTTATGCGCCAACAACGTTCTGCTTGAAGGGTAAGCCCAAATAAGTTTTGATTCCTGCCCCCCCCCCCCCCCCCAATAGACAGATTAGTTGCTTTTTTGCAGATACCATGGTATCTGTTACCACGGTAACTGGATCTGCAGTCGTTTTGCAATTACCGTGGTATCTGATATACGGTTTCTCTGCAAAAACGACAATTGCCGGATTGAGCTTTTAGAAATCATCCAAAAAGATATACTGATATCCACTTACATTTAGAGTGACATAGCTTCTTTCCCACCAAGTCGACAGAAAACTAGACTCCTTCCTTGAGATGGATTTTCAGATATCAAGATAACTGCAAAAACACCTTTTGACCGTGGTATCAGATATCATGGTCACGCAATTATTGCCACACGTTGGTTCACAGTAACCAAACTCGTTCATGACAACTTCCAGATTCCTGACATTGCAGCGAATGGCAGAATATCGTGACTCGTTACAAAACTGGCAAGTCAATTATTTTGGCACTCTTCCTATTTGTTCGAAGTGTGGATATTTGTGTGCATGGTTCCCTGTAACGTACGATCGTATCAACAATATGTGATCATTTTACCATATCGGAACTTTAGAGGTTCCGGAATTTGTCTTCCTTGTCAGTAACATGAGCGTTGCAGTTTGTTATGGCGCTCGGTAACATCGTAAGCACTGATTCAGACTGAAGTTAACAAGTCCAGAACTGTAACATACGAAGACCATACAAACTGAAAACTCAGGTTATTCCCCTGCACTCGGTTACTATTTCTGTAAGCGGGTGATCACTCTGGTAGGTAGTTAGTCCCGATGAAGATTTTTCGAGAATTAGTCATATGGAGTTTACGAAAACGTAGCATGCAGTAGTAACTGTTGCCACTGCATGCTACTACTAGCAAACTGGATGCTACTACAGCGAGTTTGCATGCTATCAGATACTACTACTTAAAATTAACCTAGTCGGAGGCATATTAAATCAAAGTATTCCATACTACTACATACAAATACATACAACTTTTTCGTTCAACTACCATACAACTACACAGTCAAAGAATTTTTCATCGGGGTTATGGCCTCTTATTGGCAACAAGCATCAGCCATGGGAACGCAACTTATATTACGTGTCGGATGGCTGTCTGCGTGAACTGCTGGATGGTTGGTGCGACGGTGCAGGCGAAGTTAAGCGACCTTAGAGCAGCTTTCACATTGACGCGTCTTTGCGATGCGTTGCGTATGCGTTTATCTTGCGTTGCGTAGAGGTTGCGTGGCCTCTTTTTCACACCTGCGCGTGAAGCTTTCACGCTAGATGTGTGTTTACGTTTTCCTTTCTTCGTTTCTTGTGTTGAATTTTCGTTTCTTTCATCATTAATAAGTTCTTCTTCGTCATCGGTAGGTTTTTCTCTAGTTTTTCTTAAAAACTTTCATTTTTCACTGAAAAACGTCATGCGTACACGCCGACACAACGCAAGAATAGAACTTGGTTCTATTCTTGCGTTTGTCTGCGTAAGCCTTGCGTTGCGTCACCGCAAGCGCGACGCAGAGGACGCGTAGTCCAGTGTGAAAGGCTCAACGCGTCAATGTGAAAGCAGCTTAGAACTTATTTCGACCGATACACATCCTACGTTCAGACTGAATGAATTCGGACAAAATAAAAAATACAATGCAGAGTCCAATAGCCTCCTCAAAGTCCGTCTCAAACAGTCAGTTGAATCCATTCGGTGTAGAGATTGTCCAAAGAATGTTTGAAGACATTGCCAGAATCACTCATTCAGATGGAAGGGCATTCCAGCAACCCTTCTGGGCTGACGTCGTTTTAGAAGCGGAAGCCACACAGCTTGAATTCATGTCCACGCAAGCCTTTTTTTCAGGAAAAGACGCTGCGCATTTCGGAAGTATGACTTACAGTGGGGTACTTGACTAATCTCGTGACCAATGAGATGTTTAAAATCTGTTTTGAGACAAACGCCATCGACACTGTAGTAACTTTTATGCGAACCTGCTCTTTCGAAGAGACGAGCGGATGAAATTGAGAGATTTTAATGTTAGGTATGACAGGAAAGGTTTTGTAGATAGGGTAGTGTAGAGAAAAAAAATAATAGTTAAAGTATATGAGAATGTTTTACTGAAAATTAACTATTTGAAAATTTCAATTCATTTCGGTTTATTTATCCATAGATATCTTTTACAGACAAAAAATAGTGCTGGACATGTCATTGCAAATAAAAAGATCAACCAAGGGATATATTTACAATAGTAACCTATGATTTATATATACAATTCACGGTTTAAAATACATTTCATGAAAATACGAACGCGAATCAAAATGACAAGTACAAAAATAATTCATCATAAGTGTCACTACTATTCTAATAGAAGTTATTCTTTAGAGCTGGGAAGTATAAAAAGAAAGTAGGTTTAAGACGATATAAAAAGAAAGTAGGTTTAAGACGATATAAAAAGAAAGTAGGTTTAAGACGGAAGTGTAAGCAACGTTAAAGTAGGGTAAACGGTTATGTAAATTTTGTATTAACGTCACTGAGTTGGAGGTGGAGACGTAGCCACTTGCTTTAGTTCAATCTAAAGCAAGAACGAATGGAAAAGGAAGCTACGCGTGAATAAAAAACAAGAGCTGTAAGCTCATATGGCCCTTGCATGTGTCAAGATGATTTGATTGATCAAAAGTAAGTTTCGACTTTGCGGTTGAGATGCGCGCTATAAGAGAGCTGGAACTTCATTTGTAAGCAAAACCCTTGAGGCAAAACTGCTAATGGGCTGATGGGCATCACGAAAATGCATATATTGCTTAAAAGTATTTTTTTTTTTTGCGGTCAAGATTGGTACTTTAAGGAATAATCGGATTTGGGAAGTAGCAATTTCTAAGCAAATGTTGTTGAGTCTCCAATATTCCAGCGAAGTTTCATCGTCCTAGCACATCTGGAAGTACTTTAACGCGCGATCACCGGAATCCCAGACCCCCCTCCCCCTCCTCCAACTCCACCCACAATAACCGGAGCCAATCCGGTTCTGTAAATGATTAATCCAGAGCATCTGTTTGTCATTCCCACGAAGTTCGATCCAGATCACACCAGTCTAAGCGGGTCAAGTATTTTCCGCCCTCCCCCCGATAATTGCCGGATTCGGTCCGGAAATGAAAAAGGTCACAAGAGAAAAATGTCCTCTGTTTAATTATTAAATTTCACTCGAATCCGATCACCCGTTCCAAAGTTACGCATGACTCAATATTCCGGATTCCCCTCCCTCAACTCCCCCCCCCCAAGATTATCATATCGAGGATTTTTTTTTATTCCAAGTCAGTTTGACCGGGTCCCTGATATGCCTTCCAAGTTTCGTCGTGAAAATCCCCCAAAAAACGGAATTCCGGGATACCCCTCCTCCCCCCCCCTCAAGTGTCCGGATCCAGTCAAATTATGTAAAAGATTTACATGGACCAGATGTTTGTTCTTCCCAGCAAGTTTCACTCCGATACCATCATTCTAACCGTTTCTCGAGATTTCCGGTCCACCCCCCCCCACCCCACCCAGCTCCCCCGCGGTGCACGTAGCCAATCCGATTCAGCAAATGACTTACCTAGAGCATCTGTTTGTTCTTCCCACAAAGTTCCATCCCGATCCCTCCATTCTAAACGGGGCACGTATTTTCCGCCCCCCCCCCCCAATAGTTGCCGGATCCGGTCCGGATATGAAAAAAATCATCGGAGAAATGTCCTCTGTTGAATTCTTAAATTTCACTCGAATCCGATCACCCATTCCAAAATTACGCAGGACTGAAAATTTCGGATTCCCCTCCCTCCACTCCCCCCACCATTATCTGATCGACAAAATTTTTATTTTGAAGTCAGTTTGATTGGGTCCTTGATATGCCTGCCAAGTTTCATCGTGAAAATCCCCAAAACCACCATCACCGGAATTCCGGGACCCCCCCCCCCCCCATAAGTGTCCGGATCAAGTACAATGGTCTAAAGGACTTATCTAGAGCAGATGCTTGTTCTTCCCAGCAAGTTTCACTCCGATCCCTCCATTCTAACCGTTTCTTGAAATTTCCGGTCTCCCCCCCCCCCAACTCCCCCCTGGCTACCGAATCCGGTCAAGACTTTAAACGGGACATTACAGATATATATTCTGTTCAGTTATGAAGTTTCATTACAATCCGATCATCCGTTCGAAAGTTACACACTTCTCAATTTCCCGGATTCCCCTGCGGATTCCCCTCCCTCCACTCCCCCACCATTATCTGATCGACAATATTTTTATTTTGAAGTCAGTTTGATTGGGTCCCTGATATGCCTGCCAAGTTTCACCGTGAAAATCCAAAAAACCACCATCACCGGAATTCCGGGACCCCCCCCCCCCCCCCATAAGTGTCCGGATCCAGTACAATGGTCTAAAGGACTTATCTAGAGCAGATGCTTGTTCTTCCCAGCAAGTTTCACTCCGATCCCTCCATTCTAACCGTTTCTTGAAATTTCCGGTCTCCCCCCCCCCAACTCCCCCCTGGCTACCGAATCCGGTCAAGACTTTAAACGGGACATTACAGATATATATTCTCTTCAGTTATGAAGTTTCATTACAATCCGATCATCCGTTCGAAAGTTACACACTTCTCAGTTTCCCGGATTCCCCTGCCCTCCACCCCCCCCCCCAAAATGGTCCGATCAGAAAAATGATTATTCCTAATTTTGTTTGGTCGGGTCTCTGATATGCCTGCCAAGTTTCATGGTCCTAGCACAACTGGAAGTACCCTAACTCGAAAAAGTGTGACAAAATGCCCTAAATTTTCAAGTTTCCAGCGCCCCGCACTCCCCCCCATATGGTCGGATCGGGAAATTCATTATTTCCAGGTTAGTTTGGTCGGGTCCCTGATATTCCTGCCAAGTTTCATTGTCCTCGCTCATCTGGAAGTACCCTCACTCGAAAAAGTGTGACAAAATGCCCTAAATTTTCAAGTTTCCAGCGCCCCAACTCCCCCGCATATGGTCGGATCGGGAAACTTATTATTTCCAGGTTACTTTGGTCAGGTCCCTGATATTCCTGCCAAGTTTCATTGTCCTAGCTCATCTGGAAGTACCCTAACTCGAAAAAGTGTGACAAAATGCCCTAAATTTTCAAGTTTCGAGCGCCCCCACTCCCCCGCATATGGTCGGATCGGGAAACTGATTATTTCCAGGTTCGTTTGGTCGGGTCTCTGATATTCCTGCCAAGTTTCATTGTCCTAGCTCATCTGGAAGTACCCTAACTCAGAAAAAAGTGACAAAATGCCCTAAATTTTCAAGTTTCCAGCGCCCCGCACTCCCCCCCCCCATATGGTCGGATCGGGAAACTGATTATTTCCAGGTTAGTTTGGTCGGGTCCCTGATATGCCTGCCAAGTTTCATTGTCCTAGCACATCTGGAAGTACCCTAACTCGGACCGACAGACCGACAGACGGAATTGTGATCGGTATATGGCACTTGAGCCAGAGGCTGCAAGTGCCATAAAAACAAAACAAAAAATACCATCGGCTCTTCCTGTTACCATGGTTGGTCTGCTATCTGCTGTGGCAACCTTGAATCTTCTCTCTTTTAACTACAGTGATGTCAATAAAGTTTCCTTTCTTTCCTTTAAATGTGCTGGCTGACCATGGCGTTATTGTTTACTTTTTGACAGTTACTCGAACGTGAAACGCTGTACAAATGAAGGCCGTGCTTTGATGCAACTGGACTTCCGTCAGTTCAGTATGAAAATGGAGACATTGACTTCGGTTCGTCCCCTGCCTGGAGCGTCGCTCGTTGAGACGTATATTAAAGCATTCTACATTCCAGAATCTGCTATAGAAGAATGGGCGCGAGAACACACGGTAAGCAATAGGGTAACCTAGGTAAATCGTAGGCATGACTCAAAAAGCGGCTTCTGGTAGATCTGAAAGTCTATGCTTTTGCTAGGTTTCCTTTTTTCCGTCGCGTTGTCGTGGCGGTCAAATGGTCGAGGGGGGGGGGGGATGCGAAGTGCGATGGTGATCGGATTAAAACTATTTTACTTTTATCGCAGTAGGTATGTACAATTGGGCAGAGCTAGAGACCAGTGAAGCGAAAGGCGTCAAGAGAAAGAAACATACATATTTTTGTTTGTGTTGTGTTTCCAGGTAGTCAGGGAAAAGTCGGGCTCGCTGACTCCGTAGAGCCCCCGGCCATTTAAGCCTGTTCATTGGTCTTTAAGCAGAAATTATTTGATCATTCATTGCTTTATCAAGGCTTTGGAACTCTTTAAAGTCCCCTTAACTTGAGAAATGGCATCAGCGTATTTCTTCTAATTCTCAGCGTGAACAGTCGTTTGGTAATCAGAAGATCCGATAGGATAGAGCGTAGCGTTGTCCCTTACTTTTTTTAATTTATGTTAACGACCTGAATAATTCCATGAGAATATTTGGTTTAAACTTGCAATTTGCGGGTGACACTGCATGTACTGTATCAGGGAAAGATATGAACAGTTTGAAACTTGTATTGGAAGAAGCTTTCAACCATCTTCTATTGTGGCTTGAGTCAAATAACCTAGCTCTTAACGCTGATAAAACAAAATTTGTGGTTTTCTCTCGATGTAACGCTGCTGTTCCAGAGCTTCAACTAACTGAGTCAAGTGATTTTAAAATAAAGATTTCACGAGCAGCAGTTATGCGATACCTTGGAGTCCTCCTTGACTCTAATCTATCATGGAAGCCTCACATATCGAATTTGCGTATGAAGTTGGGGAGAAATATAGGGATAATGCGAAGACTCAGGTCATCCCTTCCCCTTGAAGCAATGCGATCACTTTATTATGCACTTATTCATTCCCATTTAATGTTCTCATCACTTGTATACCTTAACACATTTAGTTCTCATATTGCGCCACTTCAAAGACAACAGAACAAAGCGTTGCGGGTCCTTAAGGATTACCTGCCTTCCCCTAAATTATATCCAGCGACGTCGTCAACAGATTCTCTTTATTGCTTTCTTAATATCCTTCATTTAAGACATTTTGTGACTGTTGAATCTATCCTCTTCAAACTGAAGTATGACCGTGGTTTGCTTCCCTCGTTTTTTCGTTCCTCGAACCTTTTCCCACTTAAAACTATTGAACACGGACATCTAACTAGAAATTTTAATAAATTGTATCAGCCAAGAATTATAACTGAAAGATCGAAATTTTCGCTTCGAAACTCAGTAATTCGGAATTGGAATATTTATACTTCTAATTTGGACATTTCACAGTCAATTCAAACAACCAAACGTAAACTTAAATTTATGTTGTTATATTGGAATTTGTTTCGTGATAAGTGTGCGGATTGCCTTTGGGAGGTTAAATTTGTTCCCATTTTATCTGGTTTTAAAGATACTGAACCTGGGGGATGTGAATACTCAGTCCAGGATCGTTCCTTGGACTGAAATCACTTTCCCTCGGTTCTTGTTATCTTTAGTTTTATTTTTTATTGTTTGTTTCGCTGGACGTGTCAACGGGTGGCGTTGGGGACCGGGTGCTGACGGGGGAATACGCATATTTCCATTTGTATGAACGGCATGTAGTGAAGTATAAATGTTGTATTTATTTAAAGAAGTCTTTCCATCCCGTGCATTACGAAGTTGTCTTCTCAGCCGGGCTCTGGACATTTTGTTATTTAGTTTGTTATTAAAAAGAACCAGAACCTGAACCTGAACCTGTCCTATAACGGTCAGATCTTTACTAGACCCAGACACGGTTCGTGACAAATGCACGAACTAAACATGTTTCCACGAGACGTAACATCTCAGTTGTGGGTGACAAGTATTACGTTGCTGACAGAGCAAAGCTGGAAAGGAGAATCTCTTCTTGGAATCTTGGGTGCAAGCGAATGTAGTAAAGGCCAAAAAACTAGGTGAAAATCCCCGACTCGCGGTCTAGGTGTAATTTCCTAAAACAACCCACCCACCGCCCAAGCCACAAACTTCTACTGAGCTATGAAAATCCCCGCCCCCCTCCCGGGCCGATATTTTCCCCGCCACTAGTGCATTCGTCTGTCTGATATTTGGTTATCATTTGTACCTTTTTTATTTCCCATTTAACTCCTGATGCTAACTTACTTTACTTCCCACTTTACCTCTTGATGCTTGACTTGTATCAAATCATGCAGGCCTATTCTTTATCATATATTGTATATATTACACTCCATATGTCGTCACGAAGATCCTCTGCTAGCCATAGTCTTGTGAGCTGTTATGGAAATATACCGAAGGCCCTTTAGGGCGGAAAGCCTTTGTAAGAAAGCATGAGCATTTCATCTTACAGGAGTATTCTGAGAAGCAGCTGCAGACACTTCTTACGATTGTGTGTCAGACCAACAAGCGAAAAATTCTGAAGTTTGGATCTTTAATGGACGAGAGAAAATGAGAAGCTTAGGTAATTTTTAGTCTAAGTCGACTCGAGCGCTACGGTTTTAGTTGTATATTTATTTTTATTTTGTTGGGAGTTGCAAATGAGCAGTTATATATTTATAAGAAATGACGTAAAAAATATACAAAATAAGTCTTGCTACCTTTTCTTGAAACCATACTTCTTTCTCTCATAGAAAAGATCCGTTTTAGAGCTCCCCAAGTTCACAATCTTCGGACAACCGTCTCTCTGAAAGACAAATATTCAATTAACCTACTTCTCTTATGGGAACAAACGGATTGCTGAACATAACCCCTTGGAACTCCCGGGGGCCACTTCCCTAAATGACGCCCTTGGATTTCGCATATTATAGGTGCACGATGGTGCTTGCGGGGCATGTGAACCGCTCAACACGAATTATCATATTCCAGATCTGGTAACCTCTAGTGGGAGGGACGGGGAAAACGAAACATTGCGGCACACATGCCTCCCAAACCGGTGATCTGGCCTGGACTGAACTTGCTACATGACAAGCGCAGTATGGCTCAGACGAGTCATTTGTAGGTGCGGACAACAGCGAGTGACATGTGAGCTTGAAGTTCTTGATTTACATTCACTACTGCTGCAGCCCACGGTCAAGACTAATGTAAGACTTTTTTTGTTTACCTATTGTATTCCACATTTTCTTGATGCTTTAGTTCACGCTCCTGGTAATTCGGGGCTCTGATTCTCCCCCGGCGTGTTTTATTATAATCAATTCGACGCTACATTATAGATCTGATAAACTTTCTCCATCAGACACATTACGCAATCAAAGACACTCGGTAAATCGGCACGGTGTAACTGCACGTCACAGTGCAGCTGAGAGACCGAATTTTCTTGCATATTTTATGATTTGAGGTGGAGGGCCTCCTGAAACAGACAGGGGGCAATCCCCCCCCCCCCCCCCCACAATGACGCCTCTTTGCATAGAGCCATAAGCAATGTAAAATCTCCGTCTTTCTCTACATTCTTTAGGCTTAGCTTATCTTAGGCTTAGCCATAGCATAAACGATTAGCCAATTTTATCTTACATCTTTTTCTTGGATAGTACATTCCTTGCAGTAAAAAGCGTCTGAAATGCCAGGCCCTCCACAGATGACACAGCGCCCCTGGTATGACCCATAATTGCATTCGTCACATATGCGCACTAACGTGCAGGGGTTGACGTAGGAGTCGCAGATGACACATTTGCCATCACATTTCTCACACAGACGTCCAATAGCTGAAAGTAAACAGAATACTGGATCAGTGTACCACAAATCCCTGATTTCCAGACAAGCTCTGCCAAACATTGGGCTAACATCATTAAAATTTCATCGGGTTAGGGACAGAGATGGGGGAATCTGATCATGAAAGGATTCGAATCCGGTAACAAATCCACCATTCCATGCTGAGGATACGAATCCGGAATCGAATCCGGATTCAAATCCGACCTTAACAAAAAAATATATCATATACATAAGTTATAGTATAAAAATCAGAGGTGACAAAAAAGCACTTGTATCGAAGGTAATCAGATAACGTGACAGGTTACTGAGGATGGTTGGTGGTGGAGACCAAAAAGTTGGATTGCCAAAGCACACAGTAAAGTTTGGGAAAACAGAAACCGGAAGGATGAAGACTAGAAATTTGGGCGGATTTGTAAGATTGAGGGTTTGAAATCCGAGTCTGAATCCGAATCCAGCCTCACAAGCAGAAGATTCGAATCCGGCCAAAAGGACGAATACTGGGTTCGAATTCGGATTCAGATTCGCCTGGATTCGCCCATCTCTGGTTATACACAAACCTCCAACTTTTGGCTCAATTCTCGTACGTTGGGGTGTGCCTACCCACCGGCTACCATCACAGGGTTTGAGCAGGGGTACAGCCGGAACTGTGCCGACGGGACATTGGAATAGTAGGGGATGCCGAACTTTTCGCTTGCCATCAAATACTGTATTTACTATTTATAGTTGCTATTATTTATCATATGCTTATTTGAACAAAGATGTTCCACTACCTTGGTTTTGTTCCTTGCTTATATAACAATTAAATAATAAAACTGCTTATAAAACCCACTATCCACTTAATGCAGTATGCCCAAGGAACCATGTTAGGACCATATCTACCTTGCAGGCTCATGTGGTGACACAGGGAAGTTCATTGACGAACTTTCGATTCCAGAGCGGTGCTGCGAAAATATCCAAAGTATTCCAGCAGTCATCATGAGTAACATTGACGGAGAAGCGTCAATAAAACGAATGGCAGTCAGCTAAGACAGCTGTTTTAACCGTACCTTTTATTATCCGACCCGACTTTTATACCTGACCTTCCAGACCGCAGGAGGAGCTCTAACATTGGTTGTCCATTTATCGTCGGACCTTTTGTGGGTCCTCATGTGTTAATTTATCACCTACTTATTCCCATCTACCTCGTTTTTACTCGCCATTCTATTGAATAGGCCTACTGTGCAGTTTAATCTTTGTGTTGTTAGGGCCCGCTGGCAGCTAGCCTCTATATATACTTTTCACAACAATCTATTATTTCCCTACAGCTAGAGATTGCCCCCAACACCAGTGATATACTCTCACTTGCAGCTTGCAGATATGCAAGTTTTTGGCATAGCCAGTCCCAAACTGAGCTGAGGCCAGAGGCGACACTAGCCAAAATATTTTGTTTGTTTGGGGGGGACAAGATATTTACCGACTGGCTGGTTATTTTTACCGACTATTTTTGCAGAAAAAAACGACTTGTTTCCAAGAAAAAATGGCTGTTTTGACGAAAAATCAACTGATTTCAAGAAAAAAATCGACCATTTTAATAAGTCGACTGTTTTAACGAAAAACCGACTGATTTTACGAGAAATTGACTGTTTAATCGACCGTTTTTATGAAAACAGTCTGTTTTTTACCAACTGGCCGAAAACATTGGGGGGGGGCCTTCCCTCCCCCATATGTGATGCCTCTGGCTGAGGCATTACTAATGCTTTCAAATCTAAGGTAAAACATTGATGCCCGGGCCCCACTACGGACACACCTGTTCGTAAATCGGGCTTGACCCGTTTTTAAGACCAGTTTTAAGCGGATTTTAGACGTTCCTTCTTCAACCCATACATAAAATCTGAGATGGATAAATCCATCTCCAGTTTTTAATTTGTTATGAACAACCAATGAGAGAGGAGCGTCCAAAAACTTATTAAAAACCGCTCTTAAAAACATCTAAAAACCGAATTATGAACAGATGTGTCCGTAAAATTGCCAGGAAAAGGTCTTGTCACACTAGTTCTGAAATACAGGTCAATGACTTTTGTCCAGTCAACCACAAACCCCTGATTTTTGGATACCCTATGCCAAAAGCTGGATATGTCTAGAGTTTGGCATACCCTATGCCTAACGCTGGGTACACTATGCCGGGTGCTGGATACTGCAGTAAAATATTGATGATATGAGTGAAGCTAAAAATTCAACCAATCAGAACTCCTTTATATTGTGGTAGGTCAGGTTAGGTTACCAACAGGTATCCAGCATTTGGCATAGTGTATCCAGCGTTAGGCATAGGCTATGCCAAATGCTAGATATACCCAGCGTTTAGCATAGGGTATCCAAAAATCAGGGATTTGTGGTAGACTGCTTTTGTCCAAATATTAACAACACATTTACTCCAACATCGTATTTCGTCTGTGTTGATGACACAAACCTATTCGTAAAACTGGATTACAGGATACCTTGCTATTTGTGCCACACCATGAACGAAACTACATGTGCCATTCCCACTGTCTTTCCAGCCTCTACACTTACAAAATATGTGACACTGGGCCTTGACTGCAACGGCTAATTATTCTCTACAACCTAATATTTGTTTTCCTTTTTGTAAAGTTGCAGCATGCCTTTCTTTTAAACATCTGCTGACCATCGCATATTGTTTTTGTGCAGCCTCCCCTTTAAAAAGACACCTTTATTTCAACATGCAATCAATGTGATTTAGTCTTTATTAACACAAGTTTTTAGGGGTGGTGCAAATAACAAGGTATCCTGTACGTCTGTTTGTGACTAAAAAAAGCATAACAGACACAGTTGTGCTGTCTTGTTTAACTGTTGCCATCCAAGATGATTATTCCATGTCTGAATACAAAAGCACAGGGGCGGCCCTTCCCAGCTCCAAGGTTCGTGCGCTTGCTCTTCCATGTTTTTCGCTGACTTCCCTGACCTTTTTTGGTGATTTTCCCTGACCTTTTCCAGCAGTTTTCCAACGCCTTTCGATTACCTCAGTGAAAAATGCAGCCAAAATCTACGATATGACTCATACAATAGCAAAGATTCATTCGACTACTTCCTGAACAAACAAGCCGTCGTATATGTTGAAACAGAGACTGGGACGGCTCAATGAACTGATAAACTTTGGGCAGAGAACAACAAAAAAGAAACTTCTAGTAAAAAAAACCAGATGCAAAAGTATAGACTGAACTTTTTCATTAATTTCCCTGACTTTCTGCGACTTTTCCCCATTTTCCCTGACTTTTCCGTGATTTCCCTGACCAAAAAAAAATTCCCTGATTTCCAGAGCCGCTACGCTGCAGCTCTTCCACAACAGAAAGCTTTCATTTCCATAGAGAGAATTTTCCTGGGAGAGGGAGAGAGGTGCAGAAAATGTGCAACATTCTGCTACATCTTCCAACCTAATTTGCAAGAGGTTAAAGCAATGCTGTCCTCACTAACTCTGTCTTTATTTTAATGTTTTACCTTCTTACATCCCAATCCTATGCCAAGAACCCCAATCCTATGCCAAGAACCCCAATCCTATGCCTAAGGCCTTTTTCCGCGACACAGTTGTGGGCCACAAACTTCTGAGTGTTTGTCGCGGAAACACAACTGTGTGCCACGAAGTCAAGCCACTAGTTGAAACTCGCGAAAACTCCATTTGGTCTATTTTTTTGGCGGTAATTTCAAATTGGTAAGCGTAGTAACCATAAATCTCTGTCACGTGATTGGTCGGATTCGCCTGTGGCATGATATTCCGCTGGAAAATAGAAAAATCGTTCCAGCCTTGACGACAAAAAGGCAGAATTTGTGACATCATGCGTGGTAACTACGGTAAGTAGGATGGAACACGCTCACTAATTCTGCCTTTTTGTGGTCAAGGCTAGAATGATTTTTCTATTTTCCAGCGGAATATCATGCCACGGGTGAATCCGACCAATCATGTGACAGAGATTCATGGTTACTACGCTTACCACACTCACGAGTGTAGTAAGCAAATAGTTACTATTAGTTACTATTTCGAGAAGGCTGGAACAGTCAGCGTAATAACTTTTTGTGAGGTTGGAATGGATTTAGTAACTAATAATTACTATTGGTACGATGATGGAACACGCTCCTTGCCAATTGTTTGTCGAATTTGAGCCACAAAGCGAGCCATGAAAATCTCGTTGGTCATGGAAACACATTTGTGGGCTGCAAAAAACACCATGGAAACACTCTTTTCGAGCCACAGCACAGAAAAACGCCTCTAGTCTCATGTCTGGGTGCTGATTTTCACTCACCCACTCCTGCCTGCTTTCGACAGAAAATCAGATCTGGATGATGCTTCGCCATCCCCTAATGAAAGCTAAACAAGACTTCCGCTTTGCAGTACAAATGCCTCTCTGTTTTTTTTTTTTTGCTGGTCAACATGTAAACTTGTAAAGACCGGTCCGTTGAGGTCGAGTTTAGCCGGCTTGAACCCAGCCGGCGAGACGCATTTGCCTCTAAATATCGATACGGCTTTGATCTCACAACCAAAAAAACAAAACAAAATATTTATTTCTGCCTTGAGTTCTGCTCAGTCCTGTTGGATCATGCAGTATTTCCTTTCTCCAGCTTAGGAGAACTTGATATTCTGCTCGGGACGTTCTGTTTCTTTCTAGATAATAGCCGTAGAACAGAAATTGCATTCAAACTGCCAGACTTGGTTCTTAACAAGATTCTTCGAGAATCTAGTTTGTCTACTGTACTGCTAAGTGCTAACCAAGCCTATTTTACACACAGCCAGATAAATGGTGCAAACATATCAGTCTCCGGTACGGGTGTACCGATATCCCTTCGAATTGGTTATGATGGTGAGTTTGGCAGGTTTGGCCAGTCCACAAACCCCTGATTTTTGGATAGCCTATGCTAAACACTGGGTATATCTAGCATTTGGCATAGCCTATGCCTAACGCTGGATACCCTATGCCAAATGCTGAATAACGGTTGGTAAAAAATTTGTCGAAATTGTCATATATACATGCAGACACTCATATATAGATATGTCAACGTCATATATAAAAGTAAACACTAAATGAGATTAAAATTTTTTAATGAAAGATGGTACAAACGTCTTTTCATACCATACATGGTCACATTTTACGTGTTGGAGTTTTGGGATCACCACTGAGGCCGCTCTTGCAGGTCGTTCGCGAGCAGTATTGAATGGTGGCGGGAGTATATACTTATGGATAGGGTGCTCAAGCATTTTCTTACCGGAAGCCATGCACAGTTTCAACCTACGGGACTCAAGTTTAAATTTCTGAAGGAGCTCATTGTAAGGAATTTTGGGGGATCGTGACATAATTAGTAGGGCACGTTTCTGTATTTTTTCCGGATTCTGCACGGTAAGGGGAGCGAAAGGGGGGATTTCAGAAATGTTTGGAACTTTTAGGTATCAAACAGTTGGAACTACTGGGATGAAAGTTTCAGGTTACGAAAGTCATTTGCCCTGTATGGTAGATTTTGGGGTCCCAGGAGGATTTGGCCTTTGCAGGGGGATCCTACCGGACATATCCCGTAAATGATCAGACTTAAGTGAAAATTGATGGGCTCTACGGGCAGATGCCAAGATATCCTGTTTCTAGGTCTAATCCGCATTTTCGACAGCGGGTGTATTTTGTCATGTTCTCATCTACTTTCTTGTACCACCTACTCGTAACAAGTGCTATATGGGCTTGTAGCTCTTGTCCCTATCTAATTGGGAACAACGTGAAATGACGGTGGAAAAGGGGGGGGGGGGGGCACGCACTCAAATAACGAAAAAAATACCCGGAAAACTAGGTTTCAGTTTTGTGCCACTGTTATAGGCTAAATGTTTCTAAGCTGTCACAAGTGTGTCTAAACTTACTTCAATTTGTTGTTCCTGGAAAGACGGAGATTGAAAATTTGAACAGCGTTTCTGTGATTACTGTATCATAGAATTTGCACTTGCCAGTGTTTTTTCTCTGTGGATAAGATTTGCCATCCGATTTTCTCAATTGGACTGTATCAGGATCGCTCATTTTCCCAAGATGTGATTTTTCAAAAGCCTTTATGCCCCTGTTACCTCTGGTACTCTGTTTTATTACTTAGTCCTCCATGGTATTACATGATTTAATCCTACTGAGAAAGGTTACGACATAACCATCCCTTGGCCAATCTTTTTAACTGGTCACTGGAGACTTCCGTTTTCTTTTAAATTTGCCGTGCCGAGACGTTTACTTGCACTTGTGACTCGGCCTGATCGAGACGGGACGAGTCCGAGTCCTGCTGCATAAGCGGCGAGCACAAGATGGGTCCTTAGTACATGAAAAAGGTGTCTCGAGACGAGTCCAGAGTTTGATCCACCAGTCTGATGACAGAAAATCGTCTAAGAGGGTTTTCTGTTGTTCCTGAGTTTGTGTAGGAAAATGTTCGAGTCGTTTAAGATTGCTTTTCTTTTTTTCTAGGCCTATGAAAGGCGTTTTCCAACCACCCATTTAATTCCTATTTTGGTCGGGACAGAAATTATTGGAGAAGAGAAAAGTGAAGACTTGGCAACTCACATTGTAGAAAGACGGTGCAAAATTGGTTTGGAAGTCCCGTATCTCCTCAAAAAGGTATTTTTTTCTTTTACTTCTTTACATCTTTTAGACTCTGTTAAGTTGACTACCGTTTCAAGCCGGGAAGTCCACTGAGAATCTGAGATGTTGAGCTTTGCTCTGTCTGCGCCCTCCTGTGATTTTAAGAAAGTAGGTACGGTAAGTAGTTTATTTTGATCTGCCATTTTGAAGATGCTGAGTAACAACAACATGAGCTGAAAGCTCATATGGCACTTGCAAGGGTATGACTTCTGTATCAGCTAATATTCGCACTGTTAAGTTCGGATTCAGAGAGGCTTCAGACCCCCCCCCCCCCCCCCCCCCCCCTCACAGTTATTATAGGAATTCGACCTGAATGCAGGAATCTGTGGGCTGAAAACTGACCGATCACTTTCCTTTTTGTTTATCACAAACATCTACAGAGAAAACTCGGATCCGGGAAGCTATAATTTGAGAGTCAATGGCCTGGGGCCTAATATACCTAACAAGTTTCATCGTCCAGTTCGTCGTACAAGAACCCGAACTCACATGCTATAAGATTTCCGGTCCCCCCGCAGCGACGGGATCTGATCCGGACCTGTGTGAATGAACATCTAGGACGTGTCAGATTACTCGTTCCAGAGTTATGCATGTCAAAAGGTTTATGGGACCCTCGAACTCCCCCAACAGAGCCCGGATCCTGTCCTGTTCTATAAATGATGTAGGTTATCTATGGCTTATACTTTATCTTCTCACCAAATCCCGTCCCGATTCCTATATTTTAAGCGTGCCAAAAGGTTTCTAGTGCCCCCCCCCCCTCCAGCCTCCCCAGAGGTATCGAATCCGGTTCGAAGTTGAAATGAAACATTTGAAATACGTACTCCTGCAACTTGTCATAGTTTGTTCAGATCTGATCACGCGTTCGAGAGTTATGTATGACTCAGGTTCACGGATATCCACAACCCCCATGATAGTCGGATCGGGAAGTGACAATTTCTTAGTCAATCTGGTCGGATCCTTAATATGCCTGCCAAGTGTCATCGTCATAGCCCATCTGGAAGTTCCTTAACTCGCGATCACCGGAATTCCGGGACCCCCCCCCCCCTTCCAAGTCTTGCCACAGTAGCGGATCCGGTCTGGTTTTGTGAGTGATGTATCCAAGGCTTTTGCTTGCCCGGTCCCCTCACTCTGAGCGTGTCACGGGGTTTCCAGTACCCCCCCCCCCCCCCCCCCTTCCAACTCTCCCCACAGTTATCAGATCCAGCCCGGACTTGAAATGGAACATCTGAGACCCGTGCTCTTGCTAATTTTCATTTCATTCACATACTAACTAACTAATCCGTTCATAAACGATCGTACGAAAGTTCGCATGCCAAAACCGATTCTCCCTCCTTCCACTCCCCCATAATGATCGAATCTGGGAGTGAATTGACTGTATCCAAGTTAGTCGGGTCCCTACTATGCCTGCCAAGTTTCGTCGTCCTAGCTCGTGTGGAAGTACCTTAACTAGCAAAGGTGACTCAGAGGGACAGACCGACAGACGAACAGACATTTCGATCGCTATATGGCACTTGCGCCGAAGGCTACAGATGCCGCAAAGAACGAAAATCAGGAATTATTTCACGAAACACGATTTGACTATTATCTGAGGAGGGGTTGAAAAGCAGGCATTCAGTATTTGCAAGGTTAATCTCAAGGCCAATTTTGAGGCATATGCTACTGATAGGATATCGTCGGCACAGGATGTGTAGCTGCAGGCTAGGTCTTTGTAAAAATAATCTGGACGCAACGAATCGAGACAAACGATATAGTCGATTAAAAAGTTTAAAGCACACCTCGCACTAGATATTATGCTGTTCGGCATGTATTTTGTTTACGGAATTGAGATGTTAACGAATCATCTCCTAATATCAGATCATATTTATATGATCCCACCCGATACACATAACTCCCCAATACACCTGTCTTACTTCTGCCAAATTTCCGATTTCGGCCGGATTCCGGGCGAACTACTTGTCTTAGTAAAATTGAAGTTCATAACCGGATTCAGCGTATCTCCTTACCCCTATGTCGAACCTCTAATCAACTTCAGATAAAACTTCAACTTTTAGCAAATTTCCGATTTCAGCCGGATTCGTGGCGAACTATGTGTCCGGGTAGAAAATGATTGTCATACACGAATTCAGCATGTCTCCTTACCCGTAAATCGAACACCTCATGAAATTCATGAAACTTTTACTTAACAAATTTTCCGGTTTTTGCCGGATTCCGGGCGATCTACTTGTCCGATGAGAAAATAATTTTCATATTCGGATTCAGCATATTTCGCTATTCTTAAATCGGACCCATAATCAGCTTCAGATTAAACTTTTATTTTCGACAGATTTTCCGGTTTTTGCCGGATTCCGGGTGAACTACTTGTCCGGCGAGACAGTAATTTCCATACTCGGATTCAGCATGTCTCCTTACCCCTAAATCGACTATTTCATTAGCTTTTAAAAAATATTTTTTCGCCCCTTAATTTGAAACCCCTCCCCTAAATATACAGCTATGGGGCCCATCTACGAACTCGAGCTTTCCCTTGACCCAAAGAATCCTCACACCAAGTTTCATCAGAATATCTTATTTCCGTCGAGAGTTAGCCTATCGTGCTGACAGACGGTCAACTTTTGCGAAGTCATAGGTATCCCTCCACCCACGTTTTGGGGTCCCAAAAGTCAGTGAATGCAAGTACGTATTAGGTTGCATTGGCATTATAGGTACGACGGTTCATAAAAGGGGATAAGAGGAGTTTTGACATGTGTGAAGCCAATGTGGTTTACGAAATTATCTTTGTACCGGAAATTTTCTGGAAGTGCTCCGATTTGAGTGGATCTTGGTGGTTAGAAAGAGAAAATGCCCTTGATGTGACGTTCATGTATCCACGCCGCATACGACGGTGGGGTGGTGGAGGGGGAGGCCCGGAAATTTGTATAACATACGTAGGGTCCCAACGTATGGAAGGATTGGGATGAACATTTGTTATTTGCCATTAAGCACGTGGGGATGTTGACGTATAGATGCAGCTTGCGAAATGTATAAATCGTTATATCGTTGACCAATTAGTTGCACTGTTTCTAGATCGTTGGTGTTGACTATGCCTTGTTCTATCAAAAGAACTCTCTTGATCGCCGAAAAAGGTCGTTGGTGATAGATGCATACAATGAAAGTTTTTCGTCAAGGATTGAGATCAAGGAAACTTGTACATATTCAGTAAGTAAATCGTATCGCAACTTAAGGCCGGTCTCAACCTAAGATCGGAACCTGTTTAGTCTATGTGTGAACAAAACAGAATTCACGGTCCCCTGTTTCATTGATGTTCAGTGTGACAATCACGCATATCCGATGCGACCCGTTATATAGCTAGGTAGTCTGCGGCTACACTGTAAAAAGTTTCTCCGAGCAAGGATTAAAGTTTACTGCAGTATTTGCTACTGGGATTCAGTTTATCTCTACTGGGATAAGATTAATCCGAATTAGAGATAATCTTATTTCACTAGAGACAAGATTAATCCCAGAAGCAAATACTGCAAGATTCTTTTTATTACAGTTTACTCTCAAGCTTCGTTCTATCGGGGTTCGAGTTTCACTGCCGGAACCGAAACTTCCATTCTGAATATTTGCATTCCCATTTCGCAACGGGTTTCACGGAACCGCGCTCGCGGTATTCTGAACAAAACAAGTGCCTCTTTCTGCCTGGATTTTAATACTCTATATGACCAAGTCCAAAACACGCCATGATCCTCAGGAAGAATGAGTAAACGTCTCCGTGCAAACTCGACGAATCAAATCCTGTGTCAACCAATCACGGCGATCTTTGGGAGCAGCTGTGATATCGCTTCTGGCTTTCTTCCGCAGGTACCCGGAGATTCTGCATCGGCAGGGAGAGATAGTCATCAAGAGTATTGGAGCCGACTCCGGTTTAGTGGTTATCGTGCTGTGCTGAGTATTCTGCGCGGTCGTAAAGGTCGATTTATCTCTTGAACCAACTTGAATTTAAGTTTGGCTCTGGTTGCCAACTTTAATTTTTTCGTTTATAGTTTTCAATGGACCTTACCATTTCGAGGTATCCAACACCAACATGCATGACACGCTAATGCGTTTTTGTTTGCAGGTTCATCCTGAGAATCCAGATTGGACCTGCTTTGAGCAGAGTGCTAGCTTGGATATCAAATCATTTTTTGGGTTTGAGAATGCTGTCGAGAAGATTGCCATCAAGCAGTATTCAGCAAATATTGCTAAGGTAAACGATGCTAAAACATGTCTTTAATAATGATCTTCACGTGGTTTGCTGTCGAATCAACCGCGCATTCGAGCCATGCCAGTTACTAACGCTATATTCTCGGCTAACAAATCGGTAGTTCAGAAGTGGAGTGTGAACCGTGATGGTGTGCGGACGCTTCGTCCCAGAATAATCCGTCCCAGGAGCATTTCCGACGGACAAAGTCGACCAGTCAACGGATTGGAAATTCGATACACTGCTTGCTGCGGCAATGATTAACTACTCCCACTATTGTGATGTCTTACGAAAGAGGGCTTGACGCTTGTCTCTACTGTTTATGAATGACCCGCGTTGGTTGGTGTTCTGGTTCGACAGAAGCTGCTATCCTAACCGGTCGTTCTTTCTTTCTTCGCTTTAGTTAGAATTACATGTCCTAAAGACAGTTAATGCCGAAGACCTCTCGTCACATGCTTAACTGGTCACAGACAATTCGTCACACTTCAGACATTGTTTCCGTACATAGCAGATATGTTTCAGAGCGCTCTTTGCTTTGTATAGCCTCCTGCGATTGTGTTCTTAATAAGATTTCTTAATGATCCCCTTTTTTTTTGTAAAACATAAATGCAAAACCATTAAAGGATGGTACGCTTCCGCTCTAGATTGACACTTAGGCTCGATGTCAGTTAAAACCAGAGCACCATTAAGAAATGGTGCTGTTGTCTGCAGTTCGTGATTTTTCCATTCATAAATAAAGAAAACAACATGTCATTAAAAATTGACCAAATTCCCCGAGCTTTTACCGTGTCCGAGGAGCTTGGGGCGTGTTCCACCCTGCCTAATACCATAGTTATTACGCCCGACGTCATGATTCTGGCTTCTTCGCCAATCACGTCACAGAGATCATAGTTACCACGCTTTCTGCGCTCCCGGGCGTGATAAACAAATATTTACTACTATATAGTTACTATTCCGAGAGGGTTGGAACGGTCAGCGTAGTAACTTTTCATGGGGCTGGAACGAAAATGGTAACTAATATAGCTACTATTGTTAGAAGGGGGGAACACGCTCTTGGGGATCCAGGGATGATCGAAGTTACAGTTATACAAAGCACAATAACCACATGTAAATAACTTACAAGAGGAGCTATCTCTCAGTTCCCGATTGACCGGCGCGCTGTGCGGAATGATTCGTGTGTAGTGCCTTGAATTGGATAATCATTCGGCTGGTGAGAATTGATCGCTACATAAAGACTATTTATATTATTTAAAGCCGGTAGAATTTCTTTCTGGCCTGTTTATGGCCCAATCGGGATACGGGGTGATGGTTTTGGGGTAGCCCCCTTACCATTTCCTAAGCGCACAGCGACAAGGAAACAAATTTTTCCTTGGGAATTCTCATAATCAAGGCTGCAAAATGAAGCCTGCCAAGCATGTATGTCCTGAATGCCATGCTGGCGTTTCGTCAAACTCAGTCAGATGTACATCATGTTCTCTGTGGCTCCATGCCGGTAAAAACCGATGCGCAAAAATCGAAGCTGCCGAATGGACTGATACGTGGAAATGCCTTGACTGCGGAACTAAGACTCCAATCCCAGCTGCAGTTTCGGAGAAGATTCCCCGTCATAATAGTGAGGCTGTGATGATCCAAGCTCCTGAACATAAATCAAAAGACAATAATTCGAGCTATCATCATCCGGCAATTGTTACGAGCCCTGTTTCTGACCGCTGCAAAAATTGTGACATAACCGCTCAAATGCTGGCAGAATTGGAACTAAAATGCCAGAGCCTTATGACCGAAATTGCGGAGAAAGACTTGGTGATTACTACGATGGAAAAAGAAATAGGAATGATAGAAAATAACTATTCTACTGCACGAACCGAAAACGATTCGTTGCGATGTGTCCAGTCTACCCTGCAGTCTGATATAGATCAACTCGTCGAAGGGAAAAAAACTGATTCTGATACGATCACGTCCTTAAACCATCAAATTACCGAACTGTTGGCAACTGCTACAAGGAATATTTCTTCTGATCTCGGAAGTCATCCAAGTGAAAATACCTTGCCAAACCGCCTTAATTCCCCACGAACTGAAATGCATGATGACGTATCAAGTGGACCGATCGTGATTGAACAACCCTCTGGCAATCGAACTAGTTTACCCGTTCCCACCAACAAAACCTGTTTTTACCTGACTTCAATGGGCAAGTGCAAATTTGGCGATTTTTGCAAGTTCGATCATGACGTAACCCCAATTAGCGTATCGACGAGAGGAAATACTTGGACCATGGTAAAGTCAAAGAAGGAAAGAAAGAGTGTGAAACAGTGTCGCTACTATGCCTTTGGAAATTGTTCCAAAGGTAAGAATTGCAGGTTTTCGCATTCACAGTTGCATGAGACAGACACAGACACTGCTGGTGTTGAAAAACCGCGATCAAATATTGCTTGCAAATTCCTTTTGAAAGGCAAGTGTAATCGCGGCCTCGCATGTAGATTTTCCCACGTTTGCACAAAATTTATGTTTGACAAGTGCGATAATTCGTGTGGGCTCACCCACTCAAAGATTTGCGAAAAGTTCTCCAGTGGGCGTTGTTTCTCTAACACTTGTAAAAATGTCCATGTTGTATCCACCGTTAAGCCTAGATCAGCCGAAGAAAAGAGCAAGGCTATACGTATGCCAGTTCAAAGTATTCTACTAGTCGTCCCCTGTTACGAAGTATTTTAGAGCCTATTCCTCCCCCACCCCTAACCGCGGATATGTATCCTGTTTTGCCTCCTGCACGTCGTACTTCACAGTTTTTTCCGCATATTCTGCGTCCCCAATACCCTCCTTACGCAACTCGTTCTCTTGTCTCGAGTGCGATGACGACAACCCTGGTTTAGATGATTACGTAGAACTTAGTGATTCAGTTGGCCCTATGTCCCTTACTGTTGATAAAAATTCAAATCCTGATTGCTTGATCGAGGTTGTGACCGATGACTTACCCAAGGACGCAACCTACGGAAATTTGGATCTTGGATCCGTAGAGAACACATCGACTGCGTGGGTTTTGGATCCGGCAATAGTTTCCTCTAGTAAGTCTAATCTAAATGTACTTTCTAGTCAAGCAAGTGAAAATTTTTACCATGCGTCAACGCCCCCCTTACTCCTTCGTCAAAATGTTATTAAAGAAAAGTTGTTTTCTAGGGAGTACAGTGATAAACGTTACGTTTTCCCATCGTTTCTATACTGTAATGCTGAAAGCCTGAACCTTGAGAAGCTCACTGAACTAGAGGTCACGGCTGGGATGCTTGGTTCTGGGGTAATTTGTGTTACTGAGGTACACAGGCAAGACGTTAATACTCTCCGGATGAATAATTTTGAATCATTCGTAAAACTGCGCCATGATAGCCACCCTTTAGGTAAAAAAGGTGGTGGCGTTATGGCTTTTGTGCATGAGAGTCTGAAGCCCAGAGTCGTTGAAGTACCGGGTTTGGAATTGGATGATGAAATTACTTGGATTACACTCCATCCTAAGCGGCTTCCTAAACCTTTATCGGGAATTGCAGTATGCGTTTTTTACTTTTCACCGGGGCAGCCTGTTTCTGCACGAAATGCTTTCTGGGAAAAACTCCAAGAGTCTGCTGATTTTATCCAAAGGAAAAACCCACTATACGCATTGGCAATGTTAGGCGATGCAAACGATTTAAACACTCGACCCCTAGCGTCGTCACTCAGTTTGAAAAATGTAATAAATTTCCCAACTACGAAAGGGGGTACACAGCTTGATGTTATCCTTACCGATCTCAATAAATATTACCAAACCCCTAGTGAATTGGCCCCACTGGGGGGGAGTTACCACTATATGGTCCAATGGAATCCGTTAGATAAAATAAAAATAGCCTACTCGGTCACGGAAGTTACCAGCAGGCCAATCACGGGTGCTGGTCTCCTCTCTTTTGGTGACTGGATTACTTCCGAGGTTTGGACTGATGTGTTACATATTGAAGACGTTGATGCCAAAACTGAGTGCATGCACAAAAAACTGATAACACAGTTTGAATCTTCTTTTCCTGAACGGAAAAGAAAGGTTTGTTCTTCTAACAAACCTTACCTAAATTCAGAAACAAAAAAACTTATAAAGAAGAAATTAAAACTTTTTAAAGAAGGAAAGCGTGAAGAAGCCAACAAGCAGAGAAATGAAATAAAGAAAAAAATTAAGAAAGCCCAAGCTGATTTTTATTCGAACGAAGTTGATCACCTTTTAGCTTCTAAACCGGCGAAGTTCTTTCAAGAAATAAAAAAGCTGGCAGGTAAAAATCCTTCACCTGTTGATTTTAAGAAAGACGAACTGCCTGTCAAAACAGCCAATGATTTAAATGCCCATTTTGCCGCAATTGTTCAGTCTTACCCACCACTTTCTCCAAAGACCCCTTCTGCTAATGGGCCCGTTATATCCCAAGTACACAGTATTCCTCCTCAAGACCTCCCTGAAATAATGATATCCGAGGTGAAACTTAAGCTGTCCAAGCTAAAAAGAACTGCAGTTACGCCTTTTGATATCCCAGTGACGTTAATTAAGGCCTTTGCAGCTGAATTGGCCCTTCCGCTGACCAACATTTATAATAAAATATCACGAAGTGGCCAGTACCCTAAGAAGTGGAAAGTGGGGTTTATTACACCAATACCAAAGAAGGGTGGTGCCAATGATTTTACTGGGGTAAGGCCCATTTCTGTGACTTCAGTTTTTAGCCACGTGTATGAAGGTTTTGTAGCTGAATGGTTGAAAAAATATTTAGCATCAGTCATTGACCAGCATCAATATGGAAACGTCCCGAAGGCTTCTACAACACATTATTTAGTAAGTCTTATAGATTTTATCCTGAAGAATCTGGACACCCCAGATAAATGGATTAACCTTATAGCAATTGATTTTAAGAAGGCTTTTGATCTTGTAGACCACCAAATACTGTTAAATAAGTTAATTGAGAATAATGTACCTGAATTTATTGTAAATATAGTACGGGGATTTTTAAAGGATAGATTACAAATTGTAAAGTATAAACAGTGCATGTCAGACGCGCTTCCAGTTTTTTGTGGGGTGCCCCAGGGAACTGTGCTTGGTCCTCTGTGTTTTCTTATTATGATAAATGATGTTGCTCAGGACATCGATGAGCGATGGAAATTCGTAGACGATTTATCACTGGCAGAAGTTGTGGGAAAGAATTCAAAAAGTCAATCTTTGGGTATAATCCAGGATATTGCTACAGAAGCTTCTCGGTCGAATATGGTAGTGAACAGCGACAAATCTACAATACTAACAATTTCATTTCTTAAAACTCTCCCACAGTTCCACCCTCCCATTCCTGATAACCTTACTTCTGACCAAATTACACTCCTTGGCGTTATTATATCTTCTGATATGTCTTGGGAGGAAAATACCAAGTATATTTTAAAGAAAGCTAACTCTTCCATGAGTATGTTAAAAATCCTAAAGAAATTCAAAGTCCCTAAAGAAAGAATGAAAGATTTGTATTGTATGTTTGTCCGTTCACTACTTGAATATGCCTGTCCAGCATGGCATTATGGACTTACAAAGAGTGACTCAGATAAGTTGGAAAGAATCCAAAAACGCGCTGTTCAAATTATAATTGGTGGCCATAAAATGCCGTACTCGTATCTCCTAAAGGAGTGTAAGCTGGAACCCCTTTCTGTTCGTAGAGAACAGCTGTGCCAACGTTTCGGAACAAATCTGTTATCCCACCCTTTCTACCGAAATATGCTTCCTCCACCCTTTAAACCGGAAAGAAACAGACCTCCAAGAGAAGCAGCTATGAAAGTACCAAAACTCACACCTGTCGCTTGTAAAACTGAAAGGTACCGGAATAGTTTTGTGCCTCAGTTTACCTTGTATCATAACAACCTTACTTGAATTGCTGTATTTATTTTATGACAATTGTATATATGTTTTAGTTGTAGGTTAATGACAAGTGCCAATTAATTTGCTCGCGCATGAAATGTTGTGCCGCATTTATTTTGAAAATTAAATTAAATCGCCCCATCTCAAATAGTCATACAATATCATATTCATACGCCTTGAAAACTCGATTAGTTGTGAGATGAGACATTTGAAGAAACAAATGCAAGTGGCCAACAGTTTTACGTGTTAGGTTATCCGAAGTATGTCTTAAGATGGCGTAAGTCTAGTTTCGTGGCGACATTTGTATGAGGAAGTATCATTTTAGGGAAGAGAAATCATTGAGCACTTCTTAGACCAACTGAAAGAAGAGGGCATCACTCATGTCCCAATGTTCAAAGGCGGATGCGTTATCCAGGTGCCAACCATACTGACATCTAGCTACGAAGATGACAAGTAAGTCAAGTGTGCAGTGTGGGTAGCTATTGATCGATTGTTTTTTATATGTATCAGCACCATCAGCTTCTTCAGATTGTCCATTCCTTGTATTTCATGAGCTGAATCCGAAGCTCGTCTGGAGCTTTGGACGAGCAGAAGGGGTAATGCATTACCTGATGAAAAATTTATCTCAAAAGAGTAGTACGAAATTGTACGAAAAAGTAGAATGCAGTACTACCTGATGCTACTACATGCTTCTACTTCAAGGCTACCGTGTTACTGCATACTACTGCATGCTGCTATTAGCAAGACTGGATGCTACTATGGCAAGACAGGATGCTACTGGATACTACTACTTACGATTGGACCAGTCTGAGGCACATTAAATGATAGTATTCTTTGCTATTACATAGTATTACATGCAACTTTTTCGTACAACTACCATACAACTATACGCAGGCTACAAATTTTCATCGGGTACCGTACAAGTTTATATCGTCAGCAACGACTTTGATTTTTTCACAGAAAAAAGGAATACCGCCCAGTTCAAAATGTAAGAGAAAGTAATGATTTGTGTCAGTTTTGAAATTCCTCGCACGAAAGCTCGCAAGCTCATCTGTGCTACGCTGTGGAGTTTCCGCAGTATTATCACAGGGATAATCGGACGAGCTCAAATTATGTTCCAGCGATTAGAAAGGACATGTATTCGATGTATGCTAAAGTGTAACCGAATAGTGCTGAGACCCAACAGTCTAGTTACACGTCACTAGTTCACTTAAATAGGCCTGAATTTTGGGTTGTCGTGGAAGCAGCCGTAGACTTTGAACGTTATTACTAAAGCCCGTTAAAAAAATACAAAATTCCTTAGATGAGTAAAATATTTCAGTGTATTCAAATATCCGATGTAACAAGACCAAAGGTTTCAATGGGATTCCAAAAATGTTATATCTGATCCAGACAATTGCGTCTTGTAGGTATCCGGTCTTCGCCAAACTCCTAGAACATTTTACTATTAAAATTTAGAAACAGATTAATGCCAGTGGCTAGTCATCGGAAAAAAAGCAAGTTCTGGTATGGATTCAGTATGCGTGTTTACTCCTATCGTCAAATCTACTTTGACGAAATTGATAGAAACTTCCTGCCTTATGTCTGCAAATTATCCGGTTTCGGCCGGATTCCGGGTGGACTACTTGTCCGACAAAAAACTAAAGCTCAATATGAATTCAGCATATCTCTTTACCCCTATATCGAACCTCTAATCAACTTCAGATAAACTTTCTCTTCTAACAAATTTTCAGGCTTAGCCGGATTCCGGGTGAACTATTGGTCCGGCGAGAAAATAATTTTCATTTAGTCTACGGATTCAGCATGCCTCCTTACCGCACTACATGGAACCTCTAATCAACTTCAGATAAAACTTTAAAAATTTTGCGGTTTCGGTTGGATTCCGGGCGAACTGTCCGGGTAGAAAATGAAGCCTGTCTTCTTACATCGAAATCGAACGTTTAATCAACTTCAAACGATGAATTCAAATAATTCCGTTCTTCAAATAATTCGTTAAAAATTACTTTTAACATATTTTCTGGGTTTTGCCGGATTCCGGGCGAACTACTTGTCCGGGTAGAAAACCGTTGTCATATACGGATTCAGCATGTCTTCTTACCCCTGAATCGAACATTTAATCAACTTCAAATAAACCTTTTACGTTTGGCAAATTTTCCGGTTTTGGCCGGGTTCCGGACGAACTAATTGTCCGGCGAGAAAATAAGTTTAGATATGGATTCAGCATATCTGCTTACACGTAGGTCGACTATCTCATTGGCTTTTAAAACATTTTTTTTCGTCCCTTAATGTGGAACCCCTCCCCCACCCCTAAATATGGGGCTACAGGGCTCTACGAACTTGACCTGCACTTTGCTCAATGGATCCTCGTACTAGGTGTATCCTGCTGACAGACGGACAAGTTTTACGAAGTCATGGGTATCTATCTACTTACGTTTTGGGATCCCAAGCTGCCATTTCAGTTAAACTTTAACGATACGTGTGAGATGCTTATCTGATAACAAGATCATGCTAAGATGAGATGAACGAAAAATAGGGACTAACCATGTGTTCGCGAGAAGCTTTCGGTATACTTTCGTGTCTGAACAAAAGAAATGGGGGCAAGCCATAGCGCCGAAGTGACTTGTCTTCTGGCCAGTGGATAGTCAACTAACCATCCAGTTTTGTGCTTCCACGACTCTAGGCGTTTTTCCGGAGAATAGCCAGCGTTAGAGCGCCAGCCGCGCGAATATACCATGTGTATATCTTTTGCACATGGCGTAGTTCAACCAGTGACTCATCAGCAGCTTCAGCCAGCAGCAAAGCAAAATAACACTAGGAGTAGCGTCAAGACTTAAAAAGTGAAGCACACTCAAATAGCAGCGACACTAGCACCACTATCGATAAAACGTCCCTACTGAAACGCATTCAGTCTTACAAAAGCGCTGGCTCCGACAACTGCATATTCTGAACACAGCAAAAAAAAAAGATACAGCCTCCCCTGTTTCCTCGATGTGTGCAGACTACATCTTAGCCTTACTAGAAATTTCTGAATCCGCAAGTCTGTCTCGCTTTAAATGCCGCAAGCTTGGTGGGCGGCGTTACAAGTATGGTCCGCTTGCGAAGCATGGAAAGCATTGGTCTTGGCGATACTCCCTAGTGTATTTTGCTCTGGCCAGCAGTAACCAATAACCCGAGCTCTCTTAGAGCAGTGTAAGTACTAGCTCTGTAGTAGACATCTACCGTAAAGGTAGATGCAGTCCAATTTTTGCATTACGCATGCATATTTTTGCATGGGAATCTTACCGTGTTTGAACGTCGCTTAAAGCTTAATGTAAAGCATTTTTGTCTTTAAGTCTCAAGTCTCACTTTTGCCTCAGGAAGCAATTGTAGGAACGAGAAAAAGGTGCAAATATGTTGCTGGAAACCTTTGACAATCAGGTACGGCTGGGCCTGTAAGGTTGTCTGGCGCCGCTGTCAGTGGCAGAACGGCCATTCTAATATGTTAACGAAACAAGCCGAGAACAACTCGGATTACAACTCCTATCAGAACGGCGCCATGACTTAGTCATGAAATTCGGAAGGAAGCGCTTGTCAACAGAAAAGCACAGGGGTATTCTGCCTGACTACGTAGTAAAGAATGGTGAACAAGCACGCACCAGCACGGCAAATAAGTCAACGCTACAACACCCACCTTGTCACTCTTGACTTGACTCTCAAGTCATTTGTGCCATATTTTGTGAAGTTTTTTAACAAGTGAAGACACGTATAATGTTTTGGCAATTAATATATTTTTTATGTTTGACATACCGTTTAATTAAGTTAAAAAAAGTCATACAAGTTTTAAAATTAATTGTATATATCAGTTATACTTGGTTTAAGTTGACAGTCCTATGTTATCATGTTGTGAAACAGATATTCAGGAATAAATACGATGATTGATGATTGATTAGTTGCGTTTTTGCAGATACCATACCACGGTCTAAAGTCGTTTTTGCAGTTTTCGTGATATCTGATACCACGGTCAAAAAGTGTTTTTGCAGTTATCGTGGTATCTGATATTCAGATACCACGGCATGAAAAAGTCATCTCACTTTTAATCAATTTTTGTCATATTAGTGGGAAAGAAGTTTGGCACTTAGTGATGGACTGAATATCAGTTTTTCTTTTGGGATGAATTCGAAAGGCGCAACTTCGGCAATTGTCGTTTTTGCAGACCAACCGTATATCAGATACCACGGTAGCTGCAAAAACGACTAATTGCAGATCCAGTTACCGTGGTAGCAGATACCACGGTATCAAAAACGCGACTATTGATTGATCCCCCTCACTGGCGTAAAGATGTGCTGTTCTCTTTCAGGGAGCAGTCATATGGTGGAGAATCAGTATCTTCTGAGGAGCTGAAGATTGGTGCTTCAGCATCTTCCGTCAACCTTCAACAGATAGAAAAACAGCTGGTAGCAGACGGTATGCTTACTTAGTAATTTCCTTGTGTATGCCAGGAAAAGGGGTCTAGATGATGCTGGGAGACAACATTGATTTTAGTTCTGACATGTCTGGGGACCAGATTTGCCTACTGAACATCATCGCGCGACGTCATTTAGTAACGATCTCATGGCAGTTCGTACAGGGACTGTAATTTGCCGGTAGTAGGTTTAAGCAAACAAAACAAAAAATTAAAATCTTAATGTCCTTTTTGTTATTTTATTTATCGCAGTATCAGCTCTAACCCGAATGGACGTAGAAATGCGAAGATTGACCAGTTATTTTCGGGACCGGTGCCGAAGGCTGAGTAACGTTAATTTTCTGTCTGCAAATCAAGTTTTGGTCGCTGATAGGCGCAGTCAGATGCGAAGTCCGGATTCTGTCAGGAATAACCTCTTGTCTTACAACTAGTTACGTAAGACTGATGGAATTTTATACTCCTACGACTCTTTCAGGCTGGGCTGAGCTAGTGACCACGATTCATCAAAGTTTACTTCTTTTCTTGTCTTCACTACTAAATTCTATTTCTATTAGTATTAAGCGGTTCAGAAGAATGTAGGCTATATGTTTACAGAGTAACACAAAAACTAGGGTCGTAGTTCTTTTGGTAATGCTTGCGAGTTCAGTTGATCAGTGCTTTGACGCCTGTTTTCACTAGCAAGGCACTTTTTGGGATCCCAAAACGTAAGTGGAGGGATAGTCCGTCCGTCCGTCCGTCTGTAAGCACGATAACTCTCGAAGGGAATGAGATGTTTTGATTTAACTTGGTGTGAAGATTGTTTGGGTCAAGAGTACGGTTGAGTTCGTAGATGGGCTTTGTAGCCCTATATTTAGGGGTGGGGGAGGGGGTTCAAATTAAGGGGAAGCAGAATATTTTTAAACAGCTGGTGGGTCGGTGATTGTGGGGTAAGAAGACATGCTGAACACGATGGTGGAAACCATTTTCTCGCCGGACAAGTAGTTCGCCCGGAATCTGGCCAAAACCGGAAAGTTTGTTAAAAGTAAAAGTTTTATTTGAAGTTGATTGGATGTTCGAATTAGGGGTAAGTAAGAAGACATGCTGAACACGATGGTGAAAACCATTTTTTCGCCGGACAAGTAGTTAGCCCGGAATCCGGCCAAAACCGGAAAATCTGTTAAAAGTAGGCTAAAAGTTTTATTTGAAGTTAATTATATGTTCGGTTAATGGGTAGGAAGACATGCTGAACACGATGGTGAAAATAATTTTCTCGGCGGACAACTAGTTCGCCCGGAATCTGGCCAAAACCGGAAAATTGTTAAAAGTATTTGTAGTTGATTAGATATCCGATTTAAGGGTAAGAAGAGATGCTGAATCAGTATATGACAGTCATTTTGCACCCGGAAATATAGTTCGCCCGGAATCCGGCTGGAACCGGAAAATTTGTTTTAAGTTAAATTTTAATTTGAAGTTGATTAGATGTTCCATATAGGGGAAAGAAGATACGCTGAGTTCGATTTTAGCTTCTTTTTTTTTGCCGGACAGGTAGTTCCGGAATTCGGCCGAAACCGGGAAACTCGCAGAAGTAAGGCAGGAAGTTTTTGTCAAAACAGATATGACTTATAGGGGTAAACACAAACACGCTGAATCCATATCTGAACTTGGTTTTCTTAGATGATTAGCTTTTTGGCCTTAATCTGTTTCTGAATTTTAATAGTAAAAATGTTCAAGGAGTCTGGCGAAGACTGGATCTGGCGTAGACAAACTCAATTATCTGGATCAAATATTGAATTTTTGGGATCCCATCGAAACCTTTGGTCTTGTTCCAGTTTGCTTTTGTATTTCAGATTCGCAGTTCAAGCTGGAGTCGGAATACATCCAGCGATACTTGGGCCATCTGACGCCACTTCAAGAGTCTCGACTTATTCAACTTCGGGACTGGGTGGCTGAGTTGCAGAAAGGAAAAGTAAGAGAAAGACTCAGTTCTCAGCTCTCATTGGGGTGATTTTTTTTGGACTGCGAATGCCAAGATTCTCACTCAAATACCCCATGAAAAGGACTAACTTTTCTGTTCCAGCTTAAGTCGCTATGAGTCTCTGTTCAGTTTTCTTGGATCAGGACCGGTATACCGAAGTCTTTCTGAGGTACGTGTATGTGTTCCCACCGAAAACTATCCAGAAAACAAAATTCCTTACCTGCTTCCAAAAACTAGACGGTCCACTTTCGAACTACCGGATTCACGTTTTTTTTTTTTTTTATGGCAACACTATAACATATATTAGAAAAGCACTGTCGAGATTCAGAATTCGTAGAGGCAGTGTTTGTCTAATAATTACACAACCATGTAAACAAAATAAAAAATTCCTTATAGGAACCAAAATAACTTGCGACTCAGTTTTCTGAAGAGCCATTTTGTTTGCGTTCCAACCGTCTACCAGTAGGCTATCACCGTCATTCTAGGGTTCAGTAGTTGCATGCTTGTTTTTACCACTTCTCTAAACGTTTCACTATCTTGGTTTTGTTTCTTGCTGTCTACTGACAGCTTTTTTCTTGTATCCTAATTAATTTCTTGATGATGATGATGATGTTCCAAGAATACGCCAAAAGGGCCCAATGCCCACGCAGGCTTCTTCCTCGTCAATGGGTTCTAGGTGTTGCTAGCGCCGCTGTTGCGTGCTGTTGGCTTCTTAGACCTTTTCGATCAGGTCACACGCTCGCAGGATCGCAAATAGGTGCTGGAAGATCTTGATTTCGTCTGACTGGTGTTGTTCCTGTTTGGTGATATCAGCACATGTGGGATTAATCTTCAGCCTTGCCAGTAGGGATTTCAGCCTACCTCGTTCCTGGTTTGCTCGTGCATTCAGCGATTTGCACATGAACAGGATGTGGTCCATTGTCTCGTCGCCGTTTCGGCAAATCCGACATGTTGGGGATGTGGGGGGGTCTTCGTTGGGGTGGCTGATCTTGTAGTGGTATGCCTGGTGGGCTAGTCCATTTGCGTTGGCTCGAACGCGGTGGTAAACCCTGGTCTCTAGCTTTCCTGGGCATGGAGATGTTCTGGGGCGAGGTGGCTTGACTGTGTGGGCCTTCAGTCGAACCTGAAGCATGTCACGTAAAGGGATGGGGCGGTGTGAGATGATGGGGACTTTTGTTGCTTCTTTTGCTGCTTCATCGACAGTTGTATTGCCGGGTATCCCCACGTGGCTAGGTATGTACTGGAGAGTAACTTCGATTCCCTTTTTGGCAAGTTCTTGAATCAGGTTTGATGCGTTGAGGAGATCGATGTCTGCTGAACTCCATTCCTCTGACATCAGCGCTTGGAGGGCAGATTTTGAGTCAGAAAATACTGCTACTTTGACATCTTTGATTTCTCTCCTATTCAGGTCTAGCAGAGCAAGGTTTATTGCGTGGATTTCAGCTGACATGATGCAGATTTCTGTGGAGAGTCTCTCCATCATCTTCGTGTTCCACTGGGGAAAATAAGCTGCACATCCAGTTGCCTCATCAGTTTTTGACCCGTCGGTGTATATGTGGATGTGGTGGCTGTACTGCTCTTCCACCATTATCTTGAATTCGGAGATCGCAATCATTGGGATGTTCATGAGCTCTGTTTTGTTCCTGCTCGAAAACTTTGGACGTATGGTAGGTTTTACCATCGTCCAGGGGGGGTTTGGTGGAACCCTCGGTGGGATGCTTTGGTTCATTATTGGGAGGTGCATCTGCACCGTCCTGAATTCCTTATGTGGCCCAGGTAAGGAGCACTGGCTTCGTACAGGGTGATGGAGAATATGGTGAGGCGTTGACTCGATCCTGGTGAAGTATTTTACAAGCAGTAGTTTTCGTCGCTCTTGCACAAAGTGGGAAGTGCAAAAAACTAATTATTTTATCTTAATTTTTTTTCGCATCGTGTTTGGGAAATGCTGCGTCGCATAGCGTGGACCGATATGTGTATGACATGCCTGACTCCTGCAAGAGGAACTGGGTTTTCGTGGTTCTTCTTGCACCAAGAGCAATTCGTAGAGCTGTGTTTTGGGTTGTTTCAAGTTGGGCCATGAGGCGCTTTCGGCATCCTCCATAGATGATTAGGCCATACTCCATCTGTGGCCTGATGTACTGCTTGTAGAAACTAAGCAAGATATTATCAGAGCACCCCCATGGAGTGCTAATGAGCCTCAGCATTATCTTCATCTGCCTATGACATCTGGAAACAATGCCTTGGATGTGGTTTTGGAAGCTTAGTTTCCTATCCAGGGTTATGCCTAGATATCTCACTGTTGATACTTCGGGGATGGTTGTCTGATTCATTGTTACTACAGCTGGTGTTTGGGCCTTCCTGCCGTGGAACTGCATGACCGTTGATTTCGATGGGGCAAGTGGTAGATCGGAAAGTCTCGAAAACTTTTCTACTTTGGAGATTTCTTCTTGCAATTTCGACTGAGCCTCAGGTAATGTCTTGCCTATTCCCCACAAAAGGATGTCGTCGGCAAACTCACCATTCTTATTCGATAATGCCATATCGTACAGAAAGAGGGCGAACAGCAAGCAGCTGAGAACAGCTCCTTGGGGAAGTCCTTTTTCAATTGGCCGGGCTGAGGATATTTGGCCGTTTACCCTCACAACAAATGATCTGCTGCTTAGGTAGTCAAGGATGAAATCTGCAAAGGCTTGTGGAAATCCAATCTTCAGGAGTTTCGCCTGGAGTATTTGATGTTTTACGTTGTCGTAGGCCCCTTCAAAGTCCAGGAAGGCAGCGAGCAATATCATTCCTTGGCTTAGGCTCTCTTTAATGGCTATTAGCAGGCGGAGGACAGTGTCGATCGCAGAGTGATTTTTCCTGAAGCCGGTCTGGGTATCGGGGATGAGCTTGTTCCTTTCAGCGTACCACTGGAGCCGTGTATATATCAGCTTTTCAAATAGTTTTCCCAGAGTGGGGAGGATCATTATTGGCCTATAAGAGGAGGGGGTTTCTTTTGGCTTGTTTGGTTTGAGAACTGGGACCACAACCGCTGTTTTCCATGCAGATGGGTAGGTGGATTTCAGCCAGCAGGTGTTGTATGTGTGCAATAGGGCCTTCCGAAAGTTGCCTGGGGTATGCTCGAGCCATTCTGGGTAAATTTCATCTGTACCTGCAGCTGATTTTGTTTTCAAAGCAACAATTGCTTGGTTTACCTCGTCTACAGTAAAATCTGAGGTGAGTTGATCTGTCCCGGTGAGCACTTTATCGCTTTGTGCGCCAGTTAGTGTTGGGGGTATCATATTTGGGTCGTTATTAAGCTTGAATTTAGCGGCATAGGTGTCAGCAAAGGCTTCTGCTTTTTCTTGGTTGTCCTCAATGATTGATCCTTCCTGCTGGAGTGGGTACCGAAGGGGGTTTTGATTTGCTCCCTTTCCGTTGATTCTGCTTATAAATTTGTGGATTTTTGTCTCAGATGTCTCGCGTCGAATTCCTGCGAGGAAATTCACCCATGTTGCCTCCTTTGCTTTATCTGAGGCTAGTTTCATTTTGGCGTCTGCTCTCATTTTCTCAAGGTATGATTGGACACTTGGTTTTCTTTCAAACCTTCGTGTAATTTTTGTCTTCTCTTTATACTGTTTTTCGCATACGTCATTCCACCACGGCTTCGGCGGCCTGCTCTTTCCATCTTTGGTGGTTGGTCTTGGGTTGCTTTTTGGGATTGACTTTGATGCTGAACTGTGGATTATTTGTTGACTTTAAATACGGTTCTTCTTCCATTAGGTACGTTATTTAGTTTGAATGCCACCTTCTTGGTGAAATTACGCGCCGCCTAGCAACAGATGCCAAATTTGAATAAGAAACAAAGGGATTATATTTCCAGTTGACCAGGGGCGTCGCTTTGGGGGGGGGGGGGTGGAGGGGTTGTACCACCACCCCGAAGAGAGAAAAATGGCTGGCAGCACTCCCGGAAAAGTCAATAAGGGTATTTCGTGTTACCAGCAAACTGAGTTGACATCCAGCTTGGACCTAGACGGTTTCTCGAGCGTTTGAGACTTCAGGAATTATCGGTCACATATTTAGAGCTTGCCAGATTGACATAAAGAGGCGGACTATTTCTAGTCGTTCGGATACGAAAAGACTTTGTAATCGTATTTTGTCAGAATGAGAAGTATGATTGTCATATTTGAGCTTCCAAGATCGGCAAAATACAGTTGTCAAACCATGAATTTCACCCAGAGAGCGCACAGTTTTAACGCCAAGTTTTTAACACGATTTGTTGTGTGTGTACCGGTATCTCTCGATTCAAGTAAAAATCAGGCTCATTTCGCTTATGACGTACATTTTTAAGAACTTGTTAGTTTCTTAACAGAAAAGAATTTGCTGATAAGTATATTCCTCCAGTGCGACGTTTAAAAATAAATCGGCTTCGAGAGCAATGAGAGAAGATGTAATGACGGGCCTGATATTGCAACACGTCATTTGATTTTTATTTTGTTTTTAACTGGAAATTCGGAACAAGTCTACTCAGTACTTCTTTTTCGGAAAGGGTAACTGAAGCACATTACCAACTTCCAGCTAAATATCTCACATTTTTCTCGATTCGTCGTGAACCAATACAGACGGGCAGATCCCTTACTTTCATCTGGGATCCGAAAAGACGTATTGTGGTCATACAGGATTCCACAAAATTTGCATGTGGTGCCTTTCGTAAAAGCTCTATTTACTGTATGCTCGCGTCATTTCATTCGGGTTGTAGGCTTGGAATTTCGGGGCTTGCTCACATTAAATCTGGATTTTGTTGGGGGGAAGTAGTGTTTTGCCCGAAAAAGTCATAGCCTACTTCAAAATTTCGTCTGTGGCGCTAGTATTCATCCTGTCTGATATACAGTCATTAGAAACTGCTGCGGGTCGGGCTATTGCGGAAGCGAATTCTTGTTATTAGGAATATTTCTTTAAATTCGCATCCCTCGGCCAAGTCCTTCAAACCGCCGCTGAGCTCGGAGATACGACTAGGCTTCTCCAGTCTTCAACGCTTGCAGGTATCACATGTTTTATTACTACATATGCGACGAAAAGCTCAAATGGACAGCAAGTGCCCTGCCACCTCACCCCCCTTCGAGTTGTGACATAGGATAAACTGGACATGAAATAAACTTTATCGGTATTTTTTAACGTATTTTTGCCTGGTATGGGTTTTAGTGTTTTCTTCGGCGATCGTTGGACGACGTTCAAATAAGCATACCTCTACTGCACTTGAGTGTGAGGTACTGAAAGAGAGAATAAAGAAGTAGAAGAAATTGGCAATAATCAAAGACACATTTATCAGGTCCGCAATTGTCTTGTAGGTGCCCAACGACATGACACTGTTGCGTTTCTTACGTGCTCGGGACTTCAGCGTTGAAAAAGCCCGAGAAATGCTTTCACAGTCCTTAGTGTGGCGGAAAAAGCACCAAGTTGACCGAATTCTCTCAGAATACCAGATTCCAGTGGTTGTTAAGGACTACTTTCCCGGAAGTTGGCATCATCAAGATAAAGGTAATGGCTGTAAATAAGGCTTCCTCGTTTGATTGGCAATCGACTGCCGAACGGACTAACACTGTTTCCCGGCAAGCTGGCTGGAAGCAACGCTTTTCCCGCAACTGCCGAAATCAACATTCCAAAGCTGACCCAACAGCAGGGGCGTCCCGACACCTTCCTGATAGGGGTGGTCTTCAGAATTTTACCGGAATTTTTCGAAGTTTTACCGGAATTTTTCCAGGTTTTAGCCGAAATGTCTCCGTAATGAACATCTCTGCAGAAACTCTAGCATAGGCCTACTGTTGTTTTCTGAGTTCTAATATGTTATACAAACAACAAAAAATAGGTTCGGTGAATTTTTACTTAAGGTTCAGCTTATTTTTCAGTCTGATATTTGAATACTGAAATATTTTGACACATCTGAGAGATTTTGTATTTTTCGTTAAAGCGTTCAGAGCGTTCGCTGCTTGCATGACAAACCAAATTCATCCAGACGCTGAGATTTTAAACTTAAAAAAAACCTGCATTTCCAGGACGATAGATGCGACACCGGAGAAGTTACGCCTGTAGAAAAGTAGGAAAATGATTGTAGGATATGTCTTGCAATGAATCTCATATTTTTATTTTGTTTTTCGGCAACGGCTTACATTTCTAGTTGGTAAATATTTCAAGCGTAGAGGGACAGTACATAGAGGTATGACAAATCCGAAAGAAGAAGTTCATTCTGTGAAATCGACTATCCCTGGATAAAGGAGAAATGAAAGAAACGCATTTTTGTCAGGTTTTCAGAAATATTTAAGTGAATAGGTGAGATGTTATTAGACTTGCTGGACCTCACGCCTATTCGGTTAAACTTTAAGATTGTCACTTAATACTAAAAAGTCTTCGACCTTCAACCCATCCTACACATTTATTCGTCGCGTTTTCCATTTGCTCACAACACATCCAATTTCACATTCGACAACTAGTTCGGTTTCTCATGCGACTAGTAACAGACGCTGGTCAGCCAATGTTGAACGCAAAGTGGTGAACAACACTACGCTTAATAAAAAGTCTTTCCCCTTTTTCTGAGATAACATGGATTGTCTTGGCCAGCTTGGACGCTTTCGATACTAGTGGTAAAACATCTTTCAGTTCACGAAAAACTTCGAACATTTTCTTTTTGTTTGGTTCGAGGCTCTCCTTACGACATTTGAGATCATGTCGGAACAAGGCTAACTCGTCGTTGAATTCTTCTCGGCTTTTCACCGGAAGGGAGTCGAGAAAGCTGTTGAAACTGAAGTAGGCGGTACCGTGATATTATTCCTGGAACAGTATTTGTAGTTGGAAATGATGGATTTCAGAAGGTTGCCTAATTCTTGAAAGCTACAGAAACTTAGGAGATAACCGGAATCGCTCGATAAATGTACTCGTCACTCGTCAAGCAATGTTGTCTGTCTCCAAGAAATACTCTGGTAAGTTATGTGCCGGGTTCATCCTGGTAAGCTGTGAATCTATACTTATCCGGTAAGCAACAAAATTCCAGTGGATTCCCTGAGCCAAATTCTGGTTGATTCTATGGAGCAAAGTCCGGTAGATTCCCAGATCCAGCCTGGATCCCTCCTTTATCCCTGGATAAAGGAGAAATGAAAGAAACGCATTTTTATCAGGTTTTCAGAAATATTTAAGTGAATAGGTGAGATGTTATTAGACTTGCTGGACCTCACGCCTATTCGGTTAAACTTTAAGATTGTCACTTAATACTAAAAAGTCTTCGACCCTCAACCCATCCTACACATTTATTCGTCGCGTTTTCCATTTGCTCACAACACATCCAATTTCACATTCGACAACTAGTTCGGTTTCTAATGCGACTAGTAACAGACGCTGGTCAGCCGATGTTGAACGCAAAGTGGTGAACAACACTACGCTTAATAAAAAGTCTTTCCCCTTTTTCTGAGATAACATGGATTGTCTTGGCCAGCTTGAACGCTTTCGATACTAGTGGTAAAACATCTTTCAGTTCACGAAAAACTTCGAACATTTTCTTTTTGTTTGGTTCGAGGCTCTCCTTACGACATTTGAGATCATGTCGGAACAAGGCTAACTCGTCGTTGAATTCTTCTCGGCTTTTCACCGGAAGGGAGTCGAGAAAGCTGTTGAAACTGAAGTAGGCGGTACCGTGATATTATTCCTGGAACAGTATTTGTAGTTGGAAATGATGGATTTCAGAAGGTTGCCTAATTCTTGAAAGCTACAGAAACTTAGGAGATAACCGGAATCGCTCGATAAATGTACTCGTCACTCGTCACGCAATGTTGTCTGTCTCCAAGAAATACTCTGGTAAGTAATGTGCCGGGTTCATCCTGGTAAGCTGTGAATCTATACTTATCCGGCAAGCAACAAAATTCCAGTGGATTCCCTGAGGCAAAATTCCGGTGGATTCCCAGAGCAAAATTTGGGTAGATTTCCTGAGCAAAATTCCGGTAGATTCCCCGAGCAAAATCCCGGCAGATTCCAAAATTCTAGTAGATTCCGTCGGGCGAAATCCGGTAGATACCCTAATCCATCCTCCAGTAAACTCCCTGAGACAAGTTCCGGTAGTTTCCTTGAGCAAGATTTCGGTAGATGCCCTGAGCAAAATTCCGGTAGATTCCAAAATTCTAATAGATTCCGTTGGGCGAAATCCGGTAGATCCCCGAATCCATCCTCCAGTAGATTCCCTGAGCAAAATTCCGGTAGATTCCCAAAGCAAAGTTCCGATAGATTCCCTGAGCAAAATTCCGGTAGATTCTCTGAGGAAAATTCCGGTAGATTCCCTAAGCAAAATCCCGGTAGATTCCAAAATTCTAGTAGATTCGGTGAGGCGAAGTCCGGTAGATCCCCTGATCCATATCCACCAGTAAATTCCCTGAGGCAAGTTCCTTTAGATTCCTTGAGCAATATTCCGGTAGATGCCCTGAGCAATGATCCGGTAGACTCCATAAAAATCATCAACTTCAGCTGAATTTGACAAATTCTGACGGGCGCGGCTTCGCCGCACCAGTCAAAATTTACCGGAATTTTTTCCCCCAGACCTTCTGGGGGGGCTGCTGCACCCCCCCACACCCCCCCTCGGGACGCCCCTGACAGACGGACATTTTTGCGATGTCATAGGTATCCCTCCACTTACGTTTTGGGATCCCAAAAAGCAGATTCATTTAATTTCATCTGCTGTTTACTTTTGAATGTTCGTATTCCTTCTGAGATATTTTGAATTGCAATAAAAATAATACAAATTACCTAACTACTGTGGTACAGTTTTGGTATAGAAAAGCTACCGAATAATATTTGTATTCGGTACAATTTTGTCGAAAGTGGAACGAAAGTCGGGATTCGTGGTAACTACCGATCCTGAAAATTATACCGATTAAATTGCTGAATCCCAATCATGATACTCAATAATTTTGGGCCGATAGCCTATTTGGAATTCTGTGTAACGACCGAATCTCCATAACATACCTAATAGTTCTGACATCGAAAAATTACCAAATAATTTCAGTAAATTCGCTCACCGAATTCGTGATAACTACCTAATCGTGGCAATTATACCGAATCCCGATCGTTATACCGAACAGATTTGTACCAATAGCTTATTTGGGATTCTGTGTAACTACTGAATCCCTGTAAATAGACCGAATAGCTCTGGTATCGAAAAATTAACGAATCATTTTTTAAAAGCTTGGGTAGTGCTGTACCCCCTGATCCCCCCTTGCGACGCCACTGACCGTGCTATCTGAAAATTTATCTCACTTTCATCATCACTAATACAAGAGTATAGTTTTTGTCAAGTTGGTCTTCCCCCACCCCCCCTCGGGACGCCCCTGCCCAACAGTGGTATGGTGAAGCTGAGGTGACTGAGTATAAGAGTCGGGTTGACCAACTGTCGGCATGGGAGTTGCTGTGTTCATCTTATTAACTTAAAAAATACCGGTCGTCGAGGTTATTGCCGTAGGCTATACAGAATATGTATCGTCCCAAAGGAAGTGATTGAATTATTGACCAGCAATTATTAGTTGCGTTCTTGCAAATACCATGGTATCTGATACCACGGTCTAAAGTCGTTTTCGCAGTTACTGCGGTATCTGATACCACGGTCAAAAGGCGTTTTTGCAGTTATTGTGGTTTCTGGCCAGTTATCGTGGTATCTGATATTCAAATACAGCGGTCCGATCGTAGTAACTATCTGAAAAAGTCATCTCAGTTTCATCAGTTTTTGTGAAATTGGTGGGAAAGAAGTCTGGCACTTAGTGATGTTACTGGATATCAGTTTTGGGATCCCAAAACGTAAGTGGAGGGATACCTATGACATCGCAAAAGTTGTCCGTCTGTCCGCTCGATAACTCTCCGAGGGGATTGAGATATTTTGATGAATTTAGTGGGAGGATCCTTCGGGTCAAAGTACAGGTCAAGTTCGAAGATGGGCTCTGTAGCCCTATATTTGAGGGTGGGGGAGGGGTTTCAAATTAAGGGACAAACAAAATATTTTAAACAGTTAATGTGATAGTCGTTATGGGGTAAGAAGACATGCTGAGTATGATGGTGAAAACCATTTTCTTGTCGGACAAGTAGTTCGTCCGGAATCCGGCAAAAACCGGAAAGTTGGGTAAAAGTAAAGGTTTCATTTGAAGTTGATTAAATGAACGATTTAGGGGTAAGGAGACATGCTGAACACGATGGTGAAAACCATTTTCTTGCCGGACAAGTAGTTCGTCCGGAATCCGGCAAAAACCAGAAAGTTGGTTAAAAGTAAAAGTTTCATTTGAAGTTGATTAAATGTTCGGTTCAAGGGTAAGAAGACATGCTGAACACGATGGTGAAAACCATTTTCTCACCGGACAACTAGTTCGCCAGGAATCCGGCCAAAACCGGAAAGTTTGTTAAAAGCGAAAGTTTTATCTGAAGTTGATTAGATGACAGATTTAGGGGTAAGAAGAGACGCTGAGTCTGTGTGTGACAATCATTTTTTACCCGGACACATAATTAGTCCGGAATCCGGTTTTAACCGGATTTTTTTTAAGTCATAGTTATATTTAAAGTTGATTAGATGTTCTAAACAAGAACAAAAAGATCCGCTGGATTCGTTTCTGATTTTTTTTTTTTTTTGCTGGACTAGTAGTTCGCTCGGAAGTATCGTCAAAATAGGTATGGCTTATAGAGGTATATCTGAACTTGGTTTTCTTTGATGATTAGCCTGACAAGACTGGATCCGGCGAAGACAAGACCCAATTGTTTGGATCAAATATTAGATTTTTGGGATCCCATCGAAACCTTTGGTCTTGTTTATTTGGATGACTTAGAAATGCGCAATTTCTGCAATTGTCGTTTTTGCAGAGCAACCGTAGTATCAGATACCACGAAACTGCAAAACGACTAATTGCAGATCCAGTTACCGTGGTAACATGATACCATGGTATCTGCAAAAACGCAACTTTTGTACTCGCAGTAAGCGAGTTGTTTAGTTCTGCACTCTTGCAGAGTGGTGTTCTTTGCCGTAGAAGAATAGGAAATTCTACTAAATGCTCACTTTCACACCGGTCTAATAAATACTCACTTTTACACGTTTATAGATGTTGTTGGAAGGTACGAAATCATAATTTTTACTACTCAGGTATATACTTAGCGATTTTGCTGTGCTGAAAGAGCCAGGCGCTAGCGTAAAGGGCAATTCGCCTTGATGGCAATAATTTCGAATTGGGAGGGAAGGTGTTACCTACTGTGGGCACCACTTATGAAAACCTCCGGTACACTCTACCAAAAACCCCTGATTTTGGGAAAGCCTATGCCAAACGCTGGGTATGTCTAACGTTTGGTATACCCTATGCCTAACGAGTAACGATGGATACACGATGTCAAATGCTGGATACTGGGACCAATAAAATATTGATGATTTAAGTGAAGCTCAGAAATCAACCAATCTGAATTCATCTGTACTGAGGTAGGTCAGGGTTAGGGTACCAACAGCTATCCAGCATTCGGCATAGGGTATCCAGCGTTAGGCATAGGCTATGCCAAATGCTGGATATACCCAGCGTTTTGCATAGGGTATCCAGAAATCAGGAGTTTGTGGTTGACTGCTCAGGTAGGGGGGTGGGGGGCAGGGATTCTCTCTAAGATAGTTTTTACGCAGCTTGATTAAAACTCGAACCCTTCTCCGCGTCGAAAATTAGTAAATATATGTCGTCAACCATCTGATAAAAAAAAGAAGTTGAACCTGAGCCGTTATCGCAGTCCATCCCCCCATTTAAAAAGATTATAAAATGTTTATTTCCAGAGGGAAGACCACTGTACATGCTTCGTCTTGGGCAGATGGATGTGAAAGGTCTGATAAAATCAATTGGGGAAGAAGGTCTTCTTAAATTGGTAAGTGTTGCTTTTTGCTTTCGGCTTGCAAATGTGTACGGGGGACTGAACTCTTTGCTGGCGGTAGTGTTGTAAATGGTAAAATTGGACCCACGTAAAATTTAAATTTTACCAGTTTTACTATTTTACGTAATTTACGTAGTTTACCGGCATTTTATGTAGTTTACCGGTAGTTTACGTATTTTACCGGTATTTTGCTGGTAGCAGTCGCGCCAATCCACCCAAAGAGGCATCAGAAACCGGCTTGAGCATGATTTTGTTGTTTCAGAATTCAAAGGAGGCCATTTGCAATGCCAGTTTCGCGATCATATTTTATATCACTCCTTAGACATTGCCAACGTTCACGGTTGTTGTGCGACAATATGTTATATTTTTAGTGCATTTATCGGTACCCTGAAAATGGATAGAGAAAATTGTAAAAATTGATATTCTTTGGTTACAAAAAATGTCTCTGTTCGAGTGGAGCTAGAAAGGACTGGTTTATAAGCAGGCTGAGGAAGAACGGAGGTTAAAATTTTACTTAGCTTCATTCATTATAGTTTGGGCTTTTGGCTCGTTGCCGTGCAAAAACGGCGGTGGTTTGAACCAAAATTTGCTCTCATTGGGGTGTCTCAAGTCCATCCTCAATGGGCTGCCGTCTTGTGGCCTCTCTCCTTGCCAACCCTCTGTCTTGAACCAGTCTTGGAAGTCTAGGGAAGTGATGGTTGGTGAAGCTGTACTTGACCGCCGAAAGTAATGCAGGATAGTGGCTAGAAGTAGCCAAGACATCCTAGATGCTGTTAATGGATGAGTTCGCTGATGTTGGTCTTGTGCCGCAAGCGCTGAATCAGGGAGGTGTCTGAGACTGTTTACAAATCTTATGCCGCGCTAATGTGAACGTTTGCTGACATTGGACTTTGCCATTTTCATGCACTTGCTGTGTCTAAAGCTAATTACCAGTGAGCCAAAATAGGTAATTAAGGGTATCTGAAAACACCTGAATAGGTATTTTGGATCTTCATTCTAGCATTTAGTCCAAAACTGCACTGTTCACATAAAAATCCAATGTTCGGCTGCCCGTGAAGGAATTTTGAAAATAAATTGGAATTGAAATTACTGTACGTCGTCTTCCAATATTTGTTCGATGATATACGATACCTAGTTATCGTAGCTTCGGTAAACCGTATTCTTGGAAAAAACATACGCATCAATACAGATCAGAATAGGCTAATTTTGGTGTTTCACACCCCCGTCTCGGATAACGCCCCAGCGGCAGAAATGCGGCCTACGATATTCCTTCAGCGAGGTCGATTACCTGAAGCTATAACATCTGGCCTATTTGTAGGGCCGAGCTAACGAGCTCGTATCCCTGTCGACCCCCAGTGATCAAAATATATTGTCACGAAGTGTTATAGAAATTAAAGAACCTCAAGCCCCCTGACGCTTACATTAAGGACTTTCCTTGCAGACTCTTCACGTGTGCGAAGAAGGATTTCGTCTTTGCGAGGAAGCAACGGAAAAGCAGGGGAAACCAATCTCGACGTGGGCCCTGCTTGTCGACCTTGACGGGTTGAACATGAGACACCTTTGGAGACCCGGAGTTCAGACTTTGCTTCGTATAATCGAAGTGGTGGAAGCTAATTATCCAGAGACAATGGGCCGCATTCTCATCACCAGGGCTCCGAGAGTATTTCCGATACTGTGGACTATCATCAGTACTTTCATTGGTAGGTTTTCTAATAATAGTGTATTGGCAACTGCCTCATGGCGACGGTGTCTAGCAAGTAGATAATGTGTCAAGAGATTGCTTGCTTTTTTTTAGTTCAAGTCGTTTTGTTTTTTCAGTTACAGTTACAATTCATTTATTCCCAAAATTCTGATAATACAAAATGCACGGGATTGTCAAATTACTATTGGTTAATTCACATTAAAATTGCGGATAAAATAAGGCACAAATGAGTTCAAATAGTGTTCACTGCTATGAGCGGGCGGGTTCATTAGTTGAGCTTTCTTAGCTGCCCTTGAGATACTCCTTGTTGGGCGAGTATCCATTCTTTTTTCATCTTCGGGTGGCAGGATCTCACGGTGCATTTCGGAGGCAAGGCACTTTACTCTAAATTCATTGTGAGATCGTGCAGAACTGCAGACGCGACGCAAGGGTTTTCATCCTTAATTCTCCCAGTGCTTGTTGATAGGATTTGTAGTTATCCGCCAAAATAATTTTTAATGCCCTTTTTTTATCTGTGATTCATGTTGAAAGGCTCCTGCCACGCTCAACTTTTGACAGAATTCTATTTTCCTTCAGACGAAGTTACCAGGAGTAAGATTCTTTTCTACGCTGGCAACGACTGCACAGTTCCAGGGGGACTGCTGGACTATATGCCTGAAGAGAACATTCCGGACTTCTTAGGAGGACCATATCAGGTTTGTGACCACTGTAGAATCTTTCAACGAAAGGTCTAGCTAGTTCGAGGGTGCATCGATATTGACATAGGGGCCTTTCGCGTTGGCCACTATTTATTTAACTTGAAATAGAGGAAGCGCGCAAGGTCGTCTTAAACGGTCTGAAAAAGGTCAAGTGAATCCCTTTGCGTGATTGAGCATAACTTACAGCGTTGCTGGTTGCTGACCCTTTCTTCTCGCTTGGATTCGCGTCTTGACTTTCTTCGTTCCAATACTCTAAAATATGTCACTTATAGATTCCGTTTTTTTCAGCACGTCGACAGTATCGGTTGCTCTCCGACTTTTCCTCGGTGTCTCAGTAGACGGGTAATCGGTATTGGACGGTCGAAGACCAGAATTGGTGTCCAGCGCTTACATCAGTTCTGTACGGAAAAATTTGATTGCCGTCCCGAACTAAGAAAATGGATAAAATTTGGCCGGGTTGTCTGTTGGCAGTACAGAGCCGCCGTTTTTCAACCAATCCGTCGCCATGAACAGGATAAAGTCCGGTCTTCACCTCCCGAACTTCCGGAATCTGGGCTTCCAGATCGTTCTTTGACGTCTTCTGTATATTGCATCTGGAATATGAACGGGTTCAAAAGTATATCAAAATAATCCGGAAAAAAGGGGCTGTTGATCTTCCAGCTTTCCGGATTTTTTAAGTATTGCAGAAGAAATTAGAAGAATTCTCGGAAAATCTGGGAACCCATATTCCGGAAGGTGAAGACTCACCTTAAGTCGTTGCTCGGTTGTGAGTTTCAATTGGTTTCAGTTGAACTGAAATGGCTTCTGACGTTTTCCCCCGGCCCATCATTAGTGTGGCACACATTTGCCTGTTCTTCACGTGTGCAAGCCACAAGTTCTTTCGTTTGATTTTTGGCGGCAGTTTCAAATTTCTAAAGTAAAAATAAATTCCTGGTAAAATCTCAATATAAGTCAGGCTTAAGTTGTCCCAGAAGAATCCTCAGTTTTATGTCCGCCTTCTTTATAAAGTAGTTATTTTATTCTTGGGCCTCCAAATTGGCCGCTCCCCTCGACAGTTGTTTGTCAAGTTCTAGCAACAAAGCGAGCCACAAAAACCTGGTTGGTCGCGGAAATACCTTTGTGGAACACAAATAACGACTGCTGTAAAATCCTTTTCGAGCCATAACCATGCCTGACACTCTTTGCGAGACCGCGGCGAAACTCCTGTCAGTACTGTCGGAGGGCTTAGAGCGTTGAGGGGGGGGGGGGGGACGGCTATAATCGTGCTGTGAAGTTTGCCGTGCATGGATAGGATCTTTGTTTTTCAGTTCCAGAGTTCAAATGGACTAGTTCCCCAGAAAATGTTCACGTTCGCGTCAGATGAGAAAAACGTAAGCGTAACGACAGCTTGCTGGACCTGTTTTGCCCGATTTGCCCTTGTCCTTGTGTTGTTTACATGTAACATTTTGCTTTGCCTCTTTCTTTACAACATTCCTACCCAGGGTTTCAGCAGGATTGTCTAAAAAACACAGGTTTTCAGAAGGGTCGAATTGACCAAACCAATGTGTTAATCTGTTTAATTTTAATAGATGCCAGTTTTGAACATTATCCGCTTTCGTAGACCGAAACCTATAGTTTAACCGAATAGGGCTGAGATCCGACAGTCTAGTTACACTGTACTTATTTACTTAAATAGTCTTGAAAACCCGATAAAATGCGTTACTTTTTTGCCCGCTATGCACAGGTAATCGATTTCATCTATACCATTTCGGATTCGTGGTACCTCTATGTGCTTGTAGATGCTTAAAATGTTCAGAAAGTACAAAGGTAAGCCATTGCCAAAAAATAACACAATTAACAAAAAGACATATCTTATCATCACTTTCCCTTCCCTCCAGGATAGTTAGCGTCCGTAACACATGGAAATGCTGTTATATTCAAATTCTCCGCGTTTCGATGAGTTTTGGGTTGTCGCGCAAGCAGCGCACATTCCAAACGTTATTACTAGAGCCTCGGGTGAAAAAATACAAATCTCTTAAGGCGTATTCTCGCCGTTCCCCGAGGACTCCGGGGGGAATTGAAGGGAACGACGAGAATAGAGGGAGTCACTCCACGCGGACTCCGCGTACTGAAAAAGCGAGAACACGGGGAATGCTTCCAAAATGGATTTTGTTCGAAAATAAAATATGCAGTCGACGAAATTAGTCTGGATCCACTTTATTTTTGGTTGTGTTTATTCTGATCATTTTTAATTAATTTTACATTGCCCCAACACCAGCAAAAATTGATTCCCTTCCAAATCTGAAAGGGAGTTCTTTTTGATGATGATGATGATAATCGGAGCATTCCCCGTCCCCGAGGACTCGCGAGAATACGGGGAGTGAGTCCCCGGGACAAACAAAAACGCGGGGACTCCTCAAGTGGAGTCCTCGGGGAACGGCGAGAATACGCCTTTAGATGAGTCAAAATAATTCAGTGTATTCAAATATCAGATGTAAAAATAAGTTGCCTTTTCAGTTAAACTGTAAAAGTGAAACACTGGACCATTCCGATGGCGCACGATACCGTTCATTTTTGGCGTTCCTGTTCTGACAGAAGCAGGAGTTAGGAAACTTTTTTGTTCAGAGTTGAAGCTCAGCGCCGGAAAGCGCAACTAGACTATTTTATTACAGTGGACTATCCTACAGAATAAAAAAAAATCAGCGGTCCTGATCTTTTCCTGGTGTCTCTAATTGGTGGTTGCATAAAAAAAAAGTTTTTTTGGTGATGTCGCTTGTCTGGATTGGCTGGACCGCTATTTTGTGGTATCGCTCAGTTGGTTGATGCTAGCGGACATAAAAATCAGCCAGCAAGGTCTGATATATTCGTGTTGTGGCTTGCACGACGGTGGATGAGCGCGAGGGTTGGGCCAATTTTTGCCAGGGGCAGAAACCGACCCGAAGCAGCATTGACTCGACCACAATGCTTTTCGACATGTCTCCGTTATAGAATTTAGCAGCAAGTCATAGAAAACAGACTCCAAGCAGCTTTGAGGCAGTAACATCTACTTCGTTTAATCTGTACATAGTAGAGCTAGTTCCAAGTTGTAGATAGACCCCTTTTTTGTATATTTTTCGAGAACACCCCTATAAGGAGTATAAACCAATCTTCGCAACACTTGTTTATGCACGGCTTATAACAAACCTTTCTCAGACGTCATTTTGTCTTAAGTAATATAGAAATATCTTTAGTCTTGTAACCTTTTGCTCCTTAAACGTCTTTACAAGAAATGATGCCACTCCCAGCCAGTGTTCAGTTCTGCGAATTTTCCTTAAAGGACCTGTCTTACCTATAATACCAATGCAAACTACTTCCATATCACTCCATAAATTTCTAAACCCGGAGACCCCAATTTCGTACGGTACATTCTAACCCCTCTAACAAAACCACGCTGATTTTCTCACTTGCCGTATTTGGCTACCTTCGATGTGTATCACGCTGTCGACGGTTGTCTGCGAGAAGTTTTTCCATCAGAAAAACCGGCTATGTAAATTGTTTCCCTGTCTTCGCAACAAGTCAACGGGTCTCAGAAAAGGCTCAAAACAGCCAAAACCGTGGGTATTTGTTGAAAGCACAGCCTAGTTTTAAAGTATTCAAATATTTTGAAATACTGTAAGTTGAAGAGTAAATATTGCGAGGGGTCCTTTAATGGTTTTGCAGCACTAGATAAGTTTCTTCCCAGTATTCTAAATCATTTTCCTTCTTTATAATGATTCTCTAACTTCAGAATACAACAAAACCCTTTTAGGTATTTTTTCAGATTTTTGATCCGTTCACCTAAGCGGTAAAAATAAGACAATTACCACTTTTCCAGCGAATGGCAATGAAGATTCGCGTGCCGCCAGAGTCAAGATATATCGATAATCGATCAAGGACCTCCTCTCCTTTGTTATAGTCCCGACTGAAGTTAGATTCGGAGATGCAACCAGTTTACAGGTTAAAGGCGGCTTGTGGTCGCGTTAATGTATCAGAGGCAAAAGGTCAATTGGCTAGTAAGCGCTTTACTTCTAAACCTCCGAGAAACCTTTCAACCATCAACGAAAGGGAGAACCTCTCCCTCTTAATTTCAAGACCTTTAGCACTTTAGCTTTTCTACCAAGAATAGCTTTTCAACAGCGTGACTCAAGACGGAGTTTAGGAGAATGGAGATGTATCGGCTTTTCCCTCTGGTATATTTTGGTTAATCAGAAACGAGCGAGATTCTGGCACGCCGCTCTGTGTTTTATACTTGATATCTTTTTAGATGTCTTCGCTAGATGGCTGCCTTGTTCCCAAGTCTCTGTATATGACGGAAGAGCAGTTCGAAAAAGAGAAACATGACGGCTGTTCCATTACTGAAGAAAGCATTTATAAATGCGTCTCGCTGGCAAAAGGACAGGTATGAGTGTTTATAGCTGTGTTCAAGATTTTTTTTTATGGACTAAGGGTTAGGTCTCTCACTTTACCATTGGAATATGGGAAGAATTTCGAAAAAGTTTGGCGTGAAGGATTCTGAATCTGAAACATTCCGTATGTAGGGGAAGCCGGTCCTGCCCCGGATTTTTGTTCGATTAGTTGGGGATATGTATAGGCTTACTAAAGGAATGGTTAAAGTAGCAGGGAAGGGATTTTCAGATTTATTTGATTGTGAGGTAGGAGTGAAGCAGGGAAGCACTTTGTCACCGAGGCTTTTTTGTATATATGTAAATGATATTGTTGAACATTTCCAGGAGAAATGGGCACCCACGGTGCGTCTAGGGAATTTGACATTATCACTGTTGCTATTTGCTGACGATGCTGCGCTGGTAGCTAAATCCCCCGAAGAACTGCAGAGTTTGTTAAATATATTAGCACATTATTTGGACAATAAGAAGATGAAGCTGAATGTTAAAAAAAACAGAAATAGTAGTTTTTGGTAATAATAAAAATAATCACAAATTTTTCTATAAAGGTACTGATTTAAAAAGAAGTGATACTTTCAAGTGTATTGGGTTTTTGTTGAATGGAAAAGGAAATTGGAAAGATCATGTTAAAGAAATGATTCGTAGAGGTAAAGCAGTGTCTGCTGCTGTGTTGAGAAATTCAGTGATAAGTGGAATAAAAAAAATTAAAAATGCACAAGCAAGTATTTCAGTCAAAAATTCGCCCTACTATCCATTATGGGGCTGAGCTTTGGGGGTATGAGGCTATCCCGCAACTTGAAACCGTTCAGCTGCAACATTATAAGAAATTAATTGGGGTCCATCCTACAACTCCCTCGCTAGCCCTTAAGGGGGATTTAGGGCTCTGTTCTTTGCAGAAAGATAGAGCTGTCCAGGCTATTAGGTTTTGGATAAAACTTCTTCAACTACCAGATGAGAGGCTGTTAAAGGCAGCGTATTTGGAACTATTAAAGCAGGGAAAGAAGAGATCCTGGCCATTTCAAGTGAAAGCCCTACTTGATAAAGCAGGGCTGTCTTATGCTTGGAATGAGGGTCTCGGTCCTACAACTGATCAAGATAAACTTTGTCGCAGTTTTGAGCGAGTTCAGGAGGATCAGGAAATTCAACTTTGGCATGAACAGACTGTTAATTCAGAGACTGAAAGATTATAGGAACATTAAAGAGTCGGTTGGTTTTGAATTTTATTTTAAGTTACGTGTACCAGCTGAAAACCTGCGTTTGTGGTTCCAGATCCGAGCGAACAGTCTCCCTCTTAAGAGTAGGGTTAAATTTTTTGAAAGAAATTCCCGAAACCCGAAGTCATGTTATACTTGCTCGTTATGTGGTTTGGAAGAGGAGAATCTGTCCCACTTCCTGTCAAGATGCAAGGGGCTCTCGGATTTGAGAGTAAGATTTTTTGGTGAAGATGGGTTGCTCTTTCCTGGTATCCTAAAGTCATCTTCACGGTCAGCGATAATGGCAGTTACAGGTTTTGTCAAAGAAGCGTTAAAGAGATGTAAATAGTTATTGGTGGTGGGAGGCTTACATGTGAGTTTATATAATCGCTCTCTCGAAGTGTTTAAAAATGTAGGATTTTGTGTATGGCCTAACGGCTAAATTAAAGTATCTATCTATCTATCTATCTATCTATCTATTGGGTCTAAACTGGATATAAAACTTCAGTTTTCCCAACTGCCAGAGGAGCCATCTAATGTCAGTTTGCTCCTTATTAGGCCTTTGTTTGGGCAGTCTAAATTAAATGGTGTGTTGAAATTTTTTTTTTTTTTAGTATTTTACGAAAATTGTTGTGCCAATCTTGAAAACCGAAGATCCTGAAATACCGATGCCTCTATCATTTTTAGATTTCAGCTGAAACTTAAGGGGACCACACAAAATGGCCTTTCTACCACACACACAGTGCTAACCATCCCTACTGTGACTATGAATGTTCAGAACCTCAAATAACACCGTCAAACAATGAGCAAATTAAAAAAATAAAACCAAATTTCCTAGGTTTGGAATAATTCGGTCTGGACTAAATCTCAGCCAATTATCCAGGACAGCCGTTATGGCACGTAGGGAGCCAAGGATCAAAATTATAATTTCCATACAATGCTCAAACTGTTTATTACAAACACAAATAAATTGAAAGCCCAAGACCAGTGTGGTACTTCTGAAGATTTCTTTCAAACGGGGAACATTTCCTCATCTAGGTCTAGTTTACGTAAACTCCATCTAGCGAATTAACTTCACCGAGTGTGATTCACTATAGCCCACCAAATTAGGTCATAAGCTAATTATGAACTAAAATGTTTAATTTTAGTTCGCTTCTCGTACCCGCAAACTAATTTTTTTCTTTCGTCATCTTATTAGGTAATTTGACACCTTTTTTGTAAACAAATGCTGCGATTTACGGATTTTTCTTTGGCTACAAATTGTTGATGAAAAAGGAAAAAAAATTTGAAAAAAAACAACTTCAGCTGAGAGTGGTCAGCTTGTGACTGCGTTTCCTCGGTCATTTGAGATATGTGAGCTTATTTGCGACGTTTTTCGTGCTAAATCTGATGTTACTAAGACAAGAATCAATTTACCGCGCGAGATTAGATATGTTTTCATTTCATTGATTTCTCAACCAATTCACATTCTTAATAATTTTCTATACTTGTGTGCTATAGTATCTGAATTATTTGGCGAAAGAAAGGTATATTAACTACTGTAAGTAAAGGTAGAATCAAATGGTCTATGCTGGACAAATTCTGTCCAAACAAAAACCACCCCATATCCAATATAGACTTAGTGGTCTATACTAGAGATTGTGTGAATAGTTCTTTGATGGTAGATAGGAAAAATCGAAGAAGAATACGAGAGGTGCACTTAATCTGTGCAAATCTTTTCGTCATACAGTAGTGCGACCTGGAAAAAAGGCGATCTATTTTAAATGGCCATCGAGGTTGTCATTCAGATATCAACCGAGATGGAGGTGTGTTAACTGTTATAATTTTTTCGAACAGAAATCATCTCTGGAGGCTGATATGACTTATATCATCCTCTCCGGAGGCTGATATGACTTATAACATCCTCTCTGGAGGCTGATATGACTCTCATATCTACCGCTAACTTTCTGTGTGAAGATTATCGTAAAATAACTGACCGTGGGTCATAGGAGGATATGCATTACATACCTGTTCCAAAAAAATCAAAAGATGTTAAAGTACCGTAATCACAAGAGTCTCCTCTTACTCGTGAGATTGATCGGGAAACTATGTATTTCGCAACTTTTCGGTTTTGCCATATCGATCCAAGGCAATTTGGTATTTTGTGATTCAACATGTCCTTTATCCGAATATCATCCTTCGGATTATCTGATTAGAACACACGCAGAACTTGAATATGCTTGTATTTTTTATTTTTTTTTGGTAGGGCCGATAATTTGGATGGAATCCTGTGACAGACGGAAACATGAGGAGCCCAGAGTAATAAAGTAAATGGACTAGGGTTACATAACGTGTTAGATTAAGATATGCTATTAATTTCCGGATCGGTTGGATGTTCCGGTCGCAATCCAAACAAGACCAAAGGTTTCGATGGGATCCCAAAAATCTACCATTTGATTCAAACGATTGGGTCATGTGCCATTCATTCTTCGTCAGATTCCTTGAATATTTTACTGTTAAAACTGTGTTAAAATAAAGTTCAAAAATGGATTCAGCATGCCTCCTTGCCGCCGATACCGAATCTCTAATCAACTTCAGAAACAACTTTGAGCTTCAAGCAAATTTCCAGTATCAGCCGAATTCAAGATGAACCATTTGCCCAGCAAGAAAACGAAGTTCAGATATGGATTCAGCGGACCTCCTTACCACCACCTCAATGAATATCTTGTTAGCTTATAAAACATACATGTTTTTTACGATAAATTCAAAACCACTCCTCTGCCTCTAAAGATAAGACTAAAGAACCCATCTACGAACTTGACCTGTACCAGTCAATCCTCATTGAACAACATCGTCGCTTGAACATTATATATCAATTACACTAGACACTTTACAGAGACACTTTACACTAGACAATTACACTAGATCTCTCCGACGTCACACAGAATTAACAAATGAATGCCGGCATCCACGCGCAGAGCTATACTATTTTGAGAATAAAGGGGTAGGACTGCTATACTAGCGGAAAACTGGTCGGCAAATTTTGTGTCCGGTTTTCGACGGATTCCGGGTGAACTACTTGTCCGGCAAGAAAATAACTTCATATTCGGATTCAGCATGTCTCCTTACCCCTTAATCAGTTATCTCAATAGCTTTTCAAGCTACAGAGCCCATCTTCGAACTTGACTTACTCGTACTTCGACCCAAAGAGTCGTCGTGCCAAATTTGAACAAAATATCTCAACCCCTTCGAGAGTTATCGTGCTAACAGACGGCCGAACGGACAGACGGACAACTTTTGCGATGTCATAGGTATCCCGCCACTTACGTTTTGGGATCCCAAAAACTGGAAATTTCAATTTTATTTAAATATTTTTTTTTGCTTCCTTACCGTTTTTTCTTTTGCTTTTTTCTTGAAAAGCTCTCCTTGTTGACGTTAAAGTGCTCAGAAGTGTGATATTTTGCAGCTAGACTTCTTCGTCCTGTTTGTTTATAATTGGTTGTCGTAAGGGGGAGGGGTGTTTAGAAGTCTTGTTTTTGCTTGATAGCCTCGGTAAGTTGATTTGAAATTGAATCGAAGAACTTGCTTCCCTTCCGAGTCGGTAAACTGCTTCAGATGTGAAAGCTCGATTCTTCGTTTTAGGTTCATGAAAGAATCATTCACCAGCTTGGGAAAGGCAGTGTCATCTGCTGGGACTTCGATGTCATGAAACAGGACGTTGAATTCACCGTCGTTCGAACAAAAGAAAACATTCCTCCAAAGGAGCCAATAGGACTTGTCCGTGAGTACGCCATCTATAGCTTTTGAAGTAGCTCTAAAACATGTTAGAAATCCAGCGGTTGGATGTGCACAAACGACTCCCTTTGAGCGACGGAGGGACGATCCCTCTGTCCTCCCGCGTCACGGGGAGAACCTAGTTTCGAGCCCTCCTTGTTCTAACGAAAATAATTGACCCGGCTTCGAGCTCCGGAACTAGCCAGCTTTTCCTTCATTTATTCATACTACACAAACTACATAACATAAATATAAGACAAGAAACAAGACCCCCTGAAGCTGTTTTGCTGGAGAGTACTTTCTGCAGCCAGAGTGTACAGCCAAAAGTGTGGAAAGCGGTAGTTACAATTAACTGTCATAACCTTGGAAAACCGTTGCCGATTCTTCGCTGAACTTCACGAGTAATGAGATTGGAAGCTAAGAAAATTACTAGGCAGGTAGACGAGCATATACTGTTTCCTTTGTTAAATAGAAAGAAACTGTCCTTGCCATTGTGTTAAAAAATGCCGTAACCTTAGAATGGTTCTTTGCAAAGCATCCAAATGCGGATTTCCGGACGGGCTAAAGGGGACTCTATTTATTGACCATCTGGTAGATTGTACTATAAATACATTAGATTAATTCCTTTCCTACATCTACAAATGCCATATGAAATTTTAGCCATTATTTGTTACGATCTGATGACTCGGAAGCAAGGATTTACCAAATTAGCGTCACCACGCCCAATTTCTCCGATGACTAAATTTATGTCTCAGTTGTTGTTATTTGGCTTTGCGGTTGTTGATCTTGATGCAATAACTTTCGACATAAAAGTATTGCTACCGCTAATCAGTAAAACTCAATTGTGGACTCTGAACATGCCGCAAATGCATGTTTTGTCCACTGCTCACTTTGAAACGAGACTTTTGAGTAATGCTTTATTTTTCTCATAAATAGTCGGCGAGCGTAAAAAAAAACAAACAAGAAAAAACTGAGATACAACAGTATGCTATGCGAATTATTTACCATTGCCTAGGGTAGTATCCACCGTAGTAAGGTCCATATCTGTATCCGTAGTATGGTCTGTATTTGTGCTCTGCTCCTTGCTGGTCAGCTTCGACTGCGTATTCCTGTTCGGAGACATCGCGTTTTCCGCGGGAGTAGTGAGAGTAGCTGTAGCCTGGGTAACCGTACCTTGGGTAGCCGTAGCTTGAGTATCCGTAGCCGTGGCTTGGGTAACCATAGCCGTATCCGCGGTAGTAGCTGGCTGCGTCGGTGAGATCCTCAGCGGGCTGTTCTGCTACAGCGGTGGTGTCGCGCTTTCCGCGCAGGTGGCCGTAGCGGCCGTAGCCATAGCTGGGGTAGCCTCCGTAGTAGCGGTGATGATGACTGGCCTCTCCCTCAAGCTCAGCTTCAGTCTCCTCTGGCTGTGCAAGTTCCGCGGTGTCACGTCTCCAGCGGTAGCCGTTTCCGTAGCCGTGTCCATAGCCGCCGTAACGTCTGTGTCCATAGCCTGCCCAGCGGTTCTCAGCAGTTTCCTGATCGGCGGAAGCGACCTCGCTGTTATCGGCTACAATGGCAGTTGGTATGCTGTCGTCAGCCAGAACGGCAGTGATGGCTAGGCATGCAACGAGGAACTAGAAGAGAGAGCAGATCATGTTTACTGGGAACCTTTTTGTTTACGTCCTTCTAATGGATATCTTAAGCATCATCGAACAAAAAGTGTCTGACTACACGTATTTGAATTTCCTGTGAAATGGCCCGGAGTTCATTTTGATTTATTTTTTGTTTTGGAGAGTTTTTCAGATTTATAAGGGTCTGTAACTACAACTTTCAGGGTCTATAACAATAGTCTAGACTATAATAGTCTATAGCCATAATTTCAACAGGGTATGATTATAAGGCTATAACTCTGCTATGCCCAGTGCTGGGAAAATGCTTTATCATTGACCCACTAGATACGCCGCCTGTCTCTTCGCTTTATGTCGATCAAACATTTTAGTTTAGTATCGACTTTGGAACAACAGATAATGTTGGAAAACTGAATTTTCTGTTCATTTGTATTTTTCGAACACTCGAGAGAAGGAGCTAAGGATGGTTCAAGTTTTTTCTATTATCATTAACACTAAATTAATACACATAACTTAATATTATCAGCACAGTAATCATTGCGGAAAATAATTTTAGGGTTTGAACCGAAGAAAAACTTATTCGAATGGTTCAAACTGTACAAAAAATAAGTTGAGAAACGTTCGACTTACCAGCTTCATTGTTTTCTTTTTCTTACTGAAAACCGGAGATGCTTTACTAACAAACTGTTAGAAGTGTCTGAAGTAAATGGCGGTCTGGAATCCTTTTATATGAAACTACATCCTGGAGTCATGCTGGACAACCCGTCGGATCGGTTTGCAGCAATATTAACGGTTCGAAGGCGTGGCTATTTGTCACGCTTTTGCTTGCATAAACAGTCTAGCGTGGGTTGTTGAGCTTATCCAGGATTTGAGAAAACAGCTGCGTAATATCAAACATTTGTTTAGAACCCGCTTGCTAGGTACAGCGGAGTAACACAAAAATAAGGGGAAATGCATGAGAAAACACTAAACAGAACAAAATAACAAAAGATGTTTGCATCCTTTAAGCAAAACAGCGAAAATTCAACCATCTCCCAACCCCTACTGGAGCTGAGGTTTCGCGAGACTCACAAGACGTGGCGGGGGCTGTATTATCAATCATAAATTAAGTATGCATCGTTTGTCCGCGTATGTTTAGGACATCGTGAATCTTTCGATGCACTGTGCTTAGTAGCAAGCGTGGTGCTTTCTGCCGAAGTCCAGGGACAGGTTCAGACTGTCCAGACGGTGAAAAAGTGATAATAGTCGTATTAGTCGTATTACAAATGGTATTGAAAGTGCTTTCCAATCACTAGTTTCGGAATATGCTGGCATTGGACTTAAATTCAACAAGGGAAAAACTGAATTCTTGATGTTTAATAACCATTCGAGGGAGCCAACGATCATCGACCTTATAGGATGCCAAGTCGAAAGCAAATCCAGTCTGACATACCTAGGACTGCCAATCGGAGATTCAATGAAAACCACTCGAAAATTACTGATCGCTCATTTGCTGAAGCGCATCAGTGGAGCTTATGCCCGTATCGTCTCTGGAAAGTTGCGGTTTAACCGAAAGATTCTTGCCTACACTTACAATACCACTGCTCTTCCACACGTTTTCTATCTTTCCCCTTTCTGGACCATCTTTAGTAACGAAAATCTTCGTCAAATTCGTTCCATTTTCTTTCGGTTTTCTAAATATTTGCTACGCCTCCCACCCTGGACAAGGAACAGCCATCTCATCGAAAAGTTCCGTATAGCTGATCCGTCTGCGGCTGTCCTGAGATCCATCAACAGGATGAAGGAAAGCTGTAGCCACCCATGGAGCTCCATGATGTTCCGGTTTACTGAATTTTAATTATTTTGGTTGTTGTTGATGCTATGTTGTTTCTCTCTTTTTTATTTTTTACCATACTCCGTCTTTACCTAGACGGGTTACAAATAAAATTTAATTTAATTTAAATATATTTTAGTTGACCAAGAATTTGCGTTGGAGAGATAAATCTCTCCAAATCCGCGCGAGTTTCTGGAATTAACCGGCGGTTGCCGTGGGTAGATGGTATAAGTGGCTTGCGCTCATCTGCTTCCCATTTAGAAGTGGGAGACTTGATCATTCTGTCCGGTCAGTTCTTGGTTTAACCTTGGTTTAACTTCAAATGTAACACAGTTGTTCCTACATCGGTCATCTATCGGTTTGAGGGAAAGGTTTGTACTCGATTTTTTTTTAGATATCTTATTGTCCTCGCATATACACGGAAATGAATAGCTCAGTAGCCCACCCAGATCCCAGTATTTATTGTGTGAGATGGTATGTTTTTGGGGATCCCAAAGTTTTGATGACGGGATATCTGTTATCCGTCCTCTAATTGTTGTTTGTTCTTGAATGTTTGTTCAAACTCTGTGTGAGGATCTTGTGGGTCAAAGTTCAGATCATATTCGGGGAACAGCCCCGTGGCGCTATATTTAAGGTGAGGAGCAGATAAGGCGTGAAAAAGATAGTTTGTTCAAGCTAATGAGACAGTCAATTAGCGAGTTAGGAGACATGCTGAGTCCAACAGACAAGTTCGTTTTTTCCCACAAGTTCGTTTTCCAACTTGAGCGGCTTTGAGCCAGAACAGGACCCTTGCTAAGAAGGACCGAAATATAGCTCTAATAAAGTTCAGCTGACGTATCCGTTTGCACTATCAAATCTGATTCACAGTCAGCTTGGGCTGAAGGAATATTTGTAATTTAATTTTATCCAGACAATTGGAACCTGTAGATATCCCGTCTTCGCCAGACTTCTTAAACGTTTTTACTATTAAAATTTAGAAGCAGATTAAGGCCAATGGTTTTCATCTGAGAAGACCAAGTTCAGATATGGATTCAGCATGCGTGTTTACCCCTACAGCCTACGTCATATCTACTTTGACGAAATTGATTGAAACTTGCTTCCTTAATTCTGCCAAATTTCCGATTTCGGTCGGATTCCCGGCGAACTACTTGTCTGGCAAAAACAAACTAAAGCTCAACAACGAATTCAGCATGTCTCCTTCACCCTACATCGAACCTCTAAGCTTCAGGTGAACCTTTACTTTCAAAAATTTTCCGGTTTCAGCAGAATTCCGATCGAACCATACCTCCGGTGAGAAAATGATTCTCATATGCGGATTCAGCACTTCTTATCCGTAAATCGAGCATCTAATCAAATTCAATTAAACTTTTAGTTCGAAAAATTTTTCCGGTTTTGAACCATTTGTCTGACGATAAAGTAATTTTCATATTCGGATTCAGCATGTCTCCTTACTCTTAGATCGACTATGTCAATAGCTATTAAAACTATTTTTTTGCCCCTTAATTCGAAACACCTCCCCCATCCCTGAATATACAGCTATGGGACCCATCTACGAACTTGACCTGTACTTTGACCCAAAGGATCCCCAAACCATGTTCTGACAAAATATCTCAATCCCTTCGAGAGTAATCGTGCTAACAGACAGACGGACGGACGGACAACTTGACGAAGTCACAGGTATCCCGCCCCTTGCGTTTTGCGATGCCAAAAACGGAAATTTGGGAGTGTTGTTTGGGAGTGTTAGAGTGTTGTCAGTAGTCGTTTGGAGGTCCGAAATAGGGGTAGGGAACTAGCTGAATCGGTATCTTCACTTTGGTTTCCTGCCTGGCCGGAATCGGCCAGAAACGGAATGTCGGCAATACCTATGATTTCCTGGTAACGTCGTTGAGAGTCGATTGTGGTGTAAACTGACATTCTGAATCGGTCTTTCTGGTTTCCTGCGTGGTCGATACTACGGAAGGAATCGTGTTATCTTTATCGGTATTCGGAGTTTCGCCTCGTGTTCTCTTCATCGGTATTCGAAGTTTCTAGGGGTAAGTTGGCAGGATTTACCAGAATCCTGTGTAAATTGGTTCTATTCCATGTCTTTGTCTAAATGTTCGTGTCGGTATATTCGTCTTGTACCGTTTGTGATGGGTCCATCTGTTTGCTTCGCTTTCCTCCTGGTAAATGGGTACTACCGGAATCTGATATAGCCTACGGAGAATAAAGACAGAAAACACTTACCTGAAAGATCTGGTGGAGACCTGAAGTCTACAAGACCCAATTGTCTGGATGAATGAGTCAAATAAATATTCCCCTTTGGGATGCAACTTCAGTCTTGTTACAAATGCTGCGTTCCACTTGGCTGAGTTTCAGGCAGGAGGCGAAAAGATTTTCTTCTTGGAAGCATTACGGATGCGATTACTTTTAGGGACGAATACTAACTGGGTTGTGATCCCTGTTTTACTCGCGCAACAAGAAATCCCCACTTTCCTCCGGACGACGCGAACATCGCCTCATATCTGTGTGGGGGATCAGTTTATGAGATGGTATCGAAAGGCTAAAAGCGACCGCATAGTACTGTCGATCGAGGTCGTTCAGTAAGTAAGCCTCAGCAAGTAAGCAAGTAGTTCAGCAAAAAGCATACTGATTTCAGTGGCTCTTTTTCTGGTTTCGCGAGGATGCTTATGACGTTGAAGGTGTACTAGCGTAAGGCCCTGGGTGTTTTGATGGAAGTTAATGTAAAGGTCCTTTGTGTCAAATAGTTGGTCAGGTTTGTCGATGGGCTAGTATTTCTGCTCCTGTGGGGGGGGGGGGATGTCTTGATGAAGTTGGTTTGAAACTGTTTTTGTAATGTATACAAGACGATAGGAAGGATCCTTTGCCTCGTTTTCTCACTAGTTGAAAATTCAACCTGGTGAGTGAGGGATTTCTAAATGGAATGGGACGAAGGAAAAGACGTTGGTTTTCTCTATTTCGTTTGTATTTTATACTGCTCATCTGTCTTTCGAGGGGTATAATGAACTGGTAATAAGGAATTGTCAAGCTTGGTGGTGCTAACCGGATATGGTCAAGACAACCGCGATTTCGTTCTTTTTGCATTCACGGGCCGATGGTAGATCTCAACTGGCTTATCTGTTTAGCGCCGTCACACATGATTCGCAGTCAGCTAGGCCTGAAGTTGTCAGAATTACTCGTAGAAAACAAGACCAAAGGTTTCGATGGGATCCCAAAAATTCAATATCTGGTCCTGACAGATATTGTCCTGACAGGTCTTGTCTTCGCCAGATCCAGTCTTCGTCAGACTCCTTGAACATTTTTACTATTAAATTTCAGAAACAGATTAAGGCCAAATAGCTAATCATCTGAGAAAACCAAGTTCGGATACCGTTCAGTTCACCCCTATAAGTCATATCTGTTAAATTAACTAGTTAATTATTTAAAAATTTAAAAAAAAATTCCGACTCCAGCTGAATTCCGGTCGAACTATATGTCCGGATAAAAAATGATTGTCACATACGGATTCAGCATCTCTTCTTACCCCTAAATCCGATATCTAATCAACTACAAATAAGACTTTAACTTTTAACAATTTTCCGGTTTTGGCCGGATTCCGGGCGAACTGCATGTCCGGGTAGAAAATTGTTTTCACATAAGTGTTCAGCATGTCTTCTTGCCCTAAATCGAACATCTAATCAACCCCAAATAAAACTTTTAATTTTAACAAACTTTCCGGTTTTTGCCGGATTCGGGGCGAAATACTTGTCCGTCGAGAAAATGGTTTTCACCATCGTGTTTAGCATTTCTTCCTACCCCTAAATCGAACATCTAATCAGCTTCAAATAAAACTTACTTTTAACAAACTTTCCGGTTTTGGCCGGATTCCGGGCGAACTACTTGTCCGATGACAAAATGGTTTTCAACGTCGTGTTCAGCATGTCTTCCTACCTCATAATCGACTATCACATTAGCTTTTTCAAAATATTTTGTTTGCCCCTTAATTTGAACCCCCTCCCCCACCCCTAAATGTAGGGCTACAAAGCCCATCTACGAACTTGACTTGTCCGATGACCCAACAAATCCTCACACCAAGTTTCATTAAAATATCTCATTCCCTTTGAGAGTTATCGTGCTTACAGACGGACGGACAGACGGACAACTTTTGCGATGTCATAGGTACCCCTCCACTTACGTTTTGGGATCCCAAAAATGAAATAGAAAAAAAAATGCTGGAGTAATTTTTGAGCGTTGTTTGTAGACCTAATCCGTCATGCTACCCAAGTCCGACGAAAATTTTCAGTGCTTCGACTTTAGTCGGAATCCGAGGGTAGGGGACGAGGGAGGTCCCTTGGAGCAGGTAGATTTTCATCGCACAGGTGGGATTTTTACTAAATCGAAGAAATGAAATATAGTTTGAGTAATTCTTTATTTTGATAATAAATAGTCGACAGGCTTAAGAAGCTGATAAAAGTAATGCGATCTGTTGGTTAATCCGACTATAAGTAATTATCAGTGTCTTGAGTAATATCCGCTATGGTAAGGACCGTATTTGTATCCGTAGTATGGTCTGTATTTGTGCTCTGCTCCTTGCTGGTCAGCCTCGACTGCGTATTCCTGTTCGGAGACATCGCGCTTTCCACGGGTGTGGTGAGAGTAGCTGTAGCTGGGATAACCGTAGCTAGGGGAGCCGTAGTTTGAGTATCGGTAGCCGTGACTTGGGTAACCATAGCCATATCCACGGTAATAGCTGGCTGCGTCGGTGAGGTCCTCAGCGGGTTGTTCGGCTACGGCGGTGGTGTCGCGCTTTCCGCGCAGATAGCCGTAGTGGCTGTAGCCGTGTCCGTAGCTTCGGTAGCCTCCGTAATAGCGACGATGATAGCTAGCTTCTCCCTCAAGTTCAGCTTCGGCCTCCTGTGGCTGTGCAGCTTCCGCGGTGTCGCGTCTCCAGCGGTAGACATTTCCATAGCCGCCGTAACGTCTGTAGCCATGACCTCCCCAGCGCGTCTCGGCAGTTTCCTGGTCGGCAAAAGTGACCTCGCTCTTATCGGCTGCTATAGCAGTTGGTTTGCTGATGTCAGCCAGAACGGCAGCGAATGCAAGGCATGCAATGAGGAACTAGAAAAGAAATCATCTATTAAGTTATTTATGATGTTTCTCCGTAGCTCCCAACTTTCAAGAGAATGGGGAGAGAGAAAGAAATAGCTTCCAAGCCTAAATATGGTCGATCAAGTACCTGTATTTATACATATTAAGAAGAGACTCAGGTGTGCATGATCATAACGGGCAAATAAGTGGATCTTCGTTACTTCGTTTGAAGTTTTGCGGAATAGAAGTTTGCTCATGAGACTAACTGATTCTCAGCTTCTAGCGAAGCAAAATTTTGAAAAATAAGAAGCAAAAAATGATGTAAAGTCGACCAAAATAAATACTTGTGGTTTTCGATGCAAGCAGCTACTATGATCGAAAAAAACTTCGGACTTACCAGTTTCATTGTTTTCTTTTTGGAACTGAAAACTGGAGATACTTCACTAACAAGCTGTTAGAAGTTTCTGAAGTCAGTATCGATGCGGAATCGTTTTATATGAAAAACCGTATCCTGACACATGCTGGACAACCCGGCGGATCGTTCGGTTTCCGTAAATATTTTCGGGTAGAAGTCTTGGCTAGTCGTCACGCTAGGTGTATTACAAGCTCAACGACCAACCACTGTTGGTCTTTGAGCTTTTCAGGGATTTCATCTAACGGCTGTTTACCAGGCCTTGCTGGTAGTTTGGATCCGCGATGCTGCATCTTACCAAGACGGAGAGGGGGCTGACTTTGCTTAACTTTCTTTACTTATGTAGGCCAACCATACTGTTTTTTTGGAATCCCAAACGTAAGTGGAGGGATACCTATGACTTTGTAAAAGTTTGTCCGTCTGACAAATAGTTCGCCGGGAATCCGGTCAAAACCGGAAATTTGTCAAAAGTAAAGGTTTTACTTGAAGTTGATTAGAGGTCCGACACAGGGAAAAGGAGACATGTCCGTTTACACTAAGTATCTTCACTCCGGACAAACAGTTCGCCCGGAAACCGGTCAAAACCGGAGCATTTGTTGAAAGTTAAAGTTCTATCTAAAGCTGATTACAGGTCCGATGTAGGAGTTAAAGACCTCCTGAATCTGTCTATAAAAATCATTTTCTCCTGGGACATACAGTTCGCCCGGAATCCGGCCAAAACCAGAGAATTTGCTAAAAGTGACAATTTCGTCCTAAGTCGAGCCGTTTGGCCGTAAGTGACAACAGCACTACGGTGTGATTTATGTTTACTTTCAAACCGCTGAGTAGTGAAAATACCAAAGAGTCTGTCGAAGACCAGATCTCTAAAAGCCTCGATTGTCAGAAGAAATATTACAATTTGTGGGATCCCATCGTACCTTTGGTCTTGTTATTTATGTAGCAGCTGACACCATAGTAATTTCTGACGGACACGAGTAGGGGCGAGGGTCTTTGACAGAGGTAGGACACGGTCTTCGTGTCACGCGGAAATCAAGATGTCGTAGTACTGCCGTAATTCAGAGACAAATGACGCCAGATGCTTTCGCGTTTTTGACGCGACGCCCGACGCCGCAACGGCCGCTAAAGTTTTGCGGACGGATCCAGCAGTCGCACGTGTTTGAATTCCTACTTCTGCTTGCACATGGATCTACGCTGCACGCTTCTTACTCCAGTTCATGTAGAACCATCCATCACTCCAGTCAGATCGCAGTCCACTTGTAACCTGCAAAAAACAAGAGAGGGCAAAAGGTGTAAGGGAAATGACATCACAAAACAAAACGTGTACCTCGAACAAAAAACAGTGGTGATAAAGTTCACCCTCAGAAGATTTCAGATCCTCCACCCTTCTCTCGAAAATTGTAGCAGGTAGAAAAAGTTTCAATTTCTGGGTCTAAAAGGATTTGCTAATGATGGGGTAAATGCAGGAGACATTTGGCAAATTTAAAATAAATCCGATGAATAACTTACAGCCTTCGGTTCAGGTGGCGTATACCAGCCGCTTTTCTGTCGGTCGGTCCTCTGATTGCGAGTTAGCCAGGCATGTGAGGCCTGACCAGAATGACTTGGAAGTTGTACCTTTTCAGACCTCACCGTCCAAGAGGGAGTGGAGAGAGGGGGAATTCGTCAACTTGTGGCACGCATATATAGTTCTCGAACGAGTGATCAGATGTGGATGAAACTAGACGGTTTTCAACTAGACGGGCTAGAGCACATGTCCCTAATGTTCTGCTTTAAGTCGAGACTGGAACGGGCAACTGTGGGGGGAGTTGGGAAGGGGGCGCCAGAAATCTTATCACTTGCTTAGGGTGGAGGTCGGGGCGAAACTTGGTGGGCAGAACTTCCTATATGCCCTAGACTACAATTTATTAACCCGGACTTGATCCAAGGATCCGAATGGATCCAAGGCTCCCGAATGCTTGTAATGTTCTAAGTTTTTTGAGCTATTGTTGAATGATGTCTAGACCGGAACCGGGGACAGGTGATTTGGGGGGGGGGGTCAAAAAATTGGTAGGCGGACGTGTCGTAATAATAGATGTTTCCAAAACTTCACTCATAAACGTCCTTTTGGAATCATGATTTTGCGAGCTTGATTCGGGACCCCCATGATGACTTTATTAGAACGATCACTTCAAACTTGTTTCATTTAAAATATCAAAGTTGATTCATTTAAATGTCTCATCAAGTCTCCTCTAACAGATCCTAATGCGATGGAGCGACGACACAACTTGGCAAGTCTCTCACTGTCGGGTAGATCGCGTAGATTTGTTACATAGTTAGTAGCTCTCCCTTGAATCCTCTGATAAGCCTTAATGTCCCTATTGATAAGATAAGATGAGACAAGATTTATTCCACTAAAAGCACCAAGGCCGTGGGAAAAACAAACAGAAACAAAAATCATAAACAAAAACCAAATAAATTATAACTATTTTACATATTCCTTTACAGGAACCTTTCTCTGTGGTTCATCGAAACCGAAAGGAATCTTCCCAACTTTTCAATATCACCAAACAAATATACTTCCCATTACTTTTACCAACCAATCCCCCCCCCCCCAATAATTAACACCAAAAATTTCCCCACGAAGATCTGAAAGCTCAGCTAAGCTCATTTCATCCAATTGTCCAATCTCTTTGGGGCAAATCACCTCCTTAGTAATACTCACACCATTTCCTGCTCTAGGTCCTTTTCCATCACACCAAAAATGAGACAAACCACTACTATCCAAAATATTTTTAACCTGTTTTGACCACGGTTCCTTTGCGCCATCCTGGAGGGATTCCAAATATGCAGCCTTTAACGGTCTTACTCTCGGCAACGCTATTATTTTTTCCCAAAACCGTATCATACTAACAAGACGCCTACTCCTTAATGAAAATAAAACTAAATCTCCTCTTATTACCACTGTGTTGATCTTACTACTGAGGCCTAGAACTCTTTTGAAATAAGCTAATTGCACTTGTTCTAGCTTAATACCCGGACTATACCCCCAAAACCCATAAACACCCCATAAACACCTGTTTATGCATTCTTAAATTATGTATCTCTCTCAGCTCGCTTTTTAACAACATATTCAGGCCCTTCTTCCCCTTCACTAAACTAGAATCAACATGTTTTCCGTATTTCCCCTTTGACGACAACTTAAATCCCAAATAAATAAAATCTTCTTTATATTCAGTTTCTTCTCCTTCAAATTTTATTTTAATCGTATCTAATTTCCCCCCTTTATTACTGCCGTTTTACTAACATTTAATGTCAACTCTTTCTCTCTAAACAATTCAGTAAGGCCAATAATCGTAATATTAAGTATGCTGTAACAAGCGGCTGAACCACCGACTTGAACAGAAGAGAACAAACCCCCCTGCCTTAATGTGAAGGCTCGTCTGATCATACCAGGGATTCTGTTTCACTTTTTGATGGTAAGGTTGCAGTGCTGAGAAAAACGCTGGTTCCCCATCGACCTGGACACTCAGATCCCGTTGGATCGTGCATTCGGGGATCATGAGGCTGTAAGGCTCCCTTCGGTACTTTACTTATTTTGTAACCCTTCTTTGTTCGGTAAGCATGCACGGATTACGATCCACTGTATCGCACGAGATGTTAGACGCGAAGGCGACCTTACTTGGCGGCTTGGCGAGAATCCGCCGGATTGAGGGGTTGTTTAGGTAGCGTAGACGATAGCGTTCGGCAATGCGTATAGTTGGTTCTTGCTTTCCTATCTGCTGTGGTGAACAACCTACCCGCTTTCTAAGTCTTAAATCGTGAACTCTCAAGTCGCAAGTACATGGTTATTATAATCATACGAGGCTGGTATAAAATATAATCGGTTGTTAGATAAAAGGTGGCGTCGAGTAAGAAGGATGAATCAGCAGTATTGCAGAAGGCTGTCATAAGTTGAGTGTATAATAAGTAGAGGTGAGTTCAGCTGGGCAGAGTTCGGCGAGTGCTTCGGAGGAAGATGGATCTAAAGAAATAAACTTACTTTAGTTATACATATTGAACTCCTGTACCAACAACTGTGCTGGTGAACGGCTAGATTAAAACTCCCCGAATCCAGCCCCAGAATCCTTCGAGGGAGAACTTCCTTTGGGTGTGGGTCATGTCGTCCAGTTTGGCCTTCAGAAAGGTCACCTCCTGATTGGCGGGCTGAAGATGGTGGTGGCTTTCTTCAAACGGTCTTTTGCCGTTTTTGCCTTTTGGCCATGTTAGAGGGACCTGGACTTTGTCGTGATTTATTTGGTTGGGTTCGAGCTTTCAGCCAACGTCCGTCAGAAAAGACAGGGAAAATAAATCTTAAGAGAGGGAGGCCTGTTGTAAAATAATTTAATAAACCAGATGGATCGTACCTTATGTTTTTGGGAGAGGTCATCCTTAAGGAGGGGAAGTATCCTTACAAGGCGGTTGAAAGTATATCAGCTTTGAAAGTGAGAGGTAGAGGACCCCAGCCGAAGAAACTGGCTTTTTTCGACGTTGACTTCCATCAGTCACATTTGCATCCTGAGATCGAATTTCATGAAAATCATTTTGAAGTGTCTGTCAATCCTGAGAACTTCTGATGACCCTGTAGACCTTGGTCATGCCAATCATGCCGTAGCTTGAAGTATTGAATCGGGACAGAAATTTGCTGGCAGGCCGATCGTAAACCCATTTGTGAATACTCTTGATGACTATCTCACCTTGCCGATGCAAAATCTAAGGCCTCTCCGGGTACCTAGCGGAAGAAAGGCAGAAGTGGTGTCACAGCTGCTCCCAAAGATCGCCGTGATTGTTGGACACAGGATTTGAGTCGTTGAGTTTGTTACGGAGACGCTTACTTCTTCCTGAGGATCACTGGCGTGTTTGGACTTAGTCATATAGAGTATCCAGATCAGGTCCGGCCAGTGCGGGACGAGTTGCAGGGGCGGGGTCCGGATCCTAGTGGTCCTGTCTTACCATAGGATCACGAACCTTCGCCGAAAGACATTCTAACTACCCTTGCAAGTGCTGCATCAGCTTTCAGTTCTTCTTTCTAAATCAAATACGAGATATAGTTTGAGTAATGCGCTTTATTTTGATCATAAATAGGCGACAGGCGTAACAAACGGATGAAACTAACGCAATCCAGCGGTCAATCGGAATCTGAGTAATTACCATCGTCTTGAGTAGTATCCGCCGTAGTAAGGACTGGATCTGTGTCCGTAGTATGGTCTGTGCTTGTGTTCCGCTCCTTGCTGGTCAGTCTCGGCTGCATATTTCTGTTTGGAGACATCGCGCTTTCCACGTGGGTAGTGAGAGTAGCTGTAGCTGGGATAACCGTATCTTGGGTAGCCGTAGCTTGAGTAGCCGTAGCCTTGACTTGGGTAACCATAGCCATATCCGTGGTAGTAGCTGGCTGCGTCGGTGAGGTCCTCAGCGGGCCCTTCGGCTACAGCGGTGGTGTCACGCTTTCCCCGTAGGTGGCCGTAGCGGTTATAACCGTAGCCATGGCTGGGGTAGCCTCCGTAATAGCGACGATGATAGCTAGCTTCTCCCTCAAGTTCAGCTTCAGCCTCTTGTGGCTGTGCAACTTCCGTGGTGTCGCGTCTCCAGCGATAGCCGTTTCCATAGCCACCGTAGCGTCTGTAGCCATGACCTCCCCAGCGCGTCTCGGCAGTTTCCTGGTCGGCAGAAGTGACCTCGCTGTTATCGGCTGCAACAGCAGTTGGTTTGCTGTTGTCAGCGAGAACGGCAGCGACTGCAAGGCATGCAATGAGGAACTAGAAAAGAAATAATCTGTCAAGTTGTTCATGATGTTTCTCCGTAGCTCCCAACTTGCAAGAGAATGAGGGAGAAATAACTTAAGAGCTTACATATGGTCGACCAAGTTCCTGTATTGATACATATTAAATGAACATATTAAGAAGAGACTCATGTGTACATAAGGGTAACGGGGAAATAAGTGTATCTTCGTTACTTTGTTTGAATTTTTGCGGGACAGAAATCTGCTCATGAGACTAACTGCTACTCAGCTTCTAACGAAGCAAAATTTTGAAAAATAAGAAGCAAAAAGTGATGTTGTAAAGTCGACCGAAACAAATACTTAGGGGTTTTCGGTGGAGGCAGCTAATAATTGAAAAAACACCTCGGACTTACCAATTTCATTGTTTTCTTTTTGAAACTGAAAACCCGAGGTACTTCACTAACAAGCTGTTAGAAGTTTCTGAAGTCAGTGTCGATGCAGAATCTTTTTATATGAAAAAACCGTATCCTGGAGACGTGCTGGACAACCCGGCGGATCGTTTGGTTTCCATAAATGTTTACGGGTAGAAGGCCTGGCTAGTCGTCACGCTAGGTGTATTCCAAGCTCAACGACCAATAGTAGTTGGTGGTGGTTTGATACAAAGGTAAGGAGACATGCTGAATCCGTACATGCGAATACTCCGGACAAACAGTTCGCCCGGAATCCGGCCAAAACCGGACTATGTCGAAAGTTGAAGTTCTATCTAAAGCTGTGGTTATTTTTATATACAACAATGTTAAAATTACTAAATTTAATGTAAATGGGGTCTTTGTTATGGCACTTGCCCGTCGGCCAAGTGCCATATAGCGATCGCAGTTTCTGTCCGTCCGTCGGTCTGTCGTCTGTCCTGGTTTTTGCTAGATCGGGTACTTCCAGATAAGCTAGGACGATGAAAGTTGGCAGGCATATCAGGGACGAACCCGATTAAATTAGAAATAATCACTTCCCCGATCCGACCATCTGGGGGTGGGGAGTGGAGGGAGGGGGAATCAGGAAAAATGAGGAACTAAACTTACGAACGGGTGGTCGGATCTTAATGAAACTTGATATATGAGAGGACCTCGTGTCTCAGATCTACCATTTTAAATCCAGACCGGATCCGGTGACATTGGGGGGAGTTTGAGGGGGAAACCGGAAATCTTGGAAAACGCTTAGAGTGGAGAAATCGGGATGAAACTTGAGGGAAAAACAAACACAAGTCCTAGATATGTGATTGACATATCCGGACCGTATCCGTTCACTGTGGGGGTGATGGCGGGGAGGGGGTCCGAATTTCTAGTTATCCCGCGAGTTCGGTACTTCTGACGTGCTAGGACAATGAAACTTGGCAGGCGTGTAAGGGACCCGGACAGGTTGACTTGAGAATAGTCGTTTCCCCGATCCGACCATCTGGGGGGGTTGGTGGAGGGAGGGGAATCCGGAAAGTGAGGCATTTTTTAACTTGCGAACGGGTGATCGGATCTTAATGAAATTTGATATATAGAAAGACCCCGTGTCTCAGACGCCCCATTTTAAATCCGGACCGGATCCGGTGATATTGGGGGAGTCGAAGGGGGATCGGAAAGCTTGGGAAACGCTTAGAGTACAGGGCTCGAGATGAAACATGGTGGGAAGAACAAGCACAAGTCCAACATACGTGAATGACATAACCGGTACGGATCCGGTCACTGTGGGGGAGTTTGGGGGGGGGGGATCCGAATTTCTAGTGATCTCACGAGTTCGGTACTTCCTGATTTGCTAGGACGATAAAACTTGACAGGCTTGTCAGGTACCTGAATAGATTGACTTGAGAATGTCATTTCTCTGATACGACCATCTTGGGGGAATGTAGGGATGGGGAATCCGGAATCTAGTGGCAAGCTCAGCGATTGAACGGGTTATCCGATTTAAATGAAATATGATATTTAGGAAGACCTCGTGCCTCAGATGTCCCACTTTAAATCCAGACCGGATCCGGTGACATTGGGAGGAGTTGGAGGGGGGAACCGGAAATCTCTGGAAACTCTTAAGAGTGGAGGGATCGAGATGAAACTTGGTGGTAAGAACAAGCACGTGTTCTAGACAGGTCATTGTCATAATATGACGGGGTTCGGACACTGTGGGGGAGTTCCTGGTATGCTAGGACGATGAAACTTGGTAGGCGTGTCTAGGACCCGAACAGATTGACTTGAGAATAGTCGTTTCCTCGATCCGACCATTGTGGGAGGAGTGGAGGGATGGGGAATCCGGAATCTAGTGGCATGGGCAGCTATTGTACGGGTGATCGGACTTAAATGAAACTTGATATTTAGGAAGACCTTGTGCCTCAGACGCCCCATTTTTAATTCGGACCGGATCCGGTGACATTGGGAGGGAGTTGGATGGGGAACCGGAAATCTTTGGAAACGCTTTGAGTGGAGGGATCGGGATGAAACTTGGTGGGAAGAACAAGCACAAGTTCTAGATACGTCATTGACGTAATAGGACAGGATTCGGGTACTGTGGGGGAGTTGCAGGGGTGGTCCGGATATCTAGTAAGCGCGCGAGTTCGGTACTTCCTGATGTGCTAGGACGCTGATACTTGGTAGGTATGTCAGGGAACCGAATAGATTGACTTGAGAAGAGTCGTTTCCTCGATCCGACCATCGTGAGAGGAGTGGAGGGATTGGGAATCCTCAGTCTAGTGGCACGGGCAGTTTTTGAACGGGTGATGGGGTAAGTGGAAAGAGCTATCGTCTTAGATTTTCCATGTCAGGTCCGGGGAGGAGTGAAGGAAGGGGTAATCCGAAATCTTAAAGTATTTATAACTTTCTAACGGGTAATCGGATCTTAATGAAACTTGATATTTGGAAAGACGCCGAGTCTCAGACGACCCAGTTCAAATTTGGATCGGATCCGGTGACTTTGGTGGGAGCCGGAGGGGGGGAACCGGAAATCTTGGGAAACGCTTAGAGTGGAGGGATCGGGATGAAACTTGGTGGGAAGAACAAGCGCAAATCCTAGATACGTCGTTGACATAACCGGACCAGATTCGGACACTGTGGGGGAGTTTGGGGGGGGGCTCAGTTCTGGCGATCCCGCAAGCTCGGAACTTCCTGATGTTCTAGGACGATAAACTTGGAAGACGTATCAGGGACCCGAACAGACTGACTTGAGGAGAGAATAGTCGTTTCCCCGATATGACCATCATGGGGCTTGCAAAAAGGTTTTGACCAGCACAAAACCCAAACGGATGGACAAAGATGCAAGTTGGACAGTGCCGAGTTTTGCGACCTTGATTTGTTATTTGGCGTCCGAACAGTATACGGGCAAGGTGAGGGGAAGGGGAAGCGGGACTCGAATATTTGCAGTCAAACTTGATGGACGGGAAGAGGACGAGTCAGAGATGCGACATATATGGTTCCTAGTCGTATTCAGCCATGGTGGGTGGAGTAGGAAGGGGAGTCTCCGGAAATTTTGTGGCTCGCATAAGGGTCAAACACGTGGAGTGATTTGAATGAAACTTGGAAGATACAGAGGTCATATGCCCTAGATGACATATTTTTAAGGTTCAAGCCGGATCCAACCGCGATGGGGGGGGGGGATTCACCGGAAGCTTCCCAAAAATGCTCAGATTCGAGTGAAAGATAGATAAGAGAAAATGCTTCAGATGATCCAGTTAGGAATCCGGACCAGATTCGGTCACGGTATATGGGGAGTTGGAAGGGGGTACCGGAAATCTTGGGCACGTCTAGGGACATACCGAGTGGATTTCTTGGGTTGAAACTTGGAAGGTCTGCGATGGCTTGGAGGTGATGTCGGAATTTTCAGACTTGAGTGGAACTAGATATCCTAATTCTAGGTCCGAACCGCATTTTTGGATGGCGGGGTGTTTTTTCTCTCTTCACAGTCAGTTCTCTTTCACTTCCTTGTACCGCCTACTCGTAACAAGTGCCATATGAGCTCGTAGCTCTTGTTCTTGGGGACCAGGTGAGCCAGAATCCGGTACTATATACTACTCCCATAAAAGTAATAGTAAGTATGCTGTAACAACCGGCTGAACCATCGACTTGAACAGAAGAGAACAAACCCCCCTGCCTTAATTTGAAGGCTCTTCTGATCATACCAGGGATGGATTCTATTTCACATTTTGATGCTAAGGTTATAATGCTGAGAAAACCGCTGATTCCCCATCGACCAGGACACCTATATCCCGTTGGATCGTGCATTCGGGGATCATGAGGTGGTTGAAAGTATATCAAGTTTTTGATCCCAGTCGAAGATAAGGGATTTCTTCAACGTTGACTTCCATCAGCCACATTTGCATCCTGAGATCAAATTTCACCTGAGAACTTCAGATGACCCTGTAGGCTTTGGGATATAGCAACCAACGCGATATCGGGATCGGTGACCGATACTAGGTCATTAATGTGGATGTCAAAAAGTAATGGTCCGAGCATGCTCCTCTACTTGGGGCCCTCGGTTGTTTCTCAGATGGAAGAATTACTCATCTGCCCATTTGCTTTGACCTTATGTGACATTTCTGAGAGGAATCAGGAGATCCATCATTAAAAGACCATGCATACGCGGAGCTTCTCGAGTTTTACCAACAGCCTTTTTTGGAAGTTTTTTCAAAGGCTCAAGAGGTACAGGACATCTACTTGGAAGTCAGAGTCTGTGGAGGGGGTTGGGAAGGCGATCTCGAAAATCTTGTGTCACACATGACTCCCGTTCGAATGATCCAGTCTGTATAGAATTTGATAGTTGGAGAGTGCACATTTTTGGCATGTTCCACTGCAGTCCGGACCGTGTATAGCAATTTTTGGGAGAATTTGGAGGGGAGGGGAATTATGCCACAGCTTGAAGTATTCGAATCGGGACAGAACTTTGCTGGCATGAAGATCGTGAACTCATTTGTGAATCCAGATCAGATCCGGCCAGCGCTGGGCGAGTTTGAGGGGCGGGGTCCGGATCCTGTTGATTCTGTCGTCCACCCGTAAGAACACGAACCTTCGCCGAAAGACTAACTACCCTTGCAAGTGTTGCATCAGCTTTCAGTTCTTCTTTCTAGATCAAAGACGAGACATAGTTTGAGTAATGCTTTATTTTGATCATAAATAGGTGACAGGCGTAAAAAACGGATGGAAGTAACGCAATCCAGTGGTTAATCCCAATCTGAGTAATTACCAGCGTCTAGAGTAATATCCTCCGTGGTAAGGACCGGTTCTGTGTCCGTAGTATGGTCGGTGTTTGTGTTCCGCTCCTTGCTGGTCCGTCTCGGCTGCGTATTCCTGTTCGGAGACATCGCGCTTTCCACGTGGGTAGTGAGAGTAGCTATAGCTGGGATAGCCGTATCTTGGGTAGCCGTAGCCTTGACTTGGGTAACCATAGCCATATCCGCTGTAATAGCTGGCTGCGTCAGTGAGGTCCTCAGCGGGCTCTTCGGCTACAGTGGTGGTGTCGCGCTTTCCGCGTAGACGGCCGTAGCGGCTGAAGCCATAGCTGGGATAGCCTCCGTAATAGCGACGATGATAGCTAGCCTCTCCCTCTAGTTCGGCTTCAGCCTCCTGTGGCTGTGCAACCTCCGCGGTGTCGCGTCTCCAGCGGTAGCCATTTCCATATCCGCCGTAACGTCTGTACCCATGGCTTCCCCAGCGCGTTTCGGCAGTTTCCTGGTCGGCAGAAGTGACCTCGCTGTTATCGGCTGCAACAGCAGTTGGTTTGCTGTTGTCAGCCAGAACGGCAGCGACTGCAAGGCATGCAATGAGGAACTAGAAAAGAAATAATCTGTCAAGTTGTTCATGATGTTTCTCCGTAGCTCCCAACTTGCAAGAGAATGAGAGAAAAAGAGAACTAGCCTCAATGCTTCCTTATGGTTGCTCAAGTACCTGTATTTATACATATTAAATGAGCATATTAAGTAGAGGCTCAGGTGTGAAGAAGCGTAACGGGGAAATAAGTGGCTATTCGTTACTTCGTTTGAAGTTTTGCGGGATAGAGTTTTGCTCATGAGACTAACTGCTATTCAGCTTGTAACTTAGCCAGGATTTTGAAAAATAAGAAGCAAAAAATTATGTTTTAAATTCGACCAGAATAAATCCTTTGTGGTTTTCGGTGGAGGCAGCTAATAATAAAAAAAAAAACTCGGACTTACCAGTTTCATTGTTTTCTGTTTTAAACTGAAAACTGGAGATACTTCACTAACAAGCTGTTAGAAGTTTTCTGAAGTCAGCGTCGATGCGGAATCTTTTTATATGAAAAACCGTATCCTGGAGACATGCTGGACAACCCGACGGATCGTTTGGTTTCCACAAATATTTCCGGGTAGAAGGCCTGGCTAGTCGTCACGCTAGGTGTATTGCAAGCTCAACGACCAACAGTCGCTGATGGTGGTTTGATACAAAGGTAAGGAGCCATGCTGAATCCGTATATGCAAATTATTATCTGCCGGTAAACACAGTTCGTCCGGAATCCAATGAAAACCGAAAGTTATTAAAAGTAAAGGTTTTAACTGAAGTTGAATAGAGGTTTGGTGCAGCGGTAAGGAGGCATGCCGAATCCGTATATGCAAATTATTTTCTCCTCGGTCATACAGTTCGCCCGGAATCCGGCCAAAACCGGAGCATTTGTTGAAAGTTAAAGTTCTATCTAAAGTTGACTAAGGGTCCGGCGTAATAGTAAAAAGACATTCTGAATCTGTCTATGAAAATCACTTTCTCCTCGGACATACAGTTAGCCCGGAATCCGGCCAAAACCGGAGCATTTGTTGAAATTAAAAGTTCTATCTAAAGTTGACTAAGGGTCCGACGTAGGAGTTAAAAGACATTCTGGATCTGTCTATGAAATCACTTTCTCCTCAGACATACAGTTCGCCCGGAACCCGGCCAAAACCAGAAAATTTGCTGAAAGTGACAATTTTGTCTGAAGTTGAGCCGTTTGACCGTAATTTTTCGGGATCGACTAAAACCAGGAAGGGAAGGGAACGCGAGAAAAGCAGGAAGGCATACTAAAACCCGGAAAGGCAAACTAAAACTAGGAAGGCTGTCGCCAGAATTCCCGTACCGTTCCCTTCCTCTATTTAGTATTCTTTGAGGGGTCGGGTTCCTCGTTTTATTATCCTGACATGGGTAGGCATCAAGTTCAGCGAAGGGTCGGTAACTATAAAAATTGTCATTCACCTTTTTATTTCTCGTTTTGACAGTAGGCGACTTAAATCCTCCGAGTCCAGCGAGGGATCGGCAACTAAGATATTCTTCCTCGTTGTAGTACCTTGAAAGTACTAAAACGAGGAAGGAAATTTTAAATTCTTCTTCTTTGCAACTTCGGCAACTAAAATCCTCCAGAGTTCAGTGAGGAGTCGGCAACGATGCAAACTGTAAATCACTTTTTCATTTCTCGTTCTGACGGTAGGCTACTAAAATCATCAGAGTCCAGCGAGGGATCGGCAACTAAGATGTTTCAGGTCTACCATTTCCTTCCTCGTTTTAGTACCTTGAAAGTACTAAAACGAGGAAGGAAATTTTAAATTATTCTTCTTTGCAACTTCGGCAACTAAAATCCTCCAGAGTTCAGTGAGGAGTCGGCAACGATGCAAACTGTAAATCACTTTTTCATTTCTCGTTCTGACGGTAGGCTACTAAAATCATCCGAGTCCAGCGAGGGATCGGCAACTAAGATGTTTCAGGTCTACCATTTCCTTCCTCGTTTTAGTACCTTGAAAGTACTAATGCGAGAAACAAAATTTTAAATTACCCTTCTTTGCAACTTCGGCAACAAGATCCTCCCGAGTCCAGCGAGGGGTCGGCACAATACAATTTGTATTTCAGGTCAACCGCATTTTCTTCCTCGTTTTAGTACTTTCAAGGTACTAAAAGGAGGAAGGAAATGGTGGACTTGAAATATCTTAGTTCCCGACCCCTCGCTAAATTTAATGCCTACCCATGTCAGGATACTAAAACGAGAAAGGGATGGTGAACTTTGAATTTAAAAAGTTGCCGACCCCTCAAAGAAGACTAATTTAAAATTTCCAATTTCGTTCCTCGTTTTGGTACTTTCAAGGTACTAAACCGAGGAAGGAAATGATGGACTTGAAATATCTTAGTTGCCGACCCCTCACTGGACTCGGATGAATTTAGCCGCCTACCGTAATAACGAGAAATGAAAAGGTGAATTACAATTTTAATAGTTGCCGACCCCTCGCTGAACTTAATGCCTATCCATGTCAGGATACTAAAACGAGGAAAAAAGAACACTAAATACAGGAAGGGGACGGTGCGGCGAATTCTGGCGACAGCCTTCCTCGTTTTAGAATGCCCTTCCTGGTTTAAGTATGCCTTCCTGCTTTTCTCTCGTTCCCTTCCCTTCCTGGCTTTAGTCGATCCCTAATTTTTCAAGAAAATACCACTACGGTGTCATTAGAGATTTCCAAACGGCTGATTTAGTGAAAAATACTAAAATGTTTATGGAGTCTGACGAAGACCGCATCTCTAAACGCCTTGATTGTCTGGATAAAATAGTCCAGGAAATATTATAGTTTTTGGGATCCCATCGAACCTTTGGTCTTGGTATTTATGTAGCAGATGGCACTATAGCAGTTTCTGACGGACACAAGTAGTGGCGAGGGGGTTGGACAGAGGTAGGACATGGTACTCGTGTCACGTGGGAATCAAGATCTCCGATTGCGAGTTAGGGTACTTCTAAATGGGTAGGACGATTAAACTTGCCAGGCATGTGGGGCCTGACCAGAACGACTTGGAAGTTTTCACTTTCCAGACCTCACCATCCAAGACGGAGTGGAGAGAGGGGGAATTCGTCAGCTTGTGTCACGCATAGTTTTCGAACGAGTGATCAGTCTGGATGAAATTAGACAGTTGGCAAGAGCACATGTCCCAGGTGTTCTGTTTTAACTCGGGACTGTATCGGGCAACTGTGTTGGGAGTTGGAAAGGGGGTACCGGAAATCTTCTGACATGCATAGGGTGGAGTTCGGGACGAAACTTTGTGGGCAAAATTTCCTGAATGCCCTGGACAACAATTTATTGAGCCGGATTGAATCCAAGGACTTGAGGGGGGAGTGGGATGGCATTCCCGAAACCTAGTGACGTGCATAGCTCTTGAACACTGAAGACTTTCGTTCCAGTTTTTTTTTTAGCTATTGTGAATGATATCTGGACTGGATCCGGGGCCAGGTGAGTTGCTGGTGGGGGGGGGGGGTCAAATACTTGGTGGGCGGCCCTGTCGTAATAGTAGATCTGCAGTTTACAATCCGGCTCGGATGCGGCCACTAGCTTGGAGTTGAAGGGGGTTTTGGAAGGGCCATGAGACCTTGACAGGACGAATCTTAAAGAAATAATAATATATTATTACTAACCGATTACGATAAATCGAAGAAAGTTGGAACAGTCATAAAATTAAAATTCTTATCTATAATACACATTCACTAAACGCATCATCGGTAATGCTGTTGGAAGGACCAGTAGATATGTTTCCAAAACTTCACTCATAAATGTCCTTATGGAATCGTGATTTTGCAAGCTTGATTGCAAGACCCCCATGATGATTTTATTAGATCGATCCTTTCAGAGCTGTTTCATTTAAAATGTCAAAGTTGATTAATTAAATGTCTCATCAAGTCTCCTCTAGCCAGGGGCGTCCCGAGCCTTTCTTCATTGGGGGGAGGGGGGGGGGGGCGAACCCGGTAAAATTGACCGAATCGGTACCTGATTTATATCAGATTTATATTATACCTGATATACATAGTTTATAAAAAAAAATATCTAAAAACACAGCGAGTTGCCTTCATGAATTTACGTTATATACATAGCTATATACAAACAAGTCTAAAGAGAAAAAATGACGCGTTTTCACGCTTTTCCGCTTCTGTTTTATTTTTTTCATGGATACGCCGTTACTAGCCTTTTACCTTTAGAGAACCTTTCTAGTTTTGCCAGCAGGACTTGAAATATTTGCAAAAAACGGCGTTTCTGCCTAGCGACAACGTCGCTAACGGCTGTACCCAATATTAATTTAAGGCGCCGCAGGCGAAATTTTTTGAATCCGCCTTTTTTTTCTGGCAACATTTAACTGCTTCCCATGAAATTCTAGCTTTTAACATGGTTAAGCCCCAAAAATTCCAAGCCTCAAACGCCAACTAAATGACGCACCCTTCGTCTAACTAGAGAAACTGCGAAATGCGCCGCAGGCAAAATTTTGTGGAAACACTGATGATAAAAGTGCCTTTTTGCTATCCCAAGATTTCCTATTAAACCCAGAGCTGTCTGGCGAAATGAAAGGGGCGATCCAGGGAAAAGTAGATACAGAGTACATTTGTTCGGAATTTACAGCAAACAAAAGTAGGCTAGTTTTCACGTCAAGACTGCAATCCTAAGAAATAAAAAAAATTAATAGCAACCAGCTGAAGCTACCGTAGATGGTAAGGAACGACAGCTAAATAAATGCCACTTAAATGACCGAACTCAGTAACTGGGTTGAAGCAAATAATTAATTCGTACTATACCGAAAAAATAAGGAACAGATCGAGAGCGGTATAACAACCGAATTTTGTAATGAAATAAATCTCTTGTCAGAACCACCTAAAACAACCGAATTTGGCAAGTCTAGTAATAGAAACGGACTAACGAAAAATCCGGTGAATTACCGAATTCGGTAACGAATCAGAACCAAATGAATCTCACCGAATTTAAGTATGAAATGGACTGACCGAATGCGACCGAATTACCGAATTCGACGAAGAGTGAAACCAAATAAACAGGTCGAATCACCGAATTTACGCAGGGACGGACCGAATGCGGCGAAATCGATGCGGACTGAACTCAAGTTGGATAAATTATTGAATTCGGTCACGAATCAGAACCAAGTGAATCTGATTAATGACCGGATTATGAAATGGGCTGACCGAGTGCGATAGAACAGATACGGACTTGAGAAAAGTCCGGTGAATTACCGAATTCGCTAACGAATGAGACCAAATAAACAGGTTAAATCACCGGATTTACTAAGGGACGGACCGAAGGCGATGAAATCGATGGGAACTGAACAAAGGTTGGATGAATTAGCAAAGTCGATAAAGAAAGGGGACCAATAAACACGTTAAATCACCTATTACTATTATAGGAAGGCCCATAATAGTAATAGTAAGTATGCTGTTTCAAGCGGCTGAACCATCGACTTGAACAGAAGAGAATAAACCCCCCTGCCTTAATGTGAAGGCTCTTCTGATCAAACCAGGGTTTCTGTTTCACTTTTTAATGGTAAGGTTGTAATGCTGAGAAAAACGCTGGTTCCCCATCAACAATGACACCTAGATCCCGTTGGATCGTGCATCCGGGGATTGTTGAAAATGTATCAAGTTTGAAAGTGAGAGGACCCCAGTCGAAGATACTGGATTTTTTCGACGTTGACTTCCATCAGCCACATTTACATCCTGAGATCAAATTTCGTGAAAGTCATTTTGAAGTTATCTGTCAATCTTCTGGTGACCCTGTGGATCTTGGTATATAGCGTACAACGCGATATCGGGATCAGCGCGTCATTAATGTGGATGTTAAAAAGTAATGGTCGCAGCACTCTCCTCTACTTGGGGCACTCCGCTTGTTACACAGATAGAAGAATCGCTCATCTGCCCATTTCCTTTGACTCTATGTGACATTTCTGAGAGGAATCGAGAGATCCATCGTGAAAAGACCATGCGTACGTGAAGCTTCTCGAGTTTTACCAACAGTTTTTTTTTTAACTTTTTCGATGACTTTTCGAAGAAGAGGTACAGGACATCTACTTGGAAGTCAGAGTCTGTGGAGGGGGTTGGGAAGGTGACCTCGAAAATCTTTTGTTACATATAAGGGTGGCACCATACACGCACATAACCATCGTTCGAATGATCTAATCTGTATAGAACCTGATAGTTGGGGAGTGCACATTTTTTACATGTTCCACTGCAGTCCGGACCGTATGTAGCAATTTTGGGAGAAGTCGGAGGGGGGGGGGGGGGGGTCATGCCGCAGCTTGAAGTATTTGAATCGGGACGGAACTTTGCTGACAGGATGATCGTAAACCCATTTGTGAATCCAGATCAGATTCGACCAGTGCGGGGCGAGGTCCGGATCCCGTTGGTCCTGTCGTTCACCCGTAAGAACACGAACATTCGCCGAAAGAAATTCTAACTACCCTTGCAAGTGCTGCATCAGCTTTCATTTCTCTTTCTAGATCAAAGACGAGACATAGTTTCAATAATGCTTTATTTTGATCATAAATAGGTGACAGGAGTAACAAACGGATGAAAGTAACGCAATCCAGTAGAATCTGAGTAATTACCAGCGTCTCGAGTAGTATCCGCCGTAGAATGGACCGGATCTGTGTCCGTAGTAGGGTCTGTGTTTGTGCTCCGCTCCTTGCTGGTCAATCTCGGCTGCGTATTCCTGTTCGGAGACATCGCGCTTTCCACGGGGGTAGTGAGAGTAGCTATAGCTGGGATAACCGTAGCTTGGGTAGCCGTAGGAGTAGCCGTAGCCTTGACTTGGGTAACCATATCCATATCCGCGGTAGTAGCTGGCTGCGTCGGTGAGGTCCTCAGCGGGCTGTTCGGCTACAGCGGTGGTGTCGCGCTTTCCGCGCAGGTGGCCGTAGCGGCTGTAGCCATAGCTGGGGTAGCCTCCGTAATAGCGACGATGATAGCTAGCCTCTCCCTCAAGCTCAGCTTCAGCCTCCTGTGGCTGTGCAATTTCCGCGGTGTCGCGTCTCCAGCGGTATCCATTTCCATAGCCGCCGTAACGTCTGTAGCCATGACCTCCCCAGCGCGTGTCGGCAGTTTCCTGGTCGGCAGAAGTGACCTCGCTGTTATCGGCTGCAACAGCAGTTGGTTTGCTGTTGTCGGCGAGAACGCCAGCGATGACGAGGCATGCAATGAGGAACTGGAAAAGAAAGTCTCTGTCAGGTTGCCTGTGAGGTTGTTCGAGACAAAGTCACAACTTACTAGGAGAATGAGAGAGAGTTTATTAAAGAACAGCAATATGCAAAGATCAAGCAAATATGGTAAATTTGACTACCTTGCATTTATCTTCAACCCAAAGTTCTGCGGGGTGTAATTTTACTCTTGAGAGTCTTGAGACGTGTCCCTACTCAGATTTTCACGAAGCCAGCATTTTGAAAAATTAATAATAAAAGTGACGTTCTAATCGTGTATCAAAATACTTCATAATTTTAAATTTAAATTTTTGTTAAATACTGAACAGGCGGAAAATCTTGAACTTACCAGTTTCATTGTTTTCTTTTTATTACTGAAAACTGGAGATACTTCACCAACAAACTGTTAGAAGTTTCTGAAGTAAATGTCAATTGGAAATCCTTTTATATGAAAAACCTTACCATGGAGTCTTGCTGGACAACCCGTCGGATCTACTCCAGAAATGTTAGCGCGCCGAGGGCGTGGCTAGTACTTTCGTTAATTGTATTACGTAAACAATGGTCGTTGAGCTTTTCTGGAAATGTATAACAGCTGGTTACTAGCTTCTGATGGTAGTGACGTCGTCCAGAAGGGTCCACGACGCCGCCATCTTGTATGGAAAAGGAGGGGGCAAGCCTTCATGCTATTATACGTATCGTTATGTTAGCAGCTGTGTAGCGGCTAAAACTCCTCGCGTTCAGATCAGTTTCTAACGGATCCACGTATAAGGTGATTTAAAGGCGTTGAGGGTGGTCCATGGACAGAGGTAGGGTACAACATTCGTGTTACATGGGAGTTGAGTTGTCTTAATACTAATATATATTGATGCTGATACCTTTCCCTTTTTTAATACTATATTTGGTGGACATCACGTTAGACGGGTTCAAAACGCATGTTTTGCGGACTGAGTCAGAAGTCTGCGCGGTTTCTGAGTTACTACTTCCGTTTGCATACAGCTTTGCTTTAGTTCTTCCTCCTGTTCGCGCAAACCCAGGGATCAATTTTTGTGTTTCAATGCATGAATGATATAAGGCCTGATTATTTACATATACTCGAAAGGTAGGCTACAACTTTTTCCGCGTAAAATTTTAACTTGACAACGGAAACGTCATGCGGCTTTAACGCCAAAGCCACGTACAAGCGTAGCGTTTTTACCCATAAACGCAGTCTGTGAACAAGCGGTAAGAATCAAAATCAGAATCATTTATTTACACAAGCTATCATAGTCAAGAAGATAACTCAACTAAATGGCGCTTGGGCTTACAAACTAAAAGACGACACAAATTAAGAACAGAAACTTCAGCACTTGTAAAACACTGGTGTGTAATACGGAACGAACGTTTTTAAAAACCGATTTGTTCGTGCGGTAGGCGGTAAACGTAGGCGGTACCAGTTTTTCTTTGTTTTTAGACCTAGTGTCAACTCGATTCGACATGACTGGTGGTAGTATGGCCCTATGTTTGTCACATCTTAGAAGGAATTGGCCAAATTTGCAGATCAAATTGAACCGACGGTCGTAAAGGGACGGTAGTTGTAAGGTTGATAATGCTGATTCATAATCAGTAAAAAAGACCTCTAGATGTACGCTCGACACAGGCAGTTTAGATAGATAATGGAGCTTACTCGTGGATGATCCCCCCCCCCCCCCCCCCCTGCCAGGTATACTCAAGAAGGAGAATTCACGAAAACATCATTTCAGTAGTTACTTTCTTTCTCTTCTAGCACTTTCTGTTTTTCTGTTTGTTGTAAATTTGTTAGTAAATGAGATTAGTCGCCTGTTCTCCTGCGATATAGTTTTGGCGGAGCGACTAAGCGTAAACTGTTGGTAATTCGGGTCTTTCGAAATCACCACTGAGCGTACATGAAGACAGTATGATCAGGTTCTGTGATCCGATATTTAATAAGTCAAATAATTTGTAGACTGTCGTCCAACGAGATGGGTCTGTGTGCGCGGCACAAGCGGGAAACATAACTAATCAAGCTACTGCTTAGAGGCACTGTCTAGGGAACCGGCAGCCGTACTTTTTGTCCTACAGGCTACGGAACCGGTAGTTCTCACGGAAAATAAACCAAATGAGCTGCGATTCCGGGTTCTGACGTCATTGACTAATGGAAACCTGTATGTGCTGGCTCCCGTTCCGGTAGTAAATGGAAATAGCTCACGGAATCTTCATCGCACCAGCTTCTCGTCCGGTAGTCTCACGGAATTGTATACTCAGAAGCTAGGGAGCCGGTAGCAGATACCAGAAACTGTATAATTGGAGCTTATGTTCCGGTAGTATCTACGTGAAAGATAGTACTCACTGAATAGGTTGGATGAGAGCTAGGGTGCCGGGATTTTCACTGACTTAGAAAAAATAACATGGGAAAAAATCTACTACGGAAGCCATATATTGAGAGCTAAGGTACCGGTAGCAACAATTATTTGGTTGAAAATGACCAGCTCCCGGACACAGATGGCTAATGGCTAGGGTTCCGGTAATGCCAAAAAAATAAAAATTGAACTCACGGACCCATGTCAGTGCAGACTTAGGAAATCGGAAGTGAATATTTTTAACTCAGGGAACCTAACTCCTGTGGGCTAGGGTTACGGTAGTGCCAAAAATTTTAATTACAAACTGATGAAAGTTGGATTCCGTGGGCTGTACCGGACCCGAAGTCCATATTGAGTTTTGGCTGTGAGTTTGTAATTTTATTTTTTGACACTACCGGAACCCTAGCCCGCAGGAGTTGGGTTCCGTGAATTAAAAATATTGACTTCCGGTCCTAGTCTGCACTGACATGGGTCCGTGAGTTCATTTTTTTTTTGCACTACCGGAACCCTAGCCCATAGCCATCTGTATCCGTGAGCTGGTCATTTTCAGTCAAACGGTTTTTCCTACCGGTATCTTAGCTCTCAATGTATGGGTTCCGGTAGTAAATTTTTTACCATGTTATTTCCTCTAAGTCAGTGAAAATCCCGGCATGCTAGCTCTCATCCAAACTATTCCGTGAGTTCTGTATTCCACGTAGACACTATCGGAACACAAGCTCCAATTGTACAGTTTCCGGTATCAACTACCGGCTCCTTAGCTTCTGAGTACACAATTCCGTGAGACTACCGGACGAGATGCTGGTGCGATGAAGTTTTCGTGAGCTATTTCCACTTACTACCGGAACGGCAGCCAGCACGTACAAGTTTCCGTTAGTCAATGACGTCAGATCCCGGAATCGCAGCTCATATGGTTTGTTTTCCGTGAGAACTACCGGTTCCGTAGCCCATGGGATATAAAGTACGGCTCCCGGTTCCCTAGACAGTGCCATTGCTGAGATGCCAAGTTAGAGCACAGAAAGATGAGACAGACTTAGTAAGATTCTGTAATTCGAGTCTTTATTTATGCCCTTTTTTCAGCTCACCACGGAACTGCCATGGATATGTTGACTAGTATGAACCAGTTATTGGTGGACCCTGAACACAAGTCAGTCATAGATCGAACCTGGAAGAAAGACATGGACTTCTTTGTCGTGGAAAACACTCTCGTCTGCCACGAAGGGGAGAGTGTACAAGTAAGCCTTACTATCCCTCCATAATCTCCAGACTGTTCGACTACAAGGGTTTACAACAGTGGAGTGACCTAAGCAAACAAAACGTTTACTGGGATCCCAAAACGTAAGTGGACTTGTTAAAAGTTGTCCGTCTGTCAACACGATAACTCTCGAAGGGAATGAGATATTTTGATGAAACTTGGTGTGAGGATTCTTTGGGTCAAGGAACAGTTCGAGTTCGTAGATTGGCTATTTAGCCGTAGATTTAGGGGGGGGGGGGGGGGGGCAAATTAGCGGGAGAACAAAATGTTTTTCTCACAGGTAATGAGATCGTCGATTTAGGGGTAAGAAGGGATGCTGAACACGTATAGGAAAATCATTTTCTCGCCGGACAAGTAGTTCGCCCGGAGTCACAATCATCCGTATATCACAATCATTTTCTACCCAGACATGTAGTTCACCCGGGATCCGGTTGAAACCGGAAAATTTGTTATGAGTAAAAGTTTTATCTGAAGTTGATAGAGGCTCGACATAATGGTAAAGAGGCATGCTGAACCCGTATATGTAAATAATCTTCTCGCCGGACAAATAGTTGGCCCGGAATCCGGCCAAAACCTGAAAATTTGTTACAAGAGAAAGTTTTATCTGAAGTTGATTAGAGGTTCGATATAGGAGTAAGAAGATGCGCTGAATTCATTTTTAAGCTTTAGGTTTTTGCCGGACAAGTAGCCCGAAATCCGACCAAAACCGGAAATTTGTCAGAAGTAAGGCAAGAAGTTTTGATCAGTTTCGCCAAAGTAGCCTAGATATGAAAACGCACATGCTGATCCATATGTTAACTTGGTTTTCTCATATGATTAGCCATTGGCCTTATTCAGTTTCTAAATGTTAATAATAAAATGTTCAAGGAGTCTGTAAAGACAGGATATCTGCAAGAACCATTTGTCTGGATCAAATATAAATTTTTGGGATCCCGTCGAAACTTTTGGTCTTGTTCGACAAAGAGAAACGCAATGGTCCACTAACCCTTACCATTCGATCGTTATGAGGAAGTAATCTGAGAAAATGTGAGAAAATATATGACATATACACGGCGCACCGAAGCTGCTTTTTCTTGCGATATAGGATGACTCTAACGTCAGGATCATTAAGCAGAGAGGAACCTAAATATTTGTTAAAATCTGTGTCTATAGCTGCGTTCTTTACCACCTGCGTACTCACGAGTAATACCTACTAAGCAGAACATATTCACCGGGAGGCAGGTTTGAAAACCTAAAACCAGAAAACCCCAAACGAACTATTTTTGTGAGGATAGTAATTCAGAGCCAGGTACTTCTAGCACAGGTCTAGCATGATGGTAGTAACGGAAAACAGCTATGTTTACCTGGCTTTCGAATCAACGCGGAAGGGGGGTCCTTAGATACTACAAACTCGGGACTGTTTCTGTTTAAAACTGTAACTCTTGTAATACTGTCCAAGTCTTTTTTTCTTTTCTTTTTACTTAAGCCATTCAAGAATCGGCGTAGTAAAAAAAGTTATATTTTGATCTCGTTTGGAACTTCGGTTTGTCTTCACTAGTGGTAGCGTCTGCTGTAGTAAGCGGGGTTCCTGTAGTGCGAACGGTAGTGATTCAGCGCCGTGCTGGTCAGTCTGTGTGGCTGCGACGGGTTCGATATCGGTAGTGGCCATAGCCGTGTCCGTGGGTTCGGTATCCTCCGCATCCGTGGTGTATAGACTCCGTTGTTTCTTGATCAGACGCAGTGGCAGTGATTCGCTCGACATCGGCAGTGTCTCTCCTCTAGCGGTGCCCGTAGCCGTGTCCCTGGGTGCGATAGCTGCCCCATTTGGGGTGTTTTAGACTCCGTTTTTTCTTGATCGGACTCGGTGGCGGCGACCTGTTCGATGTCGTGGTGTCTCTCGTCCAGCGGTTGCAATATTTGTGTCCAGATGGTCGGTACTTACCACCCAACCTGCGGTGTTTCGACTCGCTCGGTAGTGGTTGTTTCCCGCTTACCATGGTGCCGAGAACCATGCCCGTGTGATGAGTAATAGCCGCGGTGTCCCGACTCTCCGATTTCTTGGTCCGGCTCAGTAGTAGCGACCTGCTTGGTCTCAGCAGTATCTCTCCTCCAACGGTGTCCATAGCCATATCCGTGATTGCGGTGAGCTCGCCACCCTTGGTGCAAAGACTCGTCTGTTTCGTGATCGGATTCTTCGGCAGCGACCTGCTCAAAATCGCCAGTGTCTGTCCTCGTACGATTTCTGTGTTTCTTGTGTGTGTCCAAGTCCTCCCCTTCTGCGGTAACCCAAAGGTGCGACGTCTTGGTCTTAAGACTCGTCAGAATTTTCGAATGGAGCCGAACGTTGTCCTTCTGCAAAAGTTGCACACATACCTAGCGCCAGTAGAAGCAACTGCAAATAGAAAATATCTTATAAATGTTTGATGAGTACCTTCATTTTCAAGAAAATGCGGTAGGCTTTTGGAGGCTACTATTTAGCGACAGTTTTATATCGAGGCAAAATCCTGAGGAAATTTAAGGTTAGGTTTGTGACGGCAGGGCGTCACTATGGGGGGGGGGGGGGCATTGGTCTTGAGAACGTACTTTCGTCAGGCGAGGCACAGCGAAAGTTCAGTATTTGTCGTCGTGGAGCGCCGGCAAACACAGAAAAAAAAATGCATTTTGTATGCTTTAATCGGGAGTCGGTCAGCTCGTCAGCACGTCAGGTCTTTTTTTATACGCAAGAAATCAAATGCTACAAACATTTGTCGGGCAAAACATAGAAGAAATCGAATTCTGGATGCTTTTGTCGGACTCGGTATTCTCGTCCGCACATCTGGTTCTTTTATACCGAAGAAATAACATTTTGTATGTTTTTGTCGGGCGTCAGTCGACTCGTCGGCACATCGGGTTCTTGAGAAATCGAATTCTGCAAACATTTGTCGGGCGCTCCCGGGAAGTTCAAGTCTCTTCGGCACATCAGCTTATTTTACACGTAAGAAATAAGTTCTGTACAGTCTAGTCGGCCAAACACAGGAGAAATATACTGTATGGTTTTGTCGGGCGTCTGTATTCTTTTCGGCACATCGGGTTCTTTTTACACGTAAAAAATCAAATTCTATAAACGTTTATCGGGCGCGTCTCGAAAGTTTAAGGTAACTTCATTGTCAGCCTTGTCCTTAGAGTAAATGAAAGATCTGATAGTTCGAGATGCGGTATATTTGTGATTCTTTTGCTTTAATATAAAAAGCAAAACCCAGGAAATATGGGTTTCCTTGGTAGAACAGCTGGTGTTTCCGTGCAACTTAAAGCGTGACGCTAATTTGTTAAACCACACGACTTGGCTATTAACATAATGTCGCGAGATATTATATAACTTCGTCGTTTGAGAAAAAATAAAAATCTGCGAGTGTCTCAAAGTTTTCAGGAATTAATGTTGGAAGAAAAATACCAAGTTCAACTCGTCGACGCTGGGTGTATTTGGTTCCTTAAAGGATCCGTCTTACCTATCTTACTTATTCGCTCTAGGCTCCTGATCGTTCCATCCTTTCACATCTCCGAGATTTCGTACTTACTATATGATTTGTATCCACCCCATCGACACTACACCGGTTTCTGAATTTACCGTATTTGGTTCCTTAAAGGATCCGTCTTACCTATCTTACTTATTCGCTCTAGGCTCCTGATCGTTCCATCCTTTCACATCTCCGAGATTTCGTACTTACTATATGATTTGTATCCACCCCACCGACACTACACCGGTTTCTGAATTTACCGTGTTTGGATCTTTTCGAGGCTGGTCGGACTCCCGCCTATGCCGCTTAGTGCCTCCGAGGAGCTGATTGTTCGGAAATACCGATGCTGCAAGTTTCTTTGAGTTTCTCATCAAAGACATGATGAATATAGTGCTCAGATAAAGCTGTTTCACAAGAAATCAAGTTCTGATAACGTAACTACAAATTTAGAGACCAAGACTTTAATGCAAAAGTAATAAGGTTTCGTTCGGATCCCAAAGAGGAACATTTTTCGATCTGGTCTTGCAGATGTTCAGTCTTTGGCAAACCCGTACAAATTTGATACCTTTCTAACAGGCCACTGAACAACAGCCACTAAGCCATACCAAATTTTCCATTTTCGCTAGATTCCCGTCAGTCTACTTGTCCGGCAGGAACATAAAGTTCAAATGTGGATTCAGGATGTACCCTTACGTCTAAATTGACGCTCTAGTCGATCAACGGTTAACCTCTAATCAGCTTCAAATAAGACTTTTACTAATTTTCCGGTTTTCCCCTGATTTGGGGCAAACTACTTGCCCGGGGATAAATAAAAGTTCAAAAACAGATTCAGCATGTCGCTGTATCCCTGTGCCAAACTTTCATTCAACTGGAGACTGAGCTTTTGCTTCCACAGAATTTCCTTTTTTTCCCGGATTCTGGGCGAACTATTTGTCGGGTATGAAAACGAACTTCAGTTCTGGATTACCCTTACCTTACCCCTAAATCGACTCCCAGAAAATGTTTGGTTTGACCCCTTAATTCTAAAGCCCCTCTCCCGGACCAAAATATAGGACTACAGGGCCCACCTACGAACTTGACTTGTACTTTGACCCAGTTCAACCCCTTCGACATTTATCGGGCTGACAGACGGACAGCTTTTACAAAGTCATGGGTGTCCCGTAACTTACATGCTAGAACTTGTAATAAGAATTGCGTTTGCTACGACTTGTGAATCATAAAATGGCATGTATGAGGGAATTGTGGAACTATGCAATTCTTCTCCGAGACGTTTCCTCGTAACCTGTGTTTTCCTGCACAATGGCACGCGCAGACCCATGGAACTGTGGGAAAAAAACAGCGCTAAATAGTTGCCAAAATGTCTGGGTAAGTCAAGCGTAATTTAAAGAAGAGATGAAAGCGATCACTATTTCATCATTTGATCCTTCTCAGTGTCAGTGCCATCTCTAGTTGGACTAGTTCCGATTTCTTTTGACCCCTCGTTCCCTCACCAGAGCATTGTCAATCCCGTCCGCGGTCTGGTTTACTATCGGTTTACCAGTGGCACGCGAAGGGGTCTTGTTCCCATGTTTTCTTATTCGGAGTTAATGAAGAGTCGCCGTGTGCCTAGCAAAGAGCCAGGAACGTCACCACAACGTATCACAACAAACGTTGTAAATTGGTTTACATAGTATATGAATAAGTTTCGAGGATCCGTTCGGGTGACGTTTCTTGTTCTTTCCTAGGTTCACTGGCGTGTTTCGGACTTGGTCATATAGAGTATTTTCGCATGCAGACGGTTAAAGTTTCTCGGCTGGGAGTGCGGTGCACAGTTGGTACAACAAATTCGACATTTCCGGCTTTTGTGTAGATTTCTCTAGGTACCGGTTTCGCAGCTGGGTCGTCTGAAAGTCTTGCAGTACCGCCCCACTGGCTCCTTCAGTTCTCGAACTCCTCGGCGAGAATTCGACTTCGCGGCCCACATCCATCGTGTGCGAAGCACAGTTGGTACAAAACATCCGACATGTCTGTGCTTTTGTGTAGGTTTCTCTATAGGTACCGGTTTCGCAGCCGGGTCGTCGAAAGTCTTGCAATACCGCCCCACTTGCTCCTTCAGTTCTCGAATTCCTCGGCGAGAGTTTGAACTCGGGGCCCACACCCATCATAACAAGACCAAAGGTTTCGATGGGATCCCAGAAATTCATTATCTGATCCAGACAACTGGGTCTTGTCTTCGCCAGATCCAGCTTTCGCCAGACTCCCTGAAAATTTTTACTATTAAAATTCAGAAACAGATTAAGGCCAAATAGCTAATCATCTGAGAAAACCAAGTTCAGATATGGATTCAGCGTGGTGTGTTTACCCCTATAAGTCATATCTGTTTTGACGAAAACTTCCTGCCACTTTTGCCAATTTCCCGGTTTCGGCCGAACTCCGGAACTACTTGTCCGGCGAAAAAATAAAGCTCAAAAACGAACTCAGGGTATCTTCTTTCTCCAAGAATTCCGGTTTTGGCCGGATTCCGGGCGAACTACTTGTCCGATGACAAAATGGTTTTCACCCTCGTGTTCAGCGTGTCTTCTTACATCATAATCGACTATCACATTAGCTGTTACAAAATGTTTTGTTTGCCCTTAATTTAAACCCCTTCCACCAAACACAAAGCCCATCTACGAACTTGACTTGTCCGATGACCCAACGAATCCTCACACCAATTTTCATCAAAATATCTCATTCCCTTCGAGAGTTATCGTGCTTACAGACGGACGGACGGACAGACGGACAACTTTTGCGATGTCATAGGTATCCCTCCATTGACGTTTTGGGATCCAAAAAACTAACCGCTGGTTTATCTGCGGCTGGTCTCACAGAGACCTCGCATCCGTCGGTTTTCGAGCGTCCTCGACAAGGGTTCGAGCCGAGGCCCATGGACGTTGCACCAGAAAAAGCCCGCCGCCGGTAACCCCGTAATGACAAGTAGTACGAAGATGAACTGTGGAAGAAGCTTCTTCTGATTGTTGAAGCTGGTGTGTGTATCGTCAAGGCGCATGCAGAAAGCGGGGTTGCAGATTATTATTATTTGTTTCCAAGTCAGACGTCAGGAGCCGTATCTAGCAATAATACCGGAAAAAAAGAAGGAGAAAACCAAGTTAGCAAGAATCCGGCTGTCTCTACAGCTGAGGTTTCCGGCCGAGGTGGCATTCGTTCGAGCATGCCAGGCTAGCAAATACTCTATACTTTTATTTTTACACGAGGCTCTGTTACGTAACAGGGAGCTTTTTCACAACGTATAATTGCTGGAGAAAGATAAGCGGGGCAACGCCCTATGCACTTTTCGATCTGTCACGACTGGCTGTCAATGACATCAGATCCGCTGGATACTTTCTGGATGTAATTTTCTTATTTTTCAACTGAATAGCAAAACAAGCGTGACCGTAAAGGCTCATTTATCGGTTGAACACCGAAATTACAATTAGACACCGATCGATTTTCAGAATTTTATTTCTTCTGTATAAAAAGAACCAGATGTGCCGACGAGAATACCGAGGCCCGACAGAAGCATACAGAATTCGATTTCTTCTTTATTTTGCCCGACAAGTGTTTGCAGCATTTGATTTCTTGCGTATAAAAAGAACCCGAGGTGTTGACGAGTCGACCGACGCCCGATAATCCGCTCAGATATTTTGTTATTGCCTTTCGTTCAGTTCTACTCAGGAATCTCAGGGGCCAGATTTGTTCCCTCGTTTGTTACTAGATGACTGCTTAAAGAATTTGATTCGTGTGGGCGGAGAAGCCAATATCTTTCTATGGGTCAGGTTTCTGCGAACACACTGTTACCTTTGTTTTCTTCAAAATCCTCACGATATCCACAAATTATCCACAAATTCCTTGAACACAATTCACTCTTCAAAGCAAGGTGCCATTGCTCATTAATTATTCAGTGATCTCCACCGGAAGTTAAAAGGGGTACTAAACCTTCTAGAAGACTGAGTGGCGATTAAGAGGATAATACAACTAAGAATATCACCACGGGAACGTGGTCGGAAGAGAAAATCATCGGCCAGTTTGACATTTTTTTTGTCTCGGAAGTTTAATCTTATTTAGCTAAATTTCATAATCTTCAAAGGTCACTACAACGAATTTAGTGTAATTTACGGCGTTTGTTTATTATGATCCAGTTTACATCCATTTTTCTTTGGACTTGTGGGAAAAAACAAGAAAAAACAGAAAACAAAATACTAAAAGAAATCGATAAAGCTAGGAATTAGCTCGCCTTATCTTACTGATCGGACGCCACCATTTTTTTTAGATTTGAACTTGATTGCCGGGTTGCTGTTTTGGCTCTAGAAAAAACCCACGCATAATGTCTTCTTTTCTAGATGACGAAATTTTTCACGTTTGTAATAATACATAGATGGCACTTTAGTCAAGGGACTTGTACCGTGACCAATAAACCATAAACATTTGTCGAATATAATTTAGAAGTCTAGGACTCCATTGTCGGAGCCACGTAGACATATCAGGACCCACAAGACGGGGTCTCATGGTGAAAACCACGAGAGACGGGGGTGAAAACCACGATGAGACGGGGTCTCGTGGTTTTCACCATGAGACCCCGTCTTGTGGGTCCTGGAATGTCTACGTGGCTCCGACAATGGAGTCCTAGACTTCTAAATTATATTCGAAAAATGTTTATGGTTTATTGGTCACGGTACAAGAACCTTGTCTAAAGTGCCATCTATGTATTATTATAAATTTCCGTGACATGGGGATGTGAACTGGTTAGATGAGTTTGCCTTCGGGCGGGATCACTGTTCCTATGGCCGGCTTCTAGCAGACTAGTGTAGTGGTTTGCGAACTCTGTTCACAAGCCTCTCGGTAGCTCAGTTGGTAGATCGACTGCCTTGTAAGCAGAGGGTCCTGGGTTCAAATCCCGGCTGAGGAGCATTTTTGTCTATCAGTTCACTACTTATAAAAAAAAATATTTTCACGTTTGATTAGCAAAGAATTATAAGACTTAATTGAATATTTTTGTTATGTCTTCAGGAGTACAACACTGGTCTTGGTTTTTTAGTTTATTTGTATTTGTAATAAACACTTGGAGCATTAGACGGAAATTATTTTTTTGATCCTTGGCTCCCTACGTGCCATAACGGCTGTCCTGGATAATTGGCTGAGATTTAGTCCAGACCGAATTATTTCAAACCTAGGAAATTTGGTTGTTCTTTTTTAATTTGCTCACTGTTTGACGGTGTTTTTGTGGTTTTGAACATTCATAGTGGCAGTACGGATGATTATCATTGCGTGTGTGGTAGAAGACCATTTTTTGTGGTCCGCTTTAATTTTATTTAGCTAAACTTCACAATCTTCAAGAGATCACTATAACGAATTTAGTATAATTTGCGGCGTTTGTTTATTATGATCCAGTTTACATCCATTCTTCTTTGGACTGTGGGAATTAACAAGAAAAAGCAGAAAACAAAATACCAAAAGAAATCCATAAAGCCTAGGAATTAGTTTGACTTTCCTACACATTTCCATATACCTGCTAAAAAAATACATTTTATTTTTTGCATAGTCAAATTATGATCCCAGCCTCCATGTCGGGTGCTTCCGAACCGCGCCACTAGATGGCCCAGCGGTTGGATCGAGTCGTGGCTTCGCCTTGGGTCTTGGGTGTGTGTGGGGGGGGGGCTAGACGTTGCAACTGCTAGAATGCTTACGATGCAACTCCTTTTAGCTCCCATCCTGGAAGTGTCGAAAGAATGCCAGTCGAGTGGCCGGCTACCGTATTGTCAATGATTTCAAACCTTGGGTCAAATTTGTAAGCGGAAACCAAAGGTTAACCGAGAAATCGCGTGATAAGATACCCCTGCCGTCTAGAAAGTGAAATTGGATTACAGCATGATGAATTCAAATCGAAGTATATAAGACAGATTGGCAAGCCCCGTCCCCCGTAAATTATTTGACTAACAGCATTGGCCAACTTCCTTGCTATGTATCGGAAAAATGAAAATCCCTTTGTCGTTGAGCTTTTGCGACTTCGCAATCCGCCGGATAAGTATTGCATAAGTTTAAATTTTCTTCTTCATAATCTTAATGTCTACGATAGGTAAAAAAAAAGTTAAATTCGCTTATCTGCCTGTACATATGACATGATCGATACCTCGTTTCAATAGCTCTCATTTCTGAAGTGCATGGTTTCAGTGGAAAGAGCTTGCCACCGAACCTTCCCCAACTTTTGATCCGGATTTCTGTGTTGCCAATTTTGTGGATATATCTATTGCAGCTAATTATGATAAAACTACGTCACTGGTTCCGTCGAGAAACCAAGTGTTTCGGCTAGTGTTTAAGACTAATAAAAGTGTACTACTATTATTGTTTATTTTCCCTCGAAATGCGCAGAGGGTCATACAAATTACAGACGACAAAAAACTACATAACGATGAATTCACATGGCAGCATAGCAATTTTAAAATGCAGTCAAACGTTAAAAAAAATGCAGAAAACCATTATTCTGTTCACATATTTGGTAGCCTATGGTGGAAAATTGATGCCGATCTTTTGTAAAAACCGGCGTTCGTTCATTCATTGTGTTTTTTTTTACAGGGTTCACACGTAACTTCGTGTGAAGGAACGTACGTTCTTCAGTGGAAATTTCACGATTCAACCAACCATCCGTCGAATCCAAAAGAATTCATTGACTCCATAACAACGCCGAAGGCTAAGCTCATGTATTATTACGAAACCCTGAGTTCAGATGAATATCGGTAAGTGCTAAAGCGTGGTTTCCACGGGTCGTGGCGGAAACCGCCCTGCGATCGTTTAGCTCCTTAAGGGTGGTTCTGGCGATCTCTTGGATTCGCTTTCCGAAAAGCAAAGCGAGAATATTCTGATGACTATCTCTCCTTGCTGATGCAAAATCTCCGGCCTTTCCGGGTACCTAGCGGAAGAAAGGCAGAAGTAGTGTCACATCTGCTCTCAAAGATCGCCGTGATTGGTTGACGCAGGATTTGAGTCTTTGAGTTTGAGTCGTTACGGGGACGCTTACTCCTTCTTCCTGAGGATCACTGGCGTGTTTCGGACTTAGTCATATAGATTATAGAGTACCGGCCGAACGCAAGAAGTCATTGCGCCTCAGTTGCACCTTTACAACTTCTCGCTGACTTGCCGAAATCACTTTCCAGTTTCGTAGTGGATTCGCTTTCCAAGTGACTGGCGGAAACTAGCGTAGCGGCTGGAAAGCAGCTAACAGCTCTGGAAAGTGAAGCTAGTTTTAGACGAAGGGCAAAAGCAGCAGGCACATAAGCTCGCGAAGCTTTCCAGACAACCAGAATCGCCCTTTATTACGGATCCGCTAGTAGGCTATCCGTGATTTGAGAAGAGTTAGTGCTGTGAATACACGATCAGGCCGGATTTTCTGCACCTTCATCGTCTGAAGTCTCAACTTTTCCGAATAGAGCTGAGGAAGGTGCGGAAAATCCAGGCAGGGACTCCAGTGCGCGACCGCCCGACCGTGATCGTCTGTTCGCAGACCATAGATTCACTACTAGCCAAAATGTTTTGGGGGGGGGGGGAATTATTTACCGACTGAGTGGTAAATTTTGCCAATTTTTTTTGGGAAAAAATCAGACGTGGAGTGTGAAAGTAAAATGTGTATCATGTTTTATATACAAACAGCTTTAGAACCAAGACATTTCACGTCCCCAATAACCAAACAAGTATTGACGTAACCTAATTTGTAATCATCCCACTTTAAAAGCTTTAAATGAAAAAACACCGCAAGTAGAAATCCAAAGAAATGTTGAAGATCTGCACGAATAGCTTGAGTTCCAACAATGGTCTGCCAGCCAGCCCGAACCTTTAAACCTCTTTTCAGTTAGCAAGGTAATAACAAGTGCAATAAACCAAATCGTAGCAGCCTAGACCCCTTTGTCACAAATCACAATTCACTAAGAATGGCATACCATTTATCATATGAAAAACAGTCCAGTTTCCAACTGTTCATTTCAGTTCATTAAAGTACGTCTCGTCGTCTTAGTTGTTGCTGTTACACCAAAATCCTTATCCATAGATACATCTCCCCAAATAGTTGGACTTGAGACCTGTCATAGACGAACTTAACTCATGGGAAATCTGGGTCCATAAATATTCTTTGAGCCCAAGCTGACTTTGAAATATTTATTCAAACAATGTTTACAACGGGTACGTCAGCTACGATTCTTCGTCAGCGATATTTCGGCCCTTTTTGGCAAGGGTCCTCGTCTGACAGCCTGACGAGGACCCTTGCCAAAAAGGGCCGAAATATCGCTGATGAAGAATCGTAGCTGACGTACCCGTTGTAAACATTGTTTGAATAAATCTGGGTCCAGCTGCCCATGAACGGGAGGGGGGGGGGGGGGCGGGACCCATCAAAATGCGTGTTTACACCTCTTTTTCCTCAAGTATACCAGCTGGGGTTGAAGGGGTCGAGATATTGTATTCGAACTTGCATAAGGACTCTTTGGGTCACAGTACAGGTCAAGTTCGAAGATGGGCTCTGTAGCCCTACATTTAGGGGTGGGGAGGGGTTTTCAGATTAAGGGGCGAACAAAAAATATTTTTAAAAGCAAATGAGATAGTTTATTTAGGGGTAAGGAGACATGCTTAGATGATCCATTCGCGAATCCGAACCAGATTCGGCCGCGGTAGGGGGAGCTAGGTACCGGAAATCATGTGGCACGTGGCACTTGTGCAAACGAGTGGATTTCTTGGGCTGAAACTTCGAAGTTAGAAGAGTAATTTCCTCCAGATGAGCCGAGGAGATGCCGGAAGTGCTCAGACTTGAGTGAAACTGCATATCATCCTATTTCTAGGTCCGAACCGCATTTTTGGCTGGCGGGTGAATTTTGTGACGTTCTCGTCTACTTTCTTGTACCGCCTATTCGTAACAAGTGCAATATGAGCTCTAGTTTTTTTTACCGACTGGCTGACAACATTGGCGCCCCCCCCCCCCCCTCCCCCCATACGTGACGGCTCTGTCGCAGAGTAACCTGAGTTGAACAGACAGATACAGAGGGTGTGCTCCAATGTCGTACCAATAATAAATAGAACGTTTCACCTTTGTTCCTATCCTAATGCACCACCGCCTTTTCAGTTTTACCTTATTAACAAGTTGTTATATAATGCCAAGAAAAATAAGCCAATAGAACCTCCGTCTTGGGTCCCATGGTAGGTAGGTTTTATTTTGAACCAAAACATTGGAAATAAAATAAGACAGCATGACTAATATCCTATTGCAGCAAAAAGAAAGTCCTAAGGACTTGTGCTGCAATTTACCAATACTACTTATATCTAATAAGTAAATAACTAAACACAACAACTTAAAATTATCCACCTAGCCTATGACTTAAATAAGAAACAAATAAACATGAACACTACCCAACAAGTATCCATAATATTTACTCCTTACCAGTTTTAGCCCCCACCCCGAACAACTGTGAAAGGAAAGAAAGTAAAAAAAAAAAAAAAAAGACCTCTACCCTTCAACTCGTATTAGGTAAGTGAAAGTTTTCAGTTTCTTTTTAAACCCGTATAAAGTGACAGCCTCCCTGATGCTAGCCGGCAGATTATTCCAAACAGAAGGCCCCAGATTATGAATCATATAAGATGATCTAATTGTTTTTCTTTTTTCATGAATTAAAAGCTGTGTATTTCTAGTATCGTAATTATGGTGCTCATGATTCATAGAAAAATAATCAGGACATATATTGTTCATGCTTTGAAACACAAAAATTGATGCCTGGTAATCACGAATCTGACCAACGTTCAGAACATTACACCGGGAAAAGCTGGCAATGGTTTTAGATTCAACCTCCTCTTTTATGTCCGCAACCAAACGAATGCATTTATTTTGCATACTCTGGATCCTTTTATAATTAGAAAAAAATTGCTAGCCCAATGAATGTAACCGTAATCAGTTTAAGGGTGAACAAGGGAAAAGTAAATAATTTTTAAAACCTGAAATGGAATTTTTTTTTATCCTTCTTAGAATTCCTAGCCCCCTAACCATTTTTGCACCAATAATACTACAATGTTTTTTCCAACTACATAATATTATTATCTAAATTAAACCCCATATATCTCATTTCAAAAACTTGTTTAATGGGTAAATCTATGCAGCGACTTTTTATACCCCGACAAAACTGAGCTGTGCTAGAAGTACATGCTGAGCTTTTAGTTGATGCCCGTCTACTTCCCTCTTCGTCGCTGCACATATCGGAGGAAAAAATGCAGGAGGCGCGCTAACCCGTTCTGCAGCGCGTCACGTTTGGCACACCAATGACAGACAACCAATTTGCTTTTACTTTGGAAATTTCTGTTTGTACAGGTAACGAATTCTGATGTTCCGCGTAGCTCCTACCCTCCGCTTGTTTGTATGGGGCAGGGTACAGGGATCTATTCGACTCCGCATGGTCGTTAGGGGCGTCACGACTAGGGCGGGAGAGGGGAACGCCCCTCCCCCCCCCCCCGAATGTTGTCGGTAAAAAAATAGACGAGACGGCGCTTCGCGCCGCGATTTTTGTCTTGGAAACAGTCGATTTTTTTAAACAGTCAGTTTCTCGTAAAAATAGTCGATTTTTTCTTAAAAATAGTAGTTTTTCTACAACTCAGCCGAATTTTCGTCAACACAGTCGTTTTTGGTCGTTCGTCGGTTTGGTCGGTCGTTCATGGTCGTTTTAATCTGCAAAAACAGTCGGTAAATATCTTGCCATTTTTCTTAAAAACAGCCGTTTGTTTTCTTGGAAACAGACGTTTTTTATGGCACTTAAGTGCCATATAGCGATCGCAATTTCTGTCCGTCCGTTCGTCGGTCGGTCGGTCCGGGTTTTGCTAGTTCGGACACTTCCACATACGCTAGGACGATGGAACTTGGCAGGCATATCAGGGACCCGAAAAGATTAACTTGCTAACAGTCGTTTCCCCGATCCGACCATCGTGGGGGGAGTGGAGGGAGGGGGGAATCCGGAATCTTGAAGTATTTATAACTTTTGAACGGGTAAACGGATCTTAATGAAGCTCGATATTTGCAAAGAACTCATGTCTCAGACGACCCACTTCAAATCCAAAGCGGATCCGGTGACTTTTGGGGGAGTTGGAGGGGGGAGCCGGAAACCTTGGAAAACGCTTAGAGTGGAGGAATCGGGATGAAACTTGGTGGGAAGAACAAGCACAAGTCCTAGATACATCGTTGGCATAACCGGACCGGATTCGGGCACCGTGCTTGAAAAATAGTCGTTTGGACGATCCGAACATCGGTGGGGGAGTGGAGGGATGGCATTTTATAACTTTTAAACAGGCGATCGGATTTGAATGAAACTTGGCAAGTGGAAAGAGCTATTCTCTCAGATGTTCCGTGCCAAGTCCGGAGCAGATCCGAAAATAGCCGGGGGGGGGGGGGGTGGATGGGGGCACCGGAATTTTTTGAAATGCTTAGCGTCGAGGGATCGGGATGGAATTTGCTAGAAAAACAAGCATAAGCATTGGATACGTTCTTGACAGAACCAGATCATATCGGGGCTCTTTGGGGGGAGTTGGAGGGGTTTCCCGGAATTCTGGTGATTGCGAGTTAGGATACTTCCAGGTGTGCTAAGGAAGATAAAACTTGGCAGGCATATTAGTGACCCGACCAAATAGACTTGAAGACCCGACACATGCCCTAGGAAGACTTCCGTTCCTGGATCCGACCATTCTTCGGGGAGTTGAGGGAGGGGGAATCCCGAAATTACTGACTTCCGTAGGTTCCGAACAAATGGTTCCGTTCAAGTGAAACTTTATGGGTGATAAGAACTGATGACTTAGATATACAAAGCATGGTGTCCGAACCCCATGCGGCCTTGGTTGGGGGGGGGGGGGGGACTTTGTGACATGCACTAAAACCAAACGGATGGGCCGAATGGGATGCAAGTTGGACAGTGCCAAGTTTATAAGGCCTAGATTTGTCATTCGGTGTCCGAACCGGATCCGACCAAGGTAGAGGATGACGAAGCGGGAGCCGGAAATTTGCAGATATGCTCCGATTCGAGTAAAACTTGAGAGACGGGAAGAAGAGATGTTAGAGATGCGAAGTTTATGTGTTCGATTCCTATGGGGCCGCAGTGGGGGGAATTGGAGGGGGAGTCCCGGAAATGTTGTGGCTCGCATAGGGATTGAGCGAGTGTAGTGATTTGAATGAAACTTGGAAAGTAGAGAGATTGTATGCCGTATAGATGACATATTTTAGGGTCCGGACCGGATCCGAGCACGGTGGGGAGGGGTACCGGAATTTCCGGAAAAATGCTCACATTTACTTTCTCGTTTCTCACACCACACACTCGTGATAAGTGCCATATGAGCTCGTATCTCTTGTTTCTTAAAAACAGCGTTTTTTATAGAGCCGATTTTTCTTCGAAACAGTCGATTTTTCTTAAGAACAGTCGGTTTTTCTGAAAAATAGTCGTTTCTTCTGCAAAAACAGTCGTTAAAAATGACCAGCCAGTCGGTAAATACCTCCCCCCCCCCAAAAAAAAATAAACATTTTGGCTAGTAACGCCTCTGCTTAAATTACCTAAAATTGCACTTGTTAACGCTACGTAATTGGGCGTGTTGATGTCGCTAATATTTCAATGCGTGTGGCTAAGCGTTAGATGACACGGGGAGGACAGTAAAGACACTGTCTGCGTACAGATTGGAAGTACGGTGTGGCTTTAAATAATTCCTGGGCGGAGTTTGGAACACACCCAAATAAACTCTACAGATAAGGTCAGGACTATCAAAACAACCACCAGGCGCTACGGTTTTATTTTCCGGCTTGTTCGGTAATTCTGTCACGGGTACCAGTTTCCAAGAGGGTAGTGATTGAGTCTGCCTACGATCCTAGACGCCTAAGACGAGCTATCGACGTGAAACCACTTTCTATGGTAATTAAGCTTCAGAACGCCAGGCAATCACCTCACTATATTTCCAACCAGGAGAAAAAGAGTTTAGGTCTCCTTTGTCTAGCTGCGTGTCAAAATTAAATAAATTACTTCATTCACACCGGGAACGCCTACAAAATTATAGCGGACATATGCGTTTGGTGGTCAACTGTTAGCTGAAGTTGATCAGAATTCCCTCCCCATCGTATGGTGAATAGCTTGAGAAGAAGATTATGGGAATAAAAAGAAACTTGAGACGTCGAATTTGATTCCAAGTCATTGAAACTTGTTTTCATCCAAAACTTTGCGGAGCTTATGAGGAGTTTATGCTTGTAGCACACGCATGCATCGTAGCGGAAAGATGATGTATGCACGGTGCGGGGATGCCTATAGTATCGACGTTTAGAGAGTTAAGAATCGCATAGCCACTGCGTTAATAGAGGGGAACGCGGCTCTGAATTTAATCGAAGTGCCCTCAGTGGTGTTGGGTTATTAAATTAAAGTCCAGTTTCGCACAGATGAAAGTAAAGAAACTGATTATTTATATTTTTGAGGAATTGCGCACTTCTAGGGCTGTATTGCACAGCTCTCCTGGAATTGGATACATGGACCGGATTGATCGGCATGTATTCAAAAACCAAGACGGAAAACTTGGTACAAAACAAGATTTCTGGACATCAGAGCACACGCTAGACCATGTATCAGCTCCTTTTAGCGTGGAGTTCATTTGGTGAATGAAGAGCAAGGGCGTCACTATGGGGAGAGGGGACTCCCCCCCCCCCCCGAAGGTCTTGAGAAAGTACTTTCGTCGGGCGAAGCCCGGCGAAAGTTCACTAGCTTGTCGACGCGGAGCGCCGGCAAACACAGAAGAAATTAAATTCTGCGGGATTTTGTCGGATGTCGGTCGACTCGTTGGCACATCGGGTTCTCTGTACACGCAAGAAATCAAATTCTGCAAACATTTGTCGGGCAAACACAGAAAAAATCGAATTCTATACGCATTTTTTGGGACTCGCCATTCTTGTCGGCACATCGGGTTCTTTTTATACATAGGAAATGCAGAAGAAATAAAATTAGTATGCTTTTGTCGGGCCTCGGTCGACTCTTCTCGGCACATCGGGTTCTTTATACGTAAGAAATCAAATTCTGCAAACATTTGTCGGGCGCACCCGGGAAGCTCAAGTCTTGTAGACACATCAGGTTATTTTTACACGTAAGAAATCAAGTTCTGTAAACGTTTATCATGTGCATACGAAAGCTTAGGTTTCACCTGCATATCGGCTTCTATTTACACGTAAGAACAAAACTTCTTTACTGTTTTGTCGGGCAAAACACAGAAGAAATCGAATTCTGAATGTCGGGCGTCGGTATTCTTGTCGGCAGATCGGGCCATTTTTGTACGTAAGAAATCAAATTCTGCAAACATTTGTCGGGCCAATCCCGAAAGCTTATGCCTCGTTGGCAAATCGAGATTTTTCCACACACAAGAAATCAAATGACTGCTAAGTTTTATCTGACGAAGTCCGAAAATTAAAGTTTCGTCGGTTCATCGGGCTCTTTTGGAACTACTTCTTTTGCAGTAAATTCAGAACAATTATACTTTGTGCCTACTTTACTGTGGATGGCCACTACTTTTTTTAGGAAAGATCTGTGATTTCACAGGTAGCTTACTTTTATTTGGGATCGCAAAAGGCGCTCTGCTACCAGCGTTTCCAAAAAAGTTCGCCTGCAGCGCATTTCCTAGTATGGAAGGTAAGGTAAGGTAAGGTACAATTTTAATGGCAAATATAAATAAATCTGGTGTTTCTCAAAAACATCAGACATGCCAGTGGCATAAAAAACGACGCTTCACTAAGGCATTGTAAAGAAAAACAAACGAACAACTATCACACATCAACACTAAAATTTAAGGACAACACGAGAATTTACGAAAACAGACATATGACTAAAGAAAAAATGAAAAATAAAAAAAGGTTTGCGACATGGGTCTGATCTTCCTCCGAGCACAAACAAAAATGAATCAGTTAAATCAGACAGAGAAATATAATTGCTAGATAACATAAATCTTTTTTAGAGCTCTTTTAAAAACTTTCCTATCTTCGGACACTCTAACAGTTTCAGGTAATGAATTCCATACTTTTACAGATGTATGACGAATAGAAAAGCTAGAGCTTGTAGAAGGATAACAAATGGTAGAAAGATTGGACCGCCGTATTGTCTTATGGTCATGAAATTGGCTGTTCAGGCAAAAAAGATTTTTAAAATCAGCAGGTAGTGAATCTTCTAGAAGATAACGGTAAACAAGTGTTGCACTATTCCAGTCTCTAATCTGACGGACATTTAAAATAAAAAGACGAGGCAGAATATGAGAAACTGATGAAGAAAATGGAAGACCATAAATTGCTCTAGTTGTTTTGTTTTGTAGGATTTGAATCCGATTAATATGTTTCGAAAAAGTAGAAGCCCAAGCTGATGTACAATATGAAAGATAAGAATGGACCAGGGAGAAATAAATCAGTCGAAGTATTGGAAGACAATGTTTGAGGCAGGAGAGCATACCAACATTTCGGCTCAACTTAAGAGCCAAAGCATCGGTGTGCTGCTTGAAAGAAAGATTTTCATCAAGGATAAGGCCAAGATATTTAAAATGGAAGATCTTAGAAGTTCAGTGCCAGAAAGAGAAAGTTTACTAGAAACTGAAACTGAACCAGACCGGGAGAAAAGCATGTAGCGACATTTTTCCGCGTTTACAGCTAGTAAATTAGATGTAAACCAGAGTTTTATTTTCTTGGCGCTTTATGATTGAAATTCTTGGGGGTTGAAACACATAAAAACTGGAAGCCTCTCTTTTTAGTGAAAGAGCCAAATATGTGAATTTAAATAAACGAATTTTAAAAGAACAATCTCAACTGAAGCATTACATTTAGTTTTACACAAAATTTCGCCTGCGGCGCATATCTTAGTATTCTCTGTTTGGAAGAGCGGTGTGTCATTTAATTGATGTTTCAGGATTTAAATTCTTGGGGTTCAAAGCTAGAACTTGCATAGTAGATATAGCTAAATGTTTGAGGAAAAAAGGCAGATTAAAAATTTTCGCCAGTGGCGCTTAGTTCTATCCTCTGCTGGCGTGTTTTGTTGACAAATTTTTGGGATCCCAAAACGTAAGTGGAGGGATACCTATGACATCGCAAAAGTTGTCCGTCCGTCCGTCTGTCCGTCCGTCCGTCTGTAAGCACGATAACTCTCGAAGGGAATGTGATATTTTGATGAAACATGGTGTGAGGATTGTTTGGGTCAAGGGCAAGGTCGAGTTCGTAGATGGACTCTGTAGCCCTATATTTGGGGGTGGGGGAGGGGGTTCAAATTAAGGGACAAACAAAATATTTTTAAACAGCTAATGTGATAGTCAATTATGGGGTAAGAAGAAATGCTGAGCATGATGGTGACAATCATTTTGTCGCCGGACCAGCAGTTCGTCCGGAATCCGGCCAAAACCGGAAAGTTGGTTAAAAGTAACAGTTTCATTTGAAGTTGATTAAATGTTTGATTTAGGGGTAAGACATGCTGAACCCGATGGTGAAAACCATTTTCTCGCCGGACAACTAGTTCGCCTGTAATCCGGCCAAAACCGGAAAATATGTTGAAAGCAAAAGCTTTATCTGAAGTTGATTAGATGATAGATTTTAAGTCAAAATTTTATTTAAAGTTGATTAGATTTCTTTATAGGGATAAGGAGATACGCCGGTTTCGTTTCTGAATTTTTTTTTTTTTTGCTGGACTAGTAGTTCGCTCGGAATTCGGGCGAAACCGAAAATTTGGCAGTAGTAAAGCAGGAAGTTTCGGTCAATATCGTCAAAATAGATATGGCTTATAGAGGTATAGATAGATAGGTAGATAGAATATCTGAACTCGGTTTTCTCTGATGATTAGCCTGGCGAAGACAAGACCGAATTGTCTGGATCAAATCTTAGATTTTTGGGATCCCATCGACACCTTTGGTCTTGTTTAGTCCGTCGGCACAAACTGGACGTCCTTCCCCCCCAAAGGTCAACGGCTAGTGACGCCCCTGATAAAGAGTCCGGACTTTTAAGTTTCTATTGGGAGGATTTCGTCGCAAAATATAAGTCCTGCTTAAGCTAGTCAAGTTTCATATTTACTGCGACCTTTATGTTATTGTATATACATACATCTTTATATTCGTCATCTGCTATATTACTTTATATTTACTAGCTAATTTTGCGGCTTTTGGCCCCCAAAAAGAAACGCCTAGTCTAATAAAACGAACAAATCGTGAGACAAGTAAAAAAAACAATCGCTATTTTTGTGACTTTGACTTTCTTATCAGATTGGCGTGCTGAGAGAAAATGGGTGGCAACGATTGTTACGCATGAGCAGTTCAGAAGGGTCGGAATTGCGGAAACCAACAACTTATTTAGCCATTGATTTTATTTGTATCTGATGTCATTGATCTAAGTTGCAAGTGCGATAGCCAGTCAGTTCTTGCAAAAACACAATTGCCATTTATTGTTTTATTCACAGTCGAGGTTTGCGATTCGCGGTTACGTAACTCAGCGGTTGATATGCTATGGTTTTATGGAAGATCAAATTCCGCGGTTTGAACACTTGAGTATTACGACCTCAAAGATTTTTGTTACACTTCGCTTATTATGATTAAGCTTGTCCCACGTGTAGAGAGCTCGGGGCTCATTTGAGTGTTTTCTCGAAAATCAATAAAAAAAAATGAAGGCAGAGTTACCAATGAACCAAAAAGGTTGTGGGCTTACATATGCTTAACATACATGGATTTTCGCCGAGTATAAAAGGCGACGTAAAGTCGGTTTGTGTTTTGATAGATTGACCAGCACCTCTGGCTCTCAATAAAGAAACAGTAGGATCCACCCAAGAGGAGACCCCCAAAACCCAGCTAATTGTTCGGACAGACGATCGGAGTGGACGGTGGACTCCGGTAAAGTGCAGAAAATCGGCGTGGAAAATCTGATCGCCTACACGCCAGGAGCGTCGCAAGTGCATTTTCGTTGGGGGGGGGGCAGAGCCGAAATTTTTACGGAATCTGTCAGAAACTCTACCGAATCCTAGAAACCGCTAATTCGAGCTTTAAATTATTAAATACAAAAATGAACGTCGGGGAAACAATCAAACCTGTAATCTATGTAGAACCTGTAAATTATTACAGGTTTGTTTCTTTTCCCGATGTTGGACCTGAAGATTGACAGCCTGACGAGGACTCTTGCCAAGAAGGGCCGAAATATCGCTGATGAAGCATCGTAACTGACGTATCCGTTGTATACATTATTTGAATAAATGTTTCAAAGTCAGCTTGGGCTCAAGGAATATTTAAATAAAAATAGTAACAGTAAATGGCAGCACGGAGCTGATAAGACTAATGGGCGTCGCTTTTGCGAAGACCGCTTGTACAATATGGTATGATACCAGCAGCAGCTTCTGTCTACTAAACTGAGTGCTGCAGGCGAATTTTTTGAAATTCGCTTTTTTTCGCGCAAATTCAACTGCTTGTTCTAACCCGAGAGTTTCCAGAAACATTGAACACCGGAGAGAGCGAACCCCGACAGCAGCTTCTAGCTAGTGTGGACTACTCAAGACCTTTCTTAAGATAATACCTTAAACCATTTGAAATATTTGAGACATAGGAAAGCGAAATATTGCCATGAACTTTCGACTTGAATTTAATGGTCCCTTGTTGTTCTATCTTCTAGGGGGTCAGTCACGAGCCTTCAGTCCTGCCAAAGTGGATTCTCTGCCATTAGCGATAAGACGAGTAAATCTTGCATATCCAGAAAATCTCCCGGAAGTAGCTGCCCTTCCAGATAGTAATTACAGTACGGCGGTAGAAGCAAGCTAGCTGCCGTCAACCCGTGGATAGTGAGAAAAAAAAACCGTCGTAAGCTTGGTGCATTGTAGTGAATTCAGTTGGCTTAATTGCCAGAAACTCGAACTGATCATATGTTTCTTCCAGAGCGAAGCGAAACTCGCTGTGTGTGGGAACTGACGTTTACACAGGAATAAAGTGTCAAAATGACATAGAATTCTTCTCAAAATTGTTGGAGAGAGGATTTCATGGAGTTTTAGTTAGAGGATGTGTATTATCGCGGTTTTCGAAACTGAAAAAAGGATGTCGTCTTTAGAAGGCGCCCAGATGTTAAGATTTCCTTTTAGCGAATTGTGAATTGTTTTAGTAAGTGCAATAACGCACTTTCTTGCATTTTTCCAGTTTTTAAGTGTTTTTGCGGTGCGATGGTAACTGCGCTGATGTGTCGCGCGAACCTTAAGCCTTGTCACACGGGCCGGCAAGTTTTCTGGAAATCCTGGATAGCTTTCTCACTCTCATAACTTTCCGTACGTACAAAGTAAGAAGGTTATTCCGGCGATAAGAAGCAAGAATTGCGTGTGCACAGGGTAAAAGTAGAAAAACGCTGACAGGTTCTGAGGCGAATTTTATTTTACGTGGAATACTTTTATTTTGGTACATTCCTGATAGAGTGTTTTGAGCCATTTGTATTTATTGTCGGCAAATTGTAGCATCTTTCTCCTCCTCTTTATAACAACCATGGAATGTGTTGTGTACAAGTCCAGTGGGTAGAATTATGTAGTTTCTTTCAGATGTAGTTAGTCAAACGTGCGATGTAGTTTTTGTCTATAGCGGGGGCACTGCCGTTTAATTTAAGGCTGCCTTACAAATACGGAGAGGCTCGCTAACGCCTACTTGTCTGCAATTGTGAAAATGACGTGTGCTGCCGTTAACTTTTCGTATGATCTGAAGGGTGCTCTATACTGTCTTATGTCCTGAGAGGGGGAACGATAGTCTCCCCCCTTTGCTCCCTCCCAAAAAAAAAAAAATTAAAACAGTGGATAGCAGCAATCTCAATGTTTGTGAATCATGTGTGTTCTCCTGAGGACCAAGGATACGTTCGAAGCGCTATCAAAAACAGTTAGGCTACTAACGCTAAGACGTCCGACAGAAAGAAAATTTAAAGCACGAATTTGAAAATAGTAGAGTGAGCGAAGAGTTACCCAAAATATCTCTCAAACTAAATTAAACTAAGTACTTGAACGTTAATTTGTCCCAGTTAACAATTTCTACATTTGTTATTGGGGCGTCTTTGGAAAGACCACGTACGAAAATGTGCCAATATTTTCCCTAAGCCCAGTCCAGCTGTGATTGTTGAGGGGAGGGAGAGATACTCTAGCGTGATGAACTGCCTTTCATCCTGGTGTGTAGGCACATATTAGAAATAATTAGCCCTAAAAACTAGCGGTAATGATTAAGTAGCCTCTGAGAGGTATATAATCTCGGCATTTTACAGAGTAGGTGGTTCTCGGATATTTTATTGTGTGTTTGGTGTTCAGTTATATTTATTTCAAGAGCGGTTTTTCGTATAATACCTTTGGTAGATTTGCTCCATAGCAATAAAATGTGTGAAGGTTGTCTTTGTATTTCTGCCTCCCCCCCCCCCCCCTTAATGGCAATGCCCGGCCAGCCTAAACAGTTCTGGGGGGTCTCGAAAGAGAATGATGGGAGACCGTCGTAATTCCGACCTAAAATCCGTGCTGGTCTGTCTCGCTGTCTGTCTTGCTTCTAATGCCAAAAGAACGGCTGCCCCTGAGGTACCTTCGATTCTAAAAAAAAGTTCCTACTTTACCGATTTCTGCTTAGTTCTACTGAAGATTGTAAGAGTATGTGGTTTCCACGGAAATTTTGGACCTCAGGCCGGTTTGATACAAAATATGATAAAGCATTTTGGAATGCTTAGTAGAATCTAGTTCTACATGTCAAGAGAGGTCTGCCGTTACTGGAAAACTGGGGTTCAGAAAAGGATTCCGGGTTCGTTTCCCAGTCCTAACGCCCAGGAAATCTTGTTAAATTGAGAGTTCTACCATTTCTACGAACTGACTTTTGTGGAACTTGCGTTTTCCACCGGTTGGGCTACAAGCAAGTAGCCTCTAAAGTGTGTGACTCATCTTCTATTGTCGAATGTCGTAATGCGCTCATGGTGACAAAATGACCTTCGTTCTTTTTGAAATCGAGTGATTTCATGGAATTTCAGAGAATGTTCAGTGAAACTGTGCTTCTGGCCGTAGAGACTGACATGTTTCACCGTCCTAGCTTATCCGTAAGTATCTGAAATAGCAACAACTAGACAGAGGGACGGGCAGACAGACAGAACAGTCGTTATAATGAATAGTTTACGCGGTGTGGATCGACCATAAAAGTTTGGTAATAACTGGCCGGATTACAGTGCCTCGTACACTGCCGATACCACTGAACTCTCTTTTTGCTGGTGCACCTGTCGGCTGTCGATGGCAAAACACTACAAAAACTTGGAGTCTTCGGAAGAGGGTGCTCATCAGAAAGAGAATTTGACACATTTCACCTAAAACGATTCGGTGCCAGGATTTTCCGGTGGGGCGCGGCTTCGGGGCTTACTTCCGTCGTTCCGAGATGGACAACAGGAGCATAGTTTCTGTGGGTTGGGGTCACACCGCATACAAGTTTCTGATACGGTTCATATTTTTTATTATTAAATTTAGCGTTAGTATCTCGACATGGAAATGTCTCCGAAGAAATGGGGAGACTGTCAGTACATCAGATACCAAAGGACCTTCATCTCAGAGCGCATCCTGATCCCTCAGTGATTCAGAAAGCTTCCTCATGAACCTAATACAAGGACATTTTCTTCAGAGACTTTTGATGACCACTTGTTTCATCGCAAAGGCAATGGCACCTAGCGGGTCATTTTGTAGATCGTGTTACAGTTCTTCAGCTGATTTTTTGCCTCATAGGTGAGGCGTCTGGGTCATTTGTTTCTCTTGACATTTGATCGTGATCGTTGTGTCTGTGACAGAAAATTCTTTCCTCTGCTAGGCCTGGAGATGCTGGGGTAGTGCTAGCCATTATATTCTACTAAGCACTTGGATTGTTTCTTTGAAAATTTTTAGTAAGGTCGGTCTTCCTCTCAGCTTTTTCTGTCCTGTTTCAGTTGAGTAGGCCATAGCCTATAGCCTAGGGCAGTGGTTCCCAACCTTTTCCGTACCGCGTACCCATGATCATGGTTCGAAAAGGTTGCATACCCCCTTTTCGCAAACATTTTCGTTGGCTTAATTAGCAACCTGAATGAAAATATCACTTGCGATGTCTTCAAGTCTTCTTGCAACAGTATTTTTTGCCACAACAGGAACAGATTTTATGGCAGTGTGTTAGCTGTTTTGAAATCAACATTATTTCATTGACTTTCACTAGGGCTTGTAATCAGAGCTGTCAGGCACAGTTTGGGAACCCCCCTCCCCCCAAAATGGTCTTCCCAACAGTTAAAAAGAAATGAGACGGCGTGAAGCACAACGATTTTTCGTATTAACAGTATTTTGCTTTTAAAACAGTCAGTAACAATACTTTGACGCCCAAAAAACATTTCGACTAGCGATGCCTCTGCTGGTAGTATTAGGCTTTCTGCAATCAAAAATGAGTGAGGCAATATTCTGAAGCTACATACTAAACCAGTCTACCACAAATCCCTGATTTTTTTATACCCTATGCCAAATGCTGGGTATGTCTAACATTTGGCATAGCCTATGCCTAACGATAGATACCCTATGCCAAACGCTGGATACTTGTTGGTAACTTAACCCTGACCTACCTTAATAAAAAGGAGTTCTGATTGATTGATTTTTTAGCTTCACTCAGATCATCAATATTTTACAGGGTTACAGTACCCAGCACCTGGCATAGTGTATCCAGCGTTAGGCATAGGGTATGCCAAACGCTAGACATATCCGACATTTGGCATAGGGTATCCAAAACTCAGGGGTTTGTGGTTGACTGGACTAAACCGATTTTGCTACCTTCGAGTATCCCTTGCAAGGGTCTCGCGTACCCCTTTGGGTACTCGTACCACCGGTTGGGAACCACTGGCCTAGAGGAAGGCATATGTCTCTTTTAATGTTGAGAGGTATCCAACGTCGAATTACAGGATACTTTGTTATTTGTGCCACCCATATATTTGCATGTGTTTGCATCACCCTTTGTAAACTTGTGATGGTGTAAGTAAAGACTAAATCACAAGGATTGAATGTGGAACATCAAAATACTATCAAATGCCATCCATTTACTTCTTTTCTTCTTTGAACAATTGAAAAACAAAGTCGAAAGGTGCTAATAACCTACAGGCGACAGAAAAAATAAATCCACAAAAGAGAGGCTAGAAAGAAACAGTGAGAATTGCATGCATATATCGGCATTGCAAGGTGGGGGTGCAGCACCCCCCAAGTTTTTGAAATTTGTTAAATTTTCCAATACGGTACCAAAACTATTTGGTATATTGAGCTAATTTACTGAAATTAATTTTTTGATGCCCAAACTATTCGGTGTATTTATGGAGATTGGGTAAGGCTATCGTTCCAAAATTAGTGGGTATCATGATTGGGATTCGGTAATTTATTCTGTAGAATTTCCATAATTCGGTAGTTACTAAGGCTGTTGGTCTGAACTTATTCGCCATACAAGATTACACAAGATTATTTTCCTTCTAGGCCAATTGACCAAGTTTTCCAGTGTTATACAGTTTTAGTACGTAAATAAATACTTGAATAGTACAGTCAGCCACAAACCCCTGATTTTTGGATACCCTATGCCAAACGTTGGGTATATCTAGCATGGATACTTGAACCCAGTAAAATATTGATGATTTGAGTGAAGCTCAGAAATCAATCAATCAGAAATTCATCTGTAGTGGGGTAGGTCAGGGTTAGGCTACCAACACATATCCAGCGTTTGGCATAGGGTATCCAGCATTAGGCATAGGATATACCAAACTCTAGGTATATCCAGCGTTTGGCATAGGCTTTGACAAAATCAGGTTTGTGGTAGACTGGTATAGTAACTGGGATTCGGTAATTTATTTAGTTGCCAGGATTTGGTAGTTGCTATGACCGCCGCTCAAAGAGGTCGAGTAAAGCACTGGTTGCAGACAAAAGGACAGATATATGATTTCATCCTAGAATCTGGATGGAAATAGTTAAATTTGGCAGGAAAAAGCGAACTTAAAAAAGAGAGTGGTCAGAGAGTGGAATGCTTCCAGTTGTTGCCGTGTCCAGGGTGGGCAATCTTTAACAAATTGTTTATTAGTCTCTTTGCTTATTCCACAGTGGATACATATTGGAGACATGCACTTTGTTCAAGAGCTTGGACAAGGCAACAACTGGAAGCATTCCATTCTCTTAGTGTCTATTGTATGATGTAATGAGAAAAGCTCGCCCGAAAGAGCTGTCCAGGTTCCTGCAGTGGACAGGAAGATTGGGGACAGGTTTCAAGTTGTAAGAACGCGATAAAAAGTAGTAGAGTGAATGAATTAACCCACTTTTGTAAAATAGAAATAGTGGAGTACATAGAGAAAAGAAAGAGACATACTTAAATTAGGCTACAAATTTACACTTCGAACAAATTACACTTCAAACAAACGGACAAGACCGTGATGCGGAGAAAACGCGGCGACCGACAGATCCTATGTAGCTCGTCAAGTTTAACAGTTACATTAGTTACTGAAAATTTATTTATCATTTTTCGATTTTTATACCAAATTGGCAAGTAGAGGAGGAATTTACAGTAGCGGAAGTATGCCATTCGAATAGCTGCTACATCCTTTTTCTTCAGCAGGGGGTACAGTCCAGAAAGGCAAAGGACCGAGTGGTCGCAGTAAGTGGCGTAGAGCTTGGCAAGAGCTCTGCGGTTATATTTTCCGCGGTTGGCAAAGATTTTGGCATACCCAGACTGAATTTTGTTTTTAGTATCAAGAACAGCTTGCTGTCGAAAATTTGACATTTTTTTGTAATAGAAATACCGAGCCAACGGATTTTTGACACACAAGGGATAGAGAAATTAAAACAGTTTAGGAGTTTATTGTTAGAAGAAGACGAATTAAAAGGGAGAAATTCACTTTTATCAATGTTTAGAGACAGGCCGATTTGAGAGAAAGATAATGAAACTTTTGAAACCATACGAGAAAGAGAGATCTTGAAATAAGCAACAAATCGTCAGCATATGAAACGTAAGAAATATCAGAAAACCCCATGAAACAAGTTGAGGTTATATTTGACAGGATATGGGAAATGCAAATTTTGAAAATACTCGGAGAGAGTACACCCCCCTGCCGGACGCCCCGACGTACTAGAACAGTAGGGGATGAACCAGAGCATTTAATTTTCAGATACGAATTTGTGTACCAAAACAGAAGTACGGATATAACAGACAGATTGACTCCCTTTGAATGCAGAGCAAGGAGGGCTTGACTATGAACAACAGAATCAAAAGCCTTAGAAAGGTCAAGCGCACAAATATTTAGTTCATACCCTTTTTAGAAGCATCTTTGAGGATGGTAGCAAGAGCACGATGAGCGTGTTGGCAACTAATTCCTGGTTGGAAACCGAATTGATTTTGCCCGAAATTAATATTTGTAGTCAGATATGGCGAAAGAACGTATTCAAACACTTAACTGAGATTACAAAGCAACAGTTATGGGACGGTACGAAGCAGTATCAAAGGCGATTTTCCTCGCTTTCAAACTGAAGTGACTGTGCCACAAAGGAAGCTGTCGGGTACCAAAGAATTACATATACACATTTGAAAAAGCAATTGTAAATGCTGGCGAAGAGCTGTACAATCCGACTGTAGGTGGTGCGGGGAAATACCATCAATATCAGTGGAACAAGACTTCAGTTTTTTCAGAGAACTAGATATGGCACTCATATTAACCGGTACAATGCGTGAATGGACTAGCCGTGTGGGTATGGACTAGCCGTGTGGGTAGAACTCGATTAAGAAGTTTCTGATAATGTGTATGCACCTGGGAGTGAATGACAGAAAAAATATTCTCATAGTGAGAATGCCAATCAGATGTGTTATAGCATTAGCGGATACATCATTATTATTGAGCTTACTCGAATTCACCGCACTATTCCAGTCTTTTTTACAAGAGGGGAAATCCAGACCATTATAACGTACGGAACGAAGACGGTTTTTTATAACCCCGCTTGTTTTTTTGTTTCAGATAAAAACCAACCCGGAACCCGGGCGGCCGCAATCGATCCACATTATGGAACCACAGTTTAGCTTTATTTTTCACTTTTTTTAACTCAGGATCGAGCGACCACACGTATTTACGAGTATTAATTCGAACACGTTCTTGGGGAACAGCAGCGGATTCAGCCTGTTTGTATATATTGACGATTTCGACAAATTTGCCATGATAGTTCAAGAAGAATACCTATCTACCTATCTAAACCAAGAGATTTTGAGTTGATTCTTATGTCAAAAGAAAGCTGCAACACTTGGCTCTTAGCTGTCATTAAGTTCTTAATTTTCAAACCAAATCAGTGGTTATCAAAAGTTGCTGATTCCCTCGGTCTTTTTTTTTTTTTTACTGGAAGCATACATAGTCACAATACTCTATATGACGAAGTCCAAAACACGCCAGTGATCCTCAGGAAGAAGGAGTAAACGTGTCCGTAACGACTCAAACTCAACGACTCAAATCCTGTGTCAAACAATCACGGCGATCTTTGGGAGCAGCTGTGACAGCGCTTCTTGCTTTCTTCCGCATGTACCCGGAGACTCTGCATCGGCAGGGAGAGACAGCCATAAAGAGTATTACTTGATAGCGTTGTTGATAAACTTGTGCATCTATAACTTTTTTTGTTTTCGGTAAAGCAAGAAAGACCCAATATTGAACTGTATAGTCTCGTTGCTGGTTTGGCAATCCATATAGGCTAACAAGCTTAAATGAAGTCAACAGGGTGTATCTTTTAGCATCTGTTAATTTAGAAACTACAAGGATAATACTTACCTTGACCAATTCCAGCACCTAGCTGGCTTGAGAACGGACACATGGCGCAGAGTCCCAGTAGTCAGTAGAAACCTACTATGGTTGAGGTTTGGCCAAGTCATTTAGGTTCCACCTGGTGGCTTTGCTGCATACTAATTCTGTATTTGAATAGGGTATTTATGAATGATCTATAATTGCTTGCTTCACTTTTTTTCTTGGTCTGCAAATATCAGAAAGTGGATGCTATATTCTGAAACCCTGCATTTAAACTTCAGTTGTCTAGTACCTATTGGTGGAGAAGGTCTATTCTATGAGCCATGAGGCTTCTCTTGTCGTGGAGAATGGTGTTCCTCACTGACGAGAGGTTTTAAGCTTTCTTGGGTGGTTCGACCAGGTCGAATGTGGACAGAATCAACTAGCCTACACTTATATTTATTTCAGGATGGAGGTTATTGACATTCTTCAGCGACAACAAGACCTGGGATTAAATCCTTCCATGATTGATTACAGACTGTCGAAAAATTCTTTCCTGGTAGTCCGATTCCTATTTGAGTGTGGACAAAAGCTTGAGATGAAGGCATGGTCGACTGCAACGGCTGCACACTTCTTTCACAAATTTATCAAGTTTGCTTCAGAAAAAGATTATGATCTCTACCTGATAGCTGCTACCTGCCTATACCTAGCATCAAAGAATGATGATCAGCCGGCAAGACTTAGAGACATTGTGAATGTAGCTTACAATACGATTCACAGAGAGTCTGACGTCTTGGACTTAAGCGAGGAGTATTGGTCATTTCGCGATGCCTTAGTTCAAGCAGAACTATTAGTACTACGAGTTCTTGAGTTCAACACTACGGTAGAACTACCACACCGATATATGCTATACTATTTGAAGGCACTTAAAGACTGGGGTCCAAGTGAAGTATGGGAAAAGACACCGATCGCTAGGACAAGTTGGTCGTTCCTACAAGATTTCTACCATGATGGGACATCAGTTGATCACAAACCCCAACATGTTGCCATATCCATTATATACTTGACTCTTCAATGTTATGGTGTGAGCATACCTGGAACGGCTGACATAGATGGGCAGACTTGGCATGAAGTCATGTGCAAAGACCTCAAAAAAGACACGATGTGGGCAATATTGGAGAAAGTCATAAATGTTTATGAGAAAGAGAAAGAATTACTTGAGCACTGCATCTTCAAGCCCAAGAAACAGTGATCATTTGAATGGTGACACGGAGATAGTGAATAGCGTGAAAGTGCTCGAGATTTCAAAGGCTGTAGTCCAGAATGAATGTAACATCGTTTGGTATTTTGTATTTTCTAAGAAATATACTAAACGGTACGCGTAAAACGATTGACTCGAAAACAAAAAATCGAGAATATTTTCATTCCTGCTTGTACGAAACTCAAGACCTATGTTAGCAAGACAAGAAAAACACAAGGACTGCTACTTCGCTCCGGTAACTTACTGCATATCCTATTACTAAACTGTATCAGTAGCTGAATCCAAACCAAACTATACATAACCCCACCCTGCGATAAGAGCCTGACGTCCTAAAAAAAAACCCACTAAAGCTGTTTGGGAGGTTTCCTATGAGTTGTTTGCTTTTGGCCTGTGTGAACTTTTTCTTTATGGCCGCATTCATTTAATATAGACACACTTTTCCGGCGGAGGGACTCTCGCGCTTATTTGCCTTGCTTGCTCTATGCCAAAATGCCAACCTTCTGCAGAAGCTTAAGAACACAAAATTAGGAAGTTGAGGATTCAGGTGACACAAGCATTTTGAAAAAATACAACAACAAAAATCTCAGAAGAACTTAAAACAACTACAAACACACAAGCAAGCCATAATCTTACAGTCTCAAACAAAACTGCGAGCCAGCCTGATCTTCAATGATCTGGTAACATCTTTACACTCCGTAGGCCTAGCCCCTGGTTCGGATAGCTGCTAGCCAAGTTCCCTAAGTGGGAAATGTGTCTGCAAGTCCGGACTACGCAACGCACAGTTCGCTCTGTTAGGTTCGAAATGACCCAGCTGACGGTTCGAAATCGGAGATTGCACCGAAGCTTCGCAGCAGGCGCGAACCAGGGATGAAGTAATTTAGGAGGCGACCGGTATGAACTTCCCTGATATCCAGCTCATTAGTTCAGACTAAGATAATTTTCTTCAGGGTAACTAATATCCCTAACGAAATATCCCTTTTACCACCAAATGTGATACCAATGAATTTAACACCAGTGAGCTCCAACTGCATCTTCAAACGAAGTGAGCATGATCATAGCTACAATTATTCCTTTTATAGATATAGAATTATGTTTAACCATTCCTTGCTTTTGTTTTTATGTATTATTAGAATTAGCTCCAGCAACAAGTGCTGGATTAAGCCTTGTGGAAACCCTAGGCAGTCATAATTTCGGGGACATTTAGCAAAATGTCTAGTAGTGTGCAAACCAACCGCTAGATTGCGATTACCATCACTACTGTACACTACGCATTCGTAGTTTCTACAGATTTTTTTTTGAGAAAGCTCCATTAATCTATATCTTGATCCGCTGTCGCGGAGGCCTAAAGGCAGGTGTCTAATCTGCCAATTTAAAATCCGGCACTGTCAGCAACTTCAACTGGGTTGAAAACAACAACCAAAAGCAACACCTCAATACATAGTTCTCAGCTTCGGTATAAAAAGTCAACTTGGTTCAGTACAAGCTGAATTCGATGTCAACAAAAACATAGAAGCCACTCTGGAGAACAGTGTTTCCCAGGCCCGGGGATTGCGAATTGCGGATTGCAAACTCGTGTGTACGTCTTAGGCGGAGTACCAGCACGCATGTCTGCGAGTATCTGACACAGAGGGATCATAAAAATCTCTTTGCTCGCTTTTTCTTCGGGAGAGGAACCTCGCGTACGTATATAAGTCTCTCTGGGATATAAATTCGAATGAAAAAATGCGAATGAAAGAATACTATGAGCTCTTGGTGACAGGCTACATCCGACAGTATAATGATACTGTCAAATTGTTAATGGCGCCACTACCAGCTCGCAATCTACTGAATATAGACGTCAAACAAAGCTGCGCGGGTATGAGGCGGACTTATGTGTTTTGGTATCGATCTATTTCCTTGCCACTTCCAATAGCCTAACTCTTTCGGCTGCGCCTTTCAAATGAATTGCTTCGGAAAGCCAGGTTTTTCCGTCAGACAAGATCTCCGTTGATCTGTAACGCTACAAATGTCGGTCGATTACCCGACTTATTAACCTCCACTCACACTTGACTCGAAAAATTCGGTTCAAGGGGAAGGCTAGCGATATTGATGGTAACCGCATGATCACCCCCCCCCCCCCCCCCATTCACTTCCGCCAAGAACTGATAATACTTCTTAGAGGTCGAGCATCCGGCACTCCCTCACTGAAATACAGCCTCGCCCCGACTATATAATTTTTGACCAAATTGAGCACTATCACTGTTTCCGGCACTTGTACATTTACACGCCATTGCGTCGTTCAGCACACTAGCGTTTTTGCGCTACGCAATATGTATGGTACCCAAGCCATCAGTTTAGGACTAGCTCAATATTGACGGAACATGAACGCAATTCCTCACCATCCTTCAACCCACTTCATTAAAACCACACTTCACTTCTATTCGCACAAGATGGTTGACTGATCCAAGGGAAGATATCACTGATGTAGCACAAAATCGGTCCAACAATAAAGCATCATGCGACGTAATGAAAAAGGTTGATGTTGGTTTCGTCCCTTCGTGTGTATTTGTTCTCAATAAGCCACTCGAGTTGCTCCTTGATCAGCTTTCGGGTGGGAATGAACTGGGACTTCAGGATTTCAATCAGTTCCACCTGCAACTGGTTGTTCGATAAGGATTTCCTCATCTTCAGGATCTTGATGATAGCCTCCTTAAAAGATAATCTGGTTAGATCTTTTTATTTGTTTTCTATCCCGAATAGTATATATGTCTGCTGTCTATTTTCTAGCATTGTTGATGCAACAGCATTTTCAGCTAGTTTTCCGGAACTTCAGTATCCTAGCTTTCTAGGTTTTCTTTCAGAGCTCTCCCTCATGGGTAATTCAGTCAATGAAAATTGTCATTTACCGCGGAACCAGGTTTGACATGGCAAGTTGACTTGAAAATAGCTATGCCATTGGTGCCACATCGTCACAAGATCCTGGATTCCCATCCATCCAACTACCACGGATAATCCGATCGCAGAAAGAATGAAGTCATACCAATTTTCATCGTCCTAGCTTAGGTGGAAACTCCCGAACTAGCAAAAGTTGGACAGACAGACACTACGTTAGTTGTATGGCAAGTTGGGCCCAAAGGCTGCAAGTAAGATTGGATACGTCCTCTATGCCCGTAAATCGGCGCGTCATGCATTGACTATTCATTTATTGGGATCCCAAAACGTAAGTGACTACCTATGACTTCGTAAAGTTGTCCGTCTGTCTGTTAGCACGATAACTCTGCTTGAAATGTTTACCAATTAGAAATGTAAGCCGTTACCGAAAAATAAAATACCCCAAAATCATTTTCCTACTTTTCTATATACAGGCGTAACTTTTTCGATGTCGCATCTTTGGCCATTGAAATGCAGGTCTTCGTTTAAATTCAAATTCTCCGCGTCTGGATGAATTTTGGTTTGTCCTGCAAGCAACGCACACTCTGAACGTTATTACTAGAGCCCCGGGTCAAAGATACAAAATCACTCATATGAGTCAAGATATTTCAGTGCATTCAAATATCAGATGCAAAAATAAGCTGCCTTTTCAGTTAAACTTTAACGAGTCTATTTTTTATTTTTTTTACTGTCGCTTGTAACACATGATCGAAGTCAGAACAGAACAGTATTCTATAGTTTCTGCAGAGATAGTCACTACGGAGAATTTCCGGTAAAAGATCGGTTGGGTCAAAGTACAGGTCAAGTTCACAGATGGATTGCTATATATTTAGGAGTGGGGGAGGGGTTTCAAATTAAGGGACGAAATACATTGTTTTAAAAAGCCAATGAGAGTAAGGAGTATGTGCTGAATCCGTATCTGAAACTTATTTTCTCGCCGGAAATTTAGTTCGTCGGGAATCCGGCCAAAACCGGAAAATTTGATAAAAAGAAAAAGTTAAGTTAAAGTTTGGATTTAGGGGTAAGAAGACATGCCGAATCTGTATATGACAATCATTTTCTACCCGCACATATAGTTCGCCCGGAATCCGGCTGAAATCGGAAAATTTGTTGTAAGTAAAAGCTTTATCTGAAGTTGATTAGAGGTTCTATACAGTGATGAGGAGGCATGCTGAATCCGTATGTGAAAATTGTTTTCGCGCCGGACAAATAGTACGCCCGGAATCCGGCCAAAATCTTAAAACTTGTTAAAAGTTAAAGTTTATCTGAAGTTGAGGTTTGATCTAGGGGTAAGGATATTTGCTTAATTAATTTTTGAGCTTTAGTTTTTGCCGGATTAATTTTTGAGCTTTAGTTTTTTGCCGGACAAATAGTTCATCCAGAATCCCGCCGAAACTTGAAATTTGGCAGAAGTAAGGCAGGAAGTTTCGATCAATTTCGTCAAAGCAGATATGACGTATATGGGTAAACACACATGCTGAATCCATTTCTGAACTTGGTTTTCTAAGATGATTAGCCATTGGCCTTAATCTGTTTCTAAATTTTAATAGTAAAAATGTTCAATGAGTCTGGCGAAGACCGGATATCTACAAGACACAATTGGCTGGATCAAATATTAAATTTTGGGGATCCCATCGAAACCTTTGGTCTTGTTAGTAGTCGGACTTGAGGCTAAGTGTAAAGTTCGAATACCATTTTTGGGTGAGTTTAAATTAGTTGCAATAAACGTACTTCCTTAATGAGTTTGTTGTTTACATAATGTAAGTGCTGTTTCAATGCCGTAATGTTATATTCAGTTACTGATTACTGTATACATTTTTATGGCACTTGCAGCCTCTGGCTCAAGTACCATATATCGATCACAATTCCGTCTGTCGGTCGGTCCGAGTTTTTTGTCCCACTTATCCGAGTTAGGGTACTTCCAGATGTGCTAGGACAATGAAACTTGGCAGGCATATCAGGGACCCGACCAAACTAACCTGGAAATAATCAGTTTCCCGATCCGACCATATGCGGGGGAGTGCGGGGCGCTGGAAACTTGAAAATTTAGGGCATTTTGTCACTTTTTCCGAGTTAGGGTACTTCTAGATGAGCTAGGACAATGAAACTTGGCAGGAATATTAGGGACCCGACCAAACGTACCTGTAAATAATCTTTTTTCTGATCCGACCATTTTGGGGGGCGGGTGGAGGGCAGGGGAATCCGGGAAATTGAGAAGTGTGTAACTTTCAAACGGATGATCGGATTGTAATGAAACTTCATAACTGAATAGAATATATATCTGTAATGTCCCGTTTAAAATCTTGACCGGATTCGGTAGCCAGGGGGGAGTTGGGGGGGGGGGAGACCGGAAATTTCAAGAAACGGTTAGAATGGAGGGATTTCAAGAAACGGTTAGAATGGAGGGATCGGAGTGAAACTTGCTGGGAAGAACAAGCGTCTGCTCTAGATAAGTCCTTTAGACCATTGTACTGGATCCGGACACTTATGGGGGGGGGGGGGGGTCCCGGAATTCCGGTGATGGTGGTTTTGGGGATTTTCACGATGAAACTTGGCAGGCATATCAGGGACCCAATCAAACTGACTTCAAAATAAAAATTTTGTCGATCAGATAATGGTGGGGGGAGTGGAGGGAGGGGAATCCGAAATTTTCAGTCATGCGTAATTTTGGAATGGGTGATCGGATTCGAGTGAAATTTAAGAATTGAACAGAGGACATTTCTCCGATGATTTTTTTAGGGGGGGGGGGGAATACGTGACCCGTTTAGAATGGAGGAATCGGGATGGAACTTTGTGGGAAGAACAAACAGATGCTCTAGGTAAGTCATTTGCTGAATCGGATTGGCTACGTGCACCACGGGGGAGCTGGGGGGGGGGGGGGGGGGGTGGACCGGAAATCTCGAGAAACGGTTAGAATGATGGTATCGGAGTGAAACTTGCTGGGAAGAACAAACATCTGGTCCATGTAAATCTTTTACATAATTTGACTGGATCCGGACACTTGAGGGGGGGGGGGGGAGGAGGGGGTTTCCCGGAATTCCTTTTTTGGGGGGATTTTCACGACGAAACTTGGAAGGCATATCAGGGACCCGGTCAAACTGACTTGGAATAAAAAAAATCCTCGATATGATAATCTTGGGGGGGGGGGGAGTTGAGGGAGGGTAATCCGGAATATTGAGTCATGCGTAACTTTGGAACAGGTGATCGGATTCGAGTGAAATTTAATAATTAAACAGAGGACATTTTTCTCTGGTGATCTTTTTCATTTCCGGACCGAATCCGGCAATTATTGGGGGGAGGGCGGAAAATACTTGACCCGCTTAGACTGGTGTGATCTGGATCGAACTTCGTGGGAATGACAAACAGATTCTCTGGATTAATCATTTACAGAACCGGATTGGCTCCGGTTATTGTGGGTGGAGCTGGAGGAGGGGGGGGGGGGGTCTGGGATTCCGGTGATCGCGCGTTAAGGTACTTCCAGATGTGCTAGGACGATGAAAATTCGCTGGAATATTGGAGACTCAACAACATTTGCTTACAAATTGCTACTTCCCAAATCCGATTATTCCTTAAAGTACCAATCTTGACCGCAAAGTAAAAAAAATACTTTTAAGCAATATATGCATTTTCGTGATGCCCATCAGCCCATTAGCAGTTTTGCCTTAAGGGTTTTGCTTACAAATGAAGTTCCAGCTCCCTTAGAGTTCGCATCTCAACCGCAAAGTCGAAACTTACTTTTGATCAATCAAATCATCTTGACCCATGCAAGTGCCACATGAGCTTACAGCTCTTGTTGTGGTTTTAATTCTGTATCTACAACTCATAAAGCAATCAGGTTAACAGGGTGAACACGTTTCCCTTATAATAATTGTAGTTTGATCGGCCAGAATCGGTAAGAAAACATTATATCTAGTACGTCGTACTTTTTCGAACTTGCAGGAACACCATACTTGGCAAACCAAATCTCTTCACACTTCAGAGCCTCATAGAACGGTTTTGCTCTGAGAAAGCTACACCATGCGCATTTTCACATTTTGGGGTTAACCACCGTTTGCACCTTGTCATGCTCTCAGTCCACCCAGATCTCGAGGGCAAGGGCGTTGGCACTGCCTTCTTCGGGAATCGGAGGAACTAGCATTGACGTGCGGAACCAAAATAATGAAAACGCATGCAACTGCTTAAATAAAATGTGGGTGCTGGGTGAAATAAAAGGGTTTTGTCTGGAATGGCGTTGAAGCGCTCAGTGACATAAAAGAAAGAAAGACAATTCGCAATTCAGCTGGTAGCAGACTGTACCAATGAGATGCGTCATGACGAGTCAGTTGCTAAATTGGATCTGTCTTTAAATGAAATACAAAATTATAAATAATGCGTTTTGCTGCAAACACTTTGGGCGATACGGGATCGCGAACTTAAATGGAAATACTGAGTTCTTTAAGAAATAACATGTTTAATCCCCAAACTTTATTCAATACCGTACATGCCACTGGCCAATCACGAGTCTACTTTAGTCTAAGCATTTGGGAGCGCCAGCTGAACAATTTACAGCCCAAACTTGAGCTTTCGAGCCAATTTTAGCGGTGTTGTTTGTTTGGGTGGGTTGGGGGATACCATAATGGTGCCTTCTCTTATTAAATCTCTACAAAATATATTATTTTATCCCGCATTCTCAGGTTTTGTTTCTCATACTGACGAAATCTTTGTGTTTCAAAACTTGCGGATTCAGATTTTGAACTTCCCTGCTCATACTCTCCTAACTTGGCTCATGTTTTCACTGGTTCCTGATCTCTCTCTTTCTGACAATGATGGCTAAATGGGGGTAAAGTTTAAGTTACCTGAGTTCTTAAAGCTCGAAGTTCCATAATGGCAGCATTCTCTTCGTCCTTCGTCTTCTCGGTCACGAGTTGGAGCTTGCCAATCAAGTTGAGCTTACCCCTCCTTTGCAGTTTGCCCCCTTTGATGAGTCCGAAGTCTTGGTTGATCCAGAAAGTTGTTGAATCGGTGAAGTCTTTCGGACTTTGTACCTCGGGGTAGTGAAGTAGCACCTGTCGCTTCAGCTTCGGAAAAGCCACCAAGGACTACGAAGAAAGTAAAATTTAAATATTCGGAATACTCTTATCCTACATAACAATATATTTTGAGCAAGAACAGAGACAAAAATGAAAGGAGACGTAGTTAATATATGCGCGGTTCTTTCAACGTATGTGGCACTTTTTATTCGCTAAAATCTATCCCGTTCTTTCTTCCGAGATCGAAGCGCGTAGAGCCCGAGATGATCGTGCTGGCGGAAGGCCATTATCAACAAACTACTCACCTTTATCCCTTACGGTGGATTTACACACTGCGTAAATCCGAGCGGAATTCCGCTCGGTCCTTTTCGAATGGTTTGCAAATTATAATCGATCAAACGCAGCGTTTACGCAGACTGACCATATGAGCCTTGCCTTCAACAGAGAGCTGTTTTGCAATAGAATCCCATATTAGGTCTTTCTTCTTTGTTTTTTTTGAAGCCAGGATCAGCAGGGTCATATAAGCTGGGATGCCCTCTAAAACTTTCTGATCATCACTCATTTTCTTGAAAACGATGCTCAAAAACCGACCAGATCAAGCAAATCCGAGCGGAGAGCTAGAAAAGTTTTCAAGCAAAAAAAAGGTCGGAAAATCCGCTCGGTTTTCACGATCCGCTCGGATCTGCGCAGTGTGTAAATACACCATTAGTCCATTAATATTGCAAGAACTTATCAGCGATTCTAAAACGAAAAAATTGAATAAAACCCACATTTGACAAAGCTCTGCCGCTTTGTTCCGCTTTCGTTCTCAGGAAACGAATGAGAATGTACTGTGAATCCACTGATTATTATAGCCTTTGTTGCATTTTTACTTTGGTTTATGAAGGACAAGACAAGGAATCAATCAGTGAAAGACTCACCCAAACTGTCCTTCGCAGCTCAACTTCTGGTAATTCGGTTGCCAATCTGAGATTCTCAAAGGAAACTTTGTCCTTCTGCCGCTCATTCCAAGCGAAAAGAACTGCCATCTGAAATGTTGTAACGTCCAGATCGAACTCGCCTGTCTCGTTTATGAAATGAACCTAAAAGCAAAGGAACAGAACTGAAGCCTTAAAGCTACAGCGTCTGACAAAAGGCGTTTTCAGCTCTGGGGGCTGATACTTGACTAAGGATACCAGAATCCTGGAACGGCCTCTGCTATTCGTGAGACAGCTGCAGAGTTTCTTCTATTAACCTCCTTAGACGAGTGCTCAAGCGTTCTAAGCGTACCATAGTCCAGCGTCATGGATAAATATGATTATTATTTACTAATTTATTATTAAATTTTGCCTTAAGCTTTTAGCTTGTTGCCATCACTACACAAATACAGACGGATGACATAATCCGTTACTGCAGTTCAGAATCAGAATCACAATCATTTATTTACACAAGCTATCACAGTCAAGAAGAGAACTCAACTAAATGGCGCTTGGCTTACAAACTAAAAGACGACACAAATTAAGAACAGAAACTTCAGCACTTGTTAAACACTGATGTGTAATACGGAACGAACCAATATGTTCGTGTGGTAGGCGGTACCAGTTTTTGTTTGTTTTTAGACTTAGTGTCAACTCAATTCGACATGACTGATCGCCCTATGTTTGCCACTTCTTAGAAGGAATTGGCCATATTTGCATATCAAACTGAACCGACGTTCGTAAAGGGTCGGTAGTTGTAAGGTTGATAATGCTGATTCATAATCAATAAATGCTTCACACAATATTACTTTAACGGCTCTTTTCTGTATTGACTCAAGTTGATCACTTAAGTATCCTGTGTTATTGTCTTAATTAAATTCAAATTGACTGTTAAATTCAAAAGCCCAGGCAATGAGAACAAACTCTTCTATTTGAGCCCCCTCCTCATTTTCGACAAAACCTCTAAACCACCGTTGTATTGCCAATGCTACTTTAAAGCACAATGGGCCATAACTATGCTCTAATTTTTGGGATCCCAAAACGTAAGTGGAGGGATACCTATGACATCGCAAAAGTTTCCCGTCTGTCCGTCCGTCCGTCCGTCCGTCTGTATGCACGATAACTCTCGAAGGGTATGAGATATTTTGATGAAACTTGGTGTGAGGATTCGTTGGGTCGGTGGACCAGTCGAGTTCGTAAATGGGCTTTGTAGCCCTACAATTAGGGGTGGGGGAGGGGGTTCAAATTAAGGGGCAAACAAAATATTTTGAAACAGCTAATGTGATAGTCGATTATGGGGTAAGAAGACATGCTGAACACGATGGTGAAAACCATTTTGTAATCGGACAAGTAGTTCGCCCGGAATCCGGCCAAAACCGGAAAGTTTGGTGAAAGTAAAAGTTTTATTTGAAGTTGATTAGATGTTCGATTTAGAGGTAGGAAGACATGCTGAAGACGATGGTGAAAGTTAACACCGTTAATATGAATATTTGCCAACAATGCAAATGATCCGGAGTATACAATAACAACGAATGGATAAGAAAAAAGAAACTCCGCTTATATTTGCCGACTCTAGTAAATCGGAGTACGGCAGTCTTCAAAAAAGGCTGAAATGATGTATTAGCGAAAATAGGTTGTCTAGGAATCTGCTGATTTCTGATGTATTATTGTATTCTAGGGGGTGGTAATGTGGCATCATGATTGTTTGATCTGCCCATTGAACTTTAAGGAACCTTGCCGGCTCCTCGACATAAACAAAACAAATGTCTCTCATTATTTTACAAATCGAGTCACTTTCAGCACATGCTCACTCTAATACAATTCGTATCCGTTTAGTGCATCTGTGCTTAAGACATTTAAATACATGTCTGCCTGTATTCCATACGTTAGTACTTCACATTCACGGCAAACTCTCCACCCTTTCACTTAAACGAAAAGCGATTCAAAGTTTCTAATCTCCCGCAAAAGTTAACTAACACCTAAAAGTCTAAGAGCTTTTTAGACAAAAACCTATTAGTCCGGACTGGACAAGAAGAAATGAGGGATGTTGATTTTTATACCTACCTGTTTCTAAAGAAATAATAGTTGCGTTTCTGCAGATACCATGGTACCTGTTACCACGGTAACTGATCTGCAATTATTCGTATTTGCAGTTACCGCGCTATCTGATATACGGTTGCTCTGCAAAAACGACAATTGCCGGATTTGAGCTTTTAGAAATCATCCAAAAAGAAATACTGATAACCACTTACATCTAGAGTGACATAACTCCTTCCACCAATTCGACAGAAAACTAGACTCCTAGAGATGAATTTTCAGATGCCACTATCAGTTATCACGGTCCGACCGTGGTATCTGACTATCAGATACCACGATAACTGGCCAGATACCACGATAACTGCAAAAACACATTTGCCCGTCGTTTCATATACCACGGTAACTGCAAAAACGACTTTTGACCGTGGTATCAGATACCATGGTATCTGCGAAAACGCAACTAATGGGACCCTACAACGTGACAAGAATGTAATGCCCATTATTCTTGGTACTTTAAGGCACCTTACCGTTCCATTCGACATGTGGTGGTGCCACTGAAGCTTCCTTCCAGAGTGGTGGCGTTTGTAGAAATCCTCTACTTCCGGAACCAGTTCCTCAAGTTCCAGTGGAAGTGAGACTGGTACGCGATCGCCACTCCGTCCCCAAGCGCCCCAGTTCAGGATCTTGATGTTCATAACGTCTAAAATACAGAGTCACTTTCTTTACTCATGGGTTACTGTAACGGCAAGACACAATCCAAATCATTACATTCGAAACAACTATTGGTTTCGACGGGTCGAAAACTGCAAGACGGTGCTCAAAGCGGCCAATTACCAAAGTCGCAAAATACCAATCGTGTTTTTCTTTTTACTTGTTTTCCTTTCTTTTCTATAACTCCGCTTTTTACGGGTTGAAAATGTCAAAATATTTCGTCGTTTTGTTTAATATTTTCATACGTACTTTTTTTATCATTACTTTGTTACTCTGCAGTTCTTTCCTTCACAAGCGGGTAATAAATAATCCTTATTACCGTCACTACTAAAACAAAATCAAAGGTTCCGATGGGATTCCACTGGGGAATATTTGTCGGTCTTTTTAATAGCCCACAGATGATCAGGTCTTGCAGATATTCAGTATTTGCCGAACCCGCACCCGTCAACATGTATTCTTCCCCCTTACTGATGCTCCGATCGACTTAATTTTTATAACTTCTATAATCTCCGGTTTCTGCCGGATTCCGGATGAACTAATTATCAAGCGAGAAAATGAAGGTTCACATACGGATTCAGTTTGTATTCTTGCTCTTATGAGGATGTTATGATCGACTTCAGAATAAACTTTACTCCTACCAAATTTTCGATATTCACCAGATTCCGGTTAGTCTACTTGTCCGGCGGGAATATAAAGTACCAAGTATGGGTTCAGGATGTATTCTTACCTCTAAATCGCCGTTCGAATCGACCAACGTTTAAATCATGCGGGAATAATTTAATTTAATTCTGCAAGTGTTTTAAACTGTCTTTGACTTCCGCTGTTATTTTTGTCATCGACAAGAATATTAAGGGAAAATAAAGTGAATTTGAATTTGAACCTCTAATCAACTTCAGATAAAACTTACTTACAAATTTTCCGGTTTTCGCCTATTCCCGGGCTAACTACTTGTCCGGCGAAAAAGGAAAGTTCGGAAATAGATTCAGCATGTCTCTGTACCTCCGTATCGAAGTATGGAAACTTTTTTCGAAACGTGTCGAACTTTTATTTCTACGAAATTTCCGTTTTTTTCCCGGATTCCGGGCGAACTATTTGTCCGGTGAGAAAATGAAGTTCACTTCTGGATTCACCATGTCTCCTTAACCTTAAATCGACTCTCACATTAGCTTGAAAAATATTATCTTCATCCCTTAATTTAAAGACCCCTCCCCACCCCTAAATATAGAGCTACATAGGGCGCATCTGCGACTTTGACCTGTACTTTGACCCAATAGATCCTCACATCAAGTTTGAACGAGATATCTAACCCATTACAGAGTTATCCTGCTGACAGAGGACAACTTTTACGAACTCATAGGTATCCCGTCACTTGCGTTTTGGGATCCCAAAAGGGCCATTCATCCTAATTCACTGCCGAATTTATCAGAGGATAAGCAACAGCGTCCATCCTTTAATCGCTCTTACGTATCAACCAAGCTAACCAGGAAGAAGTAAATGGAAAGACTTCTACCTGCTATCTGCCCACCCGACCGTTTAAATTCGTCTTTGAACTCCCGATTAAGATCAGAAGAAACCTTGACATCCTGGAACATTCGAGCAAGCTTGTGAACGAAGTCAGCTGGCATACCGACCTCACGCAGCCTGAAAAAAAAGAAGAAATCAGACCCTTGGTTCCTACACTAGTTGTGACAATAGGCTGTTTTTCCGGGTTCGTACTGCTAAGAATTTATATCGCACCCTAGGCGAAATGGTTCTATTCTTCATAGCCACACCACAGCAGCTCATTGCAGACCAATTAGACCTATTGTTTCATTTCATCCACGGACAGATAGTCATTTGCAGCCTTAAAGAACAGGTTCGACAAACTTTACCCCAAACAGGGTAGTGAGTGTGGTTGCTATCCAGACTCATTTGTACACAGATGTCAAAGGCAACATTAGAAAAGTTTCTACAAGAAAAGCACTTGACTTGTCGATGATTTCTAGCCCAACAGATGGCAGACAATATCGTTTCAATAAAGCTGGTGAAGCATACCACCCCCGTCATGGCAGTTAAAAGCTAGCCACAGTCTCCGGTCGGAGCAAAAACCTCAAGCACTATTGGGCTACAAAGTCGGGCCATTTTGCCGTTTCAAAATAACCCAGTTATATAGCAATAATGGGTGTAAATTTTAGCCGATTATCCAGCGCCTTAAAGTTTGACTGAAAAGCCAACTTATTTTTGTATCATTTAACTGAATACACTGCATTATTTGGCTTGTGTTAAGGGAATTTAAAAGGGATTAAAACGTTCAGAACATCTACGGCCGTCCTTACTGTCAAGTTGGGAGTCGTGGGTGCGTTGTCCTACTTCTACGAATGGAACACGACGGCCCTGATACTCACAACGCAAAATTCTACTATGACGCCGAAAATTTGAATCTTAATACAACCGCGACTTTTCAGTGGCCAGTTGTCAGCTCGTGGAAGGTAGCTGGCTGCATGAACACCTTTTTCCTAAATAACTTTCGTCAAGAATATAACACAGTTACAAGCGCATGGAGGTACCACAAATCGGACAAGGAAATTCCACTATATGAAAACCGACTATTCGGGAATAGCGGAGCAACGAAGTAACGCACTTTCATTGGGTCTTTGAGCCTCTTTAAGTGAAAAAAGACGGGTAACTAGATTGTCCTATCTCAGCCCTTTTCGGTTAAACTTTAAGCTTAAGCTGAAGGAACATGACACTCGAGCGGTCTTTTCCTAAAAGTCTCGGGAATGTCTTGTACAATGTTTGAAGACAAGTAAAATAGTGCCATTGACCACCTACAACGTGGAAACGACATCATTCTAACCGGAACTTCTTCTTACCATTCAACCATCATTTCTTCTTTATCCGAATCCGCCGACGTTTCCAGAATAAGTCTTCTCGTCAGATGTGTCTTATGGTACCTCATGAAGACATCCCTATTCTGGACGTATTTCAGGACGAGAAGGACATCTTTGAGTCTGGCGTCCACTTCATCGGATGTGAGACGTTTACTTAGCTGAGTTTTCCTCAGAAGCATATCACAGTAATTGGCAAGCAGTTCGGGACACCGAGATTCAGGTACTCGTGCGGTGGCGCCCTAAAATGAAAAAAAATTCTGAAATTACTTGACATAACCTAACCAGCATATGGAGAAGGCTATCCTCCAGAGGTTTCAAGCGACTTGACGATGGTCCTTCTCACTATCAGCCGACGAAGCAGGTCGGTAACCGATTCTGCTGCCACTGAGTGGGCGAGGTACAAACTTATGCTATTTTGCTGATCCATGGACTGTCAACGAGGTTTCCACACTGAAGTTCCAGACTTCTAAATTTGATAAAAATTTATTTCAAGTTTATACATAAAGGACAACGCGTCCGTTGTACAGACTCCTCCTCTGCGTTGAAAGTAATCAATCTCGTGACTGATCTGATCCGATGTACTACTTCAGCCCGCTTCTATTTAGTGACTGAAATGGCGGATAACTTTGGCGAGAGTTTGGCGACGGATAGCGAGTCCCTTGTTTAAATTCCATCTTTACGTTTTAAGTGTGCAAACCTGCTTCTGGAGTAATCAGATAAGATGCTTCGAGCGGGATCACTGATCCTGTAACCCGCTTCTATTTGCTGACTGCGACAGCGGATAATTTTGGCGACCGATAGGCGACCCATGTATAAATTCCATATTTTTGTTAAAAGTAGTGACTTAAAGGAGTAGTGACTCGCACTAAATACACTTCAACTTACAGTATTTTAAAATATCTGAATACTTTAAAACTAGGCTGTACTTTCAACAGATAACCCACGGTTTTGGCTGTTTTAAGCCTTTTCCGAGACCCGTTGACTTATAGCGAAAACAGGGAAACAATTTACATAACCGGTTTTTCTGACGCAGACAACCGTCGACAGCGTTATACACATTTTGTGTATTTGTACAATTTGAACTTTCCTCAGTTACCTGCGATCAGTCAGCCTGCTTGTGATACGCATACTACCATTTTGATCTCCGACCCCCCGCCTGAGCATGGTGATCCGTTAAAGCGAAAAGCAGTGATAGACTCGATTTCCGGTCATCAACTGGTTACCAGCGTGCGTGTGAATAAAAAACGGTGGGCGGTGAGCATTGAGAAATCTGCAGCTGAGGATTTTTGCAAATCAGCGAAGGAAGTTTTGCCTGGTTCTAATGTCAAGGTTTTTTCTATAAAACACTTCGGCGTTATTCGAGAAGTCCCGTCTGATTTTGACCTTGAATCGTTACGGAACCAGTTCGGTATAGTTGGATCTAGTCGGCTTGGAACAAGCAAATCGGTAAAGCTCGAGTTTGCGGACATGATTTCCAAAGGGTCATTTCTACGGAACGGTGTGAAGATCGGGTACGAAAATTTCCGTGTATATGAGTTTAAGCAATTGCCAAAGTGTTGCTTCAAGTGTCGTTCTCCGGAACACTTGGAAAGTGCCTGTACTAGTCGTACTCCCAAGTGCGCTCGTTGTGCTGGGCCGCATACATTCACAAACAGTGATCCTTGTACGGAATCTCCGAAATGTGCAAATTGTGGAGAATCTCATCCATCTTACAGCCTACGATGCCCTGTGATTAAAAAGATCATTGACAAGGTCTATTCTCAGAAATGAATTCGGAAATCAGTATAGTTTCATTCAATGTTAATGGAACGAGAGGCAAGGACTTTTTGATTGATGAACTGTATGCTAATTACGATGTGGTTTGTCTCCAGGAGCATTTACTAACGGCTCTCAGCGACAATTTTTTGAGACGAAGCAATGATCACATGGTCTTTGTGCGTCCAGCTAAAGTTACGCGTGGTCGCCCTTCTGGCGGTTTAGCTTGTGCGTTTAAGAAAAATATCCCTGGTGCGAGTCCTGTGCTTTTCCAATCAGATGATACTTTTCTTGCTGTACGACTTGGTAACATTGTGTTTATTAATGTGTATTTGCCGTATAATGACCGTTCTATTCGTTCACTTCAGAAGTTTTCATGTGCTTGTAATGGTCTTAAAACTTTAACTCAAAAGATTTCTGATCACGGGCTGCATTTTGTCATTGCTGGGGACTTTAATACTGATCTTGCTTCTGATAATGTAAGGAATGACCAGCTTCTTGACTCTCTCCCTGCTTACAAAATTGTTCAGAAGTCCCATGATTATACGTATATTCACCATTCAGGTAGTAAATCAAATATTGATCATGTTGTCTGTTCTGCGACTCTAGTTTGCTCTCCAGTTACGGTTCATTTTGATGAGCAAGATCTTGATCATCTTCCGCTGTCATTTTGTTTACCAAAGCTAGCAATTTCTTCTGGTAGTGCTCCCAAGAATCATGGTTCACGTTCTAAATGGTTTTACAAACTTGATTGGAAAAATGCGAATTTTTCTGTTTATCTTATTACACTGGCTTCATTTTTAAGTACGATTCATGTTCCGTATCAGCTTTTGCAGTGTAGTCAGAATCCCGCTTATGCTAAGTATGAAATTGACCGATATTATCATTCTATTCTTTCCGCTATTAAAGAAGCCGAAAGGATTTCTGTACCAGTTAAGCTTGTCCGAATGAAAACTCAAAAACCTCTTTGGTCTCGTGACCCTCACCTTAAGGCTTGTAAAAACAAAGCTAAATTTTGGTTAAAAATCTGGGAAAAATGTGGTCGGCCGAAGTGCGGTAATGTTTTTCTTATTAAACAGAAAACTAAATTAGAATTTAAAAAGTACCTGAAAAGTGTTCGTTATCGTGGGCTTGATTTTCCGTCTTCATCAAAAGAATGGAGCAAAGTAATTAATTCGAGTAAAACTGAAGATTCTGATGTAAGTAGTGATGCTATTCCACCAAGTAGTTGGCATACTCATTATTCAAAGATATTCTCTGTGTTAAATTATTGTGTTCATAGTAAGTTTAGTGAAGCACTTCTTAAGATAATCCCTGGTTTTTTGAGTCAGCGTTATGTGCTTCCCATTTCGCTACATGATGTTATGAATGCTTTAAAACATCTCAAGTCGAAATCCATCGATGCTGATGGCATTTCAAAAAAACATCTAGCTCCCGAATGAGCGGAACTTGTATCACATCTTGCGCTTTTGTTTCAAATGTGTTTGGCGTCTTCCGTTGTCCCAGAAAGCTTTCTGTGTGGGAGCGTGACTTCAATTTTAAAAAGAGGGAAATCGCCTACAGATTGCTCTTCTTACCGTCCAATTACTGTCTCCTGCAATATTAGCAAGGTTTTTGAGTATGTACTTTTACCTAGTTTAACGCAAAATATTTCTTTCTTCGGGGATAATCAGCTTGGTTTCAGATCTGGTGTGGGGTGCCAACATGCACATCGTGTCCTTTCTTCCATTCTACTTTCTAATTCTTCCAAGGGTAAAGGTGTCTATCTCTGTACTCTTGATCTTTCCAAGGCTTTCGACTCTGTTGTTCATAACCAACTTTTCTTTTCTTTGGCTTCTTCTGGTGTAAACTTTTCAGTTGTTTACCTTCTACGGTTCTGGTACTCTAACTCTTACCTCCGCTTGAAATCTTCTCCAGAAACAACTATTAAAGTACTTCGAGGTGTAAGGCAGGGGGGTGGTTTATCACCAACCCTTTTCAAAATTTGTATTTCTACTGTTCTGGAAAAGATCTCAGGCACTTATTTTACTGGTTCTACTGATGTTTCTTATATAGCTTATGCTGACGACATCCTGTTGATCAGCCGTACTAAATCAGCTCTTTCTGCGATGGTTTCTCTAGTTTCTCAGTCTTTCCTGGATATTGGCTTATCTCTGAATCTTGATAAATGTGAATTCTTGTCTTACAACCTGTCTTCGTCTACTCCTCTAGTATGTAATGAATTTTCTGTTGTTTCTGTTTCTTCTTTTCGGTGGCTAGGGATTACTGTTTCTGATTCTTTAGCTCTCTTCCGTAGACAGATTGTTGCAGATGCAGTAAAAAAAATTCAACTTAGTTATTCAAAAATTGTAGCAAACCGTGGAAAATATGACAGAAGAGCTCTTGGGCGTTTATTCTCAACGTTTTCTGATCATTCTGTTCTTTATTTTTCGGGTATTCATTCTGTTCTGAAGCTAAAAGATTTGAAGAAAATGAAAGTTACGTATTTCAAATTTTGCAAATTTCTGCTTTCTCTGCCACCGTGGACTAGAAATCGGTACTTGGTTGAAAAATATAATGTTACGGATGTAGTTCAAAAGCTCGGTGACCTACACAGAAAGCTTTCTGTGGACGCATTTTGTAAAATAGGCCCTGATCACGGTCTTATTCAGTTTTTTGTTGAAGAGGATAGTGTTTAGTTGAAGTTATTTTTCTTTTTATAGCTTACTCCACTTGTACTACTTGTTTCTTGTAGTTGTGGGTGATAAATAAATAATAATAATAATAATTGAAGGTAGCACAACACGGCAAGTGAGAAAATCAGCGTGTTTTTTTTAGAGAGGTTAGAATGTACCGTCCAAAATTGGGGTCTCCGGGTATAGAAATATATGGAGTGATTATGGAAGTAGGTTGCATTAGTATTATAGGTAAGACAGGTCCTTTAAGCGTTATTTATATAAACTACCTTGAGTGGGATCACTGATGCTATATCTCGCTTCTTTTTGGTGATTTCGGTGGTTTGTGAACAATGTTCACAAGCCCTTGGTAGCTCAGCTGGTAGCGCGATAACCCTGAAGGCCGCATGTCGCTTGTTCACGCCAGATGAGCATTTTGCCCTCCAGTTCTCTACTTCCGCAGTGTCTCAATCTCAAAGGACTCCTTCTCCTTCTTCAAATGAAGACTTTCAAGGTCCTAAGTTTTCTTTGAGGCTTCGAACTTTTCAAATTATAATTGGTGGCCATAAAATGCCGTACTCGTATCTCCTAAAGGAGTGTAAGCTGGAACCCCTTTCTGTTCGTAGAGAACAGCTGTGCCAACGTTTCGGAACAAATCTGTTATCCCACCCTTTCTACCGAAATATGCTTCCTCCACCCTTTAAACCGGAAAGAAACAGACCTCCAAGAGAAGCAGCTATGAAAGTACCAAAACTCACACCTGTCGCTTGTAAAACTGAAAGGTACCGTAATAGTTTTGTGCCTCAGTTTACCTTGTATCACAACAACCTTACTTGAATTACTGTATTTATTTTATGACCATTGTATATATGTTTTTAGTTGTAGGTTAATGACAAGTGCCAATTAATTTGCTCGCGCATGAAATGTTTTGCCGCATTTATTTTGAAATTAAAATTAAACTTACCCATACATCGAACCTCTAATCAACTTTAGACAAAAATTTTTCTTTCAACAAATTTTCCGGTCTTGGTCGGATTCCAGGCGAACTAATGTCTGTCGAGAAACCAATTTTCACATACGGATTTAGCATGTTTCCTTACCCCTACATCAAACCTCTAATGAACTTCAGATAAAACTTTTACTTTTTGAAAATCTTCAGGTTTTGGCCGGATTCCGGGCGAACTATTTGTCCGGCGAGAAAGTAATTTTCACATATGGATTCAGCGTGTCTTCTTACCCATGAATCGACTATCTCATTAGCTTTCAAAAATATTCTGTCTGCCCCTTAATAGAGGGCTAAGTATCGACGGAGCCCATCTGCGAACCCAAGAATTCTCACACCAATTATGAACAAAAATATCTCAAGATTTATCGTGCTTAGACGGACAACTTTTACGAAGTCATACAGGTACCCGTCACTTATCTTTTGGGATCCCAAAAATACTTGATATTTATTTGTCCAGGTTAAATAGTCCCTTGCATGAGGAAATTATCCTTCAACTCATATCATACAATCCAGAAGATCAAGAAGGACTATAATCGAATAAAACAAAGGAGAAAGATACAAGGAACAATACTAGTTATCCAGGATAACCCCTTTGCAATTCTGTTGCTTCCTTGGTCCATTCTTAGTTTCAATCTAAGAACCGAACAATCTATTCAGCCTCTGGATATTTAAATAATACGACGAAGGAACCTATAGAGTGGGATCTTACCTGTCGGACTGGAAGATCTAACGAAAATACTGAAGTGTCATTCACAACCTTCTTAAACGCCTTGTCCCGCGCCGTCAGGAAACGGGGATCGCCACTGAATGCATCTTTTACCAGTTCACTAAACCTTCTAAATAAGTTTAGCAGTTGCTCGACGTATTTTTCGGAGTCCTAAAAAAGATCACTGTGATGAGCCCCACGCGTCAATAAAAAATAAAATAAATGAACCACCGGCGGGACTTTCTTCGGGTAGTTGGGTCCGCTGATGAGCAGGAAATGAATCCAACTAACAATCTTTTATAGCACGGGAAGACTACACCCATTCACAGGGGCTTCAGGATAACCATGATAGGGCTGTCTTTATGCAATGAAAGAAGTACTGGTTTTGGTCAGTCAGTTCACCGTTATCAATTCCGAACAGAACTGACCATGCTTCTGAAAATCTTGAGACCGCTTGACGCCCATTTGCAGGTCTCAGCATTACAATAAGCGGCACTGAAGTATTTTCTTGGCGGATGAACTCCACCTACCCTTTCCCTCGTAAGCTTTCAAACCCCACCGTAGTTACAATACCTACATCTCCACGAGAAGCCAACTCCATATTGGGGCTAATATTCCGAAGTTAATAGGAAACTTGTCCCTGAGCCCTGTCCCTGAACCAGTTTTGTACTATCAATCAATCAATCAAGTTTAATCCAAATAGCTAAAAGCTAGAAGAGGAATACAAATTTAATACACAGACACAAAATAAATGATGGGATGAAACTACGTAAAAATTGGTCAGAAGAATTAGCAGGATATGGAGAAAATTATATCAATTCGCTGTTCTCTTCCAGGCCTCCCTGGCACGCAGAAGCACCGAACTCACCTGGTTGATCACATTAGCATTTTCCATCATATCCGATAGGCCTGCCTGGACGATGTGTTCCTCTAAGAAGGTCAGAAGAGGCTGTGTTCCTCCAGGCACGCGATCAACAAGAGAAAACAGGAGCTGCAGCCGCTCCGTCTCATTGGTACTAATCAGCGATGGACATTCGGCGAGGAGGGTCTCCTTGAAAGCAGTCACTAGGACTCCGACGCAGCAGCTCCGCAGCTAAAAAAAAAAGAAAAGTAAGTTCTCATGCAGCAAAACTGAATAATTCCTGGTGGCAAGTAAGACATTCTTCCACAATTTTGCAAATGCACACCCACTATATGCTAGCACTCGTCTAGCAGCTGAAGCTCTTATACCATCCAAAGCCGAGAAAATCCTTCCGAACGGACCTACTGCACCAGCAGAAACATCTTCAGAAAAAATTTCAAGACACTGGAACTACCTGGCCTTGCAAGGCCGTCGAAAAAGAAGAGACAGCGAAACCCTGTTTCAGAAAATCTGTTTAACCATTTTAGTACTGAACGAATGAATGCAGTTTATTTTACCATTACAGTTGATAGAGTAAAAAAAGTGGAAAAGATATGTACAGAAAAGAAAACAAAATCATGATCAAAGAACTATACCAGTTATATGACTACAACAGCATCGCGGCCTACAGCGAGGTTTCCTTGCCGCTGTTTACAACGAGGAATCCAAACCTGAAAAGCTGATCATGTCTCGACGACGCTGCAACTTGCTTACTTAACCCACAAAATCGATAAAAGCGCGACCGGATTGAATGCTTATTCCGATCTGAAAATGCGGTTCGCCTCCTCCTCCCTAATTCCAGTATTGTCGTCTGCCCGGCGCACAGAATATTACTAAATATATCGAAAAGACTTACGGCGACCACGCTGTCAGGTTCTAAATACTTATTTGCCCTTTGTTCCTCTTCTTTCAGCTTTGCGTCGGCATATCGCATATACTCCTGAACTCCATTGGCCGCCAAGCAAGACGCTGCTTTCCGTGAATAAAATGTCCGTGTTGAATCGATGTAAGCTTTTTCAAAATGTTCCCGGTAGATTTGGAGGCGGTCCTGGACGTTTGAACACAGGTTTACTAGAAAAAATATTTACGATAGATATCTCGCAACAAGGAGATAAAACTGTAGATGTTAAGGTAAACTTCATCGTTCAGCTTAAGTAAACGTAGAGAATTATTTAAATATAAGGGAGGAATAGGGAACTTTTGGAGACTTAGACACAACTAGAAGGGCTCTATACTGGAGGGCTGCAGTACTCTGGGGAAGATCGGATGAATGAAAAGTAAACATGCAGTAGGTGTTTGGGTGGTACCCCATGGCGGGATAAAAGTTTCAGGGACGCTATGGCCATATTCGCCTTTTTGAGCATAGCCTCAATTTGTTTATCCCATCTGAGGTCTGATGTAAGGTATACTCCAAGGAGTTTTATCTCCTTTACCCGGCAGGACTCTGGAAGTTCTGGGAAGAAGGCAGGGCTGCTTTTGAGGAATGAAATGGTCAGAATAACTGACTTCTCGAGGTTGACTATCATTTTATCAAATGCTGCTTCCTCACAGATGTCACTCATTAGTGCTGCTCTTGTCACTGTGATGGGTCCAGGGGATCTGGAGCATTTAGGTGGGTTCTTACACTGGCCACCGATGTGCTCATTTTCTATCAATCAATCAATCATTTATTAGTACCAAAATATCCATTGGATAGCATAGGCCGATGACAAAGTAATCGTACACTACACGACAAAAGAGTTCCTATGGGACCATGGTGTGACAAACTACTTTCGAATGCATTCAGAATATTTCCTTTCTTCTCTTCACTGTACATAATATGACAATTTTCCGTTCTCCTATGAGAGTTCGTTTAAGTTCCAATGCTCGGATCCCTCACAAACAATAAATTTTACGTAGAGATTTAATCTACACATGGGACTTCAACCGTGACAAATGAACCTGATTTTTTTTTTTTCCAATTTAGAGGTCTAGGTCTCCCAGGTCGCAGCCTCGTAGGCAGTCCAGGGCCCAAATGGCAGATCCTCAGGGAATAAGCCAAAGAAAATCAAATACTTAATCAGAAGGGTAAATGGCAACCTTGAGATGGAAACGTTACAGGTAATGAACTGAAAGACAAAAATGCACCCTGGTGGGATTTGAACACACGACCTTTGGCTTCTAGCTTTTAGCCGAAGCTCGTGGGTTCAAATCCTGCCCGAGGAGCATGTTTGTCCTTTAATTCAGTACTTAAAACTCACAGATAATGGTGTCTACCGTCTGCTACGAGAGCAAAAAACCTGTTTCTCACAAGGGCTCGGGAAAGCTCTTAGCCCTTATGTAACATCGGATCGAAACAGGACCATTTATCCACTCAATCTGTCCTTGAACCGTTAATGGTTCAAGGACAGATTCCTTGGAACAAGGAAGTTATACTGCTGCGTGAGCATGAGTTAGAACTTGAGCGAAAAGCTGTTTCGAAAAAAAAAAGCTGTTTTAAATTAAGTCAGGCTCTCAAATCATGGCCAGGGTTTAATATCGGTGATCCTCACAAGGACTTGTGAGGTCCGGTCTAGTAAATTATGCCGATTTGGTCATATGGTGATGGTCGTAATTTTCTATTGAGAACGCACACGGCTGTCTCTCTACTCCTCATCTCATGTGACCAAAAACAGGGTCTGAACCGAAGGTATGCGTAAAAAGAACAAGACGAAAGGTTCGTTAGTATCCCAAAACCGGACATCTAAGTCCGGACAATACGGTAGCCTCACTGTAAACAAGACAAAAGGTTTCGATGGGATCCCAAAAATTTAATGTTTGATCCAGACAATTGGGTCTTGTCTTCGCCCGGTCCAGTCTTTGCGAGGCTAATCATCAGAGAAAACCAAGTTCAGATATACCTCTATAGGCCATATCTATTTTGACGATACTGACCGAAACTTCCTGCTTTACTTCTGCCAAATTTCCGGTTTCGCCCGAATTCCGAGCGAACTACTAGTCCAGCAAAAAAAAAGAAAATTCAGAAACGAATCCAGCGGATCTCTTTATCCCTATAAAGAACATCTAATCAACTTAAAATAAAACTTTGACTTAAAAAAAAATCCGGTTAAAACCGGATTCCGGACTAATTATATGTCCGGGTAAAAAATTATTGTCATATACAGACTCGGCGTCTCTTCTTACCCCTAAATCTGTCATCTAATCAACTTCAGATAAAACTTTCGCTTTTAACAAACTTTCCAGTTTTGGCCGGATTCCTGGCCAACTAGTTGTCCGGTGAGAGAATGGTTTTCACCATTGTGTTCAACATGTCTTCTTACCCTTAATTCGAACATTTAATGAAACTTTTACTTTTACCCAACTTTCCGGTTTTTGCCGGATTCCGGACGAACTACTTGTCCGACAAGAAAATGGTTTTCACCATCGTACTCAGCATGTCTTCTTACCCCATAAGCGATCATCACATTAGCTGTCTAAAAATATTTTGTTTGTCCCTTAATCTGAAACCCCTCCCCCACCCTCAAATATAGGGCTACAGAGCCCATCTTCGAACTTGACCTGCACTTTGACCCAAAGGATCCTCCCACCAAGTTTCATCAAAATATCTCAATCCCCTCGAGAGTTATCGTGCGGACAGACGGACAGACAGACGGACAACTTTTGCCATGTCATAGGAATCCCTGCGCATTTTTTGGGGGATCCCAAAAAAATCTTGCAGTATTTGCTACTGGGATTAATCTTGTCTCTAATTCGAACTAATCTTATCTCAGTAGAGATAAGATTAATCCCAGTAGCAAATACTACAGTGAACTTTAATCCTTACTCGGAGGAACTTTTCACAGTGCTGTTGGAGCTAGCGTTCGTGCCGTACGGTAAGACAACAGACGGCAACTCACCATACGATTCGCGGACCCCAATTACGAGGTTGGAATCAAACTGCTCACTGCATCTCTCTCCGTGAACCAACTTCATTGCTGCATCTTGAAGTTTGTGTCTAATAGTGGCAAAAATACTTTTATTCCAAGAGTCCAGCATTAGCTAAAAGAAAACAATTACTGAACACACAGGCTACTTTATCACTAGGTCTCTTGGCGATCTGGTGGCTCTTACAAATATTTACGTTTGGCTCCGACACAAAGACAGAAAAACATCTCTCCGCCTAACCATTGCGCAATTATTTCCTTATGTGTTTAATGAGGTCCAATCCGCTTCTGCCGTGTACAGATCCGGTCGGTAGAGGCATTTAGCGATAAATAACCGTGCTAACAAGCAACCAAGGCCGTATTCAGAGAGGGAGTGCCGACCCCCTCCCCCCCCCCCCCCCAAACATACGAAAATAATTTTTTTTTACAGGCTGAACTATGCTCCTACCCCGGAACTATGTTCTTGTTTTAGAATAGGTGCGACCCAAGAGGAGAGCCCTCCCCCCGCCCCGAATTAAATTCCTGGATACGGCCCTGTAAGCAGGTAATGGAATCCACTGTGAAGAAGACAAAATATTGGATTGTATATAAGGCTACTGAGACATAACTAAGACCTTCAAGTTTACTGTAAGGATTTTCTCCTAACCTTTCTGACCATACTTTCTTCGCTTTGCTGTTTTCGCTGTGTATTCCCTGTGGCTTTCCCTTGTAATGATGCTTCCAACTGAATAAACGGCATGGGCAGGTATGAACACTGGGTCCAGAACTTGGTCCATTCTGATATGTAGGCCTTCAGCAAAGCTTGTTCATCTTGATGTTGAAGAACTCGCTTGAACATATAAGAGTATGTTAGTAAAAATTTCATGTTCCAAACTCACAAACATGCCATTGCTAATTATTCAGTGACAGTTCATTACCCTTATGGACGGAATTTAGGAATCCTCAATAACCATACACACAGGTCATCAAAGAAGTAACTGTTTATGGCTTTAGCAAACAGAAAAGGTTAATAAGGTATCAGAAAACAGAGAGCAGAGGTTAGCCTTTTACTCCAATTAACTGATTTTACCTACTACCATCGACTGTAGATGGTCCACAAATTACAGACAAAGCAGCAATATATGACCACTGAAACACTCACCATTTGAGCTTCCTTGATAAAGTTCATGATTTCTTCCTGCAAGGCTCTGAACATTTTATCTGGGCTTCTCTCATCCCAGAGGCAGACATGATGGACTTCCCCAAACAAATCCTGCCATTCAGTCCTGGTGACACATTCCTGTCTCACTAACTTGATTACAGTTGGCTGCATTGATGGCCATCTTTCTTCGAACAGCAAGGATTTATCCTGAAACAAGACTCTGTAATTGCCAGCAGCCTTTCACTGTTCTTACAACCATGAACAAAATGCAATCCAGACAAATATAATGCAGAGAAAGCTAAAATCAAACGTGGCTTACGCTTAGATCAATTTTAATTTTTTGACCATTCAGCACATTCTAGTACACTAAGCCCTTTCTTGATAATGATGCTCAAATACTGGGGCATGCTGGCAGGAGGTGAGGTATTCCTCAGAGGAATAAGAGGTACACAGTACACATACATATGAATACCTGCCAGCATGCCCCAGCATTTGAGTATGGTTATCAAAAAAGGGATTAGTGTACTCAAGGCCGAATCCAGGGGGGGGGGGATTAGGGGGTTGAACCCCCCCCACCAAAAAAAAACATACAAAAATAACCATTTTTATTGGCTTTTCCATCTGATCTGTGTCTTTTTTGTAAATTTTTTTCCGACCCCCAGGCCCCCCCCAAAGGCGACCCCCCCCCCAAAAAGGCAACCCCCCCCCCAAAAGGTGACCCCCCCCCCAAAGTAAACAAAACCATGTTTAAGCAGGTTAGAAGAGCCAGTGAAAAGTTTAGAGGGATGTTCAAATCTGGTTAATACAATAATCTAGTTGCATTTTTTATCTCGATAACTGAGATAAAAAATAGGAGAATTATTCTCCTTGTGATTCTAATTCTCCTACTTGATATTTTTTCACTATTGAGGTAAAGCCAATTCTCCTTTTCTTACATTTTTGACAGAAAATGAAAATGGGGAAAGCTTCTCAATTCTGCAGAATCTAGAAGTTTTTTCGACAGTCACTTCCTGACTCTTGTTCTCTGTCGTAGTCCTTCCTCATTGGTCAACAAAGAGCAGATGTTCAACAGAGAAAAGATTAAGTTATTAAAAGACGTCTAAATTAGTGTTTTTGTCCAAAGAATGAACTGAGAATTAAGAAGGGCAATAAATTCTAACTGTACAAGAATAAAACCTGTAATAAATAACTTATGTTATTTATTACAGGTTTGTTTCCTTCCCCGATCTTGACCCTGAAGATTGACAGCATGACAAGGACCCTTGCCAAGACCCTTGCCAAGATAAATCAGCATGACATAGCTGACGTATCCATTTGTATCCATTGACATTGTATACATTATTTGAATATATGTTTCAAAGTCAGCTTGGGCTCAAGGAATATTTATCAACTGTTTTTACAAGAAAACGTGATAATTCAGTCTGATTCTGTTATTAATTTTACTGACTGGTCAACAACATCAGGGTCCCCCCCCCCCCCCACCATAAATGATGCCCCTGCTTATTAATGAGCCATTCCAGCCTCAAACAAAGCTGCAAATTTGAGAAACTCTAGACTAACCAGCAAAAACAGTCTTACCTTTGCTGTCATAAATTGATTCATCTCTGGTTGACTTTAACTGCTGAATAAATTAAGAATATCCAAACATTTCTGGGTTTTGTTTACAAGCAGCGTTGCCGCTGGCCGTGCCAGTCAAAAGTAAATCATCAACGGAAGGAATCGCGGCGAAGCCGCTCGGTGTTGGAAAATTTTGCGCCATTTCCAAGGGGCGCGCTCAGGGCCTGCTGGCCGCTGGTAGCGGTGCACGCGCACCACCGTACTTTTCCGGACGAATGTATCTCGTGTTGTCGCTGTTTCTGGCAAGAATGACGAAGAAGCCAGAACTCAGAAGTCAGGTGTAGGTATTTATTTGATTGACGAGGTACTAACGAGTGATTAACGCTAACCGAATCCAAGTTGGTCAACACGGTTCTTGCATTTTCGAAGGAATATATGACAATTTTGGAAAAAGAAGTCCCTTGGGTTTCTGCAAATTGTCATCAGCCGTCGTTCACAAACTACTGGTTGATGGAATTGAAGGCTCCCACAGAACACGAATTCGCCTTCGCTAGAGGCGTATTCTCGCCGTTCTCCAGGAACATCTTTGACAGGGCAGAACGATAGGTCAGCTGAATTTTATTTGAGCTACATTTCGGACCTTTTTGGCAAGGGTCCTCTTCAGGCTCATGCCGTTCAAGTCGGAAAATGAAATGAAAAAAGAACAAAGAAAAACAAACTAAAGATTCTAGCTTATTGAGGTAGGCATAAGAAGCCGGAAACGGCTTCCACTCCCCGTATTCTCGCGAGTCCCCACAGACGGGGGATGCTCCGACTATCATCACCATCATCAGAAAGGACTCCCTTTCAGATTCGGAGGGGAATCAATTTTTGATGGTGCTGGTGCAATGTAAAATTAATTAAAAACAATCGGAATAAACAAAACCAAAAGTAAAGTGGATCCATACTAATTTCGAAAACTGCATATTTCTTTTTCGAAAAAAATCCATTTTGCAAGCATTCCCCGTGTTCTGGCTGTTTCTGTACACGGAGTCCGCGTGGAGTGACTCCCTCTATTCTCGCCGTTCGCTTATTTCGCTTATTTCGGTCCCGTGGGGATACCTCTAGTTGGATAATACAAGAAATTGTCGTATAAATATTCGGGACACCTCTAGTTGGAAATTATTAGAAATTGTCGCATAAATATACAAAATCTAAATATCCAATCATACAAATACACCTCGCGGTCACTAGCCAACTAGTTGGCTGCTGTAAGAAATTTCATACAGGATTCATGTTTGAGTTCCAACTATTCCGCCACTGCTCCGATTATCATCACCATCATCAAAAAGGACTCCCTTTCAAATTCAGAGGGAATCAATTTTTGCTGTTGTAGGTGCTATGAAAAATTAATTAAAAAGAATCAGAATAAACAAAACCAAAAATAATGTGGATCTAGACTACTTTTTTTAGCTGCATATTCATTTTTCGAACAAAATCCATTTTAGAAGCATTCCCCGTATTCTCGCTGTTTCTGTACGCGGAGTCCGCGTGGAGTGACTCCCTCTATTCTCGCCGTTCCCTTCGATTCCCCGAGAAGTCCTCGAGGAACGGCGAGAATACGCCTCTACCCAACTAGCTGAATAAAAAGTTGTCTCCGAGACGAATTCTCGTCGTGGCCAACTAGTTGGCCATGCGGGATTTCTATATGAAATTTCTGCCGATCCAACTAGTTGGCTAAAATACGAAAATTCCTATAGGAACAGGAGGCTATTATCCAACTAGTTGGCTAAAATAAAAAAAAATCCCATAGGAACGAAGATGAATACCGAAGAGGTATCCAACTAGTTGGCTAAAATAAGAAAACTCGTCAAGGAATACAGAATTATCAAACTAATTCTCTAAAATGAGAAAATGTGTGTAGAGACACATTGACTATCCTATCAGATGGCTGTTAGTTCATTGACTATTAGACAAAGTGGCGCATAGCCAACTAACGGGATCGAAATCCTTGTTGAGACTGAAAGCTGTTCCGACTAGTTGGATATTTTCTGCAATTCTTCTCCTTGTTCATACAATCTGACTAGTTGGGTATTTTCCAAAATCTCTATCCAAATTCATACAATCCGACTAGTTGGATATTTTCTATAATCCCTACACGAGTGTGAAATTTATGCAACTAGTTGGATATAAAGTTTTCTCCTCTACGATTTCTCGTCGTTCGTAGTCAACTTGTTGGCAATGTGGGATTTCCTATTCAAAATTTCTTGCGGTAGCGAATAAGTTGGCTACAAACTTTCCTCCTCTATGATTTCTGATCATAGCCAACTAGTCGGCAACGGGGGATTTCGTATACGAAATTTCTTACAGTGGCGGACTAGTTGGAAGACAAACAAAAATCCTATACGAATTTTTCTCGTAGCCAACTAGTCGGCAACGCCGGCTTTTCCTATAGGAATTTTTACAGTAGCCAACTAGTTGGCTAGTGACCGCGAGGTGTATATGTATGATTGGATATTCAGATTTTCTATATTTATACGACAATTTCTAATAATTTCCAACTAGAGTATGTCCGTCGGTTTCAAGCTTTCAGTCTCAAGATGGATTTTGACCCTATTAGCTGGCTTTGCGCCACATTTATGAGCAATAAACTAACATCTATCTAATTGATTATTCAATATGTCTCTATAAAAATTTTCTTATTTTAGCGAATTAGTTTGATAATTTTGCATTCCTTGACGAATTTTCTTATTTATGCCAACTAGTTGGACAAAATCTTCCGTTCCTATAGGAATTTCTTGTTGTAGCCAACTAGTTGGATAATCATAACCGAAATCTCTATCCAAATTCATAAAATCCGACTAGTTGGATATTTTCTACAATCCCTATACGAGTGTGAAATTTATCCAACTAGTTGGATGTAAAGTTTTCTCCTATACGATTTCTCGTCGTAGTCAACTAGTTGGCAATGTGGGATTTCCTATACAAAATTTCTTACGGTAACGAACTAGTTGGCTACAAACTTTTCTCCTATATGATTTCTGATCGTAGCCAACTAGTCGGCAACGCGGGGATTTCCTATACGAAATTTCCTACAGTGGCGGACTAGTTGGAAGACAAACAAAAATCCTATACGAATATTTCTCGTAGCCAACTAGTCGGCATTACCGGCTTTTCCTACCGGAATTTTTTACAGTGGCCAACTAGTTGGCTAGGGACCGCGAGGTGTAGCCTATATGTATAACTAGATATTCAGGTTTTGTATATTTGTACGAAAATTTCTAATAATTTCCAACTAGAGTATGTCCATTTACATCGATAGGCAAATTTGGTCCTGAGCACTTCTTCCTGCCAAGCTCTATCCCCAAAGACACAAAAAAGGTGCGGAAAAAGTAGAATAGAAAGAAAACGGGAGGAAAGAGAGAAAAATAAGCGAAAAGAAAGATATTTTATAGATTAGTGGAGTAACGCAAAGGAAAATGCGCGTGTTGCGCCACACGCAAAAAAAAAATTGGAGTCTGGTACATTTTTCCCCGAAAAGTACATTTTCAGACCTTTGAGTACAATTCAAAAAATCAATATCGCAACACTGCCGGTCAAGTGTGAACAAGCTATTAGTAAATAGATTCGCTCATGTTCGCCCAACCCGGTACGAGAAGTTGACGATTGTTGAGGTTCTGCTTTGTTTGACTGGACTGGAGTTTGCTTCTGTACTCTGTCAGAGGCTACATTTGGCTACATTACTCAGTCTGTAGGCTACTGTAAGTTCTTGTAACTAAAATCTAGCATATTAGTTGCATCCTAAAGGTAGGCAATGTTAATTGGTGTGCATTTAACCTTAATAACCATAATGGGCAGCACCAATGCTGCTTAGACCGGGCTTAGTTACAGTAGATTAGTTGTATCTGTTTGCAAAGACTAATTGGATAGTACATTGCTGGGCACGTTTCAGAAGCAGCCTGTAATTAATCTATCAAAAAGAAAATTAAACTGAGCAGCACAGGTATATCTTTCCTGCAAGGTTTAACTGCTTCCCATTCAAATTCTAGTTTTTACTTTAGCCTTTTGTGGATCAAACCTTGAATAAGTACAAAAAAGGTTTTCTTATGTATGGTTGAATGGTATGGTTTTGTTGCAGCAGTTTTGAAATTGTGTTAGAGCTTGGACCTTGTTCACACTGGGCTCATTTCCTGGCTTTTTGGGTTGCAGAAGTAGAAAAAAGAAAAAGAACAAGATACAACTGATTCTGAATGTTGTCCTTTTAAATTCAGGAGATCAGTTAGAGCAAAACATCATGTATAATTATGTCACAGGAACCCTAATTCAGCCCTAATTGACCCCTAAATGCAGTCTGCTCATTATCCCCAAGGCCCCAAGCTGTCACAAAGCCCAAAGTGGGTGTCCCAACACCACAGTGTTCCCCAGCACAGTGTTCACTTACACCTAAGTGCGCAAATTGTGACGGCGACCACGTTTCAATCAGTTTAAGGTGTCCGATTCTGCGCTCTGTAGTCACTGCGTCCAAATGACTGATACATCTGTTTCTCTCTGCTCTTTTAATATAAATGGAACCAAAGATAAGGACGTTTGCATTGACCACCTTCTGGGTAATTTTGATATAGTCCTTCTTCAAGAACACTTACTGCCTGGCGTCAGTGTGAATTTTCTACGGCGGAGTCCCGAGCACATAGTATTCACAACTTACGCCCGAAGAACTCGCGGCCGTCCATCTGGAGGATTGGCCTGTATTATCAAGCGACGGCTCTCTTTTTTGTCTCCCCAGTGTTACGGATCAGACGAAAACTATCTAGCTATTAGAATCGGCGACGTAGTGTTGATTAATACGTATTTGCCGCACAATAAAAACACCCTTGCTAGCTTCACCCGTTTTGCCAAGGCCTGTAAGAAATTGGATAATTTGATAACCGGTATCGAAAAGCTTGGTTTTGATTGGGTACTTATTGGTGATCTAAATTGCGACATTACTAGTGCTTCTCATCGATCTGAAACCCTACTTGAATGCATCCCACCCGGTTTCCGCATTGCAACCAAAGACCTACCATTCACCTATATACATTCCAGTGGCTCGCAATCAAACCTTGATCACTGTCTCTGCTCTGCTGCGATTACCATTTCCTCTGTACATGTCGACGAGGACGAGAGAGATTATGACCATATGCCTTTATCCCTAACTGTGCGTATCACTTCAAAACTAGTGTTAAATGCTCCCCAATCACAAGATGGTTCGAACGGCGCAACTGGAACCGCGCTAATTGGCCGTTATACTTAACTACGCTTGCTAGCCTGTTAAGTACGATTCGTATCCCTTACAATCTCCTCTGCTGTGGAGTTCATTCGCCAAGTGCCCGCTTACAGTTAAATATTTATTATCTTCAAATTATCTCGTGTATGAAAAAAGCGGAGAATGTGGCTGTTCCTAATGAACGAGTACGATGTCGGACCCGCAAGCCGATGTGGAGTTATGATCCAAATTTGAAAAAAGTGAAAAACCAAGCTAAGCTTTGGTTGCGAATCTGGATTGCCTGTGGGCGTCCCTCATGTGGTAATGTGTTCGAAATTAAACGTAAAACGAAATCTGCTTATAAGCGGCAGATACGCTCTGTCCGTGAATCAGGTGCTTGTTTTCCGACGAGTTCAAAGGATTGGAAGCGGGTGCTAAATTCTTCAAGGTTTGATGATTATAATAACAATAATATTCCACAATCTTCTTGGACTCAGCATTACTTGAATGTTTTTTCCCGTGTAAATTTTGCTGTTCATCACCGTTATTCACAACTACTATCGATTTGTTTCCCTACTAAAGTAGAACAAAAACATGTACCTCCCGTGTCTGTTGCAGATATTGTTAACTCGATTAAGCGGCTGAAATCATCTTCGGTTGATATCGACGGTATTAGTGTTCGGCATCTGCATAAAGATTCCCGTGATTTTATGAATCATTTGCAGTTACTTTGTCAGATGTGTCTCTGTTCGTCACTCGTACCTGACAGTTTTCTTTGTGGGACTGTAACTTCGGTGTTAAAAAGAGGGAAAGATCCAAATAAATGTGACTCTTACCGGCCAATCACTGTTGCCTGTAATATAAGTAAAGTTTTTGAGTATGTACTACTCCCATCTGTCATTGATCATGTAAATTACGATGCCAATCAGTTTGGTTTTAAAAAGGGAATTGGATGCCAGCATGCACACAGGGCACTTGCTGTTCTCCTCAAAGATGTGCATACCAAAGGTCAGTCATTACATATTTGTGCTTTGGACATCTCCAAAGCATTTGACACCGTCGTTCATTCACAAGCTCTGCTGTCACTGTATCAGCTTGGTATAAACATTTCTATTATATCTGTGCAACGTTTCTGGTATTCAATTTCGTATGTGAGATTGAAATCTAACGGTCATATTTTCGGGAATATTCCAGTAAAGTGCGGGGTCAGACAAGGAGGTGTCCTTTCGCCGTACATATTTAATGCTTGTATCGCCAGTGTTCTGACCAAGATCCCATCGAGTTGTTTTTATGGGTTCACTGAACTTTCCTATCTAGCGTATGCTGATGACCTCCTTCTTATTAGTCGGTCAAAAAGCTCACTTGAGCGAAATGTCCGTCTGGTTAGGTCTCTGTTTAAAGATATTGGCCTTTCTTTAAATATTGCTAAGTGTGAATACTTGTCCTTTAATAATGATCAATGTGCCAGTTCTCTGAATTGCGGGAGTTTTGCTGTACCCAGAGTAAAGAGGTTTAAGTGGCTGGGCATATCTGTTTGTGATTCTCTTGCTAGTATCCGGAGGAAGTTTTTATCTGATACTAAAGATAAATTAAGAATCGGGTATGCAAAAATTGTTGCTAATCGTGGTCGTTTCAGCAGACGTGGATTGGCTAAACTTTATTCTAGTTTTTGCGACCATGCCGTTTTGTCTGCGTCTGGTTTATATCCTGTGTTTACAAAGACTGATTTCAAGCAAATGAGGGTGGATTATTTTCGATACTGCAAATTCCTTTTGTATTTACCCAGATCGGTCCGAAATAGACGCCTCGTAGATCGTTACGGAGCTAGCGACATCATGTGTTCGCTGGAAAATCTGCAGACCGATATTGGTGCCGATGCGTGTTTCCGCCTTGGTGCGCACCACGGCCTCATCCGGCTTTTTCATTGAGTGTTTTTTTGTTGTTGTTATGTGTTATATGTTGTATTGTCTTTATTTCTTTTCTTTTCTTTGATTACTCCACTATCCTAATCTGTACAGTGGGTTACAAATAAGTATTATATTATTATTATTATGTTTTCCGCAACCCAGGAAATCTTGCATAATCTAGATGATTAGTTTGATTAGTTGGGTCAGATATTTCGGTACGGTAGGTCACTCAATTAGTGCAGCAGGTAGCTGGTTCATGTGATTCCAGATCTCAATCCTCAAATGTGAAGAAGGGTTTACCGCCACCAGCGCTGACTACGTTAATCCTGGCTAGTACAAAGACTGAGCTTTACACTTCAAATAATTATTTATTTTAAGTCCAACTAAAGAAACTGTACAGCTTCAAAAACTCAAGGCCCCCAAACTATTCAAATTTCAAAAGGTGAGAAATTGCCGCAGAAATACTTCTCTTGAGACTTCCTTCTTGATACGTAATTTTAACTTTCAGCAGCCGTGGTATTTAATCCGGTTGGCGCTCGACACCCCATCAGAATATTAGGTCTGACAAGATTTGACCCCTACCCTCTAATCCTCTTGAGGGCGTAAGATTTCCTTGGTGGCGATAAACACCCTTTTCACATTTAAAGATTTAAATCTGAAACTACCTGCACAGGCTACCTGCAGTACCTGAATTAAAAGGTGGTGGAAAACATATGGTACACTGCTACCACCAAGCCCATCAAGTCTCACATCCTCTAGGGATTTTCAGTTGTTTGTAGAATATGCAGCTTTTTGAGCCCAGTGTCACCAAGCTCTTAAACAGCTGGCTAGGCTTACAGCTTATTTGAGGTTTTTGAGTTTTCTGTCTTCCAGTAGGGCAATGATGACTGAAAAGGAGCCTGAAAATAGGCTGAAGAGCTTTGCTGGGATTCCTGAAGCAGTGTTTGTGGTAAGTTTTGTACCATTTTCTGTGTGACAAACTTTTTTGTCCTGCTCCTGCAGTTTGCATAGTAGAATGCTGATATTTTGCAGTGCAACTATTTGTCCTCAGAGGTATTTCAGAAATTTCTTGCCAATTAGTTTTGTACTTCTCAAGAGTCCAAGCAGTTTTAAATTGTATTGTGTCCCCTTCATCTTATTGTCAGAAAAGCATTGTTTAAAGAGGTGTAATGAGCTGTGCTATGCTATATATGTGGTGTATGGGCTATACTCCTTATACTTGTCCTTGTCCTGATTGAAGTTTCAGGTTCTAATTCATGCAATGAAACTTATACATGCAATGTTCAGAGTGGCCACACTGGTAAAGTTTTTTATGCTATTAAAGATGAGAAAAATTGTTGTTTTCCTAAAAAAGTACTACTTTAATAAAAAAAAATTTAAACAGTTTCATAATTATGGGCAAAAGTACTAAAAAAACGTAGACTATGGACAGCACTGTTCATCGAACTAACGAAAACCAGTCGTTACAGAACAAAATGTGTTCTTTTGAAGAAAAGTGATGGTACAACTTTCAGCAGAGTAGAATCTTTGTGTGTGTCTCTTTCCTCCGCTTGCTGGCAGAAGCCAACCAAGCGGTCTGATCAGCTCTGCATAAGGCAAAGTAACCAATGTCTATACTCCTTTAGCAGCTTATTACAGCGTATTAAACCTGTTAAACCTGTTTCAACAATGCTTAAAGGACCTGTCTTACCTATTATACTAACGCAACCTACTTCCATAATCACTCCATATATTTCTAAACCGGGGACCCCAATCTCGTACGGTACATTCTAACCCCTCTAACAAAACCCCGCTGATCTTCTCACTTGCCGTGTTATGCTACCTTCGATGTGTACCACGCTGTCGGCGGTTGTTTTCGAGATGTTTTTCCATCAGAAATACCGGCTATGCAAATTGTTTCCCTGTTTCGCTATAAGTCAACGGGTCTCGGAAAAGGCTTAAAGCAGCCAAACCGTGGGTTATTTGCTGAAAGCACAGCCTAGTTTTAAAGTATTCAAATATATTAAAATATTATTAGTTCAAGAGTAAATAGTGCAAGGGGTCCTTTAAAGGACTTGTCTTACCTGTAATACTAATGCAACCTACTTCCATAATCACTCCATGTGTTTCTAAACCAGGAGACCCCTATTTCGAACGGTACATTCTAACCCTCTAAGCAAACCGCGGCGATTTTCTCACTTGCCGTGTTTTGCTACCTTCGATGTGTATCACGCTATCGATGGTTGTCTGCGAGACGTTTATCCGTCAGAAAAACCGTTTATGTAAATTGTTTCCGTGTTTTCGCTACAAGTCAACGGGTCTCGGAAAAAGCGGAAAACCGCGGGTTATTTGTTGAAAGCACAGCATACTGTTATAGTATTTAAATATTTTAAAATACTGTAAGTTGAAGACTAAATAGTGCGAGGGGTCCTTTTACAGACCCACTCGTTAATGAAAAGAAAAGAGAATGTGTAACCGCTGTTCTTATTTTCTCGAAATTTAAGAGACGGCCCCATAGACACTTGAACCAGACAGAATAACAATTGAGACTGAGAGGGCCCTTGATGCTGATGTTTTGCATTATTTACAGGAAGATGTTGACAGTTTCATGAAGAAGGGTGAAAATGAAAATGTTGAAGTTGTACTTAAGAGGTTGGATGAACAACACAACAAGTATAAATTTATGGAAATGAACCTTGTATCAAGGAAAAAACGGTTAGTATTCATATTTATCTTTTGAGTGGTTACACTAACAAATTACTTTAGCCTTGGATTTTCTTTTTTACCTGGAAGATCGAATGATTCTTTAAGCAATGTGGATGTAGGCTTGCTGAATTACTTTTCAGTAATTTCATCCACTAGCTTCAGATGTATTCAAGTCAAACAGCTATTATATCGTATTCTGGTTAGTACTGTGTTACTTTTCAGGCTAAGAAGTCAGATTCCTGACATTGAAAAATCCCTGCAGATGCTGGATGTTTTGAAGCAAAAATCGGACAAAGAGGCTACCGTTGAAACTCGCTTCCTTCTCACTGATCAGGTCTATGCATCTGCAGAAATCCCACCTACAAAGTCTGTTTGCCTCTGGCTTGGAGTAAGTCACAGATTTTGTTTGAACCTGATGAATAGAAGTCTAGGTGTGTGATTTTCTTTAAAAGGGTTTAGGTTCAGGTTCTTTTCAGTAATAAACTAAATAAAAAATGGTCCAGAGCCTGTCTGAGAAGCCAAACTCGTAACGTAATACACGGGATGGAAAAGCAGACAGAGCAATGACGCTTCTGGATCAGACAAGGTTCGGCTGTTTCAGGGAGTCTTTCAGTGAAATCCTCCGCCAGTATTCTTTACTGCCATCTTTCTAGTGGCATTCTTTCGCATCTCCACCATAGTGGTATGTTGGAACTAAATCTACACTAGAACAAAAGACTTGAGAGAGCTATTGATTTGCACAATTCAAGACTTACCAGGCGTAATCTCTAGTTCTTCTTATAAAATTCGGTAGCATGGTATCTAATTTATCACAACATACAACCTTTTTCATTCAGTTTTCTCTCGCAAGTTTTTCCGCACTGACTAAGCATTGGATGTTCTTGCGCCCTGCGAACTAGATAACTGCGTCAATTAAGCTTTCTGATCCGCCTAGGTTTCGCCAATTTTTATGGCGCTTGCCCGGCAAGTGCCATATAGCGATCGCAATTTCTGTCCGTCCGTCGGTCTGTCGGTCGCTGCGGGTTTTGCTAGTTCGGGCACTTCCACGTAAGCTAGGACGATGACATTTGGCAGGCAGATCAGGGACCCCAAATGATTGATTTGGAAATATTCACTTCCCAGATCCGAGCAGCGTGGGGGTGGGGAGTGGAGGGGGGGGGAATCCGGAATCTTGAGGTATTTATAACTTTTCAACGAGTGATCGGATCTTAATGAAACTTGATATTTGGAAGGACCTCGTGCCTCAGACGGCCCATTTAAAATCCGGAGCGGATCCGGTAACCTGGGGGGGGGGGGGGAGCTGGGAATCTTGGGAAACGCTATGAGTGGAGGGATCGGGATTAAACTTGCTGGGAAGAGCAAGCACGAGTCCTAGATACATCATGGACATAACCGAACCGGATTGGTGCAGTGTGTGGGGGGGGGGGTCCTGATGTACTAGGACGATGAAACTGGGCTGGCGTATCAAGGACTAGAACAAACTGACTTGAGGATAGTCGTTTGCATGATCTGACCGTCGTGGGGGGGGGAGGGATGGGGAATCCGGAATCTAGTGGCATTCATAACTTTTGAACGAGTGATCCAGTTTTGAACGAAGCTTGGCAAGTGGGAAGAGGTATTGTATCAGATGTTCCGTTTCAAGTCCGGACCGGATTCGGTACTCGTGGGGGAGTTGAAGGGGGACACCGGAACTTTCGTGAAACGCTTAGAGTCGAAGGATCGGGATGGAATTTAGTGGGAAGAACAAGCATAAGCCCTAGATACATTCTTGACAGAAATAGACCATATCGGGGCTCTTTGGGGGGAGTTGGAGGGGGTTACCCAGAATTCCGGTGATCGCGAGTTAGGATAACTCCGGATGTGCCAAGGACGATGAAACTTGGCAGGTATATTAGTGACCCAACCAAATAGACTTAAGGACCTGATACAATGTCCCAGGAAAACTTCCGTTTGTGGATCTGACCGTTTTCGAGGGAGCTAAGGGAAGGGGAATCCGGAAATTACTGACTTAAGAGAGTTGCGAACCGGTGGTCTGATTCGATTAAAACTTTTTGGGTGATAAGAACTAATGACCTAGACATGCAAAACATGTCTCCGAACCACATGCGACAATGGTTGGAGGAGTTGGAGGGGGGGGGGGGGTGTCTTGAAACTTTGTGACATGCACAAAAAACAAACGAATGGGCCGAATGGGATGCAAGTTGGACAGTGCCGAGTTGTGCGGCCTAGTTTGTTATTTACGGTTCGGACCGGTTCCGGCCAGGATAGGAGGATGATGAACAGTAAACCGGAAATTTGCAGATATGCTCCGGTTGGAGGGTGGACGAGAAGAGGAGATGTCGGAGATACGAGATCTATGTGTCCTAATCGTATTTGGCCACAGTGGGGGGATTTGGAGGGGGAGTACCGGAAATTGTGTGGCTCGCATAGGGGTCAAACTAGTGGAGTGATTTGTTTCGCGAGAAATGCTCAGACTCGAGCGCGACTTGATAGCCGGTAAGAGACGATGCTTTAGATGATCTGTTTATGTGTCTGAACCAGATTCGGCCGCGGTAGGTTTGAGGAGTAGGAGTACCGGAAATAGTGTGTCTCCTAGGGATCAAATTAGTGCGATAAACGTTTGCCCTAGATGATCCGAGGCGATGCCGGAAATGCTCAGACTCGAGTGAAACTAGATATCCTATTCTTAGGTCCAATCCTAGGGGGTTGAAGGGGGTATTTTGTGACGTTACTCATCTACTTTCTTGCAGCACCTACTCGTACCGAGTGCCATACTCGTAGCTCTTGTTGAATGTCGGACAGAAAAATTCTACGTATAGACAGTATTTGGACGTACGTATTTGGATTTTGGAACCACCCAATAGTTAATTCTGAAAACAAAAGTTGAAAGCGATATTTGATTGGTTTTCTTGTACCACAATAGACTCCTTCCAAAACCTTTTGACTACCGCAACGCATATAGTGCGGTGGGAACACGGTTTTCCTTGTATTTTTGAACTTACGCTGACAAATTGTAAATGTCGAAATTATCTTCAGAGAACCGGAATACTATACTGGATCACGAATTTCAGTAAATAAATCATAAGTAGAATGCTTTAAAAGAATCGCTGGTACCGAGCCTCTCCAACAGTTGTTCTGACGACGTTTTCGAAAGAAGCAGAGTTGTTGTAGCCCCTATATTTATTTTTCAGGCAAATGTCATGCTGGAATACACACTTGAAGAAGCTCAAGAACTACTGCAAAAGAACCTTGAAATCGCACAGAACAACAGCAGTCAGGTTGACCATGACCTCGACTTTTTGAGGTAACATTTCCAAGCTTATTTCTTTACAGGACTCATTGACTTTGCCGCATGGTTGTTCTCGTGCTATCCGGTAAAAGAAATCAAGTATTTTGTCTCTCAGACACTCAATAAATTACCTAGAAGCACAAGTGACAAGGGGGGGATCACTGTAAAAGTTTCGGGAAAGCCGCGTCAAACCAGTAAAACTGAGTTATTGCATGCCTCTTAATCCTAAACAGACTTAAACAGCAAATCTCGTGGTCATTCACAGTCTTCGGTAAATTTGGGCGTGAGTTTGTACTTGTCTCGCTTTGGTATGTCACACAATTTGCATGGAGTTTGAACGGGCTGTTGAAACCTGGTGTGGCAGTGATGCAAGTTTTGCTGTAGATTTGCCATGCTAATTTGCGAAAACTCACGGCACAAGCTGTTTCTGTGTAAACCTAGGATTCGAAGCATCGACAAACTATTGGAAAACACCACGAGTGTCCTAGAAGATCGAAATTACTCTAAATTGTACATGCACGCAACAAGGAGGTAGAATCCTGATGAGCAGTTTGCAGCTGTGCTCGCGAAGTCGATCATCTCTTCAGGCCTATTAACTCCAGTCTTTCCTGCTACTTTGTGAAAGGTCTGGACATCTTCAGAGGCGTTACTAGCCAAAATGTTGGGGGGGGGGGGGGAGGAATTTACCGACTGGCTGGTAATTTTTACCGACTGCTTTTACAGAAAAAAATGACTGTTTTCAAGAAAATCGACTGTTTACGAAAAATCGACTGATTTTCAAAAAAAATCGAATGTTCTAATGAAAAAATCAACTGTTTTGGCGAAAAATCGTGGCGCTTCGCGCCAACTCGGTTATTTTTTACCGACTGGCCGACAACATTTGGGGGGGGGGGGGGCGTCCCCCCCCCCTCGGTCGTGACGCCCCTGGAAATCTTACTTGTGGCAAGTGTCCGGCAAAGCACTTTGCAAGGGAAAGAATTACTATGTTGGAGAAGAACTATTATGGGATCCGTGTGGTGCAGAACGTCCGTTGCGGCTTTCGAAAGTGCCCTGGTCTGCAGTTTGAATTCAGTAGTCTGAAAGTCTGTACGATGTTTTTGTTTGTTTTATAAACTTGCAGTTTATACATCCACCAAGCATCCATTGTTTATATGTGAGGTTGAAAATCACTATGAGTGATTCTTTGACTTTTCTGTGTACTGCTTCAGCGATGGGCTCATGCTGTCGATCCTGCAGGAAGGCCAGGAAATTGCTAGTTTTAAGGTTGGTTTCGCAAAGACTAGTTCGAGCACCGTTCTGTTGGCAAGCACAGTACGTTTTTTTTTTTTTAATCATCCCAAGTGTTTGGGTTGCTCTGACAACAACATTCCTGAGCCTCGTTTTTGTTGCAATAGTGCTCCGCATCGCTGCTGCAGTACTTCTTTGCTTCTGCACTAGATGCGTTTTTTGATTCACTGCCTACACGATTTCTTCTTGGTTGAAGCAGCACCTTGCAGGGAAGCATGGACTTGGTCGGTAAGCAAGTACGCTATCCTCGAGAAGCGCTGCCGTCTTCCCTGGAAGCACTGCAGTGCAAAAACGAATGTAGACAGAATCAACAAAACGTGCAACAAAAACGAGTCTCTGTTCCGGCTGTGGAACTTCAGTTGTCTGGCTGTATCGGCACCAACGTCCAGTTAACTACTTTTTTCTTTCTAGGGATCAGCTAACAACCACAGAAGTAAACATGGCTAGAGTCTACAACTGGGATGTGAAGCGAAGACAGTCTGCCAAAGTTGTGGCTTGATACAAAAAACGAACTTTTTCCTGTGACAACTTCAGTGTTAAATAACTTTACTGAAAATCTGTATCTAAAAATCATCCGCAATCATTAAAAAGTGCTTAAAACAAACAAGGGAATGTGAAGCATGGCTGACTCACTCAGTGTTACTTTTATTCTCTGATTCTTCCAAGTGATCATTTGCAGCTGTGGACATATTTTCTGTAGGACCCTCAGCCTGAAATAAGGGGAAAATTTGCAACAATACAAATAGTAATAATAATAGTATGCCTAGGCCTTGCCAGAAGGTAAACTTAGTAGCCTACATACGGGCGAGCTTCTTGAGTTGAAAGAACGAAGTCCTGCAGTTGTGGGCCAAAGTTCTTACCAAGTTCTTAGTTTATCATTTCCATTTTACTGTCTTAGATGTGGAAAACAAACCAAAGTAGCTGAACACAGTTCTTTTTTGACACAAGGAATGACAAGACCAAAGGTGTCGATGGGATCCCAACAAGAGCTGTAAGCTCATATGGCACTTGCATGTGTCAAGATGATTTGATTGATCAAGAGTAAGTTACGACTTTGCGGTTGAGATGCGCGCTATAAGGGAGCTGGAACTTCATTTGTAAGCAAAACCCTTGAGGCAAAACTGCTAATGGGCTGATGGGCATCACGAAAATGCATATATTGCTTAAAAGTATTTTTTTTACTTTGCGGTCAAGATTGGTACTTTAAGGAATAATCGGATTTGGGAAGTAGCAACTTCTAAGCAAATGTTGTTGAGTCTCCAATATTCCAGCGAAGTTTCATCGTCCTAGCACATCAGGAAGTACCTTAACGCGCTATCACCGGAATCCCAGACCCCGGGGACACCAGTCTAAGCGGGTCAAGTATTTTCCACCCTCCCCCCGATAATTGCCGGATTCGGTCCGGAAATGAAAAAGGTCACAAGAGAAAAATGTCCTCTGTTTAATTATTAAATTTCACTCGAATCCGATCACCCGTTCCAAAGTTACGCATGACTCAATATTCCGGATTCCCCTCCCTCAACTCCCCCCCCCCCCAAGATTATCATATGGAGGATTTTTTTTTATTCCAAGTCAGTTTGACCGGGTCCCTGATATGCCTTCCAAGTTTCGTCGTGAAAATCCCCCAAAAACGGAATTCCGGGAGACCCCTCCCCCCCCCCTCAAGTGTCCGGATCCAGTCAAATTATGTAAAAGATTTATATGGACCAGATGTTTGTTCTTCCCAGCAAGTTTCACTCCGATACCATCATTCTAACCGTTTCTCGAGATTTCCGGTCCACCCCCCCCCCCCCCACCCGCGGCCCAGCTCCCCCGCGGTGCACGTAGCCAATCCGATTCAGCAAATGACTTACCTAGAGCATCTGTTTGTTCTTCCCACAAAGTTCCATCCCGATCCCTCCATTCTAAACGGGGCACGTATTTCCCCCCCCCCAATAGTTGCCGGATCCGGTCCGGATATGAAAAAAATCATCGGAGAAATGTCCTCTGTTGAATTCTTAAATTTCACTCGAATCCGATCAACCATTCCAAAATTACGCATGACTGAAAATTTCGGATTCCCCTCCCTCCACTCCCCCCACCATTATCTGATCGACAAAATTTTTATTTTGAAGTCAGTTTGATTGGGTCCCTGATATGCCTGCCAAGTTTCATCGTGAAAATCCCCTAAACCACCATCACCGGAATTCCGGACCCCCCCCCCCATAAGTGTCCGGATCAAGTACAATGGCCTAAAGGACTTATCTAGAGCAGATGCTTGTTCTTCCCATTAAGTTTCACTCCGATCCCTCCATTCTAACCGTTTCTTGAAATTTCCGGTCTCCCCCCCCCCCCCCCCAACTCCCCCCTGGCTACCGAATCCGGTCAAGACTTTAAACGGGACATTACAGATATATATTCTGTTCAGTTATGAAGTTTCATTACAATCCGATCATCCGTTCGAAAGTTACACACTTCTCAATTTCCCGGATTCCCCTGCGGATTCCCCTCCCTCCACTCCCCCACCATTATCTGATCGACAATATTTTTATTTTGAAGTCAGTTTGATTGGGTCCCTGATATGCCTGCCAAGTTTCATCGTGAAAATCCAAAAACCACCACCACCGGAATTCCGCCCCCCCCCCATAAGTGTCCGGATCCAGTACAATGGTCTAAAGGACTTATCTAGAGCAGATGCTTGTTCTTCCCAGCAAGTTTCACTCCGATCCCTCCATTCTAACCGTTTCTTGAAATTTCCGGTCTCCCCCCCCCCCAACTCCCCCCTGGCTACCGAATCCGGTCAAGACTTTAAACGGGACATTACAGATATATATTCTCTTCAGTTATGAAGTTTCATTACAATCCGATCATCCGTTCGAAAGTTACACACTTCTCAGTTTCCCGGATTCCCCTGCCCTCCACCCCCCCCCCAAAATGGTCGGATCAGAAAACTGATTATTCCTAATTTTGTTTGGTCGGGTCTCTGATATGCCTGCCAAGTTTCATGGTCCTAGCACAACTGGAAGTACCCTAACTCGAAAAAGTGTGACAAAATGCCCTAAATTTTCAAGTTTCCAGCGCCCCGCACTTCCCCCCCATATGGTCGGATCGGGAAACTGATTATTTCCAGGTTAGTTTGGTCGGGTCCGTGATATTCCTGCCAAGTTTCATTGTCCTAGCTCATCTGGAAGTACCCTCACTCGAAAAAGTGTGACAAAATGCCCTAAATTTTCAAGTTTCCAGCGCCCCAGTTCCCCCGCATATGGTCGGATCGGGAAACTCATTATTTCCAGGTTACTTTGGTCAGGTCCCTGATATTCCTGCCAAGTTTCATTGTCCTAGCTCATCTGGAAGTACCCTAACTCGAAAAAGTGTGACAAAATGCCCTAAATTTTCAAGTTTCGAGCGCCCCCACTCCCCCGCATATGGTCGGATCGGGAAACTGATTATTTCCAGGTTCGTTTGGTCGGGTCCCTGATATTCCTACCAAGTTTCATTGTCCTAGCTCATCTAGAAGTACCCTAACTCAGAAAAAAATTGACAAAATGCCCTAAATTTGCAAGTTTCCAGCGCCCCGCACTCCCCCCCATATGGTCGGATCGGGAAACTGATTATTTCCAGGTTAGTTTGGTCGGGTCCCTGATATGCCTGCCAAGTTTCATTGTCCTAGCACATCTGGAAGTACCCTAACTCGGATATGTGGGACAAAAAAACTCGGACCGACCGACAGACCGACAGACGGAATTGTGATCGGTATATGGCACTTGAGCCAGAGGCTGCAAGTGCCATAAAAATCTAATATTTGATTCAGACAATTGTGTCTTGTCTTCGCCAGATCCAGTCTTCGCCAGGCTAATCATCAGAGAAAACCAAGTTCAGACCTCTATAAGCCATTTCTATTTTGACGATACTGACCAAGGCTTCCTGCTTTACTTCTGCCAAGTTTCCGGTTTCGCCCGAATTCCGAGCGAACTACTAGTCCAGCAAAAAATTAAAATTCAGAAACGAATCCAGCGTATCTCCTTATCCCCATACAGAACATCTAATCAACTTTCAATAAAACTTTGACTTAAAAAAATTCCGGTTACAACCGGATTCCGGACTAATTATATGTCCGGGTAAAAAAACGATTATCATATAGCCTACAGACTCAGCCTCTCTTCTTACCCCCCTTAATCTGTCAAATTTTTCGGTTTTGGCCGGATTCCGGGTGAACCGGCGAGACAATGTTTTTCACCATCGTGTTCAGCATGTCCTTTTACTCCTAAATCGAACATTTAATCAACTTCAAATGAAACTTCTACTTCTTTTAACCGATTTTCCGGTTTTCGCCGGATTCCGAACTAACTACTTGTTCGGCAAGAAAATGGTTTTCACCATGGTGTTCAGCATGTCTTCTTACCCCTAAACCGAACATTTAATCAACTTCAAATAAAACTTTTACTTTTAACCAACTTTCCGGTTTTTGCCGGATTCCGGACGAACTACTTGTCCGGCAAGAAAATGGTTTTCACTATCGTGCTCAGAATGCCTCCTTATCCCATAATAGACTATCATATTAGCTGTTTAAAAGTGTTTTGTTTGTCCCTTAATTTGAACCCCCACCCCTAAATGTAGGGCTACAGAGCCCATCTACGAACTTGACCTTACCCTTGACCCAATGAATCGTCACACCAAGTTTCATCAAAATATCTCATTCCATTGAGAGTTATCGTACTTACAGATAGACGGACATTTTTGCGATGTCATAGGTATCCCTCCACTTACGTTTTGGGATCCCAAAAAGCAGATTCATTTAATTTCATCTGCTGTTTACTTTTGAATGTTGGTATTCCTGCTGAGATATTTTGAATTGCAATAAAAATAATGCAAATTACCTAACTACTGTGGTACAGTTTTGGTATCGAAAAGCTACCGAATAATATTTGTATTCGGTACAATTTTGTCGAAACTGGAAGGAAAGTCGGGATTCGTGATAACTACCGATCCTGAAAATTATACCGATTAAATTGCTGAATCCCTATCATGATACTCAAAAATTTTGGGCCAAGAGCCTATTTGGAATTCTGTGTAACGACCGAATCTCCATAATATACCTAATAGTTCTGACATCGAAAAATTACCAAATAATTTCAGTAAATTCGCTCACCTAATTCGTGATAACTACCGAATCGTGGTAATTATACCGAATCGTGATCGTTATACCGAACAGATTTGTACCAATAGCTTATTTGAGATTCTGTGTAACTACTGAATCCCTGTAAATAGACCGAATAGCTCTGGTATCGAAAAATTAACGAATAATTTTTTAGAAGTTTGGGTAGTACTGTACCCCCCCTCATCCCCCCTTGCGCCGCCCCTGACCGTGGTATCTGAAAATTTATCTCACTTTCATCATCACTAATACAAGAGTCTAGTTTTTGTCAAGTTGGTGGGAAAAAAGTTATAGTCGCGTTTTGCAGATCAAGCCTGTCCGTGTCCGAGACAAGTCCCAGACCAAAGTCACGCGCACGAGTGAAGACGAGTCGAGTCCTAGAGCAAAATCGTCCGTGACGAGACTGAGTCACGCCCCGAGCCCTAACAACAAATGTGCTCTTAAAATGAACTATATTCTTCATATACAGAGAATTCATATGAGAATGAGCCAGGCGAAATAAATCAACCGAAGTATGTTTTGTAGAAGAAAATGATTGAGGTAGAAGAGCAAACCATCATTCTGGATCAGGTTCTGAGCCAAGGAATCGGTCTGCTGTTTAAGAGATTTTCGCCAAGGATAAACAGACGATCTTGAAAGTTCGGCGTCAGAGATACGAGGTATGACAGAAGCTGCAACTGACCAGACCAGGGGAATGCATGCATCAACATTTTTCCGCATTTAAAGCTAATCGGGTTCTTTTTAAATGCAAGGAATCAAACTCTGCAAACATTTGTCGGCCAAATACAGAAGAAATCGAATTCTGTATGCTTTTGTCGGGACTCGCTATTCTCGTCGGCACATCCGGTTCTTTTTATACATAGGAAATGCAGAAGAAATAAAATTCGTATTCTTTTGCCGGGCGTCTGTCGACTGGTCGGCACATCGGGTTCTTTATACGTAATAAATCAAACTATGCAAACATTTGTCGGGCGCACCCGGGAAGTTCGAGTCTCGTCGGCACAACGGGTACAACACGTCAGAAATCACGTAAAGAAATCAAGTTCTGTAAAGGTTTATCGTGCGCATCCCGGAAGTTTAAGTTTTGTCGGCACATCGGCTTCTATTTACACGTAAGAAATAAAGTTATTTACTGTTTTGTAGGGCAAAACACAGAAGTAAACGAATTCTGAATGCTTTTGTAGGGCGTTGGTATTCTTGCCGCCAGATCGGATTACTTTTGTACGTAAGAAATCAAATTCTGCAAACGGGCGCTTCCGGAAAGTTTAAGTCTCGTCGGCAGATCGGGATTTTGTTACACGTAATAAATCGAATTCCGTAAACTTTCGTCGGGCCAAGCCCGAAAGTTTATGTCTCGTTGGCAAATCGAGATTTTTTTACACACAAGAAATCAAATGGCTGCAAAGTTTTGTCGGACGAAGACCGAAAGTTAAAGTTTCGTTGGTTCATCGGGCTCTTTTGTAACTACATCTTTTGCAGTGAATTCAGAACAATTATACTTCATGCCTACTTTACTGTGGATGACCAGTACTTTTTTGTCGGAAAGACCTGTGATTTCACAGGTAGCTTATTTTTATTTGGGATCGCAAAAAGGCGCTCTGCTCAGCGTTTCCAAAAAAATTCGCCTGCTGTGTATTTCCTAGTATTCTTTATCTGGAAGAACGGTGTTTCATTTCGTTGGCGTTTTAGGACTAAAATTCTTGGGGGTTGAAACACATTAAAGGCCTTTTTCCGCGACACAATTGTGGGCCACACACTTCTGGGTGTTTGTCGCGGAAACACGATTGTGTGCCACACAGTCGAGTCACGAGTTGAAACTCGCGGAAACGCCGTTTTGTCTATTTTTTTGGCGGAAATTTCAAATATTTCAAAATAAAAATGAAATTCATGTAAAATCTCAATAAATAGAACTCGAGGCTTATTTCCTTACCATTATGTGCAAAAGGGATCCTTGGTTTTAAGTCTATATGCTTGAAAAAGTAGTTAACTTTATTGTTTAGACACTATTTTGCTGCTTAATTTGAATTTCCCGCCAGAATCGAGCCACAAAATCGACAATCACCTCGCCAGTTGTTTACTGAATTTGAGCCACAAAGCGAGCCACGAAAATCTTGTTAGTCGCGGAAACACAGTTGTGGGCGGCACAAAAAGCCGCGGAAACACTCTTTTCGAGCCACAATCGACCCATAAACTGTTTGAGGGAGCACGGAAAAACGCCTTAAAAGTTGGACGCTTCACTTTTTAGTGAAAGAGCCAAATATGCGAATTTAAATATACGAATTTTAAAGGAATAATTTCATAGTTATTATAATTATCGTAGTATTCTCTGTTTGGAAGAACGATGTGTCATTTATTAGACATTTTAGGACTGAAATTCTTCGGATTAAAAGCTAGAACTTGTATAGTAGATATAGCCAAATTTTTCCGGAAAAAAGACAGATTTAAAAATGTTTGCTTGCGCCCCTTAGTTCAACTAATTCTGGGTACAGTCGTTGGAAGCTTAGCTTTCTAGCGAAAACTGAAATAAAAAGCTGAATATATGAATTCAATATACGGATTTACGTTAGCCTAAACGAATAATTTAAACTGATTCATTACAGTTAGTTTTACACCGGTTCTATTCTGTGCTGGCGGGAAACGTATGCGTGATCTGTCGGCAAATTTTTTCGTCTGTCGGCACAAACTGGACGTCCCCCCAAATGTAAAAGGCTAGTGTCGCGCTTGGCTGAAGGACCTGGTGTTCAGTTTTCGAAACGTTCAAACGACGGTTTCCGAGAGGGTTACTCATTCGTCTGACGAATTTTCGCTACGGAAACACGGATTTAGTCCACAACCATTTAAGAATTCTATTCACGGTGCATCCTAAATGAAATCCTGGTAAGTCACAGGAAACTAACTTCAATGGCACTTGCCCTCCGACCAATTTTGGGGTAGTTGACGGAAGGGAATCCGCTAAATTACTGACGTTTAAGTTAGGAACGGGTGGTCCGAGTGAAATTTTTTGGGTGGTTAACTGATAACTTATAATGTGTCCGAACCACTTGCAGCAGCAACTGGGGAGTTGGAGGTTTTTAAGAACTGTGTAAGCGCACAAGGAAGTGGGACAGTACCGATTTTATGCAGCCTAGATATGCTATTTGGTCAAAATGTGTTATTGCATTTACCATGGTATCTGGCAAGGTACCGTGGTATCTTATATTCAGATACCACAGTAACTGCAAAACAGCTTTAGACTGGGGTATCAGATATCATGGTAACTGCAAAAAGGACTAATTGCAGATCCATTTACCGTGGTAAGAGATACCATGATATCTGCGAAAATGCAACCTATCTCACTGTAGATGTCAGTGGATTTAAGAATTTGTTTTTGGATGATTCAGTCAACCACGAACGCTAACTTTTGGATACCCTATGGCTAAATGCTGGATATATCTAGCGTTTGGCATAGTCTATGCCTAACACCAGATACGCTATGCCAAATGCTGGATAGGGGAGAGTTGGGTAGTATGACACATTTTTTTTCTTTGTTTTTTATTTCCCTGAAATTTGTATTTATGTTGCCAAATTTTTGGCATCACGTACTGGGTTCCCTAGATAATCTTTGGGATATTTTACAGATTTTTCTCTCTCACAGTTTTTCATTAGTAGGCTAAATTCTGGACATGGTCACTGTGTAGTACTACCCGCCGATGGAGGGTAGTATGACACACCCTGGGTTCAGTATGACACATCTTTAATTTTTGTGTTTTCTTCTTATATTTCACTCAAAAACTTTCTTAAAAAAAACTAAAAAGCTTGGAATCATGAGGAATCAAGAATACGATTTTTCAGAAACATTAACTAAAAAAGAACATTCCAAGTTTTATCCCAGTCACCCCATCGTTTGATACCTAGCTAAGCATACCCGACAACTTTCGAGACTCTTGCAACCCCCCCCCCCCCCCAAGTGGCCAAATCCGGTTCGGACAGATTATCTAGGCTAGGGCATCTTCACATACTGCCTATCAAATTTCGCTTAATTCTGGGTTTCCAGGAAATTTCCTATCCACCTCCAACTCCCCCTCCACCCTACCAATGCGATCCGACGAGGACCATGAAATGGGTAAGCTCTCTTGGCACACGAGCTCCACACCTTCAATGTTTCATCCCAGTCACTCCACACATTTGATCACTAGGGCTGCAGAAAGATTTCTGGTACTGGTGCCCATCGTGGCCAAATCCGGTTCGGACAATGCATCATCTATGGCATCTGCTTTTACCAAGTTTCACTTGAATCTGAGCATTTTTTTTAAATTTATGGTTTGTAATAAATTATTATTATTATTATTATTATTATTTATTTGAATCCTTCAAAACTGAAGAGTAATGTATAAAAAGGAACAACAACATGTCAGTCAGACTCACACACACTTACATACTAATAAACAACTGACCGTTAAAGACAAATTAGCCTACTAAATATACAACGAAGTACATGCAAAAAAAAAACAAAGCTCAAAATAAACCAACTAATCAGGATGCTTTTTTGTGAAAAAAGGAAAAAATTGTAAAATTGTAAATTTATGGCCCCTCAAGCTCCCCCAACCGAGGCATCATCCGACTGGAATCAAAAATTGGATCATCTGGAGCATATGACCTTCATAACTTCTAAGTTTCATACCAGTCACTCTACTCGTCTCATCCCTATGGCTACCACAAGATTATTTGTGTCCCTTCCAACTCTCACAGTTGCAGAATCTGGTTTGGACACATATATGGGTCCTTTAGGGCATTTTTCTTACCACCCATTTTGTTTCACTATAATCCGTTGACCAGCTTGCAACCTATGCATGTCACAAGGTTTCCGACTCCCCCTCTTCCACCCCTCATGGGTGAGTGAACCCAAAAAATGAAGGTTTCAGTGCATTTTTATTGCATATTACGTGTCACAATACTTATAACACTGAAGAAATAACAGAAAAATCCAGGTACAACAGAAATCTTACATGTCTAAGCCGACAAGAAGTGTGTCATACTACCCGACTCCCCCATTTTTTATGGGATCTGCATTTCCGCTTAAACTATGTGAATATCCTGCAGTTTCTCAATTGCTTATGATAATAAGATACCGTATCTTAATTAGGTCCCTGCAAGAAATGGTTATTCTACGTCATCAGAAGCGTTACTAGCCAAAATGTTTGGGGGGGGGGGATGAGGCATTTACCGACTGGCTGGTAATTTTCACCGACTTTTTCTGCAGAAAAAACGACTGTTTTCGATAACAAAATGACATTTTTGAAAAAATCGACTGATTTTCAGAAAAATCCACTGGTTTTCAGAAAAATCGACTATTTTGACGAAAAATCTACCAATTTTCAGAAAAAACGACTGTTTTCATGAAAGAAATCAACAGTTTTGACGAAAAATCGCGGCACTTCGCGCCGACTTGGTTATTTTTTACCGACTGGCCAACAGCATTGGGGGGGCCGCCCCCCCCCCCCCAGTCATGACACCCCTGTACGTCATAACACCTTATCCACATGAGAGTTCGTAGTTAGACACAGCAAATCCGGCAATTGATGAGTTGGCAGAGCAACCGTAGATCAGATACTAGAGTAACTGCAAAAATGACTAATTGCAGATCCTGTTACTGTGGTAACAGATACCATGGTATCATCAAAAGGCAACTATGGGTGCTGTTTTACCCTGTGTTGATGTTACAGCAGAGGTACGCTTATATGAACGTCTGCTAACAGTGAATGATTGCCGAAGAGAAAACTAAACCCAAGCCAGGCATTTTTTACTGAGAATACTTGTAATAACCACTCACACTCTTGTCAGTTTTGAATATTTGGCTAATTCACGGCTGAAAGTGACTCAACTTTCAGTCCTGCATCCCTATCAGCAACTGAAAAGTTTGCCACGAGGAATACACCTTCAATGGAGAAGATGGCGGTCCAAACCTGCAGATCTGCTGCAGATACCTTCAAAAGAAGAAGGACCTTTTCAGTAAATTTAAAATCAAAGAAAGTTAATTGAATATCTACTCCATGTCTATGCCAGGAAACCCTGAAATAGTTGGCTGTTAGCTGATCTCAACTACAAGTTTGTTATTTTTCTTTTCAATGTTACCGTACTTTTTTATATCCAAGTAACAAAGCCAAGGTAGCCTAGTGCCACTAGTGGAATGATAAAAAAAGTGTTCAAATAAGCATACCTCTACTGTATATGTTTTGTACCTTACCCTAGTCCTAGCTCAACTGCTTACTTGTTTGGTTTGATTCACTTTCAGTCTCTGACCAAGTTTCTCATAAATAAACTGTAGTGGACTTTCCGGCTGTTTTTGCTCCTCATATAGCTCGACTAACAGGTCAGTTAGGCATTGACTAACTCCGCTCTTTTCCAGATAATTTTTGAACTCCTGCCTTTTTGTTTCCATTGCACAGGCTTTACAGTTTTTGAATCGTCTGCCAGGAAAAGATTAAGCAGACAGCAATATGCAGCTTTCCTTTCTGTCCTAAAAGAAAAAGTTCTTTTTTTTGCTAGACCGTTCAGTGAATTTTGAAAAAAAAAGTTACCTTTCGGCAGCCTTTCGACCCACAAACAGGATAAACAAGAAAACAATGGAAGAACTGACCCTGGTTGGTGCCTTGGTGGTTGGAAAAAAAGTGCATTCACTTATTTTCCAATTCAGGTTTTTGAAGATACCATGGTACCGCAACTAAATGTTCGGCCAAAAACGGCTTATATAATTTTGGCTCATCAAAGGTCTCGGTCTTGATTTCTGGTCTGCCAACACTGCATTTCTCGTCCAAGCAGGGTTGCCACATGTCGCACGATAATGTGAATTGTCACTCTATTTTGTTTTTGTCACTCTTGTCCTACGTAGGACATAAAAATCACTCTGTTTCAGAAAATGACCAAATGTGTCATTTTTGCAGCAGGGATTTCGACCAGAAGTGACTATTTCAAGTTATTTTTTATGAAAGTGAAATTAAGATGCCTCATTTTTACAGAGGCGATTCCGACCAAAAGCTGACCAAAAGTGAAGATTTCATGAAAATAAATTTCACTCCCGATTCACTCTCTGTTTTGGGCCAAAATTCACTCGCTAAATATTTTTATATCGCAACACTGCGTCCAAGGTGAAAGCTTTGCAAGTACCAAGTGTAGACAAATTTGTGTTTCATATGAAGTAGCTGGGAAGAGCCCTTGCCCTAATACATAACTCTTACAATCAATTTGTGTGCTCCTACAGAAGAAGTGCAAAGTGGTCCAAGGATGAGGTCATACTCCTCTTTGCGCATCCTAGCTTGTGAAGGACTAAAGAAGCTATCCAAAAATGTTGGAAGTAGCCAGACAAGAGGGCGTACAGCTTCAAGGTTGTTTTTAATTAATAGATACACATAGTGCACTTCGTTGTTTAGTAGAGATTGGTAGAGATAAATGTATTTGAACTTAAACAAGTCTCTAATTCTAAATTTTTGTCTCCCTTGGTTTTGTTTTTTGCTCTTAAACAGTCAACTGCAGTGGGATTTAGACAGATTTAGATGTGGATGCAGTGCGGATGTAGGTGTAACAGCAACGAATAAGAACATGTGGTATACCTCATTCCCTAATGATCAGTTGGAAACATTGAACTGTTGAAGCCAGGTTGAAGCTGTGGCAAAGTCAAAGGGGGTATTAGGCTGCCACAGTTTGGTTTATTGCACTTGTTATTACCTTGCTAATGGAAAAAAGGTTTAAAGGGTCGGACTGGCCAGCAAGATATTCAGTGTACAAAGTGAAGTCTTCTTCCAAGACCTTGAAGATCTTTGGATTTCTAAATGCAGTTTGTTTACATTAAAAGCTCTTGAACTGGGATGATTTCAAAATATGTTATTTCGATCAGTTTATCACAAACCCATGATTTTTGGAAAGCCTATGCCAAACACTGGATACACTATGCCTGCTGGGATCCAATAAAATATTGATCATTTGAGTGAAGCTCAGAAATCAACCAAACAGAATTCAGCTAGAGTGAGGTAGGTTACAGTTAGGGACTTGAAATAATCGCAAAAAATGGTGTTGCTGCATAGCCACGTTGTCGCTAAGAACTGTGCCCAAGATTAATTAAGGCGCTGCAGGCGAAATTTTTTTTAATCCGCCTTTTTTTCCGGCAACATTTAACTACTTCCCAGGCAAATTCTAGCTTTTTACATAGTTCAAGCCCTACAAATTCCAAGCCTCAAACGCCAACTAAACGAGGCAACCTTTTTCCAGCTAGTGAAGACTGCAAAATGCGCCGCAGGCATAATTTTGTGGAAACACTGATGATAAAAGTGCCTTTCTAAGATCCCAACATTATATAATCAAACCAGAGTTGTCTGGCAACGAAAGGGGTGATCCAGGGTAAAGTGGAAACAAAGTACATTTGTTCTGAATTTACAGCCAACAAAAGTAGGCTAGTTTTCACGTCAAGAGACGTGCTTATTGCTGAAGTACTGCAATCCTAAGGATTAAAAAAATGAAGAGCAACCAGCTGAAGCTACCGTAAATGGTAAAGAATGAGAGCTAAATAAATGCCACTTATATTACTGAACTCAGTAACTGGCTTGATGCAAATAATGAATTCGTAGTAGCCTATACCGAAAAACTAACTAAAAAAATAAGGAACAGATAAAAAGCGGTATTAAAACCGAGTTTCGTAATGGTATAAAACTCTTGTTAGAACCACCTAAAACAACCAAATTCGGCAAGTCCAATAATAGAAACGGACTAAAGAAAAATCCGGTGAATTACCGTATTCGGTAAAGAATCAGAACCAAAGGGATTTCACCGAATTTAATTATGAAATGGACTGACCGAATGCAGCTGAATTACCGAATTCGGTAGAGAATGAGACCAAATAAACAGGTTAAATCACCGAATTTACGCATGGACGGACCGAATGCGGCGAAATCGATGCGGACTGAACAAAAGTTGGATGAATTATCGTATTCGGTCACAAATCAGAACCAAACGAATCTGATTAATGACCAAATTATGAAACGGACTGACCGAATGCGACCGAATACGGTAAAGAATAAGACCAAATAAAGAGGTTAAATCACCGAATTTACGCAAGGACGGACTGAATGCGGCGAAACCGATGCGGACTGAACTAAAGTTGTAGGAATTATCGAATTTGGTCATGAATCAGAACCAAATGAATCTGATTAATGACCGAATTATGAAATGGACTGACCGAATGCGATAGAACAGATACGGACTTGAGAAAAGTCCGTTGAATTACAGGATTCGCTAACGAATGAGACCAAATAAACCGGTTAAATCGCCGAATTTACGAAGGGACAGACCGAGTGCGGTGAAATCGATGTGGAGTGGATAAAATTCGGATGAGCTAGCAAATTCGATAAAGAAAGGGGAAACAGTAAACACGTTAAATCACCCAGTTTCGAAATGCCGGGAAAAACGATGTTATGAAAAGGGCATCACGGCGAGCCGTGATGCCTGTTTTGACCGAATTTTTCGCCTTCGGCGAAAATTTGACCGAATGCCCAAAACGTAGGGGGGGGGGGGGGGGGCTGCGCCCAGGGGCGTCCCGAGCCCTTCTTCATTGGGGTGGTGAACCTGGTAAAAATTGACCGAATCGGTACCTGATAACACAGCGAGTGGGCTTCAAGAAGCTATAATGTAAAAAGTTGCATACAAAATCAAGTCTAAAGAGAAAATTTGGCGTGGTTTCAGTCTCTTCCACTTCTGTTTTTTTTCAGGGATACGCCGTCACTAGCCTTTTACCTTTAGAGGACGTCCAGTTTTGCCAACAGGACTTGAAAATATTCTGACAAAAAACGCAGTTGCTGCCAAGCGAGAACATCGTGAACGGCTCTACCCAGGAAAAATTAAAGCTCCGCAGGCAAATTTTTTTTAATCCCGCCTTTTTTCTGGGAAATTCTAGCTTTTAACGTGGTTCATACACCCAAAAATCAAGCCTCAAACCCCAACTAAATGACGTACCCTTCTTCTAAATAGTGAAGACTGCTAAATGTGTCGCAGGCGAAATTTTGGAAACACTCATTTTTGCGATCCAGAGGCTACCTTTTAAACCACAGAGCTGCCTGGCGAAAAAAGGGTCCATCCAGGGTAAAGTAGATGTAAAGTGCATTTATTCTGAATTTACAGCAAACAAAAAAAGGCTAGTTTTCACCTCAGCAGACGTGCTTATTCCTGAAGTTCTGCAATCATTAGAAGTATAAGCTAAGTAATGAATGGAAACCAGGTAAAGCTACCGTTAAATGGTAAAAAACAAGAGCTAAATAAACGCCACTTGAGTAACTAGGGTTAACCAAATAATGGATTCGTAAAACATTAACTAAAAAAATAAGGAGCAGATCGGGAGCGGTATAACGACCGAATTTCAGAATGGAATAAGACTCTTGGTAGAAAACAACCGAATGTGGTAAGATGGTAACAGATGCGAACCAAACAAAAATCAGGCGAATTACCGAATTCGGTAACGAATTAGAACCATATGAATCTGACAAATCACCGAATTATGAAATGGATTGACCGAATGCGATAGAACAGATACGGACTTGAGAAAAGTCCAGTGAACAACCGAGTTTGCTAAAGAATGTGACCACGTTAAATCACCGAATTTACGTAGGGACGTACCGAATGCGGTGAAATCGACTCGGACTGAACAAAAGTTGGATGGATTGTCAAATTCGGTCACGAATCAGAACCAAATGAATCTGATTAATGACCAAATTATGAAATTGACTGACCGAATGCGATAGAGCAGATACGGACTTGAGAAAAGGCCGTTGAACAACCGAATTTGCTAACGAATGTGACCAAATAAATACGTTAAATCACCGAATTTACGTAGGGACGTACCGAATGCGGTGAAATCGACTCGGACTGAACAAAAGTTGGATGAATTGTCCAATTCGGTCACGAATCAGAACCAAATGATCTGATTAGTGACCGAAGTATGAAACTGACTGACCGAATGCGATAGAACAGATACGGACTTGAGAAAAGGCCGGTGAACAACCTAAATTGCTAACGAGTGTGACAAAATAAATACGTTAAATCACCGAATTTACGTAGGGAAGTACTGAATGCGGTGAAATCGACTCGGATTGAACAAAGGTTGGATTAATTACCAAATTCGATAAAGAATGGGAACCAACAAGCACGTTATATCGCCTAATTTGGAAATGTGGGTACAAAAGATCTTCTAAAACAGGCATCACGGCTTCGCCGCGATGCCCGTTTTGACCGAATTTTCGCCGTCGGTGAAAATTTGACCAAATGCCCAAAACGTAGGGGGGGCGCTGCGCCCCCCCCCCTCGGGACGCCCCTGACAACAGCTATCCAGCGTTTGGCATAGGGTATCCAGCTTAAGGCATAGGCTATGCTAAACGCTAGACATATCCAGCGTTTGGCATAGGGTATCCAGGAGTCAGGAGTTTGTGGTTGACTGATTTCGATAATGTTTTGGTTGTTGGGGATGTAAAGTGTCTTGGTTCTAACGCTGTTTGTTTGTAATATGTGATAAAGATTTTCCGTTCACACTCCACGTTTGAGCGCTTGCGCACTTATATTGTTTCTCTGGCATGCGAAAATGTGGAAAATCGTGTGAAAATTGCACTGTTCTCATCTTCACACATAAGCTACTGTTTTAGCTATAAAATTTAGAAAGTTAAGTGGAGACCTTCACCTCTTCTACATAGTGTGGTAAGAATCACTAAGGAGCTGCGCTAGGTTGCTGTTTCTGATGCTGTTCCACAAGGTTGTTTAGATTGTCTCTGTTTTACTTTGACATCCCATAATGTGGCATCCTTCTTATAAATTCCTTCAATCCAAGCATACTGTGAATCATATCTGACTGTGTTAATCGGATGTATCAGCGAAAAACAAACCTGTCATCAGATGTTCTTTTTTTTGGCCTAAGCCTGAAAAGGACCCTTGCCAAGATGGGCCGAACTATCGATTGAATAAAACTCAGCTGACGTATCCATTTTAAGCAGTCAGATAGGTATCCTTTTTATTTTACTTAAAAAAAAATCCCAGCTTTCATGTGGAGTCTACAAGATAGTGTATATAAATTATTTTAGGGTGGCTGGTGCCACTGGTTTCGTCAGTGGAGCAGCCTACTTGTTTGGAATTCCCAAACAAGTAGAGTCAGAAGGTGTACAGTCGCCGTTCATGGCAGAGCCTATAACAGATGAGGGGACTCGAAAAGAAATGGCCTCTGATATGAAGATTCGTATGGAAGAATTTATAATGAAAGTACAGGTACGCGGACAAAACTATTTCTTTGCTGTTGCTGCAGGGATGATAGCATGAATTTACAACATCCAGTTATTCTTCTGGATTTTTTCTTCTCTTTTTGTTTTTAGGAAATTTAGTGAAAAAGGAAAAAAAAATGTAGCGATGGCAGCGCGAAATTGGCAACTTCCAGTTATTTTCCTGGATTCGCCAGCCTCCTTTTTATGTGGACCTTCTTCTGAACTGGACGAGTTGATGACATAGAGAAACCCTCTCAGTCCTTGATACTGTTTTTAGACTTAAGTTACAAGAAATTTGCAGTTTTCCAAACCTACCAATTGTTTCAGCATGACTTCTGCAAAGCACTTGAAGCCCAAGAGCCAAACGGCAAAAAGTTCCTAATCGATCGCTGGCACAGAAAAGAGGGAGGGGGTGGAGTCACCTGTGTGCTGCAAGACGGCGACACCTTTGAAAAGGCTGGAGTCAACATCTCTGTAGTTCACGGTACCTTGGGACAAGGAGCGGTCCAACAAATGAGAGAAAGGTAACCTGATTTTGGTATATGGAAGTCGGCAATGCTAAAAGCATGAGTGAAACCGGACGCGATTCTATTTGTTTATTTCTCTGTATTAAGGGTTGTCATCAATCCAATGATTCCCTGTTTCCTGTGCGTAGTAGAAGACGAATGTTCGCTTTCATTAAAACATGCGCAGCACCTTCGTCCCGCCAGAACTCACTTTCCGAGCAATCAGACGTATCGCAACAGACTTGGGGGCTAACGGCGAATTATTTATAGTGCGATTCATGATTCAAGGAAGGTTTATATTTGGAAGTCTTCCGGATATAAATGCAGCTGTGGCGTGCCTTCGATGGGAAAGGGAACCGATTAGGCACTTCACTTGACCTTGAAGAGGCTCTGTCGATGTGAATGCCAAGTTATCGACGCTGGTCATTCGGGATTTGTTTAAAGTTGGATAATTTTCCTTTCATGGGTATTTTAAGTCGTGAATTGTGAAGACGATATTTTTACATTGCACACCGACACGGAGTCGGAGAGGCCGGTGACACTTGCATTTTGTTCGTTTTCGATCTAGCTAAATTTTGCCGATGTATTTGTCATCCGTCATGTCTACAGCCTTTTACGAATTTTGGGCTAAACAAATCCTGTCCCTTGCAGAGAGCTCTTTTCATTAGGAGATCATAAAGCGTGCATTCGCAGTGGCAAGGCGTTATGCAAGTTCGTATAATGCAAGGCCTAACTTTATCTCGACTTCATTTGATTTTCGACAGGAGAGGGTTATTTTTTCGAAAGGAGAATGTTCTTTCTTCGAATGTTCGTTTCGAATATAAGGCCTTCATTTCATTTCGACAGTAAACTGTTATAGGAATCGAAAATCTTTCAGGGTTGCTACGGCCTTCGTTTGCTAGAAAAGCTAGTTGTTTCCCTTTTACTTCCGTTTTCTGAGCGATTCCTTTTGATCATTGACATTCGGTCGTAATAATGGATTTTGTCAGGAATAGAGCATGCCAAGGGCCCCTTCGAAGTCTATTTTTCCTTGACGTAGTAGACAGAGCTAGATTATATCGCTTTTAATCTTATCGAAACTACATAGTAAAATCCAATTTTATCGAGGCTCGTCAATATGGTATTGACTAAACCTTAGCGGATTATCTACAGCCCGTGATGTTTTCATGACGTCATGAAAGAAATAGGAAAATTCGATTAAATTAATGTTGCAGAATATATATTTGTATCTGTATAAATAGAGCAGAGCGTGTTTACACTTATAAACCGTTCTAGGGACAACCAGTTCCGTTAGTAAATGGAAAATATAGACTTTTCGTGTGACGTCACGACCCGTAGATAATCGGCTAAAGTTTAGACACCGTCAACACCGTTAATATATAGCCTACAAAATATAAACACACTAACAAAGATTAAAATTTCGCGAATGACGGTGCAAAAGTCATTGGAGAACACCAATCTGAAGGCACGAAGACGCGGAAGTTTAGGTCGTTGGCGGATCGACGGCCTGTGGCAACCGTGCTTTCCTTGTTTTTTTTCGAAGGAGAAAAGCAAGACCAAAGGTTCCGATGGGACTCCAGAATGGAATATTTTTGGAATCTTGATATTGACAATTGGGTCTTGTAGGTTCCAGTTCTTCACCAGATCTCATGAACCTGTTATTTTATCGTAATCGACCCGTTGCCCAGATCTGTTATTTAATTCTTTTCGACCGGAAAGATTGTCGGGCTGTAGGCTACCCCCATGAAATCTATTTAAGATAAAGTCGTGACATACCCAAACTGCCTTCTCCGTGCTTGCGAACACAAACAATCCTCCCCAACAACCCCTTTCTTTTCAAGTTTAAAATATGAAAAAAAATATTCATATACTTCCGGTTTTTGACCGGGTTCGCAGCCGGACTGTCCCTCCGAGATCAGAACTAATAGTGGTTTCCTTTGACACGTATACCAAATTACCACTCAGTTCCTTTGAAGAACATTTTATCCCTTCCACCAGATGGCACAAAGTCCATCTATGAACTCTTATGTCACTCTTGACCCGATATCTTTACTCTCTTCAACCAACAATTAATCTCTAGAGTCAACCTATGTTATGATAAACTTCCTCATACCTAACTCAGCCTGTATGGAGCTAATATACCTAGAATGTAGTTCACGTCCTTCGACTGCGCCAAACGTGTTGCGAGCAAAAGAAATAATTTTTTATTTCTGGCTGCAGATGAATGAAAAAACATTAGATTGCAAATACCTTATAGCTAGCGTCGTAAGTACGATTTTTGCGGTTTGCGGCCGAACGGCTGATCTACCGGAAAACTTAAAGGGCCCTCGCACTATTTACTCTTCATTTTACAGTATCTTAAAATATTTGAATGCTTTAAAATTAGGCTGTGGTTTCAACAAATAACCACGGTTTTGGCTGTTTAAGCCTTTTCCAGAACCCGTTGACTTATAGCGAAAACAGGGAAACAATTTACATAACCGGTTTTTGGGATCCCCAAACGTAAGTGGAGGGATACCTATGACATCGCAAAAGTTGTCCGTCTGTCCGTCCGTCCGTCTGTCCGTCTGTTAGCACGATAACTCTCGAAGGGAATGAGATATTTCGATGAAACTTGGTGTGAGGACTCTTTGGGTCGAGGGTAAGGCCAAGTTCGTAGATGGGCTCTGTAGCCCTACGTTTAGGGGTGGGGGAGGGGGTTGAGATCAAGGGGCAAACAAAATATTTTTAAACAGCTAATGTGATAGTCGATTATGGCGTTAGAAGACATGCTAAACACGAGTATGCAAAACATTTTCTCGTCCGACAAGTAGTTCGCCCGGAATCCGGCCAGAACCGGAAAGTTGGTTAAAAGTAAAAGTTTCTTTTGAAGTTGATTAAATGTTCAATTTGGGGGTAAGAAGACATGCTGAACACGATTGTGAAAACCATTTTCTCGCCGGACGAGTAGTTAGTCCGGAATCCGGCAAAAACCGGAAAGTTGGTTAAAAGTAAAAGTGTGATTTGAAGTTGCTTAAATGTTCGATTTAGGGGTAAGTAGACATGCTTAACACTCATTAGAAAAGCATTTTCTACCCGGACACCTAGTTCGCCCGGAATCCGACCAAAACCGGAAAATTTGTTAAAAGTAATAAGTTTTATTTGAAGTTGATTAGATGACAGATTTAGGGGTAAGAAGAGACGCCGATTCTGTATATGACAATCATTTTTTACCCGGACACATAATTCGTCCGGAATCCGGTTGTAACCGATTTCTTTTTAGAAGCTAAAGTTTTATTTGAAATTGATTAGATGTTCTTTATAGGGATAAGGAGATACCGATTCTGAATTTTCTTTTTTTGCTGGACAAGTAGTTCGCTCGGAATTCGGCTGAAACCGGAAATTTGGCAGAAGTAAAGCAGGAAGTTTCGGTCAGTATCGTCAAGTTAGATATGGCTTATAGAGGTATATCTGAAATTGGTTTTCTCTAATGATTAGCCTGGCGAAGACTGGATCTGGCTAAGACAAGACCCAGTTGTCTGGATCAAATATTAGATTTTTGGGATCCCACCTAAACCTTAGGTCTTGTTCTGATGGAAAAACTTCTCGCAGAGACTGATACACATCGAAGGTAGCATAACGCGGCAAGTGAGAAAATCAGCGTGGTTTTGTAAGAGGGGTTAGAATGTACCGTCCGAAATTTTAGGATTTGTGTATTTCGTAAATATTGTATTCCACTTCTAGCTGTAAGTTATTTGGATAATAAACTTGATTGATTGATTGAAATTGGGGTCTCCGGGCTTAGAAATATATGGAGTGATTATGTAAGTAGGTTGCGTTAGTATTATAGGGAAGACAGGTCCTTTAAGAACGGAAATGAATTCAGTATGTCTTCTTACTCCCATATGGAAGCTCTAATCGACTTCAGAATAAACTTTTACTTCTATGAAATTTCCGTTTTTGCCGGATTCCGGGCACTTTTCCGACGAGAAATAAGGTTTGAATTTTGACCAGAAGGATCCTTACACCAAGTTTGAACAAAATATCTCAACCCGTTCGAGAATTAATCAACAATCGTACTAAGAGACTGACGTACAAACTAATAATAAGTCATAGAGACCCGTCGATAACGTTTTGAGATCCGATCAAGTAATACCGAAGTAGGCATTAAGAACGCACAATAGACGACTGTGTCTTTATCAGTGGACCGCTAGTGTGCGATGCAAAAGCTCCTTTGTTGTAACTGTGCTAGAGTATCATAGTCCATTTCTTAAGATTATCACATAATTGTACAGATGCAGCCAAGGTTTCCAGCGATTCCATGTGCGGTGTCTCACCTCTGGTATTAGCCACATAAAATCTTGCATTCGGCGTTGTCTTTGCGTGGGCTATGTCGGGTGCTTGTGATTAGGGTCTTAAACTTGCCCCTCCTTGTAATGCTATCGCCTATCGGAGAGGGATATGATGCTGAATGTTTCCTCTGAAGTTTAGATCATTATGTTCTTGTGATCGGAAAAAGGGAATTGTAAAACAGTATTTCATATGAAATAAAGAAAGAGATTTGGTTAATTGTGTTGCGAGAGCAACACTTCGGTTTCGTCCTAGCTTTTTATGGCACTTGCCCTTCGGCCAAGTGCCAAATAGCGATCGCAATTTCTGTCCGTCCGTCCGTCGGTCGGTCTGTCCAGGTTTTGCTAGTTCGGGCACTTCCACATAAGCTAGGACGATAAAACTTGGCAGGCATATCAAGGACCCCAAATGATTAAGTTGGAATAGTCACTTCTCCGATCCGAGCATCTGGGGGGGGGGAGTGGAGGGACGGGGAGTCCTAAAAAATTGGGTATTTTTTACTTACGACCTGGTGATCAGATGTTAATGAAACTTGATACATAGAAAGACCTCGTGTCTCAGACGTCTCATTTTAAATCCGGACTGGATCTGGTGACATTGGGGGGCGTTGGAAGGGGGGGGGGGAAATCTTGGGAGACGCTTAGAGTGCAGAGATTGGGATGAAACTTGGTGGAAAGAACAAGCACGAGTCCTAGATACGTGACTGACATAACCGGACCGGATCCACTCACTGTGGGGAAGTAGGAGGGGGGGGGGGATCCGAGTTTGTAGTGGTCCCGCGAGTTCGGTACTTCTTGCTGTGCTAGGACGATGAAACTTGGCAGGCATGTCAGGGACCCGAATAGATTGACTTGAGAATAGTCGTTTCCCCGATCCGACCATCTGGGGGGGGGGGGGGGGGGGAGAGGAAGGGGTAATCCGGGAAATTGAGGTATTTTTAACTTACGGACGGGTGATCGGACCTTAACGAAACTTGATATATAGAAAGACCTCGTGTCTCAGACGCCCCATTTTTAATATGGAGCGGATCCGTGACATTGGGGGGAGTTGGAGGGGGAACCGGAAATCTTGGGAAACGCTTAGAGTAGAGGGTTCGGTCGGGATGAAACTTGGCGGGAAGAACAAGCACAAGTCCTAGATACGCGAATGACAGAAACGGACCGGATCCGGTCACTGTGGGGGAGTTAGGGGGGGGGGGGGGGTCTGAAAACTTTGTGACATGCACAAAAACCAAACGGATGTGCCGAATGGGATGCAAGTTGGACAGTACCAAGTTTATGCGGCCTAGATTTGTCACTTGGCATCCGACCAAGTAGGGGGAGGATGAAGCGGGAACCGGAAATTTGAAGATATGCTCCGGTTCGAGTTAAACTTGATGGGCGGGAAGAGGAGATGTTAGAGATCCGAAGTTTATGTGTCCGAGTCGTATTCAACCACAGTGGGGGGAGTTTGAGGGGGAGTCCCGGAAATGTTGTGGCTCGCATAGGGGTTAAACGAGTGGAGTGATTTGAATGAAACTTGAAAAGTAGAGAGATCGTATGCGTTAGAAGGCATATTTTAGGGTCCGGACCGGATCCGAGCACGGTGGGGAGGGGTAGCCTACCGGAACTTCCGGAAAAATTCTCAGATTTATTTTCGCGCTTCTCACACCACCTGCTCGTAACAAGTGCCATATGAGCTCGTAGCTCTTGTTTTGTTTTCCTATGCCGTCGATTTCAGCTAATTGCCGCTAATTGCTCGAAAGTGGTAAGGGTCTAACCTGTGCGGTTTCTACGGAAAGTGTGGAGCTTAGGCCGGACTGATGAATATGACATTACATTTGGAAAGCTTCGTAGAACTCTTGCCTGGGGCCAAAAAGGATGGTTTTTGCTTGGTTCGAGAGCCTACAGTGTGTGGAGTGAAGCGGAGTTGAATAGCCTGTGTCAGAGAGGACTATCTGAAGTTGTGCAGTCAAGCTTTCATTTCATCAAACCATCTTTCTGCTTTCGAGTGGAAAGCTTCCTTCTAGCAGGCAAGCAGGAAGGCATCAGTTATAAATTGAATATGGACTTAAATCTATAAGTGCTAAATATGTGAGGCAGTTGCGCGGCCCCACAGCCAGTATTTCTTCTTTGAATGATTAATAGGCAAATTTGGAGAAACAAAAAAGTGTCATTTTCCCACGGGTTCGAAAGTGCTGCCATCTATTGTTTCTACCCATTTCTGTTCGAGATTTCAGCGAAGTTCATCATCATTGAGCTTGAAAGAAAAAAAAAAATTGATGGTATCACGTATGCCTCTTAAACTTTAAAAGTTCTCTAAGTGCTAAAGAAATTGCAGCTTATCCGTTGCTCCTTTCTAAGTCGTAATGTTAGAAACTTGGCCTACGGCAAAAAAAGTCAACTTTTGAACTAATACAGATAGATTTTTTAATTCAATGGCTATCGATGCCTGTTGATGAGCTGATCAAAGTATATGCAATCGGTTTTTTGGTACAAAAATTCCTTCATGCGACAACGTGCTGTTAGACCATAATTATCTTCGGCGATGAGGGGTTCGCAACTTTTGTTAGTTGGTGTACCTATTATTTGTTTCCGGTGTAGGCTATTTGGTGGTAAAAACAGTTTGGTTCCCGATAGTAAGGCATTTAAGGGACTTGTAAGTAACAATCGGCTGTTAGGCTGTAAATATCTTCGGCGGTGAGGGGTTTGCAACTTTCGCTAGTTGGTGCACCAGTGCTGTAACAAGTACTTCAAATTTGTACTTAAGTATTAAGTATTAATTACTTCCAAATTTTGTACTTAAGTATCAAGTATTAAGTACCAGACCACAAATGTACTTAAGTAGTACTTGAGTTTTAAGTACAGAACTTGTACTTCAAGTACTACTTAAGTATAACTCTACTAGCACTATTTCTAGCTCAGTAATATACAGTCGTATAGGTAATGGAAATAAAAGAAAGTCATATAAATAAAGGTATTTGGCAGTTTAAACAAAGAATTAAATACCATGAAAGACATTAGAGCTACACTTCTTTGAACATAGTCAGTTTTGAACAGTGCCACTTGTATGCACTTGACGAAAGTCATCTACCCGTCTAACAAAGTAAATAATTACGGGCTTCTAGAAATTCCTCAACGGGTGTTTTCTTCTTTTTCCATTTAGTCCGAACTGCACTGTTCTAGGTCAAGAAACATTCAAAGAAGTGTGCCTTGCTTAAGACTAATGATTTGTCTTCTGCTGGAGATGCTGGTACTGAGAATCTGCTTTTAGCATTTTTTGCGATCCTGAAACCGAACTACTTATGAGTCTTGAAATTCCCTTTTCTGAAAAATCCTTTTCTGTTAAGGGAAAGTACTTGAAAGTACTTAAGAATGTATCGGTACTTGAGAGCTTCAAGTACCTATTTATTTTACTTAAGTATTAAGTATTAAGTACTCCAGAAAAAATGTACTTAAGTAAAATTCAAGTACCTTGATTGTGTACTTAAGTAGTACTTGAAGTACAAGTACTTGGAGTACTTCCCAACACTGTGGTGTACGTATTATTTTTTTCGAGTGTATTTGATGTCTATCATGGGGAGAGGGACTTGTAAGTACGAATCGGTTGCTAGAGGGGGTTCACGAGGGGCTACAAATTTCTGCAAACTGGGGCACATTTTACTCGATCTCTATAAATATGAGGGTAAGAAAATTCGTCTCCATGGTCTATCACTGTAACCTAGAATTAAGTGTTCACGCAACGGGTACAGACCATAATGAAAAACAATGAGTTATTTTCGTGATAATTGATAGAGTGTCATCTATGGTATTTTGATCCTGAAAAGTTACAGATAGCTTTGTAATACCAACTAGATTATATAAGATAATGTTCGAAGTTTTCATCCATCACGATGTCTACGATTCATTCATTTGTTGTTGTTTTTTCAACGATGAGAATGGCATTTGGTCATGTAATTACCGATTATGCTCTTCTTGGAACATACCGTTTTTAAAGCTTCGACGGGTTGACAACTTCAGCATTTAACCGATAGCGAAGAAACAAAACCAAAGTGTTGCGCTCGCAACACTTTAGTGGGCGAAGCCGAACAAAGGTTGCCGCAATACTTCACGTTTCCCAGGCAACGTAGATCTAATTTTCTTTAGCAAGTTATCGGTCAGTAATTTTTTGTGCGTTTCGACATATGCCTCTCCCGAAGGAGGACGACTCGGGTGTGAGCCAATTTGTGCCCGGAGTTGCTGGCTTTGCACGTTGCCCGAAAGTTCCTTGTAAACTGTCCTTTGAAAGATCGGATGTTCCTGATGTGCCTCCTCCCCCTGCAAGTCCTGCAACGACCCAGTTTACAACGGACAGTTTTGCTGGTTAAGAAGACCGGACTTAAGTTTTGTTGATACTTAAAGGACCCCTCTTGCTTATTCTGCCTTTTATAATATACTTAGCTCCCATATGGTATTATAAGCTTCTAAAATCCCCACCTTTCTCCATTGTTTCGTTTCGGAACTACGAATTTTTAGCGCTTTTTCGGACTTGCCGAGTTTTCCCGTCACCCAACGAAAAGTTTGCCGGAATCTTCAGTGTCCACTGACAACTCTTTCACCTATAAGGATGTGATAATCTTCTGTTTATTACTTCTTTTGTTTGCTTAGTTTTCCCACTTTTTTAACGAAGGCACGTTCAATTTTCAAATATTATGCGCCCAGCCGCTGCGTCGGAGAGCAGGAAGGCTGGATATAGTCGACAAGCGCTAACAAGAGAATCGCTAGTTTTAGGTGGAAAGTAATGGTATTTTCAAAAACATCTTTCTGATTCTAACCATAGGGAGAAGATCATTTCTAGTAAGAGTTGTGCTTTAGGTTTTGTTGATACTTTTAGAGGAAAGAAGATGCGCGAAAACGTCCCCTTTTTTGCCACAGGGGTGAGCTGCGTCATCCACCCAAGAAATCCATTTGTTCCTACTGTGCATTTTAACTACAGATACTTTGAAGTTGAAGATGAAAACGGAGAAAAAATCGTAAGTTGTCCGTCATTAATCCCTTTATTTGCTATTTTATTAGCAGACGCAAGTCTTTTTTTCTGTATGTCAGCCCTCGCAAAAAAGAAACTCTAGTTTTAAAATATGCTTCTTGTCTCGTTAGGGATGGATTACGTGCAAATTGTGAGACCAGGTTCGCTATCAATTCTGTGTTGAGTGCCAGATGTTGTATAATAGTGAGGAAAATCATCAACAATTAAATCGTAAGGTGATGTCGAAGAGCACGACACAACTTCCCTACAGTCACTGTCGTGAATGGGGACCTAAGCCAGAGAATGTTTTGGGAGGAGTAAGAGACATTTTTAATTCGTCCCTGAAACAAGAGCTACGAGCTCATATGACACTTGTTACGAGTAGGCGGTTCAAGAAAGTAGATGAGAACGACAAAAAAAATACACCCGCCATCCAAAAATGCGGTTCGGAAATAGAAATAGGATATTTAGTTTCAGTCAATTCTGAGCAGTTCCGGCATCGCCTTGGATTATCTGTAGCAAATGCGCATGACTGTTCAAACTTTCAAATTTCAGCCCAATAAATCCACTCGTTTGATCCATTCGTCACTCCCTCCATTTCCCTCTACCGTGGCCGAATCTGGGTCGGACTAAAAAATGGATTATCTAAAGCAACTTCTTTTATACCATCTATCAAGTTTCACTTCTGAGCTTTTGTAAAATTCCGGTACCCCCCCCCCCCCCCCCACCGTTGTCGGAAATAGGTTATCTAGGGTAGGGGAGCTCGGGGTTGGATCGGACACGGGCTTGGTCTGGACACCCGCAAAACAAATATTAAAAGTTGTCGTTAAAATCGGAAAAAAAATCTGCCTTCTTCTAGTGATAACTTGGTACCAAAGTTTCACGGTACTTGCTTTTCTGGTTTTGACAAAAAGTTGAAAAAATTGGTTTTCTCGAGGTAAAAGTTTTTAGCTCATGGTCGGTTAAAAAGCTGCACGCTGAAGATCAGCGATAATTGGAAGCCGATTAAAAGACAATAGACAGCTTAGTAATTGGGGAGTGTAGCCTGCTTAGTATTTCCGAGATAGATCAGTTAATTTTCCTGTAGTACGCCATTTTGTTATTTCAGTCAGGGTGGGGTTGGTTCGGCCAGTTTTGAAGGGGTTGGTTCGGACAGTCTTTTCAACTGCTATGACATACAAAACCGAATTTGACTTACAAAATACAAAAAGATGCTTTTAGAATCCTTATCTAATTATTTGTTAACAGAATTAGTTTGAAAAATAAACGTGCTAAAAAGAGATGGCCACGACCGAAGAAAACTAGTTAGTAGAATTGTCTACAAAAAAAGTAAAAAAAGATTTATTTGAAGATTTAAGATAATTAACTTTGCTTACGATACTTTCAAGGAGGAAAAGAAACACAAATTCGTTCTCATGAGTTAAATTTGGGAAAAAGGTGAAGTGTTTCTTATGTCGGAAAGTCGAAAGAAAAGGAGGTTCGTTGAATGAAAGTTCGTTGAGGGGCTTGAGGATATTCTTTCTGCACAGAAGTGGGCTAAAACCATCTTTCTGTAGAATCGATTCGAGTTACCGGTCCAGCTGAAGATGGCCGAACTTTGCTGATATAAGTTTAAAGTTACCAGCCCCTGGAACTGCTAGGTTAGCTGAAAAGACAAATGAAGGATTTTCACTTTAATACTACCTCGGCTCCTGAAACATTTGTTTTCTTTAGTTTTGTTATTTACTTTTGAGCTGCAATATTATCATTTCCACTTTTTAGCATATTTAAATATAGTCGAGTAAAAAAATAATACATTACAAATAATGTCCGAACCAACCTGAGGCCTGTCCGTATCAACCCCATGGGTAAGGGGTTGGTTCGGACAAATTGAAAAACAGAAAAAATGTTTCCTTAAAAACTTGATGTAGACAAAAATTTGAAAAAATTACCAGCTATTCTCTCGGACATTCTACACGTTTGACAACAAAATCGATGTAAATCCGCCAAGAAATGGCGGCCTAGCAAGAAAAGTAAAATTAGTGTCCGGGTCAACCCCGAGCTCCCCTATATGCTCTATTTACATTCCATGTTTCGTTTAAATTGATGCACTCGTTTGACCCCTATGCGAGCCTCAAAGTTTCCGTCAATCTCCCTCCAACTCCCCCCACTGTGGCCGAAGAGGACTTGGAAACATAAACGTCATATCTCTTAATCCCCTCTTCCCGTCCATCAGTCTTACTGAAATCGGAGCATAGCCTATCTGCAAATCCCCCCCCCCCCTCGTGTATGTCAAAAGTCCCCCCCCCCCCAATTACCCCAACCGTCGTCGCATGTAGTTCGAACGCATGTTTTACATGTCTAGGTCGTCGATTCTTATCACCCATAAAGTTTCACTCGAATCAGACCACTCGTTCGCAGTTTGCAGAAGTCAATTTCCTTCCTTATTTCCCTTCCCTCACTCCCCCAAAAATGCTCGGATCTAGGAACGGAAGTTTCCGGGCGTATGTTGTGTCTGGTTCTTAAGTCAGTTAAGTCGGGTCACTAATATGCTTGCAAAGTTTCGCTGTCTTAGTACATCTGGAACTATTCTAACTCGCGACTACCGGAATTCGGGAAACCCCATCCAACTCCCCCCACAGAGCCTCGAAACCATCTGGCTCCGTCAATTTTGTATCTAGGCCTAATGCTTGTTCTCTCCACTAAGTTCCGTCCCAATCCCTCTGCTTTAAGCGTTTCTTGAGTTTTCCGCCCCCCCCCATCCCCCCACAGATATCGGACCCACCCGGACTTGACACAGAACATCTGAGGGGATAGCTCTCTCCACCCGACAAGTTTCATTCAAATCCGATCACCCGTTTAAAAGTTATGCATGCCACTAGATTCCGGATTCGCCATCCATCCACTCCCCCCACGATGGCCAGATCGGGGAAACGACTATTCTTAAGTCAATTTATTCGGATCCCTGACATACCTGCCAAGTTTCATCGTCCTAGCACATCAGTATCTAGTATCAGTATCAGTGGATCTAGGACTTGTGCTGGTTCTTCTCACCAAGTTTCATCCCGATCCCTCTTTTCTAAGCGTTTCTCAAGATTTCTCACTTGTGCTTGTTATTTCACCAAGTTTCATCCCCATCTCTCCACTCTAAGCGTTTTCCAAGATTTCCGGTTTCCCCTCCAACTCCCCCTAGTGTCACCGGATACAGTCTGGATTTAAAATGGATTGTCTGAGACACGAGGTTCTTCTATATATCAAGTTTCATTAAGATCCGATGACCCGTTCGTAAGCTAAAAATACCTAATTTTTCCGGATTCCCCCTCCCTCTACTCCCCTCCAGATGGCCAGATCGGGGAAGCGACTATTTCTAATTTAATCTGGTCCGGTCCCTGATATGCCTGCCAAGTTTCATCGACCTAGCTTATCTGGAAGTGGCCGAACTAGCAAAACCGGGACCGAACAGATCGACTGACGGACAGAAATTACAATCGCTATATAGCACTTGGCCGAACGGCAAGGGCCACATAAAGCCCATTTGTAAGCATTATGTATTACCCAAATTTAGGCTCTAATTTAGATGATAAAGTGTAGGGCAGAAGGAAACTAATTGAAACGTCGATGCTGTCTTGTTTTTGGGATCCCAAAACGTAAGTGGCGGGATACCTATGACGTCGCAAAAGTTATCCGTCTGTCTGTCCGTCTGTGCGCACTATAACTCTCGAAGGGAATGAGATATTTTGATGAAACTTGGTGCGAGGATTCATTGGGTCAAGAGTAAGGTCGAGTTCGTAGATGGGCTCTTTAGCCTAACATTTAGGGGTGGGGGGGGGGGGGGGGTTAAATTAAGGGGCAGATGAAATATTTTTAAACAGATAATGTGATAGTCGATTATGGGGTAAGAAGACATGATAGCCATTTTGTCTGGGAACAAGTAGTTCGCCCGGAATCCGGCCAAAACCGGAAAGTTTGTTAAAAGTAAAAGTTTTATGTGAAGTTGATTAGATGTTAGATAGGGGTAAGAAGACATGCTAAACACATGGTGAAAACGATTTTTTCGCCGGACAAGTAGTTAGCCTGGAATCGGTCCAAAACCGGAAAGTATGTTAAAAGTAAAAGTTTTATTTGAAGTTGATTAGATGTTCGATTTAGGGGTAGGAAGACATGCTGAACACGATGGTGAAAACCATTTTCTCGCCGGGCAAGTTGTTCGCCCAGAATTCGGCCAAAACCTGAAAGTTTGTCAAAGTAAAAGTTTTATTTGAAGTTGATTAGATGTTCGATTTAGGGTAAGAAGACAGCTGAACACTTATGTGAAAAGTATTTTCTACCCGGACAACTTGTTCGCCCGGAATCAGGCCAAAACCGGAAAATTGTTAAAAGCAAAAGTTTTATTTGAAGTTGATCAGATGACAGATTTAGGGGTAAGAAGAGAAGCTAAATCTGTGTATGACAATCTTTTTTTTTTACCGGGATATAGTTTATTCGGAATCCGGCTGAAACCGAATTTTTTTTATAAGTTAAAGTTTTACTTGAAGTTGATCAGATATTCTTTATACGGATAAGGAGCACAGTATTTCAATCTTCACTAATTGAAGTCGGTCAGTTGAATGATCACCCAAGAGTCCAACAACTACGAAACAGCTGAACGAACGAAGCAACTATGCCACTACAGAAAATTCACTCCAAGAAAGTTGTTCTTCTTTTCTTCGGATTTCTTTTCTTTCTTATACCGGAGATATGGTTGTCATTTAAAACTAACGCCACAAATACAGCAGCTAATTGGACAAGCATACGCTATCTAATGGCATAAAGGCTCTTACTAATGTATATCAAATCGCCGCAAGATGCCGTCTAAAATAAGTTGGACACCAAAACAAACCTAATGCAACAGCAGCGCTGCCTATCGTTACAAATTAAAAGAAACCTATCAACAGGACACTGTATTAGATAGCATCCCCAATATATGACGGTGTTTCACTATAAGTTCCTCTATAGTAGAATCGCAAGACTTGACAAGACCGCCAATCACGGCTTTGCCACAAAAGTTTCAAACCTATTTCATCCCCCACTAGTAGTTCGCCGGGAATCCGGCCAAAATCGGAAAGTTTGTTAAAAATAAAAGTTTTATTTGTACTTAATGCTCGATTTAGCGGTAAAGGCATGCTCAACACTTATGTGACAAAAGTTTTGAACAAGTACTTCTCCCGGAATCCGGCCAGAAAATTCGCAGTAAGACAGAATCGTTTCGATCAGCTTATGCGAGTAGACACACATGCCGAATCCATATCCGAACTTGGTTTTCTTAGATGATCTTGCTCTGTGTCTAAATTTTACAAGTAAAAATGTCCAAAAAGTTCGGCGACACTGGATCCGGTGAAAACAAAACCTAATTGTCTGCATCAAATGTTCAGTTTTTGGGATCCCATCGGAACCTTTGGTCTTGTTTAATAATAATTCGATTTTCAGCCATAGAAACATAACAACAAACAAGAGTTACGAGCTCGTATGGCACTTGTTACGAGTAGGTCACAAAAATACCAATCGCAAAATACCCCCTTCAACCACCCTAGGATGGGACCTAGAAATAGGATATCTAGTTTCACGCGAATCTCAGCATTTCCAGCATCGTCTCGAATCATCTAGGGCAACCATCGCACTAGTTTGATCCCCCACGAGTGCCATACTATTTCTAGTACCCGTCCCTCTCAAACCCTCCCTGCCACGGCCGAATCTGGTTCAGCCACATAAACATATTATCTAAAGCATCTTCTCTTACTGGCTATCAAGTTCCACTCGAGTCTTCGGGAAACTCCGTTACCCCCTCCCCCCCCCCCACCGTGCTCGGCTCCGGTGCGGACCCTAAAATAAGTCATCTAGGGCACATGGTCTCTCTACTTCCCAAGTTTCATTCAAATCACTCCAATCGTTTGACCCCCTGTGCGAGCCACAAAATTTCCCCCTCCAGCTCCTCCCACTGTGGCCTTGAAGTTGACTCGAATCTGAGCATATTTGGAAATTTCCGGTTTCCGCTTCATCCTCCTCCTACCGTGGCCGCATCCGTTCCGTACGCCGAAATAACAAACTAGGCCGTATAAACTCGGTACTGTCCAACTTGCATCCCATTAGGCCATTTCGTTTGGTTTTTGAGCATGTCACAAAGTTTCCGACCCCCCCACCCCCTCCAACTCCCCCAGCTGTTGCCACTTGTGGTTCGGAGACATGTTCTGCATATCCAGGTCATTAGTTCTGATCACCCATAAAGTTTCCCTCGAATCGGACCACCCGTTCGCAAACTACGGAATTCAGTATTTCCGGATTCCCCTTCCCTTAACTCCCCCAGAAATGGTCGGATCAAGGAATGGAAGTTTTCCTAGAGCATTGTGTCAGGTCCTTAATCCTATTTGGTCGGGCCACTAATGCCTGCCAAGTTTGCATTCCTCTTCTAGCTTTTAGCTGTTTGGATTAAACTTGATATATTGATTGAAGTTTCATCGTCCTTAGCACATCTGGAAGTATCGTAACTCACGATCCCCGATATGATCTGGTTCGGTCAAGAACGTATCTAGGGCTTATGCTCGTTCTTCCCACCAAATGCCATCCGATCTCTCGACTCCGTTGCCCCCTTCAAATCCCCCCCACAAGTTTTGGATCCGGTCCGGACTTGACATGGAACATCTGAGACGTCACCTCTTCCCACTTGCCAAGTTTCATTCAAATCCGATCGCCCGTTCAAAAGTTATGAATGCCAGAAGATTCGGGATTCCCCATCCCTCCACTCCCCCACGATAGTCGGATCAGGGAAACGACTATTCTCAAGTCAGTTTATTCGAGTCCCTGATATGCCAGCCCAGTTTCCGTTTGCACCATCAAATATCAGCCCAGTTTCATCGTCCTAGTACATCAGGAAGTACCGAACTCGCGGGATCATCAGAATTTCGGACCCCCTCCCCCCCCCACTCCCCACAAGGGTGCCCGAATCCGGTTCATTTATGTCTATGTTGTGCCTAGGACTTGTGCTTGCTCTTTCCACCAAGTCTCATCCCAATCCCTCCACTCCAAGCATTTCCTAAGATTTCCGGTTCACCCCTTCAGCTCCCCCCGAAGTCACCGGATCCAATCCAGATTTTACGTGGGACGTCTGAGACACGAGGATTTCCAAATAAGTTCCATTAAGATCCGACCCCCCCGTTCAAGAGTTGTTTTGTCGGCACATTTTTGAGTCCGTCGGCACAAACCGGACGACCCCCCCCCCCCCCCAAAGGTAAAAGGGTAGTGACGCCCCTGCTAGCACATCTCGAAGTACCTCACGTCGCTATCCCCGGAATTCCGGACCCCCACTCCAACTCCCCCCACAGTGCCCGAATCCGGCCCGGTTCTGTCACTGATGTATCTATAGCTTATGCTTGTTCGTCCCACCAAGTTTCATCCCAATCGCTTCCGGATCCCCCCTCCTCCACTTTCCCCACGATGCTCGGATCGGGAAAGTGACTATTTCCAACTTAATGGTATCGGGTCACTGATATGCCTGCCAAGTTTCGTCGTCCTGGCTTATGTGGAAGTGCCAGAACTAGCAAAACCCGGACCGACGGACGGACAGAAATTGCGATCGGTATATGGCACTTGGCCGAAGGGCATAAAAGCGCGAAGAAAAAATACACAATCAGACTACGGACAGACTTCCCTTCCCCTGAGGAAGCCCTGAAATGGAGTTGATTCGTGAAAGTCTTTGAATCCTGATTAGCATATTATCCAAGCAGAAAAGTCAGAGAAGCTTTGGGCCGTCTCAAAAACTGCTTGATACAGCGAATACACGGTCAGCCCCCCCCCCCCCCCCCCGTGTATTGACTGATCGCAGATAGGCAATGTTGGAAGGATCAAAGACGTTGATAAATTTTTTGCTTTTAGTGGTGGTTTGGTGGCGGCACTGATCTCACACCGTACTATCTGGATGAAGAAGATGCCAAACATTTCCATAGCAAACTGAAAGAAGCATGTGATAAGCATGATCAGTCATTTTATCCAAAGTTCAAGAAGTGGTGTGATAAGTACTTCTTCATCAATCATAGAGGTAAGTAGTTTGAAGTACTCATCTTCCTGTGGGTGAAGTAAGCCATACAAAATAATCATCAGAGAGACTTCTTCCTGACATTCGCCTGCATCCCTTTCCCGGCACAGGAATAATTCTTGACGTTAGGTAAGTACCTGAGCTTCAAATCTCAGGTAATCCTTCAACAAACATTGGATAATATAATTATTAATGCTTGTTTATTGAGCCAAAAGGCCATACAAGATTTAATACACTTCACAAATAAACTATTACACCTCTAGAAATACTAGGCTACGTAAACTAAGCTAAACTTCCGTTTGTGAGACTAAATCCTTTAGTCACATATTTACAAACATCTGCGATACATTTGGGGTTCGTAGATTTCAGGATACGGGGAAGCGATACCAACCCACCCCCAACGAATGATACTCTCAAATGCGAAACGTCCCGACGTCCACGCTGCAGCTATGCTGTTTTACCTTCCGCCTCTTATTCGGAGCCGATCTTGGGGATCCCCGACGTCAGTTGCGGTGAGGTCGCACCGGATCCGCCGGTGTCAGTATATTCAGTTTATTTACAGAAGAGAGACGAGGAATCGGCGGTATTTTCTTCGACGATGTGGACTCACCATCTCAGGAAGAATGTTTCCAGTTCGTGAAAAGCTGTGGCGAATCCGTGGTCGGCTCGTACGTGCCTTTAGGTAAGCTCGCGACTTTTAGATAGATAGATAGATAGACAAATCTTTTTATTGACCAAAAACTTATCATGGCTCACGCCAAATTTGTTTGGTATAGTCATGGATACAACTTATGAGCACACACATAAATCATAATAGGCCTACGTATATAGGGCTACAACGGTCATAAATAACATTATAAATTTAAACTAGCAGCTCAGCTTATGCTTCATTATACAACTTTAGAAATGAAGGGACAAACTCTTTAATTGTTTGACTTTACTGGTGTCTTCTTTTACGCATTGGAGGAACAAGTTCGATTGGTCGATCATTGGTAGATCGACAACGAATATTCGTATATTTTTCGATTGGTCAATCCACAAGTTCAGTGCATTCAGTGCATCTTACTGCTTCACTCGACGTCTATTATAATTTACGATATTGCGTCATTGTTATTTATCTTGACGGCACTGCGCTGATGTTTGCATTTTAGTCAAACACTTTTCGTGGCGGATCAGGCTGTCTCGTATTGCTTCTGAGGAGCTCATTAGTTAGGTATAACGGTTATGCATGTTATTCTGTGTTTCTCAGCAAAAACCGGGGGCCGAGCGAGGCTGAAAACAGCCCTGACGAGACTGAACCAGACAGAGTTTCATATTGGAATATAAACTGTATCTACTGCGACTTGTCCTTTAAAGTTTTACTGAAAAGCCAACTTATTTTTGTATCATTTAACTGAATAAACTGAATTATTTGGATTCTGCAGCAATATCTGCAGCCGTCCCCACAACGCAAATTCTACTATTACGCGGAAAATCTGAATCTCAACACAAACGCGGCTTTTCAATGGCCAGTGGTGATCTTGGTGAAGACTGCTTGTGGTAATTTTCGTAAATCTTTTTCATCAAGCATAAAACAGAGTGACAAGCACATAAAGGTACCACAGATCCGACAGGGAAATTCCAGTATTCGAAAATCGGTTATTCGTGAATAGCGCAGCAACGAAGGACGCATTTTCATCGGGTCTTCAAGCCTATTTAAATGAATAAGTGATGGGTAATTAGATTGTCCCATCTCTGCCCTTTTCGGTTAAAGTTTAAGCGTTTCTTAAACTGAGACCAGTATGGATAAAGAAATGCACCAATAAAAACAGTCTAAGCTGACTTAGTTAATTACAGTAGGGGATTTGTTATACTTAGCCTTCCCCGGACTCAATAGGGTTCCCATGCCCGTGTGCTCGAGCGACCCCCTTCCCCCATACTAGGTCTATGTGACATGACCTCTGTTTCAGTTGCGAAACACAAGAACGATCCGTACACTGAGCAGCATCGAGACTGGCAGCTTCTCCGCAGAGGAAGGTACACAGAGTTCAACCTGGTTTATGACAGAGGAACGAAGTTCGGGCTCCACACGCCAGGGGCCAGGTTTGAAAGCATCTTGATGTCCCTGCCACTCTATGCCGTAAGTGCTCTCTTTCGATTTCGTATCTGTTTTGAAAACCGGTATCATAACGTTGTTCGTCTTACCGGAGAGCGATTTTTGGGATCCCAAAACGTAAGTGGAGGGATACGTATGACTTCGTTAAAGTTGTCCTTCCGTCTGTCAGCACGGTAAATCTCGAAGGGAATGCGATATTTTGATAAAACTTGGTGTGAGGATTCTCTGGTCAAGGGAAAGGTCGAGTTCGTAGATGGGCCCCATAGCTGTATATTTAAGGGAGGGGAGGGGTTTCATATTAAATTTAAAAGCTAATGAGATAGTCTATTTAGGGGTAAGGAGACATGCTGAATCCGAATATGAAATTTATTTTAAAACCCGGGAAATTTGCAAAAGGTAAAAGTTGAACATGTTTAGAGGATCGATTCAAGGGTAAGCAGACATGCTGAATCCTAATATGAAAAGTATTTTCTCGCCGGACAATTAGATCGCCAGGAATCGAGAATAAAGTTTTAAAACCCAATGACATAGTTGATAAAGGGTGAGGAGACATGCTGTTTTAGTTTTCAAACATACTTAAGATAAACCAAAAGTGTATGCGATCAGTCTAGTTCTCATGAGTCCCAACCGGCATTTACTGGGTAGAAAGGGCAGAATGCATCCGACAACTGTCTGGTGAACAATTGTCGATCAGTTTTATAAAAACAAGGTGGCTACACCAGTCCCTACCCTACCCCTTTATCCATACAAACGAAAGCTCTGCGTCGATGACGACACATCTTAAACCTAGCGCTTTGGCTTAACTCATGGCGGCAGGCAGTCTTTTGTGTCGGGGGTTGAGATATTTTGTTCAAACTTCGTGTGAGGATTCATTGGCAAAGTACAGGCCAAGTTCGTAGGTGGGTCCTTTAGCTCTGTATTTAGAGGCAGATTCAATTTAGTTCAATTCAATTTTATTTCAACACCAATTACGGACTAGCCGAATAGCAGGTGGTAACGTCAAACATGCATTAAAAGCTAACCAAAATTGTCAACATATACTAGAAATTGGTCAAATTACAAACAAAGTACTGAGAGCAAATTATAAAAAATAACGATTGGGGTAATAGACAACGGGGGTAAAATACTAACCAACTAATTTCTGTTACGTAGGGAAACGAAGGAGGGGACAAAACTATTCTTGTATCTCACGTGTCGGCAAAACACTGGTTGAAGGGTAGGGACTGGTTCGGAAGCTTGTCTTTGAGGCCTCTCCCTTTCTGTTGTAAAGTGGTGGGGGGGGGGGGGGGGCAGGATGTCGCGAAGGACTGGGTTCAGAAGAGTCTGGACACCAAACTTTAAGCACAAATTTTCACGACGATGAGACAGGGTTGTCAGATTATATTTTTTGAGGAAATGGATATAAGGACTTTCAGAGATTTATCCGTTATTAAGAGAGCTCGGTAGGCTATTGTATCCTATCTAGGGCATCCGATTGCTCGCGAGTCACACCAAACTGCCATACAGGACAGCAGTATTCTAGGACTGGGCGAATGAACGAAAATTAAATGCGCAGTAGATGTTCGGAAGGGACGCCATGACGGGAAAGAAGTTTGAGTCCCCGAAGGCCCATATTGGCCTTCATTAAAATGGAATCTACGTGCTTTTCCCACTTCATATCATTCGTGATGTGTACACCCAGCAGTTTTATTTCTTTAACGTGTTGCGCACTGGGGATTGGAGGACACTTTTCTGTAAAGAGATTTAGGGGTTTAAGAATTAAGGGTACAAATACGTTTTATGAGCTAATGAGATAGTCGTTTAAGGGGCAAGGTGACCCGATGAATCTATATCTGAACTTAGTTTTCTTGCCGGACAAATGATTCACCCGGAATTCGGCACAAACTAGAAATTTGGTTGAAGAGAGACATGCTGAATCGAATTTTGAACTTTATCTCCTTGACGGATAAGCTTGCAAAATTTGTCGAAACCCGTAGATTTGGATCGAAAGGTTCGGATCTCAATGTCACTAGCTCTTTTGCTCTCACCGGGAATGCTGCTAAAATACGAGGAGTTTGGTAAAACAAAACAAAAAACTTTCTAAAAGAACCTTTCTGAAGTCGATTACAGATGAGATACTGGAGTAAACATGCTTGCTGAACCAAAATCTGAACTTGGTTTTCTCATTTGATTAGTTGTATTACCGTAAGTTGTCAAAAAACTAAAAAACAGTAACATTTTTTGGTACATATTCAAGCGGTTGATCGTGGATAAGTAGTAAAATGTTTAAGGGGTTTGGCGAAGACTCGGAAATCTACAAGACTCGATTCACTAGAGCAAGAAGTCCAAAAATAGTAAATTTTTGGGATCCCATCGAAACCTTTGGTCTTGTTGATAGAAGAAGTGGCATTTTCAGCCGGTGCGAAATTGTATTGTAACTGAGGGATGCTGAGGTAACCTGAATGCGGTGCGTCCAAATTCTGGAGCGAAGGCGGAAATACGCATTTGACTGGACTGAGAAAATCGGGCTGTATCTACACGTACCTTAACGTGTCCGAAAGATGTGGTTGAATAATTCTGTTAAAAATAGCTCTGTTTACCCACCGTATGAATCTCGAAGGAGAGTTGACATCTTTTATAATGAACGATGGGTGTGGGAGTGCTTTGTAATTGTAATTGTACAGCAAAAATTGTGTATCCTTGATACGACCTTGCGGCAGAAAATCAAAAGAAGGAAAAAGTGACCCTTGCTAACATCTAACAGCTAAGATTTTTTTTTTGCAGAAATGGGAATATATGCACATTCCGTCTCCGACAAGTCCTGAAGGAAAGCTCACAGAAATTCTCAAGAATCCTCGGGATTGGGTGTAGGAAGAATTTCCGTTCTAGGAAACGATGGTTATTTCAATGGGCAATGTACGCTTTAAGGGGTGCAGTTATTAAGGAATTTGTATTTTTGTTGCGAGAAGTTTTAGCAAAATTAAATCACTATCAAGGCGTTTCTACTCGTATATTTGAATTAATAGGACCCATGATATCGACTCTTTCCCCATTTCTTGATTGCTAATGAGTCAGCACAGAAGGCAGTCACGTAATATCTTTACGAAGTTCCTTCAGTTATATCGATCCTGGCTTAGTCGAAGCTTCTTACAAAGCTCAGATTCTTCCGACTATGCTCTTTATGACTAATTCTTCGTTCCGATAAATAATCGCCGTTTGCCCAGCTGAGAGCCAGAAACGTCACCACATCAAACTAACATAGGATTTGAGTTCGTTTGGTGACGTTTCTCGTTCTTCGCTAGGATCCCTGGCGTGTTTCGGACTTGATCGTATAGAGCATTGAGCATTGTTCCACAAGGCAACCATTTCCCCTTCCCTTCCGAATGAATTCGTAGGGTCAAAGCTAGTTAGAAAGCGGAAACCAAGTCTGCTGATGCGAAAGTGAGCCAATGTGACCCCAGCTTGACGCTGTTGCATTATAAGTGACAAGATTTTTATTTTATTTTCGACGTAAGGCAGTCACACAAATGTTCACACCGAAACGCAGGAGCAACGGAAATGAGTTTTTTCACGGCCGTCTGAGTGACAAGAGGACAACGAAACACTCCGTATGACCTTCAGAGTTTCTGGGTATAATCCAGTACTTGTAAATCTTCAGTCAAACTTTATTGTCGTCTGGTTCAGATCAGTAAAATTAACGTAAATTCAACATAGTGTTATCCATCCCAAAAAGAGCAGCATCTTTTTTAACTTTTAGGCTTGACAAAATTACCTAGCCTAATCCTTGTTTTTTTCTGTTTTTTTTTTCTCACTAAAACTCGCGTTTTGCCGGCCTACTTGGAATATTTCACGCCTCCGACGCAGCGACAAAACGGTTTGTCTCGCGTTGCCTATCGCATGGTTTCTGTCGAAGTCACAAAGCAGGTTTTTGTGCGAAACTGCACTAGTGCAAACCACGGGCGAGAGGAACTCTAAAAAATGGCGCACAATAGCTTCGTAGTTTTGTTATCTGACTTCCTGGAAAAGGTGTATCTGTTCCAGGTACTAGAAAGACTGAACGAAACTCAATCGTCTCACGACCACACTGACAGAAGTTTCATAATAGATAACACAAGGATGCGCACTTTCAGCAGACAACACTTGGGATGGCAGCAGGTAGCATGGTAGCAGATGCTCGGCATTTTTCGGCTCTTCGACAATGATTGTTGTGTATAACGTTTTAAAAATCAGAACAGATTACATCCCAAGTGTTGTCTGTTGAGCGTTGTGTGTTGAAACTGCGCACCCTTGTGTTATCTGTTATGAACTTCTGACACCACAGTGCCCCCGAATATCCCAGATTTCGCGCCAGCGGCCTCTTGCCATGGTCGCTGTCTGGCACTTATCTGTAAGCTCTTATATGTGTGAAGTCCGTTTGTGGCTACCACACCTAAATACTCCTTGAGCCCAAGCTGACTGGGAAATCTATATTCAAACAATGCATAAAATGGATACGTCAGCTATGATGCTTTGGCAGCGATGTTTCAGCACTTCATGGCAAGGGTCCTTGTCAGGCTGTCGAACTTCAGGGTCAACGTTGGGGAAGAAACAACTTGATGAGCGTGTTCCATCCTACTTACCGTAGTTACTACGCATGACGTCACGAATTCTGGCTTTCTGCCATCAAGGCTGGAACGATTTTTCTTTTTTCCAGCAGAATATCATGCCACGGGCGAATCCGACCAATCACGTTGCAGAGATGCGTAGTTACTACGCTTACCACGCTCCCGAGCGTGGTAAGCAAATAGTTACTATTAGTTACTATTTCGAGAAGGCTGGAACGGTCAGCGTAGTAACTTTTCGTGAGGTTGGAACGGATTTAGTAACTAATAGTTACTATTGGTACGAGGGTGGAACACGCTCGATGCTTCTACCGAGTATAATAGTCGGTATTTGTTTGAATATATGCTACCACACCTGTCAGTCCTCCCAACAAATATGAATCTGTCCCAGTCAGTTTGTCCACCCTCAACTCTTTATGTTTAAAGTTATAGGTTTTTTTGCGTGTTTTTTTACCGTCATTTCACCCAACTGTCCTTTAGGGATTTCTCATGTTCCTCAGACAAGAAGATTTACCAGAAGGATCTCTGCATGGCAAGGGTGGCAAACTGATCTCCGAAGAGTTCGCCGACCGCCGCTAAAGCAGTGTCTTCGGACACTAACTAGAACGCCTCATTCCATTACGATAACTGAGCTAGTACCGCCAAAATTCACGCTAGATGGCGATGATTCTCTGAATCCACGATACCGTCAGTTGCGATTTTGCAGATACCATGGCATCTGATACCACGGTCTAAAGTCGTTTTTGCAGTTATCGTTGTATCTAGTACCACGGTCAAAAGGCGTTTCTGCAGTTATCGTGGTATCTGAAAAGTCATCTCACTTTCATCAAATTTTGTCAAATTGGTGAGAAAGAAGTTTAGCACTTAGTGATGTAACTGGATATCAGTTTTTCTTTTGGGATGACTTCGGAAAGTGCAATTTCGGCAATAGTCGTTTTTACAGAGCAACCGTGTATCAGATACCACCGCAACTGCAAAAACGACTAATTGCAGATGCAGTTACCATGGTAACAGATACCATGGTATCTGCAAAAACGCAACAATTACTTCTGATTTGAAGTTTCAGTGTATGAGAATAGTCCAAGTTTTATGCGCGAAGAAAAACACCCTAAACACCCCACCCTGAAAGCTATACTGGCTCGAATCGAAATCGGAGGGAATTATGGTTTATCCGTACACCAAAATAAATATCAAAATAGGGGTTAAGTTATAAAAATAACAAACAAAACTGCAATTCGCAGTCAACAAGATTTTCCTACCATCAGGGCTTTCAAATGTCGCTGTTCCTTTTCTTCGCGATTTGAGAGGAAGTTCTGCACCCGCTCCGATCGTCCGGGGTCGGATATGACTTTTTGATTTTCCCGCCAGTGCTTGTTTTCTTTGACTTGTCTTGCTTCCTAGAGGAAAAGTAGAAAACTAGTTAAATTCCAGCTTGTTATTTCTCTCTATTGTCTATATACAACACTATAGCGATGGACCTGACTGTTTCATCTTTCCTTGAAAACTCGGGAAAAACACAGATCCATTTGTGTGTTGTGTTTTACAGACTTTCTACGGACTAGTCGGATTTCGCGTAAAATTTGTAATAACTTTGATGTTCAATAAAATCGGCGGGTCCAGTAGGTCCATTGTCACAACTAATTGGTATTCAATCTCATGATCTGAATCTCATTGTACTTCTAAACCGAATCCAAATTCGTTTTTATGGCATGGAACTTCTACATAATCAAGTGCCATATAGCGATCGTAACGTCTGTCGGTGTGTCCCGGTTTTACTAGTTTGGGCACTTCAACAAAAGCTAGGACGAGAAGGCGTAGCAGGGACCTGACCAGATTAACTTGGAAATAATCTCTTCCCCGATCCGGTCGTCGGGGGGGGGGGGAATGGAGGGATATGGAATCTAGTGACACGCATAACTTTGGAACGGGTGACCGGACGTGCATGAAACTTGACCAGTGCCAAGAACACGTGTCTCAGACGCTCAGACCGGATCCGATAACTGGGGAGGGGGGCACCGGAAATCTCATGAGACGCTCAGAGTCGAGGAATCAGGATGGAACTTAGTGGGAAGAACAAGCAAAAACCCTAGACACATTATTGACAAAACAGGACCGGATCATGTCACAGTGCGAGGAGTCGGAGGGGCAATTCCGTCGATCGCGAGTTAGGGTAGATGTTCTAGGACCATGAAACTTAGCAGGCATGTTAGGGATTCTACCAGATTGACTTGAAATGTAGTCCCTTCCCAGATCATCGTGGGCGGAGTAGACGGATGGCGAATCCGGAATCTAGTGACATGCGGATGGGAATGAAACTTCACATGAGTAAAGAACAATAGTCTTAGATTTCAATTTCAAATCTGGACCGGCTCCGATTAGGCGATTACTGGTGGGCGGGGAGGGGGGCTGGAGGAGGAAACTGGAAATCTCGTGAAACGCTTAAGATTCGAGGGATCGGTATGGAACTTGGCGACAAGAACATGGAGGGATATGGAATCCGGAGTCTGGTGGCATAAATAACTTTCGTATCGGATGTGAATAAAACTCAACATGTGGCAAGAGCTAATGTCTCAGATTTTCCATTTCAAGTCAGGACCAATTCCGATAACGGTGTGGGGAGCTCGAGGGGGGGGGGGGGAGGGGCACCGGAAACCTCGTGAAACCCTTCCAACTATTTTGTGGTCAGATTCTGTTCGGGCATAGAATTTTTATTTGCTCCTACCATCGACTGAGCCACACGCGAACCGGAACCAGAGTACGACAAAACTTCTATTCTGAAACAGTTGTCAACGGTTGGAATAACCATTTCAGATTTACTATATCAACTTCTGATGAAAGAAATCTCGGGAGAGAGATCCGACCTTGACACCTGATAACCTTATCTGACAAACATGCTAATTGTTCATACAAGTGCCATATGAGCTTTCAACTCTTATTTTTCTCAGGTATTCTGATCCGGCTTGATGTCACCATACACCAAAGGAAGTTCGGCCACAAACTGTCTAAAACTGTCAATTTACAGATGCACAATTCGCTACGCTTGGATACAGCAAAAGCCGAATACATTATTTTTGGCTCGTCGGATTCGAATCCGACTATTCCTCATCCCTATCCACACTGCGATTAATTGAGCAAAAATAGCATCGATGACAACACAGGTTACTAATAAGATGGCGCGACTATTCCTTACCTGAATAGTCGGATACACAGCTTGGTAATGGATGACTGCTTTACACAGCTCCCAGAAACTAAATTCCGGCCACAGGACGGGCGTGAAGTGCAAGCAGCTGTAAGCCGTCTGAAACAAGGACAAAAGATTAGTCGGTTTCACTGTTGGAATTTTCTTAGAAACAGTCTCATTAGTTGCTCTTTTGCAGATATCATGGTATCTGTTACCACGGTAACTGGATCTGCAATTAGTCGTTTTTGCAGTTACCGTAGTATCTGATGATACGGTTGCTCTGCAAAAACGACAATTGCCGAAATCGCGCTTTTCGAAATCATCCCAAAAGATAAACTGATATCCAGTTACATCACTAAGTACCAAACTTCTTTGCAACCAATTCGACAAAATCCTAGGCTCTACTGTTGGTGATGATGAAGTGAGACGGCTTTTTCAGATACCACGATCAGTTACCACGGTGGTATGTGAATATCAGATACCACGGTATCTGGCCAGATACCACGATAACTGCAAAAACGACTTTAGACCGTGGTATCAGATACCACGGTAACTGCATAAACAACTTCAGACCGTGGTATCAGATACCATGGTATCTGCAAAAACGCAACTGTTAAAAACTGAACATCACGCGCACTACCACCGCTCTTTTCTATATTACTTCAAGAATAAACAGAGCATGCAACAGTGACCCCTGATCCACTCTTCTTCCCTGACGCTCGATCTATTTTTGGGATCCCAAAACGTAAGTGGAGGGATACCTATTACATCGCAAAAGTTGTCCGTCTGTCCGTCCGTCTGTCAGCACGATAACTCTCGAAGGGAAGGAGATATTTTGATGATACTTGGTGTGAAGGTTCTTTGGGTCAAGTGTAAGCTCAAGTTCGTAGATGGGCTCTGTAGCCCTACATTTAGGGGTGGGGGTTCAAATTAAGGGACAAACAAGATATTTTTAAACAGCTAATATGATAGTCGATTATGGGGTGAGAAGACATGCTGAACACGAATATGCACATTTTCTCGTCCCACAAGTAGTTCGCCCGGAATCCGGCAAAAACCGGAAAGTTGGTTAAAAGTAAAAGTTTTATTTGAAGTTTATTAGAGAAGGAGACATGCTGAACACGATGACGAAAACCATTTTCTCGCCGGACAAGTCGTTCGTCCGGAATCCGGCAAAACCGGAAAGTTGGCTGAAATTAAAAGTTTTATTTGAAGTTGATTAGATGACAGATTTAGGACTAAGAAGGCATGCTGAACACTTATATGAAAAGCATTTTCTACCCTGACAAATAGTTTGCCCGGAATCCGGCCCAAACCGGAAAATTCGTTAAAAGCAAAAGTTTTATTTGAAGTTGATTAGATGACAGATTTAGGGCTAAGGAGACGCTGAGTCTGTATATGACAATAATTTTTTTCACCCGGACATATAATTCGTCCGGAATCCGGTTGAAACCGGAAATTTGTTTGTAAGTTAAAGTTTTATTTGAAGTTGATTAGATGTCCTTTATAGGGACAAGGAGATACGCTGAATTCGTTTCTGAGTTTTCTTTTTTTGCTGGACAAGTAGTTCGTTCGGAATTCGGCCGAAACCGGAAATTTGGCAGAAGTAAAGCAGGAAGTTTCGGTCAATATTGTCAAAATAGATATGGCTGATAGCGGTATATCTGAACTTGGTTTTCTCAGATGATTAGCCTGGCGAATACTGGATCTAGCGAAGACTGGACCTGGCGAAGACAAGACCCAGTTGTCTGGATCAAATACTAGATTTTTGGGATCCCATCGAAACCTTAGGTATTGTTCTTTACAGAACTCAATGTTCAGCGTTCAAATGTTAATTTATTTCCTATTCAACCTCTATCCGACTGCACCTTTCAAGCGATCGAGTCTTTCCCAGACTATACTCTTGATGACTAACTTGTCATGCCGATGACAAATCGGCGTGTGCCCAGCGAAGATGCAGAAACTTACGACAAAAACGTCGTTGATTAGTATACTCAGGATTTGAATCAATTTTGAGGGTTCGTTTGGATGACGTCTTGTTCTTCCCGAGGTTCACTGGCGTGTTCTGGACTTAGTCATGTAGAGTATCTGGACTCCCCGAGACGCGTAACTTCATAGCAACTGGACGTGAAAAACGACTATGCCTATATACGACGTCGCCTTTCGCACTGAAGAACCAATATATTGACGTTGAATCCACTAGTAGAAAGCATGTTAGATAGTAATACATGTTAATGCGTTTTTCCCCGACTCCATGAAGAGTTTGTGGCTCGAAAAGAGTGTTTCCGCGACCAACAAGGTTTGTGTGGCTTGCTGGCGGGAAATTCAAATTTAGTTGCAAATTTACGTCGAAACAACACAATTAACTAGTTTATCAAGCAGACATGTATAAAACTGAGGATCTTTCAGTAAGGAACGGCAAAGACGTAAGCCAGGAGTTCAGTTTATTCAGATTTTGTCTAGATTTTATTTTCATTTTCAGACATTTTAAAATTACGACAGGAAACAGACAAAAGGACGTGTCCGTGAGGTTTGTGAGTCAAGTGTGTGGCAAACACTTATGTCAGCGACAAACAGAAGTGTGTGGCATTCAAGTATGCCGCGAAAAAACGGCTTTAAAATACGTGAGAGAAACAGTATCTAGAGTTGCCCATCCTTCAAGGCCTAGAAGGGGACTGTGAAACATGGGCAAGTACAGCATGGGGAATGGGACATTTAAAGACTCTTAGCAAGTGACTGACCTAGAGTCAGCTTGCCGCGGAGCAGGCTTTTAAGGAAAATCTCGGTGTTTTCTAGATCAATACGCGGCAATCTGTTTTCTTTGGCGTGTTTCATGCGCAAGTTACTCTCATGCCAAGGCATCGAGCTCGCTTACCTAGCGATTCCGCAAAGCGGGGAATCGAATCGGTATTAGACGCAGATAGAAAATGGGTTCGCAAAAACGCCGTGAAGACCACACTTGTGCTGGACACAGGAAATTAAAAGAGAACACTGAATACGCAGCTTGAAGTTCCCATAGTCACGAGACGGTGCCCTTTCAGACTATATGATGGATTGTTTCCCATATTTTCTTCCCTGTCAGGACATTCCTTAAAGCACAGCTCTTACTAGAAATGATCTTTTCCCTATAAAATGGACCAGAAAAAACTTTTCAAAAGTACCTTCACTTTCCACCTGAAACTAGCGATTCGCTTGTTAGCGCTTGTCGATTATATCCAGCCTTCCTGCTCTCCGACGCGGCGGCTGGGCGCAAAAGATTTGAAAACTGAACGTGCCTTGGTTAAAAAGTGGGAAAACTAAGCAAATAAAAGAAGTAATAAACAGAAGATTATCACATCCTTATGTGTGAAAGAGTTGTTAGCGGACAATGGAGATTCCGGCAAACTTTTCGTTGTGTGACGGGAAAACTCGGCAAGGCCGAAAAAGCGCTAAAAATTCGTTGTTACGAAACGAAACAGTGGAGAAAGGTGGGGATTTTAGAAGCTTATAATTCCATATGGCATCTAAGTATATTGTAAAAGGCAGAACAAGCAAGAGGGGTCCTTTAAGTTCATGTGAAAAACTTACCAAGCCCCTTCTCAAATTACGCGCCGTCTCATTCTGTTTCTCAAACCCTTGAACAAAGTACATCCGTTTCTTGTTTTTTGTCTTGCGCCTTACACCGCATCGAGCCATTGTCTGTCTCTTCTATCCCGGAGACGAATGACGGAATTCCTATTCTATGGTCTCAGGTAACAGATCTAAGGCATGGTCAGTTACCATACTTGAGAACACCTCAGCATATCAATAATGTTATGATACGTGAACGACCAAGTAGAAAGCATGAACTGAGAAATAATAAAACACGATAGTTTAGGTCTTCGCTCTACCTTAACTTATCTTCTTACCTGCCAGACAAGAAAATCACTTAGACGGACTTCCCCCGATGTGCGAATCAGCAAGTCTGGATGTTCGGACTTGCTTGTATAGAAACAACTTTCGATAACAGACTCGTCTATATCTTCAGGACGTATCATCTCATTTTCCGCTCCCCACAGCACCTCATTGACTGCGTTCGTTGCTTCGTCGCGAGCTGAATAAAAACAATCCTGATCACCTGACGGGTTGCACGAACGTACGGGTGTGACGGTTGTGCTGCAGGATTGTCTCCAGGAGTCGCACCCAACTTTTTCCGACTTCCCGACCATGAGCTTCCCCTCTGGCACTCTCACAGAATGAGCCAAGAAACAACAACACAACACAAATTTCTGAACATCAGCGATTGTAGAGAAGAACAAGGATATGAGTCTCCCGAAGAGATACATTTTTTTTTCGAAGGAACAGAAGCCGGATGGTATGTGTATGATATATACAGATGTGAGATGGCACAGAAGGATTTCTCGACATCTATGGCTCTCCATACAGCATGTAATCTACAGATCTGAGATGGCAGAGAAGGATTTCTGGACATTTATTCTTTACAACTGGTTCTGTTGTTGTTGTTCTTTCTTTTTATTTTTGGTTCATTATTAGGTTAATTTGTTAGAAGTTAGTTTCTGTTGCTTTTTGTATGCTGTTATGTCTTTCCGTATATTACTTTTTCCTCTTTTTTGTACTTATACTCCGTTTTCTCTTTGTGTGAGTTTATGATGAGTCATAAATAAATTATTATTATTATTATAATTATATGGCTCTCCATGGAAAGCTCAGGAATCCTGAGAGACTGAAGAAGACTAGCTTAACGGGTGCTATTTACAAAGGTAGCCTAAAGGTCCAGCAGCCCACTTACAGGTGTATGCTAGTGCAATATTTAGCTTTGCACGGTCATTGTTTTCAGTCAGCAGGTGAACTTCCGCGATGAGTTTCTGAAGATCGGCGGGCAGCATGGATATATTTCCAATCACACGCACACGTATGCCATTCTCCATCACCTTGTCCCTAAAATAATTAGCAGAATTACAAAAACATGCTGAATGATTATAACAAGACATGGCTAAAACATAAACAACAAGAGCTACGAGCTCGTATGGCACTTGTTACGAGTAGGTGGCAAAATACCCCCTTCAACCTCCTAGGATCGGACCTATAAACAGGATATCTACTTACACTCCAGTCTGAGCATTCCCGGCATCGCCTCGGATCATCTAGGGAAAATGTCAGGGCAAAATATTTCCAGTAGGCTATTCCCCCCCCCCCTCAAACTCCCCCTACCGTGGACGAATCTGTTTCAGACTGAAACACTGATTATATAAAGCATCTTCTCTTACCGGGTATCAAGTTTCACTCGAGTCTGAGCGTTTGCCGCGAAACTTCGTTACCCCCCCCCCCCCCCCAATATTCAGATCCGGTCCGGACCCTAAAATATATCTTCTAGGGCACATCGTCTCACTACTTGTCAAGTTTCATTCATATCACTCCACTCGTTTGACCCCTATGCGAGCCACAAAATCCCAGGACTCCCCCTCCAACTCCCCACACTGTGGCTAAATACGACTAGGACACATAGACGTCGTATCTCTGACATCTCCTCTTCTAGTCCTTCAAGTAAGAATCCAATCGGAGCATGTCAGTAAATTTTCGGTTTCCGATTCATCCTCCTCCTAACCTGACCGGATCCGGTCCGAACCGTAAATAACAAACTAGGCCGCATACAGTCGGTACTGACCAAGTTGCATCACACTCAAGAAAACGGAAGCTCAAGAATCAAGAAACGGAAGCTTTCCTAGGGCATTGTGTCAGGTCCTTAAGTCTATTTGTTTGGGTCACTAATATGCCTGCCAAGTTTCGTCGTCCTTAGCACATCTGGAAGTAACTCGCGATCACCGGAATTCTGTCCAACTCCCTCCAAAGAGCCCCGATATGATCTAGTTCTGTCAAGAATGTATCCAGGGCTTATGCTTGTTCTTCCCACCAATGTCCATTTCGATCCCTCGACGCTACGCGTTTCACGAAAATCCGGTGCTCCCTTCAACTCCCCCCACAAGCATCAGATCTGGTCTTGACTTGACACGGAACATCGGAGACGACACCTCTTTGCAGTGGCTAAGTTTCATTCAAATCGGATCACCCGTTCAAAAGTTACAAATGCCACTAGATTCCGTTGCCCATCCCTCCACTCTCCCCACGATGGTCAGATCATGCGAACGACTATTTTAAAGTCAGTTTGCTCGAGTCCTTCATACGCCAGCCCAGTTCATCGTCTTAGTACATCAGGAAGTACTGCACTAGCGGGATCACCAGAATCCCCCCCCCCCCCCAATTCCCCCCACAGTGCCCGAATCCGGTTTGGTTATGTCAATGATGTCTCTAGGACTTCTGCTTGCTCTTTCCACCAAGTTTCATCTCGATCCCTCCATTCACAGCGTTTCCCAAGATTTCCGGTCCCCCCCAAAAGTCACCGGATCCGGCCCGGATTTTAAGTGGGTCGTCTGAGGCACGATCCGATCCGATCACCCATTCAAAAGTTTTAAATACCTCAAGATTCCGGATTCTCCCTCCTTCCACTCCCCCCCCCCTCGATGCTATAATCGGGGAAGTGACTATTTCCAACTTAATCATTTGAGATCTCTGATACGCCTGTGAAGTTTCATCGTCATACCGTATGTGAAAGTGTCCGAACTAGCAAAGTCCGGACAGACCGACCGACCGACGGACGGACAGAAATTGCGATCGCTATATGGCACTTGGCCGAAGGGCAAGTGCCATAAAAAGTAGTCTATACTGTTAAGTAATTCCAACAACAACACGTCCTACATGTCCTGTATAAAAAGGATTTCACTTCACTGATCCAGCCCATCTCCATAAGACCCCTTGGTTAAACTACTTACATGTCGTAAGAATTTTATAAAATTATGTATCATACTTTTCTTTCAGAAGCTCTTGAAATTTCTTTCTTGCCAAATCCATAAGCCCATCTACTTCATCTCTGCTTCTCTTGAAGTTCTCTATACTGAACGCGTATACTGTTACTTCCACAATACCAAGATGCCGGCACCAGTCGAGGGTGTCTGTCAATGTTTCAAAGCTGAAAGTAAAAATCTTAAATTAGATTACCTCAGATTATACTAATAATTTTTACTTTCTTCCCTTAATAGCTTGTATTATACATGCTAGCACTGGATCGTCATTTACACCAAGAACAAATAAAGGAAGAATTGAGAAGACTTGAATCATGGGACGTTGTTTTTTTCCCGATCCTCAAGGACCGGGGGTGGAGACTATTCGGCGCCTGTCCAGACCACAGAGTAATTATTGGCGCTATTTCTTCTGATCGCCGTGCTTCGCGTCAAGAAAGTGCGCCGAATTCAAATTAAACAGAAAGAGGCCGACATTTTGCCCTTCTCTCTCCAACAAATCTCCGCTACCACTAGTTTAAAAGACGAGACAAGGGGCTAAAGTACAGTGAGATGACAGAAGTCGTGCAATCCTACATTCAAGGATGACGAAATTAAAGGCAGAAAAGGACCGATTTTGTCTGAACACTATAAGTTTAAAGAACATAACATAACATAACATAACGAATTTATTTCAAACAACCACTATCATGGCAATGCCAAATTTGGGTATTACGTCAAGCATAATGCACATTTTAAAATCTATACAGTTAATCATCAATTCGTCATCACAGACCTGTTATAATATATAAATGAAAACCAAAACAGAACACGGACGTTGGAATAATATCACAGACAGCTACCACCATCATTATAAATTTTTGTGAAACTCGGAACGAAGCTTTTCTGGTACCGCGTATGTGTTGCAGGTAGGGACAACTTTGGAACCTTTGAACTTGCGACCCTTTCCTGTCGGTTTCTTGTGTTTTCATAAGGAGGAGGAAGGATATCGGATAGAACAGGATGGTGGAGGAGCTTATGACCAACCGCTAAGCTCAGCCGCAGTCTCCGACTCTCAAGGGTTTCCATCTTAAACTTTTTTAGGAGAGCAGAATAGGGAACTTTGGGCTCATGACTTATTATTAGGAGTGCACGTTTCTGTATTCTTTCTATTTGTTGTGTCTGTTCGGCAGTAAGGGCAAAGTGCCAAACAGCAGCCGCATATTCCAAAGTGGACCGAATGAAAGAAACGTAAATTCGGACAAGATGGGAATTAGGTACTTGGAACTTAGCCAGAAGTTTTAACAGCTGTAGACCAGCGACAAGAAGGAAGGGACACGCTTCCAAACAAGATAATTAATGATATAAATTTTAACCAAAAATAATAAATTGTCTTCTCAAATGTAGACGTTTTGAATGGTACCGTACAACTATCATTTTCAGTAATCAATTAAAATTTAAAATTAGGAAATACTTCAAGCCAACTCTTTTTCGCAACTAGCCGAGAAATGTTATGAACTGATTTTTTTTTACAGAGTACAACTTAAAAACAAAACATAACAACTCTTTGAGTACAGTTCACCAGCTATGCCCAAATTCCAATTTGAATGATGTAAAAACATGATAATGAAAAAAAAAACGATTACGATTACGAAGACAATGACAAATTTAGGCAGATGTAAAGTGCAACTATCCGAGATAATGATATACCTTTTTGACCAAGAATAATAAGTTGTTATCACAAACTGATACGTCTTGAAAGATATCCTACACTCAGCAATCACTAATTTAATTAGGACCTTATACTGTTTTTCGCAACTACACGAGAAAATGATATGAAATAAATTTTGTGTAGAGTACAACTTAAAAACAAAAAATAGTAACTCATTGAGTACATTTCGACAGCTAAATATTGACCAAGCTTAATACCTTTTCCAGAAGCGATTCTTTCCAGTCCTGAGAAGACCAAAATAAAGTTACTAATGCTCACACCAGTCCTATTGAATCTGAACTAGATGCATGCATGTTAGGTCTATGCTTCAATGTTCAAGTTGCTTAATTGCTCCCCTGAGTCATCAAATGCCGCATTCCCTTGGGCTTCGCCGTCTTTGTGAAGGGTTGTGACAACATAAGCTTCATATTGCAAATCTGACCTGAGACTGAAAAGGAGTTTCCATTTATATAATCCTCAGAATCGGCACTGTTTGAAATTCCCGCCTTTTCTGACTGCTTCATCACTTTTGCTCTGGAGGTAACACTTAATACTGCAAGAGGCAACACGCGAAGCTCCACCCTCGATAAATAAGATCGGACGAAAAGAGATCTAGGATGCTGACATCAAGGTTATGTGAGTTCTCAATTCTTCCCTTATTTATTCTTGTTTACACAAATTACACATGACACAATTAAAAAAATAAGATTCCATCTATAGGTACAACTTAACTGGAATTAATATATTGGGTGAAATAGGGTACAGAAGATTTCAGATAACGATCATTCGAGTTTATGGGTGGTCTTACTAGTCTCTCGAAAGCAGCATCCCTCTGTCTTTGTCGCTTACTGGGCCTGCTACTTGCTAGGGTCTCAAAATCAGGTAAAATGGCACGATGCGCAGGTGATGCCAGACATTTGCTTCCAAACGCTATTGTCAGCTGATGCCGTCTTTCAGCAAGGGTTGGCAGGTTAAGCTTGACCAGGCCGTCCTCTTATAAAAGATCACCCGGGCCGAGCATAATCTTAACAGCCCTTTCAGTCTGTGAGTCCTGGGTGCCAAGCCAGAAAAGCATAATCCAGGCAAGGTTGAATGTACGTGCAGTAAATACTGCATAAATCTCGCGACAGAATAGCAAAGCGTCCCAGAACCGCGAAAGACTTAAAGGACCCCTCTTGCTTATCCTGCCTTTTATAATATACCTAGCTCCCTCATGGAATTTTAAGCTTCTAAAATCCCCGCTTTTCTCCATTGTTTCGTTTTTTGCCTAAGAATGTTTTGCACTTTTTCGTCCGTGCCGAGTTTTACCTGTCACACAAAGCAAAGTTTGCCGGAATCTTCAACGTCCGCTAACAACTCTTTCAAACAAAAGGATGAATCTTCTCTTTTTTAATTTTTTATTTACTTATTTTCCCACTTTTTCACCACGGTGAAACCATCAACTTAGATCCGTCTCCCAAGACGCGACAGAGCACAAAAAGTGAAGAACGAGAAGTTCGCTTGTAGTCAGAATAACTTAAGATAAAAATAAATTGTTTTCAAGTTGAAGGCAGAATGAAGAAATTAATGTTAATTCTTCCTGATATTTTCATCCGAGAGACTGGAATTTTGTGAAGGCTTTGCAGTTGTGCTTTAGCACTAGTTAGCACTTTAGCACTTTTGGCACAAACCTGTAATCTGATTACAGGTTTGTTTCCTTCCCCGAAGTTGAACCAGAAGATTGACAGCCTGACGAGGACCCTTGCCAAAAAGGGCCGCGCTGATGAAGAATCGTAGCTGACGTACCCGTTGTAAACATTGTTTGAATAAATGTTTCAAAGTCAGCTTGGGCTCAAAGAATATTTACCAGTAGAACCAATAGTTCCAATAGTATCATCTTGGTGTCATCCTACCACTCTCTCTGCTACCAGTCTCCCCTTCCTACAGCTTTTAAACCCAATTTAAGACAAAGTACCTACCCACTGTCATGTCCTTTGATTTTTTCCACGCTATGTTTCTTAGCAAACCTCCTGTTGCCATCTAAAATAAATGCCACATGCCGAGGGATCTTTCCACACTGCAGAACTTTGCATGCAAATATCTGGAACCAAGTGGGTTCTTTCCCTTTGAACCATGACATTACAACGCCAAGGTTTGAGAGAAATTGTTTACAAAGAGGAAGCAGCGGACGCCGCAGAGAAAATACTGGCCTACAGGGAAACCATCTAGGCTAGTTTTTGGTTAAAAGAAATCAGAATAAGACACGCGACTTGATTTTAAAATTGGTTGCGTTTGTTAATTGACTGGGTCCCAACACTAATACTAAAGGCATAGAAGGCTGTTCCAATTCGTTTAGTACCACTGTTGAAGTCAAACGCAAACAAAGAGCAGAAAATTCAAGTCAGCCAGGGCATGCTTCTAGACTCTAAAGTCGAATAGTGTTTTCCAGGGATACTCTGATAATGCCTAGCATAGTGGAATATTTTGGAGACCACGAGCGTTACAAATGTGGATACTGTGGATGTGCAGATTCAAACTACAGCAGAGGTATGAGAATTGGTTTGCAGCCATCACTCCTTTCCTGTTCCATTCAGTCAGCATTCAGTATCCTCCTCCCATACTGTATTTGCACAGTAGTGGTATGCTTATTTGAACATTGCCAATGGGGAGATCATCAGAAAAAACACTGGAACCCATACAGGCAACCAACACTTTAAAATACTTGCCTAAAATGTTTAATTCATATCTGTTTTGAAGAACATGCCACTGATTTTTACTAAATACTCCTTCAGCCCAAGCTGACTGCAAATCATATTTGAAAGTGCAAGCAGATATGTCAGCTGAATTTTATGAGAGCTATACTGGAGCCTATACTATTTCAGTTGGTCTCTATTTCCGGATGTACCCTACGCCACATGCCACATCTAAGCTAGAAAACTAATTCCGTAGGCTATGGAATCCATAGGATATGGAATCAGTTTTCTAGCTTAGATGTGCCTTAGATGCACCACAACCTGTCTAAGCTAGTTCATCCTGTTGAAAGACGGGTGTTTAAAATCATATTCACTGATAAATCCGTGACAGAATGAAGTCACAGAATCCCACACTGTTACAGTACAAGAGAGTCAATGTCGATGCGCGAAAGTCAAAAAGACAGACATCTTCTCTGTTTAAAACACTAAATGTTTTTCTTATACTGAATGCATGTTTTTTTTCTAAAAACTATGCAATTTGCTTTCATATTTTACCAAGTACCTACAGTTAAACAATGATGACGTGATGGAAACAAAATTCAGGAGACCAGTCGTTACAGTAACAAAGTCACCAGACATTTGTTGGGTCCTCGCAGAAATTCATGTACTGGCAATGCAGCGTGCACGCTAGTATTTTGGAAGAAAACAGACAACAAAGAAGAAGAAGCTGGCTTTCTTTTGAGGTACTGTTTACCTTTTTTGAAGTTTCTGTGGTGAGATGAAGATAACCAAAGCTGGGCAACAAAATCAGCAACTTAAATTATAATGGAAATATTATACACTCCAGTATTTTGGCTCTTATTGGCTTGCTTGGCAAGGACCGAAGTATAGCTCTAGTGAAATTCAGCTGACATAGCCTATCCATTTTGCATTGTCAGATATGATTTCTACAGTTTCTTCATTTCTATATGAGGGGTCGGTGATTTGCTGCTAGAATGTCCAAATGAGATTTCCATGCAGTCCTGACCAAGATGGGCGAATTGAATCCGGATTTGCATTCAAATCCAGGATTTGTCCTTTTGTCTGGATTCAAATCTTCTGCTTGTCAGGCTGGATTCGGATTCAAACTCATATTCTAAACCCTCAACCTGATGAATCTGCTCAAATTTATAGTCTGCAACCTTCCAGTTTCTGTTTTCCTAATTTTACAGTGTTTTGGCAGTCAAACTTTTTGGTCACCTCCACCAACCATCCTCAGTCATTTATCACTTTATCTTATTACCTTTGATATCAGTGCTTTTTGCACCTCTGATTTTAAACTATAACCTATGTAAATGATTTGATTTTGCTAAGGTCTGATTCAAATTCGGAATTCGATTCGGAATCGGATTCCTACCTAGCCCTGGAATTGGATTTGAATTCGAATCCTTTCATGATTGGGTTCACCCATCTCTGGACCTGACAGTTAAGAATGAAAACCTGACTATTTTTAACACTTAGGAGTCCCTATAGTTGTCTTTTCCTTGTTTTGAACCTGTTTTAAAAAGGGATTTTCTGGTTATTGAATTGGGTAACTTCTTTCTCATCACTTTGGAAATTTATGTAAGGAATTTGAGCTCGGGTGACTCTGTATGTTCACAAAAATAGCTCATGTTTAATTAGAAGAATTGAGAGAAGAATTTATTCTTCCAGCATGTAAACTAGTGTATAAGCTTCAGTCTAGTATTTTCTCGTTTTTTTTTTATTTATTTTTAAGCCAGATTGGGCTAGTTTCTGTAAAGGAAAGACTTTTCCGGAAATTCGAAATCTTTTCTGAGGTTGGATAGCCTACCCTTCCTTAGGTGTTCTGGCATTCAGTTACAACAGCATTATTTCCAATAGATAACACCATGCAGAAACTTTATCAGAAGCTTAGATTTCTCTGACAGTGACTCTGTTAGATTGTGTTCAAACCAATAGATGTCTCTGTCCAAATTTCTTTGTTGTGCTGCTAGATCATACAAACCAACAAATGGAAGAAGAAGAATTTTCTAAAGTTGAGGAATTTGTTTCCTTTCCATTTGACTGTTTGTGAGTAAGAAATTTAAAACAAGGTAGACCTATGGAAAATTCAAAGAGGTTTTCAAATAAGCATACCTCTACTAAATGATTGCTACTCACCAGTCAAAAGTCTAGAAAACCAGGAAAGTCATGATAGACACTGCTCTAACCTACCTAACTAACGTCTTTTTCACTCGCTCTCTGGCTCCTGTTGGTCTGCCCAAATTTTTCGTAAGCTAGGACTAGCACATAAGATAGGATGTTGAAACTTGACAGGCGTATAGATGACCCGACCAAGAATTTTCTAAAGTTGAGGAATTTATTCACTTTCCATTTGACTGTTTTTGGGATCCCAAAACGTAAGTGGAGGGATACCTATGACATCGCAAAAGTTGTCCGTTTATCCGTCCGTCTGTCCGTCCGTCCGTCCGTCTGTCAGCACGATAACTCTCGAAGCGAATGAGATATTTTGATGAAACTTGGTGTGAGGATTCATTGGGTCAAGGGTAAGATCAAGTTCGTAGATGGGCTATGTAGCTCTACGTTTAGTGGTGGGGGAGGGGGTTCAGATTAAGGGACAAACAAAATAGTTTTAAACAGCTAATGTGATAGTCGATTATGGGGTAACAAGGCATGCTGAGCACGATAGTAAAAACCATTTTCTCGCCGGACAAGTAGTTCGTCCGGAATCTGGCAAAAAACGGAAAGTTCGTTAAAAGTTAAAGTTTTATTTGAAGTTGATTAAATGGTCGAGTTCGAGGTAAGAAGATATGCTAAACAAGATGGTGAAAATCATTTTCTCGCCGAACAAGTAGTTCGTCTGGAATCCGGCGAAACCCGAAAACTTGGGTAAAAGTAAAAGTTTCATTTGAAGTTGATTGAATGTTCAGTTTAGAGGTAAAAAGACATGATGAGACATGATGATTACAGGTTTGTTTCCTTCCCCTAAGTTGAACCAGAGGATTGACAGCCTGACGAGGACCCTTGCCAAAAAGGGCCGAAATATCGCCTGATGAAGAATCGTAGCTGACGTACCCGTTGTAAACATTGTTTGAATAAATGATGAACACGAATGTGAAAACCATTTTCTCGCCGGACAACTAGTTCTCCCGGAATCCGGCCAAAACCGGAAAACTTTTTAAAAGCAAAAGTTTGATTAGATGACAGATTAAGGGGTAAGAAGAGAGGCTGAGTCTGTATAATATACAGACATATTATGACAATCATTTTTAACTCGGACATATAATTAGTCCGGGATCCGGTTTTAACCGGAATTTTTTTTAAGTCAAACTTTCATTCAAAGTTGATTAGATGCTCTTTATAAGGAGATACGCTGGATTTGTTTCTGAATTTGTTTTTTTTTTTGCTGGACTAGTAGTTCGCTAGGAATTCGGGTGAAACCAGGAACAGAAGTAAAGCAGGAAGTCTCGGTCAGTATCGTCAAAATAGATATAGCTTATAGAGGTATATCTGAACTTGGTTTTCTCTAATGATTAGCCTGGCGTAGACTGGATCTCGCGAAGACAAGACCCGATTGTCTGAAACAAATATTAGATTTTTGGGATCCCATCGACACCTTTGGTCTTGTATGAGTAAGAAATTTAAACAAGGTAGACCTATGAAAAATTTCAAAGAGGTTTTCAAATAAGCATACCTCTACTAGATGATTCCTGTTTTGACCGAAAATCGACTGATTTAAGAAAAACCGACCGTTTTTAAGAAAAATAAAAGTCGACTTACGAAAAACTGACGGTTTGAAGAAAAATCGACTGTTTCCCAAAAAAATCGACTGTTTTTACGAAAAATTGCGGCGCTTCGCGCCGATTCAGCTATTTTTTACCGGCTGGCTGACAAAATCGGAGGAGGGGGGGGGGGGGGTGTGCATCATCCCCATGCGTGGCGCCCCTGTATGCTAGTGTTAAAGCACATCAGAAAAGACTTACAACTCGAAAATGATCTCTTTTATGTTAAGTTATTCCAAAACCGAACGTCTCGTCTTCAATTCCTGTGTATAGCATCTTCTGTCGCGTAGAATCAAATTCTGCAAACCAGTTTTAAGTTGCAATTCTTTAGATGAAGCTCACTGTAGCTTTACCTGCTTTAGTTTTCGACATGAAAGTACAGTGTGTCGAACAACAAGTAAAACGGTACACGGTACTTTCACAATGAAACAAAAGTACATCAAATCACCCTGAAAAACGCAACTCAAGTCTCGTCGGCCAACCGGCGTCTTTTTCCATCTATAAACTCCTGTCAGGCCAAGACCAAAAGCTCGTTACGTCCGTAAATCCGGATTTTTTTGTTGCACTGGCAAACTTTTCGTTTCTGAGGAAGTGTGTTTTTAACGTGAAAATTACTTTTTTTGCTATTAGTTCGGAGCAAATCTACTTCCTTTTCTATGGGCACTATTTTGTCACTTTTTCGATGGACAGAGTCGTGATTTCATAGCTATTCTTAACCTTATATTGGGATCGCAAAAAGACGCTCTGCTCCTCGGCGTTTACGTCCATAAATCCGGATATCTTTCTTTCTTTTAATGCACTGGCAAACTTCTTCGTTTTGTTTCTGAATAAGCGTGTCTTTAACGTGAAAATTACTTTTTTTGCTTTAACTCGGAACAAATCTAATTTGTGTCTATTTTGTTTTCTATGGCCACTATTTTCTCGCTTTTTTCAACGGTCAGATTTGTGCTATTTTTTCCTTTTCTGTGGATCGCAAAAAGACGGTCTTCTCCTCAGCGTTTCACAAAATTTCGCCCTTGGCGCATTTCGTAGTATTCTCTATTTAGAGGAACGGTGTGTCATTTACTTGGCGACTAGGCTTGGAACTTTTTAGATTTGAAACACATTACAGGCTGGCTAGAATCTTTCTAGGCAAAGGTAGATAAAAAAAATTTCGCCTGCGGCGCTTGCTTTAATATGGCCCGGGTACAGGCGTTGAAAGCTTTCCTCTTTAGCGAAAGTTGAAATGTAAAGCTGATGCTATGAACATATGTACAAAAAAAAACTATTACAAGACTAATTTCAGCTGATGCATTGCAGCTAGTTTTACACCGGCTCTATTATTTGTTGGTGGGGAATGTGCGCCATTGCCGCGTAGTCGCAACAGTTCGTTTTTGTTGGTACGTGCGAGTCGTATATGACTGACTGACTGTATTTAAAGCCATTTTTCAGGCCGTAGCCTATACATACATATACAACAACAAACAACTACCAAACAAAATCATGTAACGCTCAACTTTCGAATAATAAGACCTTTCCGGACAAAATTTCCAACTGCTACTATATTTACTTTCGACGTCGACTTCAAAATTCCAAGAAGGGGCTCACAACCATCATCCCCAAGAAAACTTCCTCTTACCTCGCTTAGCCCCTGACACCTAAAAAGAAAATGGTCCAGCCCATCAATATTACGATCCAGGAGTCGTTGAAATGAGGGGTCTCACCCCCCCCCTGGCCTGAGTGCTTCGGGCCACCCCTGATATTAAGTTCAGGGGCCCTAGAAAGTGCTTTGATTCGAGTGAGATGTGCCATTATGTGGCCCCGAGATCTGCCATGTATCAGCATCCGACAACGGTGGGCGGGGGGGGGGGAGTTTCAGAGAGGTCTCGACAGGGATAACACTTGTACAATACAAAGGTGATGTGCCATAGTTGTGCAATTTTGAGACCTGGCCCGGTACAATCTATTGTCGGCGGAATTGTGTGGGGGAAATTTCCAGTTATGGAAATTTGAAAGCCATAAGTCACTGAGTAACGTGGACCGTCCCGGGATAAATCCTGGATTGATTGTTTACCGAGTTATTTACCACACCGAAAAGACCAACAAACGAAACAAGGTTCCCGATTTGCCGACAATGCGTTTTCAGATCACATGGTGTGCAGGCACTTCAAACAAAAAAGGCAGTTAGTGGGTGCAAACAGACAAATGACCCAAGAAAAGTTTGCCGGTGCGGTCGACTTACTAACAAGGAACGGAACGAAATGTTTGTCGGTGCTTTTGCCCAAAAGGTTTGCTGACTTCCTGTCACCACAAACAAAAGTCTTCGCACCGATGGGCGTTTCACATTTACTGATTACCGTTTCACATTTACTGATTTACCAACAAGTTTTTTGTCTAGTCCAGAAGGAAACGGAAGAGTGTTCCCCGTTTACCGACAAGACTTTTCCCAGTCACTGCAGAAAGAAAAACAAGTGAAAGGAGGATCTCGATTTGCCGACAAGAATTTTGCCGACCATCGGCTTAAATTTACCAGAAGGCTTTTGTCGGTACCAGAGACGGAACGAAAGCATTGGACTTTGATCCGGTAACCGCATCACCAGCAAACGAAATGAGGGCCCTTAGTCTGCCGACAAAGCTAACGAAATGAGGGACCTTAATCTGCTGACAAAGCTTTTCATATCATCGGCTTTACCGACGAAGCTTTCGTTGGTTCAAGAAACGGAACGACAAACAGGTTTGTCGGTGCTTCCGATTTACCGAGAAGGCTTTTTCCAGTCATCGGAGAGTAGCAGGATCACTCGAATGTGGGTAGTTTGTGGGAGCTTACTGGCAACCGACCAACAGACGAAGCAAGGAAAACTGTTTGCTGGTGCGCAGCCGACTTCCTCGTATGAAGTTTCCCGATTTACCGACAGAGCTCGTGTCTGGACCAGAAACGGAATCCGCACCGATAAAGACTGTCGATTTCCCGACAAAAGGTTTCATGATCGCACAACAAACACTGCCGATCTATCGGAAGACCTTTCGTGATCGCACGACAGACGCTGCCGCTTTATCGACAGTAAGTTTCCTGATTGATCATTGCAGCTTTTACTGTACCAGAAACGGAAATAGAAAAGCGTTCGTCGGTGCTTCGCTCGGGGGGGGGGGGTGGAGCTCTTAACTTTAGATGCTCGCCTTTAGATAGAAAAAAAAGAAAAGTAGACGATATTTAACCCTTTGTGTGAAATCACCAGCAACACCGTGCTTTACTATGCTTTCTCTAGAGCGCCTAGTGATTGAGAGGTGGTCGAAAGTGGCCTACTTCTGGTCTCGTGCCTGCTCTCCGTCACACAGCAACTATGAATCGGAACCTGGACCTATACAGTGTTGCTTCTAGTTCAGTTGTGACCAAGTGTGTTGAAGCGACAACTGTCTATGATTAAATAAAAAAATACACGATAGTTTCTTGTATGTAACAATTTATTTTATGTTAGGCTTGTGGGCCCACTCCCTCACTGTCAAAGACTACCAGGACCTGATTGACAGAGGGTGGAGAAGGAGTGGACAGTATTGCTACAAGCCGACAATGGATTTGACATGTTGTCCACTGTACACTGTTAGGTAGGTCAATGCTTTTTTTGTTTAGAATAGTAAAACGTATTACCTTAAATTAACAAACATTTCCATCCTGTTCGATTGTCTGGCAAAGATGATGACTTGCTTTGCTTGGCATATGATAATTCATCTTTTCTCTTCTCTGTATGGGACACAATGGTTCTCTATGTTGTATGTACACTACTAATTAGAGAGAGAGCTGGCAGTCAACAAAATGGAGAGAGAGGTCGCTATTCTAATAGGCTGGTTGTCAGTAGCAACCAAAAATCTGTGAAAAGCCATATTTTTACCTTTTTACGATAGGCTAGGCATTGGTTTTCAGTTTCTCATGTACTGACTGGAAATAGCTCGCTAATCAGCATTTGCTGTTATAGTAGGCTTTTGGTCAGTCTTGGCTTAAAGTCTTTGAAAATTCTTGTTTTTATTCTGGTGTATTTCTAGAACAAAGTGTAGCATACTAGGACTAGGTCTATAAAGCTGCTCTTTGTCTCGGTCCTTCTTTTTTGCTTGCGTTAGACTGGAAGGATTAGCGCAGCAGTTCTAGTCCACAGACACACAGCCATCTTAACACACTGTTTAAGTTCTAAGCACAAAAGCACCATACAACATTGTATATTTTATCTTGGAAAGCACCTATAGAACGGATCAGCCCCAGAACCCGCTAATCTCGTGAAAAAGATACAAAGTACAGTAGACTAGATCATTTAATGAACTATTGGGGGAGAGGGATGTAATGATATGCCTAGCCCTTTACGTTCAGCACAGTCATTATGAGAAATGTGATAGGCCTATCGCCTATCCGGCTGGTCGTTCAATTGTCTTTCCGGCCGGCAACGGCAGTAAACAAAATTTGGCTTAGCCTATCCTGTAACTGAATGAATACTACCTAGTATGACATACTTCCAGATGCTTGGCAACAGACATACAGCTTAGGAAGTCACACAAGAAAATCCTAAAGAACATGAAGAAGTTCCTGAGCGGGGGTAAAGATGAAATGGCACATTCCTCTACTTTTCGTAAGGCCCAGATAGAAGGGGAGACTGAGATTGTCCCTGCAAAAGCTTCCCGTCTTGTGGAAACTGCTATTTCATTTGAGCCAAAGAAGGGCAGATCTTCCAAGAGCTCAAAAAATTTGGAACTAACTGTTGGTTCACCCATAAGTAAGGAAACAGTAGCGAGCAAAGTTTTGCTGAATGAGGAGAATGGGGATGAACCTCCGATGAAGAAAGCAAAACAGAGACGTCTTGAAAGGAAAATAGAAAAACTCAGGAGCAGAGGAATCGATTTTGTTCCAAGGCCAAAAATTATTCAGAATCAAAAATCTTTGGAGGAGTATTTCGAAGAGGAAGCTAAAGAATGCAAGTCTCACACCTTGTCTGTAAGTTGTCTTTGATACTTTGAAGAAAGGTTTCGGCTAGCTTCGGTGGTAAAGCCCTCGGCAAGCCCTCGTTTAGGCAAGCTTGCCGGTTGGAGTTTCGGTTCGCTGTTTTTGTCTAGCCTACGTATTTTTGTATGCGAAAAGACCAGTCATGGAACACAAAAACAAAAATAAACACAAATGTTGTATGCTACAGAAAATGGCCTCCCATTGCGTCAGTTTCTGAAGTAACTAGGGCAAGGCAGCTAGACTCGGGTTGCTCACGTCGACATCGCCTAGCGATAAGGACTGGTACCTGGTATAGTGGAGTCTTAGAAATGCTCCCACATTCGTACTGAATTCACTTACAAACATAGGCATCAGGGTCATGTTTTCGAACGGTTTATATTAGATATTTCGCTGTATTTTTTTTCAGTCAGTACTACATGAGTTCCGTTAAATCGGTATTTGAGGTGTGGGCGGTTTGGACTTTCAGTCTGAGCGAGAATTGGATGTAAATAACGAATCTCAGCAGCGTCGTAGTCTGTTTTTTTTATATATAAACCCGTAGCCGTAATTTAACTTATTTTTATATTACCTAAAAAAGAAAACAAAATCACATTTCGTACTTTTTGTGGCTACTCCTCCATCCCTCGGTGACGTTTATTTTAATCTATTTTTACCCACTTTTAACTATTTACGTCACTTAACTTTTGAAAATAAGCCCGTATTACATTTACTATTCTTCCCCTTAATACTCTTGCTTTGATTTTATATTTTTTTTGTCTGTCCTTCAAACCTCATACCATCACAGTCACACATTTAACATTCTGCTCTCAACCAAACTACTGTAAATTTAAACAACCTGTAATCCTGATTACAGGTTGTTTCCTTCCCCGAAGTTAAACCAGAGGATTGACAGCCTGACGAGGACCCTTGCCAAAAAGGGCCGAAATATCGCTGATGAAGAATCGTAGCTGACGTACCCGTTGTAAACATTGTTTGAATAAATGTTTCAAAGTCAGCTTGGGCTCAAAGAATATTTATCTACTGTAAATTACGGAAAAAGAAAAACATACATATAAGGGGAAAACAAAACAAAGGGATAAAATATATCGTTCCGACTATAAACAACTATAAAAACATTTCCAACTCAACACAATATTTAAATTGTACTATAATACGTAAAACACACTTTTGGAAACAAACTTCACTTATTTACTTTATCACAACCATCTTATATCTATATTTTTTGTTATTCTCATGCTTCAAATACAAAAAACTAATTTACTGGAAATAATGCAAAAAAACAACAAAAAAAAACACGAAATACCCACGACTGCAAGGGGCTCTTCCCATCCTTAAAACTAAAAAATAATATCACTTTAAATAATCAACTATTAAATACACAATTTACAATTCATAAGGCAAATTACATACAATAAGTATATCATAAAAAACATCAAAAACATAACAAGGAAACAACCTGTAATCAGGATTACAGGTTGTTTCCTTCCCCGAAGTTAAACCAGAGGATTGACAGCCTGACGAGGACCCTTGCCAAAAAGGGCCGAAATATCGCTGATGAAGAATCGTAGCTGACGTACCCGATGTAAACATTGTTTGAATAAATGTTTCAAAGTCAGCTTGGGCTCAAAGAATATTTATCTACTGTAAATTATGGAAAAAGAAAAACATACATATAAGGGGAAAACAAAACAAGGGATAAAATATATCGTTCCGACTATAAACAACTATAAAAACATTTCCAACTCCACACAATATTTAAATTGTACTATAATACGTAAAACACACTTTTGGAAACAGACTTCACTTATTTACTTTATCACAACCATCTTTATCTGTAAATTTTTTGTTATTCTCATGCTTCAAAAACAAAAAACTAATTTACTGGAAATAATGCAAAAAAACAACAAAAAAAAACACGAAATACCCACGACTGCAAGGGGCTCTTCCCATCCTTAAAACTAAAAAATAATATCACTTTAAATAATCAACTATTAAATACACAATTTACAATTCATAAGGCAAATTACATATAATTGGTTACATACAATAAGTATATAATAAAAAACATCAAAAACATAACAAATCAACACACTCACTGGGCCTTGCGTTGTTGGGCATTTCAAATTAATTTTTTTTTTGCAATTTCCAGTATTTCCTCTCAAAACTGCATAATAAAAAAAATAGTTGCCTACTTATTTACCACCAATCAACGTCGTTTGTCTCTAAGCTACACCAATTTCCATGCTTATTTACACAACAAAACAAAAAACTAAATAATTTATCAATCATCTTTTACCATCACTCTTCCATTTTCCAGATCACATTATACTCAAAAATAAATTTCTACTGCTCTCCTCTCACCCTAATTTTTTTAAATCTCTCCCACTCTGTCCTAACCATCATCATAATTTTTTCTTGACTACCCTCTTTACCTCTTCCTTTCCAACTGTAATAACAAAATGTTCCTATTAAAAAAGCTGTCGTCCTGTTCGCAGGTGTTATCTTACCTTTTTCGAAATCCTTGTAGAAAATGTCTTTGTCCATCTTCCATTCTTGGCGATATCTGTTTATCTTTCTTAAAAGAGTCTGTAAATCTCCCACTGTTTTCTCCTTCGCCTTGCACTCTATCACGAAATGTGTTATTGTTTCAATTTCGCCGCAAAATGTGCACCTCCCTTGCGTTGATGTTTGATGTAGGCGAGATTCTGTGTTTCCTTTTTTCAGTGGGGAGAATATTATGGATTTGATAGAGCATGTGCTCTTTGACTCTTGGTTTTAACATAGATGAGTGTAGTAGCCGTTCTGTTATATCAAGCTCTTCTTTTGTTGTTTGGCCGTCTGTCACGATTTTTATCTGTGGTAAATCCAGGGTTTCTTTATAATATATTTTCAGTTCTTCCTTTGCTATTTCTTTTTTTTTGGAAATTTAATAATCCCTTTTCTTCAATTTCTTTTATCTTTGCAAAACCTTTCTTGAGTTGCTGACGACATGTCCTTGAATCCAGCTTCCATGACATTAGCACTGACCTTTCTCTGTCCATGGTTCCTTCGGCTAGCGCTCTTACAAACAGCTCTTCAGCTTTGGATTGAAGGTGGGTGACTTGCAAACCGCCTTCTTCTTTGCGTAGGTACGAGTCGCTCATCTTAAGTTTTGGTGGGTACTTACCTTGCAATAGAAAACCGCATAAGATCTTTTCGATTTTCTTCCTTGTTGTTTTTGGCATTTGTGATATATTAGAAAAATACCAGACAAGCGGAAGACAGTATTGGTTTCTGTACTGAGCTTTTTGGAAAACCGTCAGTTTCCGGTTTTGCCCATACTGTATTGAAGCAATTAGATTGGTCGTAACTTTCTGCCAGTTTCGCGCTTCGGTCTTCTGCCATGTTTTCGAAAACCAGACACCAAGTATCCTAATTTCTTGTGCTATTCGTAACCCGTGTAAGCTCGGTGCTTCGATACTGTGTTCTTTCTCTGTTAAAAGCAGAACTTCACATTTTTCATTGTTTAGGTTTAATTGAAAATTTCACAATAACCTCAGCACCTAGAATTGCGTTCTGATGGTCACAATCGTCAACGGTAAAAGTGCTAAAGTCATCAACGAAACCTTTGACCTTGAAAGTTTCGTCTGTCATTTGAATACCTCTGAGTTCTTTTTCTAGATATTGTAGAAGAGGGTCAAAATATAGCTCGAAAAGTAATAGACTTAAAGGGCACCCTTGCCGAAGCCCTGTAGCTGCTGTGAATGTTTCCGAGATAACTCCCGAAATTTCTATGACTAGAGTTGGGTTGGTGTATAACATCTTTATCCACTCCGTAAAACTGTGGTCAAAACCGTAGAATTCCATGACTATGAACAGCAGGACGCTCCTGATTCTGTCAAACGCTTTCCGTATGTCAAAAGCTGTTAATCTCATTCGAAGGTTCTTTTTCCATTTCTTTTTTTGTAGATACAGAAGTAGATCACGTAAGGATGTCCGATGTTTTTCTTTTATCGACTCCTCCTCTCTGGTTTTTGCTAAGAATAGTTTGCAATACTTCCTTTAGTCGGTTTGATAGCACTTAAGAGAGAAGCCTGTAGTCGCATTGCGTTAGCGTTAGCGTCTGTGAGCGGGTGGAGCCAGCCCAAGCTTTTTTTCTCACTGAATGACACAACAAATTAAAATCCAAATCAAAAGGAACAGACCCTAATAACATTGCATCGAAACCAGTAACGTCACTCACTCTATAAATATCTGTAATTTCGAATTTTAGAAGTCTGAATCCTATCCATAATTTAATCTAACGTATGCTTTCGACTTTTATCCTAAAGTAATATCGTTATGTTTGAACCCCCCTGTGCTTTCAACCTTTTCCCAGCAAAATGCAAAAACAAAACAATTCAAATGTCATCACACTTTGTTTCAGGATTCCTTCCTCATAGGGAATCTCTGTTTCAGGGACATAAAACTTTAATACATCTATACACAATTTCTTTCGTGAAAACGTGGAAGCTTTTGTACCAGACGGTGTTTACACTATTGGCTACGCAGAGCTGGAGTTACTGATGCCGAGGGTACTGGCATGTCGCCTAATGGTGCATTTACACACTGCGTAAAATCCGAGCGTATTTTACGAACGTATTTGGGCTTGAAAAGATCTCTAGCAGTACGGATGTATTTGAGAAATCGGTCCATTTCGTATCTAAATACGTCCGTATTGCTAGAGTTCTTTTCAAGCTCAAATACGTGCGTAAAATACGCTCGGATTTTACGCAGTGTGTAAACCCACCATAAGCCCCATGGCGCTCAATCGAATATTTCCAACGCACCAGAGAGAGTCTCCGAGAATTGGGGCTTAGGAAAAACCATCATGAACGCTCAATAAAATATTCGTCTGGGTACTCTCAGAAGGAAGGGTCTCGTCCTTTGTGACTACAAGCCACCTTGGTAAGACTGATAGAGCGACTGGCATAGTAGACAACATGGCCGAAGTTGGAAATGTATGGCATTTTTAGGTTACTCTGGTGCGATCTTCTCCTGCGTCGCGAGAATTCCGACAGTCTTTAGAGGAGTCTCACAGACTGTATGTGAAGTACCAAGTTACCATCCATGGGGATAAAGCTAGCGAGTGCTCTATGTCCCAATATGAACGGTTTCTAGTCAAATCTCCTCTCAAAGTAAGTAGCTTTTCGTTCTGTTCCTGTAAGTTATTTTCAAGTAGCTTTTGCTTATTTTTGACATCCTTACACTTTTCGCGTGTCTTCACTCCGCGGATGACGTATTCCTGTATGCAAAGCTCGTTGTCTGAGGACGTTAGCAAAAGGGAAGGATAGCATTGTTGCCCTTGAAATGAACGTCATTACCGGAAAAGGGTTGACATACTGAATCATTTATTCTAAATCGACGATTGCTTTTATGCATTTTTGCTATTTTAAAAGAACCGGAGTTACGTTTAATAATAATATTAAAATGCGGACATTGGGCTCTACCAAGTCAATCTGAAAACAGTTTATGTATTGCAATCTTTCGTCGTACTGGAACATTTGGAAGAACTTTTATAAAGTCGTTGGTACCACCTTAGGCAGTCGAGCATCCGCACCTGCAAATACAACTTGTGCTGCTACCCTTCTGAAAATTTAATAATTTCAACAGTATTTTTTCATTTGCGATGGGATATTAGAAGAGTATCCATCGAGATAGCGTTCTCAGGATAGAACATTCGTTTGTTATAGGTCGACAAGAAAGATGATAGTGCCGCAGATGTGTACGGCTCGTATCACCAGCAATATAGAATTGACGGAAAGCTTGTTGCTGTGGGCGTCATTGATATTCTGCCATCCTGCATGTCAAGCGTTTACTTCTACTATGATACCGATTATCAGTTCCTGTCTCTTGGAACATATGCCTCCCTGCGGTAAGTAAGTTAACTTCCTCAATTTCCCTTCCTTGCTCCCGCAAGTATCCTAACCAAATCTCGACTGCGTTCGATGGTGCTAAACGAATAAATCAGCCGAGATTTACTCCAGCAATATTTCTGCTCTTCGTGGCAAGATTAATTGTAGGTTCGTTCTTCTAGCTCCAGCCCGACGAGGACCCTTGCCAAGAAAAGCCAAAATATCGCTGGAATAAAATAATCTTGGCTGACTTATTTGTTTAACGCCGCTGACCACGATTCGCAGTCTGCTCAAGTCCGGAAGAGACTGGAAATGCCTTATCGTTTTTGGGATCCCAAATCGGAAGTGGAGGGATACCTATGACATCGCAAAAGTTGTCCGTCTGTCCGTCCGTCCGTCTATAAGCACGATAATTCTCTCGAAAGGAATGGGATATTTTGATGGAACTTGGTGTGAGCATTCTTTGGGTCAAGTTTGAGGTCAAATTCGTAGATGACCTCTGTAGCCCTAAATTTAGGGGTGGGGGAGGGGGTTCAGATTAAGGGGCAAATTTTTTTTTTTTAAAACAGCTAATGTGATAGTCGACTATGGGATAAGAAGACATGCCGAACACGATGATGAAAACCATTTTCTCGTCGGACAATTAGTTCGTCCGGAATCCGGCAAAAACCGGAAAATTTGTTTTAAAGTAAAAGTTTTATTTGTAGTTGATTAGATATCCGATTTAGGGGTAAGAAGAGATGTTGAATCCGTTTGACGATCATTTTTTACCCGGACATTTAGTTCGCCCGGAATCCGTCTGGAACCGAAAATTTGTTATAAGTTAAATTTCTATTTGAAGTTGATTAGATGTTCGATATTGGGGAAGAAGATACGCTGATTTCGTTTTTTAGCTTTCTTTTTTCGCCGGACAAGTATTTCCGTAATTCGGCCGAAACCGGGAAATTGGCAGAAATAAAGCAGGAAGTTTTCGTCAAAATAGTTGTGACTTATAGGGGAAAACACATATGCTGAATCCATATCTGAACTTGGTTTTCTCAGATAATTGGCTATTTGGCCTTTATCTGTTTCTGAATTTTGATATTAAAAATGTTCAAGGAGTCTGGCGAAGACAAGACCCAATTGTCTGGATCAAATATTGAATTTTTGGGATCCCATCGAAACTTTGTGTCTTGTTTCTTTTTTAACTGTTTCTTATCCCTTGATGCGGTTCGCGTTTCTTCCTGGGGAGCCTTCCCGCACAGGAATAGCAGAATAACAACTCCGTTACCAATAGACCGCATAGATGGCTCTGTGGCGCAGAGATAAATGTCTTGGAGCCGTCATTTAGTACATTTTTAAATTTGCCCATGCTGAATGAACTTTGTTGGTACAATCTTATCTTACGGACAGAAAAGAAGCCCGACATGACCGTTTTCTAATATTTTCCAGTATCCGATGCGCTAAAAAAAACTGAGTTGTTCCAGAATTTCAGCGACATTTCGGCCTGTCAGAATGATACAATAATGTATTGCAAAAGCAATAAAGCCATAAAGCCTCTACGTTTTTTTTTTAAATTTAGGGTCCTACATTTTAGTAATAACCATTTGAACTGGCTCAGTGACGGACAATGCGCTATTTCTTCGGGCAGTTGGTTCGAATGAAGAGGCACGCGATTTCTGAAGCTCCACCGTGCTGTGACATGCTGACCTTTTCGCTAGAATGAGTCTCAGCTCACTTAGGCTTGTCTTTGGCTAAAAGAGTACTTGCTATTTCCCAACCAGAATTTTTGTTCTCGAACCAGATGGTAGCCTCCTCATTATTTCGCACTACTCCTTTCTGTTTTAGGGATCCCAAAACGTAAATGGAGGGATACCACCTATGACTGTTGTCCGTCTGTCCGTCCGTCCGTCTGCCTGCACGATGACTCTTGAAGGGGTTGAGATATTTTGTTCAAACTTAGTGTGAGGATCCGTTGGGTCGAAGTACAGGCCAAGTTCGCCCAATATTTAGGGGCGGGGTTTTAAATTAAGGGATGAAGAAAATATTTTTTTTCAAGCTGATGCGAGAGTAGGTTTAGGGGTAAGGAGGCATACTGAATCAAGAACTAAACTTCAATTTCTCAAAGGCAAATAGTTTGCCTGGAATCCGGCCTAAACTGGACAATTTATTAAAAGTGGAAGTTTTATTTAAAGTTGATAAGATGTTTGATTTTGGGATAAGAAGACAATGCGAATCCGTCTATGACGATTATTTTCTACCCGGACAGTGGTTCGCCCGGAATCCGGCCGAAACCGGAAAATTTGTAATAAGTAGCCTAAAATTTGCATCTGAAGTTGATTAGAGGTTGTACTGGTAAGGAGGCACCCGATGAAAAAATTATCTCAAATAGTAGTACGAAGTTGTACGAAAAAGTAGCATGCAGTACTAACTGATGCTACTACATGCTTCTACTTCAAGGCTACCGTGTTACTGCATACTACTGCATGCTACTATTAGCAAGACTGGATGCTACTATGGCAAGACAGGATGCTACTGGATACTACTACATAAGATTGGACCAGTCTGAGGCACATTAAATGATAGTATTCTGTGCTATTACATAGTATTACATGCGACTTTTTCGTACAACTACCATACAACTACGCAGGCTACAAATTTTTCATCGGGCATGCTGAATCCATATATGAAAATTATTTTCTCGCCAGGCAAGTAGTTCGCCCGGAATCCGACCAAAACCGGAAAATCTGTTAACCAAAAGTTTTATCTGAAGTTGTTTAGAGGTTGGATGTAGGGGAAGGACTAGAGACATGCTGAGTTCGTTTTTGAGCTTCAGTTTTTTGCCGGACAAGTAGTTTGCCCGGAATTCGACCGAAACCGGAAATTTTGTAGGCAATAGTCAAAGTTTTAAGCAGTCTGGTTAAGACCGGATATCTACAAGACCCAACTGTCTGGATCAGATATTAAGTTTTTGGAACCCCATCGAAACCTTTTTTTCTTGTTTCTCGCGTTGGGAACTATAAAAAAAATGCCAAAAAGCAAGTAATCGACTCTAACAAATAGCGTATTTATAGTTTTAGTACTTGACGTCACTCGTTTTCGCACTGCTGCGGAAAGTTCCTGGGCTTTTTGCAGCGGTTTTCGCGTTCTGGAAACAGTTGCAGCTTTCTCAGAAAGTGACTTCAGAAAGCTCCGCGGAAAGTTTAACGTTCGGGCAAATAAAAATGAGTGTGAAAACATCGAACATTTTTAAAAGAGCGGCTTTGCCCCAACAGAATAATCTGTCGAGATACCTGGTATAACTTCGAAGCTTCAAATACCTTTCTCCCCCATAGAGGTTGTGCGCCGTACACTTTTTCAAAGTTTACTCTTATTTGCAGCTGCTTCAGAAATAAGAGAGTTGAACTGCTATGAGCCGAGAGACTAAGTTCATCGATTCGTAGTAGTTACATTATTGACGGATAAGAGGATTTTCTCGTACCAGTTACGAGCAAGGTTTTTATTTCTTTCATTTTGTAAACCACCAGCCAAGTTTTAACGATTAATTGAAAGTTTTTTTTTAGGGAGATCGCACTCACTCAAAGCCTCTCCCACAACCTACCAAATCTACGATGGTATTACCTTGGGTTCTACATCCACTCGTGCCAAAAAATGCGGTATAAAGGACAATATGTCCCCTCTTTTCTGCTATGCCCTGAAGCGATGACATGGCAACCAATTGAGAAGTGTCTGCCGCTGCTGGAGAAGAGCAAGTATGCGAGGTTAGATTCAAACACACAAAAGAAGGACGACGATGCCAAAGTTGAACCGGATCAGGTAATTGATGTGAAATGCACGCAGCACCAAAAATTGTTCCTTTCTTAGAATCTCATCAGTCCATTCCGATCGTCAGAAAGTAAGACACGACTTTTTCTCATTTTACGACCCCCGTGTCTCTTAGGTTTTTGTTATGAAAAGCGGAGCAATGACGTAACCGATTTCCCCGCTCATTTGCGGTCATCTGATTCAGCTCCATAGCCTCTAATTCTAGAGTTCAATGCATTTGCGTGCCAAAACTATATACGGTTTTGGTCAGCAAAAAAAAAATCGCATCTTATTTCTTAATAATCTTTTGTTAGAAACGTGAGTTATTTTTAAACACTATTTCAAGAGGGTTGATATACATTATATAGGCTAAATGGATTGATGGATGTGTTGTGGAAAAGTCGTAAGCCTCTTTCAACAGATGAATCTGTTATTACCCATGAATGAGGGCTACGATCAGGAGCTGCAAAGGCTTCTTTGCTTCTTTGAATGTTAGCTACCACTGGACGGTACCGTTTTCATCCATTTGCTCAGATAAAAGTCAACTACTAGTTGATCAAGTGTACTTCCTCAAAGGATCCTAAGAACGTCTGAGCGGGTTTGAGTTTGGTTTTACCATTTAGTCGAAACTGCACCGTCCGATTTTTTTATTTTATCTATTTTAGTTGTATCTGCCAAAATCGGTGAGTACATTACAAGAAGAAAAGCACGACAGTATGGATATAAATACAACATTACAAATGCGTATTCATATAAATATTTGACAACAGATCTCGTGATAACGCTATAATCCTAAGTATTCATTGACGATAATATCTCTATTTGAGGATAAGGGTGATTATCACCTAAACTATCACAAGCAAAACGACTTTCAAGTTTCGCCATCCCAATATAACATACCTCTACTATAAGTGTAGACCATGTCCATTGGTTTCGAACAGTGGAGGACGGAAAAGATGTACTCACGTTCCGTTTCCCGTATCTCGTATCGTTATTTCAGCCCTACCCTTGGAAATCAGATGGAATAGCTTGACGCCCAAATGGGTGGTGTGGTGTGCAATTCGTCGGTAAGAATTTGTGGTCCTCTAGTGGGTTACGCCTGGTGAAATATACTGTAGAAATTCCGAGTGTTCGAAAATGAGAGTGAATGACGTTAGGGAAGACGGGTGGATCAGTGCTATGAAGCGCCACATGTCAGCAAGAACACCCTGAGAACGAACTGCTAATGTGCGTCCCCAGTTACGTAGTGTTTCCTTGCCGCTTTCTAGCTCCTGGTATCCAAGCCTTCAGCCCGAAATACATGAGTTGCTTTTTCAAGCTTGCGATTCTCAACCCATGTCCGTCACAAGTCCTTTTCACGGAGCGCATCCAGTGCGCAACCTAACACGGGTTCCGATTTCCTTGGCTTCAAGCGTTTTTAGCTCCCGTGTTTCTTTCGAGTTCAAGACCGAATCCAAACACAAACGGACTCGGTGGAGTATCAAATCCTGTGCCGGGTTCTCTTATGCAAAACACGGGCGCTGAAAACGGATGACATCGCAGCGTGTTAGGATTCGAGTTCAACACGTAATTGCTTGAAACGCAACTAGGCTCTGTTGAATTCTCCCACATCCGCGTTGGGTTTTCAATCCAAAGTCTGATCATCCTCGCGGACACAAGTATGTTCGTGCTGGTTTCACGCAACTTTGTAAACATGCCGATACAAGTTATTTATGGACGGATGGGCTTAAGATCAATCTAAATCATTCGAGATTTAGCTAAGAACCTAAGGAGGGTTTGCCCTTTTCGGTTAGAAGCATTGCCGCGCTTCGCATATTAAAGAGTTTGAAAGTGATTGCTTTTCGCGCTGGACAGCCCATTTATACAAAGGCGGAGAACTTCACCTGAAGCCCGGGCTCCACTATTTACACACCTGTTCGTAAATTGGTTTTTAGCCGTTTTTATGGGAATCGCAGCATCTAAATCAAGTGCCATATACCGATCGCAATTCCGTCTGTCGGTGGGGCGGTTTGTCCTACGATTGCGAGTTGTGGTACTTCCAGATGTGCTAGGACGATGAAACTTGGCAGGCATATCAGGACCCGATCAAATTAATCTGGAGATAATCAATTTCCCGATCCGACCATCTGAGGGGGATTGGAGGGAGGGGGAATCTGAAATATAGAGTCGTGCGCAACTTTCGAACGGGTGATGGGATTTGAATGAAACTTGATACCTGGATAGAAGAAATTTCCCTGATGTCCCTTACAAGTGTGGACCGGATTCGACAGCTGTGGGGAGCTGGGGTGGGAACGGAAGTCTCGAGAAACAGTTAGATTGGAGGGATCGGGGTGGAACTTGCTCTGAAGAACAAGCAAATTCTCTAAACAAATCGTTTACACAATCGGATTGGATCCGGACACTTTGGGGGGGGGGGGGTCCCCAAGTTCCGGTGATGGCGGTTTTGGTGATTTTCGCGACGAAAGTTGGCAGGCATGTCAGGGATCCGATCAAACTGGCTTGGAAATAACAATTTTCTCGATCCAATCATCGTGGGGGGAGTGGAGGGAGGGGGAATCTGGAACATTGAGTCATGAGTAACTTCGGAACGGGTGATCGGATTCCAGTGAAACTTAATAATTGAACAGAGGACATGTCTCTGATGTTCTTTTTAGTGTCCGGAACGGATTCGACAATTGTGGGGGGGGGGGGGTGAGAAATTCGTGACCTGCTTAGACTGGAGAGATCGGGTGGAACTTGTGAGGAATAACAAACAAATGCTCTTTATAAATCATTTGGGATCGACCACTCCTTAAAGTATCCTACGCATCTCGACCGCAAAGTAAACAAGACCAAAGGTTTCGATGGAATCCCAAAAATCTAAAATTTGATCCAGACAATTGGGTCTTCGCCAGGCTAATCATCAGAGAAAACCAAGTTCAGATATATCTCTATAAGCCATATCTATTTTGACGATAATGACCGAAACTTCCTGCTTTACTTCTGCCAAATTTCCGCTTTCGCCCGAATTCCGAGCGAGCTACTAATCCAGCAAAAAAAAGAGAAGAAAATTCAGAAACGAATCCAGTGGATCTCTTCATCCCTACAAAGAGCATATAATCAACTTTAAATAAAACTTTGACTTAAAAAAAATTCCGGTTAAAACCGGATTCCGGACTAATTATATGTCCGGGGTAAAAAATGATTGTCATATACAGAATCAGCGTCTCGTCTTACCCCTAAATCTGTCATCGAATCAACTTCAGCTAAAACTTTCGCTTTTAACAAACTTTCCGGTTTTGGCCGGATTCCTGGCGAACTAGTTGTCCGGTGAGAAAATGGTTTTCACCATCGTGTTCAGCATGTCTTCTTACCCTTAAATCGAACATTTAATCAACTTCAAATGAAACTTTTACTTTTAACCAACTTTCCGTTTTGTGCTGGATTCCGGACAAACTACTTGTCCGGCAAGAGAATGGTTTCCACCATCGTCTTCAGCATGTCTCCTTACCCCTAAATCGAACATTTAATCAACTTGAAATGAAACTTTTACCTTTACCCAACTTTCCGGTTTCTTTCCGGATTCCGGACGAACCACTTGTAGGACAAGGAAATGGTCTTCACCATCGTACTCAGCATGTCTTCTTATCCCATAATCAGCTATCACATTAGCTGTTTAAAAATATTTTGTTTGTCCCTTAATTTGAAACCCCTCCCCCACCCTCAAATATAGGGCTACACAGCCCATCTTCGAGCTTGACCTGTACTTTGACCCAAAGGATCCTCCCACCAAGTTTCATCAAAATATCTCAATCCCCTCGAGCGTTATCGTGCGGACAGACGGACAGACAGACGGACAACTTTTGTGATGTCATAGGTATCCCTCCACTTACGTTTCGGGATCCCAAAAAGAATGTTTTCAGCAAAATATGCATTTTTGTGATTCCTATGAGCCCATGATCATTTTTGCCTCAAGCGTTTTGCTTACAAATGGACTTCTAGTTCCCTTAAAGTGCGCATCAGTCGGCAAAGTAAAAAAAATACGTTTGATCAAACGATATATTTCGGCCCGTGATCGTTTGTACCAGAAGTGTTTCGCTTAAAATGAATTTCTAGCACACTTAAAGGTGCATCTTAACCGAAAAGTTAAAAAAAATGCTTATGACCAAACGATACATATTAATGATCCCCAAGGGGCCTTGGTCATTTTTGCCTCAAGGGTTCTCCTTACAAGTGAATTCCTTGCAGTACAAAAATACTTGTAAGCAAAATAACTATTTTCGTCATCCACGTACGAGTTGACAAATATCCACTTTCGTCATCTGCAAGTGCCCAATGAGCTTCTAGCTCTTTTCAAGACTGGTTTATAAGACATTTAAGATGTTCCTGTCTCATTGGTTGTTCGCAACAAATAAAAACAAGAGCTGTAAGCTCATATGGCACTTGCATGGGTCAAGATGGTTTGATTGATCAAAAGTAAGTTTCGACTTTGCGTTTGAGATGCGCACTCTAAGGGAGCTGGAACTTCATTTGTAAGCAAAACCCTTGAGGTAAAACTGCTAATGGGCTGATGGGAATCACGAAAATGCATATATTGCTTAAAAGTATTTTTTTGACTTTGCGGTCAAGATTGGTACTTTAAGGAATAATCGGATTTGGGAAGTAGCAATTTCGAAGCAAATGTTGTTGAGTCTCCAATATTCCAGCGAAGTTTCATCGTCCTAGCACGTCTGGAAGTACCTTAACGCGCGATCACCGGAATCCCAGACCCCCCCCCCCCCCCTCCTCCAACTCCACCCACAATAACCGGAGCCAATCCGGTTCTATAAATGATAAATCCAGAGCATCTGTTTGTCATTCCCACGAAATTCGATCCAGATCACACCAGTCTAAGCGGGTCAAGTATTTTCCGCCCTCCCCCCAATAATTGCCGGATTCGGTCCGGAAATGAAAAAGGTCACCAGAGAAAAATGTCCTCTGTTTAATTATTAAATTACACTAGAATCCGATCACCCGTTCCAAAGTTACGCATGACTTAATATTCCGGATTCCCCTCCCTCAACTCCCCCCCCCCCCAAGATTATCATATCGAGGATTTTTTTTAATTCCAAGTCAGTTTGACCGGGTCCCTGATATGCCTTCCAAGTTTCGTCGTGAAAATCCCCCAAAAAACGGAATTCCGGGAAACCCCCTCCCCCCCCCCCCCTCAAGTGTCCGGATCCAGTCAAATTATGTAAAAGATTTACATGGACCAGATGTTTGTTCTTCCCAGCAAGTTTCACTCCGATACCATCATTCTAACCGTTTCTCGAGATTTCCGGTCCCCCCCCCACCCCCCAACCCCCACTCCCCCCCCCCCCACTCCCCCCCCCAACTCCCCAGCGGTGCACGTAGCCAATCCGATTCAGCAAATGACTTACCTAGAGCATCTGTTTGTTCTTCCCACAAAGTTCCATCCGAATCCCTCCATTCTAAACGGGTCACGTATTTTCCGCCCCCCCCCCAATAGTTGCCGGATCCGGTCCGGATATGAAAAAAATCATCGGAGAAATGTCCTCTGTTCAATTCTTAAATTTCACTCGAATCCGATCACCCATTCCAAAATTACGCATGACGGAAAATTTCGGATTCCCCTCCCTCCACTCCCCCCACCATTATCTGATCGACAAAATTTTATTTTGAAGTCAGTTTGATTGGGTCCCTGATATGCCTGCCAAGTTTCATCGTGAAAATCCCAAAAACCACCATCACCGGAATTCCGGGACCCCCCCCCCCCCATAAGTGTCCGGATCCAGTACAATGGTCTAAAGTACTTATCTAGAGCAGATGCTTGTTCTTCCCAGCAAGTTTCACTCCGATCCCTCCATTCTAACCGTTTCTTGAAATTTCCGGTCTCCCCCCCCCCCCCAACTCCCCCCTGGCTACTGAATCCGGTCAAGACTTCAAACGGGACATTACAGATATATATTCTATTCAGTTATGAAGTTTCATTACAATCCGATCATCCGTTCGAAAGTTACACACTTCTCAATTTCCCGGATTCCCCTGCCCTCCACCCCCCCCCCCCAAAATGGTCGGATCAGAAAACAGATTATTTCTAAGTTTGTTTTGTCGTGTCTCTGATATGCCTGCCAAGTTCCGTGGTCCTAGCACAACTGGAAGTACCCTAACTCGAAAAAGTGTGACAAAATGCCCTAAATTTTCAAGTTTCTAGCGCCCCCACTCCCCCGCATATGGTCGGATCGGAAAACTGATTATTTCCAGGTTAGTTTGTCGGGTCCCTGATATTCCTGCCAAGTTTCATTGTCCTAGCTCATCTGGAAGTACCCTCACTCGAAAAAGTGTGACAAAATGCCCTAAATTTTCAAGTTTCCAGCGCCCCAACTCCCCCGCATATGGTCGGATCGGGAAATTTATTATTTCCAGGTTACTTTGGTCAGGTCCCTGATATTCCTGCCAAGTTTCATTGTCCTAGCTCATCTGGAAGTACCCTAACTCGAAAAAGTGTGACAAAATGCCCTAAATTTTCAAGGTTCGAGCGCCCCCACTCCCCCGCATATGGCCGGATCGGGAAACTGATTATTTCCAGGTTCATTTGGTCGGGTCCCTGATATTCCTGCCAAGTTTCATTGTCCTAGCTCATCTAGAAGTACCCTAACTCGGAAAAAAGTGACAAAATGCCCTAAATTTTCAAGTTTCCAGCGCCCCGCACTCCCCCGCATAAGGTCGGATCAACAAACTGATTATTTCCAGGTTAGTTTGGTCGGGTCCCTGATATGCCTGCCAAGTTTCATTGTCCTAGCACATCTGGAAGTACCCTAACTCGGATAAGTGGGACAAAAAACTCGGACCGACCGACAGACCGACAGACCGAATTGTGATCGGTATATGGCACTTGAGCCAGAGGCTGCAAGTGCCATAACAAGGAGATGGGTTTTTGTATCCCCACATTGTATGAACGGGTGAGAGAAGAACGTCTAATAATTGCTAAGAACATGTCTTAAAAATGTCTAGAAATTGATCCACGAACAGGTTTGTCCGCAGTGGGGCCCAGGCATGTGAAGAAAGATTGTCTGATGCAGAAACCATATATGTCAAATCTTCTCTTCCTTTTAGATACTCGTACTTCATCAGTCTAGAGCAATGACTTACTCGAATTACAAAGCGTTGCGATCTGATGCTGATGATGAAACCGAAGTATATGAATATGCAGGCCTAGTCGGAGCAGAAGTAGCTGAACGAGCCTTACTCTTCCGTGAGTAGGTCTTACTCGTCTGTAGGTCGTAACCCAATGCTTGATTTTCTTGGACATCTTCGGCAGAAAAGAAGGAAAACTCTTCGCCTAGCTGTATAATTTTCGCAAAAAAAGAAGGATACTAGTATCGATGAATCCAAAGCGAACCGAGAATAAACATAGTCATTTTCTGGCAAACCGACCAACCAGGGAAGTGCTGACGCTGAAAACTGGACCCTCGGAGAATGTCACTGGTCGGCGCTAGCGGTCTCGTCTTGTGACGACGTAAATCGAATCGCCCTAAGCAAGCTGACAAAAGTTGCTAATCGAACGTACCAGTATGCAGTCTGATTGGAAGAGGCTCTGCTCTCATCAACAGTTGTGCAAAACTCATCTGTATTTTCATTCTGCAACTGCTGTCATAGTTCTTGAGCGGAAATATTGGGACAACATTTTATTTAAGAGTTCAGTATATCCTTTCTTTTGTTTCCGAGAAATCGAGCAGTTGACGACGTCTTAAAGTTTCAGGGACCACAGTGTTTTTTCTCTTCTAATTTGATTGGTCCTTGGTTTCCCAGCTTGCATCTGGCACAGCTTTGTCCTTGAATGTCCTATTCCCGCAATTACGCTAATAACAAAGTCGACGCAGTCGTCGCAAACACAGATTTCGTTGAACATATTCAGTCTGTCTGATGCGCCGATCGGTACTGAACCCGCACTAAACCACGTCAAATTTACCAAAATTTGGTATTCAAGCGAACGAGCTTTTACTACCTGAGATCAGACGACGTGCCCCATTGGCATTTCCCGAGTTTAAATGATTGTGTATAGTATAGCTTTCAAGCCTTGGTAATGTTAAAGAAGAAAAAATTATCGTGTTGTTAGTGCTTTACGCAGCGTTTACAAGTACAGGAAAACTTGAACAGAATCCGATCTTGGTGACAAGATTATCTTTACACGCAGAGGGAAAAAAATAAATTCTTCAAACCAGGAAACCTGGCAAAATAAATTCACTAGCCAGTAAAAAAATGTTTTCATAGCATTTATGACATCAGTACTGATGACGGCTGCTCTCAGAAGCTAGCTAGACTTTCTTTTTTTTTTTCCGCCGACGAAACTCCTTTGAAGTAGACCGGAATTCCTTTCATCATGAAAGGATTCTCGTCCCGCTAGACTTTTTTTCTAGTCGTCTTCACGACCGGAATCCTTTCAAGTCCACCGGAATTCCTTTCTACTCGACGGGATTTCTTGTCCGTGTAAACGCTACATTTAAGTGTGCAGAGTTTAGGGTAATTACGTTGGACCTGTCGTTGATGTTTTTTTCGGAATATTAGAAAAATAGATTTATTTCTCCTGTAAAAGCATCAATATAAAAAGGTGTATGTGCAGATTATTACAAATATACATGCTGCTCTTTTCCCGCGTAAATCTCGTCATTCCGTCTATAATAAGACTGAGCTTTTGAACAAGAAGTTGTGTATTCCCACGTACAGACGAGGAACCGCTGATCAAAAAGTGTTCCAGATGGACATTCAAAGACGTGAGACCTTCCGTTTGCCTCACAAATGTGGTAAACCTGAAAGAAAAAGCCTTTAAGCTCCTGGTGCGACGAAGAGTTTATATCGCGTCTCAGTATGGGAATCTAGGCTTAGGAAGGATATCCTGGGCAAAAGACGGTAAAAGTCTAAACTGATATGGGTGATGAGGAAAAGAGTTCTGATATCATGGTTTTAGGAAGTGTATTAAGTTGGTTTTCCAGCTTAGATATTGTTTTTATACAAAGTGGTATTTAGATGGGGTATAGGAAAACATTACAAATGAAATTTTGTTATTATTTGTATTTTTGGGATCCCAAAACGTAAGTGGAGGGATACCTATGACATCGCAAAAGTTGTCCGTCCGTCCCCGTCCGTCCGCCCGTCTGTAAGCACGATACTCTCGAAGGGAATGAGATATTTTGATGAAACTTGGTGTGAGGACTCTTTGGGTTAAGGGTAAGGTCAAGTTCGTAGATGGGCCTTGTAGCCCTACATTTAGGGGTGGGGGATGGGGTTCAAACTAAGGGGCAAACAAAATATTTTTAAACAGCTAATGTGATAGTCGATTATGGGGTAAGAAGACATGTTGAACACGATGGTGAAAAGCATTTTCTCATCAGACAATTAGTTCGTCCGGAATCCGGCAAAAACCGGAAAGTTGATTAAAAGTGAAAGTTTTATTTGAAGTTGATTAGAGGTTCGACTTAGGGGTAAGAAGACAAGCTTAACACGATGGTGAAAACCGTTTTGTCATCGAACAAGTAGTTCCCCCGGGATCCGGCCAACACCGGAAAGTTTGTTAAAAGTTAAAGTTTTATTTGAAGTTGATTAGAATAAATAAATAAATTTATAGAGATAAGGATATACGCTGAATTCGTTTCTGAATTTTCTTTTTTTGCTGGGCAATTAGTTGGCTCGGAATTCGGCCGAAAGCGGAAATTTGGCAGAAGTAAAGCAGAAAGTTTCGGTCAGTATCGTCAAAATAGAAATGGCTTATAGAGGTATATCTGATGATTAGCCTGGCGAAGACTGGATCCGGCGAAGACAAGACCCAATTGTCTGGATCAAATATTAGATTTTTGGGATCCCATCGGAACCATTGGTCTTGTTTTTCTCAGATGTCTTATTGCAAGGCTTTAGTCTTTTTATGTGATACAGTTACTATTTTTCGCGACTTTTCTGAAAATTAGCTGGAATTAGGTAGAAATCTAGGGTCAAAGATGAATGAAGTAATTTAAACTGTTAAAATTGATCAGTAATAAGAATGTTGATACACAAAATCAGATAAGTATATCCAGTTGCCCCTCCAGCACAGAGCATGTTGCTGAAGGAAGGTGTTATTAGAGTGGATAGGTAAACATCAGCTTCCTTTTTTTTCAATATGTTTGAATTAGACCTGGCTTTCGCACGTAATATAGTTTGCCATTACTTTCTGCCACTTTTCCTTGTGCTCGAAGAATTTGATGCGCAATCCTATGTCACATTTTTTTTAGCGAATCATTCGTTAATCTCTAATGCATTGCTTAAATAGGTGTAATACGGCGTCTACAGTTTCGGCTTAGACTTGGAGTTTGCCCTTTATGTGTAGAACGGGTAATAGATCTTGATCCTGTCTTGAGTGTATTCCACTCTAATTACCGTAGTTACTACGCATGACGTCACGAATTTTGGCTTCAAGGCTGGAACGTATTTTTCTATTTTCGTCAATATCTCACTCCATGGGGTAATCCAGCCGATCACGTTACAGAGATCGGTAGTTACCACGCTTACTACCCTCCCGAGAATGGTAAGCAAGTAGTTACTATTTCGAGAAGGTTGGAACTGTCAGCGTAGTAACTTTTCGTGAGGTTGGAACGGAAACAGAACTAATAGTTGCTATTGTTAGAAGGGTGGAACACGCTGTTTATTGCATGCAGAGCCAAACAGATCGCTTCGTTGGGTTCTTCCAGTGAGCGGAGGAAAGAAAGGAACATTGCAAGAGTTTCCACTAGTAGCAAAAAAGTTTTACCCAGCTGAAAGTTGTAGCAATAATTTGTCTTCAAAAGAACACGTTTGTTCTGTCACGACTGGTTTTCGTTTGTTGGAGGAATAGTGTCATACTCATACATAGATATGATCATCAAATTGTTTTTTAACTTTGTATTAGTATGTTCACGCAAATGACTTTGTGCCATGGTACCAGGGGCGTCACGACTGGGAGGGGGGACGCTCCCCCCCCCCCCCTATGCTGTCGGCCAGTCGGTAAAAATTAACCGAGTCGGCGCGAAGCGCCAGGATTTTTCGTCAAAACAGTTGATTTTTTTTTTCATGAAAACAGTATGTTTTTCTGAAAATTGGTCGATTTGTGTCTGTCATTTTTGTTGTTGAAAACAGTCGTTTTTTTCTGCAGAAACAGTCGGTAAAAATTACCAGCCAGTCGGTAAATGCCTCGTCCCCCCCCCCCCAAAAAAAAAAAACATTTTGGCTAGTGACGCCTCTGCATGGTACATGTTATACACAGTTGGGAACAAAACAAAAGGGAATAAATAATACAGACGGGATTGAAGAAAGACATAATTACACTAACCACCAAAGTCTCGACCAAAGCAAACTGAACAAATCCAATTAATGACCAAGTTAAATTTTGCAAATCTGAAACCACAATAGATAGTATTTCGCACAATACTGCCAACTCGAATGGTATTTAGTGGTCGGGTTTGTAAAAGATACCTAAGAAGTCCTGCTGCCGCTTTCGTGATTTCCCAGGATGGGAACAAGAATTAAGAATCTAGGATAAAAATGGTCAACATTCACGCCTCATTTCGTTAACTAATTAAAGTCACAACAAACGCTGCACCCGTAATCATATGAGCCATTGTCCGCGCTCCGGATATGTCTTGGATAATGATGTTGTTTAATTTAGATAATTATTACGCGTCTGTAACCTTCATTCTTCTTGAAAAACGGGTGAACGAACCAAGAGGGCATTATTCGTGTGAGTGGAATCAGAAAAACAAATGTTTCATAATAGGTCCGATAGCTGGCTTGGCTGTAATGCACATGTGCGCAGATTGACCGCTCTTTTGTTAAGAATCAAGTGAGGAAGTCTCTTACCTTACAACCAGTTTGAGTATCGGCGTAGATCCCTGCCTTTCCATGGTCGCTGCACTGGAAGTCCGTTTTTTCTGGGATCTTTGTTTTTGCAAGGTCATGGTTCTGGTTACCCCACGCCACGGCTGGAAAAAAAAATCATTTATCTGGACTTAAGTCCTATTCTTTCGATGGCCAAGTGGTTAACGCACCGGATGTTGTTCTTGCTATAGCCTCAGAATCTTGTCCAAGGCGCTTGGTTTTGTGGACGGTAGGATTCGAGTGATTCTGTAAAGCGTTGTCCATATTGGAGTAGTAAGCAGCATAATGATTTTTAGTGTGATCGTTTCTTGACTAGCTCGGGCAACCCAGGCAGCGATGTGATTATAGGCGTATTCTCGCCGTTCCCCGAGGACTCCACTTGAGGAGTCCCAGCGTTTTTGTTTGTCCCGGGGACTCACTCCCCGTATTCTCGCGAGTCCCCACGGACGGGGAATGCTCTGATTATCATCACCATCATCAAAAAGGACTCCCTTTCAAATTCAGAGGGGAATCAATTTTTGCTGTTGTAGGTGCTATGTAAAATTAATTAAAAAGAATCAGAATAAACAAAACCAAAAATAATGTGGATCTAGACTACTTTTTTTTATCTGCATATTCATTTTTCGAACAAAATCCATTTTAGAAGCATTCCCCGTATTCTCGCTGTTTCTGTACGCGGAGTCCGCGTGGAGTGACTCCCTCTATTCTCGCCGTTCCCTTCGATTCCCCGAGGAGTCCTCGAGGAACGGCGAGAATACGCCTTATAGCTGCACAAGAGAAAAGAAGATCGATTTCCAGATCACGCGCGCACCGTCCTGCTCGCAGTATATTAAGGTGACGCGTACAGCTCTAGTGGAGCCTATTATGCTAAATGCGTATTCTCGCCGTTCCCCGAGGACTCCTCAGGAACCGAAGGGAACGGCGAGAATAGAGGGAGTGACTCCGTGCGGACTCCGCTTGCAGAAACAGTGAGAACACGGGGAATGCTTCCAAATGGATTTTGTTCGAAAAAAGTTATGCAGTTGACGAAATTGGTGTGGATCCACTTTACTTATGGTTTTGCTTATTCTGATTGTTTTTAATTAATTTTACATTGCACCAACACCAGCAAAAATTGACTCCCCTCCTAATCTGAAAAGGAGTCCTTTTTGATGATGGTGATGATAGTCGGAGCATTCCCCATCCGTGAGGACTCGCGAGAATACGGGGAGTGAGTCCCCGGGTGAAACGAAACGCGGGGACTCCTCAAGTGGAGTCCTCGGGGAACGGCGACAATACTCCTTAAGTTGAACACTGCTTAGCACTAACTACGAGAAAAATTCAGATGAAGATCTAGCGGAGAGCACAGGAAGCCTTCGACGACCAAATCATCAAACACGGACAGCAGCATCCCGATCTCAGCGAAAAAGAGGATAGGCACAACGGGAGGCTACTTGCTAACATGCACGGTTTCGTGCTTTTGGGGAGGGGTCAAGAAAAGGAAAAAAACGAATCAAATTACCGAATGCATCTTTGTCGAAAACCTCGCAGTGGCCTGCAGACATCTCTCCGGCAAACACAGCCTACTAAGTAAATTTCTGAGGAAGAAACCGGCGTTAACCCTCGGTTTTCGCATGCACGACAGAGAGAAAATTCACTTACATGGCTTTTCATGGTGAACTTCCTCTTCTGTCGTCTGTCCCCACTCTTCTTGGGATTCCTTTTGGCGTACCTTCTCTACCCGTTTCTTACTCGCAACCTTGTGACCTGGTTTGGCCGTCGTAGATTCCTGGTAGTACGCAGGAGATAGCTGGGCGTGGCCTTGATCATCCTGGGATGGATCCGAGCTTCCCGGGTTTCGGTTTCGCTGAACTTCATGCAGAGTCAGTTCTTCGCGGTCATAACCTGAGAAAAATGAGTCAAACGTTGAGGTTTTCCCGAGGTAGGAGTTCTTCTCGGATTGGACATCCTGTCCTGCGTGCGTTTCTGTTTCCTTTAGCACATAGTCGGGCGAATGTAATGGGTTCCCCTCCCCGGAGTTGCTGTTGTATGGTTTTGGCTCTGAATGAGCCAGTCCAGGAGGAAGCGACAGAGTTTTTTTATCTGTTTCAGACGCACCACTACTTTGATGCTTTTTCTTGTCCGCAGGCGCTACAACATTCTCTGAATCTGGAGCTTCTACCTTGTTCGAGTAAGGATGCTCCCCTACGTGTATTTTGTTTGAGGTCTGCTTGTCTCTGGCTGCGTACTGTTCCTTCTTTCCGTAGTCAGGCTGTTCCTGCTCCTTCTTTGTCTTTCTCCAGCTTGAAGAACCTGCCGCAGGGTACCTGGATCCTTTCTTGTTTAGGTGCGAGTTGTGTGGAATGGATGTCTGAACCCTTCTGTGAATGTGAGGCTCATGATCGCCCTTCTTGCCTGGATGATAGGGTGTTGCGGGCACTGAAGCACCATTGTCGTAGGTATTATGAGCATGCTTCCTATCAGATGACAGTTCATCTGGCGACGACTTGGCAGGACTGTAGCTAGTTCCCACATTCTTGTACAGGCTCTTTGGCTCTAGGGCTTGAACATTTTTCTCGAACTGGAAGCTTTCCCCTGGTAAAGTTCCGTAATCAGTGTAGTTCGTAACTTTCGTGATTTCTCCCTCATCATAACTACCATTGTTCTTCTTGACGTAGCTTCCATAATTATCGTCATATTGTCCCGGAGATGGGTTGTAACTTTGTGGTAGTACAGTGGTATTCGTTGGAGGGATGGTCGAATATTGTTCGGATGAATACGGTTTGCTGGACTTGTAGTCCTTCTTCGCCTCTCCTTCCTGGTAGTGGTCAGGTTTTCGTTCTGGATTATTGTAACTCACGTAGCTGTTTTCATATTGCGTTGGAGACGGAGAGTGCGGTTGAACTGGTTTGTTCACGTATTCGAAGCTCGGATGAGGGTATTCAGACGCTTGCGACTTATCTATATAGCCGTAAGCTTTTTCGTGAGATTTCGACTCTTGCTTTCTTTCAGCGTTGCTGTTCCCAGAGTAAGTATCTGCTACAGTTTCACCTTTTGTCGGATTACCATGGTTCCCTTCAGAGTGGTGATAACGACGGTCATAGGAAGCTGGAGCGAAATTGTGCGTTTCTTGGCTAGGGTAATCCGGAGAGGGGCTAGCAAGTGAAGGCTCTGGGGAATACAGTTTGTTGGAATCGTTATCATCAGCGTTTCCTTGTGACTTATAATCTCGCCGTCTTTCCGAATAGCTCGGATTCGAGTAGAGCCTGTCAGAATGATCGGTCTCTTGAGCATGTCGATGGACGTAATCATCGCGAACATAAAGTGCGATCTCTTCTTCGGCCTTCTTACCGCCGTACGGTGGGTTAGTTGGGCGCCCGAGCATCACGTCATCACGTAGGTTGCCCGTATTAAGGGGGGGCGTCGACTGCATCCCGGTGAAAGGAGGCTTCTCTATGACGGCCGATTCCGTCACTGCTTCCGTCGCATTTTCATCTGCAGTAAGACGAGTTGTCGGTTCTGGGACTTCTAGACTTGCCTGAAAAGGCGTTATGTCTGGATAATGCTCATCTCTGATCAGATATCTGGGTTTCTTGATCTTGATCTTCTTACGCATTTTCTGGTGACCCGCCGTGTTCTCTGCACTGACAAAGGGGCTCAATGGTAATTTTCCGAAATCTCCTGAAACAAAAATTAGCATTAAACCAGTTCAGCGCTCGAAGCGGATTAGTCTCTGCATGTCCTCTCTCGCTTCAGTGTCAGCATCGTCACACATAAGTTGCGGTTTTTGCAGATACCATGGTATCTGTTACCACGATAACTGGACCTGCAATTAGACGTTTTTGCAGCTACCGTGGTATCTGATATACGGTTGCTCTGCAAAAACGGCAATTGCCGAAATTGCGCTTTTCAGAGTCATCCCAGAAGAAAAACTGATATTCAGTCACATCACTAAGTGACAAACTTCTTTCCCGCCAATTTGACAAAAACTGATGATAGTGAGATTTGACCGTGGTATCAGATACCACGATAGTTGCAAAAACGACTTTAGACCGTGGTGTCAGATACCTTCTTATCTGCAAAAACGCAACTATAGATAGCCGAGAAAAGAGAAGCTTTATTATAACAGACGATCAGGGTCGGGTTCTCGCGGGCTGGACTTCTAGCCCGGATTTCTGGAACCATCATCAGTTCCATGATTCTTTGAACTTCACGATGAAAGTGCTGGAAATCCGGCCGGAAAATCCTGCTCGTTTGTCACACACCGCCAAGGAATATAATTAAACACATAGACGACCGAGTTTTACGGCGTTATTCCGCGACCCCACATAGTGTTTATGGATCGAAAAGATTGTTCCCGCAGTCATTTGTGTGGCCACAGTTGTGTTACCGCGACCAACGAGAATTTCATGGCTCGCTTCGTGGCTCAAATTCGACAAACAACTGTCGAGGTGATGTTCGATTTTGTGGCTCGAAATTGGCGCGGAAATTCAAATTTAGCAACAACATAAAAGTCTAAATGATAAAATTAACTACTTTACCAAGCATATAGACATAAAATTGAAGATTATTTTAGAACATGATGATAACGACGTAAGCCTGAAGTTCTATTTGTTTCGATTTTTATCTGGATTTTATTTTTATTTTTAGACATTTGAAATTACCGGCAAAAAAACGACAAAATGGTATTTCCGCGAGTTTCAACTTGTGGCTCGACTTTGTGGCACACAATCATGTATCCTTGACAAACACACAGATGTGTGTGTGGCCCACAATTGTTCCGCGGAAAAAACTTTAGTTGAACGTTGATGATGGTGATGATCATTGGAGGAATAATCGGAAATAAACCGCATGGTGGCTCTGAACTGGATTATATGGAGAATTGTTCAATAACAGTCTTCCGGTGACGAATCGAACCGAATCGTAATTGTATAGTTCCTGCTAAGCAATCTCACCGCGGGCGGATAGTCTAATTTTGACTCGCTCGAAACATTTAACCCCAATATGCAAAGTAATTATTACCTGACGGATTTTTACCACCGCTTGATAAAATAGACGTACGAATAAGATTGGAAATTATTAACCTTCCACTCCCTAGCGATTATCCCGTGTAACTGCTGACGCACGCTGCAGATCAAAAGTCGAGTGGCAAGAGAACGTAATCGAAGCGCGAAAACGATGTCGGGACCAAGATCTCGGAAGAGGGATTTTATGAGCAAACATTTATGTTTGTTTTTATTATAGATTCTGTTGTGGTTGACTACCTTTCAGTCGAATGGTGCATCGTCACGGCAGAGTATTGTGTAACGAGATTTACGAAAGAGTAAGCTGATTGCTACTACTACGATCCAATTATGCTGATTTCCATGCCTGACCTTCTCAGGCAATTATCCCTCTATTATTTAAACGGCGTCTTACGACTGACTTCCGTACGATATTTTCACAAAGTAGGGGTGGAAGGTATTTGGTGTACAAAGAGGGCCTCGAAATATGTTATTCATGTTAAAAGCCACTCCTCTCTGTGTTTCGTTGTACCTGGAACCTTTTCTTTTCACGAAAAAATCAGAAACATTGACAAGCCTGTAGATAAGTTCACTTCCTTCAGTTTGCTTCTTGCAAATGTCTACCACCTTTTGTCGACCCATGAATACATCACTGAATAATTAGTTAATCTGAAAGTTTAAAATATCAGCATGTATCCTTGCCAATGTTGTGAGCGTCTCCTTCCATTATTATTTCTGTTCTTGCTTGAAACGCTATCGTATGTAGGAGAGCGATGTCTCATGCCTGAAATCTTGGCTGTTACTGAGGGACTGATGTTTTTGTCGGGTAGAAGCTAAATATTCGACTAAGATTAATACGCTTGAATATCAGATGATTACTCTGAGCTTTGATAAGCATAGTAGGCTTACTCCTCGAACTGTTTTAAGGGCGATTCTGGCGGTCTGGAAAGCTCCGCGAGCTTATGCGCCAGCTGTTCTTGCGACTTCGGCTAAAAGTCGCTTCGCTTTCCAAAGCTGTTCTCGCGCTCCGCTAGTTTCCGCCAGCACTTGGAAACAGTGCTTCCACTCCTCCCGATTTCTCGAGAGATCTCCTAAGTTTTTTGGACATCTCCCGACAAAAATTTCTCCCGATAAACTCCTGATTTTCGTAATCTTGCCAAAATTACAATAAGGTCACAATTCTTGGATTTCAGAGTCGGGTTTATAACAAAATCTGTTTATTTCGGCGGAGAAATGGCCGATTTGCAAAATTTTCGCCTGCGGCGCACGTTACAACAATATTTGACTTTGTGGAAAAATATATGTTTTTTCAAAAAAGAAAATTGGTTTAAAGATAATCCAACATAAACCTTCTTTGTAAGCATTGAGAGAGGATGGTCGAGTAAAATTCTGGTCACTGCCATTTTATTATGTATCCCAAAAGATAAGCGATCATAAATGTTTCCCAAAACTTTCGCCTGCGGCGCCTTCCGTAGTTTTCTTCATTTGTTGGAAGGGCAGGTCATGTAAGTGGGGTTTTCGACAGTTTTAGGCTGAGAACATTGTAAACCAGAATCTATTTGGGAAATAGCTGAGTTTTGGTAGAAAAAAGCCGAAATAAAATTTTGCCGGAGGCGATGGCTTTAATACAGTCTGTGGAAGCTGCAGCAAGAATCTCGCTCTCTTCGGTTTGAAATATTTTTGGAAATCCTCGGGATCTGGGGTTTGATCAACGTTAAAAACCAGAATTTGCATGGGAAGCAGTTGTGCGAAATGTGAACTTCAAAGATTTTGCATGGAACTACTCGTAGTGTGTACAGAAGTTAGAAACTTCTGCTGGAACAGTGTCGAGCAATACATAGTCCATGTTGTCGCTTCATTTTGGAATTAAAAATTTTAAATTCAAATTGTAAGTTTCAAGGATTCGATAAATTTCTGGCAGATTCGTGAAATTTTGTTTGCTCCCCCCTCCCCTAAAGGAAAATGAACTTGCGACGCCCCTGATGACAAAGATGTCTGATGGTTGCTTTTGACAACTAAGTGCTCAAAGGTCTTTATCAGAAGCCCTGGGAAGCTTGAAGAGTTTATATCGGTCCATACAATTTAAACTAAATTGCTGGATAAGTCCTCTAATTTCAGTCTGTTGACTGTTCCCAGGGTGTAATCGGTCGGGTTACCAAAGATTTTCAGTTTCCTCACCGACGAACGTACCCATTTCATAAACCTACGCAGAAAATTCGACTATTCTCAAATTTGCAATGTTTGGTGCCCCAGCTCTTCTGGAAACGCAAAAAAAAAATAAAAAAAATAAGTAGACCTCAAAGCACCGAGGAACCATTAAAGTGTCCTTTAAATTTAGAGGGTGCAAACAGAAATATCAGCCTTGCTATCAAACCGGTTGCATGTGTAGCATTTGCGCATCGAAATCATAGAAGTATGACGAATAAAATGAGTATTTTTAGGAGCTAACAAGTTGAATGCAGTTACTCAATGCATTTTTGTAACAAAGCTAACTATAAAATTGCTTTTTAAGAAATAACCACTGTTTTCCCCGATTTCGTAAAATATTCTCCCGATAATCTCCCGTTTTTTTCGGAGCGGTTACTGATTTTCAGAAAAAGAAAGTGGAAGCACTGCTTGGAAAGCGAATCCACTTCGCGAGTGGAAAGTGATTGTGGCAAGTCAGCGAGAAGTTGTAAAGGTGCAACTGACGCTCAGCGACTTTTTGCTTGTTCTTGCGCTCGGCGGACTATCGCTTTGCTTTTCGGAAAGCGAATCCAAGAAATCGCCAGAATCGCCCTTTAGTCGCGTCTTGTTTCGGACGCGTGTCTAGTAGTCGCCTACGATAACAACAGCTTTATTGACTAGTGTGTTTCCTACGCAGGCACTGCGAAATGATCCACCCCTGCCAGGTTGATCGCGATAACGGGACGGTTAGGGCAGCTGCGGCAGACGGTTAAGGTAACTTCTAAGGCGAAAAACAAAAAATCATAATTAATAGCCTACAAGGAATGTTCGAAAACAATGATTTCTTTGTTAAAATGGGAACATTGGGAAGTATTTGTGGATGGTTGGAACGGTTTCTATACTCGCTCTGCATCAGGTTAACAGCGGTGGTTCTAATTGCTACTGGAACAAGACTGGAATGCAACATAAGGATTTTAAAGAAATAAGAAATGTTGGGAAGTTTCTCAAGTTAGCTTTTAAACACCGGAAAGGTTTCTTTTGATGGGGAAGTTGTGTTTTTAGGTGTTAATAGAGTATCAGACTAATTAAAAATATTAAGAGTGTGTTAGTGTGTATATACGCATGTAAGATTGTTCACTTTTCGTTTTGTTTTGTTGCATGATGGCTTTAATGTGCAAATAAATTATTCATACAGACGAGGTAAATTCCATAAATCCCTTCTTTTACTGATCAATGCATGCCGAACCTCAAACAATTGCAAATTCTCCTGGAATTAATATTGTATTTAACTGGACTTTAGTGACATGTTATCCTTTTACAGTGTATAATATTCCTTTTCACTTTCCGTCATACCTTCTTTTTCCATTTAAAGGTAAATTCTACTGGAAACGGTAAAGAAAACTCAAATGGTGCAACAGTGACAGAAATGACAGAGGTCTTATTTCCTCATTGATCCCAATCAGGACGCGGAGGTCCATCAAAACAGCATCACAATCTTACACTCCCCCCTCCCCCCACAAACACTCACACGAATTACCAAGTAACAGCAAAGGCTTAGGTATAGTGTACACGATTTACAGTATCTCTCAGATCGCAAACTCGTTGGCTCTTGACACGACCGCCGAAGCAAAGCTATCAATTTCCTACCTTTGTAAAAGGGAGTAACTTGTTTCGTAAATGTCTGGGAGGTCGTTGTTTCAGGGGTGGAGTAGATGAACTCGCTTTCTTTTACTCTCACTCTTCTGAGCCCCTTCTTCTCGGGCATCTCAACCATGCCTGCTGCTTGTACACGGAAGTAGACGGACTGCTCGGCCTGGAGCTCCGAATAATCTTCGGCCACCGAAGCAATCACAGCTAAATTAGAAATAAGGCGTTCAGGTAAATCTGCATTGGACTTGTGGTCGATATTGACACAGCTTCACCCAGCACATTTTCACTTCCCAACCGTTTGAAAATGTTTCAAGTTTTTGTTGCATATTTCGCTAGCCGGCGAATCTGCTACCTACCTACACACCTTCTTTCCATCTAGCTCGACTACGAAATTTTCGCTACTAACACATTAAAGTTTAACTGAAAGGCCAACTTAATTTTGTATTGTTGCTACATCATCATCGTGGGAGCATAACAAAAAGTTCAACATTAGTAGGTATAGGACTTTCGACTTTGGGACTCAGTAATTTGCCTTCGGTAAGCATTCTGAGACAGTGAGTTGCTGGAAACGCTAACCTCGCTTCTTCTTGCTGGTGTAATAAAACTTTTGCAAGACGAGATCTCTTGATAATGAGAGTGTGAAGGCTTCAAAAAGGAAATAGGAAACACGAATCGTTTTTGTACGTATGTTGTACGTAATCATGCAATTAAGAAAGAGCCAGCGAACTGTTTCCAACAGTTTACAGGCTCAGAATAGTTATCAAACATGGATAAATCACTCTCAAATTCGGAAGTCCTATACTTGCAATATTAAATTACTCCTTTTCCGTTTTCTTCCCGTAGGCTGCCACCTCTCTATTCGTGAGTAGCGGAGCAAAGAAGTAACGCATTCGTCTTCAAGCCTCTTTAAGTGAATAAGTGATGGGTATAACTAGATTGTCCTATCTTACACTGTAAAAAGTCTCTCATTTATCGGACTTTAGTAGTTGTGCGTCATCGATTTTGGACATTTTTATTCCTAATTCGGAGAGTTAAAATCCGAATTCGGAGAGTTAAATCCGAATTCGGAGAGTTATAATCCGAATTCGGATTTCAGTTCTCCGAATTAGGAATAAAAAGGTCCAAAATTGCTGAGGCACAACTACTAAAGTCCGATGAAGGAGAGACGTTTTTCAGTGTAGCACTTTTCGGCTAAACTTTATAAAAAAATAAGTGTAGCCTATACATAAATGTATGTATAACATGTACCTCTAGTACGAATGTCTTAGACACAAATCAAACCATAACATAAGTACTCCCACAGCCTAAGCTGAATGCGAACCGTATTTGACTGCGCAAAGCGGATAAGACAGCTGAGATTTATTCTAGCAATGTTTCGGCCCTTCTTGACAAGTGTCCTCTTCAGGTTCAAGCCAGAAAAACAAACCTGTGGAAATATCGCTAGAATAAATCCTAGATGACATACCCGTTTGGCGTATTTAAATATAAATCAAAACGTCGCAACTGAACGATACAAACAAGACGTTTTGACGAGCCATATGGACAACCCGGTTTTGGGGACTTACGTATATAGCTGGCCTTTGATTTTCACTTCGTTTTGTGAAGTAGTCTTAGGAACTATGACAAATACCAAGTAAAAATATGGTATGTCGATTGGGGCCTCGGTTTTATCTTTCACACGAAACCAGTTCTTTGGGCCAGGCTGACAAGGCGCAATGTGAACAGAAGTTTATGTGACGGTGCGGCAAATTCGCTGCAAACCGTGAACTATCAAAAGCTTCAGCTGATACTGCAATTTCGGTTGGTCGCTAGTTAGTTTTCAGTCTAGGATTACTTTTTTAGACTTGCTAGGAAAGATAAAAAAAAATAATAAAAATATTTATAATTAGTTATAAAAAGATTAAAAATTCAATTGTGATAAGTATAATATAAAATATACGAAAAAGTGCAAATTCCTCCAAAACCGTGTGGCGAATCTTTGGAACAACTTCAAAGAAGATGCAGTAGCTGGATCAATAAACACACAACTTCATAAGCATCCTGGTGGCGAGATCTGCCGTGGAAGTGCGACCGATAGGCCTCAGCCTCTTCAGTAGGAACATAATACACTGGACACACAATCATTACTAGGAGGGATCAACATGATGGAAAATCCTTATTTCGCAATGAGTTGTGATTTAAGGTAACTATGGGGTCTTCCTGACTTAGTTACGACTGCTGGGGAGTGGAGCAGGGAGACAAAGTGGGAAAAGGAATATAAATCCTGTTACTCGAGTAGAGTGTATGTGCACCAAAATGCCTACCTGCGACCGCAACCGGGATAAAAACTTCATAATTATAGATAGTGTGAGCTAATTTGTTCCAGTGTGTGGCACTAAAGGCACCATGTCATGTTTTTACCAAGCATGAGAGAACCTTGTGAGAATCTCACTGCAGCATGCAAATTAGCTGTCGAATATCTAGGCAATATACACAATTACTGTCGCTAAGAGGATTAGCTGACTAAGATTTATTATCCGACCCTCCTCTCCCATCCAGCCTAGACACACTGCATAGGAGATTTTCGGAATCATATAATGAGGCTCCAGTAGTCTGCCACTCTTAGTAAGATGAAACCTTTCTTATGCAAATTAGCTGTCGAACGTCTAGGCAATATACACAATTACTGTCGCTAAGAGAATTAGCTGACTAAGATGTACTATCCCTGTCTATCCCTTCCTCTGCTCTCTCCCCACCTAGATACACTGCATAGGAGACTTTTGGGTTATATGATATGATACATGTTACTTAAAGCCCAAGGGCCATCGCATACAAAACAAATAAAAAACAAACAAGCAACTCGGCTAATGAATGCTAACTACAAACGCCTCTCAGTTGCTTCCAACCTATCCGACGCTCCAAAAGTCTGCCACTGCTCATAAGAAGAAGCTTTTTACCCACGGACGGGGAATACTCCGATTATCATCACCATCATAAAAAAGGACTCAATTCAGATTCAGAGGGAATCAATTTTTGCTGGTGTTGGTGCAATGTAAAATTAATTAAAAACAATCAGAATAAACTAGACCAAAAATAAAGTGGATCCAGACTAATTTCGTCAACTGCATATTCTTTGTTAGAACAAAATCCAGTTCGGAAGCATTCCCCGTGTTCTCCTTATTTTCCGTACGCGGAGTCCGCCTGGTGTGACTCCCTCTATTCTCGCCGTTCCCTTCGATTCCCCGAGGAGTCCTCGGAGAACGGCGAGAATACGCCTCTCATCGTGGAATATTTGAAATAATGTACAGTCAGCCCTTAAATTTCCTATAAACCGATTAGCTAGGCTTAGCTGAGAAAGGTGTGACCGTTTACTTTTTATTTTGTTTACATTTTCTTTGTGTTATATGGCCTTTCGGCTAAACTAGTATTGTAATGAGGGAAGACAAATAGGCTTCTTCGTGGTCCTGAACATAACTTATGATTTACGGAACTTTATTTATTGCTGTGATTTGTGATCGCTTATATGCTTCTTCTTTTTGCTACGGTTAACTGGGGCTACTCGAGGGTTTCATTTAATTTCAAGGTGTTAAATTTAAGACTGAGTACGGTTATAACTAAAATAGGTTACCTGCAATTAATGAAAGAAGGATGCAATTCCGAAGCATCGTGGTCCTGGAAGAAAAACAAGAGCTACGAGCTCGTATGGCACTTGTTACGAGTAGATGGTAGAAGCAGATGAGAACGTCACAAAATACCCCCATCAACCCCCTAGGATTGGACCTAGAAATAGTATCTAGTTTCACACGAATCTGAGCATTTCCGGCATCTTCTCGGATCATCAAAGGCAAATGTATCATCACACTAGTTTGATCCCTGCGAGTGCCATACTCTTTCCAGTACCCATCCCCCCTCAAACTCCCCCTACCACGGCCGAATCTGGCTCAGCCACCTATACAGATTATCTAAAGCATCTTCTCTTACTGGCTATCAAGTTTCACTCGAGTCTTCGGGAAGCTCCTGTACCTCCCCCCCCCCCCCCCCACTGTGCTCGGATCCGGTCCGGACCCTAAAATACGTCATCTAAGCCACATGGCATCTCTACTTTCCAAGTTTCATTCAGTTCACTCCACTCGTTTGACCCCTATGCAAGCCGCAAAATTTCCCCCTCCAACTCCTGCCACTGTGGCCGAGTACGACTAGGACACATAAACCTCGCATCTCTGACATCTTCTCTTCTCGTCCTTGAAGTTTGACTCGCCTCGGAGCATATCTGGAAATTTCCGGTTTCCGCTTCATCCTCCTCCTACCGTGGTCGCAACCGGTCCGGACGCCAAATAACAAACTAGGCCGCATAAACTCCGTACTGTCCAACTTGCATCCCATTGTGCCATTTCGTTTGGTTTTTGTGCATGTCAGAAAGTTTCCGCCCCCCCCCCCCCTCCAACTCCCTCAGCTGTTGCCGCTTGTGGTTCGGAGACATGTTTCGCATATCCAAGTTAGTTCTGATCACCCATAAAGTTTCATTCGAATCGGACCACCCGTTCGCAAACTGCGGAAGTCAGTATTTCCGGACTCCCTTTCCCTTAACTTCCCAAAAATGGTCGGATCCAGGAACGGAAGTTTTCCCAGAGCATTGTGTCAGGTCCTTAATCTTATTTGGTCGTGCCACTAATGCTTGCGAAGTTTCATTGTCCTTAGTCCATCTGGAAGTATCGTAACTCCCGATCACCGGAATTCCGAGAAACCCCCTCAGACTCCCCTCAAAGAGCCCCGATATGATCTGGTTCAGCCAAGAACGTTTCCAGGGCTTACGCTTGTTCTTCCCATCAAATTCCATCCCGATCCCTCGACGCTAAGCGTTTCACGAAAATGTCGGTGCCCCCCTTCAAATCCCCTCCCCCCCGCCACACAAGTTTTGTATCCGGTCCTGATATGACATGGAACATCCGAGACGGCACCTCTTTCCACTTGCCAAGTTTTATTCAAATCCGATCGCCCGTTCAAAAGTTATGAATGCCACAAGATTCCGGATTCCCGATCCCTCCACTCCCCCTAAGATGATAGTCGGATCAGGCGAACGACTATTCTGAAGTCAGTTTATTGGAGTCCCTGATACGCCAGCCCAGTTTCATCGTCCTAGTACATCAGGAAGTACCGAACTCGCGGGGTCATCAGAATTCCGGATCCCCCCCCCACACACACACACACTCCCCACATGGTGCCCGAACCCGGTTCGTTTACGTCTGTGATGTACTTAGGACTTGTGCTTGCTCTTTCCACCAAGTTTCATCCCGATCTCTCCACTCTAAGCGTTTCCCAAGATTTCCCGTTCCCCCCTTCAACTCCCCCCGAAGTCACCAGATCCGGTCCGACACGAGGTCTTTCCAATTATCAAGTTTCATTAAGATCCGACCACCCGTTCAAGAGTTATAAATACCACAAGATTCCGGATCCCCCCTCCCTCCACTCCCCCACGATGCTCGAATTGGGGACTTGACTATTTCCAACTTAATCTTATCGGGTTCCTGATATGCCTGCCAAGTTTTGTCGTCTCAGCTTATGTGGAAGTGCCCGAACCAGCAAAACCCGGACCGACAGATGGACGGACAGAAATTGACCGAAGGGCAGGTGCCACAAAAACATAGGGCAAATTTGAAAAATAAAAACAATTCCACGTGAAACTCAAGAAGGTACAATACACAAAGCAACATACCAGATGAGGTAGCCTACTTCAGGTAGAACTAGACACTAGACACTCGCGCAAGTGCGTCTTAGCGTGAAGAAAAGAGATGTAAAGTAACAGAAAAGGTAGTAAGAGAGTCCTACCTCTTAATCTGCAATGCTTCACTGATTTGCAACTGATAACTACTGGTATCGGTTATTTTCTGTTCTTCCGATTCATTTCCTCTTCCCGACCTTGCTGCAGATACGAATGACACACAGCGACGCCTCGGATTGGCCACGGCTGTCAGCGAGCTGGGATTGGATTCGTAATTTGCAGTCATCATAACAATTTGTTCCAATAAAGAAGAGCGGCTAAGAATTGGCTACAAGAACATGCAGTAGCAGACGTTGTTTGGTTTTCGAAAGAACAGCCCGCGGCTTCTACTCATTTTACTCCATTCCCCAGGTTTCCCCATTCCCCATTTTCACAAACGTATTTTCGACAATTAGCCTACCAATTCAGAAAACCGAAGGATCTCGAATAGAGCCGACCAGGTAAAAGTAAGAATCAGTCAAATGTCTTTGGACAAACGAAAAATAAAGTACGGAATTCGGAGTTTTCAGAAGAAGAAGGGGTGGGAAGTAGAGTGGGTATGTGTTCTAAACCAAGGTTCTAAACGTCCTTCGATAAATTATGTTTCTCGGTGAGATCTTCCAGTTTATTGTGAGAAAACACGATAAGGATTTGAAAATGTTGAAAATATCTCAACCTTTTCATACGGAAGTGATGATGGTGCTGAAAACCGGGCGGGAACTCGAGTCCGGAAGCGCCCGGCCCTGATGGTGTCTGTGAACCTAACGTCGAATTGTCTAATTTCTTCTCTTAGCCTTCAGAAGAAGGAGAGGGGCCTATGCAAACAAAAGTTTGCTTTCTTCATTAGCAAAGGGCGCACGATTGTGACAAGATTCGACGTATAGTTGTTCACCCTTCGCACATGTCATTGGTCTGAATGTCTGAACACTAGATCTCCACATGTCCTCAACTTCTAAGCCGCGTTCGACTTAAGTCTCCCTTGTCTCGGTCCTGTCTTCTTGTAAGTACGTTGTCAAAGTTTAAAGCTGTTTTATTTAAATTTTGTCAGGTTTCTGACTCTGCGGACAAGTCTCACAAATATAACGCAGTCGGGGTCTTGTACGACAGGGCACTGACAATCGTCAGCTGATACGGCAAATAAAACGGCTTTAAGGAGATAAAGCAGTTAAACAAAACGGCATTTGGCTGACAGAACCGAGACAAGGCTAAATCGATCGTCATAGTCACCGTCCTCGTCCCAGCATCCAGCAATGGCGATGTGGAAAAGTTGAACCGTGAATCTCGAAGACGAGCCGCACCTTACTCAAGGATAGGCCCAGATCTGCCCAAATACTTTTCTTCTGAAGAGAAAGTATAATTACTTAGGCCACCTCTACGCATGTCAATGGTAGAACAAGTGAGGGGAGGTGCTGCTCTTAGACAACGGTCCAGGCTGTAAGGCGGAATTGGGCAAACGAATTGCCTGTATTGCCACTAATATGTAAGTCTTTTTTATTCTCCTTGAAATGAATGATTGTGTTTCTTCAGATACCATGGTATCTGTTACCGCGGTTGATACGGATACGACAAATCGACAAAAACGACAATTGCCGAAGTTGCGCTTTTCGAAGTCATCCCAAAAGAAAAACTGATATTCAGTCACATCACTAAGTGCAAAACTTCTTTCCCACCAATTTGACACAAAAATGATGAAAGTGAGATGACTTTTCAGATACTACGACCAGTTACCAAGGTCGGACCGTGGTATCTGAATATCAGATACCACGATACTGGCCAGATACCACGATAACTGCAAAAACGCCTTTTGACTGTGGTATCAGATACCGCGATAACTGCAAAAACGACTTGAGACTGTGGTATCAGATACCATGGTTCTGCAAAGACGCAACTAATGGTTGTTTGTCCCACTTTGATGTTCGGTTCTTTCACACTTACTTTATTTACTTCTTAAGATACAGCTTGATCCTTAGAACATCTCATTTTTCGCTCGTAAAAGTATAGTTATCCGACTGGGTGTGAAATGCCGGTTCAAAAACTGAAATGACCCCATTCCCTGTCAACTGTCGTAAAAGGATTATGGGCAGTTGGCTGGTGCCTAGGTCCATGGACCAAGGTGACATGTCCAGCAGGATATGTGGCTAGAAGGTACGGGAAAACATAGAAACATATGCTACATTGACTAGTGATGGAAAATATTCTGTTTCCTATATATTTCAACATTGCCAAAAATCATTTATAAGAATTACGCGCTGCAGTTGCCTGTTTATAACAGCTAAGCTATTATCTTTAGAACGGGCGTGACACAGACAATTAAATAAACGAACAGAAAATCGAATCAACCGCAGAGCTTAATTCGCATATGCGGTATAATTGTTTAGTCTATCAAAGAAACGTGTGCGACTCACACCTTGGCATAATCTAATAAAGGCCTGTTTAAGCCAATCCCACGTTGAGACACCCAAGACAATCACCAGATTTTTTTTTTTTCTTTTTGTCGCCAGTGGTATCGTCTGAAGGTTGGGTTTCCGTACTTTGTGTATTTTCGGTTGCTTGTGCTAATTCCTGCAATTCGGAAGTATTTAACCGGTGTGAAAAATTGGTTGGAAGTTCTCAGCCTCTCGCTCCAATAATACAAGCACGGCTTTGTTCATTAACTGTCATAAGGCGAAAACGTAAGTACTCACAGGCACATCTACGCTAAATTGGAACGATCCTATCGCTCCAGTAACACAAACATAGTTTCGTTCATTAACTGCCATGATGCTAAAACCTAAGTTCCTCACAGTCACATCTTGGCTACGCTAAATTTTGGAATAATTTTATGACCCCGAAAAAAAGATGTGTTCTAACTTCCAAGCAACATTTACTAGGAGCTTCACCTATGTTGCATCCTCCACATTCCCTTCATATAGGTTGAAAGGACGATCGAAACGACGTCTAGTAGCACATTTAACCAAGGAGGAACGCCTGCCAAATTCACTGTTGACTGAGGGACACATTGAGATTTTGTATCAGTCTGGGTGTATAAGTTGGACCGTCAGCGCCAGCGGACCTCCTTGTCTACTCTCTGCCCCTCGGGCTTTAAGCTTTAGTAATGACTAAGAGGGGAGCTGGAGTCTCACAGGACCGACGATAGCATAGTTACAGTTTATTCTTGCGACTAAACTGAAATTATAGCCTGTTTAGCGAGTCGGCTGTGAAATCAAAGAGCAACCCTTGGCTGTGGGTCGTATCCTATCCTATCTTGCACTATCTCCTTCCTCGATCTATTTGGAGCTTGCAAAGGAACAGAGCTGGCCCCTTTGTCTTTCTTCGCGTCCAGGTCTTTCTTGACGGCTTCAAGCTCTTGCAGATCGTCGAGTTTGAGTTCGATCCTAGTGGGCGGTCTTCGCATCATCTTGCAACAATCTGAAAATTGGTAATTTGTAACAACTAATTTGTTGTGGTAATTTGCAATCCAGCGTTTCTGCCCCCTCCCCGGGCATTCAAGGATAGAAAATGAGTACCGTAAAATAAACAGGAAGTACTGGTTGGAGAATCGTCCCCCACCGAGCAACGGAGGTCCAGTGGATCATAAAAGCTACGTCTTTCGAATCAGGTAATATACTTCTCCTTTTATGGAGAAGCCCATTCAGAAAATGGCAATAGAATGTAAGAAAACAGATGAAGTAGACACATAAATAGCCAGGAAGTTCATCTGGCAAGGTACTTGTATTCGCATTCCATTCTGGTGGAACAATATTTCTTTTTCTGATGTCTAGCACGTAATTTTGGTAAGCCAGCATATAGCCTTCAGGGGATGGCCATGACTCTTTTCTCCGATTTCAGGCCAAAGAATAGCACATCTGTCAGTTCGAAAGATGTATCTTGCAAATAAAGCATCTGTTTTATTTAATTCCCAATTCCGAAGTATATCCTAAGCTATGCCCCGGCTAGATTGAAATGTAATGGAAGTATTAAAGGCTAACTGATTGGCATAGTAAATGGCCAGGAAAAGATGCAATTGTGCAATGCTTGAGTTCCTTCCACAGCCTACAAGCCAGAGCCCGTATTCCACACATGTTTCCTTCTTTGTAACTGCAGGGACCATATACGCAAGTCCCTTTGTAAGATTTTAAGCATACGGAGGAACTGAGGTCAGGGGCATTACGACTGGGGGGGGGGGGCCAATGCTGTCGGCCAGTCGGTAAAAAATAACCGAGTCGGCGCAAAGCGCCGCGATTTTTCGTCAAAACAGTTGATTTTTTTCATGAAAACAGTCGTTTTTTCTGAAAAATTGGTAGATTTTTCGTCAAAATAGTCGGTTTTTCTGAAAATCAGTGGACTTTTCTGAAAATCAGTCGATTTTTTTCAAAACTGTCATTTTTTGTTGTTGAAAACAATCGTTTTTTCGGCAGAAACAGTCCGTAAAAATTACAAGCCAGTTGGTAAATGCCTCGTCCCCCCCCCCCAAACATTTTGGCTAGTGACGCCTCTGACTGGGGTATAGGTTACAGAAAGGATGAGTTGTACTTTCTGTCATTTTATATGCTAATGACAGTCCTATCAAAATAAGATTGTTATGACTAATTTTCTATCAATCGACTTGGTCCTGCTTGGAGGCCAATTAGTTAGCAAAGATCAATAAGACATAATGGTTCTTTGATCTTTGATGGTTATATAAGGGATGACGGTAATGTCAGATTGACAGGCCCTTATCAGAGGCTCCGATTTTGGTTGGCCAAGCAGCCTAGCTGGGATAACAGCCTTGCAAGAACAGCACGAAGACTTGCAAGTAGAGTAGGAACATGTTATCTGGGATGATTTGGACAGTACAGTACAGATGGCAGAGGCTAATAACAGCCAAAGAAAAATGGCACTACATAGAAAAGAAGCATACCTTTACTGTATATTACTTGTCGTTTGAACAAATATTTTGCCTCATCCATAGCTGACTTGTATAACATATATAGAAATAATGTATACAACGGATACGTCAGCGATGATGCTTCATCAGCGATATTTCGGCCCTATGGGTCCTCGTCAGGCTGTCAATCTTCAGGGTCAACGGTGGGGAAGGAAACAAACCTGTAATCCAATAATTTGTTTCATTCCCCGACGTTAACCCTGAATATTGACAGCCTGACGAGGACCCTTGCCAAGAAGGGCCAAAATATCGCTGATGAAGCATCGTAGCCGGGGGTGGCCCGAAGGGGGGGTGAGGCCCTGCCTTTTGTTAAGTCGTATCAGTCGTTTATTTTGGCCTTTTGCTAAGTCGTATCAGTCGTTTATTTTAGCCTCGACGAGGTTCCGGGCATTCATTTTAATGAAAAACAATCAGAGTCGTTTAGTTAATTTTTTTAATTAGTTAATTTTGTCTCTGCACAGCTTCAGTCGTAAGCCAGTCGAGTCGTTTACACCAGTTTCTGTAACCCCGATAGGTCGGAGACATGATTCATGGGGGAAGCAATGCGGCTACCTGTTCTACTCCCATGGGATTCGGGTCTGCCTCACTTAGGTCTTTCAGATTGTAGCGTGTCAAAATTACAATAGGTTAGTTGTTAAAGTGAACTCTGACTGGGTAACATTGATATGCCTTATAGACCAAAAGCGAGAGACAAGGTTATGTGCATTGATTGTTGGTCATCTTTGGCTATAAGTGAAAAAAGAAGGAATAGAATTTTTAAACAGTATGGAAAAGCCATAAGAAATCAAATGACAGGAGACCCGCGAAACAAGTGTGCCCAGAACAGATGGAAAAATGTCGATTACAAAGAGAGGTTGAGGTGGGAACAACGCTTGAAAAGGACAAGGAAGATTTTAATATACACCCGAAATTCGTTTCCCAGGACAGGAGGGGTTCTGCAGACGCTGGAATAGCTCATTCTTGTCGGGAGGTAAATTTTTGGCCTCTATGCTAGCAGAGGCGTTACTATCCAAAATTTTCGGGGGGGGGGGGAGGGGTTGGAAAGGACCAAATATATTCCTTCAGCCCAAGCTGACTGCGAATCATAGCACTATCAAATATGGGAGGAGCAAGGTATTTACCGACTGGCTGGTAATTTTTACCGGCTTTCTTTGCGGAAAAATCACTGTTTTGACGAAAAATCGACTTACGAAAAACTAACTGTTTTTACGAAAAATCGACTATTCCCCCCCAAAAATCGACTGTTTTTACGAAAAATCGCGGCGCTTTGCGCCGATTCAGCTATTTTTTACCGGCTGTCCGACAACATCGGGGGAGGGGGGGGGGGCATCCACCCCCAACTACGTGACGCCCCTGTATGCTAGTGTTAAAGCACATCTGAAAAGACTTCGTAAAATTCAGGACACTCATACGACTTGAACATGATCTCTTTTATGTTTAAGATTTTCTAAAAGCGAACTTCTCTTCTTCATTTGTTGTGTATAGCATCTTCAGTCGCGTAGAATCATATTCTGCAAACCAGTTTTAAGTTGCAATTCTTCAGATGTAGCTCACTGCAGCTTTACCTGCTCTAGTTTTCGACATGAAAGTACAGTGTGTCGAATGACAAATAAAACGGTGCACGGTACATACACAATGAAACTCAAATCATCCGCAAAAAAAACGCAGCTCAAGTCTCGTCGGCGAACCGGCGTCTTTTTCTATCTGTAAACTCCTGTCAGGTCAAGACCAAAAGTTCGTTACGTTCGTAAATCTGGATTTTTTTCTTTTGCACTGGCAAAATCGTTTTCTTCGTTTCGTTTCTGAGGAAGTGTGTTTTGAACGTATAAATTACTTTTTTTGCTATTTAGTTCGGCGCAAATCTATACTTTCTTTTCTATGGGCACTATTTTCTCACTTTTTTCGATGGACAGAGTCGTGATTTCATAGCTGTTCTTAACTTTTCATTGGGATTGCAAAAAGACGCTCTGCTCCTCAGCGTTTACGTCCATAAATCCGGATTTTTTTTCTTTTAATGCACTGGCAAACTTCCTCGTTTTGTTTCTGAATATGCGTTTCTTTAACGTGAAAATTACTTTTTTTGCTTTAATTCGGAACCTACTTTGTTTTCTATGGACACTATTTCGTCACTTTTTTCGACGGTCAGATTTGTGATTTCAAAGCAATTTTTTGCTTTTCAATGGGATCGCAAAATACCGGTCTGCTCCTCGGTGTTTCACAAAAATTCGCCTGTGGCGCATTTCATAGTATTCTCTATTTAGGGGAACGGTGTGTCATTTACTTGGCGATTAGGCTTGGAACTTTTTAGATCTGAAACACACTGAAGGCTGGCTAGAATCTTTCTAGACAAGGGCAGATTAAAAAAAATTCGCCTGCGGCGCTTGCTTTCATTTGTCCCAGGTACAGGCGTTGACAGCTTGCCTGTTTAGCGAAAGTTGAAATGTAAAGCTGAGGCTATGAAGTTATGTATACAAATTTTTTTATTACAAGAATAGTTTCAGCTGATGCATTGCAGCTAGTTTTACACCGGCTCTATTATTTGTTGGCGGGTAATGTGCGCCATTGCCGCGTAGTCGCAACAGTTCATTTTTGTTGGTACGTGCGAGTCGTATATTCCGATCCAAGAGTCATTGAAATGAGGGGTCTCACCCCCCCTGGCCTGGGTGCTTCGGGCCACCCCTGATCGTAGCTGACGTATCCGTTGTATACATCATTTGAATCTATGTTTCAAAGTCAGCTTGGACTCAAGGAATATTTTTTGTCTAACAGCAGTGAAAACTATAGGGCTATAGGAAATTCCCCCAAAAAGCCTTCCCTCCAGTAAGATCTGAATGCATAAAAACAACAAAAAATAGAAAAAAATATACGAGACCGAAGCTAACGGTTTACAAGTTGGAAGAAACAGAATTTTTGATTTCTTAAACAATCACCTAATCCAAACCAAAAATGGAATTCCTTACCTGTTCCTTCCTCACCATAACAGAGGTATGGTAACAAAGACAACAACCAAAAGGCAGAAACACCCTCTTGAAAGCAGGTTTGAACAAAAAAAAAGGCAAATAATTTTTGAAAAGGATAGTGATATTTTGCTGCTCGACCGTCAAGACTGCACGAATTTTATTTTTAAATGTTTTTGAGGTCAGACCCTTCCTGTAGGCTACAGGAGAGGCAACTAGCCCCGAATCATTATAGGATAATCCAAAATTGGCCTCAGAAATGTTAAAAGGAAATTTCTTTGCAGTCCTAACTGTACTAACTACCAAGGAACAAATTTTAATGATGCTGGACCTAGTTAGGACTGCACACAAATTTTCTTTTAACATTTTGAGGTGAATTCCGAGGTTACTGTTATATTCAAAGTTTCGTAAAGCAGGGTTCCCAACCTCAAATTTATATATAACCTCAAACTAGCCCTGGAAGTCTCACAAGGAAACTTCTGTGCAGTCCAAAACAGGTCTAGGTCATTCAGGGTTTCCTTCTTGACTGTTAGGACCTTGTTGTGACAGCACAGAAATTTCCTTTCAACCACCAGGTGAGGTTGTGGAAATTCCAGGTTGGATACCCATTATCACATATCTCTATTTTTATTCTTTCAATCTGAACTACTACAAAATATAATCTCTCCCTAGATTCCATGTGGCTCTAGAAACAAGAACAAACTTTTCGATGGGATCCCAAAAATTCAATATCTGATCCAGACAACTGGGTCTTGTCTTAGCCAGATCCAGTCATCGCCAGAATCCTTGAACATTCTTACAATTAAAATTCAGAAACAGATTAAGGCCAAATAGCTAATCATCTGAGAAAACCAAGTTCAGATATGGATTCAGCATGTGTGTTTACCCGTATAAGTCATATCTGTTTTGACGAAAAGTTCCTGCCACTTCTGCCAATTTCCCGGTTTCGGCCGAACTCTAGAACTACTTGTCCGGCGAAAAAAGAAAGCTCAGAAACGAACTCAGGGTATCTTCTTTCCCCAATGATGAACATCTAACCACCTTCAAATAAAACTTTAACTTATAACAAATTTTCCTACTCCAGCCGGATTCCGGTCGAACTATATGTCCGGGTAAAATATGATTGTCACACACGGATTCAGCGTCTTTTCTTACCCCTAAATCGGTTATCTAATCAGCTAGAAATAAAACTTTAACTTCTAACAATTTTCCGGTTTTGGCCGGATTCCGGGCGAACTACATGTCCGGGAAGAAAATTGTTTTCACATGAAAGTTCAGCATGTCTTCTTGCCCTAAATCAGACATCTGATCAACTCCAAATAAAACTTTTAATTTTAACAAACTTTCCGGTTTGGGCCGGATTCCGGGTGAACTACTTGTCCGTCGAGAAAATGGTTTTGACCATCGTCTTCAGCATGTCTTCTTACCTCTAAATCAAACATCTAATCAACTTCAAATAAAACTTTTACTTTTAACAAACTTTCCGGTTTTGGCCGGATTCTGGGCGAACTACTTGTCCGATTACAAAATGGTTTTCACCATCGTGTTCAGCATGTCTTCTTACCCCATAATCGACTATCACATTAGCTGTTTCAAAATATTTTGTTTGCCCCTTAATTTGAACCCCCTCCCCCACCCCTAGTAGGGCTACAAAGCCCATTTACAAACTCGACTGGTCCGCCGACCCAACGAATCCTCACACCAAGTTTCATCAAAATATCTCATTCCCTTCGAGAGTTATCGTGCTTACAGACGGACGGATGGACGGACAACTTTTGCGAAGTCATAGGTATCCCTCAACTTACGTTTTGGGATCCCAAAAAAAAGAAGAAAAGGGTTTGCTAACTGCTTAGTATTTGTGTCTCAGTGACAGCAGCTGGTTGACCCAGTCTAGAACACTAATCTGCTTCCTACATGGGAGCAAGAATAAATAAGGGAAGAATTGAGAAGACTAGAATCATGGGACGTTGTTTTCTGCCCGATCCTCAAGTACCGGGGGTGGAGCCTATTCGGCGCGTGTCCAAACCACAAAGTAAATATTGGCGCTATTTCTTCTGATCGCCATGCTTCGCGTCAAGGAAGTGCGCCAAATTCAAATTAAACAGAAAGAGGCCGACATTTTGCCCTTCTTCTTTCAACAAATCGCTGCTACCACTAGTTTAAAAGACGAGACAAGGGGCTAAAGTAGAGTGAGATGATAGAAGTCGTGCAATTTTACATTCAAGGATGACGAAAATAAAGGCAGAAAGGACCGATTTGGACTGAACACTATAAGTTTAAAGAAGGAAGGGACACACTTCCAAACATTCATGCAATCTCTATGGCAGATTCTTAGTGATGAAAAAAAAAGACTGTCAATAGGATAGATAGTGAAACATTTAGCCAACTACCCGAGATAATGATATACATTTTGACCAAAAATAATAAATGGTTATCTCAAATGTAGACGTTTTGAATGGTACCGTGCAATTATCATCTTCAGTAATCAATTAAAATTTTAAATTAGGAAATACTTCAAGCCAACGTTTTTTGCAACTAACCGAGAAATGTTATGAACTGAATTTTGTGTACAGAGTACAACTTAAAAACAAAACATAACAACTCTTTGAGTACAATTCGCCAGCTATGCCCAAATTCCAACTTGAATGATGTAAAAACATGATAATAAAAAAAAAAAACATTACGAAAAGGCATAGACAATGACAAATGTGGGCAGATGTAAAGTGCAACTATCCGAGATAATGATATACCTTTTTGACCAAGAATAATAAGTTGTTATCACAAACTGATACGTCTTGAAAGATATCCTACACTCAGCAATCGTTAATTAAAATTAGGACTTTATACTGTTTTTCGCAACTACACGAGAAAATGATATGAACTAAATTTCGTGTAGAGTACAACTTAAAAACAAAACATAGTAACTCATTGAGTACATTTCGACAGTTAAATAATGTCCAAGCTTAATACCTTTTCTAGAAGCGATTCTTTACAGTCCTGAGAAGACCAAAATAAAATTACTAATGTTCACACCAGTCCTATTGAATCTGAACTAAATGCATGCATGTTAGATCTATGCTTCAGCGTTCAAGTTGCTTAATTGTTCCCCTGAGTCATCAAATGCCGCATTCCCTTGGGCTTCACCGTCTTTGTGAAGGGTGGTGACAACATAAGCTTCATAATGCAAATCTGACCCGGGATTGAAAAGGAGTTTCCATTTATATAATCCTCAGAATCTGCACTGTTTGAACTTCCCACCTTTTCTGACTGCTTCATCACTTTTGCTCTGGAGGTAACATTTAAAACTGCAAGAGGCAACACGCGAAGCTCCACCCAGGCTCCACCCCCAGTAAATAATATCGGACGAAAAGAGATCTAGGATGCTGACATCGGGATTATGTGAGTTCTCAATTCTTCCCTTATTTATTCTTGATGGGAGGTACTACTCATTCAGCTGGCTATCATCTTCCTGAGTGAGATGCTCATTCCAATAGTGTACCCATGCGCCTACTTAACTCTTATTAGCATCCCAGATGGGCACTCAGGTCGAAATGCAAAAAACCTTGACAGTGGTTACTGACTTCTTTTTCTTACTGGTTTCTTACCAGTTTGGCACTGGAAATTTTTATTACTGTTGCAAATGGCTTCCTCTTCTGTATTTCTTATGGCACATCTTAAATCATTTAATGTTTTCTATCACACTTGTAGTCAGAACTTCCAGTGATAAACTAGTAAGAAAGTGAAGCCATTAACTGGACTGGAATCAGATTGCTGATCCTGGATAATACTGACCAATTCTGTGTAACACTCCTACAATATTCAGTATGTATAGGTACAAGAGACAAGGTAAGCCGGCTGCGGCAACATTATTTTGTGAGTTTCTCTGTACCTGTTTCTTACCACCAAAAAACACCTTTTCTGCAGACCAGACACGTTCTGAAATTTTATAGCTTCCGCCAATTCCCTTTTCGCCTCCTCTCTCGGGTGGACGGAACGAAGGCGTTAGTAACCATCAAAAATCAAGAAGCCCACGACCACTCAGAACATGATGTTCTTGTCCCTGAAAACTTCTAGATAAAAGAGGAAGACACAAGTTCCAAAACAAACTCTTTCAGCAATCATGGAAGATCTGGACGACTTTTTGGATGGTTCTTTTGAAGCCGGAGATGTCAGTGACGACGACGCCTCAGATGAAAAGCATAGCAAGCTATTATCTTCGATTGCCAAGCTTAGTGGAGAAAACAAGAGCAGGTAGGCTCAGGGGCATCATAACAGGTGGGGGATGCCCCCTCCTCAATGTTGTATGCCAGTCGATAAAAAAGAACCGAGTTTTCTGAAAATCAGTTGATTTTTTTGAAACTCTCATTTTAATCTTGAAAACAGCAATTTTTTCTGAAAAAACAGTCGATAAAATTACCAGCCAGTTGGTAAATTCCTTGGCCCCCCTATATTCCCCCTAAATTCCTAGGCTAGGTGATGGGCTCATCGGGAATACAGAGATTCCAGCCTACTCGACAACAGGACAAGATCAGATATTTCTGCACCTTACAAGTGAGACAAAAGTTTACTATTCGGAGCTATAGGAATTCCAACATAGAGACTGAATTGTTGGCATTCTGATTGGCAATTCTGATTTCTGAGCCTGTAGACTGCTTGGACACTTTAATCTGATCCTTTCTAATTTGTATAATTGTATTTTTGTACAAATAGTTCCCTTGGAAATGAGAGCTTGAAGGCTGCAAAGTTTGAAAACTAAAACATGTTTTGCATGCCATTGGTTGGTTAGGGTATGACTCAACAGCTCAACATGCTAAAACCCAACCAGTAGGAATCAAGATTCGTTTTTGCTGTTAAAGTTTTAAACCTTCAAGCTCTCGTTTCTGATTAAACTTTCTACATTTACACATTACATTTACAATTAAAAAACATGTTCCCATCATGTTTTCCCCCAAGCATGTTTTCATCTGGAGCATGTTCCACCCTTCTAACTAAAATTAGTTACTATTTTCGTTCCAGTCTCAGCAAAAGCTATCACACTGACCGTTCCAACCTTCTCTAAATAGTAAGTAATAGTAACTATTTGCTTACCATGCTCAGGAGTGTGGTAGCTACAAATCTCTGTAATGTGATTGGTGGGATTCACTTGTTGCATGATATTCTGCTGAAAATATAAAAATTTTCCAGCCTTGACGGCTAAAAGCCAGAATTTGTGACATAATGCGTAGTAACTACGGTAGGTAGGGTTGAACACGCTCCTGGTCTTTTTTGTTGTTGTAAAAGTCTTGCTTCATCTAACTTCAGATGGACCCATTTTTATTGAGTTCTATTAGACATGCCTACAGTGATGAGACAAAACACACTAGGCAAGCTTACCCCAGTTCCTGTCTGCAGTGCTGTAACAATCAGATACAAGAGTAGTCACTAGTGGTTTGTGTATTCTAAAATTTACTTGAAGCACAATCTAGAAATGATTTTTCGAGGACAGGATGAATTGGTTTGAATATAGGATTACCTTCCATCTGAAATCAGCAATTCTCTTGTTAGAGCTTCAACTCTGTTCAGCATCCTGCTCTCCAACATGTGGCTGGACACAAAATATTTGAGCATTGAATGCGGCCTAGTTAAAAAGTGGGAAAACCAAGTAAGACAAAGAAGTTCCAACAGAACTTCCATGTCTTCCAAAAAGGAAAACTGCACTTTGAAGCTTTTCACACTCCAAAAAAAATCTTGCAGTATTTGCAGGGATTAATCTTGTAAAAAGATAATCTTGCCTCTAATTCGGATTAATGTTATCTCAGTAGAGACAGTATTAATCCCAGTAGCAAATACTGCAGTTAACTTTAATCCTTACTCGGAGAAGCTTTTTGCAATGCATGCCTTTATATGTCAAAGATCTATAGGCAGACATTGAATTAAAATTCTTTCTATAATGAGCTATCAGTGATTAACTATAAAATCTAATCAATCTCGTCCTGATCTGACTGATATAGCAATGAACCAGAGTTGAGCACATAGTGCAGGATTAATTTGCATATAAACACAATAATTGGGCAGACTGAAGTATCTCTGTGGACAATTCGGTAGGCATGCAATAAATCTGTCAACCCTTGCAGCAAGTTTCTCTAATCCCCTAATCCCCTCTCTCTAAACCCCCTGTTCCCATCCTATGTGCTATAAACTTTGGAAACCATTTAAAGCTTGACAAAGTGTGGTTTACAGGTTTAGCCTGAACTCTTTAGAGCTGTGGGACTGGCATACACGAATCCCCTATTGTGGGGTAGAATGCAGACTCTGGATGGAGTGTGTCAAATGTTTGGTAGGCTACTCCCACAGTTTGGAATAATCTCTGTTAGTTAGTCTGTGCCAAAGAGTGGGCAGCCTAACCCAATAAAGTGTTGAGTAAACTTAAAAAAACAATCATTTGGAACCCTTTTAGTCGGCTAGGGTGTCTAACATTTGGCAGTGGCATTTGACAGAGGGTTTGGCATAGCATGGAAGCCCAGCATTTGGCATGGCATGTCCAAGAATCAAAGATGTGTGGTAAGCTGGTAGAATGCTTTGAATTTGAAGTGTACCCCAAAATAAGGGGTCAAATAATACAGGCCTCATACTAAGATAAACTCCACTCACTTAAGAGAAAGTAGAGTTCGAAGGGAAGTAGGCAAGCATGTTTTTGGTTTTTAGAGAACTGTTTTCGGAAGAACGACAGGGAAGGGTGATATTGGATCAATCAGCTAAACCCAAGGTTTATGGAAGTGATGTATGCCAGCGTAACATAATAATAGTTGTCATCCCTTTCTCCCAAATTCTCCTACTCAGGGTGGCCTTTCTTCACTGGTGGCACTGAACAGATAAGTCAGTATACATTTTATTCCAGCCATATTCACCCTTGAGATCGGGAACATTGTAAGTGGTGAATTATTCCCCTAGTCAGTTCTTGCCCTAGTCAGTTCTTCATCTTCCTTTCTTCTATGAGCAATGATTGTGCCAGCATTGAGTATTCATTCAGTATTTGAGAAGTGAACATCCCCCAGCACTATTTTGTTGTTTTTGGATGCTTGCCTTGGCGGGCAGGCTGAAATGGGTGAGCCTGTTTTTCAGCCCAATATTGAACTTTATTAGTCGCTCGACGCTGGCAGGAGTTAAGTTTGGCAAAATTAGTCGAACTTGCTTTGAGTTTTTTGGGATCCCAAAACGTAAGTGGAGGTATACCTATGACATCGCAAAAGTTGTCCGTCTATCCGTCCGTCCGTCTGTAAGCACGATAACTCTCGAAGGGAATGAGATATTTTGATGAAACTTGGTGTGAGGATTCGTTGGGTCATCGGACAAGTCAAGTTCATAGACGGGCTTTTTAGCCCTACATTTAGGGGTGGGGGTTGAAATTAAGGGGCAAACAAAATATTTTGAAACAGCTAATGTGATAGTCGATTATGGGGTAAGAAGACATGTTGAACACGATGGTGGAACCCATTTCGTCATTGGACAAGTAGTTCGCCCGGAATCTGGCCTAAACCGGAAAGTTTGTTAAAACTAAAAGTTTTATTTGAAGTTGATTAGATGTTCGATTTAGGGGGTAGGGAGACATGCTGAACACGATGGTGAAAACCATTTTCTCGACGGACAAGTAGTTCGCCCGGAGTCTGGCCAAAACCGGAAAGTTTGTTAAAATTAAAAGTTTTATTTAGAGTTGATTAGATCAGTGGTTCCCAACCTTTTCCGAACCGCGTACCCCTAATCAAGGTTCGAAAAGATTACGCACCCAATTTTTCAGAATGTGAAAAAGACGATAGTTATAATCATAGATTATAAGGCATCATACATGTGTAAAAATATATACAAAATCAATGAGGCAATCACTAGATGCTGCTTTGTAGCAAAAATTTTGTCAAATCTCGGCTCGACGACATTAGTGGAATATTTTTAACAGTCAGCCTGTTTGTGTGTTTGGTTTTGATGTTCTCCGTGCTTTCATCAAGCTGCATCGCAAACTTTTTTGTTAGCTTAAATCGAAACTTGAAGGACAGTACCACTTGCAAAATCTTAGATTCTTCTTGAAACAATATCGTTTGACACAGGAAGAGATTTTACGGCAGTAGGCTAGCTGTTTATGAATCAACATTTTTGTATGACTTTCACTGGGGCTTGTAATCAGAGGCGTCACGTAGGCTACGGTTTGACAACACCCATCCCCCCAAAAAGGTTAGCCAGACGATTTAAAAGAAAAGAGTCGGCGCAAAGCGCCGCGATTTTTCGTTAAAGCAAAAGAAAGAAAGAAAAAACAGTCGGTAGAAATGACCTGTCCGCCAGTAAGAATACCTTGTCCCTTAAGATACATTTCGGCTGGTGATACCTGTGCTGGTAATATTAGGCTTTCGGCAATCAAAATGAGTGAGGTGAGATTTTGAAGCTACAGACTAAATCAATTTTGGTTCCTTCGCGTACCCCTTGCAAGGGTCTCACGTACCCCCTGGGGTACGCGTACCACCTGTTGGGAGCCACTGGATTAGATGTTCGATTTAGGGCAAGAAGACATGCTGAACACTTATGTGAAAACAATTTTCTACCCGGACATGTAGTTCGCCCTTAATCAGGCAAAAAACCCGAATTTTTTTTAAAAGTTAATGTTTTATTTGTAGTTGATTAGATATCCGATTAAGGGGTAAGAAGAGATGCTGAATCCGTGAATGACAATCATTTTTTACCCGGACATATAGTTCGACCGGAATCCGGCTGGAGTAGGAAAATTTGTTATAAGTTAAATTTTCATTTGAAGTTGATTAGATGTTCATTATTGGGGAAAGAAGATACACTGAGTTCGTTTTTGAGCTGTCTTTTTTCGCCGGACAAGTAGTTCCGAAGTTCGGCCGAAACCGGGAAATTGGCAGAAGTGGCAGGAAGTTTTGTCAAAACAGATATGACTTATAGGGCTAAACACACATGCTGAATCCATATCTGAACTTGGTTTTCTCAGATGATTAGCTATTTGGCCTTAATCTGTTTCTAAATTTTAATAGTAACATTTTCAGGGAGTCTGGCGAACGCTGGATCTCGCAAAGACAAGACCATATTGAATTTTTGGGATCCCATCGAAACCTTTGGTCTTGTCTTGAAGGACGATATCCTGTTTGCAAAGAGAACCTTGCACGATGAAGCGGAATGCGAGGACAGATATGTAAAGCATGTCAAAGATGAGGACAGTGTGTTGAATATCGGGAAAATCTTTCACAGGGGCCACAAAGAACAAGACCAAAGGTTTCGATGTGATCCCAAAAATTCAATATTTGAACCAGACAATTGGGTCTTGTCTTCACCTTATCCAGTCTTTGCCAGACTCCTTGGACATGTTTACTGGTAAAATTAAGAAAAACAGATTAATGCCAAATAGCTAATCATCTGAGAAAACCAAGTTCAGGTATGGATTCATCATGTGTTTTTACCGCTATAAGTCATATCTGTTTTGACGAAAACTTCCTGCCTTACTTCTGCCAATTTCCCGGTTTCGGTCGAATTCCGGAACTACTTGTCCGGCCAAAAAAGGAAGCTAAAACAAATTTTCTGGTTCCATTTTTTTTTGATGGTGGAAAACGGATACGTCAGCTGAATTTTATTGGAGCTATATTTCGGCCCTTCTTGGCAAGGGTCCTCTTCAGGCTCAAAACCGCTCAAGTTGGAAAGACGAACTTGTGGGAAACACAAGAAAAAAAAAAAAAAACACGTGTTTCCCACAAGTTCGTCTTTCCAACTTGAGCGGTTTTGAGCCTGAAGAGGACCCTTGCCAAGAAGGGCCGAAATATAGCTCCAATAAAATTCAGCTGACGTATCCGTTTTCCACCATCAAATATGATTCGCAGTCAGCTTGGGCTGAAGGAATATTTATTTCTGGTTCCAGCCGGATTCCGGGCGAACTAAATGTCCGGGTAAAAAATGATTATCATACACGGATTCAACATCTCTTCTTACCCCTACATCGGATATCTAATCAACTACAAATAAAACTTTAACTTTTAACAATTTTCCGGTTATGGTCAGATTGTGATCCCAAAAATTCAATATTTGAACCAGACAATTGGGTCTTGTCTTCACCTTATCCAGTCTTTGCCAGACTCCTTGAACATGTTTACTGGTAAAATTAAGAAAAACAGATTAATGCCAAATAGCTAATCATCTGAGAAAACCAAGTTCAGGGATGGATTCATCATGTGTTTTTACCGCTATGATATCTGTTATGACGAAAACTTCCTGCCTTACTTCTGCCAATTTCCCGGTTTCGGTCGAATTCCGGAACTACTTGTCCGGCGAAAAAAGGAAGCTAAAACAAATTTTCTGGTTCCAGCCGGATTCCGGGCGAACTACTTGTCCGGCGAAAAAAGGAAGCTAAAACAAATTTTCTGGTTCCAGCCGGATTCCGGGCGAACTACTTGTCCGGGTAGAAAATGGTTTTCACATAAGTATTCAACATGTCTTCTTACCCCTCAATCGAACATCTAATCAACTTCAAATAAAACTTATACACTTTCCGGTTTTGGCTGGATTTCGGGCGAACTACTTGTCCGGCGAGAAAATGGTTTTCATATTCGTGTTCAGAATGTCTTCTTACCCCTTAATCGACTATCTCATTAGCTGTTTAAAAATATTTTGTTTGTCCCTTAATTTGAACCCCCACCCCTAAATGTAGGGCTACAGAACCCATCTACGAACTCGACCTTTCCCTTGCCCCAAAAGATGCTCCCACCAAGTTTCATCAAAATATCGCATTCACTTCGAGAGTTATCGTGCTCACAGACAGACGACAGACGGACAACTTTTCCGATGTCAAAGGTATCCCTCCACTTACGTTTTGGGATCCCAGAAACTGGTTCTTTCAAAATCCATATTCTGTAACCCCCAAGAAGTGCCCTTTGGCCCTGAGCTAGTTAGCGGGTGCATTACTACTAAAGATAACGAAATAGCTAGAAACCTTGATAACTTCATGGAAAAGTCGGCTTCCCTCCCTTTACAGTGCGCTCACGCTCCTGTCGTACTTGTAGAGAAAATGTCCGACTTCCTCTGTCGTAAGCTGTCATTGTGAAGAACCCACCAAAATCTCTTGCTTCATATGAGGCAAGAAAAAACGTGATTGAGCTGGCCTGTTAACAGCCGGATAGCATTGAAGTTTGGGTCTGAGCTTCTGAGGTCTGAGCTTAAAGTATTCGTTGATTCGAAAAGCACAGCGGAAAACATCGCTGAAGCTATAAAGAGCAATGATGTGAACGCTTCCGTAAAAGTAAAGGAGAAACTGTTTCTGGGAATAATCAAGGGAGTACCAGTGGAATATGATGAGTCTCTGTCTAGCTTGATCCCGAGGTGGGAGCGAGCAGAACGTCGTGTCCTGTGCGTTCAAATTGTTCTTTCCAAGTAAGCAAGATTTGGAACAAGCTTTAGCTGACCCAGTTAAGCTAGGCTATGAAAGATTTTCGTCATAGAGTTCCGCTTCCTGCCACGGAGGTGCTATAACTGTCAGAAGTCAGTCCTTTGTGCTGTTGATGGGCAATAAAATATTTCATACACTCTTTCATTGTGCAGAAAATATTCAGTCTATCTTATTGTTTTCTAGCAAATCTTGAATTGTCTCTTTGTAAAAATGCCTGTCCATGTTTGTTTTGTTTCGTACTCTTCAGAACCTTAAGTTTTCTGTCTCAGTCAGGTGCATGATTCTTACAGTCTTCCTCGAATCCATTATTTTATCTTAAATTACCTCAGATCGCACTGCAAGCAATAAGGTATCCCGATGAGTAGCTTGCTGTCGATGATGGTGGCTACTTCCTGGTTACTGCTTCTCAGTGTATCTTGATTTAAGAGCTCTCCCAAGAATCTCCCTGCTCGTGTTCTACTTTCGGATCACATTCACTGATTTTTCAGTTATTTCAGTTCAGTTGGCCATGGTTAGTCTAAAGATACACGACTCTCTTTGATTCCCCTTTTCATCAGCTTAAAATATTAGATAGGGCTTCTTTTTCCTATTCATTGTACTCTTTAGTTCACCACCATAATTCGGGCTATTTGCACATTGTTTATGCATATTTTTACTTCTGTCCAGTCCACTCCTCTCAACTGCTGCCCGTAAAAGTTAAGGATACATAGCTTTTGCCTAATGTATAGCCTAATTTCGTTCTTGTTGTAGGAAAGGTGTCAAGCCACTAAGGACTGCTTCACAGACAACAACTTTCACTGGGGCAGAGAAGCAGGTCACAGTTGGAAATCTACTGAAAACTCTGACTGATAAGGCCATTCATGCAAATATAAAAAAATCAGTCTCCAAGGAAACAAAGCACTTGAAGACTTTGCCGACGCCACTAGAAAAACCACAAAATGAAAAGGTAAAATACATCTAAAGTTTCAGAAAGTCTATCTTTTCGTTTGGATGGCACTTGCCCTTCGGCCAAGTGCCAGATAGTGATCGCAGTTTCTGTCCGTCCGTTCGTCGGTCGGTCGGTCCGGGTTTTACTAGTTCGGGCACTTCCACATAGGCTAGGACGATGAAACTTGACAGGTGTATCGGGGACCCCAAATGATCGAGTTGGAAATAGTCACTTCCCCGATCCGAGCATCGTGGGGGGGATTGGAGAAAGGGGGAATCCGGAATCTTGATGTATTTGTAGCTTTTGAACTGGTGATTAGATCTTAATGAAACTTGATGTCTGGAAAGACCTCGTGCCTCAGACGACCCACTTAAAATTCGGACCGGATCCGGTGACTTTGGGGGGAGCTGGGGGGAAACCGGAAATCTTGAGAAACGCTATGAGTGGAGGGATCGGGATGAAACTTGGTGGGAAGAGCATGCACAAGTCCTAGATACATCATTGACATAGCCGAACCGGATTCGGGCACTGTGGGGGGAGTTGGGGGGGGGGGGGGGTGGAATTCTGGTGATCCCGCGACTTCGGTACATCCTGATGTATTGGGACGATGAAACTGGGCTGGCGTATCAATGACTCGAACAAACTGACTTGAAAATATTGGTTTGCATGATCTGACCATCTTGGGGGGAGTGGAGGGATGTGAAATCCGGAATCAGTGGTGTTCATAACTTTTGAACGGGCGATCCGATTTAAGGTAAGGTAAGGTAAGGTACAATTTTAATGGCAAATATAAATAAACCTGGAGTTTCTCAAAAGCATCAGACATGCCAGTGGCATAAAAAATGACGCTTCACTAATTCTGATAGGTTTGTAAAAATTATTAATACAATTCTAGCCTAAGGCATTGTAAAGAAAAAACAAACAAACAACTATCACACATCAACACAAAAATTTAAGGACAGCGCGAGAATTTACGACAACAGATATATGACTAAAGAAAAAATTAAAAATAAAAAAGGTTTGCGACATGGGTCTGATTTTCCTCCGAGCACAAACGAAAATGAATAAATTAAATCAGACAGAAGAAATAGAATTGCTAGATAACATAAATCTTTTTAGAGCTCTTTTAAAAACTTTCCTATCTTCGGACACTCTTAACAGTTTCAGGCAATGAATTCCATACTTTTACACCTGTATGACGAATAGAAAAGCTAGACCTTGTAGAAGGATAACAAATGGTAGAAAGATTGGACCGCCGTATTGTGTTATTGTCATGAAATTGACTGTTCAGAATGAAACTTGGCAACTGGAAAGAGGTGTCGTCTCAGATGTTCCGTAGGTTGCGAACGGGTGGGCCGGTTCGAGTAAAACTTTCTGGGTGATAAGAACTATTGACCTAGACATACGAAACATGTCTCCGAACCACATGTGACAATGGTTGGAGGAGTTGGAGCGGGGTGGGGGGGGGGGTCTGGAAACCCTGCGACGTGGGCGCTTGCGACCCATTTCTGGTAACAGTAGACACAAATAGGGCTACTAAGCCCTTCTTTTGAGCATTACTGTTCGGACAAACGGTCAGGGTCGGGAGATCGTGGCCAATACTGTCAGCATTTCCACACCGTCGTCAATTCTGTATGGAAAGTTGAGATTTTTTTTCTGTTTTATGACGGAAGTGCAAAAACTCCGTCCAGATGTCCAGTGATCATCTTTCCATACCATTCAAGAAACGGTACAACTATTACCAAATATCTCCTGGCTTTCTAACGCGGGAAGTAAACGTAGGTTATATTGCACACATTTTTGAATCCCACTAGTCATCATATGTTTTTTTCTAGATCATTCGAGTTGCTGCCTATGACAAGATGAAGAAAGAAGTCAGCCGATGGGACCCAGTTATTTATCAAAACCGTATCTCAACTGGTATTCAGGAGTTCCCTTTGTATCAGCCAGACAATCGTCTAATGGCTGCTGATCAGTTTGTCAGCAAGTTCAAACCGCGAACACCCCTTGAAGAGCAAATTGCAGCACTTCTGCATGGAAGCAAAAATGTTCTGAAAAACGGCGAGGTGCGTAACATTGCAGATCTAGCATTGTCCTTCTGAATAAACTTACTTTTTAAAGAACAGAGTGAAAATTACCTTTGCATGAAACGTTTTTCGTCGCCAACTTCTCTACGGACTATGATAGATAGATAGACAAATCTTTTTTCGCCAAAAACTTGTCATGGCTTGCGCCGAATTTATTGATACCGTCATAGATACAACCTATGGACACACACGTATATCGCAATAGGTCTGTGTACATACAACAATCATAAATGAAATTGAACTAACAGCTCAGCTAACGCTTCGTTATACAAATTTAGAAACGAAACGTGGCCCCAGAAATGTAAAAATGCAGTAGTAGCAGCCTGCTGACTGAAGTTATCCCATATCATTTTTAACATGAAGATGGTCTGCTAGTACGGTTAGCAAACCCCGTTGTGTATTAAAAAGCATGTTTACATTTGCAGATTACTGAATGGCGAAAACACCTCTCGTTCTTGTGCTACAGAAGTTAAGGCCGATTTCAGTTAAATTTGTTCTTTCAGGAGTTGACGGAAGCGGAGAAAATCGCCCTTTCGTCTATGTCGCTGAAGGAAGCTCTCGAGCGACGTCGAGAACTTTCTAGAATCCGTGCCCTTCAGTCATATCAAGAGTCGAAGGCAAGACGACAGAATAAAATTAAGAGCAAAAAGTAAGGTTGTTTTTACTTTGTTCGTCTGTTCGATAATGCTAGTCATTCTTTCAGGAAATAGTCATAACTCACTTTATTCATTTGAAATCTGTTCATAAAATGTTGAATCACCATAGAGACCAAGCGGGCTCTTCCTATTATTCATAAAGGACCGAAACATCCATACTCCTACCTTTTAAAACATTTTAACCTCAAAAAATTGCAGGAGCGCAAAAAGGAGCTAAGAACCGACTTCGGTTCAGCTATGGTATCTCACCCTCTCAACAAATACTCTCTCCCCCTACCAAAACGTCAGAAATTGGCCTGAACAAATGGCAAGCTCTAGGATACACAAACTCTGTCTTAGCGAAAACACATCAGACATACGCAAAGTTTCATTCCAGAAGTCGTAAAACTTCTTAACCAAGCATAATTGATTTTTTTAAGTGTATTGACTCAGATATTATAAATATTTTTGTTGACAGCAATCGCAGATTTGGTTAGGCTAACTTTTTATTAGCTTATTTTATTTTAACTTTTTATATTAACTTTTTATTTTATTTAACTAACTTTTATCTCTCTGTCTATCAATGATCGGCTGGTGATCTGCATTATCTCTACTCTACTTTGGATTTCTAAATGCGGTTTGTTTACATTATAAGCTTTTGAACTGGGACGATTTCGGATTAGGTTATTTCCATATTTGTGTGATTAGAGTAGGGGTCGGCACCGTTTCTGTTTTTGGCTAAAACGGCAAATAAAAAACGGAACAGAAACAGAAACGGTGATGAAAAAACGGAAAACCGTTTCTGTTTTTCCGTTTTTTTCCGGAAAAACAGAAACGGACCGTTTTGACGAAAAAAACGGCCGTTTTAACTAGTATTTCTGGTTTTTTTTCCTACTTCTTTAGGTTTATAAGATAACAGTGAGGCGATCATTTGGAACGGTAAAGCGGCTGTTGGAAAGTGAATAGCGTGAGGAGGGGACTCAGGGATGGTCTGACAGGAGAAGGTTGTGAGAGAAGGTCGGGTATAATTGTATAAGGTGAAAAAAAAGGACTCTGCACCTGTCTAGTAAACTAAGCCCCTTTTTTATATCCATGGTCAAATGCTGGGGTATGCTGGCAGGGTGAGTATGGAAGTCATACGCATGTATACCCCTTATTCCCCAGAAGGGTACCAGTTCCCTTTAAAAGCCAAAAATTTCAAGGTAAAAAATTAAATACCAAATTGTTTTAGTTCCCACAGTACTGTATACTGATACCCCTATTTGGAAGAAGGGGCACAACTACGTGTGAGAACCATGGTCACCCCTGTCAGCATGCCCCAGCGTTTGAGCATGGGCTTCCCTCAGGCCCGTATCCAGGAATCTTTTTCGGGGGGGGGGGGTTGCCTGCGGGTCGGACAAAAAAGTACAAAAAAGACATAGATCAGAGGGAAAAGCCTATAAAAATGACTATTTTTGTATGTTTCGGGGGGGGGGGGGGGGTTCAACCCCCTACCCCCCCCCCCCCCCCTGGATACGGCCTTGGCTTCACTCAAGTGCCATATACCGATCACTTTTCGGTCGGTCGGTCGGTCCACTGTTCTCGAGTTAGGGTATTTCCAGATGTGCTAGGACGATGAAACTTGGCAAGCATATCGTGGATCTGACAAAACTACCTTGGAAATAGTCACTTCGACGATCCGACCACCGTAGGGGGAGTGGAGTGAGGGGGAATCCGAAATGTTGACGTATGTATATGTATAACTCTGGAACGGGTGATCGGATCTTAATGAAACTTGATATTTCGAACGACCTCGTGTCTCAGACTTTCCATTTCAAGTCCGGTTCGGATCCGATGAATGTGGGGGGGGGGGAGGAGTCGGAAGGGGGGACCGGAAATCTCGTGACACGCTTTAAGCTGAGTGATCAGGATTAAACTTGGTGGAAAGAACAAGCACAAGCCCTTGGTACATCATAGACAGACCTGGACCGGATTTGGGCACTGTGCGGGAAGTTGGGGGGGGGGGTCCGGAATTCCGGTGACCGGAGTTAAGGTACTCCCAGGTGGGCTAGGACGATGAAACTTGGCAGGCATATCAGAGACCCGTCCAAATTAACTTGGAAATAGTAAGTTCCCCGATCCAACCATCGTGGGGGAGTGGAGGGAGGAGGAGTCCGGAACCTTGAGGTATATATAACTTTCGAACGTGTGATCGGATCTTAATGAACCTTCATATTTGGATAGACCTCGTTTCTCGGGTGTACCATTTCAAGTCCGGGCCGGATTCGATGACTGTGGGGGTTGGGAGGTAGAGGGGAGTACTGGAAATCTTGTGTCACGCTTAGAGTGGACCGATCGGGAAGAAACTTGGTGGGAAGAACAAGCACAAGAACTAGGTACACCCGTGACAGAACGGACCGGATCCGTGCACTGTGGGGAGAGTTGGAGGGGGTCCGGAATTCCGGTGATCGCGAGTTAAGGTACTTCCAGATGTGCTACAACGATGAAACTTGGCTGGAACATTAGAGACTCTACAAGATTGGCTCACAAATTGTCACATTCCAGATCCGACCATCCCTTAAAGTACAGAAATGAACTGCCAGCTCCCTCGAAGTCGCACATTAACCGCAAAGTGAAAAATTACTTTTGACCAAACTATACATTTCATGATCCACCGAGGGTCCATGATCATTTGCGCTACAAGGGTTTTGCTTAAAACTGAATTTCCAGCACCCATAAAGTGCGCATCTTTACCGAAAAGCGAAAAAAAAAACTTTTGAACATTGGAATTGTTCGCTGGCTCTTTCTTAGTTGTATAATTAGCCTACAGCTTTGTAGAAAAGTTTCATCAGGAATGGGAGCTTGAAGGCTTCAAAGTTTCAGTACAAAACGATTCGTGCTCCTATTGGTTGGATTAAAAAAATGTGTCTTAACCAACCAATGGGATGCGAGACTCCGTTTCGCAAAAGTATTATTATACCAACAAGAAATAGCCAGATTAACGTTTCCAGCAAAAGTGTTATTATACCAACAAGAAATAGCCAGATTAACGTTTCCAGCAATTCACTAGCTCAGAATGGTTATCAAAGGCCGATAATTTAGTCTGTAAGTCGAAAGTCCTATACCTCCTAATGTTAATTTTGTTGTTATGCTTCCTCTAATGATGGTGTAAAAATATCCGTTTTGTCGGGTAGGGTGCATTCTCTCTATTCTGACTCACAAATCTTTCCTTCCGAAAAGCAGAAAATGTCGGTAGATGGCATAATCTGCCGGGAGAATAAAAACCACTAGATTACGCCGGGACGCCACGCGTAGAAGTCGTAACAAACAAGACCAAAGGTGTCGATGGGATCCCAAAAATCTAATATATAATGTAGATAGATAAATAATTTAATTGTAATATTTAGGAACGATACTTAAAAACTAATTGTCTTTTACAGATTGGTGCGCTTATCAGATGAGAAGTTTCACATTATGTTAATTTGAGGCACCGCTGGATAAGTTGTTGATTGTTTGGTGTGATTAGTCCAACATCTAATCAACTTTAAACAAAAATTTAACTTACAAAAAAATTTTCGGTTTCAGCTGGATTCCGGACCATCTACATGTCCGGCTAAAAAAAAATTGTCATAATCGAATGCAGCATCTATTTTTGCCCCTATGTCGGACATCTAATCAACTACAAATATACCCCTATAAGTCATATCTGGTTTGACGAAAACTTCCTGCCACTTCTGCCAATTTCCCGGTTTCGGCCGAACTCTAGAACTACTTGTCCGGCGAAAAAAGAAAGCTCAAAAACGAACTCAGGGTATCTCCTTTCCCCAATAATGAACATCTAATCAACTTCGAATAAAAATTTGACTTATAACAAATTTTCCGACTCCAGCCGGATTCCGGTCGAACTATATGTCCGGGTAAAATATGATTGTCACACACGGATTCAGCGTCTCTTCTTACCCCTAAATCGGTTATCTAATCAGCTAGAAATAAAACTTTAACTTCTAACAATTTTCCGGTTTTGGCCGGATTCCGGGCGAACTACATGTCCGGGAAGAAAATTGTTTTCACATAAAAGTTCAGCATGTCTTCTTGCCCTAAACCGGACATCTGATCAACTCCAAATAAAACTTTTAATTTTAACAAACTTTCCGGTTTGAGCCGGATTCCGGGCGAACTACTTGTCCGTCGAGAAAATGGTTTTCACCATCGTCTTCAGCATGTCTTCCTACCTCTAAATCAAACATCTAATCAACTTGAAATAAAACTTTTACTTTTAACAAACTTTCCGGTTTTGGCCGGATTTCAAAATGGTTTTCACCATCGTGTTCAGCATGTCTTCTTACCCCATAATCGACTATCACATTAGCTGTTTCAAAATATTTTGTTTGCCCCTTAATTTGAACCCCCTCCCCCACCCCTAAATGTAGGGCTACAAAGCCCATTTACGAACTTGACTGGTCCGCCGACCCAACGAATCCTCACACCAAGTTTCATCAAAATATCTCATTCCCTTCGAGAGTTATCGTGCTTACAGACGGACGGATGGACGGACAGACGGACAACTTTTGCGATGTCATAGGTATCCCTCCACTTACGTTTTGGGATCCCAAAAACGGAAATTTGGAAAAAACAGGTAAAATAAAAACAGAAACGGCTAAAACGGTCAAATAAAAAACGAAACAGAAACAGAAACGGCATTAAAAAAACGGCTACCTGTTTTCTGTTTTTCTGTTATTTAAAAAAAACAGAACAGAAAACGGTAGTAAAAAAACAGAAACAGAAACAGGAACGGTGCCGACCCCTAGATTAGAGTGATTATTGGGATGTGAAATGTCTTGGTTCTAACGCTGTTTGTTTATAAGATGTGGCAAACATTTTACTTTCACACTCCACGTCTGAGCGCTTGCGCACTTGTTTGTCAACGTGGTAGCCTAATCAGTTTTTTTCTGTAATATGGTAGCCCAGCCGAATGTCTAAAACTGTTTGTTCTATTTCCTCTTCTAGGTTTTGTGGGATCCAAAGCGTAAGTGGAGGGATATCTATGACTTCGTAATAGTTGCCCGTCTGTCAGCACGATGACAATTTAGGGGCGGAGAGGTCTTTAAATTAAGGGGTGAAGAAAATATTTTTTCAAGCTGATACCAGAATCGATTTAGGGTTAAGGAGACATGCTGAATCCAGAACTGAACTTAAAAGTTAAGTTTTAAGTTTACTTAAAAGTAAATGCTTTATTTTAAGTTGATTAAATGTTCGATTTAGGGATAAGAAGACATGCCGAATCCGCATATGGCGATTGTTTTTTACCCGGACATATGGTTCGCCCGAAATCCGGCCTGAATCGGAAAATTTGCTATAATAAAAGTTAGACGTTCGATGTACTGGTAAGGAGGAATGAATCTCTTAATGAAAATTGTTTTCTCGGCGGATAAATGTTTGCCCGGATTCCGGCTAATTAAAAGCGGAAATTTGTTTAAAGCAAAAGCTTTATGAAGTTGATTAGAGGTTGTATGCAGGGGTAAGGAGAAATGTTTAATTCGTTTTTGAGCTTTATTTTTTTTGCCGGACAAGGAGTTTGCCCGGAATCCGGCCGAAACCGGAAATTCGGTAGAAGTAAGGCATCATGTTTTGATCGGTTTCGTCAAAGTAGACATGACGTGAAGGGTAAAGACACACGCTGAATCCATATCAGAACTTGGTTTTCTCAGATGATTAGCCATTGGCCTTAATCTGTTTCGTGATTTTAGTAGTCAAAGTTTGAAGGAGTCTGGTTAAGACCGTACGTCTACAAGACACAATTGCCTGGATCAGATATTACATTTTTGGGGATCTCATCGAAACCTTTGGTCCTTTTTCTTTCGCGCTGGTTAAGTGTCTGTCTATTCAGGCGGTTCTGAGATAGGATAAAATGGTACCGGGGCCTTCTGATTGGCCCTTATATCACTGTCTAGGAAATTGTGTGGCCAGTCATGACAGGAAGTCTCGATACCAGTGACTGGTTTGAATATAAATGTAACGACAAGTCCAGTGCTATTTTTTATTGGTTATAAAAGTTATATGTCGAATATTATATTTGAATTTGACCACCGGGATACATGTGGGACATATTTTAGATGGTTTTTCAGGCTTATTGACTAGACTGCTAGTTGAGAAATGCAGCTTCGACCCCTTTGGTCACTTGAAGAGGGGCACGTCCTCAAATGTCGTGCAGAGATCTCAAGCGGTGTTGGTTTTATTTTCTTGCGTTTTTCAGATACCACCGTCTATTGAAGAGAGAGAAGTTGAAGAAACAGTTGAAGGATTTCGAAGAGTTGCAGAAAACTGACCCGGCTGCTGCGCTGGAGAAATTGCAGGAGCTCGAGCTTCAGCGGATCGAAGAACGAGCAAGTCTCAAGCACAAAAACAGCGGAAAGTGGGCCAAAAGCCAAGCCATACGCTCCAAGTATAACACAGAGGTAAAGCAGATTCTGAATCTGAGTGAATCAGTCAATGAATCTATCACCGGAAAAGTCCGAGGGCCCTGGCAACAAAAATTGATAAATGCACTGACGTATTTGAAACTAACAAAAATACCCCCTATTCTAAAATTCTCGTTCTTTCATGTGGGGCGCAGGAAAGTTACTTGTGATATTAAATGGCATTGGATGTTGAACGAGTGAAAGTTAATCTCGGGTTTTGGGAAGAAAACAAGCAAACTATTGTTTGTGTCGCAGCTACTTCAAGTTCGAGTCGGAAACGTCGGACTTCCTCGTTGCGATTCTAACATTTCTCTCTACGCATTAGTTCGACGATGAAACCAGGCATAAGATTATACAGATGTAAATAACAAATAAAGAACTTAATATCAGCGAACAACCAAGTGTTTCAGCTTTCTGTTGACAAAAGAATGAGAAGAAGATAGTTACATTTTTGTAATTTTCTTTTCCCTCTGTTGGGATACTTGGGACAGTCATTATAGTAATGCAAAAATATTGCAATACTTCGGACACCGTAACCTGTCCGATAGAAGGTAAAAAATCAACTGAGCTAAATAAGAAAAAGGTTAGAATAAAACTACCGGGTGTGGCTTTAATTTCACTTTTAATTATTGTTTGCGCTCAGTCTTTGCATTCATATTTTCTAGGTTTATTTTGTACCATATTTTTCGACGCTGTTCAAAATTAGGAGTCTTCCGAAGTAACATGCCTCTACTGCATTGCTGGGATCCTAGTTACAACAGCGTTTTTAAAGCTATTTTAGTCTTCATAACGTGAAATCAGAAATTGCTGTTTCTTCAAGGGTATGTTGGCGAACAAATCTGATAGCGTGCTGCCCATATTAGACAGAGGTGTGATATTATTTATGTTTTTATTGTGCAGGGATCCTCTTCAGGTCAATTCAACATTATGATGCACATCTATTCAAGTAATGCGTAAAATGGATACGTCAGCTACGGTGCGTTGGCAGCATGCACATCTCTGATAGGACAGCCTGAAACAAAGGATAGGAGTGCAGGGGGGGGTTGGGATTACTCGATCGAGGTACTCACCTTTACGTGGAGGGAAAGTTCAAAGACCAATGAGACTGTTGAGATAAGAACCAAGTCAGTATAGGGGAATTCTGAATCCGTCATTCTCGTCCTTATTTCGTTCAACATCATGACGGACAGGTGATGGAAGCTTGTTTGGTTTAAAAGAAGCAAAAAACGACGCGCTTCTGACTCAGTAATCTTTTATTTCAGTCTCGTAAAGCTCTATCAGAGCAGCTGGAAATTGGCCGAAAACTAACCGAAAAAGTCAAAGAATCCGAAAGCTCTGAAGACGAAGAAGAAATGCCCATTGAGATCTCCGCTTCCAGCAAAAGCCGCGAGGCCAAGAACCCGTGGCTTGTCAAAGCGAAATCAGCGGAGAAACCTGAAATAGAAATCCCCGAACCGAGTGTTGGCTATAAGAAATTCTGGTCCGAGGCAAACCAAGCCCAAGAAAATTTCAGGCAACACCTTGACATTGAAGAAATCATGGAAGGGGTTGAAAAGAAAGCGGAGGACAACCTGAAGAGAAAACTGAAGGAAATTATGGAGAGTGCGAGTGAGAGTGAGGGCGAGAGTGACACACAGGAGACGGAGAATAAAGTGGAGGCCGTGTTGCCGCTGCGTGGGGAGGGAATTTATGTGAGAGTTCGGCAGGACGAGGAGTTAGATGAAAGGGCTGCGGGTGAAGATGGTAGTGAAACTAGAAGAATTGTTGAGAAGAAGGTAGAAAAGGCTAAAGCTAATGCGCCCAAAAAGGCTGCAGGTAAGTCTTAAAACCGTTAAGGTCGTTTGCCTTTCGTATAAAGTGATGATAACATTCCAGTTTTCTAGCGCAGTGTAAACAGGTAGGCTGAACTGTCAGAAGTTTCATAACAGACAACACAAGGATACGCGGTTTCAACAGACAACACTTGGGATGTAATCTATTGTCGCGACGAACGTTATGTATGAAATGTTATGCATAACAAGCATTGCCAGGAAGAGTCGAAAATCGTAAAAAAAAGTATCTGCTTAATTTTCCGATATCAGGACGACAAACAAAAAAGTGAGCAGATGTTTTTTCAGCGTTTTTTGGCTCCTCCTGGCAATGCTTGTTATGCGTAACATTTCATGCACAAAGTTTGTCGCGACAATAGATTACATCCCATGTGTCGTCTGTTGAGTGTTGTCTGTTAAAACCGCGCATCCTTGTGTTATTTGTTATGAAACTTCTGACAGTGTACTGTTGTTTGATGTCCCTAACTGAAGTGAGGGCATCGTAAATATGTCCATCTATCTGTGATCACGGATACTTGAATGGATTGAGATCTTTTGATGAAAGATGGGAATGAGCTCTTCAGGTCAAGACAAGAATAAATAAGGGAAAAATTGAGAACTCACATAACCTTGATGTCAGCATCCTGGATCTCTTTTTGTCCGATCTTATGTATCGGGGGTGGAGCTTCGCGTGTTGCCTCTTGCAGTATTAAGTGTTACCTCCAGAGCTCAAGTGATGAAGCATCCAGAAAAGGCGGGAAGTTCAAACAGTGCTGATTCTGAGGATTATATGAATGGAAACTACTTTTCAATCTCGGGTCAGATTTGCAATAATAATAATAATAATAATAATAATTGTATTGAAAAAAGCCCGAGGGCCATATACACGTTCAAGACAAAAAAGATACATATACACGGAAAAAAGATAATTAAACTAATCAACAAAAATCTTTCTAGCTTCCAACGCTCTACTAATGTAACGACCAACCCTACTAATAGATTGAGCAGAAGTACACTTCAGAATACCAGGGAGTAGGGGAAACCCCACCCCAAAAATTTCCCTACGAATACTTGAAAGCTCTTGGCACCGACTCAAAAATGACCAATGTCCTCCTCTTCTCGTCCACACGTGAAACTTATGTTATCACGACCCTTCACGAAGACGGTGAAGCCCAAGGGAATGCGGCATTTGATGACTCAGGGGAGCAATTAAGCAACTTGAACGTTGACGCGTAGACCTAGCCTGCAAGCATTTAGTTCAGATTCAATAGGATCTGTGTGAACATTAGTAATTTTATTTTGGTCTTCTCGGGACTGTAAAGAATCGCTTCTAGAAAAGGTATTAAGCTTGGACAATTTAAGGTATTTAGCTGTCGAAATGTACTCAATGAGTTACTATGTTTTGTTTTTAAGTTGTACTCTCGTGTAGTTGCGAAAAACAGTAGGCTATAAAGTCCTAATTTTAAACTAATGATTGCTGAATGTAAGATATCTTTCAAGGCGTATCAGTTGGTGATAACAAACAACTTATTATTCTTGGTCAAAAATGTATATCATTATCTCGGATAGTTGCACTTTACATCTGCCGAAAATTTGTCGTTGTCTATAGCCTATGCTATTAACAGTCCGCCTTTTCATCATCGTTTTTTTTTCTTTTCATTATCATGTTTTTACATAATTCAAATTTGAATTTGGGCACAGCTGGCGAACTGTACTCAAAGAGTTGTTATTTTTTTGTTTTTAAGTTGTACTCTGTACACAAAATTCAGTTCATAACAGTTATCGGTTAGTTGCGAAAAACAGTTGGCTTGAAGGATTTCCTAATTTTAAATTTTAATTGATTACTGAAACTCATAATTGTATGGTATCATTCAAAACGTCTACATTTGAGATAAAAACTTATTATTTTTGGTCAAAATGCATATCATTATCTCGGTTAGTTGGCTAAATGTTTCACTATCTATCCTATTAACAGTCTTTTTTTCATCACTAAGGATCTGCCATAGGTATTACATGAATGTTTTTGTGTGAAAAAAAGTAAATCTTTCTTCCCACTTCTCCAGAGACGGATATTCTAACTGACTTTCTAAGCCTAGAGTAAAAATATTTGGAAGCATGTCCCTTCCTTCTTTAAACTTATAGTGTTTAGTCCAAATCGGACCTTTTCTGCCTTTATTTTCGTCATCCTTGAATGTAGGGTCGCACGACTTCTATCATCTCACTGTACTTTAGCTCCTGATCTCGTCTTTTAAACTAGTGGTAGCTGCGATTTGTTGGAGGGAGAAGGGCAAAATGTCGGCCTCTTTCTGTTTAATTTGAATTTGGCGCACTTCCTAGACGCGAAGAACGGCGATCAGAAGAAATAGCGCCAGTAATTACACTGTGGTCGGGACAGGCGCCGAATAGGCTCCACCCCGTTACTTGAGAATCGGGAAAAAACAACGTGCCATGATCCAAGTCTTCTCAGTTCTTCCCTTATTTATTCTTGGTCAAGAGTAAGGTTGATTCTGTAACAACAAGGGGCAGAGAGCTTCAAAATTTATTGACGGAAAATGTTCTCCGATGAGACTGAGTGTATCCTTTGTTGAATAGAGCAAATCGGCGTGTTCTATCCTCTTGTTTTCGATGGATTGGCCGGTTGGAAACCGGAAATTTACGAGTGAATATTATGGCCCAGTCAATCTGATAAGGAGATCGATAAAAGGGTGAAAATTTTCAGAAGGGATAATTTAGTCGAGGAAACCCGTTATAAGAGTTGACACAGAGAGAAGCTATGACATGTGGTTATTTCTTTACTCAGCTCGATAATTCGGACAGAATCCAGGAGAAAATCGAAAAATGGTCGCAGAATGAATGACCAAGTAAATCGCGGTGCCGATGGGATTGTAACTATTGTAAGGTGACATGCTGATTTTATATCTTTGCTTTTTTTTCTTGTCGGTCCAGTAGTTCGTCTGGAATCGAGCGAAACGAGGAAAAGGGTCAGAGCCCACTTTTTTTTCTCTTTTCTCGCCCGGTGGATGATTCAGCCCGTGTCAACTAAATAAGATATCAGAGGTCGACATACCCACACTGAACAAAAAATCTTGCAGTATTTGCTACTGGGATTAATCTTGTCTCTAAAAAGATAATCTTACCTCTAATTCGGATTAATCTTATCCCAGAAGAGATAAGTTTAATCCCAATAGCAAATACTGCAGTTATCTTTAATCCATGTTCGGAGAAACTTTTTACAGTGCAGTCACGAGTGGCAGTTGTATGTGTCCTTTCCTTTTCTCGGGCGCCAATACTGACTGGCTTACAAACGGCATAACTTACCCTAGTTCAGATTCCCCCCGAAGTCTAATAGAATTCAGCGGATAACATTTTTTTCGTACGGGTATAACCGGACCGGATACGAAAAGAAGACGGGCTGGAAACAGTAAGATTACGTAAGTCGACACTTAGCCTTTTAGTTTTGCTTTAAGTAATCGCTTATTTTATTTTAGATAAAGTGGAAGTTGATCCCAGCAAGTTCATAGTCCTGGAATCTAAGAAGTTAAACTCGACGATAAACGATGCATTGCTCGCGGGTGACGACGAAGAGGATGTTGACGATGAAAACCAGCGAATGACCATCGCTGAGGCGTTTGCCGACGATGACGTGATAGCAGAGTTCAGGTCGGTTGGCTATTCAGTATTAGTATTATCATGAGCGTGGGTTGTGGATATCATTGGGTTTGTCGCAGGAGGGAATCAAGATTCGTATGCAAGTTGGAGCCGACGCTCAGCAAAAATTGTATTACGCTATAAATACTCAAGAAAATCGAATATGCACATTCAAATATGAGCTGGCATCCAGCCCCCACAGAGGAATATTTGGGGTTGTCTATCCATGATGGCGCCTCTCATATTTTTCACGTCTTTTTCTCGTAAGTAGAGCTTATTTCGAGCAATCCTTCAACACGGTGCTGTTCTTGTGGACAACATGTCGAGGCTCTACAAATTTTCGAAACAATCGCTCAGGGGTCTCATAGATTCCGCTGTGTTTACAGTACCCAGTCATGGAGCATGCGCTTACTCGAGCCATCTCCTCCACCCTCTATTATGCGTATGCATAGTAGTGTATGGATATTGCGTAGACGTTGAGCTCAACTAAGAGGGAAAGAGTATTGAACACGCCTACCGTATCGGTATTCAGAGAAGTGTTGCTTGATAACTTGTGGCTGAGTCGAGATAGAAAGAAAGACGACCGTCCTCATAATGGATCATTCGATTTTGTTTGAATGTAATTTTTTCTAGAACCGAAAATAACCACAGCTGGTCATTGGTCTGTGATCATTATACAGTAAATAAATGCAGCCATTTAAGATTAAATAATCCTTTAGCCCAAGCTGACTCGGAATCTTAGTTAAAAAATCATTTTTAAATATCAATTATGTTTGATCCTAAGGCTCAGACACAACTTGCTTCCAGCAAGTTGTGTCTTCTACCAGAGCCTCGTTTTTGTTGCAATAGTGCTGCCGCTTCGCTGCTGCAGCACTTCTTGGCTTCTGCTCAAGATGCGTTTTTGGATTCACTTCCTGCACGATTTCTTCTTGGTTGATGCAGCACCTTGTTGGGAAGCACGGACTTGGTCGGTAAGCAAGTGTGCGATCCTCGAGAAGGGCTGCCGTTTTCCTCGTAAGCACTGCAGTGCGAAAACGAACGTAGAAAGAATCAGCCCGAAAGCGGCCGAGAAGTGACCTGCAGCGTGCAACGAAAACGAGGCTCAGTACTGTGACGCCTTAGGAAGAAACGAAGCTGTTCTCGGACCTTTCATGAAAAATACTTAAAACGTCACAGTGAAATAGTAACAATTGTTATGCTCTTCTTGGAAGTACCTGTTCGTGTTTTGTTCTACCCTTTATGAATGTTAATGTGTATTCCATAGCGAGGAGAAGAAAATGGCTGTTGACGCCGGGAAGTCCAAAGACATCGACTTGTCACTCCCTGGCTGGGGGAGCTGGGGGGGCGAAGGAGTGAAGAGAAATACGAGAAAGAAAAAACGATTCATGATCAAAGCCCCACCAGCACCGGAAAGGAAAGACCAAAACACTGGTAACCTTATCATTAACGAGGAGAAAAATGACAAAGTTCGGTCTCACCAGGTAAAATTCCTCTACGTTCATAGCCTTTTTTTCTTTACTTAGCCCAAGCGAAAGAACCGGAACTTCAATCAATCAATCAAGTTTATTATCCAGATAGCTGACCGCTAGAAGTGGAATACAATATTTACGAAATACACGGACCCGACGAAACAAATTAACTAATACACTTACAAGATATGACCAGAAATAAATGATGGGATGAAACTACGTAAAAATTGGGCAGAAGAATTAGCAGGATATGGAGAAAACTAATTGCCAGTATTCCTCTTGGACCGGCGCACAGAAGACGGGAGGGTAGGGGGGAATAAATGGGCTATCTTGGGACAACACATTATCTTTGCTTTTGAACTTTACTAGGATGGTCTCTCCTGGCTTGTAGGTTGCTACATCCAGGGGCGTAACTAGGGTGCAGGGATTCGAGGATAAGCTCCCATTTTGGTAACGGAATTCGATAGGGTTCGGAAAGTGGACACTGTCGATCTGTTGGGTAATGGGTATCATGTCTTTGTTTCTAATATTGTTGAAGCCGCATTGTTCTGATTACTTACATCTCAAAACATTTTACGATCGGATGTTACTATCTTTGACATTTCGTTTGCAGGATACAAGGGTAGACTCAGGATAGACTCAGTCAGAATGAAAGGAATGCTCGCTAAATTCTACGCAGGATAATAGTTAATCGGTAATCAGTATCTGAATGCCACAAGCAATAATATATAACCATAGTCAAGATGGGGGAATAGTATTTTCGATTGTGTTGATTATTTAATTGGATTCAGGGACAGTAAACCATTGGAATCACCTATATGAAACAAGAGGTAAGAGCTCATATGGCACTTGATACGAGTAGAGTAGGTGGTACACGAAAGAAGATATCTAGTTTCACTCAAGTCCGAGCATTACCGGCATCGCCTCGGATCATCTGTGGTAAATGAGTTTTCTACCTTCCAATTTGCAACCCAGTAAATCCACTTGTCTGGTCCCTAGACGTGCCACATGATTTCCGGTACCCCCTTCAACTCCCCCTACCGTGGCCGAATCTGGTTCGGACTCCTAAATGGAACATCTGAAGCATTTTCTCTTACCGCCTATAAAGTTTCACTCAAATCTGAGCTTTTTTTGGGAACTTCCGGTAACTCTCCCCTCCCCCTCCACCGTGGCCGGATCCAGCTCGAACTCTAAAATATGTCGTCCAGAGCATGTGATCTCTCTACATTACAAGTTTCATTCGAATCGCTCCACTTGTTTGGCCCCTATGCGAGCCACATCATTTCCAGAACTCCCCATCCAACACCCCCCGCTGAGGCTGAATACGACTCCGAAATATAAAACCCGCATATCTGACATGTCCTATTCCCGTTCATCAAGTTTGACTGGAATCGGAGCATAGCCTATCTGCAATTTTCGATTCTCACTCCCCCTCCCCTATACCCTGACCGGATCCGATCCAGACGCCAAATAACAAATTAAGGCCGCATAAACTCGGTACTGTCCAACGTGCATCCCTTTCTGTCCATCCGTTTGGTTTTTGCGGATGTTAAAAATCCCCCCCCCCCAACTCTCCCAACCGTGGCCGCATGTGGTTCGGAGGTATTTTTTGCTTGTCTAGGTGATCAGTTCATGTCACAATTCAATTCAATTCAATTTTATTTTCAAAACCGATACAACGGTCAAGCCGATTTGGTGGTTCTCGTCAATACTAACACTAATTACATACAAAAGAACACTAATTACATACAAAAGATACCATATACCATTACCACCATAAAGTTTCACTCGATTCGGACCACCTGTTTGCTGCTTACGGAAGCCAGTGACTTCCGGATTCCCCTTCCCTCAACTCACCAAAGATGGTCGGATCCAGGAAAACAAGTTGCCTAGGGCATTATTTAAAAAAATACCACATTCCCTTCGAGAGTTATCGTGCTCACAGACGGACAACTTTAGCGGTGTCATAAGCATCCCTCCACCTACGTTTTGGGACCCAAAAAGTACTTTAGATCAAATGATACATTTCCGCCCATGATTGGGCCACAAGGGTTTTGCTTAAAAATTTATTTCTAGCACCCCCTTAAAGTGCGCATCTTGATCGAAAAGTGAAAAAAAAAAAAATTTGACCAAACGATATAATTAATGATCCCCAAGGGCATGTTATTGTTTTTGCCTCAAGTGCTTTGCTTACAGGTGAATTTTTAGCGCCTTTATAGTGCGCATCCTTACAGCAAAGTCCGAAAATAAAATAATGTTTACCAAACGATATATTCTCGTGACTGGGTCCATGATCATTCTTATCTCAAGGGATATGCTTACAAATGATCAGAACAAACCCACGAAAAGGCAAATACTTTATTTTATCCTCTGAACCAGCCTTGCAAGTCCCATGTGAGCTTCTGGCTCATGTTAATGTACCGACAAACACTTTTTCGTTCCATTCCGTTCCTTGTCGTCAAAATTCGGCAAACCTTTTTTTCTTTTTTTGTTTGTGGGTCGTTTGTCTGTTAGTACCCGCAAACTGCCCGAAGGGCAAGTGCCATACAGCGATCGCAATTTCTGTCCGTCCGTCGGTCTGTCCAGGTTTTGCTAGTTCGGGCACTTCCACATAAGCTAGGACGATGAAACTTGGCAGGTATATCAGGGACCCCAAAAGATTAAGTTGGAAATAGTCACTTCCCCGTTCCGAGCATCGGGGGGGGGGGGGGGGGTGGACGGAGGGGAAATCCGCAATCTAGAGGTATTTATAACTTTTGAACCGGTGATCGGATCTTAATGAAACTTGATATTTGGAAAGACCCCATGTCTCAAACGACGTGCTTAAAATCTGGACCGGATCCGACTACTCTGGGGGGAGCTGGAGGGGGGGGGGAGCCGGAAATCTTGGGAAATGCTTAGAGTGGAGGGATCGGGATGAAAATTGGTGGGAAGAACAAGCACAAATCCTAGATACAGTGTTGACATAACCGGACCGGATCCGGGCACTGTGGGGGGTTGAGGGGGGGATTCGGAATTCCGGTGACCCCGCTAGTTCGGTACTTTTGGATGTGCTAGTACGATGAAACTTGGAAGGCATGTTTGGGACCCGAACAGACTGACTTGATAATAGTCATTTCCCCGATCTGGCCACCGTGGGGGGAGTGAAGGAATGGGGAGCCCGGAATCTGGTGGCACGCATAACTTTTGAACGAGTGATCAAAATTGAATGAAACTTGGCAGGTGGAAAGAGCTATCGTCTCAGGTGTTCCATGTCTAATCCTGGTCGAGCCCGATACATGGGGGGGGGGGGTTGAAGGGGGGCACCGGAAATCTTGTGAAACACTTAGAGTTTAGGGATTGGGATGGTACTTGGTGGGAAGAACAAGTATTAGCCCTAGATACGTAACTGACAGAACCAGATCGTATCGGGGCTCTGTGGGGGGCGGGGGGAGTTGGAGGGTGTTTCCCGGAATTCCGGTGATCGCCAGTTAGGATAGTTCCAAGTATTCTAAGGACGATGAAACTTTGCAGGCGTATTAATGACTAAAGGACCCGACATAATGCCCTTGGAAAACTTTTGTTCCTGGATCCGACCATCTTCGGGGAATTGAGGGAAGGGGAATCCGGAAATCACTGGCTTCCGCAGGTTTGCGAACGGGTGTTCCCATTCGGATGAAACTTTATGGGTGACCTAGACAAGAAAAACATTCGTCCGAACCACATGCGAGGAGATATACCGACACGAGAGTTGGATGAGGTGGGGGGGGGGGCAGGATGGGATGCAAGTTGGACAGCTCCGAGTTAATGCGGCCTTGATTTGCTATTTGGTGTCTGGATCGGATCTGGCCACGGTGGGAATGGGGGTGAAGTGGGGACTGGAAATTTGTGGACAGGCTATGCTCCGGTTCCAGTCGAACTTGATGGAAGGGAATAGGAGATGTAAGAGATGCAACGTTGATGTTTTCGAGTCGTATTCAGCCACATCGGGGGGAGTTAGAAGGGGATTCCCGGAAACATTTTGGCTCGCATAGGGGTCAAACAAGTGGAGCGAATGAAACTTAAAATGCAGAGAGATCACATGCTCTAGATGACATATCTTAGGGTCCGAGCTGGATCCGACCACGCTGGGGGAGAGTTACCGGAAGTTCCCAAAAAACTCCCAGATTTGAGTGAAACTTGATAGGTGGTAAGAGAAACGCTTCAGACCATCCATTTAGTAGTACGGACCAGATCCGGACTCGGTAGGGGAAGTTGGAGGGGGGGGGCGGAAACCGTGTGGCATGTGTAGGGACCAAACGAGTGGATCTTTTGGGTTGAAACTTGGAAGGTAGAAAAGTCATTTGCCCAAGGTGATCCGAGGCGATGCCAGAAATGCTCAGACTTGAGTGAAACTAAATATCATATTTCTAGGTCCGAACCGCATTTTTGGAAGGCGGGGTATTTTGGTTTGTCATCTACTTTTTTGTACCACCTACTCGTACCAAGTGCCATATGAGCTCGTAGCTCTTGTTGGTCGATTCTCGGTGTGGCGATATTCTCGAAGAGTAATTGACGGGATACAGTGCAATGACGATCGCAGTACTTATTAAGCATGTCTTTTACCGTGACAGCTATTATTTGCTGCAAATTCAGAACAGCTACTTTGTACATACTTTATTGTGGATGGCCACTACTTTTTTGGCGGAAAGATCTGTAATTTTAAAGGAAGCCTAACTTTTATTCGGGATCGCGAAAAGGCGCTCTGTTCATCAGCGTTTCCACAAAATTCCGCCTGCGGCGCATTTTGTAGTGTTCTCCATTTGGAAGAACGGTGTTTCATTTTGTGGCGTTTTAGGACTGAAATTCTTGGTGTTTTAAAACACGTTAAAAGTTAGAACTCTATATTAGGTGTAGCTAAATTAAAAAAAAAAAAATGTATTTAAAAAATTTATGCCTGCGGCGCTTACTTGTTCTGGAAGCAGTCGTTGGATGCTTCGCTTTTTAGCGAAAGCTAAAATGTAAAGCCGAATATGTGAATAGAGTGTACGAATTTACATTTAAGGAATGATTCAAGTGATGTAGTACAGTTAGTTTTACACTGGTTCTATTCTGTGCTGGCGGGAAATGTACGCTGTTAGCCCGTCGGCACAAACTGGGCGACCCCCCCCCCCCCCCCCCCAAAGTTAAAAGGGTAGTGACGCCCTGGCGGTAAGTATCATAAGCGCTGGCGGAAAAATTGAAAGCAAATGAAGCAGTAAAGAACCTGTACTAGGACTACGCAAGTGGAAAGTGATTTCAGAAATATCTTTACCGCAATTTTGGCGATGAGCCTCGCTCGTTAGAAAGTCATTCCGAAATCGTGCAAAGAGCCTTTTTATGTTCACTATTATTAAGTGAACCTACTGGAGAATTCGAAATAGATGTTGCTTTTATTTTAGGGGACTTCTCGGAAACTGTTTTCTAATCTTTTCCCCCGTTTTGGTTTTAGGTGAGCGAGTTACCATTCCCCTACTCGAGTGTGAAGGACTTCGAGTCAAGCATTCGAGCGCCCATCACTAGAACATTCATCCCAGAAACGGCACACAAGAAGCTCATTGAACCGAAGATCAAGACCAAATTAGGAAAGGTGATCAAGCCAATGGATGAGAGGTCGCTGCCGAAGAATAAGAGGAAAAGCAATAAAGACTTATCTTTAAATGAGGATAAATAAAAGCCTTTTGGTTTATTTTGTTTCATGCTAAAGCGAAATAATTTGTGGGCAGTGCTGGAAAGTACTTGTACTTCAAGGACTACTGAAGTACAGAATCGGAGTAATTGGGTTTCACTCAAGTACAACTTCCCTGGAGTACTTGATGCATATTCCCTAAATAAAATAACTAGGTACTTTAAGCCTCAGGTAGCAGGTACTGCTTCAAATACATTCTGCTTATCACATCGATTTGCACATTGAAAGGATTGCTTCTTTAGCAACATTTATCCAACAATCAAGAGCCTTCAGAAGAAAAAAAAATAGTGAAACCTATTAAAGTAGGCCTACACTGACTTTTGGTAACCATTCTGCTAGATAGTGGGAGCTCTATTCAAAACTAAAGCGACCGTGTTTTCTCAACGTGCAGTACTTCAAGTACCACGTAAGTACAAGTCATCTACTTAAACTCAGGTACTACTTAAGTACATAATTTGTAGGTAGACTACTTGATACTTAAGTAGAAACTAGAAGTATTTGTCCGAACGATTTAGGGTGGTAGCGTTCACTAGCTATCGTTAGGGGGTTGGAAAAGACTGTATATTAGAAATCTCTGGTGTAGACAATCACGAGAATTCTTGGCACCCCTGAATCTTCCTTTTTCGAGGCTACACGGAATTTTTCAGGACCGAATAAAACGACAACGGAAAGGAATGGCACGATGCAGGAGGAACAAGTACTTAAAAAAGGGTGCGCTGCACCAGAAGGCGTGCTGCTAAAAGGTGGCCACTGTCACTGTTTCGTTTGGTAGCTTGTTTGCGCACGAGTTCAAGATGATTCCCGCGCACGACAATGTTCTGGTAGTCGTGTTCCTCTTTTTGGTCGTGTAGTCGAGGGCCTTGAACTCGTGCCCAAGTAAAAGACTAAATGATGGAATGATTGTGCATCGTTCTTCTTTTTAGTTACGTGCATCCTCGTCCTTAGTTCCCCCTTTTAGTAGGCCTATGTCGTTCCCATTTTAGTATGCTTTCCCGCCTTTACTTTTCATTCCTCTTGCACCGTACCTGTTATCAGTCGATCCCGAATTCTTCAAGCGGCTTTACTGTCAAATTCCATCTCCTTACGACCTCGTGATCCTTCCGGCACATTTCAAACTACTACTAAATAAAGACTAAATAAATCTGAAGTCACATTTCTTTTTCTTGGGATAAATTTTAAAACTGACATTTTCCGTGGAATCCTTCAATCTTGATTTTATTATTTTTCTTCTTCAAACAAATCTACTTCTTTTTCCCGACATTCTTAGGATTAGCTCTAGTTCTTTCAGTCCCAGTTTCCTTTTCCTCCACCCCCTCCGGAAATCTGTAGATTCCTTGACAAGAAATCAAGAGTTACGGTCTTTCCCTTTTTAGATGAAGAACCAAATCTGAAAGCTGTCCGTCCCTCATCTAGCTCATCGTACGGTTCTGCTGACAATGTTGTCTACCTCTTCGGGCAATGTCAAAAGCTTCATTCTCTGGGGTAGACTATACTTCTTCAGAATATTCCCATTCGTTCCACTTTTGGCATTTTTGGCAAGCATTATGGAGCCGAGGGGGCAGGGACACTACGCTCGTCTGACATTTTGAATAATATATACAATATTTATTTACTATAAGTATCCTCTTCTTATCTAGTAATCTTTAAAGTTTAGCTGAAAAGCCAACTTATTTTTATGGCACTTGCAGCCTCTGGCTCAAGTGCCATATACCGATCACAATTCCGTCTGTCGGTCGGTCCGAGTTTTTTGTCCCACATATCCGAGTTAGGGTACTTCCATATGTGCTAGGACAATGAAACTTGGCAGGCATATCAGGGACCCGACCAAACTAACCTGGAAATAATCAGTTTCTCGATCCGACCATATGCGGGGGAGTGCGGGGCGCTGGAAACTTGAAAATTCAGGGCATTTTGTCACTTTTTTCCGAGTTAGGATACTTCTAGATGAGCTAGGACAATGAAACTTGGCAGGAATATCAGGGACCTTACCAAAGTAACCTGGGAATAATAAGTTTCCCGATCCGACTATATGCGGGGGAGTTGGGGCGCTGGAAACTTGAAAATTAGGGCATTTTGTCACACTTTCTCGAGTGAGGGTACTTCCAGATGAGCTAGAACAACGAAACTTGGCAGGAATATCAGAGACCCGACCAAACTAACCTGGAAATAATCAGTTTCCCGATCCGACCATATGCGGGGAAGTGGGGGCGCTGGAAACTTGAAAATTTAGGGCATTTTGTCACACTTTTTCGAGTTAGGGTACTTCCAGTTGTGCTAGGACCATGAAACTTGGCAGGCATATCAGAGACCCGACCAAACAAACTTAGAAATAATCACTTTTCTGATCCGACCATTTTGGGGGGGGGGTGGAGGGCAGGGGAATCCGGGAAATTGAGAAGTGTGTAACTTTCGAACGGATGATGGGATTGTAATGAAACTTCATAACTGAATAGAATATATATCTGTAATGTCCCGTTTAAAGTCTTGACCGGATTCGGTGGCCAGGGGGAGTTGGGGGGGGGAGACAGGAAATTTCAAAAAACGGTTAGAATGGAGGGATCAGAGTGAAACTTGCTGGGAAGAACAAGCATCTGCTCTAGATAAGTCCTTTCGACCATTGTACTGGATCCGGACACTTATGGGGGGGGGGGGGCCGGAATTCCGGTGATGGTGGTTTTGGGGATTTTCACCATGAAACTTGGCAGGCATATCAGGGACCCAATCAAACTTACTGCAAAATAAAAAATTTGTCGATCAGATAATGGTGGGGGGGAGTGGAGGGAGGGGAATCCGAAATGTTCAGTCATGCGTAATTTTGGAATGGGTGATCGGATTCGAGTGAAATTTAAGAATTGAACAGAGGACATTTCTCCGATGATTTTTTTCATATCCGGACCGGATCCGGCAACTATTGGGGGGGGGGCGGAAAATATGTGACCCGTTTAGAATGGAGGGATCGGGATGGAACTTTGTGGGAAGAACAAACAGATGCTCTAGGTAAGTCATTTGCTGAATCGGATTCGCTACGTGCATCGGGGGGAGCTGGGGGGGGGGGGGGGGGTGGACCGGAAATCTCGAGAAACGGTTAGAATGATGGTATCGGAGTGAAACTTGCTGGGAAGAACAAACATCTGGTCCATGTAAATCTTTTACATAATTTGACTGGATCCGGACACTTGAGGGGGGGGGGGGGAGGAGGGGGTTTCCCGGAATTCCGTTTTTTGGGGGATTTTCACGACGAAACTTGGAAGGCATATCAGGGACCCGGTCAAACTGACTTGGAATAAAACAAAATCCTCGATATGATAATCTTGGGGGGGGGGGTGAGGGAGGGGAATCCGGAATATTGAGTCATGCGTAACTTTGGAACGGGTGATCGGATTCGAGTGAAATTTAATAATTAAACAGAGGACATTTTTCTCTGGTGACCTTTTTCATTTCCGGACCGAATCCGGCAATTATTGGGGGGAGGGCGGAAAATACTTGACCCGCTTAGACTGGTGTGATCTGGATCGAACTTCGTGGGAATGACGAACAGATGCTCTGGATTAATCATTTACAGAACCGGATTGGCTCCGGGTATTGTGGGTGGAGTTGGAGGAGGGGGGGGGTCTGGGATTCCGGTGATCGCGCGTTAAGGTACTTCCAGATGTGCTAGGACGATGAAACTTCGCTGGAATATTGGAGACTCAACAACATTTGCTTAGGAATTGCTACTTCCTAAATTCGATTATTCCTTAAAGTACCAATCTTGACCGCAAAGTAAAAAAAATACTTTTAAGCAATTTATGCATTTTCGTGATGCCCATTAGCCCATTAGCAGTTTTGCCTCAAGGGTTTTGCTTACAAATGAAGTTCCAGCTCCCTTAGAGTGCGCATCTCAACCACAAAGTCGAAACTTACTTTTGATCAATCAAATCATCTTAACCCATGCAAGTGCCATATGAGCTTACAGCTCTTGTTGTATGATTTAACTGAATTATTTGGATTGTGTTAACGGATTTATTTTTCACCATTTGCTCCAGTGTGATTTTCATAATATCCACGGCCGTCCTCACGACTTAAAGTTCTACTATGACAGGGAAAATTTTAATCTGAACACAAACGCGGCTTTTCAGTACCCTGTGGCGGCTTCGTCAACACTGCTCACTGCATGAACACTTATTTTCCGTAAATCACTTTCGTCAAGCATACAACACAGGAATAAGTGCGCAGAGGTGCCACAAATCCGACAGGGAAAGTCCACTATACAAAAATCGAGTATTCTTGAATAGTGGAGCAACGAAGTAACTAATTCTCGTCGGGTCTTCAAGCCTATTTAAGTGATGTGTAACTATACTGTCCTATCTCAGCCCTTTTTGGTTAAGCTTTAAAGTTCAGTTGACAAATTTAACGTCCAATTCCAATCAGATGACTATGCTGTTTAGTCGAAACCCCTACTCTGGGCTTGCTGGGGTATCTGATATTTTAAATATTTGTTTTGTTACATTCTAAAGTCATCAAACAAAAGAACGATGGATAGTGGAGGTCCGACACGCGCTAATGAACCTCGAGAAGAACAAGAAAGTCCCCCAAACGAACCCTTTAAACTGATTAAAATCATGTGTAAACCAATCAACGACGTTTGTTGTCATGACATAAATATTCCTTCAGCCCAAGCTGACTGCGAATCATATTTGATGGTGGAAAACGGATACGTCAGCTGAATTTTATTGGAGCTATATTTCGGCCCTTCTTGGCAAGGGTCCTCTTCAGGCTCAAAACCGCTCAAGTTGGAAAGACGAACTTGTGGGAAACACCAAAAAACAGCAGCCGTGTCCAAAATGAAATCACAGCAACCTTTTTAACTCCAAGCAAGGATCACGAAAGAATTTACGAAGTTAAATATTTAACGTTAGGCTAGAATCTTTAGTTTTGTGTTTCCCACAAGTTCGTCTTTCCAACTTGAGCGGTTTTGAGCCTGAAGAGGACCCTTGCCAAGAAGGGCCGAAATATAGCTCCAATAAAATTCAGCTGACGTATCCGTTTTCCACCATCAAATATGATTCGCAGTCAGCTTGGGCTGAAGGAATATTTAACTTGTGTTTCCCACAAGTTCGTCTTTCCAACTTGAGCGGTTTTGAGCCTGAAGAGGACCCTTGCCAAGAAGGGCCGAAATATAGCTCCAATAAAATTCAGCTGACGTATCCGTTTTCCACCATCAAATATGTTGTCATGACGTTTCTGGCTCTTCGCTGGGGACATGGCGATTCGTCGTCGGCACGAATAGTTGGTCAGCAAAAGCAGGGGCGTCACGTATGGGGGGGGGGGGGGGGGTGTATTGCTGAGTCGGCGTGAATTTTCGTAAAATCAGTAAAAAAAAATTCTTCGAAAAGGTCAATTCAATTTTTGGTCAAAACAGTCTTTTTTCCTGCAACGCCTCTGTGTATGGGTAGTATAATGTTGCACCAGCAGGGCAACAGGTTTGGCTGACTAACCAAGGCAGATGAGGTGAGTCAGGTGAGTACTCATGAACTTGACGCGCGAATTCGACGTTCCCAAATAGCTCGGCATTCAGTAGTCCATGAACTTCCTTGTTCCACGTCTCTAGGCGAACTACAACCACAACCTACAACCAGGTCGTTTCTTCCCAGCGGTTGCCGAACTTTCCGAACCTACGAAAAGGCTTCAGACCCAACTTGGGGAAGGGGGCCTACCATTTCTAGGATCCCAAAACGCTAGTGATAGGATGCGTATGATTTCAAAGTAAGTAAGTAAGTAATTTATTTATGACCCGCCATTTTGAAAAGGCGGAGTAAATGAAGAAAATAAACAGAACACATAAACACACAGAAAAGACACTTAATTTTTAATCTTCGGTCAGGAAGCAGTGGACGACGTCGTGCGCTGGTTGGGCCTTGTTGTCCATTATTTTTGAAAGGGATGAAGAAACATCCAAAAGGGTAATACTTGCATCTTGAATTTTGAATTTCTCCGTCAATGTATCAATGTATAGTGTGTCCGTCTGTCACGCACGGTAACTTTCAAAGGGGTAGATATATTTTGTTGAAACTTGGTGTGGTTATCCATGCGGTGAAAGTACAGATCAAGTTCGCAGACAGGCCTCATTGCCCTGCATTTAGGGGTGAGGTGGTGGTTGGTCTTATATTCTTGTGTCCTTTCAGAACTTCCGATATTAGATCGCATTTACTTTTTAGAGCTTGGAGAAGCTCGTTGGTAGTCTGCACTTTTGAGGCTTTTTTCTGCTCTCTAAAGGTTGGTTGCGACGTACAATGTAAAAAAAATCTTGCAGTAGTTGCTACTGGGTTTAATCTTGTCTTTATTGAGATAAGATTATCCCTAATTCGGATTAATTTTATCCCAATAAAGATAAGATTAATCCCAGTGGCAAATACCGCATAGTTATTCAGAGAAACTTTTTACAGTGTTGTGGATTCAAATGTTAGTTGATCTGAAGTCAGAAACAGGCAGATATCGTTTAGACCTGAAGGAATCGACAAGAACCGAGCCTAGTTGAATAAGCTGTATCGTATCCCGAACAGGGAATAAAGCAAGTGGGAAAGAAAATTAAAAGACTACGAAACACACATGCCTCAGTAAAGTTGTGTATTTACTCTTGTCGGCCCACTATTACGAAAAGACTCGGCGTATGTTCTAAATAGAAAAAGAGTCGGGGGTACAACTCATTCATATTCAAATCCTCCATTTTTGGGTACAGTTCTCTAATGCAAGGAACAGGGTACAGTACCTAATGCTGATCTGTAAAATCTGTAAGTCGCTATGGCAGCACTGTGCCATGGCACATAATCGGGCACTAATCTATAGGTTGGGGTTGTCCGTTCTTACGGATTTACGGGTCCCAAAATTTCCTTATTGTTTGAAGTATGAAGAAAGCTAATTTTGATATTTAATAAGCTAATATAATATTCGTCGTGTCCGCACTAGAACGACGTATAGCTGCGCAATGCAATAGCGCTAGAGGAAGCCACACAGTAAAATACCTGATCACCGGTTAAATCGCATTTCAGCAGCTCTTCCTTCGGAATTTCAAGTGTACCCAAGTTCCTTATTTGAAATAGAGTCCAGCAATTCGTGCTTGGAATCTGTTCCCATGCCAGTATCATTTGGTATTCGCCGCCAGTCTTATTACTTTTTGTTTTTCTCACTCCGACGAATGCTTTAATTAGTCCCCGACGGTTGGGCCACTTTTTTGCAGCACTAGGCCTACGATGCTTTTTCAAATGCACAGAGCAGCTGAAGACGACCCTCATCGCCGTCAAGCATCTTCTTGGTCTGAAACATATTCAAACCCGGCGTAGTTGTCTTCAGTACGTCTTGGGGGCTCGAGCTATTGCGAGATTAGCGAGCTGATCAGAGCAGGTTCAGGAGGAAGAAGTTGAGGAGAAACTCGCCGTGAAGTTGCCATTGGAGCAGTAGTTGAGTGTAAAGTTTAACGAAGCCAAATCCCATTCGAGATGGAAGTGAAATCGCACGAAGATGTTGAGGATGTTTACGAAGTCGAGGATAGTGAAATGAGTGAGGTGAGCTTTTCTTTATGACTGTTGGTTTTAGCACTGCAGCTTACAACCAGCTGGAAGTTGCAATTGGTGATTGCCAGTGTCTGTCGGTCAGGCTTGAATCTTGACCGCCACTTGGATTATGGTCAACATGAGTTCGTTCATAAATGAACACGCCACTACTGTGGCTGCTTTAGCCGGCTTTCCGTTTTCACCATTTTTTGATGGAGTTAATAACTCGTGAGCCAATATAGAATGGCAAGTTTGCATATTTGTTGGCATTGAGTTCTAGATGTGCCTATTGGGTCTCAAGTCCTCGACACCCTCTCGGTTCAAGGGCAATTTGTCCCAGATTGCCTAGTGACTTAAGTTCGCAAATTAGCAATGGCTAGAAGTAGTTCTTCTGCTTCCGACCATGGGGAGAGCCTTGAATGCGATTGGGAGTTTTCTGTCGTTACTGAACCCGCAGAATCTACAGCAGTGCCCTTCCGTTCTGTCCGCCTTTAGTTTCCTTTCCACACGGAGATACTCAAAAAATAAGCCTACCGTGCCGACTATTTTAATATTATCCGTGTACCTCGGTGAGTCGAAAATATAGTAAATAGGAATTCGGTATTATTCTTGCTACTTGCTACACTATGTGTTATCTTAATTAAAACCACTTAGGTGATAAATTAGCTTCAGACTAGCATGGTTTCGCTTGACGATTTGATTTTTCAGTTTCTGGGAAACTTCCATCACTTTTCCTCGGTTCTTGTTATCTTTTAGTTTTATTTCTTATTGTTTGTTTCGCTGGACGTGTCAACGGGTGGTGTTGGGGACCGGGTGCTGACGGGGGAATACGCATATTTCCATTTGTATGCATGGCATGTAGTGAAGTATAAAACATTTAATGTTGTACTTATTTAAAGAAGTCTTTCCATCCCGTGCATTACGAATTTGTCTTCTCAGCCGGGCTCTGGACATTTTGTTATTTAGTTTGTTATTAAAAAGAACCTGAACCTGAACCTTCCTCAAAATTTTGCCAGGCCCAGTCGATCATGGAACGGTTAGACTCGCTTCAGAGTTCCCTAATCCTTTGAAAAAATCCTTGATCTCTCTTTCCATGGAACCCTTCGATTTCAGTTTCTCACCGATAGATCCTTTGTGTCATCTGAAAGCATCTTCCAGACCATTATCTTCATCTTAGAGCATGGGAACTATCTCTCACTTTTTCCCACAGTGGTAGCCTATTTATGAGGTAGTTTCGATAAGCGACTGGGAAGCAAATTCGTCGATTTCTCACACTTCTGAAAAGATTTTTGAATAGGGAATTTACCGCGGGAATACAAGAATGACTCCCAGGAGTATATCTGTAGCGGTCATCGACGACTGATATGAAAAGATGATTCGACTGTGGGGTTATGGGATTCGTGCTGTGTAGTTGGGGATTCTACTTGGAAGCCTGGAGTTGATAGCAGTTGTTCCCAGACTGGTTGTGATTGTTAGAACAAATAATGATTCAAGTAAGATACAGTCAGATTAAAGCCTGACACTCTAATTTTTTCAACGTTTTGCTTAGTTGCTTTTATTGCACCTCGGCAGAATATTGCAACAGTTTTGGGTCACGTTCGTAAAGTTATGTTGATTTTCTAGCTGTTGCTTTGAGTAGTTGGTTAAATGCAATATTCATTAAGCAATCGTTGTTTAACGAGAACTTAAGAACATGAAGCGTGGAAAAGCAAATGTGTTGTTTTCACGAACTTGCATTTTTACTTCGAGGAAAACCATAAAGATTTATTTTCTTTTTAGTGGTCAGACGATGATATTTACGACGACGATCTGGTCACAGACGATTGGCTTGACGCTGCCGAAGAGCTTATCAGACAGTACAAAAACTCCGATAGCACGTTTACAACGGGTGAGTCTGATTGATTTTCCTCTCTCGACCTAACAGCGTTTGACGGCATCTTTGATCCTAGCAAAACAAGTCGTCAGGTGCAAAACGTGGTGGTCGTTGTGGTTTTATGGCTTTTTGTTGAAGTACTTTACGACGGGGGAGAAGATAAATCGGAGTGATTGGTTGCGGTTGCAATCTCATCGAGATTGAGGCCGTCTGGTCTTATGTCTGGAAGCGGATTTAGAAGGCTATTGTATTGCAGAAATAAAGCTTGTTAAGATTAGGCCTTTTTTTCTACTTAAAGTGAAATTCGTTATAGCGGTAGAAATCAGAAGTAATGGGACTTGCATTGCGTTGCGAACCGATATTCTCAGTCAGAAAATGGTCTAGAGATTTAATTGCATCTGAGCTGTGGTATTTGGAAGGGAAGTAAAAGAAGTTAGTCGTCACCTGGAAAGTGTTTAAGCACACGCAACAGTAGATTATAGATTTATCAATCGCTAAGCAGCCCGAGGGCCATGTCAACAAATATTCACAAAAAAATATCACACACCAGAAGAAAACGCACAAAACATAATAACAACACAAAGAAAGAAAAAGCTACTCCGTAATCTGTCACTTCTTCTAATGACTTCTCTAATGACTATTGACTCATTTTACAATTCATAATTCTATCTTCTAACACATGTGACTCCTTGAGTGACATGGGATTCTTAAAGATTACAAACCCCTCTGTGTTGTCAGGCTCACGCCGCCCACTTGGGAGAAACACGACAAACTTGCATAACCGAAATTTCTGACCAATGAGCCCCTCGGAAGCAATAAGCGGAGCCTGGTCTGCCTTGAAAAGATTCAGACGCAGAGCATGCAGAAATAAGCTTAGTGCCATTCAGGTAGATAAATGACACAGGGGGTTCGACATCTAGGAGTGGGAAAATAGTATTCCGGAACTTCGAAGTTTCAACTGAATATCAAATATTCTTTGACGGATAGTTTGTTGTGTCCGAAATGTATTTGGAATCCGATCTCGCACATACGACAGCAGAAAAATGTACTGTGTTATTTTTATCATTGCTGAATCAACCAATAATATTTTATTTCATTGCAGCTGCTCCATCGTATTGTTCCAACCTGTCCGAAGCTGAACAGCGGTTGCAACCATCCGCCAACGAGCATCAGCAACCCACGGACGTGTCCCAAAACAATACCAGCAGCTTCTGGCTTGGCTATGAATCCTGCCTGCACGAGACATTGCGATACCTCGTTGAAGTTGAACACCTGTCCCCTCTAGACCCTCTGGTGACGGGGTTGATGAAACACCTGCTTGGTCAAAGTGCGTTTACGAACTGAAACGAGTTCCGTTTGACGTTTTAGTGATTGAAGACTCATTACAAATTAGTGCACTTCCTCATCTGTCCAGTGACTGCCATAGGCGTTGAGTGGGTTTTGCGGTATCGAACCACCGTATGCCTTTCTTTTGTGAATATTTTGTTACCGACGAAAACTGCGTTTATTCGAGCTGTGATTATTACTTTATACGTATACGCGGAATGGCGTTGAATTTTCTTTTCGAATAAAATTCCTGAAATACTGACCGTTTTTCGTGCGTTTAATGTGAGGTGACAACCGGACGCCACTTCAGAACCTCAATGCTGTTAGATCATTAGAAAAACACTGGTGGAAACATATTTGCGACACAGACCGTTCAGAACAAATCTGAACAGTATTGTAGAATATACTCTTGATGACTCACTCTTCGTAATGATCAAGAATCGGCGTTTGCCCAGCGAAGAGCCAGAAACATCGCGACAATAAACGTTTTTGATTGGTTTACACAGGATTTGAATCAGTTTTGGGTGTTCGTTTGGGTGCCGTGTCTTACTCTTCCCGAGGTTCACTGGCGTGTTTTGGATTTAGTCATATAGAGCGTATTCCACCCTACTTAACTTAGTAGCTACGCATGACGTCACAAATTCTGGCTTCTTGGCGTCAATGCTGGAACACATTTTTCTATTTTCCGCACAATATCGTGCCATGGGGTAATCCAGCCAATCCCATGACAGAAATCCGTAGTTACCACGCTTACTACACTCCCGAGCGTGCTAAGAAAATAGTTACTGTTAGTTCCTATTTCGAGAAGGTTGGAACGGTCAGCGTGGTAACTTTTCACGGGGTTGGAACGAAAATAGTAACTATTAGATACTATTGTTAGAAGGGTGAAACACGCTCATAGAGTATAACCACCGACAATAATAATTCGTGTCTGATTTGTACGATTTTCGACTGGCGAGTCCAGCAGTCATCCATGAAAAGACTCTCCCATTTGGCACCTACTGCAGCTAGGGTCCAACGCGAGGTTGGAGCGGGACGATAAACCTTTGAGTCAGCAAGGTATTGAACCAATCGTCCTTAGCGATCAGACCTGGCGTCGTCGAGGTTTCAATATTATTCTAGCAGTGAATGCACTCAAGATCGTCAATCCGGCCGTCAGAATCCTTTTCGTGTCACTAGCGGCTCAAAACACCCTCTGATAATAATTCCTGCATCTGTCGTTTGGGCTGTAGATCTGACGTTCACATCTGCCAAATAGGTGCTCAGGATAGACATCTCGTCAGACCAGTGCCAGACTAAGCCGGAAGAGGATGCTTGCGTCCAACCGAGTCTAGGTTGCGTCAAAAGTCGTGTTCCTTCCGGGCGGTGAAGGGTGTCATCTTCATCCCTAATAAAACTGCAGCGCTAAGCTAAAAGGTGCAGATGGAAGAGTGCATGTCCTAGCCTTGACACGGACATACCCTAGTTGGATAATGTTAGAAATTGTCGTACAAATATACAAAATCTATATATCCAATCATACCTGTACACCTCGGCTAGTATATGACATTTCTTATAGGAAAAGCCGGCGTTGTCGACTAGTTGGCTACGACAAAATTTTTTGTTTGTTTTCCAACTAGTTCGCCACTGTAAGAAATTTCGAATAGGAAATCCCGCGTTGCCGACTAGTTGGCTACGGAAAAACTCATATAGGATTTTTGTTTGTTTTCCTACTAGTTCGCCACTGTAGGAAATTTCGTATAGGAAATCCCGCGTTGCCGACTGGCTGGCTACGAGGAAATATTCGTATAGGAGTTTTGTTTGTTTTCCAACTAGTTCGCCACTATAAGAAACTTCGTATAGGAAATCCAGCGTTGCCGACTAGTTGGCTACGATGAGAAATCATATAGGAGAAAAGTTTGTAGTTGCCAACTAGTTGGCTAGTGACTGCGAGGTGTATATGTATGATTGGATATTTAGATTTTGTGTATTTATACGACAATTTCTTATATTATCCAACTAGAGGTGTCCCCCAATTCAACAGTCGTCCTTTAACAAACCCCGTTTCAATGACTTTCTTTCAGGGCGGTTACTAAACAAGAGCTACAAGCTCATATTGCACTTGAAAGGCTGGGTCAGGGGATGAAAGTAGGAATTTGCCAATTCGTGGGTTGGTCCTGATCATTTCCAAGCAGAACCCTTGAGATAAGAATGATCACGGGCCTTTGAAATCGCGAGAATTATTTTTGCACTTGGCTGTGCTCATGCGCACTTTAAGGGCGCTTTAACCCTGAGGCAAAAATGATGATGAGCTCATCGAGATCAAGAAAACGTATATTTGCTCAACATATTTGTTTGTACTTTAAGGAATTCACTTGTAAGCAAAAGCCTTGAAGCTAAAATATCATGGGCCCTTGGGTATATATAGTGTGTGCGACATCTTATGTGTGATTGTAGGGAATTGAATGATTTAAGAACTGAAATATTTGGAGTAAATGAGTGTGATCAGGAATGGATGGAGCAAATGTTTAAGAGTGAGTGTTATGCTACTATAAAGAAAGTGGGTAGATTCCTCAAGCTGTCAATGATGCACAGAGAACATTTTTTGTAATTTTTGGGGGGTTTTAGTGGTGGGTAGAAAAAAAGTTCGTCATTGTGTTTATTTTTGATTGTATTGCCATGGCCCTTGGACTTTTAGTGTAATAAATATCGTATCATTTCATATCGTTTTGGTCGAAAGTATTTTTTTCACTCTTCGGTTAAGATGCGCACTTTAATGGTGCTAGAAATTCATTTTTAAGCAAAACTTTGTGGCACAAATGATTATTGACTCCCGATGGTCATGAAATGTATAGTTTGGTCAAAAGCACTTTTTTCACTTTGCGGTTAAGATGCGCACTTTAAGGGAGCTCAAAGCTCATTTCTTGTTTAGAAGTGCACATACTTTGCGGTTAAGACGAGTACTTGAAGAGATGGTCTGATGTGTGAAGTGGCAGTTTCTGAGCCAATCTTGTCGAGTCTCTACTGTTCCAGCCAAGTTTCATCGTCGTCCTACCTTAGCTCGCGATTACTAGAATCCCGGACCCCCCCCCCCCCTCCAACTCCCCCACAGTGCCCGAATCTGGTCCGGGTCTGTCACTGATGTACCTAGTTCTTGTGCTTGTTCTTCCCAACGAGTTTCTTCCCGATCACTCCAATCTAAGCGTCTCACAAGATTTTCGGCGTATCATCGAATCCGGTCCGGACTTGAAATCTGAGACACGAGGTCTTTCCAAATATCAAGCTTCCGAATACCCGTTCGAAAGTTTTACATACCTCAAAGTTTCACGATCACCCTCCCTACACTCCCCCATGATGGTTGGATCGGGGAACTGACTATGCCCAAGTTAATCTGGTCGGGTCTATGATATGCCTGCCCAGTTTTTATCTTCCTAGCCCACCTGGAAGTACCCTCACTCGAGAACAGTTGACCGATAAATCGGAGTTATGGGGATCTTTTTTTAAGGGGATTGTTTTGCTTCTTCCGGATATCCTGAATAGCACTTCGGAAAGGGTTATAAGAAAGGTGTGCGAATATATCGAAGGAGCGCTGAAGCTAAGAGCGACTAAGCTTAGTAGTGAGGCTTCATAGCCGTAGTAAAGTATTGTTGTTGTTTTCTTTTGTAATGCGTCTTATTGTTTTGTTCTGTATATGGCCCCAGGGCTTTTAAATACACTTATTATTATTATTATTATTCCTTCATTCCAAGCTGACTGCGAATCATATTTGATAGTGAAAAACGGATACGACAGATAAATTTTATTAGAGCTATATTTCGGCCCTTCCTGGCAAGGGTCCTCTTCAGGCTCAAAGCCGCTCATGTTGGAAATACGAACTTGTGGGAAAAACCCACAAGTTCGTATTCGTATAAGGTTGAACATTGTAGGCGTAATCCCGCTTCCGAGTTTAACAAAGAGTTCTGAAACCGAGATAGGACTTACTTCTTATAGGATGACGATACATGTAATAATCCCATTTCCTTGACTCTGGAATCAGTTAAAGCACATTAACTCTTACTAGAAATGATCTTTTCACTATGAGAACGGATCAGAAAAATGTTTCTCGAAAATACCATTACTTTCCATCTGAATTGAGCGGTTTTCTCATTAGCGCTTGTCGATTCTGTCCAGCCTTCCTGCTCTCCGACACGGCGGCTGGGGACAAAATGTTTGAAAACTGAACGCGCCGTGGTTAAAAAGTAGAAAAACTAAGCAAATAAAAGAAGTCAAAAAGAAGATAGAGTTGCCAGAGGAAGTTCAAGATTCTGGGAAACTTTGCGTTGTGTAATGTTGTAAAACTCGACACGGCCGAGAAAGCGCTAAAAATTCGAAGGTACAAAACGAAACAACGGAGAAAGGTGGTAATTTCAGAAGCTCATAATTCCATAAGGGAGCTAGGTATATTATAAAAGGCAGAATAAGCAAGAGGGGTCCTTTAAGGATCCTGAAGGGGTTGGTAAAAAAAAAAAAAAATACAGCTGAGTTCCATGTTAGTTCCTCCTCCTCTTTGGTGAAAGCACGATGGGTTCTGGAAGAAGAGAACCGAATCAGCTGGTTCACACGGACTTCCCTTCATTTGATACAAATCTACAAGGATCAAACGTTCAAAGACTGCCAATTCAGTAGTCATTCTTGAACACTCCGTGTTTCTATGGCTTTCCCTCAGGGTGATTACTAAACAATTGCAAACCTGCCTTTCATTCGATCTTGACAGCCATCAGGAGTGCAGCGTTCTCGATTATGACAAGTTTATTATACGGAATCGAATCGCTCATGTGCAAAGTAAATAGGGCAGTTACAATTTCCATTCCACCTTTCAGTCGGGGAACTCAGCTTGGAAGGAGTCGAGAACCTGGGGCGCAAGCCCGTGCCCCTTTCTTCGTCTTGAAACCCAAGACGGGGGGCTTTGTTCCGGTAAAAGCATGGAGAAGTTTTTATTTCGATTTTTTGTTCGAGCTCGAGATTCCTGCTGATATCATTGTTCAGCCGACCGAACCGCGCTCTTAGCATGTGAAATTTTTACACATGATTGGGAAAGGAATATTCAAATGGGAATATTTCGGATTCGTGTCATGATAAGATTTTGTATGGCCGAGAATGTGGTCCATAGTTAGTTTGAAAAGGTGGGCATTCCTGCGGGATGTAGCAGCTTAATCTGCTGTGGTCACGGCGTGTGATAATTTTCATCTTGGAAATTTGTGATAATTAGCACACCTGTGAAAGATTATGAAGCAGACGTGACGATATACATATAGTTTATGACGAGTGAGTTTTAACGAAATTGTGGGATACAGATATTCTGGGACTAGGTAACGTTGCTAGGCAAGCTAGGTAGCTGCCCACGGGCCCCAACGTTAGAAGGGGCTTGGCGAAAAATAAAGTTTAGTTGGTGCTTCTCTACTTCCCTTCATGTCTGCTTGTCCATTTTTTAAAGTCAAAGTACGTTTGTTTTCTTACTAAATTACTAAAAAGGGAGCCCCAACTATAAGTATAAATTTGCAGTTTTTTTTGTTAAGGAAAGAGTAGGTGACGCTAAAGAGTTTAAGAAAATATTAACGTCACCGAGTGGAGGAGGAGTCGTAGCTCAAAAATTCGAAAACAGGATTATTTTAGAGAAAAGATACTACGCGGGATTTAAAAGAAAAAAAAAGAAAAAAAGGGGCTTGGCGAAAAAAAGTTTAGTTGGTGCTTCTCTACTTCCCTTTATGTCTGCTTGTCTATGTTCTAAAGTCAAAGTACGTTGAAATAAAATAATAAAAGTAAAGTTTTTTTTCTTACTAAATTACCAAAAATGTAGCCCCGACTCCGCTAGCTGCCTAGAGTAGCTGGATTCCTATGTCCGGCCCTGGAAGTAAGCTTAGTGCTACAGCGACTACTATACTCAGTACTATACTACTACTATACTCAGGCTTGACGAAGCGGCAATCTAAAAGATTTCCAGGAAAAGACACACGACCACTATCTCTAAAGTCGTCCAGACTGAGATAAAAACATTACAAAATTACGAGCATGCTAAACAAATAAGAAAAATAACTATAATTTCTAAACTAAGGATCTGGAACTTAATGTAAGAGTAATTTTTTTTTGTTTAAGTAATTGATACAGTATAAATTGGTCTGTGGGGGCCGGAAGGGATACAAGCTCGTTAGCTCGGCCAAACTTGGTACAAGATACATATGCTGAGAATCCCAAGGAAACATAAAAGCAGGGTATCCATGCTAGACAAAAATAAATCACCCGTTAAAAACCAAAAAATCACCAACAGAAGAAATCGCGGCGAAGCCACGCTGAAATTTGTGGGATCTTTTTACTTTTTGCAAATTTGTGTTTCAGTGAAATTCAGCAAAGTTGAGTAATATGGTGACACAAAGAGATGCAAATAACGAGTTTGATGATAGAGTCCCAACCGTGGGCACCCTGCCTAAAGTTCTTCCTTGAAAGAGTTTTATGGAAAAAGCTTCACTTGTGTTAGGAGACACCGATACAAGATTAATATGAAGGATTCAGGTTCTTCCGAAAACCTAATGACCAAGGAAAAGTAAATCAGTCGAGAAAAGATAGCAGAACAGCAAACCCGCCGGTACACTCCTAGGAGCGATATTAAATTTTTTGTTTCATATTTTTTAGTGAAATCCCAGTGATTCTTTTACTAATACACGTTTTTCGGCATTTTACTATTTAATCTGACCTACACTACTCCGAGCGATATTTTGTTGTTCCATATTTTACGCGATATCGCAATAAGTCCCGATGTTTTCGACTCGGATTTGTTTATCGTCGTTCTGTACTTCTATCTGTCCCTAAAATTAATTGATGTTATTATGGTGGTTGGCCCGTCCGATTGCGCGGAAACATCTGCAGTCCCTGACAATTGTTTGTTTTGTCCACGGTTGTCTCCCTCTACAAAGAGATATTTGGACTAAATAAAAGAATAGTAAGTGTAAGGCATTAGTAGAACAGCAAAGACAAAATAGAATAAAAAGTAGTAATACCTCCCCTTATGTTCCCCTGTTAGCACTAAAAGTGCTTCCGACGGAAGAGTTCATAGCACTCGGTGACTATAAATAGTGTCCCCCACCGTTTGTTTACATGTTGTGCGAGGCAGATGCTGAGCTTTAAACAGCCAATGGAAAGGTAGAAACCTGAACCAGATGTCGAGTCTGTGACTCTGAAAGGCTTCATCTCCCTGTGGGCGGATGTTGGAACTTTGAGTACTGTGTGTATTTCTATAGTTTCCGCAGATGGTCCAGGCCCGCCGCGGGAGAGCACGAGCTAAGTTCCATTGGTGCTGATTCCAGTGTTATTCCTGAGTTGTGTCAAAGAATTTTGAGGATTCAGGTAAGCCAGATTTCTGAATATTTTGTAGGTGTCTAAACAAAGTTTATCGTTCTAGAGATTGGTCACCTCTTTAGCAGCTCTCATACCAAGGTGCTCTCAAGGCATGAGAGCCAAAGTGCATGTCTGGGGTCGTATCTTGTAAGGAATAATGACGCTGTGACCTGCCATTCAACTCCTATACCCTCGCCTTTCGACTGGCGAGTGCAGCTCTTAGACCGATCCTTTGGATCTCGTCCTTGTTTAAGCTTAGGGTACTTTCGTCACCCTTTCAGAGTTCAAGATTCTTTTTTTTGGTGTTAAGGCCCCCGTAGGGCCGGTTTAAGTTTAAACCAAGCGATTACGTTGAGAGTAAGGTACTATCGGCCAGAGCTGCCAAAGTCACGGGTGACGAGTCAAGATTAGTGCGAGTTCTGGACAACATTCTTCGAGAACAAGAATGTCAAAAGAGGTTCTCGACCTAGTGACGGCCCGAGTCCTAAGACAGGGCTGAGATCCAACAGCCTAGTAATACATCACTTATTCCCTCAAACAGGTCTGAACCTGATGAAAATGCGTTACTTCGTTTGTCCGTTATAATCGATTTCATTGGATGCACTTATTCTTTAGGATCCGTGGTACTTCTATATGCCTGTCCCCTTACGCTTGAAACTTTTACCAACTACAAATGTAAGCCATTGCTGAAAAATAAATAAAACATGTCAGATTCCTTGCAAGGAATCTGATGTATCTGACTGATGACATCAGCAGCCTATCCTAAAATCATTTCCCTACTTTTCCAAAGTCATTTTCCTACTTTTCTACGGGACTATCTTCTCCGATGGGAAGATCTGGAAATGCAGGCGTTCATGAAATTTAAATTCTCCGCGTCTGGATGAGTTTTGGGTTGTCGTGCAAGCAGCACAAACTCTGAACGTTATTACTAGAGCCCCGGGTGAAAAGTACAAAATCCCTTAGATGAGTCAAAATATTTCGGTGCATTCAAATATCAGGTGTAATAATATATATATATAATTATTTTTGCCCGCCGTAAAGAAAAAGAAAAGAAAGAAGAAAAAAAAACTAAAGAAAACATATACACGCAATAAACATAATACTAAAATCTATACCACAAATTGAGTTACCATAAAGTTCTTGCTCGAAAAGGGAGTACGTAAAGAAAAAGAAAAGAAAGAAGAGAAGAAACTAAAGACAATATATACACGCACTAAACATAATACTAAAATCTATACCACAAAAGCATAAAGCTCTTGCTCGAGTACTTGTTTAAATTTTATGTGTTTTTTCGGTGGGTTTTATAATTTGTGTATTTCGCTGATGTGAATGTTTGAACTTCGGAGAGGGACGGTGAGCAAACATTTTGCGAACTTGTAGTACGTGGTGCGTATTTTTCTTTGGTCTGTTATCTTTAAAAATTCCCAAAGTGGCGAAACATAAAGTACGTAAGGTGTAATTGCTGTATTAAAAGGGCGGTCACGAACCTGTGCTTACATTTTACCGAGCGGCCGGTAATAATAAGCTGCCTTTTCAGTTAAACTTTAAATGAATTACTTGATTGAATCCTACTTTAATAAGTTCCAATGACTAATCTCCAAGGTAATAACCCTGCTCTTTGTTGATGAACACATCAGTGTTGTTTTTAAATTTGCCGTGCCTAGACGTCTGGTCGGATTCGGCCGGATTTGAGACGAGCCGAAAAGGCATCTTGAGACGAGTCCAGAATCCGATTCCAAAAGCCCTGCTTTCTATTGTTTAATGTGGCACATTACGCTGACTAATAAAAATCTGCCCGCAGACATATGGGGAACATTTCAGACAAATGGTTGTATGTAATTGTTATTTCCAGATCCGTTCCGTGCTCAAGAAAATGCAACACTTCAGTTCTTCTTCTCACGAAGAAATTCTCGCCGGCTACCGCGACTGTGCTAGAGAAACTATCCGCTACCTCGTCGAGGTCGAACACCTCACAATCGACCACCCCCTCGTCATCAGCATAGCTCAACACCTAGTCAAACAACAAGCGCATATTGAGTATGAACGGTTAGTGATGAGAATGAGTGAAGTTCAGCAGGAACAGTCGGAAAGCCTTGAATCTCAAGTGCCAAGATCCGAATTGATAAACATGGTGTACAAAGGGGTCGATTTGAGACACACTCAGCATACCTTCTCGTGGTCAAGTTACTGTCAAGATTCCGATCATAGTGATTACGACTCGTTTGGGTCTAGCCTGTAACAACTGCCAAATTCTTCTAGTCATTTGAGATTATTCGCCTACTTATTCGCCCGTTTTATCGAATCCATGCGGTTGTGCCATGAAGTGCTATTTGGATATGCGTGACTTCGTAATAAAATTTTATTGTTTATACGATCGTTCTCTCCGCATCGTTTTACGGCTTTCATTGTCACAGATTTCATAACATCTAACACTAGAATATGAAATTTGAAGACAACACATTAGTTGCGTTTTTGCAGATACCATGGTATCTATTACCACGGTAACTAGATCTTTAATTAGTTGTTTTTGTAGTTATCGTGGTATCTGTTACCACAAGGTTGCTCTGCAAAAACGACAAATTACCGAAAATGCGTTTTTCGAAGTCATCTGAAAAGAACAAACCCAAAGGTTTCGGTGGGATCACAAAAATTTATTATCTCATCCAGACAACTTGGTCCTGTCTTCTCCAGACTCCTTAAGCATTTTTATGGCACTTGCCTTCCGGCCAAGTGCCATATACCGATCACTTTTCCGTCGGTCGGTCGGTCAGTCCGATGTTTGCGAGTTAGGGTACTTCCAGATGTACTAGGACGATGAAACTTGCCAGGCATACTATGGACCCGACCAAACTAACTTGGAAATAGTCACTTATCTGACCATCGTGGGGGGAGGGAGGGGAGCCGGAATCCGGAATTTAGTGACATGCATAACTTTCGAACGAGTTATCGGATCAGAAACTTGATATTTGGAAAGGTGTCATATCTCAGATGTCCCATTTCAAGTCCGGACCGAATCCGATGAATGTGGAGGGGGGGGGGGAGTCAGAGGGGGAAACCGGAGACACGCTAAGAGTGGAGCGATCGGGATGAAACTTGGTGGGAGGAACAAGCACAAGCCATAGGTACATCATTGACGGAACCGGATCGGATTCGTGCACTGTGGGGGGAGTTGGAGGGGGGTTCCGGAATTCCGGTGATACGAAGTTAAGTTACTTCCAGGTGGACTAGGACAATGAAACTTGGCAGGCAAGTCGGGGATCCGACCAGATTAGCCTGGAAATAGTCAACTTCCCGATCCGACCACCGTGGGGGGAGTGGAGGGAGGGGGAATCCGGAATTTTCGAGGAATGTATAACATTGGAACAGGGGATCGGATCTTAACGAAACTTAATATTTGGAAAGACCTCGTGTCTCCGATGATCCATTTAAAGTCTGGAAGGGATCCGATAAAGGTGGGGGGGGGGAATCCGAGGGGGGACCGGAAATCTTACGACACGCTTAGAGTGGAGCGATTGGGATGAAATTTGGTGGGAAGGACAAGCACAAGCTTATAGATACGTCGATGATAGAACCGGATCGGATTTGGGCATTGTGGGGGGAGTTAGAGGGGGGAGTCCGGAATTCCGGCTATCGCGAGTTAAGGTATCTCCAGATGTGCTAGGACGATGAAACTTGGCTTGAACATTATAGACTTGACATGATTGGTCAGTCCTCCGACCCAACCATCGTGGGGGAGTGGAGGCAGGGGGAATCTGGAATCTTGAGGTATGTGTAACTTTGGACGAGTGGTCGGATCTTAACGAAACTTGATATTTGGAAAAACCTCGTGTCTCGGATGTCCCGTTTTAAGTCCGGACCAGATCCAATGAATGTGGGGAGGGGGGCGGAAATCTTGTGACACGCTTAGAGTGGAGCGGCTGGGATGAAACGCGGTGGAAAGAACAAGGGGAAGAACTAGATACATCAGTGAACCGGACCGGGACTATGCGTCCGGGTAAAAAAACGATTGTCATATACGGATTCAGTATCTCTTCTTACCCCTACATTGGAATCTAATCAACTACAAATAAGACTTTTGCTTCTAACAAATATTCCGGATTTGGCCGGATTCTTGGCGAACTACTTGTACTGCTGAAAATAGTTCTAATAATCGGGTTCAGCATGTCTTTCTACCCCTAAATCGAACATCTAATGAACTTCAAATAAAACTTCAGCTTTTAACAAATTTTCCGGTTTTGGCCGGATTCCGGACGAACTACTTGTCCGGCGAGAAAATGGTTTTCGTAATCGTATTCAGCATGTCTTCTTACCCCTAAACCGAACATTTAATCATCTTCAAATGAAACTTTTACTTTTAACCAACTTTCCGGTTTTCAGATTACAGGTTTGTTTCCTTACCCTAAGTTGAACCAGAGGATTGACAGCCTGATGAGGACCCTTGCCAAAAAGGGCCGAAATATCGCTGATGAAGAATCGTAGCTGACGTACCCGTTGTAAACATTGTTTGAATAAATGTTTCCGGTTTTCGCAAGATTCCGGACGAGCTACTTGTCTGGTGAGAAAATGGCTTTCCCCATCGTGTTCAGCATGTCCTCTTACCCCATAATCGACTGTCTTATTAGCTGTTTATAAATATTTTGTTTGCCCCTAAATTTGAACCCCCACCCCTAAATGTAGGGCTACAGAGCCCATCTACGAACTTGACCTTACCCTTGACCCAAAGAATCCTCACACCAAGTTTCATCAAAATTTCTCATTCCCATCGTGCTTACAGACGGACGGACGGAGGGACAGACGGACAACTTTTGCGATGTCATAGGTATCCCTCCACTTACGTTCTGGGATCCCAAAAACTGATATCCAGTCACACCGCTAAGCGCCAAACTTCTTTCCCACCAATTTGACAAAGTCCTAGGCTCTACTGTTGGTGATGATGAAAGTGGGATGACTTTTCAGATACCACGGTCAGTTATCACGGTCGTGGTATCTGAATATGAGATACCACGGTAACTGGACAGATACCACGGTAACTGCAAAAACACCTTTTGACCGTGTATCAGAAAACCATAGTAACTGGGAAAACGACTTTAGACCGTGGTATCAGATACCATGGTATATGCAAAAACGCAACTATTATCTGTTAATGTTACAGAAAATTGTGGTATGAGCATTAAACTGTTACGCTTTTGTAAAAAAAACATTATAGCTTACTAATCAGGGTTTGTTTTAACGAAAAAATACGATTTACAAGGTCATACAGGAAATATTCTGTAACCATTGCAGCAGGGGCGTAATTTGCTATGGGACAGGGGGGGGGGCAACTGCCCCCCAGACCCCAGTTTGCCCCCCCCCCCCCCAGCTCAAATTTAACGTCTTTGAAACTCTCGTCGAAACAATTCAAGCATTGAAACAAGGAATTGAAACAAGGAAGCCTTGAAACTTTTATAGCGATATGCATGCGCTATGCAGGGTTAAACACGTTAAACACGTCTATGTCAGACGCAGGAGGCGTTACTAGCCAAAATGTCTGGAGGGGGGGGGGGGGGGCAAGGTCGTATCGGGGGGGGGGGGTAGGGGTAATCGACTTTTTTAATGAAAAAATCAACTGTTTTGGCGAAAAATCGCGGCGCTTCGCGCCGACTCGGTTAATTTTTACCGACTGGCCGACAACATTGAGGGGAGGGGCTCCCCCCTCCCGCCCAGTCATGACACCCCATGTCAGACGACCGACTAAGTGATCTTTTGGTCATTGGTACCCCACCTGAAAAAGCGAATAAGCTTGACGTCAATCAGTTTCGCGAATTTGAAGAAGCGTCGTTTCGCCTTGGTCGATTAGTAAAATATGTCTTTTTTTATTACGTTTTTCTTCTTGAAATGAAACTGTTCATTTCACTTTACTTGGGAAAATCGGCTCCAACTTTGCCCCCCCCCCCCCAGGATTTTGACGAAATTACGCCCCTGCATTGCAGATAACATCCGAAGTGTTTTCTGTTGAAATTGTGCGTTCTTTGAGTTTAATGGTATTACAGTTGTGACAGTGTAGTGAAGTAGCCCAGAAATTGTCGTACAGGGAAACGGAGTCGGCAATTCCACCACTTCTTGCATTAAGTCATCTTCTTTGTGCGTCTGCCAGGGAAGAGGAGCATTTATAGGTTTTGGCTTTTCACTTTTGGCCCTTCATCATTTCGGGGTGATCCCAATACGATTTCATGTGCTGCATGGGTTGTTCACTGGACATTTGATTGCTACGTGCAAAAATGCCAAAAATTTAATATTTGATCCAGACAATTTGGTCTTGTCGATATTCAGTCTTCGTCAGACTCCTTGAACATATTTACTATTATAATTTAGAAACAGAATAAGGCCAATGGCTAATAATCTGAGGAAACCAAGTCCAGCTATGATTCAGCATGTGTTCCCCTATTCGTCATAGGTACTTTGACGAAATTGATCAAAACTTCCCAGCCCTACTTCAGCCACATTTTCGGTTTCAGCCGGATTCCGGGCGAAATACTTGTCCGGCAAAAAACTAAAGTTCAAAAAGGAATCCAGAGCATCTTCTTACCCCTATATCGAACCTCGAATCAACTTCAGATAAAACTTTTACTTCTAACAAATTTTCCGGTTTCCACCAGATTCCGGGCGGACTAAATGCCCGGGTAGAAAGTAATTGTTATATACGGATTCAGCATGTCTCCTTACCCCCAAATCGAACATCTAATCAACTTAAGATATAATTTTTACTTTTAACAAATTTTCCTGTTCTGGCCGGGTTCCGGGTTGACTACTTACGCAACGAGAAATTGATTTCATATTCATGTTCAGCATGTCTTCTTACCCCTAAATCGACTATCTGATTAGCTATTAAAAATATTTTGTTCGCCCCTTAATTTGAACCCCCATCCCTACATATTGGGCTAGAGAGATCTACGGACTCGCCCTATCCTTTGGCCCAAAGAACTCTCACACCAAGTTTCATCAAAGTATCTCGTTCCATTCGAGAGTTATCGTGCTCACAGACGTACGGCCAGACGGACAACTTTTCCACTTACGTTTTGGGACACTAAAAAGAGACTAGCTAACAAGACATGTACTTTATTAGTTGGGCCCAAGCTGACGACGAATCATATTTGAATGCGCTAACCGTCACCGGTCTGCTGATCAGCAAACAGTCAGCTGGCATACGTTCTAGCCATATTTTGGGCCCTTCTTGGCCAGGGTCCTCTTCAGGCTCAAGCTAGAAAAACGAACCTGTGGTCCTTTATCCCAGCGATATTTCGGCCGTTTTCTACGTTGATCCTGAAGAGGACCATTGCCAAGAAGGTCCGAAATATCGCATCGGCTGGCTTACTTGTCGCACAGTCAAAAATCAATCAAGTCCACGACTGGAGAGTAGGTTATAAATTCAACTGGCCGTAAAAATCGATTTTCTTGTTAAGGTCATCTTGGGAAAGTGGAGAAGAAGTAAAAAGAGCAACGATAATACCGAGAACTCAATTCGACTTTCGAGTTCCAGGACACTCGTTTATAGTTTACTCAGGAAACTGACTCGGCAGGTCTAGTTCACCGAACCTAACCTAAGTGATTAAATGTGTTGACACCCTTCCAAATTCCGGAATTTGGGGGTTGCGGCGCCCCGGACATCCAGGCGTTTTCAGCCTGGCTTCATCTTCCGGACCCACCTTGACGAAACGGATACATGGAATCGGGAGGAAAATCTGAAAGGTGGAGCCTCGCTTTAACTGGAGACTGCCTCTGTACTCGGAAGAGCTCTCAGTTAATATGATAGGTGGCAGCATTTTAAAGAATACTTCTGTTTTTACGATCCCAGAACGTAAGTGGAGGGATACCTATGACTTCGTAAAAGTTGTCCGCCTGTCCATCTGTTAGCACGATAACTCTCGAAGGGGTTGAGATTTTTTTTTTCAAATTTGGCAAAAACTGGAAAATTTTTGAAAAATAAAAGTTTAATCTGAAGTAGTCAAAGTAGATTAGAGGTTCAATTTTATGGGTAAGGAGACACGCTGATAACGTATATCAAAATTGTTTTTTCGCCAGACAAGTAGTTCGCCCGGAATCCGGCCCAAACCGGAAAATTTGTTTAAAGTACGAGTTTTATTTGGACTTTCGTTCGATTCAGGGGTAAGAAGACATGCAAATCGTTTTCTACCCGGACATATAGTTCGCCCGGAATCCGGCTGAAACCGTAAAAATTGTTATAAATAAAAGTTTTATCTGAAGTTGATTAGAGGAACGATGTAGCGGTAAGGAGGCATGCTGAATCCGTATATGTAGATTATTTTCACGCCGGACAAAAAGTTTGCCCGGAATCCGGCCAAAACCTGAAAATTCGTTAGAAGTTAACGTTTTAAGTTGGTAGAGGTTCGATATAGGGGTAAGGAGATATGCTGAATTCGATTTTGAGCTTTTTTTAACGGACAAGTAGCTCGTCAAGAATCCGGTAGAAAGCGGAAAATTTGTCAGAAGGAAAGGAAATTTGTCAATTTCGTTTAAGTATATATGACGTATAAGGGTAAACACACACGCTGAATCCATATCTGAGCTTGGTTTTCTCAGATGGTTTTATCTTACCTTGATCTGTTTCTAAATTTCGACAATAAATTTTCAAGAAGTACCTACAAGATCCAGTTGTCTGGATAAGATATGAAATTTCTGAAATTTCTTGTTAATATCTTGTTTATTGATATATACGTTTTATTGACAATCTATCAAGAAACAAAGGGAACAACAGTAAAAAACACGATTAATTCCAGTTGACAAAAATGACTAGTTAATTACTAAATTCTTTGGTTTCTGCTGTACATCAGCGTGGGCTCTCTCACACCTTTTTTACATTTGAACGTGAACAGGATAACACTCGAAATACTAAGCTAGAATAAAGTTGCCACACAAATCCTTGGGGCATGACGAGACCAAGAGCTCTGAAGACAAGAGAACATAAAAACTTCATTGAACTGCAACTACTAATCTACTTCTTCGGCTAAGTTGTGAAACGTCTCCGAGAAAAACAAACTTCCCTGCGAAACGGTCTCATGCCAAAACGTTCCACGGCCAACCGTCCCCAAGGCGAATCGTCCTCATAAAAAAAATATTCCGACGCATCGAGTTCGTAGTTCATGTCGGTTTCAGGCGCAATGACATGTACTTCCGAGTTTTGACCTAATTGGCTGCTTTCGAGAATGTTCTCCACAGCTCTAATTTTCCTGAAGATGAGTCATGTTTTTCGGATTTTCTGGAGGGACGTACTTCTCCAACAGGGCCTTAATAATTATTCCTTCTGCCCCATCTCTGTGAGTCACCCTTCCCAAGAAAGGAAATAGGCTATCGCCAGAACAAATCTCAGCTTACGTAGACTATCCGTTTTGCGCAATCAAATAATGGTTTAATTGTTCTATCTAGTGTGGACTGGACAATCGAACAACTTGTCCACTATTGAAGCAAGGAAAGGGTTTACCTTTAACATTGAATCCTGTCTCAACCTACTCACTGCTTTTCTACTCATATTCTTGCATCTTGACTTTCTCTTCGTTTTACCTCTAGTCCATAGCAAAATAATCTACCTGACTCTGACAAAAGGAAATATCCACTTTATCAGTTCACCATCACGCCGGACACACCGAAAGGTTTCCACGTCTATCTCAAATGAACTCGAATGGAGCCAGTGCTCCAGGAGGTACAACAGGAAGTTTTGCATCAGAGATTTCGGGACAAAGTCTTAGAGGTAGAAAAGCTTAGTCTTGAACACCACCATCGCTACCAAGGTTTGTTACTAGTGCAGAGGAGGTGATTCAGGAGGACGGTTTCTAAATTGTTTCACATTGTCTTCTGGTCAAAGGTTTTGCAGTTAACTGGTTTCCGGTAATTCCGGTAGCGGTTCTTCGCTTGCGATCTTACGAACCCATGTCCCTTAAACGGGAAGGTATGTGCGGGGGGGGGGGGGGGGGGGTAAAATAAATCATTACGCACCAAACGTGAATGGGAGCATATGCGTCTGTGCCAAGTCTTCAATATTACCAAAATAACTTAGCGCGGCTAAATTCAATAAATGGGCAACTTGGGCCCAGGTGCCCATGAACCATGAGTGGGGGGGGGGGGTCTAGTTGATCCATAATCGGCATACATTAACTCAGTACACAAATTTGCATAGTCTTAATCGAAACCGATGTCAAGCTACGAGATTTAAGCAATGTGTGCCCAGTTGCCCAAGAACCGGGAGGGCATACGAATTTAGAAAATAAGCTATTCTTATACTTTTGGGGGACGTCTTGGTTCAGGACATTTTGTCATTGGGACTATATTTCGGGGACATCCTGCTAGGGCAGTGGCTCCCAAACGGGGGTACGCGTACCGAAAGGGGCACAGGAGACCCTCGAAAGGCAAAATCAAGTTAGTCTATACACTGTAAAAAGTTTCTACGAGTAAGGATTAAAGTTAACTGCAGTATTTGCTACTGGGATTAGTCTTATCTCTACTGAGATAAGATCAATCCGAATTAGAGATAAGATTCTCTTTTTAGAGACAAGATTAATCCCAGTAGCCAATACTGCAAGATATTTTTACAGTGTAGCTACAATATCTCGCTTCGTTCGTTTTTTAGTCTCTTACCTCAGTTTAAGGATTTTCCTCAAGACCAGTTTACACTCCTTATCACTGATGACAATCAATATCGTTTTCTTGACGTTCTGATCGTGGTTAAAAAAATAGTAAAACAATGATTCGTCAAAAAAACGGTTACGGAACCTTTTTGAACCTTGATTAGGGGGTACGCAACCTTTTTGAACCTTGATTAGGGGTACGCAATATTTTTTAACCTTGATTATGGGTACACGGTACGGAAAAGGGTGGGAACCACTGTGCTAGTGGACTTCCCGTGATTCCTCAAAGGAGTCGGTCAATAAAAATTCCTCAAACAACACTAATTTGTACATGGACCATCTGTTCAGACCACGCCGAGATTCGGAAAAATGAAACGCAAATCCTGTAGCCGGATCTCTGAAGGAAGAAGAGATCGGAATCACTTAGAAGGGTTGAATCAGCTCAGCTCAAATGTCACTTCAGCTCAGCTCAAATGTCACTTCATATTCTCTTTCTCACTTAGGGAGACCTCCTCCGCCACCCCTTTTCTCTTATGAATGAGGTATAAAAGGAGCGATTTCACCAATGGGTGATCAAAATCCAGCCGCTCTTGATTAATTAGATAATCGAGGGTTTCCCGGAAACAGTGATCAAAGCCGGCAAGGACTACGGGATCGTCTGGAGCGACAGCTGCAGAACTTGGGGATTGTCCAAAGGAATCTGAAAATAAGCGCAATTACCAATTACGCAAAGTTGCCTATCTGCCAGATTTGAATGCAACGAATATAGCCTAACGATTGGGGTTCCATGAGAAACTAAAGTAAAAAGTTTAGTTGAGTCGAGTTCTCCGGGTTGAGTCCTCGTATAGTATTTAGTTTTTCGTATTGTGTTGTTTATTTTTTTGGAAGTTTATATGCCCCTTGCTGCCGTTGGTTGACTAAATACAAATAAAAAAAAAATAATATACCGGCTCTGACACGTCATTTTTCCAAGACTCGTTCCAAAAACATGAGTGTCGTCGAAGAGTTCGTAAAGTATCAATGACTGGAATAGTGTGTTCCTCGTATTTTTTTTTACTTATGGTACGGCTCGTGCTTTTCCGGAAACAGCTTTACAGGCTTTCTTCATTCAGATGTAGTGGAGTGTGTCTGAAGCGCCAACGAAGCCAAGCTTTAATTTACCGAAGCCTACCAAGAAGCGGGTGAATATTTACTGCTGAGATTACAATAAACCCGATGAATAAATTGCTCTGTACAAAATAACTGAACCACTAACAGCGATCTGAAGATTGCATGCACTTTTAATGATAAAGCGAAACACCAATGGAAAATAATAAAATTATTCTGCAATAAGCTAGTCGAGAACGATGTAGATAGTTACAAGTTTCCTTTTTTTTAAACATACTTTGACTTTAGAAAATAGACAAGAAGACTTAGAAATGAAACAGAGAAGTACAAACTATACTTTTTTACACAGCTATCATTGTTCCGATCGTTGCTGGTTCTGATGTTCCTTCCGTTCCTTCACTTTTATTATGGCTAGACACCTCCATTCTGCTGTCGCCGGCAGTCGAATTTACCGATAATCGCCCATATCTCGACATACACCTTCAAAACGGAAGTGACCCCTGCTGCACTCTCAAACTGACCGACACAATTTGTACCATATTGTTCGGGACAAATAAAATATATTGGGCGGAAGGGTCACAAAGGGTAGCGGAAAAGGCGTGATGACTCCCACTTAAGACCTATTCATACTGTCAAAGCCTTCTAATGATATCCCATAGTGATTCCTATTTCAACAAAGCAGAAGACGGGAACGTAGATGCATGTGTGATAATTGACCACCCACTGGGCCCATTTGTTTGGTTGTCTCACCGATCAAAACCTGGTAAAGCTCCGTTTGCTGAGGCGACCTAACAATAGAAGAAGGAACAAATGGGCAAGCGACACAGTCGTCTGTGGTGAATCCGAAGGTATGATGACTCGATGACCTGAAGCTAAGATTATGAGCGTGTTCCATCCTACTTACCGCAGTTACCACGCATGACGTCACAAATTCTGCCTTTTTGTCGTCAAGGCTGGAACGATTTTCTATTTTCCAGCGGAATATCATGCAACGGGTGAATCCGACCAATCACGTGACAGAGATTCGTGGTTACTACGCTTACCATGCTCCTGAGCGTGGTAAGCAAATAGTTACTATTAGTTACTATTTCGAGAAGACTGGAACGGTCAGCGTAGTAACTTTTCGTGAGGTTGGAACGGATTTAGTAACTAATAGTTATTGGTACGAGGGTGGAACACGCTCTATGACTCGCGTGCACTAAATACTGAAATAACACACCGGATATACTCTTTCCCAAGACAAGACCAAAGGTTTCGATGGGATCCCAAAGGCGAATATTTACTGGACTTCTTCATCCAGACTATTGGGTCTTGTAGATTTCCGTTCTTCGTCAAGTCCCGTAATCATCCCTACTCAAACGTTGAGCCAGATCCATTAGGTAATTCCTTTCTTTCTTTAATTTCCGGTGTAACCATGATTACGGCCGGAGTACCAGTGCTGGGCGAAAACTCATAGGATACTCTAACCCAGAATGTTCTTTATCGGTATATACACGACTTTCTAAGTTTTATCGGACGATTTGTTCTTTCCGAAATTACAGGGTTACATCGGAAAGACCAACCCGATATCCTATACTGACAGGAAGAGCTGGACAAAGATATTTATTATAACTGACGAATTTCCCGTTTTCGGACAGATTGTCGGATTCGGACGGATAATATTGGTCTGACAGAAAAATAAAGCGAAGCATAGGCTACGATCAAGGCCGTATCCAGGGGGGGGGGAGTTAGTTGGGTTGAAACCCCCACCCGAAACATACAAAAATAACCGTTTCTATAGGCTTTTCCCTCTGACTTATGTCTTTTTCGTACTTTTTTTGTCCGACCCGCAGGCAACCCCCCCCCCCCCGAAAGGCGACCCCCCCCCCCCTAAATAAATTCCTGGATACGGGCCTGGCTACGATATAGCGTGATATTTTAAACCCCTATTTCGATATTCTAACCGACTTCAGATACAACTTTAACTTCTCACAAATTTCAAGTTTTCGCCGGATTCCGGATTAACTAATTGCCCGGTCGCAAATGCGGTAAAAACCTCTAAATCGACAGTTAATCGACCCTTAATTTGAAACCCCTTCCTCCACCTATAAATGTAGAGCAACTGGGCCCACCTCAGCTTGACTTATAATTTGATCCAAAGGAGACGGACCTTAATTCGCACTAAGTTCCACAAAATACGTTTCTTCGAGATTTACAGGCAGGCGGACAAACATTACGAATCCCGTCACTACGTTTTGGGATCCCAAAAAAGCTTTTCTCTCGAGTCAACTATCATGCCCATGACCGCTTTACGTATTTTCGCCTTCAACGGAAATTCTGGGGGTCACAGTAAGAGGCTAAAACAAAAACTAAGGACCACAGTGATAGGGATAATGGTCATGGTGAATATCAGAAATGCTTTTCACCCAGACTGATAGTTTGGCCGGAATGCAGTAGAAACCCATACTATGGGTAGAAACCCATATATATAAAGAAAAATCTCTCAGGAAGCTGACTGATAGTTCAACCAGTAATGCAATTCAGTCTACACCCTTCTAGGTCGGAAAACCAAGAGACCGGAAATCTATCCAGGTATAAAGTATTCCTTCACTTTGGATCATATTTGACGGTAGTCAGAACTCGACAGTATTCATACATATCATACAGTATCCATGAACTTCAGGCACGGATGAACATCCAGCCAAGCTTTGGAGGAGCACAACAAATTTGGAAACAGATGGACGAAAGAAATACCCGTTTTCGGAATATCATCTCACCTGCAAAGCTTGCGCCACACCATCTAAAGCAGTATTCCATCCGAATTCTTCTCGTTTTCTCGGATTAATGGTTGAGTCTAGGCTCTATATCAAGAAGTCTAATATAGCGGATTGTTTCTGGGTCCCATCAAAACCTTCTTATCTTGCTCCTTTACAAGGTTCAACGACAAACGTCGTCTGCGCAAGCTGCAAGACGGCTCCCTAGCATACAATATTAGCACATTTTTACACGGAATCCAAGCCTACCTAACGAAAGTTCCCGCTGGAGCTCTTCGACTTTCTTCAGCACGGCGTCCATGAGATTGTCACCACTCGTGCAGGTCGACATGACGCTTCAGCACACTAGTGTGCTAACGGCCTGGTTCGGAACCTCTCCAAGCTGAAAGAGCTGTTCGAGTTTCAAGTCGATAAATCTGCAAAGCAATGACAAATATGAACTAAAAGCAACCAGGGTACTGATATGTCTATCCTGCTATAATCTTCTATGTTCCAGTTTCCAAGCTTGAGGAAATAGCTTTTGGCTCCTACTTATTTAGCAAATTTTCTTCCGTGGTTTTTAAATGCCAAACAAACAAACTAAAGCGCCGCAAATCATCCATGAACGTGTCCGAAAGCTTTTTAGTGCTGTTAAATGCTGCATTTAATGCTGCATATTTATTTATTTTTGTCCGAAAGCTGTTCCCTTTATTTCTTCTCTGACACTTCTAGAATACCGAAATTTAAGTTGGGAAGAAGAAGAAGAAAAAAAGAATTAGCTATATAAAGGACGACTCAGACTTCGTAAAGTTTTTCGTCAAGTATGCTCCGTAAAGTTTGTCGCCGCTCAGACGGGAATTCGACCTAGATAACATTACGAAAATTTTGTGTGGCAATTTGCTCTAGAAAGAAAAAGATTCTAGGAAGATACTAGGAGAATCGCCGTGCTCCCCAGTTTCTTCTTGAAAATTCAGCATAAAATTTAGCATCTTTGCTGAATTTTTCAATGAATTTTATGCTGAATTAATGCTGCATTAACTGAGCAAAAAATTTAAGTCCGAAAACAAAATGCTAGATAAAATCCTGAATTAATTCAGCATTTTCGTTCGTTTCGGGAGCTTTAGGAGATGTTCCATGTCTCTAGCTCCACATGACACAAACGGCCTTTTTCATTTACAAGCCCTCCCCCCCTCCCCTGCCCCGCGCCTTACCGCAAGGCTACCCTTACGGATCTAAGGTCCTGCGCTTTATTTCGCCGGCTCACCCCGTCAGCGTGTCTACCCTTCCGTAACTTCACGCAAATATTCTGACGGCATTTAGGCTTTGGTTCCGCTGCCTTAGATACAAAGGGGAAGAATTTTACTTTAAAGAACAAAGCATTAGCTTGGAACTTGGAAGATGGATAAGGGTTTCTTCATGGACGAAGGAAAATCGCTACTCAAGGAGTTAATCGAACTGAAGTAGCAGAATGCTTAATTTGTCACAGAGTGGGAACGATCTCGTAAGGTAGCGTCGTGAATGATGGAAGTTCAACCATGCGTTAACTAGTTAATGGTGGTCAAGTGCCATAAATTCCCTATGTTCAAAGAGAAGAATTTTCTTCTTCTATGCCTGAATGGTTACATTGAGTTCAAGAATGTGAAAAGTTTGTCCATAGGCCTGCTCGGACATTTGTATGAAAAATGGTGCTTTAATGGGCAGTTTACTCGACCCCAAGTCTTTAAAGGAAGCTGGTGTCCTCTACGCGGTGAGATAGCAAGAGATCGATAAAAATTACAATAGATCAATAACTATATATATAGCCCACATGGAAAATTCACAGCCCGCTAGAGCTGGCGGGACCGAAGCAAATTTTCCCGTGAAAGAACGAGTAGGGTCAATACGAAAAGGCAAAGGTTTTTTGGAGCACTTTTAGTAAGTAAGTAAGTAATTTATTTGTAACCCCCCATTTCGAAAAAGCGGAGTAAATGAAAGAAAATAAATAAACTCATAAAGACACAGAAAAAGACACTAATTTTCAATCTTCGGCCAGGAAAAAGTGGAGAAGGTCGTGCGCTGGTTGGGCTCTGTTGTTAATGATTTTTGACAGCGACGAAGAAAAATCCAAAAGGGTAACACTTGCATCTTCAATTTTGAACTTCTCCGTCAATGTTTTAAGAGGATAGAGTAACAACTAACAAGTAACAAGAGCAACCATATGGACTTGAAGAGGCTTCCAGTAACGGGGACGTATCAAAGACAATACCAATGGTTTCGTTGCTATCCCAAATGAGGGGATATTTGGATCAATTTTGTGTTTTCTTGTATTGTTTACTTAACGGTACTTAACGGTCGTCGAACTAACTTGACACCTATAATCACACGAAGTTGGACACAATATCTCAACTCGTTCGAAAGTTATGGTGGTGGGAGACAGGACAGACGGACGGACGGACAAGTTTACGAAGTGATAGGTCCCATCATGGACGCCTAGGGTCTCAAAAAGTACTACCGCATACTGGTACCAGCTGGCTGGTAAAAAAATAGCTCAAGACTGTGTGCGCGAAAAAAAACAGCTTGAAAACGAAAACCGAAGACAGACGGTCATCGCTGGAAGATGCTTTGTAGGCCTATCTCAAAGTCTTGTCCTGATATGATGAATGCACCATGTCTAAGTTCGTTTCAGATCGTTTAAAGGGCTTCATTTCCACCCACGGGCCGAGTCTTTTCTTGTCTTGACAAATGCGACATCCGACAGGCGTTGAAAGCGATCAGCTCAAAAATCTTCTCAAAAGAAAACGTGACGCCCCGCACTTCCTGGGAGGAACGGGTCGAAGCGCGGGACTTTTAAATTTATTGTTCAAGAGATGAAACGTGATCCTCCAAAGTCGGATTTAATTTTTAAACAGCTCGAGCAAAACGAATTCCGAGGGTAAGGTATGTCATTTTAAACGAACTGTGGGAGGGGCCGGAAAGGTTCGCAGACGTTGCCTGGATTTTGTGTTCAGATCCCAACATGCAATAAATGTGCAGCCTCAGCTAAGGGTTGTGACAGAAGCGAGGGGCTGGAAGCACTTTCTGTTTCGTCCACCTCAGACAACAGTCTAATAAACCGCTTGCAGCCTAATCGGTGAAGCAAATAACAATTTGATGAATCTCATGTGAATAGTTTGTCCCAGCTCAGAAATGGTAAACATCAAGTTGTGGACTAGTACTGATATGTTCACTGGAATACGAACTGGCACTATAGCGGTGGTGCACAGAGCAAAATAACACTAGGGAGATAGTGTCAAGACCTATAGTTTCCTTGCTTCGCAAACGGGCCATACTCATAGCGCCTTACACTACGCTTGCGGCATTTAAAGCGAGACAAACTTGCGGATAGAAATTTCTAGTAAACCTAAAATTCGGTCTGCAACACATCGAGGAAACAGTGAGGTCCTATCTTTTTTTTGCTATGTTCAGGATATGAAGTTATTGGAGCCAGCGCTGGTGCACGGCTGATTGAGTTTCAGTAGGAACGTTCACTTTCGCTAATGGTGCTAGTGTCGCTGTTATTCGAGTGTGTGTCACTTTTTTCAAGTCTCGGCGCTACTCCCTAGTGTTATTTTGCCCTGGTGGTGCATGAGGTCCAAAGCATGATCACACCGTCGGCAAATTTAGGTGGTCATTAACCACTTAATTTTGTGTTTTCGTAGGAAACTGAGCCTGCATTTTACCTCGGAAGCATTCATTCCAGGTATCGATACTTTGGAGAGAGAAGCAGGGGAAAAAAAGCGTATTTTCTACAATTTAAACCTTTTCAACTATAGCACTTCCTTTAGCAGCTAGGCGCTGATTCTTGTCAGCGCCAGAGCCTATTGCCGTTGGTAGACAAGCACCTATTGCCGTCATATACAGACGGATAGCCCGTGGATATTAAGTCAGAAGCTTGACAAGCTGTCGAGACGACGGAAGCGCTTGGAAAAAATATGTTTTTTCTAGTCTCGTTTTTCATCTACAGTCTATGTATCACGAGCGTGTTCCACCCTACTTACCGTAGTTACTACGCACGGCGTCACGAATCCTGGCTTCTTGGCGTCTAGGCTGGAATGCATTTTTCTTCTTTCGTCAAAATACCGTGCCGTGCGCTGATCGGGCCAGTCACGTCACAGAGATCGTAATTGCCAAGGTAACTACGCTCCCGAGCGTGGTAAGCAAATAGGTATTAGTAGTTACTATTTTGAGAAGGTTGGAACGGTCAGCGTAGTAACTTTCCACGATGTCGGAACGAAAATAGTAACTAATAGCTACTAATGTTAGAAGGGTGGAACACGTTCTACATTCTCCACGCAGACTGCCAAGTCAATGCGTCTTACCCTTTTATTAGAAAACGTACTATTTCGTCATACCAGCTATTCTCCATCGGCACACAGTCAAGTGCCCCTCCCTCGTCTTTACTTTTGTTTTATTTCTGAGCATTTACTGCTAGCCTAACCAGAATCTACCACCATCCCCTCAGACGCTACCGAAATTCAAATGGTAACATCAAAGAGTGCTTTACTGTACCTTGAAAGAAAAAAAGAGCTTCCAACCCCTAGACCGAACCGCGAAACAGAAACTCTGTTAGGCTAGAAAAAAATAAGGACGGAAGCAGGGAAAAGGAATGCAACAATAATTTGATCCAGAATTCAAAGTGCAATTAGAAAATGTAAAAAAATGACATGAGCGGATGCTTCCTTGAAACTATAAGATGGAAACCAAACCTTAGCTTATTATCTTCGGCCCGTGATGTTTTCCTGACGTCATGAGAGAAATAGGGAAATTCGATTAAATTAATGTTGTAGAATATATATTTGTATCTATATATATAGAGCCGAGCGGCCAACGAGGCGCCGGAGGCGTTTGCACTTATAAACCGTTCTAGGGAGAATCAGTTCCGTTAGTAGATGGAAAATATTGACTTTCGTGTGACGATCACGAGCCATAGATTAATCGGCTAATGTTTAGTCAACACCACAACTAAAGAATTTCTTCCAGTGAATCAAGGCCAGCTGAGATTCAAGCCACTGAATCCCGGAGATTTTGGCACTAAATATTTATCAATTACATTTCGCCGACCGTTAAAAATGGAGACTTGTGTATAAATTACTATCAGAAAGTTTGGGATGCGCTTCGGTAATTACATAAATTCCTCCTACAGATACAAAAGCAACTTTAGGGATCCAAGCAACACAAAACAAAAGCGTTTTTCTTCCTATCTTAGAAAACAAAATCGACTAGTTTTTCGATATTAGTTAAAGCACAGCTCTTACTAGAAACGATCTTTTCCCTAAGAAATGAATCAGAAAAAAACGTTTTTGAAAATACCATTTCTTTCCACCTAAAACCAGCGATTCTCTTGTTAGCGCTTGTCGACTATATCCAGCCTTCCTGCTCTCCGACGCGGCGGCTGGGCGCAAAACATTTGAAAACTAAACCTTGGTTAAAAAGTGGGAAAACTAAGCAAATAAAAGAAGTAACAAACAGAAGATTATCACATTCTTATGTGTGGAAGAGTCGTCAGCGGACGTTGAAGATTCCGACAGACTTTTCGTTGGGTGACGGGAAAACTCGGCAAGGCCGAAAAAGCGCTAAGAATTCGTAGTTACAAAACAAAACAATGGAGAAAGATCGGGATTTTAGAAGCTTATAATTCCATATGGGAGCTAAGTATATTATAAAAGGCAGAATAAGCAAGAGGGATCCTTTAAAAGAAAGGGCCAAACTCCATCACCCAAAGTACGAAATGGTTGCATCTTTTGGGGGCAATCGAAGACAATACGCCTAGGAATTAAATTTTTTAGGGATTTGCCCATCGAAAGAGGTTCTCTCCGGTTTAAACTGTAAAATAGCTCTACATTTCAAATACCCATTATTTAGGTAGCCTACTATTGAATTTTGTTGTTTTTGTCAACTAAACCTTGAACGCTAAGCCAAACAGGGGCGTCGCTATGGGGGGGGGGGGAGGTCCTCCCCCCCCAAAGCTCTTGAGAAAGTACTTTTGTCTGTTGGCGAAAGTTCACTTATCTGCAGGATTTTATTTCTTGCGTATAAAAAGAACTCGATGTGCCGACGAGTCGACCGACGCTCGACAAAAGCATACAAAATTCTGCCGACGAAATCAGAGAGAAGTCAGGCAAAACACAGAAGAAATCGAATTCTGCGTGCTTTTTCTCGGGCCTCGGTATTCTCTACGGAATATCAGGTTCTTTTATACGTAAGGAATACAGAAGAAATAAAATGTGTATGCGTTTGTCGGGCGTCGTCCATTCGTCGGCACCTAGGGTTCTTTTTATACGCAAGAATAAAATCCTGTAAATATCTGTCGGGCGAAACACAGAAGAAATCGAATTCTGCATGCTCTTGCCGGGCCTCGGTATTGTCATCGGCACATTGGGTTCCATTTTGTACATAAAGAATACAGAAGAAATAAAATTTTGTATGCTTTAGTTGGACATCGGTCGACTCGTTCGTAGATCGGGTTCAAATCATCAAAAAGACATCAAATTCTGCAAACTTTGTCGGGCACAACCAGGGAGTTCAAGTCTCGTCGGTACAACGAGTTATTTTTACAGGTCAGAAATCAACTTCTGTACAGTCCAGTCGGGCAAAACACAGAAGAAATCAAATGGTGTATGAATGTATCGGGCGTCAGTATTCTCGTCGGCACATCAGGTTCTTTTTATACGTAATAAATCAAATTCTGTAAACGTTCGACGGGCGCATCCCGAAAGTTTTTAAGTTCGGCATATCTGTTGCTATTTACATGTAAGAAATAAAGATCTTTACAGTCTTGTCAGGCAAAAGACAGAAGAAATCGAATTCTGAATGCCTTTATCGGGCGTCGGTATTCTTTCAGCACATCAGGTTCTTTTTATACACAAGAAATCAAAATCTGTAAATATTTGTCGGGTGCAAATTTTTACGGAAAAATTACATATTAAAAAATTTCGTATGCGGCGCTTAGTTCAACTTATTCTGGGTATAATCGTTGGAAGCTTCGATTTTTAGCTAAAGTTGAAACGAAAAGGCGAATGTGTGAATTTAAATTTACGAATTCATGCTAAAGGAACAATCTCAACTAACGCATTAAAATTAGTTTTTCACAAAATTTCGCCTGCGGCGCATTTTGAAGTATTTTCTATTTGGAAGTTGGTGTTTCATTTAGTTGGCACTTTGGGATTGACATTCTTGGAGGTTTGATACACATCAAAAGCTAGAACTTGTATGGTAGGTATAGCAAAATGTTTCCGGAAGAAAGGCAGATTAAAAACAAATTTCGCCGGCGGCGCTTACCTTAACTTGTTCTGGGTACAGTCGTTGGAAGCTCCGCTTTTTAGCGAAAGCTGAAATGAAAAGCCGAATATGTGAACTTTAATAGACGAATTACATTAAAGGAATAACCTCAACGGATGCATTACAATTAATTTTACAAAAAATTTCGCCTGCGGCGTATTTTGTAGTATTCTCTATTTGGAAGACCGGTGTTTCATTTTGTTGGCGTTTTAGGATTGACATTCTTGGGGTTTCAAACACGTCAAAAGCTGGAACTTGTATGGTAGATATAGAAATATGTTTCCTGAAAAAAGGCAGAATTAAAAAATTTCACCTGCTGAGCTTACTTGAGCTTGTCTGGGTAAAGTTGCTGGAAGCTTCGATTTTTAGCGAAAAATTAAATGAAAAGCCGAACATGTGAATTTTAATATTCGAAATTACATTTAAGGTATAATATGAAGTGATGCATTGCAGATAGTTTTACACCGGTTCTATTCTATGCTGGTGGGAAATGTACGCGGCAACGGCGTTTTTTGTCGGCAAATATTTCAGTCCGTCGGTACAAAATGGACGCCCCCCCCCTAAAGCATTTAAGCTGCTTGTAATCTGAGGCGTCACGCACAGGTTGACAACACCCCTCCCCCCCAAAAGGTCGCGATTTTTCGAAAAACAGTTATTTGAAGAAAAAAAATAGTCGGTCAGTAAAAATATCTTGCCCCTTAAGATGCATTTTGGCTGGTGATACTCTGCTGGTAATATTAGGCTTTCGGCAATCATAAATGAGTGAGACGAGATTTTGAAGCTACAGACAAATCAATTTTGGTTCCTCCGCGTACCCCTTGGGGTACGCGTACCACCGGTTGGGAACCACTGCATAGCTATAGCTCATTATGTTTATTTCAGCAACTAGGCAACAGATGCAAAAACAGCATCTTTCGCGGCTACATACTAGCAAAACCAGACAAATTGCAGATTAAAGAGAACCATAGAAAAAATACACTAAATTCAAAATCGTTCCTTCTTTCCAGAAAAATAAGACCAGAAGGTTTTTAGGGTTTGAATCATCGAACTAGTTTTCTCCAGTTATCATCCTGAAATAGACTGCGATCAAATTATTATCATTCAGGTATTTGTGTTGCTGTTCATATTATACACATAAACAAAATAAATAATAAACCTCCTGGAACCCTGAAATATCTAAGAAAGAAAAACTTCCCAACATTTGCGTACCTCTAGCTCACACTAGTCCTTCGAGCAACTGAAATCGGCCACAGTTACGAAAAAGAGCATCTTACCTGGAGAGAGAGGATCCAGCATCCACACCTGATCCGGCTAGAGCGAGCACTTTCTGCACAGCTCGGCTCGCGGCTGGCACGTGCTCGCCATGCTCGGCTGACAGACCGAATTAGAGAACCTCCTCCGCAACATCTGCCACAACCGGTCGATTTTCAACGTATCTAGAAATGTATTCGTTATTAAGCTCTGAGGGAGATAACGCAGGGATCAGCTGCCCCCATAAAATGGGATTGACCCTTCTATCCCTCTCTCTATTGTTCCGACAAAGCAGGGATATGCACAGAAGCCAACGGACGTTTCAGATTCTAGCTTAAAGCCTTATTTCTAAGCTAATTTAAGCTGGGCTGAATCAAGACTGTGTATAGACTCTTGACTGGGAAGACGATACTTATTGGGGGGGGGGGGGGGCTACACAGTGGCGCCATTTCAGTAAACCTCAGGGGGGGGGGGGGGGCAAACATCCATTTTGGGCCCCATCCTTGATTAATTTTTTTTTGCTCAAACGCAAAATTTAATTGATTTTTAGGGCAAAACTAAAGCAGTTTAAAATATACCAAAATGAGCATATGCAAGAATCACGTCCAAAGACCCTTCACAAATAAAAATGTTCACTGGAGCATGCTGTGACCTGGAGTTTGAGGCATACCCATATGACAGAATAAGCGACTTTAGACCCTCTGAGGCCTTCGATCGAAACCCTATCGAGATTTGTCGCGATCTCGAGAAGTAGATCTGGATCCATGAAATCTTTTGAGTTAGATATGGGATTAACATCTTAAAACGTCTAAAAAACACCAAATTATATTGAAACTGAGCGCCGCAGGCAAAAAAAAAAAGAATAGACTGTTTTCTGCTAAAATACAAAGATTTTGGTTCAAAAACAGATTACTAACTCTGCGGTGAAGTGTGAAATTTACGATTTGGTAAATGCCTTTACTTCAGCATGTCAAACAACAAGGAATATAGACAAAAAATCTCGGATTTTGGGCCCCTTTAAAATTCAGGGGGGGGCATCCCCCCAAATGGCGCCACTGGGGCTACACTTGAGCTTTTAGCCTGGAGAGGCGTCTGAGTGGCTAGTTAGACACCTATGTACATGCTTGAATCTAAGGTGGCAACTTTTCTGAAATCAATCACGATTTTTTTAACCATTCAGTTTTTTACGCATATTTGTATACATCAGTTTTTGTTCCACTGTAGCCTGTGTGATGGCAAGCTGAACTTTGCCGAGAATTAAGCCAGCCCAATACTAAGTTTTGCAAGTCGCATAGTTGCTAAACATGGTCGGACCTGAGCCAAGACGGTCCAGTAAGATGGTGTTAATGAGCCTGTTAAAATTTATATAGTTACTTATTGTTCTGTCCCTCCCAAACGTTTTAATTATTAAGTTAGTATTCGCTTTGCACTTCATTTTTTACCATGGCCCCTTAGGCTTTCCGTGTATAATATATATACACAAACGTTTGACTATAGTGAAGACGAACGATCAAGGTCGTATCCAGGGGGGGGGGGGGGGTAGGGGGTTGACCTCCCCCCCCCCCCCGAAACATACAAAAATAGTCATTTTTATAGGCTTTTCCCTCCGATCTATGTCTTTTTTGTCCGACCCACAGGCAAAAAAAAACAACCGAAAGGCACCCCCCCCCCCCCCCCCGAAAAAAATTCCTGGATACGGGCCTGCGAACGATACAATGATACATTTTAAATAGTCTACCCAAAGATGTTTAACTTTTGTCCTTGCCTTGGCTATTAAAAGATTATTCTATTTTATTTTTTGTTTTTATCGTAAACCAAGAACTCCCTCCCCCAGTGGGGTGCATATAATGCGAAAGAGAAACAGTAAGAACATCACGAAGCTTAAAATCTGAACAGCCAGAATTACGCTTCTAACGTTCAGAAAAAAATACACATGGTTCCAACGATGAGAAAAAGAAAATGATCCGAACGGTTCCATTTGTTTCAATCTTCCATTTGATCCTTCGTCCCTTTGATATCCTGACAGTTTACATGTAGAATATGATTTCGCTGCCTGGCGCCCAGCATTTTTCGGGAGGCATTTCTCGCCGCACGTTTACCACCCGCGTATAATCAATGGTCGAAAAAACTAATTTGTCTGATTTGTTAACACCGGAGGTCCAGCTACTGGTCGGATCAGACTACCATATTATGCTCCAAATACCTATCGCTATACGGGAGGTAAAGCAGATGGTTTTCAGCAAACTAACAGTGGGGGAACTAAATTGCTGAAACACCTGTCCCGACAACCCTGTGTCAGGCACTGCGTTATCGCTTGCGTCACAGCCGCGTATGTAGTCGTCTCTTCTTCTAAGTAAGGTTACGTGTATGTCCTAGGCATAGGGGTGTCACGTTTGGGGGGGGGGGGGGCATTCCCCCCCCCCAATGTAGTCGGCCAGTCGATAAAAGAATAACCGAGTCTGCGCGAAGCGACGCGATTTTTCGTAAAAACAGTCGTTTTGGGGATCCCAAAACTAAAGGGAGGGATACCTATGACATCGCAAAAGTTGTCCGTCTGTCCGCACGATAACTCTCGAGGGGATTGAGATATTTTGATGAAACTTGGTGGGAGGATTATTTGGGTCAAAGTACAGGTCAAGTTCGAAGATGGGCTCTGTAGCCCTATATTTGAGAGGAAGGGGGTTCAAATTAAGGGACAAACAATATATTTTTAAACAGCTAATGTGATAGTCAATTATGGGGTAAGAAGACATGCTGAGTACGATGGTGAAGACCATTTTCTTTTCGGACAAGTAGTTCGTCCGGAATCCGGCAAAAACCGAAAAGTTGGGTAAAAGTAAAAGTTAATTTCAAGTTGATTAAATGTTCGATTTAAGGATAAGGAGTCATGCTGAACACGATGGGGAAAACCATTTTCTTGCCGGACAAGTACTTCGTCTGGAATCCGGCAAAAAACGGAAAAATGGTTAAAAGTAAAAGTTTCATTTGAAGTTGATTAAATGTTCGATCGAAAAGAAGACATGCTGAAGACGATGGCGAATACTATTTTCTCACCGGACAACTAGTTCGCCAGAATTCCGGCCAAAACCGGAAAGTTTGTTAAAAGCGAAAGTTTGTTAAAAGCGAAAGTTTTATCTATCTGAAGTTGATTAGACAGATTTAGGGATAAGATCATAAGAAGAGACGCTGATTCTGTATATGACAATCATTTTTTACCCGGTGATATAATTAGTCCGGAATCCGGTTGTAACCGGAATTTTTTTTTAAGTCAAAGTTTTATTTAAAGTTGATTAGATGTTCTTTACAGGGATAAAGAGATCCGCTATTCGTTTTTGTATTTTTTTTTTTTTTGCTGGACTAGTAGTTCGCTAGGAATTCGGGCGAAACCGAAAATTTGGCAGAAGTAAAGCAGGAAGTTTCGATCAATTGTCAAAATAGATATGGCTTATATAGAGGTACATCGGAACTTGGTTTTCTTTGATGTTTAGCCTGGCGAAGACTGAATCTGGCGAAGATAAGACCCAATTGTCTGGATCAAATTTTAGATTTTTGGGATCCCACCGAAACCTTTGGTCTTGTTTTCTTGGAAACAGTTGATTTCTCTTAAAAAACAGTAAGTTTTTCGTAAAAATAACAGATTTTTTCTTAAAACGTCATTTTTCGGAAAATCAGTCGGTTTTTCGTCAAAACGCAGTCGTTGTTTTCTGAAAAAGAATCGTTTTTCCTGTAAAACAGTCGGTAAAAATGACCAGCCAGTCGGTAAATACCTAGCCCCCTCCCCCCAAAACATTTTGGCTAGTAACGCCTCTGGTCCTAGGAGCGAATTTAAGATATAGGAGCAATACGCCCCTCATAAAATTCCTCTCAGATTAGTTCTTTTTTGGCCGCTAGGTGCGCTATCGTAAAGAAAACAATGCACGTTACTTCTTGGTGTACGTTTATCCAGGTTTGTTTTGCTATTTTCAATTCCTCTTAGGCCTAACCATGTTTAAAACTGTTTAAAATGCCTCTTCCCCTCTTTTTGCTTTACCCAACTCTGTTCTGTCAAGCGTCATCAAGTTTGTCATTTCTGGCTTCCGACTTCAGTGCCGAGTGCTGGCTGACTTTTCAACTGGGTTAATGCGCGACTCGGTATGAAGCGAAAGCCTAATCGCTCACTCACCCGTCAGATAACTTATCCCCAGATCTCACGTGTGATTGTTACTGTTCGTCTGCGCGTCTGGCGGCAATTCGTCATCGGATTTTACGAAGGACGTATATAACAATACAAATAGGAGCAATATACACTATTACGAGTGCATGCCATTGTGCATTTTTTTTGTCAAAACAGTCGTTTTTTTCTGAAAAACAGGCGTTTTTCTGCAGTCGGTATAGATTACCAGCCAGTCGGTGAATTCCTTGCCCCCCCCCCCGAACATTTTGACTAGTACGCCTCTGAACGGGCTAACTATGGAGGTTTCTCGTAACTGTTGCAATCCAAAAACGGATAAGTCAGCTGAGCTAGGTTAATTATTCCAGCGATTTTTCGGCCCTTCTTGAAAAAGGTCCTCTTCAGGCTTACTTCTAGCTGCAGCCTGAAGAGGACCTTTGCCAAGAAGGACCAAAGTATAACAACAGAAAAATGTAAAAATATAAATAAATAAATAAAGTATCAATGGATCAGATCTCTGCTGACTTGTCTATTTAGCACCGTAAACCATGATTCGCAGTCAGCTTGCCGACGGAATATGCATGAACTATCTAGCTTTCAAGATGTTTTTTATAGCATTCGAAAGAAACAACACATGAGAAGATTCTAGTCAAACGCAGAGACAACGGCTTAACCCAACTTCAATGCTTCAACTACACTGCAAATTCCCAAAACTGGGTAAATATAGTAGTTGTTAGGACATTTATTCTATTGCAAATTCTTAATTTTAGCGAAGAGGACCCTTGCCAAGAATGGCCGAATATAGCTTAAATAAAGCTCAGCTGACTTGTTCGTTCACACCAATCAACAATGAAGTATGGAAAGCCATAGAAAAAGTTGATTCATCGTCCGTAAAACCAGACTAAGCAGAAAATAATCTTAAAACGGCAACCACAAAACCAACCACTCTTCCCTTTTGGCTGTCCCCTCAGTCAAAAGCTGACTGCGAGTAGTATACCCTAAAAAATCCCAAGTTGTTCTATTTAATTGGAGAACTAGCCCTGATTTAACTGTACGGCTGGGAAGTTCGAACCAAGTCGAACCAAGTCACACCAGCAGATCGGGAGGTCGATCAGAGAGTCCAGAGCACTGTTGATCAAACATACTCGCAAAAAGATTGCTGCAGCTTATGGTTCCATTGTGGCGAATAAGTTGCGTTTCAACCGCCTTTTTCTCGCCACAATTTGACTGGGTGGCCTTGCCTCCCATTTTATACATCGCACCTTTCTGGCGAATGTTAACTGACACTGATAAAAACCAAACTCGCTCTATTTATTTTCGTTTCTGTAGATTCCTGCTCCGCCTCCCTCCTCGGACCCGCAATAGTAAAATCGTCACTACTTACAACATCACTGGCCCACTTACAGCAGTTGCCAGTTGGAAAACTTACACAGGATTACAAAAATAACATTAAGCATCACAGTAGTCTTCTACAACAGGATAGTTTTGTAGATAGGATAATGTTGTCGTAGTCTCTATGAGCGTGTTCCATCCTACTTACCGTAGTTACTACGCATGACGTCACAAATTCTGCCTTTCTGTCGTCAAGGCTGGAACGATTTCTCTATTTTCCAGCAGAATATCATGCCGCGGGCGAATCCAACCAATCACGTGACAGAGATCCGTAGTTACTACGCTTACTACGCTCCCGAGCGTGGTAAGCAAATAGTTACTATTAGTTACTATTTCGAGAAGGCTGGAACGGTCAGCGTAGTAACTTTTCGTGAGGTTGGAACGGAAATAGTAACTAATAGATACTATTGGTACGAGGGTGGAACACGCTCTATGTTTGTCTGGTCTCCTCTTGTTATTGTGTTTCTTTCTTCTTTTCTTTCTTTATTCCTACTCCGTCTATGCCTTGAGCTTTTTGAAGGGTGAAAAATAAAATTATTATTATTATTATACTTACATCGTCTCTCTCGGCTTATCTATGTCTGCCATTCGAGTTTTTAAACTATTTGGGTCCGTCATTCATGGTTTTGACCAACAAACTACCTAGGCAAGATCACGATTCCACGAAGCCTTACCATTAACGTTTGAACTTCAATTCAAGCCTTCAATCTACCCAGTGGAGCTGAACAGGCTCATCTGTTTCAAAACCACCCACGTCTTTAGCTTCGCTGATCATGGCTCGAAACAACAGAACACGAATGCCATTCATAAAAGAACATTAGTGCTTCCTAAACATGAAACATCTCAAGCATGGCAGCAAAATCTGTGGTTAGTTCACGGACGCGTGGCAGTTCTTTCTGGTAAGGGCAGCAGCCCGTATCGATCAGGCAGGTGCGAAGGAACTGAGCTTCCTTCCTTGGATCTTGTCTCGACTCTCGAAGACATGCGAATATATTTAAAGGACCCCTCGCACTATTTTCTCGTCAACTTACAGTATTTTAAAATATTTGAATACTTCAAAACCAGGCTGTGCTTTCAACAAATAACCCACGGCGTTGTCTGTCTTAAGCCTTTTCCGAGACCCGTTGACTTATAGCGAAAACAGGGAAACAATTTACATAACCATTTTTTCTGATGGAAAAACTTCTCGCAGACAACCGTCGACTGCGTGATACACATCGAAGGTAGCAAAACATGGCAAGTGAGAAAATCAGCGTGGTTTTATTAGATGGATTAAAATTTACCGTACGAAACTGATGTCTGCGGGTTTAGAAATATACGGAGTGATTATGGAAGTAGGTTGCGTTAGTATTATAGATAAGACATGTCCTTTAAACATTTCGAGAAAGGATACGAAAATCACTACCCTCCAATTATATCCACTCATTGGCGAAAGTAGCCCATGTTCGTGGGGAGGCAAGCCCAGATTTAATCGACAAGATTTATCGACTTACCGACAAAAAGCACGTGTCGTAACGCATCTTACAACCTTTGTAATAATGAATTGTAACATATCGCAAATTAAGACGGTTTTTTAATGAAAACTTATGAATTTGCCATTCACTTCCTGGCACCAATGGTTATCACATGGAACCAGGAACATACTATGCAGTCAATAGTCTTACAAACCAGAGAAGTAGTGTAGACACTGCAAGAGATTACTTAGGCTACGCGGCTGTCTTTTTCGCTTGTAAACTAAGCGGATTTTTTGGATCCCAAAAGTTAGCACGTCTGACTTCATCAAGTTTGTCTGTCCGTCTGTTACCACGATAACCTTCAAAAGTATTGAGATATTTTTTTTTGAAATCTGGTATGAGGATGCGTTGGACCAAAGTACAGGTGAACGGGCAATCCAATTTTATGGAGACTTGATGGCTGATAAAAGCAGATGCCACGGTAACGTCACGGTAACTTTGTGATATGCCTTGCAAACAAAACGGGTTCATGGGTCCTAGAAAGTGCTCGGATTCGACTGAAACTGGCCACGGATGTTCCATTTATCCGCGTCCGAGAACAGTGCTGCAAGGAGGTCTCGGAAATAGTGTATACGCCTACAGACTGAACGGATGGAGTGATTAGGATAAAACTTGGAAGGTACAAATCCCTAGACATATAGTCTGAGGCCCGAGCCTAATCTGACGTCGATGGGGTGAAGTGAAGGTGGAGCTGGAGGTACGGAACCGTCAGGACCACTCAACTGGAAATTTCTTCGGAAATGCTCGGATTCAAGTGATGCTTCACGGGTGGTAGGCGCATATGCCAAATTTGCGCCATCTATGTGTCCGAACCTCTTCTTGCCATTGTGGTAGTGCTGTGAGGGGAATAGAGGTGGGTTCTGGAAATATTCTGAAACGCTTAGGGACCAAATGGGTTGAGCGATCGAGATAAACTCGGCGATACTGCGGTCATACGACCTAGATGCGTTATTCAGAATCCTGGCCTGATCCAACCTTGGTGGGCGGAGTTGGTGGGGGTATCACTGAAGGGGACTTTGAAGTCATAGGTCACCGAATAAAGTGGACCATTTACCGGACTGCTTGTACCGTGTGCAGCCAGATCGGCCCAAAAGGGCAGTTTGGGGTTTGGGAACAGAGAAATAACTCAAGTACAAACCAAGGAAACAGGTTTACCGGTCTAGTTGGTTTATCGTCAAGAAACAGAAAGGAACGAAACAGGGTCAAACCCAGAACATTTCCCTCATGTACCGACGACAATTTTCCAGTCACCACATCAAAAAAGTCTCCGCTCTGAAGAACAGTTCACAATTACTGAATTTAACGACAAGATTTCCCGGTCACCGTTTTTCCCGGTCACCGTATCAAAAAATGAAAAACAACCGATATCAGGATCTCGATCAGATCATTGGCTTGACTCCACGACAAGGCTTTTGTCTATATCATCTCCGCACCGACAAAAATTCCCATTTCCAGACAAGAAGTTTCTTGATTACCGACAGAGCTTCTGTCGGCATCAGAAACGGTATGATGTAAGTGTTTTGTCAGAGCTCTTACGGGCATTGAATACAGAATCCGCGCACCGTCTCCGCACCGACAAACGCTGCCGATTTCCCTACACAAGTTTCATGATTTACCGACAGCTTTCGTCGCTATCAGATACGGAATGAAGAAGGTGTTTGTCAGAGCTCTTGTCGGTACCGAAAACCGAATCCGCGCACCGACAAACACTATCGATTTCACCGATTTCACAAGAAAAAGTTTCCTGATTTACCGACAGAGCTTTTGTCGGTATCAGAAACGGTACCATACCGACACCGTTTGTACCGACAAACGCTGCCCATTTTCCAACAAGAAGTTCCTGTTTTACCGACAGAGCTTTTGTCAGTATCAGAAACGGAATTATAAAAGTTTTGTCTGCCATTTACCGACAGGATTCTTCGTGTGTGGGGGGGGGGGGGCAGCTGCCCCTCCCCCTCTAGTGTCGCCACTGTATCCCCTAGTGTCCTATTATATCGGCGACCATCAGACTCAATATCACACTGACGAGTTGGACAAACGAGCATCTCAGTTTTAACTCATCAAAGGAAATACAAAAATACGTTGTCGAGGGTTGTAAGCCTTTTAGAATCATGCATTAGCTCTAGAAACTCATATACCGCTTTTCTAACTCTCTAAAGCAGCTTTACCGGACCCATGAATCAGAGGAACTGACGTATCGCGAGTGGCCAGTGGGGTGGGGTGGCTTACGTGCAGTGAGACAGATTTTTCGGACAAGGAGCAAATAATTATTCAGAGGTGTTATGAAATTATACCGCATGCTTTCAGCTTGACCACGATCAGTTTATAACACGACGAGAGCTGACATGATATACAGTAGCCTATAGTAGTGGTTAGAGCTGCAAGCGAGCCTCCTGATAGACTGGTTACCCGACCATGTGTTGAGAAGCGTGTATTTGTCCCAAGGTTCCTGTACAATAAAGTTCGTCATTTTAAAAATGTCTCAGGTGTTCCCGACCCGACAAGAGGGTAAGGGATACCTCAAGCAAAAAAAGCGGGATCTGGAGGGCGCACACAGGCTCAAAATGGTATTGGGTCATGGACTACGTGAGCATGTCATTGTGAAATAGGACAATGCGGCGACGAGTGGCGTCCGGACACGACCGATTTTACTCACTGCTACAGTAGTAAAGATTTCTGGTGCATAACACGGACTCGCATAAGATCACAGGCGCGCATCGCTCATGTCCTCCAGCGGAAACTTTACGAAACGTCAAGTCCCTTTCTACGCCACACGATGGCATTAATCAGTGCAACAAGAAGACGTAGCTCTTGCACTAAAAGGCCTTTTCCGCAACACAATTGTGGGCCACATACTTCTGAGCGTTTGTCGCGGAAACACGATTGTGTGCCACACAGTCGAGCCACTAGTTGAAACTCGCGGAAACGCCGTTTGTTCTATTTTTTGGCGATAATTTCAAATATCTTAAAATAAAAATAAAATTCATGTAAAATCTCAATAAAAAGACTCCAGGATTATTTCCTTACCATTCTGTAGAAAAAGCATCTTCAGTTTTAAGTCTACATGCTTGGAAAAGTAGTTTGTCGCCAGTCGTTTGTCGAATTTGAGCCACAAAGCGAGCCACAAAAATCTCGTTGGTCACGGAAACACACTTGTGGGCCGCACGAAAGAGCGCGGAAACACTCTTTTCGAGCCATAGTCGAACCACAAACTGTTTGTGGGAACACGGAAAAACGCCTTTAGTTGAAAATTCATCCTCTTAAGGACGGCTCAGACGGCGTAAAGTGCGTAAAGTTGTTCGCAAATTTCGGAAAGTTGCTCCGTAAACCCGCGTAAAATACTTTACGGAAGTAGGCAGGAAGTTCAACGTTAACTTTTTTCGCAAAGTTTGGAAGGTTGCCCAGTAGGAGAAGTAGGTATCGAAAACTAGATTTTAAGATAAAATTGAAAATGTGGGACTAGGAAGCTGCCAAATGAAGAGAAGATAATATTATGGTTGTAATAATATGGTTTGTATGTAATAATGATATTGAACAATTTTCGCAATAGTAATTAGAAAATTTTTTTTGTAGAACTTTGTGTTCTTGTTGGTTTTTGTCGGGTGAGTTAGGAACAAACGGTTACTTATTGGAGTAAATTATTTTAAATCGATTAATTTATTTACATTATTTTATTACTGGATTTATTCGATTTTTAATGGAGGTTACTTTTTTTTAATCTGAATATTAACCATGGCCCATTATGGCTTTCAAATTGCCACACATGGGATCCCATGTACCCCACTGCTCTCTGGGAAGAAGTGCGGCCTTGGGACTGCTTTCAATTTTTTTTTGTACCTTAAAAGAAAATAGAAACGTTGATGTAAAAGAAGAAAACAAATTTCTTATACTGGTTGAAATCACCATCCTTTAAAGATTAGTAAAAGCAAGCTCCAGAAAAAGGCATATTCTGCAAGCTCCAGAAGAGCTTTTAGTCCAAGTCTTTGAGAAAGCTGGTCAAGTGAGGCAAGTCTTTGCGATCCATTTGTATTCCGAGGCGCTCGCAGGAGAACTAAGATAATTCTCGTAAAGTTAACTAGGCCAAATTCTCATGTGAGCCGCGACAAACGTATAGCCGTACGTTTACGTTGGTACGTGACAGCCGCGTACAGAACATATTTGTGAACCTTACGAACGCCGTCGGAGTCGTCCACATTTTCTTTGCTTTCTTATCAGAGGAATAAACAAAAGACTTTCATTCAAAATGCTCCGTTTAATAGAGACGTGTTTTACCGTATCAAAATCAGTGACAAAAAGGCAGATCGACATGTTCACTTTAGCTCGTTTGCTGGCTCCTCAGCAATCATTTTCAATATAGATTCTTTACATCTTTCATACTCATTCAACATATCTTCAGCGGGGAGATTGGCATCCAACGTTATCACCGGCGGTAGGGGAAGCTTGGCTTTTCCTTCTACTATCCACTGTTCATACACACTGTGAATCTGTTCTAGGTATTCCATTGGGATGGCAAGTTCTTCAGGTCGTCCTCTCTTTTGTAGCCGCTGCATTGCTACAGTAGGTGAGGATCTGAGGTAGACTGGAAAAAGAACAGCATGAGCTGCGCTTTCGAATACAGGGTAATTATCTATACTCTATATGACTAAGTCCAAAACACGCCAGTGATCCTCAGGAAGAACGAGAAAACGTCTCACTAACGACTCAAACTCAACAACTCAGTTCCTGTGTCAACCAACCACGACGATCGCTGGGAGCAGATGTGATACCGCTTCCGGCTCTTCCGCTAGTTACCCGGCAATTTTGCATCGGCAAGGAGAGTTAGTCATCAAAAATATTCCAGGACGGCTCGGATCAAAATTCTCCAATAAGAGAACGATCTTCTGTTTAATCTTTTCATCTGCTCAAGTTCATCTTTTTGAACTACTGAAGAAAAAAAAATGACCTTTTCACGCATTTTTTGCTTCATAGTGAAGTAGCCTAGAACTGAATGAGAAAGAAAGTAGTTCAATATCTAGGAATACCCTACTAGCAGTGATAGTGTCCTGGTCAAGGAACCTGGGCTAGCAAATGACCTTAAATCGCACTTCAAGCGAGACAAAGAAAACTCTCAAATGAAATTTAGCATCACACAGTTTATTGTGCAGTATTTCGAACCAATCGTCTGAACATCCTTATAAGTTGTGAACTGGTTTACTAATATAATCTTCTATTTCTTTAGAACCCAAGTTTTAAAACTATGGGAACAAAAGGCATACCACTCCCTACAAAGCTGGTGTAGGCTATGCTCAGTGCCGCATACAATACGAGAAAATAAGAAAAATAATAAGCTTTCATTTCCTTACCTATCAAGTCAAGATGGATGTTTAGGTGACCCTCCATCCAGTCATGCCACTCAGAAAGAATGTCATATTCTACATCACCAAGTGCACCTGTTTTATGGGAGTTCTCCACAAAGCAATGCCTAAGGAATAAATTCTGTTGAAACCCAGTTGCAAAAACTTTGATTTGTTAGTAGATACTGTGCCCTGCACTACATGCCTTGTTGGGCCTTGATGAGACCAAGAAGATCTTTTGCATTATCGACTGGTTTACAATTGCAACAATTTTCTATTTCGGTTTATGCTCATCATATTTACCCACAATAAACTCCCTGAGAATCCATGAACAGATGTCGACAAAAAAAAGTTCTATTAACTTGGGCTACCTGCTATTTTGGAGACTTCTTTCAATCATTTTCACTGGACAAGAGCTTTTCCTTGTGTGTATATCAAGGCGAGTGAGCTGCACCAACGACTGGAAGGCAAATGCATATTTTTCTGGATTTTCATATGAGAGTCGAAGCATGTTATGCCCATGCACACTTCTCCATTCTTCAACTGGCTCCTACGGAAGAAAGTACATCAGTAAGGCACTTGGAATTACCCATTGGCAACCTAAGGCTGACCTAAGGTGGCTGGTTCCATGTAGCAAAGCTTTTAGACTGCAATAACAGTAAACTGATTTCACGACTTCACGGGCGGGATTTGAACCCGCAACCTTCGGCTTCTCATGCCAACGCTCTAACCAAATGAACTGTTCAGTGGTCGTGAACTTAGTTCGCAATCCGCACTTGTAAACAGGCTACAGAATAGTGATTAGAAATTTGACTAGACAGTTCGTTTTCCCATATCCCAGGATTGTCAAATATTTAGGTGAAGCTGGAATTCTAAACGACTTTTAATGTAACAAATTGCTTTTAGACTGGCAGTGTTGTAGAGTCATTACAGGAGAGGCCGCCAACTTTGGAAACGTAACATCAAAATTTGCCGCAAAAATGTTAAATGAAATTTCCATGCAGTCCCGACAGTAAAGAAGCAAACCTGAGTATTTTCAACAGTTACGAGCTTTATAAGGGTTTTTCTAGTTAGAACTTGTATCTTCGTCATCATTTTGTAAATCATGGCAAGGTAAAGCTCAGTGAGAATTAATCCTTTTAATTATAAATAAATGAAGAAGAATTCACTCCTCCAACATGTAGATGACTGTTTTAGCTTCAATCTAGTAGGTTATCAATCAATCAATTTATTTAATTCGTGATATTACACATCACATAATAAGATTACACTAACACATGAATTTTCTTACTAAATATATACAATCATTTTAACCATTCGGTGGCTCGGGGCAATAGCACAGTCGACGGAAAAGTCGGTAAAAATGTCCAGAACGGCATTCTGCATTCTCACGAATTGCCTTTAAAAGTGGATTATCGGAAACTTCTAACCTTGCAACAAAACTAACTATCGCTTTCCGCCTCATAACATCAAAAGATTCAGTTTCATTTTCTAAAAACATTTGACTAGCAGAGTAACGTCGATTATATGAAAGGAGATGACGGAATGCATTGTTAAAACAAACTTTTAGTTTACGCATCGTCGTCTCAAGATAGTTATCAAAAAGTGGGAGACAGTATAGTTGTGTGCAATACGTCTTAAATAAAAGAATTCTAACCGACACAGTACAAAATTTAAAATTACGAATTAAGTGGTTCGCACGCGCGCAAAGACCCCGATACTGACTCGAAACTGCTGAATCGTCATACAGGTCATCATCTAAAAAATAACCTAAGTACTTTACTTTGTGCACTCTCTTTAAAACAAATAGCGAAAACGAATAGCCGGAAATATCAGGGATTTAAAATGTTTCGGGATAAAAATCATGTAATTGCACTTCGCAGAATTGAAAAGAATGTCAATTCAGTTCAGTTCAATTTATTTCAAAACAAATAACGGACAAGCCGATTGGTTGCTTTCAAGTCAATAAGATTGATAAATAGCCTATTAATAAATATATATACAATTAGGACATAGTCAGGTTGCTAATGTCATTACATAAATAAACACAAAAGAAAACAAACCATTTCAGACACGTTCCGAGTTGTACAACCGAACAAACGCGGGGACAAAACTTTGAGCGTACCGTGTTCGTAAAGTTAAAATCGGTTCCAGACGGGGCACAGGTTCAGACGCCTGTCGTGGTAGTCGGGTACGGGATGGGACGAAATCAGGGGGAAGGATATCGCGCTGAGAAGGATTTTGAACCAGAGATGTACCAAATTTCATACACAGCTCTAGTCGACGAGAAGAAAGGGATATTAACTTAAATTCCCTCAAAAGACCAATATATGGGACTTTTGGCGCTTTAGATACTACGAGTAACGCTCTATATTGGATCCTCTCAAGCGAATCCGACTGTTCATGGGTCAGCCCGAAATGCCACACAGGACAGCAATATTCAAGATTCGGACGGATAAATGACAAATATACTCGCAACAAATGGAGGGCTGGAACACCGTAACGAGATAATAGTTTAAGATAACTTATCCCTGCGTTAGCTTTTTTAAGCATATTTTCAACCTGTCGTTGCCACCTCAGATCTGACGTTATAGTGATGCGTCGCTGCATAATTTGCGCAAATCTTCAACAGGAGATTTAGTGCGTTCGCCGACGGCGCCATTAGAACCATGTCGTCAGCGTAAGCGATCGAGTTCAAAAACACACCAGAGATGTTACAGATGTTATTTTAGTTATGTTTTCTAGTTCCTTTTAAGCTGGATAGCCTAAATTTCTTTGAAGAAAATTCTGGAAATTTGAAATTTTGTTTGAGGTTGGGTAGGCCTACTCCTCCTGCAGATAGTAGACTTACTGTGGACTCCTCCTGCCTCTGGATATTGACCAGATATGAGTTTAGAGAGGACTATCAGGGGCGTTGCAAGGGGGTGGGGGATCCCGACTAGGCTAGCAATTCATAATTATTCAGTAGGCTATAATTACTGCGATGGTAGTTACACCAAATCTCAGTAATAATTAGGTTATAAAACTGCAGTTCATAACTTTGCGGCATAAGTACCGGGATTTGGTAAGGGTTACAGTCAATCAGGGACAATAGCCTACCTATCCACAACTTTTGGTACTGGCTAAGTACACTGAACCGAAAATAGCAGTTCACGTTCCAGTCCAAGTTGAAGCTGCTGATGACCTTTATGTTTTAGTAGGTTACTGAAGAATCCTGCTATGCATGCTTGCATCTGTGTTTAATGCAGTGTCATGTTATATGCTTGATTTGCTTATGCTTGCTTTTTTGTTGCAGGTGCTTGGGTTTCAATATACCATTAAGAGCTGAAGATTTTGCATGGTGTCAGAAGTAAAAGAATAAGCATGGACAGTACACCGCACCCATCCCTTGACTGGTCATCACCCAACCTCAAATCAGCCTGGAAAAGGTTCAGACAACACTGTGAGCTAATGTCCTCAGGACCGCTTGAAGGAAAATCTCAAGCCGTCAAGTGCTCTTACTTGATGATATGGGTTGGAGAAAAAGGGAGAGATATCTTCAGTACATGGGTAGGCTACAAACAGCAGACGAGACAAAAAAGACAGCCATCTACCTTGATAAATTCGGAGCCCATGTTGAACCCATCTCAAACCCGATAGTGACAAGGTTTACCTTCCACAAGCGAGACCAAAGAAATGAAAACACTGAACAATATGTGACTGAACTCAAATTAATCGCTATCGATCGTGAGCTTGGCAGCAGCAGTGACAACATGATACGAGATAGTTGGAGTCAAAAACAGCAGAACCCAAGAAAAATTGTTGAGTGAGGGCAGAACATTAACTCTTGCCAGAGCTATAGACATATGCCGTGCCATTGAATCAGTGCAGGAACCCAAGCACAGATAACAGCAGCCAAACAACATTCATCACCAGTGGTGACCCAAGAAATAGACGCTCTGAAGCGAAATCACAACAACCAAGATTGCTACTTCTGTGGAGCACCAAACTACTCAAGGAATCACAAATGCCGAGCCAGGGGAAAAACTTGTTCGAAGTGCAACAAATTAAATCACTTTGCCAAAGCGTGCAAAAGCAAAGTGATAAATGAGATCAGCCAACAGGAGTCAGGAGCCAATGCAAGCGAATTCATGATAGACACTGTGAACAGTCTTTAAACAGAACATCTGGATGGACCTGATGCCATTATCAGAGTTGTGGACCAGAATCTTAACTTGGTCTTTAAGATTGACACCGGAGCTGAAGCAAATGTGCTCCCAACAAGTGACTACAGGTGCATGGTTCCGAAACCACAACTACAACCGACCAGAGATGTGCTTACAAGCTACACAGGAGAGAAACTGGAAGTCATGGGCATCATACAGCTGCAAATCAGCTACAAAGATCGTGAGAACCAGATACATCCATTCTATGTGGTGATACTGACCGCAAACCTATCCTGAGCAGGAAGACAAGTCAAGACATGAAGAGCGTGTTCCACCCTCGTACCAATAGTAATTATTAGTTACTAAATCCGTTCCAACCTCACGAAAAGTTACTACGGTGACCGTTCCAGCCTTCTCAAAATAGTAACTAATGGTAACTATTTGCTTACCACGCTCGGGAGCGTGGTAAGCGTAGTAACCACGAATCTCTGTCACGTGATTGTTCGGATTCACCCGTGGCATGATATTCCGCTGGAAAATAGAAAAGTCGTTCCAGCCTTGACGACAAAAAGGCACAATTTGTGACGTCATGCGTGGTAACTACGGTAAGTAGAATGGAAGACGCTCGAAATTGATCAAATTCGTTCTCAACGCACAACAGCCCGGCTCCCATGATGAGAAATGAAACAGCCAAAATACTGGACGAATACAAGGACATTTTTGAAGGAATAGGAAAACTTCCCGGGAAGTGCAAGATCCACCTGAAGGAACAGTGCCCACAGGACAACCACCCAAAAGGGTCCCATTTCCCCTTCAAGAAAACTCAAAGAGGAACTGGACCGCCGGGAGTCGATGGGCATTACTGAGAAAATATCAAGGCCCACCGAATGGGTAAACTCAATAGTAGTAGTCCAGAAGCCAAATGGATCCCTCAGAATATGCTTGGATCCTGGTGATCTTAACAAGTCCACACCACCCAATACCATCATTTGACGATGTAGCATCCAAACGTTCAGGAGCCAACAGGTTCTTCAAGCTAGATGCCAGAAATGGATATTGGTCCATGGAACTTAATGAGGAGTCGTCACTCCTAACCACATTCAGCACATCCTTTGGCAGGTACAGATGGAAACGATACCCATTCGGAATCAAGTCGGCACAGGACGAGTTTCAAAGAAAAACGGAGGAAGTGTTCGAAGGCTTGGATATAGGTCTTATCACTGATGACATCGCTGGAACAGCAAAGGATGAAGAAGACCAAGATGCTAAGCTGAGAATGTTCTTGCAGCGAGCCAGAGAAAAAGGGGTCAGGTTCAACCGAGAAAGTATCCCCTACTTTGGGCACTTACTCACCACCGAAGGAATCAAAGCAGACCCACAGAAAACGAAAGCGATTACAAACATGCCAGCACCAGAATCACACGAACAGCTACAGGTGTTACTCGGCATGTACAACTATCTAGCCAGATACATTCCGAACCTGTCCACCCTCAATCATCCATTGCGAGAATTGTCGAAGTCCAAGAATTAAGAATGGAACCAACTCCACGAAAATGCAAAGAAACAAATCCAGTCATCTATCTGCGAGAACCTTGCGTACTTCGACCATACGAACAAGCACGTCGAAGTCATAGTAGATGCGTCACAGCACGGGCTGGGAGCCCAGCTAGTTGTAGACGAGAAGACAGTAGCATTCGGGTCACGGTTCCTCAGCGAAGCAGAAAAGAGATACTCACAGATAGAGAAAGAAATGCTGGCTGTAACATACGCCTGCAAACACTTCCACCAGTATGTCCATGGAAGAACAGTCACGATAGCTAGTGACCACAAGCCACTGGAATCAATATTGAAGAAACCCATATCTAAGGCTCCACCAAGACTACAAAGAATGATGATAGCAATCCAGAATTATGACATACAGGTCATATATCGCCCATGATCAGAAATCCCAGTTGCAGATGCCCGGTCGAGATTGCACTTACCTGAAACAGATCCCGACATGCAACACGACTCTGAATTTGCAGTACTCAGCTTCCTCAAGTCTGTCCCGATTCGTGACAGTAAAATCCAGCAAATTGCAGAGCAAACAAGTAGCGACAGAGAACTACAGATACTTATCAAAACCATCACAGCTGGCTGGCCAGATCATCGTCACGAATGCAGTACTTCTATCCTCAAGTACTGGAACCATCGCGACGAGCTAACGTACCTAGAGGGCCTTATTCTGAAGGGTGACCGAATACTAATCCCTGCTACATTGCAAAAGGACATACTGGAGCAACTACACGCCTCACATCTAGGCATGGTCAAAACCAAAGAACGAGCAAGGATGGTTGTATTCTGGCCTAACATCACCAAAGATATGGAAAACATGATTTGGAGCTGTAATACGTGTGCTTCCATGGCACACAACCAAGCCAGAGAAAGCATGATAGCCTCTCTAATTCCCACATACCCATTCGAACATGTTGGAACTGACATCTTTGAATTCATGGGAATCGAATATCTCTTCACTGCTGACTACTACAGCAGATTCATAGAAGTGGACAAGCTCACCACCAGCACGTCACAGCAAGTGATTACCAAAATTAAAGCCCACTTTGCCAGATACGGCATACCGAAGACCATTACGTCAGACAACGGGCCTCAGTTTTCATCGAAAGAGTTCAAAGATTTCATGGATAGATGGAGCATCGACCACAAAGCATCCAGCCCCAAATATCCCCAGTCTAATGGATTCAGCGAGAAGTCAGTTAAGACAGAAAAACGGATCATTGCCAAAGCTGTAGAACACCAATCAGACCCATATCTGGCTATGCTAGAGTACAGGGATACACCGGTCGATGGACTGGCTTCCCCAGCTCAGTTGCTGATGAGTCGACAACTACGATCTGTGCTACCAATACTTCCCAAACGCCTGGAATCAAAAGTTGTTCCACGGTCGACATTTCGAAAAACGAGAGAGAGACAGTAGAAACAACACGAGAAGTCTTACAGCAAAAAGTCGAAAGACCTGAAACCACTGCTCAATGGTCAAAATGTTTGGGTGAAGTTGGACGAAAATGCCAGGTGGCGAAAAGCAGTGGTCTTGCAGAAACACGAATATACCCCACGGTCTTACATCATTCAAATAGAGAATGGAAAGACGTAGAGACGCAACAGGCGACACACTGGAGAGACAAACCAATACTCACCCACTTACCTTGATTTTGAGCACACAGACCAGCAAAGTGACATGCAGGCACAACAGGCGCCTTCACCACCATCAGCGGTCGGGTCGGGAACACCGCGTTGCTCACCTACGAGCCCAACGCCACCCCCAATGTCACCTCTGCCCGCAGCTACACCAGCAGAAAGATTTACCACTCCGCCAGATGATGCCAGAGCCGCAATGCCTACCATGCGATCACCAATCCGATCCAGCGTACCAACCGGAGGCCCGACCATACGCACCACGCGTTCCGGCAGACATGTTAAGGAACCGAAGAAGCTCAACCTCTAATCCCAACAAAGGAAAGAGGATGAAGAATCCCGCCATGCATGCTTGCATCTGTGTTTAATGCAGTGTCATGTTATATGCTTGATTTGCTTATGCTTGCTTTTTTGTTATAGGTGCTTGGGTTTCAATATACCATTAAATTGAGCTGAAGATTTTGCAGTTATGATTAAAAAAGTATCTTAGAAGTGAAGCAGAATTGTAGCAACAAATAGATTTCATTCAATTCTCCACTTTCTATATGTGGTGCTGTTCTATTAAACCCTAAGGGGGGGGGGGAGCAGTCTACAACAAACCGCTGATTTTTTTATACCAAATGCTGGAACAAAATCTGGAAAATACTGCTGAATGCAATGCTCCAGTGGCAACTGGAGGGATCCAGCCAAAGAGGGTGGATGAAGAACACTCTTCACCCCACCTATCAGCCAGATCTCTACAACATTAATGCATCCACCAAGCCAAAATGGGAAGATGCATGGGCAGTGGCCATAGCATATGAGGGACGGCTGGTAACTCGGGAGAATATTAATGATTTAAACGGAACTCGGAAATCAACTAGTCAGAATTCCCTTATAATGGTGTAGGTCAGGGTAGGTCATGACATCCAGCATTTGGCACAGAGTCTGCAGCATTAAATTAATTAATTAATTAATTAATTATTTATGCACAGATTATGTCAAAGACTAGCATTTGTCATAGGGTATGCAAAAATCAGTAGCTGTTGGTAGACTGGGCCAGAGATTAATGTTTGGCCCCAATCCCAGCCTTATTGCACAGACTTGAAATGAACTACTTTTTTTGGGTAAATTAAAAGTAATTTTTGCTAGTCATTGCTTTGCATTTATCACCAAGAGGGAAGATTTTGAAATCTAGAAAGAGGTCATAGCTCTCCTCTGCCCAACCCTAAATGGTGTACCTCGTCCAGACAGGGTTTCCCCAAAAAGCCTGCATGCTGCAGCCATGAAATGGTTTTGCCTATTGCTGTTGTTCTAGATATATTCCTGAGAAGTCCGTACGAATGATAAAAGTAAGAGTTGCCTCTTTGCAGATACCACTTTATCTAATGCCACGGTGCTGGATTTGCATTTTGTAATTTTGAAGTTACTGTGGTATATGATACAATGGTTGTTTTGCAAAAATGACAATTGTCAAATTTGCGCTTTTCGAAGTCATCCCAAAAGAAATAGCCTACTAATATACACCCACATCACAAGTGCCAAACTTGTTTCCTACCAATTTGACAAAAACCAAGGCTCCTGTGTTGCAAGTGTGTTGGTGGAGACAAAAGTGAGATGAATTTTTCAGATATATCTGAATATCAGTTTTTATTTTAAATGTCTGTCAGATTAGAGACTGGAATATTGCAACACATGCTTACCGTTATCTTCTAGAAGATTCACTACCTGCTGATTTTAAAAATCTTTTTTGCCTGAACAGTCAATTTCATGACTATAACACAATACGGCGGTCCAATCTTTTTACCATTTGTTATCCTTCTACAAGGTCTAGCTTTTCTATTCGTCATACACATGTAAAAGTATGGAATTCATTGCCTGAAACTGTTAGAGTGTCCGAAGATAGGAAAGTTTTTAAAAGAGCTCTAAAAAGATTTATGTTATCTAGCAATTATATTTCTTCTGTCTGATTTAATAGATTTATTTTCGTTTGTGCTCGGAGGAAGATCAGACCCATGTCGCAAACCTTTTTTTGTTTTCATTTTTTCTTTAGTCATATGTCTGTTGTCGTAAATTCTCGTGTTGTCCTTAAATTTTAGTGTTGATGTATGATAGTTGTTCGTTTGTTTTTTCTTTACAATGCCTTAGGTTAGAATTGTTTTAATAGTTTTTACAAACCCATCTGAATTAGTGAAGCGTCGTTTTTTATGCCACTGGCATGTCTGATGCTTTTGAGAAACTCCAGGTTTATTTATATTTGCCACTAAAATTGTACCTTACCTTACCTTACCTTACCACAGTAACTGGCTGGATACCATATCTATGCAAAAATGCCTTTATACAGTGGTACCAGGTACCATGGTACAGCCATGGTATCTGCAAAACTGCAACAAAGAGTGTGTTCCACTCTTCTAACAATACTCATAACATTCCTACCTCGTGCGAAGTTCCTACACTAACCATTCTGAACCGTTCCAACTTCTTGAAATAGTAGCCAACAGTAACTATTTGCTTACCATGTTCGAAGTATGGTAGCTACGCATCTCTGCAGTCTAGTACACTAGCCCTTTTTCAGTCACGGTGCTCAAAGGTCTAGCACCATGCCATAGTGCTAGACGTTTGAGCACTGTACCTTGAAATTCATGCATGGTGCATGGATTTCAGCATACAGTGCACCCATGAAGAAGCCTGTATTTAGTGTGTAACTTAGTGTGTAACTGAAAAAGGGCTAGTGTACTAGACTGCATCTCTGTAATGTGATTAGTCGGATTGGCCTGTGGCATGATATTCTGCTGGAAAATAGAAAAATCATTCCAGCCTTGACAGCAAAAAGCCAGAACTGAAGTACAGCAAAAGCAGGCGAGAATTAGGCTGATTAGGCTAACCTGGATTGTTTCAAATAATGATGGATCTTGCTGAAAATACTTCAAGAATGTAGATTTTCCACTTCCAATATTTCCTTCTACAGAAACAGTGATGTTTTTTAATCGCATCGAGTTCTTGGAAGAGAGTTTGACATGTCCCACTACAGACTTCATCCTTTATTATAAAATATCCACATGTAAAACCAAATTTGAATTACGGGCTGAGGATCTAGATTTATTGATAGAAACGGAAAAAAGACCGCCTGTATTATTTTTCTCTTCAAACCAGCTTCAAACAAAACTAATAAAAACCTGAATTTCAAAGCCATAATAAACAGTTTTTGTTTTCTTAAAATACGAATCCAAAATTTCTTTTAGGTTACTTTTATCTGATTCCGTATCTTATTTATCGTCGGCCGCTGGTGGGCCGAAAGCCCGAAACAGCATCATTTCATGTTTCATCCGCTTGTCTTCCGTTTTAGTTCCAGTGGCAATTTCTTCGATTTCTCATTTTTCCTGTCAGATTTTCGAAATGAGCGAACCTATCACTGTAAGTCGTTTAAGGCGTTTTTCTGTGATTGTGGGCCACACTTCTGAGTGTATGTCGCGGAAACACGATTGTGTGCCATACAGTTGAGCCACAAGTTGAAACAATGTTTTGTCTCTAGGCATTTTTCTGTGCTCCCACAAACAGTTTGTGGGTCGATTGTGGCTCGAAAAGTGTGTTTCCGTGGTCCAAGGCTTCTAAAATCTGTAATTGCTTAGAATCCTGTGCAACCCCAATGCCAATGTCACTCGGTCCGTCAATTACCGGAGGAAAGGGTGATATACAACCCTGAGTTGATTCCAGATCATTTAATCAGATGCAGCAAAATCTCCTTGTAATCATTAGCCTACAATTTTCTTTTAGATCTTGGTATTTTTTCAATGTTCAGGCTTGATTAAAGAGTCAGATATACTGGATGAAATAATTAAGATTTGTGAAGCAGGTGAACTTTTGTACCAGGCTTTACTCACAGAAACAGGATCATTATAATGAATAAGTATGAATTTGAAACTGGTGAATTGTGGCAGCAGCAGGCCATTGTGTTCTGATGAAAGAGGAACGGGACCAGGAATACATTTGATGTAGTTCATTTCTATTGCCCACAGCAATAGTTGATTGCTCAACAATACCTTTCCTCCATACCATATAATACATGCAGAGATCCTCAAGAAGCATTAAAATCATGCTTGAGTTCAGGTTTACCCGATTCTCAGGAGAGCATTGGGGACCATCGTATATGACTGCTTACCTGTCAAAGATCCCTGAAGTACTTATCACATAGATTACTCTTGCTTTCTTCTTATCATTGTGCCTCATTTAGGTAGCCTACCTCACTTTTTGCTAGAGTTTCTCAAATGGCAAAGAATTAGATGTTCCTACGGCCCAAGCTGACTGCGAATCATATTTGACGGTGCAAAACGGATAAGTCAGCTACATTTTATTCGAGCAATATTTCGGCCCTTCTTGGCAAGGGTCCTCTTCAGGCTCAAGCCGCTCAAGCTGGAAAATAAACTTGTGGAAAAACAATTTAAGATTCTTCATTAAATATCTGCTTTTGAGAACTTCTTCTCTGAAAGTTGGTTGGGATTAAAGCTGGTGCTGTGATTTTATTCTGGACTCGGCGACTGTTTTTGTTGTTCGATTGGGTCATCGAAAGGGTAGAGATTCTTCTGCATTTTGGCTTTAGAGTCACCTGTCTCTTCTTCTTCTTTCCAGCTAAGATGGATACTTGTTGGCGGCATGTATGGGCGCTTAGTTCCGTACTTCGGTGATAGATGTTCCTACGGCCCAAGCTGACTGCGAATCATATTTGACGGTGCAAAACGGATAAGTCAGCTACATTTTATTCGAGCAATATTTCGGCCCTTCTTGGCAAGGGTCCTCTTCAGGCTCAAGCCGCTCAAGCTGGAAAATAAACTTGTGGAAAAACAATTTAAGATTCTTCATTAAATATCTGCTTTTGAGAACTTCTTCTCTGAAAGTTGGTTGGGATTAAAGCTGGTGCTGTGATTTTATTCTGGACTCGGCGACTGTTTTTGTTGTTCGATTGGGTCATCGAAAGGGTAGAGATTCTTCTGCATTTTGGCTTTAGAGTCACCTGTCTCTTCTTCTTCTTTCCAGCTAAGATGGATACTTGTTGGCGGCATGTATGGGCGCTTAGTTCCGTACTTCGGTGATAGATGTTCCTACGGCCCAAGCTGACTGCGAATCATATTTGACGGTGCAAAACGGATAAGTCAGCTACATTTTATTCGAGCAATATTTCGGCCCTTCTTGGCAAGGGTCCTCTTCAGGCTCAAGCCGCTCAAGCTGGAAAATAAACTTGTGGAAAAACAATTTAAGATTCTTCATTAAATATCTGCTTTTGAGAACTTCTTCTCTGAAAGTTGGTTGGGATTAAAGCTGGTGCTGTGATTTTATTCTGGACTCGGCGACTGTTTTTGTTGTTCGATTGGGTCATCGAAAGGGTAGAGATTCTTCTGCATTTTGGCTTTAGAGTCACCTGTCTCTTCTTCTTCTTTCCAGCTAAGATGGATACTTGTTGGCGGCATGTATGGGCGCTTAGTTCCGTACTTCGGTGATAGATGTTCCTACGGCCCAAGCTGACTGCGAATCATATTTGACGGTGCAAAACGGATAAGTCAGCTACATTTTATTCGAGCAATATTTCGGCCCTTCTTGGCAAGGGTCCTCTTCAGGCTCAAGCCGCTCAAGCTGGAAAATAAACTTGTGGAAAAACAATTTAAGATTCTTCATTAAATATCTGCTTTTGAGAACTTCTTCTCTGAAAGTTGGTTGGGATTAAAGCTGGTGCTGTGATTTTATTCTGGACTCGGCGACTGTTTTTGTTGTTCGATTGGGTCATCGAAAGGGTAGAGATTCTTCTGCATTTTGGCTTTAGAGTCACCTGTCTCTTCTTCTTCTTTCCAGCTAAGATGGATACTTGTTGGCGGCATGTATGGGCGCTTAGTTCCGTACTTCGGTGATAGATGTTCCTACGGCCCAAGCTGACTGCGAATCATATTTGACGGTGCAAAACGGATAAGTCAGCTACATTTTATTCGAGCAATATTTCGGCCCTTCTTGGCAAGGGTCCTCTTCAGGCTCAAGCCGCTCAAGCTGGAAAATAAACTTGTGGAAAAACAATTTAAGATTCTTCATTAAATATCTGCTTTTGAGAACTTCTTCTCTGAAAGTTGGTTGGGATTAAAGCTGGTGCTGTGATTTTATTCTGGACTCGGCGACTGTTTTTGTTGTTCGATTGGGTCATCGAAAGGGTAGAGATTCTTCTGCATTTTGGCTTTAGAGTCACCTGTCTCTTCTTCTTCTTTCCAGCTAAGATGGATACTTGTTGGCGGCATGTATGGGCGCTTAGTTCCGTACTTCGGTGATAGATGTTCCTACGGCCCAAGCTGACTGCGAATCATATTTGACGGTGCAAAACGGATAAGTCAGCTACATTTTATTCGAGCAATATTTCGGCCCTTCTTGGCAAGGGTCCTCTTCAGGCTCAAGCCGCTCAAGCTGGAAAATAAACTTGTGGAAAAACAATTTAAGATTCTTCATTAAATATCTGCTTTTGAGAACTTCTTCTCTGAAAGTTGGTTGGGATTAAAGCTGGTGCTGTGATTTTATTCTGGACTCGGCGACTGTTTTTGTTGTTCGATTGGGTCATCGAAAGGGTAGAGATTCTTCTGCATTTTGGCTTTAGAGTCACCTGTCTCTTCTTCTTCTTTCCAGCTAAGATGGATACTTGTTGGCGGCATGTATGGGCGCTTAGTTCCGTACTTCGGTGATAGATGTTCCTACGGCCCAAGCTGACTGCGAATCATATTTGACGGTGCAAAACGGATAAGTCAGCTACATTTTATTCGAGCAATATTTCGGCCCTTCTTGGCAAGGGTCCTCTTCAGGCTCAAGCCGCTCAAGCTGGAAAATAAACTTGTGGAAAAACAATTTAAGATTCTTCATTAAATATCTGCTTTTGAGAACTTCTTCTCTGAAAGTTGGTTGGGATTAAAGCTGGTGCTGTGATTTTATTCTGGACTCGGCGACTGTTTTTGTTGTTCGATCGGTCCGTTTTGCACCGTCAAATATGATTCGCAGTCAGCTTGGGCCGTAGGAACATCTATCACCGAAGTACGGAACTAAGCGCCCATACATGCCGCCAACAAGTATCCATCTTAGCTGGAAAGAAGAAGAAGAGACAGGTGACTCTAAAGCCAAAATGCAGAAGAATCTCTACCCTTTCGATGACCCAATCGAACAACAAAAACAGTCGCCGAGTCCAGAATAAAATCACAGCACCAGCTTTAATCCCAACCAACTTTCAGAGAAGAAGTTCTCAAAAGCAGATATTTAATGAAGAATCTTAAATTGTTTTTCCACAAGTTTATTTTCCAGCTTGAGCGGCTTGAGCCTGAAGAGGACCCTTGCCAAGAAGGGCCGAAATATTGCTCGAATAAAATGTAGCTGACTTATCCGTTTTGCACCGTCAAATATGATTCGCAGTCAGCTTGGGCCGTAGGAACATCTATCACCGAAGTACGGAACTAAGCGCCCATACATGCCGCCAACAAGTATCCATCTTAGCTGGAAAGAAGAAGAAGAGACAGGTGACTCTAAAGCCAAAATGCAGAAGAATCTCTACCCTTTCGATGACCCAATCGAACAACAAAAACAGTCGCCGAGTCCAGAATAAAATCACAGCACCAGCTTTAATCCCAACCAACTTTCAGAGAAGAAGTTCTCAAAAGCAGATATTTAATGAAGAATCTTAAATTGTTTTTCCACAAGTTTATTTTCCAGCTTGAGCGGCTTGAGCCTGAAGAGGACCCTTGCCAAGAAGGGCCGAAATATTGCTCGAATAAAATGTAGCTGACTTATCCGTTTTGCACCGTCAAATATGATTCGCAGTCAGCTTGGGCCGTAGGAACATCTATCACCGAAGTACGGAACTAAGCGCCCATACATGCCGCCAACAAGTATCCATCTTAGCTGGAAAGAAGAAGAAGAGACAGGTGACTCTAAAGCCAAAATGCAGAAGAATCTCTACCCTTTCGATGACCCAATCGAACAACAAAAACAGTCGCCGAGTCCAGAATAAAATCACAGCACCAGCTTTAATCCCAACCAACTTTCAGAGAAGAAGTTCTCAAAAGCAGATATTTAATGAAGAATCTTAAATTGTTTTTCCACAAGTTTATTTTCCAGCTTGAGCGGCTTGAGCCTGAAGAGGACCCTTGCCAAGAAGGGCCGAAATATTGCTCGAATAAAATGTAGCTGACTTATCCGTTTTGCACCGTCAAATATGGCAAAGAATTCATTCGACCAGGGTACTTTGCGCAGAAAAAGATCCTAAAAGCAGCCTGATCTTTCTCGAGGAAGAAAGATAATATTTTGTGTTTGTACTGAAAATACTCCAGTCGAACTCTGTTACTACAGATATATAGAGAAAGGCGAATTCTCCTCCCTAGGAGAAACTGTAGCTTAAAGTGAATATGTCTACCAGGCAGGAAGAAAAGAAGAAAGCAAACAAAAGGTGATAGTTTGTGAAAGCACACCTCGCACTATTTACTGTTTATGTCCAATAGTGAAAACTGTCTGAATGCTGTAAAACTAAGCTCCGCTTTTAGATAATTATCCGCGACTTCTAAGCCTTTTCCCAGACCCATTGACTTCCAGCAAATACTCGGCAAGATTCAAAAAAACGGTTTTGCGCATCAGTAGCATTGATCGTGGCAAGTGCAAAGATTAGTGTGGTGTAGTTAGCGGGTGTAGAATGTAATATATGAAAAATTTGGATCTCCAGGTATAAGAATTAATGACTGCAATTCGGAAGTAGTTGTATTGGCATCAATTTAATTTGATTTAAAATTATTGCGGAATAACATTTCATGCCCTAGCAGATTAATTGGCACTTGTAATTTAGGTAAGGTTGTTATGATACAAGGTAAACCTGAGGCACAAGACTATGACGGTACCTTTCAGTTTTACAAGCGACAGATGTGGGTTTTGGTGCTTTCGTAGCTACTTCTCTTGGAGGTCTGGTTCTTTCTGGTTTAAAGGGTGGAGGAAGGATGTTTTGGTAGAAAGGGTGGGATGACAAATTTGTTCTGAAACGTTGAACAGCTGTTCACTACGTACAGAAAGGGGTTCCAGCTTACACTCCTTTAGGAGATACGAGTACGGCATTTTATGGCCACCAGTTATAATTTGAACTGCACGTTTTTGGTTTCTTTCCAACTTATCTGGGTACTACCGGGTACAGCTTATCTTCTTTCCAACTTATTGGTACAAGAACGACTTGTCCTTTAAGGAAAATTTAGTTGCAGAAATCATGTATGCTTTCCCTGAAAGCTCTTTTGGGTTTAAAGTTTAACTGAAAAGGCAGCTTATATGATTCATCTAATATTTGGATGCATTGAATTATTTTGACTCATCTAAGGGACTTTGTATTTTTTCACCAAGGGCTCTGTTAATAACATTCAGAATGTGCACTGTTTGCACGACAACCGGAAACTTCACCCAGACGCAGAGAATTTGGATTTCAACAAAAGTCTACATTTCGATGTGTTACGGGTGCTAAGCTAGGAAATTCGTGGATGAAAAAGTAGGAAAGCTATGATAAGAGGTCTTTTTGTTATATGATTGTTATTTTACTGCAATGGCTTACCTTTGTAGTTGCTGAATACTTCAAGAGTCAAGGGACAATCACAAAGACGTATCAGAAAATCCAAACGAATAAGTTTGTTTGATGAAATTGATTATCTGTGGAAAGCGGACAAACAAAGTAACACATTTTATCGGGTTTTCAGGCATATTTAAGTAATATAAGCAGGTTCTCCAGAAAAGGGAAGGGGATAGTGAACAATCAACAAATTCCCAGGGGTAACTGGCATATACCACCAAGGCAGAAACTTCCTAGCTGTTGTCATCTTTACCCATCCTTCAAAAGAAATTCCAGTGCATGGATGGAGCTGACTGGAACAATGGTTTTGTTGCTGGCAGAGGCGTTACTAGCCAAAATGTTTGGGGGGGTGGGGGTCGACTATTTTACGAGAAACTGACTGTTTAAAAAAAAAAATCGACTGTTTCCAAGAAAAAAATCGACTGTTTTTACTAAAAATAGCGGCACTTCTCGCCGAATCGACTATTTTTTACCGACTGGCCGACAACATTCGGGGGGGGGGGGAAGCCCCCCCCCCCCCCTAGTCGTGACGCCCCTGGTCGCTGGGAGTTGCCGACCTCTTTATAATTGTAATGACCAGATATTGGTTGATTTGTTTTAATTGTCTCTTTTCCTCTTCACAGGAAAACGGTGAGGAGCAGCAAGAAGAACAGGAATTGGTGGTAAGTAGCCAACCTGCATATCTAGTCCAGAGCTTAATGGAGAAATAGAAACCCAGTCATTCTGCCATTAACGGTATCGAGAGGTCTCTCGGTTTTTCTTTAGTATTGGCATTCTCTGTATTGGTGAAGACTGCTGTATTGTAGCGCGGGAGCAGTTTGCTGCAACACTACCGAACTTGGGGGGTGGGGGGGGGGGGTGAGGATTGAAAACACGATTAATGAAAAAAGACGATTAGTATTGGAAGTAGCAGACTGAAGATCCGTTTAAAAGTACTATAGGATCACTTGCCGAGGAGTGCGGTATTTAAGGCTATGCTCTGAATCTGTAACGTATCCGACGAGCAGACAAGTAGAGCTCAAAAACCCCAACCAGATTCCCCAAATTAGAGTGCCAAGACCTCTTCTTATCATAAAAACACTGTATAGGAACCATTTGGGTTTAGGGTGATTGAATCGTAGCCACACTGTTGTGTTTGTAACTGTAAATCAACATTTATTTATACATATAGACAACTGTACAGGACGGCCACTTACTGACAACTAATTTGCATATACGCGATCTCAATCGCACAAGGGTAAAGGGTGAAAGTCCAGTCAGGAAAGCGTAAACACAAACACTACATCCTCCCCTCTAAGCCGTATTCCGCATTTGATCAGTATAACGCTTCGAAACACAGCCATCACCTTTGACTTCTTCAACCGAAAGTGGGCGATCGGGATTTGCATAGTCCCGAACCAAAACTGCTTTCCTTTTGTCATATTTCCGCAGTACTACCGTATGTTTGTCCCTGTGTTTAGGCCTAGGTATATTCGCTTTCGCTTTTGCACCCTTCACTTTTCTCAGTTCCTCCAAAGACAGCTCACTGAATTCATTTTCTTCGCCGCCTTAATCATATTCCTATCTAGTTCAGTCTCCTGTAACCAGTTCCTTCCCATCAACGAAGGTCCGCAGCAGCAACGATTAACGGCAAAGTCTTGGTTTGTGCTTTGTATGTCACATTGACATCACCTTCTCTGAGAATCGGGATGTCGTGGCCACCGTAGTCAATCAGCTTCCTATCGCACTTTTTCAGTTCCGCGTTGTGTAGAAAATCACGGTAAGTCTGTTCGGAGGTAAACGATACGGCTGCGCCTGTATCTGGCTCGAAATCAAGCTTCGACTGTCCTATTGTGAGTGGGACAGTACTTTCTGGTGGTTCATCACTTACTGAGAATATAGTCCAGCTGTCCTCGTTCATAGCCTTCACAAGCTGCTTCAGCTCAGCCGAACTCGCCTAATCTATTTTCTCCTCCTCCTCACTTTCCACTACATGGCGAATTTTGCACTAGTTGCGTTTTTGATCGAAGCTTTGTTCGCTGTTAGAGTAGCCGGTTGCTTAATTTCCGTTTTCAAACGCCGTTGAAGTTCACCGTTTGCTCAATTAGTGTTTTTACGACTCCGGCGATCCTTGCCCGGTCGACGTTTCTTCGACGATTCAAGCAAACTTCGAACTTGCTAGCTCACGAAGTTCGACGGTAAGAGTTTGAAGGACAAAATAAACTGTGACCGGCGACCAAAAACGGTAACGGTATCAAAGACCTTTGAGGTTGGAGGTAACTTCAAACCTCGATCAAAAACGCAACTACTGTGTGTTCGAGGCACGTCCACCTTTGATGTGGGTTGCTTCGATCTCCGCAGACTCCGTGCTCGATGTGATCTCGATTGCTCTGCTCAAGGTAAGATCATCCACAGTCAACAGTCTCTTCTGCATTCCTGTGGATATCAGAACACAAACGAAATGATCTCGCAGTGCTTGGCTAAAAAATTCGCCAATTTCGCAAGTTTCCGCCTAGTGCTTCAGTTCCGTCAGGTAAGTGTTCACTGATTCGCCCTGCTTTTGCGGCCGTTAATGAAACCTGTAGCGACCCGCAATCACATGTTTTTTGGGGCACAAATGCTCTTTAATTGCCGTGACGATGTCAGCAGAACTTTTTTCCGACGGCTTTTGGGGTGCCAGCCGATTTTTGATTAGTGCGTATGTTTGCGCACCACACAAAGTTAAGAGAATGGCTTTGTTCTTCTCATCATTAGCGATATCGTTTGCAGTGAACAGTTGTTCAATTTGGTCCACATAATCGGCATAGTCACTATTTCCATCGAATTCGTTCACTTTTCCGTACATTCGATAACAAACACTTTGTTCACCTTTTGCCATTTCTCTGATTATATCCTTGATATAACCTTTTACGTAATCACTAATTATATCCTTGATATAATTTCGTCCTCATCGGAGTTATGTATGGTCGAATTAGATCCTTCATATAATTTCGTCCTCTTCGGAGTTGTCTATGGTCGATGGTCGTCGTCCTTTTCACTGTATTACATCCTTGATATAGTAGTCCTTTCACTGCATCCTTGTCCCCATTTTGTTGTGTTTGTAACTCAACATTTATTTATACATATAGATAGCTGTACACGACGGGCGCTTAATGATAACTGATTTGCGTAAACGCAGTCTCAATCGTATAAGGGTAAAGGGTGAAAATCCAATCAGGAAACCGTAAACGCAAACGCTACAAACACAAAAAAGATCCGTCACGACAAATATGATAATAGCAAAATCCGTTTATAATTCCCACAGCGCGATAACTACATCGACGAAAATGCAACTGAAAAGCTTTCGATAGAAATGCATCATCTTTCATTGCAGGACCCCCTTGAGGGTTTGAAGGAGACCTGTAGCAACTCCAGAGAATGTGCCAGTTACAAGGAGAAGCTAGCCGGGTGCACCGACCGAGTCAACAGCAGGACGAAGACCACCGAAACCTGCGAGGAAGAGCTTATCGACTACCTTCACTGCATCGATCACTGTGTAAGTTAAACTCTTCTAACTCGTAGCACGGTGGGATGCTGGTCAATGAGAAAAGACATGTAAGGTCCGAAAAAGCTAGAAAGACGATTTCTTCTCTCCCTGGAACGGCTGATACACGTAACGGTTGCTGGTCGGTTTTGTTGTCGAGAAACATATCAGCTTTTCAGATGGAATTTGTGAAAGTGCAGAATCACGACGGAAGACGATTAAGGAATCCAGTGCCAGTAACCGTACCGCAAATTCCTTGGGTAGTAAGAGATTACAGAGAGTTTGTTCTTTGTTCGAACCAGGGGCGTCCCGAGGGGAGGCGGTGCGCCCTCCCCCCCCCCCCCCCCCCTACGTTTTGGGCATTCGGTAATAGTTTGTCTCCGCATTTCCAAATTGGGTGATTTAACGTGTGTATTGGCCCCTTTGTTTATTGAATTCGCTAATTCATCCAACTTTTGTTCAGTCCGCATCGATTTCACCGCATTCGGTCCGTCCATTCGTAAATTCGGTGATTTAACCTGTTTATTTGGTCTCATTCGTTAGCGAATTCGGTAGTTCAGCGGACTTTTCTCAAGTCCATATCTGTTCTATCGCATTCGGTCAGTCCATTTCATAATTTGGTCATTAACGCATTCGTCGCATCCGGTCAGTCCATTTCATAATTAAATTCGCTGAGATTCATTTGGCTCTGATTCGTTACCGAATTCGATAATTCGCCTGACTTTTCTTTAGTCCTTTACTCTACTCTCTAGTTCTTTACTCTACTAGGCTTGCCGAATTCGGTTGTTTTAGGTGGTTCTAACAAGAGTTTTATTCCATTAATTCGGTTGTTGTACCGCTCTCGGTCTGTTCCTTAATTTTTAGTTAGTTTTTCGGTACAGTACGAGTTCATTATTTGCGTCAACCCAGTTACTGAGCTCGGTAATTTAAGTGGCATTCATTTAGCTCTGGTTCTTTACCATTTACGACAGCTTCAGCTGGTTGCTATTCATTTTTTTACTTCTTAGAATTGCAGTACTTCAGGAATAAGCACGTCTCTTGACGTGAAAACTAGCCTACTATTGTTTGCTGTAAATTCCGAATAAATGTCCTTTGTATCTACTTTACCCGGGATCGCCCCTTTCGTTCGCCAGACAGCTCCGGGTTTAATAGGTAATCGTGGGATCGCAAAAAGGCACTTTAATCATCAGCGTTCCACAGAATTTCGCCTGCGGCGCTTTTCGCAGTCTTTTCTAGTTAGACGAAGGGTGCGTCATTTAGTTGGCGTTTGAGGCTTGGAATTTTGGGGGGCTTGAACCATGTTAGAAGCTAGAATTTTTATGGTTAATAGTTAAATGTTACCAGAAAAAAAGGCGGATTAAAAAAATTTTCCCTGCTGCGCCTTAATTAATCCTGGGTACAGACGATGCCGCGATGCAGCAACGCCGTTTTTTCCGATTATTTCAAGTCCTGTTGGCAAAACTGGAAAGGTCCTCAAAGGTAAAAGGATAGTGACGGCGTGTCCAAGACAAAAAAAAACAGAAGCGGAAAAGCGTGAAAACGCGCCAATTTTCTGTTTAGACTTGTTTGTATATACTCTGAATCTTTTTACGTTGTAGCTTCATAAAGGCAACTCGCTGTGTTTTTAGAATTTTTAATAAATCTGGTAAAAATCAGGTAGTGATTCGGTCAATTTTACCAGCTTCGCCCCCCCCCCCCAATGAAGAAAGGCTCGGGACGCCCCTGGTTCGAACTGACCTGGAAATCTGACTTCTGTCCTCATCGTACTGACCTGGAAACCCGACTGTCTGTCCTCATCGTACGGTCGCATGATCAAGAACAAATATATATTCTTGCCATGATTTAAGTCGGAATAAATTAGCGCGAATGAGTCATGGACAACGCTCGGTAGGTACTACAGGGCGCACAAGAACGACTATGGGAGGAAAATCGACATTGTGTGGTTTGAAGATAGTGGTGGTTGTTCACAAATAGAGTAATGGAAGAGTGTAGGCATTCAGATCTTCTTAGTGATACATTTTTCTTACAGGTGAGCCCGAAAATCTTCAAGCACTTGAAGTGAAGATGCAGTAACTAGGAAGATTAACTTTATCGTTCACACTGTGGCTCTGTTCATTTCCAGTAAATTCTGATTAGAATATTGCCCTTCGTAGTCTGTATACATTTTTCAGGGTAATCCAGACAGTTGTATCAAAACTCACAGATCCGCGAGAGGGATTTCTTCTTTTTTGCAGAAACTAGAAAAAATAGTAATCTAGTCTGTGCATACCTACAAGGCTTTTCAGTCTCTCACTTTGCAAACTTCGGTCCGCGATCCGAGTGGTAGCCGTTCCAGCTGTTTGGTAGAGATCCAGCAGCCCTCGGTGGAGGCTATCTTTCATTGCAGAACGACTAGATGGAAAAGAATCAGCAATTGAACTTTCTTTTACTGAATAAAAGATGGAGTAAACTGCGAATAGGAATGCTGAAGTGCCATATTTGAAGCACTTGTGCAAAATCATCATGCCTGATTTTACATCTTCCGGACCAAACGTGCGCAACTGAGCCCGCGGCAGCTTAGAAAGGATCCCGTCCGGTGTCCGTTCAATTGGAAGTGCAATTTCTGTTTACTTGGCCAAGTAAGAGTTCGTCGTCTCCTATCGTCCAAGCTCTATCTATCGACTGAAAAATGTAGTGGACAATCCATATACTACTGTCAGGTCGTGCATCTACTTGGAAGTTAAACTTTAGGGTTTCTCAGAGAAAAATAAGAAATGTACCGGGATGAAAATGCTTATAATTCGTATTTTTACAGCTTAGCTGGGGTGAAGAATAAAGTAATTAAACCTAAAGAAATTTTGTTGGGGTGGTTGGGGTCACAGTTTTTACGGAAGGTTTCCAACTGCACTCCTGCCAATTTGTCGTTAGCACTATGGTCAATCAGCGGTTGGCGGGGTTTTTAAATCAGTTTAAACCTGAAGAGTCATATTGGAATTTCAAATTTGAATGGCAACGTGGCTTCCAAAAATTTTTGAAATTCAGCTAATTTGCTTGCAATCGCGTGGTATTCGAGCCTCCCGAGGCAGTAAAAAGTACGGCAGTAGTCCAATTGCTTGTTGTAAGCAGTTTAAGGCCCTCTGTTCCTGGCCGAGCTCCTCCACAAGCGGGGGAGCTCCTTGGTGAGTCCCCTTCCTCATTTTGCGGAAATGGATCGCTTTAGGTGGTCTGAGCACCTTGATTCGCCAGGTGCAAGAAAACGTGCAAGAGAATCATCTGGTTCTCCTCCCCAACCAACCACACAACAACCAACCATTCCCAAGTATGTGGTTGTCTCGATCAAAAGAAAGGATGGCGCTCCCTTCGGGAGCAATCAGTTACTGGACATCAGGAAAATGGTGTTCACAGCAGCAAAAGGAAACTTTCAGATCAGTGTCCCAAAGTCGGGTATTGCAGAGATTTACTTCCAAGATGAGCAAGTAGCAAACCGCTTTCTGCAAAATGCTAATTCCCTCTCTCTTGCAGGTGTGCCAGTGGAGGCCGGCAAAACGCCACAGAGAGAGAGGCTTCACCGCTATGTCCTGTACGGCATTGATGTGTCCATTGATGTCAACAGAGAGATGAACACAGAATTGATCGACTCATCCGGCAACCTGATCACCTTGAAGTCGGCTACCCGCCTGAAAACCAGCAAAGATGGACAGCTTGTGGAAAGCAAATCAGTACTGGTAGAGTCGGCAGAAGAATGGACAAGAGGGGTTTACCTATACGGCCAACACATACAGTGGAAGCCATACAAACCAAAGCCGCTGCAATGCTCCATCTGTCTCATGCATGGTCACACCAAAAACCATTGCAGACAAAAAGCTGTATCCTGCAAGAATTGTGGTAAGGACGACCACGAATTGCAAGAGTGCCCGTCCCAAGCCCCATTTTGCAAAAACTGCAAAATGTTTGGTCACTCTGCCATGCAGAAGCAACATTGCCCCTCTCACCAGAAGAGAGCCGAGATCCTGAGGCTGTCCCATCAGCTGAATATTCCATATGCCATAGTAGCTGCATCAACACCAAAGAAAGTTCCCGTTGATCAACAGACCTACAACCCATCACCGGCATCGTCAGGCTACCCAGCTGAGTCGTCCAGAATGCGGAACCTTCCTAGCCAGCCCCACCTAGCCAAGCAGCAGACACCTACCAGCAACCTACGCCACGCATGGGTGAAAGGTATCCAGCCAATCCATGAGAGAACGCAACTACCATCAGCCGGCAACAACACTCTGACAGCTCCCCAGCCCACCAACCAAGCTGCCATGGGTGGACCCTCCGAGTGGCAAAAGATCGCCAAGTACCTGGCTATGATGCACATCATCAGCAGCAGCAACGAAACCATCGAAGTGAAGGCAATTCTAACCAGGAAGGCCATAACAACCCTACTCGGGGCAAACATCTGGCAGCTGGCCACTCAAGAACTCCAACAGCTCAAGACAACAGTTTCAATCCCGCCAAGAAATGAAGCCAATACTCCAGAAAATCCGCAACGTGTAAGTAGCAATCCCAGCCAACAGAATGCCTCACCAAAAGCCAGTGAAGGGGGAGCAACACTAAGCAATGACGAGTAACAGAACCCCCAACCTACGAATCCTCCAGTGGAATGTGGTATCCCTTTCAAACCAGAAGTTAACAGAGCTTACAAGCTGGGTGGCAAAAAATCCGACGGACATCATCTGCTTGCAAGAAACAAACCTGCACCATCTCCGCAAGCTCAAACTAAGAGGATACCAGGTCTACAGGAAAGACAGGTCATCAGGAAGAAAGGGAGGTGGATCGGCCATATTTGTAAGAAGTAACATAGCCCACTCTCCTCTTGCAACTAAGGAACATCCAAATGAGATCGACGTTGTAGGAGTCCTCATCCACCAGCCCCATGGAGGAGTAATGAAGTTAGCATCTCTCTACAATCCCCATGGGAAAAACGATATCTTCGAAGTCATAAAAGAAGAAGTCTCGGGACAAAAGACAATCATAGTGGGTGACTTCAACTCCCACAGCTACATGTGGGAAGATGTGGACCAGTCAAACAGAGCTGGCAAAAGCCTAGAACAAGCAGTACTAGAGTTGGAGGACCTTGCAATTCTAACCCCATATGGGCTGAAGACACACTTCTCTCTCAAGGACGGAAGCTTCTCGACCATTGACCTCCAGCTAGGTCCTACAGCTCTAATCCCACAGTCTAAAGTCGAAATAATTCCAGAACTACGAACGGACCATGCAGCAGTACTCACTACAATCAGCAATGAAGGATATGTGAAGATGCCCCCAGCCTTCAGATTCGACTCGTCAAAAGCCGATTGGAAGGTGTACCGGAAGTTCCTGGAACAAGCAAACTACGACGAAGTATCGGAAACCACTGACATAGAGGCTAAAGCCATCCAACTAACCAGCCTCCTCACCCAAGCTGCCCAAAACTCGATGCCTAAAACCTCCAACCAGCCCACTGTCATCCATCCAAACAAGCATCCCAAGCCATGGTGGAATGACGAAGTCAAGGAGGCTGTTCGAAACAAAAAGTCGGCAAGAAACAGATTCAACAAACATGGAACATCTGCAGAATTCCTAGAAATGAGACGAGCTGAGGCAAGACTGAAAAAATCCACAAAGAAGGCAAAACGCCAAGCATGGGCAGACTACGCTGAAAGGCTGGATGCTAACACACCAGCAAGCAATGTCCACCAGTTTATCAACAAGATGGCGGGGAAAAAGCAACAAGGCATGGAATCAATCCCATCCCTAGAGGTCAACGGATCCGCCCTCCATGAAGATGGACTGAAAGCCGAAGCTTTTGCGAACTTCTTCGACAGGGACCCGATCCCCTCCACTCGAAGTCTTCCAAAAGTGTGCAAGCTGTACGAAAAACCAAGCTTTACAGAAAGCCTCACCAAAGATTTCACCCTTGAAGAATTAAAGCAAGCCATAAGTTCCTCGAACATGAGTTCAGCCCCTGGTGAAGACGAAATTACCTACAAGTGGCTCAGGGAGGCTCCCCAAAGCTTTCTAACAGCTCTCCTACACGTTTATAATGAGTGCTGGCATTCTAGCAAATTTCCTAGAATTTGGAAAACCGCAACAATCAGGCCAGTGATAAAAGGTGGGAAGGCTCCAAACTTTCTACAATCCTATCGCCCAATCTCCCTTCTCCCGGTTTTGGGGAAATGCCTTGAGAAAATTATCCAGAGGAGAGTGGAGTGGTTCGCTGAAGCAAACAAACTGCTACCCAAGTCACAATCAGGATTCCGTAAAGGTCGGAGCACGACTGATACCCTGTTGTCACTGGAAGAAGCAGTGAGAAGAAGCCTGAGTGAGGGGAGAATGGTACTGGCCCTCCTAGTCGACTTCGAGGCGGCGTACGACAACGTCCAAAAAGAGAAGCTCTGCCAAGTACTACTTTCGATGGGATTCCCAGACCAATTCGTCAGATTTGTATGGGACTTCTTGTCAGACAGAACATTCACTATCCAAGTCAATAGAGCGACATCCACGCCACGACATGTTAAAGTAGGCCTACCTCAAGGCTCGCCACTCAGCCCCCTACTGTTCATCCTCCTGCTTGCGGAGTTGGAGTTTTCAAGCTACGAAACAGGGGCAGAAGCTTTTGCAGACGACCTGAACATATGGGAGGCAGGTGACTCTCAAAAGGACCTGGAAACGAAAATGCAAAAATCCATCGACGAACTCGAAGCATTCTCCAACACTATAGGCATCCCGATCTCAACATTGAAAACGAAGGCTATCCTGTTCCACAGAAGGAAATCTACACCTCAGCCCAAACTGAGGATGGCAGGTGCTGACGTGCAATACATCGCAAATCCCACAGTACTCGGGATCACCCTAGACCAGCGACTGACCTGGAGAAAACACATTGACGTGGTGAAGAAACGGTGCCTGTCAAGACTGACAATCATGAAGCGTCTAACGAACTCCAAATGGGCTAACTCCTCATCGTCCCTTTTGAAGTTCTACACCACCTACATAAGGCCCTGCATGGAGTATGGCCTTGTCGTGTACGGAAGCTGCTGCAAAAGCTACCTCGCCATCCTGGAAACGGTTCAAAATATGGCCATAAGAATCGCGCTGGGGGTCCACCATCACACGGCCAGCAACAGAGCAAGACAACTAGCGGGTCTCCCTTCGATCAAAGACCGAGCAACGCAGCTAATAACCAACTACTTCTCGAAAATTCAAGCCTTGGGCCCTGATCACCACATCTTCCAGCTCACTTTCCTTAGAAGCCCTGCAAATCCGCATCTCCGCTCATGGGAGCTTTTTACCGTGCAGCACCCAAATTGGAGAATCCCAGCCCCTCGCGTTTGCAAGTTTCCCCCTTCAGTGCCGTGGGAAATGGCACAACCAGGCGTCCAGCTGACACTGCTTGAAGGAAAGAAAACGGACTACTCACCCTTACAAATTCAGTCTCTCTTCTTGGAATGCATCCAAACAACATACGCTAACCACTTACGTATATACACAGACGGCTCGGTCATAGCGGAAAAAGCTGCGGCGGCAGCAGTAATCCCAGCTTACTCCTTAAACCTGGCTAAGCCTCTCCCAGCAAGATCGTCTATCCTGAGTGCCGAAGTTACGGCCATAAATGAAGCGCTGAAGGTGCTGACGGCTAAACCACCACCGTCGCAGAAGGCTGTCATCCTGTCGGACTCTCAGTCGGCCCTGAAACTCGTACGGAACATCCAATGGGACACACCAGACTCGGACATCGCGGACATGAGGAAGTTTCTCTGTGACCTGGGGCAGCTTGGCGTTACAGTAGACTTCCAACACGTCCCCAGCCACCAAGGCATAAGATACAATGAGGTAGCCGACAAGATTGCCAATTCAACAGCGAATAGTCTACAAAATCAGCCGACAACACCATCCACCTTCCGAGACCTCCTTCGCCAGCGCCGAATAGGCACGAAACTCCGACCCTTGCTGCCAATCTTCAGAGATGCAGATGACAACAGAGCCTATCTCAAAGTTAAGAGCATGGCACTGATTCTTCGTAAAGAACTTTTCCAGTGGAAGAAGACAGCGGACCCAAGATGCCGGCTTTGTAGCAGTGCCGCCGAAACTCTACAGCATCTGGTGCTCGAGTGCCCCTCCAACGCAGAGCTCGCTAGCTGGTGCAGAAACTCACACGGGACAGCCGGAGGGCCAGTCTCTATCGGTGAGCTTATCGACTCAACTCGCCCAGCCCCAGAAGAGCGACGAATCTTCAAGAAAATCATCGAATTCCTCCGAAGCATTGACGTCCTGTGAGCCATCGTGATCGACCCACGAAGAGCAACCCGGAGCAACCTACCCCAGGCCGAAAGGGTTCCGAAGGGTCGGAGCCCAAGAGCCAGAAGTTTTTGGATTGGAATTTGAGAACATTATAGGATAGGTACGTCTGACTTTTCTGTACCTGCAAATGATGTTTTTTACTATAGTATTTATAGCTGGTCTGAATTTCATTCTGTGCTGGTTCATTGTGGTGCAGAAGACACTTTAACACCCAATGATCTGCCAATGATCATAAGTTAATCTTAATTAATTGTCAGGAAAAGAAGTATGAGAAGTACCCAATCTCGTATGTGAATAACCTCACAATTTGCCAAGTATCGGAAGTGTATGCAGTACAGGAAAGGGCAGTACTCGGCAGTACAGTAGAGGTATGCTTATGACTATGTGAACAGACTGAACAGAACTTTAATGTGAACAGTGCCGTTCACATAAGCATACCTCTACTGTAATAGTACGGCACTCCTTTTTTGGGGAATTTCCTAAAAAATTTCAAAAACAGCCCCTGGACAGAATTTGGCTGGGAGCAGAAGTTAAAAAGGTTGTGGCATTTCGTCCCTAACGTTTCTGTTGCATCTTGTCATATCTTTAAACAAGACCAAAGGTTTTGATGGGATCCCGAAAATTTCATATCTGATCAAGACAATTGTAAGTAGATATTCGGTTCTTCCAAATTCATATATGGAATGGATTCAGGCTGTGTGTTCACGCCTATATGTCATATTTACTTTGATGAAATTGATCAAAACTTCTAGCTGCCTTACTTCTGCCAAATCTTTTTGGCAGGATTCTTGGCGAACGACTTGTCCATTATAAAAAGCTAAAGAGTGAATTCAGTATATCTCCTTACCGCTATATCGAACCTCTTATCAACTTTAGTTTAAGCTCACCCACGGTTTGACTGTTTTAAGGCTTTTCCGGGACCTGTTGACATAGAGCAAAAACAGGGAAACAATTTACATAGCCAGTTTTTCTAATGCAAAACTTCTTGCAGACAACCGTCAACCATGTGTTACGCATCGAAGGTAGCCAAACATGGCAAGTGGGAAAATCAGTGTTGTTTTGTTAGAGGGGTTAGATATACCGTAAAAAATTGGGGTCTCCGGGTTTAGAAATATATGCAGTGATTGTGGAAGTAGGTTGCATTAGTATTATAGGTAAGACAGGTCCTTTAAAGAATTTTCAGGTTTTGCCCGGATCCTGGGGGAACTATTTATTCGGCAAGAGATAATTTACAGCATGCCTCCTTACCACTACATCAAAACTCTAATCAACTTCACATAAAACTTTTATATATAATAAATTTTCAGGTTTCAGCCAGATTCCAAGCGAACTACATGTCCGGGTAGAAAATGATTGTCATATTTGGATTCGGCATGTCTTCTTACCCCAGAAGCGAATGTCTGATAAAATTCAAATAAAACTTCTACTTTAAACAATTTTTCCAGTTTTAACCGGATTAAAGGCAAACTACTTGTCCAGCGAAAAAATAATTTAACCTGTTACCTGTTCAGCATGTCTCTTTACCCCAAGATTGAATCTCTAATCAACTTTAGATTAAACTTTTATTTTTACAAATTTTCCGGCTTTTGGCCGGGTTCCGGGTGAACTACTTGTCAGGTGAGAAAATAATTTTGATATTTGGATTAAGCATGTCTTTCTTACCCCTAAATCGACTAGGTATCTCATTAGCTTTTAAAATTATTTGTTTGACCCAAAGAATCCTCATGCCAAATTTGAACAAAATATCTCAACCCCTTCGAGAGTTATGCTAACAGACGGACTTATGGACGGACGGATGGACAACTCTTACGAAGTCATAGGTATCCCTCTAGATACGTTTCGGGATCCCAAAAACGTGTTCCTTCAGCCCAAGCTGACTGCGAATTATATTTGATGGTGCAAAACGGATAAGTCAGCTACCATACATTTTATTAGAGCTATATTTTGGCCCTTCTTGGAAAGGATCCTCTTCAGGCTCAAGCTGGAAAATGAACTTGTGAAAAACAATTAAAGATTCTTCCTCAGATATCCGATTTTGTGAACTTCGTCTTTGAAAATTGGTTGGAGTTAAACCTGGTCCTGTGATTTCGTTCTGGGCATGGCTGCTTTTTTTGCTGTTTGATTGGGTCGTCGAAAGGGTAGAGATTCTTCTGCATTTTGGTTTAGGAGTCACCTGTCTCTTCTTCTTCTTTCCAGCTAAGATGGGTACTTGTCGGCGGCATGTATGGGCGATTTGTAGTTCCATACTTCGGTGATAGATGTTCCTTCAGCCCAAGCTGACTGCAAATCATATTGACGGTGCAAAACCTTTTGAGTCAGCTACATTTTATTTAAGCTACCTATATTTCGGCCATTCTTGGCAAGGGTCCTCTTCATCTCAAGCCGCTCAAGCTGGAAAATGAACTTGCGAAAACAATTAATCTTCCTTCAGCATCCGATTTTGTGAACTTCTTCTTTGAAAATTGGTTGCAGTTAAACCTGTTCCTGTGATTTCATTCTGGACATAGCTGCTGTTTTGCTGTTTGATTGGGTCGTCGAAAGGGTAGAGATTCTTCTGCATTTTGGTCTCTTCTTCTTTCCAGCTAAGATGGGTACTTGTCGGCGGCATGTATGGGCGATTTGTAGTTCCGTACTTCGGTGATAGACGTTCCTTCAGCCCAAGCTGACTGCGAGTCATATTTGACGGTGCAAAACGGATAAGTCAGCTACATTTTAATTAGAGCTATATGGGTAGCTAGATGGGTAATTGCCGACGGCATGTATGGGCGATTTGTAGTTCCGTTAAAAAAAATATAGCTGAGTTATCCGTTTGAAGTGTCATTAAATACCCCAAAACGTGATGTAGGAGAAATTTGAAATAGCTATCTAGCAGTCAATGCCCTGCAGCTAGTTTACCATGTCGCATCTCTAGGAGAGATTTTAATACTTTAGGATCTAACTAGCCAAGTATTCAGCCACTTTAGCTTGTTTCTTTAACTGAAGTGTCAAAATAGCAAAAAAATTTGCTGTTTTAACTAGGCACCTATATGAACCTTGTTAACCAACTAGTCACATAGTTTATGTATGTTCCTAACAAGCAACTTTGCTTTATTCTATAGAGGTAGCACATTGAAGTTGGTGATAAGAGATAAGGCCTGAGAGACATTTAAGCCTTTGCTGTTTTTCCAAACAAGACCAAAGGTTTCGATGGATCCCGAAAATTTAGTATTTTTTGGACTTCTTGATCCAGACAATCAAATCTTGTAGATTTCCGAGTCTTCGCCAGATCCTTTTAACATATTGCTGTTCATCCACATATCACAATCAACGGCTAGAATATGTACAAAAAAATGTTACCGTTATGGAGTTTTTTGACAACTTGCGCCAAACAACTAATCAAATGAGAAAACCAAGTTCCTCAGCAAGAATGTTTACTCCAGTATCTCATCTCTAATCGACTTCAGTAGCCTAAGGTCTTTTAGAACGTTTATTTTACCAGGTTCCTCGTAGCCTATTTTAGCAGCATTCCCGGCAAGAGCAAAAGAGCTAGGACATTGAGAGCCGAACTTTTCGATCCAAATTTCCGGGTTTTGGCAAATTTTGCAAGCTTATCCGTCAAGGAGATACAGTTCAATGTTCGATTCAACATGTCTCCTTACCCCAATACCGAATCTCCAACCGACTTCGAGCTTCAACCTAATTTGCAGTTTCGGCCGAACCCGGGTGAATCAAACTAAACTAAGTTCAGACATTGGTTCATCGGGCCTCTTTACCCCTTAAACGACTATCTGATTAGCTTATAAAACATATTTTTAACCCTTATCCCCCATACCTTTCACCCTCTAAAAATAGGGCTAAAGGACCCATCTACGAACTTGGCCTGTACTTTGCCAGTGAATCCTCATACGAAGTTTGAACAACATATCTCACCCCCCCCCCCCCCTCCCGACATGACAGGCTGCCACACTGCCATGACTAAACCCAAAAGATACGCACCCTAGATGTAAAATGTAAATAGTCTTTGATTGAGCAATTATACGCAAATTATATTTTTAAGTATTATTGCAATTCCACTAACAGACAAGTGTCACCTCCGTTCATAATAGGCCAGTTGGGATTGTCGCGAAGCGAGGCCTGGCAGTGTCTATTCAGAGTTCTGCTAGTAAACAAAGTTGAGAATGGAGAATCAAGGCAGCGTTGAACAAGACTAAAGGTTTCGATGGGATCCCAAAAGTTCAGTATTTGATCCAGACAATTGGGTCTTGGCTTGGCCAAATCCAGTCTTCGCCAGACTCCTTGAACTTTTTTTATTATTAAAATTTAGAAACAGATTAAGGCCAAATAACTAATCATCTGATAAAACCAAGTTCAGATATGGATTCATCATGTGTGTTTACCCTATAAGTCATATCTATTTGTCACGAAACAGATCGAAATTTCCTGCCTTACTTCTGCCAATTTTCCGGTTTCGGTGGAATTTCGGAACTACTTGTCAGGCGAAAAAATAAAGCCTCAAAACGAATTCGGCGTATCCAACATCTAATCAACTTCAGATAAAGATTTAACTTATAACAAATTTTCGGGTTTCAGCCGGATTCCGGGTGAACTACATGTCCGGGTAAAAAATGAGTGTCATATATGGATTCAGCATCTCTTCTTACACCGAAATCGGACATCTTATCAACTACAAATACAACTTTTGCTTTTAACAAATTTTCCGGTTTTGGCCGGATTCCGGGTGAACTACTTGTCCGCGTAGAAAATGATGTTCACATCAGTGTTCAGCATGTCTTCTTGCCCCTTAATCGAACATCTAATCAACTTCAAATAAACTTTTACGTTTAACAAACTTCCGGACGAACTACTTGTCCGCCGAGAAAATGGTTTTCATAATCGTTTTCAGCATGTCTTCTTACCCCTTAATCGACTATCTCATAAGCTGTTTAAATATTTTGTTTGCCCCTTAATTTGAACCCCCACCTCTAAATGTAGGGCTACAGAGCACATCTGCGAACTCGACCTTTCCCTTGACCCAAAGGATTTTCATGAAAGTATCTCATTCCCTTCGAGAGTTATCGTGCTCACAGACGGACAGACGGACAACTTTTGCGATGTCATAAGTATCTCTCCACTTACGTTTTGGGATCACAAAATGGGACAGAGATTAAACAAAGGTGTCGTCATCGCCGCAAAGCTTTCGCTTGTATGGATAAAGGGGTAGGGTAGGTACTGGTGGAGCCGCCTGGTTTTTATGACACTTGCAGCTTCGTACTCCCAGTGCTAGGACGATGAAACTTGGCAGGCATATTAGGGACCCGACCAAACTAACTTGGAAATAGTCACGTGCCTGATCCGACCATCGGAAGGGGAGGGGAGGTGGCAGAATCCAAAAATAGGGGCATGCATAACTTCGAATGGGTGATTGAATCTTAATGAAACTTGATATCTGGAAAGACCTCTTGTCTCAGAGCTCTCATTTCAAGTCCGGACCGGATCCGATGAATCGGAGGGGGGGGACCGGAAATCGTGTGGAAGTCTCAGAGTGGAGCGATGGGGATGAAACTTGGTGGTAAGAACAAGCGCAAGCTCTATATACAAAACTGACACAACTAGACCGAATTCGGACACTGTGGGGGGATGTGGACGGTGGTTCCGGAATTCTTGCGATCCGTAGTTAATGTACTTCCAGGTGGGCTAGGATGATAAAACTTGGCAGGCATACTAGGGACCCGACCAGATTAACTTGGAAACAGTCACTCGCCCAATCCGACTATCGTGGGGAAAGCAGAGACGGCGGAATCTGGAAATTAGTGGCATGCATAACTTTCGAACGGGTTATCGGATCTTAATGAAACTTGATATCTTGAAATACCTCGTGTCTCAGATGTCCCATTTCAAGATCGGACAGGATCCGATGAACTGGGGGGAGGGGTCGCATGGGAGAACCGGAAATCCTGTGACACGCATAGAGTAGAACGATGAGGATGAAACTAGGTGGGAAGTACAGGCAAAAGTCCTAGGTGCATCAGTGACATAATCGGACGGATTTGGGTACCGGGAGGGAGGGGGGTGTCCGGAATTTCGGTGGTCGTGAGTTAAGGTACCGTACTTCCAGATGTGCTAGGACGTTAAAACTTTGGGTTTTGCTTAGAAATTATTTTAAGAATCCATAAAGTGCGCATCTTGACCGAAAAGTGAAAAAAAAATACTTTTGACCATCACTTCCATCTGACCCAGCCTTGCAAGTGACATATGAGCTTCCAGCTCTTGTTCCGAAAATTGGTCGACAAATTTTATTAAATGTTCGCCAGACAGTTGTTGGATGCATTCTGCCTTTTCTACCCAGTAAATGCCGGTTGGGACTATACTGATCGCATACATCTTTTGTTTATCTTTAGTATGTTCGAAAGCTGCAACAGCATGTCTCCTCACCCTATATCGATTATGTCATTGGATTTTAAAGGTTCATGCTAAATATCTGGATTCCGGGCGATCTACTTGCCCGGCGAGAAAATAGTTTTCATATTCGGATTCAGCATGTCTCCTTACTTCTGAATGGAACCTCTAATCAACTTCAAATTCAGCATTTATTTTTTACAATTTTTCCGGTTTTAACCAGATTCCGGGTGAACTACTTGTCCGGCGAGAAAATAAATTTCATTTTATGATTCAGCATTTATCCTTATCCCTAAATCGACTGTCTCATTAGCTCTTAAAAAATATTTTTTTCGCCCCTTTATTGACCCCCCCCCCCCCTCCTCTCATAAATATACAGCTATGGGGCTCATCTACGAACTCGACTTTTCCCTTGACCCAAAGAATCCTCACACCAAGTTTCATCAAAGTATATCATTCCCTTCGAGTGTTACCGTGCTGACGGACGGACAGAGTGGCAATTTTTACGAAGTCATAGGTATCCCTCCACTTACGTTTTGGGATCCCAAAACTAGCTAAAACTGTTTAGAATTTTCTCTATCGGATATCAGCCAAATTGCATTTACGCTGCGTCAGGTTTCCTCTGCACAATGGTAGCTCCACTCCTACCGTTGCTTGATTAAGCCTGTTATTTTGTATCTGATTGTCTGAACTCATTGTCTGAAGTGCTAAAAAAAGTTTAAAAGAAAGGTTTTGCTTGGATCGCTAACCCTCTATTTGTGTCATCTGCCGACCTTGAAGCTTTCCCTTAGAAAGACCTGGTGTGAAAGTATGAGTCAGTTTGGTCAAGTATTTTTATGGCCCTTGCAGCCTCTGGCTCAAGTGCCATTAACCGATCACAATTCCGTCTGTCGGTCTGTCGGTAGGTCCGAGTTTTTTGTCCCACTTATACGAGTTAGGGTACTTCCAGATGTGCTAGGACAATGAAACCGACCATATGTGGGGAGTGCGGGGCGCTGGAAACTTGAAAATTTAGGGCATTTTGTCACTTTTTTCCGAGTTAGGGTACTTCTAGATGAGCTAAGACAATGAAACTTGGCAGGAATATCAGGTTCCCGACCAAACGAACCTGGAAATAATCAGTTTCCCGATCCGACCATATGCGGGGGAGTGGGGGCGCTCGAAACTTGAAAATTTAGGGCATTTTGTCACACTTTTTCGAGTTAGGGTACTTCCAGATGAGCTAGGACAATGAAACTTGACAGGAATATCAGGGACCTGACCAAAGTAACCTGGAAATAATAAGTTTCCCGATCCGACCATATGCGGGGAAGTGGGGGCGCTGGAAACTTGAAAATTTAGGGCATTTTGTCACACTTTTTCGAGTTAGGGTACTTCCAGTTGTGCTACGACCATGAAACTTGGCAGGCATATCAGAGACCCGACCAAACAAACTTAGAAATAATCAGTTTTCTGATCCGACCATTTTGGGGGGGGGGGGTGGAGGGCAGGGGAATCCGGAAAATTGAGAAGTGTGTAACTTTCGAACGGATGATCGGATTGTAATGAAACTTCATAACTGAATAGAATATATATCTGTAATGTCCCGTTTAAAGTCTTGACCGGATTCGGTGGCCAGGGGGGAGTTGGGGGGGGGGGGAGACCAGAAATTTCAAGAAACGGTTAGAATGGAGGGATCGGAGTGAAACTTGCTGGGAAGAACAAGCATCTGCTTTAGATAAGTCCTTTAGACCATTGTACTGGATCCGGACACTTATGGGGGGGGGGGGGGTCCCGGAATTCCGGTGATGGTGGTTTTGGGGATTTTCACGATGAAACTTGGCAGGCATGTCATGGACCCAATCAAACTGACTTCAAAATAAAAATTTTGTCGATCAGATAATGGTGGGGGGAGTGGAGGGAGGGGAATCCGAAATTTTCAGTCATGCGTAATTTTGGAATGGGTGATCGGATTCGAGTGAAATTTAAGAATTGAACAGAGGACATTTCTCCGATGATTTTTTTTCATATCCGGACCGGATCCGGCAACTATTGGGGGGGGGGGGGGGGGGGGGCGGAAAATACGTGACCCGTTTAGAATGGAGGGATCGGGATGGAACTTTGTGGGAAGAACAAACAGATGCTCTAGGTAAGTCATTTGCTGAATCGGATTGGCTACGTGCACCGCGGGGGAGCTGGGGGGGGGGGGGGGGGGGTGGACCGGAAATCTCGAGAAACGGTTAGAACGATGGTATCGGAGTGAAACTTGCGTGGAAGAACACACATCTGGTCCATGTAAATCTTTTACATAATTTGACTGGATCCGGACACTTGAGGGGGGGGGGGGGAGGGGGGGTTTCCCGGAATTCCGTTTTTAGGGGGATTTTCACGACGAAACTTGGAAGGCATATCAGGGACCCGGTCAAACTGACTTGGAACAAAAAAAATCCTCGATATGATAATCTTGGGGGGGGGGGTTGAGGGAGGGGAATCTGGAATATTGAGTCATGCGTAACTTTGGAACGGGTGATCGGATTCGAGTGAAATTTAATAATTAAACAGAGGACATTTTTCTCTGGTGACCTTTTTCATTTCCGGACCGAATCCGGCAATTATTGGAGGGAGGGCGGAAAATACTTGACCCGCTTAGACTGGTGTGATCTGGATCGAACTTCGTGGGAATGACAAACAGATGCTCTGGATTAATCATTTACAGAACCGGATTGGCTCCGGTTATTGTGGGTGGAGTTGGAGGGGGGGGGGGTCTGAGATTCCGGTGATCGCGCGTTAAGGTACTTCCAGATGTGCTAGGACGATGAAACTTCGCTGGAATATTGGAGACTCAACAAAATTTGCTTAGAAATTGCTACTTCCCAAATCCGATTATTCCTTAAAGTACCAGTCTTGACCGCAAAGTAAAAAATATACTTTTAAGCAATATATGCATTTTCGTGATGCCCATCAGCCCATTAGCAGTTTGGCCTCAAGGGCTTTTCTTACAAATGAAGTTCCAGCTCCCTTAGAGTGCGCATCTCAACCGCAAAGTCGAAACTTACTTTTGATCAATCAAATCATCTTGTCCCTTGCAAGTTCCATATGAGCTTACAGCTCTTGTTTTTTTTATAGAGAAAACTGTGCTTGCGAGTTTTGTCCGTCCAGTCTGGTCTTCAGGGGGTGTAGGCGCTTGGCTTTCACGTTCAGCGTCGTCAAATATCACTGTCTGTCGCATTGTCCAGAAGTAGCCTATAGCCAGTTTCATTCTACTAGTTAAAGTTAACAAACTTTAAATCACGATTGTTTGAAATAGGTCTACAGTCTTCTGGTAAGGCCCGAAGAACAAGTAAGTTTGCAAAACCCTCAAGCATTCGTGCTTTTTTTCCTTTCATGCGGATTCAAGGCCCAAGCTCCAAAAATGTAGACGGAGCTTGTTTTTGGGATCCCAAAACGTAAGTGGAGGGATACCTATGACATCGTAAAGGTTGTCCGTCCGTCCGTCTGTCAGCACGGTAACTCTCGAAGGGAATGGGATATTTTGATGAAACTTGGTTTGAGGATTCTTTGGGTCATGGAAAGGACGAGTTCGTAGATGGGCTCTGTAGCCCTACATTTAGGGGTGGGGTAGGGGTTTCAGATTAAGGGGCAAACAAAATATTTTTAAACAGCTAATGAGATAGTCGGTTAAGGGGTAAGAAGACATGCTGAACACGATTATGAAAACCATTGTCTCGCCGGACAAGTAGTTCGCCCGGAATCCGGCCAAAACCGGATAGTTTGTTAAAAGTAAAAGTGTTATTTGAAGTTGATTAAATGCTCGATTTTGGGGTAAAAAATATGCTGAACACTTATATGAAAATCATTTTCTACCCGAGTTAACTCGGAATCCGGCCAAAAACCGAAAAATTGGTTGAAAGCAAAAGTTTTATTTAAAGTTGATTAGATGTCCGATGTAGGGATAAGAAGGGATGCTGAATCCGTATATGACAATCATTTGTTACCCGGCCATGAAGTTCGCCCGGAAAATTTGTTATAAGTTAAAGTTTCATTTGAAGTTGATTAGATGTTTAATGTAGGAGGGGTAAGCAGATACGCTGAATTCGTCTTTGAGCTTTATTTTTTGCCCGACAAGCAGTCCGCCCGGAATTCGGACGAAACCGGAAATTTGGCAGAAGTAGGCAGGAGGTCTCCATTAGCTTCGTCAAAATAGATATGACTTATAGGGGTAAACACACATGTTGAATCCATATCTGAAGTTGGTTTTCTCAGATGATTAGCTATTTGGCCTTAATCCTTTTTCTAAATTCTGGTGAAGACTGGATGTGGCGAAGAAAAGACCCAATTGTCTGTGTCAAATATTAAATTTTCGGGATCCCATCGAAACCTTTTGTCTTGTTGCTGTTCCTGTTTGGAAATCATCTGACTTTGTGTGCTGTATGTTGGCCTGTATCTTCTATCTAAGATGTGTTCTACAGTTTTTGGAACCTCTGCAATGAGGGTTGGCATAATCCGCGGAGGATGAATTTCCGAACTTCGAAAGTCTCGATGTAGATTGGTGGCTTCTCTGTTTGTTTGTTTGTTTTTTCTTTACAATGCCTTAGGCTAGAATTGTATTAATAATTTTTACAAACCCATCAGAATTAGTGAAGCGTCGTTTTTTATGCCACTGGCATGTCTGATGCTTTTGAGAAACTCCAGGTTTGTTCATATTTGCTATTAAAATTGTACCTTACCTTACCTTACCTTACCTAGACATTACGTGCGGCGGGGTCCAGTGGCTGCTACATTCCTTGACGTATTTGTTTGTCAATGTCACACGTGTCTTGCCTTGCTTTATAAACAAAGTTCTTGAGCTAAAATCGTGCTTTCCTATGAGTCCGTGAAGTGTTTAAATTAATTTGCTACAGCCATTGTAGATTTCATACTTTAAAGAAGCATGGTGACGTTCTAGGTTACGTTTCCCTGCCAGTTTCCTTGGTCCTCAAATCCCAAGTTTTTTCCTTTACACACATATACATTGGTTAGTTCGTTACAGTTATAAAAGAGAAATTCTTATTGAATGTGTTCCTACTGTTGCGAGGCAGCTCGTCTGGAGTGCGGGCTGCCGATCGGGGTTGGACTTGGGCAAATCCGCAGCTAAACTTACCAAAACTTACATAGATGCGAAGGATGCTTCACTGCTTATGAATATGAGACATGCGTCATAGGAATACCCCTGGTTTCGGAATGGTTTTTATAGAGTCTTAAAGCTTTACTGATGCAAAAAAAGAAAGAAAGATTATCATTCGGTTTGTTGTGGAACTACCCCTTAGGCCTGACCCTAGTTAAAAGACACACAAAATCTAGCTTCCTTTGTCCGTTACAGGAGAAAGAGAGTTGTATAGTTACTTTATTCAGAAATAAAAGAAGAACAAAATATATATTATATATTATTATATATATTGTCTCGAGAACCTCGATAAAGCTATCGCCTGACAATGCTTGTGGCCTAAATGTAATTTAGAACCAATACCCACGGAAAAGAAATTGAACTTAGCAGAAAAGCAAATAGACTGAAAAAAAGAAGAAAAATCACGAACCAAATTAAAAACCAATCCTGTTATAAAAATTAATTATTCCGAGCAAGACAGAAAATTGCAGAAACCTTGGGTAATAGAAGGGTGGTAGATACGTTTCCATTTGTCATTAGATCTCATTACAAAATTTCGGAGCCCCTTGCTGTCCTCACCAGTTTATTTAAAGAGCCCTTTTCATTTTGCTCTTTTCTCTTTGGTACAGTGGGCCATTCTACTACGAGCGGTGGAATGGGAGACAGAAATAGACCGTTTTTCGTGTCAGTTTGGACGCCTTGCCAAATGCCAGCTCAGTGTTGTGGATCAGTTCGGTTGGTTTGGGTGAGCGAGAAGCACGTGGGGTGATTCCTGTCGGATTTGAGGGGGTGATTCTCCGGTGACTGGTGACTTCATTGATACTCGTCTCAGCTTGCAGGTTAGTTGTTCTGCGACATACAGATCGGTGTTATGGACTCAGGAATAAGATGATGAAAGATGCAACCTAGAAACTCGTAATATTGCGGAAATCGGGGCCAGGTCGTCTGTATTTGATGTTCGGCCGGATGGGAAAGCTAGTCAGGAGTTCGGTTCGGCTTTAATGGCTCCCAAAATTAAGCATCTGAGTCAAGTTTTGTAGAGATCTACAATCGATCAGGAGAATCACGGAGTAACTCGAAGCTTGTACACGAACACTGGAGAATGATCCAAGCCCTCGGATACACCCAGTCTATCAGAGTAGTCGTAGACGAGGCAAGTGTCGCCTATCACCACATTTGGTGATAGTTTCTGTCTTTATCACCAGATTCATCAGTTTTTATGATTCTCACAAAGAAAATGCTACAAAAATCATAAACTTTTCCAAAAATGTATACAGCACTTTCGTGTTCCTTCTATTTTATTTCGTTCTTAACTCATGTTTTTCAAAAGAATGAGATATAAAGATGACATCGTGCTATTTCAGACATGTGAAGCATCTGCTTTATTTGCCAAAATTGTGTCATAACCACACAATAACGGAGAGGTTCCACGTCCAAGATGCAAGCATTGCCCTTCTAGAAGTTTCGTCGTCCCTACAAAGAATCATGGACAACTTGACCCAACTAGTCCATGAATTGGGCCCAACCAGCGCATGATATCTACACTGTTTCCTGTGTAATATTTATATATTTCCTTTTGTATACTCCGCATTTAGAAACGGCAGTTCACGAATAAATAACTTAATTACATAGTAATATTCAATTACAGAGCCTGCGACATTGTCAATTGTTTCTATCCACGAATGAATCAGTTTATAACTGCTCCATATAGTAAAATATTGGTACATAGCTGATAGATAGTAAAATTGGAGAAAAAGATGAAAACAAGCTGACCTGGAACGGAAAATAAAGAGATTTGTGAAGTTGCAGCATACTTACTCTGGCAGGACGTCCCTGTCATCCGTATAATCTTAAACCTCTTTTCTCGTTGAACTTTTCGATTTATTTGATAAAGCAAGAAACGACCTAGAACGGAAAATAAAGAGATTTGAGAAGTTGCAGCATACTCTGGCAGGACGTCCCTTTCATCCGTATAATCTTAAACCCCTTTTCTCGTTGAACTTTTTTATTTCTTTGATAAAGCAAGAAACGACCTAGAACGGAAAATAAAGAGATTTGAGAAGTTGCAGCATACTCTGGCAGGACGTCCCTTTCATCCGTATAATCTTAAACCCCTTATCTCGTTGAACTTTTCGATTTATTTGATAAAGCAAGAAACGACCTAGAACGGAAAATAAAGAGATTTGAGAAGTTGCAGCATACTCTGGCAGGACGTCCCTTTCATCCGTATAATCTTAAACCTCTTTTCTCGTTGAACTTTTTGATTTATTTGATAAAGCAAGAAACGACTTAGAACGGAAAATAAAGAGATTTGAGAAGTTGCAGCATACTCTGGCAGGACGTCCCTTTCATCCGTATAATCTTAAACCTCTTTTCTCGTTGAACTTTTTGATTTATTTGATAAAGCAAGAAACGACCTAGAACGGAAAATAAAGAGATTTGAAAAGTTGCAGCATACTCTGGCAGGACGTCCCTGTCATCCGTATAATCTTAAACCTCTTTTCTCATTGAACTATTTGATTTACTGATGGGCAGAACACTAATGAGTGGTTACAGTTTTCATGAGAGTATGTCAACGATCCCGGTTAATTGAAAACGGCAACAGGAGGCGAACTGTATGGTCTCGATGTTTGGGCCCGCCAGAAAGGATTTCAGGAGTTTGTGGTTTTCAAGATAGTTTATCTGCGTAGTGTTTGAGCTGATTCTCACACGTGTGAACGCAGATCACAGGCTAATTGCAGAGAAGACACGGTTAAGGACTGATGAATTTCCGACAGTCAAGAGATCATTAACGCGGTTGAGTGGAAAGTGTGTCCTGAGCAGGTTACTGGTGCGTTAGTTTGGCTTTGTCGATTTTGCTGGTGGTTCTGAGCGATGACCAAAATTGTCTACGATATCTGCAGTTAGTTTGGAATATCGTCTTTAAGCCGTGAAAGGTGATGGTCTTGATTTCCTCGCCATTCTTGTGTAATAACCTTGTCTGTTATTGTTGTAGGCCTACGAACCTGCTGGGGATTGTGTATTCGAAGCTTTAAACGTCTTCATTTGTGGTCTCCTAGTCGTGCTCGGCACAGAAGAGTAGTAAAGTTTTATGTTGTGATTTAGTTAAAGAATAAGTAAATAAACCTGAATCTTAATCCGCACTTCCGAGCAAACTAATCCACGTTGGATTTATAATTCTCCGGTTTTAGTCGGGTTTGAGTTTTGAATGGTGATTCAGTTGCTCAAGTTGACTTTTGTTGCTTTTTTGGAAGATTGGTTCGACAAGGTTTACAATCCCATTTATATTTGGACGGGTTTTTGTCCCACTGCTTGTCCAGACGAGATCTGGAGTTGCCACGGATCTAGACGAGGCGGTTTCTCTTTTAGATGGTTCCAGCCATTCACTCTGGGAAGAATGTTTTTTTTCGGCCATAGAGCACGTTGAATGCTTTTATAATGATGTGACCCTCGCTAATGACAGATGCCTACTTTTGTCCGGACTAATTTGCTTGTCTGTTTTAGCCTATTGGTAAAAGATATTACGGAAGAATCGGATTCAAAACCGAAGAAAGCATGAAGCTAGGGGCGAAAATGTCACTCTGAGTTGTTCCATCCGAATGGTCATGTATTGATTTGACAGTTTGCTGGCTTCGTTTTCTTTGAGAAACAGAAGTCCTTCCTCTATTGGATGTAAAGTATTGTATTGTTGACTTCAGAAGTACGGTAGCCATTAGTCTTTGGCACTGCTGGATCTGTGTTGCGATAGGTGAAGCAAATATCAGCTCTTGGTTTCGAGCGGCTGTGTTGATTTTGTCTGTCCCTTCGAGTGTGAGGTTTGGGCTTTGTATTGTAGTTGACCTCAGGTGTTTCGAATGTTTGCCAAAGTGTAGCTTAGCTTGGGTAGTTAGACATGATGTGAAGCCCAGGAACTTGATAGAATGACGTAAGTGTTGAACAGATCGTAGTCCTGTCGGATTTTGTGCGCCATAGCATAGGTTATCTTTGAACTGATTTATGGAGACTGCTTGTCGATAATTTCCTTTTGCCTATTTTAAGTACGATGGGCGGATCAAACTATCATGATGTCATATTAACTCCCCCCATGTCATACAATATTCCTAGACTGATTCCTAGATGATTTCCTATAGGCCTACAAGCTGATTCCTCGACAGCTTATTTTCGCCAGTATTTTGTCGCCTGTCATCCTCCAACTGTTTTTGACAAATGTAAGCCAATTTTCTTTTTTCACAACCATTCACTGCTACTATACGTTTCGAATTTCCTATATTCTGGACAGATAATTCTGTTATATTATTTTTTTTTACTTCATTACCATTAACCTACCCATATTTTGTAAAACTTAATAATACCAGAAATATCTTACTTTTCTGCAATTAAGAATGAACCAGTAGAATTGTTTAGGTTCGATCAGAATATTCTTCCAGCTGATTTCAAAAACTTTAAAACTTAACGCACTACCTGTTTCAAGATGCCATTCCGTTCTTAGAGCATCTCTCTGACAGTGGCAAAAATTTGCCTCAGTAACAAAACTTAAACTTATTTTACTCACCTACAACCAAGAATAAATAAGGGAAGAATTGAGAACTCACATAACCCCGATGTCAGCATCCTAGATCTCTTTTCGTCCGATCTAATGTACCGGGGGTGGAGCCTGGGTGGAGCTTCGCGTGTTGCCTCTTGCAGTGTTAAGTGTTACCTCCAGAGCAACAGTTGATGAAGCAGTCAGAAAAGGCGCGAAGTTCAAACAGTGCAGATTCTGAGGATTATATAAATGGAAACTCCTTTTCAATCTCGGGTCAGATTTGCAATATGAAGCTTATGTTGTCACGACCCTTCACAAAGACGGTGAAGCCCAAGGGAATGCGGCATCTGATGACTCAGGGGAACAATTAAGCAACTTGAACGCTGAAGCATAGACCTAACACGTATGCGTTTAGTTCATATTCAATAGGACTGGTGTGAACATTAGTAATTTTATTTTGGTCTTCTCAGGACTGTAAAGAATCGCTTCTAGAAAAGGCATTAAGCTTGGACAATATTTAGCTGTCGAAATGTACTCAATGAGTTACTATGTTTTGTTTTTAAGTTGTACTCTACACGAAATTAAGTTCATATCATTTTCTCGTGTAGTTGCGAAAAACAGAAATTAATGATTGCTGGTGCTGGATATCTTTCAAGACGAATCAGTAGCTGCGTTCTTTGTCACGGGAGTTCTCACTGGTGGTCTCCGGTTTTTCTTATAAGCCGTTTTTGCATCCACCGGTGACTTCTCACCAGTCTTATAACCCGTTTTTGAACTAACCAGTGTCCGATTTTATCTCACCGGTGCGGACTAACCAGAACCTGCTCGTGAGCCCGGCTTCAGCGAGGAGTTAGCCAGTTTTCATCAACTCACAGGTGAACCAAAAAAACGCGGTTTAAGGGAAGAACCGGACACTGGTGACTAAACACCAGAGACAGCCCGGAGTGCAACGAACGCAGATAGTTTGTGATAACAACTTATTATTCTTGGTCCAAAAGGTATATCATTATCTCGGATAGTTTCAATTTACATCTGCCCAAATTTGTCATTGTCTATGCCTTTTCGTAATCGTTTTTTTTTCATTATCATGTTTTTACATCATTCAAGTTGGAATTTGGGCATAGCTGGCGAACTGTACTCAAAGAGTTGTTATGTTTTGTTTTTAAGTTGTACTCTGTCCACAACACTCAGTTCATAACATTTCTCGGTTAGTTGCGAAAAACAGTTGGCTTGAAGTATTTCCTAATTTAAATTTTAACTGATTACTGAAAATGATAATTGTACAGTACCATTAAAAACGTCTACATTTGAGATAACCATTTTTTATTTTTGGTCAAAATGTATATCATTATCTCGGGTAGTTGGCTAAATGTTTCATTATCCATCCTATTGACCGTCTTTTTTTTCATCACTAAGAATCTGCCATAGAGATTGCATGAATGTTTGGAAGCGTGAACACTTATAGTGTTCAGTCCAAATCGGTCCTTTTTCTGCCTTTATTTTCGTCATCCTTGAATGTAGGATTGCACGACTTCTATCATCTCACTGTACTTTAGCCCCTTGTCTCGTCTTTTAAAGTAGTGGTAGCAGCGATTTGTTGGAGGGAGAAGGGCAAAATGTCGGCCTCTTTCTGTTTAATTTGAATTTGGCGCACTTCCTTGACGCGAAGCACGGCGATCAGAAGAAATATCGCCAATAATTACTCTGTGGTCTGGACAGGCGCCGAATAGGCTCCACCCCCGGTACTTGAGGATCGGGCAGAAAACAATGTCCCATGATTCAAGTCTTCTCAATTCTTCCCTTATTTATTCTTGCTACAACGTAAGAGCTAGAATATAGCACTTGCAAGGCTGGGTCGGAGGATGAAAGTTGGGATTTGCCAATTCGTGGGTTTGTTCTCCCTTGAGATAAGAATGATCATGGGCCCTTGGAAATCATAAGAATGTATCGTTTGGTACAAAGTATCTTGTTTATGCACTTGTCTGCAATGATGCGCCCTTTAAGGGCACTAGAAATTTATCTGTAAGCAAACCCCTGAGGCAAAAATAATGGTGGGGTTTGTTGTACTTTAAGGAATTCACTTATAAGCCAAACCCTTGAGGCTAAAATGATGATGAATATGTACCGTTTGGTCCAAAGTATATTTTTCACTTTTCGGTCAAGATGCGCACTTAAAAAATCCGTTTGTAATTCGTTTCTGTCCTTTTTTATGAATTTTTATTTTTAAATATTCCTTCAGCCCAAGCTGACTGCGAATCGCATTTGATAGTTCAAAACGGATTCGTCAGCTGAATTTTATTGGAGCTATATTTCGGCCCTTCTTGGCCAGGGTCCTTCGGGCCTTCTTGGCCAGGGTCCTCTTCAGGCTCAAAATAGCTAGTTCGAAATACGAACTTGTGAGAAAACTTTTTCCCATAAGTTCGCATTTCCAACTTGAGCGGCTTTGAGCCTGAAGAGGACCCTTGCCAAGAAGGGCCGAAATATAGCTTTTATTTTTTACCGAATTTCCGGTTTTGGCCGGATTCTGGGCGAACTACTTGTCTGGCTTTGAAATTACTTTCAGATCCTATGCATTTATCATGTCTTCTCATCATACATCGACTATCTCATTGGGTTTTCAAAACTTTCTGTCTTAGGGTACTTCTGCCAAGTTTCCGGGTGAACTACTAGTTAGGCAAGAAAATAAAGCTCAAAAACGAATTCAGCATGTCTTCTTACCCCTACATCGAACCTCTAATCAACTTGAGATAAAAATTTTTACTTTTAACGAATTTTTCGGTCTTGGTAGGATTCCGGCGAACTATTTGTTCGTCGAGAAAATAATTTTCATATGCGGGTTCAGCGTGTCTCCTTACCTCGACGTCGAGCATCTAATCACCTTCAGATAAAGCTTTTATTTTTAACGATTTTTTCGGCTTTGGCCGGATTCCGGGCGAACTGTTTGCTCGTTATCATTAGCTTTAAAAAAAATATTTGTTCGCTTCTTAATTTGACCCCTCAACTCAGTTATAGGGCTACGGAGCCAATCTACCAACTTGATCTGTCCTTTGACCCAGAGAATCCTCACACTAAGTTTGTACAAAGTATCTCATTCCCTTTGAGAGCTCTCGTGCTTACAGACGGACGACAGACGGACAACTTTATGAAGTTATGGGTATCCCGTCACTTACGTTTTGGGATCCCAGAAACTAACAAGGAGATTCGAAATAAATCGAATCTTCAGAACTACAAACAAGAGAAGTTTCATCAAGTAGCATTTGCTCAATCTCCCAGCTACAGAGCGTGTTCCACCCTTCTAACAATAGTAACTATTAGTTACTATCTCGTTCCAACCTAGTAAAAAGTTACTACGCTGACCGTTCCAACCTTCTTGAAATAGTAGCCTAACTAATAGTAACTATTTGCTTAACGTGCTCGGGAGCGTATTAAGCGTGGTAAATACGCATCTCTGTAACGTGATTGGTCAGTTTCGCCCGCGGCATGATATTCTGCAGACAATAGAAAAATCGTTCCAGCCTTGATGGCAAAAAGCCAGAATTCGTGACGTCATGCGTAGTAACTACGGTTAGTAGGATGGAACACGCTCACAAAGGTGGTGTATTTTAGCAGCCATGGCCCATGGTACTCTTCATTACTCAGCTCTATAAAATTATTGATTTCCGTGCGTGACCCAGACTTTTTTTAATTTCCGCGCATTGCAAGTGCAATCCCGAAGTCTTCTCCGCCAAGACACTCAGCGAGGTAATGACAAGCGATAACAAGAAAATGCCTTATTTTCGAAGCGACTTCTGACATTTTTATTTCGAAACATTAAAAAAAAAAAAAAGCTTAGTGCCCACTGTACTTTAAGTGTTCTGTCTGCCGGTGATGCTAAGTTAGCTGAGAATTTGTATTTGCGACCCTTCGACTGACTGTAATTATTTAACGGCAAGATCATATTTTTTGCTATGGACTGAAGCGGACCGTTGCTAAGAAGGGCCGAAATTGTCGCGAAATAAAATTTCAGCTGACTAGTCCGTTTAGCTCGTCATCAACGTCGTACCGTATCGTACCATCAAACATACTATGTATTGTAATTGCATTGTGATTTTTCTGTTTGAGAGAGAAAGAGAGTTTACTGAATAGGCAATTATACATACTACATATGGTTCATCCAAGAAAGAACTGGGGGCTTACGAAAAACTGTTTTGATTGTGTTTTTTAATATTGTTGTTGGATTTTCGAGATCATAGCAGTTTCGCGCAAAGTCTTGCGCTTTTGTAAAATAAGCGTCTTGGTCCCAAGCGACAGTGATTTCGCGCCCAGAGACTGCGTATTATGGTTGGCACTAAGTTCTTAATTTGGCAAATTTCGAGATTCCTAGTTTCGATTTTGTTGTCCTGGCTGGAAATCAGCATTCAGAGTTTCTTATTTTGGTACTTCTAGTTTTTGTGGCTTAGATTCCCCGTTGGACCTGATTAAATTGTTCAAGAGGTCTTCTTCCAGCTTTGAATCATTCTTGCAGCATTGTGTGGTCTGGCATCTGTTTTCCGAGTTTTATGCGTGAGAGGGCTGAGGGCGTTTTGATGATCTGGATCGAAAGTTTCTGGTTTGGATTCCAGCAGCGGAAGATAGTTATTTGCTGATCATTGGGCTTGCCTTTCCTTGCAGTCACTCAACCATCGTTCCTCTTGTTTTTGTTCCGAATACCAAGTGATTCAGTTGTAGCGTTGTAAATAGCGGGACAGGGTATCGCATCACAAAACCCAGTATCCAGAACCGGGAACTACTGCTTGCAGACCGCTTGATATTGTTTTGGTTGAGTGTTCTTTTTTACTTTTTCTTGGAATCGCACCATTCGAAGTTTCGAATGCCACTGTGCTTACGAAACTTTTATTGATTTACTGCCTTCGCCTTATCTTGATTCTTTTCTTGCGTACATGTTCATTGCCATTTGGCTAGGTTAAGATTATCTAAGTACCATCCAAGTATGTGAAAATGACCAATGAGCAAGTTAGTGTTGATTGTTCAGTGTGGAAGCAGCAAGCTATATTCGTAAAAGTAGTTAATTCGGTAGGCGTATGCATCATTTCTTGTATAATTACATAGGCGAAGCTGGCTAAGCTGCATTAGGGATGCATAAAATAAATGGGATTGTAATCAGCTGTTTTCTTCAGTTTCTAGTTCCTAGTGCAACTACAACTTCTGTCATCAGTTACACTTGATACGGTGCCATGCAACTATGCAAGAGGGTTCAAAATTACCGACCAGTATTTGGGAAGTTCCGAGTCAAATTCCATTTTCGTTGACCTCTTCTGGGCCATCTGTTCTTTATTACCCCTATTACTGGCACTATCAGCTATTATTTCAGTGCCATCGTTGTTTCTGTCTGTTCTACGACCTTGAACTTGGCCCTTCCTTCACCTCTTTCGTCTTGTTATAATAGAGTGTACTATCGAGATTTCCCTCAACTTCATCTCTGTTTCGCCCACCTGCGTCACCAGTTGAATATTTTTTAGATGATCAACGTTGTTCATGACAAAGCAATACCAGTCATTAATGTCATCGAGAATCATCTTCACCTGAATCATCTTTCAAATATCGTTTTCAGGCAGCGATGTCGGAAGAACTGACCACTGTAGAAGCCGTCCTAATCGAGGACACACCATCAACAGTGGATGAAGTCATGCCAGTAGTTGAACACGCCCGTCAACCAGTGACAGACGAAGACATTGCGACTGCAGAGGCCGTGGTTGCTGATGACCTTGTAGAACCAGCGTTGGCAGCGCCCCTGGTTGACGACGACTCATTTAAACTAGCATTGGCAGAGGAGGAGAAGGAAATGGAGCCAGAACTATATCTTGTTGAGGACAAAGTTGATTCTGTTCACGCAGAGTCATCTGTTGGTCAGGTTGATCTGGTTAAGGTAGGGAAAGAAGCTAAAAGTGTGCATGAGAATGAAACTAACATTCTGCTTGAACTTGAAAACGAAGCGAATGCCTTGGCCTTGGACCTGATGGACTTGAACCCTGAAATTTCATTTAGCATCATTGCCAATAGTATTGCCAGACCGTCGATGGAGGCGGCCGAATTTTCTGCTTTTTACAACGAGAATTTCAACCATGAAGCAACCATTGAGGCTCAGGACGACCCATTGTCAATTATCCTGGAAACAAGCGAGACGGACTTTAGCCTCGAGCCAAGTGCCGATGATTCACTCCTGGCGATGAGCATTTTCATGACGCCTGGATACAGTAAGAGTAAAGTTCGGCGCTCGTATGACACAATTCTTGACCATTCTGCGGATTTTGTGTTGAATAATGTGGAGGAAAATGGGAATGACAGTTTAGTTGACGTGGTCCCAGATAGTAGGAATCAAGTTCAAGTCGCGAAAGAGGCAGATGCTGAGGAAAACGTGGAAGAGCCAGAGTCGTTCGTATCCGGTAATATTGAAGTAGTTGAGACCAAAGAAGTCACGGTTTTAAAGAGTGTGGTTAAAGAAGTAGTAGCCGGAGAACGCTTCGAGGCTGTAAATGTTGAGTGCGCAAAGTTTCAAGAAATTAAACCAGTTCAAGACGTAAATAAGAACAATACCAATATTGACGATTTTGTGGTTGGCTGGGAAGCAGTTGGCTTTACAAAGAGAGAAGCGATCAAGCGCTTGGAGTCATTAAACCCCCCGGCTGAACCCCCCAACTACAATAGCTCCAAAAATTCGCCGAAGAAAGCTATTGAATCGCTGAATGCTGGCGTTCCACCCCCCAAAGCCGATGACTTGATCGCCGATGTGGAGAAGCCCGACAGCTCAGAAAAACGGGAAGATGGCGAAGCGGTGCAGAAGCTCGCGTCGTCGACTTCAAAAGCTGACGCCCTGATAGATTTACCCCCTAGGCTTCGCAGTCCGGAGAAAGTAGAGAACCAAATTACAGTTGAATCCGTGACAGCGGATGGCCCTCGTGAAGGAGTCGACAAACCGGGGTTGACAAATGATGATGAAGAAAGAGAAAGCCTGCGTAAAGTAAACCGCGAGGTTAATCCCTCAAAAAGTTTCCTGAATATAATTAAGCGATTCGAAAACGTTGAGACTACTCAGAAGGAAGAAGTTACCGAGCGAGCATCGCGCGGTCGTACAAAGTCCGATGTTAAACAGCTGGAAGGTGTTGCCGAGAATAGTCTCCGTGACCCCTGGTCGAAACAGTATAGGCGGAGTAAGAGCTTGCCGTCATCCCCAAACAAGAAGAAGAAACGTTTTGCGCCCGTGGACACAGCGCCCTGCTTGGATTTAGCTGTTGCACGGTTTGGTGTGTCGTTAAAACGTACTAACGTAGTTCTGCCTGGCTTGCATGATTCTGCCGTAAGTTCCTTTTTCTTATCTTCGTTTCGCGATAGGATAAATGCAGAATTTGGAAGACTACTTGATTCCTGCCTGCCCAAAACGTGTAGGAATGTTATTCCAGTTTTTGGTATGCCCGATTCTTTAACCTTTCTTGGCTTTTCTTTTAGAGAAGAAATTTTACAATCGAAACCTGCTTTGGAGGCTAGCGAATACTGTTCTAATTACTCTGTTTTTTCAACGGTTTTCTGAGCAAAATATCCGTAGAACTAATTCTGCGAAAACTTCATGTGTTAAACAATGGAAAAAAAAACTTCTGTTTTGAAGTGCCTTCTTAGGGCTTCCACAGAACTTTAAGCAGGAAAAGCTGAATCGCCAGTAGGCTGGCCACAAATTCTAAAACGCTAGTGGAGTAGGGGTTTCCAAGCTTAAACTGAGGAATTTAATCCGATTCTGCCAATAAACCGGAAACGGATTTTCCGGGTGCGACTACGAATTTTCGGGGCCGGTTGCCAAATTAGGACGCTATTGGAAACAAGCCTTAGGGTTAACCCAGAAACAAGCAAATTTCCCTCGCTATGTCTGACCTTGAAATCTGGATTTCGATGCGTCAAAAGTAGGATTTTTGGGATCCCAAAACGCAAGTGGAGGGATACCTATGACATCGTAAAAGTTGTCCGTCTGTCCGTCTGTTAGCACGATAAGTCTCGAAGGGAATGAGATATTTCGATGAAACTTGGTGTGAGGACTCTTTGGGTCAAGGGTAAGGTCAAGTTCGTAGATGGGCTCTGTAGCCCTACATTTAGGGGTGGGGGAGGGGGTTCAGATTAAGGGGAAAACAAAATATTTTTAAACAGCTAATGTGATAGTCGATTATGGGGTAAGAAGACATGCTGAACACGAATATGCAAAACATTTTCTCGTCCGACAAGTAGTTCGCCCGGAATCCGGCCAAAACCGGAAAGTTGGTTAAAAGTAAAAGTTCCTTTTGAAGTTGATTAAATGTTCATTTAGGGGTAAGAAGACATGCTGAACTCGATGGTGAAAACCGTTTTCTCGCCGGACGAGTAGTTTGTCCGGAATCCGGCAAAAACCGGAAAGTTGGTTAAAAGTAAAAGTTTGATTTGAAGTTGCTTAAATGTTCGATTTAGGGGTAAGTAGACATGCTGAACACTTATTAGAAAAGCATGTTCTACCCGGACAACTAGTTCGCCCGGAATCCGGCCCAAACCGTAAAATTTGTTAAAGGTAATAAGTTTTATTTGAAGTTGATTAAATGACAGATTTAGGGGTAAGAAGAGACGCCGAGTCTGTATATGACAATCTTTTTTTAACCGGACATATAATACGTCCGGAATCCGGTTGTAACCGTTTTTTTTTAGAAGCTAAAGTTTTATTGGAAATTGATTAGATGTTCTTTGTAGGGATAAGGAGATACAAATTCTGAATTTCCTTTTTTTTGCTGGACAAGTAGTTCGCTCGGAATTCGGCCGAAACCGGAACTTTGGCAGAAGTAAAGCAGGAAGTTTCGGTCAGTATCGTCAAGATAGATATGGCTTATAGAGGTAAATCTGAAATTGGTTTTCTCTAATGATTAGCCTGGCGAAGACTGGATCTGGCGAAGACACGACCCAGTTGTCTGGATCAAATATTAGATTATTGGGATCCCATCGAAACCTTAGGCTTATTAGTTATTATCTATATTTCTTCGCCTGTTTGGAGTGGAAATGGGTCGCATAATGATCAGCTGATCCTGACCCGAGATGTAAACGGTCTGTTGGGCATTTCTTAAAGGATCCTTCCTGCTTGTTCTGCTTTTTACATTATACGTAGATCCCTTGCTGAATTATTAGCTTCTAAAATCCCCACCTTTCTCAATTGTTTCGTTTTGTGCCTACGAATCCTTAGCGCTTTTACGGCTGTGCCGAGTTTTGCTCGTCACACAACGCAAAGTTTGCCGGGATCTTCATTGTCCGCTGACAACTCTTTCACATATAAGGTTATGAGAATCTTCTGTTTTTTACTTCTTTTAGTTGCTTAGCTGTCCAACTTTTTAACCACGGTGCGTTCACTTTTCAAATGTTTTGCGCCCAGCCGCCGCGTCGGAGAGCAGGAAGGCTGGATGGAATCGACAAGCGCTAATGAGAAAATCGCCAATTTTAGGTGGAAAGCAATAGTATTTTCGAAAATGTTTTTTTCTGATCCGTTTCGTAGGGAAAAGATCATTTCTAGTAAGAGTTGAGCTTTAACAATACTTCGGTTATATTTACCTGCAAAATTTGCATGTGCATGTCATGCTATCTAGCGGCCTGTGATTGATAGCGTATCATGTGGCAATAGTTGAAACGACCATAGATGGCAGCCGTCCTTCACAAGCTGGAATCCAGAATAGCAGTGCGAATAACGACATAAATGGCGCAATAGTAACACCATCATTGTCACTAGTTGTTTTAGTAGAGGTTTTCATGTTTATCATAATAGACTTATGTCAACAGTTCTGTTGCCCAAGTTTTGACAGTTTTAAAGGTACATGCACACACAGTCCGTTTTTTGCAGTCGAATGAGAAGTTCCTCCTTACACCGGAATTTTTAAGCATCGCATGCAGGTTTCCAAATGAATGAATTTGTTAAGTTATTTAACCTGAATGACGCGAATTTTGCAACGTAATAGTAACCCCATCATCCGAACACCAGCATCCGAAATCTTATCTTGTGTGCACGTAGCGTAAGGGATGATGACACACTTATGCGCCTCGCTTGATTTGTCAGAAATTGGAATTTCGGCTGTGCTCAGGAATATAAGCACCGTTTGAGGCAAAATGCGTGTTTTAAGGGCTGTTTGTGAAGCGTTCTTAATGTATTTCTTAATCACGAGAATATGATAACTCCCTACTATATAATGCGAAAATTGTACGTCTTGAGCCTACTCCATGCCTCACTACATACTTGACCGGTCCTTTAATAAAGCTAGAATCTCTGACTAACTTTCGTCCTAAGTTTTAAGAAGGGCGCTGCGAGTCTTTCCGGCATGCAGCTTGCTGTACTGGTACCGGGAAAGTAGACAGCCAAGTAATTCTCATTGATTGGTGCATCTCAACAGATTAAGGATTCACAATTATGTGTTAACTGCGGTTAACTCCTCTTTAAGGTGGTTTAATTCTACCTACTGTCTTATCTATATAGTATAATTATTACAATGCATTTTCAATGCATAAATAAAACCTATCTTTTTAGATAAAACACCTTATGTAGCTGTATTCTTATGTTTACTTTCACTCTTAGCTTAAGAACACTCGGTGTCATGTTTATACTTCTTAGAGATTGAACGCATTTTCATCCTGAATGAGATTTGCGTGGAGTCAGTTTGATGTTTCACGTTATGTGCCAACTTTACCAGCTTATGTTAATTTCTCGGAAAAAAACACGGGTCAGACAGGAGGCTCAGTGGGAAACTGACTAACACGATCTTCTCGGCCTGAGACGACAAGAAGTTGACGCAGAAAGAGTGAAATGGGAATTTTTCAGCAGTGCCCAGGACAGAAGACAGGTGCCATTACATGTCTTGAGCCGTTTCCAATTCTTTCTTGTGGTTGTAGGAAAATAAAGAAACCGACGCCCTCGAGAAGGCGATCACCGCCGTCAAAAAGTCAGAAGAGGAGGTGCTAGAAGCCGCCGAAGACGTCAAGAAGAAGACTACGAAAAAGAAGAAGAAATCTTCCGACGTCGGTGTAGATGGAGAGAAGAAGAAGAAGAAAAAGAAATCCACCGAAACGAAAGAGGTAAGTAGATTAGACGGTTTAAAAGGAACCAGATATTGGGAACCGCGAACCGGATATGCTACTCGTGACGATGTATCTCCTTCAAATCCATGACGGTCCTTCGCAGCTGCCTCGGTCAGGGATAGCCATTGGGTGGCTCATCGTCTCCCATACTTCCTAAGGCCTCCGACGGGTTCGAGGTCTGCTTTGACCGTCAGAAGCGAGGTATTTCCCTGGATTCCTGTTCGCTGCTTTCACCCGGGTGGGTTGAATTGAGGCATCGTATGGCATGAGCGTCTTCAAGCTCTCGTGGTATGTGCAGGAACCATTTTATGTGTTCTGGTTTTGATTGTGTCCGACAGAAGCGGCCGGTCGCCTGCGAGTTTTCACACTTCTTCAATGCTCCTGCGATCCTCAAGTTTTATCGGTGAATGAGTAAGCGGGACAACTGCTCATTATGTCACCGGTCTCGGCAACCCTGCTGTTCCTGTTGTTTTTTTGTTGTCGGACTTAAGGATAGGTAGAACTAGCAGTTTTGTTGGGAAAGTCACTTCACGTACGTCATTCTTCTAACTGAAGCACATACAGACTAAAGTGTGCAGCCCATCGAAATGACAATGGCGAGGTCAAGTTGCTGTAGAACTTGAGGTCAGGAAGGCAGTGCATGTCCACAAGTTTGCTGACATAGGTCAATGTCTGATAGTAGACTAGCTAGCTGGATGTGGAGCAAATATACCATCATTGTACCGGCAGCACGGTCATGGTAACATACGCATACTTGGTTTAAATATTTACACACTGCTCAACTGCGATTTTTTTTTTAATTTTGTGTGTCACGCCATTGAATTACTCTTCCATTGATTATTTCAGGCATACTACAGTAGAAGCATGTTACTTTCAACATCGCCTGACTTAAACGACGCCGAACAATATGACGAGAATCAAACGTAGCAAATATGCATGCATAGTACTTAGCTGAAACAGTAGTTTAAGTAAAACTGCTCAGTCATTCTGCACCTTTTCCCTGCCAGGTTACGCATCCGGTGCGTCGCAAGTTTATTGAAAAAGAAATAACAAATAGCACCGAAGGATTTTGATTTCATTCTTTATGTCAAACGAAAACTTTGCTTTTAGCTGATGTTAAGTTCTTAATTTGTCAGTAGCCTACTATTTGACTGTTTTAGAGGCGAAAACAGAGGCGTCATTTCGCTGAATCCTAAGAACAAAGGCTCGTTCCTTCCCCAACCGGTGACGTTCCCTGACGTTCGACAGCCTGACAAAGATCAGAGTTCAGTCAAAAACACAACTGCCCAGGCCTCCAACGCGCCTTGAAGACAATCGATCCTCGAAGAAGGTTAACACTCAAAATGCCCACAATCATAATGTCCACGACTCAAAATGCCCACTAAAAATGCCCACGGCTCAAAATACCCACGGCTCAAAATGCCCACGACTCGAAATGCCCACGACTCAAAATGCCCACTATTGGATAAATTTGAAGTTTTCAGTCCGTAATTAGGCGTGATTGAGTGACGGGAGGAGTAGACCGAGTATCAGAATGACGATAATCTTTTGATGAACTTTTATAATCTCAATTATGATATAACACTGGTTTATTATTATTTACAAGAAACGTTTGTAGCCTATTGCGTCGTGGTTAGATGCCGCAAAAGCGCTGTGCTTTCTTGAGGAAGCTTCTGACTGATACTGAGCCCCCTTGGAACTTCTCTTTAAGTGCTTGAATTTGCTGGTCTTTCCGGACCATTTTTCGGTTCCTTCGTCTGAAGTCGGCTCCAGCACCGATCTGGAGGAGGTCTGATTTCATCTCCTCTTGGATGGTTGGAACTTCTGGCAGAAGTCGAAATAAACGTGGTAGGGCTGTAATTCGTCTGTTGAGGACTCGGTGCCAGGCCTCAACGTGGTTCGTGGTCCGAGGTCTGTCATTATCATGTTGATTCCAGATTTTCGGTGGAAACGTAGAACTCGAACGTAGCCTCCCCTGTGACCACTTTGAACTGTCGGCATTTTAGGCCGCCGGCATTTCGTGGTCGTGGGCATTTTGAGTCGTGGGCATTTTGAGTCGTGGGCATTTTGAGTCTTGGGCATTTTGATCGTGGGCATTTTGAACCGTGGGCATTCTGAGCGTGGGCATTGTGAAGTGGGCAAAAAGATCGTGGTAATTTTGGGAACCACCCTCGAACGGATTAAAAAGGCTTCAATTTTCGTGAGTGACCTTGGTCAAATGATGGCGCGACCAGATGTCATAACTCTGACAGAAAGTGATTTGTCTGGCTACCTGCTTTTCTGGGCCCCCTTGGAAGGCCAGGGGGGGGGGACAGCTGCCCCCCCCCCAAATGACAACTATGAGCGAAAAAAAAACAAAGGTGGTGTGAAATTTGGAGTAACGTATTTCTATTGTACTGAGACCGGACACTCTCAAACATACTCTTGATGACTGTCTCTCCTTGCTGATGCGGAATCTGCGGGCTCTCCGGGTACCTAGCGGAAGAAAGGCGGAAGTGGTGTCACGGCTGCTCTCAAAGATCGCCGTGATTTTTTGACACAGGATTTGAGTCGTTGAGTCTGAGTCGTTACGGAGACGCTTACTCCTTCTTCCGGAGGGTCACTGGCGTGTTTTGGACTTAGTCATATAGAGCATTACATTAATGGGTTTGGAACTTGAGCCATATGAAAAAAGACGGGTACTAATGATTATTCCTTATAGCCCATCCCAAAATTATGTAAAGTTTCGAATTGTCGGTGACAATTCGACCACACCACACGACCCTAACCACAAAAGGGTGGTTAGGGGAGGAAGGGTGGGCTAGGGAGGTAAGGGTGGGCAGGGGGGTAAGGGGAGGTTGGGAGGGAAGAATGGGGGGAGGTGGAGTTGCGTATTGATGTGTGAGAGAGATTGGATTTCTTTTTTCTTTTTTTATTTATGTAGGTAAGTAGTTATGTGGACTTTCGCGCGAATGCAAACCCTCATAGGTTTTTTCTCCAGCGCGAAAGTGTTGTTTTTTTACTTATTTATTTGTGAACGTTGAAAATATAACTTGAACTTGTGAACTTGAACTTGTGAACTTGAACTTGTGAACTTGAACTTATGTCGGATTTGGGTAGTGTGCCTCGAAGACAAGCTGACTGACCAAATCTGTGTGTCAGTCCTAGGCTACCAGTTCCGTTCAGTAAGAAAGAAAAAAAAAGAAGACGGAGCTGTTTGAATTTAGACCGCACTGATTGCGTCATCCGAAAATCTAGACGGGGAAAAAGAAGAAACCTTATCACTAATAGATAATTGGACAAGGCTGTATCATGTTTCCGTAAAGTCAAACGGCGAGCGCCATTGATTTTTTAGAGGGGATAAGAGCTTTCCGAAACATGGAAACAGGATTTCCAAGGGGTCACGTAAAAAACATTATCTAGAATTGAATAAGTTTGTTCATCATCTTCATCCAAAATAGGTCCTATCGGCTAATTTCGCAATTGGTTACCATTGGTAGCTTTAGTCTGTTTGAAAAGAAAGTCCACATTGTCAACAGCTCTGTTTTCTTTGATTAATTGATCGATTTATTGTTCTTCAGTGTGGAAATGAACAAACAAACTTGCGACTGATCTATATTTAATTACATTAAATAACCCAAACCAAAATATTTTTCTTAACCAATCACCGAATCTTCCTCCCTTAAATCAACTATTACTCAATGCTAATGCTTCAAATACTCTTATACCCCCCCCCCCCCCTTCACGATGAAAATGGTTTGGGGAAAACCATCAGGCCCTTAAGAGCGATGTTGTAGTTTTTGTCGACCTTTTTTAGTCTTTCCTTCGTATCCGGCATTTTCTGGCTGAGTAGGTACTTTTAAAGCACAACTCTTACTAGAAATTATCTTTTCCCTCAGAAAAAACGTTTTGGAAATTACCATTACTTTCCACTTAGAACTAGTGATTCTCTTGTTAGCGCTTGTCGACTATATCCGGCCTTTCTGCTCTCCGACGGGGCGGCTGGGCGCAAAACATTTGAAAACTGAACGTGCCTTGGTTAAAAAGTGGGAAAACTAAGAAAATAAAAGAAGTAGTAAGCAGAAGATTTTGACATCCTTATGTGTGAAAAAGTTGTCAGCGGTAGTTGACGATTTGGGCAAACTTTTCGTTGTGTGACGGGAAAACTCGGCAAGGCCGAAAAAGCGCTAAAAATTCGTAGTTACGAAACAATGGAAAGGTGGGGATTTTAGAAGCTTATAATTCCATGTGGGAGCTAAGCATATTATAAAAGGCAGAATAAGCAAGAGGGGTCCTTTAACTACTGATTTCTTATTTTCGTGGAGCTACTGAGAAACTAAGAAGATGTTATTCAGATATATCAAAGGTAAACGGTTTTACATGAACAGGGATAGAGTGAGCTTAAGCTAGGTTCCAAACAACGTAGTTTTGCGACGCCTACCACACTTCGTCACTGTTTTATAAAACGAGGAATTTTCGCCTCCGTAGCGGCCAGTTTTCCTCTCGGACTTTTCCTCAATCCAGCAGGCGGTGTAGGGACCACTTAGCCTGAGAACCGAGCTTGGGACCATGTTTATTTCTGATAGTTTTCCATTGCCTTAGATATTTTTCAGTGATGGAACTTCCTCTGTTACCTCCTCTGTAATTCCTCAAATTCTTTGCTGTAATGTGGTGTGTCGGCTTGGATAGTTTCCTGTCGCCAATTTTACGGTACCCGGTCCGGGGAATTTCCTTGGTTTTAGAAACATGTTGGCAACTAACAAATCGGACTTTGAATTTCAGCTAGATGACGAGGTACGCATGCTCTTTTCTGCAGAAGGGTGTATGTCCGCATGTTTGCTGACATACGTCGATGTTGAACAGAGGCTGAATTCGTAAACCGTGCGCCATTCTGCAAGAATAGGGTCTCGCCCAGGGTCGATCGCGAAGTTTTGGGATCTGGAACGAAATTGTTTACCTACGACATCGTAGATGTGTCCGACTGACTGTGACTTCGATAATTCCCATCCGTAGTGAGTTATTTTGTAAGAAAAAAAAAATCGTGAATTGACTTTGGTCCAGTTCGTCGGAGGGCTTTGTAACGCAATGTTTGCAGGTGGGAATGGTCCTAGAAATTTAGAGACAATTTTTTTTGTTCCGTCAAACTGATTGGTATATTGGTTACGTCGATCAGGAAACGATCTTAGTTCTTGCCTAAGATGTAAATGAGATGGAATCCGGTCAGACCCGACAATTAAAAAATTCTGTAAAAATTCCGGATTGGACGAATAATTGGTTCGGAATCCTATAACGGGCCTGATTCATCAAAGAAACTGACTAGCTAGTTATAGAGGTAAAATAACATGTTGGACGGAGACGGTGTGAGCTGTCATTTCATTCGGATAGCTCAGCCGGACTCGGACGAAGAACGGAAAACTTCTTCATCAAGTTAGACTAGATTGTCGATAGTTGATATCTTTAATTCCTTATGCATCGGAAACATTTCGACCCGTATCCAGCGGAAACACGAAATCGGGTAGACCCACAGATTTCTTGTTTAGAGTTGTTTGATTTGTGGTTTTGGGAGAGCACACGTGTCAGATCTTTTCTTGTGATCGTTTCTCACCGGGTCAATAGCTCAAAGCGAGTACGGCAACACTGCTATGGCCTGTGAAATAAGGGGCTCGGCACATGTGGTCTGCGCAGTGCAGCTATATCCTTTCACAGCAGAACCACTTTGACTGGATGGGGAAGGTCAAATAAACTCCAGTTTGGGATCCGACCCGCACCTTGGTATTGTTTCCTCAAACTCCTACTAAGCAACTGTACTTACTTAGTACTGTGTTTGTGACTTTTATACTGTGTTTTGACTTTTGAAAATCAAAATGGGTAAGTCAAAATGAACTCCAGTTTGGGATCCGACCGCACCTTGGTATTGTTTCTCAAACTCCTACTAAGTAACTGTACCTACTTAGTACTGTGTTTGTGACTTTTGTACTGTGTTTTGACTTTTGAAAGTCAAAACGGGAAAGTCAAAATAAACTCCAGTTCTGGATCCGACCCGCACCTTGGTATTGTTTCCTCAAACTCCTACTAAGTAACTAATGACCTGCTTAAGTCTCTGTTTGGGGACTGATTGGCAACCCTTGTCTCGAAAATCGGGATTGGCAACCCTTGTCTCGAAAACTCGGGAAAGTCAAAATAAACTCCAGTTCTGGATCCGACCCGCACCTTGGTATTGTTTCCTCAAACTCCTACTAAGTAACTAATGACCTGCTTAAGTCTCTGTTTGGGGACTGATTGGCAACCCTTGTCTCGAAAACCACACGTGACGTTTCCGACACGGTATTCGTCAACGTGCTATAGTCGGCAGGCACCTTGTCTCGTTTCTGTGTCCCTTTTTGCCGATCCAATTTGGTTAGAAGCCCTTTTCTCATCACATGTTCCGCAGTTTAAAAATACGCGTTATAATGGTGAATAATTAGATTAATGACGGCTACAGTATAGGAAGTCCAGCGGCTCTGGGTCTCTCTCGAATGTGACCGCATTATCCTCACTCGCTTGCTGGACGCGGTGCTTTTCAACCACAGCAGTATCTTTGGTTCATTGATTCGGTGATAAGGCTGATAGATGGGGACTTTGTTTTTGCCAAGTATGTCCCGGCCGACTAGTTTTGGTTCGACGAATGATCTGATGTTTAGTGGACGGACAAAGAAGTTTGACCCAGATTACCTTGGGTTGTCCTCACCAGTTCTTGTGAAAGAGGTGTTGAAGTATTTGTGTTCTAGTGCGAGCTCTCTTGAGGTGAGGAGACAATGATTTAGTCGTTCAGTCAGTGTATTATAGCCTAACCGTAACAGTAGTCGAAATTGGCAAAATGGGAAGAAACACTCACGAACAATACGAGTAGTTCACAAAAGAATATGAAACGAAATCAAAAGATTTAATAGACTTAAAATGCATGATGAGTATGAGACGACTTCATTTACCGCTTCGATGATTTGTTGGTGGAGGAGGAATTCTGAGTATCTGGTCATCCCTGCTTCGCGTGCTGGCGTAGAGAAGTTGTAGCGTTGGCTAAGGGCTCTTCAATCACGTATCTGCACCTAACAGGTTGCATAAGTACTCAATTAAATGTATAAAACTTATGTATATATACCTTCATTTGACATAGATGACGCGGCGAAATTCGAAAGAGCGTTGTAGCGGGGTCGGTCTAAGCATTTGTGTCAAATGTTCTCGACCGCGCTCTATGCGGCCTACTATGTCACGCCTGGTCTACGCAGTGAAAAGTCGTGACAATTATAGCCTACTGGGGCAAATTTTTTAAATTTATTTCCACCATATTATTCTATTTTCTTGATGCAAGTGAATAAATATGTCACATTTCGAATGTGGGTTCGTGCTAAAAGAACACCCGAAAGGGACTAGAATGGGGGTATTTTGGTTCGACATTTACAATTTGGTCCAAAACTGCACTATTCGGAGTTAACTAACGTTCAAAAAAGCAATACTGGTAAGGTTTTCTCAGTCGCTGGCGGATTGTGACTTTTAGGATACATTGGAAGGGAAAGTGTGTTGGTATTTTGACAGTGGTAAGTTTTCAGCCAACTTTGTCTTGAACTTGCATGTTATTGTAATTGTGTTTTGCATGTTAATACTATACTACTGTATTGTAATGTGGCGTAACAAGCTGGGCTAACCGCATGCAATTTTCAGCTGAGTAGTCCATCGTCCCCGGAGCTAAGTGACTACAGCTCGCATGCCTCACCCCCACGCTTCTCCCCGTTGCGGAAGCCGATAGCATCGCCACGAGCTTCAGCGCCGACAACTATTTCACCCCGGAAAAGGAAAGAAGTGAGTTCGGCTGTTTTTGTTCACGCTAGAGAAATCCTCCGGAAAATTTCGCGTTAGCCTATCCATGAATTTATGTCGCTCAGATCACTAAAGCTACGTGTACACATAGTCCGATAAGACTTCGTATGCGAAAATGCGCATGCGAATTTTGCATTGTTTTGGGAAAACCTGGATGCGATGCGGGAAAAGTTTTGGTGCGAAAGAGGAAATTCTCATCCAACTGCGAAATCGGTACCTTAACCTTGCCAAAAAACATTTCTTCTGAGTTGAAACGTTTTTTTTTCCGGCTAGATGAAAATCTTGAAAATTGTCTTGAAAATTGTTGTGTGTGAAAATTGTCTAGATCAAAACATGTCAAATCTTGAAAAAAATAAAACAAATAATCCTTGCCTAATTAATGCCTATTAAGGCATTATGCTTAACCCGCGGCGCGGTACATGGCTCACATTTTTGTTTTGCTGTAAATTATGCAGCATCCAAAACCACAAGTAGCTAAATCGCTGTTTCCCGTTTAGCAACTGTCGGAAGCTGTGTTTTGTAGGCCAAAAATAGCGGTACCCGCGTGTATGTCCGAATCCCTGTTACGGATTTCGTACTAATTCACATGGACTTCCGCCGATTTACACATATAACGTGTCACGAAGTCTAGAAATATTTGTATTTCCCTTTTGATTTCCTTTGTTAGCCGTTCACATTCTTGCACTTTATTATGGAATAACTGGAAAGTTTATTGAATTCCTTTGATGTTTACCTTAAACTGTAACTAAAGGCCAGTTTTGGCGTACTTTGCCCTCTTTGTAAGGCTGGTGAGAAGAATTCTTTCCAGATCCTCATCCAGCGTCAGGCGCTTTCGTAGTTGAGAGACAAATGTTTGAGGGTGATTCGGTTTTGTTTCCCTGCCCCTCTTAGAAATAAGGGTTGTCGGTTAGGGCTTGTGGAACTTGTGAGGGGGGAATCACTTCCGTTTTGGGATCCCGTTTTTGGAGGGATACCTATGACATCGCAGAAGTTGTCCGTTCTGTCTGTGAGCACGATAGCTCCCGAAGGGAATGAGATATTTTGATGAAACTTGACGGGAGGATCCTTTGAGGTAAGGGAAAGGTCGAGTTCATTGATGAGATTTGTAGCCCTACATTTAGGGGTGGGGGAGGGGGTTCAAGTTAAGGGACAAAACAAAATATTTTAAACAGCTAATGTGATAGTCGATTAAGGGGTAAGAAGACATTCTGAACGCGCATATGAACACCATTTATCTCGCCGGACAAGTAGTTCGCCCGGAATCCGTCCAAAACCGGAAAATTGTTAAAAGTTTAAGCTTTATTTGTAGTTGATTAGATATCCGATTTAGGGGTAAAAATAGAATAGAATAGAGTAGAATTTAGTTTGAAAATGAATTTCACAGCAATCATGCCGAATTTGCATTTCTCGTCGACATATTATAAACGAAAACGTTGTCAATGGACATTTACAGCAGATTTGCAGATGTCAATATATACATGTACAATTTAAACACAGAAAAAATTCTGAATCCCTGTATGGCAATCATTTTTTACCCGGACATATAGTTCGGCCGGAATCCGGCTGGAACCGGAAAATCTTTTATAAGTTAAATTTTTATTTGAAGTTGATATGATGTTCGATGTAGGAGAAAGAAGATACGCTGATTTTGTTTTTTAGCTTTCTTTTTTTGCCGGACATGTAGCTCCGGAATTCGGCCGAAACCAGGAAATTTGCAGAAGTAAGGCAGGAAGTTTTCGTCAAAACAGATATGACTTATAGGGGTAAACATACATGCTGAATCCATATGTGAACTTGGTTTCCTCAGATGATTAGCTATTTGGCCTCAATCTATTTGTGAATTTTAATAGTAAATTGTTCAAGGAGTCGGCGAAGACTGGATCTGGTAAAGACAAGACCCAATTGTCTGGGTCAAATATTGAATTTTTGGGATCCCATCGAAACCTTTGGTCTTGTTAATGAAGACTTCCTAGTACTAGGTTACGGACGTTTCCTCCCGGCTTATGTGTTGTCGCGACATGCCGGATGAGTAGACCCTTGCAAATATGCTAAATATGTTTGATATAAATCACCATTCTTGGGTTACAAAGCATTACAGTTACATTACAGTCAGCTTCGCAATCAGGATTTGAATGATCACTCGTTAATTGGATATGGGCCATCAGGGTGCTCAAGGGCGAATCACTTTGCATGAGTGCGTGATTGATTCACAAAAAATGTTAAAAATAATGATTTGTAACACACATCTGCATTCTGTGGACATAATCAAAGGCGTAGCTGGATTCTGTAGCTTGCGGTAATTTTTTTTTTTTTTTTAAGGCGAACGACATTCAAAGGTCGAGTTGTCGGTAGCTTCCTAACTCATTTCCAGATTGAAGTATGTCACTTTCATCATTACCAACAATAGAGCCTAGGATTTTGTCAAATTGGTGAGAAAGAAGTTTGGAACGGATATCACTTTTTCTTTAGGGATGACTTCGAAAAGCGCAATTTCGGCACTTGTCGTTTTTGCAGAGCAACCGTGGTATCAGATACCACGTTACCTGCAAAAACGACTAATTGCAGATCCAGTTACCGTGGTAACAGATACCATGGTATCAGCAAAAAAGGAACTAAAAATGGAAAAGACATTCAAAATATTCACAAGGATCAAGTATATACAAGATTACATTGAAACCCATAAACATGGTTTTACTTATTATTTACTCATAGTTCAGTACTTATCGGAGAGGAACACATTCAATCAGTCATCATATGTACTCCTTAATAATAGTTGTACAACATGATAGCACATATATTGGCATTGATTTCTCGCATATCCTGCATTTTCTTCTAGTAAAATTCTAGACAGCTTAATAGAAGGTAAGGTAAGGAAAGATGGAATTTTAATGAAATAAAATAAGAAAGTGTCAATAAAAGTGTTCAGTATGATTTTCTTGCATCGATTTGAAAACAGCATAATTATATAGTGCCAACGTTTTCTTTTTGTCATGTTGTAGTTTGCATGGGTGTTAACTGCATGGACTTATTCTAGTCACCTTCACTCTCATCCGGACAACCTCTTGGGAATGGCGGAGCCGTGAAAACTGTGTCAGACATTAGCGGGGCCAACGATCAGGTTAGTATATTTGTGGCTTACGCTATGGTGTTTAGTAGGGTCTTAAGGCGCCACTCAGCCTCTCAGGTCAGGAACCTTTCACACGCCTGATAGAGTCGAACAGATAGACTCGTTGACAGACAAGAAAGGATAATAGTGCCGGCAGACGATAAGGTTTTCCCGCAGGGATTTACCATCATGTTCAAATAGCCTCAACTATTGCGTTTGGAATTGATAATGGTGCCAAACAGCTGGCAGAGATTCAAGTTCGCGACCGCCGGATCATGATCGAAGGATAGAACACTGAGTCTAGTCATGAGAAATCGAAAACTACTTGTCAACCGTCAACATACTCTTGAGGCGTGTTCTCGCCGTTCCCCGAGGACGCCTCGGGGAATCGAAGGGAACGGCGAGAATAGAGGGAGTCACTCCACGCGGACTCCGCATACAGAAACAGCGAGAACACGGGGAATGCTCCAAAAATGGATTTTGTTCGAAAAAAAATATGCAGTTGAAGAAATCAGTCTGGATCCACTTTATTTTTTATTTTGTTTATTCTGATTGTTTTTAATTAATTTTACATTGAACCAACACCAGCAAGAAATGATTCCCCTCCGAATCTGAAAGGGAGTCCTTTTCGATGATGGTGATGATAATCGGAGCATTCCCCATCCGTGGGAACTCGCGAGAATACGGGAGTGAGTCCCCGGGACAAACAAAAATGCGGGGACTCCTCAAGTGGAGTCCTCGGGGAACGGCGAGAATACGCCTTTGATGACTAACTCTTCGTACCGATTATGAATCACCGTGTGCCCAGCGAAAAGCCAGAAACGCCAAGACAACAAGCGTTTTTTCATTGGTTTACACAGAATATGAATCAATTTAGAGGGTTCGAGGGTTGACGTTTCTTGTTCTTCCCGAGGTTCATTGGCGGGCTTCGGACTTAGAGAGTATTCCTCTTGGAACAAAGTGTAGAGGTGGCCAATCAATCTCAGTTATCAGTCTTCCCAGTTGCTAGTTTTAGAAGGAGGCTACTACCGAATAAGAAAGTTAACTTACCTTTGGTGTTCCAAATATTCGGAACGAGGACTTCCGGAATTTACGGAATCCTGTTGATTCATATCCGAGCCTGAGGGTGTGAAGGAGTAGGTATTAATCGGCAAATCACCTAACATTTTCCGGGCTAATACGGAGCTTATGTGTTTTGAAACACAAAGTTTGATGAATATTCGTTAATACAGGTATAGTACTATTCTTTTTCTTTGATCGTTCATTACCTAGTGCATGATTTGTTGCAGCATGTCAGAACGAATGGAGAAGTATCGAGCACACCCTCTCCTAAACCCAGCGCTGCTTTGCATGATGATGTCGGTGTGCTGCCATCTGTTAAACAGCTGGTAAGAATTTTTCCCAGTCAATTGCTATATCTGTAATTTTATATAGACGGTCGTGTTTCTGGATCTTCTCGTTGAAGCTTGTCACACCACCTTTTCAAAATGGCGGGTCATAAATAAATGACTTACTTACTTACTTACTTACGAGTCTGCCCAGGTGTGATTCGGTATTATATGCGTTTTTTTAACGCTAAGCTTGTCATTTCGCTACTTTTTAGCGTTTTTATCGGAAAGAATATCAAAATAGAGAAAAAGAACAGAAAACGAAGATATTCTGGTGAGCTGAGAATTTTCAGCTCTGCTCGGACACAGCTCTCAGTTTCTGGTCTACTAGGGATGCTCTGACTCAGTTTAAACACTTCCTTGCCTTTGCATCGTCTTTCTTCCCCGCGCCTTGCAACTACTGCTATTTGACAGTGCAAAACGGATACGTCAGCTGATAATACATAGATGGCACTTTACACAAGGGACTTGTACCGTGACCAATAAACCAAAAACATTTTTCAAATGTAATTTAGAAGTCTAGGACTCCATTGTCGGAGCCACGTAGACATACCAGGACCCACAAGACGGGGTCTCATGGTGAAAACCAGATAAAACCACATATATAATTTTAATGGGGAAGACGCCCTTGAGATGGAAACATTTTATAGTAGTGAACTGATAGACAAAAATGCTCCTCAGCCGGGATGCTACTGCCGGTGCACTACTTATAAAACGTCAGCTGAATTTTATTAGAGCTATATTTCGGCCCTTCTTGGCAAGGGTCCTCTCCAGCCAGGATCAAGCCGCTCATGCTGGAAATAGAACTTGCCAAAAAACTTGAACTTGTCAATCTTCCAACTTGAGCCGGCTAATAAAATTCAGCTGACATATTCGTTTTGCAGTGTCAGGCATGATTCGCAGTCAGCTTGGGCTGAAGGAATCTTTACCGTACTAACCCTTCCTTCGCATCACTGGCGGATCTAGAGGTCCACTTGGGAGAAAAAGGGTAGGAAAGTTCCGGATTAAGCCACACAGGGATCGTAGGAAGTCAGATTTTCGGGGCCCCTCCACCGACGGTCCAAAACCAACAGTTTGAAAGTACTATCTCGCAGAAAGCTTTATTTATTGATCATCTCATGGGCGTTGTTGTGAAGTAACATCGAGTTAAGGTGTGCATGTTGGCCGCTAGGGGAGATGACCATCAGTACTGCCCACTGCACGCAAGTAATTTGCACCGAAACAATTAAAAACACTTGTTTACAAAAAAAATAAAAAAATAAATAAGTTGAATAGACCGTTGGCGTCACCGATGGCAAGTGGAAGCGTAGTCACCTGGCCAATTACGAGGCTAAAAAAACAAAAAAAAACAAATAAAAACACTTGTTCATAAACCTATTTCAAAACCAGATCAGTGTTCTTGCTGTAGGGCCCGTAAAAGGAATGGGATATGTAGGCGGGAGCCTACTCTGCCTGTTTGGTCTGGCTCAGGGAAGGGCGCCGTTTTTTTTTTATCTGTTGAAAATTGAATGATCCGGAAGGCAGGTCGAAACAATTTGGGGATTTTCGTGTTTTTGCTGTACCTACAGTGGGTGGGGGTAGCACCCGGGTCCGTCATTGCTTATCTTGCTCCCTCGTCCTTTCCTGTTCTAATCCACTTTCTCCCTGTTAACCACTAATCCTTCTGTTTCCTTAGAAAGCAAAGTATGTCCCTGCTAAAAGTTTGCCGGATAACTTGTATCGAACCACATTGGAACCGTGGGTAGAAATCCGTAAATATGGAGTCGAGGTTAAAGTTTTGGTAAGGACTACGCAAATAATCTTGTTTTGTCCTGTTCGTCCATGTGCCAGTTTCATAACGAATTAAGTGTTTAGGTCAAGTTTCTTACAGGCATTCTTTCTTTATGAATGCCTCGTATAGATATCACACTATCAGACGTTTCATAACAGATAACACGAGGATGCGCGGTCTCAACAGATAATGCGTAACAGATAACACTTCGGACGTTATCTGTCGTTGTGTTTCAAAATGTTATGACATTATAAGCGTTACCATCAGGAAGAACCGAAAAACTGCCAAAAAGGATCTGCTGAGTTTTCCGACATCATGACGATAAGGAATAAAGTCAGTAGATGCTTTTTGGCTCTTCCTAGCAAAGCTTGTTGTGCATAACATTTCGTGTATAACGTTTTCAAACACAACAGAAAACATCCGAAGTGTTATCTGTTACGCATCATCTGTTGAAACCGCGCATCCTCGTGTCATCTGTTATGAAACTTCTGACAGTGTAGTTACGTGTCTGCGACTGGCGCAGGGTTGAGTTTGCCAAACTTTAAAAAGCGATAAAAGTTGTTGCTGGACAAAAAAATGCCCTGGACACAGCCTTTCTTGATTTAAAGCCAATCTTGACTATTTTTTCCTAAAAAAACTAATAAATAAATAAACTTTATGCGCACGTCGAAATGCAATAAGTTTACTCCCGTGTGCCTCAATGTTCGTCTCACATGTGCCTATTCTTAATATCCTCGCCAGCCCTTTAAAATAGGCGAATTTTAAATTTAAATGAAAAGAAATAAAAAGAAAACGCTCTATATCGCTTGAAGTATTCTTGCGTCCTTTTTTGAACCCATGAATCTCCCCTGAATGGCATAAAATGCAAAATAAGAGACGGCGAACCACGTAGTAGAAAGGGTAGTACGAACAATGAAAAAAATGTAGCAATTTGAAGCATAAAACTTGAAATGTCTCTTCTCGTTATTTCTGCTATAGCGCTACGCGTTCTGCTTTTGCATCTTTATCATTTTTGTCGATGTTGCTATCCGCTTTTTGTTTGGGTCGAACAATAGGAAAAAAAGAAAGGGCGGAAGGGTCCCTTTGCGTAATTATTGTTTTTGTACCATCCTTCCCCTCAGGGTTGATACCGGAGAAGGGTGGATGAACGAAATCGGCGCAACAGTGGTCTGCTGTCTGGTCCTCGAGTTGATGCTGATTCACTGTAAAAGCTGGATCAGCACAAATTTACGATATTTTTGTGGATTAATGCATGAGCATGATGTTTTGAATTGTTTGTAGAGACGGAATTACTGTGAGCAGGCCGCACGTACGTTTCCCTCTAGTTGGCAAATACAGAGGGGGCCGCCAAGTGACTTCGTTTCGAGCCAGAGCGTAAGAGACCTGGTGAGTACCATACTAAGTGTTTGATTTTGGCTGTTTATGCCACATGTCGGTGAACTTGTGAGGTAAGGGTGTAAACAGACGGACAGGTGTTCCTAGCTGGATTTTCCGCACTTTCATCATGAAATTGAGTAAAAATCTCAACTTTTCCGCACGGAGTTGATGATGGTGCTGAAAATTCTGGCAGGAATTCAGTCCGTGACCGCCTGACTCAGTCCGTACCACAGACTAGTTTGTTGAACCAGCCAAATAGAAAAGGTAGTTTGAAGTAATAGTAAGGGTTGATTGTTAATTCGGTGTTGGGAAAGCTATGATGTGGGCTGGAATGCCAGATAATCCAGATTGTATTGTTGAATATGTTTGTGTAATAGAACATTCTTATATCGTGTCCAAGCGATACATATTTATTTATTGTTGCAAAAATCACTGGATGTGACACTGATTACTGAACATGTACTTGCTTTTGCTTCCACGAGCCTCTTGGTACTAGTACGTTGTCAGGCTAATTCGTTTTTGGGATCCCAAAACGTAATTGGAGGGATAGCCATGACTTCGTAAAAGTTGTCCGTCTGTCAGCACGATAACTCTCGAAGGAATGAGATATTTTGATGAAACCTTAGGCCTTTTTCCGCGACACCATTGTGGGCCACACACTTCTGAGTGTTTGTCGCGGAAACACGATTGTGTGCCACACAGTCGAGCCACTAGTTGAAACTCGCGGAAACGCCGTTTTGTCTATTTCTTTGGCGGTAATTTCAAATACCGGAAAATAAAAATAAAATTCATGTAAAACCTCAATAAATAGAACTCCAGGCTTATTTCCTTACGATTCTGTGCATAAAGTATCCTCAGTTTTAAGTCTATATGATTGAAAAAGTAGTTAGATTTATTGTTTAGACACTATTTTGCTGCTTAATTTGAATTTCCCGCCAGAATCGAGCCACAAAATCGACAATCACCTCGCCAGTTGTTTGTCGAATTTGAGCCACAAAGCGAGCGACGAAAATCTTGTTGGTCGCGGAAACACACTTGTGGGCCGCACAAAAGGTCGCGGAAACACACATTTCGAGCCACAATCGACCCACAAACTGTTTGTGGGAGCACGGAAAAACGCCTCTGGTGTGAAAATTCTTTAAACACGATTATGAAAACCATTTTCTCGCCGGACAAGTAGTTCGCCCGGAATCTGGCCAAAACCGGAAAGTTAGCTAAGAGTAAATGTTTCATTTGAAGTTGATTAGATGTCCGATTTAGGGGTAAGAAGAGATGCTGAATCTGTATATGACCATCATTTTTACCCGAACATATAGTACGCCCGGAATCTGGCTGAAACCGAGAAATTTGTTCGAACTGGTTACATATTTGGTGCCGCGAAGATACTCAGATCTGGATTTTTAATGGGGCTCAGATAAAGGAATTGAAGTAAGCACGCAGTGAGTTCATCACCAGCATTGCTTGAGGGAATGTCCCGTAGCATCTTTTTCCTCGCTTGAGGCTAAGTTAGTAATTTATTTGTAACCCGCCATTTTTCAAAAGCGGAGGAGTTCGTCATGTTTGTTTTTGAATGATCATGATGATGAACCACGTGATTGTGCAGTTTCTCTGTAGAATACAATAAAGACCGGATGTGGGAGGACGCTGACCATTTGTGTAGGGGATTTTTCACGCGTATGGATTAGTATTAGTATGGATTACCGGTCTCTTGTATTGTTCGTTGTCTCTACTGTAACAGCTGATAAGTTGTGGAGTTTTTGCTGAAACATGATTCCACCTCTGTTACTAATTTGTTTCGCAGTTGACAAAAGATGAGATTTCATCTCAGAGAAGTAATTAGTTCAATTTCTCTTGTCATGTCATTCTCACGTTTTTATGTTTTTGATTCGATTCGATGTTGAAGTATGAAGGACATAGGAAAGTTGGATTCTCTTTTACAAGGGCTTTCATTTCCTTGATTGTTTTGGAAATGACGTGTTGGCAGTCGACATTTGGAACATCTGGAAACGGAGTGGTAGAATTAGTTTTTCTTACACCCTCTTCTGAAATGCATATATTAAGAAAAATTGGATTTCTTGTTGTTTCGGAACAAATATTATATTACCAATCAGTACAGCTAGCTTGCAAACCTTGTCTCATTCTTGACCGTCTTCTCAGTTCAGCAGTTCTTCAAGGGGTGTTGGAAATCATGTGTCCCACTCAAAGATATCTTTTGGCTAGAGCCGACCAAACGGAAAAATATTCTACCGTCGAAATAGCGAGATGAAATTAGTAGGCTACGACTGTCTATTTATGAGTTATGCTGATTAATAATTAGGGGTGTGGCTAGCCAAAACTTGAGGGGGTGGCAGGGCGCCCTGCCACCCGTTTCAGCTTTTCGTCACATATGTAATAATAAAACGTGTGATACCTGCAAGCGTTGAAGACTGAAGAAGCCTAGTCGTATCTCCAAGCTCAGGGGGCGTGGGAGGTGACTACCTAAAAATACACAACTGGCAAGATGTCTGGCAATTCTCAAGATTAATACCAGTTATAAACAATATCCAAGAAACACAGCACCACATGCGGGAGACTGTACGAATTTAAAGAAACATTAAAGCTAGTATTTGTAAGGTTAAGGTGAGCGTCATTCGTAATAAGAGGAATTTGCTTCCGCAATAGCCCGACCCGCAGCAGTTTCTGATGACTATATATCAGACAGAATGAAACTGAGCGCCGCAACCGAAATTTTAAAGTAAGCCATGGCTTTTTTCGGGCAAAACACTGCTTCCCCCTAACAAAATCTAGCTTTTAATGTGGCCCAAGCCCCGAAAGCCAAGCCTAAAACCCAAATGAAATCACGCGACCTTTCAGTAAATACAGCCTACTACGAAAGGCGTCGCAGGCAAATTTTTTGGAATATGATCAGAACGTCTTTTCGGATCACAAATGAAAGTAAGGGCCACTTAGCACGAATCTGCCTGTCTGTCCTAGTTCACGACGAATCCAGAAAAACGTGAGACATTTAGCTGGAAGTTGGTAATTTGCTTCAGTTCCCTTTCCGAAAAAGAAGGACTGATCATCCAGAAAGAAAATTGAAACAGAGCAGACAGAGACAGACAGTTAAGAAACACATAAAAATCACATGACGTGTTGCAATATTCAAGCCCGTCATTACATCTTCTCTCATTGCTCACGAAGCCGATTTATTTTTAACGTCGCACTGGGGGATTTTTTTTTTCAAATTCTTTTCTGTTAAAATACAAAAAAATCTTTGCATGAGATTAAGAAATTGTTGAAAATGTAGCCTACACCACAAGCAAAATTAGCCTGATTTTTACTTGAATCGAGAGATCTTGGTACATAACAGATCGTGTTAAAATTTGGGTTAAACCTGTGCGCTGCTGGGTGAAATTCATGATTTAACAACTGTCTTTTTTCGGTCCTGGAAGCTCAGACCTGAAAATCATACTTCTCATTCTGACAAAATATGATTAAAAAATCTCTTCGTGTCCGAATGACTGAGTATGCAATTCCTTAAGTCTCAAACGTTCGAGAAGGTGGTCGAGCCCAAGATGGATGTTAACCCAGTTTCTTGATAACCCTGAAGTACCCTTACTGACTTTTCCGGGCGCACTGCCTGCCCCCATTTTGCGTGGATGAGCGCCCAGTTTAGCTGAAGTTGTGTGGTTGGGCGCTCTGCGATCGCCCACTTTAGCTTTTTTCTTTCTTCGAGGGTGGTGGTGGTACCCCTCCCCCCCCCCCATAGCGACTCCCCTGTTAATAACTATTTTTTACGTGTTTGGACGGATAGGATATGTCGATAATTTGTAACATATGTTTTGGATGGGTAATATACGTCACAAATGTCTTCTTATTGTTGGGGTTTATGTCCGGTTCCTAATGGAAACGGTAATTCATGGTGTTAGACTGAGAAAGAGAACTTCATGTCGCCTTCGTGGTCCATTGACCATGAAAGATCTTCGGTTGACTGATTTTTAGTGCTCGACCAACTGAGATTTACTTTGCTCAGTTGATGTTTTCAGAAGTTTGATACCGGACTTAAATGAGATGGAGAGAATTGAAAGGAAATTTCAGTTTAATGAAATGGTAGGCCTAACCTTGTGTGAAATAATCGTAATATTTGTGATGTCGAATCAGTGTCGGATTGTATAGGAAAGATAAGATCTCTTGACTCGAGAGATGGTTTAAGTTATTTTCGTGCGGAAACTGGAGATCACTTACCTAAACTCTGAGCTATAGCGGGTTCCGGTACTCGGTTCCTCATGCCCTTCATCCTTTTAAGGTATTGTCCGTATGGCTTGGAGAGGACGATTTCTAAGACGTGTTTTTTGTTACAGGACCAGTAGATTTGTCGTGGGGTTCTACCCCCCCCCCCCCCCCCCGTTATGCGTCAATGTAGTACACGTTACGAAGCAAATTACAATCTATAAGAAAGGCTTTCAAAAGGTTTCATAGAGAAAGTGTTTGTTATGAAGTACTGCTGCCAACTAAAAAATCACTCTTTGACTCATGCAAATCTCTCGACCTTTTTGACAGCCAGTTTTCGGAGGGGAACACCGTGGACATAACTAGATGACGCTCTTGCATGGTATGCTTGGGGGGGGCTGTCAAGAATACTGAACATGACATGGCATCGTTGCCTTAGTTGCGTTTTTGCAGATATCATGGTATCTGATACCACGGTCTAAAGTCGTTTTCGCAGTTATCGTGGTATCTGATACCACGGTCAAAAGGCGTTTTTGCAGTTATCGTGGTATCTGGCCAGTCGTCGTGGTATCTGATATCCAGATACCACGGTCCGACCGTGATAACTGATCGTGGTATCTGAAAAGGGATCTCACTTTCATCAAATTTTGTCAAATTGGTGAGATTGAAGTTTAGCACTTATTGATGTAACTGGATATCAATTTTTCTTTTGGGATGACTTCGAAAAGTGCATTTCGGGAATAGTCGTTTTTGCAGAGCAACCGTATATGAGATACCACGATAACTGCAAAAACGACTAATTGCAGATCCAGTTACCGTGGTAACAGATACCATGGTATCTGCAGAAACGCGACTCTTATTTGTGTGTTATAATTAGTTTGTTTGCTGTGCTTATTACTAACCTTGCATGCTTGTAGCGTAAAAGCTGGGTGGACCTCAGTCTCGGAGCTCCCAGTGACATCACAAGGCAGACTGCTGCTAGTCTTGTAAGGGGAGAATTGAAGTCTAGTATTTCCGTTACTTCAATGGTAAGGATCGCCATTTGCTACCTCTGTTTTTGTTCGTCTCTCAACTCATTGCTTTAGGACCGGTATCAGAAAATAAAATAAAGAATAGAAAGCTGAAGAAAAACTTCGTAGTTCCGTGCTCACTCCTTGCGATTATAAATCGCCTGACGACAGAGACAGTATAAATACAAATTTCATATTCACAGCTTAAGATAAGATAAGATTACGGTATGCTTTCTACGCTTAAAGCGCTACGAACGACCCGATTTGAACTCCTACTACCATAATTATGCATCTGGTTCCGAAACTTTCTGCTATGCTTGGCTTTTATCAGAGCCGGAGATGGAATGGCAGTTTGTGTCGGCAGACTGGATGGAGGAGGGGCTGGGATGAAGGAGGTAGTTTAAGCATAGAAAGCTAGTTTTTGATTGGCTTTCGCCTGCGAGAGGCGATGCCTTATAAATGAATGTAAATCACCTGTCGTGGAGTGCGAGCTGAGAGCTACTCTTTCACGACCCTGGAACTCAATGGGTCTTTTTGCTACAGTTAGGTACAATCTCTTTCCGAACCACGTACATAAAATTATACGCTATTAAAGTTGGACTTGGGTCGCTCATTGGCGACCTGTGATTTGCCTTAGGAGCTAAGACATGTCGATGATTGGGCTTGGTTGACAGACGCGAAACAGGCCGGAGACATAATAGCAGATTGGTAGAAGGTATAAAAGGGACCCACGAGAATTCCTTTAATAAGTTGAATATTTTTCAATTTTGCTTAAGTAATGTTTTCTTGAAGCGTCGCAGTTACGGAGACTTGACCAAACTCGAAGACGACTCAAATGATCATTGGTCGCCGAATGCTTTCCGACAGAAAAGCTTGCCTACGGTAATTCCGAAAACTTGTTTATTTTAAAGAGAGGAGCGGGAGTTTCGTCTGACTAACGATAGGGGTAGCAAAGAAAGGACATTGTGGCACTTTCATTTATTGGCGCAGAGGATGTCGGTTTCCGAGTAAGCACAGGCATTTGTTCTGTTCTGAATTAGAAAATGAATCTGATAACCCTGTTTCGTACGTTCAAAGCTTATCCCCCCCCCCACTCCCACCAGAGATAGCAAAGCTGCACACCTTTGGGGTGTTGAACGTAGTAGTCACGGGATATTTTGTTTCGTCGATATTTTGACCCTTCTTTGGAGGGATCGTCTTCAGGTCGTAGATACAAATATGAAAGTGTAATAAAACAAATAAAGCTTCTATCAGAGTCACCAACTTTGGGGAGTTCATTTTGCTTGAAACTTAATTTATTTTATCGCAAGTTCAACTTTATCCACGGTTCAGAGAAGATCCTTACCGAGAAGGACCGAAATAAATTTCGTTCCGTCTACCACCATCAAACGCAATCAGTTTGGCTCGAAGAAGCACTTAAGGCTTAACAACTTAATGTTGCGTGCGTCCGGCCTTATGCTTAGCTATAGAGTAGTTGTTAGTATTTAAATACCTAGCTTGCCTTGTCCGCAGTGTAGTTACTTTCGTTGTGCCCATGCCTGATTTGCTGTGTTACTAACATTAATTCTTATTTATTAGCATGGAACCGAGCTTGACCTGGTTGTAGTCGAATCCTGTGAAAGTAGAACTTTGCGTAGATCCGTCTCATCCCCTAAGTTGCTCAGCCAAGAACAGACGGTAAGTAGGCTGCATTGTACACACACTAAACTGCACCAGACTACTGTATTATTACGGGACTGATCAAAATCACGATGCAGTTAACGCAATTATACATACAAGAAACTTCAGTAACTACTTTTGAATATACCATAGGTGTATGTATGACACGCTTACATACAAAAGCAAGAGGCAGGTTGGGTTACTATTTCATTCTTGGTAAGATGCTTTGGTTCAATGAATTTTGTCTTTTTATGGCACTTGTAGCCTCTGGCTCAAGTGCCATATACCGATCACAATTCCGTCTGTCGGTCTGTCGGTCGGTCCGAGTTTTTTGTCCCACATATCCGAGTTAGGGTACTTCCAGATGTGCTAGGACAATGAAACTTGGCAGGCATATCAGGGACCCGACCAAACTAACCTGGAAATAATCAGTTTTCCGATCCGACCATATGCGGGGGAGTGCGGGGCTCTGGAAACTTGAAAATTTAGGGCATTTTGTCACTTTTTTCCGAATTAGGGTACTTCTAGATGAGCTAGGACAATGAAACTTGGCAGGAATATCAGGGACCCGACCAAACGAACCTGGAAATAATCAGTTTCCCGATCCGACCATATGCGGGGGAGTGGGGGCGCTCGAAACTTGAAAATTTAGGGCATTTTGTCACACTTTTTCGAGTGAGGGTACTTCCAGATGAGCTAGGACAATGAAACTTGGCAGGAATATCAGGGACCCGACCAAACTAACCTGGAAATAATCAGTTTCCCGATCCGACCATATGCGGGGAAGTGGGGACGCTGGAAACTTGAAAATTTAGGGCATTTTGTCACACTTTTTCGAGTTAGGGTACTTCCAGATGTGCTAGGACCATCAAACTTGGCAGGCATATCAGAGGCCCGACCAAACAAATTTATAAATAATCAGTTTTCTGATCCGACCATTTGGAGGGGGGTGGAGGGCAGGGGAATCCGGGAAATTGAGAAGTGTGTAACTTTCGAACGGATGATCGGATTGTAATGAAACTTCATAACTGAATAGAATATATATCTGTAATGTCCCGTTTAAAGTCTTGACCGGATTCGGTAGCCAGGGGGGAGTTGGGGGGGGAGACCGGAAATTTCAAGAAACGGTTAGAATGGAGGGATCGGAGTGAAACTTGCTGGGAAGAACAAGCATCTGCTCTAGATAGGTCCTTTAGACCATTGTACTGGATCCGGACACTTATGGGGGGGGGGGGGGGTCCCGGAATTCCGGTGATGGTGGTTTTGGGGATTTTCACGATGAAACTTGGCAGGCATATCAGGGACCCAATCAAACTGACTTCAAAATAAAAATTTTGTCGATCAGATAATGTTGGGGGGAGTGGAGGGAGGGGAATCCGCAGGGGAATCCGGGAAATTGAGAAGTGTGTAACTTTCGAACGGATGATCGGATTGTAATGAAACTTCATAACTGAATAGAATATATATTTGTAATGTCCCGTTTAAAGTCTTGACCGGATTCGGTAGCCAGGGGGGAGTTTGGGGTTGGGGAGACCGGAAATTTCAAGAAACGGTTAGAATGGAGGGATCGGAGTGAAACTTGCTGGGAAGAACAAGCATCTGCTCTAGATAAGTCCTTTAGACCATTGTACTGGATCCGGACACTTATGGGGGGGGGGGGGGGGTCCCGGAATTCCGGTGATGGTGGTTTTGGGGATTTTCACGATGAAACTTGGCAGGCATGTCAGGGACCCAATCAAACTGACTTCAAAATAAAAATTTTGTCGATCAGATAATGGTGGGGGGAGTGGAGGGAGGGGAATCCGAAATTTTCAGTCATGCGTAATTTTGGAATGGGTGATCGGATTCGAGTGAAATTTAAGAATTGAACAGAGGACATTTCTCCGATGATTTTTTTCATATCCGGACCGGATCCGGCAACTATTGGGGGGGGGGGGGGATACGTGACCCGTTTAGAATGGAGGGACCGGGATGGAACTTTGTGGGAAGAACAAACAGATGCTCTAGGTAAGTCATTTGCTGAATCGGATTGGCTACGTGCACCGTGGGGGAGTCGGGGGGGGGGGGATGGACCGGAAATCTCGGGAGACGGTTAGAATGATGGTATCGGAGTGAAACTTGCTGGGAAGAACAAACATCTGGTCCATGTAAATCTTTTACATAATTTGACTGGATCCGGAAACTTGAGGGGGGGGGGAGGAGGGGGTTTCCCGGAATTCCGTTTTTTAGGGGATTTTCACGACGAAACTTGGAAGGCATATCAGGGACCCGGTCAAACCGACTTGGAATAAAAAAAAAATCCTCGATATGATAATCTTGGGGGGGGGGGAGTTGAGGGAGGGGAATCCAGAATATTGAGTCATGCGTAACTTTGAAACGGGTGATCGGATTCGAGTGAAATTTAATAATTAAACAGAGGACATTTTTCTCTTGTGACCTTTTTCATTTCCGGACCGAATCCGGCAATAATTGGGGGGAGGGCGGAAAATACTTGACCCGCTTAGACTGGTGTGATCTGGATCGAACTTCGTGGGAATGACAAACAGATGCTCTGGATTAATCATTTACAGAACCGGATTGGCTCCGGTTATTGTGGGTGGAGTTGGAGGAGGGGGGGGGGGGTATCTGGGATTCCGGTGATCGCGCGTTAAGGTACTTCCAGATGTGCTAGGACGATGAAACTTCGCTGGAATATTGGAGACTCAACAACATTTGCTTAGAAATTGCTACGTCCCAAATCCGATTATTCCTTAAAGTACCAATCATGACCGCCAAGTAAAAAAAATACTTTTAAGCAATATATGTATTTTCGTGATGCCCATCAGCCCATTAGCAGTTTTGCCTCAAGGGTTTTGCTTACAAATGAAGTTCCAGCTCCCTTAGAGCGCGCATCTCAACCGCAAAGTCGAAACTTACTTTTGATCAATCAAATCATCTTGACCCATGCAAGTGCCATATGAGCTTACAGCTCTTGTTGTTTTACGAAAGTGGTCGCGAACTAATTTCGACCCTTGTCTTTCCTATGAGTTCGTCTTAGATGTCTGAGATGCCAACCTTTTCTCAGCTCAGCTGTGCTGTTCATTGAACGTGTTTCAGCTTCTTTGCGACAGGTGCACCTGTCAACTTCTGTACGCCCTATTACGCAAGAAGTTCAAAATTTTTTTTTTTTTTAAATAAACTGCTCAGAGTAGACTATTGATCGAGAACGACGAAATTGTTGGGGTAGAATACAATGCCCTTGACGCAGTTCCATTTAAAAGTAGCCTACATCAAAATTGCATTGAGCACAGCATAATCGCGTAGTGGGAAAGGTTGGAGTATTTGGAGTGTTTTATCTCATCGTTGGCAAACATTTTGTTGGTGATGTCTGATTCCGATAAACGGATAAGCCAGCGGGGATTTATTTCAGTGATATTTCGGCTTTTCCTGGCAAGGGTCCTTTCTTAGAAGAACGAACCTACAATAATTAGTTTTCTGCAATAATCTGTTTCCGTTGTATGCCCAGATTTTCATTTATTTGTTTCGAGGTGGTGGACGGAAACATTTAAAGGGTTTCTATTAACATGCTCTGGTCGTTTCGCTAATATCGACATTTCTGAGTTTATCTGAGACAACCTTTTCTCAGCTAAAATCCGGTTTAAGTTGAGTACTTTCCACCAGTTATCGTATTTATCGTATCGACTGAATACACGTCTTAACACGTTCACAGAGATTCGTCTAACCCAGGGCTAACACTAAGACGTGGATTAATTCGATTCAGTGTGGCGACTGGTATAAACTGCTCGACCACAATATGACTTCAGCTCCTTTGCGACAAATGCGCGTAACCTAGTAGCTTCTGTGCGTTCTGTCGTTCGGGAAGTCCAGAAAACTAGAAAAGAGAAACACAATTATTTTGCCCTGAAAACTTTTTAGTAAAAACCTTTGAGCAAACTGTAGAGACTTTCTTTCGGCTTCCGACATTACTGCTCAGTCATTCAGAGTATATGTTTTGTGTTATTGTAATTTGTTTTAAAAATATTGCAAGGCGCCGTTGGGTTTGTTAATGTGGTAAGACGTGACAACTGATGTAAACTCCTCAACCGAAAGGCGACTCGTTTAATTCACGGCTGAGATTAAGCTCTACTGTTTATTCTTCACTCGAAATTTGGCAAGTATGTCGACGTCTGGTATTCCGCAATGTCAGTTATCTCTCAATTCGCTCGGCCGCGTCTGGTACTGCTATTTCGTCATGTCGATTCGTTCCAGACAGATTTTCGCGGTTGCAACTGTTTCTCTCAATCGCTTGTTTTATGCTCAGTTTGTAATTTTTTTCTAGCGACCGTCATACAACATGAGCCGAGAAATAGATTACAACAAGAAAATTCATGTTCGATCTGTGGATACATCGAAAGTTCAGAAGCAGTTTAACCAGGTAAGTTTTACACTTTGTATAATGGCCTACACTGTCAGAAGTTTCATAACAGATAACACGCGGATGCGCGTTTCAACAGATAATGCGTAACAGACAACACTTCGGATGTTATCTGTTGTGTTTGAAAACGTTATGCGTGAAATGTTTTGCTTAACAAGCTTTGTTCGGAATAACCAAAAAAGCATCTACTGACTTTATTCCTAATCGTCATGATGTCGGAAAACTCATCAGATACTTTTTGCCGGTTTTTCGGTTGTTCCTGATGGTAACGCTTATTATGCATAACACTTTGAAACACAACAGACAACATCCGAAGTGTTATCTGTTACGCATTATCTGTTGAAACCGTGCATCCTCGTGTTATATGTTAATGAAACTACCGACAGTGTAATAGTTATTCAAACAATACATATAACGGATACGTCAGCTACGATGCTTTGGCAGAGATATTTCGGCACGTTTTGGCAAGGGTCCTCATCAGGATCCTGACGAGGATGTATGGTTTGAATATATGTTTCCCAGTCAGCTTGGGCTCAAGGAGTATTTGGCCTAATAGTAAGCGATGAGCAATCCTTAATTATTGAAATGACATCTCGAGAAAAGTATATCCCGTAAGAAAACATGTATACATGCAGGCCAGTATCCAGGAATTTATTTCGGGGGGGGGGGGGGGGGGGTTACCCTCGGATCGGACAAAAAGACATAGATCAGAGGGAAAAGCCTATAAAAATTATAATAAAACCCTCCCCCCCCCCCCCTCTGGATACGGCCCTGTATAACACGTGATTTTGTTGTCATTGTAGACTGTTGTAAAAAGTATAAATAGAAAAGTATCCTTGACGAGATAAATCGAAATTTATATCGTTTACCAGTTTATTGTTTAGTAAAAAATTATTTTATTTTGTCTGAGATTTTTGCATCCAAAACTGTTTGACCTTGAATGCGCGAACTGTTTTTGCAGTTTTGTGAATTCCCTGTTAGAGAGCTCGCACGGTAGTTTGCTTGTGTGTATATTATATACGAACTTTGACTTTGATATAGTATAATCTTTATCGTTAATATTCTTTCTAGGATGCATTCCCCTTGTACGCCTTGCTGGATCGGCATGAGATGGTATACCGTAGTAGTTTTTTGTCTTGCACTTTTAGCACCGGTCTCGATTGCTATTTGAGCGCTTTCGGATTCGAGCGCGGTTGGTTTCAGGATCAAAGAAACACATTTTTTTATCACAAGTTATTGAGATATTTATGGCACGTTTTCCACTAGATTCCTTTTTTTAAGGTACTATGTTCTCCAAACCATCTTTTGTTTTATAATAATAATTAATATAATGCAAAAATTAGGCCATTGGTCTCTATAGAATTTATGCACTAACGAGGTAGCGTAATCTTTATCAAATGTGAAAGTGCTCAAATGGTACACACATACCGATTCCGGTGCCAGTAGATGCTTATTGCACCATTATCGTCCAGTTTCATTTGTGTTTTATTTGGGTTCTGGTTTCAGCTGAGTTGGGACATTTGCGGTTTTGTTTACATTTCCGGAATTTGGGATCGCCCTTTCCAGTTCTGTGTTTCTTATCAGTCTTTGTTCTAGTTTGCGCTTGTAGAGAGAAGTCCAGGTTTTAGTTTTGATAATGGATACTTCACTACCTGTGGTCTACGAGAATGACGAAGTCGCCGAGGTATGGGCTTTATCGATGAACAGGTTGTGGAGATGGAGAATAGGGGCTAATGTCCAGAAACCGAACCGAAAAACAGAAGTAGTTGAATGACCGGATATACGTATGTCCTCTCAAAGTTGAAAGGGTATTGTTTGGTAGCCCTCCAAATTATGCTTGATTCATTTAAAGTATAACTGAACGCTACGCTTTACCATTATTTTGTCACTCAGTGGAGCATATTACGTCATAAAAAGGCTTTCGCCTCTACATATCACGAAGAAACTAAGAATAATCTTGCTCAGTAGAGTTGAAAATCCATCTTCTTTACACTTGAAGCTGTTGATATTATTCAGTAGCAACAACTCCTCTCACGGTCTTTCGGGTTCTGTATTCTCTCTGCAACTGAGCTCACTAAGTTTTTTTTTTATGTAGTTTCGCTTAACAGCTTTTTTTGTAGAGAAAAGTTTTGCTTCACGCCGTTTTATTTGTCCATTCCATTTGCTGTAGTTTCTAATCTGAAACTACGTAGCTCAAACTACAAACTACCTCGCAAACGTAGTTTGACTAAATTGGGTCCTCCATTGGCAATCGGAACCCCGTCGTAACCGTGCTCGCCCTGACCCGGCGTGCTCCCCACAGCTTACGATTGCCGTGAAGGGCCCACTTAAGACCAGAGTTTCGGAAACAAGAACTCAATAAAACACAAGAAAGACAAAATAAGAGTCAAATTACAAACTTTGATGAAACAGTAGTGAATCCAAAAAAACGCAAATGTCGGGGGCATCAGTTGTGCAAACCGGTATCGACGTACCTCCTCAATCACTTTTGTCAAGATTCCCCGATAGTGTAACATTGAAGAATGTAGCATACTTTCACCATTGGGCGGCAGCGCTTAAGCAAACGCAAAGGGGGCGGCTTTATCTTTTTCCGCAGTTAAAGCAAGAATAAATAAGAATATTCTTGGTTAAAGGGCAGCAATTTTGTGCCCATCCCATGAAAATTGCTCGACGTCAACCTTTAAGCTTTGTCTTGATTACCTTTGAAGTGCCGAAATCTTCAATAACACGTCTGTGCTGACCTTATGCGTGGTGCAGTAACCCACACAGAGATAGTTCTAAAGTAAATTACTCCGTTTGCCATGTAATTTCACTTTTCTTCCAGCCCTTGATGGGCTTAATATGTCACATGTGTCAGTGAGCTATAGCTTGCTTTAATTTGTTTTTTATAGGCAGGAGACAACCAAACGGTGAAGATGTGCAAACTTTGCGAACGCCAAGTGTTCCAGATGGAACAAGTCAAAGCCGAAAAAGCCGTTTGGCACAAAAACTGCTTCAAATGCAAGGAGTGCGGGAAACAGCTGACGTAAGTTTGGCTCGACGGGAGAGCCCTCTCTGTTTATTTTTGTTAGAAAGCACCTCCGCAAGAAGTGTTGTTTTTTTGGACCTCCATGAGCGGTAATGTTGGTTGCGGTTTGAACTTGCTTTGATTGATTGATTGATTTGATTTGATTGATTTATTGTATAATTCAGGTACAAAATTTCGTGGTTGTCCAACCAAATTGTTTGACCTTTGTCAGGTAATATATACAATAATTGTTGAAATCAAATTCATAATCAAAATAAAAGGTAAACCATTGAAGTCAACACCCGAAATAAAATTTCTAACAAAATAACTAAGACAAAACAACATTATTGTAAAAATCCACAAATTTCGGAATGAAGCTATTACAATATCTTTCCCGGTTACATGCGATCGGCATGAGCTTCGGGAATTGCGGTTGAAAGACGAGTGCAGCGTCCTGTGATTCGGCTCCAAAGCGGGATTCCTAAACAGTCAGGTGCGAAATCCGGACTTTAAAAGTATCCTCCTGGTTCATTGGCGTTGACAGATTCGTCCATAATGTAAAAGGTGCTCCGAAGAACAAAAGTAGGATAGAATGAACCATTTTTGGGCCAGCTAAGTCAGCCTCCGCAAATGAACGATAGTGGTTATATTTATTGGGTTAAAACAGCTTAAAGGTATTAGACTGGACCCTAGCAGAATCTCTGCATCGCCATCTTCTCGAAAGTAGAAACATGAGAGCAGCCCTGCTGGTCAGGTCCAGTGAAAGAAATTCCACCCTCGCCTTAGCCAAAAAAAAGTCAAAAGCCTGAACTCTCGTTTACTTAAAGCACAGCTCTTACTAGAATGATCTTTTCTTCTCGTTTTCGAAAATACCATTACTTTCCACCTGAAACTAGCGACTCTCTTGTTAGCGCTTGTCGATTATATCCAGCCTTCCTGCTCTCCGACGCGGCGGCTGAGCGCAAAAGATTTGAAAACTGGACGTGCCTTGGTTAAAAAGTGAGAAAACTAAACAAATAAAAGACGTAATAAACAGAAGATTATCACATCCTTATGTGGGAAAGAGTTCAGCGAACAATGAAGATTCCGGCAAACTATTGGTTGGTTGACGGGAAAACTCGGCAGGGCCGAAAAAGCGCTAAAAATCCGTAGTTCCGAAACGAAACAATGGAGAAAGGTGGGGATTTATGGGGATTGGGATTATAATTCCATATGGGAGCTAAGTATGTTGTAAAAGGCAGAATAAGCAAGAGGGGTCCTTTAAAGCATTTCATTCACTTTCAGGGTCGATACTTACGCAAGTCATGAAGGCGTTCTATACTGCAAACCACATTACAAACAGCTTTTCCAGCCCAAGGCTCACTTCGAAGACGATGAACCAAAATGTAAGTTCATCGCTGTTCGAGTAAATCTGACCATGTTTCACAAGTCAGAGTCAGAGGAGAAAAACTGCGAAATAATGGCTCGTGGGAAAAAAGGCCTCTCCCGAAAATGCTGTCGAGTTGAATATTTCACAGCTCTATTACTTTGTCACTTTTGAAGACGGGTCATATTTTGCCCCGGGGTTAAGTGTTTAGAGAGGAGAATGGCGGTTGAAATGCTTATCTTTATTCTCTAAATTAGTATAGTACCGAAGTATCTGCGTCAAATAGCTCTTTCATTCTTGGCAAGAACCAATCAGCTTGCATGGTCCCTGGACCCCAAATCATTTGCCAACAAGCGAGAAACCTGTTTTTCCTTTTGCCTCTCTATGTACTCCGTTATCCTTGAATTATGCCGACGTTAACACCACAGTCGGACTTGGCTGAAAAACATTCAGTTCCCCGAGTCATTTCTAGCTTAGAGCCTGGTCAGATTAGGCTCAAAACGGCGCCGATTTGACAATTCGCGCAGAAATCTGCGCAGATTTCTCGGCTGAAAATTAGTCTGCACATCTGCGCAGGTTGGGTCGGTCGCCGATGAGGTTCTGAAATCCTTATCGGACTTGAAGTTTGATGGCTTTGGCGTAGTTTGGGGATAATGAACAGCCTGCAATACTCTATATGGCTAAGTTCAAAACACGCCAGTGATCCTCAGGAAGAACGAGAAAACGTCTCATTAACGACTCAAACTCAACAACTCAAATCCTGTCTCAAACAACCACGTCGATCTTCGGGAGCAGCTGTGATACCCGAGGTGATACCGCTTCTGGCTCTTCCTCTAGGTACCCGGCGATTTTGCATCGGCAAGGACAGTTAGTCATCAAGAGTATTATGGGTATAAAATCGAAACTCGACCAGTTTTGCAACAATTCAGTTTCAGTTATGCTGGGGTAACTATCATGAGTTTGTCCAGGATTAACCTATTAGTTATTTGGGGAGAAAGGTGAAGAGTATCTAGATGTCAAAATGCCATCAGTAACATCTATTTCATGTTCACATTTGTGTCTTTTATTGAGAAATAATAAAGGGCCATCTGTTTGACGTCTTTTTCATTTATTTTTCACGTGAAAAAGGTACTTATTTACACTTTTTTTCGTAGTCAACAACACTAAAAAATACCATTCTATTTTCCTGTAATATAATCAGAAATGCTGTTTCGTCCTAATTGGTCTCCTGAATTTAAAACAACAACATTCAGAATTATTTGTATCTTCTTTTCTTTTAATTTACCAACCCCAAAGAGCTGGCTTTTCTTGGATCTAGTGTGACCACTTCGTCGCCTAATTCTGCGCAGAAAAAAAACAGGTATGACCAAGCTCGTGTAGAAAGCCCTTGTCTTCATCCCTTCTTTCGCTTTCAAAAGTCGCTGAATTCTTTCGGTCCTCGCCAAGCTGTCCCTGCCAGTCTTCAGTTTCCTCATGTTCTTTTCCCGTTGTTTGGGTTCTCTTTGGTTGGACTGTGCCAAGTGTCCTGAGAGTTGGAAGATGTTCTTCTCTAAGTTGTTTACTCGTTTCAGTTATGAGAAAAAGGCCCGAACTCATTATCCGGGAAAGTCAGCCGGTTGAGTTGCCGCCTGATGTGGCACGGGGTAAGAGGCATGACTGCATGGCATGAAGAATAAGTAAGGCTTGAGGCAGGTTCGAGTTGTTTTGCTGCATGTGTGATCAAGATTAATCCGCTTATATTTCGGGAGGGGGGGGGGGGGGCGAAGGCGGGTCGTGATTACTATGTCCAATGAGTAATCGAGTTGATCAGTTCTTCTCAACCGTCGTTGCTCTTAACCACCAGTTGCCCGCGGTTTCTCGCAAAGCAAGTCTGTCTCCCCACTCATGGACCATATGTGCAAAAATTAAATCAGGAATTCATGGGGATATGTGTGAGATGAATGTTCTGCCGCGTGCCCTATCTGTCCTTGATGATACAAGGAGAGATAACTAAACCTAAAGGAAATGTTCATATTCTGTACAGATTTGTAATTCACAGTGCAATGACCGCATCGTCAGTGCCAAGCATAAGACTTACTTACTGTCGGCATTCACAACCCTTATACTGCACGTCCATGAGGAGACGATGGGTATAGAGAACCCGGCCTGAAGAAGGTTGGGTCACTCCGCTTGATACACTAGTTGAACATTTTCAGGAAGGTTAATTTTCTGTCGTTGACGACATCATTTGTGACACCTGTTTATTTGCAACCCAGTTCTTACACTTTATCAGAATACGTCAATGTATGTCATAATACGTAGTGTTAATCTGGATGTGATAAATACTAACACTTGCGTTTCAGTTAATTAATAAACTTAGCTCTTTGCTTATATCCTAAGCATGCAGTTCTGATAGTCATAAAGTATTGAATTTTAACTTCTTGAATTTTATAGACTCTCTTAACGTTGTTTCTGCGGAGAACAAGCATTTTGCCAATGTTCTTGGGGATAAAAAAAAACGTTTTCTACTACCACACGCTTCCAAGTTTTAGTGACTAACTAAAGGCGTATTCTCGCCGTTCCCCGAGGACTCCACTTGAGGAGTCCCCGCGTTTTTGTTTGTCCCGGGGACTCACTCCCCGTATTCTCGCGAGTCCCCACGGACGGGAAATGCTCCGATTATCATCACCATCATCAAAAAGGACTCCCTTTCAAATTCGGAGGGGAATCAATTTTTGCTGTTGTAGGTGCTATGTTAAATTAATTAAAAAGAATCAGAATAAACAAAACCAAAAATAAAGTGGATCTAGACTAATTTTTTCAGCTGCATATTCATTTTTAGAACAAAATCCATTTTAGAAGCATTCCCCGTATTCTCGCTGTTTCTGTACGCGGAGTACGCGTGGAGTGACTCCCTCTATTCTCGCCGTTCCCTTCGATTCCCCGAGGAGCCCTCGGGGAATGGCGAGAATACGCCTTAAGACAGGCCTGTAGAACGATGTTTTAACCATGCAGGATACTCGGAAGTACTTCTGTAAAACTGTCAGCTGCTACTGTCCCAGCAGTACTAGCTCTTATATCAAACTAAAAATACTTTGCCCAGCATTCTGGAAATTCACCGTCGTGCTACTAATTTGCTTGTGCAAGAAGAAATTTTGCCAGCATGACATAGCAATGAAAAATGTTTGATTTGTCGGTTTATCGCTTTAGATTATGTTGATTGGACTTGTCATCTTTTGTCTCTTCATCTAGTTACGACCTGTTGACACAACCTGATGAATAGTTTGAGTGAAAATTGTGCCGGCTGTATAACTGGGAAGTGGGACCATCATTTCGAGCACTTACATCATAATCATTCACATGGGAAGTTTCCGTCTGTATAAACTTGGATATACAGAACATGGGAAGAAAACATGTATCTACCTTACCCGTTATCTCTGAAATAAACATATCGGGTTGGCTTAAAGGAGTCGAAACGAAACAAAAGTGTCGGTGGTTTCAATTCAGTTCAATTTATTTGTAACCTGTCAAAAATAAGAGTGGGTGCTCAAGCCTTTCATGACAGTTACAACAAAAGAAGAAAGAGAAAATGCGGGCAAAATATTTTTTTTTTGCAATGAACACAAAATAAACAATCTACGTAAACACAGGAAAGTTTCGTTTAGAAAAATGGAAACGACTAAGGTGTGTGATTTTAAAAATAAGAGAAGCATTTCATATCTTTTTGGTTGTTCTGGAAAATCTTATAATTTCTCTAATGATTTTCCCATGGGCATGCCAAGGTAAAGAAGACTTTCAGAAAGGGGGGTAGAGATTTCGACGAGTTGAAGCGAGAATACATAAGCCAAGTAGAACCTCCGTCTTTGGTCCGTGCACCGACTGTGGATACCCCCGACAAGATTGTGCAGAGCTAAAGTTACTTCCTGAGATTTGAGTTGACGCCCGTCTACTTCCCTCTTAACCGCTGCGCATTTGAGAGGAAAAGGGCATAGCTTACAAGTCTGGTAATAGATACGGACCAAACAAAATCAGGTTCTCAGGTGAAGTTGACCGAATTCGGTAAAGAATCAGAACCAAATAAATCTGATTAATCACCAAATTTTGAAATGGACTGACGGAATGCGACAGAACAGACACGGACTTGAAAATGGTCCGGTGAATGACCGAATTCGGTCACGAATGAGACCAAATAAACACGTTAAATCGACTGAATTTACGAAGGGACGGACCGAATGCGGTGAAATCAAAGTGGACTGAGCAAAAGTCGGATGAATTACCAGATTCGATCAACAAGGAGAACCAATAACCATGTTAAATCAACCAATTTGGAAATGTGGGGACAAAAGATTGATGAGTGAAAAAAGATTAAAAGCGTGTATAACCCGCCTGTGAGTCAGAACGAAGCGCGAAGGAAGGAATTGCCCTTCAGGAGGTCGGCGACGAAGTTTGAAATATCTGTGCTCAGATTGATTACCATTTGCTCACAGTTTATGGAGAAATTGATGGTGGATGAGGCGTCTGAATGATGTTCTCCTTCTATGTTCTTGTGGTTATGCACGTATTAAAGGGTCTTGACAAGGAATTTCGTTTCAGCATCCGACAAAGCCGATCTCGGTCTTGAGGAGCTCAACAGTGTCGACCTGAAATCCCGCTTCAGTGTCTTCCAACGAAAAGCGGAATCTCACGAAAGAGACTTAGCCAAATCTCCAAGCCAGGTCACTGTGAAGAAAACGGAAGCAATCCTGAACAGAGTAGCAAGGTGAGACTTTGATGACCTCAGAATACATCAGAGATAGTATTATTTACATTGTACATTTATATGTACAGTAGAGGCATGTTTATTTTGACATTGGACTTTGCCATTTTTATGCACTTGCTGGGTGTAAAGTTAACTACCAGTTAGCCAAAGTAGGTAATTAAGGGCATCCGAAAACACCTGAGTATGTATTTTGGATCTTCATTCTACCATTTAGCTAAAAACTGCACTGTTCACATTAAAGTAACCGTTCATATAAACATACCTCTACTGTACTCATGCGGACCGCATTTGCCTTTTCACACTCACCTTCTCGGTTCAGTGGAACCTCGGCCCAGACTGTCCAGTGACGTAACCTTATAACTTGTAAGCATCAGAATTACCTAATTCATTACGTGTTCAGCTGATAGAACGTACTACTAAGTCCTAGCCCTGACCCCCGACCCACCCACACGATTATTGGGAACTGAGCCTAGGGGGCCGATTTTGTGCAGATCCCAAGCGGAGAGCCATGAGAGGTTGGATCACAAAGTCGGTAAACTTGTATTTTCGGGTTTGAATGGGCATTTTGAGGTCCGCTTTCCGTCTCTTTTTCGGTTTAGGACAACTTGGAATAGGCTGTCCATTTTGATGTATTAAAAACTAAAAAACTTAGCTAATAATCGTAGCCATTTCTCGGTCGTGTCTCTGATACTTATTAAATTTGGGAAAAGAATTAACTTGTCTAAAAAGAGTCAGTTAAGCGAGAGTACCGTTAAGGCCACGAGCGTTCAAGATCAAACTGCAATATAACAGATGTTTAATGCCGGGTTTATCTCAATTAATTTCATCGATACTGGAAGTAGCTGCGCCAAACCGGACTCCAAAAGCAGATTCTAATTTGATCTTTGAGCTTATTCAGTGACGATTTTGAGATTATTCGTAAAATTCTATTCCTTTGGTGTTTGGAACATGTAGGATGAAGGTAGTCCGTAGCCATTGAAAATCTCAAATTCATCCTTAGAACATTCTGAATGCCTTCCTTTGGTTGTACTGGATTTTTTAATCTGAAATCCTGAGTTGTTTTAAGCCGTTCCAAATGAAAGGGATTATTGGTTTGAAGCCAACCTGAAGAATAGATTAGGATTACGAAGTTAAGAACCTGAAGTTTAAGGACTTGAACAATTATCAGATATCATAAGAACAGAAGATTAAATTGATTACATTTGGTTTGTCCCGAAAATATTTCTGGATTATTTTCGGCGGCATTTTCCAAATAGGGATTTTTGTGTGGTGAAGGGGGCATTAGACCGTACCAGGATCATCGCTAGTACTCTTGGTAACTAACTCTCCTTGCCGATGCAAAATCGCCGGGTACCTAGCGGAAGAGCCAGAAGCGGCATCACCTCGGGTATCACAGCTGCTCCCAAAGATCGCCGTGATTGTTTGACGCAGGATTTGAGTTGTGGAGTTTGAGTCTTAAGTGAGACGTTTTCTCGTTCTTCCTGAGGATCACTGGCGTGTTTTGGACTTAGTCATATAGAGTACTGGGCACAATAAACCTTCTTAGACGTTTGTATGCAATTGCGTATGTATATTGATTTTTTTTTTTCTGTTCCGCGTATGTTTCCACGTCTAGAAAGCCTAATCAGTCATTCTGTTATTTTTCCTTCCAAGCAGCCCGGATCATGGACTGTGGGTAAGTTACCACATTTCCTTCTTTTCATAGGTTCCAGAGTAACGGTTCCCAGCTGTCCGGTTCCGAGTCAGAATCCGAGCCGGAAAATGAGGAAACCGGAATCGTCCGTTCATCCAAGAAGAACCGAGAGCGTCCCCAGAGTTTTGCTGCTATGGGAGACGTCAAGCAGAAGTTCGCCGAGGGCACGTTCGCGAATGAGTCGGCGGAACGGAGGGCTGAGTTTGAGAAGGAGAAGAAGGAGGAGCTAATTAAGCTCCGGGCGAGACTCTGTGCGGTAGGCGAAGATGTTGAGCAGGTGCTTGTTTTGTGTTGTCCTTGCTAACCTATCTACTTTTTTTGCGAAATTGTCGAACTTTCGACCAGTAGCCTATCAGCAACCAGTGTATAACAGTTGAGTGAACAAAGATAAAAAAATTTCTCGGCAAACTATAAAATATATCAATCGTGGTTCCTATTACCTTAAATTACCTTAAAATGCACTTGTAAGCAATAAGGATGTTGTATCCCGATGAGTAGTTTGCGGATGACGATGGTGCTATGATCTGGTTGTTTCCTCATATTCATAAGGTTAAATGACCAAGGGGAACAGAGAAGTTGAGGGGGTTCCATGGCTTGACGGGTTCAGGGTTTCCCTAGAACGATCGGGATTTTCACGACGTTTAAGCTTAAAAAAGTGTCACTGTGTTCGCTACCATCGGATGATCGTATCTGATTATATAATCTGCCGCATTGTGTGTATGGACATGAACTCGACTCGTGGTCCATCTTTGTTTCCAAGCTTCCTTGTAGAATGCTGAAGAAGACTCGATGACACACGTGTGCACGGTCCGCCAAACCAGCTAATTGCCTTGTCTCATGTCCTTTGTCTTTCACCGATGTCTATTAACTTTGTGGCTTGGAATGTCAAGAGCACCTGTAGTCCGTTCAAACGCTTGCAATCATCCCATGCTGTCGTTTGCCTATCGTATGACTATGTTGATGCTATGCACATATTCTTGGTATGGACATTTTGTCCTTGTGGCTCATCGCGGAATGCCTTGACGTTAACCTACAATCTCTTGTGGAATTCAGACGCATACCATAGGGCTGTGTCAAAGCATTCGCTTTCGTTTATTGTTGTTCGCCCCCACAGATTAATTCTCATGTCGCACCCATAGTTCAATTCTCATGCCGCAATGCTCCCGTTGCTTTCACTGTGAGCTGAACGCTCAGTGATATTCTGTGTGATTCCCCCGTAAAATATTGCAGGTTCATAAGGAGAAGAACAAGACCAAAGGCTTCGATGGGATCCCAAAAATGTAATATTTGTTTGACTTCTTGATCCAGACAATCAAATCTTGTACATTTACGAGTCTTCGCCAGACCTCTTTAACATTTTGCTATTTATCCATAACCCACCGCTTGAATACCGTTTTCGAGTGTTTGACACCTTACGGCCAAACAACTAACCAGATGAGAAAACGAAGTTCAGATATGGATTCAGCAAGGGTGTTTACTCTAACATCTCATCCTAATCGACTTCAGAAAGGTCCTGTACTTTGACAAAATTCTTCGTATTTTAGCAGCATTCCCGGCGAACTGCATGCAGAGCAAAAGAGCTAGTGACATAGAGAGGAGAACCTTTCAATCCAAATTTCCGGGTTTTGGCAAATTTTGCCAGCTTATCTGCCAAGGAAATACAATTCAAAGTTTGGTTCAGCATGTCTCCTTACCCCGATACCGAATCTGTTAATCGACTTAATAAACAAATTTGAGCTTCAACCAAATTTACAGTTTCGGCCGAATTCCGGGCGAATCGTTTGCCGGGCAAGAAAACGAAGTTCAGATATGGATTCAGCGGGCCTCATTACCCCTTAAAATGACTACCTCATTAGCTTATAAAATATATTTTGTACCCTTAATTCGAAACCCCCTCCGCTTCCTCTAAATATAGGGCTACAGAACCCATCTACGAACTTGGCCTGTACCACTGAATCCTCATACGAAGTTTGAACAACATATCTCAACCTCTTCGATCCCACGACACGTCACAGGACTGCCACGATTAAACTCAAAGAATATGTGCGCTAGCCGCTCTCGCTAGGTGTAAATAGTCTTTGATTAAACCCAAGAAACATTGCGCATTGCTGACCGGAGCACGATCCGAGTTACCGACGCGCGATGAGCTTTCGCCTGTATGTATAAAGGGGTAGGGTAGGGACTGGTATCGCCACTTGGTTTTTCCGAAAATTGGTCGACAAATTTTATGAAATTGTTCACCAGACAGTTGTCGAATGGATTCTGCCTTTTTGACCCAGTAAATGCCGGTTGGGACTTTGGAGATAACTAAACTGATCGCATACAGTTTTTGTTTATCTTTATTATTTTCGAAAGCTGCAACAGCATTTCTCCTCACCCTATATCGACTATATCATTGGGTTTTAAAAGTTCATCCTAAATTTCCGGATTTCTGCCCCTTAATTTGAAACCCCTCCCGACCCTTAAATATACAGCTATAGCGGCATCTACGAACTTGACCTGTACTTTGACCCAAAGGATCCTCACACCAAGTTCAAACTCAATCCCTTCGAGACTTATCGTGCTAACAGACAGACGGACTCACGGACAACTTTGCGAAGTCATAGGTATCCCGTCACTTACAATCCCAAAGCTGGTCCACTTTCTATTGTAATTTGCAATGTACATGTCTTAGTCGCTATTTAGTTTTGAGCATCAAAGCGTATCCTGGGCCCTTATAGCATCAAATTGTTTCGAAGCAAAATCCGTTTATAATCTTATATGTTGCAGCTCCGTATCCAGGAATTTATTTCGGGGTGGGGGTGGGGGTGCCGGCGGGTCGGACCAAATAGTACAAAAATACATAGATCATAGGTTAAATCCTATATAAACAATTATTTTTGTATGTTGGGGGTGGGGTGAACCACCCACCCCCCCCCCCCCCTGGATACGGCCCTGTTATGTTGAAACCATCCGATTTGTGGAATGACTGTAAACTGTCTCTGTGACTCGCGCATCGCGAAAGAGTATCAGATGAAGAAACTGTCATGCCAAGATCCGTTACACTAATTTAGCTTTCTTTACGCGATATTTCAAGATAACCTTAATTTAACTGGAGACAGCGACAGATCGATCTGTCTTAAATAACCTTGGGAGGTGTTAAGCTCGTATTTTTAGTGCTTAATTGCCACTTCTAACAGCTGATAATAAGCCAATCTTTATTGCTGTAGGGTCGTCAAGCCCGTCTCAAAGAAATGTACCAGGACTCCGTTCGAGAAAGCGAATCAGCAGTTAAAAAGACGGAGCCAGAGCTCGAGGCTATGGTCGAGAAAGCGCGGTTACTTAAAGAAAGATTCGAGAAAGGCGGTGATGAGGTGGACCGCAAAGTGAGGACGCTCGGGGAGGAGGAGATGAGCATTTTCGAAGCCGCGACGGTCTCTAAGCAGTCGAGAAACTTGTTCAAGGAGCTAGACGCCAATGCTGGCAAGGTTGACATCACTGTGCGGCGGTCGAAGTCCCAGATGCTGCCGAATGAGAATAGGAGATCTGTAAGAGTTTTGCATGGCACGCTTTGAAAGTATTTCTGCTTTGGCAATTTTTGCTGTCCTCGCTCGCTAGTCGATGGCTATCGACCAATAGTGCTGTCAGCAACTTTGTGTTGCCCCTTTAGGCGCTGGTAATGAATAATGAAATTGGAGGAATTTCCAGCGTAGTTAGCTAAATATCGAGATTTTTTATTGAACGGGGTTCAGTTGGTTAGTGAATGTACCTAGTTTGTGGTTCTTGAGAAGTGCCCGTTAGTTCTTTGAAGTTCCTTTTCTGGGGTCTTTGAGAGCCTCTTCGTCAGGATGGAAGCTAAGTTCTCATCGAGCATGATTTAAACCTCCAATCTCTGGGGGTTTACTATTTAAGGCTTTACGTGGAAGGTTGTTTCTAACTTTTGTTTAGAAGCCCCTCCCACCCCTACAGCTTAAAGGACCCCTCGCACTATTTACTCTTCACCTTGTAGTATTTTAAAATGTTTGAATACTTTAAAACTAGGCTGCTCTTTCAACATATAACCGACGGTTTTGTCTGTTTTAAGACTTTCCCGAGACCCCGGTTTTCTGATGGAAGAACTCCTCGCAAATAACCGTCGACAGCGTGATACACATCGAAGCCTCGAAGGTAGCAAAACACGGCAAGTGAGAAAATCAGCCTGGTTTTGTTAGAGGGGTTAGAATGTACCGTACGAAATTGGGGTCTCCGGGTTTAGAAATACATGGAGTGATTATGGAAGTAGGTTGCGTTAGTACTATAGGCAAGACAGGTCCTTTAAGCTTTTAAGCACAACTCTTACTAGAAAGGTCTAGAAACGTAATTTTTTTAGCAAGGTTTTTTGGAAATGCCTGTCGACTCCGTCCAGCTTCCCTCTTTCCGAAGCGGAGGCTTGTCGCAATATATTTTAAAACTGTGCACGTCGTTGTTAAAGTGGGAAAAGCCTAAAAAGTCTGAATTTGCCGGGAAATGCATTATATGAAGCACAAGGTGGACACGTTGGCCTATACATAGTCTGCCAAAATAAAAATTTTAATCTTTATTTTGTCTTGCCGTTCTTCTTTAATGGTGTCGGTAGACCCTGTAAGCTTTCTGCAAAGTTTATGCTGCTTTATTGGCAAACTCGGTTCGGCAGAAAAACGCTAAAAAGTCGTAGGTTCAAAACGAAACAGAAACGAAGAGTAGGGATTTCTAAAGCTTATAATTCTGTAGAGGAGCTTGGGACAATATAAAAAGCTGAATAAGTACGAGGAGTCCTTTAAAGCCACGACGCTCTAACTGTTCTTTGGATACGGTATGGCACAGGCTGGAAAGTATCGCGTTTTTCACCATATTTGCTGGTGACAGGCGTACAGTGTCGCATGAAGATTCAGCAGGAGCCCTTTTACTCATTTTTGTTTTGCTATTCTATAAATTCACTCATCCTTGCATATTTTTCCTGCTTGGTATCACTTCTACATCCTCTTTTTAGATGCTCTTTACGTCCCAGATTTCGAATGAGGTCATTCGTGCCTCTGACATTCAAGAGGATGTTAGTGTTGAGACGCGGGACGTCGCCTCTCGCTTCAAATTCTTTGAAACATTCAAAGATCGCCAGAACGACGATGAGAAGAAGGAGAGGAAACGGTTCAGATTCACGCCACCGCGGGACCCGGGATCGATAAAGGTGCCGACGCACGACTTGCATGGCATGATCAGTTGATTAGCCGGTCTACCTTAGTAATGATACAGTGCATGAAATGACTGTTGGCCACAATATCTGGTCGAACAGAAAAATGTTGCCGTTTTGGAAGTTTGATGAATCTGTAGTTCTTCCGAGTCGTAGCAGATCTTGGTGATACTCCGCGGAACCCTCGAGGGGTTAACTGCCGACCACACGGTGTGCAGCTGGTCAGGCATTGAGCATCACTAGCTGTTGGAAGCTGCTTGTTTCGTTGTCCCGCCTCGAATAAGCCTTTTTGTAGAACGATTGGGGGAGTTGACAACTCCCGGAAATCCTCGTCTTAAAGAGGTGTCCAGTTTTTTCTTCCTGCATGCTTGCCTGGTTCTGTCAGCTCTGTTATGTTGCGCTGGAATGCATCCAGGATTTGAAGTTTTGGCACTACCGTTTTTCTGGCTTGCTCGCTGCATTCTGCTCGAGTTGACCGGCCGGTTCCGGATGACGCACCTCATTGTTTTGTTTTCGTTCATCACTGCTGTTTTTGCTTTTTCACCTGAAACTCTATTTTTGCCGGCAGTCACTACGCTTCATCATGTTTACGAGACACTTTCTTGGAGTTAAAAAAGTTTAAATTCACAAGTGTTGCTGTAAAGCTTTGAATCGCCCCAAGGCACAGAGTGAACTGCCAACTGGTTGATCTGTTTCCCGGTTCTTGAGAAAGCGAAAATTTGTCAAATTCCAAAAAGTCCAGCGATGAGTCCTACGTCCTCAATGGAGCTGGGTTCTTGATTTTTTTTTTTTTTTTCAAAAACTTCGAAAAAGTTAGAAACCTGTTCGGTATGAAAAAAGTCTAATTAGTTGGAGCCTTGTTTGTCAATGAGGATCACGTTCCAAACAAGGCTCCGAACATCGAGATTCGTCAAAGAAGAAGAAGAAGAATTACACCAGAACAGGGCCCGATGAAAAATTTGTCTCAAAATAGTAGTATGAAGTTGTAGGAAAAAGTAGCATGCAGTACAAACTGATGCTACTACATGCTTCTACTTCAAGGCTATCGTCTTACTGCATTCTACTGCATGCTACTATTAGCAAGACTGGATGCTACTGGATACTACTGCTTAAGATGGGACTTCTACTTCAAGGCTACCGTGTTACTGCATGCTACTATTAGCAAGACTGGATGCTACTGGATACTACTGCTAAAGATTGGCCCAGTCTGAGGCACATTAAACGATAGTATTCTTTACTATTACATATCAATACATGCAGCTTTTTCGTACAACTACTATTACGCAGGCTACAAATTTTTCATCGGGGGGTCCTCCCCTTCCCTTAAAATGAGCACAAGTCTAGCTATGACAGACCTATAGCATAGGAATACCAAAGGTTTTCCGCCATCTCAGCAGCCCGCTAGAATTCTCTGCTCGTTTGTCTGTTTGCGGTTTCTTGTTGAGACCTTTGGGCGACCTTTCGGAAATGAAGGGGTTTTTTTTTCGTTCCAGGGCCCACAGGAACAGGAAATCTATCGTGATCCGACAGTTGTTCGTGCCGACGATAAACTACAAGAAGAGCTTCCGAAAGACTCGGCGAAGAAAGCTCTAAGTATATTCAAACAGATGGAACTTGAAGCCGCCAGACCAGAGCCTGTGCAAGGTGAGCATTAAAGGACTCCTCTTCCTTGTTCTGCCTTTTATATTATACCTGGCTCCCTTATGGAATTATAAGTTTCTAAAATCCCTACCTTTCTCCATTGTTCCGTTTGTTCCCTACGAATTTTTAGCGCTTTTTTGGTCATGCCGATTTTTGCTCGTCACACAAGGCAAAGTTTGACGGAATCTTCAACGTCCGTTGACAACTCTTTCACACAAGGATATAAGAACTCTTTTATTTGCTTAGTTTGCCCACTTTTTAACCACGGCGCGTTCAGTTTTCAAATGTTTTGCCCCCAGCCGCCGCGTCGGAGAGCAGGGAGGCTGCATAGAGTCTACAAGTGCTAACAAGAAAACCACTAAATCCAGGTGGAAAGTAATGGTGTTTTCGGAAAAGCTTTTTCTGAGCCATTTCACAGTGAAAATATCATTTCTAGTAAGAGTTGTGCTTTAAGAGTAGACCTTATCCCTCAGGAGAATATCTACAATGTCAGAAGATTGATAGCAGATAACATATGTTTGCACGTCCATGTCTTAAACCTTATGAAAATATATCTGTTATTAAAGGTTAACTTCCGACATTGAGATTGATATCGGATTATAACTTTTCTTGAACAGATTTGCAATGCATAACTTCCTATATGCCACAGGAAGTTATTTTATGACAATTTCTTTTGTGGAGGATGTTACTACTTCGTATCACCCTCCAGAGAGGCTGATACGAAGCCGTAACAGCCTCCGCAGAAGTTAATCGACCACTTTTCCTCAAATACTGAATTCATCGAGCACTTTTCCTCAAATAGTGAAAAGCAGAAGCTGACCTCCACAAAATAAATTAAGAACAATACTTTCAGTAAAAAAAAAGACAAAACAATACTTAAAAAATACAAAAAAATAAAATAAGAAGTAAAATCTATCTTGAAAAATGACAGAACGTCTTACTCTCTTAGACAACCAGCCTATGCCCTAGCTCATACCTTGTCACAATCAAATTTCCAATGAAAATACAGCTTGTCAACTGAAACAACATCCTACTTTCCAAAAAGGTAGGTAATGAGCACTTAAAACTGGCTTTGAGTGAGGAAAGATAGATTATAATTTTCAAAGACCACGTGATACCCGGTGTTGCCACCTTTTTCTGAAGGAACCTTTGACTTTTGGCTGCAAAATCTTGTTACATTCTGGCGCCTTCGAAATTGTGCCTTATGTACCAACTATTAGCTAGCAATCTTGCTTCATCATCTTTATGATTATATGCCTAAGCTTCATTTCTCGATTAACTGTCAAGATGTAAGGAACCTGTCGCAGAACCCGGGCTCACTTTTCGAGGAAGTCCAGAAAATGTGACAAATATCAGAATTCTGCAACCACTGGCAACACTGTCATCGTAAAAAGCGTTTTCACCTGATTTCAAATTTCTTGAGCGAAGCAATCTAATCTTCTGCAAAGCTGTCGCTATCATACTAAACGCGTGTGAACATACCAAAAGTACAGTCGGAATACATTTACACCCTGGTCACACTAGGCTCAAAACGGCACAGATTTGAGGAACAGAGTCAACTGTTTTGCGCAGATTCGTGAAATGTTTTGCTGTCACCCGTGAGGATTTGCAATAACAATATTCAGAATCTGATGAATTTTCTTGATTTTTTTTTTTTTTAGCAACCACGGAAAACTCTTTTTTCTTGGATCTAGTGGTCGACAGATACTTCGGTGCCGAATTATGCGAAGAAAAAAGCCTAGTGTAGTTTGACCAAGCTCTTAGGGAGTACTGCATCAGTTAAAATAGAAAAAAGCATGACTTTCTGTTATAAAGCAAAATTATAAAGCAGATTGTAACTGTCGATAACTGTTCGAAAAAGTTATGACAGTTAACATACCTCCATCTCGGTTGATATCGGAAGAACAATCGCGACGGCCATTTAAAAATATCAACCTCGCTGCGCTCGGCTGATATTTTTCATAACCTGCCTCGCCTTCGGCTCGAACAGGTTATTTTCAGTGGCCGTCTCGTTGTTATTTTCCGATATTAACCTCGATGTCTGAAGTTGACCTTTAATAACAAGGAGACGGCCATTGTAAACAATATATCTAAAAATATCTGCCGAGAGCAATGAGCTTGATATTTTGAAATGGCCTTCGAGCTTGTTATTCCGATACCAACTGAGATGGAGGTATGATAACTTTTTTGAACAGAATTTGTGTCTTCTTTGGTAGTACTTATTTTCTACTTTTGTAGGGAATTTTTGTTTAGTGAAATGGCAACCCTGGCCTACTGTAGAAATGTGAAAATGACTACTGCTTTGACCCGGGCATTTTCTGTTTATAACAATACACTCCTTATCCAACAGCATTTTTTCATTTGTGGCGAGGCATTTGCCATCTAGCGGCGATTGAGATAGAACTAATCAAACTTAAATCGGTGTTGCCACTGGTCGCAGAATCCTGCGATATGTCTACATTTTCATTTCTTCGACAAAGCGAGCAAGAACTTTGCGACCGGTTCATTACCAGTAAATACAAAAATGAAGCGTAAAAGTTGAGGAGTATAATTATGAAGATGATAAAGCGAGATTTCTCGTTAGTACTTGGTGAAAAGGGCCTAGTTTCATAGGGCAAAAAGTGAAAGGTTCCCTCAGAAAAAGTGGCAACACTGGATTAACTGTTTAATCAGAGCAAAATAAAGATTAAGACTGTTATAATTGCTCAACAGCTGCCTTTTGGAGAGTAGAGGAAAGTAAGTTGGAAGTTAGTTTGTTTCAGTTGACACGTTGCATTTGCAGCGGGAACGTGCACGTGGGAACCAAGATAAACTGTTGCCATGCGTAGACTGCATGTGCTGATCGCTGATACTATAAACACAAGCAGTTTAACCGATTTTGTTTAGATAATCGATTTGGTTCGAAACCGATGAAACACTATTTAGCTCGTTTTGTCTTCCTGTAGCTGCGAATCCAACAACTTGATAAGAAAATATGTGGCTTCAAAGAACTTTCAATTTACCTCGGGATGCTTATAATCAGTTTCGGGTTTTCTCCGAGCTCCGGCCGAACCATCCACTCGAGTCTAAGACTAATCTTACAAGAGTAATGCAAAAATGGTAGGACCTACGTTTTAAGTTTCGACACAAACGCATTCTATAACCTGTAGAGATTTTCGTGGTGAAAACTGAAAAGGTAAATAATTATTTTTGTTTGCAGTCCTTAAACCCTTGAAGAGGTTTACCCCTCCCCCTGGCTACACTGGTGGAAGTTCCGATGACAGCGAAGAAGAGAGTGAATATGAATCGGATGAGGAGGAAGAAGAAAGTGAAAATGAAGAAGATAGTGGAATCGTCAAAGCAACAGACAAGATAGAAGACGAATTCCTGAAAATGGTACGATATCCAGGTTTCTTGTCAGTGGCGTCAGTTTGGGGAGGCATGGGGGGCGACAGTACCGCCTTATTATTACGCTTTGAGCTCCGAAAGCTGCATAGATCGGGCACTCTTTGCTTTGGACACTCGGACATACTCTCTCTATCAATCAACAAATCATTTATTAATACCAGATTATCCACTGGATAGCATGGGCTGACGACAAAGTAATCGGACACTACACAACAAAAGAAACAATTCTTTACTTTGGACATTCGGACATACTCTCTCAATCAATCATTTATTAATACCAAATTATCCATTGGATAGCATAGGCGGACGACTAAGTAATCGGACACCACACGACAAAAGAAACAATTAGAATAGTTATATACAATTGGTTTGTCAAATTAATTAAATGGTTTGTCAAATTAATTAAATGGTTTGTCAAATTAATTAAAATCGAACACTTTCGAACACTCATACTTTAGCTAGTGGGCATACACTGATTGGTCAATAGGGAAGAAATATGAATAGTTTGAGGGGGGCTTGTCCATCAGTTGCTTCCGAAGTAGGTGGGATTTGCTCGTAGACCTACCCGACGATTTTTTTTTTTTAGACAAAAGTAACAAAGCTGACCTGTTGCTTCTGATTCTAAATAAACTAACAACTGTGATCCTTCTTTCGCCCTTTTGGTCGAACTTTAGGTGTGATCCCTCTATTGGATACTATTGTCAAATCCAAATATGCAGTGGGGTTGAGCTCTGTGGCGGGTGAAGAAGGCGACTGATTGTGTGAGCTAGTACTTGTCATAGGAAACTCCCCTTTTCTTCATTTGATTCCATTGGGGGGCTGGGGAACAAGTGTCCGGTGTCACCTAAACATTTTCTGTTTCAGTCAGTTGTTCACTTTTTATTTCAGACAAGTGAGCGAGCCCTAGCAAAGAACCTTAGAAATAAATTTGAGCGATGGGAGGCTGAAATGGAGAAAGAAAATCGCCTAAATAACAGTCAGTCCCACCTTTCTCTCTATGAGGAAGAGGGTATTGAAACATCCCTGGAAACTACCCGTGATCTTAAAGCCAGATTCGAAGCCCTGTCGACTGAGCCTGCCAAGCCATTACTGGAGAAAGGTACCAGGATCAAAGTCAATCGTTTTGTGGTAAGTTTAATTTCTTCTTCCTTTGAGAGATGCTAGTGCAACCGTAACCATGTCGATCGTGCTTGCCTCGCATGCCTTACACCTCCTTCCCAGTCTTGATTAGTGTTTGGAGCCTGATGGATGTGTACTTGAGTGTTTAAACCAATGACTACAAAAAATATCAGAATTGGCGAAATAGTGCCAAATCGCCGATTAAGGTTTTCAGATCACAAACGTATCGACAAACTGGAGTTATGAAAAAAAGAACACAAACTCACTCAACTCACCGGTGTCACGTCAGTTCTAATGAAAATGAGTTTCATTTTTTTTTTCAAATTGCAGCGGCCATCTTTCCCAATAAGGCTGTGTGGATTTAAGGAGGGTTATCGCGAGACCTCGGAATCACTTTCCGGCGAGCGAAGCGCATCGCGAAAACTGTGGGAAAGCGATTCCTGGAATAACTTTCCACTTTCCCGCTGGACTGATTGCGAAAACGCCTGGAAAGTTGATATCGCCGGGAAAATATTGGATTACAAACTATTTCGACCGGTTCTTTGTTTCCTTTCCATTTCATCGAAGTCTCCCTAATAACGCTTGCCATTTTTCTTTATTTATTAGTGAGACTTGCACTGTTTTTTCTCCACGCATTGAAATTCCCGCCGAAACATTCAACTTCCCGCGGAGCTTTCCACTAACCTCGTGGAATCACTTTCCGGGAAAGCTGTTTCGGTTTCCAAAGCGCGAAAACCGATTGGGAAAGTTCGGCAACTTTCCGAAGTAGCGCTTTGCTTTCCAGCTCGCGAAAACCCTCCTTTAATACAGACTCCTGTCTTTTAACGCCGATGCCACTAAAGGCGCTAGGCCTCTACATTAATACATTCTTCACTGTAAAAAGGTTCTCAAGGTTCAAGGTTATCTTTATTTGCAAAAAAAAATCTACCATTATCACTTTCCGCTGCTGAGAGCAGAGCTCGAGCGCACACAGAAAAAATAAATAAAACTAAATTAACTTAAACATGAAGAATCATACCCAATAACATCCATCCGCTATATAATCATACAGCTAACCGAGAGCAAGGCCAAGGCACAGTCAAAATTAAACAAAAATAAATATATAAATAATGATTAAAATTAAGCAAGGATGGGAACATCGATAGACTTTATATAAATAACAATCCGAGTAAGGATTAAAGTTAACTGCAGTATTTGCTACTGTGATTGATCCTATCTCTACTGGGATAGGATTACTCCTAATTAGAGATAAGATTAATCCCAGTAGCAAATATTTTTTTTTACAGTGTTGTATGGCAGGTGGTTCATAGGAAAAACAGTTGAAATACCTACTGCGGCTATTTTTTTTTATTTTTTTTGGCGTTTACCTGTCGGTCTGAACCGATGTGTGATATAATGCAACATCCCTGTCGTAATCTATGGCCGCTCGAAAATCTTCGACGGATCTTAATATCGAAAATGCGTGCGGTTGCGGTATTTGGTCGATGGCCGTTCCTGTATAATCATATGTGGTGAGATTGCCGTAGACTCGTCTCAAGAGCAGAAAGTAGTCATATTTGTTTCATAATAGTAGCATGTTATACAGGCTGTTAGAAATCTATTCAGTCCCGGAATCCCGTTTGCAGCGTATAGCCTCTCAGCTCACGCCCAGTCTATTATTCGCTTTGTAGTAATTCACAAAACTAATAAATTATGTGGCATCCCGCCAAGTGATGTTTATCTTTTCATTGACACTTCATAAACAGCCTGACAAATTGCCCGATGACGTGAGTTGTGTGTTCAAGTTAAAGCCAAGCTTCACCTTCCAGATTCCCAGATACCCTTCCCGCGCAGTCAAGCCAGCCTTTCCAGATTTTCATGATAATGATGACAGCAAATTTTGTTATTCTTCAGCATTTCCTAGATGTCCCCTTTGCATTTAAAATATATCTTGCATCCCAACCACAACTGTCAATCACATTACTTTTTCTTCCTACATTTGCATATTTACTACTCCTCTCGAACGAGATTCCTCTATGGCACTTTCCAGACATCCGGAATCTGGGGTGTCGAACATCCCGGACTTTTAGATATTTTTGGCCTGGCTTCACCTTCCAGATCCGTCTGGACGAAAACGGCTGTTTGGAATCCGGACGAAAAATGTGGAAGGTGAAGCCTGACTTTTACGAATGGGACTTCCGGCGTTTGCTTCGGACAGACGATCGGAGGTGGGTGGTCGCGGACTCGGAATTCCTGCCAGGATTTTCGTCATCAGCTCCGTACGGAGAAGTTCGAGATTTGTTCAACTTCACGATGAAAATGCAGATAATGTGACTGGGAAACTTGATTCCAGGCGCACTTGATCAGGAAAAAGTGACAGTCAACGCAGGTATAGGATGGTGGAAGCGTCGAAGTTGATACAAGCTTGACAGCACATTCCAACACTTTCTGGACGCTCATTACCTAACATCCCCCTTCCTAACACTTCCTTTCAAGAAAGTCTTTTATGTTTGGCATGACTCTCAAGTCCAAGATTATGTACAAACAAGAACCCATAATCATGCGAGAAAACTTGCTTCTTAACTCAGCACATCGCTTGCAAACTCTCCAGGTATTTACCGACAACCTTGGGGACTGTTAGCAGTTCTAAACATATTATTTCTTTCCCTTATATTTGCTGTTCGACATCATTTCCATTTGTATTGCTAGAGTTATGGCATTAATAGCTAGTGTTTATGTCTCGCAAAGTGCTATTTAAGCAAAATTGTACATAGTCAAATCAATGATTATCAAAAAAATATACTATACCTGTACTCAGAAGTAAATGCACTTTCTGTGGAAAAAATAGTGTAGGAGCTTCTGGTGAGCATTAGCGGCCAGGGAAATTGCGATACAATCGCCTAATAGATGCATTGAAATGAGGGAAGATGACAGTTCTTGTAGGATTATCTGTTCTTGGTACAAGCATGTCAGTGTTATAGTGTGCAAAGTAGTGGAATGAAAAACCTGAAAACGTAAGTAGCATGTCTTATCATTATCGTAGAACACTCCAGTTCAGATTCGTTAAATTCACCTAGTCCCGAAATTTTGCGATGATCGCTCGTGGGCTCCCGAAGCATGCACCCATGTACTGTTTATCTGTTCCAACTATTGGAGTATTGTATCGTTATCGGAACTTTCTGCCCTTTAGGGGCATCAAGAAGAACCATGCAGCGGTGGCGCTGCCTGTTCAGAAAAAGAAACAACTGAAAACTTAAGAGACGTGTCGCTATCAGATCAAGAGGGTGAGTTGAGATGCTCGGGCTTTGCGCGTATGGTCAGAATCTTAGTTCGTATCTTAGTAGGTGCATCATTAATTGTCGTATTCCACTGCTCGATATTTCTAGGTTCGACCCAGCTCGATCCGAGAAATTCGAGGCCACTGTTTCTGGTCTTGAAGAACATGGAGCACTGGATAATATTTCTTTCTTAGTCTTTTCCGCCTCTCTAAGCACTATCTTGAACAAAGAATGAACACACCTCTACTAGTATTTCCAGTCTCCTTGTTGCCTGTCTTTTAATGCTAGAACCCGTATGGAAATAATTCAAGACATCGTATTATGGAACACTTTTTCCAATCGTAATCAATTGGAAACAATTGGAAACGATCGTAAGCAATTGCTTTTTTACGATTGGAAACGGTTATTTACGATTGGAAACAGTTGTGTCCTCTTGTTTCCAATCGTTTGCGATTGGAAATAGTTGTTAACGATTGTAATTTTACGATTGAAAACAACTGCTTCCGATCGTAAAAATACAATCGTTTACAACTGTTTGCAGTCGTAAACAACTGTTTCCAATCGTAAGAAAAACAATTGTTTACGATCGTTTCCAATTGTTTTCAATTGTTTACGATTGGAAAACGTCCCATAATACGATGACTTGAATTATTTCCATACGGGAGCTAGGCATTTACTTAAATGATTTCCTGTCCAATTGTATCGATGATACGCTGTGACGTAATTATCTTCCTCGAATAAACTTGCTAGCAAGCTGATCGTGGTTCAAGTCAAAATTAGTCAAATATTGGTTGATCAAAAAGATTGAAAGATTTTAATAAACTTGATTGATCTGATGCGACAGTACTCGCCTTGTGGGTAGGAAGTGCAGGAATCATTCTGCTCGCTTCATTTGTGATTTTGATGCTTGCCAGGTTTGAATTTGCTTAAGTTTAAAACAGTCCTAAATTTCCCATTCTTTTTTTCAGTGATTTCGTGCTCGCCTTATTGTTCGCCGTTGGATTTAAGAGTTGAGTTGAAGCATCGAACTTGTATAGAAGAAAATGTGCACATTTTAGTTCTCACATTGATTTTTTTGATTTTGTACAGTGTTATATTTTGATTTCGTTAGATATCCACTAACTTTCAGTTTATTATAGACTAGCATCTTGTCTTTAGTTTCTGCAGTTGTAAATCGCTTTCAAATAAATTTGGCTCTGAATGTACTGATCTGAAGATGTATTTGCACTTTAATTGTATCATAACTATTTTGTATGAGTTTGGTAACGAGGCGGTGTAATTGGTAAGTTGACGGGCTTCTAAGCATGAAGGTTATTGTTGTAACTATACTGATGGATTATACATTCTTCTGTGGTTGACCCACCCCTCCCCTAACAAACTGGTATAGCCACTTTGGTTACAGGTTCCAGCCATACGTCGAAACAAAGTAGAAAATGTAAGCAAGAAAACATGATCGATAACAGCAGGATGTAAACCATAACAGTCAGTATTTCCTCAAAAGCTTAGTTTGTAATTTTCTCAGTCATATCACAAGCCCACAAGTAGGCTGCACGGCTAACCTCTACTAATATAGCAAGGTCTAATATATTATGGTGAAAATAAATTTTGACCTCAAGCGGACCAATTCTTACACTAACTGCTTGTTTTGCGCTCCCGGTTTTCACTCTGTATTCTCACTCGCAATATGGTCAATCGATGCGTGCGACGAAGTAACGCTTTTTGTCGATATTAAGGCCAGAAAATGCTTGGCGGATAAGATTTCAGAGCCAGTTCAGTGTCGTAAGGCGTTTTTCCTTCTATTTGTGTCGTCTTCTTAGCACGATTTGTTTCTGCGTGGCATGGTCTCCCTCCCCCTCCCACACATACTTCACTCACGCAAATGTAAACTTTTTGCTTCATTCATTGATGTGTATTTACAGGAACTGCAACAGAACGGCAATATGGACGTTTGCTGCGCCTGTACCCAGAAAGTATACGCAATGGAACGACATGAAGGATCCGGCCGGCTATTCCACAAAAATTGTTTCAAATGCTCCCATTGCTCCTGTGTTCTCCGGTAAGCCAGTGTGATTGCACAGTAGCGTGTGTTTTGAATCCCCCGTTTGTTATTATGGACGACCGTTTATTATGGACGTGCCTGTTAGAGCAAATATGGGAACCGAGAAAGATTGAACTGAGCGCATGAGCGGTAATCGCACTTAGGGGCAACACTAATCCCATGGAAAACAAGAGTTACTAGTCCGTATGGCACCGGTTACGATTAAGTGGGCAAAGAAGTAAGTGAGACATCACAGAATCTCCCAATCTCACAAAATTCCCGGGTCCCCCTCCCTCACTGTTGGCGGATTTTGTTCGAACAGATAAATGGAACATCTAGGGCATCTTTTCTTACCATGCATCAAGATTGACTAGAACTGGAGTATTTCCGGTAACCCTCGAACTGCCCCACCTTGGCCGGATGCTGTTCTGGCCCACGAATGGCATAGGGCATAGCTAGGACTAAGAGCTCATATGCACTTTTCACGAGTAGATGGTGCACGTAAGTGAGGACATCACAAAATCCTGCACCTTCGTCGGATGCGATTCCGACTCGTAAATGGCACATGTAGAGCATGTCCTCTTACAAGCCATCAAGTTTCACTCGAACCTGAGCATTTCCGCAAAATGTCTGGCACCCCCTCGAACTCCGCCAGATTCAGATTTGAACATAATCTTCCTTTCTCTACACTCTTTTCAGTATATTTACTGAATGTCTTACCTTTAGACCTAAACCTTATTCCTAAATACGTCCATTCTTCTTTCACTTCAGTTTCTCTACCTGCGTACTTGAGCTTACCCTCAGACGGCAAATTCCCTCCTTTCCTAATACTAACAATCAGGGGCGTCACCTATGGGGGGGGGAGGAGGGGGGACGCCTCCCTCACCAATGTTGTCGGCCAGTCGGTAAAAAAAATTGCCGAGTGGGCGCGAATTTTTGTTGCAAAAACAGTCGGTAAAAATAACCAGCCAGTCAGTAAATACCTTGCCCCCCCCCCCTCCAAACATTTTGGCTAGTAACGCTACTGCTAACCACTACCGTCTTACCTGTATTTAGCTCCAGTTTCTTTCCTTCTAAATACACCCTTAACAAATCCAGTTAAACCTGCAAGTTGTTTCCACTATCACTTTCACTTACCAAAACAATGTCATCGGCAAAAAGGGGCATACATAGCACAGGTACAATCTAAAGAATCTAATAAACAATGTCATCGGCAAAAAGGGGCATACATAGCACAGGTACAATCTAAAGAATCTAATAAACCTTTTAACAAGAACTCAACAATATCATTTATAAACATTCCGAACAGTTTTGGCGACAAAACTTGAGCAATCGGGCAAACTGTATCGTCGGCTTGATTCTGTACGTATGGTACTTTCATTGCTCACTATTTCTCACTTTAAGAACGATTAACTACTCGCGTTGCCGAATGTGTTTGAACTTACAGCGCCGCTCAAGCAAAATCTCAAAAGTCTCTGCCGAGACACCGAAGAAGTAATGACAACCGATGAGAAAACAGAGTATTTTAGACGCAGTATACGGGAAATCAGAAATATTTATTTGCAAAGTGTTTTACAAGAAAATTAAGGATTATTACTGCTCATTACTTTTAATTTAGTCCGTCCGAGCGCCGTGTCGACCGGCTTTCCGGATGGTGACTACGAATATTTGAGTCCGATAGTGAAATTCTGAAGCTGTGGGAGCCAAGCCTTAAAGACCTAATCCAAACATTCTGTTTACCTTTTCTTAGTGATCGCATGCCATGTGTTTGTTTAGATTTAAACTCGATTGCCGAGTTGCTGTTTTGGCTGGAGAAAAAACCCACGCACAATGTCTTCTTTTCTAGATGGCGGAATTTTCCAGGATTGATTAGCAAAGAATTATAAGACCTAACTGATAATTTTTGTATGTCTTCAGAGGTACCACACTGGTCTTGGTTTTGCAATTTATTTGTATTTGTAATAAACAGTTCGAGAATTAGATGGAAATTATTATTTTGACCCTTGGCTCCCTACGTACCATAGCAGCTGTCCGGGATAATCGGCTGAGATTATTCCAGACAGAGTTATTTCAAACCTAGGAAATTTTGTGTTTTTTTTTATTTGCTCATTGTTTTACGGTGTTTTTAGTGGTTTTGAACATTCATAGTGACAGTAGGGACGGTTAGCGTTGTGTGTGTGGTAAAAAGACCATTTTTTGTGGCCCTCTTTAAGCAAACTGGTGCCAAAGAATTTTCACTAGATGACGCAGTCTGAACATGGAGCTGAAGCGGAACGGGCGAAGTGGATTCGCGCTATTCGGGCGTAATGGTTTAGCTAGCGGTAGCTTAGTTAATTAGTTAGCGACCTCACAGTTATTTCATAATCCTGATTTCAAACGTTTTCTTTTTTTGCAGTCTTGACTCTTTCTCCGTTAACGCTGGTCGCCTTTATTGCTTGGTCCACTACACGCAAAAATTCAAAGTCAAGGGAAACTACGAAGAGGGATTCGGAAACGAAGTCGCAAGCAAGAACTGGAAAGGGGGCAAAGTAGAAGTGACTAAATAGATGCATTATGCGTTCTTGCCGTTTTACTATTTATCATTTTAATGTCGCCATCGAATGTGTAAGGGTTAGTTTGTATTTTTATTTTTTTTTGCATTTCTGTGTCTTTAAAGGCATGTATACGACGGGAACATTGTCCTGTTGAATTGATGAAAATATTTCGAAGTAGGTTACGCTTGGAACATTCGCTCTCTTACTTCTTTGAAAACTGTCTCTTTTTCGGGTATGCTGTGTTTACCCTGGATTCATTTGCAAATCTAAGTGGATACTTTTGACTAAACCAAAGTCAAATACGGGCTAATCAGAAATGAGATCCGGAGTGGCTGTGAGCTTGAAAATTTCGCCGCCTGCAAACCTTTTTATAAGTATTTTTAAGTTAGTGACGTCTTTAATTTGAATTTTGTGACTGCTATGAGTTGCATGCTCTTGGTACCTCGTTAGACAAATATACTTAAACGCCGGACTGCTTTGTTGTCTTCCTGTCCCAAGCCGCTTGGCTTAAAGGAACAGAAAACTTGACTCGGGGAGCTAGATGACATATCAAGAATGTACCCTGAGTCGATATTGAGATTAAGAAAAATTCCCGTTACGACCATGGCAGTTTCCGAGAATTCGACTTTTGAGTAGTAGAAAAAGAAAGCAAAAGGTGTGTGTGCCGGGAGTAGGAATCGAACGCACGACCTCTTGACTACTATCCCGATGTGTTAGTCTACACGGCCAAAGGAGAACTTCTACAGTGCATAAGGGGCAAGGGCCTGCCAGCTAGCTTTGTGAACACTAAGGAGGGGTTCGAGATAACAAAGAAGTTCTAAGCGCCCAGGTCGGTTTGATGGCCGAAAGTTGCGTAGTCAAGTTTTCTGTGCCTTTAAGTGTCAAGCGCTTGCGCTAAATAAAGAAAATGTGGCACCATTGTATTTAGGTTTCTATGACGACAAGCTATTCTATATAAAAAGCAAATTAATGAGCCAGCGAGAAAGAATGATGGTTTGCGCAAAGGGGTTGATTTGATTTCTAATATTTTTGAACACTTTGGCTGTTGTTACCATTTTGCAGGAAAAATGGGCACAGTTTTGTTTTCCCCATTCTCAGTTATATCATATCAACTTCAAGTCAGTCAATTAAGACTCTTGTGATCCAGTAGCATGCCCACAGCTTGCGAGATCTAAGTCAAAGTCCTCGAGTGAAAGACAGAATATTGGTTGGTTGGTGATATGGGGAATATTGTCATATCATCTGGCGAATATTGGCGCTCACAACGTCTTTTACAGTTTGAGCGGCAACCTTTATCCACCTTACTTAACAGTAGTATCCCTGACATTTGAGTCAGGCGACTTTGTTTCTTGGCTCTGCGCGATATCTGAGAATAAATCTACGTGAACACACATCCCGGTATGAATTCGTGTGCTAAATTCGCGTCACAAGCATTGTCCAAATAGAAGTAAAAAGCTGAATAGCGCTATACGCGATGTTTACGTCTTAATACACACGCCTGTTCAAATAGGAACTAAAGAGGTTCTTATCAATGCGGCGTTCGGTGTTGCCACATTGATACAATGTTTTGAGCTCTAAACATATCAGAGGTTCTTGAGTTCACGAGTACAATTCGACGCCCATCATATTTTAAAAAAGCTATTAAATTAACGGATGGGCAGCACTGATCCTCGAACTAATAATAAGTAGTCGTAACAGAACAAAAAGTGTTCTTTTGAAGAAAAGTTCTTCCTTTAGCTTCGAACAAAGTAGAACTTTGAGTGCTTCCTTTGGCAACCCTGACGACGTTGCTCCTCTCCTCGGCCCGCTGACTGAACCAATCAAGCGGTCTGATTGGCTCTATAAGGGAGAATAGATCTGAGCTCTATTCTCCTTATTCACCTTACTACTTATTACAGCGCGCTCCGAGGAAAAGAGAAATCCTATTTGGACAATGCTTATGGGAAAACCTGAAGGCTCGAAGGAGGAAATTCGCATCCAACTGGCGAAAATCGGTCTGTGTGTGCACGTACCTTAAGGAAGATTACGAATGAAACTTGTTATTGGCTAATTCCAAGTGTTACGGGAGCAACAAAAACGATACAACCTGCTGTAATTCTAATCGAAAGAGATTACGTGTAATTACTGCAAGTTACCAACGAGAATAGAGAACAGTCATTCACTTTCGAACCGCATCGGCTTCGTCCTTTGTCTTAGATGATTTGAGAATCTCTTCCACCTGCTGAACTACTTCAGGGAACCTGGGATCAAGGATGCAAAGCCGGATGAACTCAGGCGGAGGTCTCAGCAATACCGGCGGATGAGTGACAGTGCTGCCTGCGGGCAAAAACAAAACTATCATGACTGATTGACGCTGTGGTTTTATCGCTGAAAGATGGCGTTTCCTAAAGATCTCGTAAGCGAAAGCTTGTTTTAACTTTGTCTTTGCTCCGGACCTCAAGAGGCTCTCTCCTAGAAAGTAATTTTTTACTATCGGTTTATAAGGTTCAGGTTCTATTACCCGTTGGAACAGACAGGAAGTTTTCGTCAAAATAGATATGAGTTAAAGAGGTAAACACACATTCTGAATCCATATCTGAACTTGGTTTTCTCAGATGATTAGCTATATGACCTTAATCTGTTTCTGAATTTGATATTAGAAATGTCCAAGGAGTCTGGCGAAGACTGGATCTGGCGAAGACAATCAATAATTGTCTGGATCAAATATTGAATTTTTGGGATCCCATCGAAATCTTTGGTCTTTTGTTTGTTTTGTTTTTAACTGCTAATTCCGAACAAGTCCGTTCTGTTTCAAGTTCTTTTTTTCTGGATGATCTGTCCTTTTATTTCGGAAAGCTTCAAATGTAAGCACTGTCACGTACCAACTTCCAGCAAAATGTCTCACATTTTTCGGGATTCGTCGTGAACAAAGACAGACGGGCAGATTCATGATAAGTGGCCCTTAATTTTATTTGATATCCAAAAAAACGTCCTGATCGTAAAGGATTGAACAAAATTTTACATTTACTGGAAGGAAAGGCGCGTCATTTCAATTGGGTTTTAGGCTTGGCATTTTGGGGCTTGGAAGCTTAGCTTAGCTTAGAAGCTAAATTTTGTTGAGGGAAAGTGGTGTTTTGCACAAAAAAGTCAAAGCCTGCTTCAAAAATTTTGCCTGCGGTGGTCATTTTTATGGTCTGATATATAGGAGTTAGTTGGAAACTGCTGCAGGTCGGGGTATTGCGGAAGCGTATTCCTGTTATTAGGAATGCGTTCGCCTTAACCACACAAATACTAGCTTTAATGTTTCTTTAAATTAGTACAGTTTCCCGCAGGTGGTGCTCTGTTTCTGGGGCTATTGTTTCTAGCTGGTGTGACCCTTGTGCCTTGCCGGACATCTGCCGGTCGTCACCTCCCACGCCCAAGCCCTTCAAACCCTCGGAGATACGACTATTTCAACGCTTGTTGTTTTCACGAGTTTTAGTAATATTACGTACGCGAAGAAAAGCTGAAACGGGTTTGCAGGGTCCCCCCTCGACTTTTGGCTAGCGACGCCCCTGGTTACTGTATTCCCATTTTACTAAAATTCTTACCTAGCCTACTACCTAAAAGCAAAAACCTCCAGACTCGAGAGGTAGGCAGAAGGTTTTCAGGCTAGTTCAGCTCAGAACTAACCAGAAGCTCAAGGGATCAACTATATGTGCTAATGTATAGCCTAACTTAGTTCACATGTCTTCGTTTATTTCCTTCAAGAAGACACCTTCTACTCACTGCTTGCACCACTCTCTTCCATCCTTGATGTTTTTGACACTGCTTTATTAATATTCAAACTTCACAGCTAAAACGTCCTTCGAAAATTTAGTTTAACCTTACAGTTCCGCTAGATGGCACTCGTTAGTTAGTTGGCTACAGCTAGGTGCCACTCTGATGTTACATCCGACGTCCTAAATCCCGATGAAAAGTTTGTAGCCTGCGCAGTAGTATGGTAGTAGTACGAAAACGTTGCATGTAATATTATGTAATAGCAAAGAATACTATCATGTAAAGGGCCTCACACTGGTCCAATCTTATGTAGTAGTATCTAGTAGCCAGGGGCGTCACGACTGGGGGGGGGGGGGCGAGGGGGGGACGCCCCCCCCCCCCCCCAATGCTGTCGGCCAGTCGGTAAAAAATAACCGAGTCGGCGCGAAGCGCCACGATTTTTGGTCAAAACAGTGGATTTTTTTCATGAAAACAGTCGTTTTTTCTGAAAACTGGTCGATTTTTCGTTAAAATAGACGGTTTTTCTGAAAATCAGGGGACTTCTCTGAAAACAGTCGATTTTTTTCAAAACTGTCATTTTTTGTTGTTGAAAACAGTCGTTTTTTCTGCAGAAACAGTCGGTAAAAATTATCAGCCAGTCGGTAAATGCCTCGTCCCCCCCCCCCCCCCAAACATTTTGGCTAGTGACGCCTCTGCTAGTAGCATCCTGTCTTGCCATAGTAGCATCCAGTATTGCTAATAGTAGCATATACTAGTATGCAGTAACACGGTAGCCTTGAAGGAGAAGCATGTAGTAGCATCGATAGTACTGCATGCAACTTTTTCGTACTACTTCATTACTATTTTGAGATTAATTTTTCATCGGGATTAAGTGCCGCTTTCCAACGGCGGAACCCAGGCTCGGAAACACGTTTTTGATAATTCTGGTACAGAGTGCTGGAAAATGTAACTACAGAGGGCTAAAAGAGAGACTGGCACCGACAGGCAGAATAATAGTCGGTTTTTATTTATTGACTATTTATTTTAATTTTATTATTACTATTCAGTTTTGCGAAAGTTAGAACGTGCAGCTCAAGTCCGACAACTTTTCCGTCGACTAGAAATGGTTTCCGTACCAGGGATCAGGTCAGGATGAGATTTAATAGGAGCCAATGACTCATGGCCTACAAATTATCAAGAACCTCCGTCTTTGTTCCCATGCACCATTGATACCCCACAAAACTTAGCAGAGCCCTATAGCTATAATACTGGCTGATCTTTGGGTTGACGCCCGTCTACTTCCCTCTTAGCCACTGGTCATTAAGAGGAGAAGGCACATGTGTGACCCGTCTCTGCAGTGACGTCTCTATGTTAGTACTGTTTACTCTCGACTTTTCTTCTCTGGGGCTCTACTGCGATGAGCTGTTTGAAGAGATAACGAATTGTGATGTTCCGCGTAGCTCCTAACCTCCGCTCATTTGCACTGAGCAGGGTATCGAGAATCTATTCGACTCTGCATGGTCATAATAACAGAGATCCCGAGATCCTTTTGCTTATTTATTCTTGATATTACAGGTTTGGACCGGATTCGGTCACTGTGGAGAGTTGGGGAGTGGTCCCTGTAGATCTTGTGGCACGGATTCACGTTCTTTATTAGAAGCGTGATAAAAGTATGAAAAATAGTGGTTTAGACCTGCTTCGTGTCCGTGGATGTGGCCGAACGAAATGGCAAATACCGCCACCAGAGGCGCTCGCAATCAAAGTGTCTCCCTGCTTATTACCTCCTCGTTTTGGCCCACTCGCTTTGGGTCTGGCTTGGTGCCAATCCCTAACCACCTTTCTTTTCTTCGTCTTTTCTGGCTACAGTTAAGGAAGTCCTGCGATTGTAGGATTTGTATGATCTATTTGTGTAGCGCGGCTTCTTTCCGAATCGGGTAGTGGCGGGGTGTCGGCGATCTCTTGCGGTTTTTGATTATCCACGGCGTTTGATGGGCTGTACTTTTTGATGGCAGCAAGAAGGAACGCCAAACGAAAAAGCGCATTCGAAAGCCCAAGACTTGCACTTATTACGTCAGTACACTCTTCCGCCATAAAAGTTTTCACCAGTATTTGAATTTTTCTTTGCAGAATCTCTTTTCGGTTCGATCGAAAAAAACATAAGTTGCGGAAGCTTGTGGCAATTCAGTCGCCAACGTAATATGAACTACCGCCACTAGAGGCGTTTGCACTCGAGATTTTTCTCCGGTTACTGCGATGAATGAAATATCGAACTCGAAAGACTACCAAGTTCGGAACACACGAATGCTTCCTAGACATCATGAATGAATGAATCAATGAATTTATTGCACAAAAAACCCTTGGGGCCATGGCAACAAAACAAAAAGGAAACACAGCAAACTACAAAAATCGCTCTCTATGGGACAAACCAACTCGGAGGAATCTAGCCACCTTACGGATATCCCCCATATTTGTGCTTCCCATTTTTTCTAGTAGCCACTCCTCCCTAGTAATTCCCACCCCAAATAATTCGACCCTTAAATCACTCAATCCTTCACATTCACACATAAAGTGGAACACATCCTCATCCATCTTTCCACACATCGGGCAAAAGTATGGGCCATTCTTCAATCTATTTTTTCCTATAAACCTTCTTTTCTCCCGAATAGCTAATCCTCCCCCCTTAAACTCACCATCCACTTTAAATCTACTCCCGACAACCCAGCTTTAAAATAAATTTCCTCCCCCCAAACATCTTTCGCCTTTGCATAGAACCGTAGAGACATCGACTCAGCCTTCCGACACTGCCAATCCTGAATTTCCTGATCACGAAGGATTTGCTCCACCTTACGCGACACTTCACCATACTGTAAAGAAGTTCCAATGCCACCATTCCATAATTCAGACAGGACACATCTGTTAAGAATGTTCTTAATTTGATGAGGCCAAGATTGCTGGTCTTCGTCCCACAGCGCCTCCAGGTAGGCTGCTTTAAGCAACCTCACTCGCGGTAATGAAATAATTTTCTCCCAGAAACTTACCATAGTAACCAATCTATTAGACCTAAGCGAAAATAAACCTAGATCACCGAAAATTACAGATAAACTAAAATTTTCTAGGTGAATCGGTTTAAAAATGAAGTGCGCGTATGATCTGATTGGGATTAAGGTCTTGATATTCCGGTACAATTTTACAAGAATTATAGGTATAAGATTCCGAGTTTATCTACGTTGCGTTTTTACAGATACGATGGTATCTGTTACCACGGAACTGGATCTGCAATTAGACGTTTTTGCAGTAACCGTGGTATCTGATATACGGTTGCTCTGCAAAAATGACAATTGCCGAAATTGCGTTTTTCGAAGTCCTCCCGAAAGAAAAACTGATATTCAGTCACATCACTAAGTGCCAAATTCTTTCTCACCAATTTGACAAAAATTGATGAAAGTGAGATGGCTTTTTCAGATACCAATGTCAGGCCGTGGTATCTGGATATCAGATACCACGATAACAGCAAAAACGACTTTAGACCGTGGTATTAGATACCACGATAACTGCAAAAACGACTTTAGACCGTGGTATCAGATACCATGGTATCTGCAAAAAACGCAACTAGATAGCCACTTTGGCATACAGATAACTGAACTTGCAAACCTATAGCCTGTAGTGCCATCTCTCGCCGCTTAACCAATTCAAAAGAGAAAGCAAATTTATTTGTATCCAATCTTCACAGTGTGCTTTACGCAAAAGAGGACTAGGTTAAAGGCACGTTTGCACTACGACGAGTTCACATCTGTGGTCTGTTAACGTGACTAGATGAAAGTGGGATTAGACTGTGAATAAACTGGTAACAGACATCGCAACTACTATTTGGTGGTTACAACACTCCCTACGCGCATCCTATGTACATGTATACACACATGCAACACATTCAGACCTCCGACGCTTAGCAGACGTACCCTTTCCGGTGGTGATGATGGTGGTGATATTCGAAGAAAAGGTGCGTCAGAAAAGCGTCAGGGCTATTTCACAAAATGATATTACAGATAAATTCCTAATTCACTTCACATTCTTTCTTTCATTCTTGCGCTCGTTCTTCGTGCCGACAAACTTGAAAACCGCCTAACCTGTAAAACAAAGAACAGGTGAACTACAGCCAACAAATATGAGCCATAAACAGAAATAAACAGCGGTCTTGCAAAATTACTCTTAAAGGACCCCTCTTGCTTATTCTGGCTTTTATACTATACTTAGCTCCCATATGGAATTATAAGCTTCTTAAATCCCCACCTTTCTCCATTGTTTCGTTTCGTAACTACGAATTCTTAGCGCTTTTTCGGCCTTGCCGAGTTTTCCCGTCACCCAACGAAAAGTTTGCCGGAATCTTCAATATCCGCTGACAACTGTTTCACACATAAGGATGTGATAATCTTCTATCTACTACTTCTTTTATTTGCTCAGTTTCCCCACTTTTTAACCAAGGCCCGATGCGTTTTCAAATGTTTTGCGCCCAGCCGCCGCGTCGGAGAGCAGGAAGGCTGGACACAGTCGACAAGCGCTAACAAGAGAATCGCTAGTTCCAAGTGGAAAATAATGGTATTTTCGAAAACGTTTTTTCTGATCCCTTTCATAGGGAAAAGATCATTTCTAGTAAGAGTTGTGCTTTAAGTTCTTTCAGGTTTTCCCAGCCCGAACTGCCCACTACTATGAAGACGATATTTGCTTTAAGTGGATCTAAAGCTTCCTAGATACTTCTCACTAACTTATGCTGTGGTTGGCTCATTCAGCATTTCTATTTATTGCCAACCGTTGATTGCTGGGTACGCTAGGCTACTGTCGCAGGAAGCCAACTGAAAGTGCGACTGAAAGAAGCTTGTTTGTTCTCTCACAGCAGTTTCCTATTTTCCCCGCAGAATTAGCAAAATCAGCCAAAATGGCGGCCAGGTGAAGATACACCCTCGACTTCGGTTCCTTCTGAGATTTCTGAGGCAATCAGTTGTCCGGACTTGTGGGCTCTGGTGGTCCTTTAAAGTTTAGATGAAAGCCTAAAAAGCTTTTCTCTTGGCTCAGTGGCTTTGTTAACCTCAAACTAACCTTAAAAACAAAGGGCCTGCCTTGCTTTTTCTCTTGCGAGTTGCACCGCAGCTGACTGTTCCTATTACCTGTATGTTCTGGTTGTGTACACTGTAAAAGTTTTTCCGAGTAAGAATCAAAGTTAACTGCAGCATTTGCTACTGGGATTAATCTTATCTCTACTGAGATAAGGTTAATCCGAATTAAAGATAATCTTATCTCAGTGGATACAAGATTAATCCCAGTAGCAAATACTGCAAGATTTTTTTTTACAATATATGGAAGACACAGAAAATACTCTCTTATTTATATCACAAAACGCATCCAGGTCACGCCCAGCTTGCGTTCTATAGCAGTTCGGTGCCATACCACTGATATTACGCGGGGATGACTCGACAGAATCAAAAGAGCCAAAATGGGATGGATAAAAAGTAGATTGTTGAGCTGTAGGTAAGGCTTTCAGCTTCAAACCTTACCATAAAACCGCGTAATTTATACATCCTTATAAACATTCAGCGAAAAAGCAGCGACCGTCTCCGTTTTCTTGCCATTGGCCTTGACTGTGTACTGGCCAACGTCACCAGGTGTCACAGGTGAGATTGTCAGCGAGAATTTCTTCTTCCCGTCAACGGCAAACTTCAATCGGCTGTTGGTCTCGTCCAAGGCAGTGCCCTCCTTGAACCATTGGACTGAAACAAGGAAAATTATGAAAAGAACAGTCCGGCACATAAGAACTGGAGCCAATGCTAGAATAAAGGATGTTTGCAAACCATCCTATTTTGCTTAAATATAACAACAATTTTGTTCAACATCAACAGGTACTGTATTATCTCTTATCCGTCGAAATAGCGGCCTTACGTAAATATTATGAAACGTCTGACAGTGTGTAGACGTATATAAGCAATTGACAGCAAGGACGGCGTGCTGTCTTCTATTGTGCTTCATCAAGGAGTTCCGCCTCACAACTTAAGCAGCCCGATGTGAGGCTCTTTGTACCAAGTTCGGGAATAAACTGCGTTCTCAACCCCGTTGTCAGCACCTATTTCCAGCTCCATTTCGCCTACCAAAACCTCAGTTACCTCGAGCTAAACACAAAAAATCCCGGTTCTTAACCACATCAATGCAGGAAACGAACGCTTTAGAAAGAGCATGGCAACAAACGACAAACGCTTTAGAAACAGCTTTGTGCCATCGTTCGTTGAAATCCTGGATATTTATAAGATTAACCAGCGGTGCTTGTTTTCTAGAGAACCTTTCTTCGTTCCCAGGTTACAATATAAGTCTGGCAGATCACGTGTTAACTTATGCCCAAACAAAATTTAACACCAAAATCGGGATGAAACAAAAAGACAGGGAGACTACAGGGATCCACTGATTATGGGGTCCTCACAGACAACTTTTCAAACGGACATTATTCGTCAGGGTGACAATTTCTATCATGAACAATTTTTCCTGAGGACAGCCGGCCGTCACAAGGCCCATTCGTCCCATAAACAATTCTTTTTTCGGAAAACAGACTGGTTATTCCATACAACTGAAACGCTGATACTGTGTAGGAAAAAAATAATAGTAGAAGCATAGTTTGAGTTAGGGCAAAGCTTCGGACGATAAGGAGCCCTTATAGGAACGAGAATACGGTTGGGAGCTGCAAGGTGTTGACTTACTTTTCTGCGGGGCTTTGTCGATTTCGCAGGTGAAGGTGGTGTCTTTGCCCTCGGCCACTGTAGCAGAAGAGGGGAAGGTCTTGAAGGACGGACTCTTGGCTTCTTCGTTGGGTACTGGAAAATAACAAGTATATATTACTTTTCTACATGCTCAAGAATCTCTTGAGAATCTGAAGAAAGTCTTTAAAGTCGCCTTTGATAGTCGTCAGAACGTTCTCACCAGCTTTGTCCCCGCAGGACTATCCCACCCACCACCGTGATCAAACTGGCTTATGAGCTCGATATGTTGGGAGGCGATGATGGGCGGAGTTTACGTCAGATATTGAGCAGCACACACGGTTCGGCAAACCGGGAGAATTCACTCCACTATTCCCTCCAATTCACTCCAAGTTGTTTTAGTCGAATAAAAAATTCTTTGTTTTTTTAACTTTTCTCTTTTATTTCGTGTTTGTATAGACTAAGTTGCAAGTTTTGATAGGGAATCATGTCTCTGCCTCGATCATGAGGCGATTCGTCTACGAGGCAGCTATTGAACTAGACTGATTAAATTAGTTCTGCCTATTATGGTGAAAGTAATATCCTCACAAATGATTCATGATTAAAGTTGAAGTTCACCCAGGATTTGTAGGAATCTCGAACGGTGCCAACTGAACAAAACAAAAATTAAAATACAAAAAAAAATGTAATTTTCTCACGTGTGCTGAGAAGCAATGACTAGCTTATATCTCCAACCACAAACCTGACAAAAATTCAGAGGCACAAAGAAAACGACTTTCTTACCTAGCACGTGTAAAGTTCCAGAGCTGAACGCCTCTCCTGCGTCATTGAACACCTCGCAGGTGTACGTTCCAGCATCTTCTGGGAACACTTCAGCTATCCTTAAAGAACATCGATCGCCGGTTCTCTGATAGTCAAAGTCCTTGCTGGGCTTGATCTCCTTATCATTGTGGAGCCATACTACGTCAAAACGCTGCGCACCAATGATCTGGCACGTTAGAGTCGTGGATTCGCCGTCTTTGACAAAGTGGGACTTGACGTGGTCGACGATCCTTGGTGCTTTGTCCGCACCCTTCGAACGGACACCCGCTGAAGCTACAATGGAAATATGCACTTGTTCATGATGGTATCGGTAATTTCCTCTCAGCCAATGAGATTATTAGCCAGTTTTTCATTCCTGAACCCGTTTAATGAGCTTGTCACTGTGTAAAAATTTTGAGTCTATTTAGTGTGTTTTTAAACTTTATGAAAAGAATGCAGTCATGTTTATTTACATTGTTTTGTTTAGTGTTTTAATATGTGTATTTTACTTTGTGAATTCTACTCATACTCCGCTGTTATGCAAAAAGCGGGTCACAAGTAAATAAAAAAAATAAATTTCAATCTAAGGCTGAAAAAACACATAAACTGGATTTCATAAACAACATTATAATTAAGCCACATACACAACGCATGATTTTAAACTAGTCGATGATGCAAACAAAGCAATTTAAAGGCTTTCGCTGACTTTAAAACAGATCTGATACCCTGAATGTAATTTTTTTTTCCGCGACCTGCTTTTGTCACTAGCCCATCTATTTCTTTTTGTCCTTCCCAAACATTCCCCCATAGCAACGTTTTCATATGCTCATTTGTAATATATGTATCTTACTATAGGGAACAAAAAGTTAAACTAGCGCTGCAAGGGGAATACGGCCGTTTCTGATCTCATGTTGGCATGGTTGACCCCTCTTGCTTATTCTGCTTTTTATAATATAACCTAGCTCCCATGCAGAATTATAAGCTTCTAAAATCCCCACCTTTGTCCACTGTCTCGTTTTGTGCCTATGAACTTTTAGCGCTTATTTGGCCTTTTGCCCGTCACACAACGAAACTTTTGCCGGAATCTTCAACGTCCGCTGACAACTCTTCCACACATAAGCATGTCAGGAGCATATTTTTATTACTTCTCTTCTTTGCTTATTTTTCCCACTTTTTAACCACGGCGCGTTCAGTTTTCAAATGTTTTGCCCCCAGCCGCCGCGTTGGAGAGCAGGCAGGCTGGAGGGAATCGACAAGCGCTCACACAAAAATCGCTAATTTCAGGTGGAAAGTAATGGTATATTCGAAAACGTTTTTTCTGACCCATTTTATTGGGAAAAGTCATTTCTAGTAAGAGTTGTGCTAAGAGGCGCGGTCAAGGCATAGCCATCGTTCGTTAAAGGCCTTAATCTCAAACTTCTACAAGTGCCCGTTTCACGGTGAGTATTCCACAGCTATTCATATGGTCCGGACAGGCGATCACCGGAACTGATGCCAGGATTCTCAGCACCATTACGGTACCACTTTTTATGTTTTTTTTTTTTATCCAAGACAAAATTGCAGATAATCCAACAGGGATCGCCGATCATCTATCCTCACGTATCCAGATGTAACCATGTAACCAGACAACTTCGTCAAAAAACCTGTAACCAGACAACTTCGTCGAAAAACCATGTGCCTCAATGAGAGTTTGAACCCAGGGCACAGACCCGTCACCTGATGATGAGCATCACCGTAACCCGATGAAAAATTTGTAGCCTGCGTATTTGTGTGATAGTTGTCAAAAAAGTTGCATGTATTGATATGTAACGCTTTAGTAAACCCTAAACACAAGTTGCGTTTTTGCAGATACCATGGTATCTGATACCACGGTTTTAAAGTCGTTTTTGCAGTTATCGTGGTATCTGGCCAGTTATCGTGGTATCAGATGTTCAGATACCACGGTCCGACCGAGGTAACTGGTCGTGGTATCTGAAAAAGTCATCTCACTTTCATCAGTTTTAGTCAAATTGGTGGGAAAGAAGTTTGGTACTTAGTGATGTGACTGAATATTGGTTTTTCTTTTGGGATGACTTCGAAAAGCGCAATTTCGGCAACTGTAATTTTTGCAGAGCAACCGTATATCAGATACCACGGTTACTGCAAAAACGACTAAATGCAGATCCAGTTACCGTGATAACAGATACCATGGTATCTGCAAAAACGCAACGACAATATCAGTTAGTCGTATAATACTTACGTAAAACGATAAGCTTGCATTTGGTGTCTGCCGTGCCTAACGAGTTGACAGCTTTGCAGGTATATTCGCCCTCATCCTCAGGGTAGACCTCATTGATTACTAGGGTGGCTAAGTTGTTTCTGTACTTGAGATCGATAACTTCGGAGGAGGCTAGAGGCGCACCGTTCTTAAACCAGGTCACTTGTGGCTCAGGGACTCCATTGATCCAGCATTTTAGGGTCAAAGTCTCGCCGTCTCGTAGAGAGGTGTCTACTAGTTCGGAGGTGAATTTCGGTGTACCCATTTCCGAGTCGTCTGGAACTATACAAAAAGGAAACGGTTATTCTGAGTGGCAGCCAACCTGGACCTTGTTCAAGTAGCAGTTTCTTCACTGACATACGACCAAACGCTTTCACCAGCTTCTGGACGCAACTCGCATGCGAAACCGATTTCGAATTATTCTGGTTTCTTTTTTTACTAGGAGACGATCATGCAAAGTATATTTTGAAGAAATTGACTCGGTAGATTTAACCTAACTAACGGTAGCGAAGAAATAAAACCAAAGTGTTACTTCGCAACACTTCCTGTCACCCAGGCAACCTTTATTGGGCTGGGGGCTGGGAGGTCATATTAGCTACTCAATCAGTCAGAAAACTTATAGCTTACGAAAGGAAAGTCTTGTTTTCCACGAGGTGATTAGAGGCCAAGACTGGGCCAAGAACCAATCAAGGCTATAAAAATAAAATAAGTAAAGAAAGAAACATTAAAGGACCCTTCGTGCCTACAATGCCAATGCAACCTACTTCCGCAATTACATTAATTATTTCTTAACCCGAAGACCCAGATTGTATATGATATGATATGCTATATACTTGCTCAAAGCCCGAGGGCCAACGCATACAAAACAAGATACAAAACAAATAAAACACAAACAAACAACTCTTCTAATAATCCTAGCTACAAAACTCTTCTCTATGCTTCCTACCTATCCCCAAAAACCTTCCAAGCTGCCTAGCCCCAAAAAATTTTCTCCTTAAACTTTTCCACCAACCAACCTTCCCCGAAAATTCGCTCCCCAAATATTTCAACTCTGAAACTATTCATCTCCACATATTCGCACATAAAATGAAACAAATTTTCATCCACACATTGGGCAGAAAATAAGGACCATAGACCGCCCCTTAACACTTCCCACATGCTTTCTCCGAATTCCCAGGGGGAGGCTATCACTACGAGCACTAACAATCAATTTTAACTCCTCTGAAGATAACACTCCCTTTACAACATTTCTAAACCCCAACACTAAACCCTTTACGCCTTAGCGTAAAGATACATCGACGGTTTAGAATCCTTCTCTTCGTGCCATTTCTGGATTTCTTGGTCTTGTAGGACCCGTTGAACCACCTTTTTGATCTAGATACTTTTTATCTGGAGTCGCCATGAATCACCTGAAGGGTCTCTGAGAGCCTCTAAATACGCAGCTTTCAAAGGTCTTATTCTAGGTAAACTAATAATTTTTTTTACCAAAATCTTACAATCCGGACAATCCTAATGCTACGTAAAGAAAATAATCCTAGATCACCCTTTAAAACTAAATTACAACTCTTCCCTAATAGCCTAAAATATCTATTTTGTACAACTTCTATAAACCTAGCACCTGCATTAAAACCCCACAACTCTGCCCCATAATGCATAGCCGATGTCACTTTCGTATAAAAAATTACTTTATGAAACCTCATCTCCTTAATATCTTTCAAATTACTACGCAGAATACCGTTCACACCTCTGTTACACTTCACGAAAACACTATCCCTGCTTACCAAACTTGCCATTCGATGTTAATCTAACCCCAGATAAATTTACCATCCAAACTTACTTGTCCTTGGTAGTAATTACCCCCCCCCCCCCTAACGAAAAAAACATCATTACTGTTTTATCAGCATTTAAAGTTAACTTTTTCAGGCTTTAATATTCGTTCACAAATCCCATCAAAGACTGGAGATTTTCTTTCGATTGAGCCACCAAAACTATATCGTTCGCGAATAATAATAAGTTCCATTTTATACCAGCTACGACACCTCACTAATTGTTGCACTTGCCACAATTCGCCATTTTCCATGCGCATTTTGCTCCCGACGAGTGTTTGCGTACCACGCTATTAATGCATAGAATCAGTTATCTCAGTTTTTCCGAGTTTTTGCTAGAGGTCAATGGGCCTGGGAAAAGGCTTAAAGCAGCCAAAGCCGTAATTTGTTAAAAGAACAGCATAGTTTCATAGTATTCAAATAGTACTGAACCTTGGCACATAAATAGTAATTAGTGCGAGGCATGCTTTAAAGTAGGTGGACTCAATCTCAGCGAATAGGTAATTACTTCAGTTCCACTCTACTAGAAAGGGAAGTGGACTACTTACTTTCTAGCTCTTTCGTTGCTGTCCGTGATCTAGAGACTGTTCCATTCACCTTTCCGTAACTCTTCTGTTTCCGAGAAACTTCTAACGATTCGGTTTTAGACTGAAACAAGGAATGATGTTTAGAGAAATCTTTTGTTTGGAGCAGAACTTGGCAGAAGACAGGAGACATGCTTCCTAGCATCCGGGAACTGTGAACAAATGGGATCAGATCCTAAAGTGATGGGTTGCGTTGTTGTACTGAAACTTAAACAAATCGTATTATCGGCTTTGTCGGTCTATCAGTTTGAGGAAATACATATCCCCGCGACACTGACTGGCCTGCCCTCAAATTTCCAGTGGGATCTGTTGAAACCCTTAACAGATATATATATAACTTAATTTCAACGTTGTTGCTACTTGAGCGCATTTTGTTTCTGCAGAAAGTTGTATTGTGACCAGTGGTTCCCAACCGGTGGTACGCGTACCCCAAGAGGCACGCGAAGGAACCAAAATTGATTTAGTCTTTAGGTTCAAAATCTCGCCTCGCTCGTTTTTGATTGCCGAAAGCCTAATATTACCAGCAGAGGCATCATCAGCGAAAATATAACTTAAGGGGCAAGGTATTTTTACTGGCCGACTTTTTTTTTAAATATCTGATTTTACAAAAAATCGCGGCGCTTCGCGCCGACCCTTTCTTTTTAATTGTCTGGCCGACCTTTTTGGGGGGATGGATGTTGTCAATCCGTGCCTGACTCCTCTGATCACAAGCCCTAGTGAAAGTCAGTGAAATAATGTTGATTCACAAACAGCTAGCCTACTGCCGAAAATCTGTTCCTGTGCCAAACAATATTGTTTCAAGAAGAATCGAAGACATTGCAAGTGATATTGTCCTTCAAGTTGCGAATTAAGCTAACGAAATAGTTTATGATGCAGCTTGATGAAAGCACGGAGAACATCAAAACCAAACACAGAAACAGGCTGGCTATTAAAAATATGCCGCTGATGTCGTCGAGCCGAGATTTGAAGAAATTTTTGCTACAAAGCAGCCTCTAGTGATTGGCTCATTGATTTTGTATGTATTTTTACACATATATGCCTTGTCACTGATGATAATAATTATCGTCTTTTTCACGTTCTGAAAAAGGGGGTACGCAATCTTTTCGAACCTTGATTAGGGGTACGCGGTACGGAAAAGGTTGGGAACCACTGCATTAGACACCTAAAAGATTTTTTAGATTTCTTTTTACTCTGCTGACAATCAGAAATCCGAGAATGCTCGAAAAATCTTGCACCTTTTATTTTTTTTGTCCACGTTTCTCTTCTTTATATGGCAGTGAGATATAAAGATACTGATGCTAGTGTCGTTGTTAGCTATTTCCTTCAGTGCGACGCGCGGATAGAGGTGGTTAAATCCTTTTTCACAAAATTCTGACAACGTGCTAGACAAAATACGAGGATAAATATAAGGAGAAAAAAAAACAAGAAAGAAAATACGCGATAGTTGGCGTTGGAGCCCTTGAGGGGTATGAGGAATAACTAAGGGGCTAACTGTATCTCACTGCTCAAATTTAAGAGCCTAAAACGAACAGAACTTCCTATGCGAACACTTTTGGGGTGTTCGCGCCAGCAGCCGTGATATATCCGTCATTTTTTCACTTAGTTGATGGCGTCTCTTGCCGCCTGTGTGTCGACATAAATCCTTCGACCTTTGTCCAGTAATAGTGCGAACACACAATCAGGATCGGCCGCTCCCGGGCTGGAATTCCTGCCTGGATTTTCGACACCATCATCACTTCCATATAAAAAAGTTAAGATTTTTTCAACTTTATCATGAAAGTGAAGACAATCTGGCTGGGAAATACTTATCGTATGTTTGCGCTACAAGAATGGTCTCGTTTTTATGGGACTTGCAGCTTCGCTCAAGTGCCATATACCGATCACTTTTCGGTCGGTCTGTCGGTCCACTGTCGGTCCACTGAACAGAACTTCCTATGCGAACACTTTTGGGGTGTTCGCGCCAACAGCCGTGATATATCCGTCATTTTTTCACTTAGTTGATGGCGTCTCTTGCCGCCTGTGTGTCGACATAAATCCTTCGACCTTTGTCCAGTAATAGTGCGAACACACAATCAGGATCGGCCGCTCCCGGGCTGGAATTCCTGCCCGGATTTTCGACACCATCATCACTTCCATATAAAAAAGTTAAGATTTTTTCAACTTTATCATGAAAGTGAAGACAATCTGGCTGGGAAATACTTATCGTATGTTTGCGCTACAAGAATGGTCTCGTTTTTATGGGACTTGCAGCTTCGCTCAAGTGCCATATACCGATCACTTTTCGGTCGGTCTGTCGGTCCACTGTTCTCGAGTTAGGGTACTTCCAGAAGTGCAAGGACGATGAAACTTGGCAGGCGTATAAGGGACCCGACCAAACTAACTTGGAAATAGTAAGTTTCCCGATTCGACCACCGTAGGGGGAGTGGAGGGAGAGGGAATCCGGAATCTTGAGGTATGCCTAACTTTGGAACGGGCGATCGGATCTTAAAGACAGTGGATATTTGGAAAGACCTCTGTCTCAGATGTCCTATTTCAAGTCCGGACCAGATCCGATGAATTGGGGATGGGGTGGGGTTGAGGGGGGGGGACCGGAAATCTTGCGACACGCTTAGAGTGGAGCGTTTGGAATGAAACTTGGTGGGAAGAAAGTGCATAAGACCTAGATACATCAGCGACAGAACCGGGTCGGATTCGGGCACTATGGGCGGAGTTAGAGGGGGCCGGAATTCCAGTGATCGTGAGTTAACGTACTTCCAGATTTGCTAGGACGATGAAACTTGGCTTGAACGTTAGAGAATTGACAAGATTGGCTTAAAAACAGTCATTTCACCATTCCGACCATCGCGGGGGGAGTGGAGGGAGGGGAATCCTGAATCTTGTAGTAAAGCATAAATAACTTTCGAACGGGTAATCGGATCGTAATGAAACTTGATATTTGGAAAGACCTCGTGTCTCAAATATCCCATTTCATGTCCGGACCGGATCAGATGAATGTGGGGGGGGGGGGGGTAGAGGGGAAAACCGGAAATCTTGTGACAGGCTTAGAGTAGAGCGATCGGGATGAGACTTGGTGGGAAGAACAAGCACAAGCCCTAGACACATCAGTGACAGAACCTGACCGGATTCAAGCCCTGTGGGGGGAGTCGGAAAGGGGTCTGGAATTCCGGTGATCGCGAGTTAAGGTACTTCCAGATGTGCTATGACGATGAAATTTGGCTTGAACATTAGAGAATTTACAAGATTAGCTTAGCAATCGTCATTTTCTGGATCCGACCATCCCTTAAAGTACTCGTATTAACCGCAAAGTACCAAAAATATTTTTAAGCTAAATATGCATTTTCATGATTTTCATGAGCCCATGATCATTTTTGCCTCAAGGGCTTAGCTTACAAATGACTTTCCAACACACTTAAAGCGCCAATCTTACCACAAAGTGGAAAAAATATTTGTTAAAAAACAATACATTTTTAAGATCCCCAGGTGGATGCCTCAAGAAATAAAAAAAAAAAAAAAATAAAAAGATAAATAAACGTCATAAGTATTGACAGCCAAAAATGGCCAATGTCTGTCGTTCAACTTAGGTAGCCTATGTCACTGCTTTTCCCAACTTCCAACCTAGTTATAAGGTCGGATCGTAGTTAGGTAAGGACATTTATTTATGCATGCAAAAAAAAAAACGTTAGGTTTTGAGCAACACAAAGATTTCTGAACTAAAGCTGAGTAATTTTATTTTTAGCGTAGTTCGGGCATCGGGTCTCTTAGCTCGGCTCGGGCCCAGCTTGGACGTGACAAGGAATACAACACAATGTAGACAAATATAATACAAAGTTAACATTTCACGCTACGGCGGCCTTACCTTGTATGTGGAGGATGTCTGTTCGACAACTGTGGTACTACTGCTGTAGGAAGATTCTTGGACGCGAATGGATGGAATCCCGGATCCCCGTCGAGCAGCTTGCCGGTCATCGACATATCGCCTATCTAAAATCCCAAAATATTCCATTAAACATAATAAACTGGCAAAAAGAACAAAGTATTCTACAACTCTAGACTACCTTGCAGCCCAACGTTATTCATAACACAATGCCATAGCACGGATCGGTCAGCAATACAAATACTTGTCGCAAGGGCATGTGTGCGATCCAAATGTTATAAGCCCTGGTGACCAAATTGGCTGCATGGCAAGTTGATGCTATGGCATTTACTGCAACGGTCTTGGGCATTAGCAGACAGTCCTGGATACGATGAACAAGCCATCCTATAACTCGAGCGTAGCGACAGTAAAATCACGGCTGTTGTGACACCATCGACTAATCTGAATTAATAACACCCTCGAACTCGTAAAACAATTTGTGTTACTACAGAAAGTAGACATTAGCCTCTTTACTAGACCAATACGCAAACAATAACGCAAACTATCGGTTGTAAATCATCGAAGGTTCGCGTAGCGCAGCTGCCGATATCCTGTTTCACTGCCCTCAGCCGAGAGTGCGATGCGGGGTTGGATGCAAACCATCCGACGCTTCCCATGCTTTTCGCCACATTTCTGTTTGATGACTAAAGTTGGTTCTCCACTGGCAATCCTAAGTCCGTCGTAAGTGTCGTAACCGTGCTCGTCCGTACCAGGCGTGCTCTCATTGGCTGAAAACCACCAAAATGGCCGCTTACGACGCGTTACGATCGCTTCCGGCAGCTTACGATTGCCAGTTGAGGACCAACTTAATTCTTTGTGCCGACAAAGAATCGCCGTGTGCCCAGCGAAGAGCAACAAATACTGTTGATGCTTGGCGGAAGATCCGAATCATCGTTCGGGTGACGTTTCTCGTTCTTCCGGGGTTCGCTGGTGTGTTTTGGACTTACTCATACAGAGTATCGTCGTGCTGTTCGGTGAGGGTTCGAAATCTCGAACTCGGGGCACATATGCGTCTTAAGGTGTGGGCCTCAGAGCGTCGAACACCTCAACCATTCGGATATATGGTAATTTACACAGCCGATTAGAAAAGACTATTAGGATTGACTGGTATATAAAAAAAGAGGAAAAATTCGAGCCAAAAGCAGGCCAGAAATTAAAAGGAAGCTTAACTAAACAACAACAAAATAATGGGTGCGTTAAAAAAATAATTATCATACCTCCTGTAGTCAAGATCTGCTTGACCGTCTCAGCCTGGGAAGCAGAGCCATCTAACAAAGCAAAAAGAGAGAAGAATTAGGAAAAAACATGCAGTAGAAGTAAAGTATAACGGTTTGTCATTTACCGCTTACGATCCTCGTTGGTGGCAGCACCGAGCGATCTGGAGGAAAAGAAGAGGAAACGTGAGGAGCAGAAAGATCAATGGTAATCTCAACACCATGCGAAGGATTGAGATAATAGTATCACACCAAGAAAATCCAGTACTTAATACGACTGACCAACCCTTCTTGCCTACTTTGTTGATCTCCTGACGATATACCGGACTGTTTTTTTTATTCCAAAAGGCTCCCCAAAGCTCGCGTGGAAGAGCCGATTTTCTAAAGCCTAGTTCGATTGAAACCTGTCCAGAACCCGGTGAAAAATTTAGTTGATCAGACCAAAAATCTGGGCAAGAAATCCGGCAGAAGGGAACCTGTCTCAAGGGGAAAGGCCATTAGTATGACATACTACTAATTTTTGGAAATACCTATATGTTATTACTACATGTACTATTTATTCCCATTTTCTTGTACTTCTACTGGGTGGGTCAGACCAAGTCAAGCCTGATTCCAAGGAGCCTACTACCAGTCGCATCTGACGATTAGGTTATATTTTGTATGTATGTATGTATTTATTTATAACCCATCTACAACAGCTACAAAAGCATGAGACGGAGTACAGAAAAAGAAAAGAAAAAAAGAAGGAACTAATAAACTCATACCCAAATACAAAACAACACCAAATTCGATAAATACTAAAATAGAATGCCGCTCCAGGGGTGGTGAGACGGCTTGTCAGCAGTCATCCGCTTGAAGTGTTCGGCCATTTCAGTTACCGGTTCCCGCAGACCGTATTTTCGAACTAGAGGTCTATTTCTTGACCAAGACGGGATTCCAAGGAGATATTTCCCATATTTAAAATAAATTTTTCGGAGTTCAACTTTATCACTGTCACTTAATATGTCCCAGAAGGGAACGATATACAGAAAATGGCCCATGACTGAGCTGTTGAATATTCGAGTAAGTAGTTTCCTACCCAAATTTAGCTGGGATACAACTACTGAAACGTAAGAATTTCGCACTTTATTCTCAGTGTGCTGTACCAGAAGCTTCCGCGTAGCAGCAATAGTCCGACCGACTGGGATACCCAAGTACATGAAGTGATCGACTGGAGTAGCAACAGTATCTCCCAAATTAACCGGAGCTTCAATAGGATCTTTGCAATTAAACAAAAGCACTTGGGATTTATCTGGATTCAAAGACATACCAATCTTATCATAGTTAGTACTTAGATCCCGGAAATACCGTTCAAGACCAGCAACAGTTCGACTTATGTTAAAAAGATCATCCGCATAACAAAACTTCGAAACATCTAAACCGCGGAATATACAAGACGTATCAATGTTACTTTGGGCAGGCAGAAGCGCATTGTTAAACACAATAGGGGACGTTATCGACCCTTGTTTGATACCCTTTTCTACCGGAATATCAATTTTGTAACTTGGCATAATAAGAGCTTTGACTCGGAAAAGCTGTTGAAGTTACAGGAACGTTTTATAATGGTTTGAGTTTCCGAAATACTCGTCCTTGAAGATCCTCACACCCAATATCGTTTAACAGTTTAACAAAACTCATCACATTCTCTGGAAAATCGAGGACAGAAAGGTAAAGGTTTGACCTACGGAAATTATCTATAGGACGAAACGGACAGAAAATGAGAAGGAAAAACGAGAAAGTATAAAGAAATGACCCAAGGAAGCAACGCGACAAAATACACACACCACACAACGCTTTGCCCCTACACCTCTCTTTAATCGTCATTACCTTCCCAGAAAAACCCCAATACTATTTCATTCACACTTCCTACGCTCTTTCCATCCTCCCACACACACCCCTCACTCCCCGGTTGTTAGCCTACGCTATGACACTTCATGGGGTTAGTTACCGTTTAATTGCTGTTCACCATCCGCTTCAGATCGCGCGCAAACATTCACAACAACCTCCTTGACTGGACTAAATACTGCCACTTTACTGGAAGACGTCATGGTTGCGTCATTCCTTACGACACGTTTGTCTTTCTTGGTTATACGCGCCTCTTTGACAGTATTAGCCTCCACTTTCACAAGAGCGCCAACTAGATAGGAGTTATAAAGCTCGAATAAGGGTTAGCAGAAAGAACAGAAAGCGAAGAGGAAACAAATAGCAAGTACACATATTAAAGCCCATCCCATGCTCTCCAGAAGAGTGAAACAGCCGAACGCTGGAATTTAGGTAGTTCATAGAGCCAAGATGGCCCTTCTAGCCTAAAGCAGGGTACATCGCCCTTCCATATGTAGTTGGGGACCAACGAAGCTAGTGCAGTATTTCGGATGGTTCTGATAGTCTTGTAGAAAAAGACATAATGTATAGAAACCGCTGACAAATAAGGTTTCCACTAAACCTCACCCATAGGCCATATTACTGAAAGGTGGCACTTATTTCACTGACTGTGATTTCCATTTATATGATATCGTTTTGGAAATAAAGGGCTGACTGATTACCTTCAACGATTACAACACACGAGGTCTCGTCTTCTCCAAGAGCGTTGGTGGCGACGCATCTATATTTGCCCGAGTCGGAGACTTTGCAGTTTGCAATTTCACAGATAACCACGCCATCACAATGAGTTTGTGTGTATTCGTATTTGGTCAGTTCACGCTTATCCTTGTACCATTTTACCTAGGAAAAAACACGAGTTAGACGTATTTAGCGCAGTTATAGTGGCACAGTTCCTAGTCGTCCTACAGTGTCTACTCTAAGGCATTTCCGGGGCATATGTGTGTCCCGCACATTTTTAAATGTTTGCCACGGGAACGGATGTCCGTGCCGCACACTCGACTAACTAGTTAGAACTCGTGGAGACGCCGTTTTGTCTAATTTTTTAGTCAATTTCAAATTCCTCAAAAAAATATCAAATTCAGGCTCATAAGTTTTACGTCTATCTGTTTGACAAAGTAACTCAGTTATTATTTGGACTTTTATTTGCCTCTAGATTCAAACTCCCCGCCAATTCCAAAACCCCAAAATCGAAAATCACTTCGAGAGTTGTTTGTCAAGTTATGGTGGATTTACACACTGCGTAAAATCCGAGCGTATTTTACGCACGTATTTGAGCTTGAAAAGATTTCTAGCAATACGGACGTATTTAACTACAAAACGGACTGATTTCTCAAATACGTCCGTACTGCTAGAGATCTTCTCAAGCCTCAATACGTGCGTAAAATACGCTCGGATTTTACGCAGTGTGTAAATGCACCATTAGAGCCACAATTTGAGCCACACACATCTTTTTGGTCACGGAAAAACGAGGGAAAAACGACTCTAGCCGACAAACTTACGAAGTCTTTCAGGGTATAGTGGCTACTCAGACGAACAGCACCTGAAGTTTCAACGCAGGTTATGCCCAGGATTGAAACCGATGATTAATCTTTCCAACCCAGACGTACAAGCCTGGAGATATTTGCGTCCAAACAAGCCAGGCAAATATCGGTAAGCAGAAGTCCAAGCACTTCAATAAGAAAAAAGGGTGGTGAGTCCTAAGATTTTCTGCAGTCAGAAACGTTAAAGCAAACGTTCGGCAGGCCGCTGCATGAAAATAAAGTTGGACATGGGTCGCTAATCATGCAGCGACCGCTGCATGAAAACGACGTCTAATGGGGTCGCTGATCACGCGGTGGCCGCTACATGAAAATGAAGTTAGACAAGGGTAGCTAATCATGCTGCGGACACTGCATGGAAACGAAATCAAACGGGGTCTATGATATCGATGCATTAACTGACCAAAACCAAGTGCGAGCCCTTTGAAAAATCGGTTCTTGTGAGTTGGAGGGAGGGGGCGAGTAGTGGGGGAAGGTGGAAGAAAACGGAGGGGCCATCAAGAGTCGACTACTTACAGTCGGTGTGGGTTTTCCGCTCAGACAGCAAAGCAGCTTGCAGTTGCCTCCAATCTGCATGACACGAGGTCGTAATAAGAAGGTGAAAACTGGTAGTGCATCTTTCTCTTCCTGCCAGAGTTTGTATTCGAGGGGTTGACGACGTCTTACAGGCATGGACTCTGAGCGGTACTGTGGACACTCCTTTGGTAGTGCTGGATAAAAAAGATAGCCTTTAGCTTGGTTCCACTGCTCAGATTTAGAAAAAAAAAACGGAACTGCCACTGCCAGTCACAAATTCAAACAGAGCGAATGAAGATCGTTGTGAAGAGGTAAAAAACTATCGGTTCCTACAAATCCTAAAATACTCCTCAGTCGCAGCGCCGAAGCTCGTCAAGGAGGATCAAAATAACGCCCAGTGAAGAAATAACATTTCTCAGACAGAGGGGGCCTACCTATTCAAGCATTTGTTAATTTGTGTTTTATTTGTATTGTTAGTGAGTGTTTGTTTTTCCAATTCCCGCCCGTGTTAGCCTAGTGCTATTAGGGTTGAAATAAAATTGATTGACTGATCGATTGCATGATAGCAAAGAATTTAGTACTAGTGACTCCCGTGGTCCATATCAAGGACGGAAACATAAGAAAGGACGAGAAGACTGGACGGAATATAAGGCGTATTCTCGCTGTTCCACAAGGACTCTTCGTGGAATCAAGGGGAACGGCGAGAATAAAGCGAGTCACTCCCCGCGGGCTACGCGGACGGAAAACAACGAGGACATGGGGAGTGCTTCAAAAATGGATTTTGTTCGAAACAAAAATGCTCAGGTGACAGAATTAGTCGGGACCCACTTTATTTGTGCTTTTGTTTATTCTGGGTGTTCTTACTTAATTTTACATTGTTATTACTTTCAAACAGAAAATCGAAAACACAATGAAAAAGATGACTTTTCTCAAAATCAGTTTCAAACTGTAATGAAATTCAATACTGATCTCAGAAATTCTTCTTAACCATCTCTAATATCTGTTTTTTTTTTCTGCAAAAAACAAGAACATCAGCAACTCCCGAAATCGATTCCCCACCAATTTTGAAAGGGAGTTGATGATGCTGATGATAATCGGAGCACTCCCCGACCGTGGGGAGTTGCGAGAATACGGGGAATGAGTCCCTGGGACTAAAAAGACGCGGGGACTCCTCAAAAGGAGTGCTCGGGGAACGACGAGAATACGCCTATACAAGAGGACGAAAGAACTTACGCTGGACATTCAAAAAGACTGGCTCTTCTCTAGCTCCGAAATGGTTCTCAGCACGAATGATATACTCTCCTCTGTCATCGCATTTGACTCTGTTGATGATGAAGGTGTAGTCATCACCGTTATACCTCTTCATGAACTTAACACTTTGCTTGAGTTCAGAGTTGTTGTGATACCAGGAAACTGTTACGGTTGCTGTAGCGATGATTCGGGTGTAGAAGCGAGCGGATTGTCCCTCGAAAGCGAAAGCGGTGGTTGGACGGATGACGAAACGAGGGGCGGCCTCTCGTCGGTCTAAGAACAAACGAGAAATTTATTTGTCAATCATTAGCTAATTAGTCAGGGACTGTTTTTCAAAATCAGCATCAGTACAACATCCTACAACCCACCAACAACGTTAAAAATTGAGCCCTCCCAAACAACATACGAAAATAGGCCAGAGCTCAGTCGCTAATAAGGCACGTGAACCGTGGAACCCTGAACCTTTACCAGTAGAAGAAGTAGATTCTGTTAGCATCCAAATATTTAAGCATGGTATAGTCGACGTCCCATTTCATTCAGTAGCTTTTATAGTGTGAAAAAGTTTTTGGTCATTGCAGCATGTCTGCATCCTATTTGTATAGTAGGCTATATGCAATCTTGTCATATTTGTGTAGTGACGGCGACAGGTTAAAAGCTTAACGCCGAATGTAATAAAAATAAATATAAATTTTAATAAAAAAAGGGTATCGTCGAATTCTAAGAGTGAACCAAAAATAAAAAACTGGTCAGGGATTAAAAGGAGAAAAAGGCAATAAAAAACGAGCTACCTAACCTAAACTAAATCGATCTGTCTACTACCATGGACCCATAAATTTCCTGTAATGACTCGCCATTCAGGGGGCTTGTCATTTCCTATGCTTCTATGTTGCTATGTTGCCCGAGCCTCACCTAGTTTCCAGAAATTCCGCTTGGATCGAATCGGCGTTCTTGCTCAGATAGAAAAAATTTGTTGGGACTATTCAGCATGCCACCAGGTACCTAAGCTAGGACAAAAGATCCAGGATACTCTTCCATTACAGAGAAATATTCCTAGTTCAGCACAACAGCTGCGAAAAATTTTGTCTATCTGGATAGTCGGGTATTTTATCCCCGTGGGTATTTCTCGAACTATCTGACTCTCAGTCAAGAGCGCATCAAAAATCTCTTATTGACAAGCCCCCTGAATGGCGAGTCATTAAAGGAAAATTATGGATCCCTGCTACTACCCAGTTCACAACACAGCCTGGAACGAATTGTTCCCCTACTCTGTCAAAGTCAGTTACATTTGTATTCAGTTTGAAACGTGCGCACGACGAACAGAATGTGAAGACACAAGTAAACACAAAAGGTGTCCGGCGTCAGATGCTCAGATGCTCAGATGCGTCAGTGCGAAAGCTGCACAAGTCGAAAGTACTTGACCACTTACCGAAAGAGGTGTCATGTATTCTGTACTTCTCGACCAGAAGTTTTCTCAGACAGGAGTATTCAGCTAGGCGACCAAGGGGCAGGATGAAGCTCTCCCAGTTGGGGTAGCGTGCGCGAATTCTGTCACGCATTCTCAGGTACCGGATTGTCGAGATTTCAAGGGTCAGTGAGGTAAGGTCGCCTTTGAGCCATTGGTGTTCTAGGCATTCATGGGCGGTCATTCGCTTCCTGTAACGAGACGTGGTTAGCTTAAAAGGACCACTCTTGCTTATTCTGCCTTTTATAATATACTTAGCTCCCATGTGGAATTATAAGCTTCTAAAACCCCCACCTTTCTCCGTTGTTTCGTTTCGTAACTACGAATTTTTAGCGCTTTTTCGGCCTTGCCGGGTTCTCCCGTCACCCAACGAAAAGTTTGCCGGAATCTTCATTGTCCGCTGACAACTCTTTCAAACATAAGGATGTGATAATCTTCTGTGTATTACTTCTTTTATTTGCTTAGTTTTCCCACTTTTTAACCAAGGTACGTTCAGTTTTCGAATCTTTTGCGCCCAGCCGCCGCGTCGGAGAGCAGGAAGGCTAGATATATTCGACTAGCGCTAACAAGAGAATCGCTAGTTTCGGGTGGAAAGTAACGGTGTTTTCGAAAACGTTTATTCTGATCCATTTTATAGGGAAAAGATCATTTCTAGTAAGAGTTGTGCTTTAATGCGCAACACTTTCTTCTAATAGACGATCAGGTTTCCCGGCCGAATTTTCTGGACTGGATTCATCAAGTTGAAGAAATTTCAACTTTTCCATATACACTGATGATTCTGCCAGAATCCGGACAGGGCCAGTCGGCATCGGCAAGCACCCACCCCACCATCTGTTCAAGGCATTAGCCCAAACTTCCCGTCTTGTATCATAGTAGATAGACACTGTGCGCTGTCGCTAACCTCAGCTACCTCTACGGCTGCAAGATGTAAACGTTATCCACAATACGCTAGATACGTACATCCCGATGAAAAATTTATCTCAAAATAGTAGCATGAAGTTGTACGAAAAAGTAGCATGCAGTACGATCTGATGCTACTACATGCTTCTATCTCAAGGCTACCGTGTTACTGCATTCTGGTTCATGCTACTATTAGCAAGACTGGATGCTACTGGATACTACTACTTGAGATTGGCCCAGTCTGAGGCATATTAAATGATAGTATTCTTTACTATTACATGTTAATACATGCAACTTTTTACAACTTTACAACTACGCAGGCTACAGCTTTTCATCGGGATAATAGAGGTTAGACTAACAAAATCCACTTTGTCCGGCCAAGTATATAAACCGACCCCTTTAAGGTCAGGTTTTACTCGGGGTGCAAACAACGGGCTTTACATTAAAAGCGTACGACTTAGCATTCGTGGAAAGTTGTCAGTTTCCATATTCAAAAGTAAATATACAGCTGCTTACAGCCGCAAAACCTCGAGTTTTAGGAGAGCCGGCCGTTATTCGAGAATTCCGAATCTCATCGAAGAACGGTGAGCCCAGGAGGTCAAGAACAAAAGTACTTGATTGTCAGGCTTAAGGACACTTAAAAATACAGGAAGAAACCGGACTTACTCCTTGTTTTTCGTTAGTAGTCTCCTGATGAAGTCTTTGCCTTCCTCAGAAACATGAGCGAATGCCTCCTCGTCGAAGTCCCAATCGCAAGAGCGAACATGCTTCAAGGTCTCAATGTCGTTTTCGCCGGCGAAAGGTGATAGGCCGCTCAACCTTCGATTAAAGATAGTGTTACACAAGAATTTGTCAGTTTCTCAGGTACAAGCGAAAAACGGTCACAAGTACCAAATTCTAACACTGGGCATACACCCGTACCTGGGAATTTCGTTCGCAGTTCTGGGATAAGATTTAGTAGTTGCATTTTTGATCGAAGTTTTGTTCGCCGTTCGCTTAGCCGGTTGCTGATTTCCGTTTTCGAACGCCGTCTAAGTTCACCGTTTGCTAAATTAATGTTTTGAGCCTGAAGAGAACCCTGCCAGTGTTTATGACTCCGGCGATCCTTGCCCGGTCGACGTTTCTTTGACGATTCAAGCAAACTTCGAACTTCCTAGCTCGCGATGTTCGACGGTCAGAGTTTGAAGGACCATGAAACTGTTACGGCGACCAAAAACGGTATTCAAATAGAGAACTTCGATCAAAAACGCAACTTGTGTTAGGCATATGCATCACTTCCGCTACTTCTATCAAGACGAACGGCGTGGACAAATGATCAGAATGCTGTGATCGAGGACTGGAGTTATTTCCACGTTCTTCAGCATTATCATCCATTTGGCTCGGAAAATTTTAGGTTTCATATTTGGCAGTGCAAAACGGATACATCAGCTGGATTTATTAGAGCTATAGTTCGGCCCTTCTTGGCAAGGTCCTCTTCAGGCTCAAAGCCGCTTTCCAAAAGTTCTTTTTTCCAACTTGAGCGGCTTTGAGCCTGCAGACCCTTGCCAAGAAATGCCGAAATATAGCTCTAATAAAATTCAGCTGAGGCATCCGTTTTGCAATGCAAAAGTATGGTTCCCTGTCAGCTTGGATTGAAGGAATATTTATTTTAGGTTTCTTCTCTTTTTTCGGCTACAACTGATTAAAATGGAAAAAATCTATCAGCGAAAACCAGATCATTTATCCGCAACTTGAAGATGAAAATCAGTCACTCTCTATTAGGGGAAACAGAAAGTCAATGCCTAAAAGCAGGCCTCGCACTGTTTAATGTTTATGTTCCAGTATTCAAAACTATTTGAAAACTGTAGAACTAGGCTCTGCTTTTAACAGATTATCCACGGCTTTGGTTGTTTTAAGCCTTTCCCCGGGCCCACTGACTTCTAGCAAAAACTCGGCGAACTTGAGATAACCGGTTTTACGCATCAATAGCACGATACGCGAACACTCGTCGGGAGCATAGTGGGCACGGAAAATACAGAACCGTGTCAAGTGCAAAGATTAGTGAGGTTTCGTTAGCGGTTTTAGAACGTAACATATGAAATTTGGGTCTCCGGGCTTAAAAATTAATTAATGCAATTAATGAAATAGGTTCATGAAATAGGTCCTTTAAGTGAACTCTCAGAACTAAGGAATAATCATAGTCGCAGGAATCAGGGATAGGGCTGTTCCACCCATGAGGACTTCAAACAAATGTTTACTTACAAGACATAAGCAAGTACACCGACCGCCCACATGTCGGTATAGAAACCGACTGGTTCTCTTTCAACAATTTCAGGGGCTGCGAACTCAGCTGTGCCCGTGGAGATCTTGACAAGCTCATTAGGATCCAGCTTGGTAGCCAGGCCAAAGTCAATGAGCTTCACCAAAGTTGAATTACGGGTGACACACATGATGTTCTCTGGCTTGATGTCTGTGAAGAAGAAAAAAGGCATGAACACTGTGCAGTAGTAGTCTAGGCGACAAAACGTGTGGCGACAAAAGATAACCTAGACCTAGACCTAGACGATCAGACGCGTCTCGGAGAAGAAATCGGAGAATTTCTGCAGTCTCAACATTTCCGTGGGCGGTGAGCTTGTTAATGAACTGCCCTACTAAGTTTTTTCCATTTTTTGTTTATGTACGACTGCCACGGGAAGGAATACTAGTACCGACTAAGCTTTTGCGTTTCGGATAATAAAGCAAATTGAAAACCTCCAGATCCAGAATGTTTATACAATTTTTGGGGGGAACTCCAGTCGATAATAGAATAGCACCTGAGGGTCGAAGGATTATAAAAAATGTGGACTCTCCGATAAAGCCCTGATGGAAAATTCTTTCACTGTGCAGTTGTATGGTAGTTGTACACGAAAAAGTTGCATGTATTGATGTGTAGTAGTATGGAATACTTTGATTTAACATGCCTCCGACTGGGTTAATCTTAAGCACTAGTATTCGATATATCCGGTCTTGATGTAGTAGCATCCATTCTTGCTAATAGTAGCATGCCGCAGTATGCAGTAACACGTAGCCTTGACATAGAAGCATGTAGTAGTGTCAGTTCGTACTGCATGCTAATTTTTCGTACAACTTCATTCATACTACTATTTTGAGATACATTTTTTATTCGGGGTTACCCGATTCAAATGTTAGCAAACGCAATACTTAAACAAGACCAAAGGATTCGATGGAATCCCAAAAATCTAACATTTGATTCAAAAAATTGGGTCAATCAATCAATCAATCAATTTATTTAATTCGTGATATTACACATCACATAATAAAATTACACTAACATAGGAATTTTCTTTACTAAATATATACAATCATTTTATCCATTCGGTGGCTCGGGGCAATAGCACAGTCGACGGGAAAGTCGGTAGAAATGGCCGGAACGGCATTCTGCATTCTCACGAATTGCCTTTAAAAGTGGATTTATGGCGAAGACTGAATGTCTTCGCCATTCAGACTTCGTCAGATTTCTTGAATATTTTTACTGTTAAAATAAAGTTCGAAAATGGATCCAGCATGTCTCCTTGCCCCAATACCGAATCTCTAATCGATTTCAGAAACAACTTTGAACTTCAACCAAATTTCCAGTTTCAACCGAATTCGTGATGAACCATTTGTCCAGCAAGAAAATAACTTTCATATTCGGATTCAGCATGTCTCCTTACCCCTAAATCAACATCTCAATAACTTTTAAAAAATATTTGTTTTGACCCTTAATTTGAAATCCCATCCCCCACCCCTAAATGTAGGACTACAGAGCCCATCTACAAACTTGACCTTACCCTTGACCCAAAAATCCTCACACCAAGTTTCATCAAAATATCTCATTCCCTTCGAGAGTTACCGTGCTCACAGACAGACGGACAGACGGACAATTTTTGCGATGTCACAGGTATCCCTCGACTTGCGTTTTGGGATCCCAAAAACTAGGCAAACCTTTACAACACTTAAAGAGGGAGTGAGAGCTTACCGAGGTGGATGATGTTCTTTTCGTGCATATGTTTGACTGCTTCGCAGACCTGTCGCATGTAATTGATGACTTCGGCTTCGGACATGACATAGCCTTCAGCGGTGATTCTCTCGAACAGCTCGCCACCAGACAGGCTGTAAATATCGGAGGTGTTAATTCAAAGAATGGAGAGAGGATTTACTCCCTAAACAGTGACCGTTCACCTGGACAAAAACCAGTGAGGCCAAAGAAATACAAGCGTCCTGGAAACAAATCACTCCATCTGACGGCTGAGCACGTACGGATCCAAAAGTTACGACTTGAGTGATTAAAGACACCTGTCATGGGATACTTCCAAGCGTAGACGGAAAATAAATAGTTCTTTCGTAGCAATAGGATGGAAGATCGCTAGCCAAATCAACCCTAGAGGCATTTAGTTCTCTGAAACTAAAGGCTGGTCCAGATATTCAGTGGGGCGAAGTTTGACTTGAACGCGGACGACAAAATGTCTTTGAGTCTACAGCGCACGACCACGATTATAATAGTAAAACAAAACAAAAAATATTGAAAGTCTCGTGTCATTCACCCGTTAACGTGTTCTGTCTTCATTTCAGTATTTTTTATTTATTCGTGGATGAATGAACTGACCACGCTACGAACAAGATTGAAAACATAAACCACCAACCCCTAGAGAGCTGCATATATTTTAGTGATAAACTGTATACCTCCTAAATTTATTTTTCAAACGTTGAAAAATGTAATTATGGTAATTCAAACGTTAACGCGATTTTTCTTCCTTTCTTGACTCACAGAAACGTTCTTTACCACGCTACAAACCAGACTGAAAACATAAACCATAAAACCCTAGAGAATTGTATACATCGCTGGTGGGCAGGCAGAAACGCGTAACTCAATTTTTTTATTTTTCAGGAGGCTACAAAAACAATCGCATTTCGCCGCATCGCCTGCATTTTATACTAACTGTATCTCGGTCTTTATGCATGATAGAGATACACTGACTAGAGCAAAATGTGCGCCTTTGCCTCGGATTCAATGATCTGACCATAACCCATTTTCGTGAAAAAAATGATTACACGTTTCTGTCTGCCCACCAGCGATATATTAACGATAAACTATAACCTACTAAATTTATTTTTCAAGTTTTAAAAAGGTACTTATGGTATACTTACAATTCGTAGATCAAGACCATTTCGTCATCATCTTCAAAGGCGTCATGAAGGTTGATCAGCTTCTGATGATGGAGCTGATTCATGATGTCTATCTCCTTCCTGATCAGTTCCTTTTCTGACGAATGAGTAACCGGAATGAACTTGGCAGCGAAAATGAGACCCGTTTTCCTTTCGCGGCATCTATGCACAACACCGAAAGCTCCAGTGCCGATCTCCTCTAGGATCTCGTAATGATCATACACACTGGTGGTTTTGATGTCAACAGGCTGTGGGAGGTATTTCGAGTAGAGGTCAAAGACTGAAAATAAAACGACTTTTGTTAGCTGTGGTGGCAGTGCACTGTAAAGGTTTCTCCGAGAAAGGATTAAAGTTAACTGTAGTATTTGCTATTGGGAATAATCTTATCTCTACTGGGATAATATTAATCCGAATTAGAAATGATCTCATCTCAGTAGAGACAATATTAGTCCCAGTAGCAAATACTGCAAGTTTTTTATTACTGTGTGGTCGGATGATGGATAGCGTTGTTCTTCTGATGAGACCGGAGTGCTAACGACAGGAAGTACTAGCTGGTTTCGACAGTGACAAAAAGTAATGGCTGGCGGATTCAAGGATGCACGGGGGATACTAAAACTATCCAGAAGATTGAAAAATACCTTCTACCTACAGCAGCCAGACTGTGACTTAGGCAGCCACTTATGAGTGCGACACATTCTAGTGGTTTTCTCCTCTGGTAAGATACAGTAAACACTAGTTGCGTTTTTGCAGATACCATGATATCTGATACCACGGTCTAAAGTCGTTTTAGCTGATATCGTGGTATCTGATACCCCGATCAAAAGGCGTTTTTGCAGTTATCGTGGTATCTGGCAACGACCGTGGTAACTGATCGCGGTATCTGAAAAGTCATCTCACTTTCATCAATTTTTGTCAAATTGTCAAATTGATGAGAAAGAAGTTTGGCACTTAGTGATGTGACTGAATATCAGTTTTTCTTTCGGGATGACTTTGAAAAGCGCAATTTCGGCAATTGTCGTTTTTGCAGAGCAACCGTATATGAGATACCACGTTAACTGCAAAACGACTAATTGCAGATCCAGTTACCGTGGTAACAGATGCCATGGTATCTGCAAAAATGCAACTACTGTACAAAAAAAAATCTTGCAGTATTTATTACTGGGGTTAATCTTGTCTCTACTGAGATAAGGAATTATTCACAATTATTGTGACTTACCGTACTGGTCGTAATCGCTGACCTTGCCTTCTCCTTTGCCTCTGATCCTCTTACCCGTGTCGTCGACTGGAAAAAGAATATTTTATTAAAATAAAAATTAAAACTGGAGAAGACATAGAAGCAACAATGTCATTAGTGAGGTTAGGTAGACAAAAAGAGCATGAATAGTTTTATGAGAGCACGTGGATTTTCTCTTTCCTGGGTTTTACCACACTGAATCGATCTGAAAACTAAATGCATACTATCAAAACAGATGACTTCTCCTTTCAGAAACTTTAGTAATAGGCGGTTACTCTGAGCTATGTGAAGTATTCCACAAGTATTTCTTAAGTTTGGACAGCCAAGGTGTTTACCGACTGACTGTTTTTAAGAAAAATTCGGCTGTTTTTACGAAAAGTCACGGCACTTAGAGCCAATTTAATCTTTTTTACCGACTGGGTGACAACATGCCCTCCCCCCTCCCCCCATACGTGATGTCTCTGACTGTATGTAGCAGCTCATACCCTCTACCAGAACGATCCCCCATACAGTAAAGCGAAGCTTAGCAGGTTAGTTTGATAGCGCATTCTTCTACGGCTTCGGGGAGCGAAAGAGTGAGATCACTGAGACTCTGGGAGAGCCTGGTCGAATGGGGCTGATGCAACTCTGTCAAACTAACGTATATATATCTCATAGCCGAACAAGACAACGCTCTCTACTTGTAACACACCATTCCTATTGGTTTACCTAATGGTATTACATAATGCACTGTCAGAAGTTTCAGAACAGATTGCGCATAATATATACATTTTCACTTAGAAATAAAGTGTTATGACCAATTAAGTTTACACTATTTCATGCCTAGATCTCCAACAACACCTTCAACTGGTAAAAATACTAACGGGAACGAAAGAAACATAACATATAACATCCCAAAGTGTTATCTAACATATAACATCCCAAAGTGTTATCTGTTGAAACCGCGCATCCTGCTGTTGTCGTTATGCAACTTCTGACAGTGTAGTATTTTTACCTATTGAAGGTGTTGTTGGAGATCTGGGCACGAAATAGTATAAACTTAATTGGTCATAATGTCTTAATTGTCTTAAATGTCTTAATTGGTCTTAATTGTTCATGTTATTCTTGAAAGTGTTATGTGCAATCTGTTATGAAACTTCTGACAGTGTGGTAAATAACAAACATAATGACAGAATTCCAAATCGGTCTGAGCCCTCTCTCCGAATAGTCAGTCCCCTTTATTCAAAGAAAGAGAGAATTGGCGGACTACTTACCCTCGTACTCTCTCCTCTGCTCCTTTTTCTTCGGCAAGGACTTGGTGGTTACCAACGCACTCACATCACTTGCGTCACTGCGCCCATAAATGTTCTCCGCATACACACGGAAGTCATAACTGTGTCCTGGGCTTAACTGGCTCACGTTGGCAGTATAGAAGCGAGTGGTACAGACCCTGATCCAGGAGGACATGGGGTGTTCCCTCTTTTCAACAATATAGTTCGTAATAGCCGAACCACCGTCCCATGCGGGTGGCTGCCATGTGAGAATGAGCGCATCGTGGGCGATTCCTTCGATTTTGGGGAATCTTGGTGGATCCGGCCGATCACTGATCTGAATGTTAATTATCACAGAGTCCAGGCCAAGCTCATTTTCAGCGTTTAGCCTGTAGGGTGCACTGTCTAACTGCGTCACATCACGGATCGTAAGAATGGCATGGCGTTCCTCAGTTTTGACGTGATAATGTAGACCGCTTTCGATCACCTCGCCATCTCGGGACCAAGTAATCCGGGGCTTTGGATTTCCGGTGAACGGAATCTTGACCACAACATTCTCACCCTTGTCGAAGAAGGCAGTGTCTCTGAACCGAGGTGGTACATAAATCTTGGGCGCAGTCTTGATCACCAGCTCGGCACGGGTGGCTTTAGTGCCTCCCTTGTTCACTGCGCGGCAGGTATACTCATCGGCATCCTCACCAAATACATCATTTATCTGCAAGGTATATGTATCACCCTCTTTTCGAACTGAGTACTTGTTGCTGTTGTAAACTTCACGAGTGCCCTTGTACCAGGTGACGGTGGGCTGTGGGTGACCCATGATTTTACAGGTGAAGGTGGCAGTGCGGTTTTCGAGAGCAAGAATGTTCTTGAGAGGCTGGAGGATCTCCGGTGGGCTGGCGGCTGAAATATCAGAAATTTGTGTCAGTCGTACTTAATATAGACATTACTCACCATCCACAATTCGTCTCGGGGTCTTTTCTTTTCTTAACCTCCTAAGAAACCAAAAGAAGGGTCGTCATTTCTGTTTGTGGGGTGGGGAGGGGTGGAGACAGTGGGTGAAATGGGTTTCTTTTTTACACAGAGATGTGAAGTATTATAAAGACTTAGAGCGTGTTCCATCCTACTTACCGTAGTTACCACGCATGACGTCACTAATTCTGCCTTTTTGTCATCAAGGCTGGAACGATTTTTGTATTTTCCAGCGAAATATCATACCACGGGTGAATCCGACCAATCACGTGACAGAGATTCGTGGTTACTACGCTTACCACGCTCCCGAGCGTGGTAAGCAAATAGTTACTATTGGTTACTATTTCGACAAGGCTGGAACGGTCAGCGTAGTAACTTTTCGTGAGGCTGGAACGGGTTTAGTAACTAATAGTTACTATTGGTACGAGGGTGGAACACGCTCTTATTAATGGTGAAGAACCCGAGTCTAGGACAACTCAGTCTCGAAGACCTGTTAGGCAGTGCAAGGTTCCAGCCACAGAGGCCATTTTTGGAAATAGGAAAGTCTTCATTTACGATCAAAACACCCAAGAAAGTCCCACCGGGTGGGATCATTGAAGTTGAAACGAACCTAGTTTGCGAACCATACTTACAAGTCATTCAATATCTTTGTTGGTAGCGCGTCACTCTTTTAACAGAGGTTCGGGGGTTGAAATCGCAACTCCGTAGCATTTTGTCCTTCAGTATATTAATTTCATATAACCATTCCTTCACAAGCAACCCCAGAGCCCCACATGTCTGAAGGGCTACGATGGAAGGAATCAGCAAAATCTGTCTGTTTTTCAACGAAAGAAATGGTCGCTGATCATCAAAGTCTGTCTCGCGCGATCAGGTCTCTCGAGCTTAACTGAAAATTACAGAATCATACCAGGACACTCACCATTAGGATCAACAACTTTGACCGAAGTGGACGCGGTAGACGGCTGGCTTAGTCCCGCCTCGTTTTGGGCAAAAACTCTGAACTCGTATTGCCGGCCCTCTATCAAGTTGGAAATGTTTATCTGATTAGTCAGGCAGATGGCGACGTTGACTCGTTGCCACGCTGAGCATCCAACTTCGCGCTTCTCGATCCAGAATCCTTGGATGCGCGAGCCTCCATCGGACATGGGACGGTCCCATGATAGGTGGACGAAGTCTCCGCCCACTTCCTGGACCTTCGGTTCGCCAGGCGGCGACGGAGGGTCTGTAAAGATTAAAGAATATAAGTTCTGACCTTGACTCGCGACCTACTCGCGCTTCATTCCAAGGACATTTCCTGATGAACACGTGTTTTAGAATAAATGCCTTAAAGCTCCACTTTAAATCCCAACCAAAAGCGGAAAGGATGGCACAGTTTACTAGGCCGGATTCGGAGGTCGCGTTCGAGGTGCATAAAACTCAGTTACTTGTTTTTTTTCTCCCACGGCATCTTTTGTAATTTAAATTGTTTTGCCGGATGGTGGTTATTATATTTTATAAGTTATGTATGACCATGCTTAGTTTCAATTTAGTCTTCTGGCCATCGAGCCTGCTCTCTGCCATGAAGTTTTGTCAAATTTATTAGTTGTTATTGTTTGAAATTAAATGAACCTGAACCTGAACCTGAACCTGCTTAACTTTGACATTGACTTTAGTCTATTTTTATCCGCTTTAACCAAGCACGTCACCTAACTTCTAAAAATTACCCCATTTTTAATTTACTATTCTTCCCCAAATAATTGGAAATTTATTCTATCATTTTCGCTTTCAAGATCGTTTTGTTACAAATTTTCCTTAGAAAACTAAATATAACTCTTTAAATTTTATAAATTTAAAATCACTCGCGTCAACTATCAAACAATCACAAAAGTATTTTAATAAAACAAATCAATTTTTTAACTTTTATAGTTTTGTGTATCTATAGCTTCACTATCTGGTACTCGACATACAATTTCCCACATCCTTGATTTAAATGTACCTTCCCAAATAAATCGTCAACTCTATCCAGTTTAACGGGCACACAACATGATCAAGTACAAACGGTTTTCATTATTTATACTAATTTCCATCTTCCATTACCGCTACTCACATATACATGCATGCTTTCTAAACTTAACTGATCTACTGCAAAGAAAAGAAAAAAAAAACGACCACGACTAAAAGAGGCTGCTACCCTCTTTAAAACATCCAGTCACTTGCTGAAGGACGGAGGGTAGTGACATACAGGGATGGAAGTGCTCCAAAATTTGATATTTGAAAAACAGTTGGTCTGAAAATAGCATTTAAACAGACAAAAGCTGAACGAAAATAGAAGTCGAATTGGGAGAAAAAAGGACGCTAAGACAAAACTGGATGGGAAAGAATGGAGTGAGGGAGAGGGATCTTACCGAAAGGAGCTTTGGCCTTGATTGGATTCACTCCCTCAAGCGCAGGTCCTATGCCATTTTCGTTGGCAGCATGAACCCTGAATAAGTATTCCTGTCCCTCGGTCAGACCTTGAACAGTGAATGTTGTCTCTTTGCATTGTGAAGAAACACATATCCAGTGAGTGTGACAGATGTCATGTCGTTCTACGACATAGTGAGTGACGCGACGACCACCGTCGAAAATGGGTGGTTTCCAGTGAAGAGTACAGGTGTGTTGGGTAATGTCCGAGATATCAAGCGGTGGTTGCGGAGCTCCTGGTAGACCTGAAGAGAAAGTCTTGTTTTAAAATACAGAGGGAAAAGCTAAAGCTAGACTGCACCCATCTCTCACCAATGGCTGAGAAACTGAGAAATACAGGTGGGCGGGACGTCATGTGAAGTCCAGATTGGCATTCGAGGTCATAAATCGGGCTTTCTCCTAGAGGGCGACTTTACGAGTATCGAAAGGGATCTTGTTATCCATAAGGGGTAAGTATTTTACATAAAACTGGAATCATCCTTGCTGCCTTGTTACACAGCCAAACTGTTTTGCATATTTCCCGGCTTCCCGGTGGAATCTTCATCCCAGACTCTAGTCAAAAGCTACGATGATTCTGAATAGCATTGCTCTTCATTTGTCTTTTTACCCTGTATACGTATGGTCTCCTGAATTCAACAACTTATTAAGTAGAAACAAAAAAGTACTCGCACGACGAGCTGCGCGACAGCGACAAAGCCGACCTTACTCATTCATGGAACAGGAGCCCCCCCCCCCCCCCCGACGAAAGCAGGGTGTCTGTCCCGATCAACCAGCCTTCATCTTAGATTGGAAAACCGTTTGCTATTGCTCTTACTAGGTATGCCGAAGAAACAAGCGATTCTTACCAGTAATGTAGACAGTGAAACTGGCTGATACACTTCCACTGTCATTCTTAACCGTCACGTTGTATTCACCAGCATCTGTCTTAGTAATTTCCTTAATAAAGATGATCATGTACTCATCGAAGACAGTGTACTTGAAGTGCGCGGTCTCGATGATCTCCTTTCCGTCCTTCTTGATTATCACTGACATGGGCTGGTCACCAGAGTAGTGGATCTTGATCTTAGTGTTATCACCCTCAGGCAGAGAGAGATCGCTGGGAATGCGGTCGATACGAGGTGGCACTACATAAGCAAAGAAGTATCATAGATGGCTCTCAAATTACTAAACCAAATTTACATGGGTAAATACCACGTGTCGTACATATCTAGGCGATTCGGGACTCTCGCTGAGTGTCCCTCTGCGCAGATCACTTCGTCTTTTGGCGAGTTCGCGGGATGGCATTTTTGCAAAGGTGAACTGGATTTTAACCCAGAAGATTGTCATTAGACGCGTTGTGCCCACAAAATTTTGGAGCACTAATAAGGACATCCAGACCAATTCGTTACTTTACAGACACTCAGATATACCTCCACTACAACCCCCCTTAAAAAGAAGAGCTACATGCTCATATTGCACCTGATACGGAAAGGTTGTACAAGAAAGTAAACGAGGATGCCACAAAACCACTCCCTCTAACTCAACCCCCCACCGTCTTTGGCGGTTCTGATTTGTAACGGGAGCATCTAGGGCATTTTCCATACCACCCATCAAGGTTAGACCACACGTACTGAAAACTGAATTTCCCGAAAAATTTCTGCAATGAGGTCGGACCCACATCGGACCTGGAAACGGCATATATAGGTCACACATCTTTGTTCCACTCAAGTTTCATCCCAATTGTCACACCCGTTTCTCCCTAAACGTGAAACAAAACTTCCAGGCCCCCCCCCCTCAACCGCCCCAACGTGGCTGGCTGTGGTTCTAACCCCCAAATGGCAGGTAAGAGGCACCTACTCCTACCACCCCTCAAGTTTCACTCGAACCTGATCACGCATTCGTACTGAAAACTGCATTTCCTGCAAACGTCCGGAACCCTTACAAACTCCACGGACCAAGGTAGGATCCAGCACGAGTCTAAAAGATCTTGGGCATCTTCGTGGCGTTCAAGTTTTATCCAAATCTCTCAATTCGTTGGGTCCTACGCGTGTCACAAATCCCCCCCCTCCTTCATAGACAGATACGGTTCGGGCACACATATGGCACAACCAAGGCGTTCCACCCATCAAGTTTCACTCGAATCGAAGCAATTGCCCCATTCCATCTCTCGAGCCCAAAACGGCCGAACCAAGGTACATGATCTTGATACCACTCAAGTTTCACCCCAATTCATCCACCTGTTGGGTTCCGGGTGCAGTTCACAGGCATAAATAGCAAAATATATCTAGGTTACCTGCTCCTATCGTCCATCAGGATTTACTCAAAGTTAGCATAGACAGTTTATTCCTCTCTCTTTGGAGTGGAAAAGTTCAATGAAAACTCGGCAATTCAGCCGAGCCTCTCCTTCCATCGACCCCTCCCCCCCCCTGGTCCCACGGTCATCCAACCCGACCCACCTCGAGACAGTACATCTAAGGCAAGTTTCTATTCGTCAAGTTTCGGCTTGATACGGCAACTATATGTTACTTAACCTTGCCACTACATCTGTGTGTGCACTCGGTCCGAGCCTACAAATAGCTTATTGAAGTCAAATTTGCCAAGTTTTATCTCCCTAACATGTAAAAAGTACATGTTCCGGAATTTTCGCACGGACTTCTGCACCCAATCCGGCACTTATTCGTGCTGCGCGATTTCCGGGACCTCCTCCTCCAAATGGAGGAATTTTCTCAGGGTTTAGGAAGGTATATGGAGAATGTGGGACGTCAGCGATTCCGGCTACGTCTCTAGCACGGTCAAGCTTCGACTTCTCAGATGTACGAAATTACAGTCTATGGAATGCAGTCATTCCCGCAGGGATCGGGTCCAGTTGGAGCCTACTCGGCACTCCAGCGATACGACAGTTCTTCCTAGCTCCTCCCCACTCCTACTGTCTACATAATTGTGAACCCCTACCTGGCGGGCATTCCCGAAGCCCGTGGGGTCTGAATATCGGCCGTAAACGCTGGTCTTTTGTTTCAAAGGTTATTCTCGCTGAAGAGCCTTTTCGTGGGAGAATACGAATAGAAATTCATTCATGGTTAGTTGAAAATGATAAGGTATTGAATTTGTCGAGTGCCATGGTCTGTTTAATATTTTAACAGTTTTCTCCAGAAACTTTATCGGTCTGGAAAATCATTCTCACAGCTTCGGAACTGGAATATGAGTTAATTGTATATATATTAAGTATTTTTTTGTGTATTTCATGACGCGTATCAATTGTCGAACTTCCAGGTTATTTTTTCCCTTGTGTAAAGATATTGGGCAAATACAAATGATTCTGATTCTGAACTGGTCGACGCTGTAATCTGACAAAGAAAAAAAAAAACACTACTTTGGTTGTGGAACACCAAAGATTTTTTTTTGTTATTAATAACGCCGCTTTTTATTGTGGTGGGTATTATCCTCTCTGGAACGAAAATAATACTACTGGGGACATACTATATGGATCCCGCCCATACTGATGGGATATATGCTGAACAGATATGATCAGAGGGAGGAGCTGATTTTCTTATCCTGCACGACTGTGGAACGCAACCTGTCAGATAGTGTGGTTGGCAAAAGAAACCAAAGGGTCCCGCTGTGAATGAAGGTCATGAATACTTACATCCAATCTTAAGTCGGGCAGAACAAGAAACTGATCCCACTCCGTTGCTTGCCACGCATGTATAATCTCCCTCGTCACCGTCAACGACCTCGCTGAAGATGAGCTTGAAGATACCATTCCTTTCTTCCGCGACTATGCGACCACCAAGCTGGATTTCCCGACCGTTCTTGAGCCAGCGGGCTCTGGGCATAGGCTTGCCAGAAACCTCCGCTTCAAACATGAGGGAGCGGCCAACGGGCACGCCCTGGTTGGAGATTGGCCGGATGAACTCGGGAAGAGTGCCATCGACTATTTCTCTGACCTAAAGCCGAAAAACGTTCATTAATCTCTTGTATTACGAGCGGCCCAGTACTTAGCATAGGTGGTGCGGGTCATCCACCATCAAGCGACGTAATTTTTTCATTGACTGGCCAGCTCCTGTAAGTCGCAGGAACTGTAAGCCTCCGTGTAGCGGTAAGAAATAAATAAGCCTTCAACATTCAATAAAAAAGAGAAAAAGGCTCGTGCAATTGCAGCTAAAGGAATCGAAGAGATTAAGAAGAACCTTGAAAATAATAAAACAAAGTTAAAATAAGAAAAGCAAGACTAACCTTGACCGGTGTGACACAGTTTGCAGGTTCACTCTTGCCAGCAGCATTGACAGCAATGACCCTGAACTCATAGTCAACGTTCTCGGTCAAGCTGATGATCGTATAGCTGCAATCGATGACATTATAGTCATTGCATTTGACCCAAAAAGCACCACCGACTTCGCGTTTCTCAACGATGTAGCCAGTTATCTTGCTTCCGCCGTCAGACGATGGTGCGGTCCATTTAAGATCAACGTAATTCTTGCCAACTTTGCCCACTTGGGGAGTTCCAGGTGCTGAAGGTACGCTGAACTTGCCCTTGAGCTTGAACCGCTGGGAGGCTTGGCTCGGCTTACTGAATCCAGCAGCGTTCTTAGCCCGAACGCGGAACTCAAACTCGTGTCCAATAGCGAGACTGTGAACGATATAAGTTGTTTCCTTGATAAGGTAGTCACTACAGATACGCCAGGATTGGTCTTCCTGGACGTCTCTCATCTCGACTTGATAGCCCTGAATGCGTGAGCCGCCATCGGACCTAGGTCGTTCCCAGTTGAGAGTGGCATTGCCTGAGGCCCAGTCGGAGATACGTGGAGCTCCGGGTGGATCTGGAACTGTGAACGCGAACTTTGCAGTAATTGGTTCATCGCCGTCTAGAGGCTCGGAGAGACCATACTGGTTCTCTGCACGCACGCGGAAGGAATATTTCTTTCCCGGGTCGAGACCCATGACATTGTAAGTGCAGCTGCGTACAAAGCTACTGATCTTGATCCAAACACCAAGAGTGACCTCTAGACGTTCGACGACGTAATTGGTGATTGGTGAGCCGCCTTCGTCACTAGGTGGGCGCCAAGAGAGCGTGCAGGTTTCGGGAGTAATATCGCTGATGTCAAGTGGGCCGAGTGGTGGCGTGGGTTTGTCGACAACGAGAACTTTGCAAGAAGCACTGTCGGAGCCTGAAAAATAAAACGGTTCGTGACGTGATGAAAAAGCTACATCGAGTGTAAGCATAAAACGAAATTAGACGTCAATGACACATTTTTTTTCTGTAGATTGTCAGAGTAATCCAATCCCAAACCGTTCCGTCCCAATCAAATTCTCAAGACAAAATAAACCTAGGTTCTGACTTGAAACAACCATATCCGTGTAGTGAATATCATCATACTTATGTCGTAGGGCTACGATCAGTTCAATGCCAAATTTCCATGTACTGTATTTCAGATGTTTAAGACGCAATAAAAACCATAGCCTACCTTCAGAGTTGGACAGTCTGATAATATATTTTCCGGAATCGCCCCTCTTTGCGTTGCGGTTAATGAAGACCGTCGCAGACACTGAAGTCTCGAACTTAACCCTCTCATCCTGGAAGACCTCGTCATTGTTGATGGTCCACTGAACCTTGGGGAGTGGACTAGCGTAGAAGGGAACAGTAATGGTGAATTCCTCTCCAGCAATCACAGTCATGTCCCGGATGCTCAGATCACTAGTGATCTTCGGCGCGCAATTAGGTGGTCGGCACATTATAGCATCAGAGCCGTCACTAAACGGTCCTTGGCCTGAAAAGAAATATGGAATGAAGTTAAGCAAGCATTCCCAAACACTGGAGGGGGGTTGTAGGGTTTTTCCATGTAAACCGCGAAATGCACAGCGCCAGTCTAAAGAGACTGTATGCCACAACACGCAAAGACCGCAACTAATGAAAATGGTGCCTCACAAATAAGGTCAATAGAGATTCGGGACTTCTGACTACATCATACCCGATGAAGAATTTGTAGCCTGCGTAGTAGTATGGTAGTAGTACGAAAACTTTGCATGTAATACTATGTAATAGCAAAGAATACTATCATTTAATGTGCCTCAGACTGGTCCAATCTTATGTAGTAGTACCCAGTAGCATCCTGTCTTGCCATAGCAACATCCAGTCTTGCTAATAGTACCATATAGTAGTATGCAGTAACACGGTAGCCTTGAAGTAGAAGCATGTGGTAGCATCGTTAGTACTGCATGCAACTTTTTCGTACTACTTCATAGTATTATTTTCAGATAAATTTTTCATCGGGAATAAAGAAGACTTGTCTTCACTTTCATGCGGTTATTTCTTTTTTCCTTAGTTCCACAAAGCTGTTCTACACCACGTGCTCACACAAACGCATGGCTTCTCGAATCGAATGGCAACCTCTACAGGAAAGAAAAGATGATACCCAATGTAATGTTCTGAAAATTCTTTCGATGACATGCTGTTTAGACCATGTAAATTTCCGGATGGGAGCTTGAACTTGGACTTGTCTTGTGCAGCCGTGGGGCTTATTATCTCAAGTGTACGTTAGGTTAGTCGCGCTGCCAGTGGCCTGACCTAGGAATGGTTTTCTCGGTGTTGACACGTAACGACTAATAGTATTTTCACGGAAACGCCAAAGAGGGTCGTACAAAACCTGCTTATACGCAATCACAGCCATGAAACTCCAAAGCTCGTAAAAAGAAAATTTGATGATTCTTACCTGCAGCGTTGACAGCTGCTACCCTGAATTCATACTCATGGTGCTCAGTTAAGTTAATGATGCGGTAGCTCATTTCGGGCACGACAGAATGTGAAGCTCTGGTCCAGGCGACCTCGCCTTTGTTGCGTTTCTCAATGACGTAACCCTGTAAAAGCAAAATTGGCATTAACCATGTCATTGACATTATCCAGTCGGAAAACCTTCACGGAGCATCAACCTGTTGGACTGACCAGCCCCTTTAACGGGACGGATATCCTTAATTTGTTTGCAAGTGGCGTTTGACATAACTTATGGTAATTAGTATATCCCGATGAAAAATTTGTAGCCTGCGTAGTTGTGTGATAGTTGTACGAAAAAGTTGCTGATATGTAATAGTAAAGAATACTATCATTTATGTGCCTCAGACTGGGCCAATCTTAAGCAGTAGTATCCAGTAGCATCCTGTCTTACGGTAGTAGCATCCAGTTTTGCTAATAGTAGCATGCAGTAGAATGCAGTAACACGGTAGCCTTGACATAGAAGCATGTACTAGCATCAGTTCGTACTGCATGCTACTTTTTCGTACAACTTCATATTACTATTTTGAGATACATTTTTCATTGGGATAAGCTACAAATTCTATACTAAAAGAACTTAGAAGTAATACCTTTATGTTGGAACCACCATCGTTGCGTGGCTTGGTCCAAGTGATGGTGATTGAGGTCTCGCTGGTTTCCAAAGCCCTTGGTGTGCCAGGTGCACTCGGCGGGTCAAAGGAATGTCTAGCCTTGACTGGCTCGCCGGTCGTGGCAGGATCAGAAGCACCGTACTGGTTCTCGGCAATGATGCGGAACTCGTACTCCCGACCAAGAGCTAAACCACGGACCTTGGTGTTTGTTGCGGTGACGTAGCCGGTAACCTGCATGAATAACACCAAGTAAATAGCCAATTTCAGCGAGCTCTAAAACAACGTTCCACCAGACGTGTATAAGATTTTAGTAGATTCCCCGAACTATGTCTACATGAAGTCTTCCGCGATCACTCATGTATTCCACGTTGCTTCTTTTTGGCTTGAATAAGACAAAACCTGTTTTCAATTTGTCCGACGCAGAACTCACAGTGCACCATCTACATTCCTTATAACTGCGATTCATCTAACGGAAAACGACAAATCCTATACGGGGACAGATTCCTGTCAAGAAATCACGCCGGAAGAGCCTTGTGAATGACCATAGAACAAAGCATCATGGGCCAGCATCTGAACATGACGTACCGTCATAGTTACTTCTTTGCAACAAGCCCTAATCTAGCACGGTACACCCTCTCCTGAAAAGGTGTCGTTAATCTCGATATCTCTCAGCCGGAAGCTGTGGCCTTTCACGTTCAGTAACATCATTAACGAATAATTGCTTCTTACCTTGGACCAAGCAGGCTGTCTCGGTTCCTTCTTCTCAACAACGTAGTTGGTGATATCAGCGCCACCATTATCTCTAGGAGGCTGCCAGTGGAGGGTGAGTGTCTCTCCAGCAAAGTCCTCAACTCTTGGATTCTGAGGCGGGCTTGGACGATCGAGCACACGAACATTTATAGAGACAGTCTCGAATCCAGATCGGTTGCGCAGCTGTAATTTGTACGGGCCACTGTCGCTACGTTTGGAGGCCTTCATGACGAGCGAGGCGTAGTCATCGCCAATCTAAAAGAAACCAGCTGGCGACACAGTACAAAAACTCACGAGGCCTTCTTGCACCAAATACGAGCGACGGGAGGCGCACGACTGCTCATTGTGCTTTTATAGTGAGATTGGTAGCCTACGCAAATGGTTTCAAACATATAAATTCAGTCAATCAAAGATCTCGGGAAACCGAAAACCTTCACGTCGATCATTCATTCTGTCCTCGGTAAGCCTACAAGAGAGAGGACGAAAAACTAAGTCGAAAAAAACTTCATACCTGGAAATGGACTCGTGGATCGGTTGTTTCATCCAGCAGATTATCATCGGCAAACCAAGTGGCAGTCGGCTTGGGATGAGCAGTATAATTGGCGTGAATACTGAAGTCCTCACCAGCGCGAACAGTGATGTCACGGAGACCACTGAGGTCAATATGAGGTTTGTCCGGCTGCTCCTCAACAATAATAGACGCAGACGGTCTACTCGGCGGGGATTCACCAGCGTCGTTTGCAGCAATGACACGGAATGTATATTCGTCACCTTCGCTGAGTCCGGTTACAGTGTATAATGTGTCGGGATGAGGAGTGTGGTTGACGTCTTCCCATTCCTCGGCGTCCTTCTTCTTCTTCTGGACCAGATATCCCTTGATTCTCAGTCCGCCATCGTTGTGCGGTGGACGCCACGATAGCGTGACGGTGCAACGGGTCATGCGATCGACGCGAGGGGCTTCTGGTGCGTCTGGAGCAAACTTCTGCACCTTGGCGGTAAGAGATTCACTAGGTTTGCTCGGTTTGCCTGGACCGGCCTCGTTCACGGCGAGAACACGGAACTCATAGCGCTGACCTTCAAGAAGGTTGGAGACGGTATAGGTGAGGCTAGGACTGTTAAAAGAGTTCACACGGACCCACTCTCCATTACGGTCACGCTTTTCAATAACGTAACCAGTAATAGGTCGTCCACCACTGTGGGCAGGAGCGGTCCATTCAAGAGAGCAGCTTGTTGGACTATAGGAAGTGATCTTTGGCTGGCCTGGAGCCTCGGGAGGATCGAAGGGGTATTTGGCAGTTATTGGCTTGCCTTCCAACGCTTCAGAGAGTCCATAAAGATTCTCAGCCCGAACGCGGAAGATATACTTCTTGCCTTCGTCGATACCAGTACGTACAGTGAAGTTGCACTTTGGTACAAAGCCCGGAATTGTCTTCCAGTTGTCTTGGCCAAACTCAGCCTTCTCAACGACGTAACCGGTAATCTCTGCTCCACCGTCGTCGAGAGGCGGCTTCCATTCAAGCGTTATGCTGTCAGCGCAGACGTTGGAGTAGTTCAATGGCTCAGCAGGCGCTGTCGGTTTATCTACAACCAAGATCTCGATATCTGCACGCGCCTTGCCATGTGCGTTGGTGGCGGTGAGTGCGTACTTTCCGGAGTCACTACGCTTAGACGAAGCTATGTTGAAGGTTATCCTATCCAGCGTAGTTTCCTGCATGACTCGAGTGTCGACGATCTTCCTGTCCGATTTGGTCCATTCAACGACAGGTGTCGGAGAGCCGGCCATTGGTATTTCAATGGTGATTGGCTCCCCAGCACGAACCTTGATCTTGCGGCCGAGCAATCCGTCGAGGAATAGACGTGGTGCTTCCTTCATTGGCCGAGGAGCGAATGGATGCGAAGTATCAGACGGCTTACTCTTGCCAGCAGCATTGACCGCAGTGACGCGGTACTCGTACTGGTTGCCTTCTTGAACTCGCTCGTCGTTATATTCCGTGTTGCGGACTGGGTCGCGGTTGAGCCTGATCCATTTTCCTGAGCGGATTTCGCGCCGTTCGATTTCGTAACCGATGATAGGCGAGCCACCGTTGGAGTGAGGAGGAGACCACCTGATCTTGATGTGATCCTTGTCAGTGTCAACAGCCTCGGGCCTGCCAGGGCGGGCTGGTACGTCATACGAATTCTTAGCTATGATTGGTTTGCTTGTAACTAATGGCTCAGAGCGACCTTGCTTATTCTCAGCTGACACTCTGAATTCGTACTTAGTTCCTTCAACTAGCCTTGGAACGGTGGCAAATGTCTGTTTCGGGTCAACATAGTTTACCGCTGGAACCCAGCCACCCCCGTGAGTCAAATCACGCTTCTCAATGACGTAAGAGGTGATCTCACTACCACCGTTATCTTTTGGTTGTTTCCAAGACAAAGTAACGCTAGAAGCTGTGACCTCTTCGTATTCAACAGGTCCCTCTGGTGGTCCAGGTTTGTCCAAGATGACAAGCTCGAAGCTCCCCTCATCTGTGCCAGAGGAGTTGACGAGCTTTAGGGTCATGATACCAGAATCTGAACGTCTCGTGTTCACAATATGAACGATAGTGTGGTAGCCAATGGCGGTGATTGTTGACCGCTCGTCTGTGGAAAGCACCTTAGTGCCGCAAGTCCACGTGACCTCCGGTTCGGGCTCGCCAATGTAAGCTATATCCACGTGGAAGACGGTTCCTGCCTTGATGCGAATATCGCGAAGCGCTGACTGGATCTTCGGAGCAAGGTAACGCGGGCGGCAAAGAATCATGTCTGATGAATCGCTCGGGTCAGATGGGCCAGCTGCATTGACAGCAACGATACGGAATTCGTACTCAGTGCCGTCTGTCAAGTCCGGAGCACGTCCCTACAAAGAAGATATGATCAATAACGGCGAATTCACCAGCTAGCTCGTCTTTTTGACCGTTCAAAGACAATGGCTTTTGACACGAATGTGGCTAAGGTACAAGTTAGTCCCCATATTTTGAACGAGGACAATTTATAAATCTAATTATCCTCTGTAACACACGACGAACACAATTTAGCAGGAAACTTTCCTTGTAGTAAAAAGTTGCGCAAGGATTTTCTGTTCTGTTGGCGCACTCTCTATGGATTTGTGAAGCACTGCGTAACAAAAACATGTTTCTGTCGAACAATGAATAGTTAGGAAACAACTTCAAAACGAAATTCGAGACAGAGCAGACAGTAGTGATGGCGTAATATTTCATAATAAAATAAGTGTTAGCCGGAAAATTTGTATAAAGAACATTCGAAAAAAAAAAATAGTCCATCAGATTTTCGAGGAATACGTTCCAGTCGTTTCAGACACGGTACCCGGTTCGCGAATGTCCGAGTTTTGATTACTTCTGATTTGCTTCTTGATTACTTCGAGTTTTGATTCGTCGTGGAAATCGTTGCAGAGCTGATAGGTTTGACTATTATTAGGGTATAAAATAGTTCAAAGTCGCAAATTAATACAAGTAAACAAAAGTAACTGGCAAGTAACAGCTCCTCAAACCAGACCAAAAGTGTCGATGGGATTCCAAAAATCCAATATTTGATCCAGACAATTGTGTCTTGTCTACGCCAGATCAAGACTTCGCCAGACTCCTTGAACATTTTTACTATTAAAATTCAGAAACAGATTAAGGCCAAAAAGCTAATCATCTGAGAAAACCAAGTTCAAATATGGATTCAGCGTGTTTGTGTTTACCCCTACAAGTCATATCTGTTTGGACGAAAACTTCCTCCCCAACTTCTGCGAATTTCCCAGTTTCGGCCGAATTACGGAACTACCTGTCCGGCAAAAAAAAGAAGCTAAAATTGAACTAAGCGTATCTTCTTTCCCCTATTTCGAACACAAATTTTCCGGTTCCAGCCGGATTCCGGGCGAACTATATGTCCGGGTATAAAATGACTGTCATACACGGATTCAGCATCTCTTCTTACCCCTAAATCGGATATCTAATCAACTACGAAGACTTTTAACAATTTTCAGGTTTTGGCCGGTTTCCGGGCGAACTACTTGCCCGGCGAGAAAATGATTTTCGCCATCGTGTTCAACATGTCTTACTACCCCTAAACAGAACATATGATTAACTTCAAATAAAACTTTTGCTTTTAACAGATTTTCCGGTTTTGGCCGGATTCCGGGCTAACTACTTGTCCGGCGAGAAAATGGTTTTCACCATCGTGTTCAGCATGTCTTCTTGCCCCTAAATCGAACCTCCAATCAACTTCAAATAAAACTTTTTTTTCATTCCAGAGGAATGGTATATTCTGAAAAAATTCCGCTTAGAAAAGGTGTAAGATACGGTTCAGTCTTGAGCCCTATCCTATTTGACAATGCAATCTATTCTGTTACGCGAAACCTGCAAGGAAGCTTCTCTATGGACGGGCTTGACCTGAGCTACATCTCGAATGCGGACGACCTACTTCTTTTGAGTGCTTCGCTATTCGCGCTTGAAGACAATATCCATCTTTTAGTCGATATGTATAAAAGCACTGGCCTGTCAGTTAACTACTCCAAAACTGAGTATCTTGTCTTCAATGGACGTGTTGATAACGATTCGCGGTTGCGTGTAAATGAGACAACTGTTATACCTCAGTCTACTTCGCTTAAATACTTGGGCCTTGTGGTACCGGATACCGCTTACAGAGGTATGTGTATTGGTTACGGTAAGGCTGTCGCACTAAAGAACAAAGTAAATAGACTAATCCTAGGGCGCCTGTTCAATGCTTTGGTCACACCGCACTTTCTGTATATTTCTCCATTTTGGGATCTGCTAAACATTTCTGAGAAAAGGCAAATTCGGACAAAATATTACAAACTGGCAAAATACCTTCTGGGACTCCCCCCGTGGGAGTCTAATTCAGCCCTGTCGAAGAAGTACCACATTATCAATGCTTCCGCGAAGTGCGAAATCATACAGTGTCGTGCTAGATCCCGGGCTCTCAAAAACATATACGAATCGCCGCTGACTCGCCTAACGTATCTATAAGTTTTATAAAGCTTATGTAGTGTTTCGTTTTATTTGTGTGTTATTCATTTTTTTTTTCTATTACTCCGCTCTTTCATTTGTTGTATAGCGGGCCTCAGTAAATTATTATTATTATTTTACTTTTAACAAACTTCCGGTTTCGGCCGGATTCCGGGCGAACTACTTGTCCGGCGAGAAAATGGTTTCCACCATCGTGCTCAGCATGTCTTCTTACCCCATAATCGACTGTCCCGTTAGCTGTTTAAAAATATTTCGCTTACCCCTTAATTTAAACCCCATCCCCCACCCCTAAATATAGGGCTACAAAGCTCATCTACGAACTCGACCTTACTCTTGACCCAAAGAATCCTCACACCAAGTTTCATTAAAATATCTCATTCCCTTCGAGAGTTATCGTGCTTACAGACGGCCGGACGGACAACTTTTGCGATGTCATAGGTATCCCTCCACTTACGTTTTGGGATCCCAAAAAGTAGCAAACATTGCGAAATCATTCAAATCACCTTAGTCTCGGTACCAGGAATAACAGCGGCATTCTGCCAAATGGGGCTTCCCTTCTCCTTCTTTTGAATGATGTACGACTTGACTGGTGATCCACCGTCAGACTTCGGTGCGGTCCATTCAAGGTCGACGTGGTTACTATCCCAGTCGGCAATCTGTGGTCGGCCTGGTGCTTCCGGGGCATCTGAAGTAGAATATACCGTATTCAGTACTGCTTCTGCATTGATTGTCCACTAATATTCACTATTCCTTATTTGCTCAACTCTATTGTAAATTACGAAGCTGGAACTAGCTGTAAGTGTCTATTTGTTTTTATGGCACTTGTAGCCTCTGGCTCAAGTGCCATATACCGATCGCAATTCCGTCTGTCGGTTTGTCGGTCGGTCGGTCTGTCAAATTTTTTCGAGTTAGGGTACTTACAGATGTGCTAGGGCGACGAAACTTGGCAGGCATGTCAGGGACCCGAACAAACTAACTTAGATATAATTAGTTTCCCGATCCGACCATCCGGGGGGGGGGGGGTCTGGAGGCAGGGGGAATCCGGAAAATTGAGTAGTGTATAAATTTAGAACGGGTGATCGGATTCGAATGAAACTTAATGACTGAATAGACGACATATTCCATTTGGGGGGGGGGGGGGAGGGCGGTTTCTCGGAATTCCAGTGATGGCGGTTTGGGGGATTTTCAAGACGAAACTTGGCAGGCACATCAGGGACCCGGTCGAACTGACTTGGAAATAAAATTTCCTCGATCCGATAACCATGGAGGGAGTGGTGGGAGGGGGAATCCGGAATATTGAGTCATGCGTACGTTTAGAATGGGTGATCGGATTCGAGTGAAATTTAATAACCGAACACAGGACATGCCTCTGGTGATCTTCTTAATGTCCGGACCGGATCCGACAACTATTGGGGGGGGGGGGGGCAGAGTCGGAAAATACGTGACCGGCTTGGACTGGAGAGATCGGGATGGAACTATGTGGGAAAAACAAACAGATGATCTGGATAAACATTTACAGAACCGGATTGGCTCGGGGGGGGGGGGGGGAGGGGCCGGAATTCCGTCCGTAAAACTTGGCTGGAATATTAGAGATTCGACAAGATTGGCTTAGAAATCGCCACTTTCCAGATACGACTATTCCTTAAAGTACCAATCTTGACCGCAAAATAAGACAAATACTTTTAAGCAAAACATACATTTTCATGATCCCATGAGCCCATTATCATTTTTGCCTCAAGGGTTTTGCTTACAAATGAAGCTTAGCTCCCTTAAAGTTTAACTGAAAAGCAAAATTATTTTTGTGTCATTTGACTGAATAGGCTGCACTGAATTATCTGGATTCTGCAAAGGATTTTTTTTATTTTCCACTATCTGCTCGAGTTTTGACGTTCAGAATATCTGCTGCCGTCACCACAGCGTAAATTCTACTATGACGCGGGGAATTTCAATCTCAACACAAACGCGGCTTTTCAGTGGGCAGTGGTGAGATTGGTGAAGATTGCTTAGTGCCTCAACAAAAAAAGAAATCATAAATCTTTCTCGTAATGCATATAACAAATATACAAGCGCACAGAGGTACCACAATCACACGGAAATTCCACTATTTGAAAATCAATTATTCGTGAATAGCCGAACAACGAAGTAGCGCATTTTCAGCGGGTCTTCAAGCCAATTTAAGTGAATAAGCAATGTGTAGCTAGATTGTCCTACCCCAGCCCTTTTCGGTTAAACTTTAAAGTGCGCATCTTAACCGCAAAGTCAAAAAGCACTTTTGATCAAATGATACATCTCAACCCATGATCATTTGTGCCACAAGAGTTTTGCTTAAACCTTTATTTCTAGCACCCTAGAAGTGCGCATCTTAACCGAAAAATGAAAAAACACTTTTGACCAAACGGTATACAATTATACCAAACGGACTGTTATCGCTTTTGCTTCAAGGGTTTTGTTTACAGATGAATTTCTAGCATCGTGTTAAAGTGCGCATCATTACAACCAAGTTCAAAATTAAAATACTTTTTACCAAACGATACTTTCTCGTTATTTCCTAGTTCATGATCGTTCTTTTCTCAAGGGTTTTGCTTACAAATGATCAGAACAAACACACGAAAAGGCAAATTCTATGTTTCATATTTTGAACCAGCCTTGCAAGTGCCATATGAGCTTCTAGCGCTTATTTTGTTTTCCTTCGCAATGATTCGCTAGACTTTAATACTGCTAAGCTGGTAACTTTGTGAAGTTTTGTTACTCCACCACTGAATCCCACTATCCGATCGAACGACAGTGAAAAAATTCAGTCCTGAAATATAGTCAGATCCAATAAAGAACTAACTGAAAAACAAATATAAGAGTGGTACTTTTCGGTTGAAGACTGCCCTTCGGTGCTAAAAGGCGTTTAAGTATTGTCCAAATAGGTGTTGTAAGGCGTATTACGGCGTATAAGGCTTATTACAGGTTCCTCTCTTCCTCGGGGTGCGCTGTAATGAGTCGAATAAGGAGAATAGACTCGCGTTCTATTCTCGCTTATGCAAGGCCAATCAGATCGCTTGGTTGGTTCTTCCAGCGGGCCGAGGAAAGGAGCCGCGTCGTCAGGGTTGCCACGGGATGTACTAAAGCTCTATTTTGTTGGAAGCTGAAGAAACAACTTTTCTTCAGAAGAACACGTTTTGTTCTGTTACGACTGCTTATTGTTAGTTCGAGGACCAATGCCTGTCCATCTTTTTACAATACTCGTATACTGAATATCACTTTTTCTGATCTTTAGAAGCTCGAAAAACTGTATCAGCGTGGCAACACCGAATGCTGCATCGATAAGAATCTATTGGGTTCCTGTCTGAACAAGCATGTGTATTACGACTTAAACATCGCTTATAGCGCTATTCAGCTTATTACACCTTTTTGGACAATGCTTTACAGACAGAGCATTAACTTTTCCAAGTATTCTGTGCGCATATAGTTACCAAATTCGTTCTTGGCTACAATGCTTCTGTCAGTCGCAAGCGCATCGGATTCACCAATAGCATTTACTGCCTTCACTCTGAAGTAATACTCCTTCATGTGTATCAGCTTTGTGACCTCAGCGTTCAAGAAAGAAGTGGTGGCCCCATCAGACCAGGTACCGCGGGAAGTATCCATCTTTTCAACCTGCAAAAAGAGACGGCACTCTTACAACTGACTTAGGAGGATGGTTTGCGCAGATTAAATCTGTCAAGATCAGAACAGAAATAAAAGGGCGACAGAGCCTTGAGTAGGGGAATCACAAGTTTACATCATTATTCGTTGTCAGGACACGACTTGTATACCCTGTATGGTCTGGCGAAAAGAAAACAATCGTTAATAGCAGGGCGGAAGAATGACAACAGTAACCAGAGTAGCACGTAGAGAGCACCTTTTGAGGAAAAAAAGTTGCTTGTGATGCGAGTTAGGATTCCTCTTGAGACATATTTGTATCTTACCAAGTAATGTGTGACAGGAGAACCACCATCGTCCAATGGAAGGGACCAGGATAGCTTGCAGCTCTCCCTGGTTACCCCTGAGACACTGAAAGGTTTCTCGGGTGGCGCGGGACGATCTAGAAAAAAAAATAATACGTTTATACTTGAAACTGCCTGGAATTGCTAAAATATCTTTTAGTGACGTAATATAATGGTCAGCGCGCACAGAGGAATATATTTTGGGCTTCTTCACCCAGGCAATCGGGTCTTATAGAATTGAGGCCTTCGCCAGGGCCCCAGTCGATCGTTTGGCTAGATCTACTAGGTAATTCTTTTTTGTATTTGACTTTCAGTCTAGCCCAGATTACTATCGAAGTCACTAATATTTGCAAACAAAAACTCATGGCATATTTGGATTCGACATGATTTTGCCTTTCCAAAATTTCTGGTCTGCTCAAGATTTCCTTGCGAAGCAGGTAGTCGGTCTCTGACAAAACATTATCAGAAATCACAGTTCAGAAATAGTTATACTATCAACTGCGTCTTGGGATCCCAAAAACTACAAAATATATTTCAGAAGCACTTCCGAAACAGAAATCCAAAAACATGTCAAACAGGGTCCATGACACAAAGTCAAAATCCCAGACGACTGAGTACCAAAACATGCTTACCAAGTACAGTAACTGTTGCTGAAGCAGACACACTGCCAAGCTCGTTGTCCAAGGTCAGGGTGTATTTGCCGGTGTCGGTCCTAACAGTGAAAGGAATCTCAAAGAGAATCTGCTTTTCGTAAGTTGCCATATGGACACGACTATCAGTCGGGTCGAACTGCTTTCCGTTAACGGTCCACCGGACGCTTGGCTTCGGAGATCCAACAAACGGCACCGTGAATGCAAGCCTCTGGCCTGCGCGGAGGACTTGGTCTTCGAGTCCAGTCTTGTCGATAGAGGGTGCGACAAAGCGAGCCTGAGCGATGACGGATTTTGAGGCGTCACTAGGCTCACCAGGGCCGGCTTTGTTCACAGCAACGACTCTGAACTCGTAATCCTCACCTTCAGTCAGATCAGGAATGGTTGCAGTGGTTTTGTTACCGGGTACTTCAACGGCTTTCTCCCACATACCGAACTTGGGTTTCTTTTCAATGATGTAGGCAGAAACACTTGAACCTCCATCTTTCTTCGGCGGGGTCCATTCAAGTACGACATGATCTTTGTCCCAATCTTTCGCGACTGGAGTACCAGGTTTTTCCGGCTTTCCATACGGGTCCTTGGCAGTGACTGACTGAGACGTGGTCAGTGGTTGAGATTCGCCTTGACGGTTCACAGCTTTGACGCGGAAACGATAGTCGTGGTCCTCAATGAGATGATCCACGCGGAAGGCTGTTCCCTTTGAATCACCAACTGGAATCCAGCGCATATTGTCAGCATCTTGCTTTTCGATGATGTAATGGGTGACTTCTGAACCACCGTCGTCTTTGGGAGGCCTCCACCTAAGAGTGCAAGAGTGCTTGGTCATTTCGCCAACGTTCAATGGTCCCTCTGGCGTTCCTGGTACGTCAAGAACTGTCACGGTGACCATGGCCTTGTCCGTACCGTTGACATTAGTGGCAGTTAAGGTATAGACTCCAGTGTCGGCTCTTCTAGCTTCGGAGATCTTAAGCTTAATGTTGTAGTTGGCTATCACTATGCGGATCCTGTCATCGTTGCTCAACGTAACGTCCTTGAAGGTCCATTCTTTCTTAGGCGCTGGCTCACCAGTTACAGGCACATCAAAATCAACTGTCTGACCAGCTCGAAGTTTGATGTCGAGCATGGCATTCCGATCAATCTTCGGGGCCAAGTTCTTTGGTCTGGCAGTGTGCGGCTGAGTGGCGTCACTGGGCTCACTAGGACCGGCACGGTTAACAGCGCGAATACGGAACTCGTAAACATTTCCCTCAATAAGCGGTTCAACCTTGGCAGTAGTTACGTCACCCTTTACCTCAGCGCAAGTATCCCAAATTGGGCTGTATTTGTCCTTCTTTTCAATGACATAACCAGTTATGGGGGATCCACCATCTGTTTCTGGTCGGGCCCAGGTCAGCTCGACAAAATCGGCATCATAGTCAGATATTTCCGGGGTGCCTGGTTTGCCTGGCTCGCCATATGGATTCTTGGCCTCAATGGCCTGTCCGGTTGTTAGCGGGTCGGACTTGCCTTGCTTATTAACAGCGCGAACTCGGAACTTGTACTTATGCCCGGGCTGGAGTCCAGCAATTTCCAAGCCTGGCGTGGGTCCTTCGGTTTGACCTGCGCTAACCCATCTCCCAGTTGCTTCATCCATCTTTTCGACGACATAGTGATCGACAGGGGATCCACCATCGTCTGCGGGTGGGTTCCAATCGAGCTTGCAGCCATCAGCGTGGACGTCACTGACCTTTAGCGGACCACCTGGTGGACTTGGCTTATCGAGGATGATAACTTCAACTTCGGCAGTATCCTTTCCGTTTTCGTTTTCGGCGGTGATAACGTATTTTCCGGAGTCAGACCTCTTTGCGAGACGGACGTTGAGCTTGGTATTATATTCGTTGATAACAAGTTTGATGCTGTCACCAGCCTTAACTTCTTTTCCCCTTAAAGTCCACCTGATGAGAGGGGCAGGCTCTCCGCTGACATTGACATCATAAGCGAAGGACTGGTCGGCTTTGATGCGAATTGGGATGAGGTTCGTGCGATCAATCTTCGGTGGCATGTTCCTAGCCTTGGCAGTAACGGGCAGAGTAGCATCACTAGGCTCACCCGGCCCCGCGTTATTGACGGCCTTGACTCTGAACTCGTAAGCCTGTCCTTCAATAAGGTCTGGAACCCTAGCAGTCGTGGCCCCGGCTGGAACTTCAACAGCCTTCTCCCAGTCGCCGTACTTGTCTTTCTTTTCAATGATATAGCCAGTAATGGGCGATCCGCCGTCATTGACAGGCGGAGTCCATTTGAGATCAACGTGATCCTTATCCCAGTCGGTTGGAACGACATCGGTGGGCTTGCCTGGTTCGTCAAACGGATTCTTGGCCAGAATAGCCTGGACGGTTTCAAGCGGCTCTGACTCGCCCTCTTCATTTACAGCAGCCACTCTGAACTTGTATTCTTTTCCAGGCGTTAAACCAGTCACTTCCATTGCTGGCTCCTGGCTACGTCCACAAGGTACCCAGATGCCTGTGACAGGATCAAGCTTCTCCACTTGATAATATTCGACTGGGGCGCCACCATCATCTTTCGGTCTTTTCCATTTGAGTTTGCAACCTTCACCGGTAACATCAGTGACGTTCAATGGTCCTTCAGGAGCTAGCGGCTTATCAACAATGGTCACATTGACCGTCACACTGTCGCGGCCGGAGCTGTTGACTGCAGTGACGGTGTATTCGCCGGTGTCTCCACGCTGCACGCTTCGGATGACCAGCTTGCTACTTTCTTCGGTTGTTTCAATGACAACACTCTTGGACGGTCTGGAAAAGTCTCAGCTTTAGTAAAATATAGTAGATCTTTAGGAAAACGCTCTAATCGCCTTCTGTTAAGAAAACAGTAAGATGAGACAGCACAAATAGGAGACCTGTAGAGATTTCATGACCAAGTAAAGAAAGAACAGCTTTTATCCTTGGCTTTCGAGCAATTCTGAAAAAACACATGTAGCTGAACTAAAACTATTACGCTCTTATTTGCTGCATCATACCAGGTTCGATACACACTTGGAGATCTGGCATCAAACCGAGCACAAAGAAAGAACATGCTTGTCTACATAAATTAAATTAATTGAGCGCCTTAGCGGAGTACAGTTTCTTGCACTCTTTCTACACAGTTACTTCTGGCTAACAATGCGCATTGCGCACGGTATTACTTTTGTCTGCTCACAGATTGCGGAAAATTTGATGAAGCTTAAATCGAACGTAGCGGTACTGTAGCAAGAGAGGGAGCAGTATTGGGTAAACTGGAAGATACAAAACATGGCGCATTGCGACAGGAGCACTAAAACTAACTCACCGAAGCTGCTGGTCGCTTGTGGACCAAGTAACAGTCGGGAATGGTTCACCAGTGATACCAACATCGAACTTGAGCATGGAGCCAGCTGACAGCTTAACGTCACGGAAGTTGCGTTTTTCGATCTTTGGTGCAACTACAAATACGATCCGGTTATATTATCATCAACACAAGAAAACATAATACAACAATATCAAAGACTTACTTCTTAATTAACAGAAATTGGGATACTGAGCAGAAACCAAATCTTATCTACAATACACTTGAAACTATTGATCGACTCAAGCATTAACCGCATCTTCGGTAAGACTGTAAAATGTTCACAGACTCTAGCTGAATTTAGGTACAGTTTAAGTTCGACGATTCTACTTTTACCAACCATACTTAGGTAGTTGAAAGAAAGAAATATTTTTGTATCGTCCAGCTGGCTGTAGAGCCTGGACCATTAATGAGGATTTTTTTTTCACTATGTATTATCTACAGGTCCCCAATTTGTTGGTTCTAGAGCTCCCAGTTAGAGGCAATATCACGCCAAACAATGAAAAAGGTATCAAACTTACCGAAACGCGCCTTGGCTGTCAACGTCTTGGATGGGCTACTCGGCTCGCCAGCACCCGCTTTGTTTAAGGCGATGATCCGGAACTGATAGTCGACACCTTCGATAAGGTTAAGCACCTTCCCGGTGCAAGCTGGTGACGTGGTCTCAGTCGCCTTCTCCCACATGACACTGTATCGGTCCTTCTTTTCGATGATGTAGCCAATGATCGGCGATCCACCATTGGAATCTGGAGCCTTCCACTGCAGTTCAGCGTGAGACTCGCTCCAGTCGGTGGCCTCTGGGGTACCTGGACAGCCCGGAACAGTGAATGGATCCTTTGCGACGATTGGAGCAAGGGTTTCAAGAGGCTCGGACTCTCCTTCCTTATTGATGGCCTTGACACGGAACTCATATTCATGGCCTGGTACGAGACCGATAACCTCCAACTCTGGGTCACGAGTGCGTTCAATTGGAATCCAAACACCGAGTTCAGGATCGTACTTCTCAACAACGTAACCTTCCACAGGGACACCTCCGTCGTCCTTGGGTTTTTTCCACTTTAGTTTGCACCCATCCTTGTGAATGTCGGACACTTCTAGAGGCCCCTCGGGTTTAGATGGCTTGCTTATGACAGTGACCTCCACTTCGGCACTATCAGTACCAAACTTGTTAGTAGCTGTGATGACGTAAATACCAGTCTGTTTTCGTTCCGCGCGTTCGACAGTGAGTTTGGAGTTGTACGGAACGTTTTCAATACGCTGCGTTCGTATCTCCTGGAGTGGCCTATTTCCAAGGGTCCAAACAACATCAGGAGCTGGCTCACCGATGATCTTTACGTCAAAGACAAAGTTCTCACCCTCCCTGATGGTACTATTTTTCAGGTTCTTTCGGTCAATTCTAGGAGCAAGCTTACGCGGCTTCGTGGTCACTGGCTTGGTTTCGCCTGAAGGTTCACCAGGTCCAGCATCGTTTACAGCACGAACGCGGAATAGATAAGTTTCGCCTTCTTCTAGGTTCTCGGCCTTACCCTTGCATTCGGTTCCCTTGACCTCACCAGCCTTTATCCATTTGTTGCTGCCCTTTTCGCATTTTTCAATGACATATCCAGTCACTGGAGACCCGCCGTCGTTTGTTGGTGGGGTCCAACGGAGCTCAACGAAGTGTTTGTCCCAGTCGGTTGGTTCAGGAGTTCCTGGCGCCCCTGGCTCGTCAAATGGATTCTTGGCAATGATGCTCTGTTCAGCTTCAAGAGGCTCAGATTCACCTTCGGCATTGACAGCGGAGACACGGAATTTATACTCGTTTCCTGGGACCAAGTTGGTAACCTCCATTTTCGGGTCCTTAGAGCGTCCCATGGGGACCCATCTCCCAGTGTCCATATCCATCTTTTCAACAACATAGTGATCGATAGGAGCACCACCGTCATCTTGGGGTGGGTTCCACTTCAGGTTGCATCCTTCCTTATGAATGTCGCTTATCTTGAGTGGGCCTTCAGGGGTACCTGGCTTGTCGATGACAGTGATTTCGACTGTAACCTCGTCACGACCACACGAGTTTTCAGCCTTAACGACGTAAACACCACTGTTGACCCTTGAAGCAAGATGGACAAGGAGCTTAGCACGGTTTTTCTCTTTGCAGTCACAGTTTACGTTGTCCTTTGATTCAAGTCTGGCTTTATTCAAGAACCACGAAATGACGGGAGATGGTTCACCGATTACCTGGGCATCGAGCTTGATGTTCGTGCCAGCGCGGATTGTCATGCTCTTGAGATTGGTGCGGTCGATCTTAGGAGCCAGGTTCCTATCCTTGGTGATCACTGGGTCTGACGGCTCACTAGGCTTGGATGACCCGGCTTTGTTTACGGCGCGCACGCGGAAAGTGTACTCCATTCCTTCAATGAGGTCAGGTACGCGAGCTTCGCATTTATTTCCAATGAACTCTCCAGCTTTCTGCCACTTCGTACTGTACTGGTCTTTCTTCTCAACAATGTAGGAGGTGATTGGAGCTCCTCCATCGCTGCTGGGTGCGGCCCACTTAAGATCAACATGACTACGGCTCCAATCTTTCGCACTAGGTTTTCCTGGCGTAGTTGGTTCGTCATACGGATTCTTCGCCAATGTAGCGGTGTCAGTCTCCAGAGCATCAGATTCTCCTTCTGGGTTGACAGCACGTACTCTAAACTGGTAATCTTTTCCTTCGGTAAGGCCGGAAACATCCGCTTCCGTCCCTTTCGTAGTGGTGACTGGAACCCATCTGCCTGTATCGGTGTCCATACGCTCGACGACATAGTTCTCCACTGGCTCGCCACCGTCGTCCTCGGGAGGGTCCCACTTGAGTTTGCAGCCGTCTGCGACGACGTCACTAACCTTTAGCGGTCCTTTCGGTTTGCTCGGCTTGCTCAAGACTGTGAGGTCCAACTCGGCTTCGTCAACACCAGAGTCGTTCTTGGCAACTATCTTGTAAATTCCAGTGTCAGCTCGTTTGGCTTTTTGAACAACGAAAGTGGTTTTGTTGTCTTCATTGGTTATGATGACTCGGTCGTAAGTTACCAGTTGTTTCTCCATGAAAAACCATGAAACTTGAGGAGCTGGCTCACCATGGACATCAATTTCCAAACGCAAAGTTTGTCCGCTTCGAATTATAGCTTTTTGCAAGTTCTTCCTATCTATGCGAGGAGCCAAAAACCTTGGTTTAGCTATAATGGACCGAGAGGCGTCACTTGGCTCACTCTCGCCTGCTTTATTAATAGCGACAACCCGGAAGTCATATTCATGACCTTCATCAACGTCTACTACGCGGCCACTGGTGCGATCACCCTGGACTTTAAGGCAGTCGACCCATCCCCGACCTTCTTTGTCACGTTTCTGAATAAGATAGGTAGTGATGGGAGCGCCACCGTCAGATTTGGGAGCAGTCCATTTAAGCTCTACAAAGTCCTTATCCCAGTTTGTTGGCTCTGGACGACCAGGTTTGCTGGGAGGGTCGAAGGGATTCTTAGCTACAATTGGCTCTTCGCATTCGAGCTCCTCAGATTCGCCTTCCTTATTGACGGCCTTGACACGGAACTTGTACTTCTTGCCTTCCTGCAAGCCAGTCACTTCAGCCTCTGGGGTCTGAGACTGACCTGCTGGCATCCACTGGCCAGTGAGCGGATCAAGTTTTTCAATCTCGTAGTATTCAACTGGGCTTCCACCATCGTCTTCGGGTTTCTTCCACTTGATCTTGCAGCCGTTCTTTTTTACATCTGAAATTTCAAGAGGACCCTTTGGCTTGCTTGGCTTCCCTAGGAAGATAATCTCGACCTGAGCTTCGTCTTCACCTTGGCTATTCTTGGCATGAATGGTGTATACGCCACTGTAAGATCTTTGGGCTTTCAGGAAGAGAAGCTTAGAATTGTAGTCAATGTTGTCAACGCGGACGTTTTCATTGGTCTCTACTGGTTTGCCATTGAAGGACCAAGTAACGGCTGGTGTGGGTTCGCCGATTATGTTTACATCGAACAGCAGCTGCTGGTTAGTCTTGGCGATGGTCTTCTGGAGGTTTGTTCTGTCTATTCTTGGCTTCAAGAAGCGGGCCTTGGCCAAGTGAGGAGCTGTAGAGTCGCTTGGTTCTCCAGGACCGGCTTTGTTCACGGCTCGGACCCTGAACTCATATCTATTACCTTCTTCAAGGCCCTTTACTTCGCCTTGACAGACATCACCACGAACCTCAGCGCATTTTGTAAATGCACCGCCAAACTTATCCATACACTCTATGATGTAGCCAGTAACTGGTGCACCACCGTCGCGACGGGGTTTCTCCCATCGCAGCTTGACTGTCGTTTCGGTCCAGTCGTGGATTTCTGGAAGACCGGGAGGGCCTGGAATATCGAAGGGATTTTTTGCCAGAGTAGCTGAATCCGTCTCTAAAGGCTCGGAATCGCCTTCTTCATTGTTGGCTCGGACGCGGAAGTTATACTTTTTGCCCTGCTCGAGCCCGGTCACGTCGATGTCGGTCTTATCCCCGTCGACCCTACAAGGAATAAAAGGTAAAATCAAAATAAACGGGTAGCTGAGTGGTATTTACTGCAAACATAAGTGCTAAGGGTGCAGCGTAACTTGCTCATTGTGAACACGACAATCTAGGTTTGCGTTAATCTTGGATCGTCCAGGAAATAAAGAAAGGAGCAGGGAAGAGAATAAGGGAACACAGACTAACCTGCCAACAGGAACCCATTTTCCAGTTCCAGCTTCCTGCTTCTCAACAGTGTACGATGTGATTGGAAGACCTCCATCGTCTTTGGGTTTCTCCCACTTGAGCTTGCAACCCTCTTTTGTGACATCTTTAACCTCAAGAGGTCCCTGAGGCTTTCCTGGCTTACCGAGGACGGTCACCTCCACCGTTGCTTCGTCTTTGCCGGATTCATTTTCGGCAATGATAGTGTAGATGCCGGTGTCCTTGCGGACCGTGTCGCCAATCTGCAGCTTGGTATTGTACGGTTCGTTTTCAATTTTTACTCGATCTTTACTTTCGAGGGTTTGTTTATTGAACACCCAACTGATGGTTGGCGCTGGTTCACCTTTAACATCGACATCGTACTTAATGAAGACGCCTGCTCGGATAACAATGGGCTTCAGTTTTTCACGGTTGATCCGCGGTTTCAATCGTCTAGCTTTGGCGATGTGTGGGTTGGTGGCATCGCCAGGCTCACCCGGACCAGCCTTGTTTACTGCTTTCACACGGAACTGGTATTGCTGTCCTTCGCGCAGACCAATAACTTCGGCTTCACAAGCTGCGTTGGTGGTGGTGTGGATTTCTTCCCAACTAGATCCGAGCTTCTCCTTCTTCTCAATGATGTAGCAAGTAATAGGTGCACCACCGTTGGATTTTGGCGCGGTCCATGTCAAGTTCACCTTGTTTACGTCCCAATCAACAATGTTAGGCACGCTAGGCTTTCCTGGAAAATCGAAGGGGTTTTTGGCTTTGGTGGCGCCATCTGTCTCGAGAGGCTCGGAATCTCCTTCATCGTTGATAGCCTTGACGCGGAACTGGTAATCTTTTCCTTCTACAAGACCTGGGACATCGAAGTTGGTGTCTCTTGTTTTTCCCACAGGAACCCATCGCCCAGTAGAAGTATCAAGCTTCTCAACAGCGTAGCCGCTCACCGGCACACCACCATCGTCCTCGGGTGGTTCCCATTTCAACTTACAACCATTCTTAGTGACATCTTCCACCTTGAGAGGACCTTTGGGTCTACCAGGAGCGGAAAGAATCACAACTTCAACTTCAGCTTCATCTTTGCCATGCTGGTTCTCAGCTAAAATTTTGTACATGCCCGTATTCTTCCTCTTTGAGTCGATCAAAGTGAACTTCGTGTTATAGTCAACGTTGCTAATCTCGATGTTGGCTTCATCGACAACTTTGCCAGCAAGAAGCCAGCTGACAGTCGGAGCTGGCTCACCTTTGATGTTAACATCAAACTTAACGACCTTGCCAGCCTTAACAATAATTTGTTTCAAGCTGGTACGGTCAATGCGAGGCTTGAGAGCCTTGTGTTTCACAAGGTGAGAGCCAGTTGCCTCTGACGGAGGAGAAGATCCGGCCTTGTTCACAGCGACAATTCTGAACTGGTATTCTCCACGTTCTTTCAGGTCAACAATTTTGGCCTCAAGTTTGTCAGCAGGGACCTCACCTGCCTTTTCCCAGTCAGGCTTGTACCTGTCTTTCTTTTCAATGATGTACTTCTCTACAGCAGCACCTCCGTCTGATACTGGAGCGGTCCATTTGAGATCAACACATTCATTGTCGTAGTCGGTTATCTCTGGTTTCCCTGGCGCAGATGGCTCATCGAATGGATTCTTGGCTACGGTTCCAAAGTCTGTCGTCAGGGGCTCAGATTCTCCCTCCTCATTGATTGCACTGACTCGGAATTCGTATTCGTGTCCTGGCTCTAGACCAGTAACCATATAGATAGGAGGGTTCCTTTCTCCGGTGACTCGGCCAACGCGGACCCATTTGCCAGTGGCCTTATCTTTCTTCTCAATCTCATACTCTTTGATGGGTAGGCCACCATCGTCTTCTGGTTTCTCCCATTTTAGTTTGCAGCCTTCTTTGGTGACCTGACTGACCTCAAGAGGTCCCTTTGGTTTCGACGGGCGACCAAGAACAATGAGCTCAACCGTCTCTTGATCTTTACCATTAGCATTTTCTGCAGTGATTGTGTACTTGCCAGCATCTTTACGGCAAATTTCCTTTAGAGTGAAGTCAGTATGGTAGTCGGTATTCTCAATTAGGATGCGTTCTGTGTTGGTTAGGGGGATACCATCACGCCAAATCCAGGCTATTGTGGGAGCGGGCTCACCCTTGACATCAACGGACCATTTATGAGTGCGACCAACCTTCAAAGTTATCTGCTTAAGGTTGGTGCGGTCAATTCTGGGCTTCAGATTCTTATGCTTAATAGTGTGAGAGTCAGACGGGTCAGATGCTTCCCCGACACCAGCTTTGTTAGCAGCTTTGACACGGAAGGTAAAGACCTCGCCTTCCTTGAATCCGTCAATCTTCACTGTCAGCTTGTCATCTTTGGTGACATGAAGTTCCTTCCAGTCGACAGCAAGACGATCTTTTGCTTCGATGATGTAGTGACTAATAGCACGACCTCCATCTTGCTCTGGTTTTGTCCAAGTTAATGTGACCGAACTGACATCGTAGTCGGAGACAACTGGTTTGCCTGGTCGTCCTGGTTCATCATATGGGTTGCGAGCAAGAATAGGCTCCTCACTTTCAAGGGCTTCTGATTCTCCCTCCTTGTTGACTGCCTTCACCCTGAACTTGTACTTCTTCTTGGGTGTGAGGCCTTCTGCCTTGAAGGAGTCCACGTTGGGACCGACCTGAATCAAAGATTAATATCAGTACAATTACACGAAAGCAATTACTAAGTTGAAAAGCTGAGTATTTTCTTGGAAGGGGAAACCCCATTAAGTGCTGTGCAAGACTGGAATAGGGTTATTGGGAGGCTTATTCTAAGGATTCATCCTGCTTTCAAAAACCGGCGAACAGAGAGAGAACGACCGAGAGAAAGATCCGTATATTTCGAAACTATCGTAGCATAGCTAACTCCAATTTCTTACATATGAATATCCAACACACACTATGATTCCGCACTGAAAACTGAAGGGAAAAAAGGCACACACGAGTTTCCGATGAAGTTGATGTTTATTTTACAGCCGGGTTCGATGATTGGGAGGAACTGTTTCCGGTAACAGTGACCGGTGGTTCGCACTGGCAAGGACAGATTTGCCAAACTGCAATATCAGGTGTTCAAACCGGACTTCTAAGCGGTGATATATTCATTTTCGCGAGTGTTTGTTCGTAGGGTATGTCGCGGCTTCAGAGTATATCCTTCTTATCCTTATCTGTACGGACTCGATGTCCTATAAAAGATACGCTGTGCGGATTGCATGTGGACCGCACAACCGGAACGCGTGGTCGAGCAACGGGCGAACAAAGCTCAGGTAAGTATTAAATTAAATTAAATTTTATTCGTAACCCGTCTAGGTCAAGACGGAGTATGGTAAAAAAATAAAAAAGAGAAAAACAACATAACATCAACAACAACCAAAATAATTAAAATTCAGTAAACCGGAACATCATGGAGCTCCATGGATGGTTACAGCTTTCCTTGGTCCTGTTGATGGATCTCAGGACAGCCGCAGACAGATCAGCTATACGGAACTTTTCGATGAGATGGCTGTTCCGTGTCCAGGGGGGGGGGGGAGGCGTAGCAAATATTTAGAAAACCGAAAGAAAATGTAACGAATTTGACGAAGATTTTCGTTACTAAAGATGTTCCAGAAAGGGGAAAGATACAGAACGTGTTGAAGAGCAGTGGCATTGTAGGTGTAGGCAAGAATCTTTCGGTTAAACCGCAACTTTCCAAAGACGATAGGGGCATAAGCTCCACTGATGAGCTTCAGCAAATGAGCTATCAGTAATTTTCGTGTGGTTTTCATTGAATCTCCGATTGGCAGTCCTAGGTATGTCAGACTGGATCTGCTTTCGACATGGAGAAGACTTTCAGTATCACACCCAAATCACCTCATTTTGGTAAGTATCTGAATTTAACCGTCCACAAGGCTAATGCATTAGCCTTGTGGACGGTTAAATTAATGTGGGCACTGAAAATAAAGTCACTCGTGAAAGTCACTCCTAAAATTTGTATCTCGTTCACAATCGGGAAAGGAACTACAGTCATTTCTATATTCCCCTTTAGGGGTTTCGACTTCGAGATGTTGATGATGAGGTCACGACTTGAGCATTCGGTTTTCAACTGTTCAAATATCTTGTTGAAAACTGCTTCGTCATGACAGTGTGTTCGACTAAAAAAGCGAGCATTATGGGCAGATCATCCACGAACTTGTAACAGTCATAATGATAACTATATAAGCAGGGAGTTAATTAGAGCTAATTTCGTGGGGGGCCCAGCAACCTGACCAAGACGAATTATTTAGTGTTCCTGCGTCTCTTACGTCTCTTATTAAGTATCTTTTTAGCTTTGCGTCTCTTATTAAGTATCTTACCTCTCCAGCTGGGACCCATCTACCAGTGTCCATGTCCATCTTCTCAATCACGTAGCCGGTAATGTCGCTACCACCAGCATCTTGGGGTTTCTGCCACTTAATGGTGATGTGATCAGCGCGGATTTCTTCTGGCTTGAGTGGACCCTTTGGTCGGGTTGGCTTGTCTGGATCAAAGAAAAAGAAAACATCATCTTGGCCCACAGGGTAGTAAGTGCCGGGATCGACTAAAACCAGGAAGGGAAGGGAACGCGAGAAAAGCAGGAAGGCATACTAAAACCAGGAAGGGCATACTAAAACGAGGAAGGCTGTCGTCGGAATTCGCCGCACCGTTCCCTTCCTCTGTTTAGTACTCTTCGAGGGGTCGGCAACTTTTCAAATTCAAAGTTCACCATCCCTTCCTCGTTTTAGTATCCTGACATGGGTAGGCATTAAGTTCAGTGAGGGGTCGGCAACTATAAAAATTGTAATTCACCTTTCAATTTCTCGTTCTGACTGTAGGCGACTAAAATCCTCCTAGTCCAGCGAGGGGTCGGTAACAAGGCTGCGAAAAACTCAAGCTGCACCGTTCCCTTCCTCTGTTGAGTATTCTTCGAGGGGTCGGGTTTTTCGCAGAAAAGTTGCCGACCCCTCGAAGAATACTAAACAGAGGAAGGGAACGGTGCGGCGAATTCTGGCGACAGCCTTTCTCGTTTTAGTATGCCCTTCCTGGTTTTAGTATGCCTTCCTGCTTTTCTCGCGTTCCCTTCCCTTCCTGGTTTTAGTCGATCCCGTAAGTGCCTACCACCGTGTCTCTTTCACGCTGGATACTGGAAGAGCCATGAAGGAAAATTTCACAGACTGTACCAGAGAAACCAAATACGGACTGAAAATGGCAACAATTATTTTTATAGTAACTTCTTTCTAACCCGTGTGCCTTAGTCTTAAAACATGCTAAAAGTATGTATTCACCTTGTACGTTTCCCTGGAAGAAACCAAAGCATCAAGTAAAAGAAAAGGGAATTGTGAGACAGAAATGCTCCTCGGGAGGGATTTTAACCCGCGATCTACAGCTGTCACGAGCCTTTAAGGGGCTATGACATTGGGGGCCTAGATTTCTAAATTTTGTCCAAAGGTATTTTAGGTTTATTTGTCGGGGTCCCATGTAAAAAATCCATCTTTACGTAAGAAAGCTAGCTTTAAAAAAAAAATCCCTTGAAGCAATAGACTCAGCCGTGATCTGCGACAGTGCGTGATGTAAAGCCAGCGGGAAAAAGAGGGAGACAAAACATGGGCTATTACCAAGAACAACGACGTCAGCAACTCCTTCTGCAACACCTGATCCGTTCTTCAGGGTCAGCTTGTATTTCCCACTGTCAGCTCGGACGCATTTTCGTACGGTCAATACAGTGTTCTTCTCGTACTTCTCAATGGTAATCCTGGAAGAGCCGCGTTGCAATAAGAAGAAAGCAAAAATCGACTTCATTAATCAAACACAACTCCGATGTCATGAAAATATGGAACTAAGACTCCTCCGTATGCAAATCCACAAGCTGCAGTTAGAGAAAGGTTAGAATAGGAAAAAGAGGTCTGCGGATCAAACTTTCCGGATGAACAGACCAGGGCATTAAAATGAGTTACATTTCTTTAGCCAAGATTGGGTACAGTGTAAAACCCAGCCTCGCTGCAAGTTACTGATTGACAGGGACCGAATAATAATAATATTAATAACTGTATTCGAACAAGAGCTAAGAGCTCATATGGTACTTGTTACGAGTAGATGGTGTAAGAAAGTAAATGGGAATGTCACAAGATACCCCATTCAACCCCCCCCCCCAGGTTCGGACCTAGAAATATGATATCTAGTTTCTCTCGAGTCTGAGTATTTCCGACATTGCGTCAGATCATCTCCGGCATACTTCTTTTCTAACTTTTAAGTTTAGATCCACTCGTTTGATTCCTAAGTGTGCCAGTATTTCCGGTACTCCCCCCCCCCCCCCTCCAACTCTCCCTTGCCGCTGCCGAATTTGGTTCGGACACATAAATGAATCATCTAAAGCATCTTTTCTTATGGCCTACTAAGTTCACTCGAATCTGAGCATTTTCCGGAAAATTCCAATACCCCCCCCCCCCCCCCCTCACGGGCTCGGATTTGGTTTGGACCCTAAAATATGTCATCTAGAACATACGACCTCTCTACTTTCCAAGTTTAATTAAAATCGCTCCACTCGTGACCCCTATGCGAGCCATAGAATTTCCGAGACTCTCCCTCCAACTCCCCCCACTGTGGCCGAATACGACTCGGATACATAAGCTTCGAATCTCGGACATCTCCTCTTCCCGACCACCAAGTTTCGTCTGCAAATTTACGGTTCCCGCTTCATCCTCCTCCTACCGTGGACGGATCCAGACCGGACACCCAATAACCAATTTAGGACGCATAAACTGGGTCCTGTCCAACTTGCATCTCATTCGGCCCATTCGTTTGGTTTTTGTACACTTCAAAAGTTTCCGGACCCCCTCCAACTCCCCCAACCGTGGGCCATGGCTGCGTGGTTCGGACACATGTTTTGCATATCTAGGTCATCAGTTCAATAAATTTCCGATTCCCCTTCCCTTAGCTCCGTCAAAAATGGTCGGATCGTGTCGGGCTCTTAAGTCTATTTGGTCAGGTCAGTAATATGCCCGCCACGTTTTACGTCTTGGTCACATCTGGAAGTGTCATAACTCGCGATCACCGGAATACCGGGAAACCTCCTCCAACTCCCCCCAAAGAGCCCCGAAAAGATCTCGTTCTGTCAAGAATGTGTATGGGGCTTATGCTTGTTTTCCCTGCAAAATTCTTTCCCGATCCCTCGACTCTAAGCGTTTCACGAGATTTTCTCGTGATTTTCTCGAGATTTTCTCTGGAGGGGGGCTCCAGCTCCCCCGACAAGTATCGGATCCGGTCCGAACTTCAAGAGGAACATCTGAGATGATAACTCTTTCCATTTGCCAAGTTTCATTCAAATCGATTCACCCGTTCAAAAGTTATGCATGCCAAAGATTCCGGATTCCCCATCCCTCCACTCCCTCCACGATGGTCGGATCGGGGAAACGACTATTCTCAAGGCAATCTGTTCGGGTCCCTGATATGCCTCCAAATTTCATTCTCCTAGTACCGACCTCACGGGATTACCGAATTCCGCCCCCCCCCACTCACCCCAGTCACCGAATCCTGTCCCGTTATGTCAACGATTATCCATGTATTTTGCTTGTTCTTCCCACCAAGTTTCGTCCCGACCCCTCCACTCTAAGCATTTCCCAAGATTTCCAGTTCCAGTTCGTTCCCACCAGCTCCCTCCCAAGTCACCGGATCCGGTCCGGATTTTAATAAAGTTGTCTGAGGCACGAGGCCTCTCCAAATATCAAATTTAATTGCTATCCGATCACCCATTCAAAAGTTATAAATACTTCAAGATTCCGGATTACCTCTCCCTCCACTCCCCCCACGATGCTCGGGTCGGGGAAGTGACTATTTCCGACTTAATCATTTGGGGTCCGTGATATGCCTGCCAAGTTTCATCGTCCTAGCTTATGCAGAAGTGCCCGAACTAGCAAAACCCGGACCAACCGACAGACCGACGGACGGACAGAAATTGCGATCGCTATATGGCACTTGGCCGAAGGGCAAGTGCCATTAAAGCCCGTGGGCAACATAAAAGTAAAGGGTAAGCCAGTGTAAAGTGACCCTTAAGCAGTGCGGCATTGTTAAAAACTGTGACATCCAAAATTGGTAGCATACATTTATTAAGAGTTAGTAGCGAGGTGCTTGTACGAAAAAAAAATTGTGGAAGGTCGGTCGCATAAAGTATTAACAACTAGGGGTGAGGTGCTGGTACAGACAAAACGCTAATATGGTGGATATATTGCTCAAAAAACTAAAGTGCACAGGGAAGATCCGCAGAAGAAGTGCGGGTTCGGCGTAGGGGAAAGAATATGCAAAATTAATGTAAAAATAGTAAAATAAAGGCTTCTGTTTTCTTTGAAGCCCTGGTGGTGGCAGAGTGTTAAGCGAAATTCAAAAGCTGGTCTCTTCCCAATAAAACAGGTCTTGTGGCGTGAAAATTCGCCCACAAATCTCGAAAATTAGCGCCACTTTCAACGACTTCCGTTGTCCGAACGCGCAGAGCTCCGAAATTCTAATTATGCATGATAAATATAAAATTTCGCACTTTCGGAAGAGAATAGCCGGAAAATGAGGCGCCTCGTTTGCCCTATAGCTACGATGTAGGGCAAGGCCGGGAGGCCCTACTAATAGAACAGGCTGGCCCGGCCTAAAGTTAGCCTGAGACTCAGCAGTTTTTGAATTCACAGCTTTTGTAAATAAAAAAGCAACTTAGAACGCGAAACAGCAGAAAGTGAAAGCAATAAATGTACAAAAGTCACCTTGGAAACATGTCGGTTCCCAGTCTGAAATGTAAAAGAAATTAGAAAACAAAAAGGGGAAGGTTCCAAAAATGAAAATATGGAGAAGAGGAATTCAAAACGTCTTCTAATGGCTCTTTGGACCAAAAAGACACCTATTTGGAGAGTTGTAATAACAAAGTAACTGGAAAGAATTGATGGCATACAAGACAGGAAAACACACTAGTCGAAAGGATAGAGAGAGAGAGAGAGAGAAGTTGGAACAAGACGATTTCAGTAAGCTAATAATGATAGTACGAGAGTTTAGGTGAGAGTTATCTTCCTATAGTAGGTAGTTCGGCTTGATTTCTGAAACAAATACAACACAAACACACACACAAACGCAAACCTCCCGATATCCCTCCCACCACTCTGAAAGTTTTCCATCAATAAGGGCATTTAAGTTTTTCCTCTCTTTTGGACTTGTACACACACTTTTTAAACACTTACTCAACACACCTTTTACACACTTACTACACACACCTTTCGGCAGACATAAACTCTCATTGACATCACAAGTCCTACCAAATGCACTGCTGCCTGTGGCTCCCTCTCTAAACAAACAATAACAAGGTTTCTATGGGATCCCAAAAGACAATATTTGTTAGATTCCTGATAAAAAGACGTCGGGTCTAGCAGATGTCCGGTCTTCCCCAGATCCCGTATACGTGTAATTTCATCCCAACCCTTTTAGCATATCCCATAAGGTAATACTTTTCACTGGAAAGATATCAGACAATTAGGTCCGTCCGTAAATTAGCAGTTTCGACCGGATTCCGACCGGAGAGAGAACAAAAAGTATTTCGCGATTCAGACCGTTTTGATTCTACCAACCTTCCAACCCGTTTTGTCGGATAATTTTGTACGTCCCTACATTTCGAAGCAGGCCACCCCTTGATTTAAACCCAGACCTGATGCATAAATATAGGGCTACGGAGCCCATCTATGAACGTGACCTGTACTTAGGACCAAAAGATCCTCAGACAATGACTAAACAATCTATCTCGAACCTTTCGAGAGACACGGGCGGAAAAGATACGAATGTGATCCCAAAACCGGGAAAGGGAGATTGACAGGCAGCAAGGCAAGCGGCTTGACAGACATAAAGAGTTTACATCCGCCAAAATACAATCCTTCAAGGTGACTCAAAACCCTCTAACTTAAGATAATCGAGATAAGACAAGATAGTCGTTTTCGGCATGCCTTTATGGATAAATTTTAAAGTGGCAGAAGAAATGTCGGTAGTTGAAGTTATATGCTTTAAACATTCTAGTATAAACAAACCAGAGACAACGGACGTAAAAAAGAGACGTACTTCTCGTTGTCGGCAATGATGTCTTTTCCATCCAACGTCCAGGTGACCTCTGGCTCTGGCTCACCGCCGTACTTAATGTCGTACTTTACGATCTGGCCCTTCTTGACGACGATATTCTTGAGGTCATCGCCAATAATAAAGGGCTTGACTAGAACAAAAATTCTGTGAGTCAAAGTACTTAGACTCTTTGAACTCCGCCTAAGAAAGTGGTGTACCCAATCAGTCACATCGGTAGCATCCAAGACCGGTAAAAAGATAAACAGACCTTCTAAATTAAGATAAATGAGAACTAACAAACGTTGTTCTTCTGTTCTGCTTCTTTTATTGTGTATTCTTTACAGTTTTGGTAACAAATAAAATAGAAAAACGAGATTTTCGGGGTTTTTCTTGATCAGCTAGTTACCCCTCCAAGATGATGGAGGCAGGGCAAGTTCTGTGGAAGGTTTTATTCAAAGTGAAAACATTATAGATTTTTGGATTGGGCCGTTTTCTGGGTGAAAGCTTTTGCGCTTTCCCAGACGGATGGTAAATTGTAAATATAAACAGAATTCAGAATTGTAAATAATCACAGATTTGTACATATACACTTTGAACACGCACATTTTATCTTTCGTTATTTTACTTTTATCTGCATGTCGTTCATTCCGCATCGTTCTTCTGTTTTTTAGTTACATGTCATCTTATCGTTTGTTGGTTCCGCATCGTTTTCCTGTTGTTATTGTAGTGGATTTTATGATTTAGTTTTGTTTCTTTCGCTGAGGACGGTTTGCCGGAAGTTCAACCAAAATATCCGAAATTGCATTTATCCTTCGCACATCATCTTGGAGGGGTAACTAGCTGATCAAGAAAGAAACCCGAAAATCTCGTTTTTCTATTTTATTTGAAATGAATGGTCAGCTTGGCTTCAAACCTTATATTAGTTTTAGTAACTAGTTACTCTTAATCATACTTAGCGGGCACTAGCGCAACTAGCTTTTATGCTGGAAGCTCCCATAGTTGGCCCGATGACTGTTTCGCGATTTTCGACATTAATTTTACCGTAATGGAATATACAATAATAACCGAAGACGACGTGGTGATTTAGTGACTTTTACGGACTTATCCGATGGAGCGTAAGGTCAGTTCTTCTTCATCATGAATTTTCATCAATGCCTCTCCGCTCAAGTTATGAACAAAGACAGATTTGATTCCTTCTAACAACCTAGGTGTCTGTTTGTTTCCTGCGCAAATGCAAGAAACCGGTCATACCGACGTTCTATAAGGTAATATTTCGGATCTCTGACCCAGGGTTGCTTCACGTAGCAACGAACAATCAAAACTACTGATCAACGGATCTCCTCTAGCAATCAATGGTGCTGAATGATCTGGCGATCAATCACTGTACTGAATGATCGTTCTTACTTCGATTGTTACCACTTGAACCTGAAGATGACAGCTTACTAAATAACTTGGAGATGACGCAAAAAACAAACGATCAAAAAAAAAAAAAGAAACAATGAAAATTTTAGCCGACTTATGTGCAGACAGCAAACTTCATCCGCATTCAGCTTTGTCGGAAGCTGTCTGCCTTTGTGTATGACAAAATATAACACTTCCACATTTTTGTTGGGGTACGGAGGTCCCCAAGGCCAAAAAGATTAATTCTACTTCAAGGGCTTTAGGCTCCTTTAGCATAGAGGTTTCAGCAACATGGCTTGCTGGGGCCCAAAAAAAACAAAAACAAATCGTGTGCACCTTCGGCAAAGCCAACTTACCAAAACGAGCCTTTGCGATGATTGGTTTAGTTGGAGCACTTGGCTCTCCAGGACCGGCCTTGTTGACTGCTCTGACTCTAAATTCGTACTGTACACCTTCATTGAGTCCGTCAACGGTAGCGGTGGTGCCGTCTCCATCAACTGCCTTCGCGGTCTTCCATTCGTTACTGAATTTATCCTGGAGAAAAAATTCGGCGTAAGGACGGGAATTTGTTAGGTATGAGCTGAATGGGATCCCTACCTGGGCTGATCCTAACCAAATTTTAATAGATAGCCTACTGGTAATGTTGCAATTTTTCGTTGCTTAAAGGCACAGAAAACTTGACTACGCAACTTTCGGCCATCAAACCGAGTCAAGTTTTAGTCATGTTTTCTGTTCCTTTAAGAGGTTGTGACAATGATTTAGTAGCTTTTGCTATTTTCTATGCCGTAGCCGTATGGTAGGGTATCCTCCTGGATATATTTAGTATAGGCAGATTTCTTTTTTTTATAGCGGATGTTTATGTAAGTGGTTGTTGGTACGGTCTTTTTGACTAAAATAAAGTAGTAACAAGAACATGGTAATAACAAGTAACATTCAGATAAATATAGATACATGGTGCAAGACGTGACAAATATTAACCAATATTTTCAGAAAAAATGAAAAGAACTGATAATCAGCAAATAAAGATGTGATAAAAAGGGTACAGTCATTACAATAATAGTGTGATATCTTCGTTCGCCATCTCTTTTAAGAGCGTCTTATTTATCAAAAGCGTCCGATGATTTGTCCTTTTCGATCCATAAGTTTCTTAGCTAGAGCTGACGCAAAGACTATGCATTGAAAAATCGAGTATTCATTTAGTTTACTACACGACATGTAGAATTTGGGGCCACGACCAAATATAAGAAGAAAGAAGATACACAGGTCTTGCCTCCCTGGTTTGGCTATCTAAAGAGATCACGGAGCGAAGTTCGTGTAAATAAACAAAATATAAGGTGACCAACACAAATCTTAAAGGGAATCATAACAAGAGCTGTAAGCTCATCTGGCACTTGCATGGGTCAAGATGATTTGATTGATCAAAAGTAAGTTTCGACTTTGCGGTTGAGATGCGCACTCTAAGGGAGCTGGAACTTCATTTGTAAGCAAAACTGCTAATGGGCTGATGGGCATCACGAAAATGCATATATTGCTTAAAAGTATTTTTTTTACTTTGCGGTCAAGATTGGTACTTTAAGGAATAATCGGATTTTGGAAGTAGCAATTTCTAAGCAAATGTTGTTGAGTCTCCAATATTCCAGCGAAGTTTCATCGCCCTAGCACATCTGGAAGTACCTTAACGTGCGATCACCGGAATCCCAGACCCCCCCCCCTCCTCCAACTCCACCCACAATAACCGTAGCCAATCCGGTTCTGTAAATGATTAATCCAGAGCATCTGTTTGTCATTCCCACGAAGTTCGATCCAGATCACACCAGTCTAAGCGGGTCAAGTATTTTCCGCCCTCCCCCCAATAATTGCCGGATTCGGTCCGGAAATGAAAAAGGTCACCAGAGAAAAATGTCCTCTGTTTAATTATTAAATTTCACTCGAATCCGATCACCCGTTCCAAAGTTACGCATGACTCAATATTCCGGATTCCCCTCCCTCAACTCCCCCCCCCCAAGATTATCATATCGAGGATTTGTTTTTATTCCAAGTCAGTTTGACCGGGTCCTGATATGCCTTCCAAGTTTCGTCGTGAAAATCCCCCAAAAAACGGAATTCCGGGAAACCCCCTCCTCCCCCCCCTCAAGTGTCCGGATCCAGTCAAATTATGTAAAAGATTTACATGGACCAGATGTTTGTTCTTCCCAGCAAGTTTCACTCCGATACCATCATTTTAACCGTTTCTCGAGATTTCCAGTCCACCCCCCCCCCCCCCCCAGCTCCCCCGCGGTGCACGTAGCCAATCCGATTCAGCAAATGACTTACCTAGAGCATCTGTTTGTTCTTCCCACAAAGTTCCATCCCGATCCCTCCATTCTTAACGGGTCACGTATTTTCCGCCCCCCCCCCCCAATAGTTGCCGGATCCGGTCCGGATATGAAAAAAATCATAGGAGAAATGTCCTCTGTTCAATTCTTAAATTTCACTCGAATCCGATCACCCATTCCAAAATTACGCATGACTGAAAATTTAGGATTCCCCTCCCTCCACTCCCCCCACCATTATCTGATCGACAAAATTTTTATTTTGAAGTCAGTTTGATTGGGTCCCTGATATGCCTGCCAAGTTTCATCGTGAAAATCCCCAAAACCACCATCACCGGAATTCCGGGACCCCCCCCCCCCATAAGTGTCCAGATCCAGTACAATGGTCTAAAGGACTTATCTAGAGCAGATGCTTGTTCTTCCCAGCAAGTTTCACTCCGATCCCTCCATTCTAACCGTTTCTTGAAATTTCCGGTCCCCCCCCCCCCCACTCCTCCCTGGCTACCGAATCCGGTCAAGACTTTAAACGGGACATTACAGATATATATTCTCTTCAGTTATGAAGTTTCATTACAATCCGATCATCCGTTCGAAAGTTACACACTTCTCAGTTTCCCGGATTCCCCTGCCCTCCACCCCCCCCCCCCAAATGGTCGGATCAGAAAACTGATTCTTCCTAAGTTTGTTTGGTCGGGTCTCTGATATGCCTGCCAAGTTTCATGGTCCTAGCACAACTGGAAGCACCCTAACTCGAAAAAGTGTGACAAAATGCCCTAAATTTTCAAGTTTCCAGCGCCCCCACTTCCCCGCATATGGTCGGATCGGGAAACTTATTATCTCCAGGTTACTTTGGTCAAGTCCCTGATATTCCTGCCAAGTTTCATTGTCCTAGCTCATCTGGAAGTACCCTAACTAAAAAAAGTTTGACAAAATGCCCTAAATTTTCAAGTTTCGAGCGCCCCCACTCCTCCGCATATGGTCGGATCGGGAAACTGATTATTTCCGGGTTCGTTTGGTCGGATCCCTGACATTCCTGCCAAGTTTCATTGTCCTAGCTCATCTAGAAGTACCCTAACTCGGAAAAAAGTGACAAAATGCCCTAAATTTTCAAGTTTCCAGCGCCCAGCACTCCCCCCCATATGGTCGGATCGGGAAACTGATTATTTCCAGGTTAGTTTGGTCGGGTCCCTGATATGCCTGCCAAGTATCATTGTCCTAGCACATCAGGAAGTACCCTAACTCGGATATGTGGGACAAAAAACTGGGACCGACCGACAGACCGACAGACGGAATTGTGATCGGTATATGGCACTTGAGCCAGAGGCTGCAAGTGCCATAAAAATAGCTTTGAGTATAAACGTTTGTACATCAAAGTAAAATGAAAACTCAGACGCCCTTCACTTCGAATGTCATGTATTTATCCCGTTTTGCATTTTACTTCGACATTCATATACATGGCGAAACAAAGGAGAAAAACATATAACATGACAAAAAGTCTACCAAAAGGATGTCTTACCAGTTCGTCATTCTGCCGCGAACCTCCACCCTTTACGAATAAAAAACTTTGGTAACTACAGATCCATATAAAACCAAATATAAGCTGTTCTACACCTATATGGTGGTATTACGTGAGTGCGTAATGGATGGGTCCAGCTTTGAGAACCCAAACGACCTAACAGTGGAAACCTGAGGGCGTGAGGCTGTAAATGGGGTCAAAGAAGGTGATGCCGGCTCAATCAAGGCAGCTGATTATGACAATATTTTCTGCACACGTCTTTGATGACGGTCGTAATGCAAAATGTTCCATGGACGAACAAACGTAAGCATTTTACGAAAGTAAACCGGGGCCCTGAAATGTAGACGGAGCCAATGAGCCGAAATAAATACCTTGTATTCAATGACATATCCCGTGATTGGTGAGCCACCGTCGTTCTCTGGTTTAGTCCATTTAAGGTCAACGTGGTCCTTGTCCCAGTCGGTGGCTTCGACTGTGCCTGGTTTGCCTGGCTCATCTATAAATAAGAATATGCTAAAGCACGTTTGTTTCTACTATTTTCTTCCCGTTACTGCGAGAAGACTCCACTAGGGCTGAAGCTCTCATGACAACATCATAGCGGAAGATGGTTTCATGGAGTCTTGGAGAGCACAATTTGGAAACTCCTTAAAGTTCATCATACAGACCAAAGTCGGGGTGAATTCTACAGGACAGGTCCGTATTTTGTTTTTACATCTCACATTTAAATACACTGAAATATTTTGACTCCTCGAAAGGCGTTTTCTAGCCGTTCCCCGAGGACCCCACTTGAGGAGTCTCTGAGTTTTTGTTTGTTCCAGGGACTCACTCCACGTATTCTCGCGAGTCCTCAAGGACGGGGTATGTTCCAATTATCATCACCATCATCAAAAAGGACTCCCTTTCAAACTCAGAGGGGAATGAATTTTTGCTGGTGTTGGTGCAATGTAAAACTAGTTAAAAACAATCAGAATAAGCAAAACCAAAAATAAAGTGGATCCAGGCTAATTTTGTCAACTGCATATTTATTTTTAGAACAAAATCCATTTTGGCAGCATTCCCCGTGTTCTCGTTGTTTTCCGGACGCGGAGACCGCGTGGAGTGACTCGCTCTTTTCTCACCGTTCCCTTCGATTCCCCGAAGAGTCCTCGGGGGACGGCGAGAATACGACTTAAGGGATTTTGTATGTTTTCACCCGAGGCTCTAGTAATAACGTTCAGAATGTGCGCTGCCTGCAGGACAAGCACAAATTCATCCACGCACGGAGAATTCGAACTTTGCATTAATTATGCATCTAGCATATTTGACCCTTCACATGGCTGACATTAAGAGCGTGTTCCATCCTACTTACAGTAGTTACCACGCATGACGTCACAAATTCTGCCTTTTTTGTCGTCAAGGCTGGAACGATTTTTCTATTTTCCAGCGGAATATCATGCCTCGGGTGAATCCGACCAATCACGTGACAGAGATTCGTGGTTACTACGCTTACCACGCTCCCGAGCGTGGTAAGCAAATAGTTACTATTAGTTACTATTTCGAGAAGGCTGGAACGGTCAGCGTAGTAACTTTTCATGAGGTTGGAACGGATTTAGTAACTAATAGTTACTATTGGTACGAGGGTGGAACACGCTCTAAGTGTCATGTGGTCCCAGAGAGATTTATAGAGGCGTAAGCTTGTTCAGTAAGCCTATAAGTCAGTCCTTGTATTTGTTATCGTTGCACAGGAAAGCAAACATCTTCATAGTTTAGAAATATCTCACATTGATCATTCCACACAGACAGACAAGACCAGTATTCAATAGTGACACTAAAACGACGAACATTACTTGCTCTCTTTTGGATGAGGACAACGGTAATCCAATGCCCAATTCATAATCAAGGCTCTCAAAGACTTTTAATTTATCCCATCACACTTCTGCAGGAAGTTTTTCTTAACAGAATAAAATCTAAAACATGGTATGTTATATCAAATAGACCAAAGGGATTCTTTGGCATATTGTGAGTTTAAAGGGCTGTCATTTCTTTTTATGCAAAAGCATCGAAGAATACTTCCATCACGATTGTTGTTGCCCATTCCGACTATTATCGCGAATTAACGGTCAAAGTTGACCGTTAGAAAATCTGACCGTTAAAACATGTAACCGTCGGAGAAATTGACGGTTAAGAAAGCATTGCCGACCCTAGTAGACGTGCAGGAGACAAGAAGACGACATTAACAGAAATTCCAGTTCTGACGGGATTCCGATGGACAGGAGGACAAAAACCATTTCCGCACCAGTGTTTCCTTTTACTTTACCCTACACCCAACTCACAATAGGTTCGGAGAAGTCTCTCATTCCTCAAAATAGTTGCGTTTTTGCAGATACCACGGTCTAAAGTCATTTTTGCTGGTACCTTGGTATCTGGCCAGATACCGTGGTATCTGAGAAATTCAGATACCACGGTAACTGAGAAAACGACTTTAGACCGTGGTATCAGATACCACGGTAACTTCAAAAACGACCAATTGCAGATCCAGGCGCAACTAATGTGTAATGCCCCTCCAACCCGAGTACAAAAGCTGCGTTTTTGCAGATACATTGATATCTGATACTACGGTTTACAGTTGTTTTCGCAGTTACCGTGGTATCTGATACCATGGTCAAAAGGCGTTTTTGCAGTTACAGTGGTATCTGGCCAGGTACCGTGGTAACTGATTGTGGTATCGAAAAATTCATCTCACCTTCATCATATCGCTAACACAGGAGTCTAGGTTTTACGTCAAATTGGTGGGAAAGAAGTTATGTCACTCTAGATGTTAGTGGACATCAGTAATTGCGTTTTTGCAGATACCATGGTATCTGTTACCACGGTAGCTCGATCTGCAATTAGCCGTTTCTACAGTTACCGTGGTATCTGATACTACGGCCCGGATGCTCTGCAAAAACGGCAATTGCCGGATTTGCGCTTTTAGAATCATCCAAAAAGGAAGATTGATATCCACTGACATCTATAGTGACATAACTTCTTTCCCACGAATCTGAGCAACACAACTAGACTCTTGTGTTAGTGATGATGAAAGTGAGATGAATTTTTCAGATACCACGGTACCTGGCCAGTTACCACGGTTACTGCAACAACCCCTTTTGACCGTGGTATCAGATCTCAAGGTAACTGCGAAGGCGGCTTTAGACCGTGGTATGAGATACCATGGTATCTGAAAAAAAAAACTAGTATTTCTTTTTGGATGATTTCTAACAGTGCAAATCCAGAAATTGTCGTTTTTGTACAGCAACTGTAGTATCAGATACCACGGTAACTGCAACAAGACTTAAGGTTCCGACGGGATCCCAAAAATCTAATGTTTGATCCAGACAAGTGGGCCTTGTCTTCGCCAGATCCAGTCTTCGCCAGGCTAATCATTAGAGAAAAACCAATTTTAGATATACCTCTATAAGCCATATCTATCTTGACGATACTGACCGAAACTTCCTGCTTGACTTCTGCCAAATTTCTGGTTTCGGCCGAATTTCGACCGAACTACTTGTCCAGCAAAAAAAGAAAATCAAGAATCGGTATCTCCTTATCCCTATGAAGAACACCTAATCAATTTCAAATAAAACTTTAGCTTCTAAAAAAAAAACGGTTACAACCGGATTACGGACGAATTACATGTCCGGTTAAAAAACGATTGTCATATACAGACTAGCGTCTCTTCCTACCCCTAAATCTGTCATCTAATCAACTTCAAATAAAAATTATTACTTTATATTTCTTTGTCCTTTTTACTGCACTTACGCCCTTGGGCAGTGCGTCATAAATCCTTCATTCATTCATTCATTTTAAAAAAAATTCCGGTTTTGGCCGGATTCCGGGCGAACTAGTTGTCCGGGTAGAAAATGCTTTTCACATAAGTGTTCAGCATGTCTACTTACCCCTAAATCGAACATTTAATCAACTTCAAATCAAACTTTTACTTTTAACCAACTTGGTGTTTCCCACACGTTCGTTTTTACGGACAAACGGACAAACTACTGGTCCGACGAGAAAATTGTTTTCACCATCGAGTTCAGCATGTTTTCTTACCCCTAAACTAAACATTTAATCAACTTCAAAAGAAACTTTTACTTTTAACCAACTTTCCGGTTTTTGCCGGATTCCAGGTGAACTACTTGTCGGACGAGAAAATATTTTGCATATTCGTGTTCATCATGTCTTCTTATCCCATAATCGATTATCACATTAGCTGTTTGAAAATTTCCCTGTTTGCCCCTTAATTTGAACCCCCTCCCCCACCCCTAAATGTAGCCCATCTACGAACTTGACCTTACCCTTGACGCAAAGAGTTTTCACACCAAGTTTCATCAAAATATCTCATTCTCTTCGAGTGTTATCGTGCTAACAGACGGACAGACGGACGGACGGACAGACGGACAAATTTTACGATGTCATAGGTATCCCTCCACTTACGTTTTGGGATCCCAAAAACGACTAATTGCGGATCAAGTTACCGTGGTAACAAATACCATGGTATCCGCAAAAACGCAACTAAAGACAATAAAATTCCTCGACCTCAATGACCTCAGCCTGCAAGTTTCATAAATATATTCAAAAGTTCGGGAACTATCACGGCCAAATACGGATAGAATGAACTATCACGGACAAATAGGCTGACTCATTCTGTACAATGCTGGGTACATACTATGTGCGGGAAGTGACGTGAAAAGTTCATTCCCAGTTTCATATCACTATTACTGAAATCTATCCGTATCCAAGCGTTGCTAATCCAAGCAGTGATGCTAGTCCAACGAAGAAATAAGTTCAAACCAACTTACCCCACGGATCCTTCGCGAGGACTGTCTTAGGGAACAGTGCAGGCTCCGAATTGCCAAGCTTGTTGACAGCGATGACTCTGAATTTGTATTCCTTCTTGTGGACAAGGTCAACGCACTTAAAGACCTTTTCGGAGCCACTGACTTGGCCAACACTGACCCAACCACCTAGGAAGAGACGACAACTTACAGTTCTGAAGGCATAATGCTTGCTGCGTCGCAAGCTGAATTGATGGTCTGTGGTCTCAACACCAAGGTCAGTTGCTGGGTTGAGATAACGCTACTGAACCAGTTGCTTCTCTCAAGGAAATATCAACAATGAAAGTCAATACTTTCAAGTTTACTCTCGTTTCACGAAAGTATAGTTAGGAAAACTTGTGACGTCCCGCTTCCCGTAACTATCCTAACAGACCCTGGATATCAGTTTGATTTTCCTTACACATTACGCATAGCCTACATTTAAACATTTCCCAGTATTAGTAGATCATATGGAGGGCTTCTGTGGCTATCATGTTGAAAAATCTAAAATGGTTAGTTATCGAATAAATTGACGGATTGATCAGCTGTTTTTTGAATAATATCGTCAAAGAAAGATTTGTTAGCAAATACTCTTTTAAGGCCCTTCACAATTTAGGCCGAAGGTATACTGACAGAATTCAATTCAATTTCAATTTAGTTTACTCATTAAAAATCTTGAAACGGCGGTAAGCCGACTAGTTGATTTTACGTCAACAATGTATACACTAAAGTTATAATATTTAAACTGAATTATATATATAGAGCTAAATCACATATCACACTATGGCCCATAACTGGCCATTTGTCTGTCAGGTCACGTAACTTGTCAATAAATAATAATGATTAATATCACTTAATCTTGGTTTCAAAATTCATAATTTTTACAATTAACAACAATTACGCTAAAATAACCAAATTAACAACAATTACGCCAAGATAACCAAAAGACGGAACAAATACGGAATTGCGGTAAAAATTAGATTGATTGTAATGTAGCTCGGCTACGGTAGGACTCCTTTTGTTGACCGTACATTCCCGAAGTGAACGCTTACACGTCGAGCAAAAATACATCTCAGCCAGACAGATTAGTAAACAGAAGGCAAGTAGTACGCAAAAGTGTGTGTGTGTGTGTGGGGGGGGGGGGTGTAGAGCTTACCCTTTGCTGATAAATCCTGCATTTCGATGAGGTATTTGGTAAGAGGGGTGCCACCATCATCTTTCGGTTGTTTCCATTTTAGTGTACAATGATTCTGATAGATGTCGTAGACCTCAACGTCTAGTGGTGGTCTCGGAATGTCTGCAAGGGGAAAACAAATAAGCAAAAAACTTACTTGACTCCAGAAGTCGTCGCAAGATTCTAGCCTTGAAGACCTTTTTGCATCAAGATCATAACTTAGAAATAAATCAAATTAACCTCAGACTTCCTAATCAGGGAAGGATACGAAAAAAAGCTTCGCATGTCGCACATGGTACGGGCTTTGACGAACGCAGGAGCTTCACCACCTTTCTGAAAGGAAACCAACGGAGAAAATGTACTGTAACCGGAAAGTATCGGTCAGTCTAATGCTGATCAATACACTTTTGGTCCCGTCTTCTTAGACAAGTCTAGGCTGTGTACGAAAATAAACTGGACAGTCCATTGAGCCCATGCATGCCTCTCCAGTCGCCTTTCTATTTAAAGAATAAGACACAAATAAACTCTACCTTGAATATTGATAAATACGTTTTTGGTCCCGTCTCCTTGTGCGTTCGTCAGCTTGATTTGGTATGTGGCCGACTGTTCGCGTTTGACGTTCTTCAGTTTCATTTCAACCTTCTCGTCACGGACGATAATCTCAACCTCTTTGGCTCCCAGAGATTTGCCGTCTTTGATCAGCTTGGCTTCAACGTTAGATCTCTTCAGACCATTCACTGAAACACAAATGTCCGTGTCCACAATGGTATGTCTTGAGTACTGACCGAGTAAAAAGAACAGTAGACTCAACAGTGTAAAATAGACCTGAGCCACTCGGAAAAAGGCCCACTTTGCTGTTCATGTACCTTACCTTTAGTCTTGTAATAATCCCCCCCCCCCACAAGCCTGTGTACAGTAAATAAATAAAATAATTAACTAATATATGTTAAGGAAGTTCATCGGTAACGAGCACGCCACGATGCCTGCCTAATCGACAACCCTCAGGCAACAGTTCCTATCTAGAAATGCTTTATTTCTTTACTTTGACCGATACAGCACATATGGACAGTTTTAATTCACATTGAGTTGATCTTAGGTGTGTTTTCCCTCCCAGTTTCGGTTTCGATCCAAATACTGCGAAGCCTCCGGAATTAAAACTATGCCAACGTTTCTCAATTGGGAAAAAATGGCACTCTACACAAACCTCCAACCGGCGTTAAAAAAAAGATGGAGACTGATTTGCTTTTGCAACATTTACCAATAAAATGGATTGATTGGTTATTTCTGCAACCACTAAAACCCACTAGATCTCAGCTGTTCTTAAAATTTAAACGAAAAGGGCTGGGATAGGACAATCTAGTTACCCACCACTTATTCACTTAAACTGGCTTGAAGAGGATTTACGCGTGATTTGTGGTACCTCTATGCGCTTGTATTTTTGTTATATGCCTTAAGAGAAATATTTATGCTTTTTTTTTGTTCAGGCACGAAGCAATCTTCACCAATCTCACCACTGCACACTGAAAAGCCGCGTTTGTGTTCAGATTAAAATTTCCCGCGTCACAGTAGAATTTACGTTGTGGGGACGGCCGCAGATATCCTTAGCGTCATAACTAGAGCAGATAGGGGAAAATAATAAAAACCTTTGCAGAACAGTGTATTCAATTGAATGTCACAAAAATAAGTTGGCTTTTCAGTTAAATTTGGATGACAAACACTGAACCTTCTAAAAGGGTCCGATTCTACTAAATTGAGTAGGATCATACTACCCACGAGACAATCATGATGGTGAGTAAGAGTAATCACTCCAGTTTGTCGAACTTGTCTCAAAATCACAATTACCAATACGTTCTTAGCCCGCGGCTCCGAAAAAGCTAAGAAAAACGGTGAGCCAAAACTGGTGACTCAGTTAGTTATTACTGTGCCATCAACATTAGCTCAAAGTAAACTTTACAATGCCAATTGTTTCCCGAAGCAATGAGTGACATTCAATAGTGAGGCACCAACACCCAACCTCCCGGAATATGCGTCATCCTCAATCCTACTTTAATCTCTCAGACAAAACGACCCAAAGAACGACTCAGAATGCGAACCAAATATGATATGTATGATACAAAGTATGATATCCTTTGTATTTCAACAAAGTTCAGACTCATTCTGATCAGTCGAAAACTTTCGACACGGACTGTCCGGCCAGACACTTTACGTTCCGAATGCGGTTGCAACCTACGATGGTCGAAACCACATTCTGGTTAACATCAGGGTAATTTCCTAAAAGCTTTTATTTTACAAAACACCCCCAAACTTTTTCTATGGCAAGGAACACAGCTTTCGATTGCTAAGAGGAGCTCTTAGTTGTTGTTTTTCCCTCCCGGTACAACGAAAAATGCCAAACATAAGCAGAAGATGAGGGCTATGGATCAAAAAAGAAAATATATTATTATAATGTACGAGTCCACTTTCCTTTCTTCCGTTATTTCTACGTTCCACTTTTTCTTTCCAATCTGTTTTTGTGGATTTTAGTCTTTCCAAAACACTATTCTTCCTTACATAGGATTTTTTATATCGTTCCCAAAGAATGCTATTGAAAATGTTGGGAAGTGGAGGTTTATCAACCTTAGTTTTGAGCTCTTCATAAGGGTAAATTAAATTGGGAAGAAAATGCGTACCTGTGAAGGGAACATCGAAAGCAAGAATCTTTCCATTCGGTCCTTCAACCGGACCGTCAAGGAGGACGGTCGGAGCATCTTCGGCCTTGGTTACGGAGACCTTGCACGAGGTTTTCATCTTACTGGCCTTGCATCTGAATTCACCCTCGTCAGTCATCTCGGTCGAGTTGATGATGAGATGATGCTTCCCGCCACCTAAGTTCTTGATTTCGACACGATCAGAAGGTTTGACTTCTTGATCACCAAAGAACCACTGCGGAGTAAGAGTGACGTCAGCGAACTCGACTTCGAGGACCAGCTTCTCCCGCTGGATGATTGTGGTGTCCTTGAGTTTTTTGTTGATTTTGTTGGGATCTAAAAAAGAGAATGCAAGTTAAGAGATTAAATCTATCACCGTTTTGTCATTGGTCAACCAGCAGGATAGACAAACAAAATTAAAATTTACCTACAGCGTAATCCCAAGAACCAATAACCATGAAGAAGAACTGACGTCTTTGTTTTCATTTAATCATGAACGGATTCCACAATATTCAACTTCTTTGACAGCCAATCCTATAATAAGTAATCCCGAGACCACGCGAAATAGGTGATCACCGCATCACCTTAAAATATATAATGGTTCCTGTGAACGAAAGAGGAGAACCGAACCGTATAGGAAGGAGGGTGCGTAAATCACCGACCCACCGAAGACTTTCCACTGGTTTGAGACCTGAAAACAAACCGTGAACCAGAACTACCTGCGAATACCTAAACAGTTCTTATCCTTTCGTATAGTATACGAGATGGCTCGGGTCAGCATCCGCTCAGGTTATCGGAAAACGTTCGGTAAAACTCTTGGTGACTAACTCTTCAAGCCGATGCAAAACCGCTCTGTACCTAGCGGAAGAGCCGGAAGCAGTATCATAGCTGTTCCCAAACATCACCGTGATTAGTTAACACAGGATTGAGTTGTTGAGTTTGAGTCGTTAGTGCTACGTTTTCTCGTTCTTCCCAAGGATCACTGGCGTGTTTTGGACTTAGTCATATAGACTATTTCGAACGGAGACCAGGATATAGATGACTTACAGGATCAGTGCGTTTTTGCTCCTACATATCAGTACTGGAATGTTAATAAGAAGAAATAAAAGTCGTTACAGAGTAGAATGAAACTTTACTGGACAGAAACAAAAGCCAGGAAATCGCATCAAGAATTATATGTGCTTTCGAAACGAAACTAATTTCAGCCTCACGATTCAAGTGTTGCTGATCGGAAAAGAATAAAAGCTTGAAACCCTGCCAAATCTCTCACTTGAAGACACTTATCCACAGAATCAGCTGTCGTAGTTTTCAAATGTAAAATGAAAATGGGGAAAGAGTTGTCAATTTCAAACTTACACTCAACAACGAGTTCTGAGGTAGTTTCGTCAGCCGCGGAATGGCAGGAGATGGAACCGTTGTCGGATATCTTGAGTTCTTTGAATACTAGCCTCCTCTTGCGGCCCTCGACAAGAATCTGGATCCTGAAATAAAATGAGTCCCCTATGAAGAGAATCGCGTCCCAGCGCTTGAAGCTGTGTGCACACTAGGTGCGATAAGTCCGATTAAGGTGTGTTCGCATGCCAAGTTCCCATCACTGTGGGAAAGGCCTGCATGCTATGCGTCACGATTTCGGAGCCAAGGAGAAAATTCGGATCCGTTTGCGAAAATCTGACTGTGTGTGCATGTACCTTAAGCTCGTCACTGAAACCGAACAAAAACAGAGTTTCGCTTTCAAGCTTCCATTTTCATTCACGACAAAAAAAAAAGAGTGGAAACTCAGGATTCAAAAACTGTTACTGCTTATGAGATTATGTTGGTTAGTTTAAACTAGAATTCTGCGGATTCTTCTGGTCGAAAGTCACACTTATAAAAGTGTGTCATGTTTCCTATTATGTGGTCGAATTTTTGTTTAAAGTTTAACTTAAAAGGCAGCTTATTTTTGGGATCCCAAAACGTAAGTTGAGGGATACCTATGACTTCGCAAAAGTTGTCCGTCTGTCCGTCCGTCCGTCCGTCCGTCTGTAAGCACGATAACTCTCGAAGGGAATGAGATATTTTGATGAAACTTGGTGTGAGGATTCGTTGGATCGGCGGACCAGTCGAGTTCGTAAATGGGCTTTGTAGCCCTACATTTAGGGGTGGGGGAGGGGGTTCAAATTAAGGGGCAAACAAAATATTTTGAAACAGCTAATGTGATAGTCGATTATGGGGTAAGAAGACATGCTGAACACGATGGTGAAAACCATTTTGTAATCGGACAAGTAGTTCGCCCGGAATCCGGCCAAAACCGGAAAGTTTGTTAAAAGTAAAAGTTTTATTTGAAGTTGATTAGATGTTCGATCTAGAGGTAGGAAGACTTGCTGAAGACGATGGTGAAAACAATTTTCTTCCCGGACATGTAGTTCGCCCGGAATCCGGCCAAAACTGGAAAATTGTTAGAAGTTGAAGTTTTATTTCTAGCTGATTAGATAACCGATTTAGGGGTAAGAAGAGACGCTGAATCCGTGTGTGACAATCATATTTTACCCGGACATATAGTTCGACCGGAATCCGGCTGGAGTCGGAAAATTTGTTATTAAGTTAAATTTTTATTTGAAGTTGATTAGATGTTCATTATTGGGGAAAGAAGATACCCTGAGTTCGTTTTTGAGCTTTCTTTTTTCGCCGGACAAGTAGTTCTAGAGTTCGGCCGAAACCGGGAAATTGGCAGAAGTGGCAGGAACTTTTCGTCAAAACAGATATGACTTATACGGGTAAACACACATGCTGAATCCATATCTGAACTTGGTTTTCTCAGATGATTAGCTATTTGGCCTTAATCTGTTTCTGAATGTTAATTGTAAGAATGTTCAAGGATTCTGGCGATGACTGGATCTGGCTAAGACAAGACCCAGTTGTCTGGATCAGATATTGGATTTTTGGGATCCCATCGAAAAGTTTGGTCTTGTTACATCTGACATCTGTATACACTGGAATATTTCGGCCCATGTAAGGAATTTTTTTTCCCGAGGCTCCCGCCGCTTTAACGACACCCCAAAATTCATCCAGACGCGGAGAATTTAAATTTCAACAGAGACCTACATTTCCATGGTCAAAGATGCTAAGCTCGAACAAGTTCGCCTGTAGAAAGTACGAAAATGGTGTTAAGATATGTCTTGCAAGGAATCGGACGGACATTTTTAATTTATTTCGACTGTGGCTTACATTTTCAGTTTGAAAAATATTTCAAGCGTAGAGGGACAAGCACATAGAGGTATCACAAATCTAAAAGAATAAGTTCATTCGATGAAACCCAATTATCTACGGATAACGGACAAACGAAGTGACGCATTTTAATCGGGTTTTTGGACCTATTTAAGTGATTAAGTGAAGTGTACCCGATGAAAAATTTATCTCAAAGTAGTACTATGAAGTAGTACGAAAAAGTTGCATGCAGTACTAACGATGCTACTGCATGTTTCTACTTCAAGGCTACCGTGTTACTGCATACTACTATACGGTACTATTAGCAAGACTGGATGTTACTACGGCAAGACAGGATGCTACTGGATACTACTACATAAGATTGGACCAGTCTGCGGCAAATTAAATGATAGTATTCTTTGCTATTACATAGTATTACATGCAACGGTTTCGTACTACTACCATACTACTACGCAGGCTACAAATTTTTCATCGGGTAACTACACTGTTGGATCCCGGTCCTATTGGTTAAACTTTAACTAACTTTCCCCTTTCCACGGAGCTCCCCACTAGCGTTATGGAAACGCTTTCTGAGAAAAAAACAACGGTTTGTAAAGCGCTAAGACCACTTCGGAAAGTTCGACAACTTGCCTTTACGGCCCAAAATATAAGCAGAAAGTGATTTCGGCTTCGTTCCCACCTCGCAGTTTCCCTCTTATAGCTTACAGCTTTGTACAGAAAAACAAAAAAAAATGTAGCCTACCGGCTTTGTCGCCAATTGCTGTCACCTTCGGAAAACTGGCGACTGAACTATGTTTTCCATCAGCTACGAAAAGGGGGGAGACCGGAGAAGCTTCTCCGAGAAGTGAAAAAATGGTCTATGAAAAATAGGGAGGGGGGGGGGGGGCTTGCAGTCACAAGCTTGGGAGAATGAGCCCTGACTTTACAAAAGGTACTGAAGAACTAACAGAATAAGTCATAGAAGGGTTTAACAGAATTTACCTTTTTTCGGCCTGGATTGGTTGACCATCCTTCTTCCAGGTGACAGGCGCGTCTTCTTCATCGACCTCACACTCGAGGATGAGGGATTCCTTCTCCGTACCAATGGCGTTCTTAAGCTGTTTGGTGAATCTGGCTGGGTATTCGCTGACCTTGAGTTTCGTCTTTGTCTCTACGTCCTGCCCCTCAATGCGGCAGAAGTATTCACCGGCATCGGCTTCCTCAGCATCACGAATGACAAGACGGACAAAGCCGGTGGCATCTACAGACATGGTATGCTTGTCCGTTTCCTGAATATATATACATCGTAAGACTACGCTTCAGCACAACACCTTTCTACCAGTCTTGTCCGGGCTTGTATCTTGAGCTATCGTGGTGACAAATTCATATCAACTATTCCTACTCTTCGAACAGAACGAATCCAATTCTTGGCACTAAAGACCAAAGACTGGCCTATTGGATGAATGGTTTACCGACTTTTTCCAAATAAAAGACTGTATTTAAGAAGAAAAAAATAATGATTTAAAATATCGTGTGACATCACTTTGTGACTGTCTGGCTCCTCCTTCAAGGCGGGGCCAACAAAAATGTCACTTGTCATCACTTGACTCCCCCCCTAGGAGGAGCCAACTCGTATACAGCAGCCAATCGCGGGATCCCATGGATTTAGTTAAATTTCAGTCGCTTTTATTATTCTTTTTTACAGTCGCTTTTATTATTCCGTTTCTGGTATCGACAAAAGCCCTGTCGGTAAATCAGGAAACTTCTTGCTGGGCAATAGCCAGAGTTTGTCGGTGCGGACACGGTGAAGGGTTTGGTTTTCTATACCGACAAGAGCTCCGACAAACACTTTCCTCATTTATGTTTCACGAACAGCAGATGGAGAGAAAGCACGATCAACCTTTGGTGATTCCATTAAGTACGTCCAACTAGCACTGTCAATGCCGTGGGAGGCAAATAGCGACAGATTCAACACCTTGGCTGATTGGTCAAAATAGCAGCCACACCCACCAACTACAAATTTGTCGAGCAGAGGGCATCGTACAGGCAGGCAAGTGCCAGGTGGTATTGAACAACTTTAAGTAACTTTAAGTAGGTAAGTAAGTCGAACCGACGTGCACTTCTGTGTTTATTGGTTCCTAAAAGATCGGGATGAGATTTTATTTCGGGGATACTTGGCCTTTCTGGGAAGGGTTTTCTTTGAGATTCGAAGAATGCATAACGTTAAGAAGCACATGGATCGCTTGTATCCACTCCAAGAACTTCTTTCTCTATATAGCTGGAGCCCCGTTCCTACCGTACTGAGCGGTACCGTAATAGTTTTGTTCCTAAATCTGTCCATGCTATGAAAAATGAGTGACTTCTTGTGCGTGGTTTGTGAACTACGCTTAAAAGGACCTCTATAGCGGTTAAAGCATCGGATCGTGAAATCGAACGTTAAATTCCGGGTTCAGATCCAGCTTGCGGAGTATTTTTATTTTTCAGTTCACTACTACAAGTAGGCCTATGGGATATTTGCTCCTTTGAAGGACATTCCGCATGGATAATCTAACCTGCTATGTTCCCTAACGATTCCATTCATTGTTTTCGGCGGAAGTTCCTGCCTCCTATGGGTATCTTTCCGCAAAAACGGTATTCACCGCTTTTCAAAATGTTTTTTTAGAACATGACATTCTACGAATGAATGGAAAATACATGTATACACACTGTCAGAAGTTTCATAACAGATTGCGCATAACACTTTCAAGAATAACACCTTTTCCCTTAGAAATAAAGTGTTATGACCAATTACGTTTATACTATTTCGTGCCTAGATCTCTAACAACACCTTCAATAGTAAAATACTACACTATCAGAAGTTACATAACGACAACAGAGGGATGCGCGGTTTCAACAGATAACACTTTGGGATGTTATTTGTTATGTTTCTTTCGTTCCCGTTAGTATTTTTACCAATTGAAGGTGTTGTTGGAGATCTAGGCACGAAATAGTGTAAACTTAATTGGTCATACCACTTTATTTCGAAGTGAAAAGGTGTTATTCTTGAAAGTGTTAAGCGCAATCTGTTATGAAACTTCTGACTGTCCAAATTGACTCTCTTTTTGCATTGTGGCTAATTAGACCGGAGCATAAAGAAAGCCAGCAGAAGCACCGTGTTCAGTAGTGTTCACGTAAGATGACTTTTCAAAGGGTTGTTATACTTCCTAATAAGTGTCGGCTTCTGGGGGCCACGTGGTTATTTTTGTGTGTATTTTATCATAAACAATCTAATCTATATCATTTATTTTTAGAACAACATTATAGAGAACGTAAGTATTTAGAGCATTTTAGACCACTGGAAAAGTACACTGTAAGAAGTTTCATAACAGATAACACGAGGATACGCGGTTTCAACGGATAATGCGTAACAGATAACACTTCGGATGTTATCTGTTGCGTTTGAAAACTTTATGCATGAACTGTTATGCATAACAAGCTTTGTCAGGAAGAGCAAAAAAAGCATCTACTGACTTTATTCCTTTTCATCATGATGTCGGAAAACTCAGCAGATACTTTTTGGCGGTTTTTCGGTTCTTCCTGACGGTGACGCTTATTATGATAACATCCTTTAGATAAATCCTTATTCCATCCTTACAGATAACATCCGAAGTGTTATCTGTTATGAAATTTCCGACAGTGCAGTTTTTACAGCGAAAAGTGCCGTCTCCGGCCAGTCTTAAGGCCGTTGTGATCTCAAGGATCTCGTAGCGGCCATTTGGCGATTTTCAGCCAATAATAGCACACCGGATCTGGATGAGCAAAAGTACGACCATCTAAGGTGGAGTGACTTACCAGGATTCTTGTTTCTCCCTTATACCAGACGGCGGGGGCTCTGCTGCTGTTTGCCTTGCACTCGAGAGTAATTTCCCGGCGGAAGTGTCCAGAACTGATTTTTGGCAGAGGGGTGACAAAGTTGTAAACTGGGTCCGCCTCTGAAATGAAAGATCATATTTTAACTTTTATGTTTACTAAAAAATAATTAATTAACTAAAACAAAACATTGTTTCCGTCAATCCCAATCGGTTTTCGCTTCCGCATTCTACCGCCCTCTGGGACTGAACGCGCGCGCTACAAGCAAAGCCTCAAGGAAGTCAACAACAGCGTTTGTGAAACTTTCGAGGCAGAAGGAGAACGCAGGAAATCCTTGTGCTTAGTTCCGAAAACCACCGTCACACCCAGGTTTGAAAATATTTCCCAGATCCATGTTCCCCCCCCCCCCAAACCATGAACCGTGAGCAATATAAGAATAACGGGACTAACTGCCAAGTACTTACCATCCACTTGAAGGTATGCTGCTGTGGAGACGCCGGAAATTTCCAAAGTGTATTTTCCAGTGTCTTCAACCTTCGGCTGGCTAATGATGAGCCTATATGTCTCATTCTCATTAATGAATTTGTATCTTGCGCCGGTGAATAATTCCTATTGAAAGAAAAATTAGATTCAACAGGCCAGATGATAGAGGGCCGGACAAGCCCCGTTCCACCTTTTTCCCTCCTTGTGCTACCCTCCCATCCTCTACTGCCTTATTGCTGCTGCCCCTGATCCTCCTTAACCCTTCTTCCTCTTTCCAGGTCTTCCATGATTCATTTTGCGTCCACGAGTCTCTCCTCCTCCTCTTCCTCTTCTTTACACTCTTTCAGAATCCTCATCTTAATATCAATCCCTCCTCCCCCCCCCCTGTACTTCTCGGGAAAAAAAGGCTACGAGCTCGCACAGCGATTGTTAGCCTACGGACGTAGCTCTGGTAAATACTCAGAAACGCTAACCTGGTTTTGTCCATACGTGAGGAAATTTCAGAATT